>OY288276.1:12961106-15701106 GCA_958450335.1 Hibiscus tridactylites | reverse complement strand
CTTCCTTATTTGGTACTATATAAACTTTTAGGCATCATCAATATTATTTTATCTTAAATGATTAAAATCTACAACATTGTTTTTTTGTTTCTGGTTAAAAACAATAGAAAACCAACATATTACACCGGAACATCCTAGTGAATCACCAAGCAGTATCTTGTTTGCAGATTTTAGTTCCACCAATCACCTAGTTTTCTTTTTAATCTATCTCAAGCGCAAGAAAGAAAGATAAAAACAAAAACCCATAACTACATAAGCTCTAACCATACAGGAACCAATATCAAACATTAAGAGGAGTCAAAATATTAAATTTTAAATATATAATAATTTATTTAGTATTTAAACTCAAAATTCGGGAAACAAAGTCTAATTTGTTTAATATACAACCTCATAGGACCTAAATTATTATTTAGACCAAAAAATTTGAGCGACATGGGTCATCTTCTTTAGTTCAGCCTCTATTTGATTAAAGGGTTATATTTTGATACACAAGTTATGTAAAAAAATTACACAACCCCTTATATTTAAGATATAAAATCTAAAACGTAAATGCTAACCCTATCAACCTAAATCCTAAACTCTACATTCTAACCATAAATCTTAAATTCTACACCTTACAGACTAAACCCCTAAAACCTAACCTTAAACCTAAATCTCTAAACCCTAAAATTAATTAAAAAGCTTGTTTAGTTTACAAAAGCTTGTATATTAAAGTATTTTTCTTGATTAAATATTTAATTAGTTCATGTGTTTTTAATTTAAATACTTATTTTTTATACATAGGAATTAAATTGCTATTAAACAAAAACTTAAATTACATCTTTAGTCCTTAAGCTCATTAAGCTTCACAATTTGAACTCCAAAGTTCATTCTTGTTCAATTTAATCCATATCTTCACCAATATTAAAAATATAAAAATAAAAGAAAAGGGAGGACCGAGCAAACGAGCTTGTAGTCGATAAACGAGCTTTGTTCGTGAACATAAACGAACCAAGCACACCTCTGTTCGTATTCGTTCGTTTATTAAATGAACATAATTTTTTGTTAATAATTATTTATTTAGCTTAATAAACGAACATAAACAAACATTATATGAACGGTAGGTCATGGTAGGTTATTTGACCTAGAGGTCACCCAATTATTAATAAAGTTATGATTTGGACACTCAATTATTAAAAGTTACAATTAAAGTTTTAGTTACTATTAGGTCATTCCTCGTTAAAATAAATACAAATAGTCATTTAACAAAATTTGGTATAATAACAATTTTAGTCCTTAGAACTTAAATATTCTATATATTTAGTCCTAATTAAAAATAATTTATAAAGTTAACCCTTAATATTTAAAAAAGACATCAATTTAGTCATTTTCTTCTCCCAAATTGCATGTATACCATCGTTAATACTAGAGTACTTCATTTAAAATTATTAATTAGGGCCAGTTTAGCATTGCTTTTGAAAAGTACTTTTCATAAGTGCTTAAGAACTTTTGAGTTTGAGATTTAGGTATTTAGTATTACTGTCAAAAAGTGCTTTTAAGAAGAAAAATGACAGTTTTAGATATGATATTGTAAGTTATATATATAAATGATATCCAAATTATTTAATATTATAGTATATGATATATATCAGCTTAAATTATCATAAAAATATAAAAAATATATATTTTATTAATAAATACATATTTTTCTAACAATTGTATGTATTCTATGAAAACATACTAAATTTAAAATATTTTATTTAAAAAACTTGACTTGAATAAATATATATATTTTAAACTAAAAATAATTTATTAATTATATAATTATGTCTTCATAAGAAATTATAAAGTTATAAATTATTAATAAACACAATAGCAAATGAAGGTTAAAATTGTAATTTGACTCTCAAAAGCACTTTTTCAACCGCAAAAAGCTAGAAATTTTAGCTTTTGCGTTTGGGTTGAAAAACACTTTTCAAAAGTAATTTTTTCTCCAAAAGCTACATGTTTAGCATTGCTTCTTCCTCCAAAAGTGCTTTTGGCCCAAAAAGTACTTTTGATAAACAATGCTAAACGAGGCCTTAATCTGATACACAAATTTATAAATGCAAGTATATTTGCAATTATTTTTTAATGCTAGACATGTAATTAGTATCCACATTAAAATTAAAATAATTAAAATCTATTTAAAATTATTTATGAAAAATTTTAATTTTAGGTATTGTTACCCCATAATTTTCTACAAAAGTTAAAGTTTTGGTATTATTATAATATTTTCTTAGTAATTTCATATTTTTGAATGACTTTATTATTTCTATTTTATTTTAAAACAAACTAATAATTAAACTTTTTAAGTTACTAATTTTTTATTATTAAACAAATTTCTTAAATTCTTAGCAAGTTTGTATATTTTCATTAAAAATTGTATTTGTTTTACTATTATTTTTGAAATTTATTATTCGATATGTTATTATCTTCTCATGCATGTTGTAGAACTAATGCTTTGATATAATAATTGAAAAATATTTTGGACAAAATTAAAAAGAATTCAAAACCATTTCTAAGTCCAAACAACTTGAAACTATGTTTATGAGATATTTCAAAAAGGTTTTCAAACGTTTTTAAAGCCAAATCCAACAAAACCACCCAGGCATTTCGAAACGCATCATAGGTGTTTCGATACGAGTATTTACAGTGGCAAAACGTTTCGATACAACCTTAAGCTGTTTTGAAACGGGTTTCAATTTGGGTGTGCATTTTTGCTTGGCGTTTTGATACGGTCTTACCCATTTTGATACGCCTATGTGGCATGACCTCAACGGTCATAAAACTACCAACAACTATTTCCCAACTACCTTTTAAATGCAGAGCGTTTCGATACGGGAACAAGCGTTGCGATACGTCATTTCGATACGGGTGCTGCATCAGACTGTAACGACTCTTTCTATTTCAAGAGTGTTTCGAAACGGGGTCGAGCGTTTTGAAACGGGGAGCTGCAGAACAACATTTATGGTGGGAAATGAAGTCTCCAACGGCTCCAATTCAACCCCAACGGCTAGTAACGGCTACAAACTCAATAAGGAGTATAAAAGGGAAGTCCAAGCATCTAGTAACGGTTAATGCTTCAATTGTAATACAACATATGATCAAAATGTGTCTTAGTGCATAATTGTCATTTCTTTGTATAGACAAACACTAGTGGGCCAAAATTGTTAGATTTGCTCAAGTGTTTTTGGATTGGCTGAGAGCTTAATTGTTCAAACAAATACTTATTAGAGGGATTTGAGTTTGCTTATTTTTATCTCTTTGTAAAGAGGGTTTGATCAAGGCTTTAGGTAGAAAGCTTGATCGGTTTGTAAGGGTTTCTTCCTAAGCCTAGAAAAAGGGGACGAATCAATAGTGGATTGATTGGAAATCCTTAGTGGAAAGCTAAGGTAGTGGATGTAGACCTTGGTTAGAAGGTTGAACCACTATAAATCATCTTGTCTTTATCATTTTTAGCTTCCACACCTGTATCACCCAAAATTCCACTTCTCCACCACTTGGCAAGCAAGAACAGTTGAAGGAATCGAGCACCGAAAAACCCAACAATTGGTATCAGAGCTTGGCTCAATTGAAGATGATTAACATCCTATTGAGAAGATCTGACAAGCTCGATCAACATTTCAAACAACCGGCTCAATGGCGCAATCTATCGACAAACCGCCCTTCTTCGACGGAACACATTATGCCCATTGGAAGACAAGGATGAAGTTCTTCATAAAGTCAAAGGACTACAAGCTTTGGGACATAGTAGAAGATGATTCGTTCGTGCCACAACAAAGCAAGGCGGATTGGAGTGCCGACGATCGCAAGAAGATGGAGCTAAATTGCAAAGCCTTGCACATCCTATTTTGTGCATTTGGCCTCAACATCTATGAGAAGATGTCTTCTTGTGAGAGTGCCAATGAAGTTTGGGACAAGCTCGAAGTTACATACGATGGGAAAAACGAAGTAAAGGAGACCAAGATCGGGCTCCTCAACCTAGCGTATGAAAAATTCAAGATGGATCCGGAAGAGGACATTGGGAAGATGTTCGATAGGTTCTCCACCATCACCAATGGACTTAAAGGTTATGGAGAAGTCATCCCGGAAGAGAAACTTGTCCGGAAGCTCATCTACTCCCTTCCCGAGTCATGTGACTAAAAAAGGACCGCCATCATCGAAGCCAAGAATCTCAAAACTTTGAAGCTTGATGAGCTCATGGGGTCACTTCTCACTCACCAAATAATGAAGAAAAACAAAGAAGAGGAGAAGAAGAAGGAAGTGATTAGAGCTATGGGGGATAAGAAGCTCAAAAGGCTTGGCATCAACACAAATGCCATTGCTCTCAAATCCTCCACATGCCATCACGTAGATTCAAGTGAAGAGGAGGATGAAGAAGAAGAGATAGTTCATCTCTTCAAGAAGTGTGCCCCTTTCATGAAGAAAGCCTTGAAAGAGCTTGAACGAGAATCCATGAAAAAGAAGAGGGCAAGCATTTCAAGCCATAAGAAGAAGGCATATGTGGCTACTTGGAGTGATGAGGACTCCACTGATGATGAACATTCCAACCTTTGCCTTATGGCCATCGAAGAAGATTCAAGGGTAACTTCTAATTCATCTACTTCATGTTCATACTCTTTTGATGAATTACAAGATGTCTATGACGATTTGGTTTTAGAATTTAAAAATCACATTTTGAAAAACAAGAAAGTAATTTCAAATTTAAAAATTCAAAATAACTTGATTTCTAAAACCAAACTTGAACTTGAAGCAAAACTCAACGAGTTTGAACAAAAATGTTTTGATTTACAAAATTTGCTTCATAAAGTTCAAGAAGAAAAAGATTTGATTTCCAAAGAGCTTGAAAAGAAAAATAATGTTGGAAAATCAAATTTTAATGTAAGACAATCTAGTGCCCCTATATTTGTAAATGGTAAATGTTTTATAAGTATTTGGGTCCCAAAAGGACTAAGTACTTCAACTAAAAAGGATGAAATTGAAAAATGGATTCCTAAGGGGACTAAATTTTGTGCTACTAACGTCTATGGATTTAGAGATATTAATCTCATTTTTTTCGAATCTTGTATTAACAAATTAATACAATATTTTTGAAGACTTTAAAACTTAAAAGTACATAATACAAACATAGAAAGAATTTAGAGATATAAATTTAGTTTTAGGTAAAAATATTAAGGAACCTATAATAAAAATATAATCTAAAACTAAAAAATAGATATATTAGAAGTATCGGGTCGGGTACTCGGCTACAAAAAAAATTCAACCCAGACCCGGCCTAACTGTTGAGTGGATCAATCGATGAATAAATGGCCAATAGGGGATGAATTGACTTTTAAAAGTTTGAAGGATAAAATTGGTAAAATAAAAATGAAGGCAGAAGAGATTTATAGTGGTTCAAGCTTAGAACAAGCTCTACATCCACTACCTTAGCTCTCACTAAGGATTTTCAACAAATTTCACTAGAAATTCTTCCCCTTTTATCAGATTAGGAGAAAACCTTACAAACCAATTAAGCTTTCTACCCAAAGCTTAATCAAGACTCACTCTTTACAAGAGAAGTTTTGGAAATAAAGAAAATACCTCACACAAGTTCACTCTAATCCCAAACTTGAAATAAGTGAATACAAGAAAAATACACAAGTTGGGTAATGATGGTTTGGCTCTTAATAGCTCAAATGGATTGAATTTTTGCTTGAATGTGCTTGACTTGTTCAATAGTTGTTGTTTTAGCTTTAATGGCTTGCTTTTATACCTCTTCATTGAATTCTAACCGTTTGGGTGGTTGACATCATCAATAGAGCTGTTGGGCTCTTTTTTCTCCACTATAAATGCAGTTCTACAACCAACCGTATCGGTACTCGCGTCACCGTATCGGTACCTGTCAAAAGAAGAAAGAGTCGTTGTATACAAATAGTGTATCGATACGTGAAGAGGCGTATCAGTACGAAAACCACATTTTAAATATGGGATTGATACATCATAGTGTGTACGGGTACCGATTTTGCTCATTAGAATCTGGAGAATTGGTTAACCAAAAAGTGTATTGGCACGATAGTTAGGTGTATCGGTACTGTTAACCAATTTTTAAAATGTTTGGTTCCAATAATCTGACAAGGCAACGATCAAAAATTAAATGCCAAGATTTTTCAAATCTTACCAACTCGTATCGGTACGAAAAGGAGCGTATTGATACGATAAGTAGTTTTTAGTTTCCAAGATTACATTGAGTCTGAAAACCGTATTTATACGGCAAGGTGCATATCAGTACACTTTTCTTGACTCATTTCCAGTAACCAAAAACCGTATCGATATGAATGTAATTGTATCGGTACGCCTAGACTAAACTTAAAAAATTAGATTGAAAATGCTTAGAAAATTTTTGGGATACTTGACTTTTGATTTAGAAATACTTAAAGTTCGAATCCTTGACATTTTGTGAGTCTTTTTTAGTATTTAAAAATTTATTTCATTTTGCAATTAAGTCCTTGAAAATGTTGTTATATCAAAATCAATTTTGGTTTTACAATCTCCTCCTTTTTGATATAACAAAACTCAAATAATTTTTAAAAGTTTTCCCCCTTACTTTAGGACTAAAAGATGTAACTTTAAAAAATTTTAGCCATTATGTTCTATAATTCTCCTTGGGTTTGGGTTATGTTGTAATTAGTGTGAGAACGGTTATTTAGGATTTTAAGTTTGTTTTTGCAATAAAGCTTCAAGGTTTGCTTATTCCATGTTCTTCATAGTTTTCAATTAAGGCGAAAGATTAGTTGATTACTATCCATTTGTTCGGTATCGAGAGAGTCGAACTCACGAAAGGAGTAAGTACGATTTAATCTATAGACGATGCTGATCAATCCAGCCTAGATATAGGTTAGGGTTTAAGGAAGCTAAAAGAGGACGAATAAACATTGCTATCTTTGCACGATTCACGCTGTGACTGGTATTATCTACAGTGGGCATCAAAAACATTTTGACTTAGACATAAGCAGGATCACTTTCGAAGCGTTCCACTGAGCCTTGTAGTTCTGCTGAGTTTGTCACTGAGACACAAGTCCATTCCCTTGTCGAGGTAGCGAGAGCGTCTCAACAGCCTATCTGCCATCCCCACCGAGGCATTAGAGTCTGGCAGCGCAAAACAACTTGTCCTATTCAACGCAGTTTCACACTAAGCAACATCATAACCCTGCCCATTCTATCAATCTGACGTCTTCCCTTTTTATTTACTTGTGTTTTATTTACTTTTCTTCTCAAAGAAATCAACTTATTTGTGCATTTAATTTTCTTTGTGCAGGAACTACGATTCGAATCAAGCTGTCCAATCCCTGTGGAAGACGATATCTTTTATACTATTACTTGACAGGAGTGTGCACTTGTGCTCATATTTAGATAATACTAAAACGCTCTACAAGTTTTTGGCACCGTTGTCGGGGATTGGTAACATCGAAATTCGTTCTTTAATTTCTGCACTTCATTTTATTTTTAGTTTATATTTTTTTAATTGAAAAAATAGATTTTACAGTTTCCTTTGCTAGTGCATGACCAGGGCAAATCCAAAAGGATAAATCGTTTATTACGACGATATAGAACGAAGAGCAAGAGAACTCAAAATGGAAATCAGAACAACCCTAGGGAAAGCTAAAGAAGAAAGAAAAGCAGTGGTAAACATGGAAAACGACAACCCTGCCAACAATGCTCCGAACGGCAGGGACGGGCAGCCAGCAGGTTGAACAACCAGCCAACAGGGTCATTCAACACATAGACAGAGCTGTGTAAGGATTTCGTCAGCCCATCCAATGTCACAGACAGGTTGAGAAACGATACCACAACCTTCCGACAAGGGTATGATGAGCCAATGTATGAAGCATGGGAGCGGTACCAACATATGCTTAACAATTGCCCGCTCCATGGTTTCCCGGGTTGGACACATGTGTCAGTGTTCTACAACGGGGTGAACTACCCAACTCGGATGATGATTGATGCCTCATCCAATGGAATCATCCTTGACAGACCACCAAAGGAGGCACTACGGATCCTGAACCAAGCCGCCAACAGCCCGCTGAGGCGGCGTTAGGTGGCCAACCACTGTAAATGAGGTAGAAGCCTCAGAATCTGTCAATGCCCTACCTCGACAAGCTGACAGAGCTGGTAATGAACATGGTGAAACCCACTAGGAAAGTCTATGAGGCCAAGGCTGTAGAACCATTCTGTGACGAGTGTGGGGGCAACCATGATTCCTCTGAATGTATTGCATCTGCCAATTTCATAGGAGGATACGAGAGGAACAACAGGCCCAACACGAACACGTATAACCCTGGTTTGAAGAATCATCCAAATTTCTCATAGAGCAATCCCAAAACTACTGCCAATCCACAACCGCAGCAGGGAGGTTACCAGCAAAACCAGTCCAGACAACAAGCTCAGCAACCATAAAACAATAATTCACTAGAAGCAACCCTTCAAACTTTTATGTTTAACACTAGTGAATTTATTGTTCGTACAAATAAGTTTATTGAAAAACTGAGTCATTTATGGACATGACAGATATGAGGATAAACAATTAGGAGGTTGCGATAAAGAACCTGTAGACCCAGTTTGGGCAGTTCACTGCAATCTATAGCAGCAGGACAATGGGTGCAGCATCCAGCAGTTCAGAGGCAACAACTAAGCCCACATATGAGTAGTGCAAAGCCATATCAACCAAGAGTGGGAAACAATTGAATGAGCCCGGAGTGGAAAAGCAAGAAGTACAGCCAGCACAAAAAGAACTACCTGTCATGGCAGCATCAACACCAGCCGTCCCGGCAACTGAGCCTGACAGCAGTCCCGAAGCAGATGATCCTCTACAGATAAAGTTTCCATGCAAAGAACATATAGAGGACATCCTCCGGCCAGCACCTTTCCCCTAAAGGCTAAAGCAACAGATACATGAGCACCAGTTCAAGAAATTCTTGGATATTCTGAAGCAGGTGCACATAAACATACGTCTCATAGAAGCCATTCAGAACATGTCCAACTATGCCAAATACCTCAGGGATATGGTTTCTAAGAGGAAAAGAATCGGGGAGTTCGAAACAGTTGTTGTAACAGAAGAGTGCATAGCCATGCTACATAACAAGATGTCGCCCAAGCAAACAGATCTAGGCAGTTTTGTCATACCCTATAGAATAGGAAGCAAGCACGAAACAAAAGCCATGTGCGACTTAGGAGCCATCATAAACTTAATGCCCAAGACAGTCTTCGACAAACTAGGAATTGGGCAAGCCAAACCTACCTCCATTATGCTGAAACTTGTTGACCATTCACTTGTACAACCGGAGGGCAAGATTAAAGACATCCTAGTTTGAGTGGGCAACCTTATTCTTCCAGCTGATTTTCTCATCCTAGACTGTGAGGCCAATGAAAACGCACTATCATCCTTGAGCGACCATTTTTGGCCACGAGCAGACCTCTAATAGATGTGGAACATGGGGAGCTGACAATGAGGGTAGACAATCAAAGCATCAAGTTAAATGTGTTACAACCCTCAGAAAAGAAAAAATAATGATGCTTGATGCTCATGCAACCCAAATCAGCACAAAGACAGGTCAAGGCAGCAGCTGTCACGGCAGACCGAAGGGCAGGCTGAAGGACCCAGTAGCACACCACCTTAAAGAACAGGAGGACTCCCCAAGAGGGAAGAACAAGAAACACCACCTCATGAAGTGATTATGTCTAGGAGATGCACCCAAATGCACTCCCAACATAACTTAATTATTTTTATTTTCTTTATTTTTTATTTTTATGTTTTAGGAATAGATTTTAATTTATTGCAATTTATTTTTCTTAGGATTAAATTTTGAATTTACTTTTCACTTTTTTATTTTCCAGAATTTAATTATTTTTATTTCAGGCTTTAGAAATAAAAGAGCTGGATCAAGAAGGAGGCTCAACAAGGAGCCCACCCACCATCCCGCCAAGTCAGCCAAAGGCAGCCCATCGCAGACAGTACGTAACGGCTAGTTGCTTGCTAATGGCTAGCTTCCAACGGTTATAGAAATAACGAGCATAAATCTCGTAACGTGCGTGAGAAAACTTGATCGTTGGACATTCAATACCGCCTCGGCACCCCTTGGCAGTCTCTATTTAAACCTCACTCATTCCATTCACTTACTTTACTTTCACCTTCTTTCTATCTTACTCTTGCATCCACTGCTCTCTAGCTAATTACCATCTTTTTCAAGTTTCAGATAAATTTCAACCATCTCACACATGGCTTCAACATCAGCACCTAAACCCACCTTCCAATGCTTCTGATCCAGGGCAAATGAAAAGAGATATAAAGATCAGTTTGCTAAGCAAGCAGTTTGGGAGGAGCAAGGTTTCCACTACACAAAGCAAACAGAGGACCTTGGCTTAGAGCCCCCTTGTTCGAGACCATCCACAGAAGGGGATGGGAAATATTTGTACGACAACCGAAAAAGGCTAACATCACCATGGTCAGAGAATTCTATGCCCATCACCCCTGCCCAGAGCTATCGTTCGTCTATATTCGAGAGGAGCCTGTCAAGCTGAACGCCGCCATAATCAACATCTTTTATGGCTTAGAGATGGGCGACAACCCTCACGAGAAATGGAGGCAGTCACTAATGGCTGTCGACTACAGCAGACTCAAGGCTAAGCTGTGCAAGCCCAACACGCCGTGGTTGGAGGGAAAGCATGACGGCTCTGTCCAACGCCGCCATCTGCTGCCTGAGGCAATGCTATGGATTACCTTCATTAAAAGGCGTCTGCTACCCACCTCCTACAACTCCACTGTCGACGGTCATGCCTCGCACTAATTCACAGCATTATGGTAAACCGGCCCATCAATGTTGGAGAGATCATAAGCAAGGAGATCCACAACTACTTTCGCAAGACGAAGGGAAAGTTATACTTCCTGCCACTCATCACCAGCTCTATGCCAACTTCAACGTCCCAACCGACCCCGACGATGAGATGACGGCCGCTAAGGAAGGGTGGACCAGGAAAGTCCGCCTACAGATGATGCAAGCCTAAGAGACAGAGCCCATCATCCCCAGCCAGCCCTCTGCCGCCCAGCCAGCTACACCAGCCGCCCCCGGCAGCACTGAAGCTACCCCAGCTAATGAAGTCCTCACTCTACTACTCACCCTCATTGACAGCAACAAACGGATCGAACAACATCAACTGAGCTTTATGAAGTATGTGGGGGAAGCCTAAGAGGCCTTTGTGGCCTATCTTATGCAGAAGTACCCATATGACGGCCCCACCTTGCCTCCCTACCCCGTTAATCTCACTGCCGCAGCTGCCCCCGCATAAGGAACACCCTCAACTGCAGTTGCCTGCCACGCCGCCTTTCGCAGACATATGTCATCTCCGACGCACTATCCATCGTACTCCACCACCTCCGCATCCAACATGGTGGCGAACTCTCCATAGCGGTATTAGCAACATCATTCCCCCATCTGCACAGCGACAACGGTGACCAACACCTTCTCATCAGACGATGTTGAGCAGCAGCCACCAGCAACAGAAGCAGCAATAACAGAAGTAGCAGCCCTAATGGCGATTGACCCACTGGCAGCACCAACAGAGGAAGGAACAAGGAAGAGGAAGCGGCACATTATAGCCGCCGAGCTAGAGGACGAGCAGACAGAATCAGAAGAGAAGGAAGCCTTTCATGCTGCTCCTCCTGTAGCACAGCAAGAAGAGCCTCGCCCTAATCCCAAGAGAGTCCAGCCGCCGCGGACAGCAAAAGTCTCATGTAACACCCGAGTTTAGGGGTCGGGTGGAAATAATAATAAAATAATATTTTTAGTCTCGGGTTTATAATTAAAATAATCTTTTGGGCCTCGGGATTTCAAAATATTTAAGACTATGTTGGGCTTATCTCTTAAGTCCAAAACCCATGGACTTTAAGAGATGTGGGTTTTGGCCATTCATTAATGGCATTTTAGTAAATAGTTGGTCTTCTAACTAAAACCCATTTTAGTTTTTATTTCATTATAATTCAAATAAACAAATATTCCATCATCTTCTTCTCCAAACACAAACCAACGACAAGAATCTCTCCTACCCCATTTTCACTATTCCATTTCATCCCATCTTCATTTTAGCTCAGTTTTGAAAGGTAACTACATTTCTAACTTGCTCTCATCTTCCTCTCTTTAAAAGTACAACTAGTTTTCATTTTGATCCAAGTTTTAGAATTTGAGTTTTTGGAGGATTTGAATAAAAATGGTATTTTTATTGTTTTTAACTTAAGGTTTTGATTTAATAATGTTAGATATGATGTTTATGAACCAAATGGTCCAACATATGTGATTTTTACTTGGTTTTGCAAACATTCCTAGATTTGGGTTTCCAAGGGGTTTTTGAAGGGTTTTGGAATGGTTTTTGGGTGCGTTTTATGTTGGAAATGGAAGACTAATGTTAGTATGTTAGTTAAGGGTTGTTTTGGAATCATTTGGAAGTGTTAAAAGTGTTGAAAACATGGGTTTTTGTTGAGGTTTGTTGGCTGCCCGAGATTGTGGTTTTTGGGGGTTGTCCATGGCTTAAATTCTTGTGTGTGATGTTTGAATAGTATTCCGGCTTAGCTACATTGATGTTTGAGCTGATTTGAGGTTGTTTGGATTGTGTTGAGTTGTTTAGAGACAAGGACTTGTGTTGGTGAAGCATCGGGAGTGAATCCGGAAGCTTGAAGGTGTTGGTTGCTTGATAGTTGAGCTTGGAAGTGAAGGTGAGTGGTTAAATGTTTTCAAAATGGTTTTTGAGTAATTGGTTCAAGCATGTGGACTAGGTTGGGCTTGGTAGACCCACCCAGAGTTAGGATTAGAGTGGTAGCCTAATCCTAAGCTTTAATTAGAGACTTTGGTTGCACTCTTTAATTAATGTTTATGCCTCATGATGATTTGTATTTATGATGATTATGTATAAATGTGTTATACATGTATGTTGAGGCATGGTATCGATGCATTGTGATATGCATGTGGATTGTTCATGATTGTGATCATGGTGAGTACGTGCTAAGCACGGAAGTGATATGAAATGTTGTGGATTTTGTTTAATGTTGGCACTAGTATGCTTGGGTACAAATGATCGAACATTAGGATGTTAGTGTGCACACGAGAGCCAAATGCGCGCGTGGTCTTGATGACGGTAGTCATCAAGATGGAGTACGTGTTCGCTCGGAAAACCTTCTTATATATATTAGTCGATGATGAATGTAATCCCATTGACGGGGCGTGAGGATGAGTGGAATCCCCTCCGCGAGAACAATGATGAATGTAATCCCACCGTGAGGTAAAGTTTTTGTTGGATGTGAGTTCCAACGTGTTTATCCGCGTATTCGAGTCATAGCTAGGTGCCAATATGAGTTGATATGTGTATCAATGTGATGTTGAAATGTTATCCCTATTTGTATGATTATATGTGTTTACATATGATGAGGTTTGAGCTTGTTGAGCATGGAATATTATTGGATAATTGTTCATGCATCTTTGACATTTTGGCTCTTGTGGATCAAAGGTAAGAGCATGCATTTACCTTGGTTGTGATCGTGCTTGGACCCTGCATTGTCGAGATTTGTTTTTAAAGAGCTTACCCTCACTAAGCTTTATGCTTACGCTCTCTTTTGTTCGACAATGCAGATTCTTAGTTCGTGGGTTACTAGTGCAAGAAGGGGCCTCCAAGTGTGCTTTGTGGAGCTAGCTTAGCTATCAAGTATGGGTATTTTAGTTATGGTGTAATGGTCAAGCAATGGGACATGTAATTGTGGTGTAATACCTTTTGAAGTATGTTGATGTTGTTGTTTAGGAGCATGTTAGACTCTTTCTATACGTTTTGTTGGTTTGGCTTTGAATGCCATGTTGCTTGTAAACCATGCCTATCTTGCCTTCCTTAAATTGGCTAAGTGTGTGTCCTTTTGAAATATGAACCTTGAATGCTATGTATGATCTTGTGTTTGGATGCCTATCTTATATCTTGTGTATTATGAGTATGTTGCTATAGGGTGCATGCCTCTAGAATATATTTGTATGATTTGTATGCTTCGTGTAGTCGTTTCGGACGTTTGGAATCAATTGGAGATGTCTAAAATTGATTTTGGAAATTTGCAGACAACAGGTGTTTCGAAGCGGGTTGTCCTGTTTCGAAACGGGTGTGGTTCCAGGGCCCCCGTATCGGAACTCGTTTCGATACGTTTTGGCTACTGTGAGCCCATATTTCAAAACCAGTTTCGAAACACTTTGGCTACTGGAATTGCCTGTTTCGAAACGGGTATCGAAACGGCAAGGCAAAACGAGACCCTGTTCCGAAACGAGGTGGATACATTTCGAAACGGGTGTCTGACTTTTCAAACTGGGGCTTGTGTTTCGAAACGGGCTTTGACTGTTTCGAAACACATGCCTGTTTTTGGGCTTTTTGACATCTCTAAAGGGTTTCAAGGGTTAGGCTTAGGCCCTGTTTGTTGTTGGGCTTCCGCTTAGGTTTAATTAATGCATTTAGATAAGATAAAATGAAAAAGTATTTCCTATGGTCGGTAACCGAAGTGGAACCTTAACGGGTTTCATCTCGGTTATCCCCGTGTAGCCCACTCGGATCGGTCAAGCGTCCGGACCAGGATGAGGGGGTTACACTTGTTGGTATCAAAGCCTAAGGTTTCCGAGACCTTGGGCAGGTAAGTGGGGTAAGTTTAATTTCTGGTATTGTTATGCACGATGGTTGCTTGCTTGTCAAGTATGCTTAATGTATGTTTGCTTGTTTATCAAGAATGCTGGTTGTTTTGTTTGAAGCATGATGTTTAGAGTCTCATTGCTACTATTACATCGAAAAAGGATTTTTAAAGTGAGGGAACATACTTGAGCCACTTGGAAGACTTGAGGCTCATATAGTAGAGCCTGCTGCTGGAGTTGGAGCTCCTCCACCACCTCCTCCACCACCACATTCTCAGCCTGGAGTTGGAGGTGAGGATGGAGCTGAAGGAGAGGGACACCAGGGTGGCCAAGGTCCGGCCGGAATAGACATGACTCCGCTTGTGCAAGCTATAGCAGGAGCATTTTAGGCCGCAGTTTCCGGAGCTCAGGCTGCAGCTCAGCCTGGAGGTGATGACGCTAGTTTACCGTTGGAGAGGCTCCGTAGTCTAGGGGCTGAAGAGTTCAGAGGATCTACACTGGAGAGGTCTGAGTTGTGGTTAGAGAAGACCGTTCGTATCTTAGCTTAGATGGGTTGTGTGGGTGCTCGCAGATTGGGCTGTGTGATCTCGTTGCTTCAGGGTGATGCCTACACCTGGTGGGTCACCATTACTAACGGGGTTCCAGAGGCTGAGATAGGATGGGATTTCTTTAAGTCTGCTTTCCGGAAGAGATACTTGGGTCCGAGGTATCTAGATGAGAAGAAGCGAGAGTTTATGGCTCTTGTTCAGGGAGATGCTACTGTGACTGACTACGAGATCCGTTTTTTCCGTTTGAGTCAGTATGCTCTAGAGTTAGTTCCTACTGAGAGGGACCGATGTAACTGTTTCAGGTATGGGCTTCATGAGGAAGTTAAGAGGTACACCTTAGCTTCAGATTATTCAGATTTTGATGTATTGGTTGCTAGTGCCAAGGACATTGAGCATAGCTTGAGGCTGACCAAGCGTTCTAGAGGATCTAGTTCTGGTAAGAGACACAACAACTTTGACCGTGGTGATGCCAAGAGGCATAGAGGCGGTGGGCAGCAGTTTGACCATAGACGTGGCGGTGGCCACCATGGTAGAGGCCACCAGGGCCATAGAGGTGGAGGGCGTTTGCCCGAGTGCACACGTTGTGGGAGACAGCATTCTGGTGAGTGTTGGGGTAACTTCCATGCTTGTTGGAACTGTGGTTCGAGGGACCACTTTAGGAGAGAGTGTCTATATCAGGCGGTACAGGCACCGAACATAGCACATGCTCCTGCGAGGGCCAATGATTATCAGAGAGGTCGTGGGCGTGGTCGTGGCTACTACCAGCCTAGGGTTGATGCACCTAGGGTAGATGCTCAGAGGAACCTTTCTCATGTTGTGGCAGTACAGCCAGAGGCAGGTGGACCAGCGAGAGTCTATGCTCAGAGAGAGGCCGGGAACGACACTGATGTGATAGCAGGTAATTTTGAGTTACAGTCTATGTCTTTGCTTTCTTTGGTTGATTCGGGCTCTACACATTCCTACATTTTGAGTGAGTATGCACGGAAGTTAGATATACCTGTTGAGATCTTAGATGTAGGTATGCATGTGACCAGTTCTTTTGGTGAGACAGTTGTGGTTAGACGTATGTATAGGAGGTGTTCGCTGAAGATTCAGGGTCATGTGTTTTCTGTTGGTATGATGGAGCTTCCTTTTTATGGTTTTGATATTATTTTGGGTATGGACTGGTTAGTTGAGCACCAAGCTAGTGTGGATTTTGAGACGAAGAGGATCTCTTTGAAACTTTCTGATGACTACGAGGTAGTAGTAGTAGGCGAGAACATTAAGTTCTTATCTAATGTTGTGTCAGCTTTAGAGGCTCATAGGTTGTTGGATTCTGGATGTGGGGCTTACTTAGCCTATACTATGAATCCAAATATGAGTGAGGCTAGACCGAAAGATATTAGAACAGTTTGTGATTTTCCGGATGTGTTTCCAGAAGAGTTACCAGGTTTGCCTCCTGACAGAGATGTTAAGTTTGTGATTGAGACTATTTCAGGGTCTACTCCAGTTTCTATAGCACCGTATCGTATGGCTCCGAAGGAATTGAAAGAATTGAAGAGTCAGTTGCAAGAGTTATTAGACCGTGGTTTCATTAGGCCTAGTAGTTCTCCTTGGGGTGCTCCTGTGTTGTTTGTAAAGAAGAAAGATGGCAGTATGCGTATGTGTATTGACTATAGGCAGTTGAATCAGTTGACTGTGGAGAACAAGTACTCGTTGCCTCGCATAGATGATTTGTTTGATCAGTTGAGAGGTGCTTCAGTGTTCTCGAAGATAGACTTGAGATCAGGGTACTATCAGTTGAAAGTAAAAGAGTGTGATGTTCCGAAGACAAATTTTAGGACTAGATATGGTCACTATGAGTTCCTTGTGATGCCGTTTGGGCTCACGAATGCACCTGCAACATTCATGGATATGATGAATAGAATTTTTAGAGACTATCTAGACCGTTTTGTAGTTGTTTTCATTGATGATATCCTTGTGTACTCGAAGACAGAAGAAGAGCATGATGAACACTTGAGATTTGTTTTACAGAGGTTGTTGAGCAATCAGTTGTATGTGAAGCTTAGCAAATGTGAGTTCTGGATTCGAGAGGTTGTATTTCTTGGCCATGTTGTTTCGGCCGAAGGTATCCGTGTTGATCCGACGAAGATTGATGCTATTGTTGAGTGGAAACAACCCAAGTCCGTGACTGAGATTAGGAGTTTCCTAGGATTAGCTGGTTACTATAGGAGATTTGTCTATGGTTTCTCTAGAGTAGCTGCTCCTTTGACTAAGTTGTTGCAAAAAGGAGTTAAGTTTGAATGGTCAGATGCAAGACAGAAGGCCTTTGAGAAATTGAAAGAAGCTTTGACAAATGCTCCAGTGTTAGTGCAACCAGTTTCAGGTAAAGAATTTGTGATCTATAGTGATGCTTCCTACAAAGGTTTAGGTTGTGTTTTGATGCAAGAAAGAAGAGTTGTTGCCTATTCTTCGAGACAGTTGAAGGTTCATGAAAAGAATTATCCTACTCATGATATAGAGTTAGCCGTAGTTGTATTTGCATTGAAGATTTGACGCCACTACTTGTATGGTGAGAAGTGTATAGTTTACACCGATCATAAGAGCTTGAAGTATTTGATGACACAGAGAGAGTTGAACTTGAGACAGAGAAGATGGCTTGAGTTGTTGAAAGACTACTATTTGACCATAGAGTACCATCCGGGTAAGGCAAATGTAGTAGCCGATGCTTTGAGTAGAAAAGTTGCAGTTGAGTTGCGAGCTATGTTTGCTAGATTGAGTGTATCCGATGATGGTGGTTTGATCACAGAGTTGCAAGTGAAGCCTTCTTTGATTCAGTTGATTAGAGAGAAGCAGTTGCAAGATGTGTCTTTAGTTCCTCATGTTTAGGACATAGCTGAAGGTAGACCGACCGAGTATAGCTTCAGTGGTGAGAATGTGTTGTGTTTCAGAGACATAGTTGTAGTACCTGAAGATGTTGAGTTGAGACGTCTGATTCTGAGTGAAGCACATTCGAGTCCTTTTTCTATGCATCCGGGTAGTACCAAGATGTACCATGACTTGAAGAATGATTATTTCTGGGTTGGTTTGAAGAAGGATGTAGCCGAGTATGTGAGACGTTGTATGGTTTGTCAGAGAGTGAAGGCAGAACATCAGGTTCCTTCAGGTTTGTTACAGCCTTTGAAAATTCCGGAATGGAAATGGGAGAGGATCACCATGGACTTTGTGTCGGGGTTATCGTTGTCTCCTTCGAAGAAGAATTATGTATGGGTGATTGTTGATAGATTCACTAAGTGTGCTCACTTCTTAGCAGTGAACACTACAGATTCTTTAGACAAGTTGGCGAACTTGTACATCTGTGAGATTGTGAGACTTCATAGAGTTCCGAAGTCTATTGTTTCAGACAGAGATCCGAGATTTACTTCGAGGTTCTGGGGTTGTTTGCATAGTGCTCTAGGTAGCCGTTTGCATTTCAGTACTTCTTATCATCCTCAGTTCGATGGACAGTCAGAGCGAGTGATACAAATTCTAGAGGATATGCTTCGTTGTTGTGTGATTGACTTCCAGGGTTCTTGGGAGAAGCATTTGCCTTTAGTTGAGTTCGCTTACAACAACAGTTATCAGTCTAGTATTCAGATGGCTCCCTATGAGGCTTTGTATGGTAGATGATGTAGAACTCCGATTTGTTGGGCTGAAACGGGTCAGAGGTTGTTACCTATGCCAGATTTTTTTAAGGGGACTACCAACAAAATGAAGTTGATTTGTGACCGTTTGAAAGCAGCTTCCGATTGTCAGAAGTCTTATACAGATTTGAAGAGAAAAGAGATTGAGTTCTCAGTGGGTGAGAAAGTGTTTCTGAAAGTATCTCCGTGGAAGAAGGTAATGCGTTTTGGCCGGAAAGGCAAGTTGAGTCCGAGGTTTATTGGTCCATATGAGATAGTTGAGCGGATTGCGCCAGCAGCTTACCGTTTGAGATTGCCTTCTGAGTTAGAGAAGATCCATGATGTCTTTCATGTGTCGATGCTTAGGAGATATAGATCAGATCCTTCTCATGTTATGCCTGTTGAGGAGATAGAGTTGAATCCGGATTTATCTTATAATGAAGAGCCTATTAAGATACTTGCTTACGATAGCAAGGTGTTGCGTGGTAAGACCATAGAGTTGGTCAAGGTGTTGTGGAGACATAGAGGTGTGGAAGAGGCCACGTGGGAGAGGAAAGCTGATATGCTTGAGCAGTTTCCATACTTGTTTCCGTCAGGTAATTTCGGGGACAAAATTCCTTAAGTGGGGGAGAGTTGTAACACTCGGGTTTAGGGGTCGGGTGGAAATAATAATAAAATAATATTTTTAGTCTCGGGTTTATAATTAAAATAATCTTTTGGGCCTTGGGATTTCAAAATATTTATGACTATGTTGGGCCTATCTCTTAAGTCCAAAATCCATGGACTTTAAAAGATGTGGGTTTTGGCCATTCATTAATGGCACTTTAGTAAATAGTTGGTCTTCCAACTAAAACCCATTTTAGTTTTTATTTCATTATAATTCAAATAAACAAATATTCCATCATCTTCTTCTCCAAACACAAACCAACGAAAAGAAGCTCTCCTACCCCATTTTCACTATTCCATTTCATCCCATCTTCATTTTAGCTCGGTTTTGAAAGGTAACTACATTTCCAACTTGCTCTCATCTTCCTCTCTTTAAAAGTACAACTAGTTTTCATTTTGGTCCAAGTTTTAGAATTTGAGTTTTTGGAGGATTTGAATAAAACTTGTATCTTTATTGTTTTTAACTTAAGGTTTTGATTTAATAATGTTAGAGATGATGTTTATGAACCAAATGGTCCAACATATGTGATTTTTACTTGGTTTTGTAAACATTCACGGATTTGGGTTTCCA
This sequence comes from Hibiscus tridactylites, assembly GCA_958450335.1. Lineage (NCBI taxonomy): Eukaryota > Viridiplantae > Streptophyta > Magnoliopsida > Malvales > Malvaceae > Hibiscus > Hibiscus tridactylites. Next base: position 15,680,987 of record OY288276.1, on the reverse strand, counting down.
AGGGGTTTTTTGAAGGGTTTTGGAATGGTTTTGGGGTGTGTTTTATGTTGGAAATGGAAAACTAATGTTAGTATGTTAGTTAAGGGTTGTTTTGGAATCATTTGGAAGTGTTAAAACTGTTGAAAACATGAGTTTTGGTTGAGGTTTGTTGGCTGCCCGAGATTGTGGTTTTTGGGGGTTGTTCATGGCTTGAATTCTTGTGTTTGATATTTGAATAGTATTCCAGGTTAGCTACATTGATGTTTGAGCTGATTTGAGGTTGTTTGGATTGTGTTGAGTTGTTTAGAGACAAGGACTTGTGTTGGTGAAGCATCGAGAGTGAATCTGGAAGCTTGAAGGTGTTGGTTGCTTGATAGTTGAGCTTGGAAGTGAAGGTGAGTGGTTAAATGTTTTCAAAATGGTTTTTGAGTAATTGGTTCAAGCATGTGGACTAGGTTGGGCTTGGTAGACCCACCCAGAGTTAGGATTAGAGTGGTAGCCTAATCCTAAGCTTTAATTAGAGACTTTGGTTGCACTCTTTAATTAATGTTTATGCCTCATGATGATTTTTGTTTATGATGGTTATGTATAAATGTGTTATACATGTATGTTGAGGCATGGTATCGATGCATTATGATATGCATGTGGATTGTTCATGATTGTGATCATGGTGAGTACGTGCTAAGCACGGAAGTGATATGAAATGTTGTGGATTTTGTTTAATGTTGGCACTAATATGCTTGGGTACAAATGATCGATCATTAGGATGTTAGTGTGCACACGAGAGTCAAATACGCGCGTGGTCTTGATGATGGTAGTCATCAAGATGGAGTATGATTTCGCCCGGAAAACCTTCTTATATATATTAGTCGATGATGAGTGTAATCCCATCGACGGGGCGTAACGATGAGTGGAATCCCCTCCGCGAGAACGGTGATGAGTGTAATCCCACCGTGAGGTAAAGTTGTTGTTAGATGTGAGTTCCAACGTGTCTATTCGCGTATTCGAGTCATAGCTAGGTGTCAATATGAGTTGATATGTGTATCAATGTGATGTTGAAATGTGATCCCTATTTGTATGATTATATGTTTTTACATATGATGAGGTTTGAGCTTGTTGAGCATGAAATATTATTGGATAATTGTTCATGCATCCTTGACATTTTGGCTCTTGTGGATCGAAGGTAAGAGCATGCATTTACCTTGGTTGTGATCGTGCTTGGACCCTGTATTGTCGAGGTTTGTTTTTAAAGAGCTTGCCCTCACTAAGCTTTATGCTTGCGCTCTCTTTTGTTCGACAATGCAGATCCTTAGTTCGTGGGTTGCTAGTGCAAGAAGGGGCCTCCAAGTGTGCTTTGTGGAGCTAGCTTAGCTATCAAGTATGGGTATTTTAGTTATGGTGTAATGGTCAAGCAATGGGACATGTAATTGTGGTGTGATGCCTTTTGAAGTATGTTGATGTTGTTGTTTAGGAGCATGTTAGACTCCTTCTATACGTTTTGTTGGTTTGGCTTTGAATGCCATGTTGCTTGTAAACCATGCCTATCTTGCCTACCTTAAATTGGCTAAGTGTGTGTCCTTTTGAAACATGAACCTTGAATGCTATATATGATCTTGTGTTTGGATGCTTATCTTATATCTTGTGTATTATGAGTATGTTGCTATAGGGTGCATGCCTCTATAATATATTTGTATGATTTGTATGCTTCGTGTAGTCGTTTCGGATGTTTGGAATCAATTGGAGATGTCTAAAACTGATTTTGGAAATTTGCAGACAGTAGGTGTTTCGAAACGGGTTGTCCTGTTTCGAAACGGGTGTGGTTCCAGGGCCCACGTATCGGAACTCGTTCCGATACGTTTTGGCTACTGTGAGCCCATGTTTCGAAACTAGTTTCGAAACACTTTGGCTACTGGAATTGCATGTTTCGAAACAGGTATCAAAACGGCAAGGCAAAACGAGACCCTGTTCCGAAACGGGGTGGATACATTTCGAAACAGGTGTCTGACTTTTCAAACTGGGGCTTGTGTTTCGAAACAGGCTTTGACTGTTTCGAAACACATGCATGTTTTTGGGCTTTTTGACATCTCTAAAGGGTTTCAAGGGTTGAGCTTAGGCATGGTTTGTTGTTGAGTTTCCGCTTAGGTTTAATTAATGCATTTAGATAAGATAAAATGAAAAAGTTTTTCCTAGGGTCGGTAACCGAAGTGGAACCTTAACGGGTTTCATATCGGTTATCCCCGTGTAGCCCACTCGGATCGGTCAAGCATTCGGACCGGAACAAGGGGGTTACATCTCACCTGCTAAGTCTACCGCTCAGGCCTCTGTCGGCCGTCGCCTTATCATTCAATCCTCCTCCTCTTCCTCGGCAGCAAAGACACAGGCCTCCTCCCAACCATCTGCCAACTTCTAGTTTTTTTTCTTTTCTTCTCTTTATTTTATTTTTCTGTTTTTATATTAATTGTATTTTTTTATCTATTTTATTTCTCTATTTTTATTTTGTGTTTTTATTTTGTGCATTGAGGGCAATGCCCATCTCGAGTTTGGAGGGGGGGGGTTAGAACTCATCATGTTTAGGCATACTTTAGTGCATATTAGATTGCATAATGTACTTGCCTTAGAAAAATCAATTGAAAATAATTTTTTTTGTTAGAACTTGTGCCTATGATAGGATAGCCGACTTTAAATTTTCGCACCAAGTTAAAAAGAACTTAATTTTGGGGAAAAGCATAAAGTAAACTTAGGATTTTTCTATAGTTGCGAAAAATTTAAAAACGCTACTGTTACTTGCTTAATTTGTTAGAATTTCTAGTAAACATTGCCTGCTTGAATTATTTGTAAAATTCTAACAATGGTTGCAGGAAGCTGCCGCGGCAGGCAACAAACAAAAAAAAGCACTACCAAGACAGGCAAAAGAAAAATTTTATGTTGTCTACCCCTAGAGGTGCCCGAAGCTGGCTCTAGGAAGAATCATGTGCGAGGACACTCCGTTGCTATCAAAGTCCATGCATCTGAAAATTTTGAAGTGACGGACAAATTAGCATGAGTGAATGAAAGTCTTCAAGGGATGACTCTACTTCATGGGTTCGGGGTTTTGTAGTTTGCTTCTATCTTAATTTCAGACCTAGAAGAGAAGTTGTGAATTGCTGAAGCCCTCATTGCCATGATTATTTAAATTGTTCTTGAATATGCTGTCTCGGCAGCAACCTTGTATATCATGACAACATCTTTGTTTACTTAGAATGTTCTTCATATTCAGCTTATTCACAGTTTATGCACACACTTCACTGGCATATTTTAGTTTAATTCTGAGGTAATTCATGTTACTCCCCTCTCACAAAATTAATGACAGGTTCCACGACCTTGAGGTGTTAAATCAAGTTTAAAATAGAATTTTTTTTTTCTTTTTGATTAGTTTAAAGGGCAAGTATGTTTAGGTTGCATTGCTTGAGGACAAGCAATAGTTCGAGTTTGGGGGTGTATAAAGTTCCATAAGTTCTATATTTCATGCACATTCCATCTCATATTATTGCTATTTTTGAGTGCATTTTAGGCATAATTAGGTTTATGTATTGCATTTTACAGTATTCTTTACTCTGCCATGCTTTGTATTGATTTTCTGGTATTTGGTAAGGAAAATGTACTATTTTAGTTTAGTTTTAGTTTCAGGTACTAGAGGCTGACAGAAGGAGAGAAGAGCTAAGGACATGATGTCGAGGCAGCAAACTGAGGAGCTTTACTGATGCAGTTCCAGACAGAGACAACAGCTACCGCCGCCCTACATGCCGCCCAAGACAACAAACTAAGGAATTGGATAACTGGAGTGTGATATGTAGAGCAAAAAATCTCGATCTTAACGATGTTGTCCACTCAATTTTCCCATGACTGTAGCAGCAGACAGAGCCGTCGAAGAAGGAACTCAAGCTTACTTGCGGAGCAAGGCAACATGATTAAGTCCATATTCAACTCAAAGAAGTCAGCATTTAGAGTTTCATTTAATGCAAAAAACTACTTTGAAGACTTCTACTCCAAGAAGGACTAGACCCAGCTAATGCCTATATATACTCCTTGTAATTGTACTTCAACAGAAGAAAGGTTTTCCCTTAGGCATAGTTTAGGTTTTCTTACCGCCATTATGTTCTAAAACTCTCCTTGAGTTTGGGTTATGTTGTAATTAGTGTGAGAACGGTTGTTTAGGATTTTAAGTTTGTTTTTGCAATAAAGCTTCAATGTTTGCTTATTCTATGTTCTTCATAGTTTTTAATTAAGGCGAAAGATTAGTTGATTGTTATCCATTTGTTCGGTATCGAGAGAGTCGAACTCATGAAAGGAGTAAGTACGATCTCATCTATAGAAGGTGTTGATCAATCCAGCCTAGATATAGGTTAGGGTTAAGGCGGCTAAAAGAGGACGAATAAACATTGTTGTCTTTGCACGATTCACACCGCGACTGGTATTATCTGCAGTGGGCATCAACAACGTATCTGCCATCCCCCACCGAGGTAGCAGAGTCTGGATGTGCAAAACAACTTGTCCTATTCAACACAGTTTCACACTAAGCAGCAACATAAACATGTCCATTCTATCAATCTGAGTTCTTCCCTTTTTATTTACTTGTGTTTTATTTACTTTTCTTATTAAACAAATCAACTTATTTGTGCATTTAATTTTCTTTGTGCAGGAACTACGATTTGAATCAAGTTGTCCAATCCCTGTGGGAGACGATATCTTTTATACTATTACTTGACAGGAGTGTACACTTGCACTCATATTTAGAGAACACTAAAACGCTCTACAGTACTCCACAACACAATGGAGTCTCTGAAAGGAGAAATCAAACATTGTTAGACATGGTTTGGTCAATGATGAGTCATGTTGATCTTCTAACTTCTTTTTGGGGACATGCGCTAGAAACAGCTGCTTTCACACTGAATTGTGTTCCATCTAAATCGGTTCAAAAGACACCATATGAGACGTGGACTGAGAAGCGTCCTAGTATGTCTTTTATGAAAATTTAGGGATGCAAAGTTTATGTTAAACATCAGATGTCTACAAAACTCGAACCCAAATATCATAAATGTAATTTTGTAGGGTATGCTAAAGAAATTAAAGGATACTATTTCTTCAATCCATCTGAGAACAAAGTGTTTGTTGCTTGAACATGAGTCTTCCTCAAAAGAGAATTTATCCTCGGAAAGGGAACACGGGGAAATATTGAACTTGAAGAAATTCAAATTCAACCATAGATCACTAAACCAGAGATTGAACAACCACTAGTTCCACAAATAGTTGAGGAACATCCAACCGTTCTTAAAACACAACCACTGCGGAAATCTATGAGAGAACACAATGCGCCTGAGAGATATGGATTTCTTGTCACATTGCATGGAGACGTTCTTCTCATACACCAAGATGAACCTAAGACTTATCATGAAGTAGTGGAGAGCCCGGACTCTGAGAAATGGCTAGAAGCCATGAAATCCGAGATGGATTCCATGTCAAAAAACCAAATATGGACTTTGGTCGACCCACCCGAAGAGGTTAAGCCCATAGGTTTCAAATGGGTTTTCAAAAAGAAAATCGACATTGAAGGCAATGTACAAACATACAAAGGGAGATTGGTAAGTAAAGGATTTCTTCAAATTCATGGTATAGACTATGATGAAACTTTTTCCCTTGTTGCTATGTTTAAATCTATCTGGATATTGCTTGCAATAGCTGCGTATTACAATTATGAAATCTGGAAAATGGATGTCAAAACCTCTTTCCTTAATGGAAAATTAGACGAGGATGTGTACATGACACAACCTGAGGGTTTTGTCGATCCAAAAGATACCCTAAAAGTATGCAAACTAAAAAGATCAATTTATGGGTTGAAGCAAGCTTCTCGAACTTGGAATCTTCGTTTTAATGAGGCAATAAAAGAGTTTGGTTTCATTAAAAATGAAGATGAGCCATGTGTTTTAAAGAAAACTAGTGGGAGCTTTGTTACATTCTTGGTATTGTATGTGGATGACATACTAATAATAGGAAAGGACATACCTACCTTATAGTCTGTAAAGAATTGGTTAGGAAAATGTTTTTCTATGAAAGACTTGGGTGAAGCAACCTACATATTAGGAGTCAAGATTTATAAAGATAGATCAAGACGACTCCAAAGACTAAGTCAAAATACATACATGGACAAAGTACTGAAAAGATTCAGTATGGAAGAATCTAAAAGAGGATTCTTACCTATGAGACATGATATTTCGCTCTCGAAGGAAATGTGTCCTTCAACGCTTCAAGAGAGAGAATGCATGAGTAAGATTCCATATGCTTCGGCCATTGGTTCTATCATGTATGATATGCTATGTACGATGTATCATATGCACTAAGTATGACAAGTCGATACCAAGTAGATCCTGGTGAAGGTCATTGGGTTGCAGTCAAAAACATCCTTAAGTACTTAAGAACTAAGGATACATTCCTTATGTATGGAGGTGAGGAAGAACTAAGTATAAAAGATTATACTGACGCAAGCTTCCAAACTGATAAGGATGATTCTCGATCGCAATCGCATTTTGTGTTTTGCCTTAATGGAGGTGCTGTAAGCTGGAAAAGTTCAAAGCAAGGTATAGTAGTGGATTCTACAACAAAAGCTGAGTATATTGCAGTAAGCGATGCTGCAAAAGTGATTGTTTGGATCAAAAAGTTAATTTCTGAACTAGGGGTCGTGCCTAGCATATCAAATGTTATAGATCTACGTTGTGAGAACAACGGAGCCATCGCACAAGCAAAAGAACCCATATCTCACCAACGATCCAAACACATACTTAGGCGTTACCATCTAATTCGTGAAATCATTGATCGAGGAGATGTAGAAATATGCAGAGTACTAACGGATGACAATGTCGCCAATCCACTGACAAAGCCTCTGACACAGCAGAAGCATAAACGTCACACTAAGTCTCTTGGTATTAGATACATGAGTGATTGGTCTTAGTGCTAGTGGGAGATTGTTGGGGTATGCCCAAAGACCAATTATGAGATTATTGTAAAAGACATACTAATTTTATCTTGTTTATTAATGAAGCCATTATTATTATTATTATTTCAGTCTTATTCTGTGCATCTATAAATAAACTGAATTATAATAAAGTCCTTAGAATAATATAGTTATTCTTGAATATCCTTAGTTAAGAATTATTGTGGGTGTAGACAACAACAATATATTAATACTAATATGTAGTTGATTGATAACAAAATGTTGTTATTGACACAGAGATGTCAAAATCAATACATAAGTATGTGTTAGAGAACGACATACTAGACTGACCCGCTATGAGCATGTTTCCTGGATTATTATGTGACATTCACAACATTGCTCATGGTGATAACCAAGTGTATGATCGTCAGACTTGAGATCATAATTATTTCAATATTGAGAGTGACATATTTTGATGCAGTCAAACGTGTGTTGTAACAGACTACACTATAAATACTAATATTGGATATGTCACACTCTATATAGCGAAATATGGTTGATCAAGATAGGATTTGTGCCTTCTACATAATAGAAGTAATACCGTAGGCCACTTGATTGAGTGAGACTAGAAAATACATGGTCATGCTCGAATAAATTGATATGAGATATCATAGCTATTCGTTTATCATAGTCTACTCAAGATATCAAGAAATATTAGATGGACTATACAAGTGTGACAAATCCATGACTTGTGTTCGATCTAGATATAAGGACAAAATGATGTAATACATAAAAGAGGTTAATCACGGAAAAAGGTAAATGTAAAACCTATGTTTGATTTTGATATAACAAAGTGTTTTAAGGACCAAAATGTAAAACTTGAAATGAATTTTTAAGTCCTCTAAAAGCTTTCAAATCAACAAGGCTTCGCTCTAGTTTGAAAAACTCAAACTCCAAAATATTTTCAAGTGTTTTAAGGCCAAATTGCTCAAAAACGTCAATGTGTATCGATACGCTCATTACCGTATCGATACCTTTTTTACAAACTTGGCTACTGGAGAAACATGTTTCGATACGCCCCTTACTGTATCGAAATAGGGTATCGAAACAGATTGCATCTGTATCGATACGCTCTCTCTATAAAATAATAAGGAGTTTGAATGGTGTACCAATACGGTCTCACCTATATCGATACGGTTTAAAAGGATTTTTAAAATCAGAGGCCTTAAATATTTTGACCATTGTTTGTCAATTGGTAGGTAACCAATTTCTAAAGAGGTGGTTAATGAGTATCGATACGCTCTTACATGTATCGATACAAATTCCTCTAGTGAGCTTTGTAGGAAAAATTGCATCGATACGGTCATTACCCGTATTGAAATGGTTGCTTAACCCGTACCGATACGCCTACACGCGTATCGATACGCCTCTCTTGTAATTGTACAACGACTCTTTCTTTTTTGAGACAGGTATCGATACGCCTCCTCGAGTACCGACACGATAGGCTGCAGAAGTGCATTTATGGTGGAAAGAGAGGGCTCCAACGGCTATAATCAATTCCCTAACCACCCAAACGGCTAGAATTAATAGAGAAGGTATAAAATCAAGGTTATTGAAGACCAGCAACAACTATTGCATCCAAGAAAAACATCTATACAAAAAATCCAAGCTCAAGTGCCTAAATTCTCATTCTTGTAAAAATCTCAAATTGTATTGAGTGTAATTCTTATCTTGTCTTTCAATTTGGGTTGAGTGCTTGTATTCAAAGGGGAAATTTGTATTGAAAGATATCTTTATTACCTTCAATTTCTTCTTTGTAACCAAGTGAGGGTTTGGTCAATTTTGGGTAGAAAATTGACCGGTTTTGTAAAGGTTTCCTCCTAAGCCTAAAAAAGAGGAAGATCAATTAGTGAATTGTTGGAAAATCCTTAGTGGGAGCTAAGGTAGTGGATGTAGAGTTCATTTAGAACTTGAACCACTATAATTGTCTTGTTCTTCATTGTTCATTCATACCACTTCTCCTACAAAATTTTAAAAACTCAATTCACCCCCTCTTGGCTTTGATCAATCCCTTGATCCACTCAACAATTGGTATCAAAGCCTACCTCTTTGAAGGATTAACAACTGAAAGAGTAGATTCTAGGAAGAGTGTGATCATCAGCAAAGCGAGCCATGACATCTACCTCCGGCTCTAGTATGTACGAGTCTCAATCGGTCACCAAACCGCATTTCTTTAACGGTGACAACTATCCTTTTTGGAAGAACCAGATGTGTCTCTTCATAAAGTCTAGTGATTACCTTGTTTGGGATGCTATAGAGGATGGTCCTATCATTCCAATGAAGAGAGACGATGAAGGAAGACTTGTGCCGAAAAGAAAAATAGAAATGAGTGAAGATGATCGAAAGAAGATTCAAATCAACGACAAAGCTCTTCACATGCTATTTTGTGCATTTGGACCGAATGTCTACTCCAAATTTACTTCCATCGAGAGTGCTAAAGAAGTGTGGGATACACTTGAGACCACCTATGAAGGGACAAGCGATGTGAAGGAAACAAAGATTGGAATTCTCAATCATAGCTATGAGAATTTAAAGATGTAGCCCGACGAAACCATATCAAAGAAGTTCGATCGTTTTTCAACCATCATCAGTGGACTAAAAGGTTTTGGAGAGATCATCTTGGAGGACAAGCTAGTCCGAAAGCTACTCTACTCTCTTCCCGAATCTTGGGATAGGAAAAGAACCGCTATCATCGAGGCAAAGAACTTGAAGACACTAAAGCTTGATGAACTAGTTGGTTATCTCTTAACTCATGAAATCATGAAGCAAAGAAGGGAAGATGAAAAGAAGAAAGAAGAGTGGAGAAGCTTGAGGTAGACAAAAAGAAGAAGCTAGGAGTGGCTCTCAAAGCTTCTCTACATGAGGAGAGCACTTCTAGTGAGGAGGAAGATCTTGAAGAATTGGCTATGATAGCCAAAAGATTCTCACGGTTTATGAGGTCCAACCGGGGTAGAAAATTTCAAAGAAAAAGATGGACTTCAAGACCAAGAACAAAGAAGAAGAAAGGATTCGATCATATGCTATGAGTGCAAGAAACCGGGTCACATCCGTTTTGAGTGTCCTCAACTCAAGAAGAAGGGCCTTGAGAAGAAGAAGAAGCTCAAAGCTAAGCTTGCTACTTGGAGTGATGAGGAGTCATCCGAGGATGATGAACAAGAAGTGGCCAATCTTTGCCTCATAGCTCTTGAGGAGGATTCTTCTATGGTAACCTCTAACTCATCTACTTTTGATTTTACATATGATGAATTGCATGAAGCATATGATGAGTTACAAGAGGTGTATGACGAGTTAGTTGAGAAGTATAAGTAGTCCGTTTTGAAAAATAAAAAAGTCATTTCGGATTTGCATGCTAAAAATGATTTGATTTCTCAAGCTAACTTGGAATTTGAGAAAAAGATTTTAGGTCTACAAGATGAACTTGAATACTTTCAAAATGAAAATGTAGGTTTAAATAATTTTATTTCTCAATGTAACATTGAACACCAAAAGGTGTTAGATGAGCTCAATGAGCTCAAAAGGTCTTTCAAAAGTGTTGGTACTTTGAAAAATGAAATAGGTGAATAATCTAGAACAAACCAACCTAAGAGAAAGAACTTTAACTACAAACAAAGTGGCTCCTATAGGCATAATAAAACTAAAAGAATTAGAAGTGTATGGGTTCCTAAGGAACTTGTCAAATCTAGTAATGTTGATGCCATGTCACCTTGGATTCCTAAGAGAACCAAGCTTTTGGGAGCTAAAACTCGTGGACCCAAAATGATTTGGGTACCAAAAATTAAAGCTTAATCTCTTTGTTTGTAGGGGGTGCATTGCTACAAGGCCAAAGCACAAAGCCAAAACTCATGATACCTTGATAGTGGATGCTCAAGGCACATGACCGGAGACAAGAGTCGATTCATAAATTTAAAGCCAAAAATTGGAGGAGTGGTGACATTTGGTGACAACTCCAAAGGCCACATTGAAGGTATTGGCTCCATAGATAATCACTCTACCATACTCATTGAAAATGTGCTGTATGTCAATGGTCTAAACCATAATTTATTGGGCATTAGTCAATTGTGCGATAAAGGGTTTAATGTCTTATTTGATAAAAATGGATGTAAAATTGTTGACATTAAATCTAATAAAACAATGCTCATTGGTCATCGCATAGGAAACATATACATGATGCATCTAGATGACATTCATTCATCCCATGCATGTTTTGTAGCACAAAATGAAAATGATGCATGGTTATGGCATATGAAACTAGGACGTGCTAGCATTAGTGTTTTAGAAAAATTAGTTTCCCTAAATCTAGTTAGAGGTTTGCCCAAGATTAAGTTCTCAAATGATAAAATATGTGATGCATGCTCTAAGGGTAAACAACATAAATCATCCTTTAAATCTATTAATGATGTCTCTACTAGTAGATGTTTACAATTAATTAATATGGATCTATTTGGGCCAATTAGGACTACTAGCTTAGGTGGAAAATCATATGCTTTTGTGCTTGTTGATGATTACTCATATACTTGGGTTCTCTTTTTAAGCACCAAGGATGAGGCTTTAGAAAACTTCATCACATTTTCAAAAAGAACTCAAAATGATCTTGAGCTTAAGATTTCTCACATTAGAAGCGATCATGGAACCGAGTTTTAAAATCTAGGTTTTGAAGAGTTTTAAATGAAAATAGTATTAGCCACAATTTTTCGGCACCTCGAACTCCTCAACAAAATGGGGTAGTTAAGAGGAAAAATAGGACTTTACAAGAGATGGCTTGAACCATGCTTTGTGAAAACAATTTACCTAAATATTTTTGGGCGGAAGCCACTAACACCGCTTGCTATATTATTAACCGAGTAAAGATTAGGCCTATTTTAAAGAAAACTCTTTATGAGATTTTAAAATCTAAAAAGCCTAACATTAGTTATTTTCATCCTTTTGGTTGCAAGTGTTTTGTTTTAAATAATGGAAAAGAGAATTTAGGTAAATTTGATGCAAAAAGCGGTGAAGCTATTTTTCTAGGTTACTGTTTAAACTCTAAAGCCTTTGTGTGTTTAACAAAAGAACTTTAGTTGTAGAGGAATATATACATGTTGTTTTCGATGATAACCTCCTTCCGAGGAAGGATTCTTATGATGATGATGATGTAGGGATCATTGAAGCTAATGACGGTGGAGAATCATCAAAGGTGGATGAGATTCCAACTAAAGAAGAAGAAGCACAAGAACCGCCTCTAGAAGCATTGCAAGACATGTCTCTTGAGGAAAAGGAAGTGAGCTACCCAAAGGAGTACAACTATGTCAAAGGTGGTGAAATCTTGGGTGATCCATCCAAGGGGGTAACTACTCGCTCTTCTCTTAAAATGCTTAACCATGTTGCATTTATCTCATGCATTGAGGCTAAGAATGTTAAAGAAGCATTAAAAGATGATTTTTGGATTATGGCCATGCAAGATGAGTTAAATCAATTTGAGAGAAGTAAAGTGTGGACATTAGTTGAAAGGCCTAGAAATCAATCTACTATAGGAACTAAATGGGTGTTTAGGAATAAACTAGATGAGAGTGGTAACATAGTGAGAAATAAAGCTAGGTTAGTTGCTCAAGGTTACACTCAAGAAGAGGGAATAGATTTTGATGAAATCTATGCACCCGTAGCTAGAATGGAAGCTATTAGAATGTTGCATGCATATGCATGTTATCATGATTTCAAGCTTTTTCAAATGGATGTCAATAGTGCATTTTTAAATGGTTTTATAAATGAAGAAGTGTATGTGGAACAACCACCGGGTTTTGAAGATCCAATTTTTCCAAACCATGTTTTTAAATTGTCAAAAGCTTTATATGGTTTAAAACAAGCTCCTAGAGCTTAGTATGAAAGACTTTCAAGTTTTCTAGTTGGAAAAGGTTTTGAGAAAGGAAAGGTGGACACAACACTTTTTATTAAAAACAATGGCAAAGATATATTAGTAGTTCAAATTTATGTTGATGATATTATATTTGGTTCTACTAATGAATTGTTTTGTCAAGATTTTTCTAAGTTGATGCAAGGTGAATTTGAAATGAGCATGATGGGGGAGCTCTCTTTCTTTTTGGGACTCCAAATCAAACAAATGAAGGATGTCATCTTCATCAATCAAGCTAAGTACATCAAGGATATGCTCAAGAAGTTTGGCTTGGAGAAAGCAAAGCCTCAAGCTTAGGGATGGGCATTTCACCCGGGCCCGACGGGTTCCGACCCGACCCGACCCGATCGGGTCGGGTATTTTTATGAAAAATTCGGGTTCGGGTCGGGTCGGGTTTTTGTGTAGTGTGAGGTCGGGTCAGGTTTGGGTTTTAGGGTGAAAAAATCCGACCCGACCCGACCCGAGACTAATAGTGTAATTTTCCCCTAAATTTTTTAGGGATATTTGTAATAATACCCCCTTTTTTATATATTTTTTTATAATTAGGTCCTTAAAATAATTTTTATTTACAATTTAGTCCTTAAATTTATTATTTTTTATAATTATGCCTCTTAAAATTATTTTTTTACAATTAGGTCCCTAAAATTATTTTTTTTTCTATAGGTTGGGTCGGGGTCGAGTTTAGAATATTTATTTTCGGGTCGGGTCGGGTCGGGTTTTTTTAAGAATTGGATCGAGTCGAGTCGGGTTCGGTTTTAGGATTATTAGTTTCGGGTCGGGTCCGGGTGTGCCAAAAACTCGACCCGACCTGTGCCCATCCCTACTCAAGCTACACCAATGAGATCATCTACAAAGCTTGACAAAGATGAAGGAGATAAGTGTGTTGACTCTAAACTTTATCGCTCTATGATTGGATCATTGCTTTACCTTACCGCAAGTAGACCGGATTTATTGTTTAGCGTTTGGTTGTGTGCTAGGTTTCAAGCTAGTCCTAGAGAGTCTCATCTTATAGCCGTTAAAAGGATCTTTAGGAACCTTAGAGATACTCCTTGTTTAGGTCTTTGGTACCCTAGAGACTCAACCTTTAACCTTCATGCTTATTTGGATGCGGATTATGGGGATTGTAAAATAGATAGGAAAAGTACTTCTGGCACTTGCCAATTCTTAGGTAGTATGCTCATATCTTGGTTCTCTAAGAAACAAAATAGTGTAGCTCTATCTACCACCGAAGCCGAGTACATATCCTTAGGAAGTTGTTGTGCTCAAGTCCTTTGGATGAAGCAATAAATCTTAGATTATGGAATTAAAGTTGAAACCATATCCGTTAAGTGTGACAACACTAGTGCTATATGCCTAACCAAAAATCTCATCCAACACTCTAGAACCAAACACATAGAGATAAGGTGATCAGTGCATAAAAGTTCTATATTTTACCCATCATTTATCCTTATTTTTGCTGCACTCAAGCATGTTTAACTGAATTTTAGGTTAATTTTGCATAAACATCACATTTAGATAAAACTGCGCAGATACTGCTAAATTTGGTTACTTTTGCAGGTATCTGCCGTGACAGCATCCAGGGCAGCAGTCGTGACAGCACCCAGGGCAGCAGTCGTGACAGCATCCAGGGCAGTAGCTGTGATAGCACCCAGGGCAGCAATCGTGGCAGGCGTTGGGTAGTGATGCAGAAAAGCTGGAACTAGCAGTCAAGGAGGACGATGCTGCCAAGGTTGCCGCTGTGACAGCAGAGGACGACAGCAGTTTTAAGGAGAAGAAGCAAAGTGGACCTCGACAGATAGAGAAAATTCAGCCCGTCTGTCGTGTGAAAACCCTATAATTTTCCAAGCCCTAGCTTGGAAGATATCCCAAGCCCAAAGTTCAAGGAGAGAAAATCCCAAGAAACAAGGAGGACGGCTGGAAAGTAGATTCCTTGAAGATTTAGTCTTTATTAGAATCATACTTTTAATTAAAGTTGTAATCCTTGTTAAATTAGATAACTTGAGCCCAAAGCTTATATAAGGGCATATATCTTAACCTAGAGGCATAACCGATTCTCTAGCCTTTTTCCCAAAACCCTAGCCGTTTTCATCCTCTCATCATGTTCTAAATTCCCCTTAGGGCCACGGGTTGTTTTGTAAAGTAGTTGCAAGGGTTGTTTTGTTTTAGGAATTTTCAGTTCAATAAAATAAATCTCAAGTTCTCTTATTTTGGTTATTAATATCTTGCAAGAGCATCGGGAGAGCATTGTGAGGTTATCTATTTACTTGGCATCGGGAGAGTTAAGTATACGAAAGAAATAAGAGCAAGTTCTCTAGTTTATAGTTGAACTATCTCGGACCTAGGGATAGGACGAGGTTAAGTGGCTAAAGAAGAATTCATCGACATTGGTGTTCATCCTTCGATTCACGCCGGGAGGTATCATCAAAGACGTGATCATCGACAGACTTGGACCTAGGGATAGGCCAAGGCACATCTGGGATTCTTGCCAAACTTGAAGTACGGAGTTGAGTGTTTGCTTCCGTGACAATCAACGGACTAATGCCGCGACAGGTGCTGCCGCGACGGGCGCGACGACAGAACTGGATTTCCTAAACTCTGCAATACCTGCACTACTGAGCAATTCAATACCAGCCCATTCTCTCTATCTTGATTACTTTACTTTTATATCCAGTTCTCTTATTTATTTCGTGGCAAACAATTTAAACTATTTCTTTTCCCTCTGTGCAGATAGCGAAGGAAAGGGTTAGCCCAGTCCCTGTGGAGACGATATCCGATACTTACGTATCACTTTACTACTTGTGTCGTGTACACTTGCACTACATTGCGATAGACACTTTTACACGCAACAAGTTTTTGGCGCTGTTGCCGGGGACTGGCAACACACTCTTACCCTAGCTTCTGCACTTTTCTTTTCTTTTTCTTTTTATTTTTATTCTTTTTCTTTTTCTATTTTTTTTCAAAAAAAAAACTCAGGTGAAATACAGGTTTAAGGAGCATCAACATGCTAGGAAAAACCATTCGAGAGCTGATGTGGGAAAGTTCTTGCAATTACCATAAAGGTAATCATGCATTCGAAAGTCGTCCCTATTTTTTCGGTGAATATATGGACAACCAACGAGGGAACCAACAAGAACAAGATATGTTGCCACAACAGCAACAGGGACAGCAAATGCCAATGCCACAACAGCAAAAATTTTTATGGTACGATCAAAACCCGCAAAATTTTTTATACCATAACAGTTTTGCTACAGAACCCGACATGCCCTAGCAATGTCATCATCCTCAAGAGCAGTCAAAATCCTTAGAAGACACACTGCAAGCCTTCATGGCACTCACTCAAGAATTGTCGGCTTCTATGGACGCAAGTATCGCCAAGATGGATGAAATATTGAGCAGACCGGTCCTCATTCATACCACGGATAAACCTGAAATTCTGAGGCAAGGTGACGAGGATGCCCATGTGAATGAATACCCAAAATATGATGAGTCTGAGCAACAACTTGCCATGGCAATGATCGAAGAGTCGGAATGGAGCAACACCACAACAACGCTGAGTGAAATTCAAGAGAATGTCACGGCAGCAACCACATCCGAGGAAAACTCTCAACCCACTACCTCGGTTATGCCCGACCAAGATTGCACACATTCATCCCTGTCATGGCACTCGCACGACCACCTAGAAGAGCTACCCAATGACAATGCCTCACCAATGGAATATGGGCATGTAATAAACGAACATGTTGAATTCTTTAAAAACTCACCAATTCAACTACAGGTATTAGAGGAACCAACATCGGTGGACTCAGAATCATCAAAGTCTCTACTGATGGAGATCTACGAGTGGTCAACAGAATTTGATATAGAGAGTGATGGCACTTACCAATGTCTCATTGACCTGCAAAGTAACCTGACAATAGACTGTCAAAATAACTGGCTGCCGCAGCAGCAGACACGACAACAAGGGCTACATTCAACCACAACAACATTCAACAAAAACAAGGTAAAAACATTACCAAGAAGGGAGGACTTCATGGACTACAAAAGGAAGAAAAAGAAAGGAGCCTCCACCATGAGAATAATCACCAGATGGAGGGTACGAATGGACTTCAAGAAGTACCAGAAACGACCCCTCAAGCATCAATAGAACAGGGAGCAGTTACTTTAGGGGATGCCCCTCAAGGCACTCCTAATTTAACTTAATTTATTTTATTGTATTTTATCTTTATCTTATTCTATCTTTATTATTTAGGAATTAGAAATTTGATATTAGTTTTTAGTTTGTTTGTGTTATTAGGTAAACAGAGAAAACCCTTGCAATGATGATACAAGCAACCCGAGGAAGCTCTGCCTCCACCCCTGCCGCGGCATCACTCATACTCTCAGGGCAGCACCCAAAGCTCCTCCAACAAAGTTCAAGGAGACTGCACGCCGACAGCTCCTCATCCAAAGCTCCAGCAGCAGCAACGACAGCCGCACAACTTAAGTTTTCTTTTTCCTTTTCTATGTCGCCTGCTGTATATATTATCTTTTTGTGATGTTTCACTTTTCTGTCATTTTATTTTCCGTTTTTCATTTTTATGTCTTGTGTCATGCATTGAGGACAATGCAACCCTTGAGTTTGGGGGTAGGCAGTCCTCCTAATTATTAATATCCTCCTGATTATTAATATAATATTGCATTTAGTTTTAATTGTGTCGCATTTATTTTTATGCAAAAAAATGAAATATTGAAAATTTTGGCTTAAGTCTTTGAACTGAACTTACCTGCCGTGACAGCTCTGTCGTGGCAGCGCCTTTAGGATAGCTTTAGGAGCAGTTTAGAGCCTTTCTATAGTTCTGAAAACTTAAACACCATTGTGACTGTTATAATGTTTAGAACCCTTTCAGTCAACTAGAATAGGAAGCTTAGCACTTGAATAGCCCCTAGAGGTGTCTAACACTGGCTCTAGGAAAGAAGTTTAGAAAAAGAGACTCAACAGCCCTAGAGGTGCCCGAAACCGGCTTTAGGAAGTTAGCTAGAGGTGCCCGAAACTGGCTCTAGTGAAACTTTAGCTAAAAAAAACAAATCGAGTCAAAACAAAAAAAATATCAAAGGAGCATGAGAAGTACCTTCAAAAAGAAAAACTTTGGCATAAAAATTCGAGTTAAGAGCTGAAATATTCTAGGGAAACTAAGAGAGTCTGGGCATATAACTGTTCACAAGCATGCACACACTGCACGAGGACTATAGTGAGACCCCGGACAAATCCTGAGTTATCCGACAGGTTGCTGCCGTCACAGAGAACGAATGAAGGGTAAGGGAAAGTTCACTGTTTGAGCCAAAACAAAAATATTTCATTTTTCTTTCAGGTCTGAATTGCTTGAGGACAAGCAAAGATTCGAGTTTGGGGGTGTGATCAGTGCATAAAAGTTCTATATTTTACCCATCATTTATCCTTATTTTTGCTGCACTCAAGCATGTTTAACTGCATTTTAGGTTAAGTTTTGCATAAACATCACATTTAGATAAAACTGCGCAGATACTGCTAAATTTGGTTACTTTTTCAGGTATCTGCCGTGACAGCATCCAGGGCAGCAGTCGTGACAGCACCCAGGGCAGCAGTCGTGGCAGGCGCTGGGTAGTGATGCAGAAAAGCTGGAACTAGCAGTCAAGGAGGACGATGCTGCCAAGGTTGCCGCCGTGACAGTAGAGGACGACAGCAGTTTTGAGGAGAAGAAGCAAAGTGGACCTCGACAGATAGAGAAAATTCAGCCCGTCTGTCGTGTGAAAACCCTATAATTTTCCAAGCCCTAGCTCAGAAGATATCCCAAGCCCAAAGTTCAAGGAGAGAAAATCCCAAGAAACAAGGAGGACGACTGGAAAGTAGATTCCTTGAAGATTTAGTCTTTATTAGAATCATACTTTTAATTAAAGTTGTAATCCTTGTTAAATTAGATAACTTGAGCCCAAAGCTTATATAAGGGCATATATCTTAACCTAGAGGCATAACCGATTCTCTAGCCTTCTTCCCAAAACCCTAGCCGTTTTCATCCTCTCATCATGTTCTAAATTCCCCTTAGGGCCACGGGTTGTTTTGTAAAGTAGTTGCAAGGGTTGTTTTGTTTTAGGAATTTTCAGTTCAATAAAATAAATCTCAAGTTCTCTTATTTTGGTTATTAATATCTTGCAAGAGCATCGGGAGAGCATTGTGAGGTTATCTATTTACTTGGCATCGGGAGAGTTAAGTATACGAAAGAAATAAGAGCAAGTTCTCTAGTTTATAGTTGAACTATCTCGGACCTAGGGATAGGACGAGGTTAAGTGGCTAAAGAAGAATTCATCGACATCGGTGTTCATCCTTCGATTCACGCCGGGAGGTATCATCAAAGACGTGATCATCGACAGACTTGGACCTAGGGATAGGCCAAGGCACATCTGGGATTCTTGCCAAACTTGAAGTACGGAGTTGAGTGTTTGCTTCCGCGACAATCAGCGGACTGCTGCCACGACAAGTGCTGCTGCGACGGGCGCGACGACAGAACTGGATTTCCTAAACTCTGCAATACCTGCACTACTAAGCAATTCAATACCAGCCCATTCTCTCTATCTTGATTACTTTACTTTTATTTCCAGTTCTCTTATTTATTTCGTGACAAACAATTTTGGGCATATGGTATCGATACGGCCTTATGCATCATCTGCATACATTTATGAGATGTTAAAGTCGAGCCTTTGGTTGTTCTTGTGACCAAAAATGCAATTTTGGGCATATGGTATCGATACGGCCTTATGCATATCGATACGAGTACTTCATTAGTTTACCAGACTGCATTTTCTCTCTCACGGGTATCGATACGGTTAAATCCGTTTCGATATGAGTTGTGAGCGTTTTGATACGGATACCATCCGTTTCGATACGTTTCCTTAATACGTGGTTCCAGGGAATTACCTTTATACCCCCGTATCAATACACCCTTTAGGCGTATCGATACGCAATCGCGCAGACAACTATTTACTGGCATTGAAAGAGTTTCACTTTTACCAAAACTTCTATTTCAAACCCCTAGCCGATTTTCATCTATAAAAGGCCTCTCAATCCCTCATATTTTTACCACAAAACTTAAAATCTCTTGAGGGTTTTTCAAAATCAATCCAAGTCTTAAGGCTCTCCATCAATTCGGTGCAAAATCTTCATTCATTCCTCCCTATCTCAATATCAAGGTATAAAAACCTATTTTTCTTTCTATTTTCTTTATGATTTTCATTTTTAAATCTTTTTGTTTTGTTTTTGTTCTTTCAAAAGATTTTATCAAAAAAATTTTGTTTTGTTTTACCTTTCAAAAAAAATTCACTTGATTATTGATTTATCCATGGGTTGAATGAGAAAAATAATGCATACACATTGTTTTGATCAATTTCTCTAGACTATGGCACCTAAAAAGATAGTGCATACTACAAGCGAATTTGGTGAAGGATCGAATCCCGGTGATGGCACTCGTCCGAATTTGACTCTTATCTATCAAAGGTGCTTTAGAACTCCTGGCGAACCCAACTACTTTCGATCGTTTCAAAATTACAAAATTCAACCAGAGAGGGTAATTTCCATTCCTTTTCTCAACTCGGAGCGTTTTAAGTTTGTCTATCTACCTTTGCTCCACGGATGGAAATTTATGGATTTTCTTCAAATTCCGGGATTTTTCTTTCGTAATTTGGTATTGATCTTTTATGCTAATTCCAAGTTTGTTGTCGATGCCTCGGGTAATGTCGTTGACGTTAACTCCTATCTCATAGGAAAAAAGATTACCGTTGATGTTCAATCTCTTTGTGATGTTTTTAAGTTTGAGGATGAGGGTATCGAAGATGAAAATTCACTTGGACATGTTTTGGGGGGCTTCATGACCGTTCTAAATGCTCAAGACCGTATCCTACACTTGATGATCACTCGGTGGTTCAGGCCTTCGGGAGGGAAATACTCAACCATCCGCCAAGTTGATGACTTTTGGATTCGGTGATTTTGCCAGAGAAACCAACCTAACCTTGCTCGCATCATGTTTGCGGAGATTGTCTTTCTCGTGCAACATCGCCACACATCTCTTGTCACTTCATTCGCCTATGGCACTGCCTTGAGCTACTTTTTCTCTCAGAAGGAGATTGATTTCTCTCATGACTATCCGACAAGTCTCACCAATCCTATTGATGAGAGATCTCATTCTCGGGGAAAGTTTCATTACTTCAATGGTAATTGGCTTCGTCTTTCCGAGCTTCTGAGTGATGCGATTCCCGAAGAGATTGCAAATCCTCAAGCTCCTACTCCTCCATCCATGGATTCTCTCATGACCTACCTCAATGAAAAATTCACGGGCTTATGCACGGGAATTGGTTCTATTGATCAAGTCATGAACTCCGGGTTTGCAGCCATTGATACACGCTTCACTTGCTTAGAAGATCGTATGACTAATGTAGAGAAGTGTATCTCTTCTATTGAGGTCGAGCACAATTCGATGAATATCTCGCTTACGGTCTTCCATGATGAGTGGTGTCAATCAAGGAGGAGCGATGATGCCAACGAAGATGAAGACGATGGTGATGGAGACGAGTAGTAGATTTTCTTTGCATATCATTCATGTCATATTAGGATTTATTTTCATGCACTTTGAATTATGTTCTTAGGATTAAGTTTACTATTTAAAACCTATGCTTTGATTATTGTTATTTGGATTTTCGTTTGATGTTTCTTCAATCTATGAGCTTTATGATTATCTATCCAATGTTGCTTGGTTTATTGTTATGCTTATATACCATATGTCTCTTATTATTGATCTAACAAAAAAAGGGGAGAGGGAAGTTCACAAGCTCACTTAAACTTAAACTTCAAATTTATCTAGCTAACATTAAGGCGGAGTTGTTTTCCAAAGTTTTTCAAAAGACTTAAAATTTTTAAGCTCTGGTTTTGTTATATCAAAAAGGGGGAGATTGTAAAAGCTATGTTTGATTTTGATATAACAAAGTGTTTTAAGGACCAAATTGTAAAACTTGAAATGAATTTTTAAGTCCTCTAAAAGCTTTCAAATCAAGAAGGCTTTGCTCTAGTTTGAAAAACTCAAACTCCAAAATATTTTCTAAGTGTTTCAAGGCCAAATTGCTCAAAAACGTCAATGCGTATCGATACGCTCCTTACCGTATCGATACCTTTTTTACAAACTTGGCTACTGGAGAAACATGTTTTGATACGTCCCTTACCGTATCGAAACAGGGTATCGAAACAAATTGCATCTGTATCGATACGCTCTCTCTATAAAATCACAAGGAGTTTGAATGGTGTACCGATACGGTCTCACCCATATCGATACAATTTAAAAGGATTTTTAAAATCAGAAGCCTTAAATATTTGACTGTTGTTTGTCAATTGGTAGGTAACCAATTTTTAAAGAGGTGGTTAATGAGTATCGATAAGCTCTTACCCGTATCGATACGAATTCCTCCAGTGAGCTTTGTAGGAAAAATTGCATCGATACGGTCTTTACCCGTATCGAAACGGTTCCCTAACCCGTACCGATACGCCTACACGTGTATCGATGCGCCTCTCTTGTAATTGTACAACGGCTCTTTCTTTTTTTGAGATAGGTATCGATACGCTCCTTACCGTATCGATACCTTTTTTACAAACTTGGCTACTGGAGAAACATGTTTTGATACGTCCCTTACCGTATCGAAACAGGGTATCGAAACAAATTGCATCTGTATCGATACACTCTCTCTATAAAATCACAAGGAGTTTGAATGGTGTACCGATACGGTCTCACCCGTATCGATACAATTTAAAAGGATTTTTAAAATCAGAAGCCTTAAATATTTTGACTGTTGTTTGTCAATTGGTAGGTAACCAATTTTTAAAGAGGTGGTTAATGAGTATCGATAAGCTCTTACCCGTATCGATACGAATTCCTCCAGTGAGCTTTGTAGGAAAAATTGCATCGATACGGTCTTTACCCGTATCGAAACGGTTCCCTAACCCGTACCGATACGCCTACACGTGTATCGATGCGCCTCTCTTGTAATTGTACAACGACTCTTTCTTTTTCTGAGATAGGTATCGATACGCTCCTTACCGTATCGATACCTTTTTTACAAACTTGGCTACTGGAGAAACATGTTTTGATACGTCCCTTACCGTATCGAAACAGGGTATCGAAACAAATTGCACATGTATCGATACGCTCTCTATAAAATCACAAGGAGTTTGAATGGTGTACCGATACGGTCTCACCCGTATCGATACGATTTAAAAGGATTTTTAAAATCAGAAGCCTTAAATATTTTGACCGTTGTTTGTCAATTGGTAGGTAACCAATTTTTAAAGACGTGGTTAATGAGTATCGATAAGCTCTTACCCGTATCGATACGAATTCCTCAAGTGAGCTTTGTAGGAAAAATTGCATCGATACGGTCTTTACCCGTATCGAAATGGTTCCCTAACCCGTACCGATACGCCTACACGTGTATCGATGCGCCTCTCTTATAATTGTACAACGGCTCTTTCTTTTTTTGAGATAGGTATCGATACGCCTCCTCGAGTACCGATACGGTAGGCTGCAGAAGTGTATTTATGGTGGAAAGAGAGGGTTCCAACGGCTATAATCAATTCCCTAACCACCCAAAGGGCTAGAATTAATGGAGAATGTATAAAATCAAGCCTATTGAAGACCAACAACAATTATTGCATCCAAGAAAAACATCTATACAAAAAAATCCAAGCTCAAGTGCCTAAATTCTCATTCTTGTAAAAATCTCAAATTGTATTGAGTGTAATTCTTATCTTGTCTTTTAATTTGGGTTGAGTGCTTGTATTCAAAGGGGCAAATTTGTATTGAGAGATATCTTTATTGCCTTCAATTTCTTCTTTGTAACCAAGTGAGGGTTTGGTCAATTTTGGGTAGAAAATTGACCGGTTTTATAAAGGTTTCCTCCTAAGCCTAAAAAAGGGGAAGATCAATTAGTGAATTGTTGGAAAAACCTTAGTGAGAGCTAAGGTAGTGGATGTAGAGTTCATTTGGAACTTGAACCACTATAATTTCCTTGTTCTTCATTGTTCATTCATACCGCTTCTCCTACAAAATTTTAAAAACCCAATTTACCCCCTCTTGGCTTTGATCAATCCCTTGATCCACTCAACAGTATAGTCGAACCACGACTTCATGTAAATAAGGTAGCAATGATGTATTTCTAGATGCCACTCATTTTTTGTAATATTGGAATTGTTCTAGATATTACTACTAACGTTACATAAACCTATAATGGTCACACCCTATGA
Source organism: Hibiscus tridactylites (assembly GCA_958450335.1). Lineage (NCBI taxonomy): Eukaryota > Viridiplantae > Streptophyta > Magnoliopsida > Malvales > Malvaceae > Hibiscus > Hibiscus tridactylites. The sequence continues at coordinate 15,656,807 of OY288276.1, read as the reverse complement.
TTGAAACGAACAAATATCGACTAGATAGCATGTGTACAAACTTGTTGTACACATAATAATTATTAAAGACGAAATTATTATAATTATTGTAATTATCAATAATCTTGTTTATATATTTTTTTAATAATTAGATAATTATTGTAATTATCAAACAATATTAAAAATATATATATCCCTAAAGAAACCTAATTAAAGTAGAATCAGATTATACATATTTAATTGTATTCAGTTAAATATATTGTATATTTAATGAATTCGAATTAAAGTAGAATTAGATTCTACATATTTAATTATATTCAGTTAAATATATTGCATATTTAATGGATCTGATTTTAATTAGAAATTGGTTTTTGAATGCTATATAAAGGCATAAGGTCTAGCATCCAAAGTATGCTTTTTCGGAAAACCTCTCTAACAGTTAGAGAAGAGAAAATATTGTTCGTTTTGTTCGGGTGGACTACGTAGAGGTCGGAGCGCTATCATGACGACTCGGATTCGATTTGGTTTATCCTAACTCCCTAAGGATATCAAGATACCAGATTTATTAAGGTAATATTTCATCCTTACTCACCCTGAATTTGTCCCTTGTACATGGATCACTGGCGGAATTCGTCGGATAATTTTTCTCTGCGCCATGGGGTGTATCGGTGTTTCCCAACAGGTACCATGTGTTTTGACTTGAAGCTTTGGCCTTGTAGCAATGATCCTTCATAAACAAATAGTTAAGCCTTGATTTTTCGTACCTAAATTATTTTGGGTCCATGAGTGTTAGCTCCCAAAAACTTGGTTCCCTTAGGAATCCAAGAAGAAATAGCATTAACATTATTAGAAGTAATTAGTTCCTTAGGAACCCAAACACTCCTAATCCTCTTACCTCTAGAGGGCCTTTGGAAGCCTCTTTGTTTAGGGGGATTAAAGTTTCTCTTCACATATTGCGTTTTTGAAGAACTTCCTTTTTCAAAGCAAGATTTCCCAATATTGCTTAGATAAGCTTTAAGATCATTCACCTCCTTTTGGTGATGATCACTAATCTCGGAAAAAAGGTTGTTCAAATCAATATTTTCTTTTTCAAAATAAATTAAATTGTATTTTAAAGCACAAACCTTCTTTTCAAGTTCGGAGTTGGTTTTGGATAAAGAATCGTTTTGGCTTTTAAATCGAAAATAGTTTTCTTATTTTTCAAAATCGATTCTTTAAACTTTTCTACCAACTCATCGTAAACCTCTTGCAACTCATCATAAGCTTCTTGAAGCTCATCTAAAGTGAAATCAAAAGTAGATGAGTTAGGGTTTACCTTAGGATCTTCTTCAAGAACAATAAGGCAAAGGTTGGCAATTTCTTGCTACTCTTCATCGGATGATGATTCCTCATCACTCCAAGTAGCAAAGTTGGCCTTGAGCTTCTTCTTCTTCCTAAAGCTTTTTCTTTTGAGTTGGGGGCATTCAGTTCTAATATGCCCCGGCTTTTTGCACTCATTTTATATGAGTTGATCCTTCTCTTCTTCCTTGTTCTTATTCTTGAAGTCTCCTTTTCTAAAAAAACTTTCTTCCCCGGTTGGACTTCATGAACTGAGTGAATCTTTTGGCTAGCATAGCCATATCTTTAAGCTCCTCATCTCTTGAATCTCTCTCTTCTTGTGAAGCTTTGAGAGCTATTCTGATTTTCTTCTTCTCCACTTCCTTCTTCTCAATCTTCTTCTCTTCTCTTTTCTTTTCTTCTTCTCTTTCTTACTTCATGATCTCATGAGTAAGGAGAGAACCCGTGAGTGCATCGAGATTCATTGTCTTCAAATCTATTGCCTCGATGACGTCAGTTCTCTTCCCATCCCATGACTCGGGAAGAGAGTAGAGTAGTTTCTAGACAAGCTTGTCTTTGGGAATGACTTCTCTAAAACCTTTGAGACCATTAATGATTATCAAGAAACGATCAAACATCTTCGTGACACTCTCGTCGAGCTTCATTTTGAAATTCTCGTAGCTTAAGTTGAGGAGTCCAATCTTGGCCTCCTTAACATCATTGGTGCCCTCGTATGTGGTCTTGAACGTGTCCCACACATCTTTTGCACTTGTACAAGAGGACATCTTCGAATACATGTCCGGTCCAAGTGCACAAAAGAGCATGTGCAAGGCCTTGTCATTGACTTGTAGCTTTTTCCTTTCTTCATCGTCCATTTCTTATTTGGCCTTGGGAACTTGTCCATCACCTTCTTGCTTTATTGGAATGGATGACCCGTCTTCGATTACATCCCAAAGGAGATAATCATTGGATTTGATGAATAGCCTCATTCGGTTCTTCCAATATGGGTAGTTGTCTCCATTAAAGAATGAAGGTTTGGTGGTGGATTGACTCTCATACAAGTTGGTGGAAGTAGACGTCATTTCTTTGTTGTCGATTGATTGGATTGCTTCAAGGATCGTCTCTTGTAGATGTTCATCTCTCAAAGAGTTAGACTCTGATACTGATTGTTGAGTGGATCAATTGATAAATAAATAAATAGCCAATAGGATGTGAATTGGCTTTTAAAAGTTTGAAGGATGAAATTGGTAAAATAAAAATGAAGGAACAAGATATTTACAGTGGTTCAAGCTTAGAACAAGCTCTATATCCACTACCTTAGCTCCCACTAAGGATTTTCAACCAATTTCACTAGAAATTCTTCCCATTTTCTCAGATTAGGAGGAAACCTTACAAACCGATTAAGCTTTCTACCCAAAGCTTAATCAAGACTCACTCTTTACAAGAGAAATTTTGGAAACAAAGAAAATACCTCACAATAGGTGAGTAATTGCCTAAATACAAGTTCACTCTAATCCCATACTTGAAATAAATGAATACAAGAAAAATAAACAACTTGGGTAATGAGGGTTTGATTCTTAATAGCTCAAATGGATTGAATTTTTGCTTGAATGTGCTTGACTTGTTCAATAGTTGTTGTTGTTGTAGCTTTAATGGCTCGCTTTTATACCTCTTCATTGAATTCTAACCATTTGGGTGGTTGGCATCATCAATAGAGCTGTTGGGCTCTCTTTTTCCGACCATAAATGCAGTTATACAACCAACCGTACCGGTACTCGCATCACCGTATCGGTACACGTCAAAAGAAGAAAGAGTCGTTGTATACAAATAGCGTATTGATACATGAAGAGGCGTATCGGTCTGAAAACCACATTTTACATAGGGGATCGGTACAACATAGTGCGTACTGGTACAAATTTTGCTCACTGGAATCTGGAGAATTGGTTAACCAAAAAGTGTATTGGTACGGTAGTTAGGCGTATCAGTACTGTTAACCAATTTTCAAAATGTTTGGTTCCAATAATATGACAAGGCAACGATAAAAAATTAAATGTCAAGATTTTTCAAATATTACCAACTCGTATCGGCACAGAAAGGAGCGTATCGATACAATAAGTAGTTTTTAGTTTCCAGGATTACATCGAGTCTGAAATTGTATCGATACGGCAATGAGCGCACCGATACACTTTTCTTGACTCGTTTCCAATAGCCAAAAACTGTATCGATATGGATGTAACTGTATCGGTACGCCTGGACTAAACTTCAAAAATTAAGATTGAAAATACTTATAAAATTTTTGGGATATGTGTTTTCTAAGTCGAATGTTTTAAACATAGGGTCCTACGAATACATATATGATATCATGACATATCCAAAATGTATCCACTCAACCATGCTTCATGCAAATCATAATAAGAGCACGTGACTATATATGACATCATGGCATATAATACAAATGGCGCTACCATAACCGCCTAAATTCATATCATTCAACAAGTAAATATACTCACAAAGCATCATATGTACAACCACAAACTTGAAGTGAGTCTCGGTGTCACGGAGCCTCGGGATCGAACACTCGGGGTGAGACTTGGTACCCCATAGCCTCGGATCAAGCACCCATACTTGAAATCTCTCATCAAGTATCAAAGAATGAGGTATAGAGTCAAATATCATCAGATTGCCCATTCAAGCCACTTACCATGGTGTTGCAACACTCTCGCTAGGTATCCGGATCCCATCAATCAAAGATGACTCAACTATCTAGGTGTCCATTTTAGCACATAACAAAGAGACGACTACCATACAACACACAACATCACTCGATCCACCAAGGATCTCCTATGGTTGCTATCACAACAAGTCACCCAAAGTCTTATCAAGTTATTATACATTACACTCATGTATGAGGGTTAAATCCCGATTTCTCAGTTTTACCATTCATTTTGTCATATTAGAACCCCATCGGGCCATAGCCCACGAATTATCAATCCTTCGAACACAAAACATAATTTCTGGGCAGATTGCCCAATGGGTATCGGTACTGGTCCTCGTGCACCTACCTTTTGGGTACAAGTACTCATAACACGCCGATACAATTTGAGCTTACTAAAATTTCACAACGCCTATGCATATTGGTATGGGTCGACCCGTACTGATTCCAGCTTGCATGGCGTATCGGTACAAGTTAAACACCATACCGATACCCCACTAATAGTTCATACAATGAAACAATATCCTTCAAACCCCAAGACACTAGGGTACCGGTACTGGCTCCCCGCGTACTGGTATATAAGCATAGAAGTGGCTTCCTAAGCTCAAGAGACCGCTTCCCAAGCCCCCAAAACACAACAATTAACCTTATAACTCGAACCTACATCTTATGAAAATATTTAGGGTGGTTTCTACCAATTTTACAAGTTTTTAATATAAAACCTGGATTATACCATTAAAAGGGCTCTAAATACTCAACCAACCAAAAACATCAAACCAAGCAACAAGCAATCTAATTTATGATGCCCATGAAGGCATAAAGTTAGTAGTGTACTAACCTTCTTCCTAAAATTTGGAAAACAAGCTCCTTAGCTAAATACTTCAAGTTTTCACCTTCTCATGCACTTTGAATGTCTCATTTTTTTCTGTCACTACACGTAGAAGTTGTACAACATATTGCAACTTTGCAAAATATGAAAAACCAACAAAAACTTACTCTTAAGCTGAAAAAACGAGATCAATTCCTCCTCTAACCCACTTCTCACAAAAACCTCACCAAAACTCGTATCTTCACTTTCACCACCAAACCCAAAGATTCTTACCTCAAAATGTAGATCTTTTGATGCAGATTCCAACTGCCTCAACTCAAAATCTAAAATCACCACTCTATAAGACAAAAATTGGATCTTTGCTTTGGGGTTGAGGTGATGGAATAAGAGAAAGATGTAGGAAAATGGGCGAGGGAACAAAATGATCTCACCTTCATAAAATTTTTACAAGAGCAAGAGAATGGGTAACATTTTCTCTTAAAAAATAAGGTATTTTACTATAATACCCACTTTATCCTCATCTCTTCTCATCCCAAACCAAGCACAAAGCTTAACGACATTAAGCAAGCCCAAAAAGGCTCTCAAGAACACTCTAAAAGCCTAAACTCTTGGCCCACATTTTGGGTTAAATCGACCCACGGATTCTGAAATTTGAGTCGTTACAATTTGAATCATACCCGATGGGTTTCGACCCGACCCGCTTCTATAGGGTCATTTTTTAAAAAAAAATCGGGTTCGGTCTGTTTTTTTGAGGATGAGATCAGATTGAGTTTGGGTTCAAGGTGAAAAATACTCTATCTGACTCGACCCGAAATAATAGTTTAATTTTATTCTAAATATTTAGGTATAATTGCTACAATGTTCATCTCCTTATATTTAGATTTCAATTATCTCCATATTTCATATAATAAAAATGAAAAAAATATTATAATACTCCATCTCTATAATTTTTATTTTTTGAATTAGCTCCCTATTTTATCGAATAATAAAAAATGATAATTTTTTATTTATGTGAGGTTGGTTTGAGTTTTTACTCTAGAATTCGAGTTCAGGTGAAACATTATAAAATGCCGGATCGAGTCAAATTTGGATGAAGATATCAATTTTTTAGGTCAAGTGCGGATCGAGCAAAAACTCGACCCATAGCCATCCCTTGTTTACCTTTATTCAAAAAAAATATTGCAAAACATAGTAGGAACAGGAAGGCGACATTAGGTTTAAACACGGGAACTTAAAAGGATACTTGTTCATTGGATCAATGGAATGATACATGGGCTCAAGAATAATAAGGCCCAGTAAAATCGAATAAAAGAATGAAGACCCCAAATCAAATATTAAGGCCCAAACACAGAAATTAAAAAGTAACAATGACCATGTTCTGGCTCTGAGTTTTCTCTGTGTAATTAGGGTTTAAAGGGGTTTTGTACTCTTGCCGTCGTTTCCCATCCTTCTGTGATCTGTCTTGGGTATTTTTCTGGTGAAAGGAAGAAGCCGACGATGACAATGGAGGAAGGCAGTGTTGCAGCTGGGAAAAGGAAAAGAAATCCAGGTAAAAAGAAAGGTAACAAAGCCAAGAACAAGAAGCTTAAGATGTTGGAGGGTAAAGGAAAGAAGTTCAGAGTAAGTAAAAAGATGAGAAATCTGTTTGAAAAACGAGCCCGTGACTACAATTCCGACGACGACGACGACGAGGGAAAGGAAAACACGGCGGAGGAGGCAGCTCCTAATGATACCCGGAGGGGCGGCGGCGGAGATAATTCCTCTGAAGGAAGTGATGATTCTGAAAGAGAACAAGAAGAAGAAGGAGGTGAAATTCAAACTGGGATTACGTTTACAGAAGGTGTCAGGGCATTCAGGTTGGCATTTAAGAACATTATAAAGAAGAACGTTGCAAATGATTCATTGGTAAATCTGGTTTCTAAACTCGGGCCTTTTTTATTTCAGAAGGAAAATTGTGTTTCTTTTTCAATGGTTTTTTTTTCATTGTTATAGGGTCCTGTGTTATCCGGACATAAGCAACTTATTGCAAAGAAGTTAGCTGAAGAGGAAGCTGAAAGGAAAGTTAAGGGAGAAGCTAAGAAAGAAAAACACTTGGTAATTGCCTTCAAATTTGCAAAACATGTTACTATGGCTTTGCTTTTGCTATGCTATTTTATTTATGCTATGCGCTATTAATGTTACAGATTGCAGAGAAGGGACATGTGAAGCCTGCGAATTACTTGGACACACATGAAAAGTTTCTGATTGGGATTGCTACCAAAGGAGGTAATGTATTTTTAGACCATATATTCATTCATTTTATTTTATATGAAAACTTAATTCATTGCTTATTTCTTCTCATGGTAATTATGTTGCTTTGTTTATGTGTTTCGGGATATTTCAGTGGTGAAGTTATTCAATGCGGTAAGTATTTTTTATGAAAGTTGTTCTCTTTTTCAAAGGTCCCGGTTCCTCTGTTTGATGGTTAGTTATTACTATCAAGTCTATGTGTAATCTTTGTTGTTTCATGTATTGTGTAGGTGAACAAAGCACAAAAGGCTCAGAAAGGATTGGACCCTTCAAGGTCTAAAGATGCAAAAGGTGTGCTTATATCTCTACGGCTATACGTTTTATATAGAACATTTGAAAGCAAATTCCGTGGATTATGTAAAATATGTAATTTTGCTTTATTTAGTATCCTGACTACCAGGCAAATCTTTCTCTGAATATGTTGCTTGTTGTTGGCACTTGACATTTTGAATAACTTGAAATGCTTTTTCTTGGCTTCTCCCTCATCTAAAGCTTTAACTGCTTCCACACCACAGTTATGTCTAACATCTTTATGACCAGATTGGTGAAAAAGACACGATATACTATTATCAATTTATCACCAAAGAATCATCTCATACAGTTGTTGCTCAGTAGTTCACGAAAGCCTTTATTTATATATGCATGTGCACACACAAAAGCCTTTTGTATATGATGTCTCTTTTATCCGATGAGATCGTAAGTACTTTATCCTTTGATGGTTAAAGTATAATTAATAGTTCTAGAAATTCATGTAAGTATACTGCCTCTTTCTAATCTCCTATATGTGCAGCAAGTTCTGATCAAATGGTTCTTAGGTATTGGTCCTTTTAGAAACTATATTTTCTGTTTTATTTTCTATCATGTTGTACAAATGGAAAGATTAAATGGATTTATCATATACTATTTATACCTTTAAAACCCTAGGTTTAGAGGCCTGAATATGGTGTAGATTCTTCACATGTGAATGCTAATTGTCATGGTACTCAACATATGCCACTTTTAAAAGATTATTGGATAACTTTGTTTGCATCTGTATAACCCTTAAAGGTCTGTTACTTTCCTAGTTCCAGTTTTCTGACTATATTTTATGCATCCTGCTAGTGATAAGGAAGCGGAGGAAAGAAGCCTTCTTTTCAGAGCTAGGAAAGACATCATTGCCTGCACAAGACAAGGTTGGTTATTTTCTCAACTATTTCACTAGTTCCTTGCATTGTGTATATCACGCCATACTATCCTCCTTTTTCCTTGCCACTTTTGGGTGTTGTTATGGTTGTTGTACTTAGCTTTAGCATATATGTCTATGATCTTGTGCATGTTAAGCTACAGAATAGATAAGTCATTTTCTTGTAATTAGCTGGGAACCTCACATTAAATCGGCGTTGCCAAGGTGTGCGTGCCTAGGCACGCCTGCACCTTAGCACTAGGCAACAAAAGAGCCTCTGGTCTGGTCTTCTTGGGCAAGACGATCAGGTGCACACTTGCTACGTATGTGTGTTTTTTTGTAAGGCGATAGGCATAAAAAAAGTCCGCCTGATTGAAGTTCTCTTTAATTTATTTTATTGTTCACTTTTTTTCATTAGATAGACCTTTATTTGCAAGAAAGGAATAGCATTTAATTCTCTTCCAATCAATATTTGAATATTCAACACAGAGGGCCTTAAGCAAACAATAATAAAAAATGCAAGTTATATTGCACTCAAGCTATTATCATGGTTTTGCCCCTTGTGCTTGAGGCAACATAAGGGTTCTAACGTCTAAAATGCACCTTGTGCCCCTGACAACACTGCATTTAATGCCTTTTTAGGTCTTATTTGGATTCTTTGTAAATCTTTACTGTAATTGCTTATGAAGTTTTATGACATGCAGGGTAATACATCGTCCGATCCTAGGAATGATGAAGGACCTGCTTGGGCCCCATTGCGTGATAATTACATGCTAACAAATCCCAAGTTGAAGGACTGGGATAAAATGGCGGTAAGAATGTTAATGCTTTTGATGTTACATAAGTCGTGTCCCTCTCTTTCTCTAGCAGACACCGACATTAGATTCACTCGTGCCGTTTTAACTGGAGGCATGGATTGCATGCACTTACCTCTTTGATCTGAGTAACAAGTGTTTTTTTTCTTCTATTTGGTTACAGGATACGGCAATAGTTGATGATGTTGGAAGGATGTCTGAAGATAGTGGTTCAGATGATGATTGAAGTCCTTTGTTCTCCTGTAACTGGCAGAACCTGATTTTTCTTCTTATTTTAGCTGGAAACTATTGTAATCAAACCAGAATTCCAATATGTATTTTGTTTTTTTTAAAATATAAACATGAAATTTTGATGCATATCAACATCTTGTTCACATATAGCATTAGCAACCATGATTTGTCTCTCAGAATATCAACAGGGATAACGTTGTTTTTCGCTATTTTGTTCAAGGAAAATGAGTTGTTTTTGTACTAAAATTTTAAGCCTATTCTACGGTGCTCTATTTTATAAAATTTTTGGCCATTGTATAGTAAAAAAAAAAACCGACCTGATTCCACTCTTAATAACAACCTGACCCGATCCAAATTTAATTTTTTTTTATTGAAAAATCTGATCCAGTCGAGTCCCCTTATTTGTATGGGGCATTTTCAACCATCAATAAAATTCAGTTTAGGAAGAGAACTAATTCGAGCGTGAATGAATTTGTCAAATCTATATAGAGTCACTTTTGTACACGTAAAATATATTAATGAAGTAATAATTTGAACAAGTTTTTACTTATGGATTGAGTACAAATAAATTTAATTTTAAATCATTTATCATTTCATCCAAGATTATTTGTTGAGTAATTTTGTATATCTTTTATTTAGTCACTTATTTTGTAATTTCTGAATGAAATAAAAATGGTCAACTACACAATTGGTCAGCGAACTATTGTCTTTTTCTATTTTGGTTACTGAATTATTTTTTCTGCAGGATTAGTCATTAATGTTACGTTTTTTTTTTCTATTTTGGTATGACATAACATGGTACAATAATAATTTTAATCCTTAAAACTTATAAATTCTATCAATTTAGTTCTAAATCGAAGTAATTCAAAAACATACTCGATATTCAAAAATCCTATCAATTTAGTCATGTCATTTTGGCCATTTAAGAACGATGGTCGCTGATCAACAATGATGGAGGCTCACAAAATGGCTTAGGTTCAATTTTATAAACACATGACAGAGGGTGAGGGAATTTGATACAAAAGGGTGGGAACCCGAAGGTTTTTTTGTTTCTTAAACTGTGACCGGGCGCTAGGGAGTTGACCGACATGGGAAGAACGGTCGGCAACAATGAGGGTTGATAAACAAAGCAGATAGTCGGTAATGATTTTGGGTGAGATAGCTGGTAGGCGTAGAGGTGGAAGAGAATATGATTTTTAGAAATAAAAGGAGACAACCGTGGTTATTGGGGAAGGTTGAAACAAAGAAAAATATAAATAGCTTCCATAGTAACCATTGTTTTCCCCTTCATCGTAGTTCCATCATTTTCAAAAGGCTAAATTGCAGTAAATGTTCTTGAATTTTTCAGAGTTTAAAATTCTTAGGATCAAATGAGGATTAAATTGATCGGGGAGATTCTAAAAACAAGCGGCTTAGAAATAAACTAAAAAGAGGTTATTTTTTAATCCGTTGAATCAAGCCAGATTAATAGTAGATCTTAGATTAAAAAAAATAAAAAGTAATCCGGTGAACTGGTTACCTTACCTTATCTTAGCTTAAGAATAGGTAAAAAGCAAGTGGAAAGCTTCATCAGGCCTTAGTTGAGCGGAAAAAAAATTAAAAGTTGGGGTTTCGAAATTCTCAAACACGTTGAAAGCATCCCATGATAATTTTACGTAATTTTGATTTGTGAAGGAGATTTAGAAAGAAGCAAGTTGTAGGTCTCTTATTGTTTTAACAAACTTAGTCTCAAGTAAGTCAACCTAATTCAATCTATTTGTATGATTTTAGGACTTTGTGGCATAGTTTTTTTTTTTTAATTTTTCTCATGATATGAGGTTTTAAGGGCTTACTAGTGATGGGTTCTCTTTGTTTTGTAATTATATGCATATTTTTTTTGGAGCAGAAATTTTAGCTGGGTTAAGTTGGTGTTTTTGTGTATTTTACTTAGTTTTTGTTGTTTTTCAATTATTTGAGTGTTTGAAGGTTTTTTCATTGATAGGGCCTTTCTGATTTATGATTATATGATCTTGTTGGAGTATAAATACTTGATGTTGCTACTTGGTTGAAGGTTTTTATCTTTGTAGAATTAACATTTTTAGATTTTAGCAGTTGTAAGTTTCGGGTTCAAGGATGTTTGAGAAATTATACAAGAAAACACAAGAAAAAGTAAAAGAAGAAAGATTTTCTCTTTGTTCTGCCTTTTGCTTTGAAAAATTCTACAGAAGGTCTGAATTTTTTTTATTCATTTTTTGGTGTCAAAATAGTCTTAGGAGATTTCTTTGTTAACCGGATCCCTCTTATTGCAGTTTTGGTTTAAATGAATTATTACTTAGTAGTATTATATTTGTTTTTATGCTGTAGATTTGTCAATGTAAAATGTGACATCTTTTTTGAGAAATTGTACAAAATTTTAATTGAAGGGGGAAGGTTTGAGATCAATCATCATTTGTAAATTGAAGAAAAAAAACAAATCATGCAACAAAATGCATATGTATGTATATATAACAACTTTAAGTGTGAATACCAGGCAATTGGGGAGTTTTTGCTTTGAACTATAAAGTTAATTGGTGGCTTATATATAGTTCGATTTTTAAAAAATATAGTTCAACAAATCACTAATTTTGCAATCAGGTGCAACCATGTGTTAGTCTTAGTATGAATAATGTCATTAGGAACTGAAGATATAATTACTACAGTAGCGTAAATAATTCATGGACATGTAAATCTAATTTGGAAAGGAAAATATAAATTTTTAGGGAAATAATGTCTTCCTTCTCTTGTGGATTAAATTCTAGACATTATTGTTGGAGTGGGGAAACTTTTATACTCATCAGTTATACAAGTGTTAAAGATTTTATTAAGAAGATAATAATTCTCTCAACCAAATGCATGCTTTTGTGATAGATGGCTCTTAAACTTTTAATGAGATGATGATGGGGCATCATTGTTAATAAATCAATGTATTGAAATAAGGCCATCAAGCTCACCTTGATTATTTAAAAATGTTTTAGTTAGAAGCAATACATGTCCTGTCAGTTAGGTTGCATGTTTGGACACATAAAGACTCTTTCTGAAATTTTCATTGTGAAATAGGAACATAAGTTTGTCCAACATAAATTATTGTAAGCATTGATTAAAAAGTATCTTGTTTTAATCTTTACGACACAGGGAATACATGCACATTGGCATAAATGTAATAATCTTGTTTAATTATGGAAGAAGTTTGCCAATAAAATGTTTTCTTTTAATTAATGTGTGATGCTTTGAATGTACATACAATTGAGAGTGAGAATTCCTGTATATGGTATTGAGTAAATTTTTTGTAAAATATCAGTCATTTGTTGTAAATTTCTAGAGCAAGATGGGATGGTTGAAGAAGGAACCAAAGTAGATCATTAATTGTACCAATCTTTTGCCATGATATGTACGTAAATAATGAAGTATGAGATGTAAACTTTCTTGGATAGTAACCCTTGTTATGAAATTGTTATGCATCTCACTCATGTATTGTTATTGTATCTTTGGAATAAATTGATAGCTTGATGAGCAAATAGATAATTACTATGCACTTAGTGAATAGTCTCGGGTTCGATGGTTGAGAAACAACTGAGTATGGTTGAAAGTGAAATAAAATGAATCTATGTTTGTTAATTAGTTGTAGTTGCGCATGATGTGTATCTTACTAATGACTAACCATGTTATTTTTTAGGTTAGACTGATTTTAATCGAGTTCGGGGGACAAGCAGGATCAGAAGCAAGATAAAAGTACATTTTAAATATATCTTAGAACTCATTTGTAGTTGGCGCAAGTATATATATAGTTGGATCACATCATTTTGGTTATCTTTGTAAGTTATGTAAATAATTAAGTAAGAGATTTAGGTGAGCATTGTAACTTAGTATACATCTTTGAATGTGGTTGAATTAGAATGGTATGCTTCTGTGGTATATGGTTGGAACATCATGTTATGCTTCTATGTTTGTGAATGGATTTGTTTGTGGTTAAGATGTTGTGGTGTGAAAAACCTTTAGAAAATAGGTATATAATTCTTGTTCCTTCTATTCGAATGGTTGTAATAAGCTTATCTTATATCTATATAATTATAATCTTATGAAGTAATCAGGTGATTGAGTTAAATGTTAATTAGAAATTTGACCATGAGATTTATCCTAGAGTATGATAGCGAGAATGTAGGTTAAATTGGTTTATGTAATGATAATAACATTAGTAATGGAATGAATGCTCTAATAAGCACATGAAATTTTTAGTGTCACGTATAGGCGAACTTTTGTTCAAATGATCCATCCTAAGAATGGAAGTTTTGTTAATGCAACAATTATCTTTTGTCGTCATTAATTTCTTTCATCCTTACCTTACCTTACCTTTTCTGATTGAAGTTGTTTACAATGGAGCATCGCAGCGAGATGGACGTAGAAGTCGTACACGAGTCACCTAAAACATTGACACCATATCTCTACTTCTAGTAAGTTAAAGTTGAATGAATATGTCATTGTTGAAATTGTTAGTTGGTTAGCGTAATGTATTGCGTAGTCTAACTCTGAAATGATTTTTGTATAGTATAAGTGAATGTATACGAATGAAGTGTGCTAAAAATAAAATGAACAATAGTGTAAGTGAGAAAAAGAAAATACGATTGTGTGTTGTGTATTAGTTTGTAATGTGTACATATCATTCAAATTTAATAAGTGTAAGAGTGATACAGACGAGAAAAGCATTAGATTTGAGATTGGCTGAAATGACTGATGCAAAAAAGAAGCCTTATATTGATATGTACGAGGAGCAGAAGCATGCTCAATCGAAATGGATATCAAAAGGCAAGTCGAAGGAAATAGTGAAGAAGGAAGAAGTAAAAAAGGTACGTGAATGTTTATATTTCTTGTTAGAGAAAGTGCTTAGGGTTCAAACATGTCGTAACATAATATATTTAAGCGCAACATAACAATAATTATTGTTTATTAAACGTTGTAGGAGATGTCATCAAGATGTAGCATGAAGAAGCTATCAAATATGTTTAAAGAGATGCAGAAGCTAAAGATTGACAGTGTTGTTAAAGATTTAGGGTTTGGCCCTTTATTTGGATTGAAATTGCGAGCAATTCATCGTAACATATGCCGCGAGTTAGTGGAGAAGTTTGATGTGAAAAACTCGACGATGGAATTTAGTAGACACAAAATTCTTGTTATGGTAGAAGATGTGGAAGCTGTTTTGGGCTTGAAGAACGAAGGTCTGGATGTTGAATAGGCCACAGGAAAATTTAGTGGAAAAGAACTAGCGATGAAGTACAAAATCAGTACGAATGCTACACATCAACAACTTGCGGGGGAGATACTAAGTGGGGCTTTTTGAGGGGGATGAGTTGAAAGCACGTGTACTATTGTACATCGTTGGTGTTTTCTTATGTCCAAACGCCAACCTTCTGCCTTCCATGGAACATTTCATGTTATTGTGCTCAATTGGGTTGAGTGGAAAACTGAACTGGTGTAAATATGCGTACGAGAGGTTACTTGATAGAGTAGCCAAATATAAAGTTCGTGTTGGGTTGGCTTATATAACGAGATGCATTTTCTATCCTAGAGGTAATGTATTATTAAAATTATATTTTGTTCCAACGTAGTACTTTATTCACCCAAGTTTTATTTTTATTATAATCTTCTGATTAATGTAAAATGTAGGTGAGATTATTCGATTATTGGAGTGAAATTCCTAGTAGAGGATATGCTTCCGCTCATGGTCGTGCTCGCATTCATGCGTGTGGGAAGAAGGACGTAGGCAAGATTGTAGCCCGGGTATAGGGAGAACGACCTGCTAAAAAACTGAAAGTAAGTAGGATAATGAATTTTGTATTCTATAAAGGGTTGTAATGACATGAAATGAATTAATGTAGATGTTTGCAGGTACTTGGGTCTGATGATGAATGTTATGAAGGGACAGAAGAAGGTGGCAGGACGAATGGTAGTAATGATGTTATTACGGAGCTGTTGGAGAAGGTAATTTCAGAATTGGATAAATTCAAACAAACTCTTGAAGCTCGTGTCGAAAAGGAGAATAAAATAGAAGAGAGTTTGGAGACTATGAAGGAAGAATTTAAGAATGTTGTTGAGTAGGTTGCGGGTTTGGGTGCAAATATGATGTATATGAAGAAGGATTTGCGTATAATCGATGGAAAATTTGACATTGGCCTTGAGGAAGAGGAAAATGGAGGAGAAAGTAGAATTCGAAGAGTCCAACCCAAAAGATTGACTTAATATTGATGTTGAAGCATTGATAGATGATGTCACTTTGTTGTAGGAAGACAACGTTGTTGTGGGGGGAGAAAAAGGTAAAAGCTGTAAAAAATTATATTTTGATCAACTTGGAATTAATTCGATACAGATTTATGTATACTTTGTAGTAATTTATGTACATACAGAAATACTTACATTTCTTGTACGAAATATTGTTTTCTCGTAAGAAATTATGTATGTACACAAATCCTTACACTAAGTTGAGCCCCTTTAGGCCATGTTTAGTAGGTGTAAGAAATTTGGTACATATCGTTACTCTTGCAAATTTTGTAAGGATTTGTGTATACTTTGTAGTAATTTGTGTACATACACAAATCCTTACATTTCTTGTACCAAATAATGTTTTCTCATAGGAAATTATGTATGTACACAAATCCTTACACTAAGTTCAGCCTCTTTGGGCCATGGTAAGTAGGTGTAAGAAATTCGATACATACCATTTTTCTTACAACTTTTGTACATATTTGTGTATACTTTGTAGTACTTTATGTACATATATAAATCCTTACATTTCTTGTACCAAAGAATGTTTTCTCGTAGAAAATTATGTATGTACAAAATCCTTACACTAAGTTGAGCCTCTTTGGGCCATGGTGAGTAGGTGTAAGAAATTCGGTACATACCGTATTTCTTACAACATTTTTTAAGGATTTGTGTATACTTTGTAGTAATTTGTGTACATACACAAATCCTTACATTTTTTGTACCAAATTATGTTTTCACGTAGGAAATTATGTATGTACACAAATCCTTACACTAAGTTAAGCCCTTTGGGCCTTGGTGAGTAGGTGTAATAAATTCGGTACATACCATATTTCTTACAACATTTGTAAGGATTTGTGTATACTTTGTAGTAATTTATGTACATACACAAATCCTCACATTTCTTGTGCCAAAATATATTTTATCATATGAAATTATGTATGTACACAAATCCTTACACTAAGTTGAGCCCCTTTGGGCCATGGTTAGTAGGTGTAAGAAATTCGGTACATACCGTTTCTCTTACAACTTTTGTAAGGATTTGTGTATAATTTGTAGTAAATTGTGTACATACACAAATCCTTGCATTTCTTTTACCAAATAATGTTTTCTCGTAGGAAATTATGTATGTAAACAAATCCTTACACTAAGTTGAGCCCCTTTGGGCCATGGTGAATTGGTGTAAGAAATTCGGTACATACCGTTTTTCTTACAACTTTTGTAAGGATTTGTGTATACTTTGTAGTAATTTATGTACATACACAAATCCTTACATTTCTTATACCAAATATTGTTTTCTCGTAGAAAATTATGTATGTACACAAATCCTTACACTAAGTTGAGTCCCTTTGGGTCATGGTGAGTAGGTGTAAGAAATTCGGTACATGCCGTTTTTCTTACAACTTTTGCAAGGAATTATGTATACTTTGTAGTAATTTGTGTACATACACAAATCCTTACATTTCTTGTACCAAATAATGTTTTCTCGTAGGAAATTATGTATGTACACAAATCCTTACATTTCTTGTACCAAATAATGTTTTCTCGTATAAAATTATGTATGTACACAAATCCTTACACTAAGTTGAGCCTCTTTGAGCCATGGTGGGTAGGTGTAATAAAGTCGGTACATATTGTATTTCTCACAACTTTTGTAAGGATTTGTGAATACTTTGTAGTAATTTGTGTACATACACAAATCCTAACATTTCATGTACCAAATTATGTTTTCTCGTAGGAAACTATGTATGTACACAAATCCTTACACTAAGTTCATCCCCTTTGGGCCTTGGTGAGAAGGTGTAAGAAATTCGGTACATACTGTTTTTCTTACAATTTTGTAAGGATTTGTGTATACTTTGTAGTATCTTGTGTACATACACAAATCCTTACATATTTTGCACCAAATTATGTTTTCTCGTAGGAAATTATGTATGTACACATATCCTTACACTAAGTTGAGCCCCTTTGGGCCATGGTGAGTAGTGTAATCACTAATTTTGTCTGGGGTTAACCCGTTTTTGTTTCGTTTTTGGTGTTGGGCTTATGATGGGTCAATCTTGTATACGTTGTTTATGGATTATTATTATTATTATTATTATTATTATTATTATTATTATTATTATTCATGTTATTAGTATTATTATTGTCATTATTATTATTATTATCGTTATTGTTATTATCATTGTTATTATTATTAGACTAACTAAAACCCATATATATAAAACACACCAGATAAATAAAGCCCATGTTTAATGATTATTACAATATGACCCAATAGGGCTCAAATAAATAAAACCATAAACCGATAATATATCTTTTGGCTTTATTGCAGCCCATTGATTGCCGCTAGATCAAGGCGCATCCAACGGTCCAGATCAGGTATCGGGAAACCTTAGGCGTCTCCATCTTCTGCATCTCGTGCCACACTAATCGTGGCCGCCGGGTTGCACCGCATCCGAGAGCCCATATTACGCCAAGGAAGGAAACCCTAGAGGCCCCCCATTGACCTGGCGCAGCGGGATTCCAACTGTCAGATCCGGCTCGCGATCGAACGACCCAGATTGAAAGAGCGCCATTCCAAATTCCCCACGCACTCACGCGTGACCTTTGACATCACCCACACACCCACGAGTGACGGCTGAGACTCCCCACATGCCACGCACGCGGTCTTTGGCTTCATCCACGCGTGTGTGTGGCTCACCCGATCGACCTTTCGACTCCCTTAGGGCCATAGTCGCCACCATGTGGGCAGAGAAAACCAGTGGCTCTACTCCACATTGCCGTTTTTCCGCATCACCAGCCACGTCAGAGGCCAACTTGTCATTGCTACCTCCCCTCGTCTCTGCCATACATCCACGCATGCAAAAGGAAAAGGAAATAATTAGAAAAAAACAACGGTACAAAGGGTGAAAACAACAAAAAGGCAGAGGGCGTAACAATATTCAGAGCAGAGCCGCACATGAATTTGGCCAAAAGAACAATACGAGCCAATGGAGAATTTCCATTTCATTTTCTTTTCTCTTTTTGTAAAAATAAAAAAATCAGCTATAAAAGCCAAAAGCAAAATCAATGTAATGGAGTTGAAAATTCAAAAAGGAATATAAGTAGAGTGCAAAGTTCAGAGGTAATCCTTGTTTTTGTGTTCATCATCGCATAGCATAAACACAAAAAAGTTAGGGTTTTTCGTTTTACCTTCGTTGTTCTCAAAGCATCGTTTGCTCTCCCTCGCCGTTGACAATCCTTCCAACCCCTTTTACGGCTGTGCATGGTGATTCGTCGAGGGAGACAAATAAAAATGGGTTTTTTTCTTTTCGGGTCTAAAGAGGGGGCTTTTTTGGTTTCTATTTTTTGAAAAAACGTAGGAAGGGATGTTGTCTTCAAGTTTTCGGGTGTCAGTTGAGTTTTAAAATGTAAAAAGGAAAGCTTTTTGGGTATTTAGGGCTTCGCCGACCGCCGATTAGCGTCGACCAATGTTTCAGGCGTTAAGGTCGAGAGGATGGGTGTAGGTATGTGAGCTTTAGGGTTTGCAAAAGGAGTCCAAAACGATTAAAAGGCGTTTTTATAATGTTTTAACGCTTTAAATTGACTTAATCGTGTTTTTGATTCTTTCGCGTCGTGCTATTTACGCGCATAAGGTCTTCCGGGTTTCAAAATTGTGTTTTTGGCCTTTACATTTCTTAATTATTTCTTTAAGATAAAGTTAATATTAAATTTAGATGGACATACCACAAGATAATTCATAATTTATTAGGGTCTTCTAGTTTCTTTTTGGGCACAATGAACTTGGGGTCAATATTAGGATCACCTAATTAATAATTAGATCACTAGTTGGACTCCCATAATTTGAGCCTTTTAAGATAGGACCTTAAGTGGGCTTTTGTATGTTTATCTTAAAGCCTTTCTATGACATGCATTTATATTTGTCATCCATTTGACCTTTAATGACTTGGCATGCTGATTAATCAATTAAAATCATACAAAAAAGAGGTATCTATTAATCCCGGTATTTGTGTCGAAATAGTCCGAACTCAGGAAGTTGACCAAATATTTGGGTTAATCTTTACCGTCTCGAGATAAGTAATAACTAAAAAAGGGAAATATCATAACATCATTCCTAAATGTTTGCATCATGCATAAAGGTGACATACGAAAGTCGAACCATAAATTAACACGACAATCAGACTTATATGATGTCGGTTTAATCTATGGTCCGATGTATCAGCATCCTTATTAATTAAATGCCTAATTAATTCTAAAGCAAGGATTTGATAAAGCCCGCACAATTAGAGTCAGATTTTCAATTAAGAACATCTAATTAAATTCACTTTAAACTTTAAATAATTTCCATCGATTAAAGGCAACAAATATTTTGGTACCGATTTCCGGGCGTGATGGTGGTGCTAATCCTTCCCCACAGGTAATCAACTCCCAAACCCTTTTCAAAATGAATCTCTGGTTTTTATGGTATCCGACCTACCTTAGTGGCCAGTGGCGACTCCAAGTTTTTGTCGTTTTTCGAAACTCGAATTTTCTCGAAAGACATTCCCCCTTTAAACAAATCTTTTTCAAAAAATGGGACACTTAAAAGTTTTTTTCAAAAAAACGTTATTACAGTTTGGCGACTCCGCTGGGACCGAATTTTGTTTTACAAAACAAAAAGAGAGTTAAGCCAAGAAAATACTTGTTGCCTTTAATCGATGCAAATTATTTAAAGCTTAGTTTGACTTTAATGAGGTTGTTCTTCCTTGAAAATGCGACTTAAATTGTACGAGCTTTTATAATTGGCAGCCTTCGAATTAATTATTCATTTAATTTTTAAGGAGTCACCGACATTTGTTGCATCATGATCATCAAGCTCTATACCCGAGCCCCGTCCCCTAAGTGGGAGTGAAACGCTCATACCCACGTGAGTATCCCTCTATGGGTCGGTAATTCACTTCTGGAATCCACGCCTTTAACACGTGAGCAGTCTTCCATGTCATTAGGTCGTGTTTTCTCTCAAACCGAAACCGATTCGCAAGCCTCTAATTGGCCAGAATTGGGGTTCTTTTTGCCTTAATAGGTAATAAGATAGGTTCGGGTACCCTTCTTAGAACCGAACCCATGTGTGAGAATCTAAGATGCCCACCCCATTAGAGCCATGCGGATAACCATATCAACTAGAGTTTATGTGGTTAGAGTTCATTTTGTTAATTGTTTTCTTTTTTTTAATTTCGTGTGCATTTATCTTTCCTCGCATTCAGATCTATTGTTTATCTCATAACTAACGTGTTTTCTTTTGTCCTTGTCTTTTTCTGCCTTTTATCTTGCATATCTTATCATGTCATGAAGAGCACATTGAGTTTGAAATAGTCTGAAATTAAAGGCCAAATCAATGGGGGACATGGTCCGAAGTAACGATGAGAAGAATTCTGACGTGCAAGTATGGTCCGAAGGGGAACAACAACATGACAGTGATAGTATTTCAGCCAGGTTTAGGTCATAAATGTCAAGCGAGACTTTCATGAATACGGAATTTAATGATGTGTGTGAGTTAAGACCCGTTTGGAATAGTTGGGACTTTGAGACAAGAAGTGCTTTCAAGAGAGAGTATGGCGACATTGCATACTTGTTATATGTCCCGATCGACTAATCACTACTTCAAGCCTTGGTGGGATTTTGGAATCTGGCTTGCAATTGTTTCACGATAGGTGACATGGATTTAACCCCGACAATTGAGGAGTACCAGGATCTCGTGAATTGCAAGAGGTTGAAGGTGAATCGTGTTTACTCTAAACCTAACAAGAACAAGCCTTTTCGGGTAAAGCTTCAGAAATTCTCGGACACTTTGTTATCATGGGTTGATGGTCAAGTAAAAACTTGGAACAAAAAAAAGAGTATCTTAAGGTGGAAGGGATCTTGGCTTTAGCATCGATACATCTCGTGGGACGAGTCCAGCGTAGCCTCTTTGCACTCTTGATTTATGGATTGGTGCTTTTCCCCGGGGCATTAGGAATCATTCACCCAACAGTATTGGACTTGTTTGGCCGTTTAGGTGAGGGGGAAATCCAGTGCTAGTGATCTTGTCAGAAACTTTTCGATCCTTGAAGTTCTGTAGGAATCATGGTGGAGGTTGCTTCCTAGGGTGTCCCCAACTCTTGACCGTTTGGTTTTATAGCCATCTTTGGACTGACGCCCAACTCCTCAAGACTTGTCTACAACGGTAAATTCTCACATTTAGAGGAATTTTTGCGAAAAGATGATTGGCTAACGAAAAGATCCGATGAGGTTTTGCTAGACGTTCTTTAAAATTTTAAAGACCAAAACATAGTTTTGAGGGCTCCATGGTTGTTGGTAAGGAATATCCTGTATAGATGTGGGGTATACTCTTGGGTACTGTTACTTGGTCTTTGTGGGCATACAGCTTACGCACCCCTCTTGGTTTTGAGACAGTATGGTTCGAAACAATTTGTACCGGCCACAAAAGGTTTGAATGAGTTCAACATGGACTATGAGAAAGAGAAGGGCTACAAGGGAATGGTATACAATGCTTCCTCAGCTTGGAACAATACCAGACGGGTTAGGATTTTAAATGCTCCCTACATGGTCACTCCCGAGTACTGGGCATGGAGGTTTAATCACGTCAATGACAATATTCCTCAGTTAAATCCTGATGGTAGAAGAACCATCAAGGAGAGGTTAGCCTCACTCCCCACCGAGGCGGATTTGATGAGAAGGCAACTCGAGGATGAACAAAGGAAGTACAAGCAACTCGAAGAGAGGGCCAACTGGGAAAGGTTCAACTTTGAGTTAGAGAAGGTATGATTCGAGGGGGATATTAAAGGTCTGCAAAGAAAGAATGATGAGTTGGAACTCGAGCTTAAGCTAGAGAAAGGGAAGATTCAGAAGTTGCAAAGGCTAAACAAGAACAAGAGGGTCGTAGAGAATGGATCGAGTAAAGGGTTAGAGCTCTGACTCAAAGAAGAGAGAGCGAGAGCCGAGAACTACAAGAGGGGGTATCACGAGCGCAAAAATCAAGTACTTGCTTTGACACAAAAGATGAAAAGCTTACGGACTGATTACTCCAAGCAGCTTGAGAAGGAGCAACACCAAAACAAAGCCTTGAAAGATCAAGTAAAGAATTTGGAATGGTGTCTTTTTAAGCACAAGGGTTCTACCAGAAAGATAAAAGCTAGTGGATCAGAGAATCAAGCCTTGAAAACTCGTGTTGAAGAATTGGAGACCGAGATTCAACAACTCAATGACCGTATAGAGAGTCTTAAGGGGAAATTCAAGTACGCCCGATGCCAACTTTGGAGCAACTACGCTTTGTTGCTTATACCATTTGGAGACAAGAATAAGAATTAGCGCAATGGACTGTTCGAATGCAAGAGGTTTCCAGGAAAATACAGTTCTTCGCAGAAGATGCTACCGAGCTCCATGTCTGTGTGGACGACACATCCAAGGAGAGAGAGAAGGTTTTTTGGATTCTGAGGAAGATCATTGACCTAAGTACCAGCTTGGACCCGTACGTGTAGTTGGGTAGACGACGCATCCGAGAAGGAAGAAAGGATCGTTGGGATTTTGAAAGAGATCATCGACCTAGATACTAGCATAAGATCGTATGCGTAGTTAGTTTTCTTTAATTATTGTAACAAGACGATGCTGTCATTAATGAAAAGTCGTTTAACGATGATATTTGCCGAACTCAGTGTTGCTCTTTGCATTCATGCATCATACATCTATTTGCTTACTTTGTTTAATTTCTGAATTTAATTAAAAGACTTTTTTTTTTCAGAAAAAAATAATGTTTTGGTTCTTTAAGTTTCCAATCATTCCTCACTCGTACGGAACTCGGTCACAGTCCCGAGTAATGGAAGATAGATTAGCCAAGGTAGAGATGGGATAGAAAGACCTCGAAAATCGTTTGGATGGGGTCAGTCAGAATATCAGTGATCAGATCGCACAGTCGCAAGCATCTATTATCTCCCAAATGACCAACCTGCTAGCGAAGATTAAGGGAAAGGAAGGGGTTGTAGTTGATAGTTTGAATGTTAAAGAACATGAGGGTGTTGCGTCTCACACGAAGGTTCACCCAGATGCACCGGATCATAGAAAAAAAGTTTACTTTAATCTCGTGGGAGTTACCACCAATCCTAATGCGAGGGCATCTGCTAGCCATCCCGGAGAAGCTTCAACAAATCGGCCCATTGACTTAGGGACTGGTCATGAAAATGAAGTACCAGATCTAATCATGATGGAAGAAGTGGAGAAGATCATGGTCGAAATAGAAAAAAAGTACGAGAAGAAGTTTCGGCTCTTTGAAGAAAGGCTCAAAACCATACAAGAGGTAGATGAGCAAGGCAATAATGCAAGCGACCTGAGTCTAGTGGTGGATTTAGTTCTCCCACCCAAGTTCAAAGTGCCTGATTTTGACAAATACGATGGTACCACCTGCTTGTCTGCTCACATCACCATTATTGTCGGAAGATGGCAGCCTTCATTAAAGATGAAAAGTTACTCATCCACTATTTCCAAGACAGCCTGACTGGTTCTGCAACTCGGTGGTACACCATGCTTAGCCGAGCGAATATCAAGTCATGGAAGGACCTTTCGAGAGCCTTTATAGAACACTACAAGCATGTAA
This sequence comes from Hibiscus tridactylites, assembly GCA_958450335.1. Taxonomy (NCBI): domain Eukaryota; kingdom Viridiplantae; phylum Streptophyta; class Magnoliopsida; order Malvales; family Malvaceae; genus Hibiscus; species Hibiscus tridactylites. The sequence goes on along the minus strand of OY288276.1, from coordinate 15,632,573 downwards.
CTGACATGACTCCCAATCGGATCATGCTAGAAGGGATGGAACAAAGGTCAAACGAAAGTCTGTGCCAATACGCTCAAAGATGGCGTGACGTAGCCGCTCAAATTCAACCCCCGGCCCCTGAGCATGAAGATGTTTTTCTATCGTTTGATAAACAACAACACCCAAAACTTCGCCGACATGGTAAAAAACAGGGAATCCATCGAGGTAGCCATAAAGAGTGGAAGAATTGACATTGGGGAGAGAACTCAGAAGAATTACAAGAGAAAGGACAATGAGGTGAATACAATGAGTGCCTATGCGGCACCCAAAGAGTTTCACTATTTTGCCACCACAAGCTATGACCGGAGGGGGTCAAGGCTCGAACAAAAAGGAGACTAGGGCCCCGAAGAAAGAAAACGAGAATATGACCTTCACTCTCATCCCAGTGTCATATGCCGAACTATACTCTTACTTGCATGAGGCGAACTTGGTCTGACCTTATTATGTCACTCCTTTCAAGCCACCGTTCCCAGCATGGTATGATGAAAAGACAAATTGTGATTATCATGGTGGTGTCCCGGGACAATTTTAGAACTACATTGCATTTAAGAAGTTTGTGCAGAATCTAATAAAGATTGGAGTTTTACGGTTAGATGAGTCAAATACTACCACCAACCCACTACCAAATCATGTGGGTCAAGGTGTGAATGTAATTGGGGAAGAATACACTAGAAGAGCTAAGATAAATGTGTCCGAACTTAGATCCCCCTTGAGGTGGATGTTTCAACAGTTGTGTATGGCACGCCTAATTGATCGGGGCATGGAAATTGTGCTAGAGGGTTGCTGACCATATTGTGAGTACCACCAGGAAGAGGGTCGTGATATTTAGTGCTGTGAAGAGTTCAAGCAAGTGATCCAAAGGATGATGGATAATAAGAAGATCGAGTTCTTTGAGAAAGGTGATGAAAAAAAGGAACTAGATGTGTGCGCATCTGATGGTTCTAAAGTTAAGTACGGGTTGGATAGGCTATTTGTCTTACCACGTAGCACAAAAGTGTGGGGCTTATCCGAAGGACAAAGCTCAAAGTTGACTCTGAAGCTTAAAATATCATCTCCGACCTCTTTTCCCTTCAAGGATGCTCGGAAGGTTCCGTGGAGCTATGTCGCTCACATCTCAATACCAAGGAATGCAGACCCGTTGAGAAAAGACAGATCGCCTGATGAGAAGGAGTTCGGGAAGGAGGAGAATTCGATAAAACCAAGGGCCGAGATAGTGAATGAAGTGGGAAACTTCACGAGGAGTGGAAGGTGTTATTCCTCGGAAACGTCAAAAGTAGTGGAGTCGAAGAACAAAAAGAAAGTTGTCGAGCCCGAGTCTGAAAAGATGTTTAGGGAGGAACCCCCTCCGAAGATTAACGAGTCAGTAACAGAGACACGAGCACATGAGTTCTTAAGGTTCTTAAAACACAGTGAGTACAATATTGTTGAACAGCTCCTAAAGCAGCAAGCTCAGATTTCAGTACTAGAGTTATTTTGAGTTCAGAAAAAACACTGTAGTGCCTTATTGAAGGTGTTGAATCAGACATTTGTCTCGAGCGACATCTCGATTAGCAAGTTAGACCGGATAGTGGGTCACATTGATGCAGATAATTATATCACCTTTAGCGATGATGAGATTCTAGACGGGGGATGGGATCGACCAAAGCCTTGAACATTACCACCCACTGCAAAGGATATGTCTTGCCAAAAGTACTTGTTGATAATGGGTCTGCTCTGAATGTGATGCCAATGGCGACCTTGCAAAGGTTTCCTATAAACAGCTCACATATGAAGTCGTGTCAGAACTCTGTTAGAGCATTCGATGGGACTTAGAGAGATGTCATCGGAAAGATTGAGGTACCTCTATTAGTTGGGCCTACCGAGTACGTGGTCGATTTCATAGTGATGGATATCAGGCCAACTTACAATTGTCTGTTAGGAAGGCCATGGATTCATTCGGCGGGGACCGTACCTTCATCATTGCACCAAAAATTGAAGTTTGTTATTGAAGGGAAATTGGTGAGCGTAGCCGCCGAGCAAGATATTATAGCTTTCATGACCACTGATGCTCCTTACATCCAAGCCGATGAGAAGGCAATCGAGTGTTCCTTCAGGGCCTTAGAATTCATGAATGCTACGTTTGAGGCAGAAGCAGGCAAAATCCCATGCCCTAGATTGTCAAATTGCGCTAAGATGCAAGTTTGGCAAACCTTGGGACGAGGAGCCAAGAAAGGGAAGGGACTCAGAAGAAACTTGAAAGGGTGTTTGTGCACCAGGAGTGCCATCAACAAGCAAGACCGGTTTAGGCTAGGTCATAAGCCCACTTTTCAACAAAGGAAGTCAGAGTGGAAGAAGAAGGCGGAACAACGGAAATCCAAACTTAGGGGTGAGGACATTTCATGGGAACCTATAGTTTACTCTGACATGAAGGACATCTTTGTGTCAAGCGGGATAATAAATCCCGAGTAGAAGGTGCACGAGGCTAATGTATAGAGCACCAAGCTCAATGATGAAGAAAGGCTCAGTGAGGCATTAGAAGGGATGGATGTTAACATGATAGCTAAATAAGAGGAAAGCGGCAAATTTCTGGCAGGAATCTGCCCTTGTTTCCCAGGAGAAATGCTCAACAATTGAACTAGTATGGATCTGTATGTAGTCTTTAGGCCTGAATCAAAGTAATGCTTAGAACCCACCCTATTCGCTTTTGCCCGCGAGCAATAGGGATCTTTTGTAAAGGGCTTCTATGTTAACCTGCTTGCTTTCAATTCAATAAAAAGATACTTTTCAAATGGCAAACATCATAGTCATTGCATTCACTTATTTGTTTATTATTTATTATTCCATTCATTTCGTAATAATATATATTCATCTTCCCAATACACGTTCATTTCATAAATATTGTAGGGTCCCTATTATTAACTGTGTGAATGATTCTAAATCTAATCCCGAGGTGGATTTTGAGCAACCCTTGTATTTAGTTGAAATTGATAAAGAATAGAGTGATGAATTAGAGTATGAGGTCCTGGAAAAATTGATCAGATTAATGGAAAGTGAAGATAAAAATATCTTACCCCACCAAGAAGAGGTAGAAGTTCTCAAGTTGGGAACTGATGAGGAACGAAAGGAGGTGAAGATTGGTACAACTTTCTCATCTAAGACCAGGCTCGAGTTGGTAGACCTGCTCTTAGAGTTCATGGACATCATTGCATGGACTTATCAAGACATGACAGGACTAGACACAAATATTGTAATGCATAAGTTACCTATCAGGCCAGAATGCAAGCCAGTCCAACAAAAATTAAGGAGAATAAGGACGAGCACGTTGTTGAAAATTCGAGACAATGTAAAGAAACAATACCAGGCCGGATTCTTGAAAGTTGTTGAATATTCAAAGTGGGTAGCAAACACAGTTCATGTTCCTAAAAAAGATGGAAAGGTCTGCATGTGTGTGGAATATATGGACCTTAATAAGGCAAGGCCCAAAGATAATTTCCCTCTGCCCCATATTGATACCCTGGTCGACAACACCGCAGGACATTCATGGTTTTCTTTCATGGACGGTTTCTCGGGGTACAACCAGATAAAGATGGATCCTGATGACATGACAAAAATGACGTTCGTAACTATGTGGGGAACATTCTGTTACAAAGTGATCCCCTTTGGTTTGAAGAATGCTAGGACAACCTATCAAAGAGCTATTGTAACTCTTTTCCACGACATGGTGCATAAGGAGATTGAGGTATACGTGGACGACATGATAGCCAAGTCCCGAACTGAAGAGGAACATATTCAAACTTTAAGAAAGTTGTTCCAAAGATTTAGGAAATATCAATTAAAGCTCAATCCGACAAAATGCACTTTCACCGTGATGTCCGGTAAACTCCTAGGCTTTATGGTTAGCCAAAGAGAGATTGAGATCAACCCCGATAAAGTGAAGGCCATCCAAAACCTTCCACCACCTTAGACCCAAAAGGAAGTTCGTGGTTTCTTAGGAAGGCTAAATTATATATCTCGATTCATTTCTCAGCTAACCGACAAGTGTGACCCTATTTTCATACTGCTTCGGAAGAACAATCCCGAGGTTTGGGATGAGGAGTATCAAGAAGCTCTAGACAAAATTAAGAAGTATTTGACTAATGCTCCAATCCTAGCAGCACAGGTGTCGGATAGACCATTGATCATGTACTTGACAGTCTTTGAAAACTCGATGGGTTGTGTTTTAGGGCAACATGACGAGACTGGAAAGAAAGAAAGAGCGATTTACTGCTTGAGTAAAAAATTCACTGAATGTGAAGCGCGGTACCCACAAATCCAAAAATTGTGTTGTGCCCTAGTGTGGGCTACAAAGAGGCTCAAACAGTATATGTTGTATCATACCACATGGCTGATATCTAAGTTGGACCCGTTGAAGTTCCTGATGGAGGCACCCGTGCTCACCAGAAAGATGGCCCGTTGGCAAATGTTGTTGTCTGAATTTAACATCATGTATGTGAGTTAGAAAGTTGTGAAGGGAAGTGCTATAGCGGATTTCCTAGCAAGTCGAGCTTCAGACGGATATGAATCATTGAACTTCAACTTTCCCGATAAAGACTTAATGTGTATAACTATGGGGGAATGTCTACTTCCAAAGATGAGTCGTGGAAGCTTTACTTCGATGGAGCATCTAACATCCTAGGCCACGAAATCAAGGCAATTCTAATCTCTCCGGAGAGGGTTTATTACCCTTTCACCAGTAGATTGGAATTCTTTTGCACCAACAATCTAGCCGAGTATGAGGCTTGCATCATGGGGTTGCGTGTGGATATTGAAAGGAAAATCAAGAAGCTTCAGGTTTTGGGAAATCCATCTTTGGTAGTGTACCAACTCAGAAACGAGTGGGAAACAAGAGAACCAAAGCTGGTCAAATATTATGATTTGATTCAAAGGCTGATCAAGAATTTTGAAAAGATTAGCTTTGCTCATCACCCGAGAGAAGACAATCAGATGGCAGATGCTTTAACGACTTTAGCTGCTACCTTCAAAGCATGCTTAGAAGCAGAGATGAAACCTATCAAGATGCAAACGTTCGAGGTACCAACTCACTGTTATAATCTAGAAGAAGAGACATATGGCAACCCATGGTATTATGGCATCTTGCAGTATATTAAGTTCCAAATGTACCCCAATGAGGCCAATGAAAATGATACGAGAACCATTAGAAGAATGGAGGTGGGATATGTTCTAGACGGAGAAATCCTATACAAAAGGGGTAAAGACCAAGTACTATTGAGATGTGTTAATGCTCAAGAAGCTAAGAGCATCCTAGTCGAAGTTCATGATGGGTTATGCGGGATGCATGTCAATGGTTTCTCGATTGCCCGAAAAATCATGAGATATGGATACTTTTGGTCAACCATGGAAGGAGATTGCATCGACTATGCCAAAAAATGTCACAAATGTCAGATATATACCGACAAGATCCATTCTCCGCCGTTACCTCTACACACCATAAATTCACCCTGGCCCTTCATCGTGTGAGGAATGGATGTTATTGGTCAGATCCACCCAAAGGCATCCAATGGGCATCGTTTTATCCTTGTTGTCATCGACTACTTCACTAAATGGGTGGAAGCGACCTCTTACGCTAATGTCATAAGAGCAACAATTTGCAAGTTCCTGAAGAAGGAGATCATTTTTTCTGCGGTTTGCCAGAAAGAATTATTACCGACAATGCTTCCAATTTGAATAATACGATGATGGATAAGGTATGCAAACAATTCAAAATAAGGCACCATAATTCCACAACTTATCGTCCGAAGATGAATGGGGAAGTGGAAGCAGCAAACAAGAACATCAAGAAGATCATATCGAAAATGATTGACACATTCAGAGATTGGCACGAGAAATTGTCATTTGCTCTTTTTGCCTATCAGACGTTTGTACGTACCTCGACCGGGGCAACCCCATACTCTTTGGTTTATGGTATAGAGGCGGTACTACCTATAGAATTGGAGATCCCATCACTTAGAATCCTAAATAAGGTAAAGTTAGAGGAGGCCGAATGAGTACATGCTCAGTTTGATCAGTTGAACCTCATCAAAGAGAAAAGGTTGAGAGCCATTTGCCATGGTCAGATGTATCGGAAGAGAATGATGCGAGCTTATGACAAGAAGGTCCGTACAAGAGAATTCCAAGAAGGGGATTTAGTACTTCGAAGAGTTTTGTCCACCCAGAAAGATTTTCGAAGAAAGTGGATGCCAAATTGGGAAGGGCCCTATGTGATTAAGAGGGCCTTTTTCGGAGAAGCATTGATCATAACGGAGATGGATGGAAAGGAGTTGAGAAATCCAATAAATTCAAGTTCGGTCAAGAGATATTATGTATAAAAATGAAAAAAGAAAAAGAGAAAAAGTGGAGTGAAAACTCGAAAGGGCGCTTCACAAGAAATAAATACCTAAAGTGAAAACCCAAGGAAGGCGCTTTAGGTATAAAAAACAAAAAAATGGTGAAGAAGCGGGGTTCAAGATGAAAACCCGAAAAGGGCGTCTTGAGGCCAAAGGAGGATTTGAGTTGAAAACCCGGAAAAAGAGCAGCTCAGATGAATATTGGTAACCACACGATTGGCAAATGGATACTCTCAGAATTCAAGGATGCCAGCGCAGCACTTTCAACAAAAGATACACTTCAGTCGATGGGCTCTCGCATCATTCACACAGTGGATGTTTAGGATATTGCATCATTTTTATTTCTTTCATTACCCTTCATGTTTGCCATGAATTTTAATTTATTTTGAGTTTCAAAAAATATATTAATAAGTATTATTTTGCGTCTTCATTCGTCTTTTCCATAAGTATCTTGCAAGCAGTTTAACACATACTTATCAAAAGCAAAAGATTTCTTGGCACTATGATTTAACCTCTTGAGTGTAGGTAACAAAAAGTCGCTGGAAAGACGTGTAGCAAAAGCCAGTCAAAAAGAAAGAAAGGGCTTTAAGCAGCGAGTCATGGCCATACATCAAGAGGAAGGAACGAGCGCTGCTCACATTAAAATTCAAGTCTGTCGTCAGATAAAAGGATTACAAAGATAAGAGCAATCTCAAGGTGAAAGCCTGAAAGGGAACCTAAAAAAAAGGAAGAGGGGAAGGAGAATCAAAGTGAAAACCTGAAAGGGCGCTTCGAGGAGAGAGATTTTAAAGCAAAAACCTGCAAAGGCACTCTAGAACCAAAAGAATCCAGAAGATTGGGAGAAAGGGGGCATGATTGGTTGAACCCGAGTGTGAGACAAAACATCATTGAAAAGAAAAGGAAGGAAGCAGACAAGGGATCAAGAAAGATCGACTAAAAGAGTAACAGCGCCCGAGTGACGTTTAGCCTTCCCCTTCATGCATCATATTTAGCTAGACATACGTGTGTTAGGGTCATGCTAACTCATAACATCTTAGCATTCAACCTCCCTTTACAGATATTTGAAAGATAAATCGTTTACCTCTAAGAGGAGGAGTAAACAACAAAATGAAAAACCAAAAAGGATTTTAGGCAAGGGATTTCAAACTTGCCACATCACGATTTCAGAGCAAATGAGGTGAATACTCATAGCTCAAGATTTCCGAGCAAAAGAGGCAGATACTCAAAGCTCAAGGATTTCGAGCAAAAGATTTTAGACTCTCTACATCAGGATTTCAGAGAGAAGGAAGCAGATACTCATAGCTCAAGGATTTATGGTGGAGGGTTTCAAATTTGCCATGTCGAGGTTTTCAGGGTAAAAGAGGCAGATACTCATAGCTCTAGGACTTTGGGGGACAAGAGGCAGATACTCCTAGCTCCGACTTTCGAGGGAAAATGGTGAATAGTACCATATAGGAGTAACTCAAATCTCATAATCTTCAAACAAGGGAGTTGGACAAAATAGTGATTATGATCTTTGCTTTATTCTTGTTGTACAAGTATAAGCAAAGAGGGGCAGCTGTAATCACTAATTCTGTCCGAGATTAACCCGTTTTTGTATCGTTTTTGGTGTTGGGCTTATGATGGGTCAATCTTGTATACATTGTATATGGATTATTATTATTAGTTATTATTATTATTATTAGTATTATTATTATTATCATCATCATTGTTATTTTTATTGTTATTATTATTATACTAACTAAAACCCATATATATAAAACACGCAGATAAATAAAGCCCATGTTTATTAAATTTAAAGGCTAAGAATGATTATTACAATAAGACCCAATAGGGCCCAAATAAATAAAACCCTAAACTGATAATACAACTTTTGGCTTTTGCGCAGCCCATTGGTAGCGGCTAGATCAAGGTGCATCCAATGGTCCAGATCGAGTCTCGGCAAACCCTAGGCGTCTCCATCTTCTGCATCTCGTGCCGCACTGATCGTGGTCGTCGGATCGTGCCGCATCTGAGAGCCCAGATTACGCCAAGGAAGGAAACCCTAGAGGCCCCACATTGCCCTAGCACCGCGGGGTTCCAACCGTCAGATCTGGCTCACGATCGGACGGCCCAAATTGAAGAAGTGCCCTTCCAAATTCCCCACGCGCTCACGCACGACCTTTGGCGTCACCCACACACCCACGAGCGACGGTTGAGACTCCCCACATGCCACGCGCGCGTGTGGCTCACCCGATCGACCTTTCGACTCTCTTAGGGCCACAGCCGCCACCACGTGGGTAGAAACAACTAGTGGATCGACGCCACATAGCCATTTCGCCATATAAGCAACCATGTCAAAGGCCAACTCATCATTGTTGCCTCCCATCGTCTCCGTCGTACAACCACGTATGCAAAAGGAAAGGAAAAGGAAAAGGAAATAATAAAAAAAACAATACAAAGGGTGAAAACGGAAAAAGGCAGATGGCGTGACAATATTCAGAGCAGAAACACACATAAATCCGGCAAAAAGAACAATATGAGCCAATGGAGAATTTCCATTTCATTTTCTTTTCTCTTTTTGTAAAAATCACAAAATCGTCTATAAAAGCCAAAAGAAAAATCAATGTAATGGATTTGAAAATTCAAAAAGAAAGGAATACAAGCAGAGAGCAAAGTTCGGAGGTAATCCTCATTTTTGTTTTCATCACCGCATAGCATAAACACAAAAGTTAGGGTTTTTCTTTTTACCTTCGTCGTTCTCAAAGCACCGTTTGCTCTCCCTCGCCGTTGACAATCCTTCCGGCCCCTTTTGCGGTTGTGCATGATGATTCGTCGAGGGAGAAAAAAAGGGGGTTTTTCTTTTCGGGTCTAAAGATGGGGCTTTTTCTGGTTTCTGTTTTTTTTAAACGTAGGAAGGGATGTTGTCTTCAAGTTTTCGGGTGTCGGTTGAGTTCTAAAACGTAAAAAAGAAAGCTTTTTGGGGTATTTAGGGGTCTGCCGCCCGCCGATTAGCGTCGGTCAACGTTTCGGACGTCAAGGTCGAGAGGATGGGTGTGGTTCTGTGAGCTTTAGGGTTTGCAAAAGGAGTCTGAAACTATTAAAAGGCATTTTTATAATGTTTTAACGCTTTAAAATGGGATTAATCACGTTTTTTATCCTTCCGCGTCGCGCTATTTACGCGCATAAGGTCTTCCGCATTTCAAAATCGTGTTTTTGGTCCTTATAGTTTCAAAATGTCGTGCAATGTCGTCCTGGAGTCGGTTTGTAGTGGTCAAATCACCCGTCCCCCTTCTTTTATTTTCGTTTCTGTCAGTTTAGTCCCTATTACAGTGTTCTTCATTTAACATGCATCTTTAATTCCTGCTACTGTATTTTATTCTTTTTCAATTTCAGTCACTTTCTTGCCTGTTTATTATGGGACATATGGAATGTATGATTTGTTGTGATTATGGTTTTGGTTGATAATAAGAATATGTGTGGTTGTCATACATATAGTATAGGTCTTATAAGATACCTTTTTATAATGTAAAATTTACATAATTTATAATACGCATAATATAAGATTTTTGGTATAACATGTAGCGTGGCACATAATGTAACATATGGTTTCATAAAGTATAATTTATAGTTTTAATGAAGCATGTAATCGTTTTTTTAAAAGAATATAATATATAGCTTTTTATAAAAGAAAATATATTTTATGAAATATATAATATACAACTTCCCTAACATACGATATAAATGCTTTAGGTAATATATATATATATATAAATGACATGCGAGACCTTTTTAAACATGCGTATCTTTTTTTAAAAAAACACATAGTATAGTGTATATATTATGTATTGTTAGTATAAAACATGTGATGAATATTTATGTTTTTAAGCTTGGGCCTTGGGCTTTGGGGTTTAGATTGTTAGGATTAAGTTTGGAGCTTTGCTTAGTTTAGGTGAGCTTGGACTAGTTAGATTGGGCCTTTTAGGAGATTTTAGATGAGGCCGATTTAATTGTTTTGAATCGTGTGCCCGTTTCATAGGGGCACAATTCGTACAATTAAGTCGGTTTAGGTTTAGAGCTTTAATCGAATTTAGGGCTTTAACTAGTTTAATTAGCTTAAATTTGTCCTTGACTTATTGGGACGAATATTAAGTATATTAAACCGGTTAAACATTTCTTAATTATTTCTTTAAGATAAAGTTAATATTAAATTTAGATAAACACACCACAAGATAATTCATAATTTATTAGGGTCTTCTAGTTTCTTTTTGGGCACAATCAACTTGGGGTCAATATTAGGATCGCCTAATTAATAATTAGATCACTAATTGGACTCCCATAATTTGGGCCTTTTAAGATAGGACCTTGAGTGGACTTTTGTGTGTTTATCTTACAACCTTTCTATGACATGCATTTATATATGTCATCCATATGACCTTTAATGGCTTGACATGTTGATTAATCAATTTAAATCATAAAAAGGGAGGTATCTATTAATCCCGATATATGTGTCGAAACAGTCCGAACTCAATGAATGTTGACCAAATATTTGGGTTAATCTTTATCGTCTCGAGATAAGTAATAACTAAAAAAGGGAAATATCATAACATCATTCCTAAATGTTTGCATTATGCATAAATGTGACGTACGAAAGTCGAACCATAAATTAACACGACAATCAGACTTATATGATGTCGGTTTAATCTATGGTCCGATGTATCGTCATCCTTATTAATTAAATGCCTAATTAATTCTAAAGCAATGATTTGATAAAGCCCGTACAATTAGAGTCAGATTTTCAATTAAGAACATCTAATTAAATTCACTTTAAACTTTAAATAATTTCCATCGATTAAAGGTAACATATATTTTAGTACCGATTTCCGGGAGTGATGGGGGGTGCTAATCCTTCCACACATGTAACCAACTCCCGAACCCTTTTCAAAATGAATCTTTGGTTTTTATGGTGTCTGACCTACCTTAGTGGCCGGCGGCGACTCCATATTTTTATCGTTTTTCAAAACTCGAATTTTCTCGAAAGAAATTCCCCTTTTAAACAAATATTTTTTTTTCAAAAAGTGGGATACTTAATTTTTTTTTTCAAAAAAAGTTATTACAAGTAGGTGTAAAAAATTCGGTACATACCATATTTCTTACAACTTTTGTAAGGATTTGTGTATACTTTGTAGTAATTTGTGTACATACACAAATCCTTACATTTCTTGTACCAAATTATGTTTTCTCGTAAGAAATCATGTATGTACACAAATCCTTACACTAAGTTGAGCCCCTTTGGGCCATGGCGAGTAGGTGTAAGAAATTCGGTACATACCATTTTTCTTACAACTTTTGTAAGGATTTGTGTATATTTTGTAGTAATTTGTATGCATACACAAATCTTTACATTTCTTGTACCAAATTATGTTTTCTCGTAGGAAATTATGTATGTACACAAATCCTTACACTAATTTGATCCGCTTTGGGCCATGGCGAGTAGGTGTAAGAAATTCGGTACATACCGTATTTCTTACAACTTTTGTAAGAATTTGTGTATACTTTGTAGTAATTTGTGTACATACACAGATCTTTACATTTCTTGTACCAAATTATGTTTTCTCGTAGGAAGTTATGTATGTACACAAATCCTTACACTAAGTTGAGCTCTTTTGGGCCTTGGTGAGTAGGTGTAAGAAATTCGGTACATACCGTTTTTCTTACAACTTTTGTAAGGATTTGTGTATACTTTGTAGTAATTTGTATACATACACAAATCCTTACATTTTTTGTACCAAATTATGTTTTTTCGTAAGAATTTATATATGTACACAAATCCTTACACTAAGTTGAGCCCCTTTGGGCCTTGGTGAGTAGGTGTAAGAAATTCAGTACATACCGTTTTTCTTACAACTTTTGTAAGAATTTGTGCATACTTTATAGTAATTTGTGTACACACACAGATACTTACATTTTTGTACCAAATTATGTTTTCGCATAGGCAATTATGTATGTGCACAAATCCTTACGTTGTAACATTTTATGTATATATCGTTTTCCTTACAGTTTTTGTAAGGAATTTTGTATGTACACAAATCTTTACGTTGTAACATTTTATGTATATACCATTTTTCTTACAGTTTTTGTAAGAAATTATGTACATGTATCGTAATAATTGATGTACACACATTTTTCCCAGTTAACTGATCTGCCTTCATTTATCCTTCAATTAACGGCCGCTCCTTAAAATCTCTCTAAATGATAGGATTTTAAATATTAAGAAATTATTTAATTATTTCAAATAAGGGTTAAAGTTATTATTGTACCACGCCATATTATCATTTCTGTTAAGTTACCTATTAAACTTAATGATCGGTGACTAAAATAGAAACAAAATCGTACTGTTAGTGACTATTCCTGCAGAAAAATAATTTTATAGCCAAAATAGAAAATAGACAATAGTTTTGGTGACCAATGGTGTAATTTACCCTAACAAATGGGCTGCCTGCAAATTCAAAATTCCCATTTCCAACGCGATATTTCCCGCACAAAGCCACTAAACCACAAGAAAATCAAAATGCACTTCAATTCTAAACCCTAATTCGCAAATTATTTTTTCATACTCTCCCGCTTCAATTTCTCAGCAAGAATGGCATCTAAACTTCCTGACGAACCACCGTGCGACACGCAGGGAACGGACGAAGAAAGCATCGCCTTCAGGAAGAAACGCTTGCGGCGCGTTAGCTTCGCCGACCGCGAGATCACGTCAGTCCACATCTTCAATCGCGACGATGACTACGAGACCCCGCCAGATTCTACTCCGGAGCCAGCCAATGGACGGGGAAATGAAGTAATAGGTCTCTTTAAGGGTTTGATGGATAGTGATGACGACGACGGTGACCTTTCGAGTGATAGAAAGTCGTTCTTTAGGCCGATGGAGACGCCATCTCCTGGTGGAAGTAGTACAGTTGGATCTGCTACCTCTAATGATGGTCAGTTTGGGCCGCATTGTTAATTTTAGTAAGCATTTTTTTAGTTTGACAAAATTTAGACTTTTCAGGTACGGTTTGGAAAGCAAAATGCATAAATTGCGAATTCAATGTAAAAGCACATTCATGTCTTAAATTCTTCAGTAATTAGAAGTTAAGATTAGTTTTGGTGAATGGTGAAATGCTATATTTTACTTTATATATAAGATTAGTAGATATGATTTATTTTTAGCAATTTTTAGGGTTCGTTTAGTTGGTACTTATTCAGTTTTCCTTTTTGCTTTCACAATTGAAGAAACACATATTGTGTTTCAATACAAAGTTAGCCAAATTATGTCATACTTGGCGTTACATTTTCAATTATTTCCTCATTTTAGATCAATTATTATGTTTTTTTTTTTTTAAATATTTCCTTTTGCTTTATGTCAATTCTCTGAGCAAGCAAGAAGGCATCAACCAAACAGATCCCTAAGTAATATCTTGGTAAATAAAAGTTAGCGAGATAGAAAATTATTTATGTTAAGTTTATAGGGGAAATCCAACTATTTAAGCTAACAAATAGAATGGTTAATGTTGGTAATTTCCATGGCTTGAAGTGTTTGTTCAAATGTCTTGTTGCAGAAGAAAATTTTTTTGGACCTGTGTCTGCAGAGTTTATTCGACCTGGTAGGTTATCTGATTCAGCTGCTTCAGATGATAACCATGATATTACAATGGATTCGACAGCATTTTCGATGCATTTTCGTAGTATTGCACGATCAGAGTCAGGAGATCTCGATACTTCAACTGGAGTTCCTCTTGCTTCTGAAGAGAAGACTCCTTTCCAAGCTACAACATCTTCTGATCCGGAAAGTTTAATGGTATTAACAAAAGTGGGGAAGCTAAAGTCTCCCTCACCTGTACCTATTAATACATTTAGTGGTGGTAGAGATTCCAATGACATGAGTCTTGTTGGTGAAAGCATGCATAGGTATGATTATGGGAGGCTCTGTCCCACATTAGAAGCACTTTTGGCTGAAGACAGTGAATTTAGTGCCATCCCTCCTGATTCTACTATTCCAAACTTGTCAACGTTTGCTGCATCTCATGGTAATGGTAATGACTACATAGAACCTTCACATTTCGGTAATTCAGAGCTCTGCATCCGTAATAACAATAATATGTCTGGTAAGGGCTCTTTTATTGCTCAGAACAAACTGGTTGAGGCAACAAGTGCTTCAGCAACCGCTCTTACTGCTCAGAGTATGCACGACTGCTTGTCAAACTCAAAGGATTGTCCAGTTGCTGAAGATTTTGTTGATCATCAAACTCCTAAGCAGCGGAACAAAGTGCGTTCTCCTATCAACTTGATGTTATCTAGATTACTTTTCTCTATTTTTGGTAATTTTGTTCTTAATAATTTATTTTGGTAATTTCAATGAACAAAGTATGCTCTACTATCAATCTAATTAGGGGTGAGCAAAATCCTACTTGATTTGAAAAAAAATCGATTAAATTTTCAAATTTTCTAATTAAATAGTTCGAGTTATTCAAGTTCTGTTTCAACTCAAATAAATGGTTTGAGTTATTCTAAGTCTGTTCTTGTGCATAGTTTTGATCAAGTCAATGATCGAAAGGTCATACATGGTCCGATCGAGTTGATTTTTTTTTTGCAATGGCTGTAGGACTCATAGATGTTGGTTTTGAACGGTCGTATTAGTAACGTAACCTGTATAGCCTCTTGATATATATCCCAAACAAGTCCTATTTTTTGTCTGAAATTTCTTAACTCTCTCATTGTTTTTAAAATCACATGTTGATAGCTAAGAGTAGTGTACTTATTGTGATAGCTAAAAATTTCTAATACTGTGATTACAGTGAAATTTTTTATGTGGGATTTTAAATCCATTGGTTTTTACCTTTTTAAATGATTTTCTACTTAAAATTGTGAGTTTCATGTCACTGGTGATTTGTGATTTTTAAGTGGACTCTCAAGTCATGTGAAATTTTATGGTTATTGCTTTATCATGCTTAAGTATAATTGAATATTTACTTTAACTCCAATAGATTTATTTGACTTGACTTGATTCGGTAATATTTCAAATCAAGTTTGGTTGACAACACAAGACTCATCAATTCAACTAACTTGTATCTTTTTCACTCTATTCGACTTTACTTGATCAAGTACTCACCCCTAAATCTAATGGTACATAGGGTTGTTTTCTCAATATTTTGATTATATTATTTTTGTAATTCAATTTGGTTATTTCAGTAAGTAGATTAATATGGGTTGTTGTAGCACGCGCGATGGGGATTCTTGCAGTTTTCATTTATACTGTTCTTTTGGATCCTAACATCTGCAGAATTGTCTCGTTTTCTTTTCTTGAAATCTGGGATGTATTTTTGTTCTATCTAAGAATCTATGTTTCATCACAATGACATGTCATAGATGCAACTATTTGGCACTTGTCAACTCATGAAGGGTTCTATACCAGTTTTCACTGAGACAATTTCATATATTTCCTCTGTAGACACCTTAGGTGGAGATATTAATCGGCATTTATATACTTATTTATTATTTTGTAATTATCTCCATTTTCTTCAGGAGGAACTAAGGCATGCATTTTACTGTGTTTTAGTTGTTTCAATTTCAGGGAGACAATGAGATTTCTGAAGTTTGGTTTGGAACAAGTGTGTTGAATTCTGAGTCGATTGCTGTCACTAATGGTACTCCAGTGAACCAGAGTAGCAAAGCTGTTCAGTTAGATTTGGTCAAACATTTTGAAAATGGAAATCAGCTGCCAACCAGAGATGGGTTGAAAGAA
This sequence comes from Hibiscus tridactylites, assembly GCA_958450335.1. Classification (NCBI taxonomy): domain Eukaryota; kingdom Viridiplantae; phylum Streptophyta; class Magnoliopsida; order Malvales; family Malvaceae; genus Hibiscus; species Hibiscus tridactylites. Next base: position 15,616,406 of record OY288276.1, on the reverse strand, counting down.
AATTCTCTTCAGGATAAAATACATACTCATAATATTGACCATGCTTCTAGTCAACTGCATAGGTCTCCATTAGCAGGGTCCATACACTCATTATCTGCTAAAAGACAACAAATTCTTCTGGATACTACTAATGCACCCAGACGTTCGCTATTTGTTACTCCTTCCCCAAAACAATCAGCTTCTGTTTTGAGCAAGGGAAGTATAAAAGAAGGTGGAAGTGTGGCATCCATTCTGAAAAGTAATTCCGAGTTAAAATTTCCGGAGCCTTCTCCCTGTGCTTCTGCTTTCAATGACGGAGCTGCCAAGTCATCACCAATGGGACATATAGGTAGTCTGTCTGGCGATTTAAAGCTTCAAGATCAGGATAATAGTGCCATTATTATTTCTAGACGAGAGTGCAACTCAGTAGAAACAGTTCTTAGCAGTAACAATTTAACTGCAACAGCTGAAAACAGAACACCGCCCAGCGCAGCGCTTGCTACAGTAAAAGCAGTGGATGAAAGGGGAAGTAATGGATTGGATTTGCAGAATACTTTCTCAATCTTGAAATTGCAGTCAGGAGTTCCAGAGAAAAATATCCAGACAACAGTTGAAAGAACCTGTTCCACTGAAAATATTATTGAGGACCAGATGAAAGTTTCTTCTGTTTATGCTTCCCCAGGTCCACATACAAGTAAAATTAAGAGGTCACCTCAAAAGGTATACATCTCTCTCTATATCTTCTCTCAGTGTCAGTCACAGCATACTGCAATCAGATCTTTCTGTTTCTAGGTCAATACTATCTCTTAATTGATACTATGTTTGACATTTAAACTCTGGTGCAATGATTGCTCAGAGCCCCTCTGGAAAGAAGCAAACTCAGAGCCCCTCTAGAAGGAAGAAAACTCAGAGTCCCACTACAAAAGAGCCAAGTCTAAGTCCCTGTAGGACAGAAATGCATAATGCTTTGCATGGTGATAATATGCAACTCTCTGTTGCAGAAGATGGGGTTTCTCTTAACTGCAGTTCAAATGTGCAGACGATTGATGACTTTCATGGAAGATCTAATCCAAGTCCTGTCCAAGACATCCAGAACTCTTCTAAAAGAAAAAGGACAACTGAAGATAATAATAACCGTATGCAGCAGAGTCCAAAATTTTGTAATGTCGGAGAGAAAAATATGGAGCAGACATCAGAATATTCTTATGGAAGTAACCTAGAAAAAGAAAGGATTGAAGGTGGCAAGATATTGATGAATTGGACTGACGTATGTATAATTGTTAATTTGTTGCATTCCCTGGTTTGCTGAAATATAATGCTACATTTTCCTTACCTTTCCTTTTGAATTTGATTTATAGAGCTTGTATTGCAGATTTCTCTCAAACTATCAGCAGATACAAAGCAGCTATTGTCTCCATGTTTCGATAAACTAAATATAAAAATGGTACATCTTATTTTTCTAAATTTACTGCATTGTTACAAGTTTTTTGGGTTATAAATTGTGATTACATCTTTCATAACCTAAATTTCTCATGTAAAAGTTTCGGTTTTTTTCCCTTGCCTTTATAATTTGAATGTGCAGATAAACATGTTGGAAGATAAATTGCTTCATCAGCAGAAGGTTAATATATTAGCGATGCTTTGTTCTGAAATCCAATCCCAGCTTTGCTCAGTAAGTAAATTGCCAATTTATGTTTTGCAGGGGTACTAGTTTTCCCCTTATTCTAACCAAAATACCCCATCATATTGCTGATGCTGCTCTTATTTGTGGCTCTCATCAGGCATACAATCAATCCTTCGATATTCTACATAAGAGGTTGTTCCACTTTATGATCTCTATCATGAACGTGACTAATATTGGTTTCTGTAGTTAATATTGAAATTTGTGTTGCTGAAATGATGCCCTTACAGAGTAGCTGAAATAAGACAAGTCCTTTACAGAATAGTCTATGGAAAGGCTAAATTGCAGTTGATGCATGTGAAGCGTGAAAGATTGCTGGTATTTTCTTTTCTCTTGTTTTTCTTCACGTCTCTCAAATACCTAGTCTTTTGTACCTAACTTTTTTTCTCATTTCAGAAACAGGTGGAATCATTTAGAACTGGAGTTCGGGAGTCTCAAATGTTGAAGTTAAATTTTGTCAAACATCATTCTGTTTCTTCTGAAAAGGACGCTACACTTGGCAATAATTCATGTTCAGTTACATTTGGAAACAACCTTAAGGTACCCTTATCTGTTATAAGATATGGATCTATCCCTTTTGTCCTTTGCTGCTACATCCTTTTTAAATGAAACCTGCATAAAGTTGGGTTTGTACGGCTCCCAATTTTCATTTTACTAGTGTTTTAATTTCTTTCAAAGCCATTTGAGTGGCTAAGAATTTGCTTAAATTAGAATTACCTTCTTGGAAGGTTCTGGCTCATATTTTCTTAAAAGTTCTATTTTAGAGTATGATATGTGATTTTCTTATGATAAATTCTGTATGCTTTAATTTGAATAACAATATTTGCACCAATTACCCTCTTCAGTTTTTTGCACTGAATGACGATCTTAGCATTCCATCAACTATACCAAAATCAACATTTTCAGTTTTTATGATTCATACTCTCTCGTAAAATGTTGTCTTTTACAGTTGAATAACTCAGTGCCTCTTATGTTGTTTTAAAAGATGCGGTTAATTAACAGTTGGTTAAGTTTGTGGTACAGGGAGCCAGTGGTAAAGTTAGCACAATGAAGCATGAGGTTGAAGCTCTGGAAAAGAAAATAAAAAATTTAACCAAGTCTTTTCACATTTACTGTGAAATAAAAGGAGAACAGAGTTCTTCTGGTACTATGGAATTGGTCAACGACCATCTAAAGAAGAGAACTTGTTGCAGATTTGTACGCCAGGGTATTCAGGTTTGTTTGACTCTCGCTGTTATTCTCCTCTAAACATGGAAATTCTTTTCTTTTGTGACAAGATGCATAACTTGTCTGTTATTCTTCAGTTGTGGGAGGTTGATGATTTGCAGAACAGGAATGGCTGTCACAATGTTGTCCTCAACTACCATGGGTTCATCTGTCAGAGGTTTTTGTTATTGTAATTTTCTGTCAAAGACAAACGTGTCAGACAAAATTTACATTTATTCTTACATTGTGGTGATTTGCAGTCTCGTATTAAATACTGGTCGAAATTCAAGCATTTTTGTTGCAAACAAATTGAATGATATGAACATCAGTAAGGTAACAAAGTCAACCACGTAAATGAAGTCATGTTTTTCCCTGTTTCATTTCTCATCCTTATCTTTAAACTTTTTATGTTGGTCATTAGAACTTCCCAAACATGGACGCATGCTCTGCATTTCGTTTCGTCTTTAACCATGAATCAACTAAGAAGTATGTTGGGCCCAAAAGTTTGGCACAGGAAACACAAGTAAGTACTTCTGTCTCATAGTTTCATATTTCCTGCATTTCTCTTCTGAAATAAAACAATTTTTTTCAGTTTACCTCGTATCAGAAAAGTATACCTTGCTTATGCTTTGATTTGTGGTTGTACTAGAATTAATCAGATATGAGAAATATTTCAAGATTACGAGCAAGTGGCTGTAATTCCTTGCATTTATCTTTTCTCTGATCTTGCTTGTCAAACTAGATATTTTCCTAGTGCTCTCTCTATCTTTGTTATCTCAGAAATTTCTGCGTTTCTGATGCAATGGTTGAAATTGTTTTCATTTTATTTTATCTGATTATGCAGAGAACCAGTTCACTTCTTAGAAATCTTCTTGATGTGGTTGAGGAAGTTCAGATAGCACGGTTAGAGATTAGAAATATGACACTTACTAGCTTTCATTCTCCATCAGGTACATTTTTTACGTCATTATGTTATTTGTAACATGGTTTACATCCTTGAATCAGTGGCTTTGGAGAATTTGCAATTCGATTTTTTTATGTTTATATTTTGGGGCGAGCGTTGGGTTGCTAAGGTTTGAACCAAGCCTCTTGCTACCAGGGCAGATGGTTCCTGGCAATTTGGTTTTTTTCTTCTTGAAACCAAAGTTGAGATTGATGACTAGATCATTTTCTTGTTAAATATATATACACTTTTGAAGCTTGTTCATGTTTTCTCGGGCTTTGAAACTGTCTTATTTATTCTCTCTTCTTCTTACTATTATTATTTTTATAGACTGGAATGGAGTTTTTTGATTTGAGGTTCCTAGATTTTTTTTACTAGTGGTAGGATGGAATAACAGTCATGAAACAAATAATGGTTTAAGTTTCTTTCTTCATTCAGTTGGACATACATACTCAAGGTAGAGTCTCTTATGCAATTATCATTCAAAGTTTTAATGCTTCTATCTCATTCAGTTCTTTTTGTGGTATGGTTGTAAATGGTTTGGGCATAACCATACATGGCTTGGCAAATTAAAATCTCTGTTGAATGGACTACTTTTGCACGTAGTCTGTTGAAAAGACATGTTTATCAGATTGAAACTTAATAGCATCTCTATGCTTTGCAGCTAAGCAGCTGGATTTGCAGCTTGCTTTCATTGATTTTGAAAGTGGTATAAAGGTGACAATGACTCTTGACGTGACATGTTTGAACTGGTAAAGTCTTGCATTAATTGTTTTTTTTTTTTTGAAATTTCACTGATAAGCATTTTGTAGGTCTGATGCTTTATCTATATCTGAATTGCCTGGTTTGGATGTATGATCTTTTGATGTAGCTGATAAATTTATCCTTCAATGAGAATGGTTAGTTTGTAACGGGTAAAGTCTGATACATTATTATATCTGAATTGAGTAGTTAGGATGATGACTCTTGACATGACATGTTTGAACTGGTAAAGTTGCATAAATTGCCTCTTATAACATTTTCCCCAAAAAGCATTTTGCAAGTCTGATGCTTTTATCTTATATCTGAATTGCCTGGTTTGGATGTATGGTTTTTTCATGTGGTTGAGAAATTTATGCTGTGACGAGAATGGATTAATTTGTAATGGCTGTATAATATATCCAGATCAAATTGAGCTTTGATCCTTGCCAAAGAGTTTGTGATTGCTTTGTTCATTATGTTGATTTTATACTAATTTCTATGGATTGGTTTGGTTGAGTAATTAATTTAGACTTAAAATTATTTTTGTCCTTTTCCCAATAAAACCATTTGTAACTCAAAAGGATAATTTTAGAGTATGAATTTACTTTACTAAACTTTGGATTTTGACTGCTTACTATATCTTGAATGTTTATTGGATTTTCCATTAAAGTGTCATCAATATTGAGCTCTTTGCAGGCTATCATTTTTTTTCCGGTTGGCAGGTCAGATTGTTTTTTATAAATGAAGTTTTGTGCACTTTGATGACGCCTTATTGTTGCGTGTTCTATCATTATTGTAAAACATTACATTATGCATCAACAAGCATCAAGGCAGATATGTTTTGATATAATTTGTCAACTAATTATACTTTCTTATCTCTTGGTTTCTTACAGTGGGGTTTATCCTTCCGATATACTACCTTATCATTTACAGACTCCCGCCACTGAGACAGAAAACTTAAAGCATCAAGCACTCTCAGCTGAAATCAAAGCAGCGGTTGAGAACCTTAGTGCTGGATATTTGAGGATTATAAGGCTCTGTAGGTGTGTTTCCCAGGTGATGCAATATTCAGGCAGGTGCTGAGGTTTTCTAGCATCTTTAAAAAAACAACAGAAAGGACATCAACAATTTGTTGGAGTCCTCTCTGTTGGTTGTGTGAGCATGATGTTTCTTTGTAAATTGAACTACGGAAGTGACGACTTGCCCTGACATCCTTAGTAAGTCGCTGATTAGATTTCTCTCTCAATTTGTGGAACATTGTTTGTGGTTGTGCAAGTCTTTGAAGTAAAATGAATTCCATAAATTTTTAAAGGTTGCCTCGATTAAATGCAGATAACCTCTTTTTATCCTTTTCCCTATCTTTTCTGTTTATTTGTTTGTTTGTTCTTCCGAGAAGTATTATTGATGGTTGAGGGCTAACAAGGTTCAGTACCCAAGAACTGAGCCTAATGAAGGAATCAGCTTGTTAACGTCGGAGAAATAAATGATCATGTTCAATCTCCATTTCAAGCAGTTGGGACTGTATTTTTCACAGATGAGATGAGAGCCCTGCCCTGCTAATGAGGTTAGCTTACCTGTCCTTTGAAAAAGAAACAGTTCCTAAAATGAGAATTTAAAATTTAGTTTGTTGAAAAGTGTACATCGTTCTTGTTTGAAATTGTAATTGCTAGGACCACTTGATTGGTAACATGAGCTGTTTTTTTTTGGGACCATTTAAGCCATTGTAGGATATTGAATGTGTTATTTCAGAGAAATTGAAAATGTCTGAAAGTTGTGAATTTAGCTTCGGATGTTCACACATGGTATGGTGGGATAGACAAGCTATCTTGCCAGTTATAGAGGTGTATTATTTTTTCCTAATTCCCACGTGTAGAAATTACATTGATTCAGCAGTCCAGGTTTGTAGATTCAAAAAGTTTGATAAACAGGATTTCTTCCGTATTCAAAGAGTTTTTTTTTCAAAAAAGAAAGGGTGAGAAAATATACCTCAAAAGTGGAAATTTTCCCATTCTAGGTTTGATGAGTTGAAAAACCATTTCATGCACTGTTAGTTGAGTTGAGAAACTCCACTTACATAGTTGAATGAATGATGCGTAGTATATTTAGAGTTTATGGTTTAAGACTAAGTTGAAGGTTTAGTACATGTGATAGTATTTTAACATTGTAATCTGTAAATAATATATGCTCTATTTTGTTTAAAATAAATCATGAGTGATTAAAAGTTATAAAATTGTTGTTAATTTATGCACTAAAATGTGTGCAACAATAATACTAATATTGTTAAAAACATCGTAATCTTTTGGGTTAAATATTCAGCTCTCAGGTTGGTTAGGTATATAATTAGAACCTCCTGCTCTGAGGTACAGGTCACTGTTCAGTCAACATTTCTCTATTTACTTATGAAAGAGTGGCAGCAACTATTGACAGAATTTGGTGGCGAAATTTAATATTATTTTGTTAAAAAATATATTTACAGAATTTTAATTTTAAAAGAGTTTAATAAAAAGTTAAATATTAAAAAAAACTTTTTTATATTAATCTTTTTAATATTTTTACAAGAATCGTGATCCATTAGTCGTGTACAAATCAGACCTATCTATACTTCTATGATGTAATCGTGTACAAATCAAATGCTTTATATAGAAAATAATATCTTCAGTCGATCTATTGCATCCCCTAAAAAGTCTAGCATTCTACTCCAACCAGATGTTATACACAAACGCACTCAAGGAGAACTTCAAAATAATTACAAGCAATGATCTACCCTTGAGATTCTTAATAGCCTAAGACAATTACTCATTCCAGCCAGCAACGGATTTAGACACTTGACATAGACTAATGATGCATATCCAAATACCTCTTGAAAATGAGCACTCGAAGAAAAGATGGTCCCTCAACTCACAAGTATCTCCGCAAAGATGGGATCTATTCACAACAGCCAGACCCATCCTTTGCAAACGATCATATGTAGACAATCTAACAAGGATTACCATCCAACCAATTATGGCATGTTTCGGTATGTGCAGCGGAAACCAAACCAATTTCTGCCATAACACTTGTAACGCTTCGATTTTGGGCTTAGAGATTTTTGGGAAGATTTTAAGGTTTGTTGGACCGAAATTAGAGATTTGATATGTTTCAGGATGAGTTCAGGGAAAACATATTTTGGAAGGTGGTAAAATATTGAAAAAATTTATCTAAAATCCCTTTTAAATATATAAAAGGTTTTGGTGAAATCAATTTTGAGAAACGAGTTTTAGAAGTGTGACATTTTGGACTAGTGACTAAAATGTAAAACTTAAAAATTGGTTTTAGTGACTGTTTTGTAAAGAGTCAAAACTTTGAATCTTTAGGGAGCTTATTATGTTTTAATCAACTATTTCCCTTAATTTAGTTATTTTATAAATGATTTAATTAAAAGATAATATATGATGAAGAAGGGTTTTAATTAAAGTGGTAATTGGCTAAAACATTTTTCTTACGTAACTTCTTTTTACTCTTAACTTTTCTCTCAACTGTTCTATCAGCTAAACTAGCTTTTCTCTTCTAAAATTTACAGAGATCTTTTCCTTTTCATCCAACTTTAATTTTTAAATGATTTCCTTGAATTTTTATAACAAGCTTCATTTGTTTTCCTAAAGATTTTAATCAAATCTTGCCAATTAAGAGAAAAGCAAAGGATTAGAGGTAATCTTTGTTTTTCTCCTCTAATCAAGGTTATTTATTGAAATTCCAAAGTTCTTGACTCTTTAAATGCCGTTTCTATTAAGGTTTTGTGATTTAATTGGATGAAATGATGAAATTAATATTTAATTGATGGATTTATGTGATTTTCAGATTGAATCTGTTTTGTTGGGTTTATTACTGATTTTAATCATGATTTTGAAGTTTAATAATGTTAAGATAAACGTTTTATCATTGTAATCCTGAAACTATGTGAATTTCTAGTTGTTTAGGTTGCTAAATTTGGGTTTTTGAGATGTTGTGGTGGTTTTATGAATGCTAGAGGTATAAGGATGATAATATGATTTTTTGGATGTTAATTTATGATGTTTTGTGGTTTGAAATGTTAGGTTGTGGCTGAGTTAAGTTTAGAAGTGTTTTGGTGATGATTTCGGTTGTTTCGGATCGACGATTGATGAATTTTAGCAAGACAGTGTTTTGGAATTGTTTGCTGGGATTTTGAATGCATTGGGATGCATTAATCCTATGTTATTATGTGGTTAAAACATAGGAGAATGACCCATTAGCAACCAGTGAAGCTTTGGAGGCTTCGAACGCTTAGTTTCGCGTCAGCGAATTGAGGTTTCGCGTGTCGGTGAGTGAGAACGTGGATTTTAACTTTCAAATGTTTTAAAGGTGGTTTTGAGAACTTAGATTTGAGCTTGAAACACTTGTCTAAGTTCGGAAGTAAGTATAAATGAATTTTCTCTCTCAGTCGTGCTTTTACGAAATGGTTTTATGCACTTGGTTTTGATTACATGATACCTACTATTTATGCATGTTTTTAAGTATGTGATATACTGCTTTTAATCATGAGAATATGAAGGATGCACATGGTAAGGGATCATTTTAAGTATATATTTTATACTTGTGTTTAAAGCATGGTTTGTTGCTTTGGAAAATGGTTTAATGTGGATGCTTTGAAAACAATAAGGTATATGGCTAAATGTGAATTATATTGGCAAGTGATGGTATGAAAATAGTTTAGAAAATGCTATCAAATATAGTTAGCCGACTATAGGATTGAGTGCACTATAAACAAGTCGCCTTGGATGTTGAGGGGTTTATACGATGTACCGAATACTCCATCCAAGTACCCTAACGATCGAGAAAGTGTGGTGTCCCGTCTCTCGTTAGTGGGGTTATACATCTACCGATGAGTGGTATTAAGGGGTTTATACTGTGTATTGAAAACTCCTGTGTGTGAACCTTGAGATGCTAGTGAGATTGTATAAAGTGTTGGGACAACACTTGTGAATCTGTGTATCTGATGATGTTGGTTTTGGAAATTGAATTTGGTTTATGATCACTTGTGAGCCGATATAATTGTTGATGTATCATGTGGTGTATAATGGGATTTATACATGTTTACTCTTTAAGCTTTGTATATGGTACGTTATGCATGAGAAGGCTTAAATGGAGGATTAGCAATGTGAGTTGTTGTGGTTTTATGATATATGTTGCATATGTTTTAACATGCTAGTTTTTGATTGGTTAAAGTGTATGATTTTTAAAGGCATGCTGTTTCAAATGATGATTTAAAGTAATTGAAATGAGATTTAAATGTGATTTTGAAAAATGGTTTAAGAGTGCATTGATGGTGTTTTGTTTTTGAGCACCCCTCACTAAGCCTTGTGTGCTTACGCTCTCTTTGTCCATCAGTGTAGAGAATTAGAGCTTGGAAGACAGCAAGAAGTAATGGATCAAAAGACACGTTATTAATTGAAAGTATGTTTTCGGTTTAGACTATGAGTAATAGGAGCAATGGAAAATCCGTTGTGTTTTTTAGAGGTTTATGTAAACTGTAGAAAGAATAGAAAATAGAAAGCTTTTTCTGTTATTTCACGTTAAAAAATATACAACATAAGACTCCTTTTTATAGTCTTTTTTAGGAGTTAAACTAGGATAAAGACTCATAGTACTACAAAACTTTTAACTCTAACAAGACTTAGGACTCTTTAAGAGTTTTAATCCTAATCTACTTACATAATATAATAAGTGTAGTTAACTACTAACTCTTAGGAATTTAATCCTAAATTATTTACAATCGACAATATCCTACACCCCCTCAAGCTGGTGAGTATACATTGTATAGTCCCAGCTTAAATAGAAAATCATCAAAAACTGTTTTGGATAAGGCTTTTGTGAGAATATCTGCTAGTTGACCTTCTGTAGGAATATATGACAAAATAACTACTCCATTGGTAATTTTTTTTTTTCTGAAATAAAATGCTTGTCTATCTCAACATGTTTTGTTCTATCATGTTGGACTGGATTATTTGCAATCTGAATTGCTGATTGATTATCGCACATGACCTCGAATTTGTCTTCTTGGTCAGTATGTAATTCTTTAAGCAACTTGAGTAGCCAAATTCCTTCACACATTCCTAGTGCTAAAGCTCGAAATTCTGCTTCAGCACTGCTTCTGGATACCACAGATTGCTTCTTGCTTCTCCAAGTCATAAGATTGCCCCAAACAAATGTGCAGTACCCACTTGTCGATCTCCTCTCCGTTAGTTCTCCTGCCCAATTTGAGTCTGTAAAAATTTTCACACTTCTATCCTTTGTCTTTTTGAAGAGTAAGTCGTGTCCAGGGGTTTTCTTCAAGTACCTGAGAATTCTGTTAGCTGCTGCCATGTGTTCTTCATTAGGGTTTGTCATATGCTGACTAATCACATTTACTGGAAAAGCAATGTCTGGCCTAGTTAAGGATAGATAAATTAATTTTCCCACCATTCTTTGGAACCTTTCTTTGTCAACTGGAGTACTTGTTTCTTTAGTGAACTTCAGGCCAACTTCCATTGGTGTATCCGCTGGTTTACACCCAAGCATCCCCGCTTCAGAGAGCAAATCAAGGACATATTTCTTTTGATTAATCATGTAACCCCCTCGTCCCGGTCTGGCCGGATGACCGGTCTGAGTAGGCCACACGGGGAAAATCGAAGCGAAACCTGTTAAGGTTCCCCATCGGTTATCAACCCTAATTTTTTTCTTTTAATTTAATCGTTTCTAAAGGCTCATTCAAGTCCTATGTGATCATAACAGCGGAATAAAAATGCGGAAGACAAACATTCGAACCCAAAACAACATTTAAACAACCCAATTTTAATCCATTAAGCAGGCCGTTTCGAAACACCCTTAAGGCGTATCGAAACGCCTTGACCAGGTTAACTGCCCTAAGCCCATACGAAGAGGCCGTATCGAAACGGAGGTCAACCGTTCCGAAACACCCTCAACGGTCAACTTCTCGTGGTCAACGAGATTTTGACCGTTTCGAAACCCTTAGACCCGTTTCGAAACACTTTCATCTTGTCATTTTCTCAGATTTCCAGTAGCCAAAATGTTCCGAAACTCGTATCGGAACAGGGGCTCTCAGTCGCCAAACCGTATCGAAACACGTTCCGATACGGGGTCCCTGAAGCCTTACCCGTTCCGAAACGGCCCAGCTCATTTCGAAACACGGGCTGTCTGCAACCCTTGAAAACCAGACTTAGGCGTTTTTCAACAAATCTAAAGGTCCCAAAAAAACTCTAAAGGCACTCAACACAAGCATACAAGGTCTAGAGGCATATATCCTATGTCAAGCATGCTCAAACACACACAAGGCATAGATTGAAACATTCATTCATGACATTTACACATTAGCAACATTTCATATAAGGCATGCTTGAAGACATTAAATGCCAAAAGGCACAATACATTTCAAATAGGTATTCATATCATTCAAGAGCAAATTGAACATCCATAAGGCATACCATCACAAAAGCATTTGGCAAGTCATCACGAGTTTACAATCCAAGTCAAATCATAGACCTCAAACACATATAGGAGTCATACATAGCTCATACAAAACACACACTTGCCACATTGCTAAACTACTACATAATTGTTTAACCGTACTTGAGCAACAAAAACTTGGAAAGCCCCATCGCTTGCTCCGAGCTAACACCACGCTAGTGATCTGCATTGTTGAAAATGAGAGCGTAAGCTAGAAGCTTAGTGAGGATGCTCTAAAATCGAAAACATCAACAATGCAGGGTTCAAGCATGTAATCCCCAAATCTCATACACAACATACATAGGTAAATCAACATGTAAACCTAGCTAGTCTTTCAAGAGTCATAATATGGCATCTTACATCATACTAAGCTCAAACATCATATATCAACATCATGCATCATAAGCATATAAACAAGTTCATTTGGCCACTATTAGCTTACCCGGATGTACGGATTTAATCTCAACAATCACTTTATCTCGGTGGGATTACACTTATCACCGGACCTTGCATGGGCGGGATTCCACTCATCACCACATGCCCTACGGATGAGATTCCACTCATCATCCCGTAGAATATATATAAATTTCTGGTGGAATGTTACATCACCGTACTCCTCCTTGATGACTCAACGCCATCAAGGCCACGTACGTTTTGACTCAATTTGTGTGCACACTATTCCTAATGATCGATCATTTACACCCGATAAGTTAATTAGTGCCAATTTCATTTATCACATCTCAAATCCACCATTCATATCTCATGCTCATCACATACACATATCATGGTACACATGTGAAAATCAACCCACATTTCACAAGAGCAATTAGGCAAGCATAAATAACATTTAAAGGAATCAAAGAGCTAAGTTACCAATTTAACTCCACATAGAAATGGCCTACCAAGCACATTCCAACTCATACACTACACACACTTGAACCAACTTTAAAACACATTTAAAGTCACTCACCACCCTTCCTTAGCAACCAAAGCAAGCCTCCTACAAGCCCAGATTCGATCCCGTTGCCTCTCCAACGTCTCCTCTTGCTTCTAGCCAATCAAAACCACATCCATTACTCTCAATCAATGCTAAAACTCAGTCATCAACTCAACTCTTAAGCTCAAGCCAAACTTCTACAATTTTCCAATCCAAATAACCACCCAAAAAGCCCATTTTCGTGCTCCTTCAAAACCTAGCTGAAAATCCTATTTTCAAACACCCAAATGGCACCCAAATGGTCCCAAAACACCTTCCTATCATACTTAAACTATCAACCCTTCAAATTTACCCTAAAACTCACCAAAAACCAAGTTTTAGACACTTTAAAATTGGCCACAAGAACCCATTTTAGGTTTTCACCCAAACCTAACTATTTTAACATATTATATGTATTATAAGGTGGCTAAAACAAAACCCAACCTAATATTTCAAAACAAGTTGAAAAACTCTATAAAAACTCAAACTTTCATTAAACCCTAAAACCCCAAAAGATAATAGTTTCAAAATCTATAATCATGTAAAGATAGAGAATGAAGAGGAGAGTGATAAAATGCAATTACCTTTGAAAAATGACTTTGGGTTGAAGAAGAAATCAATGGAATAGTGTTTAGGGCTTTAGAGAGGGTTTAGGTTCTTTGTCATTTGAAAATGGGGGAAAAAGGAAGATGGTGATTCTTTTTTTTGTTCCTTTTTGTCTCCAAAAAGGTTGTCTACTTTTCAAATTATTGTGGCTAAATTACCAAATGGTCACTCCCTTTAATTTTAAATTCCAATTAGGTCACGCCTAGGCCAAATTGATTTAATTTAATTTTACCGACTCAGACTACTAACCCGACTAACTCCTAACCCCAAAACACGGGTGTTACAACTCTCTCCCACTTAAGGAATTTCGTCCCCGAAATTACCTGACTGAAAGAGATACGGAAACTGCCTTTCCATATCCTCCTTCCTCTCCCAAGTGGCCTCGTCCACACCTCGACGTTGCCACCGCACTTTTACTAACTCAATCGATCTACCCCGCAACACCTTATCGTCAGAAGCTAGGATCTCAACTGGTTCTTCCTCATAAGTCAAATCCGAATTCAATTCAATCTCCTCTACAGGCATAACATGTGATGGATCGGACCTATACTCACGGAGCATCGAAACATGAAATACATCGTGTATCTTCTCTAGCTCAAAACATGAAATACATCGTGTATCTTCTCATACGGTCCTATGTACCTCAGACTCAACTTCCCCTTTCGGCCAAATCACATTACTTTCTTCCACAGAGACACCTTCAAGAACACCTTCTCACCCACTGAGAACTCAACTTCCTTCCTCTTCAAATCGGCATAGGACTTCTGCCTATCCGAAGCAGCATTCAATCGATCGCAAATCAATTTTACCTTGTCAGTTGTCCCCTTGAGCAAATCTGGCATAAGTAACAACTTCTGTCCTACTTCGGCCCAACAAACTAGAGTTCTACACTTCCGGCCATACAAGGCCTCATACGGAGCGATCTGAATACTCGACTGGAAGCTATTATCGTAAGCAAACTCTACTAGAGGCAAATGCTTCTCCCACGTACCTTGAAAGTCAATGATGCAACAACACAACATATCCTCTAAGATCTGTATAATTCTCTCTGACTGACCATCTGACTGAGGATGATAAGACGTGTTGAAGTTCAAACGGGTACCCAAAGCTGTATGCAGACACTCCCAAAATCGAGATGTAAACCGCGGATCTCTATCTGACACAATAGACTTCGGCACACCATGCAGTCTAACAATCTCACCAATGTACAAATCGGCCAATCTATCTAGAGTGTAAGTAGTATTGACTGCCAAGAAGTGAGCACACTTCGTAAAACAATCTACTATCACCCAAACTGAGTTCTTCTTCGTAGGAGTCAAAGGCAAACCCGAAACAAAATCCATGGTGATATTCTCCCATTTCCATTCCGGAATTCTCAACGGTTGCAACAAACCTGAGGGAACCTGATGTTCCGCCTTCACCCTCTGACATACTAAACACTTACTCACAAAGTCGGCTACATCTCTCTTCAAGCCAACCCAAAAGTACTCATTCTTCAAATCACTTTACATCTTCGTACTTCCAGGATGCATAGCAAACGAACTACTGTGGGCTTCAGTCAAGATCGTGCGTCTCAAGTCACTGTCCTCTGGCACAACTATCCTATTTTTGAAACACAAAACCCCATCGGTACTGAAACTGTAGTCTGAATATCTACCTTCGGCTATATCTTGCACGTGAGGTGCCAAAGATCTATCTAAGAGCTACTTCTCTCTAATCAACTGACCTAAAGTAGGTCTAACCTGAAGCTCGGCTACCAAGCCACAATCTCTAGACAAGCTCAATCTAGCAAACATGGCTCTCAAATCCACGGCTCTCTTTCTACTCAATGCATCGGCCACTACATTGGCCTTACCCGGATGGTACTCAATGGTAAGATCATAGTCTTTTAGCAACTCTAACCACCTATGCTGTCTGAGATTCAAATCTCGCTGAGTCATAATGTACTTCAGACTCTTGTGATCGGTGTACACTGTGCATCTCTCACCGTACAAATAGTGCCTCCAAATCTTCAGAGCAAACACAACTGCAGCTAACTCTATGTCATGGGTCGGATAGTTACGCTCGTGAGTCTTCAACTGTCTTGAAGCATAAGCCACCACTCTCCTGTCTTGCATGAGAACACAACCTAGGCCTACGTAGGAAGCATCACTGTAAACTACATAGTTCTTCCTGAACTCTGGCTGAATCAAGATCGGTGCTTGGCTCAAAGCTTCTTTCAATTTCTCAAAGGCTCTCTGCCTTGCATCTGTCCACTCAAACTGAACACTCTTTTGAAGTAACTGTGTCAATGGAGCGGCTAACTTAGAGAAACCTTCTACGAATCTTCTATAGTATCCAGCTAAGCCTAGGAAGCTACGTACCTCTGTTACAGACTTCGGTTGCTTCCATTCAACAATGGCCTCAATCTTCTTCGGATCAACTCTAATCCCATCGGTTGCTACTACATGTCCTAAGAAGACTACCTCTCGGATCCAGAATTCACACTTGCTCAACTTCGCATACAACTGATGATCTAGCAAAGTCTTCAAAACTAGTCTCAAGTGTCGGTCATGGTCTTCTTCAGTTTGCGAATACACCAAGATGTCATCTATAAACACAACTACAAACTGATCTAGGTATTGATGAAAAATCCTATTCATCATATCCATGAAAGCAGCAGGTGCATTAGTAAGCCCAAAAGGCATGACTAAAAACTCATAGTGACCATACCTAGTCCTAAAGGCCGTCTTCGGTACATCAACCTCTCTTACCTTTAGCTGGCAGTAACCCGATCTCAAATCAATCTTCGAAAAGACCGATGCTCCTCTCAACTGATCAAACAAGTCATCAATTCTAGGCAACGGATATTTATTCTTCACTGTTAACTGATTCAACTGTCGGTAGTCTATACACATTCTCATGCTTCCATCTTTCTTCTTCACAAACAAAACCGGTGCACCCCAAGATGAAGAACTAGGTCGAATGAAGCCTCTATCTGTTAACTCTTGCAACTGAGTCTTCAACTCTTTCAGTTCTTTCGGTGCCATGCGATACGGAGCAATCGAAACAGGAGCTGAATTAGAATAAGTCTCAATGGTGAACTCTACCTCTCTGTCCGGTGGTAACCCTGACAACTCTTCCGGAAACACACTAGGAAAGTCACATACTGTCCGGATGTCTTGAGGTCTAACCTCACTCATGTTAGGGTTCATCACATATGCCAAGTATGCTTCACACCCCAACTCAACTAACCTCTTAGCCTTTAGAACTGAAACAACATTGGACAAGAACTTCACATTCTCACCCACCACTACAATCTCATAATCGTCTGTGAGCCTCAAAGAAATCCTCTTAGTTTCAAAGTCTATCCTAGCTCTATGCTCCGTGAGCCAGTCCATACCCAGAATTACATCAAAACCATAGAAAGGTAGCTCCATCATATCCACTGGAAACACATGTCCCTGTACCATCAACGGACACCTTCTGTACATTTTTCTAACTACTATCGTGTCCCCAAAGGAACTAGTAACACTAACTCCTACCTCTAACATTTCACAAGGCAAATTCAACGACTGTGCATGCTCACTCAATATGTAGGAATGTGTAGACCCAGAGTCAATCAAAGAAAGCAAACCGAAAGACTGTATCGAGAAGTTACCTGCGATCACATCGGTGTCATGCTGGTCCCCACACTGAGCGTAAACTCTGGCCTGGCCTCCGCCCTCCGACTGAACTGCAACTACATGTGCTATGTTCCTCTGACCATCATTCCTCGGCTGGAAGTTACCTCTACCGCGCCCGCGGCCTCTCTGGAAGTCATTGGCTCTAGCAGGAGCCTGAGCTGGTGCCTGTCCCACCTGATGTGAACAGTCACGCCTAATGTGGTCTCTAGCTCCACAACTCCAACATGAGTGGAAATTTCCCCAACACTCACCGGTGTGATTCCTCCCGCAAGTAGCACATGTGGGCAACTTCCCACCAGCCCTCTGGCCCTGTTGGCCCCTACCGTGGTTACCGCCACCACGTCTATGATCATAATGATGCCTGTTGGCCCGATGCCTCTTGGCATCACCTCTATCAAAGTCACTGGACCTCTTACCTGAACTAGAACCACCAGATCGTTTGGTCAAGCCCAAACTGTGCTCTAAGTCCTTGGCCCTCGCGACCAAGACATCAAAATCAGTGTAGTCTGAAGCTAGAGTGTACCTCTTGATCTCTTCATTCAGCCCATAACGGAAACGGTTACATCGTTCCACCTCAGTAGGAACAAGATCAGATGCATACTGACTCAGTCTGACAAATCGGATCTCATAATTTGTCACATTCATACTCCCTTGAAGCAAAGCCATAAACTCCCTCTTCCTCTCATCGAGGTATCGCGGACCCAGATACTTCTTACGAAATGCTGACTCAAAGAACTCCCAAGTAATCTCGGCCTCATCCATACCCGAAGTGATGGTGACCCACCAAGTGTAGGCATCACCCTAAAGCAAAGACTCAACACACCCTAACATGCGCTCACCAGTACATCCCATCTGAGCGAGGATACAGACAGTCTTCTCAAACCACAACTCGGATCTCTCTAGAGTAGACCCTCTGAACTCTTCGGCCCCTAGACCATGAAGCCTCTCTAATGGCAAGCCAGTGCCCTCTCCCTGATGATGTGTTGCTGCTTGACCCCCAGTTACTGCAGCCTGAAACGCCCCAGCTATCGCCTGAACCAAAGGAGCTAAGTCTATTACGACCGGTCCTTGGCCACCTTGGCCTACCTGAGGTCCATCTCCTTCGGCCCCAGCCTCGCCTCCTACTTCGGGTGGAGGAGGTGGGGGTGGTGGAGGAGCTCCAACTCCAACCACAGGCTCTCCCACTTGAGCCTCAACTCTAACTACTGGCTCAACTCCTGGAGCCACTGCCCGTGGTTCCGGTCGAACCATCCTATGCCTCCCATGTGGTCTCATGGTACAACTAGCAAGGTAATAACTACAACAACAAACATATATGGATTACGTTAGCCAAAGCAAGGGTCCAATAGTGCTCAAGTACTCCCTTTACAAGAAAATCTTTTTAAATTAAGTAATAGTAGCAATGGGCACACACTCTACACCAGACGCAACAACTCATGCTTCAAAACATCATGCGAATAGTCAAACATTAAGAATTCATGGCAAGGCATGCATCGAACAATACAATCACTTAACATATCAAGCTTACCTCACTTACCTGTCCGAGGTCTTGGTAACCTCAGGCTCTGATACCAACAAATGTAACCCCCTCATCCCGGTCTGACCGGATGACCGGTCCGAGTAGGTCACACGGGGAAAACCGAAGCGAAACCCATTAAGGTTCCCCTCGGTTAGCAGGCCTAATTTTTTCTTTTAATTTAATCTTTTCTAAAGGCTCATTCAAGTCCTATGTGATCATAACAGCAAAATAAAAATGCGGAAGATAAATATTCGAACCCAAAACAACATTTAAACAGCCCAATTTTAATCCATTAAGCAGGCCGATTCGAAACACCCTTGAGGCGTATCGAAACGCCTTGACCAGGTCAACTGCCCCAAGCCCATACGAAGAGGCCGTATCAGAACGGAGGTCAACCGTTCCGAAACACCCTTAACGGTCAACTTCTCGTGGTCAACGAGATTTTGACCATTTCCAAACCCTTAGACCCGTTTCGAAACGCTTTCATCTCGTCATTTTCTCAGATTTCCAGTAGCCAAAATGTTCCGAAACCCGTATCGAAACAGGGGCTCTCAGTGGCCAAACCGTATCGAAACACGTTCCGATACGGGGTCCCTGAAGCCTTACCCGTTCTGAAACGACCCAGCTCGTTTCGAAACACAAGTTGTTTGCAACCCTTGAAAACCATACTGAGGCGTTTTTGAACAAATCTAAAGGTCCCAAACGACCTCTAAAGGCACTCAACACAAGCATACAAGGTCTAGAAGCATATATCCTATGTCAAGCATGCTCAAACACACACAAGGCATAGATTGAAACATTCATTCATGGCATTTACACATTAGCAACATTTCATATAAGGCATGCTTGAAGACATTAAATGCCAAAAGGCACAATACATTTCAAATAGGTATTCATATCATTCAAGAGAAAATTGAACATCCATAAGGCATACCATCACACAAGCATTTGGCAAGTCATCACGAGTTTACAATCCAAGTCAAATTATAGACATCAAACACATATAGGAGTCATACATAGCTCATACAAAACACATACTTGACACATGGCTAAACTACTACATAATTGTTTAACCGTACTTGAGAAACAAAAACTTGGAAAGCCCATTCGCCTTGCTCCGAGCTAACACCACGCTAATGATCTGCATTGTTGAAAATGAGAGCGTAAGCTAGAAGCTTAGTGAGGATGCTCTAAAATCGAAAACATCAAAAATGCAGGGTTCAAGCATGTAATCCCCAAATCTCATACACAACATACATAGGTAAATCAACAAGTAGACCTAGCTAGTCTTTCAAGAGTCATAATATGGCATCTTACATCATACTAAGCTCAAACATCATATATCAACATCATGCATCATAAGCATATAAACAAGTTCATTTGGCCACTATTAGTTTACCCGGATGTGCGGATTTAATCTCAACAATCACTTTACCTCGGTGGGATTACACTCATCACCGGACCTTGCATGGGCAGGATTCCACTCATCACCACATGCCCTACGGATGGGATTCCACTTATCATCCCGTAGAATATATATAAATTTCTGGTGGAATGTTACATCACCGTACTCCTCCTTGATGACTCAACGCCATCAAGGCCACATACGTTTTGACTCAATTTGTGTGCACACTATTCCTAATGGTCGATCATTTACACCCGGTAAGTTAATTAGTGCCAATTTCATTTATCACATCTCAAATCCACCATTCATATCTCATCCTTATCACATACACATATCATGGTACACATGTGCAAATCAACCCACATTTCACAAGAACAATTAAGCAAGCATAAATAACATTTAAAGGAATCAAAGATCTAAGTTACCAATTTAACTCCACATAGAAATGGCCTACCAAGCACATTTCAACTCATACACTACACACACTTGAACCAACTTTAAAACACATTTAAAGTCACTCACCACCCTTCCTTAGCAACCAAAGCAAGCCTCCTACAAGCTCGGATTCGATCCCGTTGCCTCTCCAACGCCTCCTCTTGCTTCTAGCCAATCAAAACCACATCCATTACTCTCAATCAATGCTAAAACTCAGTCATCAACTCAACTCTTAAGCTCAAGCCAAACTTCTACAATTTTCCAATCCAAATAACCACCCAAAAAGCCCATTTTCGTGCTCCTTCAAAACCTAGCTGAAAATCCTATTTTCAAACACCTAAATGACACCCAAATGGTCCCAAAACACC
Organism: Hibiscus tridactylites; assembly: GCA_958450335.1. Taxonomy (NCBI): domain Eukaryota; kingdom Viridiplantae; phylum Streptophyta; class Magnoliopsida; order Malvales; family Malvaceae; genus Hibiscus; species Hibiscus tridactylites. Next base: position 15,595,382 of record OY288276.1, on the reverse strand, counting down.
TTCCTATCATACTTAAACTATCAGCCCTTCAAATTTACCCTAAAACTCACCAAAAACCAAGTTTTAGACATTTTAAAATTGGCCACAAGAACCATTTCGGATTTTCACCCAAACCTAACCATTTTAACATATTATATGTATTCTAAGGTGGCTAAAACAAAACCCAACCTAATATTTCAAAACAAGTTGAAAAACTCCATAAAAACCCAAACTTTTATTAAACCCTAAAACCCCAAAAGATGATAGTTTCAAAATCTATAATCATGTAAAGATAGAGAATGAAGAGGAGAGTGATAAAATGCAATTACCTTTGAAAAATGACTTTGGATTGAAGAAGAAATCAATGGAATAGTGTTTAGGGCTTTAGAGAGGGTTTAGGTTCTTTGTCATTTGAAAATGGGGGAAAAAGAAGATGATGATTCTTTTTTTGTTCCTTTTTGTCTCCAAAAAGGTTGTCTACTTTTCAAATTATTGTGGCTAAATTACCAAATGGTCACTCCTTTTAATTTTAAATTCCAATTGGGTCACGCCTAGGCCAAATTGATTTAATTTAATTTTACCGACTCGAACCACTAACCCGACTAACTCCTAACCACAAAACACGGGTGTTACAAATCACCAGCCCTTTACTTAACCTAGCAACCTCCATACCAAGAAAGTATCGAAGCTGCCCCAAATCCTTTATTTCAAATTCTCTATGTAGAAGATTTTTTAAACATTCGATTTCTGTTGCGTGTAAAAGAGTCTATCGCAATTGAGTGCAAGTGTACACGTCGCAAGTAATAAAGTGATACTAGAGTATCAGATATCGTCTCCACAGGGACTGGGCTAACCCTTTCCTTCGCTATCTGCACAAGGGGAAAAGAATAGATTAAGATAGTTGTCACGAAAATAATAAAGAAAACGTAAATAAAAAGAATAGAGAAATCAAGATAGAGAGAATGGGCTGGTATTGAATTGCTCAGTAGTGCAGGTATTGCAGAGTTTAGGAAATCCGGTTCTGTCATGCGCCCGTCGCGGACAGCACCTGTCACGGCGGCTGTCCGTTGGCTGTCGCGGCAGCGAACACACCAACTCCGTACTTCAAGTTTGGCAAGAATCCCAGATCTGCCTTGGCCTATCCCTAGGTCCAAGTCTGTCGATGATCACGTCTTTGATGATACCTCCCGACGTGAATCGAAGGATGAACACCGATGTGTATGAATTCTTCCTTATCCACTTAACCTTGCCCTATCCCTAGGCACAAGATAGTTCAACTATAAACTAGAGAACTCGCTCTTATTTCTTTCGTATACTTAACTCTCCCGATGCTAAGTAAATAGATAACCTCACAATGCTCTCCCGATGCTCTTGCAAGATGTTAAAACCAAAATAAGAGAACTTGAAGTTTATTTTATTGAACTTGGAAAATCCTAAAACAAAACAACCCTTGCAACTACTTTACAAAACAACCCGTAGCCCTAGGGGGAATTTAGAACATGTCGGTGACGGGTAGACGGTAGGGGGGTTTAGGTTATCGGTTATGGGGTAGAATGAGGGATATCCCCTCTAGGTTAAAACCTATGCCCTTATATAAGCTTTGGGCTCAAGTTATCTGAGGTAACAAGGATTACAACTTTAATGAAAAGTAGGATTCCAATAAATGCTTAATCTCTAGGGATTCCTACTTTTCAGCCGCCTCCTTGCTTTATGGGAATTCCTCTCCTCGAGCTTTGGCTTGACATATCTTTTGATTCGGGGCTTGGAAAAATATTTGACTTTCCCACGACAGACGAGCAGAATTTTCTCTATCTATCGAGGTCCACTTTACTTTTCCTCTTCAATAGGTTGCTGTCACCTTGCTGTCACGACAGGTCCATATGGCAGCTTCGTCCTCATCGTCTGCTTGTCCAGTTCAGCTTTCCTGCTTTTCTGCCATGCGCCTGCCTTCTCCGTCAACTATGACAGATACCTGCAAAATAAGCCATCTTTTAGTAGAATCCGTACCTTTAATCCATTTGTGATGTTTTACTGAAAACTAACCTAAATGCAATGCAATGATGCTTGAATGCAGCAGAAATATGGGTTAAAAAGGGTGTAAATAATAGAACTTTTACACACTCAACAATTTCCTACTCCTCATCTCCTGTTACAATTATATCATCTACATAAACAATTAAGATAACTCTTTTGTTTTTAGAGGTTACCTTAATGAAGAGAGTATGATCCGCCAAAGATTGCTTGTATCCATCTTTCAAAATAGCTTTGGTGAATCTATCAAACCAAGCTCTAGGGGACTGTTTCAAACCATACAGTGACCTGTTGAGCTTGCAAACTTTCTGATCTCCTTCGATTGGTCTCAAACCAGGTGCAATCTTCATATAAACCTCCTCTTCTAAGTTTCCATTAAGGAATGCATTCTTCACATCAAGTTGATGCAGCTTCCAATCAGAATTGACAGCTAGACTGAGTAATACCCGAACAATGTTGAGTTTTACTACTGGAGCAAAAGTTTCTGTGTAATTGATCCCATAAGTTTGTGTATAGCCTTTAGCCACAAGCCTCGCTTTATATCTATGGACACTACCATCAGAGTTATATTTTATAGCAAAAACCCACTTACAGCCAACATGTTTTTTACCTTGGGAATGTAGGGAGGCAGGTGGTGTCGGTGTGTGGACAGGAGTGGGGATATGAAAATAATGGGCAGGAAAAGTAGGGAATTGAACATTAGGAAAATTCAAAGTTTGGGTAATGAAGTTTACCGTCAAGTTTGCAAAGTCCCGAATGAACGTCATCAATCCCATTTGTCTCTCCTCTACCCGTTGTAGCGTAGCAAGGAGGAGGGCGGACTGGTCTGTTGGAGCGGTGGCGGCAACAGGTTCAGGGGCAGGCTCCTCTGATGATTCTTCTGGGGAGCCGGCTGGATTGTAAGATGAGACAGGTGTAGCCACGATCAGCTCCATGAGGCTGTTGAGGTTGTTGTCTGTCCAGCCTCTGCCCTTGATTATTTTGTTGGAGGGTTCCTCGGGAACAGCAGCACACCGGCAGAGGGAAGTTATTGTGAACGGCAGGCAGAGGCGAGAGTCAGAGCGGAAGGTGCAGTCCAGGATGCTGTCCCTCATGTAGCGGCCCACATTGATAGGCCTGTCGTGCATGATAGAATGGATGAGGGCGAGCCGCTGCCGGTTGACTGTCGTGTGGTGGGAAGAAGGCATGATACGCTTTTTGATGAAAGCGTTCCAAAGTTTGGCTTCCGGGAGGAGCTGCCCCCTGTTGACGGAGTGGGGGTTCTTTTTGCTGGTTGTCCATGATGTTCCCTCCTCTGTCAACTCCACCATGACAGCATCATAAGCGGCAGCATCGAGGGTGTCGAGAAATTTCTGGTGCGCATCATCATCGGGGCCAAAGTAAAGGCCAAACATGTGGTTGATGCTGTCAGCAGTGAATGGCACTTTTACTCCTCGAACGGTGACAGATGTCGCCGTTCTGCTGTCTATGGCCGCATAGAACTCCCGAACTAATGTGTCGTTTAGTTCTGCCGGTTGTTCAGCAAAGTGCTCCCATAGTTGAGCCGTGATGGCCTTTATGATGAACGGCCGGAGCCCCATGTTGGGTGCTTTTCAGATGTATACGAAACCACGTTCTTCCCATAACTCCTTTGTGGCGAAGGGCGTTGCTGCTGCTGAGGAAGATGCTGAGGCAGCACTACGACGGGTCTGTCTAGTCGACATGTTAGTTGCAAGGGTTGTGAAAAATGAAGAAAGCAAATAAAACTAGGGGAGAAAGCAAGGAAGAATAAGCAGAAGTGAGAAAAAATGAAAATGAAAACGGGGTTTTATAGCGGTCGAGGAGCTGCCCTTTTAATGCTGTAACGGCAGGCGTGAATAACGAGGCGACGGATGGGTTTTAGCGTGTCTGCCGTGTCAGTCTGTTGACAGCCTGTCTTATCCGTCTACGGCGGCAGCCGAAACGACAGGATTCAATAAATGGGCTCTGTTGGGCTGGTGGATGGATGGTGGGCTTGGGTCACTTCTGCTTTCCTTCTTGACTCCTTTATTTCCTAAAGACGGAAAAATAAAACATTATTCAAATATAATAAACCTAATTTCCTAATAAGTAATAATAATAATAAAAATAAATAATAAAATTTAGGTTAAATTAGGGATGCCTTGTGGGGCATCTCCTAAAGTAACCACTTCCTGTATTCCTGGGGCTTCAGTCCCCTGATAATGCTTGAGGCGTCGTTTCCGGTACTTCTTGAAGTCCATCCGTACCCTCCATCTGGTGATTATTCTCATGTTGGGGGCTCCTTTCTTTCTCTTCCCTTTGTAGTCCATGAAGTCCTCCCTTCTTGGTAATGTTTCTGAGGGCATGAATATATGATTAGAAATAATCAAATTGACATTCGGCCACAATCTTACCTTGTTTTCGTTGAATGTTGTTGTGGTTGAATGTATCCCTTGCTGTCGTGTCTGCTGCTGCGGCAGGCAGTTATTTTGACAGTTCTTTATCAGGTTACTTTGCAGGTCAATGGGACATTGGTAAGTGCCATCACTCTCTATATCAAATTCTGTTGACCACTCGTAGATCTCCATCAGTAGAGACTTCGATGATTCTGTGTCCACCGGCGTTGGTTCCTCAAATACCTGCAATGGAATTGGTGAGTTTTCATATAATTCAAAAGGTTCGTTTATTACCTGCTCATATTACATCGGTGAGGCATTGTCATTGGGTAGCTCTTCTAGGTGGTCGTGCGAGTGCCATGACAGAGATGGATGTGTGCAATCTTGTTCAGGCATAATCGAGGTGGTGGGTTTAGAATTTGCCTCTGATGTGGTTGCTGCTTCAGCATCAGTTGCTGCCGAGGCGGCAGTTGCTGTCGAGGCGGTAGTTTCTACCGAGGCGGCAGTTGCTGTCGAGGCGGCAGTTGCTGTCGAGGCAGCAGTTGCTGTCGAGGCGGCAGTTGCTGTCAAGGCGGCAGTTTCTGTCGAGGCGGCAGTTGCTGCTTTGACTGGAGTTTCTGCCTCAAAAGTTGTTGCTGCCGTGTCATTCTCTTGAATTTCACTCAGCGTTGTCGCGGTGTTGCTCCATTCCGGCTCCTCGATCATTGTCATGGCAAGTTGTTGCTCAGACTCATCATATGTTGGGTATTCCTTCACATGGGCGTCCTCGTCATCTTGCCTCGAGATTTCAGGTTCAGTCGTGGCATGAATGAGGACAGATCTGCTCAAAATTTCATCCATCTTGGCGATACTTGCGTTCGTAGAAGCCGACACTTTTTGAGTGAGTGCCATGAAGGCTTGCAATGTGTCTTCTAAGGATTTTGACTGCTCTTGAGGATGATGACATTGCCAGGGCAGGTCGGGTTCTGCAGCAAAACTGTTATGGTATAAAAAATTTTGTGGGTTTTGATCGTACCATAAAAATTTTTGCTGCTGCGGCATCGACATTTGCTGCCCCTGTTGCTGTCGTGGCAGCATGTCTTTACGGTAATTGCAAGAACTTTCCCACATCAATTCTCGAATGGTTTTTCCTGGCATGTTGATGCCCTTGAACCTGTATTTTCACCTGAGTTTTTTTTTGTTAAAAAAATAATAAAATAAAATAAAAATAAAAATAAAAATAAAAATAAAAGAAAAGTGCAGAAGCTAGGGTAAGAATGTGTTGCCAGTCCCCGGCAACGGCGCAAAAAACTTGTTGCGTGTAAAAGAGTCTATCGCAATTGAGTGCAAGTGTACACGTCGCAAGTAATAAAGTGATACTAGAGTATCAGATATCGTCTCCACAGGGACTGGGCTAACCCTTTCCTTCGCTATCTGCACAAGGGGAAAAGAATAGATTAAGATAGTTGTCACGAAAATAATAAAGAAAACGTAAATAAAAAGAATAGAGAAATCAAGATAGAGAGAATGGGCTGGTATTGAATTGCTCAGTAGTGCAGGTATTGCAGAGTTTAGGAAATCCAGTTCTGTCACGCGCCCGTCGCGGACAGCACCTGTCGCGGCGGCTGTCCATTGGCTGTCGCGGCAGCGAACACACCAACTCCGTACTTCAAGTTTGGCAAGAATCCCAGATCTGCCTTGGCCTATCCCTAGGTCCAAGTCTGTCGATGATCACGTCTTTGATGATACCTCCCGGCGTGAATCGAAGGATGAACACCGATGTGTATGAATTCTTCCTTATCCACTTAACCTTGCCCTATCCCTAGGCACAAGATAGTTCAACTATAAACTAGAGAACTCGCTCTTATTTCTTTCGTATACTTAACTCTCCCGATGCTAAGTAAATAGATAACCTCACAATGCTCTCCCGATGCTCTTGCAAGATGTTAAAACCAAAATAAGAGAACTTGAAGTTTATTTTATTGAACTTGGAAAATCCTAAAACAAAACAACCCTTGCAACTACTTTACAAAACAACCCGTAGCCCTAGGGGGAATTTAGAACATGTCGGTGACGGGTAGACGGTAGGGGGGTTTAGGTTATCGGTTATGGGGTAGAATGAGGGATATCCCCTCTAGGTTAAAACCTATGCCCTTATATAAGCTTTGGGCTCAAGTTATCTAAGGTAACAAGGATTACAACTTTAATGAAAAGTAGGATTCTAATAAATGCTTAATCTCTAGGGATTCCTACTTTTCAGCCGCCTCCTTGCTTTATGGAAATTCCTCTCCTCGAGCTTTGGCTTGACATATCTTTTGATCCGGGGCTTGGAAAAATATTTGGCTTTCACACGACAGACGAGCAGAATTTTCTCTATCTATCGAGGTCCACTTTACTTTTCCTCTTCAATAGGTTGCTGTCACCTTGCTGTCACGACAGGTCCATGGCAGCTTCGTCCTCATCGTCTGCTTGTCCAGTTTAGCTTTCCTGCTTTTCTGCCCTGCGCCTGCCTTCTCCGTCAACTATGACAGATACCTACAAAATAAGCCATCTTTTAGTAGAATCCGTACCTTTAATCCATTTGTGATGTTTTACTGAATACTAACCTAAATGCAATGCAATGATGCTTGAATGCAGCATAAATATGGGTTAAAAAGGGTGTAAATAATAGAACTTTTACACACTCAACAATTTCCTACTCCTCATCTCCTGTTACAATTATATCATCTACATAAACAATTAAGATAACTCTTTTGTTTTTAGAGGTTACCTTAATGAAGAGAGTATGATCCGCCAAAGATTGCTTGTATCCATCTTTCAAAATAGCTTTGGTGAATCTATCAAACCAAGCTCGAGGGGACTGTTTCAAACCATACAGTGACCTGTTGAGCTTGCAAACTTTTTGATCTCCTTCGATTGGTCTCAAACCAGGTGCAATCTTCATATAAACCTCCTCTTCTACGTTTCCATTAAGGAATGCATTCTTCACATCAAGTTGATGCAGCTTCCAATCAAAATTGACAGCTAGACTGAGTAATACCCGAACAGTGTTGAGTTTTACTACTGGAGTAAAAGTTTCTGTGTAATTGATCCCATAAGTTTGTGTATAGCCTTTAGCCACAACCCTCGCTTTATATCTATGGACACTACCATCAGAGTTATATTTTACAGCAAAAACCCACTTACAGCCAACATGTTTTTTACCTTGGGGAAGATCTGTTATTGTCCAGGTTTCATTTTTCTCAAGGGCACTGATTTCTTCTTCAACAGCTCTTCTCCACTTAGGATGCTTTAGTGCCTCATCAACAGTTGAAGGGATTTGTTCTTCATTTAGACTTGTTGTAAAGGCTTTGAAAGATGGCCTCAAAGAACTGTAACTAACAAACTTCTGAATGAGATGTTTAGTACACTTTCTAACCCCTTTTCTAATTGCAATAGGAAAATCATCAAGGTTAGGAATAGTGGACTCTCTGATTGTATTACCTTCATCCTCCATGTCGACAAATGGACTCAATTCTAACTCACGGCGAGTGTTAGATTGCAAAATAACCTCTGGTATAGTTTTCTTTTTTCTTACATAGGTTAAAATTTGTTTAGGAGGAGGTGTATGTGTTTTTGAAGAGTTTTGAGGAGTTTTGGAAGGGGTGGATGCATCTTGAATAGGTGTAGGTGTTGATGTAGGTTCTGTTGAGTTGTGAGGAGCTTGATTCGTTCAACCGATATGGCTCACCAAGTGGTGGAGAGGAGGATTTTTGGGTGGAAGGGTTGTGGAAGCTAAAATGAAATGTGACACAAAGATTTATAGTGGTTCAACCTTCTAACCAAGGTCTACATCCACTATATTAGCTCCCCACTAAGGATTTCCAATCAATCCACTATTGATTCGTCCCCTTTTCTAGGATTAGGAGGAAACCCTTTACACCGATCAAGCTTTCTACCCAAAGCCTTGATCAAACCCTCTTTTACAAAGAGATAAACAAAGCAAACATAAATCCCTCTAATAGGTGTTTGTTTGCACAATAAAAGCACTCACCCAAAACCTAAAACACTTGAGCAAATTTGACAATTTTGGCTCACTAGTGTTTGTCTATACAAGAATTGACAATTTAAGCACTAAGACAATATTTGATCATTTGTTGTTTGACAATATGAACATTAGCCTTTACTTGATGCTTGGAGGTCCCTTTTATACTCCTTGATGAGTTTATAGCCGTTGCTAGCCGTTGGAGTTGAATTGGAGCCGTTGAGGACTTTAATTCCCACCACAAATGCAGTTCTGCAGCTCACCGTTTCGAAACGCTCGAACCCATTTCAAAACATCCTTTAAGTAGAAAGAGCCGTTGTAGTCTGACAAGGCACCCGTTTCAGAACGCCCCTGGCCGTTTCGGAACACGTATCGAAACGCCTAGACCCGTATCAAAACGCCCTGCATTTAAATGTTAGTTGGGAACTAGCCATTGGGTTTATGACCGTTGTGGTCAATGCCCCGTAGGCGTATCGAAACGGCAGAGCCCGTTTTGAAACGCTGGGCAAAATCCTTATCCAGGGAAAGCCTATTTCGATACCAGTATCGAAATGTTTTAGCTACTGGAATGCACCGTATCGAAACGCCCTAAGGTGTTTCGAAACACCTGGACAATTTTGTGAAGTTTGGCTTTGAAAAACATGTAAAACCTTTTAAAAACGTCCCTAAACATAGTTTCAAGTTATTTGGACTTTGGAAATTGTTTTAAATACTTTTAAACTAGTCCAAAACATTTTCCAATTATTATATCAAAACATTAGTTCTACAGGTTCAGATAATGGTGAATTAGTGGGTTCAAGATATGATAGTATAGAAATATTTGGAGAGATTACATGGGGTTGATGAGGATACTGAAAAGTAGATTGAAAAGGTGAAGGCTGAAAATCATCCCACGTCTCTCCCTGAATTGCAGCCTGAGGAAAGTAAGGGTCCTGCTTAAAGAATGTAAGATCCATAGTAACAAAAAATCGTTGAGAAGGAGGATGATAACATTTATAGCCCTTCTTGAGTGAAGAATAACCAACTAGTACACACTTCAAAGACTTAGGATCTAACTTGGACTTATTAGGGACTGAATTGTGAATGAAGACAGTACAACCAAATATTTTAAGAGGTAAAATAGTTGAAATAGGCTTAAAGTGTGGATAACTCTCCACGAAAACAAATTGAGGTGTTTGAAAGTTCAAGACCTTACTGGGCATGCGGTTGATTAAATATGTGGCAGTTAACAAGGCCTCACCCCACAAGTACTTAAGGACATTACTAGTAAACAAGAGAGAGCGAGTAACTTCAAGTAGGTGTCTGCTTTTTCTTTCTGCAATTCCATTCTGTTGTGGAGTGTCTACACAAGAACTAAGTTGGATTATTCCTTGCTTTTGAAAGAAAGCACTCAAGGATTTAGCAAAAAATTCACCCCCATTATCAGACTTAAACAGTTGAATTTTAATGTGGAATTGAGTAAGAACCATGTTATAAAACCTTTCAAAGATTCTCTCAGTTTCAAATTTGTCTTTCATTAAATAAGTCCAAGTAATCCTACTATGATCATCAATAAAGGTAATGAACCACTTACTACCATCAGCATTCTTCACCCGACAAGGACCCCAAATATCACTGTGGATCAAAGAAAAAGGGTGAGATGGTTTATAAGCAGATGGAAGATAAGATGCTTTAGTTTGTTTAGCAAGCGGAAAAATATGGCATTTAAATAAACTGGGCTTTTTTATTGATAAACAAAGAAGGATTGAGTTTTGACATATATTGAAAACTAGGATGGCCTAACCTAAAATGCCATAATAAAACATCATCTAATTGTCCTAAAGCAGTAAAAGAGTAAGAAGAGGAATTTGTAGAGGATGGTGAAGAGTCAAGGAGGACATAGAGGCCATTGTGCAAGCTAGCATTGCCAATCGTCTTCTTCGAGTCCATTGCCTGTAAAACACAACCAGAGTTATCAAAACTTGTAGAACACTTCAAGGCTGTCGAAAGTTTACTAACAGAAATAAGATTGCATGCTAGATTTGGAACAAATAAAACATCTTCTAGCACGAGATCTCGATTGATATGAATGGAACCAAAGCCCTTAATTTTAGAAAGAGAACCATAAGCAGTTCGAATTGATCTACTAGAAGAGGATGCGGAGTAATTGAGGAACAAATCTTTGTTACCAGTCATGTGATCAGAGGCCCCAGAGTCGATTACCCAAGGTTGATTAATTTGTGTAGATAAGAGGGCTGTAGAAAAGGGATTACCTTCAGGTTCTTTTACGGCCAGAGTTGTTGCACTAGGACTTACCATCTTTCCAAACAGTTTCTGAAGGTCTGCAATCTGTTATGGAGTAAAACTAGTTACACTGAAGGTAGCAGCAAAGTTGGACTGAGCATCTCGAGAAGATTTTGGCTTCCAATCAGCAGGTTTTCCATGAAGTTTCCAGCACTTTTCCTTAGAGTGACCTGGTTTCTTACAGTGATCACACCAGGGCCTCCCCTTCTTAGTTGGACTAGAACTTGTTTGAGTGATCAGTGCAGACCCTTCAGGTGGAGAGGAATCATGAAGCATCAATGTGCACCTGCTTTCTTCCTTCTTTACTGTGGAAAAAACTTCTCGGATAGAGGGAAGAGGGGACTGACCAAGGATACGACCACGAACTTCATCTAGTTCTTTGTTCAGCCCATGAAGAAATTGAAAAATTCTTTTCTAGATGGTAATCTTTTTGTATAAGGCATCATCGGTTGGTGTCTCCCAATCATTCAGTTCAAAAAGATCAATTTGTTACCAAAGAGCATTTAGAGTATTATAGTAGAGAGTTACTGACATGCCTTCTTGTTTGAGAGCAGAAGCTTATTCTTCGATCCCATATAATTCTGAGATGTTGTCGGTGTTGGAATATGTCTCCTGGACAGCCTCCCAGATTTTAGCAGCTGTTGTGTAGTGTAGGAAGTTTCTGCTGACACTGGGGGCTATGGAATTGAGAAGCCAGGACATCACACGACTGTTTTTTGCATCCATGTCGCATATTCAGCAGCAGCAGTAGCAGGTTGTTGAATTTCTCCAGTGAGATAGCCCAATTTTCCTTGCCCCGAAATAAAAATTTTGACAGATTGAGACCATTCCAAATAATTATTACCAGTCAATCTATGACAGGTAATAGTGAGACTAGAAGCGTCATTGAGATCGTCAAAACCAGAAACAAATCCTGGTGGAGAGGTGATATCGGAGGTTGAAGAAGAAGAAGAAGAAGCCATCAAGAGAAAAGAGTTTGGGAGTTAGAAATCGACTAGGGTTGAGGAATCGAAACCCAAGCTGATACCATGTAGAAAGATAAAAAACAGAAAGCTTTTTCTGTTATTTCACGTTAAAAAATATACAACATAAGACTACTTTTTATAGAGTCTTTTTTAGGAGTTAAACTAGGATAAGGACTCCTAGTACTACAAAACTTCTAACTCTAACAAGACTTAGGACTCTTTAGGAGTTTTAATCCTAATCTATTTACATAATATAATAAGTATAGTTAACTACTAACTCTTAGGAATTTAATCATAAATTATTTACAATCGACAATATCCTACATAAACTCCCTGTTTGAGCAAGTTTATGTTGATGTTATGGATTTGTAAATGGAATTTATATGTTGGTAATTGCCTTGGTTTGTGTTTTAGTGTTTAAATGGCTTTTATGCATAGGAAGCATGCCTATAGATTGTTAATCTTGATGAGTTGATGTCAGAAGCATGATTTGGTTTTTATTATCTTTGGAGATATACTCTAAGTGTTTGATTATGTTTTGGTAATATGTTGGATTGGTTTTGGATGATTTTGGGTATGATTAAGTTGTGAAAAATGGCATTACAGGTCCAAGTGTATCGAAACACAGGCTAGCGTATCGAAATGATATGCCTTTTTCTGCCTAGACGTTTCAATACGGGTTGAGCCGTTTCGATACGGGGTGCCTGGTTCAAGCAGGTCGTTTCGATACACGAGGGTGTTTCGGTACAAGTTTAAGGATTTTAAAACAGGGGAAGTTTACTGGAAATTGGCGTACCGAAATGGTACCAGGCGTACCGAAATGAGTGCTAGTGTTTCGATACAGTATCAGGTGTTTCGAAACACTTGGTCGTTTAGTTAATTGAATGACATCTGTAAGTTTGTTTTGTTGCGTTTTGGTCCCTAAATGTTATGCATCAATTGAATGAGTTGGGATAATCGAATTGAGCTGAAATTTGACACCATGGCATACAATATAACGAATTAAAGGATGGTAATTTTAATTTGGCTGAAGTCCCTGTAATTTGTTAAAATTACTGATTGGTCCCTAATTCATGTTCATAACCAATTGAATGTCAAAGCGATGTCTGTATGAGTCGAGGTTTCTTCCGCTTCGAGTTCAAATCACATAGGATAATAATGTGCATCTAGATAAGAAAAAAAGAAAAAAAGGTCGTTTATTGAGGTAAACTTTCCCGATTTACTTCAATATTCCATATGCGACTTGTTCGGTTCGGTCTCGCGTCTAGGCCGAGTCGAGGGGGTTACATTTGTTGGTATTAGAGCCAAGTTTTGTCACATCCCAAAAACCGGTCTAGTCGAAATTAAGTTCCGGTGACCAAATATTTTATATCGATTGAATAATTTATTCGATTTTATCTGAACCAATATATATTTTTCGGGTTAATTTATGATAGTTTATTATTATTATTATTATTATTATTATTATTATTATTATTATTATTATAAATAAAGGGGTGGGACCCACGACCAAATCCTTCAAATTGAAGGAATTTGGCGTGCAAATCCCACGTTAAGGGACACTCGGCAAATGCCAAATAAATGTGGCAATTGTTGCCACACGTGGACAACACAAGGGTTATGTCCCTTTTTAGGGCATGCCACGACACCATTGGAAACTGTAGGAGAGGCCGGCAATGTTAGTATAAATAGGGGAAGGATGTGTGATTGTGCAACGAAAATAAGGAGTCAGTGAAGAAACAATAATTAGGTGGTTCAGTGTTTGATTGGTTGTTCGATAAATTTGATATAGTAATATCGAATCTCTGCCGACGCCGGGATAAGCTCAAATTTTTGGTTGGTCTAAGTTTTGGTATCGAGTCTGATTAATATTTTCATATTTATTCGATATTGTCTTGTCGGTCCTAACCGATTTCTATTTAACCTAGTCCAATAAATCGATAAAGGACGACCGTCAACCAAGGAAAAAGGTGATGTTATACGGGAACCCTAATATCGAGGTGAGTGTAGATGCATTTGTCTCAGGTGACACGGTGTCATTCCGATCTTTGTTTCTATGTTCTGATATGTGAGTGTAGTAGCGTCTCGAGTTTGGCAAGGGCCTACTCGAATTTGTTGTTATAAATACCAATACTAACCTTTGAGTTAGAGGCTTTCATCATTGATCATATGTTGGTAAGTGTATGGTAAGCATTTCATTGATTCCATGATTTTTAAGCATATTAATTATGAAATTCATTGCAAGCATTTACATGTGATAAGTATGATATGCATAATTGAAATTGTTATTTTTACGAATTATGAAATATGAACCTTGGATTCGAAGTATTGGATACAATTGTCATGCCATAGAATTCATGAGCTCATTGGTACGGGTATTGGGCTTCGGCCATTGGTGCGGCGGAGGGATGTGTTGTGTATTGGTCAATTGGTGCGGCGGAGGGATTATGACATGACCATTATTGTTGGCGATGTGGTGGAATTCACGTATCCAAATACTGTTGAATCTGTCCAAGGGAAAATATTGATTATTGATATTGCTTGCTATGAAATCATGATATTATCGTTCATGACGTGATACTATGTTTTTATTATTGAATAAGGAGCATGCCATGTTTATTGCATAATTGATATTGTGATTGTCATCAAAGCATGATAAATGGCATACCATGTTCATTCATTGTTATTAGCTACCTCACTTAGACTATATAAGTCTAATGCATCCATTTGCATAACATTTCAGGTTAAGGAAAGTAACGGATCGAGATCGAGATTAGTTGGAAGATTGTCAAGTCACTACAAGTAAAGAGTAATGTGTTTTGTCCTTATGAACTCCTAGTATGGTGGCAAAGTAGTTAAAGTAATTGTACTAGTTTTGTGGCCCTGCTATAGTGTATATGTTGCCTATGTTTTGTATAAAGTTTTAAAGCTATGACTTTTGAGTTAGTAATAAAATTGACATTTGGTACTAAAATATTGATTAAAAGTCTAAGATTTATGTTTCCGATCTCCGTTATGTTTTTCGGTAGCGCTCTCCGACCGGTTCTCTACCAGGCCGGGAAGGGGGTGTTACATTAGTGGTATCAGAGCTAGAGTTTAGTCGGTTCTGGACTAAACTTAAGTATGTTTGTATTGTGTGTTAAGTTACTTTGCCACCTAGGAGTTATTTATTGAGTATTGTGACTTGCCGATTAATCTGATCTCTTTATGTTTAGATGTCTAAATTCAGTCAGGCTCGTATAGATGAGCGCGTTATTGTCGGAGAAAATTTGAGGACGAATTCTTTTTAAGGGGGAGAGAGTTGTCACATCCCAAAAACCGGTCTAGTCGAAATTAGGTTCCGATGACCGAGTATTTTATATCGGTTTTATAAGTTATTCGATCTTATTAGAATATTCTGGTCAATTTATAAATTTGGGGTCATGTTCCAACAATCGAATATTTTTGTTTCGATTAAAGGTTAGTTCGATCTGGTACTCAAAATCAAATATACGGCTTAGTTCCATAAAATTATTATTATTATTATTATTATTATTATTATTATTATTATTAAGAATTATCGTGGGTAATTCCTTCAAAATGAAGGAATTGCTAAGCAATTCCACGTTCAAGGCCATTCGGCCAACATCAATTTAATGTGGCACAAAGCCATTACACGTGGCCACCCCAAGGGCTTTATGCCCCAAGCAAATGCCACGGCCAAGGGATGACTCAGCCATTTGAGAATGAGTAAGCCACTAAGTGACTTTAGTTAAGGGTCATACCTTGAAATATGGAAAAAGGAAATTGATTCAGGGGGGAGGCCGAATAGTATAAATAGGGGAGAGCTTCATGGAAATACACGGCGAAAAAATTAAGAAACAAACAACAATGGTCCAGCGTACGATTGATAGTTCAGGTTTTTCGATATAATAATATGATCCAGTGTTAGATTGGTGGTCCGATAAATTCGATATTTAAGGGAGGACTACGGTCTAGGGCTACGGCCTATATGTGGGAGATAAAAGGATGGAAGTGTAAGGGATACATGGAGCTACGGCTCAGGGCTACGACTCATTTATGATTCATGATATGGTGTACATGGAATCCGCGTATCCAATGGTACCAATATAATATGTGTTTGATACGTTATGTCATGTTATGGTCATGATATGATATTATGCTTTGTTATGAATATGAAGTATGCCATGTTAGTGCATAATTAGCATTATGATCATTTTTGGAAGCATGCTACATGACATAATATGTTCATTTATTGTTATTGACTACCTCACTTAGACTATGTAAGTCTAATGCATTCATTTTCATAACATTTCAGGCTAACAAAGTGTTCAGTTCGAGATCAGGAGCAGTCAAAGGATCGGCAAGTCACTACAAGTAAAGAGTAATGTGTTTTGTCTTTATGAACTCCTAGTATGGTGGCAAAGTAGTTAAAGTAATTATACTAGTCTTGTGGCCCTACTATTGTGTATACGTTACCTATGTTTTGTATAAATTTTTAAGTGTTTAAGATACTTTGTTAGTTCGAATAAAAATAGTTTTAGACAAATTACGAAAGGGTCACTAAAATATTGTATCGTCTAATCGGATAGGTAAACGACCTTGGTTGATAACGAATTTTTGCAAGCTAATAATTAGTAAGCTTAATTACAGTTTAATAATATGAATTTCGGCTAAAGACCTATAGTTGGTAAAATTTACGTTTTAGTCCCTAAATTTGTAAAAGTTATAAATTGGTCCTAATTGTATACACATTGTTCGTATTAGAATAATTAGATTTGTTTTATTGTTTAATAATGTTTCTAAGATCAAAAAGGCTTAAGAATATTGATTAGAAAAATATTAGAATTTAATTATTCTAATAACAATTTCAACTGATCCGATCTCTTTTATAATATAAATATGTCTCGAACTAACGAAACTTGTAATAATAAGTATGCTGCTAACTCCTCGACTCATGGCGAGGAAGTTCAAGGAGGAAATCCTGCGAATCCTCAGAACCCTCCTGTTTGAGGTGTAGAGCCTGAAGCTCCTACAGCTCAGGCAGAATGTTATCAGAACATGGCTGATATGTTTCAGCAATTTATGAATGTGTTAAAGGCTAGTCAAGTCATGCAACCTACACCACCTGTTGCACAACCTCTTCGAGCCCCAATCGATAAGTTATTGCAATACCGAGCTTACACCTTTACTAGTCGGGACGAAGATAATCCCGAAATAGCCGAGTATTGTTTAGACAATACTTTAAGGATTTTGGATAAGCAACTAAGATGTTTGGATGAACATAAGCTTGAATGCGCTCTTGCGTTGCTTGCTAATAAAGCCTTACAGTGGTGGGGGACTACTGTCCTTACCGTCTCCAAGGAAACCGTGAGTTTGGAATTCTTCTTGAAAGAGTTTCGTAATAAGTACATAAGTGGATTCTACCTTGCCGAAAGGCGAAATATCTTCCTTCATCTTAAGCAAGGAGGACGACCGATTGAACATTATATCCACGATTTTTTTAAGTGTTGCAGATATGGTGCTAACTTTATTAAGAAATAGGAAGAAAAATGTCAGATGTTTATTGAAGGACTCAACGATGAGTTACGCCCCATGTTTACAACATGGTGCATTACAAAATTCCAAGATCTCGTAAATGGAGTCAAAGCTACGGAAGAAGTGAAGAGAGCTCAGAAAGTTAGTCTAAAAAGAGAAATCAAGACGAATCGCAATTCTCGGGATCTTCTAAGAAATGGAAACATCACAACTCGAGACAAAATGTATACTCGCAACCTTCTCAGTTTGAATCTCGTTTGCCATCAGATGTCGCTCTTATTGAAAGTAATATTGGTTTGAAGCAAGACACGAGAGTTTCTAAATGTAATTTCTGTCAACGACGACATGATGGACAATGTCGCAAGAAAACCGGTGCATGTTTCTTCTGCGGAAAGATAGGTCATCTCATTCGAGATTGTCCAGAGAATCCTAACAAGCCCGTTCCAGTGGCGACCAACCCTTCTCGAGGCAAGGGGTCAAATTAAGGATCCTTCGGAAAGCCGGGAGGATCGGGGACGTCGAAAGTAACAAGTGGACCGAATCAAAAGCTTTTGCACGGATATTTCATATTCAGGGCAAGGACTCAGAAGATGATCTCGACACTATTTCGGGTAAGAATTTTAATCCTTATGTCTATATATGTTGATAAGAAATCCTGTTTAAGTAAGCCTAGTTAGGGACCTATCTATAGAATAGAAAGAATAAACCATGGGCTGGGCGTATCGATACGGGAAAGGATACGTATCGAAACGACCTATAAAAACGTACCGAAACAAGTATGAGAGTATCAGAACAGTTTAACAGCTTTTAACTGAATTTTGGATTTGTGCTTAACCGTATCGATACTGGTCAGAGTGTATCGATACAGGTACCAGATTTTGAATAAGAAATAACAAGAAGAATAGCTTGAAATTAGAGGATGATGACTCACTCTATGTGTTGGAACCTAAGATGTTGAATGCTATTAGAAAGTGCAAGTGTCAGGTGAATACAAAGAGGTGAAAGGATAAGCTTTGCAAAGCCTTAAGAGAATTTGTGATTGGTTCTTAGAAAGGTGGGAGAAAGACAAAATTTTCATTCTATAGATAGATATCCTCAGCAATAGTAAGACCAAAACCCACCTCTGTTTCAAGAGTGTGAAATAAGCATTTTTCCTTAAAGTACCCTCGTTCCTAAGTGATGTCGGATTCAGTCAAGAAACCAAATGAGCGGAAGCAAAAAAGATTTCTTTATAGATTTTGCCAAGATAATCCTCCGATAGGACGATGTAAAAAGGGAACCGAAGCTTGTTTCGATTGTAGCAAGATGGACCATCTCGCTCGAGATTGTCCTAAGAAATTTTCTGAGAAACGTCGACGTGTTAGTGCAAGGCGATCTTGGCCAGAAAAATTAGGAAAGATGAATTCTTCATCTCCAGAAGATTCTGATCTCGAAGAGTGCACGGATGAACAATCCGAAGCTACAGGTAAGAATTCGAGGACGAATTCTTTTTAAGGGGGAGAGAGTTGTCACATCCCAAAAACCGGTCTAGTCGAAATTAAGTTTCGGTGATCGAATATTTTATATCGATTGAATAATTTATTCGATTTTATCTGAACCAATAAATGTTTTTCGGGTTAATTTATGATAGTTTATTATTATTATTATTATTATAAATAAATAAAGGGGTGGGACCGACGACCAAATCCTTCAAATTGAAGGAATTTGGCGTGCAAATCCCACGTTAAGGGACACTCGGCAAATGCCAAATAAATGTGGCAATTGTTGCCACACGTGGACAACACAAGGGTTATGTCCCTTTTTAGGGCATGCCACGACACCATTGGAAACTATAGGAGAGGCCGACAATGTTAGTATAAATAGGGGAAGGATGTGTGATTGTGCAACGAAAATAAGGAGTCAGTGAAGAAACAATAATTAGGTGGTTCAGTGTTTGATTGGTTGTTCGATAAATTTGATATAGTAATATCGAATCTCTGTCGACGCCGGGGTAAGCTCAAATTTTTGGTTGGTCTAAGTTTTGGTATCGAGTCTGATTAATATTTTCATATTTATTCGATATTGTCTTGTCGGTCCTAACCGATTTCTATTTAACCTAGTCCAATAAATCGATAAAGGACGACCGTCAACCAAGGAAAAAGGTGATGTTATACGGGAACCCTAATATCGAGGTGAGTGTAGATGCATTTGTCTCAGGTGACACGGTGTCATTCCGATCTTTGTTTCTATGTTCTGATATGTGAGTGTAGTAGCGTCTCGAGTTTGGCAAGGGCCTACTCGAATTTGTTGTTATAAATACCAATACTAACCTTTGAGTTAGAGGCTTTCATCATTGATCATATGTTGGTAAGTGTATGGTAAGCATTTCATTGATTCCATGATTTTTAAGCATATTAATTATGAAATTCATTGCAAGCATTTACATGTGATAAGTATGATATGCATAATTGAAATTGTTATTTTTACGAATTATGAAATATGAACCTTGGATTCGAAGTATTGGATACAATTGGCATGCCATAGAATTCATGAGCTCATTGGTACGGGTATTGGGCTTCGGCCATTGGTGCGGCGGAGGGATGTGTTGTGTATTGGTCAATTGGTGCGGCGGAGGGATTATGACTTGACCATTATTGTTGGCGATGTGGTGGAATTCGCGTATCCAAATACTGTTGAATCTGTCCAAGGGAAATATTGATTATTGATATTGCTTGCTATGAAATCATGATATTACCGTTCATGACATGATACTATGTTTTTATTATTGAATAAGGAGCATGCCATGTTTATTGCATAATTGATATTGTGATTGTCATCAAAGCATGATAAATGGCATACCATGTTCATTCATTGTTATTGGCTACCTCACTTAGACTATATAAGTCTAATGCATTCATTTGCATAACATTTCAGGTTAAAGAAAGTAACGGATCGAGATCGGGATTAGTTGGAATATTGTCAAGTCACTACAAGTAAAGAGTAATGTGTTTTGTCCTTATGAACTCCTAGTATGCTGGCAAAGTAGTTAATGTAATTATACTAGTTTTGTGGCCCTGCTATAGTGCATATGTTGCCTATGTTTTGTATAAAGTTTTAAAGCTATGACTTTTGAGTTAGTAATAAAATTGACATTTGGTACTAAAATATTGATTAAAAGTCTAAGATTTATGTTTCCGATCTCCGTTATGTTTTTCGGTAGCGCTCTCCGACCGGTTCTCTACCAGGCCGGGAAGGGGGTGTTACAAGTTTTGCGATAATTGGGAGGCAAGTTGTGATTGATTAGTGTTGTTGTTGATTGCTTAAACTAAGTTGTAATAATTTAGAATGTGATATTGGTTGAACGGTGATGATTGTTATGCACGGTGTTTGTTATATATGTGTTGATTATGATATGCTATGTGGGGTAAGATTTCGAAAGATTGGGATGTTGGTAAGTCGTTGTGATGTTGTTGTGAATTTAATTCTTTTGCTTGCTATGCTCTGTGTTTTCAATATGCACATTAATTGCTTAATGTCATGTTGCGGGAAAGCTAGGATGCCCATTGCCTTATTCCTATAGTTTGAAAGGTTTTCTGAGATGTTTTGATTTAAAAAAGGAAGTCTTGGATCCTTGCTTGAAGCTGGCCTAATTTTTTTGTTTTGTTTTGTTTATTATCATGCCTTAGACATACTAGCACGATGTGACTGAGAAGAGAGTTGTGACCTGGTACGATTGCTGCTGCCATAGGGCAGGGAAATCAGGAGAATGAGATACCTCTTGGGGGGATTCCACCTCCTTCGCCTAATCCACCTGAGAATGTGGAGCAAGTACCACCTGAGCCAGCTGGGCCAGTGTTGGGTGATTTGACGCCTTTGGTTCAGGCGATGACTAGAGCTTTTCAGTCTGCTATCAATGGAGTGCATGTTCAAGAACTAGCTGCTGGGAAAACGGGATTGTCGTTAAAGTGTTTACGTAGTTTGGGTAGTGTTGAGTATCGTGGTTTGTCCCCCGAGGCATGGATGGCCAGTACGATCCATATTTTGGAACAGATGTGGTGTAATGATGCTCACAAGTTGGGATGTGTTGTTTCCCTGTTGCAAGGTGATGCTTACAGTTGGTGGAGGACTGTAACTGCGATTATGAAGCCTAATGAAGTGGATTAGGAGTTTTTCCGATATGCCTTTAAGAAGAAGTATATAGGGGTTAGATACTTTGATGAAAAGAAACATGAGTTTATGTCTTTGGTTCAGGGTAGCATGATTGTGGTCGAGTATGAGGTTCAATTTGTTCGTTTGAGCCAGTATGCTCCTGAGTAGTTGCCAAGTGATAGGCATCGGTGTGATCGTTTCCGTTACGGTCTGGTGCAAGAAGTGAAGACTTACATGTTGGCCTCTGATTATACGACTTTGGACGTGGACAATTTAAGAGACACCATTGATCGTAGGTATAGTCCTGAGCAGAGACGAGGTGATGTTAGGCGTGGTGCGCCTGTTCAGGGTAGTTGGGTGAGATTCGAGCAAAATGTACTCCTTCACCCTTGCCACCCAGGGTGACCTTTGGTTGGCAATGATATCCCTCAATAAATAAATGAGACATGCTTTATTCCAACATTCAAGATTTTTCAAACCAAACCGTCCCTTAGACTTGAGAGAGCAAATCTGCCTTCACCTAACCCTGGCTCTCTTTACTAAGCTATCACACCCTTTCCGAAAATACCAAGAGCCACATGCCAACACCAATAGTTAGTGATGCTATACAAGATGACATGTATTTCTTGAAGCCTGCCTCCATAACTAAGGTGCTTAGCTGACCATTGTTTCAACTTGTCCTCAATCTTCTCGAGCAATAAGATACAATCCTTGGCATAGAACTTCATTGTCACCAAAGGGATACCCAGATAGCGAACTGGGATCACCTCAATGTAAAAATCAATGTTCCTGATCACTACTTCAAGACAGTCACTAGGCATACTGTAGACTCTCAACATGAATGATTATTTGATGGCAATAAGGTGTAAAGTGTTAACATAGTGCCAAGAAAATCTATTGCGTGCAAGTATACACGACCTGCAAGTAATACAACGATTAAGCTGAGTGTCGATCCCACATGGATTGCGTTTAGGGGATTCAATTGTCGTGCTAATTACTTGTGAAAAAGATTGTTTTGATTGTGAGTAGTTTTGAAAATGGCTTAAAAAGAAATAAAACTAGTAAAGACGTTGGCAAGGAAGGTGTTTTAGCAAATCATGAGCATTGTCAAGGAGTGCCTGGTTTTCACGCTTATTGTGCCATACCAGACTTTAATAAATCATGTCTTGGCATTGTTTGTCGAGCAGATTCAAAGATAGCAATGCCTCTGTCGATGTCATTGCCCTAAATCAATTATGGAAAAACCCTTATATGTTTATAGTGTATATTTTTTCATAAATCAATTCGATTAAACATTAATCTATACTCCTAAGGGGTAGATTTCACTCCCAAAGTAAGTTCATCTACTTGAACATCTTCTTTTGAAGCATCTCTCCTTAGTATCTAGCAATCGATCGTTGCCACCCAAGTCAGTTATGATATTGGGTTGCAATAAGCCAACTGTGCCAACAATCGCTTGGCATAATATTTTAAAAAGGGAGTGCCAGCTATCGCTTGGCGACACACTTAAAAATAATGAACATGCCATATAGGAAAAACAGTGCCGAGGCAGTGTTGATATATTAAAAACTAAACATTAAAAATAGCGTTCAAACACAAACACCACTCACCAACTATGAAATCAGTTCATGGTGAAGGTATCAACCAAAAAATCATAATCGTTTTCAACATCCATCATCATTAAAATTAAGAAAAATAACAACAAAGAGGATGGGCTAGAAGAGTGTCACTCGATGCAACTCTTCACGAACAGGAACTTGAATGTTGCACCCTATCACCGATCACTCTCCTCTTCCGTTCACCTCTTCATTTTGGTTTTATTAGGATTAAATAGGACTCCATGGATAGCCTAGGATTATCTTGAATTTGAATTTGATCGTGCATGGATAAGGATGGTGATCATCTTATCCGACTTTTGAATCCTAAGGCTAATTAGGTTAGGGCTAACATCATCGTGCCATTGCTACTTCGTCATAACAGCTTGGCATGGTACTACCAACCGTGATTGGCACTTCTCGTCCGCTATTTTCTGGGAGATTGATCTAATCCCTATTTTCTTGTAGCCTGATTTGGTCCTATTTTTTCAGGGTCAATATCTTCTTGGCCTGACATCACATGTTCTTCTCTGCCGACCGGTGCTTGGCATTAAAGGTCCTTCTCTACCAACAACTACTTAGAATCCTCCTTGGTGTTGTCTCCTGCTCCTGCTCTGCCAACTATTGTGCCATCATCTATGGCAACCTGCAAAAAGTTGCGAAAAACAACCCCTTCACACTGGCATAACACCAAACCCTAACTTTTTATGCAATGTATGATTTTACAACCTAAATGTACTTAAAAGACAAGAAAGAGCATGTGAAATAAGCATAAAATTTAGTACTTTTGGAGCTTAAACACTCCCCCACACCTAGCTCATTGCTTGTCCTCATGTAATGAAAAATGAAAAATAAAAATAAAAATGATGAAAATGATACCTCGACAATGTTTTGGCTAGCATGTTAACCGATGCTGGAAAATAAAAGTTGGCATAGGTCTGTCCTCAGTTATCTCAGTGCGGTAATGCTAAGAAAATAGAAAATTTAAGAGCAACAATATAACTCTAGTCTTAAGGCATGATAGTGCATGAAGTGTAGGCAATATGCATCAAGTGTTCACTAACTCTCTTAGTCAAATCTACTACCTAAACTCATAATTATAATATTTTTTCTTTTTCTTGCCTAGGTTTTTTTGGCATTAACTTAAGCTAACCTCGTGATATTGTTTAGCGTGAGTAATAAGAGGGAGCATACCACGAATCCCCACCTTAATCCAGACATCACTAGCTTTTCTCTTCAACTCATACCTAAAGTTTTGGACTTAAGAACTAAGAGGGAGCATACCACAAAGCCCCAAGTAACTTATTATCTGTAGATATAGGAGAGTTTCATATTTTTATTGAAATGGCAGAGCATTGTTCATTTTCAATTTTTAACCTGACATCATTTTTTTCTGAGCATAGTTTCAAAAATTCTAAGTTTGATAAGGAACTAGATGCATACTACGTGTTAAGTGAAAATCAATTTTCAAATCTAGAGATCAATTGGAAGCAATCCTGACATTACTATTATGCTGGCATAGGCATCTAAAGATTTTAAATTTCCTCATTGGACAGAAATCTAAGTCAAATTAAATTTGCCTAACAAATGTTAACATGCTTTAAAATTTGGACGAGACAAAATTTTCTTCTTCACTTTTTTTAGTGATTTGGTATGCATGGCATTAATCCTAATCTAACCTATATGGCATGGCATGAAAACAGAATGCAGTAGAGAAAATAAACATGAATGACATGACACAAACGTGAGGAAATTCACACCCCCAAACCCAAGATGTGCATTGTCCCCAATGCATGAAACAACACATATATACAACAAGAATAGAAAAATAAAAAATTATGAACATATAAATGCAAATGAAATGAAAGAGTTAGGAAGAAGAATACTCCCTTTTAGAAGAGGCTCCTCCTTGAGCGACACATGCTTCAGCGGCTAATTTGGATCGTGTCTTTCTCTAGGATAGGCTGCCACAGTCAAGAGCCATCCTTTTCTTTATGCTCCACCCTTGGGTGGCAGTGGAGGCAGGGTTTCTTTCACAACCTTCACTGGCTCATATAAGGTTGGCGTGGCAGCTGACTCAGTAAGTGCAACATGTTTCTTCTCACTTTGATCCTCGGATACTGGTGGTGTAGCAGACTTGACAATTTCATCTTTGAGAGGGGAGATAGGTTCTGTGGCAATGGACAGAACATGACTGGGCACTAAAGTGCGAACTAGACTGGGCACTGAGCTGGTTGGCATTGCATCATCATCGACAAATATTCCCACTGTGAAGGTAGGGAACGTTGGCATGACTCTTGGGGAAAGACTTACCAAGGTCTCTTTGATGGTAGCATCTTTGGCGCTCATATTGCCATAGCCTTTTCCTTTTCTCCTCAGCCTCCTCTAATTTTCTAAGAATTTTTTCTTGTCGGAGATTTATCTGGGCAAGCCTTTTCGTTGTCTCTGCTGACATTGGAGTTGTTGGCTTTGCCTTTGGTTCCTTGGCCTTGGATATTGGCGTAGCAGCTTTGCTCTTACCCTTGCACGTATCCTTCACAATAATGCCCGTGAGATTCTTCCAGCCGGCCGGTGTAATTGTGTAACCCTTCACTTCGAGGGAAACATCTTCCTTTGTCGTGGCCACATCGTCTCGCTGGAAAATATTGCAAATAAGAAGAGGAAAGAACAACCTTCCAGTTGGCTTTAGAGCACACTTGTAAATCTCATCAATGATAATCCGGCCAACATTAATCTTCCGGCCTGTCAGAATTGAATGCAACAAAACCAGCCAGTCCTCCGAAACGGTCTCATTGTGGGTCGTCGGAATCATACTTGCCTTGAGAAAATGGTTCCAGCCATTTTCTTGTGATTTAAGGGCTACTCTTTTGACCGTGTGACGCCCTTTGGAGGATACAGTCCACTTCATGCCCGGTTCACACAAATCTTCCAAGATAGTCTTCCTCTTGGCAGCGGTCATGTTGGCGGCAAACTCGGCATGCTCATTCCCTCATCCAACTTCAACATTGCATTGATAGCTCATTCATCAAAACGCACACATTTTTCTCGAATCATCAAGAATGGGTTAGCTTTAGTAGTTAAATGTGCGTAAACTTCACGAACAAGATTTGGAAAGATCTCACCATTTTGTTGGCAAAACGTCTTCCACTTGTGTTTGGTGGTGATTTCCATGACTTCAGGGGGAAAGGCCTGATCCTCATCGGGCTCGAAACTGAAGTTTCTTTCGAAGAAAAAAGACTTTGAAGAAAAGTTATCTTCATACTTTTTTTGGATATGTTCGTTGAAAAAGGTTTGGAAGGGTTTAGATGAAGACGCCATGTAGATTTTCGAAAAGAAAAGAAAAAAAACTTGATTTTCTTTGGGTGAAAAGAGAGAGAGAGACGAACGACTAGGTAAAGAAGATGAAGTGAAAAGTAAAGGAAAGAAAAGTGAATAGGTTGAAAGATGGAAAGGTTGAGTGTTGAGGGTAAAAGCTAATTATGGCGGGTTTAAAGAAGGTAATGATGAAAGTTGGTGTGTTTTAGGGAGAGGAAAAAGGGATGATGTGGTATTTTAGGGAAATGATAAATGATAAGGATAAAGTTTAAGGTGATAAGATATGGAGTGATAAGGTAATTAAATTGAATTTAAATTACCTTAATTTTTGGGCTGCTAGGGTTTATTTTTTCTCTCTCTCTTGGTGTAAATTAAATCAAGCTAGGGTAATTTCTTTTTCCCAAAGTTACTCCCGGAGCACGCTAAGCTCAGTTGCTGGCATCATCTCTAGCGTTGCATCATTCAATCCTACCACTCAATGAATATATCTTTCTGGCACCAAATCTGCATCTACTCAAATGAAACCTTTCAACCCAACAAAAAATTAAAACTAAAAGAAAAGGGAAAATCTGATGAAAAATCCTAAGTCCTAAAAGAAAATTATCTAACCTAATATTTACAAAGTTTCAAACATGTTGATGGTGTCATAGTAATTCTTCCAAGAGAACAATCTCCTTGGCATCTATCCGCTGTCCCTCAAAATAGTGCTTTAAGCGCGACCATTTACCTTAAAAATTTCTCATGTTTTCAAATCCTTGATGTCCACGGTGCCATGGTCATAGGGTTTTACTACTTCAAAAGGGCCCGACCATCTCGACCTAAGCTTGCTAGGGAATAATTTAAGTCGTGAATTAAAAAAAGAACGAGTTGACCTACCTCAAAATGCCTTGGTAGAATTCTCTTATCATGCCATTGTTTGGTTCTCTCCTTATATAGCTTGGTATTCTCATACGTGAAATTCTTCTAACTCATTGAGGTCTAGCATCCTTTTTTCTCCCGCCGTGGCCCATGCCATGTCAAGTGTTCTGATTGCCCAATAGGCTTTATGTTCAAGCTCCACTAGAAAATGTCATGGTTTACCATATACAAGCTTAAAAGATGACGTGCCCAACAGAGTTTTGAAGGCGGTTCTATAAGACCACAAAGCCTCATCTAGCCTTAAAGACCAATCCTTTCTCAAAGGATTCATAGTCTTTTCTAGGATATTCTTGATTTGCTTGTTAGAAATCTCGGCTTCCCCATTCGTATGTGGATGATAGGCTTTCGCTATTCTTTGTTGTATCCCATACCCGCACAAAGCTTTAGAGATTAGATTTCATTTAAAATGGGTGCCCTTGCTCCCCCAGCATCATAGCTTGGCATCGTGCCATTGCTCCTTCGGCATCACAGCTTGGCATGGTACTGCTAATCGTGCTTGGCACTTCTCGTCCACTATTTTCTCGGAGATTGATCTGATCCATATTTTCTCGCAGCCTGATTTGGTCCTAGTTTTTCGGGGTCAATATCTTCTTGGCCTAGTATCAAATGTTCTTCTCTGCCAACCGGTGCTTGGAATTAAAGGTCCTTCTCTGCCAACAACTACTTGGCATCCTCCTTGGCGTCGTCTCATGCTCCTACTCTGCCAATTGATGTGCCATCAGCTATGCCAACCTGCTAAAAGGTGCCAAAACAACCCATTCACACTGGCATAACACCAAGGAATTATTCAATTTCTTATGATAGATCTCCTGCACTAAGGAATTATTCTCCAGGCCCATACGCCCATCACCAGATATTGACTTTAAAGCAACAATAGAACCAATAAGGAATTTTTCCTTTGGTGGCCTCCCTCTTCCCTTCTTTTTTTCTTTTTTCTAAAACACAAATTCTTAAAGAGAGGGAAACTCTCTATCATTAGAAGCATTAATCTCTTTAGACTACATCTGTTCAACATCTTGCACATAATCTTCAAGGGGTTTTGTACCACATAAGTAACAACAGCCACAAAATGATAAAAAAAATCCGCAAATTCTCAGCTGCAACCCCTTCATTAACAGGCAAGTCATCCTAGTAAACATGATGCTCTTGCACTGCCTCAATATCCTTATCCAAACTAGAAGACTCACATACTACATGAGTAGAAGTAGGAACATCTTTTTCAACAATAGGGGTCTTCTTTCTCCACACCATATCACCCTTCTCTATACCCATGGAACATGTCTTATCATTATGCTCATAGATATGACATTTTGAGTGATATGAAGGCAACCATGGCACAATGACCCTGAATGGATCAATACTACCATCTCGCATCATCACCTCAATCACCTACGGTAGAGCAACTCCAGCATGAAGTCAACAATACTTTGGCATATTCAAGATGCTCTTGATTGGCCGTAATAGAATCAATATACAATGAATTTTCTAGAGCATTGGCTATGTAACTCAGACCCTGTTGCGAGTAGAGCTCCCGAGGTACATTGTAAAGATGCACTCATATTGACATCTTCACAAGATCAAAATCAAGCTTCTTGAGATTCGGCTCCCACTTTCAAAAAATCATTGGCTTATGTTGAATGTGCCAAAGACCCCTTTCAAGAACCCTATCTCACGAAGCCGCATCAGCAAACCAAAAAACATACATATTAGATCCCGCAAGACTAACCCTAACCTTCAAGCTTTCCCCCCAAAGCATCTTCACAATACGCTGCATAGTGCTGGAATTAGGAGTCGACCCATTGAAATGCCCCACCAAAGCATGCTTCCAGTTTGAAATTTTAGTACCAAAGACCTTAGAAGGTGGTTTGACAAATGAGCTTCCGTCTTGACGCGGACAAAACGTCAACGTTTGTTCATCCACCCCCGTGAATAGCTTCCTCCAGTCAACACCAGTCGACGAAACCATAAGAACAACCAGAAAATTATACCGAAACCAAAATCAACCACCAAAAATCGGAAAAAATGAACGCTACGATGCAAATCTTAGGCCACATTAGACCAAAATCAACGCAGACAAAATGTTTTGCTTGATTGAGAAAAAATAAAAAAAAAATAATTAGTAAATAAATTATATAGGAAAGATCCACTAGTTGGCTTAGTGGCTTAGGATGCTCATATTGCTCTACTTTAAAAAAATAGTTATATAGGAAATTATTTAGGAGAATGGTCATTTCATATCGTAGTATGAGTTGCCAATAACAATGAATCCAAATTGATGGATTTCATAATTTGGTTCATATGATTCTAATTTTCTTTTAATTTGGTTATTGTAAGTTTAATATCCTTTCAATTGGATTTCTATAATTTTACCACAAGGAAAAAGAAAAAATATTCTCATAATAAATAAAATTACACGTATCAAACCTTTACAAGTAATATATACTTGTGTACAAAAAAATTCAAAATTATTGAATGATGGAGTAAAGTCATATAGTGTTCCTTAAAAATAAAAAGGATACACAAATCTCGTTCGGAAGAAAAGGTTCGTCAATTTTTCTATTAAATTAATTTAAAAGATTAATCTCACCCTAAGCCGTACACCCTAAAAATTATCAGTAAGATTAGAATAAGAATTTGGTCTAACATAAAGTTTGATTTTCATATAAAGATAAGTTTGTTGCGCTCGACGAGCACATATGAGCACCACTAACGAGTAGCACCGATGAGCACTATTAATCTAACTTATAAAAATTTAAAATCCAAAGGACTTGCCATATAATTTTAAACTTTTGAAAAATCAAAAGGTAATTTTATTAAAATTCTTTTTTCATTTTTCATATTCTTTTAAAGATTATTAAAATTAGAATTTCTATCCCCAAATCAAGAAAACCCTAGTTTGTTTTCTCCTAAATCGTCGTTGCCCATAGTCGTCGTCGTCGACCACATCCTCACCGTCTTGTCGTTGCCCTTCTGTGGCTGTCGTTGAACTCTGTCGTCTTTCCCCGTCTTCGTTGCAAGTAGCTAATTTATCCCCAATTATCCATTCGAACCTTAACTATATTTAATTTGATACTATCTGAACCCTAATTCCCAAATTGAGTATCCTAATTCCCATATTAAAACCCCAATTACTTTAACAATATCTTAATTTGTAGGTTAGAACCCTAAACCGCATATCTGATTCAAAATCCCAAGTCGCAGTTCGTAATCCGTATCGGTATGGTGGTTTTACCATATCATTACGCGAGTTTATACGTACCAGTACTAGCTGCGTACCGGCATATTTTTCCGCTAATGATTTTTTTTTTACAAAATAGTGTACCGGTACGACTAAAATACGGTATCGATACATTGTGTCTGATCCTTCAATATTGTTGGATTAAGTTTGATTTATTTTTTAAATTTTATTTTTGAAATTTTGAGTTAACTCCAATTCTCTTGCCATGTACCATTATAATAATTTTGCTTTTCTTTAATTTTGCTAAATTACAGATCTTTTCGAGATGGTTGATAACAAAGATACCAAAATCCAAGCTACGGAGTTGGCACTTTATAACGAGGATGAAGAAGAGCATAATCAGGATAAAAGATCGTTACAATAATGAACCAGATTGTGAAAATGATACTGAAGAAGAACAAATTGATTATCCTGTTGACGGTGACAAGCATATAGATGATGAGAAAGCCCTTGATTACTTCGTTAACGAAAGCATATGAGACAAGGTTGGGAAACAATTGAAAGATTACGATGCGAATGATGTGAGTGTGCTGAAGTGGAAGACGTTAGATGATTGTGTTAAATTTTATCATACCTATGCCAAAGAGAAAGGTTTTGGCGTTCAAGTCGACCAAACCATGAAAAGTCGAACTGGTGATCACATAATTGCAAAACAATTGGTGTGCCGTAAGGAGGGATATAGAGCGAAAAAGTGGAGTAATTTGTCAAATATAAAACATGAAGAAAGACCAACCAGCAGAGTTGGAGACAGAGCATTTATTAGATTCAAATTGGACGAATGATATCAATATTGGAAAGTTGTTAAATTCCAAGCAGAACATAACCATGACATGGTTCAAGCAACACAAGTTGCTTATATTGGGTATGTAATTCATCAATAAGTAAATTGTACATGCTAACTTATAGCTTATATATATATATACATATATATATAATGTTTTAATGATTTTTTGTAGATCATTTCGGAAAATTAGTCAGTTAGACGAAATTAAGATTAAGAGCATGCACCATTCAAGAATTACTCCAAGTAAGATGATGCACAATTTTGTGAATGAAGCTGGTTCAATGGAGAATGTTGGTTTTCTACAAAAGAATTTGTACAACTATCTATATAGAATTAAACGAGAAGAAGTGCAAGATGGTGATGCTGAAACGGTGATGGCGTATTTATATGGAAAGCAAGAATCTAATCCTTTCTTTTTTTTTTGTGAGGCACACGAGGAATAAATTCAGACACATGGAAAAGTTGTTCTAGTGCGATGGTATATCACGCGCTGACTACAAAGAATTCGACCATGTACTCGCATTTGATATGACTTACAAGTGCAACGCATACAACAAGTCGTTTGTTGTTTTGGTTGGTGTCAATCATCATCGAAACACAACACCATTTGGATGTGCATTGGTAGTAAACGAGAAAGAAGATATCTATGTGTGGGTATTACAACAATTGATTGAAGTGGGAGATGGCTACAAACCACTTATTGTTATTACTGATAGAGATAAGGCAATGGCAACTACCATTTCTCAAGTACTACCCGGAGCAAAACACAGATTGTGTTTATAGCAGATCATGAGGAACGTGCATTCTCATGCTGAACACACTTTTCTTGATAGGTTTATGAGATGTGCTAACATGTGTAGAACAATTGTACGAAGATAAAGAGAAATGAGTAGAAGAATTAGTGGAGAAGCACAAAGTTGAAGGAAATAGATGGGTAGAAGAATTGTACGAAGATAAAGAGAAATGAGTAGAAGCATATTTGCAAGGATATTTTTATGTATGTAACAATATGTAAACTTTATTTGTATATAATATTATAGTTATTTACTGTATTGAACTAAATAATTAAACATTTTTGGTGTGCAACAATGTGGACTACTCAACGGTGCGAGTCAATGAATAGAATATTGAAAACTTAGTTGGACAAAAAGGTAGTGTTGTATCGATTTGTTGAGAACTATCATAGACAACTGCAATCTCTAAGATGGGAGGAAGGTCATCAAGACTACAAAACAATGGATGAACAACCGTGTTGTGACGGTGTGTTGGGAGCTTTAAAACGTAATGCAACCCATGTATATACGAGAAATTCTTTTGCTACATTGTGCAAAGAAATGTCTTATAAGGGTTATTATCTGGTCAAAAAAAGTGAAGTACACAATGCGTGCATGTGTTATTGGTTAGAGCATTTTGAAAAGGATAAATGGTATATTGTAGTTAAAGATACCACAAATGATACCATGTACTATTGTTGTATGAAGTTGAAGTCCGTTGGATTTCCATGTCGCCATATGTTTACCGTGTTAAAATATGAAAAGGCAAAGGAAATACCCAAGGATGTATAATGAAACGGTGGACTATTTATGCGAAGAAAGATGTTGGACTACAAAATAAGAATGCAGATATCGAAGATAATAATCCAACAACAGTTCAATCTAGGTATTCCACTCTAGCCTCTTATTGTATGACTATATGTCACCGTGCATCACAGACATTCAAGACTATCAATGAGGTTAAAGATGAATTTGTAAAAATGAGTCTCAAATTGCAAGTGGTTAAAGTGAGATGTAAAAAAAGAACCACTAAAGGCGAAAAGACTGTTCGAATTGGCGATCCTATAGTTCTTGAAACAGGAAGAGGAAAACCCAAGAGAACTAAGTGCCAAGCTTCATCATCCAACCTGACATGTGTTTCATACGATTAAGATGTTACATTGGACTCGCATAAAACATCTGAACCTTCTTCGAACAAGCCTTTTGATCAAGATACTAGGCATATTGATGCACTTCAGAAATCAAAATTAGCTAGATACATGCCTAACATATACAAAGAAAATGACATCTCTGAGGTAATTAAATATGAAATATAATAACAATTATGCTTTGTTGTTATGTATATTGATAATATATTTTTTTCGCAGCCTGCGTATAGTAATGTATTAAAAAATTTGGAAAAGATCTAACTATTTTGGATTGGCAACCACAGAAGGATTGGTAGTGTGCAGGCTCGTCCAAAAATTATAGTCTTTGTTCTTGTAAGTTAAGCATTCATTAACTTAAAAAAAATATGTTTTAGTTTATTTGTTGTTGTGATTGCTAATGTTAATTTCTATGATTTCCTCTCTCATGATAAACATAACTACGTCTGAGCGTGCCTCGATAACATATCAAAATTCAAAGTAATTATCGCATGGTGGATGAGGGTCGCAGTTTTCTTTATATTCTTTGTCCATTGGTAGATTTAGTTTAGTTATGTTATTCTAGTTACATGCAATAAATAATGTTAAGTTTTAATATTTCGAATTGTATGAAGTTGATTTTGTACTCACTTTATTTTTAATTTTTACAAATACACCATAATGATTGTTACAGATTTAGTATTTGACCATGATTTTTTTAAATATAACCTTGCCATTTTTACAAACGTGTACATGTATTACATATGGCCGTAATATTTAAAAACAATTCCACATTTAGTAACAAAATAATA
Source organism: Hibiscus tridactylites (assembly GCA_958450335.1). NCBI lineage: Eukaryota > Viridiplantae > Streptophyta > Magnoliopsida > Malvales > Malvaceae > Hibiscus > Hibiscus tridactylites. Next base: position 15,561,521 of record OY288276.1, on the reverse strand, counting down.
TTAAGTAATATCAAGGGTTAAATATAAAATCAGTACAGTTTCAGTCACCGTACCGGTACACTTACCTTCCTCATACATATGAAAATAATTCACTAAAACTTATGAATTAAATAATGTATCGATACACATTAATAACCGTTTTGGTACGAATACGTCTAGGATTATAAATTACTCACTTTTGTTTTCTCCCAAATGAGCCAAAGACTAACCCTATAAGAGCCAAATTCCCCAAATTTGATACGGACCGTATTGGTACGGTGATACTAAGGGTACCGATACACTTCATATTCCTGTACCGGTACGGTACGCGTATCGGTACGAAATAAGGTCATTGGAATTTTGTATTGGATATTAAAGCATCGATACGATGTATAACATACTGGTATGCCTTTAATGAGCGTACCGGTATGCGCAGGCCTGGGGGTATAAATAGGCATTTTATTCAAATTTCCAAAATCATTCAAACCCTAACCCCAAAAATCACCGTTTCCTCTCCAAAATTCTCCCGTTTTCACCCAATCATCACGAATTTTGCAAGGATTTCATCTCCAATCAACGATATTGCATACACATAAATTCTTTCGTCTATTTCACGAGTTTTTTGAGGTATTACAAAATTTATACTTTAATTTAGTTTATTTCAAATTTTAGGGTTTTTAGGGTTTTATTGTGTTGTTGATTTAGAACCTTACAATTTCTTAGGGTTTTGGTGTGTTGTTTTACTTTTGTATGAATGGAAAGTTTGTACCATTTAATTTGATTTGTTCATATTTTTTAGGGTTTTGGTCTATTTGTTAGGATTTCATGAGTTTCTTAGTGTTTCGTTCATATAATGTACCCTTTAATTTGATTTCTTTTTTGTTTCTACGTGCCTAATTATAAATTGAATTGGTGTAGAACTTTAAAATGTAATGCATCTAAGTTATTGGTGTAGATCTTTAAGTTTATTTGATTTATTTATGTTTTTTGTACATATTATAAATTGAATCATACACATAGGCATGCCCAACTAGCTATTGGTATAGAACCTTAAAATGTAATGCATCTAAGTTTGTAGGTGTTTTTAATTATGGACTGAAATTGATAACTTTTGTATACATTGTGCATATTATTTTTGCAGGTGTTTGAATTTTTCTTAGTGTGTCTAGAACTGTAAATCATTTTTTCTCGTTTACAATGGCCCCAAAATCTAAACTTGCGACAAAACGTCGCCGCACGACTGAGGGTACTTCGAGTCAGTCTGCACCCAAATCTCAACCTCAACCCATTTTAACTTCTTCTTTTGACTCATGCTTTAATGAACATGAAGTACAAAATAAAAAGATAAACTTTGACATGTTCAAAAATTTTCCGATTAGGGATGAGCGTGTTGTAGATTTTGATTTTATGTCCAATCCCAACTTTAAGTTTCCTTACCTTGGTCTTATGAAGTGATAGAATTTTTTTACCATGCTTACGCTTAATCCCGAATATTTTCCTACGTTAACCCAAATTTTCTTTTCAAAGGCTCATTGTGTTGCTGATGAACTCAATAAAAGTGTTGTTGCCATCGAGTCTTACCTTATGAGAAAGTCCTTTCTGATAGACTCTGAAATAATTGCACAACATCTAGGTCTAGAAAACACAGTATAAATAATAAGGATAAGCCTATTCCTGGCTCTCCAGCTCCTGGATCTGTTACTACCCTAAACGCCCATGGTCGCTTTTTCCATTTGATTATCACTTGGAGGTTTCGGCCATCTGGTGGTAAGTATTCTACTATTAGGACTGTAGATGCTTGGTGGATTTAGTGCTTCCGCACTAGCCAATGCATCAATGTTGCTCAGATTATTTTTGCGGACCTAGTTTACATGATCAATAACCGTCGCACCGTTACGGTTAACTCCTTTTGCTACAATTGCGTCCTAAGTCATATCTTTCTGAAGGAAAGCATAGATTGCTCCATAGATATTCTAAATCATCTAAGACATAAGATTGGTGCTTCATCTCTTCGAAAGGCTCATTTCGAGATCCTCAACGACGACTAGATTCCTTGAGGTCCACGGCCAGCTCCAGCACCTCAAGCACCTCGTCAAGTAGTTGCTTCGGCACCTCAAGGAGATGTCTCTTTTGCATCACTTTCGGAGTTGATCAATCAGATGGAGTGTCGCATTATGTGTCATTTGGATTTATTTGATGCGTGTTTTGATTTAGTTGATGAGCGTCTTGATATATTGGAGTATTCGGTTGAGCTTCTTCAAGATGATGTCGAGGATGATGTTGATGGCGGCGACGATTAACCTGAGCCTTATCTTTATTTCATGTCTTTATCTTATGCGGATATTTTTTGTGTGGTTATGCCACTTTGGATATGTTTATGAATTTTAGGTTTGTTTTATGGATTTCAGGTATGTCACTTTGGATATATTTTATGGATTTTACACGTGTTTTATGGATTTTGAATATATTTTACGCATTTCTTCTCATTGAAAAAGAGCTAAGTAACATTGGAAAAGAGCTAAGTGATCAAATTACGTTGAAAAAGACTTCAGTGTTCAATTTTTTTAAATATTTAAATAACTCAAAAACTCAAAGTTGGAAAGAGCTAGGTGTTTGAATATCAAAGTTATTTGGAACAAATTCAAAATTTACAAGGTTAGTGTGTGGGGACAAAATATGCTTTATGGTAACAAATATTTGTGTTTCGAGTGAAATATAATATCAAGAAACGAAAAAAGTTAAATAATAATGCACTAATTTGGCCAATTTTGTCATAAATATTATGTGTTAATTCAACATTCTATGAGTATGTTATGTTAACTTGTTAAGATTAAAAGGACTAAGGAAGCCAATTTGGCCTAACCGTACCGGTACGGTAATCTAGGCGTAACGATACATGTACGTTATATTAAATTCCACTAAGCTCTATTCGTATCGATACAGTCTCCGTACCGATACGATTTAAATGACTGTACATGTACTATTCTACACCGTACCGGTACGGTATTCAACCATAGTTTATTATTTCAATCGCATCATCCCATTCCAAGTAAATTTGTTTAGTTTACTATTGGAAGCATTGTAAAATTTCCTATTAATCAATGGTTTTATATCATTCTTGTTCTAAAAATTGGATTTTAGTGGAGCTTAATTTTTTGTTACACCATCAAAACTGAACTTTGTGTTACACAATCAAAATTGAATTTAAGCATGACCCTCATAACTAAGTGGAACTTTATTCAACTGTTATAATAAGTCAAAACAAAATTAAGAAATTGATAGTTAAAAACTATATAAATTCTATTATTTCTCATAAATGAATAAAGAACTTACTATATTCCGTGCAATCTTTTTACGCACTTCATTGGCTTTAAGAGAGTCCAAAACGTAATTATGTCCCTCCGCAACATTAACAACTAATGAAAGTCAATGGTTGCCTAGTGCATCATGTAAAGACACATATATCTGCTAAATCATGTGCGTTAGAAATTACTGTCAACTACATAGAAGCAAACAACAAATAATATACTTGTTCAACATTACTACTATCAATAAGTATAAAGTTCTCTATCCATCGAGTATGAAACTTGAAAATGCATTGATCTATTCTTGACTTCTTAGCATGTGTGAAATCTTCTATCACACTCTGCAACAAACATTAAATTTGAAAATGCCATGAAATCATGAATTGAAAATAATGTGATCCCTAGCCCATAAATTATTTTTTACCTGAAGTGCAAATGATACACATAGATATCGATAAACTATTAAATATTAAAAAACAATAAAAAACTCTTGTATTAATAACAAACAAGAGAACAAATATTAATTATAACATTGAACAAATATAGATATCTATAATACTCAATCAAATAACCAATTTTCTAGAAAAAAACAGTACGAGCATTGCCAACGTCCAAATCATTATTTTGGCCATGTATAGAGTGTTGGATTTATCATTTCAAGTAGCAATATTCGTACAAATTCTGTGTTCTTCAGGCGAATAACATGAAAATTAAATGTCAATATTTAAAAAATGTGTGCATAGTTTACACCTTTCTTGTTTTAAATTTGATTTGAGCTTCTGCGAATAAATCTTGCAATCCTTGCTCATTTTTAAAATTGCAAACCTTGTTTTTTTTCTAACCTGCACAATCAAAGAGAAATTGATCATATATTTAACTCAAATGAAATATTTGTACATAATTATTTTTCAAATTTTTACCCTACAAAGAAAATTATATTTTTCATCATGTTACTACCTCATTTTTTTTTCCAGAACTTTCAACCTTTGATGTTTCTCTAGTATCATTGCTCTTTGTGAATTTTTCATGTATCTACATATCATACAGAAAATATTATTTTAAGCAAACAAATAATATCAAACTATAAGATGAAATATAACCAATGAAGAAGAATTTATACATACCTTTGTATTCACTTTGCAAGTTTGAGCTCTTTTTTTGATGTCATATCTTTCGAGTTAAGATCATCAATAAAATCAGAACGTGCAAGCGAACATCACACACTCTTTTCCTGTTGAGAGTCTTTACTCTTTGACAATGGCTTGGGACCGTTAGACATTTTAGGCCACATTTTACTAATTAGAATTTTCTTCAACGTAACTAACTGACTAGGAAATCAATGAGGACTAAATTCAAAGTTAAAAAGCTCCGTAAGAATTTTTGGGAAACCAACAGTGTCAATTTTGATTTTGTCTTCAGAAGTAACTTCAAGTTTTTCTTTACCAATAGGTTCTAATGAGAGAAAATAATAATCTGTTTCACAATTAATAAATGGAGACATACTCGATTTTTTAATATCACTCTTGGTTTCTTCCTTCAATGATGCGACACTTAATCCTTCTTCCTTCTAAGATTTATTTTCTAAACCCTCATCTTTCAATGGACCGTTATATAAATTAATCTCTTTTGATCTATTATTTAAAGCATCTCCCTTTAATGATCTACTATGTATACATTCTCCTTTTACTAAATCAACATCTTGTATTGAACTTTTAACATTACTCGATGTTAATATGATCACTAATTTTTTAAATTGGTCATTTAATTTCTCAAATAGACCATTAAAATTTTCAAACTGACCATTCATTTTAACAAATTTCTTTTCAATATTTTGCACCGAATGAATGAGCGTCTCCAACTTGTAATCACTATGATAAGGAGTTCTAGTGTTTTCCTCATGTACAACTTCAGCTTTTTCCTATATGTATATAAAATAATAATCTTAACCAAAAAATTCAACACTATTATTCAAATTTCAGGTAATTATAATGAATGTACCTCGTTGTTTGTCTTCTTTAAACACATGTCGATATAACGCTTGCACTCCATTGTCTTATCTTGTTTTGAAGGCGTAAAGTTTAGATCCATCATCTACGTTAAAGAGTTAAAATCTAAGCATGCATGCATCGAACTTAAACAAAAAAAATGAAGAATCAAACCCTCGTACCGGTACGAGTGCACTGGAGTACTGGTACACGCTGTTTGGAAATAAATTCTAGTAGCCAATTTTCGTACCGGTATGCATGCAATACTAGTACGCTAAAACCCGTGTATCGATACGCTTGAATCACCGTACCAGTACGGATGACGGATCACAATTTGGGAATTCATAATTGGACATAGAATTTAGGGTTCTAACAGACAAATTGGGGTTCTATTCCGATAATTAGGGTTCTAACATGGGACTTGTGGTACTTAATTTGGGAATTAGGATTCTACATTGGCCTAATTTGAAAAATTAAGGTTAGGGTGGTGGTTAGGTTTTGGGAATTAAGGAATTACCTTATTGCAAGAAAAGTTAGGAACGATGGTAGGGCTCAACAGCGGCCACGGATGTGCGGCGGCGGGGTCAAAATGTGGCGGCGATGGCGACGACAACGACGATGACGACCAATTGATTTTCAAAGAAAAATAAGGGTTTTATGATTTGGGGATAGATATTTTGATTTAATAATGTTTAAAAGAATATTGAAAACAACAAAATATATTTAAATTAATTTACATTTTTTATTTTTATAAAAATTATAATTATACGTTTAATCCTTTAGATTTAAAATATTTATAAATTAAATTAATAGTACTCATCGGTGCTCGTCATTAGTGGTGCTCGTCGAGCGCTTTAAATTTTTTCTTCATATAATGACACTTTCAAGTGGTGGGAATTGTGCTTTGATTAGGGTGGGTAAATAGTTAGTTAAACTAGATTAATTAAATAAATTTAATGAATTATCAAAAAATATTATTTATTCGGTTAACTTGTTCGATTTTAATGGTTAATTCCATTTTAAATTTTAGAAATCCAAACAAATAAGTTGTTTTAAAAAATAAATTACATTCAATTATTTGAGTATTTAATTTCATATAAAGATAGTGGGATTCTGGACATGTGCAAGTGGACCGACCGCAGAGGGCCCAAAAAATAAGGGTCAAACATAAATTAAATACTTATAAATTTTTATATTCGATAACTAAGAACTTACAAACAACTTACATCGCCTTTTAAATTAATTGGAAAATACGAACATTAGTATCTCCCGAGGAGTCATTTAGAATTGAATTTTTCTTGTATATTGCCGATCAAGCCATTATTTCTTTAGATAAGAGATTTGAACAATATCTTGTTGGTAAAAAGAACTGCAAAATCACACGTTAGCACTGACTGAAAACAAAGCAAATAGTAATGGAAGAACAAGCTGAACCGTGTCGTGGAAGAATGTCACTGCCTTAGAAACGAATTTGCCTCGATGTGTGTAATCGCTACTACGGGCAAATACGTCTCCAGAGGTTAACACAGTCTCTTCGAAGTTCGTAAACACGAACCAGAGTCGGATGGACGACGACGGCGGCGCGCGAGTCTTACCCTTATTCTCTATCACTCAACAAGGAAAGGGAATATGAAGACTATAAATATTCTTCAAATTTTAGTTTCCCACTCAATGTGGGATTCTTCTTTTGCATTACTAACATATCTATTATATGAGAATGTTTTTAGTTTCTTATTTCATTCTGATTAATCACTTTCATTAGACAACGTTAATCTCAAAACTCATTGTAATAATTTTGAAAATGCTCTTAAGAAGAGCGAGTTATCTAATGTTGATGAAAATGCATTATTTATTGAGCTAAAATTACTTAGAAGAGAACTTTTACCTAAGGAAAAATGGGAGCAACAAACTTATTACGAGTTTTTAAAAAGTTGTAATTGCTTCTAAAATGTGACAATTGCTTATAGAATCTTATTGACTATTCATATTATTGTTGCTTCTACAAAATAAAAAATTTCAGAATTGAAGTTGTTGTTGAAGTCATACTTATGGATAACTATGTCACAATAAAGGTTAAATGAATTTACTTTGATGGCAATCGAAAATGATCTTTTTGAATAAGTTGATGTTGAAAATCTTGTAAATTATTTTACTTCAAAACTTGCAAAAAGAGTAGCACTTTTTAAGTTAAAATTTTAGGTTTTTATATGTTTATAAGTGAATTTTTGTTGTTCAAGAGAGTAATTAAACAATTTTTTATTAAGGAATATTTTTTGAAAAAAAATTAATTTTTACGAACTATAAATTAAGAGCCTCATTTGATAAATTGCACATGGCCCTCTAAACCTTTGAACCACCCTTGTATATGGAATAAATTAATTAAAGGCTTAACTAAAAAATATGTGCTCAAACTATACACATTTTCTGAGATATATGCCTAATGTTTTTTTTAGCTGAAATAAGTGCCTAAAGTTTCATTATGTTAGTATTTTAAGATAACACCATTAAAAAATCACCACTTAATCAGAATTTAACATATGTCTTTATTTTTATTATAAAAAATTGAAAAAAAATAATTTTTAAAAAAATCTAAAAAATCTTAAAATCTTCAAAAATTATCTCAAATCCCTAAAATTCAAACCTCAAAATCACAAAATTGATGCCACTACCGTCGTCTTCGCCAGACCCTACCGTCGCTGTCGCCTGAGGCTACCGCCCATTTTCCCCAACCATCCATCATCGGTAATTAGCGAGAAGCGTGCCAATCGGAACATTCATCATTCGACGTCTGATTGACACCCCCTCGTCGATTAACAACGATGAGTGGTTGGGGAAAATAGACGGTGGTCTCCGGTGATGTCGGTGGTAGGGTCCAACAAGACTATCGGCGACGATAATGGTGTTAATTTTGGGTTTAAGGTTTTGGAGTTTTAGAGATTTTTGGGATATTTTGTAATTGTTGAAAATTTTGAGATATTGTTTAATTTATTTTATTTTAAATTTATTTTTTAAATGAATAAAAAATAAAAGTCACATGCCAATCTATTATTGGGTGGTGAATTTTTTTATCAGTGTTATCTTAAAACGCTAATAGAATAAAACTTTAAAAACTTATTTCTAAGGCTGGTTATTCGATCGAGTCGAGTCGAGCTAAAAAATTTCGAGTTAGTCGAGTTGACACATCATATTTTATCATTCAAACTTTATTTGAAATTTTTTTCGAGTCGAATCGAATTTCTAAAAAAAATTAACTATAATTATTTTTAATATTATAGTACTCATAGTTCAAAATTCCTAATAATACACAGTAAAATGGGCGTATACAATGTTTCTTTTCAATTCTCTTTTAATGTTAGTGTTTAGAATTTTATAAACTAAATTAAACTCGAAATTCATAGGCCCTGTTTGACAATTAGCGGATAGCTGATAGCGGATAACAGATTACATTAGCTGATAGCTGATAGCTGATTGCATTAGCTGATTTGACTAGCGGATTGTATTAGCTGATTGTATAAAAGTGTTTGGTAAAATTAACTGATAGCTGATAGATGTTAGATTATTTAAACAAGCAAAATGACATATAAGGACATGATTATATTCAATACTTGTTTGAATAGTTTATTAGTTATCAATATTTTGCATCTAATTATTATTAATTAGATCTATAAAATTATTTTTAATGTAACTTTTCTAAACACACTCAAATGATTTATATATTAATTTATTATTTATATAATTATTTTAATATAATTTAATTAAGGGTAGACTACTGCAGGGGTCACTTTCGTTTCCCGTTTGTACAGATTTAGTCACCACTTTTGAAAAGTGCCAACAAGTGGTCATCTACGTTTTCGATGTGTAAAGACTTGGTCACTCCGACGTTATAGTCCGTTTGTAACACCCGGGTTTAGGGGTCGGGTGAAAATAATGTTTTAATAATTCGGGTTCGGTTCTATAATGAAAATAAATTGTACTTTTAAAGAAAGGGAGTTGAGGGGAAGTCAAAAACGTAATTACCTTTCAAAAATCACCAAGAATGAAGGATGGAGGAGATGAAATAGAAGCTCCCATGGAGGAGATGTTTTTGACGTTGGAAAAATGAAGAAGAAGAAGATGATGGGGTTTTGGGGTTTATTTGAATTATAAGGTAATAAAAATGGGTTTTATTTGATATTTACACAAATGCCATTAATGAATGGCTATTGGGCTTAATTTAGAAATTGGGTCCAACACCTTTGTTTTCTTTGTAAACCAAACCCGACCATTATTTAATTTATTTAAATTATAGAACCGAACCCGAATTATTAAAACATTATTTTCACCCGACCCCTAAACCCGGGTGTTACAACTCTCCCCTACTTAAGGAAATTTCGTCCCCAAAATTTATCAAACAGAAAGAGTCACTGACACATGCTCCTCCACACTTTCTCTCACCACAACACACCCACCAACTCGGTAGACTCACCACACAACATTAGCTAACTGATGCCAAAATCTCAACGGGTCCTTCAATGCATGACCATTTTAAATTCAACTCAATCTTTTCAACAACATAACACGGAACAAAACTGGCTCACACTTCTGAATCATAGATACACAGAACACATCACAAACCCCTTTCTAACTCTGATGGTAACTGCAACAATAAACAACAGAACTAGCTCGATTCACATTCTCATACAATACTGCTTGAACACTTGACTCATAACCTTCTCTGACTGATCCTCTGTCTTCATCAATTAACCAAACACTATGCAGACGTCTTCAAAAATCTAGCAGAAAACTCGAATCTCTACTGACCACTATCAAACACAAGACACTGTACAAATCACGCTCCTTGTACATCTTTCTGACCACGACTGTATCCCCGAAGGAGCTAGCAACACCAACACCTACCTCTAGTACCTCACAAGGTAGATTTCAACAGCTTCGCATGCTCACTCCAATTACACAGACACGTAGATCCAGAATCAATCAGAAAAGAAACATGTTCAATGATTGTATCGAGGAATTACTTGCTATAACATCGACATCATTCCGAAGCCAACTCTTAGTTCATCACTCCTCTTACCATCTCATGTCATGATCGGTCACATTGTTCTCCCTCAACAGAAACCAACTCATGTGCTTGTTGACCCAAACAAACGAACTGCACTCCAAACTCTAGTACGGTCATACTGCCCTGAACTAAAACGATGAACTCTCTCATCATTCACATCCTCTAAAACCTCAGATTCACAATTACCAGCCCTAGGCCCACGCCTCGGCCTCCAACTCACCAAAGACAACAATACAATACTAAACAAAACACACAAACAAGAATATTTAGGATTAGCAAGAGCAAGGGTCCAAGGTGCTCAAGTATATTCCTTTACAAAAATCTTTTTAAATAAGTAATAGTAGCAATGGGAACTCGACACTACGCTTCAACACAACCATCATGCTAACACACGCTTTCAAACACCGTACTAACAAGCAAACATTAAGCATACATGGCAAAACATTCACCGAGACTTAGCAACAACATAACACATCAAACTTACCTCACTTACCTGCCGAGGTCACGGAAACCTCAGGCTCTGATACCAATAAATGTAACCCCCTCGTCCCGGTCTGGCCGGATGACCGGTCCGAGTGAGCTACACGGGGAAAACCGAGTGAAAACTCCCTAAGGAACTCTCCCTCGGTTAGCAACCCTATATTTTTTTTTCATTTTAATCTTGTCTAGATGAAAATTTCATCCTAAGTGATCATACAGCGGAACGATATTTACAAAGCAGTCAAACGAACCCAAACTAACATTTAAAAGCCCATTTTTAAAGTTAAACTGCATGCGGTATCGATACCCTTAGGGGGGGTATCGATACCCCTTGACTAGGTCAACCGGGTTTGGTCAACCTGAGGAGACAGTATCGATACCTCCCTCAAGGGTATCGATACCCTCTCCAAAAGTTGACTTCCCACGGTCAAAGCTAAGACAACGGTATCGATACCCTCGAGGCCCATATCGATAACGAAATCGACAGTGGCTCCAGTGGCCAAAAAGGTATCGATACTCTCCCTCGAGTATCGATACACGAGGCCTGAAACCAAAGGGCAGTATCGATACCAGTCCAACGGTATCAATACCCCAACTACGAAAAGGCAGGTTTGAGCTGATTTAAGGGCCTTATTGTGCCTTAAATCAGCTCAAACCTGCCTTTTCGTAGCTGGGGTATCGATACCGTTGGACTGGTATCGATACTGCCCTTTGGTTTCAGGCCTCGTGTATCGATACTCGAGGGAGAGTATCGATACCTTTTTGGCCACTGGAGCCACTGTCGATTTCGTTATCGATATGGGCCTCGAGGGTATCGATACCGTTGTCTTAGCTTTGACCGTGGGAAGTCAACTTTTGGAGAGGGTATCGATACCCTTGAGGGAGGTATCGATACTGTCTCCTCAGGTTGACCAAACCCGGTTGACCTAGTCAAGGGGTATCGATACCCCCCCTAAGGGTATCGATACCGCCTGCAGTTTAACTTTAAAAATGGGCTTTTAAATGTTAGTTTGGGTTCGTTTGACTGCTTTGTAAATATCGTTCCGCTGTATGATCACTTAGGATGAAATTTTCATCTAGACAAGATTAAAATGAAAAAAAATATAGGGTTGCTAACCGAGGGAGAGTTCCTTAGGGAGTTTTCACTCAGTTTTCCCCGTGTAGCTCACTCGGACCGGTCATCCGGCCAGACCGGGACGAGGGGGTTACACCGTTAGTCCCCTAACAGATTGCTGATGTGGCAGAATTAAAATAAGGATAAATTACTGCAATAGCCATTAAAATTTATCTCATGTACATTTTTTCTCCTCAATTTAAAAAAATAAACATTATAGTCACTAATAAAAATGTTTCTTTATAATTTCACCCTTAAATTTTTAAAAATTCATTTTTCAATCCTAAAACTTTACAATCAATCAGTACAATAATATTATAAATGCTTAGATGAAAAATAGATGCCCAAAGTATACCCTTTGAAACTTAGGTGCCCAAATTGCTCCTATTTAATAACTCAAACTTAAAAATTTAGTCCACTAACTACTAAAAAATTCGAGTTATTGGAATTTCTATTTTATAATTCAAACTTTATTTTGAATTTTTGAGTCGAGTTTATGAAATTATGAGTCAAGTATTTTCACATCAAACCAAAAAATTTAATTTTTTCGAGTCAAGTCGAGTTATTGGAATTTCTATTTTATAATTCAAACTTTATTTTGAATTTTTGAGTCAAGTTTATGAAATTATGAGTCGAGTATTTTCACATCAAACCTAAAAATTTAATTTTTTCGAATCAAGTCGAGTGTTGCACTTCCCTACATATAATTTTTAAACCAAAGTCGGTCGAACTCGCGTTACTCCGACAGGCCTTTATCGGCGTTGATCGGTTGATTGCCCAGTTGGGTTTTGCTCGCCATGGCTCAGAGATGACGATGGCACTGACGGCACGGCGAAAAGACAGTCGAGGCGGCTGGAAAACTCAAAAATCAGAGGTGAGAGGGAGGTTTCCGTCGAATCTTTAAATCGATCTCCACGACAGACGAAGCGTCGGTTCTGCGCGTGGTGCTCGGGGTTCGATTCAGGGCACGACGGCGAACAAGGAGGTTACGACGGTGCATGCCACGACGGGGTGGTGGAGACGATCGGAGGAGTGGCCGATGGGGTTAGGTGAAGGGTCGGGGAAGGCTTATCTCTTTTTCTCTTTTTTTTTCATATTCGAAAAGAATTAAATGAGCCAGGTTAAGAATTCTTTTAAAATTAAAAATTATATGTAGGGAAGTGCAACACTCGACTTGATTCGAAAAAATTAAATTTTAGGTTTGATGTGAAAATACTCGACTCATAATTTCATAACCTCGACTCAAAATAAAGTGAATTATAAAATAGAAATTCCAATAACTCGACTTGACTCAAAAAATTAAATTTTTTGGTTTGATGTGAAAATACTCGACTCATAATTTCATAAAATCGACTCAAAAATTCAAAATAAAGTTTGAATTATAAAATAGAAATTCCAATAACTCGAATTTTTTAGTAGTTAGTGGACTAAATTTTTAAGTTTGAGTTATTAAATAGAAGCAATTTGGGCACCTAAGTTTCAAAGGGTATACTTTGGGCACCTATTTTTCATCTAAGCATTTATAATATTATTGTACTAATTGATTGTAAAGTTTTAGGATTGAAAAATGAATTTTTAAAAATTTAAGGGTGAAATTATAAAAAAAACATTTTTATTAGTGACTATAATGTTTACTTTTTAAATTGAGGAGAAAAATGTACATGAGATAAATTTTAATAGCTATTGCAGTAATTTATCCTTATTTTAATTCCGTCACATCAACAATCCGTTAGGGGACTAACTGACTATAACGTCGGAGTGACCAAGTCTTTACACATCGAAAACGTAGATGACCACTTATTGGCACTTTTCAAAAGTGGTGACTAAATCTGTACAAACGAGAAACGAAAGTAACCTCTGCAGTAGTTTACCCTTTAATTAATTAATAAATTTAAATACACATATAAATATGTTATAATAAAAAGAAAAAAAGTAAATATAATTAGCTTATAAATAAGGTCAAAAAATATTTAATTTAGGTTATTTTGAGATTTTTGGTAATTGGTAAGGGTAAAAGAGTCTTTACAAGTCTAATGTCAAACCTCTAATATCAAAAAACTCCTATTATGAGCTTTTTCAAAATTAGCGGTTTCACTTCAATCCGTTGTTTACCAAACAACAATATTAGCGGATTTGACTGGTCAAACCTCTAATTTTTGCCCAAACTTCTCTTTACCAAACAGGGCCATAAAATCTAAACACTAAATTAAACCCTCGACTCTTAAAAATAATAAAGTGTAAACTAAAGTTTATAACATGTCTATCAAAAATTTTTCAATAAAAGAAATACACCTGTACGGTAGTTAAGAGACTTTAATTTTAATATAAATTACATAATCTTTTTGAATAATAATATACATTAGATTATTTTAAATTAACATGTAATAATACATAGAACAAATCTTTAAACTCGAATTAGAAGTAAATCGGAACTCTGATAATTTTAAAAAATACCCCTAAGTTGTTGCTTGCAGTTTGGGAATTCTTTCATCTTCTTAAATAGGCAATTTGATTTTTTCTTTCTAAATAAATAAGTACGGTTCGCTTCAACTACTTAATCATGAAAAAATAAACAAGTATTCTATTATATTAGCAAAAGATATATCGACTACAACCCCCTTGTAACACCCGTGTTTTGGGCCTAGGAGTTAACCAGGTTTAGAGTCTGAGTCAATAAAATTTAATTAAATCAATTCAACTCTAACTAATGACCAAATTGAGCTTTAACAAAGAAGGGAGGGACCTATAATGCAATTTTCCCCAAAAGATTTTAAAAGGATGACAACTTTCAAAAGTTGTCATCTTCTTCCCCTTTTCCCATTTTTTTTCAAAGTGGAAACACCCACCACCATCTTCAAACCCTCTCAAACTTCAAGCTTATATTCCTTTGATTTCTTCATCAATTCAAGGGCGTTTTTAAAGGTAAAATCATTTTCTAACTCTCCTCTTCATTTTCTATTCATACATGGTCTTAGATTTTAAAAATATGAACTTTTGAAAATTAGGGTTTGATTTAAAGTTTGAGTTTTTAAGGGGTTTTTCATATTGTCTTGATAAATTGAGTTGTGGTTTTGTTTATTCATGTTAAAAGGTGCAACATATATTAATTTGGTTGAGTTTTGTTGAAGATTCGTAGTGGGTCCTTAGGGCAAATTTTAAGGTATGAAAATTTGGGTTTTTGGTGGGTTTAATGTTGAAATTGAAGGGCTGATGGTATATGTATGCTAAGGGGATGATTTGGAACCATTTAGATGTCATTTGGGTGTTTAAAAACATGATTTTCTGCTGGGTAAAATTTGAGTACGAAAATGGGGTTTTTGAAGGGTTTTGGGTGAGTTTTGGGGGTTGATTTAGGTGGGAATTGATAGCCCAATGGTAGTACTATGGTTAGGGGTTGACTTGGGATCATTTGTAGGTGCAATGGGTGTTGGAAACATGGATTTTGGAAGGGGTAAGTGGGCTGTCCGAAATTGCTAAGTATGAGGTTTAGTCATGGCTTGCAACATTGTAAATTGTACTTGAATTGTATTTCGGATTGATATTTTGATGTTGGGCTGATTTGAGGTTGTTTGAATTGTATTGAGGTTGTTTAGAAGCAAGAATTTGGGTCGGCGAAGCATCGGAAAGAAATCCGGAAATTTGGAGGTGATGGTTGCTTGGTATTTGAGCTTGGAGGTAGAGGTGAGTGGTTAAATGTTTTTAAAATGGTTTTGAGTATTTGGTTCAAGCATGTGAACCTAGGATGGGCTTGGTAAACCCACCTAGAGTTGGGATTAGAGTGGTAGTCTAATCCCAAGCTTTGATTAGAGACTTTGGTTGCACCCTTTAATGGTTGTATATGCCTCGTGTTAAATTGTGATGGTGTTGATTATATATATGTTGTATACATGTATGTTGAGGCATGTTGGATGCATTGTTATATGCATATTGATGATAGATATGATATGGTTATACATATGTATGAAATATGATGTGATAATTGTGTTGTTGAGATGCATGTAGTGTCGACATGTGTAATGATGTTATGAGGTGATTGTATGATCTGAGGATCATGGTGAGTACATGCTAGGCATGGAAATGTGGTTTGTGCATGACGGTGAGTCATGGTGAGTACGTTCTAAGCACGTAAGTTATTATGAAATGGTATTGTGAAAGAGTAATGAAATGTGTAGTATTGGCACTAGTATGCTTGGGTACAAATGATCGATCATTAGGATGTCTAGTGTGCACACGTGAGTCAAAATGCGCGCGTGGTCTTGATGATGGTAGTCATCAAGATGGAGTACGTATTCGCCCGGAAATCTTCTTATATATATATATTCGTCGGTGATGAGTGGAATCCCATCGACGGGCGTGAGGATGAGTGGAATCCCCTCCGCGTGAAATGAGGCGTGAGGATGAGTGGAATCCCCTCCGCGTGAACGGTGATAAGTGTAATCCCAGCGTCAGGTAATGGTTGTGTTGTTGGATGTGAGTTCCAACGGTTATCCGCGTATTCGAGTCATAGCTAGGTGCCAATATGGATTGTAGTTTATGTTGCCAATATGTGGTTAATCGTGAGCCAATGTGATTTGGGATGTGTTGCTAACATGGTTTAATATATGTGATTTCATATGTTGTGGATTTAAACATGTTGAGCATGACATGATATTGAATATATGTTCATGCATCATCCATAATTATGGCTCGTGTGGATAGGAGGTAAGGTCATGCATTTTATCTTGGTTGTAGCTCGTGCTTGGACCCTGTATTGTCGAAGGTTTGTTTTATGAGCTTACCCTCACTAAGCTTTTATGCTTACGCTCCCTTTTGTTCGACAATGCAGATCAATGGCTTGTGGGTGGCAAGGGCAAGGAATGGTCTCCAAGTGTTGCTTACGGTTAGCTCAAGTATGATAGTTAAATTTAAAGATTGTAATAGTAAAGCAATGGGATAGGTGTCGTGTTATGATGCTTTTGGAATATATTGTTGTTGTTGTTGTTTAGGAGCATGCTAGACTCCTCGTATGTGTTTGTTAATTTGGCTTTTTGGATGTGTGCCTTGCTTGAAACCATGCTAGTATTTTGCTATCTAGAATTGCCTAAGTGTTGGATATGTTAAAGCTTAATATCTATAATGACAAGTATGGATGTGTGGCTTGTGATGTTGTGCCTTGGTGATTAGTTTCGTTTTGTTGATGTTAAAGAATGCTAGTAAGTTGGTTGCCTTAGGATTAATTGCTAGTATGTTGTTGGAGGTTTTGGAGGTGTTTTGGGGCACCCTTGTGCCTTAAAACAGCCAAAATGAGTCTGCAGACAGGGGGCGTTTCGAAACGGGCCACCCTGTTTCGATACGGTCCCTTTGCTTTTGGCAAGCCGTTTCGAAACGGATAGGGGCTGTTTCGGTATGTTTTTGCTACTGGAATTTTGAGAAATTGGCGAGATGAAGGTGTTCTGAAACGGGTCTGTGGTGTTTCGAAACGGTAAAATCTCGTTGACCACGAGAAGTTGACCAGGGAGGGTGTTTCGGAACGGTTGACCCCTGTTCCGAAACGACTTCCTCGTGTAGGCTTAGTTGGGTTGATCAGGTCAAGGCGTTTCGATACACCTTGAGGGTGTTTCGAAACGGTCTGTTAAATTACACAAAAATGGACTATTTTCTTAAGTTGTTCGAGTTACTGTTTTGCGAATGCTCGTCTTCCGTTGCTGTGATCACATAGGAATTAAGTGTGCATTTAGAGAAGAGTAAATTAAAAAGAAATTTTCTGGGTTGTTAACCGAGGAGGAACCTTAACGGGTTTCACTTCGGTTTTCCCCGTGTGGCCCACTCGGACTAGTCATCCGGCCAGACCGGGACGAGGGGGTTACATTTGTTGGTATCAGAGCCTAAGGTTTCCGAGACCTTGGGCAGGTAAGTGAGGTAAGTTTAAGTTTTGAATTGATATGCACGGTGTTTGCTTGCTTTGTAAGTATGACTGCTTGTATGACAAGTATGTTGATTGTTTGCTTAAAAGCATGTTGCTTGTTATCTGTGTATGTTGTGAATAATGATTGTTTGATTGAGAATATATGTTGTTTGATAGTACACATATGTTTGCTTGTTTAGCAAGTAAGCCCTGTTATATGCTTGGTTGAGCATGTATGTGTGCTAATTCGTTTGAAACATGTTGAGTAGAGTCTCATTGCTTCTATTACATCGGAAAAAGGATTTTAAGTGAGGGAAATCATACTTGAGCCACTTGGACCTTTCCTTTGCTAACCCAACTTGTATGTTAAATTGTTGATTGATTTATTGCTTTTAGTAAGTTTGGGGCCAGTGTGTGAGCCGTGAATCGGTAAGTGGAAGTTGTGGTTTTGAAAATGTGAATGATGTGGAGGAAGTTCTTTGCTATAGTTAGGGGAGTATGGTTGTACCGGAGTTGAGGTATAATTTGTTTGCTCGAGTCCGCGTGCATGTGAGTTGATTCTTGTTGGTGAGGGACGATGGGACCGATTCTGGTATTAGTTAGTGAAAAGAAGCGAAGACCTATGAGTGGGGGTCAGAGTAGTATCGATGTTATAGTAGATAAGCCATTGGTACAATTTCGAGTTTGTCTCTTCTGTTTGGTTCTGAGTCCGTACTTCCGTATGTTGTTAACAAGCATACAAGTTTGAATGTGCCCGATGAGGTGTTAGAGGTAGGTATGAGCACCTTAGTTCTTTTAGCGAGATCAGGGTAAGGGTCTCGTGTGAGTAAGCTGAAGTTCAGAAATGCTAGTTGGTGATCGTTAGGATTCAGCCTATGGTTTTCATACAAGACAGTCAGTCAGTATCCGTGAGTGGGAATCGATTTGTGTGATGGGGCCAGTGTACGTCTGAGTTGTCTTCTAGCAAGAGGGAGAGATGAAGTCGCTTCCGATATAGTTGAGCCGAGAAAGAAGTCTTGAACTTTAACTTCGGATTGTTTGGTAATGGGATGTTTGAGTCGTCGAGACTGATGTTATAGAACTGGTTCCAACATGATAGTTTGTGTGTAATCAGAATTGAGTTTTGAGGTTTCGCAATGCTCTAAGAATGATTTAGAAGAGTTAGATCTTGTTGAAGGACCAGCCCGAAGGCATGAGGGCCGAAGACTAACAACTGTGTACTTGTGAAGTTGCAATTTTTGAAGAATCGTCCGCTTGTGTGAGCGTGCAAGGATTTTGATGTATCTCTGTTGAGATTTTTGACGTAGGGACGCATGTGACTAGCCTTTTGGGAGATAGTAGTGATCAGAAAGATGTACAGAAGATGTTTGTTGGTGGTTCATAGTTACTAGTTTCTAGTAGATATGAAGTGATTGTCTTCCTACGGTTTCGATGTACCTTTTTGACATGATTTGGCTTGTGGAGCACAAAGCTAGGATATACATTGAGACGAAGAGAGAGTTGACTTGAAGTCGTAGATTTTTGTGAGACTGTAGTAGTAGGTGAGGATGTGAACTTCTTTTCCAATGGTTGATCCAGTTTTAGAGGTCAAAGGTTGATTGAGTTTAGTCAACATGCTTGCTTAGCAATTGTGATGGATCCGATTTTGAATGAAGATTAAACCGCAGAATGTTAGGATAGTTTGTGTTTCCTTTTCCTGGAAGTGTTTGAAAGAATTGCCGGTTTACCTCTTGTTAGAGGAGAAGAGTTTGTTATTGAGACCGTTTTCGAGGTTGCTTCTGTTTTGTTTGTTCTGTAACTTATGAATTCCGGAAGAATTGAGAATGTTGAAGAATTAACTTCGAGACTTGTTAGACCTTAGATTCATTAGGCCTAGTGCAGCATCTCAGAGTTCTACAGTGTAATCTGTGAAGAAGAAAGAGTGATCGTATGAGAATGTGTTCAGATTACATACAGTCGAAACAAGTGACAGTGGATGATTAGTATCTGTTTCCGAGTGTTAGTGATTTGTTGGTCAGTTAGTGTGTGCTTCAGTCTATTTGAAGATTAGTTTGAGATCCGTTTACTACCAGTTGAAGGTGAGAAAAGTTGAAGTACCGAAGACAGCTTTAGGGGCAAGATGTGATCACCTTGAGCTCTGAGTTATGCCGTTTTGTTTGACTAGTGTATTACTTACCTTCATAGAGATGTTGAGCAGAATATTTTCCCGAGTTTCTTGATCAGTTGTAGTAGCTCTTCTAGATGTCACGTGAGTATATTCAAGTGCCGAGGAAGATCATGACAAGCTTTGAAGTTAGTGTGGTAGATTCTATTAGAGAATTAATTGTATACCAAGTTGTGCAACGTGAACTTCGAGTTAATGAAGATGTTCTCTTAGGACATGTAGATTAGCCGAGTGTATTAAAACAAATCTTGAACAGACAGAGGAAGATGTGAGTTGGAAGAAATTGAAGACTGTGACAGAAACCTATAGTTCTAAGTCTAGCAGTGTTACTACTGGAAGTTTGTAAATAGCCGTTCGAAGATAGCTGCTCTTTTGTCAGATTGATACAGAAGAATGTTCAGTTGTGAGGTTAAATGCGAGACATTGAACCCTTGAGAAACCGAAAGAAACTTTGAAGAGAGTTTCGACCTTGATCCAGCCTATACTAGAGAAAGAGCTTGTGAACTGTAGTGATGTGTTACATGTAGGGTTAGGTTGTGTGCTTATGCAAGACGGAATATTGTGACTTGTTCATCGAGTTAGTTGAAAGACCGTGAGAAGAGTTATCCGGTATGAGACATAAAGTTAATTACAGTTGTATTTGCTTCGAAGACTTAAAGACAAAGCTTGTATAGTAAGAAATGCACAGTGTGTACGTACATATTATCAGAACCTGAATTGTTAGACAACTTAGGAAGGGTTGAAACTTGAACATCATAAGTGTTAGAACTGCTTAAAGACTGTAATATCAAGATTGAGTACCATCCGAAGACAGTCAACGTAGTGACCGATGTTCCGAGTGTAATTGTTGTTAGATTAGTAGTTGAGTTGCGAGTCGTGTTTGCCGAATTCCGTTTATCAAATGATAGTAGTTTTGTGGCCGAGTTTCGAGTTAAGAGTACTTTGAGTCAGAATGTTTGAAGAGAAACAGTTGCAAGACAGTTTCTTGGCACCTCACGTGCAAGACATGGCGAAAAGAAGACCTTCAGAATACAGTTCAGAGATGATAGAGTTTATATTGTTAGAGATAGAATTGTTGTACTAATTGGCATAGAATTTTGAGACGTATTGTTTTGGTCGAAGCACACGGTAGTTCATTTGTATTGCATCTGAGTTGTATGAAGACGTATTGTGGATTGAAGACGAGTGCTTCGGGATTGGGTTGATGAATAATGTGGTTCAGTATGAGAGTAAGTGTGTAAATTGCCAGCGTGTCAAGACCAAACGTCAGTTTTCTTCTAGTTTGTTACATCCGTGGAAGGTTCATAATGGAAGTGAGTAATAGAGATTCGAAAGTTCAACTAGATTATTTTGAAGATGCCTGCATAGAGTTTGGTTACATGTCGAAGTCAGATGATCAGTCAGAGTAAGTTATGGGTCAAGTATTCGAACATTGTTGTATGAGATTGTGAATCGGGCTAGTACGGTTGTTTATTTGTTGCGGTTACCACCAGAGTTAGAAAGGGGTTGGTGATGTGATTTGTGTATCTATGATTCGGGGATGTGAGTCAGATCTGCTCCGTGCTATGTTCGTTGAAGAGACTGAGTTGAGTTTGAAATTGTGCGCAACGAAGAATCAGTTGAGATTTTAGCATCATATATCTATTGTTGTGTGGTAAGTCCACCGGGGTTGGTTAGTGTGTTGTGGTGTGAAAGAAAGTGGGTTCCTGTCCGATAAATTTCGGGGACGAAATTTCCTTAAGTGGGGGAGAGTTGTAACACTCGTGTTTTGGGCTTAGGAGTTAACCAGGTTTAGAGTCCGAGTCAATAAAATTTAATTAAATCAATTCAACTCTAACTAATGACCAAATTGAGCTTTAACAAAGAAGGGAGGGACCTATAATGCAATTTTCCCCAAAAGATTTTAAAAGGATGACAACTTTCAAAAGTTGTCATCTTCTTCCCCTTTTCCCACTTTTTTCAAAGTGGAAACACCCACCACCATCTTCAAACCCTCTCAAACTTCAAGTTTATATTCCTTTGATTTCTTCATCAATTCAATGGCGTTTTTAAAGGTAAAATCATTTTCTAACTCTCCTTTTCATTTCCTATTCATACATGGTCTTAGATTTTAAAAATATGAACTTTTGAAAATTAGGGTTTGATTTAAAGTTTGAGTTTTTAAGGGGTTTTTCATATTGTCTTGATAAATTGAGTTGGGGTTTTGTTTATTCATGTTAAAAGGTGCAACATATATTAATTTGGTTGAGTTTTGTTGAAGATTCGTAGTGGGTCCTTAGGGCAAATTTTAAGGTATGAAAAATTGGGTTTTTGGTGGGTTTAATGTTGAAATTGAAGGGCTGATGGTATATGTAGGCTAAGGGGATGATTTGGAACCATTTAGATGTCATTTGGGTGTTTAAAAACATGATTTTCTGCTGGATAAAATTTGAGTACGAAAATGGGGTTTTTGAAAGGTTTTGGGTGAGTTTTGGGGGTTGATTTAGGTGAGAATTGATAGCCCAATGGTAGTACTATTGTTAGGGGTTGACTTGGGATCATTTGTAGGTGCAATGGGTGTTGGAAACATGGATTTTGGAAGGGGTAAGTGGGCTGTCCGAAATTGCTAAGTATGGGGTTTGGTCATGGCTTGCAACATTGTAAATTGTACTTGAATTGTATTCCGTGTTGATATTTTGATGTTGGGCTGATTTGAGGTTGTTTGAATTGTATTGAGGTTGTTTAGAAGCAAGAATTTGGGTCGGCGAAGCATCGGAAAGAAATCCGGAAATTTAGAGGTGATGGTTGCTTGGTATTTGAGCTTGGAGGTAGAGGTGAGTGGTTAAATGTTTTTAAAATGGTTTTGAGTATTTGGTTCAAGCATGTGAACCTAGGATGGGCTTGGTAAACCCACCTAGAGTTGGGATTAGAGTGGTAGTCTAATCCCAAGTTTTTATTAGAGACTTTGGTTGCACCCTTTAATGGTTGTATATGTCTCGTGTTAAATTGTGATGGTGTCGATTATATATATGTTGTATACATGTATGTTGAGGCTTGTTGGATGCATTGTTATATGCATATTGATGATAGATATGATATGGTTATACATATGTATGAAATATGATGTGATAATTGTGTTGTTGAGATGCATGTAGTGTCGACATGTGTAATGATGTTATGAGGTGATTGTATGATCCGAGGATCATGGTGAGTACATGCTAGGCATGGAAATGTGGTTTGTGCATGACAGTGAGTCATGGTGAGTACGTGCTAAGCACGGAAGTTATTATGAAATGGTATTGTGAAAGAGTAACGAAATGTGTAGTATTGACACTAGTATGCTTGGGTACAAATGATCGATCATTAGGATGTCTAGTGTGCACACGTGAGTCAAAATGCGCGCGTGGTCTTGATGATGGTAGTCATCAAGATGGAGTACGGGTTCGCCCGAAAATCTTCTTATATATATATTCGTCGGTGATGAGTGGAATCCCATCGACGGGCGTGAGGATGAATGGAATCCCCTCCGCGTGAACGGTGATGAGTGTGATCCCACCGTCAGGTAATGGTTGTGTTGTTGGATGTGAGTTCCAACGGTTATCCGCGTATTCGAGTCATAGCTAGGTGCCAATACGGATTGTAGTTTATGTTGCCAATATGTGGTTAATCGTGAGCCAATGTGATTTGGGATGTGTTGCTAACATGGTTTAATATATGTGATTTCATATGTTGTGGATTTAAACATGTTGAGCATGACATGATATTGAATATATGTTCATGCATCATCCATAATTATGGCTCGTGTGGATCGGAGGTAAGGTCATGCATTTTATCTTGGTTGTAGCTCGTGCTTGGACCCTGCATTGTCGAAGGTTTGTTTTATGAGCTTACCCTCACTAAGCTTTTATGCTTACGCTCCCTTTTGTTCGACAATGCAGATCAATGGCTTGTGGGTGGCAAGGGCAAGGAATGGTCTCCAAGTGTTGCTTACGGTTAGCTCAAGTGTGATAGTTAAATTTAAAGATTGTAATAGTAAAGCAATGAGATAGGTGCCGTGTTATGATGCTTTTGGAACATATTGTTGTTGTTGTTGTTTAGGAGCATGCTAGACTCCTCGTATGTGTTTGTTAATTTGGCTTTTGGGATGTGTGCCTTGCTTGAAACCATGCTAGTATTTTGCTATCTAGAATTGCCTAAGTGTTGGATATGTTAAAGCTTAGTATCTATAATGACAAGTATGGATGTGTGGCTTGTGATGTTGTGCCTTGGTGATTAGTTTCGTTTTGTTGATGTTAAAGAATGCTAGTAAGTTGGTTGCCTTAGGATTAATTGCTACTATGTTGTTGGAGGTTTTGGAGGTGTTTTGGGGCACCCTTGTGCCTTAAAACAGCCAAAATGAGTCTGCAGACAGGGGGCGTTTCGAAACGGGCCACCCTGTTTTGATACGGTCCCTTTGCTTTTGGCCAGCCGTTTCGAAACGGATAGGGGCTGTTTCGGTATGTTTTTGCTACTGGAATTTTGAGAAATTGGCGAGATGAAGGTGTTCCGAAACGGGTTTGTGGTGTTTCGAAACGGTCAAATCTCGTTGACCACGAGAAGTTGACCAGGGAGGGTGTTTCGAAACGGTTGACCCCTGTTCCGAAACGGCTTCCTCGTGTAGGCTTAGTTGGGTTGATCAGGTCAAGGCGTTTCGATACACCTTGAGGGTGTTTCGAAACGGTCTGTTAAATTACACAAAAATGGACTATTTTCTTAAGTTGTTCGAGTTACTGTTTTGCGAATGCTCGTCTTCCGTTGATGTGATCACATAGGAATTAAGTGTGCATTTAGAGAAGAGTAAATTAAAAAGAAATTTTCTGGGTTGTTAACCGAGGAGGAACCTTAACGGGTTTCGCTTCGGTTTTCCCCGTGTGACCCACTCGGACCGGTCATCCGGCCAGACCGAGACGAGGGGGTTACACCCCTTGCCTAATTAACTCATTTCTTTTTTTTCTCAACCACAAACTATCGTTTCATCAATCAAATGTAAAAACATAGTATACATTATTTGTGAAAAAAATCATGACGGATTGGAGACCAATGGTGGTGGCGGATTAGTTGTTTCATTTTTGGGAGGAACAAAGTGGTGGAGTTTTGAAAAAAAATGAAATTTGAATAGCTGAAGAAGGAAAGGATCAGGGAAGGTTAAAGTAGTGAGGCTTAAAATGAAACAACATAGTTTTATAAGTTTGAATTATTCGATTTTTCGGTTATTCGAATTTTTAAAATTCAAACTCGACTCGAACTCAAAATTTTAACGAGTTATTCGAGTGACTCGAACAATTCAAAATTCAGAAAGATATTCAATTTTTTCAAGTCGAGTTTTATCCACCCTATTTATTTCAATAAAAAAAAACACTAAATATATATCTCACAAAATGTATAGTTGAACACCTATTTTAAATTAAGCTGAAACGTATACATCCACTTTGCATTTCTCGTACACTTTAATTTACTTATACATATTTTTTTAATATTTTATTTTCTCTCACTTTGCACTTTTAGCTTAGTCATCATTTCTCCCTCTACACCCACCAATTTCTATCGCCTTGCAGAAACTCAAAACAGAGCAAAAAGCTTACAGAAAAGAACAAGGAAAGAGAGATATAAGTTCCGGAAAGCTCTTTGTTCGTGGGTTTCTCGTTGTAATTGTTATTCGCTCACGGTGAATTTCTTATTCCCTCTTGATTAAGCTTTTAATTTGATTTTCCTTTCTGGGTCTTTTTCTTTCCCTTCACTTAGTTTTGATTTTATTTCTGGGTTTTGATTTACTTTTTTATTTGTTATTGTTTATAGGTTTGCTAGTTTGTTAGTTGATCTTCTGTTTTTTCTCTCTCGTTTGTTTGCCTGTGTAGTTTTGCTTTGATTGCGGAGTTCATCCAGTCTTTGGTTTAAAGTTCTATTTTTACCTTAGATTATTTAATTTTACATGTTCTGGAATGGGATTAGTTTTGCTTGTAGTTGTTTTCTTGGGATGCTTACTCGCCTTCCTTTTCCTTTCTATTAAAATTAAAAAATACTTTCGTTTTTTTTTTCTTATTTTATTTTGACTGTTTTAGTAGTCGTCACGACTTTAAAATTTAATGATGTATTTTCTCTCATCTACTTATTCCGTTTTGAGCGTGTGTATATGAGTTTTGCATATTTACTTCTTCTCTTATTGACAATAATTTTATGTTACTCAGATTCGTGTTTAAGTGTCAGACATGGATATGCATCCGACAAGGGTATGACTAGAATTTTTCTAGCTTTTTCCATATCCAAGTATCAGATTCGAGTGTCAGATATGGGTACTCCTTGAAAAATGAAGTCAGAGAAACATAGCGATAATTTATTGTTTTCTGTTTGTTTATGGGGTGCTTAGAACTGTTTTGGCTGTAATAATAGAGAAAAATAGTGACTTTCACTCTTAAGCAGTGCTGGTCATGTGAACTCTTGGATGATTAAAGTAACTTCTAGAATTTGAACCCTTTGCTATATCACTGTTGTATGAGCAAAATTTAAGTTCTTAAGCTACCCCATATTTAGCTCGCTTTTACATAAATATGAACCATAATCTCTATTCTCTTCTAACAACAATCTTTTTTTCTCCTCTCTATATGACAGCTATTGAAGGACATGAAGGAATAGCAGAGTCTGGGATCACATGAGAAGTTACTCGCCCTGCTTGATATATAGTTTGCTTAGAAGTCTTTAAATTTTGGAGATAAATTTTAGGTTTTGGATAGTTGTATTGTGATTGGAGAAATGGGTTACATTTGTGATTTCTGTGGGGATCAACCGTCGATGGTATATTGTTGGTCTGATGCTGCCTGTTTATGTTTATCATGTGATCGAACTGTCCATTCTGCTAATGCACTGTCAAAACGCCATTCGAGAACATTGTTATGTGAAAGATGCAATTCCCAGCCTGCTTTTGTTAGATGTGCTGATGAAAAGGTTTCCCTCTGTCAGAACTGTGATTGGATGGGTCATGATGCCTCTACAACGAATTCTACACACAAGAGGCAAGCAATAAATTGCTACTCTGGTTGCCCATCATCTGGGGAACTTTCTTCCATATGGTCATTTTTTTCACAACCCTCTTCGGCAGGTGAAACTACTTGTGAGCAGGAACTAGGTCTGATGAGCATCTCTGAGAACATAGAGAGTACATCCTGGGGCCCTACAGAAAACACTATTCGCCAGAATAGTGCTGGTGTTGCTGAAGTTAATCCTGATCACAATGTGGATAAGGTAAATGGCTTGGGTGGGACTTCAATTCCTAAAATCAGATCTCTGGCACAACTTCTGGATCAGCCAGCTGGATCAACAGATACGTCACTGCCGAAGGTAAATGCTGAACTTTGAATATTTATCTTTGGCAAACTGAGATGCACTATTCTTGAGGACAATATTATAGAACTATGATAACCATTTCGAGAGTGGGTTTAAATTTGCAAATGCTTCATGCAATCTGCGGTTAATACTGGACCTTCTGATCAGAAAACTAGCTTGAGCCTTGAGGTTAAAGTGACAACTTCCTTTTCTGATTAGTTTTTTTTTTTTTGTGAAAGAACTATATGTCAATTTCCATTCCTTTCTTTTTGTGGTTGCTTTTTATGATGGAATCGGAGGTCCATCCAGAATATATCTTTATTTGGACTTGATTGGATTTTCATTTAAAAGTAAAAGATTTCAATCTTTCAGTGAACCTACGGTATATCTTGTTTTTGTTTTTAGTGGTCTCTTTAGATATTTTTATTTCTTGGCCCAAAAGTAACTCATGTTTTTGTGTCAAGATAACTGTTCAGTGAGGCCTTCAAAGTAAAATTACTAAAGAAGTAACCTGGTCCTTGGTCTATATTTGTCATCTTATTCCTTTATTTGCCTTGGGTTCATAATAGGAATCTAGATTTCTCTGATCATCCATATGAATTTCTTTCTGCTTCTAGGCTCATTCCATTACAATGCTGAAGTTTTACAATTTTCTTTTTTAGTTGAGAGGGAAAAGGTCAGTGTGAAAGTGATGGGCACAAGAAACTGAGAAAATTGGTTGACGGTTTTGTTGGAAGTTATCACAATTTTGTTTTAACATTAGAAGAGATTATAATAAGCTCAGTTGTTTGAAATTCTATAGAATTTTAGCATTAGATGGTTCAAGTTCATTTCTAACATATTTGTCAACTTTTTTGCAGGTTTCCTTTAATTATTAGTAGAGATAATATGTTCCTTTTTGGAACCTTTGTTAATTCGTACTTTATTAATTTGCAGTTATTCTTCCCTCAAACAAAATGTCCTGGACTTGGCGAAGATGATCTGTATGATGACTTCAACATGGATGAAGTTGATTTGAACCTTGAAAACTATGAAGAACTCTTTGGGGTAACTCTCAATCATTCAGAAGAACTTTTAGAATATGGTGGAATTGATAGCTTATTTGGGACGAAAGACACATCTGCCGCTGATTCCAACTGTGAAGTGGCTGCTGAGGTTCGCTCATATATTTTGTTCTTCCTTTGTGGTAGCTGTATTATCTTTTTTGTGATGATAGTATTGTCATTTTCCAGATTTTTTTCATGGCGTTGTTAGTTATTATTTATGATATATATTATATTTCTACTATTAGTTTTTTTTAATGTGTAAAATGGAAGCATTCCTTGTCAAATTATAATAGATAAAATAATTGACAGTCGTGAGAAGCTTTAATTTGATTAATTCTAGTTGTTGGCATCGTAAAATTTCAATACAGTTGGTACTAGATTCTCCATTATGGTACTCAAAGCAAATTATTCATTTTGATGTGGGGGGGTAACAATAGCATAAATGACCTTGATTCAGACATGATTAGTGTTTCCAAATGAAGTTTATTGTCCTTCCATTTGCCCTGTCTTCATTTTGAATAGTAATTAAATGAAATTATCCCTTTTTACTTGGTTCAGTCGTTTCTAGAGGAAAACAGTTAGCTTGATTTTCAGACATGACCAATGTACAAAAGGAATTCTTCCAGTTTCAAGAAAATATTCCACTTTTGACAGTGTTGATTATATAGCCATTATTGGTGATGAGATTAAGGATTCCTCAAGTTTGCAAATATACTAGTACTCTATCTTTCAGTGTCTTCTTGATTATTGATAATTTATAATTTGAGTTTCTTGTAAAACATGTATTTGTTAGCAGTTTACTTGTGAACATTGGCACTTTAGTCTGCTTGGATGTTACATGTTTGTTTTATCTTCATCAGGAGTTATACTGTACAGAATCAGTCGTAATGCCCTGAGAATTTCAAGTTGTACTTGGAAAATGTTCTTATGATTGGAACATCCTTGTTCAGGGCTCTTCTGTTGGACTGGTCAATGCAATCCAGCCAACATGCAGCAATGCAGCATCTGCAGATTCTATGATGAGCAATAAAACCGATTCAATTCTTTGTTTTAGGGCAAGACATGCTCATTCAAGCCTCTCATTTTCTGGCCTTACTGGAGAGAGCAGCGCTGGAGATTATCAAGACTGTGGAGCTTCATCACTGCTTCTGATGGGAGAGCCTCCTTGGTGTCTGCCATGCACTGAGAACTCCTCCCCATCAGCAACTCGAAGCGATGCTGTCATACGTTACAAGGAAAAGAAGAAGATACGAAAGTAAGTGGATGCTAATAAACCATATAGAATGTACATTTGTGATTTTAGTGCTTTTTGCTTTAAAAAATTATAGCATTTATATGTTCTTCCTTTTAATCCCTCTCCTGCTTCTGAATTACTCGATTTGGATTGATCTACCACATGGTTTACTAATTCAACAAACGTGCCTCGAGTTCTTCCTCCCTTGCACTTTCTAGTTGTTCATCTTATGGACTTTATCTATTTGCCTTTTAAGCTATATATCATCTCTATATCAGTCTACATTTGTGTCTTAACTTGTACCTGGGTGTCATTATCTATATGTTGTGCATTTACGTTACCATTCTTGTCATTGAAAGAGTTTGCTTCATTGTAGTTCTCTCTAGGAAGGAAATGTCGGAAGTCTGCATCTATGTATATTTATCAATAATCAATTTGAGGTGTCATGTGGAATCTTTACTTTCAGTCTTAATGTTTTATTTTTACTGCTAGTTTTGATTGAAACCCTTTAAAAGAAACGGTAAAGTTCACATATGGTCACGAAACTATCCCAAAACGGTCTTTTTGGCAATGAACTTTCAAAAGTTACAAAATGAGCATTAAACTTTGGATTTTGTTACAAAATGGACATTGATTCGTTATATGCCATTAATAGTCTTACGGCGGGCTGACTGGGCATGTCCACCTAATTAAGTAATATATTAGTTGTTAGAAAATGATCATTGAACTATTTAATTGTTACAAAATGGTTGTTTAACTTTTTAATAGTCGTTATAAAATGGTCGTTGAACTATTTAATTATTACAAAATGATTGGTTATTACAAGTTATATTGTAAGTTTTTTTTTTTTGCAGTTGATTTCAAGAGATTTTGTTTCTAGAAACATTTCAAATGAAAGAATGAAAGTTTTTGTTTACCGACACATTTCTTGGTAAAAACCTTTGATTCCTTTCATTTGAATGTTTCTGGAAACAAAAAGTCATTTCATTTGAAGCTTTTTTGGTAACAAAGTCTCTTGAGATCAACTGCAAAAATTGTAGTATAACTTGTAATAACCGATAATTTTGTAACAATTAAATAGTTTAGTGATCATTTTGTAATAATTAAATAGTTCAATGACCATTTTGTAACAAATAATATATTACTTTCATTAGGTGGACATGTCCAGTCAACCCGCCGTCCAAAGTTTAATGTCCATTTTGTTAACTTTTGAAAGTTCATTGCCCAAATAAATCATTTTGGGATAGTTTATATGATCACTTGTAAACTTTACCCTAACAGAAATTATTCCACCTGTTGGAGGGATTTATTATTTATATGCTAAACTTCATCCTTGTTTCATGATAGGTTTGAGAAACAAGTGAGATATGCCTCTCGCAAAGCAAGGGCTGATGTGAGGAGCTTTATCAAAGCCGGTGATGCCTATGATTATGATCCATTGAGCCAAACCAGAAGCTGCTGAGAGTACAATTTTTTTAATCATGCTTAGAAAAAGGAAAGAAACACGTGATATTAGTTTGAAAGAATTACCATTCTTGCCTAAAAATGAAGAAATTGATGCTCAACTTTCTTTCTTTTTCTAACTAGTTAAATGACAGGCTATATATGGTTGTATCTCAGGTCCCCAGGTTTTATCAGGAGATATCGGATACAAAACCACCACAAATAAATCGCCGAGGCCTGGTTCTGCATAACTGTACAAAGATTCATGTATCAAGGTCTTCAAAACTGTTTGTTTTTAGCAGGGAAAAGATAATGCTCAAGGGTTCTTCAAGCCATCCATGTTTATGTCCAGTGTTCGTATAGAAGCTGTTGCAGCAGACACCCCTCGTACCATGACAGGCTAAGAAGCCTAACACTGTTACAAAGTTTCATGAAGAAAAAAAACATGCAGCTCCGAATTTGCTCTTTCCTTCTTATTGACATTTATGTACAGCATAGGGATCTTCTCTTTCCATATTCAGATAGAGTTTTTAACTTTTGATTGTCTTCCAAAAGTGAACAACTGTGCTTCCTTGGTCAGACAAGAAATATGCAGTTTGATCACTTTGCACTTAGGATGAAATATTGTGTGTAACTTATCATTGCCATTTGCAGACATCCCAAGAATCCCACATTATCTCAGCTTGGGAGTCTAGGGATGGGCATTTTACCCGGGCCCGGTGGGTTCTGGCCCGGTTCGATCGGGTCGGATTTTTAATGAAAAAATTGGGTTTGGGTCGTCAGATTTTTGTTAAGGGTAAACTAGGGTCGGGTTTAGGTTGGAAGATATCCGACATGAGATTAATAGTGTAATTTTTCTTAAATTTTTAGGGATATTTATAATAATACCCCTCTTTATATATATTTTATAATTAAGTCCTTAAAATTGAGTTTTTATTTATAATTTAGCCCTTTAAATGATAATTTTTTTACAATTAAGTCCCTTAAAATTATTTTTTTACAATTAAGTCTCTAAATTTAATTTATTTTATATAGGCTGGGTCGGGTCGAATTTAGTGTATTTATTTTCGAGTCAGGTCAGGTTTTTTAAAAAATACTATCAAGTACGGGTTTAGGGTGTTTATTTTTAGGTCGGGTT
Organism: Hibiscus tridactylites; assembly: GCA_958450335.1. NCBI lineage: Eukaryota > Viridiplantae > Streptophyta > Magnoliopsida > Malvales > Malvaceae > Hibiscus > Hibiscus tridactylites. The sequence goes on along the minus strand of OY288276.1, from coordinate 15,529,355 downwards.
CGGATGGGCCAAAAACCTGACTTTACCTGACCTGTGCCCATCCCTACTTGGGTCTGCTAGTATTTGGTGTTTCGGCATTCTCTCAGGTAACACCAAATTACCTAGGTCTCAATTGGATAGTTCCAAACCTTCTAGATTATATTAGTTTATTTGCAATGTGTTAATATGTTATGTCATTAATTGGTATGATTATGTTTATTGTATACGTATAGATTAGATTTGTTTATGATTAAGTTCTATCTAAACTTGTAGATATGAATAACAATTAAATTATGGATAAGAATGATGACATAGAAAATAATTACTCAATCATGTACATTTATTTAAATATATATGTATATCGTATATGATTATAAAGAACCGTTTAAATTTAGATCAAACAATATTATAAAATTTATAATTAAATTTGAACAGGAACTCAAGCAACTTGAAACTCGACTTGAAAAAAAGATTCAAATAAAGTTTAAATGATAGAATAAAATTCTTCAGCTTGATTAACTTGAAGAGTTTTTGACTTGACTTGATCGAATACTCATCAATTAATTGACGATGGATGATGTAACTAAAAGTATGTAAAACAAATATGTAAAATAAAATCGGAATTAAATTCTCAATTGTCTGGTTGGTGTAGTTGGTTATCACGCTAGTCTCACACACTAGAGGTCCCCGGTTCGAACCCGGGCTCAGACATTAACTTTTTTTTTTCTACATCTTGGTTGTTCTGCTTCATAAGATTCAGAAAAGACGTTTGGCAAACGGAGACAAATTCTTCAGCTCATTTCTAAGATCTGTTGCCCTCTCTCCCTCTCCACACATAAATGTCCTTTGCCACCGTTTTCATGCATAGGACTTAGGAGGCTTCAATGCTCGAATATTATCCATCTTCTCTTCACACTTCTTTCCTAAGTTAACACTTTTGTTTTGTTTTGGCATTTCCAATTCATAATTTCATTACTCCTCCATATACCTGTCAAAGGCTTGCATGAATTCTTTTAGCTATGTTTTGCTCCGATTCGAACAAAACAACCTTATAATTTATTTATAATCCTCAGGGCTTTTGTTTTTGTTTTTTTTGGTTTGAAATGATTGGGGTGGCAAAATAGGTGGTTGAGGCCGTTATATAAAGCTTTTTGATACGGTTCGAAATCGAGAGATTGCCCCTTATCATTATGTCCACAATTACATCTATTATTAAAAAAATTTTTGACTGCGATACTTACACTGACTGCGATAGTATTTTTTATATCCGCAATCGTAATGTAATGCGATTGAAAACACGGCAACAACCGTAACTACAATTTAAATCTCTGATTACTCTTTTATTTAGAGCCAACCTATACAATCGCAAAAAAAAATCACATCAAACTAGTACAAGAAATATTTCACACTAGTTCTCACTAATAAACACTTTGTCATATACGATCAAATATTAACCCAAAACCTTTAAAGAGATCTCCAATGAACTCTTTAAAATTTACAAGTAGAAACGCACCAAGGTTGTACGGAACATTTGATAACACGTTGAAATTGATAATCAACCAGGAATAAGTTGTTACAATTGGGGTGAGCGTTTAATCGATTCGAATCGAGACAAAAAAATTTGAGTTGACGAGTCAAATTTTACAACTTAAACTTTATTTGAATTTTTTTCGATTCGAGTTTATGAAATTCGAGTCAAGCCGAGTTTTTGAGTTCCTGTACAACTTTAAATGTAGTTACTTATCATGTTATATTACATTTTGATTTAAATTTAAACAACTTTCTCTACTCATATAAACTATGTATAGGGGTGGGAATTTGACCTAGACCCGACCCTATAAGGGCGGTTTTTTTTCTTTAAATTCGGGTTCAGGGCGGGCGGGTTATAGAAAAAAATATAGTCAAAGCGGGGTGGGTTTATGTTGAAAAATATACAACCCGACCCGAAATAGTTTTAATTATATACTGTTTAGGGTTTTGTTTTCCCTTTTCTTTCATTGCTTCTGCCATTCATTTTCTTCTTTATTTTCACTTTTCAAGTCAATCTTCTTCGTATTTTGTTATTAGACCGTTTCTTCTTCTACGCCATAGAAATATTTTTCCATTATTTCATTGTACTATTTTTCTATTTCAACTCATTTTATTCCTTATTTCAAAAAGTTTTTGCTTTTAATCTGCATGCAAAAATTGAGTTTGTATTATTAGTTGAATTTTTGGCAAATACTTGTGTTGTTGTAAGTAAAATGTTCATTTCTTCTATGGGGTTGCTTGTTTTTAATGTTGTTCTAAAATGATTTTTTGTGGAGTTTTAATCTTTGATTTTGGTGTTAATCCACACTGTGTTTAGGGATTTTTAAATTCAAAACCATTGTCTAATTTAATAGTTTCATTTCATTTTTTTTATTAATAAGAAGGAGTAACGCCACATGCCTCGTTAAAAACTCCCTAAACCTAAATGGGAGAAAAGAATACATGTGGTGTTACGTACAAAGCATTAAACGGAGAAAACAAGCAAAGAAAAACTAAGTTGACAAACTCCTATCTTCAAGCACCAAATCCACCACTTCCAGGGGGATGAACCCAAGTCTTTCCACTAAAGGACTACTCAAAATCTAGCGATGCCATCTTATCCGCAACCCTATTAGATGCCCGAGGAACATATCGTATTGTAAAGTCTCAATCACGCCTCACAATGTCCATAATCCGGTGAAATAAACTATGCCCACCAATCGCGTCCGTTTTACCATTAAGCATGTCCGCAACCATAGTACTATCCGTCTCAAAATCCACCATGCGACAACCATAATCCCATGCATGCCGAAGAGCCTCATAGGCCGCCCAAAGCTCGCACATGAGGATTGAACATCGTCCGATGCACCGTCCAAAGCCAAAAACCCAAGTCCCCGTATCGTCCCTTATAGCGCCACCAATCGCCGCAACCTGCAGTGGCCTCCGAACCGAACCGTCAGCATTGACCTTCAGCCTCCCTCGCGCCGGAACTTGCCAAGCAACCAAGCTAGGATTTCCCCCGTTCACGCGACTGCTCCCAGCAGCAGGTGCCGAAGCTGCTGCTATGCATTCATCCCGTATACGAGCAGAAGCCACCACCAAGTCCCTTATCCTAACGGCATTGTCGCCCATAACCCTACTGCAGCGGTTTTTCCAAAGCAACCAAATGACAATGGCGAACATACTTGCCCAATCCGTCTCCGACGACCAATTACGTAGTGTGCCGGTAATGTTACCCCAAAACCAAGTCTCGAACGGTAAGGCAAGGAACTCCTGCACCCGATTCGGGTATAAAATCTTAGTCCAATGGCTCAATGCCCGCGAATACGAGCGGAGCACATGCTCCACATCTTCCACCACTCCATCGCACACACTGCAATCAATATTTACTGTCAAATGACGACGACCCCTTTCTACATTCGTCAAAATTCTCCTATGAGCTACCAACCATAAAAAGGTTCGAATGCGTTGGGGAACTTTAAGCTTCCAAATGCATGACCAAGCCCTCTGATTACTTGTCACCGTACCACTGCCCAAAGCCCTATACGCCGACGATGTCGAGAACTGTCGTGACTGCTCCCATTTCCATACCGCCTTATCCGAACCAAAAGTAGCGTGCGGCGGTGCAACAGCCCGGATCTGCTGTATCGCTGCTTCCGGCAGCACACCCGCAAGCTTACCCCAGTCATATTTTACAACTTAAACTTTATTTGAATTTTTTTCGATTCGAGTTTATGAAATTCGAGTCAACCCGAGTTTTCGAGTTCCTGTACAACTTTAAATGTAGTTACTTATCATGTTATATTACATTTTGATTTAAATTTAAACAACTTTCTCTACTCATATAAACTGTGTATAAGGGTGGGAATTTGACCTAGACCCTCCCTATAAGGGCGGTTTTTTTCCTTTAAATTCGGGTTCAGGGCGGGCGGGTTATAGAAAAAAATATAGTCAAAGCGGGGTGGGTTTAGGTTGAAAATTATATAACCCGACCCGAAATAATTTTAATTATATACTGTTTAGGGTTTCGTTTTCCCTTTTCTTTCATTGCTTCTGCCATTCATTTTCTTCTTTATTTTCACTTTTCAAGTCAATCTTCTTCGGATTTTGTATTAGACCGTTTCTTCTTCTACGCCATAGAAATATTTTCCCTCTATTTCACTGTACTATTTTTTATTTCAACTCATTTTATTCCTTATTTCAAAAAGTTTTTGCTTTTAATCTACATGCAAAAGTTGAGTTTGTATTATTGGTTGAATTTTTGGCAAATACTTGTGTTGTTGTAAGTAAAATGTTCATATTCTTCTACGCCATAGAAATATTTTCCCTCTATTTCACTGTACTATTTTTTATTTCAACTCATTTTATTCCTTATTTCAAAAAGTTTTTGCTTTTAATCTACATGCAAAAGTTGAGTTTGTATTATTGGTTGAATTTTTGGCAAATACTTGTGTTGTTGTAAGTAAAATGTTCATATTCTTCTCTGGGGTTGCTTGTTTTTAATGTTGTTCTAAAATGATTTTTTGTGAAGTTTTAATCTTTGATTTTGGTGTTAATCCACACTGTGTTTAGGGATTTTTAAATTCAAAACCATTGTCTAATTTAATAGTTTCATTTCATTTTTTTATTAATAAGGAGTAACGCCACATGCCTCGTTAAAAACCCCCTAAACTTAAATGGGAGAAAAGAGTACATGTGGTGTTACGTACAAAGCATTAAACGGAGAAAACAAGCAAAGAAAAACTAAGTCGACAAACTCCTATCTTCAAACACAAAATCCACCACTTTCAGGGGGGATGAACCCAAGTCTTTCCACTAAAGGACCACTCAAAAGCTAGCGATGCCATCTTATCCGCAACCCTATTAGATGCCCGAGGAACATATCGTATTGTCAAGTCCCAATCACGCCTCACAATGTCCATAATCCGGTGAAATAAACTATGCCCACCAATCGCGTCCGTTTTACCATTAAGCATGTTCGCAACCATAGTACTATCCGTCTCAAAATCCACCATGCGGCAACCATAATCCCATGCATGCCGAAGAGCCTCATAAGCCGCCCAAAGCTCGCACATGAGGACTGAACATCGTTCGATGCACCGTCCAAAGCCAAAAACCCAAGTCCCCGTATCGTCCCTTATAGCGCCACCAATCGCCGCAACCTGCAGTGGCCCCCGAACCGAACCGTCAGCATTGACCTTCAGCCTCCCTCGCGCCGGAACTTGCCAAGCAACCAAGCTAGGATTTCCCCCATTCACGCGACTGCTCCCAGCAGCAGGTACCGAAGCTACTGCTATGCATTCATCCCGTATGCGAGCAGCAGCCACCACCAAGTCCCTCATCCTAACAACATTGTCGCCCATAACCCTACTGCAGCAGTTTTTCCAAAGCAACCAAATGACAATGGCGAACATACTAGCCCAATCCGTCTTCGGCGACCAAATACGTAGCATGCCGGTAATGTTACCCCAAAACCAAGTCTCGAACGGTAAGGCAAGGAACTCCTGCACCCGATTCGGGTATAAAATCTTAGTTCAATGGCTCCATGCCCGCGGACACGAGCGGAGCACATGCTCTACATCTTCCACCACTCCATCACACACACTGCAATCAGTATTTACTGTCAAATGACGACAACCCCTTTCTACGTTCGTCAAAATTCTCCCATGAGCCACCAACCATAAAAAGGTTCGAATGCGTTGGGGAACTTTAAGCTTCCAAATGCATGACCAAGCCCTTGGATTACCCGTCACCGTACCACTGCCCAAAGCCCTATACGCCGACGCTGTCGAGAACTGTCGTGACTGCTCCCGTTTCCACGCTACCTTATGCGAACCAAAAGCAGCGCGCTGCGGTGCAACAGCCCGGATCTACTGTATCGCTGCTTCCGGCAGCACACCTGCAAGCTTACCCCAGTCATATTTTACAAATTAAACTTTATTTGAATTTTTTTCGATTCGAGTTTATGAAATTCGAGTCAAGCCGAGTTTTCGAGTTCCTGTACAACTTTAAATGTAGTTACTTATCATGTTATAGTACATTTTGATTTAAATTTAAACAACTTTCTCTACTCATATAAATTATGTATAGGGGTTGGAATTTGACTTAGACTCGACCCTATAAGGGCGGTTTTTTTCCTTTAAATTCGGGTTCAGGGTGGGCGGGTTATAGGAAAAAAATATAGTCAAAGCGGGGTGGGTTTAGGTTGAAAATTATACAACCCGACCCGAAATAATTTTAATTATATATTGTTTAGGGTTTCGTTTTCCCTTTTCTTTCATTGTTTCTGCCATTCATTTTCTTCTTTATTTTCACTTTTCAAGTCAATCTTCTTCGTATTTTGTTATTAGACCGTTTCTTCTTCTACGCCATAGAAATATTTTCCTTTATTTCACTGTATTATTTTTCTATTTCAACTCATTTTATTCCTTATTTCAAAACGTTTTTGCTTTTAATCTGCATGCAAAAGTTGAGTTTGTATTATTAGTTGAATTTTTGGCAAATACTTGTGTTGTTGTAAGTAAAATGTTCATATTCTTCTCTGGGGTTGCTTGTTTTTAATATTGTTCTAAAATGATTTTTTGTGAAGTTTTAATCTTTGATTTTGGTGTTAATCCACACTGTGTTTAGGGATTTTTAAATTCAAAACCATTGTCTAATTTAATAGTTTCATTTCATTTTTTATTAATAAGAAGGAGTAACGCCACATGCCTCTTTAAAAACTCCCTAAACCTAAATAGGAGAAAAGAGTACATGTGGTGTTACGTACAAAGCATTAAACGGAGAAAACAAGCAAAGAAAAACTAAGTCAACAAACTCCTATCTTCAAGCACCAAATCCACCACTTCCAGGGGGGATGAACCCAAGTCTTTCCACTAAAGGACCACTCAAAAGCTAGCGATGCCATCTTATCTGCAACCCTATTAGATGCCCAAGGAACATATCGTATTGTCAAGTCCCAATCACGCCTCACAATGTCCATAATCCGGTGAAATAAACTATGCCCACCAATCGCGTACGTTTTACCATTAAGCATGTCCGCAACCATAGTACTATCCGTCTCAAAATCCACCATGCGGCAACCATAATCCCATGCATGCCGAAGAGCCTCATAGGCCGCCCAAAGCTCGCACATGAGGACTGAACATCGTCCGATGCACCGTCCAAAGCCAAAAACCCAAGTCCCCGTATCGTCCCTTATAGCGCCACCAATAGCCGCAATCTGCAGTGGCCCCCGAACCGAACCGTCAGCATTGACCTTCAGCCTCCCTCGCGCTGGAACTTGCCAAGCAACCAAGCTAGGATTTCCCCCGTTCACGCGACTGCTCCCAGCAGCAGGTGCCGAAGCTGCTGCTATGCATTCATCCCGTATGCGAGCAGCAGCCACCACCAAGTCCCTCATCCCAACGACATTGTCACCCATAACCCTACTGTAGCGGTTTTTCCAAAGCAACCAAATGGCAATGGCGAACATACTAGCCCAATCCGTCTCCGGTGACCAATTACGTAGCGTGCCGGTAATGTTACCTTAAAACCAAGTCTCGAACGGTAAGGCAAGGAACTCCTGCACCCGATTCGGGTATAAAATCTTAGTCCAATGGCTCCATTCCCGTGAACACGAGCGGAGCACATGCTCTACATCTTCCACCACTCCATCGCACACACTGCAATCAGTATTTACTGTCAAATGACGACGACCCCTTTCTACGTTCGTCAAAATTCTCCCATGAGCCACCAACCATAAAAAGGTTCGAATGCGTTGGGGAACTTTAAGCTTCCAAATGCATGACCAAGCCCTCGGTTTACCCGTCACCGTACCACTGCCCAAAGCCCTATATGCCGACGCCGTCGAGAACTTTCGTGACTGCTCCCATTTCCACGCTACCTTATCCGAACCAAAAGCAGCGTACGGCGGTGCAACAGCCCGGATCTGCTGTATCGCTGCTTCTGACAGCACACCCGCAAGCTTACCCCAGTTCCACTCTCCGTTCTCGCCTATCCATGCCGCCACTGGTGTACTCCTCGGCGGGACTCCACCAATGCACCGTTCCGCCAACACACCGTCACCATCCAACCAATGATCATACCAAAAGTTAGTGTTCCAGCCATCACGTATATTCCAGCATATTCCACTACGAACCATGTCCCAAATTTGGCTTAAACCTCGCCATAACCGGGAACACCCCATCCGATAAATATTCTGAGGGATAGATACATCCCACTTATATTTGTGGCGAAGCACCTGAACCCAAAGCTTATTCTGATCAGTAATTAAGCGATATCCCACCTTCATAAGAAGATCTTGATTTTGATGTCCAAGTTGCCGCAGACCAAGACCCCCTCTTTGATATCCGACGAAACAACATTCTAGCGAACCAACGGTATACCCTTGGAACCACACGGTGAATCCCAGATAAACCTCCGGATAAGTCGCTCTATAGCCTCACAAACACCCTTCGGAAGCCAAGCCGTGTGCATAACATAAGTGGGGATAGCCTGAAGAACTGCCTTAGCGAAAGTAATACGACCAGCTAGAGACAACGTGCGCGCCGCCCATCCAGATAGACAGCTTTCAACCTTATCAATGAGAAACCTGTAGGTAGCGGATGTGACCCGTTTATGCAACAACGGAACCCCTAAATACATTTCCAAATCATCAGCGGGCTTAAAGCCACCAAAACCGGCCAACGCTAACCCCCTATCCTTGCTACAGTTCTTGGAAAAATAAATAGTGGTCTTTGCGGTACTTGCTCGATGCCCAGAGCAAGCACAAGAAATGTCTAATGTCTCTTTTAACACCCGCATCTGACTTATATTCGCTTCAGCAAAGAGAACCAAGTTGTCAGCAAAAAAGAGATGAGATATACCAGGCACATGCTTCGACAATGCGATACTTTCCCATGTCCCTTCAGCAACCTTTCTATTGATCGCATGGGATAGGCGTTCCATACAGAGCACAAAGAGATACGACGATAGGGGGTCTCCCTGTCGGATCCCACGCGAAGGCCGAAAACTTGAAGTGAGATTCCCATTCATAATAATTCGAGTCTGTACAGAGCACACACAATGCATGACCCATTGAATAAATTTCGCCGGTAAACCAATATCGATAAGTGTGGATTCAATGAGCGCCCACTCTAAGCGATCGTACGCTTTTTCCAGATCCACCCTAACCGCCATCCAAGCTTTCGCTCCTTTCTTCCTGGACATCGAATGCATAATTTTCTGCGTCAGAATGATGTTATCAGTAATCTAGCGGCCAGGTACAAATCTCACTTGATTCTGACCAACCAAACCGGCTAACAAAGGCTTAAGCCTATTAACCAAAATTTTCGTAATAACTTTATTCAAAACAATACAAAGGCTAATAGGGCGATATTGACTTATCTTAGTTGGCGACTGCACTTTCGGGATTAGCACCAATAACGTTTGATTCGCATCGTCAGGTAAGGAACCATTCTCAAAGAATTCCACAACAAACCAGAACACCGAATCACCAACAATGCCCCAATTTCGTTGGAAGAAAACAGCTTGAAAACCATCAACACCCGGAGCCTTAAGAGGGTCCATACTAAAAACAACCTCGGTAACCTCCTCAAAAGACACCTTACGAACCAATCCATTCAAATTGTCTCTACTCACCCGCGGAAAACCATTCGAACATAAACCGTGTGGTTCCCTGCACGGCTCCGACGTGAACAGAGAGGAGAAAAAGTCAACAGCGTGGTTCTGTAGGGCCGTCTGATCATCACACCAATCACCATTGTCCAGCTTAAGCATTCTGATAGAGTTCTTACGTCGACGGTTTAAGGTCGTCGCATGAAAATATTTAGTATTTCGATCCCCTTGTTGAATCCACTTACTACGAGATTTCTGGAACCAAAGGCTCTCCTCTTGTTTAAGAACCTCAGAAAGTTCCCCTTTTAAACTCTTCTCCAGTTCTTCAAGAAAAGGTGTTTGTTGACGTTCCAACGCTAACTCCACCCCACGAATACGGGCTAAAAGCTGCTTTTTCCGTTGTCCAAAGTGTCCAAAGACCTCTCTATTCCACCGCCTACTATTAGTCTGGAACCTCGCTAAATTGTCAAAAACAACACTCTCCTTACGCCAACTATCATATAACAAGTTTGCAAACTCCGAATGTTCATTCCACGCCGCAACAAACCTAAAAGGCCGCTCACCTCGACTGTTATGCATTCCATCAGTGGATAATAAAACAGGTCTATGGTCTGAACCCAACCGTTGGAGGTGGAACACCTCCGATAGGGGAAATACGTTATACCACGCACCCGAGCAAATCCATCTATCCAGGCGCTGACTAAGGTCCCCCCTTTTCCAAGTAAACCGAGGGCCATTAAACCCCATATCATGCAGACCAGATCTGAACATAAAATCACTAAAGTTCCGGCATATACTCGTTCTCCGTTGTGAGCCCCCCTGTCTATCATCAGAGGAGTAGATGGCATTAAAATCTCCCCCTAGGACCCACGGAAAGTCTCCATCAACTTCCAACGCACGTAATTGATCCCAAAGCAAGCGTCGTCTACTATGATTGGGGCTAGCATACACAAAGGTTAGAAAGAAGCTGACATTCGAATCTGAATCCCTACACCACCCATGCACAAACTGATTGGACAAGGCCAACACATCAAATTGTACTTTATTCCTCCACAGAACCCAAATACCTCCCGATAGCCAATTCGCCTCAACCCTATATGAGTAATCATATCCAGCACAACGAATAAAAACATCCGCCGCAACGCCACTGATACGTGGCTCAACAATAGCAAAGATATCCGGGATAAACATCCTATCCACCACTCGAAAATATCGGTTAAAATCAAGGCCAAGAGCGCCTTGAGCATTCCAAACAATAAACTTAACCATAAAGATAAAAAGAAAAAGGGAAAAACAAAGAATCACTGAGGTGTACCAGACGACGACCCCTCAAACGTTGCATTCTTGATCCACTGAACAGCTCCCCGACTCGCGCCTCTAGCATCCGACACATCCTTCGTCACTGTTAAAGAATTCGACAGATCATTTGCCCAATCCTTTACCGCCACTTGAGTCAAGGCGGAACTATCCGATTTCCTAGCTTTAACACCTTTCAACGCCACACCCTTGGGAGCTAAACGATTACGACTTATCCCTTTATGCCCACTCCCACGGTTGGTTCCCACGATATGCCGACCATTCGAGTCCTGCAAAGGTTGACGCCCCTGCATCCACTACTCTCATCGTCGTATGATTCGCCGCAGGTAAAGACGAATTCTCCACAATAATCAGATCGGCCGACGCAATTGGCACCTCCGGATTACCCTCGATCACGACACCCTTCATGTTCACCGCAACACTCCTCCCAGCAGCACCTACATGCTGCGAATCATTCCCAACCGCTCCCACGGGATCCGTTCCACCCTCCTTTGATACCCGACCAACCACACTCGCACCAGCACGCATATCGCCTCCCACGACACTACCCTCAACAACCTTTGTTTCCCTACTCCCACCATCACTCGGAGCAACAACACGCTCCTCACCTGCTCCCACTGCATCCACCGTATCATCCCGTCCCTCACTTTCCACGATCAGCGGCCTAAAGCGCGAGCCGGGGTGCGGTTTAGCTACCGCCTGCAACGGAGCCTTGTCCTTTATCAACGGTTCCCGATGCCGACGACTAGGGGCTTGCATCCAAGGACCAAAACGGTCTGTCTTATCCGGGGCAGCACTCTCCATAGCCTTAGCTTTCCCCTTACTTGCCGCTGAATTCTCACATACGTCTTTCAAATGCCCGTACTTCCCACAAGAAAAACAAATATGCGAGAGGCCCTCATATTCAATTAATTGATGTCGCCCATCGATAATAATAGCCGGTATCAACGGTTTCTCCAAATCCACAACCACCGCAAGGCGAGCAAATTTCCCGCGCGATCCCTCCGTTGTATTAAAATCCACGCGAATCACCTCCCTAAGGACCCCTGCAATAGCCTCAAAAATACTGCGCGAGTAGTATCTATACGGCAGTCCCGGAAGCCGTAGAAAATTCTCGAGACCACGGTTGGACCGTTAGGTAACTACCATAAATCATCCACGGTCCCCCAGACAACACACGTTCATAATCCGCTTCCATCGCAAACCTCACTAGAAAGTATTCATTATCAAGATCAATAATACTAATTTCACCCACCGGTTTCCACATCATATGCACTCTGTTGTGCAACGCACGATAGCCAATTGACCGACCCAAGAGTCTCACCACCAGTGACTTCGCCAATTTGTCATCAATGATGCGATGGACTCTCTCGGAGAATTTAATTTCCGGCACCTCCCCGACGTTCCCAATCACCACATCATTGGCCTCAAGATCAACATCAAGATCGCATATGAAATTGTCCTTTTGTCCCTCTGATCGCTGCCCAACAACCATATCACGAAAGGATAGCTTACCCTTCGCCTCATCCTTCTGTCCCCTGCTTCCGTAGATCCAGTTCCCGGCTCACCACCAGCATCACTCGAAACAACGTTCCCAGGAGGCGTAACTTCAACCTCCATCTGTTGCCCCGTCGCGCCGTTGTCTACCCCAAGAAAGCTGCCGTCTTCATGCACCGATCCATCTGCCCTGATCGACCCATGTGCCTGTTGATCGGGGGGGCGACCCACCGGCGCTAGCCCACAATCTCGCCCTACAACTTCGGAGGAGGAGGACGTCATGAAGCCCTAATTTTCTTTGTTTATTTGTTTATTTTGATAGGCGGAAGTTTCATTTCATTTTTAGTGTCATTTAAGTGTTTGTATAAATTATTTTTACAAAATTTGTATCATCTTTAAATCTCCGTTTATATAAGTTACTTTTTATAAAAAAAAAATTATTGTTTTTTAAGTTTTATGTTGCAGTGATTTATTAAAAAAAATTCTTTACTTGCATGTTCTTGTTAATGGTTAACTTGCTTCAGATGTTCTTCTTAGATCTGAAAGATGAAAAGTCTCGATATTTTTGATTTTGGAAGATAGTTCGGGGCGGGCGGATCGGGGTGGGTATACACATTTACTTCCGGGGCGGATGAAATACCTCAACTATTCGGGGCGAGATTGGGTTGGGTATTGAGTTCTATTTCTCAGGTCGGGGTCAAGGTCAAGCGGCCAAAAACTCGCCCCGTCCGCCCCGTTGTCATCCCTAGATATGTACACTTATTTCTTTATATTTTTATATGAAACATATATTTATATATTTATATATATATATATATCAAGAAATATTTAGAGACTCGACTTGAACTTAAAAATAAATTCACTGATTACTAAGAATTTTGAGTTATTCAAATTTTTATTTGACAACTCAAATTTTATTTAGATTTTTTCGAGTCGATTTTATGAAATTTAGAGTCTAGTCAAGAGGACTCGAGTTTTTCGCCTTGAGTCGAGTCAAAAATTTTATTTTTTTCAAGTCGAGTCGAGTTTTGCTCGCCCCTAGTTACAATATGTAGCAAAACCATCAATGATGCAACATGAATGAAGACATGTAAAGAGTGGGAGAGACTCTTGTCCCTCCCAACATTTTAGTTCTAACTCCGTCCCTAGATCACAAGATTAAAAATGTAAGAAATAAAAACAACGGTCATAATAATAAAAATGCAACAATATAAGGAAAGATACTCTTCAATATTTTCTTTTTTTTTTTTTAAATAGAGGGTAATACAAAAAAGTCTTGATGTTGTGAATGAAGTAATTTGAGTTGAAAAGGTTGTCCCCGTAATAAGTTTTTGCAATATACGGTCCAAATTAATTAGATAATAAATTGATGTTAGGGGTAAAAATTCTCTGGTCCTTAATTATGTCCCCTTCTATGCCTCACACTAAAAATTAAATTCTAAACCCTAACTCTAATTTTCACATCCTAAATCATACACCCTAAAATTAGGTAGTAATAGATTGTTAATTAGGTGTGTTGGTTACTGATTAGTTAAGTAGTAAAAAGTTATGCTGTATTATATTAGACGCATACTATTGGGCTATATAAGCCATACAATTGTAAAGGGTTAAATACAATGTTTGGTCCAATTGTTAAATAAATATCAGATCCTATATTTCCTATTCTCTTTACCGTTTGCCTCTCCCTTACCTTACCATTTCTACCTTCTTGTTCTTTCACCACCGTTGCTCAACTTCGGTCACTGATGTCGAAATTTTCACAATTGAATACCGATTGTTAAACAAATAAAAAAAACAATATATTCTTCAATACTTCTCTGAACCACAAAAATTAATACAAAAAATCTGCAAGATATTAATTAAGAATATCTAAAAAAGTAAAAACCGGAAGTGAGCGAATGTTAAAACTATGCTATTGTCACGTCGGTAGACTCTCGCTAACTCGATCGTGCGGCCTTAGCTCGCTCCTTAACACTCTTGCGACTAAGTAAGCCTGAAACAACTAAGCACTTAGGCTTAAACACTTGCGGAAATGAAAGATAGACAACGGAAAGGAACGACAAACACAAGAGAAGCAAGTGTAGGAATATTAGTTGTATTCCACAATGATGAAGTGAGTAAATGAGGAGGGGCTAACCTCTATTTATACATGAAGCCCCGTACATCTAACGGTCTGAAATGAATTACATGGACGGCTCAGATCGCCCCAAAATCTCTAAATCCCTAAAAACAAGGGGAGCCATGAAATTATTAAAACAAATAAGGAAAAATAAGATTACATTGCTTAAAATAGCAATGACTTATTCCAAAATCGGACTAGACCCTCCTGGGCTCGGTTGGGCGGACCCATGGTGCTGAAACAGGCACCCATGGTGCGGAATCAAGCCCCTAGGGCCCCTGGTGCGTGCTGGCTGCACCCTGGTGCGGGCGGAATGCACCCTAGGGTGTGCTGGACGAACCCCAGTGTTGAACTGGCTCGGTCGCGGGCTGGCGGTCCGTGACATTCTTCCCACTCCCTTCCAAAGAACAAAGTACTCATGTCTCGGACGGTGACCTGGTCGACGGATGACTCTCTCGGCTTAGACTTCCTCGACCTGGTTCTCATAAGAAACCTTCACTCCGGCTGGTGCTCGGTGTGACTTGCCTCGATCTGGATCCTCCTCATCCTGGTGGAATGGTTTAGTAAGCTAACATGGAACACAGGATGAGCTCGGATGGATGATGGTAGCTCTAGTCGGTATGCCATGGTGCCTATCCTCTTCAATACTCTGAACGGACCCTCATATTTTCGAACAAGCCCCTTGTGCACGGTTGGGTTGCGCAAAATCCCGGTCAACTTGGCTAGGACAAGGTCGCCAACTTGAAAGTTCACATCTCTGCGCTTTCGATCCGCCCATTTCTTGGTCCTCTTCCCCGCCTTGTGCAGTCAAGCTCGGGCTAACTCCTGATGCTCTTGCCACTCCTTGGCATACTCATGTGATGCGGGATTGGGCCCATCATACTTGGTAACAACCGCGTTGGGTGTGAGCGGTTGATGCCCCATCACTATCTCGAACGGACTCTTGCTTGTGGCTTCGCTCCGTTGCAAGTTATAAGAGAACTGAGCCACGTCTAACAGCTTGGGACAATTCCACTGCGTGGCACTCACATAGTGCCTCAAATAAATCTCCAAAAGTGCATTCACCCTCTCGGTTTGTCCGTCTGTCTGGGGGTGAACACTCGTCGAAAAGTTCAAGCTCGATCCCATAAGCTTGAACAGCTCGGTTCAGAAACGGCCTGTGAACCGAGTGTCCCGGTCACTGATGATGGTCTTTGGCACGCCCCAATATTTCACCACGTGCCTAAAGAAAAGTCAGGCTGGTTCCTGGGCCGGGCACACCTTGGAAGCTGGGATGAATGTCCCGTACTTCGAAAACCTGTCAACGACCACCATGATGCTCGACAACCCGTCAGTACATGGTAAACCAACAATGAAATCTAAAGAAATACTCTCTCATGGTCGGTCGGGTATCGGCAATGGCTGCAACAGTCCCGCAGGCTTCTTCATCTCTATCTTGTCTTGCTGGCACACAAGGCAAGTTTTCACATAGGCTTCAATATCTGCACCCATGTGTGGCCAGTAATACTCTCGGGCAATGAGGGCTATGGTCCGAGTGATACCTGGATGTCCCGCTCACATCGAATCATGACACTCCTTCATGATTTCCTTGCGCAACTCACCAAACTGAGGCAAATAGAGGCGGCGGCCTTGGGCATATAACAAGTCCCCCTCGAGCCAAAATTTCCTGGTTCTGCCCTCTTTGACATGATCGATCAACATTCTGGCTGTTGGGTCATGAGGCAACCCCTCTTTGATGCGCTCTAATAAACTTCCCACAGGCAGGCTGACTGTCTCAATGTTGTACCTTCGGCTAAGTGCATCGGCAACGGAATTCACCTTCCCTGGTTTGTACTCCAAGGAAAAATCAAACTCTGCTAAAAATTCCTGCCACCGGACCTGCTTGGGAGAAAGCTTCTTCTAGGTCAGAAAATAACTATTTCCAACATTATCTGTAAATACAACAAACCTCGACCCCAAAAGATAATGTCGCCAAGTGCACAAGCAATGTACTACTGTCGTCATCTCTTTCTCATGGACCGTATACTTCCTCTCGGTCTCATTCAGCTTCCGGCTTTCATATGCAACCGGATGTTTCTCTTGCATCAAGCCCCTCCAATGGCAACGTCTGATGCATCTGTGTAGACTTCAAACGGCTTGGTGTAATCAGGCAACACCAAAACTGGTTCAGTTACCATGGCCTTCTTCAACTCTGCAAAGGCATTCTGACACTCGATGCCCCAAACCCACTCCTTGTCCTTCTTCAATAGCTCGGTCAAGGGTGCAGCAATCTTTGAATAACTTTTCACGAACCGTCTGTAATAGTTCGCGAGTCCAAGGAATGACCACAGCTCGGTCACTTTGGTTGGCGGCTTCCACTCATCAATTGCTCGAACCTTGGCTCCATCCATACGGATTTTGCCCCCACCAACGATATGGCCAAGGGAAGGAACCTCCTTCTGAGCGAACGAGCACTTCTCTTCTTTCACATAGAGCTCGTTCTATCGCAATACCTCGAACACCTTGTTCATCAATGTGCAAAAAGTGGCTGGAGCATTCATGAGGCCGAACGACATCAATAGAAATTCATACGAACCATAACGGGTAACACAAGCAGTCTTCGGCTCATCCCCTGCGGCTATCCTGACTTGCCAATACCCGGATCTCAAATCCAACTTGGTGAACCACCTTGCACCACCAAGTTGGTCGAACAAGTCTGCAATAAGCGGGATCAGATACTTGTTCTTCACCGTGAGCTTGTTCAAAGCTCGGTAATCAATGCACATTCTAAGGGACCCATCGTGCTTCTTCTGAAACAACACTGGAGCACCGTAGGGTGCCTTCGATGGTCGGATGTACCCTGCCTCGAGGAGTTCTTTCAACTGTTTGCGCAACTCCTCTAACTCGGGCGGAGCCATGCGGTAAGGGGCCTTGGCTGGTGGCTCTGCATTGGGCACAAGTTCAATTCTGTGGTCTACTTCCCTCTTTGGCGGTAGATTTTTCGGCAACTCTGGTGGCATTACATCACGGAAATCTGCTAACACTTGTCCCACCTCATCGGGGACTTTCTCGGTCAAAACAGGCTCATCCTCGACCAATGCTGCTAGGAAGGTGGGTTCCTCCTTGCGCACCCCCTTTGAAAACTGAATGGCTGAAAGTAATTTCGCCCCAACTCCGGCCTCTCGGCTTGTTGGAACAATGCATTGGTGCTTCGAATCCAGGATGCACAAACAATCGGCAAATGGGACGGGAAATGCATTAACCTTATCAAGGAAGCTAAGCCTAATAACAAAATCAAAATCATCAAGTGGGATTACCTTGATGGCTTCCTTACCCGTCCAACCTCCAATGTCGAGCTTGACTCCTTTTGCTATGCCGGCAATCGGAGCTTCTTTAGAGTTAACTGTTTTGATGAACCCACTCGCCTTCTCAACACAAAGGCCGAGTTTCTTTGCTGCTTTTTCAGGCAAGAACAACTCTGAGGCACCCGTATCAACTAATACACTCATTTTATGGCCAGCAACAGTGATGTCCACAAACATCAGCCCCTTCTTCTTGTTGCCTTTCTTGGAATCCATGCAACTGAGGATGGATCCAAACTTCGGAGTCTCATCGGACTCTTTCTCTTGCACTGCGGCAATCTTTGCATTCTGCGGGCAGTACTTCTGTAGATGCCTACCCCCGCAAGTGAAACATCGGAAGTTCTCATTGTTCCTCCTTCGGTTATTTTCCCATTGCATGCGACCCTTCCACTCGTCTGGTCTCCCTTTGCCACCTGAAGGCCTTTCGGACAGTTCTTCGCTGCCTTGTCTTTGTCTCCTCCCCAATTAGCTCTTGGTTTTGGTTTGGACGGCTCGGACTTCTTGTTCTCAAATTGTGCAAGAGACTCTGCCACGGTTAGTGCTTTGGAGAGATTTGTGACCTCCCTTCGCTCTAACTCCATCTTGACCCACTTCTGGAGCCCGTTCATGAAGTCAAAAAACCCTTCATCTTCACTCAAACCTGTGAGCTGAAGCTTAAGTTCTGTGAACTTCCTTACATACTCGGTGATGGTCTCGTCATGCTTTAACTGACGCATCTTTAACCGTGCCTCATGTTGAGCATTCTTCGGATAGAAATGCTCCTTGAACTCAAACATGAAATCCTTCCATGTCTTGAAGGGAATTGTGATGTCTTCTCCCTCGTCGCATCTGCGTCGCCACCACAAAAGAGCGACGTCAGTAAGATAAACTGAAGCAGTGTTTACCTTGGTTGTATCGTCATCGATACCCGTCACACGGAAATACTGTTCAAGGCCCCAGATGAAATTATCTACATCTTGGGCTACTCTCGACCCACTGAACTTGCTGGGACGTGGGGCGTCAACTTTCGGCTTGGGTGCTACAACTTCGGCAAGCATCCCACTCTTCAACGCCGCTTGATAAATCCGAAGCTCATTCTTGAGCTCTTTCATCTCTTTTTTCATAGAGATTAACTCAATTTCCAAAGAGTTGTCTCGAGCATCTAGCTTGTCGTACAACTCCCCCAGGAGGTTCTCCACCTCGTCTCTGATCTTCCCTTCAATGGACTTGATCAGAACGGACCGTGACTCCTCGTCACTTTGGGTCTCCTCGACTTCTATCTCGGAATCGACAGGATTTGTGACCCTCTTCTCCAAGGCTATAGTCTTTTCCTTGGAACCACCTCGCTTCTTGTCGCCATTGCGACCAAAAACTCCCTCACTTGTTTGGACTTCACCGGAGTTCTGTGGTGCCATTTCTTCCGCTCAAACTAGCTCTGATACCACTTGTCACGTCGGTAGACTCTCGCTAACTCGATCGTGCGGCTTTAGCTCGCTCCTTAACACTCTTGCGACTAAGTAAGCCTGAAACAACTAAGCACTTAGGCTTAAACACTTGCGGAAATGAAAGATAGACAACGGAAAGGAACGACAAACACAAGAGAAGCAAGTGTAGGAATATTAGTTGTATTCCACAATGATGAAGTGAGTAAATTAGGAGGGGCTAACCTCTATTTATACATGAAGCCTCGTACATCTAACGGTCTAAAATGAATTACATGGACGGCTCAGATCGCCCCAAAATCTCTAAATCCCTAAAAACAAGGGGAGCCATGAAATTATTAAAATAAATAAGGAAAAATAAGATTACATTGCTTAAAATAGCAATGACTTATTCCAAAATCGGACTGGTGCGGAATCAAGCAGGCACCCATGGTGCGGAATCAAGCCCCTAGGGCCCCTGGTGCGTGCTGGCTGCACCCTGGTGCGTGCTGGCTGCACCCTGGTGCGGGCGGAATGCACCCTAGGGTGTGCTGGACGAACCCCAGTGCTGAACTGGCTCGGTCGCGGGCTGGCGGTCCGTGACACTAAATCGAATAAATAGAGATAAAGCTCTACCAAAGAGTAGCACTAGTGGCCACTGGTGCATTGAGGAAACATAATGTAGAACTTTTCAACCAACACAATTTAATATATATTGTACATATCACTAAATCATCTATATTCTATTATTAAACCTTTTTGGGTAATCTATTTTATTCTTTTTACTATCAAATTTTTCTATCGTTTAGAGATTCATTAATTGGTCAAATAGTAAAAATATTCATATTATCTTATTTTATGTGAATTCGAATCCTAACATTTATATTTAAAATTTATACCTAATAAAAAATTCTTTCGTTTAGGAATGTGCACAGATGTGTTTGGATGGTTAAGGCAGTAAGATCCGGACTTTTGGTGTATTGATTTCCCTTATCAATGTGACATTTTTTACTGGTTAATTGGAAAGAAATTTTGACGAGAATCATACTAATAACATATTATAAAATAAGGATAAAGTAAGTAAAATAAATTTTGACGAGAATCATACTAATAACATATTATAAAATAAGGATAAAGTAAGTAAAAGAAATTTTCCTTATCGATTTTTTTCAATTAAAAAAAGAACAATGAATATATTTATAAGAGAAATTTATATTATTTTTTCAATATATGATGGCCTTCTTTGGTAAATAGCGGATATCAGATTACATTAGCTGATAGTCGATAACTGATTCCATTAGCGGATTATATTAGCTGATTGTATAAAAGTGTTTGGTAAAATTAACTGATAGCTGTTTGATTATTTAAACAACCAAAATGACATAAGAACATGCTTATATTCGAGGTTTGTTTGAATAATTTATTAGTTATCAATATTTGTATTTATAAAAAAAATTATCAATATTTGTATTTATTAATATTAATTAGATTATGAAAAATAATTTTTTAATATAAAATTACTAAGCATATTTGAATGATCTATGTATTAATTATTATTTATATAATTTTTTTAATACAATTTAATTAACTATTTGTAAAACTTAATCTTTGATTTTGATATAACAAATATTTCAAGGACCAATTTGCAAAGAAAAATATTTTTTTAAGTGCACAAGTTTCTAAAAAACTTACAAATAAAATTATCAAAAAATGTTTAAACTTAAAACCCAATCCCTATGGATTTTCCTAAGTGTTTTTCCAAGCAAAAAGATTGATTTTTGCATAGCTGTTTCGATACACCTTAAAGTGTTTTGAAACGGGTATTTACAATTTCAAAATGTTTCAAAACGGAAGAAAATGTTTCAACACGGTAGTTTCGAAACAGCTCAGTTCGTTTCGATACGGGGGTTGTGAAAATTCAAACTGAGCATTAAATGAGTCGACCGTTGCTTGTCAGAAACTGTTTTATTGAAAACCAATTATGTGTTTCGAAACGGTTAAAGATGTTTCGAAACGAGTGTTTTACAGTTTCAAATCATTTCGGTATGAGCACGACTTGTTTCGATACAACCTCTTAAATACTCCCAACGGCTCTTTCTGGTTTGGTCACGTTTCGGTACGGGTAGTTGCAGAACATCATTTATGGTGGGAAGATGAAGTCCCAACGGCTATATTTATGATGTCAACCACCCAAACGGCTAGAAATCAATGAGAAAGTATAAAAGCAAGCATTTTAAGCACCAGCAACAACTATTGAACCCAAAAGAATCATCCAAGCATCAAATCCAAATTCGTGGGCCTTTTAGTGTCAAATTTGTACCCAACTCAATTGTGTCTTCATTGTAATTTTTCTATTGAGATTTTGGGGTGTGATTGATTGTAATTGAGTAAACAATTAGCCTTTGAGAGGTACAATCAAAGTTTGCCTATCTTCCTTTGTATTAGAGTGATATTGGATCAATTTTGGGTTAAGAGATTGATTGATTTGTAAGGTTTCCTCCTAAGTTGAGAAAAGAGGATGAATTCAAGTTAGTGAATTGTTGAAATCCTCAGTATGGTGTTGAGGTAGTGGATGTAGAGCTTGTTCGAAGCTTGAACCACTTTAAAATTGCCTTGTCTTCATTTTTACATTATCCTTTTGCACACTTCAATTTTTATTCCACTAATTCACCCCCTCTTGGCGTTTAGCCATCGTTTGATCAACTCAAGAATTGGTATTAGAGCTACACTCATTAGAATCATCAACACCCTCTTGAGTAGATCTTGGAAGAGTTTGATCAAGCACACTTCAATCGACATCTTTCTATGGCATCCACCTCCGGCCAAAATCTCTACGAGTCTCTATGCATCACCAAACAACCATTCTTCATGGGGATAACTATCCTTATTGGAAGAACCAGATGCGGCTCTTCATCAAATCAAATGACTACATGGTGTGGGATGTGGTAGAAGATGGTCCTACAATTCCAATGAAGAGAGATGGTGAAGTGGGGCTTGTTTCGAAGACTAAAGCCGAAATGACCGATGAAGATAGAAGACGATTGCAAGTCAACGAAAAAACCTTGCACATAATCTTTTGTGCTCTCGGTCCCAACATATACTCAAAGGTGTCTTCAGTCGAAAGTGCTAAAGAAGTGTGAGACACCCTAGAGATTACATATGAAGGAACAAATGACGTCAAGGAGACGAAGATCGGGTTGGTCAATTTGAGTTATGAAAACTTCATAATGGAAGCCGATGAAAGTGTCTCCAAGATGTTTGATCGGTTCTCGGTCATTGTCAACGGACTAAAGGGCTTCGGTGAAGTTATTCCCAAAGATAAGCTAGTCCAAAAGCTACTCTACTCTCTTTTGGAATCTTGGGATGGCAAGAGGACGACTATCATCGAAGCTCGAGATTTGAAGACTCTTAAGCTAGACGCCCTTGTTGGATCTCTACTCACCTATGAGATCATGAAGCAAGGGAGAGAAGAAGAGAAGAAGAAGGAAGAGGAAAAGGTAGAGAAGAAAGAGGTTAAAAAAGAAGAAGCTAGGAATTGCACTCAAAGCATCATACAACGAAAGCGTTTCAAGTGAGGAGGACGAAGATAAGGTCATGTTAGCCAAACGATTCACTCAATTCATAAAGTCCAATCGAGGAAGAAAATTCAATAGAAGATGAGACTTCAAGAATAAAGGAAAAGAGGAAGAAAAGGATCAACTCATTTGTTATGAGTGCAAGAAACTCGACCATATCCGAACCGATTGCCCTCAATTGAGAAAGAAGAGCTTTGGAAAGAAGAACAAGCTCAAGGCTCAAATGGCAACTTGGAGTGACGAGGAGTCATCCGAGGAAGTGACCAATCTTTGCCTCACGGCCCTTGACGAGGATCACATGGTAAACTCTAACTCATCTCTTACTTATGATGAATTATATGATGAGTTACAAAATATTTATGATGAATTGGTTGAGAATACAAAGAGTCTATTTTGAAAAGCAAGAAAACTATTCCCGATTTGAAAAATCAAAATGAGTCTCTTTTAAAATCCAATTCAGAATTGGAAAAAAGGTTTTGTATTTGATTAATCTTTTTTGAAAAGTATATTTGATTAATCTTTCAAATGATCTCAAAAAGAAAAATCTTGATTTAGAAAAACTTCTTTCTGATTTTCAAGATTATCACACCAAGGAGGTAGATAATCTCAAAACTTCTCTTACCATTGGGAAACATGTTTCTGAAAAATGAAGTTCTTCAAAACCCAATATGTTAAGAGAAAACCATTTTACCCCAAACAAAGTGGCTTTCAAAAGCAATCCAAAGTTAAAAGAATTAGGAGTGTATGAGTTCCTAAGGAACTTATTCTTTCTAATAATTTAAATGATATTGCTTCTTGGATTCCTAAGGGAACCAAGCTTTTGGGAGCTAACACTCATGGACCCAAAATGATTTGGGTACCAAAATCAAGGAACTAATCTCTATTTATAGGGGGAGCATTGCTACAAGGCCAAAGCTTCAAGTCAAAACACTTGGTACCTTGATAGTGGATGCTCAAGACATATGACCGGAGACAAGAGTAGATTCAAGGAGCTCAAGCCAAAGCATGGTGGAGTAGTGACATTTGGTGACAACTCCAAAGGTCATATTGAGGGTATTGGCTCCATTGGTAACCACTCTTCCATATTCATTGAAAATGTCTTATATGCTAACGGTCTTAAGCATAATTTATTGAGCATTAGTCAATTATGTGATAAAGGTTTTAATGTTCTCTTTGATAAAAATGATTTCAAAATAATAAACATTAAAACAAATCAATAGATGCTCATAGGGAATAGGATCTGCAATATTTATATGGTGCATTTAGATGACATACATTGATCCCCTGCATGTTTAGTTGCACATGATGAGAATAAAGAATGGTTGTGGCATAGGAAACTTTGGCATGCTAGCATAAGTATTTTAGAAAAATTAGCTTCACAAGATCTAGTTAAAGGTTTACCCAAACTAAAATTTTCATTAGATAAAATTTGTAATGCATGTGCTAAGGGTAAACAAAAGAGAACTTCATTTAAACCCATTAATGATGTTTCAACTAGTAGGGTATTACAACTAATCCACATGGATTTATTTGGGCTAATTAAGACTATGAGCTTGGGTGGTAAATCATATGCTTTTGTGCTTGTTGATGAATTTTCTAGATACACTTGGGTTCTATTCTTAAGTACTAAGGATGAGGTTTTAGAAAGTTTTATTACATTTACAAAAATTACACAAAATGATCTTAATCATAAAATTTCACACATTAGAAGTGATCATGGAACCGGATTTCAAAATATGGGTTTTGAAAATTTTTGTAATGAAAATGGTAATAGCCATAATTTTTCGGCTCCTCGAACTCCTCAACAAAATGGGGTAGTTGAGAGGAAAAATAGAACTTTAGAAGAAATGGTTAGGACTATGTTTTGTGAAAACAACTTACCTAAGTATGTTTTGGGCAGAAGCCACTAATACGGCTTGTTATATCATTAATAGAGTAATGATTAGGTCTATTTTAAAGAAAACACCTTATGGGATTTTAAAATCCAAAAAGCCTAACATTAGCTATTTTCACCCATTTGGTTGTAAATGTTTTGTTTTAAACAATGGAAAAGAACACTTAGGTAAATTTGATGCCAAAAGTGATGAAGCAATATTTTTGGGTTATTCCCTAAACTCTAAAGCCCACCGTGTATTTAAGTAAAGAACTTTGGTTGCTGAAGAGTCTATACATGTTGTTTTCGATGATAATCTCCTTCCGAGGAAGGATTCTTGTGATGATGATGATGTAGGGATCATTGAAGCCATTGATGGAGGAAAAACATCAAAGGTGAATGAGATTCCAACCAAAGAAGAAGAACCACAAGATCCACCTCTACAAGCATTGCATGAAATGTCTCTTGAGGAAAATGAAGTACGCTATCCAAGGGAGTACAACTATGTCAAAGGTGGTGAAATCTTGGGTGATCCATCTAAGGGGGTAACCACTCGATCTTCTCTTAAACTTTTGAACAATGTTGCATTTATTTCATGCATTGAGCCTAAAAATATCAAAGAAGAATTGAAAGATGATTTTTGGATTTTGGCCATGCAAGAAGAATTAAATCAATTTGAGAGAAGTAAAGTATGAACATTAGTTGAAAGGCCTAGTAATCAATCTACTATAGGAACTAAATGGGTCTTTAGGAATAAACTAAATGAGAGTGGTAACATAGAGAGGAACAAGGCTAGGCTTGTTGCTCAAGGTTACACTCAAGAAGAGGGAATTGATTTCGATGAAACTTATGCACTTGTAGCTATAATAGAAGAAATTAGGATGCTTCTTCCATTTGCATGTTATAATGAAATCAAGCTTTTTCAAATGGATGTCAAAAGCGCTTTCTTAAACAGTTTTATAAATGACGAAGTGTATGTGAAATAACCACCCGGTTTTGAAGATCCCAAATTTCCAAACTAACAAAAGCTTTATATGGTTTAAAACAAGCTCCAAGAGCATGGTATGAAAGACTTTCAAACTTTTTGGTTGAAAAAGGTTCTGAAAAAGGAAAGGTTGACGCCACACTTTTCATTAAAATAAATGGAAAAGACATATTAGTAGTTCAAATTTATGTTGATGATATTATTTTCGGTTTTACTAATGAGTTGCTTTGTTAAGATTTTTCTAAGTTGATGCAAGGTGAATTCGAAATGAGCATGATAAGGAGGGCTCTCATTCTTTTTGGGACTCCAAATCAAGCAAATGAAGGACAACATCTTCATCTATCAATCTAAGTACATCAAACACATGCTCAAGAAGTTTGGCTTGGAGCATGTGAAGCCCCAAGCTACTTCAATGAGCTCATCCATAAAACTTGACAAAGATGAAGGAGGTAAGTGTGTCGATTCCAAGCTTTATCGTTCTATGATTGGATCTTTGCTCTACCTTACCACAAGTAGACTGTATATTATGTTTAGTGTTTGCTTGTGTGCTAGGTTTCAAGCTAGTCCTAGAGAATCACACCTTATAGCTGTTAAGAGGATTTTTAGGTACCTTAGAGATACACCGTGTTTAGGTCTTTGGTACCCTAGAGATTCCTCTTTTAACCTTCATGCATATTCGGATGCGAATTATGGGGATGCAAAATAGATAGGAAAAGTACCTCCGGAACATGTCAATTTTTAGGTAGTATGCTCATATCTCGGTTCTCTAAGAAACAAAATAGCGTAGCCTTACCTACCGCTGAAGCAGAGTACGTATCCTTAAGGAGTTGTTGTGCTCAAGCCCTTTGGATGAAGCAACAACACGTAGATTATGATGTTCAAATAGATACCATACCCCTTAGGTGTGAAAACACTAGTGACATTTGTCTTACTAAGAATCTCATCCAACACTCTAGAACCAAACATATAGAAATAAGACATCATTTCATTAGGGATCATGTCTTGAAAAAAGGATGTTATTCTAGAATGTGTAAACACCTTAAACCAACTAGCAGACATATTTACCAAACCTCTAGATAAAGAGCGTTTTTGGACCTATTGAGTTGAAAGGTGCTCGATTCCTTCAACCGATCTTGCTCACCAAGTGGTGGAGAGGTGAATTTTAGGTGGATGTGGTGTGGGAAGCTAAAATAAAGATGACACAATGATTTTAGAATGGTTCAACCTTCTAACCAAGGTCTACATCCACTACCTTAGCTTCCCACTAAGGATTTCCAATCAATACACTATTGATTCGTCCCCTTTTCTAGGCTTAGGAGGAAACCCTTTTACACCGATCAAGCTTTCTACCCAAAGCCTTGATCAAGCCCTCTTTACAAGAGAAAAAATATGCAAACTTAAATCCCTCTAATAGGTATTTGTTTGCTCAATAATGCACTCACCCAAAACCTAAAACACTTGAGCAAATTTGACAATTTTGGCTCACTAGTGTTTGTATATACAAGAATTGACAATTTACGTACAAAGACACTTTTTGATCATTTGTTGATTGACAATTGAAGCATTAACCATATCTTGATGCTTAGAGGTCTCTTTTATACTCCTTAATGAGTTTGTAGCCGTTACTAGCCGTTGGGGATGAATTGGAGCAGTTGAAGACTTTATTTCCCACCACAAATGCAGTTCTGCTGCTGCCCGTATCGAAACGCTCGAACCCGTTTCCTTACGCTCTTTAAGTAGAAAGAGTCATTGCAGTCTTGATGAGCATCCGTATTGAAACGCCATGGGCCGTATCGAAACGTTAGGCATCGTATCGAAACGCTCTGCATTTAAATGTTAGTTGGAAAATAGCCGTTGGGGTTTATGACCGTTGTGGTCGATGCCACGTAGGCGTATCGAAACGGCATAGCCCGTATCAAAATACTGGGCAAAAACCTCATCCAAAAAAGATCTGTTTCGATACCCGTATCGAAACGTTTTTGCTACTGGAAGACACCGTATCGAAACACCTAAGGGTGTTCCGAAACACCTTGATGGTTTTGTGTAGTTTCGCTTTTGAAAACACGTAAAACCCTTTTGAAAACATCTCTGAACATAGTTTCAAGTTATTTGGACTTTGGAAATAGTTTTGAATTCTTTTAAATTAGTCCAAAAACATTTTTCAATTATTATATCAAAACATTAGTTCTACAAGACCCTTAGTAGAGAGTTAGGTTCAACAAGCATTTCTTGACCTTTTAGGGCCTTTTATGCAAAATTTGCTTGAATCCATTTTAATTCTCATGCTTATGTGTTTTTTATCTTATTTGCATTTATGCTTGTAGTTAGGAGGAGTATGTACTTATTTTTTCCTATAGGTCTTGTTCATTCATCATGATCATGCATTTAGAATCGATTGAAAATTGATTTTTCTGCTACTTTGTGCCAAAGTTTCACATTCTGGCACATGTGTATCGAAATGGGTCTCCCGGTTACGATACGAGCTACTTCTATAGAAAGACATGGACTTTAACGGTATCAAAACGACCTAAAAATGATTCGATACGATTTGCCACTGGAAATAATTGTATTGAAACAACCAACACCTGTTTCGATACAAGCATCTTGTAAGAGATACAGTCAAGCATGTATCGTAACGGCTTAAAAGCGTTTTGATACGATTTGCCACTGAAGAATCAAGTTTCGGAACGATCAGAAGTGTTCCAATACGCCTGTTTCGATACGACAATAACTCGTATCGAAACGCGTATCCGCAGCAACCTCTTTAAGGAGTTTCCTTCTCTAAATCAAATTTTGTCAAAACCAAAACTCCTAAAACCCTAACTTTTCCTATAAATACTCACCAAACCTAAATGATTTTCACACAAATCTTGAGGGTTTTTGATCTTCAACTCCAAACTAAGCAAGCTTCATCAATCTTGTGCTTGATCATCCATTCATTCTTCCACATTCTAAAATCAAGGTATTTTTCTTTTCATTTTCGTTCAAAATATATGATGTAATTATGTTACTTTTGTAAATAATATTTCCTCATACTATGGGTTTTGAAGTTTTTGCAAAAGATTTTCAAAATTCGAATTTTTTTATTCGAGTATAAATTTTTTTAACCGTATCATTTTTTATTCTGTTTTTCAATTTTTTTACAATTTTTTATTGATGTATATTCTTCTAAACTATATTGCATAATCTCAAACATTGATTACAGGATTTCCATTGGATTGAATGTGGATCTTTGTGCATACATTTATTTTTCTTGCTTGCTTAATTTTTAGGCTTTACAAAAGGCATCCAAGAAGAGAAAGACTGAAGAAGTGGGTGAATGGTCTCACGAAGAAAACACCGCTCGCCCAAACCTATATCTTCTCTTCCAAAAGAGTCTCAAAACCAACGAATCACGTCTCAACTTCAAGATATTTCAAGACCACATTATTCTATGTGGGCGTATTGTTGATATCTCTTTTCTTAATTCCGACTGTTTTCAATTTAAATATCTCCATCTTTTACAACGTTGGAAGTTTATGACTTTTTTATCCATACCCGACATTCTTTATCGTAACCTTGTTCTACTTTTTTATGCGAATGCCCAGTGTGTGAATAATTCCGACCATTCCCAAGTCATTGTCATTTATTCCTTCCTAATGGGCAAAAAGATCCAAATTGAGCCCTCGGCCTTTGTCAATCTCTTAGGCCTTGAAGATACATGAATTGAAGATGAGAACTCACTTGGCCCTCAAACTGGATCGATCAATTCTTTAGATGCTCATGATCGTTTTCTTCATCTCATGATTTTGTGGTGGTTTCGCCCTTCCGAAGGCAAGTTTGCTCACATTTGCCAAGTGGATGACTTTTGGCTCAAGTGCTTCCGACAAGAGCTACAACCAAACCTTGTGAAGATTATGTTTTCCGAGATGGTTCACTCGATTAAGCACCACAATTCCGACTCCATCACATCATTCACCTATGAGACTGCTTTGAGCTACATCTTTTCTAAATTCGAGATTGACTGCTCTTATGATTTTCCGGAGTCTCTCAAGGAAAAGCTAAGTGAGACCACTCTCATACGGTTAGGTTTTCACTTCATCGAGGCTGAATGGGTTCATGTGGCAAGAGGCCCTCCGATTGATGCTCCACCTCAAGCCTAGTTGCTCCTCTAACCAATGATGCTCTTATGACCTTTCTTAATGAGCAATTCACCAGCTTGCACACCTACATCACCTCCGAATTTGCTATCATCGACACTCATTTTAAATTTTTGAAGAATCATGTTCTTGGTGTGGAAAATCGTCTCTCTTCTTTTGAGACTCAACAAACCTCCATAGATCTCTCCTTTACTAGGTTCTATGGTGAATGGAGGTAATTTAGAAGGAGTCAAGAGGAAGACAAAGATGAAGACGAAGATGATGAGGAGTCCTAGTCTTGCATTGCATCTCATATAATGTCATTTAGGACTTTATTTATTATGCACATATCTATGTTTTTAAGACCTATGCTTTAATTTTCTAGTTGTTTGAATTATGCTTTTAGGATTGAGTTTGGATTTTAATTTGCTTTGGATTTAGGCTATAAATGACTATTATGTTGTTTTCTTTAATGTTACATCTTTTATTTCTTATTGGATACTATGTGATTTTGATCTAACAAAAAGGGGAGAAGTGATTGTAGGCCAATTTTTTTATTTGAAAACTTAATTTTTGAAAATCTATAGGGAGAGTAAGCTTTTCAAAATTTTCAAAACTTAAAAATTTATATTTGGTTTTGTTAAATCAAAAAGGGAGAGATTGTAAAACCTAACCTTTAATTTTTATATGACAAATATTTCAAGGACCAATTTGCAAAGAAAAATAAATTTTTAAGTACATAAATTTCTCAAAAACTAACAAGTAAAATTATACAAAAAAAATGTTTAAAGTTAAAACTCAATCCCTATGAATTTTCCTAAGTGTTTTTCCAAGCCAAAATATTGATTTTTGCACGGCTATTTCGACACACCTTAAAGTGTTTCGAAACGGGTTTTTACAGTTTCAAAATGTTTCTAAACGAAAGAAAATGTTTTGATACAGTAGTTTCGAAACGGCTCAATTTGTTTCGATACGAGGGTTGTGAAAATTCAAACTGAGCATTAAATGAGTCGACTGTTGCTTGTCAAAAACCGTTTTATTAAAATTTAGTTATGTGTTTCGAAATGGTTAAGGATTTTTCGAAACGAGTGTTGTACAGTTTCAAATCGTTTCAGTACGAGCACGACTTGTATCGATACGACCTCTTAAATACTCCCAACGACTGTTTCTGTTTTGGTCACATTTTGATACATGGCATGTCGTTTCGGTAC
Source organism: Hibiscus tridactylites (assembly GCA_958450335.1). Taxonomy (NCBI): domain Eukaryota; kingdom Viridiplantae; phylum Streptophyta; class Magnoliopsida; order Malvales; family Malvaceae; genus Hibiscus; species Hibiscus tridactylites. Next base: position 15,498,313 of record OY288276.1, on the reverse strand, counting down.
GGGTAGTTGTAGAACAACATTTATGGTGGGAAGATGAAGTCCCAACGACTATATTTATGATGTCAACCACCCAAACGACTAGAAATCAATGAAAAGTTATAAAAGCGAACATTTTAAGCACCAACAACAACTATTGAACCCAAAAGAATCATCCAAGCATAAAATCCAAATTCGTGAGCCTTTTAGTGTCAAATTTGTACCCAACTCAATTGTGTCTTCATTGTAATTTTTCTATTGAGAGTTTGGGGTCTGATTGATTGTTATTGGGTAAATAATTAGCCTTTGAGAGGTACAATCAAAGTTTGCTTATTTTCCTTTGTATTAGAGTGATATTGGATCAATCTTTAGGTAGAGAAATTGATCGATTTGTAAGGTTTCCTCCTAAGACGAGAAAAGGGGACGAATTCAAGTTAGTGAATTGTTGAAATTCTTAGTAGGGTGCTGAGGTAGTGAATGTAGAGCTTGTTCGAAGCTTGAACCACTCTAAAATTGCCTTGTCTTCATTTTTACATTATCCTTTTGCACCCTTCAATTTTTATTCCACTGATTCACCCCTCTTGGTGTTTAGCCATCGTTTGATCAACTCAACATTCTTAAATTTAAATACAAATATAAAAGTGTGAGAATAAAAAAAAAATATTAGTTTACAAATGTCACAATGTTAATACGTGAGGGTGAAGAATTAAAATAGAAAATGTTAAATTTATGTTATTTGGAGATTTTTTTATAACTGTTAAGGGTAAAAAGGTCTTTATAACTCTTATGTCAAAACCTATAATTTCAAAAAGCTCATATTAGCAGTTTTTTTTTCAAAATTAGAGGTTTTCACCGATTCGCTATTCACCAAACATTCAAATTAGTAGATTTGACTGGTTTCTAATATTAGCTCAAACCTCTAATTTTAGCTCAAACCACCATTTACCAAACATCGATGCTTCTCTAACTTTTATTTATTGACATAAAAGCATATGTCATGTAAAGCTCTAATGTTAATGGACATCAAAATCTTAATAACAAAATACATCAGAATCTAATATAGTGCGTAGATTTTTTTAACACATTAACCATGGAACTTTATTGATAAATAAAATAAAACTAAAACATAATTTAATAAAGGTTTTTGTTCGTTATAGATTACATCGACAAACAGCTCAAAATGAGATCAAGCTGTACGTGACCGCCGACAAACACATATAAAAAACAAGCGTTGTGAGGATCATCATATGGACACCAAAATCCTACAAAAATAACCATAAAAACGTGCCACAAGGTAGAGATGGTGTCATAAAAGCAGAGAAAATGTGCTACAAAGGCAGAGGAAAGCGCAACAAAATGTACGGAAAAAAACAAAACAAATAAAAGAAAACAAATAAAATATGAATCATCGGCTGTCGATAATCAGTACAAAGACTAGCGTCGTCGCCGATTAAACAAAAAAGCAATCGGCTATGTTTGAAAAAAATGAGAAAGGAGTTAGGGTTTTCTTAAAATATTTGTAACATTAATATTGTTTTTGTACTAACCTAACCAAGCGAGAATGAAAAATAAATGACAATATTTTGACAAGCAGTTATTTATTAATATGGACAACATGGGCAGAAGTGCGTCGAAATATTGAATTTTAAAAAAATATAATAATTTATTAGAAAATTAAACACAAAGTTTAAAAGGTAATATTTAATTTTTTTAATATTTATACTTTCAAAGACTTAGTCGACTATTAGGGGCACTATGAACGACTGCTCAAGGGCCTAACAAGTCTAGACCCTAAATATTAATTATTCTTATTTTCTAAAATTTATTTTTAATTTATCAAATGGATAAATAATATAACATTAAAATTTATCTAATATATAAATTTTTTAGCAAGAGCTTGAATTCTTTTGGACCCTAACATAGCATCGCCACTTATAGACAAAAAAATGAATAAATAAAAATAATAACTTATGTACAATTTGTTCGGATGAGGGAAAATATGATAATGATTTTTTTAGTAAGGGCAAATGGTATTTTTTTAATAAATAGGTAGCTTTTAAGATGATATATAGAAGTTGATGGTTACTAAAAAATTGTATGAGAGACAATGTATTTTTTTTAACAATAAAAGTAAAATACCTACATATCCCTATTAACTTATTAGCTTTATTTTTTTTGAAAAAATTTAATTTAATTAAAATCTTACATAGAGAGAAAAAAAAGGACTTAAAAAAAGAAAAGAAATGCTCATAATAAATTTAGAATCCATATTCTAAGAGAATATGAGATAACAAAAATGAGCCGTTTAATTATAATTACTTTATCAATTACAATTTACGAGGTAACGAGATAACAAACATATGTTTGCTCACTTATTAGCTTTATTTTGAAAAAGTAAGTGTGTTTAATTCTTTTGTGAACTTAGTTATAATCACTTTATTCATGATATCAATTTAATAAAATTATTAAATATAGTAAATTTTGTTATAAATACGATATGAGTGAACAGGAATATTTTAGATAAAAAATATTTTTTAAAACTTAATTAAATAAGTAAATATAGGTATAGTGAAAATGGTTTATACATAAATTTATTTATCTTGAGTTCGTTCCTCAAATAGTGGTTTTTATTTTTTATCCAAAAATTATATAAAAATAAGAAAGTTCAAATTACAATAATATTATTAATTACCATTTACAAAAGGGGATTTTAGATATTTTATACAAGCTTAATACAAAAATAAGTATCCAAATTTTACCTCCTTTTAATTTTAGGTGTCTATTTTATTTAAAATAAGTACTTAATATTTTATTTCATTAATTTTAGGTGCATAGTATTTAACCGCCGTTAAAAAATTGTTAACCAATTAAAATTTGACATGTGGCATGTTTTATTTTATTTTATTATTAATTTTTTAAAATTCAGATTTTCAAAAAAATCCTGAAATTCTAAAAAAAAATCAAAATAGCCTCCAAATCCTTAAATTCCTAAGTCTCAAACCCCGATTCCAATTGTTGCCGCCACCAATCGTCTACAATTTGCCTACTACTTCTATTTCTAGATTCCAATGACCATTTACCCCATCATTTTGTCGCCGAAAGTGGACGTACGACGTACATAACGTCGAAGGAAGTTGAATTCGCGAAAGGAAGTCGATCGGCACACCTACCGTTGATTACTGGTGATGGGTGATTGGGAGTAATGGACGACGACATCCGAAGGCGGTAATGGTGGGGGTCTGGTGAAGCTATCATCGACAACAACGACGACAATTTTGAGGATTTTGGGATAGTGATTTGGGATTATTTTGGGAGATTTTGAAAATTTTGAGTTTTTAAAAATTATTTTATTTTCAGTAAAAACAAATCAAAAGAAAATTAAAATTAAAGCTACATGTCATGTTCTGATTAAATAACATTTTTTTTTAATCAACTGTTAACAGGCAAACACTTAAAATTAACAAAATAAAACATTAAGCACATATTTTTATAAAAAAATATAAATTAAAGTTAAAAAAAATGTAATTTAGACACTTATTTCTATATTAAGTCTTTTATATATGGTTGACAGTTAAAACCAAGTTAAGTTAACTTAGAAGTCAACTTAAAGAAAATTTATCATATCAATTTCTAGAATGAAATAAACATCCACTGAGAGGAGAAGAACGACAGGTGAAGCCCACCATCCACCTCGTGGAGATTGGTCTAAATCATTTTATTTAATCTGTTATAGACTATAGAAGAAAAATTATTTAACTAATTCATATTGTATTAATTACTCTTTGTTTATATTATATTGAGTCCACTTTTCCTCTAAAATATAATCAAATGTAGGGTGGGCGGATCGAGGATGGTTTTGTATTTCCCACTCCGTCCTCAACATTTGCGGGAACGGTTTTGGGAAATCCCCATTAAACACTTTGGAGATCTTTTCGTCCTCATACCCATCATTTACGGTTCCCCGCGGTTTTCGGTTAATCCTAATACCCAAAAATATAAATTAATTTATAAAAAAATACTCAACATTAAATCTCAAAAATTACAAACATAAAAGATAAATTTAGTTTTATCAAACAACAAACAAATAATTTCAAAACTATAAAACATGACTTAAATATTAACTGTTTGAAACATGGCATCTTGAACTACCTTTAAAAGAAAATATGCGATTAATAATCTACAGTTTCAAATAATGGTATGTTTGTTCTAAAAGAAACTAGATTCGATAATTTTTCCAATCATATAAATTACTTCTTCTAATTTTATTCATACGATTTATGGTGAATTATCGAAGTCACTTTTATTGTTGTTTTTAGAAACAACCTGTTGTCTTTTCTTCTAACATTTGCTCACTCAAAAATTAATAATTCCTAATATGTAACTCGAAATCAATAACGATTTGTTTTAAACAAATCTAGACTTTCGTGTGATTATATAAATATAACGCCCACTTCCTAATTTAACTTGTAGAATTTTTTGGTGATTTTTCAAAGTCATCACTAATTTTTTTATAAAAAAAATATGCTGCCAATTTTTTATGACCTTTCAACATTCAAATATTCACATAATTTAGAATACATATCTAAATCAATCACCGTGTATTTCAAACAAAACTAGACTAAATCATGTTTACAACAATGTATAGATAACATTCTAATTATTTGTATAGAATTTACAAAGAATTTTCAAACTTACTCTAGCCGGCCATACTCGGGTGAGAATAGATTTTTGATGAAACATAAGTAAATTACCCTATTGGCTATCAAACTTCGTAAAATATCAGGATACCTACAGATATTTTGGGGATTCTTGCGAATTTTTTTAGGGATCCCCACGGTGATTTATACGAGTACGGTTCGGTTATCCTCACGGTTCAGATATAGCAATCTCCGTCCCCATCCCCATTTCAGCTCCAGTTATAAAGTTTCCTCATCCCTGTCCCCATATAGGTAAGGATTTCGGTTATTCCCCATACCCATCGGTTTTGATCCCCACGGTTTTCGGTTATTCCCCACTCGATTGCCACCCCTAATCAAATGTAATAATATTAAGCGAGGTTCACATTTAACAACTCCATGCACTGTTATATTAACTGTTTGAAACATGACTTAAATATTAACTGTTTGAAACATGGCATCTTGAACTACCTTTAAAAGAAAATATGCGATTAATAATCTACAGTTTCAAATAATGGTTTGTTTGTTCTAAAAGAAACTAGATTCGATAATTTTTCCAATCATATAAATTACTTCTTCTAATTTTACTCATACGATTTATGGTGAATTTTCGAAGTCACTTTTATTGTTGTTTTTAGAAACAATATGTTGTCGTTTCTTCTAACATTTGCTCACTCAAAAATTAATAATTTCTAATATGTAACTCGAAATTAATAACGGTTTGTTTTAAACAAATCTAGACTTTCGTGTGATTATATAAATATAACACTCACTTCCTAATTTAACTTGTAGAATTTTTTGCTGATTTTTCAAAGTCATTACTAATTTTTTTATAAAAAAAATATGCTGACAAAATTTTATGACCTTTCAACATTCAAATATTCATATAATTTAGAATACATATCTAAATCAATCACCGTGTATTTCAAACAAAACTAGACTAAATCATGTTTACAACAATGTATAGATAACATTCTAACTATTTGTATAGAATTTACAAAGAATTTTCAAACTTACTCTAGCCGGCCATGCTCGGGTGAGAATATATGTTTGATGAAACATAAGTAAATTACCCTATTGGCTATCAAACTTCGTAAAATATCAGGATACCTACGGATATTTTTGGGGATTCTTGCGAATTTTTTTAGGGATCCCCACGGTGATTTATACGAGTACGGTTCGGTTATCCTCACGGTTCGGATATAGCAATCCCTGTCCCCACCCCCATTTGAGCTCCAGTTATAAAGTTTCCTCATCCCGTCCCCATATAGGTAAGGATTTCGGTTATTCCCCATACTCATTGGTTCGAATCCCTACGGTTTTCAGTTATTCCCCACCCGATTGCCATCCCTAATCAAATGTAATAATATTAAGCGAGGTTCACATTTAACAACTCCATGCACTGTTATATATGTCAATCATTTTATATTAATTACTTATATTTTTAATTTAATTTTTTAGATAAATAATTAATTTTATTATCTAAAGATAGCATAAATATCTTAAAGAATCATACAATAGAACCAAAAAAACTAGTACTAACCTATTATATACAAAATATCCTAACATTTATAAAATAGATTAAAATTATTAGTAGTACCTATGAAATCTGTTTTGGACAATTTTTTAGTTTAAATTTGTGAAGTCTTTTGCTAAAATAATATTTTGTCTTTGTTGAGAGTCATTTTCGTGGAGAGAGAAATTATTAATTTATTACAGTTTCTAAGTCACTGTCATTGTTAATTAACAAAACCCCACAAACAGATTCGGGCAATTAAATTTGATTTTCTATTTTTTTTCATTGTAGTTTGTAAAATATTTGAATTATATAGACAAGGGTTTACTGGTGGAGTTCTGCGTGTAAAATCATTTTTATTTTTTGTGTGATGAGATTACAATTCTAAAATATGTTATACTTATTTAGAACAGATATTACTTGTAATCACTCTAGCTTTCTTAAAAAAATATATATATATATATGTTATACTTATAATTACAACAAAATATTATAAAATCATTGAATTAAATCAAATAAATATTTTTGAGGTTTGGAAATATTATACTTTTTACGATTTGATTCTACTCATGGTCATAGCTACTCAAATATATAATATTTGTTTCTACTTTTTAAAAACATATATATCCTATAGTTTATATTTAAAGTTTGTGATTGCTTATACTCAAAAAAGTTTGTAATTGGTTCTTCTAGTATATTAATTTATAAGGTTCAAACTTAAACTAACTACATAAACATGTAAGGTTAGTTAGTCTTTACTTGAAAATTTTATAAATAAGTTTATATAATATAACATAAGTTATGACCAAATCAGAATTTATATAAAATTGTAATTTTATGATTAAAATAAATGAATATGATAAGTAAAGGACAATTATCAAAGCAAACTTGGTACTTGGTAGGGTCAGCGTACGCAGGAAATCAAAGTAACGAGTTGAGCTGACGAAGTAAAAGTTGGTAGTTTAGTTTGCAGGGGATGAAAATCAACGGTTCCTGGAACTTGCAACGAAAGGGCAAAGCAAGCTCTTAATCGCCGGGACACCCTTTATAAATACACCAACAAATCTTGCCTGCCATTTCCAAAACAATATCATTTTCCTCTACCGTATAAACTCCACCATGAAGGTATGGAAACCAATCATATGGTTTTAATATGCATTCGAATTCATTCAAAAAAGTTTTGAGTTTGATTGATTTTTGTTCTCTTTTTTTTTTCCCAGAAAAAGATGGTAGTGAAAGTACAAATGAATACAGAAAAATCCCGCACCAAGGCGTTGAAAATTGCAGTTGGTCTCCCAGGTTTGATTTTCAACTCATTCTGATTACAAAATCTGGGGATTTTATGCTGATAGTTGCCGGTTGGGGTTTGTTTTGAAAGGGGTGGTGTCGGCTTCGTTGAAGGGCGACGATAAGAGCCAAATAGAGGTGACGGGGGACGGAGTGGATGCAGTTAAGCTGACAAGTCAGCTAAGGAAGCACGTTGGGTATGCGGAGCTGCTGAGCGTGGCGGATGATAAAAAGGAAGAGAAGAAAGACGGGACAAAGTTGGAGCCACCGCTGTACTGTGTATCGGCGCCGTATTATTACCAGGCGGTGCCACCGTACGGATATGTCCAAGACCATGGACCCTCTTGCTCCGTCATGTAATCAGCGACACACAGAATTGTACACTTCACAGTTCACAGTCGACGACAATAAAATGACACAGATATACTACTTGGATAAAGTTCCTCAAATTTATATCATTTCAACATCACACCTCTAATCTATGTTTCATATGGAGATACCATTTTTATTGGTTTTGGAGATTGGGTTCAAAGTTCAAATCTTTTTCATCTTCAAATTTTTTTTACGTATATACATTAAAGGGTTAATTGTATAATATTAAATTACGGTTGCAGTTGGGCCGTTCACGACTTTTTTTAAAAAAATTATAATTTTATATGCGGTTGCATTTTGCGATATTGCGATAACTTTTAAAATCATTAAGATGCGTCATTACATTACATTTTTTTGACAAAAAACGTTAATTACATTACATTGCGGCTATAGTTTAATATTATGATTAATTGTTTGTTTGATATATTTACTATACTCAATTCTTCAGTAGTTGGATTAAAATCCTCAATTGCGGGCACATATGTAAAATGTATTATGCTATTATAAAGTATGACATAAAATTAAGTGACCTATTATGTTAGGCGTGTCATAGGTATTAAAGTGTCATGGAAATAAAAGTGTAGATACCATAAGATATATTTATAATTCAATGAGGGGTAAAGTTATAAATATTTAATAGTTGCGGCTATATGTTTATTTTTATTTTTATTTTTGAAAACTAAGGTGATTACAAGAGATATATTATGGTTTAGTGCAACTGAATTTCCCATTTAATTCTTTAGCGTAATTCGTATCAGATATGATAGAACTGCTTTGCACTTTGCATTCGTTCGATAAGTTAATACTTGACACTGATTCTTTATTGATTGATTCAGTTTTTGGTTTGAGTTTTATAAGTGAATAAAGTTATGGTATTTAGCCATTAATTGATATTTATTAATTTGAATGCACTCTTAAGATTTCGGTAATAATAATAACTATTTGACTTTCTATTAAAAATTGGGACGTGTGAAGGTGAATGTTAATGTAGCGGTGAGGAGAACGACGAAGCAAGCTTCGATAAGTGGTGTTGTCTGTGATAATTCTGGGTCTTGGGTTCTCGGATTTGTGAGGAACATTGAAGCTTGCACAATGATTATGGCCGAGTTATGGGCAGTTTATGATGCGCTCACTCTTGTGTGGGAGCGAGGTTTTCGATTCGTGGATTTGGAAACAAATAGTAAAATAACGGCGACGATTCTGAACATGAAGTCTAATGTTTTGTCGGAGAATGCGTTGGTCCAACGATTGCGGAAACTTGTCCTTCAGGAGTGGGATTTGTCGGTAAAATTTATTTATCGTGAAGCAAACATGGTTGCAGATAAATTAGCGAGTTTGGTTCAGAATAGACAGTTAGGGAGTTTGGTGTTTGATAGCCCTCCACCAGAAGTAATCCAGTTGCTTGCTGATGATATTGGGTGAGAGTTTGTTTGATTATTGTTTTGGTCGCTTGTAATTTTTTGTTCGTAACGCCATGTGTACTCTTTCCCCCCATTTAGGTGTAGAGGCTTTTTAATGAGGCACATGGTGTTACACCATCGCCATTTTACATAAAAAAAAAATTGGGACAACGATGCTCTTAGCTTTTATGTTTCATTATCATTCAGATTAGTCCCTATAATCTTTCGTTGATTTTATTTTGGTCAGAGTCGTTTTTTTTTTTATTTCTATAATCAATTAGTCTTCTTACATGTTGTACTTTAATCTCATGTTCACCACTATTCAATTATGTGAATTTGGTATTCTTGTATTTATGCTATGCAATATGTCAAAGTTTTTGGACATTTACTTGACAGACTATTTTAAATTCAATTTTTGGGTGACTTATAAAGTTAAGGACTGAATGCATTTAGTTTAATGAATTATAATGTTACTTTTTAAGTTTATAGTGAAATTTCTGGTAAATGTATGTTTAAGGATTTTTTTAAGAACCAGTCAAAGATTTAGGTTTTTTCGATTTTTGATAGCCCCATTCAGACAATTTTTTTCGGTTATATCGGAAACTTAAGTGTTATAAAAAAATTTAATTTTGACTGTTACAAAATTTTAAATTTGAATATCGGTATATTATATATTTTGAGATAAATTAATTAAAGTATTGTAACGCCCCGGGGTTAGGGCCCGGGAGATAACCGGGTTTGGTTAGATCGATTCGGGTTAAATTAGTGGGAGAAAACTATTTTAATAAGCACAAAAAGGATTTTTAATGAATAAGGGCAAAAAGGGAATATTGGAACTTAAAAAAAAGAGATTTTATTCAAAATACCATAATCTTCTTCACCAACACTTTTCACGTTACTTTTGCTAAAAACACCATTGTTACTATTCCATTGGAGCAAGCATCTCACCCACACAAGTTTTCAAGGTAATTTCTCTTTTGTTTTGATTTTTCCTTCCTTAAGCTTATTGTTGGTGAAAATCTTGTTTAAAACCCATTATTTGAATTTATTCCAAAAATGCTTTGAATTTGAAAAAGAGGAAATGAAGGGGTTTTCGTTTGGGTAGTTTGATGCCATATTTAAGGGTGTTTTTAATCTTGTTTTGGTGTCCTAAAAATGTTGAGATGGTGGCTAAATTTAGGGAAACCCGAAACTAAAAAAAAGAAGGGGTTTTTGGAGTTGAAAATGTGGGTTTTTGGGTTGTTCTTGTGTGGAACCTAGGGCTGATAGTTTCTAGAACTTGGGTGAGTGTTTTGGGTGTTGAAAGGTGTAGTTTTGATGGTAAATTTGTTGGGTTTTGACTGCTAGTTTGCTTGGGTCGTTTTGATGGTGTTTCCAAGTGTTCCGGGTGTGAATCAATTTGGTTTTGATGATGAATGATGAGTTTCTGTGTTGCTGCAAGTTTGAGGGCTTGTTTTGGGTCTAACGCATCATTTTTGAATTGGCTAGAAACGGGTGAAACAAGTTTGGGTTTTTTGGACGCGAGACCGGGTAGTTCGAAGGCTTGAATCGGTGTTTCGGCTATCGTTTGGGTTCTACAGTGAGTGGAAATGTTTTTGAGAGTTTAGATTGAGCTTGAAAGGCTAACCTAAGCTCGTGAGTAAGTATTTTAAGTTTACGTTTTATTTTTCCGGAGTTTGATATTTCAATCTTGTTATGCATTGTTGATATGAGATGATTGTGTGTATTTGATTTATAAGCGTGGTGTTATTATGATTGTTTATATGATGTTGAGTATTGGCAAATATGAGGGTCTTACCGGGCATAATTGGTCGACCATAGGATTAGAGTGTACTTGTAAAATTTGTGCGTGACCCTAGTGATGTAAGATGCCATTAGGGAGGAGTACGGTGATGTAAGATGCCACCAGAAGCTTTATTGTTAGACCTCGGTGATGTAAGATGCCATCGTGAGTCTTGTTATTCTTATTAGATTTAGTGATGTGAGATGCCATCGAATCTAATCCGCATATCTGAGTAATGTAACCATAATTTCCATAATACTCTTGTGTTGAAAGGTTGACTATTATCTGGTAAATGTTGAGAATCATGCCATGTTGTTATATGTTGTTGCATTACTTGATGTAAGATGCCAAACATATGTATGGTTGATTTTAGTCCTATTGTTGGAAATTCATGCTTGTGGTTTTGTTTTCAAATCTTAAATAGTTTTGCTAAAACTGCATTGTTGTTGTGGTTTTGAGCACCACTCACTAAGTTTTTATGCTTACGCGCTCCTTTTCGAAAATGCAGATCGTTAGTGACCCGTAAAGCAAAGGAAGGCGAGGGATAGGCTCTGGTGATTGTAGCTTAAGCTCAAGTATGGATTTTATTGTTGCTTTGGCCTTTGGTTAAATGCCTTGTGTTTTGGCTTGTTGGTGTTTTGAGTTAAAGTGTTCCTTATGAGCTTTTGAATTTGAGATCCATGTTTGAAACATATTTTTAAGGTGTTTTGCCTCTAGAATGTTTGCTTGATATGTTGCCATGTGGTTTGTGATCTTTCGGGGTATGTTTGGGAATGTTTGGGGATGCCAAAATGCATTTTCGAGCCAATTTGTGCCATGCGTTTCGGAACATTTGGTTTGGTTTCGGAACCGCCAAGCTCTTGGGGAACCCGTATCGGAACGTGGGTGGTGCCGTTTTGGTATGTTTTGCCACTAGAGGCTCCTGTTTCGGAACCAATGGGAGACGTTTCGGAACAACCTAGTTTTGCTTTTTGCTGAGAGCCCGCGTTTTGAAACGGGCAAACCCTGTTTCGAAACACTTGCACTTAAAATGATTAAAATATATCTTTGAAGGTTTCCAAATGTTACATTTTAGTCCCTAATGTTTGTATGTTTCTTAGACGAGTTTATATGTTTCGTTGGTGTTGGTTTTGCCTCGTGTGCTTGATACCGAACTAAGAAACTATTTGGTAAGGTTAAATTACCCTTTTACCCTTGTTTTGTTGTATTTTTGCAAAATGGTCCTTCGTGATTGTTTGGCTCCAATTGGACATCCGATTGTAACCCTTAACACCATAGGACCGTTAAATTTCATTTAGACAAGATAAATTTTAATATAGGGTTGTTAATCGGAGGGAAATCCTCGGATTTTTAACCGGTTATCCCCGTGTGACTCTCCCGATTCGGTCTTGCGACTAGATCGGGTCGAGGGGGTTACATTTGGTGGTATTAGAGCCTCGGTTATAAGGTTCCTCGGGATGGTAAGTCAGGTAAGTTGTTTCTGTGTATGTTTGTCTGATTTGCACGGTGTTTGTGAACACGGCCTTGTGTTCCTGTTGATGTTTGAAAGTTGTTTAAGCATTCTCATTGCTAGGTGTTATTATGAAAAGGTGATTTTGATTTAAAAGAGCTTAACACACGGATCCATGCCTTTGCTGACCCAATGTTTATCTCGTGATTTGTGTTTGGTGTTTTGTTGGGATGTGTGGGGCTCGATTCGATCAACCAATTATGCTCACCAAGTGGTGGAGAGGTGGATATTTGGGTGGAAGGGTTGTGGAAGCTAGAAAGATTAAAGACACAATGATTTATAGTGGTTCGGCCTTCTAACAAGCACCTACATCCACTACCTTAGCTTCCCACTAAGGATTTCACAATCAATCCACTAATTGATTCGTCCCCTTTTCTAGGATTAGGAGGAAACCCTTACAACCGATCAAGCTTCTACCCAAAGCCTTGATCAAAACCCTCTTTTACAAAGAGATAAATAAAGCAAACTTAAACCCTTTAATAGGTGTTTGTTTGCACAATGAAGCACTCACCCAAAACCTAAAACACTTGAGCAAATTTGACAATTTTGGCTCACTAGTGTTTGTCTATACAAGAAATGACAAATTAAGCACTAAGACAATTTCTTGATCATTTGATGTTTGACAATATGAGCATTAGCCTTCTCTTGATGCTTGGAGGTCCCTTTTATACTCCCAAATGAGTTTGTAGCCGTTTAGGACCGTTGGGGTTGAAATAGAGTCGTTGGAGCCTTTAATTCCCTCCATAAATGCAGTCTGCAGCTCCCCGTTTCGAAACGCTCGAAGCCGTTTCGAAACGCTCTCAATATAGAAAGAGCCGTTGCAGTCTGTTAGGGTACCCGTTTCGGAACACCCCCTTGCCGTTTCGGAACGCGTATCGGAACGCTATAAGCCCGTATCGAAATGACCTGCATTTAAAAGTTAGTTGGGAAAGAGCCGTTGGGGTTTATGACCGTTGTGGTCAGTGCCACGTGGGCCTATCGGAACGGCCTTGCCGTTTCGAAACACTAAGGCCCGTTTCGATACGAGTATCGAAACGTTTTGGCCACTGGAGGCACCTGTTTCGAAACGCTCTAAGGTGTTTCGAAACACTAGGACAGTTTTGTGAAAATTGGCATTTGAAAACATGAAAAACCCTTTTGAAAGATTCCCTAGACATTATTTCAAGTTTTTTGGACTTTGTAAATGTTTTAAATGCTTTTTAAATCAGTCCAAATCATTTTTCAATTATTATATCAAAACATTAGTTCTACAATCTCCCCCTTTTTGATATAATAAAACCACTTGAAAATTTTTTGGGATTTCTCCCCCTTTAACTTTAAAAATGTGAATAAGAATGGAGGTAAAATTTTACAAAAAAAAAAAAGAATTTGGTTTTAAAATGGCTCCCCCTTACTCAAAGCATCATTGAAATGTTAGTCCAACATATATGATCATCTAGTTGAATTTAAACTAAAAATAAGACAAATAAATTCAAAACAACTAGAAATTTTACCAACACTTGAACCCAAGGGAGGATGTGAAGCCTTCCTTCTTCAAGTGTTCTACCTTGTGTGTATGGAGCTCCCCCTCAATGTTTGACTTGTTGAACATCTCCATCACACCTACAATAGACAATCAAGTAACTTTTGGTATCCAAATTGCTTTGGATCCATAAACGTTAGTTGCACAAAATTTAGTCCCCTTAGGAATCCATTTTTCAATGTCATCCTTTTTAATTGAAGTACTAAGTCCTTTTGGGACCCAAATACTTCTAAAACATTTTCCATTCACAAATCTAGGGGCACTAGATTGTCTAACATAAAAATTTGATTTTCCAAAATTGTTTTTCTTTTCAAGCTCTTTGGAAATCAAATCTTTTTCTCCTTGAACTTTTTGAAGCAATTTTTGTAAACCAAGACATTTTAACTCAAACTCTTCAAGTTTTACTTCAAGTTCAAGTTTGGTTTTAGAAAGCAAATCATTTTGAATTTTTAACTTTGAAATCAATTTATTGTTTTTCAAAATGTGGCTTTTAAAATCTAAAACCAAATCATCATAGGCATCTTGTAATTCATCAAAAGTGTAAGAACATGAAGTAGATGAATTAGAAGTTACCCTTGAATCTTCTTCGATGGCCATAAGGCAAAGGTTGGCTTGTTCATCATCGGTGGAGTCTTCATCACTCCAAGTAGCCAATTGTGCCTTCTTCTTATGGCTTGAAGTGCTTGCCCTCTCCTTTCTTTTAGGTTCTCGTTCAAGCTCTCTCAAGGCTTTCTTCATGAACGGGGCACACTTCTTGAAGAGATGAACTATCTCTTCATCTTCCTCCTCTTCACTTGAGTAGACATGATGGCAAGTGGAGGATTTGAGAGCCATGGCACTAGCATTGATGCCAAGCCCTTTGATTTTCTTCTCTCCCATAGCTCTTATTTCTTCCCTCTTCTTCTCATCTTCCTTGTTCTTCTTCATGATTTGATGAGTGAGAAGTGACCCCATTAGTTCATCAAGCTTCAAAGTCTTCAAATTTTTGGCTTCGATGATAGCGGTCCTCTTTGAGTCCCAAGACTCGGGAAGTGAGTAGATGAGCTTTCGAACAAGCTTCTCCTCCGGGATGGCTTCTCCATAGCCTTTGAGACCATTGGTGATGGTGGAGAACCTATCAAACATCTTCTCGATGTTCTCTTCCGGATCCATTTTGAAGTTCTCATACTCCAAGGTTAGGAGCCCAATCTTGGTCTCCTTGACTTCATTTGTCCCCTCGTATGTGACTTCAAGCTTGTCCCATACCTCCTTGGCACTCTCACAAGAAGACATCTTCTCATAGATGGATGGACCAAATGCACAAAATAGTATGTGCAAGGCTTTGCAATTTAGCTCCATCTTCTTGCGATCGTCGGCACTCCACTCCGCTTTACTTCTTTTAGGCACGAACGGGCCATCTTCAACTACATCCCATAGCTTGTAATCTTTTGATTTGATGAAGAACTTCATCTTTGTCTTCCAATGAGCATAGTGAGCTCCGTCAAAGAAAGGCGGTTTGTCGATTGATTGTGCCATGAGCCGGTTGATGAAAAAGTGATCGAGCTTGCCGGATCTTCTCAATAGGATGTGAATCCTCTTCGATTGAGCCAAGCTCTGATACCAATTGTTGGGATGTGTGGGGCTCGATTCAATCAACCAATTATGCTCACCAAGTGGTGGAGAGGTGGATATTTGGGTGGAAGGGTTGTGGAAGCTAGAAAGATTAAAGACACAATGATTTATAGTGGTTCGGCCTTCTAACAAGCACCTACATCCACTACCTTAGCTTCCCACTAAGGATTTCACAATCAATCCACTAATTAATTCGTCCCCTTTTCTAGGATTAGGAGGAAACCCTTACAACCGATCAAGCTTCTACCCAAAGCCTTGATCAAAACCCTCTTTTACAAAGAGATAAATAAAGCAAACTTAAACCCTCTAATAGGTGTTTGTTTGCACAATGAAGCACTCACCCAAAACCTAAAACACTTGAGCAAATTTGACAATTTTGGCTCACTAGTGTTTGTCTATACAAGAAATGACAAATTAAGCACTAAGACAATTTCTTGATCATTTGATGTTTGACAATATGAGCATTAGCCTTCTCTTGATGCTTGGAGGTCCCTTTTATACTCCCAAATGAGTTTGTAGCCGTTTAGGACCGTTGGGGTTGAAATAGAGTCGTTGGAGCCTTTAATTCCCTCCATAAATGCAGTCTGCAGCTCCCCGTTTCGAAACGCTCGAAGCCGTTTCGAAACGCTCTCAATATAGAAAGAGCCGTTGCAGTCTGTCAGGGTACCCGTTTCGGAACACCCCCTTGCCGTTTCGGAACGCGTATCGGAACGCTATAAGCCCGTATCGAAACGACCTGCATTTAAAAGTTAGTTGGGAAAGAGCCGTTGGGGTTTATGACAGTTGTGGTCAGTGCCACGTGGGCGTATCGGAACGGCCTTGCCATTTCGAAACGCTAAGGCCCGTTTCGATACGAGTATCGAAACGTTTTGGCCACTGGAGGCACCTGTTTCGAAACGCCCTAAGGTGTTTCGAAACACTAGGACAGTTTTGTGAAAATTGGCCTTTGAAAACATGAAAAACCCTTTTGAAAGATTCCCTAGACATTATTTCAAGTTGTTTGGACTTTGTAAATGTTTTAAATGCTTTTTAAATCAGTCCAAATCATTTTTCAATTATTATATCAAAACATTAGTTCTACATGTTTTAAATTATTTTATTGTTATGGTGAGACCGAGAAGACGACCTAGAGCGGGTGACCAGGCATCCGAGAATGCGACTCTTCCTCCTTCTGCTCTCAATGGTAATGGGGCGAATGTCGGAGGTAATGCACCTCAGGCAGGTGCCAATGTTGGAGGTGATGGTAATGGGCCTCAGGTTGGCCAGGGTCAGGCTGGTGTGGATATGGCCCAATTACTTCAGACTTTAGCCGGAGCTTTTCAGACGGTTGTTGATGGTCTTCATGCTGCAGCACCACCTCAGAGTGCGGGGACAAGTTTGCCCCTTGAGCGACTTCGTAGCTTATGCGGAGTCGAGTTTTGTGGTATGTCTCCCGATGGTTCGGAGGCATGGCTTGAGAGCACTACTCGTATCTTAGGTCAGATGGAGTGCTCGTACACTCGTAAGTTGGGTTGTATTGTCTCGTTGCTTCAGGGAGATGCGTATACTTGGTGGACCACTGTTATCTCAGGTATGCACGAGGCCGAGGTTACTTGGGAGTTCTTCTGTGGCGCATTCCGCAAGAAGTACCTTGGTCTCGCTATCAGGATGATAAGAAGAGGGAGTTTATGGCTTTGGTGCAAGGCAGTATGTGCGTTTCCGAGTATGATGTACATTTTGTGTGCTTGAGTCAGTATACTTCAGAGTTGGTTCCCACTGAGAGGGAAAGGTTTGAACGGTTTCGTTACGGGTTGGTTACGGAGGTGAATACCTACATGCTTGCTTCTGATTACATTGAGTTCGATGTCTTGGTCTCTAGGGCCAAGAACATTGAGCAAAGTCTAAGTTTGACTACTCGATCGGGTGGATCCAGTTCAGGGGAAAAGGTCCGCCGAGTGGGAGCGAGACTGTAACAAGAGGCACAAGGAAAGAAGGAACCAACCGGACTTTAGGCGTGGAGGTGGTAACATGGGACGAGGCCATCAGGGTCGAGGTTTTGTTGCTCGCACACCCAAGTGTGCTAGATGTGGGAGGAACCATTCTGGAGAGTGTTGGGATACTTTTCGAGCTTGTTGGAATTGTTGATCTCAGGCACATTTGAGGCATGAGTGTCCTCATCCGGGTAGAGATGGTCAGGCACCTGCTAGAGCCGTTGAGTATCAGAGAGGTCGTAAGCGCGGCCGAGGTAACTTCCAAACGAGGAATGATGGTCAGAGAAATGTGGCTCATGTTGTCGCGGTACAGCCCGAGGGAGGTGGACCAGCTAGAGTTTATGCACATCGTGAGGCTGGGAATGAGACATATGTGATCGGATGTAACTTTGTGTTACAGTCCTTATATTTTCTTTCGTTGATTGATTCTGGCTCGACACATTCGTACATTTTGGGTGAGCATGCAAGATCTTTAGGTTTGCCTTTTGAGTTGTTAGATATATGTATGAATGTTACGAGTTCTTTTGGCGAGACAGTTGCAGTTAGGAAAGTGTTCCGAAGATGTCCTTTGATGGTTCAGGGTCACGTATTTCCCGTTGACATGATGGAACTGCCGTTCTATGGTTTCGATGTGATTTTGGGTATGGATATGCTTGTGGAGCAAAGGGCTAGGATAGATTTTGAGACTGAAAGAGTTTCTTTGAGGCTTTCGGATGATTACGAGGTAGTAGTAGTTGGCGAGAATATTAAGTTCTTGTCTAATGTTGTTTCAGCTTTAGAAGCTCAGAGGATGATGGATTTGGGTTGTCAAGCTTACTTGGCCTTTGTAATGAATATGAATATGAGTGAAATTAGACCGTAAGATATCAGGACAGTTTGCGACTTCCCGAGTGTTTTTTCCAGAAGAATTGCATGGTTTGCCTCTATATATGGATGTTGAGTTTGCCATTGAGACGTATTCAGATTCTACTCTAGTATTTATAGCCCCGTATAGAATGACACCTAAAGAGTTGAAAGAGTTGAAGACACAACTTCAGGAGCTATCAGATAGAGGTTTTATTAGACCTAACATTTCACCTTGGGGTGCTCTGGTCTTGTTTGTGAAGAAGAAGGATGACAGTATGAGGATGTGCATAGATTATAGGCAGTTGAACAAGGTAACAGTGAAGAACAAATATCCCTTGCCGCGAATTGATGATTTGTTTGATCAGTTGAGAGGTGCTTCAGTGTTTTTGAAGATTGATTTGAGATCGGGCTACTATCAGTTGAAGGTAAAGGATGTGGACATACCGAAGACAGCTTTCCATATGCGATATGGGCACTATGAATTCTTGGTAATGCCCTTCGGTTTGACTAATGCCCCAGCTGCATTTATAGACAAGATGAATAAAGTGTTTCACGAGTTTTTGGATAGGTTTGTAGTAGTGTTCATAGATGAAATTTTAGTTTACTCTAGGACCGAGGAGGAACATGATGAGCATTTGCGATTAGTGCTTCAGACTTTGCTTGAAAATCAGTTGTATGCAAAGTTCAGCAAATGTGAGTTTTGGATTAGGGAAGTAGTCTTTCTAGGTCATGTGATCTCAGCCGATGAGATTATTGTGAATCCCAAGAAGATAGAGGCAATAGTGAGTTGGAAACAACTGAAGACAGTGACAAAAATCCGTAATTTTCTAGGGTTAGCCGGATACTATCGAAGGTTTGTTGAGGGGTTCTCGAAGATTGCTGCACCTTTGACTAAACTGTTACAGAAAAATGTTCCGTATGAGTGGACAGATGCAAGGCAGCAAGTGTTTGAAAAGTTGAAGAAAGCATTGACAAAAGCTCCTATCTTGATTCAGCCTGAACCAGGGAAGGAGTTCGTAATCTACAGTGATGCGTCATATGTAGGTTTAGGTTATATGCTTATGCAAGAGGGAAGAGTTGTAACTTATACTTCGAGACAGTTGAAGGTTCACGAAAAGAACTACCCTACCCACGACATAGAGTTTGCGACTGTGGTCTTTGCTTTGATGATTTGGAGACAACACCTTTATGGTGAGAAATGCACCGTCTACACTGACCACAAGAGTTTGAAATATTTGATTGAAGTTGTAAACACCAAACAATGGATCTGAATAGCAAGTCCTAGTCGGTATCATCCTTGTTGAGCATACTAAGTGTATGGTAAAAAGGGAGAAAACCGATATTATAAAGAGCACAAATTGTCTGCTTCATTCATTTACAACATGTTGATTTATACAAGAATAGAGGAAACCCTAATATGGCTAAGGATGACATGTGTAATGGTTCTAGAAGATTTTTACAGCTTACCAACAGAATTGGAAAATACGGGAGGTGACGACAGCTGTGGTGCAAGCTCATGTTGTGCTTGGATTTCATTTTTATCTTCAACATTTCCCCCGCTTGAGTTTTCTTTGAGACATCTAGTGTGTAATTTGGTTCGAAATCCTTCAAATTGTTGGGTAGGTAAGGCCTTAGTAAGAATGTCTGCAACTTGACAACGAGCAAGAATGTAGTTTATTTGTAACAGTCTTGTACTTACTTTTTCTCTAACAAAATGCAAGTCAAGATCGACGTGCTTGGTTTTTGCATAAAGAACAGGGTTAGCTGTCATGCAGACAGTGATAGTATTATCACACCAAAGCCGTGGAATATTGTGTAGTCTGATTCCCATTTCTGTCAAGACTGGTTGAACCCAAATGATTTCTGAGGCTGCATCAGCAAGACTTCTATATTCTGCCTCCGCTGATGACCTTGACACATCACGTTGCTTCTTTGAACACCACGTGATAAGTTGATGGCCAAGCATGACACAGTAACCCGTTGTGGAGCATTTGTCATCGATGTCACTGCCCCAATCGGCATCAGAGAATGCAGTGATTTGAAGGTGGTCACTATGTTGTGGTTGAAACCAGATTCCATAGTCAAGTGTGCTGCCCAAGTACCTTAGGATTCTCTTAATTGCCTACCAATGTACCTCAGTATGGTTTTGCATGTATTGAGCAGCTTTGTTAACTGCAAACGTCAGGTCAGGTCTTGTGTGACAGATGTATTGAAGTGCCCCTACAATGCTTCTGTAACTTTGAGCATCAATTAGGGAAGTTTCGTCGTGTTTACTAAGTTTGGGAAATGTTACCATTGGTGTTGATGCAGCTTTAACTCCCAAGGTCTCTGTTTTGTGTAAAAGTTCAGTGACATATTGTTGTTGGTTCAAAAACAGTCCTCCTTCATAGGTTCGAACTTTAATGCCAAGAAAATAATGTAGTTGGCCGAGATCTTTGAGAGAGAAGCGATCATATAAAGCTTGGATTACGTGTTGAACATGTGATTCAATATTGCTGGTGAGCAGCATGCTATCAACGTAAACAACTAGATATATTGTAAGGTCACCTTATTTGAGTGTGAACAACGTGGAATCAGCTTTAGAGGCAAGGAAGCCAAGGGTGCCCAAAAAGGATTTTAATTGAACAAACTACTTGCGTGGGGCTTGTCTCAAGCCATAAATGGCTTTCTTTAGTTTTTTAGAAGAGTGGGCGTCCAGTGGAGTTGTGTTGGATGAAGCCATCTGGTCGATGCATATAAACAACTTCATGCAAGTTTCCCTTGAGAAATGCATTGTTAACATCAACCTGGTGTATTTGCCACTGATTAGTAACAACCACAGAGATTAGAATGTTGACTGTGAAGAAGCGAACCACAGGGCTAAATGTCTCCATAAAGTCAAGCCATGGGTTTTAGAGTAACCTTTCGCAACTAATCTCACTTTGAACTTACTGACAGAGCCATCTGCATTGTATTTAATTCGAAACAACCATTTGTTGTCTATTACTTTCTTCCCAGGTGGCAGTTCAACCAGTTCCCAAGTGTCATTGTCATGGAGAGTTGTGTATTCTTGTTTCACTGCTTCTACCCAGGCTGGATTGAGTAAAGCCTCTTGAACCGTGGATGGTATGGCTTCAGCATTGTATATCTTGGGCTTGAAGGTTCCAACTTTGCTACGAGTAACCATGGAGTGTGTGTTGGTAGGTTGAATGATAGCTGGAGTGGGTAAGTGTGTTGGTGGATCAGTAGGCGAAATTTGTGAGGTAGTACTAGTAGGAATGTCATTAGTGAGAGGGGAAGGGAATTGTGAAGTTGGTGAAGTTTGGAGGTTTGTGTCAGTGGGAGTAGGTGGATCGTTGATAGTGTGTTGGAGAGAGGGGGCAGAGGGTGGTGATGAAGTATTTGGTTGTGTAGGACTTGATGGTGATGAAGTATTTGTTGGAGTGGGAGTTTGGTTTGTGGAATTAGGAATTGTAGTTGGGGTAGTTGGTGTGGGTGTAGGAGAGGTTGGAGCTTGGTTGGACAATGTGGATGGTAGAACTAGCAATGCCCTCCAGCGGTGAACTTGTGAAGACGCAACATTGGTTGTATCAGTCTTGTTTGCAAAAGGGAAGACTGACTCATTGAAAGTAACACTGCGTGAGATGTATATCCGGCCATTCTTATCAGCACATTGATATCCTTGATACTTAGGGGAATAACCAAGGATTAGGCAAGGCTTAGATCCGAAGTCAAGCTTGTGTCTGTTGTAGGGTCGCAAGTTAGGATAACATTCACACCCAAAAACTTTCAAGAGACCATAATCAGGGGATCAACCTGTTAGCTTCTGAAATGGAGACAAACTACCAAGCTTCTTAGATGGCAGTCGATTAATTAGAAACACTGAGCTTAGAATATCATATGACCAATATCGAAGAGGCATTGAGACTTGAGCTAAAAGAGAGATTGTCATTTCAAAATTGTGCTTGTGTTTGCACTCAACCACGCCATTCTGTTGAGATGTATAGGGACAGGTGAGGCGTTGTTGAATGCCAAGTGAAGGAAGAAGTGTATCAAGGAATTGAAATTCTCCACCTCCATCTGTTTGAACTGCTTGTATAGTAGTTGCAAATTGATTTTGCACAAGCTGTGGAATAAATGAAATGTAGTTGTTGCTTCTGATTTGTTCTTAAGCAAATAAAGCCAGCAATTTCTTGAAGTCATATCAACAAACGAGATATAATAGGAGAAGCCATTAGAGACAACTAGAGCTGGACCCCATAGATCTATTTCAACTAATTCAAAAGTTTTTTCATACACTGTTACATATTGCTGTTACAGACTGCTTGAATGGTAGAGAGTGACATTTTTCTAACTGACATGCACTACAAATAACATTCCTGTCCATAACCAGTGATTTGTTTAAAGATAAATTGATCACGTCTGGAGAGGCATGTCCCAGTCGTCGATGCCAAAGCCAAAATGTGGAACTTGAATTAACTGAGTAGAGTAAGCTGAAATAGGATTCCTTCTAAGAGTATAGATCATTTGCGCTCATCCTTCATACAACAATAGTTGGGGTGAAATTCAAGATAGACTGGGTTATCTCTCGTGAATTTTGATACTGACATTAAATTTGGAGTGAAATGGGGCACATGCAAAAGATCACTTAATGTAAGATTGCGAGAAGGTGTGGTTATTATAGAATGTCCTACTTGAGTTATAGCCAAGGAGGAACCATCGCCAATATGAACTGAGCCCTTACCGAAGTATGGTGAGCCACCAAGAAGGGAGGAGGAGTCACTGGCCACATGATGCGTTGCCCCGGAATCAGGGTGCCAAACAGTAAGAGACGCAACTTGAGAATGGACTTGCATATCACCAGGTGAAGTGTCTGGGTTAGCAGCTGGTTCAGTACCTGCATTGTCACTAATGAAGGGATCATAAGCAACTTCCACTGTATCATGTTTATAGAAGCAAGCATTTGCCTGAGTGGCAGAATTATCTCGAGGTTGTGAAGAGGAGGAGGAGATTCCCTTGAAGTTGTGATCAAAACGATGCCAACAACGATCAACAAGATGACCTGGTTTGCCACAAAGTTGGCGTTGAATACGAGGTCTTGTACCACGATACCTTCCACGAGTGTCATCACGAGCTGTAATATTGGCTGGGAAGAGTAAAGATGTTTGTCTTGAGGGTTTGTGAAATTAGTGTTGTTGATGCCTATGGGCATTCGAAGAGGATCAAAAATTCTGGACTCAGCATCAATGAGAACCGAGACTGCTCCATCCACTGTATAGGGTTCCTTACTGGCAGATATGACAGCTACAAAGGGATCATACTCTGAGGAGAGGCCATTTAAAATGGTTGCTATGTGTTCAACAGTGGAGACAGGACTCCCACAAGAAGCAAGCAAGTTACATATTTCTTTTATTTGCACGGTATAGGCTCTCATAGACATAGAAGATTTCTTAATAGATCGAAGACGATAATCAAGATGCATGATACGCGTCGTGGAGAGTTGAGAGTATAAACCTGAAATGGTGGACCAGATTGTAGCAGATGATTCAGCTCCTACCAGTTGATGGAGGATGTTGGAGCTGACTGTAGACAATAACCAGGAGGCCAACGAGCTGTCTTGTTTGCTAAATCGAAGGTAGGCTGGGTTTGGGACACGGTCACCATTTTCTTGAGTGACAAGTTTGGTTGTAGGAAAAATAGAGACGTCGAGATACCCTTCTAAGCCTTGTCCCCTTATCAGCAAGGTCACTTGTCTTTTCCAAAGGAGGTAGTTGGTATCGTCAAGCTGAATACTGATCCTTTTGTTGGAGAATGAGTGATCGGAAGAGTCATCACATGGCGAGGAAGTGATGACATCATCAACAACAACGTCAATATCGCCAGGCATGGTGGTAGGAATAGACAAAGATCACCAGGAGGTAGTCCGAAGCAAAGATACCATGTTGAGCATACTAAGTGTATGGTAAAAAGAGAGAAAACTGATATTGTAAAGAGCACAAATTGCCTGCTTCATTCATTTACAATATGTTGATTTATACAGGAATAGAGGAAACCCTAATATGGCTAAGGATGACACGTGTAATGGTTCTAGAAGATTTTTATAGCTTTCCAACAGAATTGGAAAATACGGGAGGTGACGATAGCTGTGGTGCTAGCTCATGTTGTGCTTGGATTTCATTTTTATCTTCAACAATCCTTAGCAAAATAACTCGGATTTTTTAGATTAATTCGAAGCCAATCCACTATATTACCATTGCTAAATTTGAATAGTCATCCTGATTTAATCAATTGTGTCCAAATTGCCATAACCGTAGGACGGACTTGAAGAACATGGCTTGTATCTTCCAAGACTACCCCACAAATCAACATAGAATCCATTTATAAAGTCTAGAACATAGAATTTGAAGAAAAAAAGTATGGCTCGACAAGAGTTGTTTAAAGCTTGGTGACAACAGGTTTCGAATATGTCAAGGTGTTGTGTTCTAAATAGGTATAGGCGATCGTGTTTTACCGAGTGGGAATAGTGCTATTAGTTCTTTGTTGTTATATGAATTGTTGTTTTCATTTGATGTAAGATCTCATACTTAGTTTTGTTGTACTCTTTTCATCCATTTAAAACTAGAGAGGTTTTTAATAAGGCTCACAACTTAGGTCAAAGGTTTTGCATGACCTTTATATTCAATAAGATCTTATTTGCCGGGAAAAAAGTTCATAAAAGCGACCCAAAATATTTGATCCATTTAAATCAATTAGCAAATATAAAACATCATGAATTAGAAAATGAACCAATATTTAGTTAATGATTCCCAACATTTTAATATAAATAAATTGTATTTGAGAAAAATAAAAAAAATAAGACTGATGAATCCAACAAGTGTCCAGTAGAAAAGTGGATGATGTTCATCCTATGAGACACGAGTTCAAATCGCTTTGTCTACGAAGTGTATGCCTATTGTCAAATGATTATTGTCAAATGATTAAGAATATGTATAAACATATACTAACTTGTAATCGCCTTTAGACTATTAAAAAAAGACCGAACGACGGAATTCGAACCTATACCTAGATATAAAAAATGGTAGAGACACATCTAAACAATTGAACTAAGTCTACTATCTAATTAATGATTTACTGCATTTTATATACAGTATACAAGATCAACTGCATACTCATTAGCCATTCATCTTGAGTTGCATAAAAATTGGGAGTTTAATTTGTAAACATGGAACTGGTTTTTATGCAAGTGGAGATAAATAGATTAGGGGTATGCAGCGATTATAAGAAAAAGTTGATTTAGTAGATTGATTTCAGTTGAAAGCGGGAAGCAGAATATCATAATTGAAGAAAGAAATAATGTATAAAAATTATCAATAAGACATTATATTATTGGAATGGACCATATACTATATATAATATTATCATGTACCAACGGAGTAATTAACCCTTTTATTAAAGAAGTTATAAGTTCTAAAAACAGATGTCAAAAATTTTTCTAAATATTTTTTATCACTCAATTAATTAATATATGTCATTTTTTATTAATGACCAAGAGAATCGTTATTCTAGAGACCATAGTCTTACCATTATTTTGGATCAACTATCAAAATGATTTAATGGATAAGTTAGGTTCCATAAAAAATTTCATCATTTAAATCTTAATAATATAAATAAAATAAATTCAATTGAAATGATTTAAGGGAGAAGTTAAATCTTAGCATTCTTGATGACTAATTATTAGCACGGCACCGGCGACATCGTCAGAAAAAACAACATGACTGAAAAAACAAACTGAAAAGAAAAAGAAGAGAACGATGAAAACAAAAAGGGAAAAGAGCTTATGGATTTGATAAGAATATCAATGTAGACCAAAAGATGATCTGGGCCAGTACCACTCACGATGTTTATATAGCCCAATGTAGTTAACCCATTGACACTAAGAAAATTCAATCTGTCAACCACTTAGGCTGTTATTATAAAAGAGTAACCGAATAATAAAAAATAATAGATTCGTTCGAGGTAGTTAAGCTTGAGGCATGTGAGCTCTTCTAATATTCACTCCACTTCCTTGCTCCCTTTGACTTGCTTAAGAGACCAAACATACAACTGATTCCTCAGCTCTCGAAATTTTGTTACTGCCAATGGTTTTGAGAGTATATTAGATGTTTGGAACTGAGCCGGTACATGGTTATCTTCAAGTTATCGATTCATGACTCTTTCTCTCACAAAATGTAAATCTAATTTCATATGCTTGGTTTTCGCATGTAAAATAGAGTTTGTCGCCATTTTTACGGTACTAGTGTTATCATACCAAATTTTAAGAGGATCATCATTAAGGACACATATATCTGTTAGGACAACTTTAACCTAAAGAACCTCAGACGCAACATCAGGTAGACTGTTATATTTAGCCTCTGTTGTGAATCTTGAAACTAGTTGTTGTTTCTAAGAGCTCCAAGAAAATAAAAGTGAACCTTGAAATACACAATACCCTAATAAAGAGCGGTAATCATCAACGTCGTTAGCCCAATCCGCATCTAAAAAAACTAGTAAATCAATAGAATCAGCTTGAGGTGAAAAGAACAAGCCATACATTGTTAGAAGTTCCTCGCAAAATACGCTTTACTACTGACCGATGTATATCCTTGAGTGTATGCATAAATTGTGCTACTTTATTAACTACAAAAGAGAATCAGGGCGAGTGTGACATATATATATATATATATGAAAAGGCACCAACCATATTAAATACAACATCTTTTTTAAGTTTAAGAAAATTTGTAATAGGTATATCTATTGCCTTACCATTTAGCATACTATGTTTAGTGAACAACTCTTCTAGAAATTTTTGTTGACTCAAGAACATCCCATCTTCAGTTCGAATCGCCTCGATGCTCAAAACATAATGAACGCCTCCAAGATCATTCAAGGAAAACTTATCATGCAAGGCTTGAACAACCTGACTGACATGTGTTGTAAAAGACCCAATAAGTAATATATCATTAACATATGCTAATATAAGTCGCACCAGAATCACAATAATATACAATCATGGATGTGTCTACATCAGAAGCTTTGAACTCAAGACTGCATAAAAAACCTCTCAACTTACTAAACCAATTACGTGGGGATTGGCGTAAACCATAAAGTGCCTCTCTTCTTTTAATTTACAAAATAAGCAACGAATCATCCAAACTTTTTTTTCTTCAAAACCCTCAAGTTTCCCCACGTAATCTCTTCTAGTAAATCGCCTTTTAAGAAGCCGTTATTGATATCTACATGTCAGATCTGCCACTCATTCGAAACAACCAATGAAAAAAAGAATATTAATTGTGAAGAATTTAACTACAGGGATGAAAGTCTCACCAAAATCACATCTCGAAACTTCAGAGAACCCTTTCGCTATGAGTTGATCTTTATAGCGATTGATTGAACCATCCAATTTGTACTTAACTAGAAAGATTCATTTGCAACCTATGGCCTTGCGATTAGAGGGTCACTCGACCAACTCCCACGTATCATTGCTCATGAGAGCATTAAATTTAGATTGAACAAGTTCATTCCATTGAGGATGTTGCAGAGCATTATAAACACTGGTTGGAACTTCATCTTCACGGCATTCTTCAGTGTGTATCTTGGGCTTGAATGTCCCTACTTTGTTGCGAGGGATCATTGAATGAACATTGCTATGAAGAGCGGCATGAGAAACAGGAGAAGCAACCGAAACATTTGAACAGGTTTAGAAGATGAAAAAGAACATTGGTTGAAGAGGAATTAGCACATTGAGTGCCTCGACTTTGATCAGCTGGAATTATTACATCTTCAGAAAACATAGGTGTTTGCTCAACAGCAAGCGAATCAATAGCAATAACATTATCTTCAAATGTATGATTAACTAGATTTGAAGCAGCTCCAATGATCGTATCATCAGACAGGGGCAGAGCCAGAAATTTTTATAAGGGGTGTCATTTTTTGAACGGTATTTAAGAGGGGTTAATTATTTATAAAGAGGTGTCATTCTATTTACTAAGAGTGCCATTTTATTTATAAATGGGTGTCAATTATATATTTTTTAATTTTTTCATATACAAATTATATAGAAAAATACATTTTCAAAAAATTTTGGATGTCATCAACACCCCATTCACCTTAGTGGCTCCGCCCATGTCATCAGATATATTACCTGCATCTGTCTGACCAGCAGGATTTGATGCAGTGTGTTAGATTTGAAGTATAGAAATGGTTTAGGAAAGAGAGGTAGTACTCTCGTCGATTTTATTGAAAACGGTTGTAATATCTTCAATAGAAGACCAACCTATTTATACAACCTAAAGTCAATGGAGAAATGATTATAACGGAAATCTAACAATATGCCTAACCGTCATTTCCAAATCTTCAATGACTAACTTCAATGACACAGTTACAACAGAATTTATGTGTCATTTGGATCTAATTACAAATTATTTTTACCTAATACACTAACATTCCCCTTGCAACTTCAATCTTCAAAATCCTCGTTCTTCCAGGATGAAAACTCTTCCATTTGAAAGGAACACTACTTGAAAGCATCAACCTTTGAACAAACAAAAAACAAAGCAGAAAACAAACCAGGAGACACATAATAGAAATGCAAAACAAAACAATGATCGAACAAAACACAAAGGATACAGAAGAAGAAAAGAGATTAATGAGAGGTCATTGATAACACTGACAACTTGGCTCGATGTCTCTGAAAAACAGGAGCAGATAACGGTTTTGTCATGACATCTGCAACTTGCTCGAATGCAGGTACCTCATTGACTTCTAATGTTCCAGCAGCAACTTTCTCTCTCACAAAATACAAATCTAACTCCACATGTTTGAATTTTGAATGCATAACAGGATTGGCAGACACTGCCACGGCACTCGAATTATCACACCACAACACAGGCTTTTTATCTACATTAACCCCTAGTTCACTCAACAAGGATTCAAGCCAAATAATTTCAGTCGTTGCACAGGCGACACTTCGATATTCAGCCTCAGCTGTAGACCTGGAGACAACTGGTTGTTTTCGAGCTCCCCAAGCTACAGGGTTGTGCCCAAAAAAATACACAGAACCCTGTAGTGGACCTCCTATCATCACTATCAGATCCCCAATTTGCATCAGCATACCCAACTATGGACAAGCAAGGTGAAGGAGAAAATCGAAGACCAAAGTCCAAGGTGCCAAGAAAATACCTTAAAATGCGCTTCACAAGCTGAAAGTGAGAATCAAGAGGTGTCTACATGAACTGGCACGCTTTATTCACTGCAAAAGATATTTTAGGTCTGGTAATAATTATGTACTGAAGCGCCCCAACCAGACTTCTATACTCAGTCACATTGGAAATGGGACTGCCTTCATTGTGACTTAGCTTGCAGTTTGTTAACATTGGTGTAGGCAGTTCCTTAGCCTGATCAAGCCCACTTCTCTTCAAAAGATCAATGATATACTTCTGTTGACTAAGAAAAATGCTATCAGCTATATAATGAACTTCAATACCTAAGAAGTAATGCAATCTACCAAGGTCTTTGAGAGAGAAGGCTTGATTCAATTCATCAATGACTAATCTAACCTCACCTTCATCATTACCAGTCAAGATAATGTCATCCACATATACTAAAAGATACAAAATGCTGACTATACTTTTTTTAACAAATAATGAAGCATCAGACTTAGTGAGAGAAAAGCCAACAGACAGAAGATATGCTTTTAATTTCTCAAACCAAGCTCGAGGAGCTTGCTTTAAGACATAAATTGCCTTGTGTAATTTGCACACCAAACGCTGACCTCTTTCTCCTGTCTCATATCTAGGAGGCTGTGACATGTATACCTCTTCACTAAGATCTCCATTTAAAAAAGCATTGTTAATATCTACCTGTCGCAGCTCCCATCCTCTTGTTACTGCAAGAGAAATTATCGTTCTTACAGTAACTGGTTTTACAACTGGGCTAAAAACTTCATGAAAATCTATCCCAGCTTCTTGAAGATACCATTTAGCCACTAGTCTGGCTTTGTAACGCTCAACTGATCCATCCGCATTACGTTTGACTTTAAAAATCCACTTGCAGTTTACAGCTTTTCTGTTTGGTGGCAATTGAACAAGAGACCACGTATTGTTCTTCAAAAGAGCATCATACTCAGCTTGTGAAGCAGCTCTCCAATTCGCATTTTTAAAAGCTTCTTGAATAGTCTTGGGTTCACAGATAGGATCTGCCAAGATAGTTGATGCTTCTACTTGATAAACTTTGGGCTTTCGAATCC
Organism: Hibiscus tridactylites; assembly: GCA_958450335.1. Classification (NCBI taxonomy): domain Eukaryota; kingdom Viridiplantae; phylum Streptophyta; class Magnoliopsida; order Malvales; family Malvaceae; genus Hibiscus; species Hibiscus tridactylites. Next base: position 15,467,582 of record OY288276.1, on the reverse strand, counting down.
CATTCTTTCCTCTCGTAACCATCGGATGAGTGTTAACTATCGGATGCAACTCAGGTGTTGTTGATCTGTCATCATCACCCTCATTAGTTGCTTCAGTGTGAAAACCAAAATTTTCAGCCTCATTTTGAAACAAAACAACACCTTCACTTTCAAAATCCCTGCTTTCAAGAACAGGAACAATTATAGTCCTTGCATGGTCAACTACATCACTTCCATGGTCAGCTTCATTTCCATTCCTTCCAATATCAAAGTTACCTGTACCCAAACCTGCAGCTTCACCCTCATTAGTTCCAAGTTCAGAAACAGCAACAGTCCCTTCATGTTCAACTACACCTCCTCTATGATCAGCTTCATTTTCATTACTTCGAATTTTAATACTAACAGTACCTAATTTTGCAGCTTCACCCTCACTGGTTTCAAGTTCAGAAACAGCAAACGGCCCTTCATGCTCAGTAACAGGACCTCCACGACCAGCTTCATTTCCATTATCTTCAAAATCACCTCCATGACCAGCAACAATCCCATCATGACCATTGTTAACATCATCAGGTACTGCAGTGTCAATAATTCCATTTTCCACATCATTACCAACTCCAAGTATACCACTACTGCCCTCATTATTAGCACGACCAGCTTCACTGTCAAGATGCCTCATATTAAAATTTTCAGTAGGAATTGGTGAAACACCAGCAGATGTAATAGTTGGTGAAACCCTTTCTTGCTCCCTTGAAGTTTCTTTTTGAGCATGAGATTGTGAAGTAACCTGCTCAAAAACTAAAGGAAGACTTGAAGCAGCATTAGAATCAGTAGGAGGAGTTGTAAATGTAAGAAAGGGAAAACTATTCTCATCAAATATGACATGCCGAGAAATAAATATTCTCCCATCATCAGCTAAACACTTGTAACCCTTGTGCTGAGTACTATACCCAAGAAAAACACACCTTTTCGATCTAAAGTCAAGTTTATGAGAATTAAAAGGCCTAATGTAAGGGAAGCAAGCACAACCAAAAACTTTCATACATAAGTAATCTGGTGTCTTACCATAAAGAACCTCATATGGTGACTTTCCTTTCAGCACCTAAGTGGGCAATCTGTTTATTAAAAAGATTGCTGATGTGAAGGCATAACTCCAATACTTCAAGGGCATGGCAGATTGAGAAAGCAAGGCCAGACCAGTCTCAACTATGTGCCTATGCTTTCTTTCTGCTGTACCATTTTGTTCAGATGTCTTGGGGCAGGAAACTCTGTGTTGAATACCCTTAGAGAGAAGAAAGTTTTTAAGAGCCTGATACTCCCCACCACCTTCTGTTTGAAGAGCTTTAATCTGACATCCAAACTGAACCTCTACAAACTTACAGAAATTCACAAAGCATTCCATAACTTCATACTTTCTTTTCAAAAGATACATCCAAGTGTGACGAGAATAAACATCAATAAAAGACACATAAAAATTGAAACCTTGAGACGACACATGAGATGGCCCCCAAACATCTGAAACTACTAGCTGAAAAGAACTAGTATATGTAGTCAAAGAAGAAGAAAATGGCAATTTATGAGATTTTCCTTGCAAACAAGCAGAACACACATCAGGCATTTTATTTGCATTAAAATCCAAATTACAACTATTAAGAACCGTCTTGAGGACACGATGAGAGGGATGTCCAAGACGTTTATGCCACAAATCAGCAACACTATTATTCTTAGTAACACTATAAGCATGACAATTATCCTGATGTGTAGAAAGAACAGGAGATGCTAGCTTGTATAAGCCTTCAGGCGTGAGGTTCCCCTCCAAGAGTATGGTTTGAGTCTGAGCATCCTTCACACAACAACCATAGGGGTGAAACTCAAAATAAACATTATTTTCTCTAGCAAGTTGGGAAACAGACAACAAATTTTTCTTAATTGAGGGGACATGCAACATATTCTGTAAAACTAAAGGTTTAGATTTGGTAAACAAATAACCTTGACCAATTGTGCAGATTTCGACACCATGACCATTACCCATAAGAAGAGACTCAGTACCTTTGTAAGGAGAGCTTGAGTGAAGAGCAGCCCCATCATTAGTAATGTGATGAGTAGCTCCCGAATCTGGATACCAGGCTAACTCCCCTGAAGGTGTATTCTGCATGGAGGAACCAGCCCCATAAACAACAGAGGTGGACAGAGGAAGAGCAGAAGAGGCTGGTGGAGCAGAAATGGAGGAAGAAGCTGGAGAAGCAACAGCATGAGAAAAACCAGAGGGGCAGTTGGTGATGGAAAACCATTATAAGCCACTGCTGAAGAAGGAGGACCAGAGAGGACAGCACCAGGTGAATAAAAACCAGTCGGAGGAACTGAAGAAGCTAAGGGCTGAGTGGGATAGAAGGAAAACTGAGAATGACTGAAATTTGAAGTCGGTGGAAACGGATGAGGTCGTACCACATATGCTTGATGAGGCACTGGTTGAAAAGAGTAAGCATGCTGAGATAGTGGTTGAAATGTGTGACTATAGGCATGAGCAGTGGATTGATCTAAAGTCTCTGTTTGTTGCGCATATTGAGTGTTTGTGGAGGAACTTTGCTGCCTTGGAACTTCACCCTGAGAGGAAGATGTGTCTGAAACAACTTAATCTTGACTTTGGCCTGTGTAACTCAGATCAAAACGATAATAACATTTTTGTACCACATGACCAAAACGCCCACAAAGTTGACATTGAGGATGGTTATTAAACCGACCTCTACCTCTGCCTCTATATGCATTACCACCTCCTCGATTACCTCGAGCAAAACCCTGACTAGACAAGAAATTATCCTGATGCAAAGACTGATCCTGATGCAAGGCTGTCATATTATTACCACCAGTAAGGCCAGTATTCAAAACATTTTGTGGAGTGACCAGATTAGCTTGAACTACAAAACTCTCTGTAAGAAAATTCTTCTGACGAGCTTCACAATCCAAAAGCATATCAATGAGAGTTTCCAAAGATAGTGACTCACGAGAAGCAATTGCAAGAACATATTCAAACTCTACAGACAACCCAGCCAAAATAACACTGACCTGTTCTTTCTCTGTGATAACACTTCCAGAGGCACCAAGCGTATCACAAATAAGTTTGATTTTAGCAAGGTATTCATTAACAAAGAGTGCACCTTTCTTTTGAGAGTGCAGACTGTGACGAAGAGAAGAGATTTTTGCACTCGAACGAGCTCCAAACATTCTTGATATAGCACTCCATATTGCTCTTGTGGAAGTGAGACCAGTGAGACGAGGTAGAACATCAGAATGCACAGTGGAGAGAAGCCAGGAGGCTAGCAACTTATCCTGCTGATAGTAGGCAACAAAATTTGGATTTTCTAGAACTTGACCAGTTGCATTAGTAACAAACTTGCTTGGAATTACAGGATTATCAAATATATAGTGTAGCAATCCATAACCATCAATGATTAACATCACTTGATGTTTCCGCAAAATATAAGAAGGTTCAGTTAACTTCACAATATCATGCTTTGGAAAATGTTGCACAGAACTAACTCGAAAGGACTGTGAACCATCAGCACACGTTGGCATAGTAGGTGAGTCAACAACCGTGGTTGCATTCACATGTGAATTGTGATTTGTAGAATCAGAGGACATATCTTGCGTCATTGAGACAAAAACACAAACAGATGGTGTGCAAAGCAAAACTTATACAATTCTCAACGAAAGAAATCCAAAGAACAGCAACACAACCGAGCAATGTTTACCACAAAAGAGAGAAAGCCAAAGATGGACACAACGTTTCAAGAATCTTTAACAACAAATCCAGGAAACACAACACCAGACCTCAAAGAATACGTAAAAACGATCACTGGTTTGTTCTTCAAGCTATGAGTCAACACGAAACAAACTTTCTTACGATCTAGAGCATATTCTTAATCAGAAAGACTTGAAGATCTAGAGTCGAAGCACGATCCACACATTCAAAAACAGAAAATTCAACATAGGCGATTTAATCTGTCACTATCTAACTGAAATTCGGAAAGTTAGAATGCTTACAACAGGGAGAACTCAACCAGTTGAATTTTTGTGTCATTTGCTTCAGGACCAATGCAATTGCGTCAATTATGGCTCAAAAGAGACGAAGCAAGAGGCGAAAAGAAAGCATTTGAGCAGCGGAAAGAATGAAGAAAGAAAAAGAACCCAGAATCAAAGAGCGAATGATACCATGTTAGATTTGAAGTATAGAAATGGTTTAGGAAAGAGAGGTAGTACTCTCATCGATTTTATTGAAAACGGTTGTAATATCTTCAATAGAAGACCAACCTATTTATACAACCTAAAGTCAATGGAGAAATGGTTATAACGGAAATCTAACAATATGCCTAACCGTCATTTCCAAATCTTCAATGACTAACTTCAATGACACAGTTACAACAGAATTTCTGTGTCATTTGGATCTAATTACAAATCATTTTTACCTAATACACTAACACAGTGATATCATTTTGACCAGAAGTAGCCTTAGGTGTATTCTGACGAAAATTAGCATCAGGTTCCATAATAGGAAGTTATAATCGTCCAATCTGACGTTGATTTGCTTGTTAGCAAAGAATTGGGCGTCTTAATCGTCGACGTTCTATGAACCACCAAATTCTTCGATTGGAAGATCTATATTTCCACCAGATTGTGCCATAGAAACCAAATACTTTAATCAAGAAGTAACGGTGAAACCAACGACGGTCAGAGCGAATAGCTCTAATACCATATCAGTACGACACCGTTGATATCGTCGGGGAAGACAACACGACCGAAAAAGTAAACTGAAAAGTAAAGGAAGAGAACGATGAAAACAAAAAAAGAAAAAAGAGTTCGTAGATTTGATAAGAGGGATGGAAATCCTTTGTCCCTTTTCAGTGCCCCTACTTGTGCCACACGCTCAAAATTAAGTTTAGGGTATAGGGTTTTAGGTTAGGATTTATGGTTAGGGTTCAGGAAATTTAGGGTAGAGTGTATTTTTTAGGGTATAAGGTGTAGGGTTTAGGATTTAGAATTTAAGGTTAGAGCTTGAAACTTAATTTGTAGTGTTTTTAATGTTGGGATATAAATAGAGGCACCGAAAATGAGTAAAGAATTTTTATCCTTCATAAGAGTACCAATGCATGCCAAAAGATGGAAAAAATTATTGCATGGTCCCGGACCACCACGTCATCCATGGTCTCTTCCACTAAAAATCAGCCATGTAATTTTCATGTTATTTTTTTAAAGATAAATCTTCATCTTTTTAAGCCATATAAATAGGGAGTGGTGGGTACATAGTAACATGAAAAAAAAAAGAAATTACATGACTGATTTTTAGTGAAAGGGACCATGTATGACGTGGTGGTCCGGGACCATGTAATAATTTCTTCAAAAGATGATTTGGGCCAGTACTACTCACGTGGTTTATATAGCATGATGTAGTTAACCCATTGACTCTAAGAAAAGTCAATCTGTCAACCACCTGGATTGTTACTATAACAGAATAACAAAAAAAAAAAAGTTTTGTTCGAGGTAGTTGAGCTTGAGGCAGCTGAGCTCTTCTGATACTAATCAGGAAAGGTTTCGAGCTATACATTTTTAGTTTCGTATGTCAAAGTATACTTCGAAAGGAAATGTGCAACATATTCCTCAAAGCATATTTATGTTTTTATGCGGAAAACGTATTGACATTATTCTAACCACATACAATTCAAAGTTTTTTTTTCTTATTTTATAAAAGCCACTAAAATTTTATTAAATCTATAGAATAAAATATAACTACAGTGCATTCAAAAAAAATATTTGGATTAAATAACTCAAAAAATCCTTACAACCCAAAAACAAAAAAAAAAAATAAGACTTCTATGGAGAAAAGCATACCAATAAGATTTAGTAGCCTCCTGAATCTTGTTATTTCACATTCGAATCGGGTATCCGAAAATTTAAAATTTTTTTATAGATATGAATCTTGTTATATTCGATATTTTTATTTGTTATATATGAAAAATTGAAATTTTCATGGATACAAATCTTGTTGTATTCAATAATTTGTTGATTTTTATATTCGAAAACCTAAAATTTTCTTGGATATAAACGTTAAATTAAAAAAATAATTAAATCAAGTCATAAATTCGGATATCCGAGCATCCGATTCGAAATTTTTAAATATCCAAAAATTTCGAATCGAATATAGACCGATAAATTGTCTATCTAAAAATTTCGGATATCCGAAATGCACACCCTCACTTTAAGGGTGGTGCGCGATCCAAACTGTCAAGCAAAATGTACCGCTACCCAGGACTGATTTCATCGACAAACAACCATCAACCGAGTGAGGATATAACTTTCCAAGTGACAACCGACAAAAATATAAATTAGAAACTACCGACGATTGAATCTCTGTGCGAACAACAATTGATCGCTAGGGTATGATGAAATATGCTACAGATGAACTAAACCACAAAACAAAAACAAAGACATATCACAAGGACAGAAGAAAAAGCGTGTCAAAAGAACAGAGAAAAAGATTCTTATTTAAATAAAAATAAAAAAATTAATAGATCCGATAGTCGATAACTAATAGTAAAATTAATTATCGACCACCGATCAAGAGATTGATCAAAGTAGAGAGCAATTAGGGTTGAAGGAATTTTGGCAGCAGAGAGCTGCTAGGGTTATTAAATAAACACACTCTTTGTATAACGTATCTTTTATATTACAGATATTTGTAGAAGGAGCACATCGAGTATGAAAAATATCCGTACCAAACACAGATTCGCGATCTAATTGGCTGTCGTTTGTCGACTGTGTGTGTCTCAACTTACATGATGGAGCAAGAGGGTCCATGGTCTTCCACATATCCGTACGACGGCACCGCCTGGTAATAATACGGTGGATAATACGGCGTCTGTACATGGTACAGCGGTGGCTCCTCTTTCTTCTCTTCCTTTTTTTCACCGCCGGCGTCAGCTACGCTCAGCAGCTCCGCATGCCCCAAGCTCTTCCTTAGCAGACTTGTTAGCTTAACTGCATCCACTCCGTCCCCCGTCACCTCTATTTGACTCTTATCATCCCCCTTCAACGAAGCTGAGTCCACCCCTTTCAAAACAAAACCCAACAATCAGCATAAAATCCCTAGATTTTGTAATCAGAGTGAATGGAAAACCAAAGCTGGTTTTTTCAGTACCTGAGAGACCAACGGCAATTTTCAGCGCCTTGGAGCGGGACTTGTCGCCATTCATAGTTACCTTCACTACCATCTTTTTCTGAAAGAAAAAAAAAATATCAATCAAACTCAAAATCTTATTTTTTTAATGAATTGGAATGCACATCAAACCATATGATTCGCTTCCATACCTTCATGGTGGAGTTTATACGTGAAGAAGAGTAAGCCAATAGAGATGGAGTATATGGTAAGGGAAAAGTTAAGGAGGAAGAAAGTGGTCACTTGTTTTGTTTGAGATATGGCAGCCAAGGCCAAGCTTTGTTAGTGTATTTATAAAGGGTGTCCGGGTCCATACGTAATTTGCTTAGTCCTTTCATTGCAAGTTCCAGGAACCGTTGATTTCAATCGCACTGCCTACTTCAAACTTTTACCCCATCACCTCGACTCGGTTACGTTGATTTCCTTCGTAAGGTCACCCTACCAAGTTTGCTTTGACAATTCTCTTAAAGAGAACATCACTCCTATATTTTTTTAATTAAACACTTGAATTAATTTACCAATGCTTCTTACCATTTTAGTGCTCAAGTTAATATTGTTGTATGTGAGGTTTGTCGATACATTACATTGATTAGATTTTTATTTGATAATTAGCGGATAGCAGAGCTGATGACGGATTACATTAGTTGTTTGAGTACTACATTAGGCCTCAAGTTAATATTATTATAATGTGAGGTTGACCCAAACATTATGTTGATCAGATAATTTATTTGATTTATTCAATGATTTTGTAATATTTGATTATAAGTATAGTTATAACATAATTTAGAATTGTAATATTATCGAAAAAAATAAATTCTTTCCTCATGACAACGAGTCACAAACCAATTTAAACTACAAAATGCAATTAGTTTATATAAAACAATTGACATGCATAACAGAGTTAGGGGTTTTTTTTCTTATTCTTTCGAACCAACAAAGTTAGGAGTTGTTGATTGTGAACTTTACTTAAGGGCAGGGGTGTGCAAAAAAATCTAATTCGATTGGTCCGAATGATTGATCCGATCTAAATTTTCGGATATTTGATCTGTTTTTTATTTTTTGGATAATTCGGATCTGATTTCCAAAAATTTCGGATAGGATACGGATAGTTATTTCACATTCGAATCGGATATTCAATTATCCGTTATCCGAAAATTCGACTTTTTTTATAGATATGAATCTTGTTATATTCGATATTTCTATTTGCTATATATGAAAAATTGAAATTTTCATGGATACAAATCTTGTTGTATTCAATAATTTGTTGATTTTATATTCAAAATCCTAAAATTTTCTTGAATATAAACACCAAATTAAAAAAATTAAATTAAGTCATAAATTCGGATATCCGAGCATCCGATTCTAAATTTTTGAATATCTAAAAATTTTGAATCGAATACAAATCGATAAATTGTCTATCTAAAATTTCGGATATCCGAAATGCACACCCTCACTACTTTTAAGGGTGGTTACAATTTATTATATTTTCCTCTATAGTCTACAATAGGTTAGATAGTTTGTCTCTTATGGAATAAATGAAATGATTTAGATTGGTGAAGCATAAGGTGGACCGTGCATAGAGGGCTTGAATCTTCCTTTCCTATGTTTTTTTCTATTCTATAAATCAAGTTTAATGATATAACAAATTGCTTTCAGTTGACTCCCAAATCAACTCGAGTCAGTCAATTATATACAAATATATCGATAGGGTGTAAATAAATAGAGTGTTCGACGAATTGTTCGTATAACGTTCGTTTATTAAGCTAAATAAACGAGTATGAACAAAAATTTTATGTTCGTTTAATAAACGAACGAACACGAACAAAGGTGTGTTCGGCTCGTTTATGTTCACGAACAAGCTTGTTTATAAGCTCGTTTATGCGCTCGTTTATAGGCTCGTTTATAGTCTCATTTATAAGCTTGATTATAAGCTCGTTTATATGCTTGTTTATAAGCTCGTTTATAGAATGAAAATGTTTGTGGATGTATCTAAATACTACTTTTTGTTGTTGCTAAGGATATTATATTAAGTTCATGTTTAAATGTAAGTTTTAATTTGTTGATTTTTATTTATTTATTTATTGTTAATTTAGTTAACATTTCTTAAAATATAAACAAACATGTTCGCGAACGGATAAATGAGCACGTTCGTGAACACTTAAACGAACACGTTCGCGAACACTTAAACGAACACGGACACAATATTAAAAATTTAAACGAACACGAACAGAACTTGAACATCTTTAAAGTTAAACAAACGAACATGAACATAGACTTGTTCGTTCAAGCTCGGTTCATTTACACCCCTATAATATCGATAATTTGTGTAGGGATGGCCATTTTACCCGGCCTGGTCAGGTCAAATTTTTTAAATAAAAAATCAGGTTCGGGTTAGGCTTTTATTGAGGGAGAAGTCGGGTCGAGTTCGAGTTTGGGGTGAAAGATATTCGACCCAACCCGAGAGTAATAGTGTAATTTCCCCCCTAAATTTTTTAGGGATATAATATCTCATATATATATATATATAATTATGTCCTTACAATTATTATTTTTACAATTAAGTCCTATAAAATTATTTTTTATAATTAGGTCTCTAAAATTATTTTTTTCTATAAGTTGAATCGAATTTAGGGTATTTATTTTTGGTTTATGTCAGATCGGATTTTTTAAAGAATAAAGTCGATTTCGAATGGGCCCAAAACATCGATATATTTGTATATATTTAACCGAGTCAAGTTGACTTGGGAGTCAACTGAAAGCAATTTGTTATATTATTGAACTCGATTTCTAGGATGGAAGAAAACATCGATTGGAAGATTCAACCCTCTAAGATCCACATCATGCTTGACTAATCTAAATCGTTTCATTTATTCAATCAGAGACAAACAATTTAACCTATTGTAGACTATAGAGAAAAATATAATAAAATGTAGCAATATTTAAATGAGGTTCACATTCAACAACCCCAAACTCTGTTATGTATGTCAATTATTTTATATAAATTAATTGCATTTTTTTTAGTTTACATTGGTGGAAGTACAAGGAATTCCTTTACACGTTTGGAATCATGAAACGTTCAAGCGTATTGCTGGCATCTGGGGATCTCTTGTGGCCTTGAGGGAGAACGCAATGTTATTCTTTGGTTGCGAAAAAATGACCTTGTTGATGTCAACCAACCAAATTCAGAGAATTGAAGAGGTGATTGAATTTGAAATTGATAAAGAGATATTTTTAATCAAAGTTACAGAAATTGTCGTCAAGGTAGAGTTGTGTGAGAAGATGAAAGAAACAACTTCAGAAAAACCAGCAATCATGGTAGAATCGACGGAGATCGGATCCTCATCGAAGTCGACTGCAAATTTCGATGATGGGAGGAAGTTAGAGGAACCAGAGGACAATTGCTCCGGTAAAAGGAATATATTTAATGAGGTGTGCTTTGAAAAAATCTCAAATGATTATGCTGGCTATAAGGAGAGAGAATACACCAGGTTTATTAGAGTATCAGAGATATTGGGCGAGTCGGTCGAGGAATGTGCTGGCAATCCAGTAAAGGTGTCACCAGAGAAGGTTAACGGTCTAAATGAAAAGTTGGAAGACAATTTCAGAACAATAAAAACGGGAGTGACCGAAATGGGCTCAAGTGGAGAAAAAAGGGTTAGAAGATGAATATAATATGGACCTGGATCCCTTCCGGTCAAAAGTCATGGAATATATGGGTCGTATGAGATTTAATAAAAAAAGAATTGGATAATAGGGTGATATTGAAGTGGAGTCTGAAATTGAAATGGTCCAACAAACAAGATCGGGTGGTAAACAGATTTCATGGGAAGAGAGAGTTAATAACTTAAATAAACTAGAGGTTAAGGGCTGATACTAAAGAGGATCGCAAGGTGGATTTGGGAGCCGAGGTTAATAGTGTTAAGGAAGAGAGTTGCAACTTCAAACTTCCTGAGCTTCAAAAAAATACAATTCTGGTAAAAGAGAGAAGACATGCTTCACTACAGGACTTCCAAGACAAAGCTTTAACGAAGCTGAGAGGAAAAAGAGAGATCGAGCCCATTGAAGATACAAGAAAAAGGGCAAATCAGTAGATAAGTATGAGTTGAAAGGAAGATTGCTGTCGGATTCAGACATGCAAGCGAGATGAGATAATGTTGAGTTGATCACACAATTGCAAATGGGCAAGAGGGGTAAATTGACAATTAAAATTTTGGTAGGAGGTAAGAGTGAAAAATAAAAGTTACACAAGTGGTTAGAGTGGTTCAAGTTCTCCAAATGAACTCTACATTCACTACCTTAGTTCCCACTAAGGATTTTCAATCAATTTACTACTTCAATTCTTCCCATTTTCTTGGATAAGGCGGTAATCGTACAAATTGATTAAGCTTTCTACCCAAAGCTTAATCCACTCACTTTTACAAAGAGATGGATTTGGTAAACTCTAAAAATTCCTCTCAAAGGATTAATGTTTACCCAAATACAATTTCAAACTCCCCAAACTCAAAATACAAGATAACAATAAAATCACAAGAGTTGGCTACAAGAATTTGACTATGAAGAGCACTAGGGTTTGGATTTTTGCTTTGATGTTGCTTGTAGGTTCAATAGTTGTTGCTTGGTCAATTGAAGCTTGTTTTTATACCCTTGCATTGAATTCTAGCCGTTTGGGTAGTTGGGATCATCAATAGAGCCGTTGGGACCATTTTTTCCGCAATAAATGCAGCTCTGCAGCCTACCGTATCGGTACTCGTAGAGGGCGTATCAATACCTGTATCAAAGGGGAAAGAGCTGTTGTGACTGAAAACAGAGCGTATCGATACGCATAGAAGGCGTACCGGTACAGTTTTAAGGGGCGTATCGGTACGGATGGTCGTATTGATACGGTGTTTGCTCACTGGAATCCCAAGTTTGGTTTTCTTAAAGATCGTATTGATACACATACCAAGCGTATCGGTACGGTATAACGGTCTTTTAAAAATTGGGAAACCAACTAACTGACAAGTAACCGTCGAAAAATTAAATGTAAAGATTTTTCAAAGATAAGCTTATCGTATCAATACGGTTGCAAAGCGTATCGGTACGTTTTCATTGAAAGAGTTGCCCAGATGAATATCGTATCGATACGGAGTAATACCGTATCGATACGCTAAGTCCATTAAAATTCCAGTGGTAAAAGCTCGTATCGATACGCCTAAGGGTATCGATACGCCTGGGCGTTTTTTTATAGTTTGACTTGAAAATCATAGGAAAAGACTTAGCCATTAAAATTCCAGTGGCAAAAGCCAGTATCGATACGCCTGGGCGTTTTTGTATAGTTTGACTTGAAAATCAAAAGAAAAGACTTAAAAAATTTTCATATATTTAAGAGCTTGTCTTGAGATATTATTTTGTTTAAAATACTTGTCAATTGTGAGACTTTAAAGAGTACTTAAAATTTTATTGTTTTGCAAATTGGTCTTTAAGTTTATATGTTATATCAAAATCAATTTTGGTTTCACAATCTCCCCCTTTTTGATTTAGCAAAACCACAAATAAATTTTTAAGTTTTTGAAACTTTGAAAAGCTTTCTCCCCCTTAATTTAAGATAGATTTTCAAAAATAAAAAATTGACTCTATAATCCTTCTCCCCCTTTTTGTTAGATCAAGTATAAACACAAGGATAATAGCAACATTAATTCATTAAACTTAAAGTAAACATAAGAGTTCAAATGCATAAATTTGGAAGTAAACATAATAGTTCAAATGCATAAACTTCAAAGCAAACATGATAATCCAAACTCAAATCCTAAAACATAGATAATAGGCATAAAATTATATCCTAAAAACAAGAGTGCAATAACAGAATAGAAAAGACTAAATTCCATAAGATGATATGCATAAACTACTCGTCCGCCTCATCATCATCATCGTCTTCGTCCTCTTCATCTTCATCATCTTGAGAGGGTTGATTCCTTCGGTTTTGGTTAAGCCAAGCACCATGGAAGGCGGTAAGAGAGATATCCATGAGGTTTTGGCGAGAAGCTATGGTTTCCATTTTCTTCTCCATACCTTTGACGCGATCTTCCAAGGATGTGAATCTAGTGTCCATCGCGGTAAACCCAGCTTCCATGGAAGTGAACTTCTCATTGAGGAAAGTCATTAGAGTGCCCAATGAAGAGGAACCAAACAGAGCACGATGAGAGCTCGAAGAAGCGCGAGAAGCATCGACCGAAGCATCTTGTGGAGGATCTTGAGGGTTACGAACCCATTCATTATCAATATAAGAGAAACCGGAACGAGCTAGAGAACGCTCATCTATGGGTAGGCCAAGGGTTTCGGGATAGTCATGGGAACAATCAATGTCAAGGGAAGTGAAAAAGATAACTCAATGCCGTAGAGTAGTAAAAGGATGTGACTTGTTTGGTGTGGCGGTGTTGGACTAAATAGACAAGGTCGACAAACATAATTTGACAAAGATTTGGACGTTGACCTTCCCTAAAACACCTAAGCCAAAAGTCATCGACTTGACGAATAGTAGAAAATTTCCCTCCCGATGGACGAAGAAACCAAGAGACAAGAAGATGAAGGATACGGTCATGAGCATTTAAAACTTTGACTGAGCCTAAAGGACCCGCACCTAAAGACCTCTCATCATCAATACCAACGTTTTCAAAACCAAAGACATTAAATAAAGTTTCTTGATCAATTGTAAAGGTTTTTCCCATAACAGAAGATTCAATAGCAATGACATTTTCCCTAGCTTCATCATGAACACATAAAGCATTGGAAAAGAAAACGATGACTAGATTCCTATATAGAATAGGAGGAATGCTCAAAAAAGTTAAAAACTTCCATTGCTTAATTAAAGGGAGGTATTGAAATTTAAAACAGGCAGAACTTAAGAATGGGACTGACACAACATGTTCTTCCCTAATACTCATGCTTTGAAATAGTTTGTACAGAGCTATATCGGTATCATCGGGAAAGCTTAATTGGATAATATAAGGGAGATTAGGTTTAGGGTTACCCTCGGCATCCTCACAAGGATTGGAAGTAGAAAGATAACACTTAGATCTCTTTTTTGACGATGAAATAACCCTGAAAACACATTAAAAACGATTCGAATATGTATGCAATTAACATCCTATTCAATCCAATAAATTCTGATAATTCAAGGTAATTTAAAAAGACATTTAATTTTAAAAAGATATATACAAGTTTAAAAAAATTGTTAAAAATAGATTAAAAAATACGAATAGAACAAAATATATTCGAATAAAAAATTTTGATTTTTGAAAAAATTTTATGAAAAAGTTGAAACTCATAATATAAAACTATGTTTTGTACAAAAATTAAATTGAAACAATTATAAAAATCAAACGAAAATCAAAGAAAATAAAAAAGAAGAGTTTTATACCTTGAACTTTCGATTGGATGAATGTGTTGATGTGAATGCACAAGATTTGTTGACAAAGCTTAGCTTTGATGTGGAGATTAAAAACCCTCAAAGAATTTTTAAGTTTGATGGTAAAAATTGAAGGATTGAGGGGGTCTTATAGGGTATTGCGGCTAGGGTTTTGGAGAGAAAAGAGGGGTTTTTGTTTTTAAAGACTTTTAAAGATGCAGCCCTAAATAGCCTCTCCATCGAGGTTGTATCGATACGCTATACACGCGTATCGATACCCTTTAACCCTAATTTTTTATTCGTCGTTACTACCGTATCAATACGCGGGACCGTATCGGTACGACTTGGCTTTGACTATTTCCCTTGACTTTAACCGTATCAAAACGCGGGGTCGTATCGATACTCGTTCAGCTTCAAAGTTTTCCCAATTATGAACCCGTATCGGTACGCTTCAGCCGTATCGATGCGTCTTTACCAGATTAAGCATTTTTGACAGATTTAAGTGCAAAAATCCAACTTGAAACGTCCCTAAATGCATGTAAATGTCATATGAACAAGTTTTAATGGCTAAACTTAATACATACTCCCCCTAGCAACATGCATAGAAGCAAAAAGAACAAAATTAACACAAGCATAAATCACAAACAATTTCAAGCAAAATTTTGACATTTTGTGACCTAGAAGGGGTCAAGAAAGGCTAGTTAAACCTAACTCTCTCCTAAGGGTCCAAAAGCGCTCTTTATCTAAAGGCTTTGTGAATATATCCGCTAATTGGTTCAAGGTGTCAACATACTCTATAACAACATCATTTTTCAACACATGATCTCTAATGAAATGATGTCTAATTTCTATGTGTTTAGTTCTAGAGTGTTGGATGGGATTCTTAGTGAGACAAATGGCACTAGTGTTGTCACACCTAAGGGGTATGGTTTCTATTCCAACACCATAATCTAAGAGTTGTTGCTTCATCCAAAGGACTTGAGCACAACAACTCCCTAAGGATATGTACTTCGCCTCGGTGGTAGATAAGTCTACGCTATTTTGTTTTTTAGAGAACCAAGATACGAGCATACTACCTAAGAATTGGCATGTCCCAGAAGTACTTTCCTATCTATCTTACATCCCCCATAATCTGCATCCGAATAAGCATGAAGGCTAAATGAGGAATCTTTAGGATACCAAAGGCCTAAGGTAGGTGTGTCTCTAAGGTATCTAAAAATTCTCTTAATGGCAACTAAGTGTGATTCTCTAGGACTAGCTTGAAACCTAGCACACAAGCAAACACTAAACATAATATCCGGTCTACTTGCGGTAAGGTAAAGCAAAGAACCTATCATAGATCTATAAATCTTAGAATCAACACACTTACCTCCTTCATCTTTGTCAAACTTTATGGAAGAGCTCATAGGTGTGGCTTGAGGTTTTGCATTCTCCAAGCCGAACTTTTTGAGCATATCATTCACGTACTTAGCTTGATTTATGAAGGTGCCATCTTTTCTTTGTTTGATTTGGAGTCCCAAAAAGAATGAGAGATCCCCCATCATGCTCATCTCGAACTCACCTTGCATTAGCTTAGAAAATTCTTCACAATAACATTCGTTAGTAGAACCAAAAATGATATCATCAACATAGATTTGTACTACTAAGATGTCATTGTTATATCTTTTTATGAAGAGTGTAGTGTCCACCTTTCCTTTTTCAAAACCCTTTTCAATTAAGAAATTTGAAAGTCTCTCATACCAAGCTCTAGGATCTTGTTTTAAACCATAAAGAGCTTTTGTTAGTTTAAACACGTGGTTTGGAAATTTTGAATCCTCAAAACCCGGCGGTTGTTCAACATACACTTCTTCATTTATAAAACCGTTTAAAAAGGCACTTTTCACATCCATTTGAAAAAGCTTGAAAACATTATAACATGCAAATGCTAAAAGCATCCTAATGGCTTCTATCCTAGCTACGGGTGCATATGTCTCATCAAAATCAATTCCCTCTTCTTGGGTATAGCCTTGAGCAACAAGCCTAGCCTTGTTTCTCATTATATTACCACTTTCATCTAATTTATTCCTAAACACCCATTTAGTTCCTATAGTAGATTGATTACTAGGCATTTAAACTAATGTCCAAACTTTACTTCTCTCAAATTGATTTAATTTCTCTTGCATGGCCAAAATCCAAAAATCATCCTTTAAAGCTTCTTTAATATTTTTAGGCTCAATGCATGAAAGAAATGCAACATGGTTCACTAATTTGAGAGAGGATCTAGTAGTTACCCCCTTGGATGGATCACCCAAGATTTCACCGCCTTTGACATAATTGAACTCCCTTGGGTAAGATACCTCATTTTCCTCAAGAGCCAAGTCCTTCAGGGCTTCAAGAGGTGGATCTTGTGTATCCTCATCTTTAGTTGGAATCTCGTCCACCTTTGACGTTTGTCCTCCATCAATAGCATCAAGAATTCCTACATCATCATCATCACAAGATTCCTTCCTCGGAAGGAGGTTATCATCGAAAACAACATGTATAGACTCTTCAACTACTAGAGTTCTTTTATTAAATACAACCCTTAATATTTACCAAAAATCTCTAAATAACCTAAATTTTACCTTTTCTATTTTAATTTACATGGTGATATTTGTAAGCTAATGTTTTTTGTTTTTATTCTCACATATTTATATTTAAATAACTCACATGTACTTTTAAAGTAAAACATACTTTCATATATGATTTAAATAATTAATTTCCTTCAAATATATGATATTAAAACATATGCTTCAAATGTCATTTAAATTTAATAATTAATTAAATTGTATTAAAAATAATTATATAAATAATAAATTAATATATATATATATATCATTCAAATATCCTTAGTAATGTTATACTAAAAAAATAATTTTGATAATATAGTTAATATTAATAGATACAAAATATTGATGACTAATAAACTATTAAAACAAGTATTGAATATAATCATGTCCTTATATGTTATTTTACTTGTTTAAATAATCAAAAAGCTATCAATTATCAGTTAATTTTACCAAATAATTTTATGCAATCAACTAATAAAATCTGCTAGTCAAATCAGCTAATACAATCAACTATCTATTATTAGCTAAAGAAATCTGCTATCCGCTATCAACTTAGTGCCAAACATGGCCAATATTTCGGCCAGCCACACATACAATATTATAAACTTGAGGCCTGAAATGATAACTGAAATTGGAAAAATAAGTTCAAGCACTACCTCTTTTTCATTCAATATGTTCAGTATTGACATGTTTTTGTCAAATTGTTTAAACTTTGACTCATTATTACTTTAAATTTATTATTGATAAAATATAAAAAAATATATTTTAGAAACCTTCAATCGAGTAGTTTAAAAGTATATATTTTAAAAAATTTAATTAATTAAAATATTTAAAATAATTATAGTTAAAGTTAAAAAATTGACTTTTAAAAAATCAATAATGAACATATAGGGTGAGATAGGGATAAAAATCCTATGCCCTTTTTCGGTTCCTCATTATATGCCCCAACACTAAAAAACACTAAAAGAATAAATTCTAAGCTATAACCTTACATTCTAAATCCTAAACCCTGCACTCTAAAAAATACATCATATCCCACATTTCCTAAACATTGACCATAAACTCTAACTTTAAACTCTAAACTCTAAACATATTTTTTAGTGTGAGGCATAAATAGAGGCACTAAAAGGAGCATATGATTTTTATTCCTGAGATAAAAATAATATTTAATAATAAAAAGGAGAGAATATTCTTTTTAAAATAATTGTCAAACTAAACTTTGTACTTTGTAGGGTCGTCGTACGAAGGAAATTTTGACGAGGGATAAGAAAGAAATCACTTTAGGAGATGCATCTGCATGCCTTCCTTTAGTATCTTGACCTTTCCTCTTTATTTTTTATTTGTATTTTTTAATTTATGTTCCTATTTTTATTTCATTTTCCACATCTTTAATTTTCCTTAGGAATTAAGTTTTAGTTTATTATTTGTTTTTAGGATGTTAAACAAGAACCAAGGAAGGGAAAGAGATCATTGCACCGGCAGCAAAGCCCACCCCACCATCACGCATCCAGCCATCCCGTGAATCCAAACGAGTCAAGTACACAACATCCAAACCAAAGAGGCTGATCTTGCAGAGCGAAAGTGACGAGGAAGATGAATCTTCCAAATCACCATCCATTTAAATTCCTCTTCTTATGCTGCTTATTTTAATGCCCTTATATATTTTGTGTGCTAATTTTTCCTATCTTACTATATGCAATGTAAGAATTGAGGGCAATGCTTGATTCGAGTTTGGGGGTGTAGGTTCAGCTGTCGCGGCAATATAAATATAATTGCATTTTTGTTCAATAATTGCCAAAAAATTCTTAATGCATTGCCTTAACCGAATTTAGCTTATGTCGCAGTAGTACTTTCTATTATTTGCCTTAGTTTAATTTTAATTAAATCTTCTTTCTTGGCAATAAAACTCTCTCTTCTTACCATAACTTTGAACTGTTTAGAGCCTTTAATTTTAGGATGCTTAAGGAAGATAACTTGGTATCATACTATGAGATTAGAACTTTAAAACACCTTTGTGATTTGTATGATTTAAGGAGTTATAGTACACTTAGGGCATATACTTGCATAGAAAGAAGATTTTGGGTAAAAAGTTAGAGGTGCCTAACACTGGCTCTAGCTTAAGGAAGCCCTAGAGGTGCCCGAAACCGACTCTAGGCTAATCACTAAAGGTGTCCGAAACTGGCTCTAATAGGTTAGATTGCTTATAAAAATATGAAAAGAAAAGAAAAGAAAAGAATTTACCCAAGTTAAGTAGGTTAATGCTTAAGTGTTTGCTTAGAATCCTTATAATCATCTTGTTCACAATGCATGCACACACTCAAAAATCTTATAGATTGATTCCAGGGAATTCATAAGGCATCCAAAGACTTAAGGACTGAGCATTCTTTGCCATGGTTTGAAGAGAAAAAGGAAAGTAAGAACAAGGAGACGGTTTATAAAAATTAAGGTTTTGGCAATTGATGGTTTGCTTTGCTTGAGGACAAGCTATAGTTCGAGTTTGGGGTGTGATAAATGCCCAAAAGTCCTATATTTTTACCCATTTTACATGGCAATTATCACTCAACATACACCCATTTGAGTTGCATTATGGCCCTTCATGCATTGATTTCATCATTTATGCCTTTGATCCTTATATTCTGTTTATTCTATGAAAAGGTTACTATTTGATGCATGTTTGGTGCTTTTGCATATTCGCTCACTGCCATGGTAGGAGATGTCGTGACGACAATGAAAAAAAAAGGAAGGATGAGGATGAACGAGCTAGTAACAGACCCTGATTGAGCCAAGCCACAACTGACAACTTCTACTGAGGGAAGCTAATAAAGCCTTGCAGAGCATAGCAGAACCAGTCACAGACACATACCGAGGCATCATAATGATCATGCCGCGGCAGTGTACTACTCAACATGTCAGAAGGCAAAACAGGCAAAGTGGTAGTCGATTTGTAGAGCTTTAAATACAAGATTTTTCTACACACTTTGCATGGTAGTTGGAGCTCAAGATGAGGACGAAAACATGGAACGAAGGAAAATGTTAGACTTTGGCCAAAAGTGAATAATGTATTAAATTAAAGAGATTCACCTCTTTAATAAAGTTAAGTCCAAGTCCAACTTAACTTCCTCTACAAGAAGGATTTGTGCCTACACCTTCCCCTATATAAAGGAGGCTTGCCGCCATCATCAAAAAACACACATCGCGGAGAAGAGAGACGAACGAGTTTAGGATTTAGTTTGTGTTTTCTTTCCATTCATTATGTTCTAATTTTTCTTAGGGTTAGGATTAGTTTGTTTAGTATTTGTGTGAAGACTATTGTATTTGTTTAAGTTCTTAATGCAATAAAGTTAAGGTTTGCTTATTATTGGCTTTAATCTTCTTGCATGCTTTTTCAAGCATGGCGCATCGATAAGCAGGGTACTGTATCGATACGGATTTTGACAACTAGAATTCTAGATTTTGAAATTAAGCAAAGCGTACCGATACGGGCTCTAGTGTATCGATACGGATACCGTTAATTCAGTTATTGGCTTAGTCTGAAGTTATGTTTTCTTACGTTTTAATTCTTGAATGTTGTGAATACAATAAAATGAGTTTGGATGATAAAATTGAGCTGAGATTTAACACAGTAGCATGAAATATGACTAATTAATGGGTGGTAACTTTAAATTGGCTAAAGTCCTTATAATTTGTAAAAACTACAATTCAGTCCCCAAAACATATATGTTCTCAAACGAATGTCTAACCGTTGTCTGATTGAGTTGAGGTTTCTTCCGTTATGAGTTCAAATCACACAGGATGATAATGTGCATCTAAATAAGATATAAAAAAGGGGGTCGGATATTGGGGTAAATCTTCACGGGTTTTCTTCGATAATCCTCGTATAACTCGCTCGAGTTGGTAAATCGGATAGACCGGGTCAAGGGAGTTACACATCGGGTACGGACGCATAATTTTATGTTAGGGGGCAAACCTATAAAATTGTAGTAGGGGCGAACTTATAAAATTTTAGAGTGGTGAAAATAAATTTTCAATAGAAAATACATAGAAAATTTCTTAAAATTTTCTAAATCATATATGAATTTCAAATTTCCAGTAGGCGACCGCCCCTCTCCGCTCCTCTTTTTCCATCTTTATTATGCATGATGAACATGGTATGTGTTGTATGATGAACTCGAATGCATGTGTATGAATCATACACAAGAGATCAATAATGGTTACGTGAGGGTTGTGGCATTTGGAGCTTACTCGAAAACAATATCAAGCAACTAGTAATATGTTTTTCCTTGAACATTATTTTCAGGAACGAGTTCTGAAAGTGCTTTCGGTTGAAAAAAAACTCGTTTGAAACCTAAAATCAATTCTAAACGAATAAAAAGTTAGAATAAAAGTATTTTTAGAACTGAGATTTCAAGCAACCCAAGATGCGGGGAATCGCAAACGGTTCGTTGTCGGATTTCAGTTTTTCGTGGTGCCTTTGCTATTGATAAGTGTCGTCAATGTGGATGTTTTTAGGCTTTTTTTTTGTTTTTGTTTTTTGTACTCTGAATCGTTAAGTACCGCTCTTTTTTCTGCTTCTAGTGAGAATGGATTTTTTTAACCAGACGTAATAATATTGTATGACCTCTTCGTTAATAAAAGCTTACATTGTTAATCAAAAAAATAAGTAAATTATATTAATTCCTTACCATGTCTTTAAATTTTATGTTTTTTTAATATTTCACGTATAAAAATATTAATAATAAGTTTATTTAATATTTTCATAAGTTTATTTAATTCAAATATATGTTTTTAATATTTTCTATTATAGTTTAATTTGATATATATCATAAGTTTATTTAATTCAAATATATATTTTAAATTTTACAATATAACATCTATCATTTTATCTTTTTAAAAGTACTTTTGGTTTTATTTTATCTAATTTTATGTGTATTTATATGAAATGTTAGGCTATCATAATAATTTGTATGGGCTTGAAATGCAAATGACCAAAAGGAAGATGGGAGAGAGGTGTGCGATAATGTAAGACATGTTTCAAGTAAGGGTTTGGCAGACCAATTATGTTGAGGTGTATGCGGTACAGTTTGAAGGTTGCTAATAGCATAAGACTAGAAGTATGTTTTAAGAGCTGTATATCCCCACCTCTGTCAATGTAAATTAACTAGATTTTGTTATTAAACGTATTCTCATCTAACATTTGAAAAGACATCAAAATTTGAATAGATACTACACTTACATCACATCAGCATATTTAAAAAAATATCAAAATTAACTTTAAGTGGGAAAGAACATAGTATGTATTTTTTGAAATGATCCACAAAGATAATGTAATAGTGGAAATCATTTATTGATTACATAGAAACGTGACCCCATAGATCTAAGTACAATAGCTCAAAAAGGCCCGGAACTAAAGAAATAAAGGAAAAATAATAAATTGAATAATATTGAAGCGCAAAATCTATTGAACTACAAGCAGAGGATCCTACATTGTTGCAAGTCCCACAGAATATGAATTGTCCAATAACAATCCAACAGCATATGAATTCAGCATGATTAAACCAAATACTTATCTATGTATCATATATCACCCTGGGCCAAACAAAATACAGAATAATATTGTATGGCCTTTAATTATTGGGCTTCCTTGGGACAAATTTTGCCTTTTAACTCAGATGAACATGAAGAAGACAATACCTGCTTGACTCCTCTGATGCCAACTAGGGAGGGGTCAATCTTTGTTGACGGCATCCATAGTTGGCATCCAGGGAGCCAGGCAGATCCGTTTCACTGCAAATGTTTTCCCTCCTCAAATTACCTGAAATATTACATTCCTCATTCACATTAACATACAACATCCGAATCATCAGAATTCAAATCAATAAAAATACCTTATGAACAGACGAGGTTACATCAGCTGTAAAAAGAAGAAAGAAGTTTGAATGCCACATGATTTAGGGACAAGCAGCGTATGCATAGAGGTTAGGTTTTGCAGTAAAAAAGGAAGAACAAAACATACCCTTTTACACAACAATGTAGTGATATAATTTCAATGATTTTGTTGGTATAAATGGTAGTGATCACTTACAGTTGAATCATGGGCTGACTGCAAAGAAGCCGAGTTCAGTTCCTGTTCAGCACTGCTCTGACTCTCTCTATCAAAACACACACAGACACAGTTGTTATAAGCTTGGAAGTGAAATGATACAAGTAGTGCATGAACCCCATTAATTTAAATGGGGTTACAGAGTTATGTGCAGCTAAGGAAAGAGACAACAAAAGCGAAAGGAGAGGAGTAGAGGAGTATAAAAACCAGGCGGCAAAGTAGAGGAGAGCATGGAGCCAAGGCCAAAGCATGAGACAAAGTGACAGCCTTGCTATGGATGGTTTGCCGGATTATTTGAACATCGTTTTATACCCAAATTTCACCACATGATGCGTTGAATCAAAATGAAAAAGTACCAACCTTTCGCTCCAAAGACAACAAAACCCAGCTGGGACCCATTTTCGTGCCTATAATTTTCGCCTCACTTGGGCCGTGATGAGCTCCAATTTTCGCTTTTTAGACGGTTTAACTAACTTTTTTTTTGCCCTCGCAGATTTATAAGGTTTTGTTCCGATGAATTTAGACCGAATCGCATCGCACACTTAATTTTAGTAGGTGAGTTTTACATGGTGGTTTTTTTTATATACATAAAATCTTGAACTCGATGTTTGCTTAAGCGATATCAAACTGCTTAACACTTGAATCAATGACCATTATAAAAAAATGTGAGCAACTTATATTCATTTCTCCTATAAAAAATGAGAAAAAGTATAATCAGCCTCTTGCAAAGAATGAACATTTTAGAATTCTTTTAAATAGATTAAACTTTTGTATCATTTGAAGCAATATATAAATTGAACAGAGTTCTCATTGTTGATCTGGCTGTGAAATTTCTCTAATAATGTGGTTTACAATTCAATCTTGAAGTTTCACGTGTTCTCTTTTTCTTGAGGGTCGAAGTTGAAAATAAATGTTAACCACCCAGAGCGTCGTGATTCGATAGCAACGACTAGTCTGGCTGTGAAATTTCTTTAAGTGTATGTTTGGGGCTTGATATTCTGCATTCCCTTAAGTGATTTGATTGGGGGCAATTTCCAGGAAATAAAGCTCTTTCAACGAATGCGGCCGGCCGCCCTGGTGTTATAGTTAGAAGGATTCTTTTGTGGATTTCATATTTGTAAGGAATAAAAGTCAACACTAGTACCATCAACCAGTTAGCCTAGTAGACGAAATACTAAAATTAAATAAAATTAAGAGTTTAAGTATTATCTTGATGTTATAAGTAAAGAAAAATAAATTTAATCATCCACATAATATGCTTCTACAGTACTCCATTTCGATTAATCAACAAATAAACTGAATATAAATAATTAAAAAAATATCAACACACAATCGAATACGAACTATTGAGTTACCCCACCCCCATGTTGTCATTAATGTTACATCACATTGTATACTTTTATTTAATGATGTATCCTTCAACACAAATAGTCGAAAACGAACTATTGATTTATACCCCCCCCCCCCCCCCCCTCGACCCATGTTGTTCTTAATGTTACATCACTATAGTTTTAATTAAAAACGAATCTTGACATTCAATTTTAGAGGTAAAATATTTTTTAAAAGAAAGACATATCATATATAGAGATATGAATGTTCATAGAAAACAAAATTGATATACTATATTGAAAAATTGAAAAAATAAATTAAATGATAAGTAACTGTGTCAGTAAAATTAACAGTTTAACAGGACGTAAATAATTACGATTATTGACTAAACGGTTAATCGAAAAAATAAGAAATTTTAAATTAATTTTATAATAATATTAAATTATTGATTATTACTAAGTTTGTTTAATTAATATAATTTTTTCTAATTTTTTTGAACAGTTCTTATCTAGTTGAAGGGGGAGGAATTTTGTTCCTAATAGATATTAAACCTACAACCTAAAAGAGAGGAGAGAGTATCAACTAAGAGCTTTTAACCACTTGCTCTAGTGATTGTTGACAATTTTCCTTAACTTTTTAATAGCTTTTAACCATTTTAATTTTGTTGCTAATGGATACACACATACATACGTACATACGTTAAATATTTAATTGGATTTTTAAGTTCTGCGATGGCTTCACTACAACAACAAATTTACATTAATAAATAAGATTAAGGCTTAATTGTAGCAAACATTCCTAGACTGCCTACATTCTTAATTGGTCGGCACACGTTAAATATTTAATTGAATTTTTAAAATATTAATATTATTTTAAGAAAGTATTAGTGTACATTTGACAATTTATTCGAACATTGAGATCTATTAATTGATCGAGAGGTTAAAGACACATATATTGTCTGTAGAACTAAGTGTTTTGATATAATAATTGAAAAATATTTTGGATAAATTTGAAAAGAATTTAAAACTTGTCTTTAAGTCCAAACAACTTGAAAATATGTTTGAGGTATTTAAAAAGACTTTTGGCAAAGTTTTAAATGCTTTAAAGTTGTCAAAACTGGATATTCAGCAAGCTCATACCGATACGGTGTACCCCGTATCGATACATTTTTACTCAAGTTTTGAACTTGCCAAAACTCGTACCGATATGGGTGAGACCGTATCGATACAGATAGGAATCGTTTCGATACGCATCTTAAGCGTACCGATCCCTACTTTAACAACCTCTAACGGTCTTTTAAATTGCATATCGTACTGATACGCTCTCAAGCGTATCGATACGCATATGCTAACAAAAGAGCCCAACAGCTAGTTCTGAAGAAGGGCGTACCGATACGCCTCCACGTGTACCGATATGGTAGGCTGCAGAACTGCATTTATGATGAGAAATAAAGTCTCCAACAGCTTCAATTCAACCTAACGGCTATTAATTGCTACAAACTCATTAAGGACTATAAAAGGGACCTCCAAGCATCAAGTGAAGGCTAATGCTTCAATTGTTATAACATTATGATGAGAAATTGTGTCTAGAGCTTTAATTGTCAATTTCTTGTATAGACAAACACTAGTGAGCCAAAATTGTTATATTTGCTCAAGTGTTTTAGGTTTGGGTGAGAGCTTAATTGTGCAAACAAATACCTATTAGAGGGATTTGTGTTTGCTTATTTTTTATCTCTTTGTAAAGAGGGTTTGATCAAAGCTTTGGGTAGAAAGCTTTATCGGTTTTGTAAGGGTTTCCTCCTAAGCCTAGAAAAGGGGACGAATCAATAGTAGATTGATTGGAAATCCTTAGTGGGAAACTAAGGTAGTGGATGTAGATCTTGGTTAGAAGGTTGAACAACTATAAATCATCTTGTCATTTTCTCTTTAGCTTCCACACCTCTATCACCCAAAAATTCAATCTTCTCCAAACTTGGTGAGCAAGAACGGTTGAAGGAATTGAGCTACTTAAAACCCAGCAATTGGTATTAGAGCTTGGCTCAATTGAAAATGATTAACATCCTATTGAGACGATCCGGCAAGCTCGATCAACTTTCAAACAACCGGCTCAATGGCGCAATCCATCGATAAACCGCCCTTCTTCGACATGACCAATTATGCTTATTGGAAGACGAGGATGATGTTCTTTGTCAAATCTAAAGACTACAAGCTTTGGGATATCATAGAAGATGGCCCGTTCGTACCACAAAGAATGAAGGCGGAGTGGAGTGCCGACAATCGTAAGAAGGTGGAGCTAAATTGTAAGTTTTTGCACTTCATCTTTTGTGCACTTAGCCTCAATATTTACGAAAAATGTCTTCTTGAGAGAGTGCCAAGAAAGTTTGGGACAAACTCGAAGTTACATACGAGGGGACAAACGAAGTAAAGGAGACCAAGATCGGCCTCCTCAACCTAGAGTATGAAAACTTCAAGATGGATCCGGAAGAGAATATTGAAAAGATGTTCGATAGGTTCTCCACCATCACCAATGGACTCAAAGGTTATGGAGAAGCCATCCCGAAAGAGAAGCTTGACCGAAAGCTCATCTACTCCCTTCCCGAGTCACGGGACTCAAAAAGGACCACCATTATCGAAGCAAAGAATCTCAAGACTTTGAAGCTTGATGAGCTCATGCGGTCATTTTTCACTCACCAAATAATGAAAAACAAAGAAGAGAAGAAGAAGATGAAGGAATATATTAGAGCTATGGGGGAGAAGAGGCTCAAAGGGCTTGGCATCAACACAAATGTCATTGCTCTCAAATCCTCTACATGTCATCATGTAGATTCAAGTGAAGAGGAGGATGAAGAAGAAGAGATAGTTCAACTTTTCAAAAAGTGTGCCCCTTTCATGAAGAAAGCCTTGAAAGAGCTTGAACGAGAATCCATAAAGAAGAAGAGGGCAAGCACTTCAAGCCATAGGAAGAAGGCACATGTGGCTACTTGGAGTGATGAAGACTCCAACGACGATGAACAAGCCAACCTTTACCTTATGGCCATCGAAGAAGATTCAATGGTAACTTCTAATTCATCTACTTCATGTTCATATTCATTTGATGAATTACAAGATGTCTATGACAATTTGGTTTTAGAATTTAAAAATCACATTTTAAAAAACAAGAAAGCGGTTTCAAATTTGAAAATTCAAAATGACTTGATTTCTAAAACCAATACTGAACTTGAAGCAAAACTCGAAGAGTTTGAACAAAAATGTTTTGATTTACAAAATTTGCTTCATAAAGTTCAAGAAGAAAAAGATTTGATTTTCAAAGAGCTTGAAAAAAAATAGTGTTGGAAAATCAAACTTTTATGTAAGACAATCTAGTGCCCCTAGATTTGTAAATGGTAAAAAATTTAGAAGTATTTGGGTCCCAAAAGGACTAAGTACTTCAACTAAAAATGATTAAATTGAAAAATGGATTCCTAAGAGGACTAAATTTTGTGCTACTAGTGTCTATGGATCCAAAGCAATTTGGATACTAAAAATTACTTGATTGTCTTATGATAGGTGCAATGGAGAATGATCAACAAGTCAAATATTGAAGGGGAGCTCCATGCACACAAGGAAGAATACTTGAAGAAGAAGGCTTCACATCCTCCCTTGATTCAAGTGTTGGTAAAATTAGTTGAATTCTTTTTACTTAGTTTTATTTTTATTCAACTAGTTTAATCATATATGTTGGACTAACATTCTTTGATGATGCTTTGAGTAAGGGGAAGCCACTTTTAACCAAACATTTTAATAGTTTCAAAATTTAAACCTCCATTGTTATTTTGAGCCTAAAAGTGTTTTAAATTCTTTTTGATATAACAAAAAGGAGGAGAAATAATTTGAAAAATTGAATTTTCAAATGAACAAGGGGAGCCTTAAATGATTTTGAATCTTAATTCTCTTATTTAAAATTTATTTCACAAAGGGGGAGAATCCCAAACAATTTTTCAAGTTGGTTTTATTATATCAAAAAGGGCAGATTGTAGAACTAAGTGTTTTGATATAATAATTGAAAAATGTTTTAGACAAATTTGAAAATAATTTAAAACTTGTCTTTAAGTCCAAACAACTTGAAAAATATGTTTGAGGTATTTAAAAAAAGTTTTTGGCAAAGTTTTTAAATGCTTTAAAGTTGTCAAAACTGGATTTTCAGCAAGCCCGTATCGATACGGTGTACCCCGTATCGATAACTTTTTATCCAAGTTTTGAATCTGCCAAAACCCGTACCAATACGGGTGAGACCGTATCGATACGGATAGGGATCGTTTCGATACACATCTTAGGCGTATCGATCCTTGCTTTAACAACCCCCAATGACTATTTTCCAACGGTCTTTTAAATTGCAAACCGTACCGATACGCTCTCAAGCATATCGATACGCATATGCTAACAAAGAGCCCAACGGCTAGTTTTGAAGAATGGCATATCGATACACCTCCACGTGTATCGATACGGTAGGCTGCAGAACTGCATATATGATGGGAAATAAAGTCTCCTATGTCTCCAATTCAACCCTAACAACTATTAACAGCTACAAACTCATTAAGGACTATAAAAGGGACCTCCAAGCATCAAGTGAAGGCTAATGCTTCAATTGTTACAACATTATGATGAGAAATTGTGTTTAGAGCTTTAATTGTTAATTTCTTGTATAGACAAACACTAATGGGCCGAAATTGTTATATTTGCTCAAGTGTTTTAGGTTTGGGTGAGAGCTTAATTCCGCAAACAAATACCTATTAGAGGGATTTGAGTTTGCTTATTTTTCATCTCTTTGTAAAGAGGGTTTGATCAAAGCTTTGGGTAGAAAGTTTGATCGGTTTTGTAAGGGTTTCCTCTTAAGCCTAGAAAAGGGGACGAATCAATAGTGGACTGATTGGAAATTCTTAGTGGGAAGCTAAGGTAGTGGATGTAGACCTTGGTTAGAAGGTTGAACCACTATAAATCATCTTGTCATTTTCTCTTTAGCTTCCACACATCTATCAACCAAAAATCCAATCTTCTCCAAACTTGTTGAGCAAGAACGGTTGAAGGAATCTAGCTACTTAAAACCCAACATTGTCTCATCTTGTGTGGGTTTAAATTTTGATATTTCCCTTGTTATGCAATTATCTGTTTACTTAATAAAAAACAATCTATTTGAATATTAAATGTTAGCTCATATTAGGGAGGTTATTTCTCTATCAACTATCATATCCGATAAAATTAAGGGTAAATTACACCATATATCACTTAATTATAGATTTAGTAACACACAACTCACTGTTCTTCTAAAAGTAACAATTCAACCACTCAATTATATGTTTAGAACAA
The DNA here is from genome assembly GCA_958450335.1 of Hibiscus tridactylites. Taxonomy (NCBI): domain Eukaryota; kingdom Viridiplantae; phylum Streptophyta; class Magnoliopsida; order Malvales; family Malvaceae; genus Hibiscus; species Hibiscus tridactylites. Next base: position 15,437,656 of record OY288276.1, on the reverse strand, counting down.
ACAAGTCATTTTTTTCAAATAATAACAATTCAGTCACTCAATTATAGGTTTAGGAACAAACAAGCCACTCAATTATAGGTTTAGGAACAAACAAGCCACTCAATTAAAATTTTGTGACAAGTAAGTCACTTTGTCATTAAAATTGAAACAAGGTCTTGGTATAATAACAATCATAGTTCCAAAAACGTATGCATTCTATTCATGTGGTCCTAATTCAAAATAATTCAATAAAGTTAACCATTTGTATTTAAAAATTCCATTAGTGAAGTGATTGTGTCTACAAGTAAGCGACGTTAAAGTCATAATGAGTTCATTCTATGTTTATTGAATAAATTTACACTTTGAGTGACTGAATTGTTACTTTTAGAAGAAAAGTGACATGTTTCTTCCTAAAACTATAATTGAGTGATTGAATTGGTACTTTTAGAAGAAGAGTGACATCTTTGTTTCTAAGTCCATAATTGAGTAACTAAATTGTTACTTTTAGAAGAAAAGTGACATGTTTCTTCCTAAACCTATAATTGAGTGACTGAATTGGTACTTTTAGAAGAAGAGTAACATTTTTGTTGCTAAACTTTCAATTAATTGTTAACAAAATTGTTTATGTGGCAGGTAAATAAATTTTTATAATAACACATTTGATTCTTATTATTTATACATTCTATTAATTTAGTTATACCAAATGTGTCACTATTAAAATAAAGATCAAATCGATAGAATGTGTAAATAATAAAGACTATATTTTATTATACAAATTTACTTAACTATCATGTCAACAAATCGATAAATTGTGTTTTCTTAACCTGGAATGTGTAAATTTATTCATCAATGGATCTTATTTATCGTGTTAGAATCTATATGGTTGATTATGAGGATGAGAGGGTCTTGATTAGCGAAGATTCGCCGAATTTCTTTTCTGACGAGAAGTCGGCCGATTCTAGAGACGAAGAAGACATCTTCCGTTTTGACGACCTGATTTCTCATCATAATGGTGTGGCGGCGGGTTTTAATCCCGAGATAATAGGGGTAGCCAACGTATGATTTTGTAGAGACGAATGGCTCGATTTGCTCCCAAAAAGCTCAAACGTGGTGGTCCAAAATCAACAATGACCTGAGAAGGATGGGCAGTGCCCCAATATCCAGTACATCTTAGTAGGTCTAATTGATATACCCATTAGCTGTGCATCTGAATCATCCAAATTCTCAGCTGGATCAAGTGATCTCATGGGCCCGACGTTGGACCAGAAAACTTGATTGTTTAGGGTTAAGCCCAATATATGTCAAATTTCCAAATGGCACGAATCCTCTTTCCTTTAGGTCTAGACTTGATAAACTTCAAAGATGGGCTTCTCTAGGTAACCTTGCCAGTTCAAGCATAGAAGAAAGAGTATCAGTCCACAAATTTCTATTGTCAAATTTCTTGATAAATTGGAGGCTGAGGTCTTGTAATTTCTCAAGAATGGTATGTATTAATTCAAGTCATGCTTTTGTGTCTTCTTAACCTGGAAATTGGAATGTTAGGGGAATGGATAAGTCAGAGAAAGCAATTGGAAAAAGTAAAGCAATTGTAGTGTTTATCCAAGAATCCAAATTACACAACTTGAAGACCCAGGAAATTAACAGTTTTGAGTTGGCTTTCTCTCCTTCAACACAATTGAAAGACGGAAAGAGAAAGGCAGTGTTGGCAAATCAAGTATGCAACTAAGGCGGTGCAACAACACAATTTAAATAGAAGAAAAGATTGATAGATTGGAAAACATGCTTCTCAGTAATGGGGATAAAGCCTTATCAAATGAAATCAGACTGTTGCAAGGAGAGTTATGATCCAAGTACAGAATTGAGGAAAGTGAATGTCTCTAGAAATGGTTCAAGGAGGGGGATAATAACACCGGGTTTTTTTTCTCACGTTTTTGGCTCAATTAGAAAGAAAGTGAATCACATCGACTCAATAAAAGTGGGCGACAAGATTTTTGAGAAACCAATATACATCGAAGAGGTTTTCTTCAACAAGTTTCCATCTTTGTATAATGAACAACCAACAATCCCTCTAGCTTCATTTGATGTTGCTTTCGAGCAACTATGTCCTGAGTCTGCAAACATGATCGAAGCTCTTTTTTCGGCGAAATAAGTATGGGGTGCTAATGGATCTCGTGCCCCTGAACCGAATGGGTTCAATCTCGAGTTTTTCTAAAAATTCTGGCCAATACTAAAGAGCGAGGTGATGAATTTTACAAGGGGAGATTAGTAGACAAAGCCTTCAACCAATCTTTTTATTACTTTGATTCCCAAAAATGAAACGCTAGAATGTGTGGAGGACTACATACCCATTTCTCCTGTATAAAATCCTTGCTTGAGTGCTATCAAGGCATCTGTCAACATGTATTAGCGAGGTTGTTGGGGAGAGTCAATTCACTTTCACCTCTAGAAAGCAAATTACTGACTGTTCCCTGATAGCCAGTGAAATTATCGATGATCTCAATCAACGAAAAGGGAAAGTTGTTGTATTTAAAGCTGATTTCTCGAAGGCTTATGATACTTTCGATTAGGCCTTCCTAGAACACATCATGTATAAAATGTGTTTTTGATCAAAATGGAGAAATTGGATCAATCTGTGCACATCGTCAACATTGATTTCAGTTTTGGTTAACGAAACACTGTCGAAAACTTTCAAAACTAGCAGGGGACTAAGGCAAGGATGCCATTACCCCCTTTGCTATTCAACATAGTCGGAGAAGCTCTTGGAAAATTAATCCAAAAAGTCATACATGGAGCCCGGGTTGGCCAGAGTAATGTTTGCATCACACATCTACAATTCGCGAAAGATTTAGTCTTTTTTGTTGAGGTTAATGAAGAGTATGTGATTAACACAAAGAGGTTCAGGTCTAAAGTTGAATGTCAAGAAGACGAAACTGTTTGAGGTTAATATCGAGAATTCTCGATTGATTGAATGGGCGAACAAAATTAATTATTGTACTGATTGATTTCCAACGTCTTATTTGGGTTTACCCCCTCGGCCATTTCCGTTACTCACAGATATTATGGAAGCTTATCTTCGACAAAGTTTTATCCAGACTCGACTCTTGGAAAGAAAATCTTGTATTGTTTGGAGGTTGGCCAATCCTTTTTAACTTACTAGTTTATTACATGTCTCTATTTAAAATGCCAAATGTAGTGGCGAATTCCTTCAATAAAAGGATCGCGAGTTTCTTTTGGGAGCCGAATTCACCTAGACCCATCCACTAGATTAAATGGGACAAAATTTGTAAACCAATTGAATATAAGGGTTTGAGATTTTTCGATTTGAAAATAAAGAATAGATCCATGTTGAATAAATGGTCTTGGAGCTACGAATTCGAGTCTGATTGCCTTTGGAGAAGGGTGATAGATGCCAAAATGGCTATGACTCTTACCAATTGATGCCCAAGAAGGTAAATGGCAGGAAAGGGTCATGGATATGGAGAAATATCACCCAACCAGAGGATATTTTCACACAACACATCAGATTCGCTTTGGGCGATAACAAATCTATAGATTTCTAGGAGGATCCCTAGACGGAAGTTTCGTGCTTAAAAAACTCCTTGTCGAAATCTTTTTTTGAGGCGTTTCGACGTTTAAAAACAAAATTAAAGGAGTCGCCACTAATCTTTTAAAAAGGTGTGATTAGATCACCTAAAAACGGGTTTAGTTTAATAAAATCATTTTATTTTATTAAAACAACATTTTTGGTCTACGAAAACACAAAAACGAGTTTGGGAGTCAATTACGCATGGGGAAGGGTTATCACCCCACGACATCCAAAAATTGGTACCTTGTCGTTACAAAAAAAATTTAAAAGTCGAATTTTTGCGAATTCACATGGAGCTTAAAATTATTGCCCGTTTATAAATTTAACTTTATTTCACAGCCTTACTACTCGGAAAATGAAGTCCAATCATTGTCAACACTTCTGGCGCTAACTCGTCATTCCAGTTTAGTAAGACACCGTATTTATTAAATTTCACATTCTTTACAAGCAATCAGAGAAATATTCAATGTGTTTAGGCTTTTATTATCCTACATTGTTGGTTATTAATCCTAAAGAATTGTCTAATTTTTTTTTATCTATTTGGGGTTAAATATAATTAAGAATGTTTTATGATTCTTTGTGAAAAGAATATTTTATTCAGAGAATGAGTCTCTAACTAAGACTTTTAAAATTCTAATCTTAGGGTCACCTAAACTAAACAAATTAAAAAAAACAAGAAAGAGGAAAGGCAAATTATTTTTTTCTAAAGATTTGATCAAATTGAATGAAAATAAAGTTTATAGCCAAATTTGGGTAAAACAATGACTAATTCAAAAAGGATGAGAGTTTAGTGACCATTGTGTAAAAATGAGTGAGAAGGAGTTTTAATGAGTGAAAATAATTTTTTTCTTACAAACACTTTTTCTTCTCCTTTTTAGATCCAAATGGATCAAACACACAAAAACAACAAATTTCCTTATTGTTCTTGGTGTTCTTCAAGAATAAAGAACACCGATGAACAACCGTTAAAATGGTGACGTGTCTGTTAAAATATTTTGTATAATCATACAATTAGTCTTCCACATTTACAGAGTCAAACAATTTGATTCTAATTTGAAGAAAAAAATTAACTCTCATTATTTTAATATTATTTCAATTTACCTCGATGTAAGTTGAATTCTACACAAACTTACCGCTCATCAGGTAAAACAAAAATTGTAGAGATAAGTAAGCATGGAAGTTTAGATGAATGCCAGATAAAATAAAAACAAAAAACCACCATAAAAAGAAGTGTCAATATCTTAGATTAAGAAATGATAAATTGTAACAAGCCATGTCAACTTCCTTTAAATTGGACGACAAAGAAAGATCTGGAGATAACAAATGGAAGCAGCCTGTGACTGGTGGGACTGGTGGGATGAGCGCTTTTCTAATATTTGGACAACCTACACAGTTGAGGTTTTACGGTAAACGGTTAGGTTGCTCGATTGTGTTATTGTTGTTCTAAAAAAATATAGGGAAAACTATATCAGTGACCACCGAAGATATTGGGGATACCTATTTGAACCACCGAACTAAAAAAAAGTCAATCACACCACCGAATTTATAAAATCAACTTATTTTAACCACCGCCGTTAAAAATCTAACGGTGGACTGACGGAACTGCCACGTGGCAGTTGATGGGTATTTTTAAAAATTACACATTTGGTCCCTGTTATTTACACATTTTTTCAATTTAGTCCTAATTTTCAATTAATAAAATAATAAATTATTTAATTAAGTGGTGACACGTGTCAAGATCTTATTGGAGGATTTTAATTATTTATATTTAATTTTATTAATTTATTTCCCCCCTCCAATCAGGTGGTGACACGTGTCCACCAATTTAGAGGAGAAAAACAACAATTCAATCAATTTAGAGGAGAAAAACAACAATTCAATCATATGCATGCTGGGGGACTCGAACCTGGGTCTCCCAGGTGTAACTGCAGCTGCTCTACCACTGCACCAAGCACATCTTTGTGCTATAATTCTCCACATATAATATATATCTATTATTAGTTTCTACATTTATAAGCCAAAAGCTCAAACTCTAAACACTAATTTCACATGTATAAATCTTAAACCCTAAACTCTAACCCTAAATATTTCAAATTAAACCTCAAACCCTAAAATTTTTAAATTAATTCCACGCTAAATATCTTAAACCCTAAACCCCAAACCCTAAAATTTTCAAATTAATTCCACGTTAAATATTTCAACTTAACCCTTAAACCCTAAACCCTAAATATTTCAAATTATTTTTACGTTAAATATTTCAAATTAAACCCCAAACCCTTAACCTTAAACCCTAAAAAAATTCAAATTAATTACACGCTAACTATTTTAATTTAAACCCTAAACCCTAAATATTTCAAATTAATTTCACGCTAAATATTTCAAATTAAACCCTAAATATTTATTGTGTAATTAATTTGAAATTTAGGGTTTAAGGTTAGGGTTTGGGGTTTAATTTGAAATCTTTAGGGTTTAGGGTTTAAGGGTTAATTTGAAATATTTAGCGTGGAATTAATTTGAAATCTTTAGGGTTTAGGGTTTTTCTCCTCTAAATTGGTGGTGACACGTGTCACCACCTGATTGGAGGGGAAAAAATAAATTAATAAAATTAAATATAAATAATTAAATCTTCCAATAAGATCTTGACATGCGTCACCACTTAATTAAATAATTTATTATTTTATTAATTGAAAATTAGGACTAAATTGAAAAAAATGTGTAAATAACAGGGACCAAATGTGTAATTTTTAAAAATACCCATCAACTGCCACGTGGCAGTTCCGTCACTCCACCGTTAGGGTTTTAACGGCGGTGGTCAAAATAGGTTGATTTTATAAGTTCGGTGGTGTGATTGACGTTTTTTTTAGTTCAGTGGTTCAAATAGGTATCCCCAATATCTTCGGTGGTCACTGGTGTAGTTTTCCCAAAAATATACTAGATCTATTATGTAAGTAAGTGACTCAAATCCAACACTAGTAGAACCCAATTCAGGCCATGCATATTTATAGAACCATTCAAGCACATATGAGTTTAGGGGATAAAGTTTCGGTTCTAGGGTTAAATTATTTTGAATTAAAATGGGGTCAAATTAAAATAATAAGGGTTAAATTTATTATTTTTTTGAATTAGAATTAAATTGTTTGAATGTGTAAGCGTGGATGACTAAATGTGTGATTATACAAAATATTTTAGGGTAAAGTACACAGACGGTCATTGAACTTTGGTAAAAAAAAAACAAAACGGTAACAAAATTTTCAAAAATCACAAAATCACAATTAAACTTTATGTTTTATAACAAAATGTAACTAGACGTTAAATTTCGTTAAGTGTCTGTTATAAATTTGGTATAATAACGCATTTAGTCCTTCATATTTATACATTCAATCAATTTAGTCCTAATACAAAATAATTCACTAAATTTAGCCCTCGTTATTTATGCATTCTTTCAATTTGATCTTTCAAGCAAAATTCCAAAGTCTGGTAACATGATAAATAATTACAATTAATTTTTTATAGGAACTCGAGAACTCGACTCGAATCGAATCGAAAAAAAATTTCAAATAAAGTTTGAGTTGAAAAAATAAGACGCATCAACTCGAATAACTCGAAATTTTTTGACTCGACTCGATCGAACGCTCACCTCTATCTTAAGATATGACACGTCAACTCGAATAACTCGAAATATTAGAATATTTTAAATCATTTTTTCTTTTAAATCGAATATTTTTTAAAATAGAATATTTTATATTTTATATTTAAATCACATCGATTATTTAATAATAGCTTTAAACATTTGATTTAATTTAAAAATATTCGATTTAAAAGAAAATTTGATTTAAAATATTTGAATATTTAATTAAATTTTTATAGGAACTCGAAAACTCCACTTGACTCGACTCGAATCGAAAAAATTTCAAATAAAATTTGAGTTGTAAAATATGAGGCGTCAACTCGAATAACTCGAAACTTTTTGACTCGACTCGATCAAACGCTCACCTCTATCTTAAGATATGACGCGTCAACTCGAAATATTCGAATATTTTAAATCAATTTTCTTTTAAATCAAATATTTTTAAAATAGAATATTTAATATTTTCATATTTACATCACATCGAATATTTAATAACTACTCTAAATCGAATATTTTTAAGGTAGTTATTAAATATTTGAATATTTTAAATCATTTTTTTTCTTTTAAATCGAATATTTTTAAATTAAATTGAATATTTAAAGTAGTTATTAAATATTCGATGTGATTTAAATATTAAATATTAAATATTCTATTTTAAAAAATATTTGATTTAAAAGAAAAATAATTTAAAATATTTGAATATTTCGAGTTATTCGAGTTGACGCGTCATATCTTAATATAGAGATGAGCGTTCGATCGAATCGAGTCAAAAAATTTCGAGTTATTCGAGTTGACGCGTCGTATTTTACAACTCAAACTTTATTTGAAATTTTTTTCGATTCGAGTCGAGTTTTCGAGTTCTTATAAAAATTTAATTGTAATTATTTATCATGTTATCATACTTTGGAATTTTACTTTAAGGACCAAATTGAAAGAATGCATAAATAACGAGGGCTAAATTTAGTGAATTGTTTCGAATTAGGACTAAATTGATTGAATGTATAAATATGAAGGACTAAATGTGTTATTATACCAAATTTTATAACAGACACTTAACGAGATTTAACGTCTAGTTACCATTTTGTTATAAAAACATAAAGTTTAATTGTCATTTTGTGATTTTTGAAAGTTTGGTTACCATTTTATTTTATTTTTACCGAAATTCAATGATTGTCTGTGTACTTTACCCAATATTTTAATTGTTGTTAACGAGTGACATGATAACATCAAAGCAATTGAAAATTTTGTTACCAAATTGAATAATGAATCAAAGTTTAGTCATTATTAATGAACTTTACCCTAAATCTTAAAATATGAAATGTTTAAATACCCTAAAGCTTGTATATATCTCATTATATAAATACAGGGATTGCTTGAACTATGGTCAACAAAAGGTCATATTGATTATTGAATCTAAAAACAAGAAGGCAAATAAATGCTTAAGCTTAATAGAAGACAAAAGCATGCTATCCAAGGATGAGCGTTTAAGTGGCCCAACTCGGACGGCCAGCTGACTCAAATAGTCCGAGTCTTCCTCACCCCCAAAATCCATCGCCATCATTTTCCAACCCCATCAGTTCTCACATTTACATTTTCTTAAAAAATGGTATTTGTCATCTAATAATTGGACAATCATGTTCTGCCTGCATACCCATCGGATTCATTCTTTATCTTCTTGATGTTCAGACCCGGTCATTTTTCTTAATAAAAAAAAAAGACTTACGTTTACATTATGCATAAAATATTACATCCTCCAAGACACTATAAGTGTCCCAAAGTTCTTACCATATAAAGAAACAGAGCTGAAAACAGAACAAGTTTTGTACTGCTAGAAGAAGCAGCAGGCCGGCAAAGCAATGAGGCCTTCAAATGCTACCCTGTGTTTGGTTTCTTTCATTGTTTTCTCTCTTCTGCAGACACCTGGATTTGCTGCTAAAAAGGTTACCATTTCAATCCCCTTCGAAAAATAATTGACATGAAATGTAGCATCCTTGTTTAAAATCTTCATGTTTGTTGTGTAGTCATATGTGGTATACCTGGGAGGACACTCGCACGGGCTCGAACCTGCATCGGTTGATACGGAAGCCGTCACGGAAACACACTACGACTTCCTCGGGTCATTCTTGGCAAGGTTTAGAGGATTTTTCAGCTCTTTCTAATCTGTTTTGTTGAATGAGCTATTCGAATTAAGCTTGTATCGTAATTGTTTTCAAACAGTCAGGATGATGCACGCGAGGCTATGTTTTACTCTTATACGAGACACATCAATGGTTTCGCTGCGAATTTAGACGAAGAAGTAGCCTCCGAGATCGCAAGTGAGACTCGTTTTCGCTTTCGATTTTCTCAACAACTCGTGCAAGTGTAACAGTGTAGAACTAATGTTATCCAAATCCAATGCAGGGCATCCTGAGGTAGTTTCAGTTTTCATGAACAAGGGAAGAAAACTACACACAACTCGATCGTGGGAATTCCTTGGATTGGAGGAGAACGGCGTCGTTCCGTCGAATTCGATCTGGAGGAAGGCAAGATACGGTGAAGATACGATCATCGGAAACCTTGACTCGGGTGAGTCACTTTCAGCTTCCCCTTTATCCCTAAACGGTTCTCACTTTCCATGCTGACTATAGAGTATTATCCAATATGTACTATTATTATGGACAAATTTTTATGTCTTAATATTAAAAATTAAATTTTATACTATAATTTTAAATTCTAAACTTTATACCTAAAAAATACACCCTACTTCTAATTCTCTATATTTTAACCCTAAACCTTAACCTTATCTGAAACTTAATTTTTAGTATGGGGCATACATAAGATTTTGATTCGTATTATTATGGAATGTTTTTGTCCTTTTTCTTGGGTTACGTCCCCACATCATTCAAGTTGACTTCAAACATGCAATTGGAAAATGTTTTTATTTTCTCAATAATGTTAGGTTAGTTTAACCCAACAAAATACTTTATTTTTTTGAGTGCCTCTTTTTATGTCTAACATTAAAAAAATTAAATTTAAAGTTTTAATTATAAAATCTGAATCTTAACACCTAAACTATACACCCGGAAAAATATAAATAGAAATCATCTGCTCCATTTTGGTGTCCCTATTTATGCTCCCATATTAAAAATTGGGTTTAAGGTTTAAGGTTAGGGTTTAGGAAATTTGGAGTAGGGTGTATTTTTAGGGTATAGGGTGTAAGGTTTAGGAATTAGAATTTAGGTTAGAACATCAAATTTAATTTTTTAGTATTGGGGCATAGGAAGGGGCACCGAAAAGAGACACGAGATTTTTATCCAAAAAATATGTCATACTTTAAATTCTCAAAATCCTAGCCATAAACCTTAATCCTAATCCTAATTCTTAAGTGCCTTAGTTTTAAGGTATAGAGTTTAGGGGTTTAGGTGTTGGAGTTTAGAATTTAGGGATAGTTGTTTGAATTTAAGGTTTATGTTATAATTTATGGTTTATATGTTAAAACTTAAATCCTCACCATATTACCCTAAAAACTAAATCCTAACCTATAAACCCTAAATTATAATCCTAAACCTTAAATTGAAATAACTATCCCTAAATTCTAAACCCCTGCACCTAAACTCCTAAACCCTATACCCTAAAATTAAAGCGTTTGTAGAAACTTTCAGTTTCCACGCCCGTGTATAAGATATTAATCCAAATAAAAATACCTAAAAAGTAAAAGAATTTCTATTCGTTAAGAAGAAGTATGCAAAAACAAAATCATAATATTGAAAATTTAATCAATATTTACTTTTAAAAAGAAAACTAATAATTTCTGACGTAGTAATTAAAATTGAACACTGATATTTTATTAATTGTAAAAAAGTTAAGTAGCATTAATATGTGAGAAGCGGTGAACTAAGCGATCTTATTTTATTTAAACAAAAAACACAATTCATACTGATTTGTGACTCGTAATTCAACTTTAACATCTAAGGATTTTGATTTGTGACTCTGTAAGCCTAACGCATGCTGATTGCTGAATGGGATAATGGTAGGTGCCTGGCCTGAATCCAAAAGCTTCAGCGGTGATGGCTATGGACCAATTCCATCAAAGTGGAAAGGCATTTGCCAAAATGACAAAGACCCCCGATTTCACTGCAATAGGAAGCTAATTGGAGCAAGGTACTTCAACAAAGGTTATGCTGCCGCTGTTGGCGCCACACTCAACTCTTCCTTTCATACTCCACGAGACAACGATGGTCATGGAACTCATACTTTGTCCACTGCTGGGGGTAACTTGGTAGCCAATGCAAGTGTTTTCGGCTTCGCTAAAGGCTCGGCCAAAGGAGGGTCCCCTAGAGCTAGAGTAGCGGCATACAAGGTGTGCTGGCCACCGGTTGGCGAAGTAGAATGCTTTGATGCAGATATATTGGCAGCTTTCGATATGGCCATTCATGACGGTGTTGACGTCATATCTGTGTCACTGGGAGCAGATCCGGTCGGCTTTTTCAACGATAGCACCGCCATCGGCTCTTTTCATGCTGTCAAGCATGGAATTGTTGTGGTCTGCTCAGGTGGCAATTCAGGACCTGCTGATGGTACCGTCACAAACCTTGCTCCATGGCAGATCACAGTCGGAGCCAGCACCATGGATAGGGAGTTTCCTAGTACCGTTGTCCTCGGCAACGGTATGCGCTACAAGGTTTACCTACTTCCCCCATATCATGTACATTCGTTTTAACTGGAGTACTGCGTACATATATCAAATACTTAATTTCCTTTCTGAAGGGACAAAGTTTATCAGAGAATGTTTTGCCAGACCGGAAGCTCTTCCCGCTCATAAGTGCAGCCGATGCTAAGGCGGCTAATGCATCAGTCGAAACTGCGTAAGTACTGAAATACATTTCAGTAGTGGTACTTTGGTTCCACTTTTACAACTATTATATATAAACTAACTGTCTCCAACACTTTGAGTCAGTGATGTATGTAGTTCACACTCAAACGCATGCTGATTTGTAGAATCTTGCAGATTGTTATGTCAGGCAGGAGGCATCGATCCTGAAAAGGCAACCGGAAAGGTGTTGGTATGTCTTCGAGGGCAGAATGCGAGAGTCAACAAGGGTCTGCAAGCAGCTCTGGCTGGTGCAGTGGGCATGATACTTGCTAATGACATTCTCTCGGGCAATGAAATATTAGCCGATGCTCATGTCCTCCCTGCTACACATATCAATTACACCGATGGTCTCGCTGTTATCGCTTACGTTAATTCAACAAAGTGAGTCTGGGAATCAATAAATATATGTTAATTTTTCACCTTGGCATTTCAGTGACTGTATGGATATCTGGAACAGGAATCCCTCTGCCTATATTACACCTGTAACCACACATATCAGCACAAAGCCAGCCCCTTTCATGGCAGCCTTCTCATCAAAGGGACCGAACACCATCACACCCGAGATCCTCAAGGTATTTGCCATCAGTTAGTTGCATGAATTTTCCATTGCTTTGGCTAACTTTTAGTATCCTGTATTCAGCCTGATATCACTGCACCGGGAGTGAGTGTTATAGCCGCATTTACAGAAGCAGCAGGGCCAACAAATGAGGATTTCGACAAGCGCCGAGTTCAGTTTAACTCTATGACGGGAACTTCGATGTCATGCCCACATGTTTCAGGCATTGTAGGCCTTCTTAAAACCCTTTATCCGAATTGGAGCCCTGCAGCAATCAAATCAGCTATTATGACCACTGGTAAGAAACTGGTTTCGAATGCAAGAAACGTTTGGTTTGAAGCTCTTTAAACTTGTTTCAGTCTAAGATTTCCTCAACAATCCCCACAATTTTTGGATGCAGCAACCACATGGGATAATCTAAATGAGCCAATTCTGAATGCATCAAATATTGAAGCAGGACCATTCAGCTACGGTGCCGGACATGTACAACCAAACCTTGCTATGGATCCAGGACTTGTTTATGACTTAGCCACCACTGATTACCTAAACTTCCTATGCACTTTGGGGTACAATGAAACACTAATTTCACTGTTCTCAGAAGGCCCCTACAAGTGCCCCAAGCCAATCGACCTCGCCAGCTTCAACTACCCTTCAATCACAATCCCTAACCTTGCTGGATCCATTACTGTGACTAGGACCGTTAAGAATGTCGGTTCACCAGGTACTTACATAGCTCAAGTGCGGGGACCAACAGGAATTTCGGTTTACGTTAATCCCCGGAAATTGAAGTTCGAAAAGGTCGGTGAAGAGAAGACATTCAGTGTTACCCTCAAGGTTAAGAATGACTATGCAGTTAAGGAGTACGTATTCGGAGAGCTGATATGGTCTGACAATGTACACTATGTAAGGAGTCCTATAGTAGTGAAGGCAGTCTAAAGTTACTTTGCCGTTGCCATGGCCTTCAAGGCCTCTGCTGTTATATTTGATTGAACAATAAAAGAAAATACTTAAAGAGTTTAAGATAATTTTATTACTATATATATGAAAAAAAGTTGACAAAGTGATGAAAAGCACTACATATATAACATATGTTACAACTTTATATAAAAATTTACCAGGCATTCAAAGGCTTTGAAGACAGGAGCCCTTTTGCCCATAAAAATAACAGAAGTTTAAAGGAGTGAAGGATTTAAAACATAAAACAATGTGATTCTCAGTCTTCATTCTCCACCCTACATGGTAGTTTCCGAACACGGATTGACACGCAGAACTAATCCCCTTTGAAACTCGACATATGGATATGCTATAGGTTGATCCTCATCTGTTTCCCACCTACAAAAGCTTCCATGTAAGTAGAAGAGTTAATACTAAATCACTGCTGTGAATTGTGATTTTTGTTTTTTACTGGATATGAAATAAAATCACCTGAAGTTTTGGACAAGGTGGTGGAGGAAGAAAGCAACCTCAACCTTGGCTAGGTCAGATCCAGGACAGCATCTTGACCCACCTCCAAAGGGTGTAAATTTCTTGCATGTGGGATCCTGACTCTGCATCAAACGTGAAAAACAATCTTTCAACCTTTTTATCAGCATACATACGGTAAGGGATTACAGATATTGAGATTCAAACTTGTTACTCATTACATGTTGCTTTATGAAAACGAATACACGAACCGACTTAAATTCAGATTCGTAACTGAAATAAATTTATGAATGTCTAAATCAACAAGCTTTTTTTTTTTTATCAGAGTCTAAATCAACAAGCTTGGTCAACCTAGAGAAGCCGACTTGAATCCATTGCAAGGTATGTTAGGTCCAATGTACCAAAATCTTTGATGGCCATAAGGTACAGTGAAAGGCTAATCCAATCTAACAAAAAATGGTGCATATCTCCCCCATTTGAGATGACAAGTCATTGCTTTGTCCTACAATTTATAAGGTCCCCCACCCCACAATTTCAACAATAATGCTACAAACAGATCAAAATTTCCAAGGGATGGCCCCAGTTTCTGAACCAGAACTACATTTTCAAGAATTTTAAAATTAGAAAATAAAAATGTATTTGATTTATTTATTAATTTAAAACATACCCACACCATCATTATTATTGGCATTATTTTTCTATAGAGGAATGATTATCAATGATCACTTTTGCATTTTGACTAAAGATTTTGGAGGAGCCCAAAATGAACATGGGAGTTGAAATTAAATAACTTAAAAAATGAGGAAAACTTTTGAGTGAAAGTTTGGGACATGGATGCCCCATATTAGGACATAGGTCCTAGAAGGTGAGTGAAATTACCTCCCATCGCCATGGATGGAACTGGGGAGCATTTGCATGGAGAGAGGGGTCTAAATGAACCGCAGTGAAAACAGGTAGGACCTTCCATCCTGATGGAATTAAGTAACCTGAGTTTTCAAAACCAAAACTTTAGGTTATATTTCATACAGATAATAAAGTATATAAACTAATGTCCACAAGTTCATGCACTGCATGCATAGACGGAGTTATAATCAAATATTGGGTGGGACAAAGGCTCTATTAAACCTTTAAATCTAAAATTTGAAAGGGACAAAGACCTTATTTAACTACTATTTAAACTAAGAAAGTCTATCAAGCTACACGTGGCTACGTTCCTGACTGCATGATTATATACAAACGCAATCAATAATCATATTACACATAGTTATTTTAGAACTAATACATAACATTATGATATTTGAAAAGAAGAATTAAATAAACCTTTATATTTGACATCCTTGAGAGCCTTTCGGTGAACAAATTTGACAATGTTGCCATATCTCAGAGCTTCATTGATGACCTACAAGCATGCATAGAGGGAAAATAGTTATAAAATCACATCATTATTGCAAACATGCTAGAAAAAGGTGTGTCACAACAATGTTGTATTTTTTTCTGATAAAGTACATAAAATGGTCATTGAACTAAACAAAAATGATCCTTTTGGCTATTGAAGTTTCAGAAATTACAAAAATGGTCACTGAACTTTATCGATCTGTTACAAAATGATCATTAAAATTTATCACTATTTTATAATGTGTAGTGCCCATTTTATAATAGTTCAATAATTTTAATGACCATTTTGTAACAGTTCAAAACTTCAGCGGCCAATAAAAAATTATTTTTGTTTAGTTTAGTGACCATTTTAATATGATGAAGTATAAAAGAGAAAATACTTACACTTTGAGTGAAATTCATTTTCTTGTAGTCCTCCCAGTCCAAATGATCATGTTTCTGCTTCATGCTCCTAATGCTATCGTGCTCTTGCTGTATTTAAGTCAAAAAGACAATTTAATACAAGATCTGCATGAAATTAATGCTGTAATAAATACAATTAAGGGTGGGGTTACCTTTAACTGTTGTAATGCAGCTGGGGTGTGGCTTAAGAAATGAACCACCATGGACATCAAAAGGGAAGTGGTTTCATAGCCACCCAATAAAGAATCCAAAACAAAGCTCACTTTTTCATCTTCAGATAAGGTATCAACAGATAAAAGGATTTCAAGGAAATCACTGCTTTTGTTAGAAATTTTGCCATCATCATTTCTTCTGCTTCTTCTTTTCTCTATAATTGCTTTGACAGTAGAAGATATTCTGCTTCTAGCCTGTAAAGATGGTCAAAGGTAAAGTTGATGATCACATGCCTTCTTTTTGCAGCAACAACAAATCATAAATCATTAATTATTATTAAACAATGTTATCAAAACATGTATTTTCCTTCTTCTTTTTTGAGTACCTGAACAGCTCTTGCATATGGGGTTCCAGGAATGTAGATAGGAAGGGAAATAAGCCCTTTCATGAAAGTGAGAAAATCTTCTAGAATTTTTGAAGTCTCAGGCTCCTGTGGTGTCAACCCTAGCACTTGCTTTACTATTACATTGAATGTGAACTATGGAACCAAAAGTTGACACAGGAAATAAAGTGAGAAACTTTACATTAGAGTTTTAGTTTATTGTCATATTGAAATGAACAAAAGTGGTACCTTTCTAGCCTCTTCACAGAAGATGACTTTGGGTTTATTTCTCCATGAGTCCAGTATCTGGAGGGCTATCCTTTCTATGTCATTGAGGAACTCAGGCTTTGATTTGGTAATGGTGACCAGAGAAAGTGCTGCATTTCTCAGCCTCTTGTGAGTGTCTCCCACTGCAACAAGCATTGAAAGCTTCCCCAGAATGCCATGGATTGGCTTCGGATAACTGCACTCGAACAGCTTCCCTTCGTTTTGAAGTATGAAATAGTTCAACTCCGGGTCACATGACACAACTGTGGGGGAGAAGAACAGGTGGGATTTGAACACTTTCCCATATCTGAAATTTCAACACCATTTCTCATTTACATTTACTTCACCATATACATATATATATGTATATATATGTATGTATGTATGTATGTATATATACTTACCTAGAACAATGGTCTTGAAGAAATGCCCCCACGGAATTGGAAGAGTGAGGCTTTAAGAAACCAAATGTTTCACCAAGTAGAGGCCATCCAAAAGTTCCTTTGGGGACAATCCCACGCTTGAAGAGCAAAGGCAAGAAATGGTTCAACACCACAACTATAAAAAAACCGACACCTCCTCCGACCAGAACAGCCGACCAATAAGAACCACCTTCAGCCATAGATCAAAAGAAGACAGAAAAGAGAGACAAAGGTTGTGTTGTGTTGTGTTGTGAGATTTTGATGTCTTGAAAACTCTTGTTGCCGTTGGGAGCTTCCAAGGTTCATCAAACAACTGAGACTTTTTATGAATCCAATCGTGCAGCCTACAATTTCTATTTATAGAGAGAGAAGGGGGAAACAGTGATGACCTTTGCCTTGTAGTAATAGACTGATACTAGTATAATATTATTGTTTTTTTTTTTTTAATTTTCATTTAAAAACAAGGTGGAGAAAAAAGGAAACAGGCTTTTCCACAGATTGTTACAGTGTTGAATTTACTTTTTCAGAGGTAAGGCATAGGAAATGGAATCCTTCTATCTAGTCTAGGATCTAGACTATTTATCACTATTCTTTACACTATTTAACACTATTCTTATAATATTTTATAATTTAGGTTATAATTAGTATATTTATATATTTTTTATAATTATTTTTTTGAAATTGATATATTTTAATTGATGTTATAAATATATTATTATAATATTTTATAATTTAGATTATATGTAATATGTTTTTTATAATATAAATACAATTAATTTCCACTACAATTGAATCTAAATATTATAAGTAATATGTTTTTTTTATAAAATTTATGCTGGGAGATTTACCTACTAAAATCAAATGTGTGACGCGAGTCATTTTTTATTAGTCAAAGTAAAGCCCTAAAAATTAAAATGACAATAAAAATAAATTATTTTTTCCAGTTTGATATTTTTTAGAATCTTTTATCAGTATAGTTCCTGAAATAGTAAAAATTATCACCATTAATTGAGTGTTAACCCTCATTAAAATGATGTAATCTAATACAAAATTTTACGTGACACGATAAATAATGTGATAAAAATATATTGTATTTAAAACTTAAAAAATAAATTCAAAAAACAAAAAATGAAATTAAAAAATCAGAATTTTCTGAATATTTTTTCTTGAAAATTATAATTTTATAAATGGGACTTTTATTATTTATATATTTTTTTAATTTTATATTTTGAACACTTAAAAGAGATTACAAGTTCTTGATTTTTAGCAAAAAAAACAATCATACCCCTGAATTTTTTCCCACCCAAATAAAATTTTATAGTATAAAATTTCATCAATTCACCCATTTGCCAACGTTGATTGTTAAGTCTAACGATTTTTTTTTATCAATTTGTGCTAGGGTGTTAAAAAATTAACCGACCCGTCGACCCAAATCTTAAAATATCAGGTAATTCTTTAAAAAAAACTACCCGAATGGGCCGAGTACCCGTCCCGAGAATATTTTTGGGTAGTTGGGCCGTGTCTGAGCCGATTTTTTTGTAACCGGACACCCGACCTGGTACTTTTTATATATTTATTTTTTAAATTTTATATTATATTTTATTTTAGGTTCTTAACATTTTTAGCCTAAAACTAAATTTAAATCTCTAAATTCTTTCAATTTTTATTATGTACTTTTAAGTTTGAAAATTTTCAAAAATATTTGTATTAATTTGTTAATACAAGATTCGAAAGAAAAAACAAGCTAATCTTTAATATATATCCAAATATTTCTATCTTAAAACTAATTTCAAATCACTAATTTTTGTGTTTGGATTATGTATTATAAACTTTTAAATTTTATGTGTTTACTATGTGATTTAAAAAAAGAACTTTAAATTTAAAAATAAATAAATAAAAAAGTAAATCGGGTACCCGTTACTCGATTTTGCGAGTACTCGGTAATTACGAGTTGAGAACGGGCCAAAAAATTTAATACCCGAAAGACCGGGTACTTGATACTAGGGGTGTTCAAAAACACCCGACCCGGATGACCCGACATGTTAACCCGCCGACCAAATAAAACAAATTCAGTTTTTTTTTTAAAAAAATCACATCTCGGGTCAAATACCCGGCCCACCATTTTACAGGTCGGGCCTAGATCGAAAAATTAAAATTTTCTAGATACACAAGTACCCCGAATGTATTTTAAATTATTTTTTATATTAAAGTAAACGAATTAAAAATTATAAAAATTACCTCTCCCCCTATTACATTTCCAATTTCCACTTTACCCTATTAAAGTAAACTAATTGTTTTTTATTATTTAATTATTTATATACATGACTGGACAGTTTGGAATTCATGGCAGTGAATTATTTGTTGATAAATCCAGGAATGAGTAGATATAAAGGGTGAATTATTTAATTATTGGTTTGGTTTGGTTTAGTTGATGGTTTAGTTATTAGTTTGGTTAAATAGTAAAAGGTATGTTTAGTTTCGATCTTATTTGAGAGTAAATTTATTTGTGAGTAAACTTCGATTCAATAACTTGACTTAATTGGGTACCTAAATATCTAATTTTATGGGTACCCGCAACATTTGGGTAGCGATTAACGGGTACCCGCAACACAAGGGCCAGGACACGGGACGGCCAAACAACTACTCGAAGATCCGGTTACTCGGTGCTTCGGGTACTCGAATACCCATGTACCTAGATTTAAACACCTCTACTTGATACTTTGAGTACCTAAGGATAAACAACCCTAATTGGTGCAACGTGTGTTACAATGTTGTTATTTAGCATTTTCAAAATTTTTCATTTTATTTTAAAAGTTCAAAATTATAGTGAAACGTAAAAAAATATTTTTCTAACAAATCTATAAATGTCACATGACAGAACTATAATATGTCACGTGACAATAAAATTTAAAAGAAAAAACCGTCAAAAATTGATGGTCAAAATTGATCAAATAATTAATTGATTTAATTTATTAGTTTTGAACTTAAAGAACACGAAAAATTTAAAGACTTAATTAATTTTTTAAAAAAATTCAAGGGTGTCAAACACTTTTAAGCCTTTATATTTTTATCAATTAAAATGATGTGTAATCGTTTATGGACTTTCTCGTATTTGTGGTATTTTATAATTTTTATAAATTTATTTTTATCTTTTTTTTGGCATTGCGTGTTACTTTATGGTTGTGAGTTGTGGCATGTCTTTCTTATTGCTTTGGGACAGAATTATAAGGTTTTTCTGCACATTAATCTAAAAATCTGAATAGTTGAGTGTCTTAATAAAAAATGATAACAAATATGAGTTTAAACCTCTTTGTTTATAAAGTATATGTACATTATCAAATAATTAAAAATATTTATAAATACATACTATATTTTAATTATCTTTAGTTATTAAAAAAACCTTGGCTGTATAAAAACTTCCACGACAGCAAGTACTCAACCCTGTAAATTCGTTTTGTATCACAATCTCATATCTAGGGCTGTAAATGAGACGATATAGATTGCGAATTACTCGAGCTCGACTCGGTCAAAGCTCAGTTAAAGCTCGACTCGACTGGACTCGACTCGAGCTCGAACTCGGCTCGAGTTCTTGACGAGCCGAGCCGAGCTACTTGATACCCGACTCGAAAAGCTCATGAGCTACTCGAAAATATAATATACTAATTTTTTTTATAATTTAAAATCTAAATTCTTAAACTTAAAACCTTAAATATAAACCATAAAATCTAAATCCTAAACCCAATAACCTAAACCTCTAAACCCTAAACTAACACCATAAACCCTAAAATTAACAAGCTTGAGTTTACACAACTTGTGTATCAAAGTTTTTTCTTCATAGGACTTTAAATGAGACGTGACATATGAAAAGTAACTCGAGTCCAATGCAGTCAATACTTGACTCGATTGGGCTCGAATCAAGCTCGAACTCGACTCGAGTTCTAAACGAGCCGAGTCGAGCTCAGATTTCTCAGGCTCGTTAGAAATTACTCAAGCTCGAACTCGACTCGAAATCTTAACGAGCCGGGCCGAGCTTAGCACTACTCGAGCTCGAATCGGCTCGTTTACACCCCTACTCATATCATATTCCCCTAGTTCACACATCACTGCCACGTGGGCTGGCATTGGGTTATTCACAATATTAGTCCCCTAGGCCCCTATTGTGTATCAAACCTTAACACACAAGCATTAGTCCCCCTATTTTTAATATTTTAATTTCTTATTTTAAAATAACATTACATAAAAATCAATTTTACCATTAAACTCTAAAAAAAATCAAACATTGCTCGTCTACTACGTCATCATTCACACATGGACTATCACGTCAGTACTATTAATGGGCACGTATCGAAACAGACATAAAAAAGAAATAGTCGTTGTGTGTAAAAAGGGGACCGTATCGAAATAGTTTGAAACAATGAAATGCCTTTAAGTGTAAAAAGGGACCATATCGAAACGACTATAGGTCATATCAAAATGTTTTGAAATTGTAAAATGGTGTTTCGAAACACCAAATGGGTGTATCGAAGCAGGTAACCAGTTTTCAAAAATTCAGTTCTAACAATTAATGGCTAGTTCATTTAATGCTCTATTTTGAAAATATTAACCCCTGTATCGAAACCGGTATTAGCTGTTTCGAAACAACATTTAAAAAATAAAAGCCTAGATGAAGGCTATATCGAAACGGGCAAGCCCGTCGAAACCTTTGTCTCGAAACATATTAGTCCGTATCGAAACAAACGTTTCCAGTGGCAAAACGTATCGAAACACTTTGAGGGTGTTTCGAAACGCATGGGCAATTTTGAGTATTTGGCTAAAACACTTAGAAAATCTTATGGGGTTTAAGTTTTGACTTCAAAACATTTTAAGTCTAAAATTTACTTGTCAAATGTGTCTTTTGAGTACTTAAAAAATTATTTACTTTGCAATTTAGTCCTTAGATTATTTGTTATATCAAAATCAAACATTGATTTTACAATCTCCTTTTTTTGATATAACAAAACCAAAGTAAATTTTTAAGTAAACTCCACCTAAATTGAAGCTAGGTTTTGAAAAGATTTTTAAAAAAATTTAGCTTAACCTTTCTCCCTTTTTTGTTAGATCAAAATCAATGAAGGAACATAATCAAGATATAAAGCAATATAGCACAAGACAAAGCATAATTAAAGCAACATAAATTCATTAAGCATAGTAAACCAAAGCAAAATTGATAAGTGCCCAAAAGTTCTATATATTTACCCCTTTTTCATGGCAATTATCACTCAACCTACACCCATTTGAGCTGCATTATGGCTCTTCATGCATTGATTTCATCATTTATGCCTTTGATCCTTATATTTGGTTTATTTTATGAAAAATGTACTATTTGATGCATGTTTGGCGCTTTTGCAATTTTGCACAATGCGAGGGCAGGCGATGTCGTGACGACACTGGAAGAAAAGGGAAGAATGAGACAGAACCAGCTATTAACGGACCTCAAGTAGGTGACTATGTTTTATAATGCCAGACAACACCTCAAGTCCTTCCTCCAGATTTGTAACTCGTTTAAAGTACATAGAGTACATGAGGATATTTTAATATTAAAATTGTTCCCCTATTCACTGAGGGATAGAGCAAAAACCTAGCTCAACAGTATTCCAGCAGGATCAATTGGATTTTGGAGTGATTTATGTCGTGATTTCTTAGCGCGCTTTAATCATACAAATTTAACTAACAAATTGCGTAACGAAATTACTTCTTTTCGACAGGCTGATGACGAGTCCATACACGAGGCTTGGGAGAGATATAGAGAGCTATTACACAAATGCCCTTGCACGAATTCCTATTATGGACGCATGTGACTATGTTCTATAATACGGTTAGCACGACAACTAGGATGGTGCTCGATGCCTCGGCAAATAGCATACTCTTAGACAACGAACTAGAAGAAGCCATGGAAATTCTAAAAAGGACGGCCAAAACGACTATAAGTTCCCAATAGCCAGAAGGGGAGGAATCGCCGCCAATCCATAGTAAACGAAATAGGGTCCTCGGACTCAATTTCATCTCAAATTGCCACATTGACGAAGCTGGTCTTGAACGTTCAATTGCAAAAACAACCAACATGAAGTCAAGGTAATGTATTTATTTTGCGAAAACTGTGGAGGTAACCATGTTTCTTCTTAATGTCCGCAGAACCCAAAGTTGACCTGCTATGTTGGAAACTTCAATAAGAACAACAACTAGATTTCCAACAACTACAATACAGCCTGGAAAAAGCACCCCAACTTCTCCTGGAGCAACCCCAACAATGCACTCAATTCGCAACATCAGAATGCTTCAGCAGCGAAATTCCAACAAAATATACCTCGACAGAACATGCCGTAGTAGCAACACATGCCGCCGCAACAACAAATGTAGTCTAGTTCTTTAGAAGACACTCTCCATGCTTTTATGACTCAAACTAGTGCATATATGGCTAACACTGATAAGTTCATAAAAAGGTGAAATTTTTATGGACATGACTGAGATGAGACTGCAGAACAGCGAGGCAATGTTGAAATCCCTGGAAACACAAGTGAGGCAGATCGCACAAATTCTGAACACCAGGCCAGTAGGAGGTTTTCCCAGCAACACTGAAGCCGCTAAGGGGACTTCATACGAACAGTGCAAGGCTGTAACCATGTAACACCCCAGTTTAGGGCCTGGGAGTTTATTGATTATAATCTAGGATTAGTTCGGGTTAAATGGGATTTAAAATGATGATTTTATAAAAGTTGCCTTTATTTACAAAAATGCCATTAATGAAAATTTGAAAAGGGTTTTATTTTGTTTCTTTTCAAAATGAAAAAGAAAGAAAAGCTATCATCTTCTTAACAACTCCCTTTTCTCCCAAAACCCCCCAAACCCTAAGTCACTATTCCATTGCTCAAATCACTCATCCAAGCAAGATTTTTGAAGGTAATCTCTTCCTTATTTCAGTTTTTACATTGTCTTGCTTGTGTTTTTTGAAAACCCTCTTTTAAAAGCCATTAAAATATATTTTGATTTGGAGTTGAGAAAATGGGTATTTCTATGGGTTCTTCATATGGGTTTCTAATGTAATGTTTAAAGGCGTTTTTGATCACTTTTAGACGTCTTAAAAATGTTAAATTGATGGGTATTAGTGGGAAACACGAAATGGGTATACAAATGAGATTTTTAGGTTTAAAAGGTTGGGTTTTTGGGTTGGTTTTAGGTTGAAAACGTGGCTGGTGGTTCCTTTGATGATGGGGGGTGTTTCTAGATGTTTTTGGATGTGCTTTAGTGGTTGGAATGTATGATTTCAGTGTGGGGGTTTGTTTAGAACGAAAATGGTGAAGTTTGGATGAAATTTGGATTCAAATTGATGTGTTTTGGTTGCAAGAGTGAGTTTCCGGGTTGTTACTGGTTTACGAGTGTATTAGTGTCCTAATAGTATGATTTGGATTGCTTTAAACAGAGGAATCGGGTTCGGGTCGGGTGCGATACCAGGTACTATGGAGGCTTGAGATCGGTGTTTCGGCTTTTGTTGGGTTCATCGGTGAGTGGATACCGTTTTGGAATCTTATTTATGTTCAATGAAGGTTTTGGGTTTGGGTGGAGTCTTAGAGACTAACCTAGACCCAAGAGTAAGTTCACCTAATCTCTTTTGTTGGTCGATTTTCGGTTCTCATGATATGTGTGATGTGATGATGTTTTTAGATTGTTTTTACTCTCCGTTTAATGTTGTTGTATAGTTGTTGTTGGTGTCGAGCCTCACGTGATGGTTGTCGTTACTACGGTGATGTGTAGTCCCATCGGTAGTGACTAATAGGAGAGTACGGTGATGTGCAGTCTCATAGGAAAACTATTAGTCGAACGATGATGTGTAGTCCCACCAGGTTTTGGGTTATGCATGTGCATACCTTGTATTGTGATGATTGTTATTCATTATGTCTTTCCTTAAATGGTTTTACATACTAAGCTTCTAGCTTATGCTATCTTTTCCTCAACAATGCAAATCGTTAGAGGCTTCGGGAGGCAAGTGGGCAAGGGAGGAAACTCTTGGAGTTCTCATTAAGCTTAAAGTATGGTTTATGTTGTGTGATAAGGCTTAGACAATGGGAATGCTAGTTTTGTATGTTAAGGAGTTGGTGTCCAAACTCCTTTACTATGGTTTGTTTATGATCAATCATGTTTCTTTTTTTATGAGGTCGTGTACAAGCGCAACACACCGCACAAGCGTGGCCTGGGCCTACCTCGAACACGCCTCGTTTTACTGGGAAGGATCGAACCATGGGAATGAATCTACAGGGCTATCACCTTTTTTGGCCAGATCTTCCAATGGTGACGCTATGTTATGTTGAGGTCAAATGTTGCCTTGTATGAATTGCTTGGTGTTTTGGCATGCTAGTGTTTTTGTGCCTAAGTGTTCATGTGAGCTTTGGGCTTGATTTCTATTTTGCTGCTTAAATGCATGTTTGAAAGTGTGATTAGGATGTTTTACCTCTAGATCGTATGCATGATGTGTTGCTATGCGATCTTTGGTGATTTGGGACATGTTTGGGAACCTTTGGAAGTGTCTAAGTGTGTTTTGGGGCTAATCTGGGTGCAGATGTTTCGAAATGCTCGAAAGAGTTTCAAAACGGGTGTAGCTCCAAGGATACTCGTATCGGAACGGGGTGGTACCATTTCGATACGATTGGACACTGTGAGCCCCCATTTCGGAACTCGTTTCGATATGTTTCGAGACTGTGAACCCCCGTTTTGGAACCCGTTCCGATACCTTTTACTACTGTAGACCCCAGTACCGGAACATAGTCGTATCAGTACGGCATGGTCTGGCTTTTTAAACTGGAGCCTGCGTTTCGAACGGGCAAGCCTGTTCCGAAACGCAGGCCTGTAAATTGGCTTTTTGGCATTTTGAAGGTTTTCGGATATTGTGTTTAGTCCCAATTGTTTGTAAGCTTCCTTGTTAAGTTCGTGTGTTTCTTTTGTGTATGGTTTGGGTCTCATAAGCATGAAATTGGACTAATATGTCACTTGGTAAATTTAAGATTGATTCGTGTTCCGTTTGGACCGTTTGTTGTTGTTTTCCGCTATCGCCTTCACCCATAGGATTTAATGTGATATCTAGATAAGAAAATAATATTTTTTAAAAAAGGAAAAAATAGGGTTGCTAATCGGAGTGAGGCCTTAGCGGGTTTCGTTTCGGTTTTCCCCGTGTAACCCGTTCGGATCGGTCTGTTGACTAGACCGGGATGAGGGGGTTACAAACCACCAGGAGTGGTGTCCAACTACAGGGGCCTCAGAACAAGCAGACAACACCGAAAAAATCAGAGGAATCAACTGCCACAACACAATCCAAAGACAATAGAGCCGCGACAGAAACCAAGAACAATGCTGTGCCGGCAGAACCTGTGGCAGCACCCATGACAGAACCCAGAGCTAGCACACCAACTCCACCATTCCCACAAAGGATGAAACAACAAAAGTAAGAGTATCAGTTTAAGAAGTTTTTGGACATCCTAAAACAAGTACACATTAATAAACCGTTGGTGGAGGCATTAAGGAGATCCCAAACTATGCCAAGTTCCTCAAGGACATCGTGTCAAAACAAAAAAGGATTGGGGAATTTGAAACGGTGACTGTAACGGAGGAAAGTAAGGCCGCATTACACAACCGAGCTCCACCTAAGCTAAAGGACCGTGGAAGCTTTCTCATACCATGCACAATCGGGAATCACTATGAGAGGATGGCACTCTGTGATCTAGGGGCAAGCATAAACATCATTCCCAAGCTAGTCTTCCAAAATTGGGAATTGGGACGGCCAACCCAACAACGATAATGCTACAGCTTGCTGATGGATCCCATGTGTAACCTGAAGGGAAAATTGAGGACATACTGGTAAAAGACAATAAATTTATTTTCCATACCGACTTCCTCATTCTAGATTGCGATGCGGATGAAAGAGCCCCACTCATTCTGGGATAGCCATTCCTTGCTACTAGGAGGACAATAATTGATGTTGAGAAAGGATAGTTGACAATGCGAATCAATGAAGAGTATGTAAAACTTAACGTACTAAACACAAGGAAACGTGTCGAGGATTTAGAAAGATGCCAAGCACTCAAGGCCACAAGGAAACTAGACCTCAATAAAGAACCAATTTGTCCATGCATAGAAGCTGTACAATGCCGCGACAAACACGTAGGACCCTATCAGGACCACTACTGTGGCACACTAATGGGAGAACCTAGGCACCAGCTGGCACCTCACAACGAATCACATGTGACGAGGGATAAGGAAATAAACACTTTAGGGGATGCATCCACATGCACTCCTTTAGTGCTCCATTCTTTTCTCTCAATTTTTTTATTTTTATTTTTTAGTTGTTAGTTGTTAGTTTTCAATTTTAGTTATTTTTAATTTTTAATTTTCTGCAATTTTTTAGGAATAATATTTTATTTTTTTGTTGATTTTAAGATGAAGATCAAAAAAAGGAAGAAGAGATGAACAAACGGCTAGGAGAAAACCGTTAGCTGCCGCGACATTCGCCGCCCAATGAACCGCAAGAGCCGCAATGACTAGTTTATAATGGGTAAGAATCACAACGGGCAGAAATGGCTCATAACGGCTAGAAGCGTCGCGACCGCGATTTGCGCTCCAACGACATGATATACTGAAACTCTATATAAGGGCCACTATTCTCCATCATTCTTCATTTAAACATTCTCTTATCCTGCCTTCCAATCTCCAAAGCTTTTATTTTCTTTTACTCTCAAACAACTACTCCTAACTCTTCTCCAATTTCAGATGGCAATCCGAGGCAAAAACTCTAGCACTATTGCGACACAGACTTATACCCGCTTTGCACCGCCGGGAGTCGAACACCGGTTCAAGAAATATTTCATCTCTCGACAAGTGTGGGTAGAACAAGGCTTCCAAGTTTTTGACGAACCCAACTATGGCATCGACCACTATCTATTCAACAAGATCAACCATTAGAAGTGGCAAATATTCTACCTTCAACCTGCCCGGACGAACATCACCATTGTCCGAGAATTCTATGCTCACAAGCCTAGTGACGAAACACTCTTCATACACATAAGAGGGAAGGCAATAAGGGTTGATGCTGAGGCCATAAAAACTTTTGTGGTCTATACATTGAAAGAGACGAGCACGCGGAAGTCTTGGAAGCACTCACGTAAGAAGATTACCAACATATAAAAAAAGAGCTTTGCTACGCTGGCACGACATGGGAGGTCGTGGCACAACGAGGGTCAGTCCTAAGGGGAAGCCTCAGACCAAAAGTGAAGCTGTAGAACAAATTCATTCACCACTGCCTCATGCCGACCTCCCACAACACTCTCATTGACCGACCTAGGCTCGCTCTTATCCATTCTATTATGCATAATTGAAAGATTAACGTTGGTAATCTTACATGTCAGGAAATCTACAAATGTGCTCAGAAGGACAAGGGGCCGCTTTACTTTCCTTCTTTGATCACCGACCTGTACACGGAAAATGAGGTGCTCGTTGATAAAGCCAACGAATACACACCGCACCGAAAGGGGGTGGGATAAGGAGGCCTACCACAGATTGATGAACATCATCGAAGCCGATCCTATCAAGACCACTCCGATGCAGGGCATTTCTAGGGCAGCAGCCTTGGCAACCTTCTCAGAAACGCCCCAGACACATGCCCCGGCCCAGCAGACCTTCAACAGATTCTACAAAAGCTGGAGGAAATGAACCAACGCCAACAGCTGTTCATGGCACACACGAGGACTTCTATGCCTCAATTGTCCAGCTAATCCGGAGGAAGTTCCCAGACCAGGCGGTCCAGTTTCCTCTATTCCCTGCCTCTTCACTACCGCCACCGTCCCTGGGCCTAGAGAAGAAGCAACCCCTGCTGCCATCCCCACTACCCAGGCATCCTAAGTTCCCACTACCGTGGCCTACGACACACTTTCGGTCGCGGCACGCAAGGGCAAGCGCAAGGTTGGCTTGGATACACCTGTCGGGTCTTCATACCATGCTGCCTCCAGCTGGTCTAACATCAATCATTTGGTCAGTCGGGTCTTTAAAGAACTAAAACGTAAGGCAACGACCGTGGATGAAATCTGCCCTGGCACAGAGGACGAGAAGGTTACTGCGCCGGCAACAAAGCTCACTCCAGCCTCAAGCATCCATCCACCCCGTGAATCCAAACAAATCAAGCATACAACATCAAAACCATAGAGGCTGATCTTACAGAGCGAAAATGATGAAGAAGATGAATCTTCCAAATCACAATCTATTTAAATTCCTCTTCTTTATGCCGTTTATTTTTAATGCACTTATATTTTGTGTGCTATTTTTATCTATCTTAAATGTATGAAATGTAAGCATTGAGGGTAATGCTTGGTTCGAGTTTGGGGGTGTAGGTTCAGTTGCCAAGGCAAGGTCATGCCGCGACATTCTAATATAATTTCCATGCAGTTTTGTTCTTTTACTTGTTCAATTTTTTCACTACATTTCCTTAACCAAATTCTGCTTGTACCTCGACAATACTTTCTATCAATTGCCTTAGTTTAGTTATAATTAAATATTCTTTCTTGGAAATAGAACTCTTTCTTCTTATCATTGTTTAGAACTGTTTAGAGCCTTTATTTTTAAGATGCTTAAGAAAGATAACTTAGGATCACACTATGAGATTAGAACTTTAAAATACCTTTGTGACTTGTATGATTTAAGGAATTCTAGTGCACTTAGGGCATAGACTTGCTTAGAAAGAAACTTGGGTAACAAGTTAAAGGTGCTTAACACTGGATCTAGCTTAAGGAATCCCTAGAGGTTCCTGAAACCGGCTCTAGGCTAATCACTATAGGTGCCCAAAATTGGCTCTAGGAGGTTAGATTGCTTATCAAAAAGAGAAGAAAAGGAAAAGAATTTACCCAAGTTAAGTAGGTTAATGCTTAAGTGTTTACTTAGAATCCTTATAATCATCTTGTTCACAATGCATGCACGTATTCACAAATCTTATATTTTGATTCTAGGGAATTCCTAAGGCATCCAAAAACTTAAGGGCCGGACATTCTTTTCCATGGTTTGAAGAGAGAAGGAAAAGTAAGACCAAGGAGACGGTTTATAAAAATTAAGGTTTGGCAATTGATGGTTAGCATTGTTTGAGGACAAGCAATAGTTCGAGTTTGGGGGTGTGATAAGTGCCAAAAAATTCTATATTTTTACCCCATTTTAATGGCATATATCACTCAACCTACACCCATTTTAGCTGCATTATGGCCCTTCATGCATTGATTTCATCATTTACGCCTTTGATCCTTATATTTGGTTTATTCTGTGAAAAAGGTACTATTTGATGCATGTTTGGTGCTTTTACAGATTTGCACAATGCGAGGGCAGGCGATGTCGTGACCACACTGAAAGAAAAGGGAAGAATGAGACAGAACCAGCTATTAACGGGCCCTGATCGAGCCAAGCCACAACCGATTGCTTCTACCGAGGGAAGTTGATTTATGAACGAGGCCTTGTTGAGTAGAACCAATCACAAGACTCATGCCGAGGCAGTAGAATGCCATGCTGTGGTCGTGTACTACTCTACCTGTCGGAGGAAAAATAGGCAAAGTGGTAGCCAATTTGTAGAGCTTTACATGCCAGATTTTTCCACACGCTTCATGTGGCAGTTGAAGCTCGAGAAGAGGACGAAAACATGGAAGGAAGGATAAAGTTGGACTTTTGATTAAAAGTGTATAATGTATTAAATTAAAGAGATTCACCTCTTTAATAAAGTTAAGTCCAAGTCCAACCTAACTTCCTCTCCAAGAAGGATTTGTGCTTACACCTTCCCCTATATAAGGAGGCTTGCCGTCATCATCAAGGGATACGAGTTGAAGAGAGGAGAGAGCTTAGGATTAGTTTGTGTTTTCTTTCTATTCATTATGTTCTAATTTCCTTAGGGTTATGATTAGTTTGTTTAGTAGTTGTGTGAAGACTATTGTACTTTGTTTATGTTCTTAATGCAATTAAGTTGAGGTTTGCTTATTCTTAGCTTTAATCATTCTTGCATTCTTGTCGAGATAGAGTTTGTGAGATTATCCATTTATTGAATGCCGAGAGAGTTGAATTCACGAAACGAGTAAGCATAGTTTTCATCCCACGTGGTGTTAACTAATTCGGCCTAGAGATATATTATGAATTTTAGTGGCTAAGAAAGGCGTGTGATTGGTTGGTGTTTGTCTTTGGTTTACGCCGAGAGGTATGGTCAAAGTTCAGCCATCAACAGTGTTCCGAGCTTAGAGATAAGGAGGAGTTATTCAAGGACGCTTTGGCAAGCCTTAACAACATCTGCCCATGAGCAAGAGATTGTCGCGGCAGAGATTCAACCTTTGCGGCCACGCTAGAGATTTAGGTTACTGCCATAACAGTATTTTGTTGCAGCATTCAAGAACAGAGACAAGTCAATAGGATTCCACACAACGACACATTCTAATCCGACCCATTCTCTCAACACTGATCTTCTATTTACTTTTATTTCTGGCTTACTTTAGTTTTAGTATTTTAGTTTATTCAAACAACCAAACTCACTTGTGTTTTTTCTTTAATTATTTTGCAGTGCGAGGAAGTAGGACCAAAAGGCTAGCTCAATCCCTGTGGAGATGATACTCGATATATTTATCACTATATTACTTGACGTGTACACTTGCACTATTGCGGGGCACTTTTACATGAGCATAAAAAAGTTTCAAAATATCCAAATATAATATCCAAACTTAATACTTAAAAACAATAGATCAAAGCATAGGTCTTAAAACAAAAACATAGATAGTTACATAAATAGGGAAATCCTAAACTAGATGACATGCAATGAGATGCAAAGATCTAAGGCTCATCGTCATCTTCATCTTCATCACTGGCGGTGGTCCTTCGAATTTGTCTCCACTCACCATAGAAGCCGGTAAAAGACATGTCCATTGATTCTTGTCGAGTTTCAATCGAAGTAACTTAATTTTCAACACTTTGGACACGTCCTTCCAAGGAAGTGAAGTGAGTTTCAATAGCGGAAAAACTGGAGTCCATGTGGGTTCACAAGCCATTGAATTGCTCAGTGAGAAAAGTTATGAGAGCTTCATTGTTTGGTAGAGCAACTTGAGGTTGAGGTTCAGGGGTCACAACTTGAGGAGGATGCTCAACACGAATTCACTCTCCATCAATGAAATGAAACTTGCAACAGAGAAGAGTGCGCTCATCGATAGGATCCTTGAGAGATTCTGAAAAGTTAAGAGAGCAATCGATCCCCAACTTTGAGAACAAGTAACTCAAGGCGGTGCCATAAGTGAAGAAAGTGACAAGATTCGAGTTGCGGTTTTGAACAAGATGCACCATCTCGACAAACATGATTTGGCAAAGATTTGGTTGACGTTCCTCACGTAAGCAACAAATCCAAAAATTGTTGACTTGCCTAATGTGGGAGAATTTTCCTCCGGAAGGACGAAACCACCATGAGACCATGAGATGAAGGATGCGATCATGAGCATCAAGGACTGTGATAGAGCCACCGAGAGTATGTCCCAACGAGTTTTCATCTAAAATACCCTCATCTTCAAATCCAAAACATTGACCAAGGTTTGTGGATCAACCCAAAACTTCTTCCCCAAGAGGTAGGATTCAATGGATATCACTTGAGAATGATCGGCATTGGAGATACATCGGGCATTGGTCTAGAAGAGAAGAACCATGTTACGGTACAAAGTATCGGGTAAGCTCAACAAAGCCTCAATAAAGTGAAATAACGAAATTGAAAATGTTTAGAATCTAAAAAAGGTATAGAGACAACACGCTCACGACAGATTGCATGATCTTGAAAGAGCTTGAAGTTGGTATGGGCGTCTTTGTTTCAAAGACTCTTTTGATATAGTAGAGTGAGGTTGGGACAATAGGAATCGTCGTTGATGTTAGAACTTCCACTAGCCTCATCGGTTTGTACTCTCTTCCTAGAACCCATATTCGAAATCTGAAAACAATTCAAGATACAAAGCACATGTATGCGTAAATCAACCAAATTCAATCCAATAGTCAAGGTGTATAAAAATATATACAATATAGTTTAAAAACATATATAAACATAAAATAAATTTTTCGTAAAAAGAATTTCAAAAAATAATAAAGAAAAATATACGATATAGTTTTTATATTCGAACAAAAAATTTCTAGTTTTAAAGAAATTTGCAAAAACTTAAAAACCCATACTATAAGTATATATTCTATACAAAAAATGATTAAAAACATTAAATAAAATCAAACGGAAATTAAAAAAGAAAAGAAAAGAGTTTATACCTTGATATAGGAAATTGGATGAATGAGAAATGATTAATGCACCAAATTGCTTGCAAAGCTTTAATCGTGATGTGTAGATTGAAAACCCTCAAAAAAATTTTGGTTTTGATGTGAAAAATCAAGAGATTTGAGGAGTTTATATAAGGGTTTTCCGTTATGGTTTGAGAGAAAAAGAGACTTAGTATTTTAATTAAAGTTGGATACTCATTTAAGGCTATTTAAAACAATTTGTGCGGACGTGTATCGATACACCATTTGGCGTATTGGAACGGGGGGATCGAAACACATCCGAGCCGTTTCAGTTTGAGACCTATTTCGATACAGGTAATAGTCGTTTCGAAACAACACCACGAACTTGTATCAAAACGTGAAGAGCCTGTTTCGATACGGCCTATTACAGTAACCAACTTATATCGATCTCGGATCGAAACAGATGCACCTGTTTCGATACACCTTTGTTAGAAGATGCATTTTGGGCAGTTTTAAGTCCAAAAAGCCAGTTTAGATCGAGCCTAAATGCATGTAAACGATATATGAACTAAAACAGTTGCATACTCCCCCTAATCAACAAGCGTAGATGCAAAAGGAGGAAAATCAACACAAGCATGACCATCAAATAATTTCAAGCACATTTTTGGTCATTTGGGACCTAAAAGGGTCAAAGAAGGCTAGTTAAACCTAACTCTCTCCAAATGGTCCAAAAATGTTCTTTATCTAAAGGTTTGATAAATATGTCCGCTAATTGGTTCAAGGTATCAACATATTCTATAACTACATCATTTTTCAAGGCATGATCTTTAATGAAATGATGTCTAATTTCTATATGTTTGGTTATAGAGTGTTGGATGAGAATCTTAGTGAGACAAATGGCAGTAGTGTTGTCACATTTAAAGGGTATGATATCTACTTGAACACCATAATCTAAGAGTTGTTGCTTCAGCCAAAGAACTTGAGCACAACAACTCCCCAAGGATATATACACCACTTTGGTGGTAGATAAGACTACGCTATTTTGTTTCTTAGAGAACCAAGATACGAGCATACTACCTAAGAATTGACATGTTCTGGAGGTACTTTTCCTATCTATCTTACACCCCTATAATCCGTATCGGAGAAAGCATGGAGGTCAAAGGAGGAATCCCTAGGATACCAAAGACCTAAACTAGGTGTATCTTCATGGTATCTAAAAATTCTCTTAATGGCAACTAGGTGTGATTCTCTAGGGCTAGCTTGAAACCAAACACTAAACATAATATTCGGTCTACTTGCGGTAAGGTAAAGCAAAGAGTCAATCATAGATCTATAAAGTTTAGAATCGACACATTTACTTCCCTCATCTTTGTCAAGCTTGATTGATGAGCTCATTGGAGTGGCTTGAGGCTTTACGTTCTCTAAGCATAACTTCTTGAGCATGTCCTTTATGCATTTTCCTTGATTGATGAAGGTGTCATTATTTCTTTGCTTGATTTTGCTCATCTCAAATTCACCTTGCATTAGCTTAGAAAATTCTTGGCAATAAAATTTATTAGTAGAACAAAAAAAAATATCATCAATATATATTTGAACTACTAAGAAGTCATTGCCATATCTTTTAATGAAAAGTGTAATATCCACCTTGCCTTTTTCAAAACCTTTTTGAATCAATAAGTTTGAGAGCATTTCATATAAAGCTCTAGGAGCTTGTTTTAAACCATAAAGAGGTTTAGCTAGTTTGAAAATATGATTTGGAAATTGTGGATCTTCAAAACTCGGTGGTTGTTCAACATACACTTCTTCATTTATAAAACCATTTAGAAAAACACTTTTTACATCCACTTGAAAAAGGCTTGAAATCATGATAGCATGCAAATGCAAGAAGCATCATAATAGCTTCCATTATAGCTACATGTGCTTATGTTTCATCAAAATCAATTTCCTCTTCTTGAGTGTAACCTTGAGCAACAAGCCTAGCCGTGTTCCTCACTCTGTTACCACTCTCATCTAGTTTGTTTCTAAATATCCACTAAGTTCCTATAGTAGATTAATTACTAGGCCTATCAACTACTGTTCATATTCTACTTCTCTCAAATTGATTAAGTTCCTCTTGCATAGCCAATATCCAAAAATCATATTTTAATGCTTATTTGATTTTTTAGGCTCTATGCATGAGATGAACGCAACATGATTCATAAGTTTGAAAGAGGATCTGTAACACCCCAAAATCCGGTCTAGTCGGAATTTGGGTCTGGTGATCGGAAATCTCATATTGATAAAATCCAAACATTGTATCGGCTAGTTAAATTGTTGACATCATACTCTAATTGAGCTAAAATATTGTCATCGGACTCTATCGAATAACATTGAAACCTATATAGTGACTAAATTGAAGAAAATGCAAGTTGGGGGAGCAAAACCATAGTATGGTGAGAGTTGAGGAACTAATCTTGTGATTAGCCCCTCCTTAATTAAAACACACCTACGTGGGAAAGTCTGGTGAAGTTGCTTCACCTTAAGGAAAGCCATATAGGTGAGCTATAATAAATAAAAGAAAGAAATTGAAAGAGAATAGAAAAACTTACCTGATTATTAAGTAAGCAAGCACCTCCCCATCTTTTCATCTTCATCATCTCCTACCTAAGCAAGCACCTCTATTGGAGCTAGCTTCAAGCTTCATTTTTCTTCGATTTATTGTTATCGAATTGTTGCTATCGATCGGGTAAGCTATATTCCTCAATCGGTTATTGGATTCCATGGATAAATTAAGTTTAATCTCAAACTATGGTTTTGACCATCCATGGATATTTCATTGTTATTGTTTATATTGAAATCAGATATCGATTTTGATATCGTAATATCGATTCTAATAGACTTTTATTGATTTCCTAGCTCAAGACGTTGATAAAGAGCATCCATCGTCTCTATCCAAAGCTAGGAACAAGGGGATTATTATTCGAGAGCCTTGAAAGCTTCAGATTGTCAAGGTGAATGTATTCGGAGTCTCGAGATTAGGCGAAAAGCCTTCCCGAATCTATTATTGTTGTTTTCGATCATTTAACTCACATTGCTTTTGAGAGAGTTACATCGGACTAGTAGACGGACACCTTGGTAAGTGTCGGTAAGTTGTCATTAAACGTCGGACATAGCTATTGGTATCGTCATTGAGGATTGTCATTGTTATAGATATTGTTATTGAACCATTGCAAGAAATCATTGATTATTGTTATTAACATCGAACCATGAAACATTGATTATGAGACATATTGGTTATTGATAATATTGAAATCATTGGTCATTAGAACACTCATTGATTATTGAAATGAATACGAACCTTGGAACCTTGGATTTGAATAGACATTGGATAAAATTGGCATGCCATAGAATTCACGAGCTTAGTGTACGGGTGAACTACAGTCCTAAGGCTACGACCTATATTGATTTGGCGAGGCGGAGGGGTGTGTATTGATGTTGGTTATATTGGTGAGGCGGAGGGACTAGACCATTCATTGACTTGGTGAGGCGTAGGAATTCACGTATCCACTATCTTGATTCAATCCAAGGATTAATGATGAAAATAATATGTTAAACATTGTATAATGTTGCATAGCATTGACATTGATAAGCATGAGATCATATATAGATACTTGACATATTGTTGTTCATATTGCGTATGACTACCTCACTAGGCATCGTATGCCTAACGTGTCTCATATCATGCATTTTCAGGTTGAAAGGATCGTGTGTCGGAGGATCGGATTGGCAAAACAAGACAAGTCACTGCAAGCCCTAAAGTAATGTGTTTTGATCTTAAGAACTCCTAGAAAGGTGACAAAGTAGTTGAACTAGTCATTTATACCCATTTTGTTACGTTTGTGATATGCATATGTTGTAATGTGGTTAATGGCCCAAAATGTCATTTTTGGTTGGCTTAAAATGGCTTAAAGATGCATATTTGGCTCATAAAAGTCAAAACGTGGTAAACATATTCGTATGGTCATGAAACATGGCATGCTAGTAGTTTATACCACTGAAATATTGCGTATGAAGTTTCTTTTCATTCGGACATCGTCCGGTAAATTAAATTGAATAAATACTAGCGAAAATCTGTCATTGCAGGTAAAACCATATCGAAACATGTGATGGCGTTTCGATATGGGAAAGAATAATTTGAAGCTGAGAGATATGGTGTAACGAAACGGTTCATGGCCGTTTCGAAATATTTTGTCATTTGAATCCCTCGTTTCGATACGGGTTTATAGCGTATCGATACAGTTCAAAGTCAAAGTCAAATGAGGTCAACCCGTTTCGATACAGGGTATGCCTGTATCGATATGGTCAAAAAGGTAAAGTCAACAAAGGTTGACCATTTTCCACCCGTTTCGAAACAACCCTAAGGTGTTTCGATACAGTGTTAGTTAAGTTAGTTAAAGGAATATTAATCAGGTTGCAAGGTTCACATTTTAGTCACTGAATATTAAAAGATTAAATTGAATGAGATAATGGTCCTCAAATTGTATGAATTTTTGTAGGTATGTTAATAATGTAGTGAATTTCAACCTGGTAAAATGGATTGCATTGAAGGACCCCAAATCTGTTGAATTTATAGTTTAGTCCCTAAAACTTGTATTAATTGCAATTTAGCCCAGCTTGATTAATTATTGCTTCGTATGGATTAATTGAACTAAAATGTATTGAGGCATTGTGTTATTGTATGATATTGGTTTAAAGGTTAATGTTAAAAAGAAATTTTGTTGCACTGTCTACTGTATTAAACATCGACATCACCTTCTAACCCGGTTCTTGACTAGACTGGGTAGGGGTGTTACATTTGTGGTATCAGAGCTAGAGTTTAGTCGATTCTAGGACTAAAGCGAAGTTTGTTGTGTTGTTATTGTGTTACTTTGCCACCTAGGAGTTATATATTGCGTATATTGTGACTTGTTGACTAATCCGACTTTCATATAGATATGTTTGAGACTAACGAAGCTCACATAGACGAGTTTTTTACAGACTCCTCGATGCATGGCGAGGAGATTAGAGGAGGAAATGCTCAGAACCCACCGCAATCGTAGGACCCTCTTGTTTAGGGTATTGAGCCTGCAACACCTACCGCTCAGACCGAGTGTTATAAGAACATGGATGACATGTTTTAGCAGTTTATGACTACTGTGAGGACCGAACAAATCATGCAACCTATTACCCCATCGTTTAATACACTCGAGCACCTATTGATAAGATCTCACAATATCGAGCTTATACTTTCACCGGACAAGATGACGACAACCCCGAAGTTGCCAAATACTGGTTGGATAATACCTTGCGGATCTTGAATAAACAACTTCAGTGCTCGGACGAGCACAAGCTTGAGTGCGCCATCACATTGCTGGCCGATGAGGCACTCCATTGGTGGGAAACTGCCATTTTGACAGTTTCTGAAGATATGGTGACTTGGGAGTTCTTCCTTAGAGAATTCTGCAAAAAGGATGTTAGTGAGTTTTACCTTGCTGAAAGGCGAAGCGTCTTCCTTCACCTCAAACATGGTGGGCGACCGATCAAACAATACATTCATGATCTCTGCAAGTACTGTAGATAAGATGCTGAGTACATTAAGAAAGAGAAAGAAAAGTGTCGGATGTTCATTGCAGAGCTTAATGATGAACTTCGCCCTATGTTTACTGCACTTAGCATTTTTTATTTTCAAGACCTTGTGAATCGAGTTAAGGCCACCGAAGATGCACATAGAGCTCAACGAGCTGGTGGATCTGGAAAGTCCAAGAAGAGGTTCATGGATGATTCTCGACCTCTGAGATGGAACAAGAAAGAGATATATCAAGGCTCCAAATAGAACATTTATTCACAGCCCTCCCGTTCTGGAAATATTGATAGACCTCAGTCTGTGACGCAGTTCTTTGCCAAAGCAACGTCTGTTGCTAGTACTGGAGGTTCAAACCGAGACAACCAGCATCCACTTTGCAATTATTATCAGAATAGGCATCCAGCAGATCAATGACGTAAGCAGACTGGAGCCTGATACTATTGTGGTGAGCAAGGTCAATTTATTCGTGATTGCCCTTTGAATGCAACCAAATCCGTTGTCACATCGACTACTGCTGCTTCTCCTGCTCAATCCTTTAGAGGTAAAAGATCGAGGCAAGGATCATTGGGAACTTTTGGACAATCGAGTGGCCTAGGGAAACCCTTCGGAAAACAAGATTCAAAAGCTCGTGCCCAGATGTATCATGTGAGGAGTAGAGAAGAGACGGTTGAACCTGATGTCATTGCAGGTACCATCGAGCTATATTTACATTCCTTATATGCATTGATTTACCCTGGTTCTACTCATTCTTTTATAAGTACCATTGTAACTAAGAAGTATAATATGTGTTCCGAACAATAGCATTGAGAATTTCTGTAACCAATCCCATAGAAGATTGTGTCACTGTAAGGGTAGTGTGTAAGAACTGCCCCTTAATGATCAAATGGATTCCTTTTCCGGCCATTTTATTGGCTTTACCGATCCATGAATTCGACGTCATCTTAGGCTTAGATTGGCTTAGTGAGCATCAAGTATGGGTATATTATTGTAAAAGGAAATTATACCTTCGAGGTTTGGGTAAGGAAAGTGTTGTGTTGATGAACGCGAAGAATCCGTCATTGTATGCTTTGACATTGGAAACCAAGGGCGAATCACAATTACAAGACATTGACACTGTATGTGTCTTTCCTGATGAGCTTCCGGGATTTCCCCCAACCCGTGAAGTGGAGTTTGGCATCGAAGTGCAACCTGGGACTGCTCTAGTTTCCATTGCACCATACCGTATGACATATGTGGAATTAAAAGAATTAAAGACTCAAATTCAAGACTTAATGAACAAAGGTTTCATTCAACTGAGCTCTTCATCCTGGGGAGCTCTGGTTCACTTTGTTAAGAAGAAAGATGGTTCTATGCGATTGTGTATTGACTACCGACAATTGAATAAAGTAACCATAAAAAATAAATATCCATTGTCTAGAATAAACAACCTATTCGATCAACTAAAAGATGCCTCTTTGTTTTCCAAAATTGACTTAAGGTCGGGCTACTATCAAATGAGAGTTAAGGAGTGTGATGTACCAAAGACTGCCTTCCGTACAAGATATGGACACTACAAATTCTTGGTGATGCCCTTTGGGTTAAGCAATGCACCGACAACTTTTATGGATTTGATGAATCGGGTCTTTCAGTCCTATCTTGACAAGTTCATAGTGGTGTTTATGGACGACTTATTGATCTAGTTCAAGAATGAACCGGAGCACCGAGATCATCTTCGTATTGTGCTTCAGACCTTAAGAGAGAAGCAATTGTACACGAAGTTCTCTAAGTGTGAGTTTTGGCTCACCGAAGTTGCTTTTCTTGGACATGTCGTGTCGACTTTGGGTATTCAAGTGGACCCGAAGAAAATCCAAGCTAATGCAGAGTGGCATCCACCGAAGAACATTGGTGAACATTGGCGAAGAACATTGATGAATAGGCTGGACCATTGCAGATATAAAAGGAATAAGCCCGACCATTTGTATGCACAAAATCCAGCTCGAGCAGGACAAAAAGCCAACTGTAGATGCCCAAAGGAGATTAAACGATGCCATGAGATAAGTTGTAAAAAAGGAGATCATCAAATGGTTAGACGCTGGTATCATATATCCTATCTCAGACAGTGAATGGGTAAGCCCGGTACAATGTGTGCCAAAGAAAGGTGGCATAACTGTGGTAAGCAATGACAATAATGAGTTAATACCAACTAGAACAATAACTTGTTGGAGAATATGTATGGATTACCACAAGTTAAATAAAGCAACAAAAAAAGATCATTTTCCATTACCTTTTATTGATCAAATGCTTGACCACCTTGCGGGCAAACCTTTCTATTATTTTTTAGATGGATATTCAAGTTATAACCAGATCGCCATCGCACCGGAGGACCATGCCAAAACAACATTCACCTGCCCATATGACATTTATGCTTTTCGAAGAATATCGTTCGGTTTATACAACGCCCCTACCACATTCCAGCGATGCATGATGGCTATCTTCTCCGACATGATAGAAGACTTCATGGAAATATTTATGAACGACTTCTCTATCTTCGGTAGCAGCTTCGAAAGCTACCTCAACAACCTTGAAAAAGTACTCACTAGGTGCGAGGAAACAAACCTAGTACTTAATTGGGAAAAAATCCACTTTATGGTCGACGAAGGCATAGTCCTTGGGCATAAAATTTCCACACAGGGAATAGAGGTAGACAAAGCCAAGATTGAAGTAATTGTCAACTTGCCGCCACCGACCGCTGTCAAGGGCATTCGGAGTTTCCTGGGACACGTAGGTTTTTATCGCAGATTCATTGAGAATTTTTCTATAATCTCTAAACCGATGTGTACTTTGCTGGAATAAGACAAATCGTTCAACTTCGATGAGGCATGCCAGGAGGCATTCAAAACCTTAAAGGAAAAGCTAGTGACAGCTATTAAGTGTGTAAAAGTTCTATTATTTACCCCATATTTCTGCTGCATTCAAGCATAATTCATTGCATTTAGGTTAGATTTCAGTTATACATCACAAATATATTAAATGGCATAGTTTCTACTGAAATTTGTTGCTTTTGCAGGTTGCTGCTGTAGTAGATGAAGAAGCAGGCACTGGGCAGTGATACAACAGAACTGGAACTGGATGAGCAGACGCGGAGGACGATGCTGCCATGGCCACTGCCGTGGCAGCCAAGGACGACAGCGATAGTAAGGAGAAGAAGCAAAGTGGGCCTTGACAGAAAGAGAAAATTAAGCCCATCTGTCGTGGAGCACCCTTATATTTTTCCAAGCCCTAGATCAGAATGAAGGCCAAGCCAAAAGTTTAAGGAAGAAACTCCAAGCAAGAAGGAAGGACGAATTAAAGACTTATGCTCTGAAGATTTAGTCTTTAATAGAGTTGTACTTTAATTTAAACTTGTATTCTTGCCATATTAGAAAACTTGAACCCAAGGCCTATATAAAGGCATGTAATTCGACCTAGGAAAGGACATCATCTATCTCTAGACTTCTTCCTAAAACCCTAGTCGTTTCCCCCTTCTCAACATGTTCTAAATTCCCCCTAGGGCCACAGGTTGATTTGTAAAGTAGTTGCAAGGATTGCTTTTGTTTTAGGAATTTTCTATTCAATAAAATAAACTTCAACTTCGCTTATTCTGGTTGTTAACATCTTGCAAGAGTATCGGGAGAGCAATGTGAGGTTATCTATTTACTTAATATCGGGAGAGTTAAGTATACGAAAGGAATAAGTGCGAGTTCTCTAGTTTATAGTTGAACTATCTCGGACCTAGGGATAGGACGAGGTTAAGTGGCTAAGGAAGAATTCAACAACATCGGTGTTCATCCTTCGATTCACGCCGGGAGGTATCATCAAAGACGTGTTCATCGACAGACTTGGATCTAGGGATAGGCCAAGGCACAGCAGGGATTCTTGCCAAACTTGAAGTATAGAGCTGTGTGATCGCTGCCGCGACTAACAACAGACCGTTGTCGCGATGGGTGCTGCCGCGACGGGTGCTGCCGCGACAGGGACGACGACAGAACAGACATTCCTAGGTTTTGCAACACCTACACTACTGAGCAATTCAATACCAGCCCATTGTCTCTATCTTGATTATTTTAATCTTATTTTCTAGTCCTCTTTATTATTTTCGTGACAACAATTTAAACTATTCTTTTTACCTTCGTGCAGTAATTCAAGGTGAAGATATTAGCCTAGTCCCTGTGGAGACGATATCCGATACTTCCGTATCACTTTACTACTTGCGTCGTGTACACTTGCACTACATTGCGATAGACACTTTTACACGCAACAAGTTTTTGGCTCCGTTGCCGGGGACTGGCAACATAACTTTACCCTACCTTTTACTGCATTCATTTTATTTTTCTGTTTTACTTGGATTGTTCAACCTATACCTTTCACAAGGTCTTTTGTTTGCTTATGCACAAGTCTCAACGGGGGAAGGAACCTGAGTACCAGTTAGATCCTGAACCCGAACGAACGTTCAATCTCAAGAAAAGAGTCCGTTACCTCGTTGAAAGGAGCGAATACCTGGAGGAACAACTCGAAGCAATGGAGAACGAAAGACGTGAAGAAATAAGGGACAACCAAGGGAATCTCTAGGATAATAACAATCCTGCCGGAGATGGCGGGAACGTTCCACCTGCCGACCCTCCTGCCGCTGCCGCACGCCGGTCATGCCGAGAATACATGCTCAATGATCATGTAGAACTAGAAACCACCCTGCCAGATGTAGATGTTGACAACTTTGAGCTGAAACCTGTTATGTTTAGCATGATTAACAACGCTGGCCAATTTAGTGGTGCTGCTACAGAGGATGCTAGGGAGAATCTGAAAACGTTCCAGGAAATATGTGGTTCGTTTAGACTACCAGGAGTTAATCCGGAGATACTGAGGCTTCGGTTATTTCCTCATTCATTGAGGGACAGGGCAAAGACTTGGTGGAATAAACTAACGCCGGGTTCAATTAGAACTTGGGCAAATTTAACTCGTGAATTTTTGTCTCGTTTTAATCCTTCACACTTATCTGAGCGATTACGTAATGAAATTGCTACTTTTCAACATGAAGACGACGAGCCAATGCACGAGGCCTGTGACAGATTTACCACTCTTCTAAGGAACTGCCCGATACATGGATTCCCCGTTTGGAACCAGGTAACTAAATTCTATAATGCTGCCAATTTACAAACTCGTATCAGAATAGATTCAGCAGCAAATGGACTACTGTTGGACAAAGACCCAGATGAGGCAATGGCAGTATTGAAAAATATGGCGAAGATTGAGGAACATTTTCCTACAGCAAGAAGAGGGGGTAAACGAGTTCTAGCTGTAAAAGATTATGAGGCCGACAGTTCATTAAAATCACAGGTGGCATATCTTACTAAGGCAATGGAAAAGCTCTTGAAAGAAGATTCACAGCCTGTCTACTCTACTGAAGAGGTATGTGAAACTTGCGATGGAAATCACAGTTCGGAAGAATGTCCATTACAGTTAGAAGAAGGTATGTATGTTGGAAACTACAATAAGCAAAATTATAACTCCAACAACTATAATC
Organism: Hibiscus tridactylites; assembly: GCA_958450335.1. Lineage (NCBI taxonomy): Eukaryota > Viridiplantae > Streptophyta > Magnoliopsida > Malvales > Malvaceae > Hibiscus > Hibiscus tridactylites. The sequence goes on along the minus strand of OY288276.1, from coordinate 15,393,187 downwards.
CCAACTGGAGAAAGGATCCCAAGTTCTCTTGGAGCAATCCTAATAATGCCCTGAATCCTCAAGCATAGAATAATCAGAATCAGGGAGGACCTAGATTGCTGACTCGACAGCAACCACAGCAGCAGCAGCAACAACCACCAACTGCCACAACTAGTATACCGGAATAGACTTTGGCTACATTTATGTCTCAAACAGGAAATTATATTGAGAACATGAATCACTTTGTCAAGAAGTCAGAGACATTCATGGATAAAACAGAGATGCGAATGACCAATCATGAAGCTACTCTGAAATCATTAGAGACACAAATGGGTCAGGTTTCCCAGCATATTAAACCAAGGTAGAATGGAGGATTTCCTAGCGATACTGAAAACGCTAGACAGCCCACACATGAGCAGTGTAAAGCTATCACTACTAGGAGTGGGAAGAAACTACCAGGGCCAGAGAAGAAAGCTGAATCAGTTAAGGAACCAGCCTTGGAGTCAACTGTCGAGGAAGCTGCCCCGACAGGTAACAAACAGCCTGCTGCCGAGGAGCCTGTCACGACAGCAGAAGGGACAGAGGAGAAAGATGATGAACCTAAACCTCCTCGGATCCGTATGCAGTGAGAATGATGTATTGCTGATTATCATCCTCCACCTCTTTTTCCTCAGCGGTTACAAAAATTGAAACATGAATCACAACTTAAAAAGATTTATGATATTTTTAAGCAGGTTCATATCAACATTCCGCTGTTAGATGCCGTTAGGGAGATGCCCGGTTATGCCAAATTTCTCAAGGATGCCATGTCGAAGAAATCCAGACTTGGGGAATTTGAAACAGTTAAGATGACAAAAGGATGCATGAGTATTCTGCACAAGCATCCACCCCAAAAGAAGAAGGATCATGGGAGCTTCATCATACCATGCGTAATCGGAGACAAAGTTGTGGGTAAGGCACTTTGTGATCTTGGTGCTAGTATAAATTTAATGCCCAAATCTGTTTTTTAGAAATTAGGTATTGGAAAAGCTCGACCCACAACAATAATACTACAGCTGGCAGACCGCTCTTACGTTCATCCAGAAGGAAAAAATTGAAGATATTTTGGTAAGAGTGGATAAGTTTATTTTTCTTGCTGACTTTCTTGTCTTAGATTGTGAAGCAGATGAAAATGCACCAATCATCCTGGGGCGACCCTTCTTAGCCACAGGAAGATCACTGATTGATGTGGAAAAAGGAGAACTCACCATGAGAGTGAACGACCAAGAAATTAAGTTGAATGTTCTCCAAGCAATGAAATATGCTGATGCAGAAGAAGAGTGCAAGGTTATCACTAAAGTTACCCTTGACCAACCCTGCATCAGGTCGGGCTGCCACGACATAAAAATTGGTCACTGCCTCAGAAGCCACTTAGAAGACTGTCATGACAGCACCAACGACATTAGCTCCTCAGAATCTGATACATCTGATACTAAAGATTAAGATGAGGTAAATTGGATAGGCAATCGTCCAGGTAAGTTGTTCGAGCCCTTAAACTACACCTCGGATAACCATGTAATTCAAAAGCCATCAACTGTTGAGCCCCCTGTTATAGATCTTAAGCCCCTGCCAGGGAAGTTAAAATATGTTTTCCTTGGTTTAAATGATAGGCTACCCGTAATCATTTCTTCCAAGTTGATGCAGGAACAAGAACAACAGCTGATAGGGATGTTGCAGCAGCACAAGAAGGCTATTGGATGGACGATAGCTGATATCCAAGGCATCAGTCCGACATTATGCATGCACAAAATTCTTTTAGAGGATGATCATAAGCCGACCATTGATGCACAAAGACGTCTGAACCATGCTATGCAAGAAGTAGTGCGTAAAGAGATAATCAAATGGCTAGATTCTGGAATAATCTACACCATCTCGGATAGCAAGTGGGTGAGCCCGGTGCAGTGCGTTCCCAAGAAAGGAGGATTGACCGTGATAACCAATGAAGAAAACGAGCTAATCCCAACCAGGACTGTGACCGGTTGGAGGGTTTGTATGGACTACCGGAAGCTTAACAAAGCTACCCAGAAGGACCACTTTCCTTTACCCTTTATTGATCAAATGCTTGATAGATTAGCGGGTAAACCTTACTATTGTTTTCTTGATGGTTACTCAGGGTACAATCAAATAGCCATCGCACTGGAAGATCAAGAAAAGACGACGTTCACATGCCCTTACGTAACTTATGCTTTTCGAAGAATGCCATTCAGACTTTGTAATGCACCAGCCACCTTTCAAAGGTGCATGCTGGCAATATTCTCCGATATGGTGGAGGATTTCCTAGAAATATTTATGGATGATTTTTCAATCTTTGGAGACAACTTTGAAAGCTGCCTAGGCAACCTACAGAAGGTGCTCGAGAGATGTGAAAAAGCAAACTTGGTATTGAACTGGGAAAAGTGTCACTTCATGATGGATGAAGGGATAGTCATTGGCCATAAAATTAGCTGTCGTGGCATAGAAGTCGACAGAGCTAAAATAGAAGTGATCGAAAAGCTGCCGCCACCCACCACAGTCAAGGGAATCAGAAGTTTCTTAGGACATGCTGGTTTTTATCGGAGGTTCATTGCGAACTTTTCAAAGATCACCAAGCCCTTATGCCATCTTCTGGAGCAGAACCGACCCTTCGACTTTAACGCTGAATGTACTGAGGCATTCAAGGTTTTGATAGAAAAGCTGGTAATAGCCCCAATAGTACAGCCATCAGATTGGACACTACCATTTGAGATCATGTGTGATACTAGTGACTATGCTGTCGGGGCAACACTTGGGCAAAGGAAAGACAAACTATTTCATGTCATATACTATGCCAACAAAACACTGAACGACGCCCAAGTAAACTACACCACCACAGAGAAGGAACTATTAGCTGTGGTATACTCCATTGACAAGTTCTGTTCTTATATACATGGAACGAAGGTCATAGTCCACACAGACCACTATGCATTAAAGTATCTGTTCACCAAAAAGGACGCAAAGCCTCGACTGATACATTGGATTATGCTACTGCAAGAGTTCGACCTTGAAATCAAGGACAAAAAGGGGACAGAGAATCAAGTTGCAGATCACTTGTCAAGGTTGGAGAAGGGAAAGAGTCTACCGGCAGACGAGACAAACTTACTAGAGACCTTCCCTGATGAGCAGTTGTTTGCTGCCACAATCATTGTCGCGACAGCCATGGCGGTGGGTAAGTCTACTGAACTCCCCTGTTACACTGATTTCGTTAATTTTTTAGTTAGCAGAATAATTCCTCCGGACCTTAATTATCAAGCTAGAGAGATGTTCCAAAATGATGTTACGCATTATTATTGGGACGAACCTCTTCTTTTCAAAATTTGTGCAGATCGAGTTATAAGGAGATGTGTACCACAGGATGAACAAGAAGATATACTTCATCACTGTCATGCTTCCCAGTATGGAGGACACTTAGGAGGTAACAAAACTTTTTCCAAGGCTTTGCAGTCGGGATTTTATTGGTCGTCACTATACAAGGATGCCCAAATATTCTACAAGAACTGTGACAAGTGTCAACGGACTGGAAACATCTCAAGGAGACACGAGATGCCGCTGCAAAATATTCTTGAAGTCGAGATCTTCGACGTTTGGGGATAGATTTTATGGGACCATTCCCAACTTCATGTGAGAACCTATATATCCTCCTGGTAGTGGACTACGTGACCAAGTGGGTTGAAGCGATCGCCACTTAGAAAAATGATGCCAAAACAGTTCAAAGGTTTTTGCATAAAAACATTTTTTCCAGATTCGACATCCCTAAGGCGATCATCATTGACGAAGGGAGGCACTTCGACAATAGGGTTATAGTTGCTGCCTTGAAAAAGTATGGTGTCAAACATCGGATTGCAACAACGTACCACCCTCAGACCAATGGACAGGCTGAAATATCCAACAGAGAGGTCAAGAACATTCTTGAAAAGATGGTTAAGCCAACTCGGAAAGACTGGTCTCTACACCTCAATGATGCATTATGGACCTACAGGACAGCGTTCAAAACTCCATTGGGAATGTCCCCTTATCGGTTGATTTACGGGAAAACATGCCATTTACTTGTCGAGATTGAGCACATGGCATACTAGGCCATCAAGGCAGTTAACATGGACTTGGAAAAAGCAGGGCAGAAAAGGCTACTTAATCTAAAAGAAATTGAAAAAATTCGAACAATGGTCTATGACAACGCAAGAATCTACAAGGATAAAACCAAGAAGTGGCATGACAAGAAGTTGCTGCCACGACAGTTCTGCCCAGGGCAGCTTGTGTTGTTATTTAACTCTAGGCTGAAACTCTTCCCAGGGAAGCTAAAATCTAGATGGTCTGGCCCACTCCAAGTGGTTCAGGTTTTTCCCCATGGTGCCATCACGATCAAATCTTTAAAAGAAGAGCACCAATTCAAAGTCAATGGACAGCGATTGAAGCATTATCAGGGGACTAAAGCCCCAAGAATGCAGGAAGTGGTTACCTTAGGAGATGCCTCACCTGACACCCCTAATTTAACCTAAATTTTATTTTTAATTATTTTTATTATTTATTATTTAGGAAATTAGATTTATTTTATTTTTAGGAAATAACGTTTTTATTTTTATTATTTTTAGGAAATAAAGGAGACAAGAAAAAAAAGGAGAAGTGAATTCAGCCCACCATCTTTCCATTAGCCCCAAAAGCCTAACTTTGGAGCCTTCCGTTACAGCTGTCGCGACAGACGCGGAAAATACAACATGTCAAGACACTGTCGCGACAGACACGTAAACGCGTAACAGACGAGCAGCAGACACGGAAACGCGTGACAAACGCGTCAGAAACCGCGTAACAGCTAGCCCCGTTATTCGCGCCTGCCGTTATCCAACGGGCAGCAAACTCTCCTCTATATGAACCCCGTTTTACTATTCATTTTTCACTCACTTATACTCTTCTTACTTGTTTTCTCTTGAATTTTCACTTGCTTTCATTTTTTTACACAATCCTTGCAACCATGTCTTCTAGAAACACCCGCAGAAGTGCTGCTTCGGGCTCTGCCCCGACAGCATCCACCCCACGATCCTTCCAGATTCATGACATGTGGGAGGAGAAGGGCTTTATCTACACTTCCAAGGAGGGAAACCTGGGACTGCAACCGTTTATCGCTAGGAAAATGAAAGCCCTGCAGTGGCAGTTATTCGCAGAACAACCAGAGGAGATGAATGTGTCTCTAGTCCGAGATTTTTATGCTGCCATCGGCAGCAGAAACGCGACAACAGTCACCGTCAAAGGGAGAGAGGTGCCCTTCAAGCCAGAATATATCAACACTCTCTATGGATTTTATGTGGGCAGCAACGAAGATGGCCACCAGCAATTTCTCGAGAGCTTAGAACCTGCTGCCTACGACACTGTCATGGCAGAACTCAAGGAAAAAGGTACACAATGGAACACTGATCCGAAAAACCCAAGGACAGTGAAGAGAGTCCAACTCACCTCGGAGGCCAAACTGTGGAACGCCTTCATCAAAAAGCGAATCATGCCATCCTCACACAACACCACCGTTAGGGATGGCAGATGGGTACAGTTTCGCGGATTCCGCACCGCACCCGCCCCAGTTGGGGTGGGGATGGGTATGAGTTTGGTGGGTAGTGGGCGGGTGTGGATGTAAAAAGTCATACCCGCCGCGAGTAGTGGGTAGGTGGTGGATATAAGACCTTACCCGCCCTGCATCCGCCCGCACCCGTCTTCCCCGTATGCTACCCGCCATATTATGTGACTTTGAAGATATCTGATTCAATATAATAATTGTTTTCTATATTCAAATTTCAAGCTCATTGCTTTAGTTCTTTGCACCGTCTTACCCTCATATTTCTCACATAATAACTAACTTACACCGGTGTAAATTAGTCATAGTTAGTTAGCTATAGTACAATAGAACTTACACCGGTGTAAATTAGTTATACCACATCACAAGTTAACAGTGTTAGGGTCGGGGGCGTTTTAAATGACGGAAGAAAACTTCAAGGGGCACATTAAATGCATCCAAAGTTTAGGCACCACATTGAACTTTCCGTCAAAGTACAGGGGGCATTGGTGCCATTATCCCTTCATGTTTTATGTGATATGGTTGCTGCCAGACGGGCGGGTAGGCGGGTACAGGCGGGTATAGGTAGGTACAGGCGGGTACGAGATGGGTAATGGGTATCCAATTGGGTGATGGGTGTGGAGATGAATTTAAGAATATACCCATGTGGGCGGGTGTGGATTTGAAAATTATACCCGCCGTGGGTGGTGGGTAGGTGGTGGATATGAAAATTTTAGGTGGGTATGGGGATAAGGGAGGGGGTATCCGCACCCGCCTCACCCATTTGCCATCCCTAACCACCGTAGATCAACCAAGGTTAGCCCTCATTCATTCTATACTACATGAGAGGCCGATTAACGTTGGTAGATACATCTGGGAGAGTATATTGGAATGTGCACACTGGTCGATAGGACCACTCTTCTTCCCCTATCTTATCACCGCCCTCTGCCGCGGCCATCAAGTACCAGAAGCTGCCACATATTTATGAGTCCAAGGGAAAGGCTGGACAGAGAGAAATATACTAAGCCTGATGAAACTCACTGTTGCCACCCCGCTGTCGTCTTTCGACCCTGCTGCCACAGCAGCAGAGCCGACAGAACCAACCGACACTGAGCCTGCTGCCACAGAACCCATGCAGCCTACAGCAGCAGCACCTCCGGTCGACACCTCCTCCCAGATCCTTGCTGCCATACAAAAAATGGAGGAACGACAGCTCGGCCTCATGAGTTTCATCAGAGATTTCACCACTGCCACAGTATAATTTACTCAAACCTCTCTTAATTTCCATGATGCGGTATTTCCTGCCTTCCCAAACTAGTATTTTGCTGTCACCACCCCTGCCCATACCCCCACACTTGCTGCCACGCCCAAGACGCCATCTGCAGCGTCCACACCGACCCCTTTCACAACAGTCGCAGGAAGCAACCGCGCAGCTGAAACCTCTGCCCGAGGAACCAAGAGAAGGATGCCTTGAGAAGAACTCGATGCCTACATAGCAGGTTTCTCCTCTTCCTCGATTTCGGAGGAATCCACGACGAACCATCTGTCAAAAGGAACTTGTCCAAGGAATTCACACCAGTAAAGCGGCCAAAAATAGTGGCAGATAAGAACAAGAAAGATAGCGGCAGCGGCAGTAGCTGCGACAACGGTAGTAGCACCAGCAGCAGCTCCGAGGTTCAGGTAGTGGAGAAACCTCCTCACATCTCCCATACCCGTATTCAACCTCCAAGGGAGGCCAAAACGAAGAATACCTCTGCCTCCCCCATCCGCCAGCCAGCCAAGAAGGTTCATGCTCGTCGGCAGATCCAGCTCAGCAGCAGCAGCAGCGGCGATAACAGTGACTAAATTTTAAGTTTCTTAACTTATTTTGATGTCTATCCTTTTTTATATATTGTGTGATGTACTTTTTATTTTCTTTTTACTGTCATTTGCATTGAGGGCAATGCAACCCTCGAGTTTGGGGGTGGCATCCCTCCATTAATGGAGTCGTTTAAGTTTAAAAATTGTGTCTTTTACTTAGTTTATTTTTGCTTAAAAAATGAAAATTTTGGCTTAAGTCTTTGAACTGAACTTACCTGCCGTGATAGCCTCTGTCGTGGCAGTGCCTTTAGGATAGTTTTAGGAGCAGTTTAGAGCCTTACTATAGTTCTGAAACTTAAACACCATTTGTGACTTTTATACTACCTAGAACTCTACTAGTAAACTAGAATAGGAAGCTTAACACTTGAATAGCCCCTAGAGGTGCCTAACACTGGCTCTAGGAAAAGAAGATAAGAAAAATAGACTCAAAACACCTAGAGGTGCCCGAAACCGGCTCTAGGAAGTTAGCTAGAGGTGCCCGAAATCAACTCTAGTCAAACTTAATCTTGAGAAAATAAAATCGAGTCTGAATAAAAACTAAAGGAGCCTAAGAATTGCCTCCAAAAAGATGAAATTTGGCATAAAAATTCAAGTTAGAGGCTAAAATATTTTAGTAAAACTAAGGGAGTCTTGGCATATAACTGTTCACAAGCATGCACACACTACACGAGAATTATAGCGAGGTTCGAATCAATCCTGAATTGTCCGACAAGGTGTTGCTCACAATAGGGAATGAATGGAAGGTAAGGGAAAGTTCACCGTTTTAAGCCAAACAAAAATATTTTGTTTTTCTTTCAGGTCTGAATTGCTTGAGGGCAAGCAAAAACTTGAGTTTGGGGATATGTTAAGTGTGTAAAAGTTCTATTATTTACCCTATATTTAACCCATATTTCCGCTGCATTCAAGCATAATTCATTGCATTTAGGTTAAATTTCAGTTATACATCACAAATATATTAAATGTCACAGTTTCTACTGAAATTGGTTGCTTTTGCAGGTTGTTGCTGTAGCAGATGAAGAAGAAGACGCTGGGCAGTGATACAACAGAACTGGAACTGGATGAGCAGACGCAGAGGACGAAGCTTCCATGGCCGCTACCGTGGCAGCCAAGGACGACAACGATAGTAAGAAGAAGAAGCAAAGTGGGCCTCGACAGAAAGAGAAAATTAAGCCCATCTGTCGTGGAGCACCCTTATATTTTTCCAAGCCCTAGATCAGAATGAAGGTCAAGCCCAAAGTTCAAGGAAGAAACTCCAAGCAAGAAGGAAGGACGAATTAAAGACTTATGCTCTAAAGATTTAGTCTTTAATAGAGTTGTACTTTAATTTAAACTTGTATTCTTTCCATATTAGAAAACTTGAACCCAAGGCCTATATAAAGACATGTAATTCGACCTAGGAAAGGACATCATCTATCTCTAGCCTTCTTCCCAAAACCCTAGCTGTTCCCCCTTCTCAACATGTTCTAAATTCCCCCTAGGGCTATGGGTTGATTTGTAAAGTAGTTGCAAGGATTGCTTTTGTTTTAGGAATTTTCTATTCAATAAAATAAACTTCAAGTTCTCTTATTCTGGTTGTTAACATCTTGCAAGAGTATCAGGAGAGCATTGTGAGGTTATCTATTTACTTAATATAAGGAGAGTTAAGTATACGAAAGGAATAAGTACGGGTTCTCTAGTTTATAGTTGAACTATCTCGGACCTAGGGATAGGACGAGGTTAAGTGGCTAAGGAAGAATTCAACAACACCGGTGTTCATCCTTCGATTCACGCCGGGAGGTATCATCAAAGACGTGTTCATCGACAGACTTGGATCTAGGGATAGGCCAAGGCACAACAGGGATTCTTGCCAAACTTGAAGTACATAGTTGTGTGATCACTGTCGCGACTAACAACAGACCGCTGCCGCGACGGGTGCTACTGTGACAGGGACGACGACAGAATAGACATTCCTAGACTTTGCAACACCTACACTACTGATTAATTCAATACCAGCCCATTTTCTCAATCTTGATTATTTTAATCTTATTTTCCAGTCCTCTTTATTATTTTCGTGACAACAATTTAAACTATTCTTTTTACCTTCGTGCAGTAATTCAAGATGAAGCTATTAGCCCAGTCCCTGTGGAGATGATATTCGATACTTCCGTATCACTTTACTACTTGCGTCGTGTACACTTGCACTACATTGCGATAGAAATTTTTACACGTAACAACAACACCTATGGTAGTTCCCCCGATTGGAGTCAACTCTTTGAGCTCATATGTGATGCCGGTGATACTACCGTTGGCACCGCCCTTCGACAGCACAGAGACAAAATCTTTCATGTAATCTTCTACGCCAGTAAAACACTAAATCCTGCCCAAACCAACTACACCACTACAGAGAAAGAGTTATTGGCAGTAGTGTTCACCTTCGATAAGTTTCGACCCTAGCTTATTGGTACAAAGGTGATAGTTCACACCGATCATTCTACCTTGAGGTACCTATTCGCAAAGAAGGATGCAAAGCCTCGCTTGATCCGTTGGATCCTGCTGCTGCAAGAGTTTGACCTGGAAATTCGAGACAGGAAGGGCACAAAAAATCAAGTGGCGGACCATCTCTCTCGGCTTCAAAATGGACTAGAAAAGACTTCCAACATCGATATTCAGGATGCATTCCCTGATGAACAGCTGCTACTAGACTCTACTCTGGTAGTCACCCTAGAAGCTGAAGCATCTCACTCGCCGCCCACGAAGAGGTCGCGACAACAACATCAACAGACACACCCTGGTACGTAGATATTGTGAATTATATAGTATCTGGTGTTTTACCCTATGAACTTAACTTTCAAGGAAAGAAACAATTCCAACATGATGCTCAACATTATTTTTTGGATGAGCCTTTCTTGTTTAAAAACTGTGCAGACCAGGTTATCAGATGGTGCGTCCCAGAGGATGAACAACAAGCCATACCATCACAGTGCCATGCAATACCATATGGAGGCCATTTTGGAGGGCAGCGCACGGCAGCAAAAGTGCTCCAATCCGGTTTCTTCTGGTCGACATTGCCTAAAGATGCCCAAACATTTTACAAACAGTGTGATAGCTGCCAATGAACATGAAACATATCGAGAAGGAACGAAATGCCCCTACAAACAATCTTGGAATTTGAGTTATTCGATGTTTGGGGGATAGATTTTATGGGACCATTCCCATCTTCATGTGGTAATACGTACATCCTTCTAGTAGTGGACTATGTTTCCAAGTGGATAGAAGCCATTGCCACCCCTCACAATGATGCAAAGACAGTCCATAGGTTCTTACGGAAGAACATATTCATAAGGTTCAGATTTCCAAGAGCAATCATTAGTGACAAGGACACCCATTTCAATAACAAACTGATTTCCAAGGCACTCCAAAAAGTTGGTGTCAAGCACAAGATTGCCACAACATATCATCCACAAATAAATGGGCAAGCAGAAATTTCGAACAGGGAAGTCAAGACCATATTGGAGAAAGTTGTGAACCCAAGTAGGAAAGATTGATCGTTGAAATTAGACGAAGCTCTTTAGGCATACCGGGAAACATACAAAACACCACTCAGGATGTCCCCATATCATCTAGTATACGAAAAGGCCTGCCACCTCCCTGTCGAAATAAAACACAAGGCGTATTGGGCAGTCAAGGCAGTGAACATGGAATGGAAACATGCTAGCGAAAAGAGACTCATGAATCTGATAGAAATGGAGGAATTCCGGCGGGAGGCATACGAGAACGCCAAGCTGTACAAGGAAAAAGTAAAAAAAAATGGCACGTCAGCAAGATTCAACAGTGGTAGTTCCTACCTGGACAACAAATGTTGTTGTTCAATTCCCGCCTCAAGTTGTTTCCCGAGAAGTTAAAATCCAGATGGTCAGGACCATTGAAGTAGTCCAAGCCTTCCCACATGGTGTCGTGACAGTAAAACCAGTAAATGGGGGGGGGGGACATAATTCAAAGTTAACGGGCAACGATTAAAGCACTATATATGAGATTCTGTCCTCAAAGAACAGGAAGAATTCACATTGGGGAACGCCCACCCCAATGTGATATAATTTTATCTTTTCAATATCTTTACCGCTTTAGTAGGAATAGTTTTTTTAGGACTAGGTTTTATTTTTTTCATTTTCTCTATTATTTCTTCCCATCTCACAATTAATCATGCAAGTCCAAAACCTTAAAAATCAAGACCGCTAAGCACAGAAAAGGGCAGCAATGCTAAGCTCGTTGTCGTAACATGCAGATGACAATAGACAACCCTTCGAATTCCTCTACACCATTTGACTAAGCCTAAGTTTTCTTCCCTTTATTTTTTTATTTATTTTCTTTTTTTGTTTTATTTTGTGCATTGGGGGCAATGCCCATCTTAGGGGGATAGCTCTCACATCTTTTGTCTAGGCATACTTAGTAGCATATAGGTTGCATAGTACCGGCCTTATAATAATCGAACAGAAAAATTTATTATATAACTTGTGCCTATGATAGTTAGCCGATTACTTATTTTCGCACCAATAATAAATTGAACCTAATGTGGGAAAAACATGAAAAATGACTTAGATTTTTTTTAATTGCCAAAATTGTCAAACATTATTGTTACATGCTGGATTTGTTAGAATATATAAAGAACACTGCGTGCTTGTTTTTAGAATTCTTTGCAAAGTTCTAACAATGGTTGCAAGTAGCCGCCAGGGAAGAAAAGAGAAATAGGAAAAATACAGCACTACCATGGCAGCAGAAGTAAAAACAAAGAACAATGTTGTTTACCCTAGAGGTGCCCGCAACAGGCTCTAGGAAGAATCATGTGCGAGGACACTCCGCTGCTATTAATGTCTATGAATATGAAAGTTTTGAAGTGACAGAAAAATTAGCATGAATGAATGAAAATATTTACGAGATGACTCTACTCCATGGGTTCGGGGTTTTGTAGTTTGCTCCTATCTTAATTTCAGACCTATAAGAGTAGTTGTGATAAGCTGAAGCCCTCATTGCCATAATTAAAATATTGTGTTTAACTGTGCTGCCTTGGCATCATCCTTATATATCGTAACAACACCTTTGTTTATTTAGTTATTCTGCATATTCAGCATGTATACATTTCTGCACACACTGCACTTGCATTAGAAATTAATTCTGAGTTATTTACTTGCTAAGTTCCCTTCACTATTCTAATATAGGTGCCACGGCCTTGAGGTATGAAATCAAGTTGAAAACATGTCTTTCTTTCTGGTTATTATAAGGGCAAGCATGTTTAGGTTGCATTGCTTAAGGAAAAGCAATAGTTCAAGTTTGGGGGTGTGTAAAGTGTCCACAAGTTCTATATTTCATGCACATTCCATCTCATATTATTGCTATTTCTAAGCACATCTTAGGCATAGTTAGGACCATGCATTGTATTTTACAGTATTTCTTTGCTTTTCCATGTTTTTATAGATTATCCTTTGTTTGGTGAAGAGAAGGTATTGTTTTAGTGTACTTTTGGTTTTAGGTACCAGAGGCTGACAGAGGGAAAGTGGAGTTGTTGTCGTCGTTGCTACCGTGACAGTCTTCCAGATGGTTGTTGTGGCAGTGACCAAATTTAATGTCATGGCAGCTTGAACTGATGCAGGGTTGGTCAAGGATTAATTCAATGATGGCTTTGCATTCTTCTTCTGCATCAGCATGTTTGATTGCCTGGAAAATATTGAGCTTGATCTCTTGATCATTTACTCTCATTGTTTGTTCTCCCTTCTCTACATCAATCAGTGATCTGCCTGTGGCTAGGAAGGGTCGCCCCAGGATGATTGGTGCGTTCTCATCTGCTTCACAGTCTAAAACAAGAAAGTCAATAGGAAAAATGAACTTATCCACTCTTACCAGAATATCTTTGATCTTCCCTTCTGGTTGTACGTAAGAGCGGTCTGCCAGCTGCAGCATAACTGTCGTGGACCGTGCTCGTCCAATACCTAATTTCTGAAACACATATTTTGACATTAAAATTATACTAGCACCTAGATCACAAAGTGCCTTACCCACGAATTTGTCACCAATTATGCACGGTATGATGAAGCTCCTAGGGTCCTTCTTTTTCTGGGGTGGATGCCTATGCAAGATAGTCATGCATCCTTCTGTCATTTTTACCGTTTCGAATTCCCCAAGTCTGGATTTTTTAACATAGCATCCTTGAGAAATTTCGCATAACCGGGCATCTGCTTGATGGCCTCTAACATCTTCTTGACATAGCATCCTTCTGGCTCTTGCAGTTGTTTCCCACTCCTAGTTGTAATAACTTTGCACTGCTCATGTGTGGGCTGTCTAGCGACTTCAGTATCACTAGGAAATCCTCCGTTTTGACTTGGCTTAATATGCTGGGAAACCTGGCCCATCTGTGTCTCCAGTGATTTCAGTGTAGCCTCATGGTTAGTCATTCTCATCTCAGTTTTTTCCATGAATGGCTCAGTCTTCTTGACAAAGTGGTCCATATTTGCCATGTAAGCTCCTGTCTGTGACATAAATGTGGCCAATGTCTTCTTCAGTATACTAGGTGTGGCTGCCGACTGCTGTTGCGATTGCTACCGTGTCAGGATTCTGGGTGCGCCCTGGTTTTGGTTGTTCTGTACTTGAGGATTCAGTGCATTGTTTGAATTGCTCCAAGAGAACTTAGGATCTTTCCTCCAGTTGGGATTGTAATTGTTGGAGTCGTAATTTCTCGGCTTGTTTTAATTTCCAACATACATCCCTTCCTCTAGCTGTAATGGGTAGTCTTCTAAACTGTGATTCCCGCTGCAAGTTTCACATACCTCTTCTGCAGAGTAGACAGGTTTTGAATCTTTCTTTAGCAAATTTTCTACTGCCCTTGTGAGGTACGCAACCTGTGTCTTTAGGGAATTGTCGGCTTCATAGTCTTTCACAGCTAGCACTCGTTTTCCTCTCCTCACTGTGGGAAATTGCTCTTCATTCTTTGCTAGATTTTGCAATACTACCATGGCTTCGTCTGGATCTTTGTCCAACAACAGTCCATTTGCTGCTGAATCTATTCTCATTTGAGTGTGTGTGTTGGCAGCATTGTAAAATTTGATGACTTAATTCCAAATGGGGAATTCATGCATCTGGCAATTCCTCAAAAGAGTGGTGAACCTGTCCCATGCCTCGTGCATTGGCTCGTCATCTTCCTGTTGAAAAGTAGCAATTTCATTACATAATCGCTTAGATAAATAAGAAGGATTAAAACGAGATAAAAATTCACGAGTGAGATCCGCCTAAGTTCGTACTGAACCCGACGTTAGTTTATTCCACCAAATTTTCGCTCTGTCCCTTAGTGAATGAGGAAATAACCGAAGCCTCGGTATCTCCGGATTTACTCCTGGTAATCTAAACGATCCACAAATTTCTTGGAACGTTTTTAGATGTTCTTGGACATCCTCTGTAGCAGCACCACTAAATTGGCCAGCGGAATTGATCATGCTGAACATCACAGGTTTCAGCTCGAAATTTTCAGCTTCCACGTCTGGCAGGGTGGTCTCCAGTTCCACATGATCGTTGATCATGTAATCATGGCAGGACCGTCGTGCGGCCACGGCAGCAGCAGGTTGTCCGTTCCCTTCATGGACGAGAGGATCTTCAGGATTCCTCGGGTTGTTTACCCCGTTATGCATTGCTTCTAACTGTTCCTCAAGATAATCGTTCCTGGCTATCAAAAGACGGACTCGGTTCCTGAGGTTGCACGAGCGTTCGATTTCAGGATCTAGTTTGTACTCAGGTTCTTTGCCTCGTCTTGATCTGCGCATAAGCAAACGGAAAACCTTGTGAAAAGCACAGGGTAAATAATCGTAATAAAAACAGAAAAATTTTAAAAAAAAATGCAGTAAAGGTAAGGTTAAAGATATGTTGTCAGTCCCCGGCAACGGCGCCAAAAACTTGTTGCGTGCCAAAAGTCTTATCGCAATGTAGTGCAAGTGTACACGACGCAAGTAGTAAAGTGATACTTAGAGTATCAGATGTCGAATCCACATGGACTGGAAATAGCTTTATCCTTGGATTGTTGCACAAGAGAGAAAGAAAAGAGTTTAAATTTTTGGGAAATAATATTGAAGAATACTGAATAATAGATAATGAAGTTTTTAGGGTTAAGAAATAGGCCGGTATTGATTTGCTTGGTAGTGCAGGTGTTGCACTGTATAAGAACTCATGTTCTGTTATCTTCACTGTCGCGGCAGTACCTGTCGTGGCAGCAGTCGGTTGTTGTCGCGACAGCGATCACACAACTATGTACTTCAAGCTTGGCAAGAATCCCTGCTATGACTTGTCTTATCCCTAGGTCCAAGTTCTGTTGATGACACTTCTCGGATGATACCTCCCGGCGTGAATCAAAGGGTGAACACCAATGTTGTTGAATTCTTCCTTAGCCACTTAACCTCGTCCTATCCCTAAGTCCGAGATAGTTCAACCATAAACTGGAGAACCCGTACTTATTCCTTTCATATAATTAACTCTCCCGATATTAAGTAAATAGATAATCTCACAATGCTCTCCCGATACTCTTGCAAGATGTTGAAACCAGAATAAGCAAACTTGAAGTTTTATTTCAATGAACAGAAAATTCCTAAAAACAGTACAATCCTTGCGACTACTTTACAGAATCAACCCTTAGCCCTAGGAGAAGTTTAGAACATGATGAGAAGGGGGAAAACGACAAGGGTTTTGGGGAAGACAGCTAGAGAATGAGATATCCTTCCCTAGGTTGAATTACATGCCTTTATATAGGCCTTGGGTTCAAGTTTTCTAATAAGGTAAGAATACAAGTTCAAACTAAAGTACAACTCTAATTAAGATTAAATTTTCTGAGTAGATGCATTTAATTCGTCATCTTTTCTTGCTTTGGGTTTCTTCCTTGAACTTTGGGCTTGACCTTCATTCTGATCTAGGGCTCAAAAAAATATAAGAGTGGTCCACGACAGACCGACTTGAATTTCTCTATCTATCGAGCTCCACTTCACTTTTCCCTTCACCATTGCTGTCGTCATGGCTGCCACGGCAGTGGCCACGACAACGTCCTCCTTCTTGACTCCAGTCCTGTGTTCCAACTCTGCTCCTTCACTGCCCTGAGTCTGCCACAGCAGCTACCTGCAATAAATAGCCAAGATCAGTAGCAACTGTGTCATTTTATCTAATTGTGATGTATATGTGAAACTATACCTAAATGCAATGAGTTATGCTTGAATGTAGCAGAAATATGGGTTAAATAAGGGGTAAAATATAGAACTTTTACACACTCAACAATAGACAATGCAATTATAGTGGTTCAAGCTTCTAAACGAGCTCTACATCCACTACCTTAGCTCCCAATAAGAATTTTCAACAAACTCTCCACTAATTTGCTCTTCCCCTTTTTTAGGCTAAGGAGACAACCTTTACAAATATTCAATCTTTCTACCCAAAGATTGAACCACAAGACTCTCACTTTACAAAGAAGACGCTGGCTATTACAATTAATCTCTCACAAGATAAATATAGCTCAAATAGATTACAAATACTCCCCAAACTCATAAATTTGATTTACACTAAGAACTCCAAGAGTTGGGTACAAGAATTTGACAATAAGTGTTGAGGGTTTGGATTGAATTGTTTGGATGTTATTTTTAGGTTCAATAGTTATTGTTGGTGCTTTTGAGACTTGCTTTTATACCTTCTCATTGATTTCTAGTCGTTTGGGTGATTGAGATCATCAATAGAGCCGTTGGGTCTCTTCCCTCCATAAATGTTGTTCTACAACTACCCGTATCGGAACACGAGGCTTGTATTGAAACGAACACCAAAAAAAGAAAGAGTCGCTGTGTGTAAAAGGGGGCCGTATCGAAACGACTATAGGTAGTATCGAAATAGTTTGAAATTGTAAAATGCATTTAAGTGTAAAAAGGGGACCGTATCGAAACGACTATAGGCCGTACCAAAACGTTTTGAAATTGTAAAATGGTGTTTCGAAAGACCAAAGGGGTGTATCGAAACAAGTAACCAATTTTCAAAAATTCAGCTCTGACTAGTAACGACTAGTTCATTTCATGCTCCATTTTAAAAATACTTAACCCTTGTATCGAAACGGGTATAAGCCGTTTCGAAATGACACTTAAAAATAAAAGCCCATATGAAGGTTGTTTCGAAACTTTTGTCTCGAAACAAATTAGTTTGTATCGAAACGGACGTTTCCAGTGGCAAAATGTGTCGAAACACTTTGAGAGTGTTTCGAAATGCTTGGCAATTTTGAATATTTTGGCTTTGAAACACTTAAAATATTTTATGAGGTTTACGTTTTGACTTCAAAACATTTTAAGTCAAAAATTTACTTGTCAAATGTGAGTCTTTTAAGTACTTAAAAATTTATTTATTTTGCAATTAAGTCCTTAGACAATTTGTTATATCAAAATCAAACATTGGTTTTACAGAAAAATATATTATTTAAAATAAATTATTATATTTTAAAATTTTTAAAACATAATTAAATTAAATATCAACCCTTAAATTAAAAAATCTTAAAAACTTTTTCAACTTAGATTTTAAGTCCCCGTCGCCGGCGAGTTAGTCAGTCGCCGTTCGCCACCAATTTGCACTGATTTGGGCATTGTAGTTTAGTGGGCACCGACCCTAAATGTATCTAAATAGTTTTACTTTTGCGCAGATGCAGAAAATTGGCGACTATTTGATTTAACCTAATGTTCGAATATGAATTAAAGAAATTCTAACCGATTGGTTGTTGTTCCTAAATGTATCAAAAAAGGTGTTACCGCTCGGTGTTTATTTCATGTCCGGCGGCTGCTTAAAATTTAAGTTGAAAAATTATTTAGGGTTTTTTAATTAAAGGGTTGCATTTGATTTAATTATTTTTTAAAATAAAATATAATACTTATTTTAAATAATTTACCTCTAAAATTTTAACTAATTTATAATTATACGTTGGGTCATTTATATTTTTAATTTTTATAAATTTAATTAATAATATTCATCGTTAGTGGTGCTCATCTGTGCTCGTCGAGCATCGTATAATTTTCCCTTAATTTATCAACTACATAGACATGGTTGATTGTGATTTATGCTAACAAATAACCCGGCGAATTGATTGCTAAAAAATTTGAAGTTCCTTCGTTATTGTCATTAAATTTCAGCATTAGATATGTTTTTTTGTTTTGTTAAATTGACAAGAAAATTGCAGATTCATTGCATACACAAGGTACAACATGAGAAAAAGGTGTCAACATGAGAAAATTGCAGATTCATTGCATTAGATATATATATTTTTCATTCGATTAATTACAATAATTTCGTATTCTACTAATAGGGAAGATAACGAGTGCGGGGTGAGGTGGATTTAGTTTTTGGCTGTCTCAAATTCGTTTTGATCTATAATTTTTCAAATTCGATCACGATTTAAATATTAATTTGCTTGTCTCACACTAACCCGATATATTAACTCCTAAATCTGACTCAGAAGTTTAAAATAAATTTAATCTTTGTCGACGGTTAATGTTAGATCCGACCAAATCACCATCACAATCTCAAAACATAGGTTTTAAGAACTTAAAACTTATATAAATAAAATAAAATAAAACCAATTAAACTACCCACATGAAAAAAATACATATTTAAAATAATAAATTTGAATCATTGACCTTTAGAATCAGATATATTAAAATTTGAACAACATCTAACAAAAATTTACGATAAACAAAAACAAAAAATAGCTTTAAAGCCCTAAAAGTATCTATATACAATGATATTTTCATAAATATGATAATATATATAATTAAAAATATATCGAGCGGAGAATTTTTCTCATATATCCATACCCCTCCCACCCGACTCAATACTTTCCAAAATCCGCCACGAACCCCCAAAATTCAAGAAAAAAAAACCTTAACCGGCTCAAATCATAACCCACCGAGTCTAATCGAAATCGAGTGATATTACAATCCCTAACTAAACAATCAATAGCTAAGCTCGTCGCATAAATAACCGCATTTATTTAAAAAAACTAACCTTTTAGAAAAAAATTATTTTAATCTTTAATTTTTGAGTTGATTACACCACACATCCCAAATTATAGTTTTCATTCTAAATTGGTTATCAAATTTTTAAATATTTTAATTTCATCCTCAAACTATGACTTTCATTCTAAATTATTCCTCAAACATTTTAGCATTCTAATTTCATCCTCAAACTATGATTCTCATTCTAAATTGGTCTTCAAACTTTTTGAACATTCTAATTTTGTAACCCCTCGTCCCGGTCTGGCCGAATGACCGGTCCGAGTGGGTCACACGGGGAAAACCGAGTGAAAACTCCCTAAGGAATTCCCCCTCGGTTAGCAACCCTATTTTTTTTTCATTTTAAAATCTTGTCTAGATGAGTATTTAATCCTACGTGATCATACAGCGGAACCACATATACGAACAAAACAAACGAGCTCAAACAAACGTGTTACGGCCAAATTTTAAATTTTACTGCAGGTGGTATCGATACACCTAAGGGGTGTATCGATACCCCTTGACCAGGTCAACAGGTCAAAGTCAACCCGTGGAGACCGTACCGATACACCTGGGAGTGTATCGATACCCTCTCCAGTTGTTGACTTCCCACGGTCAACGCTAAGGGGGCTGTATCGATACACGTGAGGGCCCGTACCGATACGGAATTGGACAGTAGCTCCAGTAGCAAAAATAGTATCGGTACGCCCCCTCGCGTATCGAAACGCGGGCCTGAAACATGAAGGCCGTATCGATACGGGACTAACCGTATCGATACCCCTGCTTCGAAAACTCTGGTTTGAGCTGATTTAAGGCACAAGTGGCCCTTAAATCCCTCTCAAACCTCAACCAACACACTAACATGCTTCCTAATGTCAACCAAGAGTTTAGGCATGCTTCAACAATGATTTAGACGAATCTAACACTAGGCAAAGCCACACAAACATGAACTCATACAACCATCATTCAAGCACACATATATACTCTTAAGGCATAGGGCCAACATTCAAAAGAGCAACTTAGGCATGAGTTAGCATTCATCATGGCAGCACAATCATGCAAAAGCAAGACCTAAGGGAGTCTACACATGCTCCTAAACATCCAACAAATATCCAACAAAACCATACATGTCCCATTGCTCAACTATTACATGTTTAACATTAAAATCCATACTTGATGAACTCAAGTCAAAAACCACACTTGGAGGCCCTCCACTTGCCCGAGCAACCCACGAACTAAGGATCTGCAATGTTGAACAAAGAGAGCGTAAGCAATGATGCTTAGTGAGGGTAAGCTCTAAAAACAAACCTCAACATTGCAGGGTCCGAGCACGATCTAGCCAAGGTAACACAATCATACCAAAGGTCCACAAGATAAGATGCATGAGCAATAGACAAAATTAATGCCATGATTGTAAGCTCAAATTCCATGATACATGTAATCACAAACAAGTATCCCAATACAAACCATGAACCTCAACACATTGATATATACATCAAACAACATTGGCACCTAGCTAAGACCCGAATACGCGGATAGACATGTTGGAACTTACATCCAACAACCACATTACCTCACGGTGGGATTTCACTCATCACCGGTCTCGCGGAGGGGATTCCACTCATCCTCACGCCCCGTCGATGGGATTCCACTCATCACCGACTATATTTAAACACAATTTCTGGGCGAACCCGTACTCCTCCTTGGTGACTCAACGCCACCAAGGCCACGCGCGACTTTTGACTCATGTGTACACACTAACATCCTAATGATCGATCATTTGTATTCAAGTATACTAGTGCCAATATTTACTCATTTCACATTACTCATTTCAACCAATTCCGTGCTTGGCACGTACTCATCAACAACCATCATCATGTATGTCTCAAACATCACAATTCATATCTCATTCCACATGTATAATACCATATACATAACCATTCATACCACACATCATACGAGACATACACAACAATATAATAAGTACATCCAATGGCTCTAGATCAAGTTTAGGATTAGGCTACCACCCTAATCCTAACTCTAGGTGGGTCTACCAAGCCCAACCTAGTCCATATACTCGAACCAACTATTTTAAAACCTTTAAAAGCAAACAACCACTCACCTAGGCTTCCAAGCTCCTAGACCAAGCAAGCAATCACCTTCAACTTCCCGGATTCGATCCCGAAGCCTCTTCCACGTTTCCCCTTGCTTCTAGTCAAACAAAACACATACATTACTTCCCAATTCAATGCTAATTCAACCATCAACCTACTTTGTAAATCACAACTCATTTCCACAAATTTCCAAACCACAAAGCATCTCCAAAAACCCAATTTTCGGACTCCCACAACCAAGGACTGAAATACCCAATTCCAAGCACCCAAATGACTTCCAAAACATCCCAAATCACCCTCCCAACATAGGTAGACCATCAGCCCTTCAATTTCAACACTAAACCTCTCAAAAACCCAATTTTTCACACCTTAAAATTTGCCCTAAAGACCCACTACGAAAATTCATCCAAAATCAACCAAATTAAGATATGTTGTAAGTTTCATCATGATTAAGCATAACCCCAAAACAATTTCTCAAAACAAATTGAAAACCTTCATCAAAAACCCAAATTTCCATATGAACCCTAATTCCCAAAACTCAATATTTTTGAAATCTAAAACACTAGATAAGTAGAGAATAGAGAGGAGGTTAAGAAAATATATTTACCTTTCAATTTGGTGTAGAAATCGGCTATCAAAGCTAATAGAATAGTAACTAGGGTTTAGGAGTGTTTGAAAATGGGGGAGGGTTTTGAAATTGGGAAAGGAGAAAAATGAGGAGGAAGATGACAACTTTTCCATAAAAGTTGTCTTCCTTTATTTAAAATATGGGTAAATCGCAACTTTGGTCCCTCCCTCTTTATTAAGATTCAAATGGGTCATTATTTCGAAGTTGGTTTATTTTAATTAGATTTTATTTGGCTCGAACAACAACCCGGCTAACTCCTAGGCCTAAGACATGGGTGTTACAACTCTCCCCCACTTAAGGAATTTCGTCCCCGAAATTACCTGGTGGAAACAAATACGGAAACTGCTCAACCATATCCGCTTTCCTCTCCCACGTGGCCTCTTCCACACCTCTATGTCTTCACAACACCT
Source organism: Hibiscus tridactylites (assembly GCA_958450335.1). NCBI lineage: Eukaryota > Viridiplantae > Streptophyta > Magnoliopsida > Malvales > Malvaceae > Hibiscus > Hibiscus tridactylites. Next base: position 15,370,598 of record OY288276.1, on the reverse strand, counting down.
TGACCAATTCTATGGTCCTGCCACGCAACACCTTGCTATCAGAAGCAAGTATCTCAACGGGCTCTTCGTTATAGGACAAATCCGGATTCAACTCTATCTCCTCAACGGGCATCACATGAGAAGGATCTGATCTATATCTCCTAAGCATAGACACATGAAAGACATCATGGATCTTCTCTAACTCAAGAGGTAACCTCAAACGATAAGCTACGGGCCCAATCCGCTCAACTATCTCATACGGACCAATGAATCTCGGACTCAACTTGCCCTTCCGGCCAAATCTCATCACCTTCTTCCACGGAGATACTTTCAGAAACACTTTCTCACCCACTGAGTACTCAATCTCTTTGCTCTTCAAATCTACATAAGACTTCTGACGATCGGAAGCTGCTTTCAGACGGTCACAAATCAACTTCACTTTTTCGGTAGTTCCCTTAAGCAAGTCTGGCATAGGTAACAATCTCTGACCTGTCTCAGCCCAACAAATCGGAGTCCTACATCGTCTACCATACAAAGCCTCATACGGTGCCATCTGGATGCTAGACTGATAGCTGTTGTTGTAAGCAAACTCAACCAACGGTAAGTGCTTCTCTCAAGAACCCTGAAAATCAATCACACAACAACGAAGCATATCCTCTAGAATCTGTATCACTCGCTCTGACTGCCCATCGGACTGCGGATGATAAGATGTGCTGAAATGCAAACGGCTACCCAAAGCACTATGTAAGCAACCCCAGAACCTCGAAGTAAATCTAGGATCCCTATCTGAAACAATGGACTTCGGAACTCCATGAAGTCTCACAATCTCACGGATGTACAAGTTTGCCAACTTGTCTAAGGAATCCGTAGTGTTCACTGCTAAGAAGTGAGCACACTTAGTGAACCTATCAACAATCACCCAAACTGAGTTCTTCTTCGAAGGAGACAAAGGCAACCCCGATACAAAATCCATGGTGATCATCTCCCATTTCCATTCCGGAATCTTCAAAGGTTGTAACAAACCTGAAGGAACCTAATGTTCTGCCTTCACTCTCTGACAAACCATGCAACGACTCACATACTCGGCTACATCTCTCTTCAAACCAACCCAGTAGTAATCATTCTTCAAATCTCGGTACATCTTGGTACTACCCGGATGCATAGAAAAGGGAATCGAATGTGCTTCACTCAAAATCTGACGCCTCAGCTCAACATCTTCCAGTACAACAATCCTATCTCTAAAGCACAACAAACTCTCACCACTGAAACTATACTCAGTCGGTCTTCCTTCGGCTATGTCCTGAACATGAGGAACTAGGCTCGCATCTTGCAACTGCTTCTCTCTAATCAACTGAATCAAAGAAGGCTTCACTTGCAACTCGGTGATCAACCCACCATCATCGGACACACTCAATCTAGCAAACATAGCTCTCAACTCAACGACCACTTTTCTACTCAAAGCATCGGCTACTACATTTGCTTTACCCGGATGGTACTCGATGGTCAAATCATAATCTTTTAACAACTCTAGACATCTCCTCTGTCTCAAGTTCAACTCTTTCCGTGTCATCAAATACTTCAAACTCTTGTGATCGGTGTAGACGATACACCTCTCACCATACAAATAGTGACGCCAAATTTTCAATGCAAAAACAACTGCGGCTAGCTCAATGTCATGAGTAGGGTAATTCTTCTCATGAATCTTCAACTGTCTGGAAGCATAAGCAACAACTCTCCTATCTTGCATCAAAACACATCCTAAGCCTACGTAGGAAGCATCACTGTAAATCACAAACTCCTTACCTGATACAGGTTGCACTAACACTGGAGCATTCGTCAAAGCTTCTTTCAGTTTTTCAAAGGCCTTCTGTCTTGCATCCGACCATTCAAATTTAACTCCCTTTTGCAACAACTTAGTCAAGGGAGCAACTACTCTAGAGAAGCCATCAACAAACCTCCTATAGTAACCGACTAATCCTAGGAAACTCCTAATCTCGATCACGGACTTAGGTTGTTTCCACTCAACAATAGCCTCAATCTTCGATGGATCAACTCGAATACCTTCGGCCGAGACAACATGGCCAAGAAATACAACCTCCCGAATCCAGAACTCACACTTGCTGAGCTTCGCATACAACTGGTTGCCCAACAATCTCTGTAAAACAAATCTCAAGTGCTCATCATGCTCTTCTTCTGTCTTCGAGTACACAAGTATATCATCAATGAAGACAACTACAAAACGGTCCAGATAGTCCCTAAAAATTCTGATCATCATGTCCATGAATGCTGCTGGTGCATTCGTGAGCCCAAATGGCATCACAAGAAACTCATAGTGACCATATCTAGTCCTAAAAGCTGTCTTCGGAACATCACACTCTTTCACCTTCAACTGATAGTACCCGTATCTCAAATCTATCTTCGAGAACACTGAAGCACCTCTCAACTGATCAAATAAATCATCTATACGAGGCAACGAATACTTGTTCTTCACAGTCAACTGATTCAACTGTCTATAGTCAATACACATGCGCATGCTACCATCTTTCTTTTTCACAAACAATACTGGAGCACCCCACGGAGAACTACTAGGCCTAATGAAACCACGGTCTAATAATTCTTGCAACTGACTCTTCAATTCCTTCAACTCTTTCGGAGCCATACGATACGGAGCTATCGAAACTGGACTAGACCCTGAAACTGTCTCAATCACAAACTCAACATCTCTGTCAGGAGGCAAACAAGGCAACTCTTCAGGAAACACATCTGGAAAGTCACACACTGTTCTGATATCTTTTGGTCTAGCTTCACTCATATCCGGATTCATAACATAAGCTAAATAGGCCCCACATCCAGAGTCCATCAACCTATGAGCCTCTAAAGCTGACACCACATTAGACAAGAACTTAATGTTCTCGCCCACTACCACTACCTCGTAGTCATCAGAAAGCTTCAAGGAAATTCTCTTTGTCTCAAAATCCACACTAGCCCGATGCTCAACCAACCAATCCATACCCAAAATAATATCAAAACCATAGAAGGGAAGTTCCATCATATCGACTGAGAACACATGACCCTGAATCTTCAGTGGACACCTCCTATACATACGTCTAACCACAACTGTCTCACCAAAAGAACTAGTAACATGCATACCTACATCTAAGATCTCAACAGGAATATCTAACTTCTGTGCATGCTCACTCAAAATGTAGGAATGCGTAGAACCCGAATCAACCAAAGAAAGCAAAGACATAGACTGTAACTCAAAATTACCTGCTATCACATCGGTGTCGTTCCCGACCTCTCTCTGAGCATAAACTCTCGCTGGTCCTCCCGCCTCTGGCTGCACAGCCACAACATGAGCAAGGTTCCTCTGAGCATCTACCCTAGGTGCATCAGCCCTAGGCTGGAAGTATCCACGACCGCGCCCACGGCCTCTCTGGAAATCATTAGCTCTCGCAGGAGCCTGAGCAATGTTCGGTGCCTGAGCCGCCTGATGCGGACAATCCCTCCTAAAGTGGTCCCTCGAACCACAGTTCCAACAGGCATGAAAGTTACCCCAACACTCACCAGCATGCTGTCTCCCACAGCGGGTACACTCGGGCAAGCGCCCTCCTCCTCTATGGCCCTGATGGCCCCTACCATGGTGGCCACCACCACGTCTATGGTCAAACTGATGTCCGCCACCTCTGTGTCTCTTAGCATCTCTACCATCAAAGTGGTTATGCCTCTTGCCAGAACTAGGACCACCAGCTCGTTTGGCCGAACCCAAACTATGCTCCAAATCCTTGGCCCTCGCGATCAATACATCAAAGTCTGAGTAGTCAGAAGCCAATGTGTACCGCTTAACCTCTTCATTCAACCCGTGGCGGAAACGGTTGCAACGTTCCACTTCAGTAGGAACTAACTCTGGGGCATACTGACTCAAGCGAACAAAGCGGATCTCATAATCAGTCACAGAAGTATCTCCCTGAGTAAGAGCCATAAACTCTCGCTTCTTCTCATCCAAGTACCTCGGTCCTAAGTATCTCTTCCGGAAAGTGGACTCAAAGAACTCCCAATCAATCTCTGTCTCTGGAACCCCGGTAGTGATGGTGACCCACCAGGTGTAGGCATCACCCTGAAGCAATGAGATCACACAACCCAACCTACGTGCGCCCGCACAACCCATCTGAGCCAAGATACGAACTGTCTTCTCCAACCATAACTCTGACCTCTCCAGAGTAGATCCTCTAAACTCTTTGGCCCCTAAGCTACGGAGCCTCTCCAAAGGTAGACTAGCATCATCACACCTAGGCTGAGCTGCAGCCTGAGCTCCCGCAACTGCGGCCTGGAATGCTCCCGCTATTGCTTGCACAAGCGGAGTCATGTCAATTCCAGCTGGACCTTGGCCTCCTTGGCCACCTTGAGGTCCATCTCCTCCGGCTCCATCCTCGCCCCCAACTCCAGGTGGAGGAGGTGGTGGTGGTGGAGGTGGTGGAGGAGCGCCAACTCCCGCGGCCACCGGTCCTTCTATGTGAGCCCCCGCACCAACAACCGGCTCAACAGGAGCCGCAACCCGTGGTTCCTGACGAACCAACCTCGGTCTACCTCTCGGTCTAGACATCGCTCCTACAATTATCAACTACAACCACAACAACAAAACATACAAGCTGGGTTAGCAAGGCAAGGCTTCCAAGTGTTTCAAGTACGTTCCCTCACTTAAAATCATTTTTCCAATGTAATAGTAGCAATGGGACTCTAACACACATGCTTTAAAGTAAAACAATCAGCATACTTGTCACCCAAGCAATCATTCATGCAAAACAAGCAAACACCGTGCACTTTAATTCAAAAACTTAAGCTTACCTCACTTACCTGCCCAAGGTCTCGGTAACCTTAGGCTCTGATACCAACAAGTGTAACCCCCTCGTCCCGGTCTGGCCGAATGACCGGTCCGAGTGGGTCACACGGGGGAAACCGAGTGAAAACTCCTTAAGGAATTCCCCCTCGGTTAGCAACCCTATTTTTTTTTCATTTTAAAATCTTTTCTAGATGAGTATTTAATCCTACGTGATCATACAGCGGAACCACATATACGAACAAAACAAACGAGCTCAAACAAACGTGTTACGGCCAAATTTTAAATTTTACTGCAGGTGGTATCGATACACCTAAGGGGTGTATCGATACCCCTTGACCAGGTCAACAGGTCAAAGTCAACCCGTGGAGACCGTACCGATACACCTGGGAGTGTATCGATACCCTCTCCAGTTGTTGAATTCCCACAGTCAACGCTAAGGGGGGCGTATCGATACACGTGAGGGCCCGTACCGATACGGAACTGGACAGTAGCTCCAGTAGCAAAAATAGTATCGGTACGCCCCCTCGCGTATCGAAACGCGGGCCTGAAACATGAAGGCCGTATCGATACGGGACTAACCGTATCGATACCCCTGCTTCGAAAACTCTGGTTTGAGCTGATTTAAGGCACAAGTGGCCCTTAAATCCCTCTCAAACCTCAACCAACACACTAACATGCTTCCTAATGTCAACCAAGAGTTTAGGCATGCTTCAACAATGATTTAGACGAATCTAACACTAGGCAAAGCCACACAAACATGCACTCATACAACCATCATTCAAGCACACATATATACTCTTAAGGCATAGGGCCAACATTCAAAAGAGCAACTTAGGCATGAGTTAGCATTCATCATGGCAGCACAATCATGCAAAAGCAAGACCTAAGGGAGTCTACACATTCTCCTAAACATCCAACAAATATCCAACAAAACCATACATGTCCCATTGCTCAACTATTACATGTTTAACATTAAAATCCATACTTGATGAACTCAAGCCAAAAACCACACTTGGAGGCCCTCCACTTGCCCGAGCAACCCACGAACTAAGGATCTGCAATGTTGAACAAAGAGAGCGTAAGCAATGATGCTTAGTGAGGGTAAGCTCTAAAAACAAACCTCAACATTGCAGGGTCCGAGCACGATCTAGCCAAGGTAACACAATCATACCAAAGGTCCACAAGATAAGATGCATGAGCAATAGACAAAATTAATGCCATGATTGTAAGCTCAAATTCCATGATACATGTAATCACAAACAAGTATCCCAATACAAACCATGAACCTCAACATATTGATATATACATCAAACAACATTGGCACCTAGCTAAGACCCGAATACGCGGATAGACATGTTGGAACTTACATCCAACAACCACATTACCTCACGGTGGGATTTCACTCATCACCGGTCTCGCGGAGGGGATTCCACTCATCCTCACGCCCCGTCGATGGGATTCCACTCATCACCGACTATATTTAAACACAATTTCCGGGCGAACCCGTACTCCTCCTTGGTGACTCAACGCCACCAAGGCCACGCGCGACTTTTGACTCATGTGTACACACTAACATCCTAATGATCGATCATTTGTATTCAAGTATACTAATGCCAATATTTACTCATTTCACATTACTCATTTCAACCAATTCCGTGCTTGGCACGTACTCATCAACAACCATCATCATGCATGTCTCAAACATCACAATTCATATCTCATTCCACATGTATAATACCATATACATAACCATTCATACCACACATCATACGAGACATACACAACAATATAATAAGTACATCCAATGGCTCTAGATCAAGTTTAGGATTAGGCTACCACCCTAATCCTAACTCTAGGTGGGTCTACCAAGCCCAACCTAGTCCATATACTCGAACCAACTATTTTAAAACCTTTAAAAGCAAACAACCACTCACCTAGGCTTCCAAGCTCCTAGACCAAGCAAGCAATCACCTTCAACTTCCCGGATTCGATCCCGAAGCCTCTTCCACGTTTCCCCTTGCTTCTAGTCAAACAAAACACATACATTACTTCCCAATTCAATGCTAATTCAACCATCAACCTACTTTGTAAATCACAACTCATTTCCACAAATTTCCAAACCACAAAGCATCTCCAAAAACCCAATTTTCGGACTCCCACAACCAAGGACTGAAATACCCAATTCCAAGCACCCAAATGACTTCCAAAACATCCCAAATCACCCTCCCAACATAGGTAGACCATCAGCCCTTCAATTTCAACACTAAACCTCTCAAAAACCCAATTTTTCACACCTTAAAATTTGCCCTAAAGACCCAGTACGAAAATTCATCCAAAATCAACCAAATTAAGATATGTTGTAAGTTTCATCATGATTAAGCATAACCCCAAAACAATTTCTCAAAACAAATTGAAAACCTTCATCAAAAACCCAAATTTCCATATGAACCCTAATTCCCAAAACTCAATATTTTTGAAATCTAAAACACTAGATAAGTAGAGAATAGAGAGGAGGTTAAGAAAATATATTTACCTTTCAATTTGGTGTAGAAATCGGCTAGCAAAGCTAATGGAATAGTAACTAGGGTTTAGGAGTGTTTGAAAATGGGGGAGGGTTTTGAAATTGGGAAAGGAGAAAAATGAGGAGGAAGATGACAACTTTTCCATAAAAGTTGTCTTCCTTTATTTAAAAATGGGTAAATCGCAACTTTGGTCCCTCCCTCTTTATTAAGATTCAAATGGGTCATTATTTCGAAGTTGGTTTATTTTAATTAGATTTTATTTGACTCGAACAACAACCCGGCTAACTCCTAGGCCTAAGGCACGGGTGTTACAAATTTCATCCCAAATTATCAATATATGCTAATCATAACTTATGTTAATAAAACCTTTATAAAAATTGTTAATTGTCATGAAACACTTATACATATTATGCAATAATATGATGTAATATAAACGATAATTTAAGGATAAAATTGAAACATTCAAATAGTATGATGACCAATTTAGAATGAGGGTCGTAGTTTTGAGATGAAAATGGTACATTCAAAACTTCAGAGGCCAATTTAAAATGAAAATCATAGTTTGGAATAAAATTAAAACATTCAATAGTTTAAAGCTCAATTTAAAATAAAAATTATAATTTGAGGAGTTATGGTGCAGTAAAATCTTAATTTTTTCCACTTCTTTTAACCTTCAAAATATTATTTTTTTTATCAAATTTTTATTCTGAGGTATTAGGTGCATTGCTTTTCTTGTAACGTTAAATAACATGTTGTACTCTTTTTCCCTTTCCAAAGCGAAAGATTTTTTAGTGAAGTACGTAATAATTTTGTTTGATCTTTTCATTAATAAAGTCATATATTGTTGATAAAAAAGAAAAAAAAAAGAATATACATATTAAATTGACATCATTTTTTATTCCTACCATTTTTTTAATTTTTTTAATAATTCTTATAAATTACATATTTTTTAATAATTTATATTTATCTATTTATATTTTTACATCTTTAATGTTTTTATTATTTTAAGAATTTTTTTAAAAAATGAATCTTTTATGAAAAAAAACGCTAGATAATCAGCGTTAGCATAAGCAGAACGATAAAATAATCTTAACAAAGATAAATTATATCATGGGTCTGGCTACCACATCAGCCACGGTCCCGGCCAATGAAAACCACCACCACTACGCTAGATATTTTTACATGTCATTTAAAAAAACAGATTTATCCTTAACAAGTTTGATTTCATTAGTTAATTCAATTTAACAAAATATTAAAAATTTTAAAAGCCTAAAGAGACAATAAAATATTTAAGAACTAAAATGACTTTCTAGAAAAATTTGAGAGTCAAAAACATATTAAAACCACCACCACTACGCTAGATATATTATGGACATGTTACTAACATGATGTTAGACTTTGTGCATCTACTTTTATTTAAAATTTTACGATATTATATTTTCTGAAGATAATAATTCTTTAGATAATCGAATGTCAAAATAATAAATTCAAATTTTAATATTTATTTTTTATTTAGTCATTATTTTTAGACTAAATATGACCCAATCTTTTTATTTTATTCAAACTAATGTATTTTTAACGAAAATATTATTAAATCGTTAAATTTTCATAATTCTGATTTGACAACTAATGTAATCGTTTATTTGTATTTCATTGATGTGACATTGTTTTTAACATAAAAACCTATATCACCGTGCCTTGTTTTTTTACATAAAATTAATTACTATAGTGACAAATAGTGTTACACTAATAATGTGTTGAATATTTTTCTTTATCTTTGAATTTATATTATACAACATTAAAATTAGGGATAAGTAAAACTTGATTTGAATCGAAAAAATTTAATTATTCGATGAGAAAAAATTTGACTCATTTTGACTTGACTCGTAATTTCATAAACTTGACTCGACTCAACTCGGAAAAAAAATCAAATAAAGTTTAAGTTATAAAATGAAAATTTAAATAACTCAAAACTTTTAGTGATTAGTTGATTAGTTTTCAAGTTCAAGTCGAATTTATCAATTCTGCTCAATATATTATGGATATAGAATGCCGTTTGAATTTGAGTCAATCTGTATTATAACATAATAAATAGTTACAATTAAATTTGTACAGAAACTCAAAAACTCGACTTGACTCAAATTTTATAAATTCAACTTGATTTAATAAAATTTAAGGATCGTAAACTTATCTAACTCAAAATTATTTTACTCGACATTATTAAATGCTCAATCTAAATTAAAAATAGTGCCACATTAATAATGTGTTTCAATGCGCTTCTGCGTTGTATGAGGGTCGATATAAAAACTCAAAATTGTGATTAAGTACGAACAATAAAAATGTCTTATCTTTCTATATATACAATACAACTATTATTACAACCGAAAATTTTATTATAGTAACTCGGAAATTTATTAGTTTAAAATACTTTAATTAATTAAATTATTGGTTAGACTAGACTTCCCAATCAATAATAATACAAAAGTAATTGAGAATTACAAGAATATATGTTAAAAAATTGAAGATTCTTTAATTTAAAAAAGATTGGTTATAGTCAACTATCTCTAGAGCATGTGATTAAAAACTTTCAATTAATACTCTCTCATCTTTTTTAGGGAGAAAATTTACTCTTAATGAGTATTAAACTCACAACCTAGAAAGAGAAGAGAGTGTAAATTTAGACATTTTAACCATATGTTTAAAAGTTTATTAACTAAAATATTTTTTAACAATGATTAAATCTTTTAAGTTGAGAATGTTAAATGATATCTAAGTCTTTTGTGGAGATTTATTGCATCCAATATTTACTTAACATCAAAATTTGAAACAACAAAACTTCATATTAGTTAACTATATATTGAATAAACAAAGTAAAGTCAAAACTAAAAAATGATTGAAAATCTAAATTTTAAAATAATGGAAATAAATTTTGATTTTGATTGAATTGTATTCATAAAACTTTTATTTAGGGTGCATTTGTTTTGCGGAACTTTTTTAGAAAAATGAACTTTTTGGAAAAAAAAGATTTTTTTTTTGGAAAAATGAACTTTTTTTAGTGTTTGGATATTCCAATATAAAATGTTTTCCATTGTTTGGTTATTTTTATAAAAAAAAAGTCACTTTCGAAAAAAAATATTTTTTTTTTGGAAAAATGAATTTTTTAGTGTTTGGATGTTCTAATATTATTAAGGATACTTGTATTTCTAGATTTAATAGGGTTAATTATTCTGTTAGGGTTTTTAGGGTTCATGTAAGCTTGCCTATATTATTCTTTGTAAAGTAAGTTTACGATAAATAAAATCTCAATTCTCATTTGTAATATGGTATCAGATGTATTAAGCTTTGCTTTCAAGATTCAGTTTCACTTATTTCTTTGAACATTTCTTTTTGTGTTTGAAGATTTTCTGTTTCTTTTCTTCATATCTCAAGTTCTTTAGTCTGCGTTTTCACTAGTCATTGGAGATGTTGGTTTGAATGATCAATTCAATAATGGTGCTAATCCTTACTATCTTCATCAATATAATAGTTCGGGTATGGTTCTGGTCACGTAGCAGCTTGGAACTGACAATTATAATAGCTGGAGACGATCGATGTTGATGGCTCTTTCGGCTAAGAACAAGATTGGCTTCATAGATGGTTCTATCTCTGCTCCTGCGGTTACTCAAACTACCACCTATAGTGCCCGGAAGAGGGCAAATGATCTTGTTAATTCATGGGTTCTAAATTCTGTCTCCAAAGATATCGCAGCAAGCTTGTTGTATCATTCTACTGGTGATGCAATATGGAAAGATCTTGAAGATCGTTTCCAGCAACATAATGGTCCAAGGCTATTTCAGCTTCGCTAGAGATTGATAGATCTTGCTCAAGGTTCGATGTCAGTAAGAACTTACTATACTCAACATAAAATCATTTGGGATGAGTTGTGTTCTGTTAAGCCTTTATGTACTTGTTCTAATTGTACATGTAATGGAGTTCAAAAGATGATTGACGAACAAAACAAGAAACAAGTTTTAGAATTCTTGATGGGTCTTAATGTCTCATATTCGAGGGTAGATTCTTTTAATGGATCCCTTACCTTCGGTCACTAAAGTCTTTTCTTTGGTAACTCAAGAAGAGAGCCAGCGTGTCATTAAATTAGACACTCCAATAACAGAGATAACATTTGCTGTCAAGTCTCATGTCTCATCTGGGTATCCACCTAAGAAATCCAGGCCACAGTGTAGCCATTGCAACCTAATGGGACACACAAAAGAAAAGTGTTATAGGCTTCATGGTTTTCCACCTAGATATCACACAAAACAACTTGTTGCTCGTTCGAATGCTGTGTCAAATGATTCTTCTATGGTTGTTTCTTCTTCTCAATAGTCTAAAGAAGTTCTTTCTGCTCAACAATGTCAGCAACTTATTGCCATACTTACTAGTCAATTGAATGATGCCTCAACTTCAGAAATTCCTTCCACTTCTGTCAATTTGACCATGCAGGGTAAGATTCTACATTATGTTAATCATTTCAGTTCTTTGGATAATGAAACTTACTGGATTATAAACTCAAGTGCCTCGAGGCATGTATGTTGTTCCAAAAATCTCTTTAATTCTTTAGAGCCTATTCGTGGTGGCAACATTCTTTTGCCAAATAAAACCTTGGTCTCAGTAAAGTTTGCTGGGATAGTTTAAATTTTCTCACAACTTACTTTAAACAATGCTCTTTTTGTCCCTGAGTTCACTTTCAATCTTCTTTCTGTTAGCTCTTTAATTAATAACTCCAAGAATAGTGTGCTTTTTTCTGACTCGCAATGTTTGTTACATGACCTATGTCAAGTGATTGGGAGGGGTGAATTACATCAAGGCTTGATTCTTTTGAAAGTTCCTTTTGTAACAAGTTTCATTTCTTCTGTTAATAGTGTTTCTTGGCATGACAGACTGGGTCATCCTAGTGTTCGTGTCTTACAATCATTAAAAGATGTAATCCATGTTAATAGCAATAATAAAGATGCCATTTGTCCCCTTACTAAACATCATTTCCTTCCCTTTTCTCATTCTACTAGTCATACTTCTTTACCTTTTGAGCTTGTTCATTGCGATGTTTGGGGTCCCTTCAAAGTGCCTACTCACAGCAGTCAACGTTTCTTTGTTACTTTAGTAGATGATTATACTCGTGCTACTTGGACGTTTCTGTTACAGCACAAATCTGATGTTAGTAGTGTTATTCCTAGTTTTATAAGCATGATTAAAAGACAATTTGGTTATGATTTGAAGATCTTTCGATCTGATAATGCCAAAGAACTTCAATTTGTTGAACTTTTTGCAAAACTTGGAATTGTTCATCAATACTCTTGTGTTGAAACTCCTTAGCAAATTTTGATCATTGAAAGAAAGCATCAACACCTCTTAAATGTTGCACGTGCTCTTTTCTTTCAGCCCAAAGTTATTCCTAATTTTTGGGGAGAATGTTTGCTTACTGCAACATATATTATTAACAGGTTGCCTTCTCCTATGCTTTCTAATAAATCTCCTTATCAATTGTTATTCAACAATCTTCCTGATTATATGTTTCTTAAAGTTTTTGGGTGCATTTTTTTGTTTCCACTTTGCGTGCTGGTAGAAACAATTTTTCTGAAAGAGCTTTGCCTGGGGTTTTCCTAGGTTACTCCCCTGGTGTCAAAGGTTACAAGGTTTTTGTCTTTAAAACTAAAAAGATTGTTGTCTCTCGTAATGTTGTCTTTCATGAGCAAATATTTCCTTTCCATAAAATTAAAACTGATAACATTTCTCCTGATCCTTTTTCTATTTTGTCTTTACCTGGTGTTCATATTGATATGTCACAAAACTTACAGTATGTGTTTGATGATGGATCTCCTTCTACTTCTACCAACTCTGATGCCATTCAACATTGTCATCCAAGGACTGATGTTGCTAATGACAATTAGGTTGAGCAAACCTCTCTTCAACATGAACATTTTCATGATGTTGATCAAATTTCACCTGGTCATCCAAGTTCTGAACAACAGGTCTATTCTCCTACTAGCGTTGAAATTGAAGCTGATCAAATTATACTTGATCATATTGACAATGATGGAATTCTTCAAGATCAATCTACTGAAGTTGGCAATGTTCAAATTGAGCCTTATGTTCAAGTTAAGCCTGATGTTCAAATTCAGGATGCTAATGTTCAAATTAAGCCTCGAAGATCTTCTAGGGTTGTTCAAAAGCCCACATATCTCAAAGATTATCACTGCAACAGTCTATCTCATGTAGAATATCCTATTGAGAACATGTCTCTAATGTGTAGTTGTCTTCTTAGTATGAAGTTTTTATTGCCAATGTTTCTTCTACAACCGAGCCTTCTTTCTATCACCAAGCCTGTAAAGATCCTGCTTGGCAGGCTGCTATGCATGAAGAATTGACTGCCATAAAAAGCTTACAGACAAGTGGAGGGCATTGACTATGTTGATACTTTCTCTCCAGTTGCAAAAATGACAACTTTCAAGGTGTTGTTATCTTTGGCTTCTTCAAAAGGGTGGCATTTGTTGCAACTTGACGTTAATAATGCATTCTTATATAGATTTCTTGATGAAGAAGTCTACATGAAGCTTCCTCTAGGATATCACACTGGTTCCCATGGTTTTAATCTTGTTTGTAAGCTCCACAAATCTATATACGGGCTCAAGTAGGTATCTAGGCAGTGGTTCAATGTTTTCTCTGAGGTTGTTTTAAAACTAGGTTTTCAACAATCTTCAGCTGAGCATACCTTATTTGTCAAAATTTCAGGTGATGACATGGTAGTGCTTCTTGTGTATGTGGATGATATCGTCCTTGCAGGCAAGGAACTACCTTTATTAGCTGAAGTTCGTTCTTCTCCTCAGTAGCATTTTAAACTCAAAGACTTAGGACAATTGCGATACTTTCTTGGTTTCGAAGTTGCTCGAAATTCCACTGAAATCTCTTTGTCTCAACGTCATTATGCTTTAAAGCTTCTCGAGGACACTGGTTCATTGGCTAAGAAACCTGATCATACACCTATGACTCCATCACTAAAATTGAGTGCCACTGATGAAGAATTACTAGAAGATGCCCAACTACACAAACGTTTGATTGGTCATCTTTTTTATCTCACTCATACGAGGCTCGATATTACATACACAATTTATTTACTAAGCCAATTTGTCTCTGCTTCATGTCAGCCACATTTATTGACAGCTCATCACCTTTTATCATACATAAAACAGACCCCTAGTCTAGGCCTTTTCTTCTCTTCCACCTCTTCAACACAGCTTACTGGTTTTGTTGAAGATGATTATAGCTCGTGTCCAGACACTAGAAGATCGATCACTGACTACTGTACGTTTTTAGGTGACAACATTATCTCCTGAAAATCAAAGAAGCAACATACAATAAGTCGATCGTCTTGTTAAGCTGAGTACCGGGCAATGGCGTCTGCGACATGCGAGCTGGTTTGGATTGCTTCCCTTCTACAGTCGTTTCATATTGATGTTCCATCAACTTCTTTATTCTGTGACAATCAATCTGCCATACATCTTGCACAAAGTCAAGTTTTTCACGAGCGAACGAAATATATAGAGGTTGATTGCCATTTCATTCGAGACAAGATCAAAGTTGGGTATCTCAAACTTTTTCATATTCGAACTCATAACCAACTCGCTGATATTTTTACTAAGACTCTTCACAAGCCTGCTTTTGATTCGTTTGTTATCAAGATGAAATTACTAAATATTCATCGTAATCCATCTTGAGCAGGGCATATTAAGGATACTTGTATTTTTAGAGTTAATAGGGTTAGTTATTCTGTTAGGGTTTTTAGGGTTCATGGTAGCTTGCCTATATGTGGCATGCAGGATATTCTTTGTAAAGTAAGTTTACGATAAATAAAATCTCGATTCTCATTTGTAATAAATATAAAATGTTTTTCATTGTTTGGTTATTTTATAAAAAGTCAATATTTTTCAATTTAAACATTAATATTAATAATTAAATAGTAGGATTTGAAATAATATTAAAATTTCATTAATATATATTTTCAATATTTGAATAATTAATTTTTGTACAAAAAATAATAAAATATTATATAAATAACAAATATTATAATTAATATTATTATAAAAAGTAGGCTTAAAAGCTCGAGAAGCCCCTGAACTTTTGAAAAAAAATCAATTAAGCCCTTAAAGTTTTTTCGCACTCAATATCACCTTTAAACCCCAAAAATTAACCAATCCGACCATTTAACTGACGGAATCCGTCGTTGACTGTGACGTCGCTGATGTGGTGATCCACGTTAAAAAAGTGATGATGTGGAAGAAGAGATTAATTTATTTCTTTAAAGTTTGAAGGTTTAATTGATTTTCTATAAAGTTCTTATTTAAACTTTAAGCAAAAATAAAAATTGTTAAAATATTCTAAAAATAAATATTAAATTACTAAAAATAAAAAATAATAAGACCATTGTAATAACAAAATAAGACTAAAATTATGTTATAACCTAATAAGTTGTGTAAAATCTAAAGTATATTCAATAGATATGTAAACTCATGTCACAATATAGTTACATAACTTTTATTTGCTTGAACCAACAACTTTCATGGAATTTAGGTTAGAAAATAAGAAAAATTAAGAAACACTCTTGCGGCATACAATGACTCTATGGTGCTTGATTTTATAAAAAAGTTTTTTTTTCATCCGATCAAACAATGAACTTCATTTTGTTTGATGCATCCAAGCAGTAGTATCATACGAAAATCCAAGCATTATTTTTATAGTGAGATCACTTCCTCGGTCAAAGAAGGTTTTTTATATTAGAAAAATTAACTTCATATTTTTAAAATTCATTGATAGTGTTTTTAATTTTAATATTTTTTAGTATTATAATATTTCTTTATATTTTTAATATTTTAATTTAATTCAAATAATTTCTTAATTTTATTTTTTTTCTCAAAGATTAAATAAGCCCTCAAACTTTCTAACAAAATCAATTAAGCCCTCAAACTTTCTAACAAAATCAATTAAGCCCATCTAGACATGTCATCATTCACATGTGGGCTGCCACGTCAGCACCATCACGGTCAATGATGGATTTCTCAGTCAAAGGGTCGAATTGGTTAATTTTTAAGGTTTAAAGATGGCATTGAGTGCGAAAAAACTTTAGGTGTTGTGAATAAAATAAAGAAGAACAAGAAGAACAAAGAGATGAGAGGAAGAGGGAGATTTGTATTATTCTCAAAATATAGAATTGTATACAATGCCTTCAATGAATCATCTATTTATAGGCATAAGAAGTACATAATACATTAAACTCTAATTCATAGATATAATATTCCTAATAATAAATAAATCAAACTCATTTGATAAAGTTCTAATTATGATAGACATCCACATAGATAAATATTCATAACACTCCCCCTTGGATGTCTATGAAGATAATGTGTCTCGTTAAAACCTTACTAAGATAAAAACCCAGTGGGAAAAAAAATTCTTTAGTGAAGGAAAAAGAGTACACACATCTTTGATACGCATAACATGTTGCCTCATTAAAAACCTTACCAGGAAAACCCATTGGGACAAAACCTCGGTTAAGGGAAAAAGAGTGCAACGCATATACTCCCCCTCATGCAAACATCACAGAAGATCTTTGAATCTTCATAATTTAATCTTGAATATCATTTTTCTAAAGATCGTGAGGGATGAAAACTTTGGAGTAATATGTTCCATGATGTATCCACTTTCAAACTAAGATATACATTTTGCGTTATCTTCACACAAGATAGCTTTTATCATATCTTGTAAAAGTAAATCCACTTATCTTTTGGATATGTTGGGTCAATAGTCTTAGCCAAACACAGTTTTTTTGGCTTGCCTCGTTCATAACAATTATTTCTACGACATTTGAGGAGGCATCAACGAATGTTTGAAGACCTAAATGTAATGATCTTTGTATATTCATAGATATTTCTTGACCAACTAATATATAGTGCTTCAAGACCAAGAAAAGATATAATTATCTTTATTCACATCCAAAAATCTTACAACTATTGGGATACTCAATAGATATGCTCTATTCATATTGAATCTTCTTTAAGATTCTTTCAGCTTATGTCTATTCATAGACAAAAGAAATATATAAAAATGCTCGATCTTCAGGTCGAGATAAACTTGATGTCAAGATTCAAGTACTTGTATTGAAAGTACTTCATGAGTTTACAATTTGAAGCTCTTTAGGAGTTCTAAAATTATCATAATGGATCTTGATCCAAACTCCTTTATAAAATATATAAGGAAATCTTATCATTCTTATAGTATTCACTAAGGCGATTATACCAAATGCGCCAAAATATTCATGAGACATGTCTAAATAAATTCCTCAAAAATTTCCAAATGCTTATAGCATTTTAGATCCTTCAAGGATAAATATGGATCCACAAATAATTAGACGCATGTAAAATTTTCAAAACTGCCAAAGTAATTGCATCCACCATGAAGTAATTAAAACTTTTCATAAATCACAATTCAAGTCGTATTTACGACTACTTATTCGTGCCTCACTTGCATTACAACTTTAGGTGTTTGGACTGGTGGTCCAAATACTTCTATTTTAGAAGTTCAACGCGTCTTTCAACATTGGCCAATTCAATATCTATACTTCTGGATAGATTTTATACAAGATCCTCGATTTCTTTCTTTACTTCTATAGAAGTATTTTATGTAAAATTGTTTGTAAAATCGTTGTCGACAACTTTCCAATTTTTCTAGTTCCATTCTCGTAAAGACATAACTCATCGAGATCTCTTCAAGATTTCAATCTTTATTTCAGGTACCTGAAACTCTTCAAGAGTTTTATTATTTGTTATGTCTTGGGTCTCTTCAGAAGCACCCGCCTCCAATATATGACCATCTCATATTACTTTCTATTTACGAGAATTTTGATCATTGGAACCATTTCAACTATCATGCTTCAGGCATGATTTACATTCTCTCGCTCTAACATGTAATTTAAACTTAGAGCATTTCAGCTGGTATATGAGACTTAATTACTCTCATTGGGTCAGTAAATATGTCTGGCAGTTGACATGTAATAACATGAATTATCTTATGAACTTCTAGTTCATATACGAGGATCTAGATAATGATAATTCATTTTCCTCTATCCAGCTGATTATTATCTCCCCCTGATGTTGAGAAAAATCATGTATAAATGATTCTCCAATTAATCTTTAAGAATTTAAACATAAAAGGAGACTCATACTCAATATATATTCTCAACCCTTTTTATTTACCCATTTTGTGCGTTGTGGTGGAGCAATTCATATCGCACATTCAAAAATCATAAAATGGGAAATGTATGGTTTCTGACAAAAAACCAATCATAACGGGGAGTTTATTATAACTCGTTGGCTTGATGCGTATAAGTGTTGCTATATGGAAACACCATATAAATAATAACTCTTTTGTTCTCATAGTTTAGCTATTAAATAGGAGGCATCCAATTGAAATTTTGCTAAACTATATTTTTCATAATCAATAGGCTTTGTAACAACTGATATAGCCTAAAATATAAATCCACTAGCTTTTCAAGACGAATAGTCTAACTGCATAATCTGAATATTTTTAGAATCAATCTCACAAACTTCTGGTTGTAAGTCGATAAAACAATGTAGATGCATCTACTAAAATCATATAAAACTTTCCACATTTGTGGATATATGGGCCCATATTTCGTTCAGATATGCAAGACATACAGTCTTAACTTCAGTACAAGAACTTTAAGTTCTAATTCTTTTGGTAAGTGAGATCATCTATATCCTTTGAGAACAAACAACACAAGAACTTCAGGTTCTTTTAGTAAGTGGAATTTAATCAATTCCTTTAAGCAACACAAGTTCACATTCTTTAATAAGTGGAATTTAATCCATTCTTTTGAGAATAAGCACTACAAGAACTACAGGTTCTTTTAATACACGTGCATGTAAATCTCAATAATTTCTGCACCATTATTGATCAGGATGGTCTAACCGATCATGCCAACTATATATATGTATGTATATATCTCTGAATTTGTAAACTCCTTGTTTACCATAACATGTAATTCAATCTCACTCGTACATGTCTAGTACGACCATCAAAATTGTTCCTTTAAATAGGAATATATTTAGCTCTTTCGGAGCTTTCAATTGAAATGATCTTTTGGTAGCAATATATAGGTCTCCTAGAGCTTTCAACTGACTTTTTGGCTACCAGAACTTATATCCATATTGGCTTATTTCAAATGCCAATTGATAACATATGTTATCTATAATTCCCAAAGGGATAGTTTGCGAACTCATATTGCTCTCTTTATGACTTTGACGAGTATAACGCACTGTGAATATGGAATAAAGTTCCATTTGACAATAACATATTTGCTCAACCAGAGCCTTTTGTGATATTAGTACTTCCGGATATAGTACTCACATTATTCCCTTGCATTTTAATCGAGAAATGCATAATTGTGCACCTTTCAAAATGTGCTTTGTTTCATTTACTTCAGGTAATGAAAATATGTACTTTGTATCATTCACTTCGAGGAATGAAAAATATAAAATATAGCACATCATATCAAGTCGATTATCTATCAGAGATAAACTTTCAAGTGCTCTTCTGAAGTATTGATATTTTAGTACTTTGAGAAATACTACTCACATTTTCCCTTGCATTTAAATGGGAAAATTATTTCTTATGCTTAAGTACAATATGAGTACTTGCATTATCTGCTAGGCATAAATAGCCACAATTCTAGGCATAAATAGCCACAATTCTAGGCATATATAGCCACAATTCATTGTATATTTTATTCCGGAAGTAATCATATTCTTCAAATAATAAATTAACATAAAACGTAAATAAATAATATGTGAAATAAATAAACATAAAGCAAACCAACATAAATAAATAATAAATAAAACGAATTAACATAAAAAAATAAAATAAAATAAAACCAATTATTCATGTTAGAGGTTATAAGGGAAATAAATAAATGGTAAATTATTCCTTTCAAGGGTTATGAGAAAATTAACAATATCCAATTGAGTTGGACCAATAACGCCATAATTATTTTCTCCATAAACAAATTTTGTTTATATTTTATTTCATTTATCATTCATGATTATGGATAAAGTCCATAATACTTTGGCGTTTGACAAGTACGAAACCAATGGTTTATAACATCACATTGGTAAAAGGATTTCACTTCCTTAGAATGATCTTTATCACTCTTGTCATCCTTATAACTTCGCTACCAGCGGGTAGAAGTATTCTTAAAATGACTATATTTTTCATGTGTATATTCATAGCCTCGACCACGACCACAACTTTTAATGTGATTTTTTATTCCTTCCATAATATAATCTCACATTCACTTCAGGGAATGGAGTAGAGCCAGTGGACCTTTAAAACCTTTTTCTCATATCCTTATCACAGAGAACAAAGATTTAATCCTCGTACGCGGCATTGTTAAACCTGTCCACAAGGTCCTTTAAAAACCTCCTTTGAGACCAGTAGCCTCGCAGAACGGGATGTCCAGCCAATTATACTTGGATTATATCGAAATTATGTCTCTAATTGAATAATGATTTACCATGTTTGCATTCACTTCAGGGAATGAAACATATCCAATAATTGCATGGAATAAACATCATGCTTGCATTCACTTCAGGGAATGCCCCATCATTGATAATTGCATGGAATAAACATCATGCTTGCAGTCACTTCAGGGAATGCCCCATCATTGATAATCGCATGGAATAAACATCATGCTTTGCATTCACTTCAAGGAATGCCTCCCATAAAACTTTTTGGATCAAGACGAATTTTCGTAACTTGAAATTGAGAGAAGTCTATGGTCGAGTTTTTTGACGAAGAAGAAATATTGCTTTCAAGCAAATATAGACTTTATAATAATCTTCTTGTAAATCCAAAATCATCATGATTTATCGCACTTTAAAATAATAATATAAAGAATAAAAATAAAACCAAAATTTACCGATATTGATTTTTCTCTCGTGGACAATGGAGACATAGCATATGACCGAGATAGCTTCTCATAATCCCTTTATATCACATCTCTTTCCAAGCCATTTAAGCATATCATGTAAAACTCAAAACACGGTTAAAAATATTAACTTTTACCAAATAAAATGACATAAATAATAATATGAAAAATATCAAATATAATCATATAAGTAAAAGTATGAATAAGCATACCACTAATTAACCCTTTTAGGAATAAGAGAAAATACACGTAATTTACACCAAACGCAACCTCTTCGTCTCTGTCGATTCGTCTTTTGGTTTGTGAGAAGCCACAAATTTATCTCTTTCCAATGTTCGAATAAAATCAAACATACTTCCAAAATTTTTAAAAATTAAAACAAAGTTAAAATATAAAGAGAAAGACAATCGGTAACTAAAAAAATAAGGAGAAAAAAAAACTTATCTTTGGTTTATTCTATAATCGAATTCTCCCCGGTAACTTCTTTTGAATTATAACGATGAAGACCTCAGTTGATTAGAGTCTCGTGCTGATAACGTGTTGTGAATAAAATAAAGAAGAACAAGAAGAACAAAGAGATGAGAGGAAGAGGGAGATTTGTATTATTCTCAAAATATAGAATTGTATACAATGCCTTCAATGAATCATCTATTTATAGGCATAAGAAGTACATAATACATTAAACTCTAATTCATAGAGATAATATTCCTAATAATAAATAAATCAAACTCATTTGATAAAGTTCTAATTATGATAGACATCCACATAGATAAATATTCATAACATTAGGAGCTTAATTGATTTTTTTAAAAGTTTAGGGTCTTCTCGAGCCCTTAAGCCTAAAAATAATACCGTTAGTTTTTAGAATATAACAATAATTAGTTAATGTTTTTTATATCAATACAATTATTATTAAAATATTACTTTTTAAATTTTAAATAACAATATTAAGAATGGTATTTTTATTAAATAATAATGGTCTTTTTAAAAACGTTAAATAAAAATATTATAACATTAAATAATAGTATAATATTATATAATACTTTTATTAAATTAGTAAGTATATTAATTACTTATTAAAATAAGAATATTATATTTTGAATAATTATTTATAAATATATTTCTAAAATTTTCATGATTGATATTGTACGCAATTCACAATAACATAACCGTAGTTTTTGTTAACATATAAAGAATTGCGAAACAACCACGCTCTTCAATTTAATTGTACACATTTAAAAAAAAACCCTTTTTTTTTTAATCGGCAACATGTATATATTATTAATGATCCAACATACATGACCAACACGCTCACAAGCCTCGTTAAAAACCTCTCTAAATCCTACAGAGGAAAAGAGTACTCGTGAGCGTGTAACCAGTACAAACACCAAAGGTACAAAATATCTCATGCTAGGCACATTTCCTATACCAACTCGGTCTATCAACACCCGTTTTAGCCAAGACATCCGCTAGTCTATTACCCTCTCTAAAAACATGTTGGAAGCATACATCATTTAGTGCCACACACGCTTCGTCAATTCGCCGGAACCAGCGCCAAAGTCTCCACGCTCGCTTCTCCAAATACATGACCCAAGCTACAGCCGTCGTGGAGTCTGATTCCACCACCAACGGGCATTGTTCCCATCCCGATCCAACCACCATCTCCAATGCGTGACAAATAGCTTGCAATTCAGCTTCATTTGAATCCGCAACCCCTATCGGACCTGAAAATAATGCAAAAATATGACCGAATTTGTCTCTTAACACACCCCCACAACCAGCTTTACCCAGTTTTCCTCGCGCCTATCCATCAACATTAAATTAAAAAACTCCCATCGGTGGCCTCTCCCATTGTATATTCCCCCGCGCGACATTTTTCGTACCATGCACCAAGCATTTCAAAGGAGAATCCCACCAAGCCGATTCCACAATCACACTCTCACTATTCAACATCCGCACCCAGTACATTGACCTCAATTTGATGAGGAAAATAATTTCCCCCGCTGTCGCCCGAATATTATTGAATAATGCATTGTTACGCGCTAGCCAAATCGACCAAAAGGTCGCTGCACACCCCGCCATCCACCAGTCACGTAATTGCCCCATAAATGCGGATTCAAAGCACATCTCCAACAAAGTCACCACACACCTAGGCTGTACCATATCCGTCTCCCACCATCGGAAAAACGCCGTCCAAACTGCCCAAGCCACTGGACAGTGTAGCAGTAGATGTTCAAGCGTTTCTTCACCCGTCCGGCACCACACGCAGCAGACCCCCTCCCCCGTGATCGGCATCCCTCGTGCACATAACATCGCCATTGTTGGTAGCCGATTCAGCCACGCAAACCATAAAAAATGTTGCACCCTCGGCGGTATCGGCAATCTCCAAAGCCTATTCAATTCATCACTCGCCACCAATCCAAACGATTGCATCAATTTCGCCAAATTCGCAACCAAAAATTCCCCCGTCGAGGAATGTATCCACACAATACGATCACCTTGAGGTGGAAAGAGATGAAAACTCCCACAAAGCGCCCGGACCTCCATAAGCTGCTCAAGTTCTAACGAACGCAATGGTCTAACAAAAAATTTCTCCCATTCCTCATGTTCAAACGTACCACCTTTCGTATATTTCTTCACTGTTAACTCTTTCTCAACCACAAGCCGATATAATCTTGGGAACAATTCAGCCAACGGCCTATCACTACACCACACGTCGTGCCAAAAAATTATTTTTTCGCCATCCCCTAATTGCCACATAAAAGCCTCACTATCCATCAAACCATGTAATTCATTCGCTGCATTTAGATTGACAATTTTCCGCCACACATAGGACATGTTTCGCAACCCCACCTCTCTCGGCCACCACTTCCGAATATCACAACCATACTTCGCATCTATAATTGTCTTCCAAAGGGAATCCGCTTGCGTCACATACCTCCATCTCCATTTTGCTAAAAGCGCAATATTTCTTACGCGCAAGTTCACCACTCCCAATCCCCCAAATTGTCTATAAAAAAACCCTTATTATTTTTATATAGGGAAAATATAACTTATTTTTCTATAAAAAATGAACACAATATGGTATCACCTCGATTACTATATTTACAGTTTATAGAAATTGAAAAAAATATCATATATAACGTTTATGTTAATTTATATATAATTTAATATTTAACTTAGATTAAAGAAGTTTGGTAAAAATGATAAATAATTTAGTAAAGCATTAGAAATGTTTTCTCATAATACCACAATTTTTTTTAGAATACAAAACTTTTAACACCATATCAAAGTTTTTAAAACTACTCATATATATAATATATAATGTATATATAAATATCACAATTTTAGTATTTCGAGATCTACCAATTGATCTATTGACTATTGAAGGATACACAAAAGTCCAGCTTTGTGGAGGATGAGCGGACAAATAGTTGCAACCCGTTGAATCTATTTTTTTGCTCAATAAGTATGATTTTATTAATGGGAAAGTCATACAAAAAAATTATTCGGAGCCTCATTAAACCCCCCTAAGCCTAAATGGGGGAAAAGAGTATTCCAAAATAACTCAATGATCAAGAAGACAAGGAACACAACAAAACAAGACTCGAAACAATTCTGTAACCAAAAGAAAGCCCCCACACGCACCCAAGGGAACATCCTCACGCCTCACTCAGCCAGGCAACATGCACCCCACCTAGACCAACACCAAAGAAGACAGCCGCGAAATGGACGAGCACTCGCACCATGTATGCGATCACATCTCATAATACCAAAGATAACCAAACCAGCAACTGCAACACAACACTCGCACTCGAGAGCAATCAATGTAAAATATGAAATAACGAGTCCCTATCCACCTCACTCTTGGCCAATGCATTCACAATGACGTTTGCCTCACGCAAGATATGTGCAAAACAAATAGAAGGCAAAGCCACACAAATCGCATCAATGTGTCGAAACAAATCCCATAAACACCAAGAGCGACGCTCAGTACCAAGGACCCAACCTATCACCACCTTGGAATCTGACTCAACCACCACACTCAAACAATTAGGTTAATGCGAATCTAATAACACAGAAAGGGAATAAGCGATCACCCTGACCTCCGCCTCATTTAAATCTAAACAACCCAGAGAACCCGAGAAGAGAGCACAGACTCATCCCTTATCGTCGCGCAACACTCCACCCGTACTAGAATGACTCGGCTTCCCATAGGCAGCACCTTCCACATTAAATTTAAAAGACCCTTCAGGTGAAGAAACCCAAGAGATTTTGAGCCTCGACCCCGGGCGAGCGGATGAAATCGAACAAGACCAAGAACAATCTCATCATTGAGCCTCCCCTATAAAATCGGCCTCCTTAGTTGCCTTTACTCAATATAAAGAACGGAGCTTCACCAAAAAGAAAATATCATCCATCGACACAAATTTAGCATTAAATACTTTTTCGTTAAGAGCAAGCCAAAGAGACCAAAGTAACGCAACACATCCAAAGACCCACCACTGCCACGACAAGCCAGAAAATGAGCAATGTAAACTCGGCATAAGAAAATTCTTCAATGTTCGTGGAAAAGGTAAGGCCACCCTCTACCATGACAAGAACCGTGACCACAAATCCCTCACCATCGAACAAGAGAACAACATGTGATCAATCTTATTTTCCCCGACATCGTACCATGGACAAATATCAGCCTCAACCGACATCGAAACACCCCGATTACGAATAAAATTTATTGTCGGTAATATTCCCAAACAAGTGAACCAAATGAAGGTTTGAACCTTTAGGGGAACCGCAAGTCACCACACAAAACAAACTCCCAAATCCTCCTCCCCATTACCCAACGATAGTAGCATATCCGACAAAGACTTCACCGAGAATTTGCCTAATTTGTCCAATTTCCAAGCAAGCATATCCAATATTGTCGACTGAAGATGGAATTCCTTGATCATGTCCAATAATTCACCCAACATCGTAACCTGAAATGGCTGTAGATCTCGATGAAAAATCGACATCCATGAGGAGTGAACAAGCGATCCCTCTCGAGCATAATCAAACACTAAGGCCAATTTGTTTGACGACAAGCCAAACAAGCATGGAAACACAACTCGCAAAGGTTTCTTGCTACACCAAGCATCAGCCCAAAACAATACGCTCACACCGTTACCAATCACCCATATAAAACATGAGTCATTAAAGAATAGACACACCGGTTCAACCGATATCGTATCTACAATTTGCCTTCAAACCACCGATATCGATCACCTTGACCCAAAATGAGACCTCTACCAAGGGATCAAATCTCCATACTTTGACACACCTATTTAGAAATTAAAGCCAAGTTGTGCACCCTTAAATTCACCACCCCAAGCCCCATAAGTGTTGCAGCTTACATGCTAATTTCTATCGCACGCATCTCAATATACCTTTCAACTCCACCCCGCCCCAAAGGAAAGTTCAGCGTAACTAATCCAATTTCACAATTATACCCTTGGGCGCCACAAAAATGCTCATGTAATAAAGCGGTCAAGCTGAAAGCACTGGGTTTACTAGAGTTAGTTGCACGACAAAATAAAGAAAGGCTCACTTCCAACCCGCAAACTTCAACCAAAAACTAGAGATAATCAGATCCCACAATGATTTTCTGCAAGGGTTAACGCCTAAGGGCATTCCCAAATATTGGAATGGCAAGTCCCCAATAGAGCATCCCAAAATCGAAGCAAAACTAGACAAACCAGCCTTGTCCATATTAAAACCAATCAAAATTGACTTAGCAAAGTTAATCTTCAACCCAGAACAAATTTGAAAACTAACGAGTACCCTAAGCAAATTTACTGCCACCACCTCAGACCCTTCGATAAACAAAATCGTGTCATACACAAATTGAAGGTGCGACAATGAGAAATTCAATGCCACACTTATTCCACGAATCAAAATTGCCTCTTATGCTCGACCCAACATCAAATGAAGTGCCTTTGCCACTATGACGAATAATAGAGGGGACAACGAGTCACCTTGTCGAAGTCCTCTACCCATACCAAAATCCTTTTTCGAACACCCATTCAGTAAAACAAACATACGATCTGTACTCAAACACTTCTAAATCCAGTGTCGTCACAAAGAACCAAAACCCATACACTCTATAATTGTATCTAAAAAAAATCCCAATTTACACAATCGTAGGCTTTAGCGAAGTCCAATTTAAGTACAAGACCTTTACCCCAGACCGATCATGCTGAAGAGAGTGAATAACTTTGTTTGCTAATAAAATACCATTAGTGATAAGTCAACCTTGTATAAACGCACTTTGAGTATCACTAATCAAACGGCCTAACACTTTTTGTAAACGCTTCGAAAACATCTTCGCAAAAATCTTATAAATGGAATTGATTCGACTAATTGGGCGGTAATCACTCAACTCTACCGGGGACTTCTTTTTAGGAATAAGAACCACAAAAGTAGAATTTGCACCCCTTAGCAAACAGCCAGTTGCAAAGAAATTCCCCATAAACTCCAACACATCAGCTCGTAAGAATGACCACCTTGTTTTAAAAAACTTCATGCTAAAACCATCCGAGCCCGATGCCTTTGAGCCATCACAAGACCAAATTGCTGATTTAATCTCCTCCTCCAAGAATGGATTCTCGAGTGCCACAGCTTCCCTAGGATCCAATTTCTTAAACTCAAAGACTGGTTCAAAAAAGCCAGGCTGCGATTCTTGAGCAAAATGTCCCTGAAATTCATTAGAAACAAACTCACACAACCGACTTGGATTAGTTTCCCACACCCTATGTACGAGCAAGCCATCAATCCTACTTCCCAATGCCTGTAATTTCATCTTTCTATGAAAAAAATGCAGTGTTACGATCACCCAATTTTTTTTTCGAATATAAAGAGGCTGTAGAAGTTACAGAGATTCTAAAGCATCATGGCTAACAATGGAACTAAGAGAACTAGGAGGAGAATCAAACAAGGTCAATGTGTAACAGGGAAGATTGGAGAACTTGGCTAGACCATCAGCCAGGGCGTTTACATTGCGTGGAATCCATTTGGTCTCCGTCGCCCAGCATCTCCCGCGTAGTTGCACAATCTGGCGGACCAACGAGCAGGCATCTGTAGCGGCCGCTGCACTATTTTTACGATCACCCAATTTTAACCATAAAACTTTGGATTTTTGCCGCCAAACAGACTCTTTGAGCTCTAAAGCCTTTCACAATGCTACCTGTTGATGAGTGTTCAAAAGTACTATTTTTACGACCCTTTTTGACTCATATTATTATTAGACTTAAGGTCATTATAGTTGCATTATTAGGCATTCATGCATGTTTTAATGATTTCCTTCACCGTCATACTTGATTACATAATTTGGTTGATTTTTGTGGAAAAAAGGTACTGTGGATGTGTGTTTTTATGTGTGTAGGATTGATTGCCCAGTCAAGCTGGAAGTTGCTGAAGCAACTAAGGAAAGAAGGATGAAGCTATCGACTTTGAAGGATAAATTCGTTTAATTCGACATAATTACAAAAAGCAAGGATAAATCCTAGAAGAGTTGGAGTTCCATGAAGAGGTCGAGGAGAGATTAATATCCTAGAATCTAAGAGTTTTTGGAGGATAATTAAATAAAAGAGATTTATTTCTTTTATGATATTTAATTCCAACTTAACTTCCTCCTCAAGAAAGACTTTGACCTATCCATCTCCTATAAATAGAAGACCAAGCCGCCTACTTGAAGAGAGAGTTTGATTGAGAGAGAAAAACCATGGGGTTGTGCGTTAACTTCTTCTTCTTCCTCTTTGTTCGATGAGATTCATGCTTGGGAGATTATTCTTTGTATATCTTTCGAACCCAGCCATGAACTAATTTTATTTGGCTTGGGTTATTGTGTTTTTGTGGTTGTGAGAACAATTAGATTTGTTTAGGTATTTGAGTTTGCAATTTTAATTGAATGTTTGTTCATTCTTTGTTCTAATTTTGTTTACGAGTAATTGGGAGAGGATTTCATGAGTTCATCCATTTATTTAATATTAGGAGAATTATATTCAAGAAAAGAATTAGCATGATCTTCATTGAACAAGACGTTAATGGAGGTTAATCCAACTTAGGGATAAGATTTGGATTTCAACAACTAAGAAGAGCATAAGATTGGTTGTTGTCCACCCAATTAACGCATGGATGTATCATCAAGGCGTGCACAATTGACTAGTTCTTCGGGTTAGGAATAACAAGGAGAAGTTGAAGAACGCTCTGCCGAGCTTTGAAAGAAGTCACTTAGTTGCCCAGGCAATCGCACCATTCCTAGTTTCCCTAGCAATCCCAATTGCCCAGACATTTCAACCGACACTATTTGTTGAAGGCGATTGAGCTACGCTTGCAATCAATTACCATGGAGGTCCATTCAATCATTATACCACGACTTACGATAATCCGACCTACTCTCTTAAATTGATTACTCTCTTATCTTTATTTATTTTACTTAGTTTATTTTAGTTGATATTCATCATCATCAATTCTATTTATTTTTATAGTGTGATAACTTACGCAAAGTGGCCCAAACGAATCCATGTGGAGACGATACTCGATACTTAACATTTCACTTTATTAATTGCGACGTGTATACTTGCACCGTTTGCGTTTCACTCTAAACACACAACAAGTTTTTGATAAACGCCTCTCCTCAAGCAAAGCCTCCTTGACAGACCCATTACCCAATTGATTATCAACATCGTTTATAGCATCCTGCAAAACTAAAATTTTCTATTCTATGTCACCAAACTCAGTGCGATTCAACCTCTTTAGAAAGCTTCACATTTCCTTCAATTTACCCATAATATCGAACGAATCAGATGTGGATTATGAAATTCTATGCCACTGATCAGCCATCCGAGCAACATGAATTCAACTGTCCAACGAACATTAAAGAAAACGAAACGGTCTTGGTCTCCAATCTGTGTCGTCACTAACTAGTGATAAAGGGGAATGATCGGACACTAGCCGCGACAAATTTAAATTTTTTAGATTAGAAAATTTATCCATCCAAGAAGTTGACACCAATATCCTATCAGTACGACTACATTGGTCCCCGGATTTGAACCAAATGAACTATTTTCAATAAAGAGGAAGATCGATGAGACCCGAACTATCAATAAAATCTGAAAATACGGACATGCTTGCAAACAATGAGTTACATGCCGGACGTTCCGAAAAATCTCTAATTGCATTAAAGTCACCTTCCACCATACATGGTTTAACACACGCCCTCACTTAGAGCCGAATACTCTCCCACAGCTCACTTTGTTCAAACATACAACATGGAGAATAGATAGAAAATATAAAGCAAGAAAAATCCTCAGAACACCATCTACCTTTTAACATGAGCACATGTCGCCCTACCTAAGAATCGACCAAATCAAAATGACTCAGTTCCCACACTGCCACAACCCCTCCGTAAGACCCAACTAAAGGCACAAAGGCATACCCAAAATTTTCAAAAGGCCATAACCGTCGAATCAAATTAATCGACACCTACTCTAACTTAGACTCCTGAATAAAAATCATTTCCACTCTATTTCTCCGAATTATATCACGAACTCCTCTCTTCTTTGTTGCCATCACCAAAACCCTAACATTCTATGAAAGAATTTGCATTTTTACCAAGACATCCTCGAGGCCACGAGGGCTTTAGAAATATCCTCTATAATGTCTTCTTCCCTCCCAATAGATGAAACCCCAATTAACTTGATGACCTTCAACACTACTTCAGCCTTAGATAAAAGTTTTGGATCCAAAACTCTTTTCCCACTGTTCTGAACCTTCTTTGGTTGACCCCGTCTCTTCTTAATTGGCGTTGAATAACCTCATTCCCGACGAGAAGGTATAGTCAAGTCTGACCCATTCCTAATCACTTGAATAGACCCATCAGCTGAGATTAATTCCATCCTAAGAGAATTTTGAAAATTCGTAACTATATCCCAAAGGGGATAACTCCCAATTTAAATCATCCTTGTCCGCAATGCTAACTAAGCCTTCTGCTCCTACCAATTCACCACCCTTACCAACAAGTTGTGTTTCATCCTACTTTTGAATATCCTCTACAATGGGAGAATGAATAATCAGTGCTAAATCTCGACCAAAACCTTCACCAGTGCAACGACAATTAGAATCACCCACCCTAGACAAATTTTCAATATGCTCACAGTCACAACCAAAGTCATCCTTCCATCCCAGATTGGTCCGCTAAATGTAACCCCTAAACCCGACCCGAAAGAACTAGGTCGAATATAAGGAGTCAAGCTCAAAGCTTGTCCCTCACGCAAGCAACTTGGTTCAAAACTTTAATTCAAAAATAGATAGTAATAGTAATACATAATACATATTGATAAAAATATTCCTGAAAATATTAAATATTCGAAATGTACATGCATGATAAAATGTAATAACCCCAAATAAAACATCCGAAATCTGAAATTATATACCATCTGACAAAACATATAATATAAATAGGTCCAAGTATCATACTGATAATAATAAATAAATAAAGCTCGAAAACGAGGTCCTCCAAGTATCATGGACTAGACATGAGTATCTGGAAATAGAAACTAAAGGGGAGTCAGCGAAAACGCTGAGTGTGTCTCTACAGTGCAAACAAAACTAATAGTATCATCATATCAACATAGTACATCAGACATTATCAGAATACAATTTTCCATCATGAATCAATCCAAGCACATAAACAAATACGAATGAATATGCAACACAATATGACATTCACCCAACTACATCACCATCCGAAGAGTAAGGTTCCCCAGAACCACTCTCTACCTCGTCACCATCCGAAGTGGAATCTAGCCCGTAGGGCGAAACCACTGATTCGAAGTAGACATCAACCCGAAGGATGAAGCTACTGAACTTCCCCGTACAGAATCCCAACTATAATGAGATGACATAAAATCTAAGTTCTGAATTCGAATGCATTGTTTATCAACAAAAATGCATAATCACATAGTCCGATATACAATAATTTGAATATGAATGTATATACAAATATTGCATAACGTAACAGAATGCTGAACAAGTCAAACATCACAGATCAACATAATATTATCATCATACATCATCAGACCACATCATGTATACATTTCAGCATACAGAGCACTGTAATCAGACAGCACAGAAGAGAACACACCTCAAGTAACTAACACTCAACGTCGACAGTGACGTCTACCACACTCAGCTCTATCTCTAGGTCGGTCAGAGTCGGCTCCTATAACAATTAAATACACCACGAAAGATACTATTACTATGCTAAGACACTATTAATATAAATATCGAATATATTAATAATTAAACTCACGAGCGGATCCCGATGTCTGAGCAACATGAGGTCGTCACGGTGGAGGAGGAGGAAGGATCTCAGTATCCAAGTCAATGTCGTCTGCAAATTAGAATAATTCCAATTAATTCTCGATATTCAAATCCTTAAACTAAGTAAACTCAGACAAAAGTGGTCAAAACGGTCTTTCGGGTTCGAATGTGGGAAAACATGCAGCGAAAATGGAATCAGGACGTCGAAAAACATAAAATAGCCATTTTCTGGAAAAAAAAGTCAACGGGTCAATGCTAACGTCAGTTGGTTGTTTATAAAATAAACCGGTTTGGTTCTGTCAACCCGGTTCAGCCTTCAGGACCGGTTCCGACCGGTTCAAAACCCAAAATCCCCAATTACAACCCGTTCGAACTTAGGGCACATCCCCTCTCCGATTTCCCACCGTCGGCGAGCCTTACGCTCAAATTCTGGCGAACACAAGCAATCCCAAACTCACACCTTCAACCCGATCCCCTCCCAAACACCATTTATACACACCCTTACCCCCAAAACACAAGGCAACTCACACGAAATAAATGAACGGTTCAACGTCCAAATTACTAGCGAACAACGGCTGGGAGGAACGACTTCGTCGAAGTTTTGATTGCAAGGTTGAGGGGAACCGATTGGCAATTCCGTCGCAATGAACGACCTCGGTTAGGCTGATCGAAGCTTGATCGACAAGACGAAAGGCTTGGTGGGTTTTTTTTCTCTTTACTCGCTGAAACATGACAAAAGGGAGAGTGGGGTAACCGAATCGTCACAAACAATTGAAAGGGAACCAGATTTTTCCTTTAATTTCTTTTTGGTAAAGTACACTATAAGGGCTCCTAGAATAGCCCGCTTCACACTATTGTCCCCTTAGATTAAGATTCTTACAAGTGGGTCACTAAAATTAATTTTAAATTGAATTTAAAATTTCCCAAATTTTAGGTTTAATTTAGGGTTTATTAATTTAATAAAATCGGGGTGTTACAATCCCCCCCCCCCCGTTAAAAAGAAATTCCGGCCTCGAAATTTACTTGGAGCAAAAAGATGCGGATACTGAGTTCAGATGACAGTCTTGGGTTCCCACGTAGCCTCATCATGACTATGACCACGCTACATGACTTTGACCATCTTAATGGTCTTCCTTCTAAGAACCTTTTTATCTTGATCAAGAATCTCAATAGGCTCCTCCTCGAAACGCAAATCAGGACGGACCTCAATATCCTCAACAGGCATAACATGTGACGGATCAAGATGATAGCGTCTCAACACTGAAATATGGAAAACATCATGAATACGTTGAAGCTCTGGTGGTAGCTCTAGCTGATAGGCAACTGGTCTGACTCGACGAATAATAAGATAAGGGCCAATGTAACGAGGACTCAGCTTGCCCTTCCGACCAAACCGAAGTACCTTCCTCCAAGGAGATACTTTCAAGAAAACCTCATCACCCACCTCAAACTCAAGATCACGACGTTTCAAATCGGCGTAAGACTTCTATCTATCAAAAGCAGCCTTAAGCCGATCTTGAATCAATCTGAGAGTCTTCTCAGCCTCGTGCACAATCTTCGATCCCAACAATATGTGCTCATTCAACTCAGTCCAACCAATAGGTGAACGACACCTACGTCCATACAGAGCCTCATACGGTGCCATATTGATACTGGTCTGATAACTGTTATTATAAGCAAACTTTGCAAGCGGCAGGAAATCCTCCCAACTACCTCTGAAATCAAGAATACAACCCCTCAACATATCCTCAAGAATCTGGATCACACGCTCCAACTGACCATCTGTCTACGGATGATAAGATGTATCGAAGTTCAACCGAGTACCCAAAGCAAAATGAAGAGACCCCTAGAATATTGCAGTGAACTCCAGATCACTGTCAGAAATAATAGATAACGGTACTCCGTGAAGTTGAACAATCTTATAAATATAAAGCCGAGCTAACTTACTCAAAGAATAGTCAACTCGAACAGGAATGAAATGTGCGGACTTCGTCAGACGATCAACAATAACCCAGATGGAATCCTTCTTCGACGGAGTCAAAGGAAGTCCACTAACAATGTTCATAGTCATGCACTCCCACATCCACTGAGGAATCTCAATATCTTGTAGCAACCCAGACGGACGCTGATGCTCTACTTTGACTTTCTGACAAGTCAAACACCTCGATACAAATTTGACGACGTCCCTCTTGTGACCTTTCCACCAGTACCTTTCATGAAGATTCTTATACATCTTGTCACCACCAGGATGCATAGAATAAGGACTGTCATGGGCCTCACGGAGACTAACCTGTTTTAACCCAGATTTTCTCAGAATACAATACCGGCCACGGAAACATAATACCCCATCCTGATCAATAAAGAAATCCCGAGATGTACCCTCATGTACCTCCCTGATACGATGCATAAAAAACGGATCACTAGGTTGTTCAGCTCAAATATCAGAAATCAATGTAGGAATAACACAAAGTTCTGCCAACAGACTGTCATCATCATACAAACTCATCTGAGCAAACAAAGCTCTCAAATCTGAAATGGTGTTACGACTCAATGCATCAGCAACGACATTAGCTTTACTCGGATGATACCCAATCTCACAATCATAATCCTTGAGAAGCTCTAACCATCGACGATGTCTCAGATTAAGCTCTTTCTGAGTGAGGAGGTATTTCAGACTCTTATGGTCTGTATAGATACAACACTTCTCTCCGTAGAGATAGTGTCTCCAGATCTTAAGTGCAAAAATAACAGCGGCAAGCTCTAGATCGTGGGAAGGATAGTTACACTCATGCGGTTTCAACTGTCGAGACGCATAAGCCACTACCTTCATGTCCTGCATTAGAACACACCCCAATCTGGTGTACGAAGCGTCACTGAAAACTGTATAAGCCTTACCAGGCTCGGGCTGAATCAAAATTCTTGCTTCAGTCAACACAGACTTAAGCTTCTCGAAACTAGACTACTGAGCCTTAGTCCAAACGAAGGGAACATCCTTCTTCAGAAGCTTAGTCAACGGAGCTGCAATTGAAGAGAAACCCTCAACAAATCTCCGATAATAACCAACTTGTAACACCTGGGTTCGGGGTTCGGGTGGAAAATAATATTACAATAATGGTTCGGGTTTCAGTTTTCTATTTATAATAATAAAATAATATATTGGGTCTTGGATTTTGAAACAAATAAATTAAGTTGGATCATTTTCAAAACAAGCCCAAATAGCCATGAATGTCTCCTATTGTGATTTCCTTATTTCATTAAGGGTATTTTGGTCTTTGGCTTCCCAATTTTAAACAAACATAAAAAATGTTTTTTGGCTCATCTTCTTCCCCTCCCCATTTTCATTTTTGATGACAAAGGAACCCCTCTTCCCCTAGATACTATTCTATTCTATATCTTGTTCATTTTTGAAGGTTTTGCAAAGGTAACCTCATTTTTGACTTGCCCTCGTTATTCTCTACAAGCTAATACCTTTAGTTTTCGTTTTTGTACATGTTTTTGAGATTTGAAGTTTGGAGGATTTTGGTTAAAAATGTTACCTTTATGGTCTTTAGCTAAAGTTTTTGGTTTGTTATTGATGTGTGGGTTATTTACTATTCATGAGATCCAATATATGTGATTTTTAAAGAGTTTTATATATATTCCCGGATTTGGGTTTTGAGGGGTTTTGAAAGGGTTTTAAGGTTGTGTTTTGGGGGTGTTCTATGTTGGAAATTGAGGGCTGAAGTTAGTATGATAGTTAGGGGTTGCGTTGGAGGCATTTGAGTGTGTTAAAGGGGTCGAAATCAAGGGTTTTGATATGTGCAATAGGGCTGCTCGAAAATAGGAGTTTTGTGGGTGTTCTTCGCTTGGTTTGATGCTTAATTGGTGTTATGAGTTACAACAGTGGTTTGTGGTTGTTTTGGTGATTAATAGAGTGTGTTTGATTGTTTAGAAACAAGGATTTTGGTTGGTGAAGCTTCAGGGACGAATCCGGAGATTTCAGAGTCTTGAGCTTGGTCTTCGGTCTTCTCTTGGTTAGCATCGGTGAGTAGAATCGTTAATCTTTGTTTTGTGCTCAATATGGAACCCTTGGGGTTTGGGTGGGACCGTGAGGGTTCACCTAAACCTGAGTGTAAGTTTCTACTCCTATGCCTTGTTATGAGTGGATGAATGGCTTTGTGTTGTGATTATCATGTGCATCTTGAGTTGTTCATACAGTTGTTAATGTGTAGTCGAGTTGAAGTCGAGCCTCACGTGATGGTGGTCTAAACTACGGTGATGTGTAGTCCCACTGGTAGTGACTAGTAGGAAAGTACTTTGATGTGTAATCCCATTGGAAAACTACTAGTCGAAACGGTGATGTGTAGTCCCGCCGTGTGTGTATGTTGGTTGTGCATGTGCAAACCATGTGTAGTTTGATGAGAATGTCATTCGTACATCCATTGTTTTATTTCCATTCATGAAAAGTGTTTTGAAAACTGCATGTTTGTTGAATTGTAGAGCTTCTCTCACTAAGCTAGTTAGCTTACGCTCTCTTCGTTTTCAACATGCAGATCGTTAGAGTTAGGAAGGTAAGTGGGCAAGGGAGGAGCTTTTGGAGTTCTCAAGCTAACACAAGTATGATTTGCGTTTTGTAATAATGCCTAAACGATGGGGAATAGACTAGTAGGAGTTGGTGCCAAACTCCTTAGATGATTTGTGTTAGTTGAGCATGTTAAACTATTGATGTGTTATGTTTCGTCTCGTGGATTGTGGACCATGCCTATTTTGCTACTTAATTATATATGCCATTTGACTTTTTGAGCTTTCAAGCATGTCTATTTATACAATATCTATTCTCTATGTGATTGCCATGTGTAAATGCATTATTGTTCATCTAGATTGCTCTATATGTTTGCTCTTGGCCATATAATGTTGTATGAATGCTTGAACGTGGATAGGGGAGTCTTAAAATGCATCTAGATTTGTGTTTGAGGGTCTTTCGCTGAAATTTGGAGACTTGCAGTGCAGGGCGTATCGATACACCTAAGGGCCGTATCGATACGTTTTGCCCTCCAGGACTCAGTTTTGGCTTGGTGTATCGATAAACGAGAGTGTCTCGATACGCTCAAAGCTCACTAGAAATCTGATATTTTGGTGAGACTTTGGCGTATCGATATGGGCTCTACGCGTATCGGTACGGGTTTGTCTCGTTGACCACGAGATATTGATCGAGAAGGGCGTATCAATACGCTCAAGGGCTGTATCGATACGGTTTTCCTGTGTTGACTTGGTCGAGGCGTATCGATACCCTTGATTGGTGTATCGATACGACATGCTCTGTAAGTGTAAAATGGACTGTTAACATATTGTTTTGGGTTCGAATGTGCTTCTATCTTGAAGTTTTCCGCTGTCGTGATCACTTAGGAAATAATATGCCTTTAGACAAGATTTACTTAAAAGAAAATTTCTAGGGTTGCTAACCGAGGTGGGACTTTAACGGGTTTCACTTCGGTTTTCCCCGTGTAGCCTACTCTGACTGGTCAGCCATCCAGACCAGGACGAGGGGGTTACACAGCTAAACCCAAGAAGCTTCGAACTTCAAGAACATTCTTGGGCTGCTTCTAACTCATAATAGCCTCAACTTTCATCGGATCAACCTGAATACCCTGAGTTGAAACTATATGACCTAGAAACATAACCTCAGAAAGCCAGAACTCACACTTACTGAATTTTGCATACAACTGTTTTTCTCGCAGAATTTGTAATACAATTCGAAGATGTTCCTCATGCTCTGCCTCAGATCTACAATATACCAGTATATCATCAATAAATACCACAACAAACTGATCAAGATAGGGTTGAAACACCCTATTTATCATATCCATAAAAGCGGTAGGGGCGTTAGTCAACCCAAAAGGCATCATAAGGAACTCATAATGACCATACCGTGTCTAGAAAGCTATTTTGAATACATCATAATCCTTAACCTTGAGTTGGTAATAACCAAATCTCATGTCTATCTTAGAGAATACCGTAGCTTCTCGGAACTGGTCAAATAGATCATCAATACGAGGAAGATGATATTTTTTCTTGATCGTCAGCTTGTTCAACTTCCGATAATCTATACAGAATCAAAGTGTCCCATCCTTCTTCTTAACAAACAAAACAATAGCTCCCCAAGGAGAAACACTGGGTCGAATGAAACCTCGATCCAACAGTTCTTGCAATTGAATCTTCAACTCTTTAAGTTCTTTCGGTGCCATCCAATAAGGTGCCATAGACGCAGGAGCTGTACCCGGATAAACCTCGTTGCCAAACTCAACCTCATCCCGTTTCGGTGGTACCCCAGGTAATTCTTCCGGAAAAAAACATCTGGAAAGTCTTTCACAACTTGAATCTTATCTAATCCGAAATCAGTCTGTCTCGGATCAAGGATATAGGCAAGATAAGCAATAAAACCTTTCTTGATCATTTTCTCAGCTTTGAGAGCTGAAACGATATTAGATAGAAACCCTCTACGCTCACCAACTAGAATCACCTCACGATCATCAAGAGTTCTCAATGTAGCTCTTTTCTTTTCACAGTCTAAGGTAACATGGTATGTAGACAACCAATCCATACCTAGAATAAGATCGAACTCCCCAAAGGGTAACTCCATCAAATCAACTGGATTACCCACCGGACTGTGTACAGTAACAACACTAAAAGTATCCTCAACAGAAATCTCAAGACCCCCAGACACATAACTCACAACATATTAATGAGTCGAACCATTGTCTAGCAGAGAAAAATACGGAATAGAATGGATAGATAATGTACCGATAATAATATATGGATTATCACGGTCCTCGTCCCTCCTAGTAGAAAAAACTAACCTCGACTTTCTGGCCTTTGATCCTGCTGATCCTCTACTCAGAGCTAGTCTACTTGTACTAGAAAAGCCTGAAGTAACAGATCTGACCTGACCTCTTTCCCTGGTGGGAGTCTGTACTGATGCCTGAGACTGAGTAGTAGTAAAAGATGAGGGAGCTGGAACCGGAAAATCTCTGAAACGGTGCTCAAATGAACCACATTTGAAACAAGCTCCAATATGCCTCCTACACTCACCCAAATGCCACTTCTTACAAAAAGGACAATGTGGCACCCCTCGAGTACCAGTCGAACCACCAGCACTGACAGTCGGAACAGAAGAAGTCACTGGTCTAGCTCTCGAATAACTCTAATAGTCTGACTCATCTTTGGCCGTCTTCCTAGACTGATTCCCCTGACTATGCTGAACTGGCACTAACACTGGTCTCTTCCCTCTATCAGATCCATGCAACTCAAGCTATCTCAACTCCGCCTCATTACGCTCAGCTGTCCTAGCTCGTCGTGTAATGTTTTTGTATTCCTAGTCCATATGTAAAGCAACACCGACCTTTATCGTAGGACGTAATCCCTTTAGAAACCAATCACACTTGTCTTTTTTGTGGTCACTAACCCTGAGACGTACTGAATCAATCTCATAAACTCGATCTCATAGTCATTAACAATCATATCGTTATGTCTCAGATTCATGAAATCATCTTTGCACTTAGCTATATAATCAGCTCTGACATATTGATCACGGAAAGCATGTCTGAAATGATCCCAAGTAACAGTAGTAGCTGGAGTAACAAGCTCCTTAGCCTCCCACCAATTCTGGGCTTCACCCTGCAGTAGTGAAACGACAACCTTGAGTTTCCGGTCGGTAGGATAATCCATCTCAACAAATAATCGCTGAAGCTTCTTCAGCCAGTACTCTGCATCTATCGGGTCTGTACCCATCTTTCCATCGAACATAGTCATCTTGACAGCAAGAAACTCTGTAGATATGGGTCTCCGAACACTCTCAAACTGACGAAGGTATCTCAATAACTCTCTTTGAACAATCACAGAATTTGTGCCCACTGTCTCACTATCCCCTGAGTCACGATGACCACTACTCTGAGCAGGCTGAACATGTGGGTCTCCTCCACCAGTCTGATGAGCTCCAGTCTGCTGAGCTCATGTCTGTTGAGCTCCTGTCTGATCCACATGTTGTTCCTCCACATTCGAACCCTAGACCTCATCTTGATTTTGTATCAAACCCTCAGGAGGTGGAACATCACTATCTGCAGTCGCGGTACGACCTCGACCTAGGCCACAGCCTCGTCCACGACCTCGACCGGCCGCTACTCTAGAACTTCTCCGAGGTGGCATAGAAGTATATCTACAAAAGACATAATCCTAAGATTAGAATCGTTACTTAGAGACCTTATTCAGAATATGTATAAATTAAATATTATTCATAAAAGATCATAAATTTTTCTAAAATTTCCGTTTTACCCGAAATCATTTGATAATGCATGTAAAAATTTATTTTCGTTTTACAAATTGATTTAAATCACCCAGGCCGAGGGTTGAACCTGGCTCTGATACCACTAAATGTAACCCCTAAACCCGCCCCGGAAGAACTAGGTCGAATATAAGAAGTCAAGCTCAAAGCTTGTCCCTCACGCAAGCAACCTGGTTCAAAACTTTAATTCAAAAATAGACAGTAATAATAATACATAATACATATTGATAAAAATATTCCTAAAAATATTAAATATTCGAAATGTACATGCATGATAAAACGTAATAACCCCAAATAAAACATCCGAAATCTGAAATTATATACCATCTCACAAAACATATAATATAAATAGATCAAAGTATCATACAGATAATAATAAATAAATAAAGTTAGAAAACAAGGTCCTCAAAGTACCGTGGACTAGACCTGAGTATCTGAAAATAGAAACTAAATGGGAGTCAGGGAAAACGCTCAATGTGTCTCTACAGTGCAAACAGAACTAATAGTATCATCATATCAACAGAGTACATCAGGCATTACCAGAATACAATTTTCCATCATGAATCAATCCAAGCACATAAACAAATACGAATGAATATGCAACACAATATGACATGCACCCAACTACATCACCATTCAAAGAGTAAGGTTCCCCAAAACCACTCTCTACCTCGTCACCATCCGAAATGGAATCCAGCCCGTAGAGCAAAACCACTGATCCGAAGTAGACATCAACCCGAAGGATGAAGCTACTGAACTTCCCCGTACAGAATCCCTACCATAATGAGATGACATAAAATCTAAGTTTTAAATCCGAATGCATTGTTTATCAACATAAATGCATAATCACATTGGTGGAACAGATCACTACCATTCTTAACGGTCTCCCTCCTAAGTATGATCTATTTGATGATGTCATATCTACGAGTTGTGATCCGTACACAATTGATGGAGCGATCTTCATCCTTATTGATGCCGAGTCTCGGTTGTCTGATTCGCTTCGCATACCATTTGGTATACATAATAATCAGTTTCAAGCTGAGGTTGATGATAAGAATCCTAACAATCCGAGGTTTACTCGGCATAATGAGTCTTGTTACAATAATGTTCGTTACAAACAACGTCCTAAAAATCAATGCTAATTATGTGGAAAACTTGGCCATCTAGTTGATCGGTGTTGGCACTATTTTGATCAAAATTTTAAGGGCATCTCCTATCAACAACAATCAAATCCTAAACAGGACAATGCTGGGTGCTTTTATGATTCTATTGATGTTGGCTATGATCCATTTATAAGTTCGAATGCAGGTTTTGACTCCTCACCGGCTGGGCAAAAGCTTGATGATGTTCAGGTTAATAGCCTTGTTACTTCTTCTCATTTGGCTACTCCGATCACTTGGAATCCTGATTCGGGGGCTACACATCATGTGGTCAACAACTTCTCAGCTTTGTTCACTAGTTCTCCATATTATGGTAAGGGGAAGGTACATA
The DNA here is from genome assembly GCA_958450335.1 of Hibiscus tridactylites. Classification (NCBI taxonomy): domain Eukaryota; kingdom Viridiplantae; phylum Streptophyta; class Magnoliopsida; order Malvales; family Malvaceae; genus Hibiscus; species Hibiscus tridactylites. The sequence goes on along the minus strand of OY288276.1, from coordinate 15,328,056 downwards.
TTGGTGATGGCTCCTCTTTATTTATTTCATATATAGGGAAATCCATGTTGCTTACTTCTTCTCACCCTCTAATAGTTTATAATCTACTTCATGTTCCACAAATTACTCGAAATTTATTATCTGTGTCAAAATTTACTAAATATAATTTTGTGTTTATTGAGTTTTGTGATGGGTACTGTTGTGTGAAGGATGAATGCACAAGGGTCACGCTTTTTTGAGGCACGTAAGATGTGGGATTGTACAATCTCATTGGTGACTCCTCTTCTTTAAATATGCTTGCGTTCACTGCAGCTGTTAGTAATCATTCTTAGATTTTGGTTATGGCATCATTGTTTATGTCATGCATAAGTGGATATAGTAAACATTGTTATAAATAAATCAGTACTTTTGGATAGGCATCTTGTTTGTAAGGCTTGCCAGATATGCAAGAGCCACAAATTACCCTATAAACATTATACTATGACTTATACTAAGCCTTTTACATTAGTCGGGATAGATCTTTGGGCTCATGCTTGTAGGGAAATGCCGACACACCCCATAGCATAGCAATAAAATTAACCAACAAATTCCACTAGTGATCCATATACGAGAAATGAATCTGGAGTGAAAAAGTGATGAAACATTACCTCAATTAAATCTTATAATTGCACGGACGTAAGAGAGTCCAATTCTTTCAGCATGATGTCGAATCCAAGTCATCACAACAGAGTTCCGACCTCTACGCAGTCCACTTGAATGAAACGAACAATATTTTACTTATCTAATTGTTAGAGATGTTTTTAGCAGTAGGCTTATTTTGGCTGCTAGACCTTATGCCTTTATATAGCATTCAAAACTGTAATCCAATAAAATTCAAATTTATTAAATATACAATATATTTAAACAAATATAATTAAATATGTAGAATCTAATTCTACTTCAAATAGGTTTCTTTAGGGATATATATAAATAGTATTTGATAATTAAAATAATTATCTAGTATTAAAATATATATATATATATATATATATATATATAAACAAAATTATTTATACAATTACAACAATTATAATAATTTTGGTTTTTAGTAAAACCATATATATATATATAATTATAAATATATATAACCAATTTCGTGTACAACAAGTTTGCACACATGTTATCTAGTCGATGTTTTTTCGTTTGAATTATAGAGTGTGAACCTTGTTAGGCTTGATAGGCTCGATTTCTTTCAACCGTTATGGATTACCAAGTGGTGTAGAAGTTGGATTTTTGGGTGATTGAGGTGTGGAAGCTAAAAGATAAAAGACGTGATAATTTAGAGTGGTTTGGCCTTCTAACAAGCACCTACATCCACTACTGTTGCGTGTAAAAGTGTCTATCGCAATGTAGTGCAAGTGTACACGACTCAAGTAGTAAAGTGATACGGAAGTATCAGATATCGTCTCCACAGGGACTAGGCTAATAGCTTCACCTTAGATTGCTGCACGAGAGAGAAAAGAATTATTTAAGTTGTTGTCACGAGATAATAAAGAGTACTTAAATAAAAGAGTAATGAAATCAAGATAGAGAGAATGGGCTGGTATTGAATTGCTCAATATTGTAGGTGTTGCAAAGTTTGGGAATATTTGTTCTGTCGTTGTGCCTGTCTTGACAGCACCTATCACGACAGCGGTCTGTTGTTAGTCGCGGCAGCGATCACACAACTCTGTACTTCAAGCTTGGAAAAAATCTCTGTTGTGCCTTGGCCTATCCTTAGGTCCAAGTCTGTCGATGAACACGTCTTTGATGATACCTCCCGGCGTGAATCGAAGGATGAACACCGATCTTGTTGAATTCTTCCTTAGCCACTTAACCTCGTCCTATCCCTAGGTCCGAGATAGTTCAACCGTAAACTGGAGAACCTACACTTATTCATTTCGTATACTTAACTCTCCCGATATTAAGTAAATATATAATCTCACAATGCTCTCCCGATACTCTTGCAAGATGTTGAAAACCAAAATAAGCAAACTTGAAGTCTATTTTATTGAACAGAAAATTCCTAAAACAAATGCAATCCTTGCAACTACTTTACAAATCAACTCGTAGTCCTAGGGGAAGTTTAGAACATGATGAGGAAGGGAAAATGGCTAGGGTTTTGGGAAGAAGGCTTGAGATGAAGATATTCTTCCCTAGGTCGAATTACATGCCTTTATATAGGCCTTGGGTTAAAGTTTTCTAATATGGAAAGAATACAAGTTTAAACTAAAGTACAACTCTATTAAAGACTAAATCTTCAGAGCATATATCTTTAATTCGTCATTCCTTCTTGCTTGGAGTTTCTTCCTTGAACTTTGGGCTTGGCCTTCATTCTGATCTAGGGCTTGGAAAAATATAAGGGTGCTCCACGACAGACCAACTTAATTTTCTCTTTCTGTCGAGGCCCACTTTGCTTCTTCTCTTCACCACTGCTGTCGTCCTTGGCTGCCATGGCAGCGGCCATGGTAGCAGCGGCCTCCTTGTCTGCCTATCCAGTTCCAACTCTGCTTCTTAACTGCCCAACGTCTGCTTCTCCATCTGCTACAGCAGCTACCTGCAAAAGCAACCAATTTTAGTAGAAACTGTGCCACTTAATATATTTGTGATGTATAACCGAAATCTAACCTAAATGCAATGAATTATGCTTGAATGTAGCAGAAATATGGGTTAAATAGGGGGTAAATTATAGAACTTTTACACACTCAACACACCCCCAAACTCAAGTTTTTGCTTGCCCTCAAGCAATTCAGACCTAAAAAAGAAAAAAGAAAAATTTTGTTTGGCTTAAACACTGAACTTTTCCTTACCTACCATTCATTCCCTATTGTGAGCAACACCTTGTCGGAAAATTTAGGATTCATCCGGAACCTTTCTATAATTCTCGTGCAGTTTGTGCATGCTTGTGAACAATTATATGCCAAGACTCCCTTAGTTTACTAGAATAGTTAAGCCTCTAACTTGAATTTTTATGCCAATTTTCATCTTTTTGGAGGCAATTCTTAGGCTCCTTTAGTTTTTATCCAGACTCGATTTTATTTTCTCAAGCTTAAGTTTGACTAGAGCCGGTTTCGGGCACCTCTAGCTAACTTCCTAGAGCCGGTTTCGGGCACCTTTAGGTGTATTGAGTCTATTTTTCTTAACTTCTTTTTCTAGAGCCAGTGTTAGGCACCTCTAGGGGCAACTCAAGTGCTAAGCTTTCTATTCTAGTTTACTAGTAGAGTTCTAGGCAGTATAAAAGTCACAAATGGTGTTTAAGATTTAGAACTATAGTAAGGCTCTAAACTGCTCCTAAAACTATCCTAAAGGCACTGCCACGACAGAGGCTGTCACGGCAGGTAAGTTCAGTTCAAAGACTTAAGCCAAATTTTCATTTTTAAGCAAAAATAAACTAAGTAAAAGACACAATTTTTAAAACTTAAAAGACTCCATTGATGGAGGGATGCCACCCCCAAACTCGAGGGTTGCATTGCCCTCAATGCAAATGACATATGAGAAAAATAAAAAGGGTACATCACAAAATATAAAAAAGGCAAACATCAATATAAGATAAGAAACTTAAAATTTAGGCGCTGTCGTTGCCGCTACTGAGCTGGATCTGCCGATGGGCAGTGACCTTCTTGGCTGGTGCTGGCAGGCAGATGGGAGAAGCAAAAGTATTCTTGGTTTTGGCCTCCCTTGGAGGTTGAATACTGGTAGGGAAGATATGAAGTGGTTTCTCCACTACCTGAACCTCGGAGCTGCTGCTGCTCTCGCTGCTGCTACTGCCGCTGTTTGATGTTTCTTTGTCCGTTACTGTTTTCTGCCGCTTCTCTGGGGTGAACTCCTTGGACAAGTTCCTCTTGATAGAGGGCTCGTTGTCGGATGCCGCCCAAATACCAGCAATATACCTGTCAAGGTTGTCTTCAGGATCCTTTCTCTTTGTTCCTCGGGTAGAGGTTTCGGGTGTGCGGCTGCCGCCTGCAGCTGTTGGGGCAGAGGTTGGTTTGGACGCAGTAGATGGCATTTTGGGTGTGGAAGTAGGTGTGGGGGCAGCAAAATATTGATTGGGGAAATTAGGGAACAGAGCATCGGGGAAATTAAGAGAGGTGTGAATAAAGTATATCGTGGCGGTGGTGAAGTCTCGGAAGAAGCTCATGAGGCTGAGCTGTCGTTCCTCCAGTTTTTGTATAGCAGCAAAGATATGTGAGGAGGTGTCAGCTAGAGGAGATGCTGCAGTAGTCTGCCTAGGTTCGGTGGCAGCAGGCTCGGTGTCGGCGGGTTCTGTCGGCTCTGCTGATGTGGCAGTAGGGTCGAAAGACGACAGGGGCATGGCAGCAGTGAGTTCCATCAGGCTAAGTATGTTTCTGTCTGTCCATCCTTTCCTTCGAACTCGTAAATCTTCGGCAGCTTCCGGTACATGATGGCCGCGGAAGAGGGTAGTGATGAGGTAGGGGTAGAAGAGTGGTCTGGGCGATCGGTATGCGCAATCCAATATGCCCTCTCGGACATATCTGCCAACGTTAATTGGCCTCTCATGTAATATGGAATGGATGAGGGCTAAATTGGGTTGGTCGACTGTTGTATTGTGAGAGGAGGGCATAATCCGCTTTTTGATGAAAGCGTTCCAAAGCCTTGCCTCTTGGGTGAGCTGAACTCTCTTCACCGTCCTTGGGTTTTTAGGATTTCTATTCCACTCGGTACTCTCTTCTGTGAGTTCTGCCATCACAGCATCGTAGTCGGCAGGCTCTAAACTTTCAAGAAATTTTTGGTGGCCATCTTCTCTCTTCCCCACATAGAATCCGTAGAGGGTGTTGATGTACTCGGGCTCGAAAGGTACCTCTTTCCCTCATATTGTGACTGCTGTCGCGTTCCTGCTGCCAATGGCAGCATAAAAGTCTCGGACGAGAGTCACGTTCATTTCCTCTAGCTGCTCCGCGAATATCTGCCACTGCAGGGCTCTAATTTTTCGGGCTATGAACGACTCCAGCCCCAGGTTCTCCGTTTTAGAGGTGTAAATAAAACCTTTCTCCTCCCACATATCACGGATCTGGAAGGATCTTGGAGTTGATGCTGTCGGGGCAGATCCTGAGGCAGAACTTCGACGGGTGTTTCTAGAAGTCATGTTGCAAGGACTGTGGAAGAAAATGAAAGCAAGTGAAAATTCTAGAGGAAACAAATAGAAAGAGTAGAAGTGAGTGAAAAATGAATAGTAAAATGGGGTTTATATAGAGGGTGAGTTTGCTGCCCGTTGGAGCTGTAACGGCAGGCGCGACTAACGGGGCCAACTGTTACGCGGTTTCTGACGTGTCTGGCATGCGCTTTCGTGTCAGCTGCGCGTCTGTTACGCGTTTGTGTGTCTGCCGCGACAACGTGTTGACATGCTGGATTTTCCATGTCTGTCGCGGCAGCTATAACGGTAGGCTCCAAAGGTTGGGCTTTGTAGGCTGATGGAAAGATGGTGGGTTGAATTCACTTCTCCCCTTCTCCTTGTCTCCTTTATTTCCTAAAAATAAAAAATAAAAATTTTAGTTCCTAAAAATCAAATAATTCTAATTACCTAATAATAAATAATAAAATAAATAAATAAAATAAAACTTAGGTTAAATTAGGGATGCCAGGAGGGGCATCTCCTAAAGTAACCACTTCCTGCATTCTTGGGGCTTCAGTCCTTGATAACGCTTCAATCTTTGTCCATTGACTTTGAATTGGTGCCCGTCTTTTAGAGATCTGATTGTTATTGCACCATGGGGAAAAACCTGCACCACATGGAATGGGCTAGACCACCTAGATTTCAGCTTCTCTGGGAAGAGTTTTAATCTAGAGTTGAATAACAACACAAGCTGCCCTGGGCAGAACTGTTGTGGCAGCAATTTCTTGTCATGCCACTTCTTGGTCTTGTCTTTGTAGATTCTTGCGTTGTCATAGGCCATTGTTCGAATTTCTTCAATTTCATTCAAATCAAGTAGCCTTTTCTGTCCTGCTTTTTCCAAGTCCATATTAACTACCTTGATGGCCCAGTATGCTCTGTGCTCAATCTCAAACGGTAAATGGCATGTTTTCTCATAAATCAGCCGATAGGGTGACATTCCCAATGGAGTTTTGAACGCTGTCCTGTAGGCCCATAATGCATCATTGAGGTGTAGAGACCAGTCCTTCCTAGTTGGCTTAACCATCTTTTCAAGAATGTTCTTAACCTCTCTGTTGGATATTCATCATGTCCATTGGTTTGAGGGTGGTATGTTGTCCGATGTTTGACACCATACTTTTTCAAGGCAGCAACTATAACCCTATTATCAAAATGCCTCCCTTCATCACTGAAGATCGCCTTAGGGATGTTGAATCTGGAAAAAATGTTTTTATGCAAAAACCTCTGAACCGTCTTGGCATCATTTTTCTAAGTAGCGATCGCTTCAACCCATTTGGACACATAGTCCACTGTCAGGAGGATATATAAGTTCCCACATGAAGTTGGGAATGGTCCCATAAAGTCAATCCCCCAAACGTCGAAGATCTCGACTTCAAGAATGTTTTGCAGTGGCATCTCATGTCTCCTTGAGATGTTTCTAGTCCGTTGACACTTGTCACAATTTTTGTAGAATGTCTGGGCATCCTTGAACAGTGACGGCCAATAGAATCCCGACTGCAAAACCTTGGTAGCAGTTTTGTTACCTCCTAAGTGTCATCCATACTATGAAGCATGACAATGATGTAATATAGCTTCATGTTCATCCTGTGGTACGCATCTCCTGATAACCTGATCTGCACAACATTTGAAAAGAAGAGGTTCGTCCCAATAATAATGCTTAACATCATTTTGGAACCTCTTCCTAGCTTGATAATTAAGGTCGGGAGGAGTTATTCCGCTAACTAAATAATTAACGAAATCAACATACCAGGGGAGTTCAGAAAACTTACCTGCCGCCATGTCTGTCGTGGTAGTGCTTGTGGCAGCGAACAACTGCTCATCAGGGAAGGTCTCCAGTATGTGTGTCTCGTCTGCCGATAGGCTCTTTCCCTTCTCTAACCTTGACAAGTGATCTGCAACTTGATTCTTTGTCCCCTTTTTGTCCTTGATTTCAAGGTCAAACTCTTGCAGTAGCAGAATCCAACGTATCAGTCTCAGCTTTGCATCCTTTTTGGTGAACTGATATTTCAATGCAGAATGGTCCCATAAAGTCAATCCCCCAAACGTCGAAGATCTCGACTTCAAGAATGTTTTGCAGTGGCATCTCATGTCTCCTTGAGATGTTTCCAGTCCGTTGACACTTGTCACAATTTTTGTAGAATGTCTGGGCATCCTTGAACAGTGACGGCCAATAGAATCCTGACTGCAAAATCTTGGCAGCAGTTTTGTTACCTCCTAAGTGTCCTCCATACTATGAAGCATGACAATGATGTAATATCACTTCATGTTCATCCTGTGGTACACATCTCCTAATAACCTGATCTGCACAACATTTGAAAAGAAGAGGTTCGTCCCAATAATAATGCTTAACATCATTTTGGAACCTCTTCCTAGCTTGATAATTAAGGTCGGGAGGAGTTATTCCGCTAACTAAATAATTAACGAAATCAGCATACCAGGGGAGTTCAGAAAACTTACCTGCTGCCATGGCTGTCGTGGTAGTGCTTATGGCAGCGAACAACTGCTCATCAGGGAAGGTCTCCAGTATGTGTGTCTCGTCTGCCGATAGACTCTTTCCCTTCTCTAACCTTGACAAGTGATCTGCAACTTGATTCTCTGTCCCCTTTTTGTCCTTGATTTCAAGGTCAAACTCTTGCAGTCGCAGAATACAACGTATCAGTCTCGGCTTTGCATCCTTTTTGGTGAACTGATATTTCAATGCAGAGTTGTCTGTGTGGACGATGACCTTCGTTCCAAGTATATATGAACGGAACTTGTCAATAGAGAATACCACAACTAATAGTTCTTTCTTTGTGGTGGTGTAGTTTACTTTGTCGTCGTTCAATGTTTTGCTGGCATAGTATAAAACATGAAAGAGCTTGTCTTTCCTCTGCCCAAGTGCTGCCCCGACAGCATAGACACTAGCATCACACATAATCTCAATGGCAGTTTCCAATCTGGTGGTTGTACTATTGGGGCTGTTACCAGCTTTTCTTTCAGAACCTTGAATGGCTCAGTATATTCAGTGTTGAAGTCGAAGGGACGGTTCTGCTCCAGAAGATGGCGTAAGGGTTTGGTGATCTTCGAAAAGTTCGCGATAAACCTCCGATAAAAACCATCATGCCCTAAGAAACTTCTGATTCCCTTGACTGTGGTGGGTGGCGGCAGCTTTTCGATTACCTCGATCTTAGCTCTGTCGACTTCTATGTCGCGGCAGCTTATCTTATGACCTAGGATTATCCCTTCATCCACCATGAAGTGACACTTCTCCTAGTTCAATACCAAGTTTGCTTTTTCACGTCTCTCGAGCACTTTCTGTAGGTTGCCTAGACAGCTTTCTAAATTGTCTCCAAAGACAGAAAAATCATTCATGAATATCTCCAGGAAGTCTTCCACCATATAAGAGAATATTGCCATCATGCACCTTTGAAAGGTCGTTGGTGCATTGCAAAGTCCAAATGGAATCCTCCGAAAAGCATAAGTACCGTATGGGCATGTGAACGTCGTCTTTTCTTGATCTTCCGATGTGATGGCTATTTGATTATAACTTGAGTAACCATCAAGAAAACAATAGTAAGGCTTACCCGCTAATCTATCAAGCATTTGATCAATAAAGAGCAAGGGGAAGTGGTCCTTTCGGGTAGCTTTGTTAAGCTTCCGGTAGTCCATAGCAACCCTCCAACCGGTCATAGTCCTGGTTGGGATTAGCTCGTTTTCTTCGTTGGTTACCACAGTGATTCCTCCTTTCTTAGGAACGCACTGCACCAGGCTCACCCATTTGCTATCCGAGATGGCATAGATTATTCCAGCATCTAGCCATTTTATGATCTCCTTACGCACCACCTCTCACATAGCATCGTTCAGTCGTCTTTGTGCATCAATGGTCGGCTTATGATCATCTTCTAAGAGGATTTTATGCATGCCTAGTGCCGGACTGATACCTTGGATATCAGCTATCGTCCATCCAATAGCCTTTTTGTGCTGCTGCAGCATCCCTATCAGCTGTTGTTCCTGTTCCTGCATCAACTTGGAAAAGATGTTTACGGGCAACATATCATTTAAACCAAGGAAAACATGTTTTAACTACCCTGGCAGGGGCTTAAGATCTAGAATAGGGGCTCTAAAGTTGATGGCTTTTGGACTATATGTTCATCCGAGGTATAGTTTAACGGCTCAAATAACTTACCTGGACGATTGCCTATCCAATTTACCTCCTCCTGATCTTCAGTATCAGATGTATCAGATTCTGAGGAGCTGATGTCGTCGGCCCTGTCGTGACAGTCTTCTAAATGGCTGCTGGGGTAGTGGCCAATTTTGATGTCGTGGCAGCCCGACCTGATGCAGGGTTGGTCAAGGGTAACTTCAGTGATAGCCTTGCTTTCTTCTTCTGCATCAGCATGTTTTATTGCCTGGAGAACGTTCAGCTTGATCTCTTGATCGTTCACTCTCATAGTGAGTTCTCCATTTTCCACATCAATCAGTGATCTTCCTGTGGCTAAGAAGGGTCGCCCCAGGATGATTGGTGCATTTTCATCTGCTTCACAATCTAAAACAAGAAAGTCAATAGGAAAAATAAATTTATCCACTCTTGCCAGAATATCTTCAAATTTTCCTTCTAGGTGAACGTAAGAGCGGTCTACCAGCTGCATTACTACTGTTGTGGGCCGAGCTTTTCCAATACCTAATTTCTGAAAAACAGATTTGGGCATTAAATTTATACTAGCACCAAGATCACAAAGTGCCTTACCCACAAATTTGTCTCCGATTATACATGGTATGATGAAGCTCCCATGATCCTTCTTCTTCTGGGTGGATGCTTGTGCATAATACTCATGCATCCCTCTGTCATTTTAACCGTTTCAAATTCCCCAAGTCTAGATTTCTTCGACATGGCATCCTTGAGAAATTTGGCATAACCTGGCATCTTCTTTATAGCGCCTAACAGCGGAATGTTGATGTGGACTTGCTTAAAAATATCATAAATTTTCTTAAGCTGAGATTCTTGTTTCAATTTCTGTAACTGCTGAGGAAAAGGAGGTGGAGGACGATAATCAACAATACGTCCTTCCCACTGCATTCGGATCTAATGAGGTTTATGTTCTTCATCTTTCTCCTCTGTCCCTTTTACTATCGTGATAGGTTCGTCGACAGTAAGCTGTTTGTCGTCTGTGGGGGTAGCGTTCTCGACAGTTGACTCCAAGGCTGGTTTCTTGACTGTTTCAGCTTCTTTCTCTGGCCCTGATAATTTCTTCCCACTCCTAGTAGTGATGGCTTTACACTGCTCATGTGTGGGTTGTCTAGCGTTTTCAGTATCGCTAGGAAATCCTCCATTATGCCTCGGTTTAGTATGCTGGGAAACCTGACCCATCTGTGTCTCCAATGATTTCATAGTAGCTTCATGGTTGGCCATCCGCATCTTTGTTTTATCCATGAATGTTTCTGTCTTTTTGACGAAGTGATTCATGTTCTCAATGTAGGTTCCTGTTTGAGACATAAACATAGCCAAGGTCTGTTCCAATATACTAGTCATGACAGCTGGTGGTTGTTGTTGCTGCTGTTGTGGTTGCTGCCGAGTCAATAACTTAGGTCCCCCCTGATTCTATTTGGTTTGTGCTTGATGGTTCAGGGCATTATTAGGGTTGCTCCATGAGAACTTGGGATCCTTTCTCCAGTTGGGATTGTAGTTCTTGGAGTTATAGTTCTGTTTATTGTAGTTCCTAACATACATCTCTTCTTCTAACTGTAATGGACAATCTTCCGAATTGTGATTTCCATCGCAAGTCTCGCATACCTCTTCAGCAGAGTAGACAGGTTGTGAATCTTCTTTCAAAAGCTTTTTCATTGCCTTAGTGAGATATGCCACCTATGATTTTAAAGAACTATCGGCCTCATAATCTTTTACAGCTAGAACTCGTTTACCCCCTCTTCTAGCCGTAGGAAACTGTTCCTCATTCTTCGCCAGATTTTTCAATACCACCATTGCATCTTCGGGATCTTTGTCTAACAGCAATCCATTCGTTGCTGAATCAATTCTCATACAAGTCTGTAAGTTGGCAGCATTATAAAATTTAGTTACCTGGTTCCAAACGGGAAATCCATGCATCGGGCAGTTCCTCAGAAGAGTGGTAAATCTGTCCCAGGCCTCGTGCATTGGCTCGTCATCTTCCTATTGAAAAGTAGAAATTTCGTTACGTAATCATTCAGATAAGTGTGAAGGATTAAAACGAGACAAAAATTCACGAGTTAAATCTGCCCAAGTTCGTTTTAAACTCGGCGTTAGTTTATTCCACCAAGTTTTCGCCCTGTCCCTTAATGAATGAGGGAATAACCGAAGCCTCAGTATCTCCGGATTAACTCATGGTAGTCTAAACGAACCACAGATTTCCTGGAACGTTTTTAGATGCTCCCTAGCATCCTCTGTAGTAGCACCACTAAATTGTCCAGCGTTGTTAATCATGCTGAACATAACAGGTTTCAGCTCAAAATTGTCAACATCTACGTCTGGCAGGGTTGTTTCTAATTCTACATGATCAGTGAGCATGTAGTATGGGCATGACCGACGTGCGGCAGCGACAGGAAGATCGGCAGGTTGACCGTTCCCTCCATATCCGGCAGGATTGTCAGCATCTTGGGGATTCTCTTGGTTGTTCCTTCTTTCTTCACGTCTTTCGTTCACCATTGCTTCTAACTGTTCCTCCAGGTATTCGTTTCTTTCAACGAGGTAACAGACTCTTTTTTCTGAGATTGTACGTTCGTTCGATTTCAGGATCTAACTAGTGCTCAGGTTCTTTTCCTCTTTGAGATCTGCGCATACGCAAACAAAAGACCTTGTGAAAGGTATAGGTTGAACAATCCAAGTAAAAACAGAAAAGTAAAGGAAGTGCAGTAAAAGATAGGGTAAAGATATGTTGTCAGTCCCCGGCAACGGCACCAAAAACTTGTTGCGTGTAAAAGTGTTTATCGCAATGTAGTGTAAGTGTACACGACACAAGTAGTAAAGTGATATGAAAGTATCGGATATCGTCTCCACAGGGACTGGGCTAATAGCTTCACCTTAGATTGATGCACGAGAGAGAAAAGAATTATTTAAGTTGTTGTCACGAGATAATAAAGAGTACTTAAATAAAAGAGTAATGAAATCAAGATAGAGAGAATGGGTCGGTATTGAAGATTGCTCAGTTTTGTAGGTGTTGCAAAGTCTGGGAATATTTATTCTGTCGTTGCGCCTGTCGCGGCAGCACCTGTCGCGGTAGTGGTCTGTTGTTAGTCGCGGCAGCAATCACACAACTCTGTACTTCAAGCTTGGCAAGAATCCCTGCTGTGCCTTGGCCTATCCCTAGGTCCAAGTCTGTCGATGAACATGTCTTTGATGATACCTCCCGGCGTGAATCGAAGGATGAACACCGATCTTGTTGAATTCTTCCTTAGCCACTTAACCTCGTCCTATCCCTAGGTCCGAGAAAGTTCAACGATAAACTGGAGAACCTGCACGTATTCCTTTCGCATACTTAACTCTCCCGATATCAAGTAAATAGATAATATCACAATGCTCTCCCGATACTCTTGCAAGATGTTGAAAACCAAAATAAGCAAACTTGAAGTCTATTTTATTGAACAGAAAATTCCTAAAACAAATGCAATCCTTGCAACTACTTTACAAATCAACCCGTGGCCCTAGGGGAAGTTTAGAACATGATGAGGAAGGGAAAATGGCTAGGGTTTTGGGAAGAAGGCTAGATATGAAGATATTCTTCCCTAGGTCGAATTACATGCCTTTATATAGGCCTTGGGTTAAAGTTTTCTAATATGGCAAGAATACAAGTTTAAACTAAAGTACAACTCTATTAAAGACTAAATCTTCAGAGCATATATCTTTAATTCGTCATTCCTTCTTGCTTGGAGTTTCTTCCTTGAACTTTGGGCTTGGCCTTCATTCTGATCTAGGGCTTGGAAAAATATATGGGTGCTCCACAATAGACCAACTTAATTTTCTCTTTCTGTCGAGGCCCACTTTGCTTCTTCTCTTCACCACTGCTATCGTCCTTGGCTGCCATGGCAGCGGCCATGGATGCATCGTCCTCCTTGTCTGCCTATCCAGTTTCAGCTCTGCTTCTTAACTGCCCAACGTCTGCTTCTCCATCTGCTACAACAGCTACCTGCAAAAGCAACCAATTTCAGTAGAAACTGTGTCACTTAATATATTTGTGATGTATAACCGAAATCTAACCTAAATGCAATGAATTATGCTTGAATGTAGCAGAAATATGGGTTAAATAGGGGGTAAATTATAGAACTTTTACACACTTAACACACCCCCAAACTCAAGTTTTTGCATGCCCTCAAGCAATTCAGACCTAAAAAAGAAAAAACAAAAATTTTGTTTGGCTTAAACATTGAACTTTTTCCATACCTACCATTCATTCCCTATTGTGAGCAACACCTTGTCGGAAAATTCAGGATTCATCCGGAACCTTTCTATAATTCTCGTGCAGTGTGTGCATGCTTGTGAACAATTATATGCCATGACTCCCTTAGTTTACTAGAATAGTTAAGCCTCTAACTTGAATTTTTATGCCAATTTTCATCTTTTTGGAGGCAATTCTTAGGCTCCTTTAGTTTTTATCCAGACTCGATTTTATTTTCTCAAGCTTAAGTTTGACTAGAGCCGGTTTCGGGCACCTCTAGCTAACTTCCTAGAGCCGGTTTCGGGCACCTCTAGGTGTATTGAGTCTATTTTTCTTAACTTCTTTTTCTAGAGCCAGTGTTAGGCACCTCTAGGGGAAACTCAAGTGCTAAGCTTTCTATTCTAGATTACTAGTAGAGTTCTAGGCAGTATAAAAGTCACAAATGGTGTTTAAGATTTAGAACTATAGTAAGGCTCTAAACTGCTCCTAAAACTATCCTAAAGGCACTACCACGACAGAGGTTGTCACGGCAGGTAAGTTCAGTTCAAAGACTTAAGCCAAATTTTCATTTTTTTAAGCAAAAATAAACTAAGTAAAAGACACAATTTTTGAAACTTAAAAGACTCCATTGATGGAGGGATGCCATCCCCAAACTCGAGGGTTGCATTGCCCTCAATGCAAATGACATATGAGAAAATTAAAAAGGGTACATCACAAAATATAAAAAGGCAAACATCAATATAAGATAAGAAACTTAAAATTTAGGCGCTGTCGTTGCCGCTGCTGCTGCTGCTGCTGAGCTGGATCTGCCGACATGCAGTGACCTTCTTGGCTGGTGCTGGCAGGCAGATGGGAGAAGCAAAAGTATTCTTGGTTTTGGCCTCCCTTGGAGGTTGAATACTGGTAGGGGAGATATGAGGTGGTTTCTCCACTACCTGAACCTCGGAGCTGCTGCTGCTCTCGCTGCTGCTACTGCCGCTGTCTGATGTTTCTTTGTCTGCTACTGTTTTCTGCCGCTTCTCTGGGGTGAACTCCTTGGACAAGTTCCTCTTGATAGAGGGCTCGTTATCGGATGCCGCCCAAATACCATCAATATACCTGTCAAGGTCGTCTTCAGGCTTCTTTCTCTTTGTTCCTCGGGTAGAGGTTTCCGGTGTGCGGCTGCCGCCTGCAGCTGTTGGGGCAGAGGTTGGTTTGGACGTAGTAGATGGCGTTTTGGGCGTGGCAGCGGGTGTGGGGTTATGGGCAGGGGTGGGGGCAGCAAAATATTGATTGGGGAAATTAGGGAACAGAGCATCGGGGAAATTAAGAGAGGTGTGAATAAAGTATATCGTGGCGGTGGTGAAGTCTCGGATGAAGCTCATGAGGCTGAGCTGTCGTTCCTCCAGTTTTTGTATAGCAGCAAGGATATGTGAGGAGGTGTCAGCTAGAGGAGTTGTTGCAGTAGTCTGCCTGGGTTCGGTGGCAGCAGGCTCGGTGTCGGCAGGTTCTGTCGGCTCTACTGATGTGGCAGTAGGGTCGAAAGACGACAAGGGCATGGCAGCAGTGAGTTCCATCAAGCTAAGTATGTTTATGTCTGTCCAGCCTTTCCCTCGAACTCGTAAATCTTCGGCAGCTTCCGGTACATGATGGCCGCGGAAGAGGGTAGTGATGAGGTAGGGGTAGAAGAGTGGTCCGGACGGCCGGTATGCGCAATCCAATATGCCCTCTCGGACATATCTGCCAACGTTAATTGGCCTCTCATGTAATATGGAATGGATGAGGGCTAACTTGGGTTGGTCGACTGTTGTATTGTGTGAGGAGGGCATAATCCGCTTTTTGATGAAAGCGTTCCAAAGCTTTGCCTCTTGGGTGAGCTGAACTCTCTTCACCGTCCTTGGGTTTTTAGGATCTCTATTCCACTCGGTACCCTCTTCTGTGAGTTCTGCCATCACAGCATCGTAGTCGGCAGGCTCTAAACTTTCAAGAAATTTTTGGTGGCCATCTTCTCTCTTCCCCACATAGAATCCGTAGAGGGTGTTGATGTACTCGGGCTCGAAAGGTACCTCTTTCCCTCGTATTGTGACTGCTGTCGCGTTCCTGCTGCCGATGGCAGCATAAAAGTCTCGTACGAGAGTCACGTTCATTTCCTCTAGCTGCTCCGCGAATATCTGCCACTGCAGGGCTCTAATTTTTCGGGCTATGAACGACTGCAGCCCCAGGTTCTCCGTTTTAGAGGTGTAAATAAAACCTTTCTCCTCCCACATATCACGGATCTGGAAGGATCTTGGTGTTGATGCTGTCGGGGCAGATCCTAAGGCAGAACTTCGGCGGGTGTTTCTAGAAGTCATGTTGCAAGGACTGTGGAAGAAAATGAAAGCAAGTGAAAATTCTAGAGGAAACAAGTAGAAAGAGTAGAAGTGAGTGAAAAATGAATAGTAAAATGGGGTTTATATAGAGGGTGAGTTTGCTGCCCGTTGGAGCTGTAACGGCAGGCGCGACTAACGGGGCCAACTATTACGCGGTTTCTGACGCGTCTGGCATGCGTTTCCGTGTCTGTTGCGCGTCTGTTACGCGTTTGTGTGTCTGCCGCGACAGCGTGTTGACAGGCTGGATTTTCCGTGTCTGCCACTTAACCTCATCCTATCCCTAGGTCCGAGATAGTTCAACCATAAACTGGAGAACCTACACTTATTCCTTTTGTATACTTAACTCTCCCGATATTAAGTAAATAGATAACCTCACATTGCTCTCCCGATACTCTGGCAAGATGTTAACAACCAGAATAAGCGAACTTGAAGTTTATTTTATTGAATAAAAAATTCCTAAAACAAAAGCAATCCTTGCAACTACTTTACAAAACAACCCGTGGCCCTAGGGGGAATTTAGAACATGTTGAGAAGGGGAAACGGCTAGGGTTTTGGGAAGAAGTCTAGAGATAGATGATGTCCTTTCCTTGGTCGAATTACATGCCTTTATATAGGCCTTGGGTTAAAGTTTTCTGATATGGCAAGAATACAAGTTTAAACTAAAGTACAACTCTATTAAAGACTAAATCTTCAGAGCATATATCTTTAATTCGTCCTTCCTTCTTGCTTGGAGTTTCTTCCTTGAACT
This sequence comes from Hibiscus tridactylites, assembly GCA_958450335.1. Taxonomy (NCBI): domain Eukaryota; kingdom Viridiplantae; phylum Streptophyta; class Magnoliopsida; order Malvales; family Malvaceae; genus Hibiscus; species Hibiscus tridactylites. The sequence goes on along the minus strand of OY288276.1, from coordinate 15,311,451 downwards.
TTGGGCTTGGCTTTCATTCTGATCTAGGGCTTGGAAAAATATAAGGGTGCTCCACGACAGACTGGCTTAATTTTCTCTTTCTGTCAAGGCCCACTTTGCTTCTTCTCTTCACCATTGCTGTCGTCCTTGGCTGCCACGGCAGCGGCCATGGCAGCATCGTCTTTCTTGTCTGCCTATCCAGTTCCAGCTCTGTTTCTTCACTGCCTAACGTCTGCTTCTTCATCTGCTACAGCAGCTACCTGCAAAAGCAACCAATTTCAGTAGAAACTGTGCCACTTAATATATTTGTGATGTATAACTGAAATCTAACCTAAATGCAATGAATTATGCTTGAATGCAGCAGAAATATGGGTTAAATAGGGGGTAAATTATAGAACTTTTACACACTCACCAACTACCTTAGCTTCCCACTAAGGACTTCACAATCAATCCACTAATTGATTCGTTCCCTTTTCTAGGATTAGGAGGAAAACCTTACACACTCAAAGCTTTCTAGCCTAAAGCTTGAGTAAACCCTATTTGCAAGAGAAAGAAAAATAAGCAAACTAAAATTGTAACACCCGGGTTTAAGGCCTGGGAGATAATCGAGTTTGGTTAAACCGGTTCGGGTTAAATCAATTGAAAGAAAATGTTTCCAATAGACATAAAGGGGTCTTTTCATTAAAGAGGCAAAATGGGAATTTGGGGATAAATAAAATAAAGAAAGAAAAGAAGAGTTTGAAAAGAAAAAAAAGAGAGAAAATAGTCATCTTCTTCAAAAATCCCCTTTTCACCAAAACCCTCTCCTAAACCCTATTTTCACTATTGCATTGCCCAAATTCCTCTTTCAATAAAGTTTTCAAGGTAAGCATTTCATTGTTTTAATTCTTCTTCCCTTAAATTGTCATTAGTTAGATTTTCCCTTAAAAATCATTATTTAGGGTTATTTCAAAAATGCTTTGAGTTTGAAAAATAGTAAAATGTAGGAATTTTCGTGTAGGCATTTTAATGTCATATTTAAGGGTGTTTTTAATCATGCTTTGGTGTCTTAAAAATGTTGAAATGGTGGCTAATAGTGGGGAACCTGAAATGGGTATAAAAATGGGATTTTTAGGGTGAAAAGGTTGAGTTTTTGACTTAATTTTGGGTGAAAACCATGGCTGGTGGTTCCTTTGATGTTGGGGGTATTTCTAGATGTTTTTGGATGTGTTTTGATGGTTGAAATTGATGGATTCAGTTTGGGGTTTTGTTAGAACGAAATTGGTGGAGTTTTTGGTGAAATTTGAGTTCGAATCAATGTGTTTTGGTTGCAATGTAACACTCGGGTTTAGGGGTTAGGTGAAAATAATATTTTAATATTGTTTAGGCTCGGGTTTATACTCTAAATAATGTTTCGGGTCTTGTTTTCAAAATTAATTAATTGGGTTGACTATGCTTTGGGAATTAAACCTCAAATGGCCATGGATCATATACTCTTGTGAATATCCCATTTCATTAAGGGCAATGAGGTCTTTAGCCTTTAAATTTAAACAAACAATTAAAAACACCCATTTCTTCCTATCTTCCACTATTCACCTTCTTCTCTAACGTGAAAAGAGCCCCCCTCTTCAAGCCACTATTTCATTCAAAAAGCTTCTCCATTTCAACTCCATTTTGAAAGGTAATAACGTTTTTGACTTCTCCTCAACTCTCTCTCTTTAAAAGTACCATTTATTTTCATTTTCATTGAAGTTTTGAAAATGGGGTTTTCAAAGGATTTAATTAAAAATGGTGCCTTTGTGTAGCTAAACCTAATATTTCGATTTATTATGGTTAGTTATGGAATATAGGAGCCAAATGATACTACATATGTGAATTTTGAATGTTTTTGAGCAATTTTCGGATTTGGGTAAACTTGGGGTTTTTGGAGGGTTTTAAGGTGGTTTTTGGGGTGATTTAATGTTGGTTTTTGAGGGCTGGTGTTAGTACGATATATGAGGGTCACTTTGGGTGTGTTTGATGGTTGTTTGGATGTTTGAAATGGAAGTTTTCAGTAGGTGTTAGGGGCTGCTCGGAAATTCTGTTTTGGGGTTGATTTTGAGTGTTGGATGCTTGATAATGTTAATCCGGGTTAGTTCCGATGATGAGTTAATGATTGCGAATGTTTTGTTTGTGTTTGAGATTGATTAGAATCGAGTTTGGGCATCGGTGAAGCATCAGAAGTGAATCTGGGAAATTGAAGACAGTTGCTTGCTTGGTCTTTGAGCTTGGAAGCTTAGGTGAGTGGTTAATTGTTTTAAATGGTTTTAAAATAGTTGGTTCGAGTATATGGACTAGGTTGGGCTTGGTAGACCCACCTAGAGTTAGGATTAGGATGGTAGCCTAATCCTAAGCTTGATCTAGAGCCTTTGGATGAACTCATTTATGTGGTTGTGTATGTCCCGTACGAAATGTGATATGAATGCTTATGTATATTGTGTTATACATGTTAGATGAGACATGACTTATGATGCTTGAGGCATGCATGATGATGGTTGTTGATGAGTACGTGCTAAGCACGGAATTGGTTGAATGAGTAATGTGAAACGAGTATAATGTTGGCACTAGTATGCTTGAGTACAAATGATCGATCATTAGGATGTTAGTGTGTACACATGAGTCAAAAGTCGCGCGTGGCCTTGGTGGCGTTGAGTCACCAAGGAGGAGTACAGGTTCGCCCAGAAATTGTAATTATATATAGTCGGTGATGAGTGGAATCCCATCGACGGGGCGTGAGGATGAGTGGAATCCCTTCTGCGAGACCGGTGATGAGTGTAATCCCACCGTGAGGTAATGTGGTTGTTGGATGTGAGTTCCAACGTGTTTGTCCGTGTATTCGGGTCATAGCTAGGTGCCAATGTTGTTTGATATGTATATCAATGTGTTGAGGTTTATGATCTTTAATGGGATGCTTGAATGTGATTACATGTATTGTGGAGTTGAGCTTATGACCATGGCATTTATATTGTATATTGCTCATGCATCTTTATCTTATAGCTCTTGTGGGTCCTTGGTATGTTTGTGTTTTACCTTGGCTAGATCGTGCTCGGACCCTGCAATGTTGAGGTTTGTTTTTAGAGCTTACCCTCACTAAGCATCATTGCTTACGCTCTCTTTGTTCAACATTGCAGATCCTTAGTTTGTGGGTTGCTCGAGCAAGTGGAGGGCCTCCAAGTGTGATTGTTGACTTGAGTACATCAAGTATGGCTTTTAAATGTTGAACATGTAATAGTTTAAGCAATGGGACATGTGTTGATTTTTGTTGGATGGTTGTTAGTTGTTTGGGAGCTTGTCTAGACTCCTTGTTATCTTGCTTTTGTATGGCTTGTGTTGCCATGTTTGAATTGTCATCCATGCATAAATTGCTTAGTATGAATGTTGGCTTTATGCCTTAGAGTTTGTCTTTCATGTTAGAATGTTGAAGTATGAACTTTGAATGCTTGAATGCCATCTTGGGTCTATTGCATGATTTCCTTGATGTTTACACATGTTGGGTGCTTGTATGGCTATAAAGTGGTATGTAAATGTTGTAAGAATGTGTGGTTGGGGCTAGGGAAGTCTTAAATTGCATTTATATTCGAGTCTTGATCGTTTTTGCTGAGTTTTGGAGGTTTTGCAGTGCAGGGGTATCGATACGGTTGGTATGGTATCGATACCACCTTCTTGTTCAGGCCTCGTGTATCGATAAACTTGAGAGGTGTATCGATACTATTTTGGTCATTGGAGCTACTGTCCAGTTCGGTATCGATACCGGCCTCTCGTGTATCGATACTGTCATCTTAGCGTTGACCGTGGGAAGTCAACCGTTGGGGAGGGTATCGATACACTCCACGGGTGTATCGATACGGTCTCTACGGGTTGACTTTGACCAGTTGACCTAGTCAAGGGGGTATCGATACACCCCTTAAGGGTATCGATACCGCCTGTAGTATAAGTATAAAATTGGGTTGTAACATGTTAGTTTGAGTTCGTTTGTTTGTTTCGTGAATGTTGTTCTGCTGTATGATCACATAGGATTAAATACTCATCTAGACAAGATTTAAAATGAAAAAAAATATATAGGGTTGCTAACCGAGGGGGAATTCCTTAGGGGGTTTTCACTCGGTTTTCCCCGTGTGGCCCACTTGGACCGGTCATTCGGCCAGACCGGGACGATGGGGTTACACTTGTTGGTATCAGAGCCTAAGGTTACCGAGACCTTGGGCAGGTAAGTGAGGTAAGTTCAAGTTTTTGATTAATATGCACGGTGTTTGCTTGCTTTGCAAGAATGGTTGCTTGTTTGACAAATATGTTGATTGTTTTATTTCAAAGCATGTGTGTAAGAGTCTCATTGCTACTATTACATTGGAAAAATGATTTTTAAGTGAGGGAACGTACTTGAACACTTGGAAGCCTTGCCTTGCTAACCCAACTTGTATATTTTGTGGTTGTGGTTGTAGTTGATATCTGTGAGAGCGATGTCTAGACCAAGGGGTAGGCCGAGAGTGGTTCGCCAGGAACCACGGGTTGCGGCTCCTGTTGAGCCGGCAGTTGGTGTGGAGGCTCGCCTAGAAGGGCTGGTGGCCGCGGGAGTTGGCGCTCCTCCACCACCTCCACCACCACCGCCTCCTCCACCTGGAGTTGGGGGCGAGGATGGATCCGGAGGAGATGGACCTCAAGGTGGCCAAGGTGGCCAAGGTCCATCTGGAATTGATATGACTCCGCTTGTGCAAGCAATAGCGGGAGCATTCCAGGCCGCAGTTGCGGGAGCTCAGGCTGCAGCTCAGCCTAGGTGTGACGATGCCAGTCTACCTTTGGAGAGGCTCCGTAGCTTGGGGGCCAAGGAGTTTAGAGGATCTACTCCGGAGAGATCGGAGTTATGGTTAGAGAAGACAGTTCGTATCTTGGCTCAGATGGGTTGTGCGGGCGCACATAGGTTGGGTTGTGTGATCTCGTTGCTTCAGGGTGATGCCTACACCTGGTGGGTCACCATTACTACTGGGGTTCCGGAGGCAGAGATAGATTGGGATTTCTTCGAGTCCGCTTTCAGGAAGAGGTACTTGGGACCGAGGTACTTAGATGAGAAGAAGCGAGAGTTCATGGCTCTTACTCAGGGAGAGGCTTCTGTGACTGATTATGAGATCTGCTTTGTTCGCTTGAGTCAGTATACCCCAGAGTTGGTTCCTACTGAAGTGGAATGTTGTAACCGATTCCACTACGGATTGAATGAAGAGGTTAAGAGGTATACACTAGCTTCTGACTACTCTGACTTTGATGTTTTGGTCGCGAGGGCCAAGGATTTAGAGCATAGTTTGGGTTCGGCCAAACGATCTGGTGGTTCCAGTTCTGGCAAGAGGCATAACCACTTTGATGGTAGGGATGCCAAGAGACATAGAGGCGGCGGACATCAGTTTGACCATAGACGTGGCGGTGGCCACCATGGTAGGGGCCATCAGGGCCATAGAGGAGGAGGGCATTTGCCCGAGTGTACCCGATGTGGGAGACAGCACGCTGGTGAGTGTTGGGGTAACTTACATGCTTGTTGGAACTGTGGTTCGAGGGACCACTTTAGGAGGGATTGTCCGCATCAGGCGGCTCAGGCACCGAACATTGCTCAGGATCCTGCGAGAGCGAATGATTTTCAGAGAGGCCGTGGGCGCGGTAGTGGCTACTTCCAGCCTAGGGCTGATGCACCTAGGGTAGATGCGCAGAGGAACCTTGCTCATGTTGTGGCTGTGCAGCCAGAGGCGGGAGGACCAGCGAGGGTCTATGCTCAGAGAGAGGCCGGGAACGACACCGATGTGATAGCGGGTAATTTTGAGTTACAGTCCATGTCTTTGCTTTCTTTGGTTGATTCGGGTTCTACACATTCCTACATTTTGAGTGAGCATGCACAGATGTTAGATATCCCTGTTGAGATCTTAGATGTAGGTATGCATGTTACTAGTTCTTTTGGTGAGACAGTTGTGGTTAGACGTATGTATAGGAGATGTCCACTGAAGATTCAGGGTCATGTGTTTCCAGTTGATATGATGGAACTTCCCTTCTATGGTTTTGATATTATTCTGGGTATGGACTGGTTGGTTGAGCATCGGGCTAGTGTAGATTTTGAAACAAAGAGAATTTCCTTGAAGCTTTCTGATGACTACGAGGTAGTAGTAGTAGGCGAGAACATTAAGTTCTTGTCTAATGTGGTGTCAGCTTTAGAGGCTCATAGGTTGATGGACTCTGGATGTGGGGCTTATTTAGCTTATGTTATGAATCCGGATATGAGTGAAGCTAGACCGAAAGATATCAGAACAGTGTGTGACTTTCCAGATGTGTTTCCTGAAGAGTTGTCGGGTTTGCCTCCTGACAGAGATGTTGAGTTTGTGATTGAGACAGTTTCAGGATCTAATCCAGTTTCGATAGCTCCGTATCGTATGGCTCCGAAAGAGTTGAAAGAATTGAAGAGTCAGTTGCAAGAATTATTAGACCGTGGTTTCATTAGGCCTAGTAGTTCTCCGTGGGGTGCTCCCGTGTTGTTTGTAAAAAAGAAAGATGGTAGCATGCGCATGTGTATTGACTATAGACAGTTGAATTAGTTGACTGTGAAGAACAAGTATCAGTTGCCTCGTATAGATGATTTGTTTGATCAGTTGAGAGATGCTTCAGTGTTCTCGAAGATAGATTTGAGACCCGGGTACTATCAGTTAAAGGTGAAAGAGTGTGATGTTCTGAACACAGCTTTTAGGACTAGATATGGTCACTATGAGTTTCTTGTGATGCCAATTGGGCTCACGAATGCACCAGCAGCATTCATGGACATGATGAACAGAATTTTTAGAGACTATCTAGACCGTTTTGTAGTTGTCTTCATTGATGACATACTTGTGTACTCGAAGACAGAAGAAAAGCATGATGAGCACTTGAGATTTGTTTTACAGAGATTGTTGAGCAATCAGTTGTATGCGAAGCTTAGTAAATGTGAGTTCTGGATTCGAGAGGTTGTATTTCTTGGCCATGTTGTTTCGGCCGAAGGCATCCGAGTTGACCCATCGAAGATTGAGGCTATTGTTGAGTGGAAACAACCGAAGTCCGTGACCGAGATTAGGAGTTTCCTAGGATTAGCCGGTTACTATAGGAGATTTGTTGATGGTTTCTCTAAAGTAGCTGCTCCTTTGACTAAATTGTTGCAAAAATGAGTCAAATTTGAATGGTCAGATGCAAGACAGAAGGCCTTTGAGAAATTGAAAGAAGCTTTGACAAATGCTCCAGTACTAGTGCAACCTGTTTCAGGTAAGGAGTTTGTGATCTACAGTGATGCTTCCTACGTAGGCTTAGGATGTGTTTTGATGCAAGATAGGAGAGTTGTTGCTTATGCTTCTAGACAGTTGAAGATTCATGAGAAGAACTATCCTACTCATGATATAGAACTAGCCGCAGTTGTGTTTGCATTGAAATTTTGGCGTCATTATTTGTATGGTGAGAAGTGTATAGTTTACACCGATCACAAGAGCTTGAAGTATCTGATGACACAGAAAGAGTTGAACTTGAGACAGAGAAGATGGCTTGAGTTACTAAAAGATTATGATTTGACCATTGAGTACCATCCGGGTAAAGCAAATGTAGTAGCCGATGCTTTGAGTAGAAAAGTGGTCGTTGAGTTGAGAGCTATGCTTGCTAGATTGAGTGTGTCCGATGATGGTGGTTTGATCACCGAGTTACAAGTGAAGCCTTCTTTGATTCAGATGATTAGAGAGAAGCAGTTGCAAGATGTGAGTTTAGTTCCTCATGTTTAGGACATAGCCGAAGGAAGACCGACCGAGTATAGTTTCAGTGGTGAGAGCTTGTTGTGCTTTAGAGATAGAATTGTTGTACCAGAAGATGTTGAGTTGAGACGTCAGATTCTGAGTGAAGCACATTCAAGTCCCTTTTCTATGCATCCGAGTAGTACCAAAATGTACCGAGATTTGAAGAATGATTACTTCTGGGTTTGTTTGAAGAGAGATGTAGTTGAGTATGTGAGCCGTTGCATGGTTTGTCAGAGAGTGAAGGCAGAACATCAGGTTCCTTCAGGTTTTGCTACAGCCTTTGAAGATTCCGGAATGGAAATGGGAGAGGATCACCATGGATTTTGTGTCGGGGTTGCCCTTGTCTCCTTCGAAGAAGAACTCTGTTTGGGTGATCGTTGATAGGTTCACTAAGTGTGCTCACTTCTTAGCAGTGAACACTATGGATTCTTTAGACAAGTTGGCAAACTTGTACATCCGTGAGATTGTGAGACTTCATGGAGTTCCGAAGTCTATTGTTTCAGATAGGGGTCCTAGATTTACTTCGAGGTTCTGGGGTTGCTTACATAGTGCTTTGGGTAGCCGTTTGCATTTCAGCACATCTTATCATCCTCAGTCCGATGGGTAGTCAGAGCGAGTGATACAGATTCTAGAGGAGATGCTTCGTTGTTGTGTGATTGACTTCCAGGGTTCTTGGGAGAAGCACTTACCGTTGGTTGAGTTTGCTTACAACAACAGTTATCAGTCTAGTATTCAGATGGCACCTTATGAGGCTTTGTATGGTAGACGATGTAGGACTCCGATTTGTTGGGCTGAAACAGGTCAGAGCATGTTACCTATGTCAGACTTGCTTAAAGGGACTACCGAAAAAGTGAAGTTGATTTGTGACCGTTTGAAAGCGGCTTCCGATAGTCAGAAGTCTTATGCATATTTGAAGAGGAAAGAGGTTGAGTACTCAATGGGTGAGAAAGTGTTTCTGAAAGTATCTCCGTGGAAGAAGGTAATGAGATTTGGCCGAAAGGACAAGTTGAGTCCGAGGTTCATTGGTCCGTATGAGATAGTTGAGCGGATTGGGCCTGTAGCTTATCGTTTGAGGTTACCTTCTGAGTTAGAAAAGATCCATGATGTCTTTCATGTGTCTATGCTTAGAAGATATAGATCGGATCCTTCTCATGTGATGCCCGTTGAGGAGATAGAGTTAAATCCGGATTTGTCTTATAATGAAGAGCCCGTTGAGATACTTGCTTCTAATAGCAAGGTGTTGCGTGGCAAGACCATAGAGTTGGTCAAGGTCTTGTGGAGGCATAGGGGTGTGGAAGAGGCCACATGGGAGAGAAAAGCAGATATGGTTGAGCAGTTTCCGTATTTGTTTTCACCAGGTAATTTCGGGGACGAAATTCCTTAAGTGTGGGAGAGTTGTAACACCCGGGTTTAGGGGTTAGGTGAAAATAATATTTTAATATTGTTTGGGCTCGGGTTTATACTCTAAATAATGTTTCGGATCTTGTTTTCAAAATTATTTAATTGGGTTGACTATGCTTTGGGAATTAAACCCCAAATGGCCATGGATCATATACTCTTGTGAATATCCCATTTCATTAAGGGCAATGTGGTCTTTAGCCTTTAAATTTAAACAAACAATTAAAAACACCCATTTCTTCCCATCTTCCACTATTCACCTTCTTCTCTAACGTGAAAAGAGCCCCCCTCTTCAAGCCACTATTCCATTCAAAAAGCTTCTCCATTTCAACTCCATTTTGAAAGGTAATAACGGTTTTGACTTCTCCTCAACTCCCTCTCTTTAAAAGTACCATTTATTTTCATTTTCATTGAAGTTTTGAAAATGGGGTTTTCAAAGGATTTAATTAAAAATGGTGTCTTTGTGTAGCTAAACCTAATTTTCGATTTATTATGGTTAGTTATGGAATATAGGAGCCAAATGATACTACATATGTGAATTTTGAATGTTTTTGAGCAATTTTCGGATTTGGGTAAACTTGGGGTTTTTTGAGGGTTTTAAGGTGGTTTTTGGGGTGATTTAATGTTGGTTTTTGAGGGCTGGTGTTGGTACGATATATGAGGGTCACTTTGGGTGTGTTTGATGGTTGTTTGGATGTTTGAAATGGAAGTTTTCAGTAGGTGTTAGGGGCTGCTCGGAAATTCTGTTTTGGGGTTGATTTTGAGTGTTGGATGCTTGATAATGTTAATCCGGGTTAGTTCCGATGATGAGTTAATGATTGCGAATGTTTTGTTTGTGTTTGAGATTGATTAGAATCGAGTTTGGGCATCGGTGAAGCATCAGAAGTGAATCCGGGAAATTAAAGACGGTTGCTTGCTTGGTCTTTGAGCTTGGAAGCTTAGGTGAGTGGTTAATTGTTTTAAATGGTTTTAAAATAGTTGGTTCGAGTATATGGACTAGGTTGGGCTTGGTAGACCCACCTAGAGTTAGGATTAGGATGGTAGCCTAATCCTAAGCTTGATCTAGAGCCTTTGGATGAACTCATTTATGTGGTTGTGTATGTCCCGTATGAAATGTGATATGAATGCTTATGTATTTTGTGTTATACATGTGAGATGAGACATGACTTATGATGCTTGAGGCATGCATGATGATGGTTGTTGATGAGTACGTGCTAAGCACGGAATTGGTTGAATGAGTAATGTGAAACGAGTATAATGTTGGCACTAGTATGCTTGAGTACAAATGATCGATCATTAGGATGTTAGTGTGTACACATGAGTCAAAAGTCGCGCGTAGCCTTGGTGGCGTTGAGTCACCAAGGAGGAGTACGGGTTCACCTGGAAATTGTAATTATATATAGTCGGTGATGAGTGGAATCCCATCGACGGGGCGTGAGGATGAGTGGAATCCCCTCCGCGAGACCGGTGATGAGTGTAATCCCACCGTGAGGTAATGTGGTTGTTGGATGTGAGTTCCAACGTGTTTGTCCGCGTATTTGGGTCATAGCTAGGTGCCAATGTTGTTTGATATGTATATCAATGTGTTGAGGTTTATGATCTTTAATGGGATGCTTGAATGTGATTACATGTATTGTGGAGTTGAGCTTATGACCATAGCATTTATATTGTATATTGCTCATGCATCTTTATCTTATGGCTCTTGTGGATCCTTGGTATGTTTGTGTTTTACCTTGGCTAGATCGTGCTCGGACCCTGCAATGTTGAGGTTTGTTTTTAGAGCTTACCCTCACTAAGCATCATTGCTTACGCTCTCTTTGTTCAACATTGCAGATCCTTAGTTCGTGGGTTGCTCGAGCAAGTGGAGGGCCTCCAAGTGTGATTGTTGACTTGAGTACATCAAGTATGGCTTTTAAATGTTGAACATGTAATAGTTTAAGCAATGGGACATGTGTTGATTTTTGTTGGATGGTTGTTAGTTGTTTGGGAGCTTGTCTAGACTCCTTGTTATCTTGCTTTTGTATGGCTTGTGTTGGCATGTTTGAATTGTCATCCATGCCTAAATTGCTTAGTATGAATGTTGGCTTTATGCTTTAGAGTTTGTCTTTCATGTTAGAATGTTGAAGTATGAACTTTGAATGCTTGAATGCCATCTTGGGTCTATTGCATGATTTCCTTGATGTTTACACATGTTGGGTGCTTGTATGGATATAAAGTGGTATGTAAATGTTGTAAGAATGTGTGGTTGGGGCTAGGGAAGTCTTAAATTGCATTTAGATTCGAGTCTTGATCGTTTTTTCTGAGTTTGGGAGGTTTTACAATGCAGGGGTATCGATACGGTTGGTATGGTATCGATACCACCTTCTTGTTCAGGCCTCATGTATTGATACACTTGAGAGGTGTATCGATACTATTTTGGTCACTGGAGCTACTGTCCAGTTTGGTATCGATACCGGCCTCTGGTGTATTGATACCGTCATCTTAGCGTTGACCGTGGGAAGTCAACCGTTGGGGAGGGTATCGATACACTCCACGGGTGTATCGATACGGTCTCCACGGGTTGACTTTGACCAGTTGACCTAGTCAAGGGGGTATTGATACACCCCTTAAGGGTATCGATACCGCCTGTAGTATAAGTATAAAATTGGGTTGTAACATGTTAGTTTGAGTTCGTTTGTTTGTTTCGTGAATGTTGTTCCACTGTATGATCACATAGGATTAAATACTCATCTAGAGAAGATTTAAAATGAAAAAAAAATATAGGGTTGCTAACCGAGAGGGAATTTTTTAGGGGGTTTTCACTCGGTTTTCCCCGTGTGGCCCACTCGGACCGATCATTCGGCCAGACCGGGACGAGGGGGTTACATGCAAGGAGTGGGTTTCCGGGTTGTTGCTGGTTTACAAGTGTCATAGCATCCTAATAGTTTGTTTTGGGTTGTCTTGAAGCAGAGGAGATTGATTCGGGTACTTTGGGCGCGATACCGGGTGTTGCGGAGGCTTGTGAACGGTGTTTCAGTTTTCGTTTGGGCTCTATCGGTGAGTGGAAATGTTTTGAAGTTTAAAATTAGTTTCGTGGGGGTTTGGGTGGAGCCTTAAGGGCTAACCTAAACCCAAGTGTAAGTTTGCCAAATTTATCTCGTTTTGTTAATTGTTGGTATGTGATTATTTGTGTTGTTGTGTGAAATGTGGATTGCCTTTACTCTTTGTTCTAATGTTGTTGTGTAGTTTTAGTGGATGTCAAGCCTCACATGATGGTTAGTCGTTTTATACGGTGATGTGTAGTCCTACTGGTAGTGACTAGTAGATGAGTACGGTGATGTGTAGTCCCATCGGGATGGTTGTGCATGTGCAAACCATGTCTAGCCTATGCTTGTGTTGTTACATCTCTTATTTAAATGGTTTTGTTTCCAAAACTAAGATTTATGTTTTGAACTGCATTGTTGTCGTGTTTTAGAGCTCTGCTCACTAAGCTTTTAAGCTTACGCCCTCTTTTTCCAACAATGCAGGTCGTTAGAGGTTCCGGGATGCAAGTGGGCAAGGGAGAAATTCTTGGAGTTCTTGCTAAGTTCAAAGTACGATTTTTATGTTTGTAATAATGCTTAGACAATGGGAATGCTAGGCTTGTTGGTATGGAGTTGGTGTTCAAACTCCTAAATCTTGTTATTGTTGATGTTGTTAACTTGTTTGAATGTTGAAGCATGTTTTATTTTGGCCTTTGACTCCTTTGGTGGATGTTAAGCATTTTTATTACCTTTTATATCTTGTTTGATGAATTGAACCTTGTCATGTGTTTGATTTCCTTAAATGAATGTTTCTTGTTTGCCTAAAGTTGTACGCTTGTTCATATGATGATCTATTGCGTGCTTAAATTGTTTAGGGTAGTCCTTTTGTGCTTAAAAATCAAATCTGCAGACTTTTTGTGCAGGGCGTATCGATGCGCCCAAGGGTGGTATCGATAGAGTCCCTTGCTTTTAGGCCTAGCGTACCGATACGTGGGGGCGTATCGATACCCAATTTTCTCTCTGGAAATCTGAGTATTTGACGAGGAATTGAGGTATCGGTACAGGCCTTAGGCGTACCAATACGGTCTTAGGTTTGACTTTGAGTTTTTGACCGTTGAGAGTGTATCGATACTAGCCTTGGAGGGTATCGATACGGACTCTTGGAGTTGACTTTGGGGAAGGTTGACTGTTGAAGGCATATCGATACGGTCCTTTGGAGTATCGATACACCCTTAACTAAGTGGATAAAATTTGTCATAAATTGTTAGTTTCGCTTGGATCGAATTAGTGGTTGCTTTTCCGCTATTTGTTTATCTCATGTAGGGCCAAATAAAACATTTAGACAAGATAAATAAAATGAAAAAATATAGGGTTGCTAATCGGAGTGAGGTCTTAATGGGTTTCGCTTCGGTTTTCCCCGTGTAACCCGTTTGGTCCGGTTTGTTTGCTAGGCCGAGGCGAGGGGGTTACAAAAATCCCTCTAATAGGTATTTATTTGCACTCTTTAAGCTCACACCCAAACCTAAACACTTGAGAAAACTTGACAATTTAGGCTCACAAGTGTTGTCTATACAAAGAATGAATAAATTAAGCCATAAGACAAATTTCTCATCATATGGTTGTTGACAATTGAAGCATTAGTCTTCCCTTGATGCTTGGAGGTCCCTTTTATACTCCCAATTAAATTTATAGCCGTTAAGGACTGTTGGGGTTGAATTGGAGCCGTTAGAGACTTTATTTCCCACCATAAATGCAGTTCTACAACTACCCTTATCGAAACGGTACATACATGTTTTGTAACACAACAAAAAAAGAGCTGTTATACGCATTGAAGAGGCCATATCGAAACATCTTGGTCGTATCAGAACGCCCGTATCGAAACGCCTAGTGTCGTATCAGAACAGAGGATTAATGCATCAGCATGCATTAAAATCATCAGCCACACCTCTATTCTCGATGCTCTACCCAAAATCCACATTTCGACTACCAAACACAACCAAAATCATCTCCAAACTCTCCCAAATCAAAGCCCAACCAAGATCTATCACTTCTAACCATTTATAAACATCAATTAACATCAAAAACCACCAAAAACTCGTCCTTATATCTCCAGCTATGACAGAACACCAAAATCACCTCAAAAACCACCATTCTAGCATACAAAACTTAGAAATCCAAGCCTATTCGGGATTTGATTGATAAAACCTCATTTGTAACATCAAATAACATTCAAAATATATTAAAAATCAACCTCAAAGCAGAGTCTAAAGACAAACCACGAAAATCATCAAGATCTCTTCCAAAATCTTGAGTTTCAACACAATTTCTTGTTTCTAACATTAAAACCACTCAAAAATCATCAAGAAATGATTGATAACTTGGGAATTTCAGTAAAGAACTGATCATTAGAGGAGAAGGACGAAGCTTACCTCTAATTGATGAATTCTCCTTGATTTGGACAAGATTTCTTGGAAAATCAATGTGAAAATTGAGAGGATTTGATGAGGAATTGATTAAGGATCAAAAGGCTATTGAAACCTCATCATTTGGAATGAAAATCAAAGATTATTTGCTGGAGGAAAAGTGTTTGGCTACCAAGAATTTGAGAGAAAATGAAATGAGAGGGAAATTGTGAAAAGTGGTTATGAAAAGTCAAAGTAGTTTTTCTTTTTAATTAGCCTTTAATTCCTTTTAATAAAGCATTATTAAAAACACCCAAATTAAGGAAAAATATGATGAAAAATTTTTTAGGTAAAATTAGCTCCTTAAAGATTCAAAGTTTCAATCCTTTACAAAACAGTCACTATTCCACTTTTGCAAAAACTACGATTTGATCACTACATCGAAATGTAGTATTTCCAAACCTTATTTTGTAAAATTGATTTCACCATAATTATTCACATATTAAATGAGTATTTTTAGACATTTTTCATATTTTTAAAACATCCCGAATTAGGTGTTCCCTAAATCTCCCTTAAAGATCTAAACCGTTCCCAACCGGTCTGATCTGAACCCTAAACCATCTAGGCCCAAAATCGGGGCGTTACAAGTGACCTATGATATTAATACTATCATGTATGAGGGGAAAATCCTATTTTGATCAACCATATCCCACTACATAGAATGTGACATATCCAATATCAATCTTTACAGTTTAGTCAGTTACGACACTCGTTTGATTGTATCAAAATATGTCACTCGAAATGTTGAAATAATGATGATCTCAAGTCTGAGGATCATACATGTAGTTATCACTATGATCAATATCGTGACTGTCACATAATAATCCAAGAAACATGCTCATAACGGGTTAGTTCGGTATGTCGTTCGCTAACATCTACTTATGTATTAATTTTGACATCTCCATGTCAATGACAACACTTTGTCATCAATCAAAAACATATCAGTCTTAATGTATTATTGTTGTCCATGCCCACAATAATACTCGACTAAGGATATTTAAAAATAACCATATTATTATAAGAACTCTATTATAATTCAATTTATTTATATGTGCGCAGAATAATGACTGAAATAATAATGGTTTTATATTAATAAACAATGTAAAATAAGTATATCATTTACAATCATCTTATGATTGGTCTTTGAGCATACTCCAACTGTTGTAAGGTCGAAGGGCTTTCAATATTATATCTCATTTGTTGATCTTGCCACTCACAATTATTGGTTATATCTGCTTTAGTGTAAATCTGAAGCTTCGAATACTTTTTCTATCATATATACGTTGGTACGAACTCAATATAATGCTCAAATCAAATAAGTACAAATTGATGGTGGTGGCGAATTTCGATTTCTTGAAACTACCTGGGAACAGTATGATATTATTCATTTGCATTACTTTTTTCTGAAAGGTGACTTGTATGATTAATTAATATCGGTCATACATAAAGCACATATATGAGCCTCATTAAAAAACCTCTATAAACCTAGTTGGAGGAAAAAGAGTGCATCATATTTGGCTAGAGGCGTACAACAAAACAATAACAATCCAAAGAAAAACTCCCTCCTACCCAGCAAATCAACATCTTGGGCTACAATTGCCCATAACACAAAGTCAAACAATACATTTTTGGTGCACACCCAAGCTAGACCAAGACCCCATCCAATCCACAAAGAGAACTGATGGGCGATAGTGAAATCTCCCAATTAGGACACAATCCCACTAAAGCCGGAAAGATCATTGCATGAACCACAGAAAGGCTGCAAACCTGCAATCAACTACTGAACAAACGGGTAATCATAAAATAAAAATAAAACATATACCACAAACCTTGACCCAGGCCCGACAAAGGTCGAGAAACCAGCTAAAATACTATCATATTGTTGAAATGGCTCTCTCTTTATTAGCTCATGCTGCAATGCCATTAAAATTTTGGTCATATGCGGTTCTAAGTGATGTTTATCTAATAAACAAATTACCCTCAAAGAAACATGGCAATATATCTCCCTTTCAGAAGCTTCATGGTAGGGTTCTAGATTATTAGTTTCTCTGCATATTTGGGTGTAAATGTTACCCACATTTGTGGCCATTCAACATACATAAACTTGATTTTCGGTGCAAAGCCTTTCTTTTTCTTGGCTACTCTCCTCGATATCGTGGGTAATAATGTGTTGATGATACAAGGCGAGTTTTTATTTCAAGAAATGTTGTTTTTCATGAGAAGCTTTTTCCTTGGGCTACTAATACTTCATCTCGTGCAGATTCAACATGTGCTAATATTTCACCTATTGTTCCGGTGTTACCCTTCGATGAGTCATATCAGTTCTCTTCCATGCAGTCACCTGAGTTGCCTCTTGATCCAGTCCATAATAAGGATATTTCAGCTGCTCCTTCACAAATGTCTGATTCCAATAATCACTCTGAGCATTCAGTTAATGCCTCCCATGTGATTTCATGCTCTCTAGTTGATGTTGCTCAAGCTGAGCCTACTTACTTCCCTAAGCAGTCTACTTCCGTGCCTTTTGCTGATCCCACAAGTTGTTAATCTTTCTTGTCGATCCCTGAAGTACCTATGTCTTCTACTCCACAAGTGCAACCTTCTACCTCTTCTAATGTGTATCCTATTTTAACACGTAGTAAGGCTGGTATTCAAAAACCAAAGGTTTACAATGCTCAATATAAAGATATGCCTTCTACTATTCAAGAAGCTCTAAAGCATCCTAATTGGTTAGATGTGGTTATGGATGAATTTAATGCACTCAAGGACAATAATACATGGGAGTTAGTCGAGTTACCCCCTGAAAAGACAACCATTGGTTGTAAATGGTTGTTTCGACTAAAGTACAACTTTGATGGCTCGATAAGCCGTTACAAGGCTCGTCTAGTTTCCAAGGGATTTACTCAAGCCCATGGCCAAGACTATATCGATACTTTTAGCCATGTGATTCGTTTTTACGGCGAATATCGTGATTTTAGTTGTTGTCTCACATCAGTGGTCCATACATCAGGTTGATGTAAATAATGTGTTTCTGAAGGGTGATCTACTTGAAGATGTCTATATGAATCAACTAGTCGAACTTGTTCAACATAAGAAAGATGACACGTTGCTTGTGTGTAAACTCAAGAAAGTATTTTATGGTCTTCGTCAAGTACCACATAATTGGTTTCTAAAGCTCAAGAGTTTTCTTTGTCATCTTGGATTTCAGTCCTTCTCAGCTGATATGTCTCTCTTTGTTTTCAACAAGCCACCGCGTGTAACTCTCCTTGTGGCTCTATCGATGATATTTTGGTCACAAGGAGTTTTGAGAAGCATATCAATTTTGTTATCAATGATTTACGTGTTTGATTCTTCTTAAAAATCTCAGTTATCTTTAGTTTTTCTTGAGGATTGAGGTTCATGCATTAAATACTAGTATGTTCTTTAGCCAGAGAAGTATGTCCTTGAACTTATTCACATAACTGGTGTTATCAATGATAAGATAGCTTTTACACCAATGGCATCATATCCTAAACTCGGCGAACTTAATGGTAAACCATTAGCTGGTGTGTAACAATATTGTAGTGTGGTGGGTGCCCTCCAATACGTTTTTCATACTCGACCATATCTATCTTTTACAATGAACAAAGTCTCTCAATTTATGCAAAATCCATACATGATTCATTGGAAGATTGTGACGCGTATCCTTCGTTACTTGAAAGGAACACTTGATTATGGCGTATGATTTTCTTCTCAGCCCATAGATTCGTTGATGCTTACAGTCTATTCCGATGCAGATTGGGGTAGTAATGTTGATGATCACCGATCGACATCAGGGTTTTGTATTTATCTTGGTGCCCATATTGTATCATGGAGCTCAAAGAAGCAAAGAGTTGTTTCGAGTTCCACATCCGAAGTATAATATAAGAGTTAAGCTTATGCAACTTCAGACTTGATATGGATTAAATCTGTTCTTGGTGAAATGGAGCTTAGTTTGTCGGATGTTCCAAAAATATGGCGTGACAAAATCAGTATTGTTTCATTCGCAGCCAATTTAGTTCAACATGTTAAAACAAAACATATTGACCTGGATTTGCATTTTGTCAGGGAAACGGTGGTTGTAGGAAATCTTCAAGTTAACTATATACCAGCTCGCAAGGCCAGCTATAAGGGAGAGCACCGCTAAGGGCCCCCAACTAGGATAGGACCCCTAAAATTTAATTATTCGTATTTTCTGATTTTTTTTAAATTTATCAAATAATTAAATTAATCTACTTGTAAAAACTTAATTCTTTTTCCAAAAATAAATCAATAAATTTAAAAATGGAAATAATGTGTCTTAAATATTAAATTAATTGTATAAAGTGATGAGATGAATAAATATCATCTGCCCCTTTTTGGTGCCCCATCCTACGCCCAAACACTAAAAAAATTAAAATTTAAGCTCTAATCCTAAATTCTAAATCCTAAATCTTAAACTCTACGCCAATAACTATAATCTTAAACCCTAGCCTTAAACTATAATCCTAAACTATAAACTTATTTTTTATTGTTGTAGCATAAATAGGGGCACCAAAAAGGATAGAAGATTTCTATTGGTCTATCTTCGTTGTATAATGGTTTATTTTTAATTTTCGCTCAGGGCTCTGAAAATCTCCGAACACCCTTCAAACAGCTGATAGCCTTACTAAACCACTCGCTCTACAGTAATTTGAAGTATTTCGACAGCAATTGAATGTTTTGAGCCTGGCTGCAGTTCAAGAAAAAGAAAAGGAAAACAGTAAAAATGTTGAAGGATACACAAACGTCCAATTGTGCTGGAGGATAAGCTGGCAAATGATTGAAAGCTGTTGAATCTGTTACAACAATTCAACAATATTTTTGACGAAAAAATAGTGATCGTTCTAGAGATAAAACAGTTGCATTCTTCCTCTATGAAAGGGAATCTTCTTCTTTTTTAAAAGGCGGTGTGATTTCAATAAATGAAAATTCTTTGAATATTTTCTCTGAAATTTCTTTTAATTTTATGTTTATCTCTTATACACCTTTTGCTATATTTTAACACTGACCATAAAAGTTCATATTATCTTATCTTATTTTGTATAAATTAGACTTTTAATATGGAAATGTAATATTTATATTTAATAAAAAAATATTTTTTTGTTATTTCGTTAGTAGCCTCTTTGTTGATTAATTTTGATATTTCATTAGAAATATGAGAGAAACATTGGAAACCGAAAACGCAACAAAAAAATTATGATTATACAATCGACATTAGCCAAAGTCAAGGGAGAACCTTTATGAAAACCAGTGAGGACCTTGGTCCCTACCAAAATTTAATAAATTGACATTTAGTCATTATAAATTTTAATTTGACCCATTCAAAATATTTAAAAAATATTATTATATTTTAAAATTTCAAATACTTTTTAATAAATGTCATAACATTTTTAAAAAATTTCCATTAAGCCCCATTTTAAAAAAAAAAATAGTTAAGCACCTAAATTTTAAGAAAATTTTAAACTAAATCGTTTCAAAAAACTTAAAATTTTTAATATGAACTTAAAAAAATTCAAATAAGCCCTCTCAAATTAAGTTGTCAAGAACTGCCCTTGATCAAACATCAATCAATAGTCGAGCAACACTTAGTCAGCATCGGTCGACGATTTTTAATGTTGTAACTAGTACCAAAATAACTATTCCTAATTTTAAAATACTTTGCTCTATCAACATATGTTATTCATACAACAATTTTAATCGTTTATCAAAGTTCATAAAACCACACCAGAATGTCAAAATATTTAAACATATACTAAAATGTATATTGTCTAATGTTATATCAAAATATACACTCAAATACTTGAATTGTATGGATAAACTTAAATTTATAATGATTTACCAAAATATGTATAAACAAAAAGCTTTTTAACGTTAGCCGCTCTATAATGTTTTTTAACCTAGCCACTCTCTTTCAAATCTCTATTGTTTTTATTCTTTTGATTGATGGTCAGCAATTAATTTTAATATTGGTTGTCAACCACCAGGTCTATTGTTTTTCTTGTTTTTTCTCATGTTTTAATAAGAATTTCTGCCCTTGAGGCACGCTTTCTTCTGTCCTCGCGACACGTTTTTCTTTGATTATTTTATGGTTCGTTTCATCTGTCCTTGTGGCATGATTTACATCATACTTTAGCAGTTGATTGGTGCTCGTACAGAGATCTTCACGGCGCTAATCTATGATTATGATTCTGTCGATGGTCTTAAAAAGATAGATCTCCACTCAGTTGATGGTTGGTTGTCGATGTAAAACGTCTCGTTTGGATAGAGACAAGAGATTTAAGAAGATTTCTGAATTTTGATATGCTAATCTCGATGGAAGTATCTGCTTTTCTTTGCATAGTTGTACGAGACTTTTAGTGGACTTGTCCATTTTTTTTTTATATATTGTATTATATTATATTTCACGGTGATTAAAATAATTCAGATCCGATTGTAAAAAAAAATTTAACGTTGTGCAAAAATATATAGATGAGACCCATAATTTCTGTCGCTTTTTATCAAAATATGTATCCATTAATCAAATTCAAAACAATATACTAAAATATTCGGTCAAATACCTACATTTTCATAGTGCATCAAGATATTTAACTATTAACAAAAAAAATGTAAACTCAAATATTAAAATTATGATTTAACAGTTAAATAAGTGCTCAAATTATATTTTTTAGATAGGAATTTAAACTATATTTTAGGCCAAATAGGTCCAGTGTTTCATTCTATAATTTATTTAAGGTTTTTTCATGAACAACCTTTAAAAAGAATTGTTATCCAGTCAAAACATGCCACATGACATGTTTTTTTATATATATTTTTAAGTTCTGAATTTATGTAAAAATCTGAATTTCTTTAAAAACCTCAAACTTTTAATTTCTTTCAATCAAACCCCTAAATCACATCTCTCTCATCGTCCAGTATCCCCACAAGACGGTGGTTCACCGTTCATCACCAAAAGTATTGTGTACCTCATTGTTCGACATCCGCCATCCTCTACCGTCAGTAGGAACCCAATCGAAGTCTTTTTTTATTCTTTGTTGGGTGTTCTTCGACAATGAAATCGGCGGTTCATTTGTCGATTTTTCACGACAAGATGATGAGGCTTTCAGTAGAGAGGGTCCGATGAAGAAAAGGGTGACCAGTGGTGGTACAATCGGTGGTCGGAGTGGAGGAATTTAAGGTTAGAGTTGAGTTTTCTTTTAGAGAAAATAAAGATTGTTGGGTTAATTAATATATTTTATTATTTTATTATTTCATTTTTCAAATTTTAATTTCAAAAAATGATAAACCATGTCACGTGTTCGAATTTCACTTGGTAATAGAAAAAATATAATGTTTGTCACGAAAAAACTTTAAATGAGTCACAAAATAAAACATGATGTACCTATTTGGCCCAAAATGTAGTTCATGCACCTATATGAAAAAATGGTATAGTTTTGGCACTTTTTTCACTATTAAGCCTAAAATTATTGGCACTATACTAATGGGGTTGGTCTAAGTGGTAAATAGTTTGGTATCGCTTAAACAAATTTTTATCCTAAAAATTTCGCAATAAAACTCACCCAGTAAAATCAGGTGTACAATGCAGGTCAGTCTAGATTTATCAGGTAAAGTCCTAATAAATTAAGAGTACAACAAAAAATTATTAGCACCACAAATTTTTTTGTTAGAAATTTTGACGTTAGAATAACACGTGACCGAGGAAAATACAAATCAAAATTTAAAATTGTGATATATTTTTATAAATATTGGTATCTTCGTAACATTTGGAAATTTTTTTATCATCGATATTTAATTTATCAATTGATTAATTTAAATTTAATATTATAAAAATTTATTATGAAAAAATTCCTTTAAATCTAATTGCTTTATTCACCCGGTAAAACTTTGAGCATTTAATTTTATTTAAAAAATCTAATATCTTATATAAGTAGACTAATTAATTGGTAAACGGTTTATTTCATAAGCAACATGTTTCAGCTTTTTTTATTGGCTCTCCGGTTTTTCAAAATTTGATATCGATTAATATGAACCGACTCGTGTCGCACACCTAATTTTAGTAGGTGAGTCTTTCAACAAAAAAAATTTACATACATAAAGTTTTAAACTCGAGACCTATTTAAACGATATCAAAATACTTCTGAGTTAGATTAACCCCGTTTGGTTCAGCCTTTTTAACCTTTTGTTTTAAACCGCACGCACGGTTGAATCCACTTTATGTCTGGGTTGTCCCCCACCCCCACTGCCAATAATTCTTCTCTGTCTCTTGGGACCAACTGGTTGCACGTGCAATCACCTCTCATTTTTTTACTTTACATTTGCTTTTTTCTTTTATCTAATACTTTACACTTATTACATATTTATATATATATATAATAAATTAGTTTGTGTTCTAATATTTATATTTATATTCTTTAATTATTTTCATATAATATTTTTAAATCTAAATGCAATAATGTTTGAAAATTCAAGATATATAAGAATTTTAAAATACAATACAAATTCGAGATAAAAGATAATTTTGTATACAGGTAATCAAAATATAGTATAATAAAGATAAATATATTATTTTTAATTATACATGTTATGCAAAATTTGAGTATCAATTAATAAATTCTTTTAGGAAAGACATAATAGATGTAATTTTATTTGTATTTTATATTAAAAACTTATATATAGCAACAACAAGTTAGTCTATTAGGATGAAGTACTAGATTTTTTATTCAATGCGAGAGGTTTGAATTTTGAAGTTGTAAGGGCTAGCCTCATAATGAATATTTACAGTACTAAATTCGAATTAACCAATCAATAAGTTGAATATCGATAGTTAAAAAAAAGTTATATGTAATTTCTAATGCTCGCAGGCCAATTATTTATGCGAGTTACAATTATAAGCCGTTCACATTACGATTTTTATTATTATTTGCAAAATCTCGTTACTCATTCACCTCAACTATTTTTCTCTAAATGTTGCAATAAGTCAATAACAAGAAAACGAAATAAACAAATTGGATAATATTTTTTTTAATTTTTTCTTTTGTCACCGTTCCCACTCACATTTTATGTCCCATTCTACTGCTTTTTTTCTAATCATAATCTATTTTCATGTTTTGTTCATCATGAAATTACAGTGAACCTGTAATCATAAAAGAAATTAATTTACTATCATTAATATTCTTTAATCCAACAAGTTATTAATTGAATAATCAAGTCTCTATCCCTCTTCTCTTTACGGAGTCAAGTCGTGTTTGAAAGACTTGCAAAAGGAAAATAAAAACATGTTTTTTTTTTCGATTAATAGGGAAAAAGCGTCTAACACATGCCTCGTTAAAAAACCTCCTAAACCTAACGGAGGAAAAAGAGTGCATGTGTCAGAGCTACAAAGAAAACGAGACGAAAGCAAGCAACAAAGACAACAAGAACTCCAACCATTAGCCTATGCCTACCGACTGAACATTAACATCATTGTACCTATCCGAGTCAAGTAAGCTCAATATATCCGCAGGAGGCACCTCCCACGTCCTCGTGCACAATCCGGCATCTCGAATCTCCTTCGCCAACCAATCCGCCACGCAATTTGACTCCCGATTGACACACTCAAAAGAGACCTCCCAATCACGTTGAACCATATCCACAATAGCAACAACAAGGGCATTATCCGTACGTATCGTGGAGTTATGCAAGACAAGACTAATCGCCTCGCGACAATCTGATTCAATAATAACTTTCCGAAACCCAGCGCTCCATCCACGAAGCAACCCTTCTAATATCGCCCAAAGCTCCGCCATCAAAGCCGAACAGCAACCAACATGCCGAGCAAAGCCGAAAACCCAAACGCCATCACCCATGCGACAAACACCTCCCAAAAATGCCTCCCCCGTCGAGATATTAACCGCACCATCAACGTTAATTTTCACCCATTCACTCGGAGGACATTTCCAATGGTTCCTTCGCGATAAAACCCGAGACATGGAGGGTCCAACACCCTCGGCCGATGCATGCGCTAACTTAACGTCCTCCAAATACCTTAGACTCGCAAACCGCAAATCCTCCTTTCAACAAACTCCGGATCAAAAAGCTTCTTGTTCCTCCTCAGCCACAATTTCCAGCAAATAATCGGAAACAACAGTTTCCAATCCTTGCCATGCGCGCCGCTAAACCCCTCGCTCGTTACATTTTCCATCAACCAGCCGCCCAAGTCTAAATTAAAAAAGGCACTGTTCTCGTCAAAGTATGTACGCCACACCCCGCGTGCAACACTACAGTCCCGCAACACATGGAGAACATCCTCAACCCCATTACCACAAATACTACACCGATCCTCATCCGTCATATGTCGTCTCGCTCGTTCCGTGTTTGTGAGTAACCTTTCCCGTGCAACAAGCCACAAAAAGGTGCGTATCCGATAAGGTAATTTCAACCTCCATAACAATCTCCAAATCCCCGTCGACACTGCAACATCAGCCCCCGATAAAGCTCTATATGACGACTTGACAGTAAACCGATGATGTTTGTCATCATACCAACCAAGCTGGTCGGGGCCAAGATGACCGGCCGGTGGGTAACACGCCAACACCCGCTGAACTATCTCCTCCGGCAAGACCGCATGGAGGGCCTCCACATCCCAACTTCCGTCGTTCGTCGTGTAGGCTACTACCGGGCATGGTTCCGGCTGTATCTCATCATCGATGTAACCTACAAGCTGTCCTACCTCATCAAGCCATGAATCGTACCAAAAATCGACCGTACACCCATCCCGGACAATCCACCTCATACCTTCGATCACCTTATCCCACACGTTGCTAATCCCGGCCCATAAACGACTACCATTCCTCACCGATATACTCCCCGGCAATGCACCTTCCACCTTATATTTGGCACGAACAACACGTACCCAAAGTTTAGCATTTTCCGTTAGAATCTGATATCCCAATTTCATAAGGAAAGAATGATTAACTAACTCTAAGTTCCTCAAGCCAAGGCCTCCGTCAAGCATGGGTTTTTGCATCTCCTCCCAACGAACAAGATTAATTCCTTTGTGATCTCCACTGCTTCCCCAAATAAACCTTCGGATAAGCTGTTCAATCTCCGTACAAACACATTTCGGCAGCCAAGAAGCTTGCATCGTATACGTAGGAATCACCTGTAAAACGGACTTTGCCAAAGTAACACGCCCAGCGAACGCAAGGGTCCGCACCGATCTCGAGGTTAACTGGTCTTTCACTTTATCAATCAGATACCTGTAAGTCACCCGAGAAACTCTATTATGGAGAAGCGGTATCCCCAAATACTTTCCCAGGTCCGCAACTTCGGAGAAACCAAACCCACTAACAATAGAAGCCCTCAAATGAACAGATGTATTATTCGAAAAGAATATATTTGTCTTAGGTCTGCTGACCTTGTGACCTGAGGCCTCACAGAAAGAACCGAGAACACGACTAATAACCTGCATTTGCGCCATGCTAGCTTCAGAAAATAAAACAATATCATCCGCAAAAAATAAATGCGAAATACCGGGTCCACCCCGACTCAATCTGATCTCCGACCAACTTCCATTTGCAATCTCCACGTCAATAGCCTGCGATAACCGCTCCATACACAGCACAAAAATATACGGTGACATCGGATCTCCTTGGCGGATCCCACGGGTGGGTCTGAAACTATCCGTCAACTCTCCATTCCAGCTTATGCTAGTTGTAACGGATGTTATACAACTCATAATCAAATGAACGAAATCCCCAGGAAGCCCAGCATCAACTAATGAATCAGCGATAAAACCCCATTCCAGCCTATCATAGGCTTTCTCCAGATCAATCATCAAAGCCATCCAACCTTTACGCCCGCGTTTACTATGCATCGTATGAATAACCTCCTGCGCTAAGATCACGTTATCCATGATATTCCTGCCCGGAACAAAACTAACCTGAGACGATGAAACCAAATGAGGCATCAGCGGCTTTAACCGATTGACAATCACCTTGGTCAAGATTTTGTACACCACCGAGCACAAGCCGATCGGCCGAAAGTGTGCAAAGGACTCCGGCGGCACCACTTTTGGAATTAACACCAAGATCGTCTTATTCATTTCATCACAGACCTTCCAGTGAGTAAAGCAATCCCGAACGAAACCAATAACACTCTCCTTCACTACTGGCCAATTTCTCTGATAAAACATCGCATGCACACCATCAAAACCAGGAGCTTTCAAAGGCTCCATATCAAACAAAGCTCTTCGCACCTCCTCCACCTCAATCGGCAACACCAAACTCGACCGCTCCAGGTCCGATAAGCGCGCAAAACGCCCACGGATATTCCATTGCGGTAGCCTAGCGGTAGACGCTTTGAACAGCTGACGAAAGAAATCCACCACGCCTTGCTTAATCTCTACACTATCATCACTCCATGCCCCATTATTAAGCTTAATCATAGTCACCTTCCGACGACTCTGTCTTGCCTTAGTAGTACAATGGTAGAAACGCGTATTCCGATCACCATCGCGAATCCACTGTGTCCGGGCACGCTGAAACCACAAACTTTCTTCTTGTGCTAATACATCATTCAACTCCTTCTTCAAGGCAACCTCCAGCTCATCCAGGAAAACACTCGGAGAAAATTCTAACTTCTTCTCGATCCCTTGTATCCGGGCTAAAAGGCGGGCTTTCTTCTTATTGATATCACCGAAAACCTCTTTATTCCATATACTCACCTCCTTCGTAAACTTATCGAGATTAGCCCTGATGTCCCCAGTAGAATTCCATACATTAGCCTACATGTCAGAAAAACCCGGATAATCTTGCCATGCAGCAAGGTACTTGAAATTCGCACGGACCTTAACAGAACTAGACGGCTTTCCAACCAATAAGATCGGGCGGTGATCAGAACCAATCCTCGCCAAATGGTACACGCACGAATCCAGCCAATTCTCCCACCACAGATCGTTACCAATACATCGGTCAAGCCTCTGATGGAGGGTTCCACGCCTCCAAGTGAACCTTGGCCCATGAGCATCCAAACACTGCAAACCTGACTGAAGTAAAAACTGCCCCATCTTCCTGCAAACACCATCCCGCTTGCTTGAACCACCAAGACGATCCGCGACACTGGGGATGGCATTGAAATCCCCTCCCAAGACCCAAGGCTGATCAGGCTGCGGTTGCAAAGCGGTCAACGCGTTCCACAGCTGACCCCTACGTCTACTATCCGGACTCCCATAAACCACCGTCAAAATATACTGTTTCCGACTAACCTGATGCACACACCTTGCATGAAAAAACTGATGAGACAC
The DNA here is from genome assembly GCA_958450335.1 of Hibiscus tridactylites. Classification (NCBI taxonomy): domain Eukaryota; kingdom Viridiplantae; phylum Streptophyta; class Magnoliopsida; order Malvales; family Malvaceae; genus Hibiscus; species Hibiscus tridactylites. The sequence goes on along the minus strand of OY288276.1, from coordinate 15,283,505 downwards.
CGCTAGCACATCAACACAAACTGTATCCTTCCAAAGAACCCAAATTCCTCCAGAGAAACCACAAGCTTCAACCCGGAAAGAATGCCCAAACCCATGCCGATGAATAAACGCATCCGCTTTCCTTCCACTGATACGAGGCTCCATCAAGGCCACAATATCAGGATTCTGTGTTCTAACAATTAACTTCAAATAACGGTTAAATTCAGGGACTGACGCGCCCTGGACGTTCCAAAAAAGTACTTTAAACATAATAACAAATGAAAAGGTGAGGGTAACAGGAATCAAACCGTCCTTCCTTTGTCCTCGAACACCGTGTTATCCCGCCACTGAACTTTCCCCCGGTCTTCCGTCAACGGCGAGGGTGGGGGTAGGAGATTCGCCACGCTATCAGAAGGTTTCTCCTTTAACTCAGCCGTCATCTTTGATATCCACTTACCAACATCCACAACTTGATCATTATTAGGATTTTTATTCTCTTGTCGCGCCGCTAGAATCTTCTTAACAACATACGGGCTCTTACGTGCCGCGGACTTAATTCTCGAAAGCCGCCGCTCAGTTGATACTACCCCACTACCGATAGGACCACCGTCCCAGCCTCCTTGTGTTCCTTTTTCCGCTGCACTCGAACCTTGTGGACTCACCTTAACAACCGTATGATTACGAGGGTCCAAACTGCTAGTAACTGGAACCACAATTTCCATCGAAGCTACCTCCTGCGCTAAGCGCTGATCACCACTACCATCGGTATTGCCATTAGCCTCCCTCACCAAATCAATAGAATTCCGCTGAGCCCCCTCCGCATCATACGAGGAACTGCCTTTTTCTAAAGTCCCCGTTTGCGTCGTTATCGGTTGCGGAACCACCACCGCGGCTTTCCCCTTCTTGTTACTGCTATTTGCTACCAACTTCTTCTTCGCCCCATCCGAATTCCCTACCATAACTGGAGGATCCAGCCGAATTGGGTTAGACACCGCATTCCCCGTACTATTCCCATTCTCAACATCCATAATTCGAAGTGCCTCAAACCGGCCACCTTTAACACTCCTATCGGTTTTCATACCAGCACCTAGCCGAGCCCCCTCACTCACATTGCTATTCCTCCGTTGCCGTCGATTCATAACTTGCATCCACGGCCCAAATTTCTCTTCCTCTGCTTGAGCCTCCGATTCACAAGCCCCGGAAACCTCGTGCTGCGCGGTCGCACTTATCGGTTTGCAAGCCTCAAGAGTATGTCCATACTTGCCACAAGTGAAACAAATAATCGGCAACCCCTCATACTCAAGCCGTTGCTTCCGGCCATCAATAACAATATACGGAGCTAGCGGTTTGTTCAAATTTACCACTATCGCCAAACGCGCAAACCGTCCTCTCTTTCCTTCCGCCGTATTGTAATCAACTTGCACCACTTTCCCCAAAGTACCAGCAATGTATCGGAAAATACTCTTAGTATAGTAACGATACGGTAGACCCGACAAACGTACCCAAACAACAATTTGCTCAGGATGATCAATCGACATCGAGAAACTCCTACTCCACGGTTGCACCGTGAGATAGGAACCATAAATCAACCAAGGCCCGCCAGTCAACACTTTCTCACAATCCTCCTCCCTAGCAAACCTAACAAGAAAGTAATCGTTATCCAAATCGATCAACGATATCTCCCCACTAGGGTTCCACAAGCTTTTAATACGCGAAAGCAAAGCGGCATATCCTATCGATCGACCCAAAAGTCTAACCACTACCGAATTCACCAACTTTGCATCAATTTCAGAGTGAAGTCGTTCCGAAAAATCAATGGTTGGAGTACCCTCGATAAAACGTACCTTCACATCTTCTGGACGTAACTCAACGTCCAATTCAGAGATCATATCCACCCCGGAGTTCTCTCTGTTACGACCAATCACGACGTCCCGGAAATTCAACTTCGCACAAGGTGGTCCTGTCACGTCGGAAGAGCTGGGAACCGCCTCCTTATCCCCTGAACCGCTATCCGTATCACAAACCATCGCCTCCATAGCATTGTCCGCCCCAGACCTTCCTTCGCACCCCGTTTCCATCTCCTCCTCCAACGACTCCTTCGCACCTTCTAGCGTCGAGATCATCTGCCCACCCGGTGTCTCAATAGTCAGTGGTATAGTCTCGATGGATTCTGGCGGCCGCCCCACCAGTTCGCCAGGAGACGGCAGCAAACCATCCGAAGCAGCGTGCCGGCTAGGGTTAAGATTTTCCTCCGAATTCTTCGGAGCAGACATATCCAGACCTTTTTACTTTTATGTTGTTTTGTGAAAATAATTCAATAAATAAAAACAAAGTTCGTGCGAGAATGTGATATCTCAACAACGAGAAATTATTATATGAGTTCAATTTACCACGTCATTCGTGGTCCTAGTCAATAAGGTATATTCATCTCATTTAATTTTTAAATAATTACCCACCTTTTACCGACATGTAGAAAAGAGATGAAAATTCATCGTGAAAATTTTTGAGATGAATGAACCTTATTGATTGAGATCCAGATAGCGTGGTGAGTCAGGTCCATCTAATAATTTTTTTCACCAACCAACGGTGATTGAGATCCAAACTTCAAACTCATCTAATCCAAATTAAATTCTGAAAATTTGAAAGTAAACTAAAACACGGAGATCGTGCAATCTGAGGGAATCTCTATAAATTTAATCCCAAACTTTTAATCATGGGTTAAAAAAATCATATCTGATTTTATATTTACTTATATTGTGTTAAATTCATTTAGTTATACAATAATTCATTGTTATTGGAAAAGTGAGATAAATGGATGAAATTAACAGTAGAAAATGTGAAGATTATCATTTGGAGAAAAAAAAGATAAGGAAATAATCGTAGTCATTTATTATCATCATCCAACGGTAAAAAAATGTAAAACTAAATGAGTTTTACACCATGTAAGTGAATTCTAGCCCATATTTATTATCATAACAGTAATTTATGGTTTAGTAGAGGCCTAGAAGCATTGTGGTTGCATATTTGTAAACTTACACTGTTGTGGTGCACCGCGCCACACTAGATCTGGCTCCATAGGGTGCACTACAGCATCCGTGCGCCTGCGCGCATTAGATCCCGCTCCTAGGGTGCACCCAGCTTACCATGCGCTTGTGCCACACCAGATCATCAGACTGTTGACCAGACCATTGACCATCCTTGATTGGTGTTGACCGACCGTTTACTTTTTTCGGGGGACCCTACCTGGGGGTTTCTCGATGTTCTTAGTCTGATTGTGTAATCTGTTTCGCTAAATTCGAACTCGATAAGTTGTTTTTATGCATTTGACTTTGTGAATTTAATAGGGGGTGCATGTAATTAATGTGTTTTCGTATTTGTTTTTATATGAGGATTATTCGAGATCAAATATCATATCAAGTGGAATATTCGGGAATCTTGGATGAGGATTTTAGCGATATCGGCTTAAAGTTAGTACACATTGAACTTCTATTGCTTCATGAGCATCATAAATGTGGTTGATTTGCGTATTAGTATCCGCAAAATAGGTAGAAGATAAATAAGCATGAGTATGGACCGGTTTTTATGAGATTCAATAATTATGAAATGCATGATGATGTCGTGGATATGATGTGACTCGTGGAGGCTTTAGAGACTGTGTAAGGTCGTTTGAGACGCTCGTATAATTATTTAATGATTGTTCAACCGATTGAAATAATTGTGATGACGTGTATGCTTGTTCGAATAGATTGATGAGATTTGATGGAAATTATACTAAATGGACAAATAATTGGTAATATTCAAATAAGTGATCATAAAATTGAGAATTGATATTAAATGATTAAACGCGCTAGAAAACAAACCCTGATGTCTTCCATAAGCTTTAGGAATCAAATGAAGTATAGTAAGTATCGTAATTCAAGGAAATTGTGTGAACACGTGAATAGGGCATCGATACGAGCTTTGGCCATATCGGTACTTGTGGAAATCTAGGATTTCCAGTAAGTAGTTTTTGTATCGGTACACATGTGAGTATCGATACTTGAGGGTACCGAATCAATACTCGAGTTCTACCTGATACGCTAAATAATCAATAAATGTAATATAAGGATGAAAATGTATGTGTATATTAATAATGGAATTATGCCATGATAAATGAGATAGCGTGGATTAATGAAGATAATAAACAAGATTAATTATATACTTTTCCATAATGTATTAACATCTCGGTAATGTAAAATAAATGATGTGATGATGGTTAGCAATAATAGGGGGTCCTTGGGATCGCGTTGCTTGTATGTCGGATAGGCATTTTATTGGTTGAGTCTTCTTGATTGATGGGATCTGGATATCCAGTGAGAGTTTGAGAGTATTGCAACACCATGGTCGAAGATTTTTGAATGTAGGATCCTGATGTTGTGTGGACACGAGCCTCATTTGATGGTGCTTGATGAGAGATCCCGAGCATGGATGTACGATCCCGATGTTGTGTGGACGTGGGCGTCACTCTAGGTTTGTGGTATGACTTGTGTGCTTTTGCTTGGATGATTTGGGAGATCCCAAGTATATTTGGGTCTTGTGGGCCATGTATGATGATTGCTATGATGAGAGCATGTGTTTAGGCAACCAGTGGTAGCGTTATGTGTTTATTTATCTCTCCTTGTTGCTCGTACTAGCTTGCATGCCTATGTTTATGATTAGCGTGAAGTATAATAGAGTAAATGTGTACAATTGAGCTTTGTAAGCTCGGTGCTCGGAATCATTGTTTTCGTGCGTAGGTTGATTGTTGGATCGTGGGTTCGATGAGTGCTATTAGTACGAGATTCCAGCATTAGGAGACTTTTAGAATATGATACTTATGTTTTGTGGGCTATGTATTCATAGGACCCTACGTGGTCGAGTCTGTAATTCTTACTTTTGAAATTGTATTAATTAATTCAAAACGTTTAAATGTTTTAAATCTAAATTGGAGCTCCTTTGTACTGTTTTATTTATTTATCTGTATTTTCAACTATTGGCTTTAAATGATTTTCGAGAAATACCTTGTTGGGTTAAACCCAGTTTGAGAAATATTTATGGTTTTGGTTAGAGACCCAATTGTTACATCCAGGTCGGGGTGTTACAAATTATGTTAGTCGTGTCATGGATATTGAAGTGTCATGTGAATAAAAGTGTAAATACCATAAGATATATTTATAATTCAATGAGGGGAAGAGTTATACATATTTAATAGTTGATTTAACAATCAATTATATAAAGAGGTAGTGGTCCCCAAGAAATAGGTTAACTTGTTTTTCTCTCCTTTTCTGTCAAAGAGTTTTACGTCAAGAGATAATCTATCTTCATGGAAGATCACAACCACCTTTTAGGCGATCTCCATCAAAGGATTCAAGGTTCTCAGTCCATCAATGAATTCAAGTACACTACCGCATCTAGTATTTTTTTAATGATTTGACATGATAGGTCACTAGGTTAAATTTTATATTTACTTGTGGTTTGGTTCTAACAGTCTTCTCTTTCATTTTTATACAATTATTTCATCTAGAATTCCTTAAAATATCTCTTTTTCTTCATTAGAATTATCCTTCAACACTTATTCTAACTTTTCTTTTTGTTAAAAGTAGGACAATTAACTTCAAGTTTCCGAGTACAATTTGAAACCCTAGCAAGAAAGCACCATCTTATGTCAAAAATGTTGTAGAGATCAACCATCTGAATCAAAAATAGAGGAAGAATTTTGACAAATCTTAAATGAAGATTTTATCAGGCGACGGAGTATTGTGGACAAACGACAACAAATGATGAAAAACCAAGAATGAAAATTGATGAAGAAAACACGTGATATATTCATCGATGATAAAAAATAAAAATATCCATCAGATCAAAGAAAAAAAACTTCAATCGAAAAAAAAAACTCATCAAATCAACCAATCACAAGCAGCGAACAACAATGGAAGCCGGTTTGACGCTGAAGCTAATGATTTTAATCTATTTCAAATCAAAGTTGAATATGAAGTCACGGTGGAGTGGTCGATCCAATTCATATCTACGTCGTAGATGAAGACATCGACTAATGAGATCAAAATTATGGACGAAATGACGAAGAAAGTAACAAACAAGTCGGTAAATCACACAACGAGCAAACGAATGATCATGGCCAACGAATAGATCTTCAGCGATGATAACGACGACCTCAATAGTCATATCAAAAAAAGCTTTAATATCATGTGAGAATGACAGGATTGGTTGCCATAGTAGACTATGAACGGTGGTGGATGGTGATGAATCACAAAGGGGAAAGAGTGGTGATGAAAAGGAACATGTAGGGTTTAATGGAACCAGAAATATATATCATATAATTTAATTAAAATGGATCAACACACTTACAAAATCCAATTTATCACAATTTTTGCATAAATGTTGTGTTTTATTAATCCAAGAAGCAACAATCTACTACACAAAACATATAAGTTCCCTATTGAAAATCAAAATTGTTGGGAAACGTCGGTACACCCCATGGCGCAGCGAAAAAATTATATGGCGTATTACACCAGTGATCTATATACGAGGAACGAATCCATAATGAAAAGGGATGAAACGTTACCTTAATTAAATTTGAAAAACCACAGGGAGTTAGGAGAATCCATTTCGCCTAGCACGATATCGAATCCAAGTCGTCACAATAGTGTTTCAACCTCTACGCAGTCCACCCGAACAATATTTTTTCTTCTCTAACTGTTAGAGAGGTTTTTCGCAAAAGCATACTTTGTTTGCTAGACCTTATGCATTTATATAGCATTCAAAACTCTAATTCTAATTAAATTCTAATTCTTTAAATATACAATATATTTAATCGAATATAATTAAATATGTAGAATCTAATTCTACTTCAATCTGGTTTCTTTAGGAATATATATTAATAATATATGATAATTACAATAATTATCTAGTATTAATATATATAAACGAAATTATCTATAATTACAATAATCATAATAATTTTGATTTTTACTTATTTCGTGCACAACAAGTTTGTATACATGTTATCTAGTCGATATTTGTTCGTTTCATAGGGTGTGACCATTGTAGGTTCATGTAATGTTAGCAATAATATCTAGAACAATTATAATATTACAAGCAATGAGTGTCATCTAGTAATACATCATTGCTACCTACGTTACAGGAAGTCGTGGTTTGACATAACCTTTTTCGTGATTAATTATTTTAATGTATTACATCGTTTTGTCCTTATATCTAGATCCGACACAAGTCATGGAATAGTCACACGTGTATAGTCCATCTAATATTTCTTGATATCATGAGTATACATAAACGAATAACTATGATATCTCATATCAATTTATTCGAGCATTGCCATGCATTTTTAGTCTACTCAATCAAGTGGCCTATGATATTGCTCCTATTATGTATGATGGATAAATCCTATTTTGATCAACCATATTCTGCTGCATAGATTGCAATGTATCCAATATCAGTCTTTATAGTGTAGTCAATTACGACACACGTTTGATTGTATCAAAATATATCACTCACAATGTTGAAATAACGATGATCTCAAGTCCAAGGATCATACATGTAGTTATCACTATGAGCAATGTTGTGACTGCCACATAATAATCAAAGAAACATGCTCATAGCGGGTCAATCCATTATGTCATTCTCTAAAATATACTTATATATTGATTTTGAAATCTCCATGTCAAGGACAACACTTTGTCATCAATCAACTACATATTAGTCTTAATATATTATTATTATTATTGTTGTTGAGTTGATCACACAATTGCAAATGGCCAAGAGGGGGTGAATTGACGATAAAAATTTTGGTGGGTGAAAATGTGGAAAAATAAAAACATGACACAAAACAATTAGAGTGGTTCAAGTTCTTCAAAGAACTCTACATCCACTACCTTAGTTCCCACTAAGGATTTTCAACCAATTCACTACTTGAATTCTTCCCCTTTTCTTGGATGAAAAGGGAACCTTACAATTTGATTAAGCTTTCTACCCAAAGCTTAATCCATTTACTATTACAAAGAGAAGTATTTGGTAAACTCTAAAAGTTCCTCTCAAAGGATGAATGTTTACCCAATTACAACTTCACACTCCCCAAACTCACAATAAAATATTACAATTGAGAATACAAGAGTTGGGTACAAGAATTTGACTCTAAATGTACAAAGTTTGGATTTGAGTGCTTTGATGTTGCTTGTAGGTTCAATAGTTGTTGTTTGTTCAATTGAGACTTGTTTTTATACCCTTGCATTGAATTCTAGCCGTTTGGGTAGTTGGGATCATCAATAGAGCCGTTGGGATGCAATTTCCTAAAATAAATGCAGCTTTGCTTCCTACCATATCGGTACGGCTAGGGGCGTATCAGTATCTGTATCAAAGAGGAAAGAGCTATTGTGACTGAAAACATCGCGTATCGATACACTTAGAGGGCGTATCGGTACGGTTTTTAAGGGGCGTATCGATACGGAATTTGCTCACTGGAATCCCAACTTTGGTTTTGATAAAGAGCGTATCGGTACGATATAACGGTCCTTTAAATTTTGGGATACCAACTAACTAACAAGCCAACGATAAAAAATTAAATGCAAATATTTTGCAAAGATAAGCAAATTGTATCGATGTGGTTGCAATGCGTATCGGTACGATATCATTTAAAGAACTGCCCAGATGAATATCGTATCGATACGAGGTAATATTGTATCGGTATGCTATGGTCTATTAAAATTCCAGTGACTAAAAACCGTATCGATACGCCTAAGGGTATCGATACGCGTGGGCGTTTTGCTGAAGTTTGGCTTGAAAATACATAAAAAGACTTAGTGGATTTTGAACATTTAAGAGAGTTTTGTCTTGAAGTATAGTTTGGTTCAAAAAGACTTGTCAATAGTGAGACTTTGAAGAGTACTTAAAAATTTATTGTTTTGCAAATTAGTCCATAAGTTTAGGTGTTATATCAAAATCAATTTTGGTTTCACAGTTGTCTATGCCCATAATAATACTCAACTAAGGACATTTTAAGAATAACTATATTATTCTAAGGACTTTATTATAATTCAGTTTATTTATAAACACGAAGAATAAGACTAAAATAATAATAATGGCTTTATATTAATAAATAAGATAAAATAAGTATGTCCTTTACATCCATCTCATGATTGGTCTTTGGGCATACTACAACAATCTCCCACTAACACTAAGACCAATCACTCATGTATCCAATACCAAGAGGCTTAGTGTGACGATCATGCTTCTGATGTGTTAGAGGCTTTGTCAGTGGATCGACAATATTGTCATCCGTTGGTACTCTGCATATTTCTACATCCCATCGATCAATGATTTCTCGAATAAGATAGTAACGCCTAAGTATGTGTTTGGATCTCTAGTGAGATCTGGGTTCTTTTGCTTGTGCGATGGCTCTTTTTTTGTCACAACGTAGGTCTATAACATTTGATATGCTAGGTATAACCCCTAGATCTGATATGAATTTTTTTATCCAAACAGCCTCTTTTGCAGCATCGCTTGCTGCAATATACTCGGCTTCTGTTGTAGAATCTGCTGCTATATCTTGCTTCAAACTTTCCAACTAACAACATCTCCATTAAGGCAAAACAAAAAACCCGATTGCGATTGAGAATTATCCTTATCAGTTTGAAAGCTTGCGTCGGTATAACATTTTATACTTAGCTCTTCCTCACCTCCATGCATAAGGATTGTATCCTTAGTTCTTCTTAAGTACTTAAGGATATTTTTTACTGCAACCCAATGACCTTCATCGGGATCTACTTGGTACTGACTTGTCATACTTAAAGCATATGATACATTCGGACGTGTACATAGCATGTAATACATGATAGATCCAATGGCTGAAGCATATGGAATCTTACTCATACGCACTCTTTCTTGAGGCGTTGAAGGACACATTTCCTTCGAGAGTGAAATTTCATGTCTCATAGGTAAAAGAATCATCTTTTAGATTCTTCCATACTGAATCTTTTCAGTACTTTATCTATGTATGTATTTTGACTTAGTCCTAGAAGTCGTCTTGATCTATCTCTATAGAACTTTAACCCTAACATATAGGTTACTTCACCCAAGTCTTCCATAGAAAAACATTTTCTTAATCAAGTCTTTACAGACTGTAAGGTAGGTATGTCATTTCCTATTATTAGTATGTCATCTACATACAATACCAAGAATGTGACAATGCTCCCACTAGTTTTCTTGATAACACATGGCTCATCTTTATTTTTAATAAAACCAAATTCTTTGATAGCATCATTAAAACGAAGATTCCAACTTCGAGAAGCTTGCTTCAACCCATAAATGGATCATTGTAGCTTGCATACTTTTTGGGAATCTTTTGGATCGACAAAACCCTCAGGTTGTGTCATATACACATCCTCGTCTTATTTTCCATTGAGGAAAATGGTTTTAACATCCATTTGTCAGATTTCATAATCATAAAATTCAACTATTGCAAGCAATATTCGAATGGATTTAAACATAGCAACATGACAAAACGTTTCATCATAGTTTATACCATGAATCTGACGAAATCCCTTAGCGGCCAATCACCCTTTGTAAGTTTGTACATTGCCATCCATGTCGGTCTTCTTTTTGAAAACTCATTTACACCATGTAGGCTTTATCCCTTCAAGTGGGTCAACCAATGTCCATACTTGGTTTTCTAACATGGAATCCATCTCGGATTTCATGGCTTCTAGCCATTTCTCGGATTCTGGGCTCCCTACTACTTCCTGATAAGTCATGGGCTCATCTTGGTCCATGTGGAGAACATCACCATACAATGTGACGAGAAATTTATATCTCTCAGGCGCATTACGTTCTCTCATAGATCTCCGCAGTGGTTGTGTTTCAAGAATGGTTGAATGTTCCTCAACTATTTGTGGAACTTTTTGATGTTCAATCTCTGGTTCAGTGATCTATGGTTGATCTTGAATTTCCTCAAGTTTAATATTTCTCCCACTTTCTTTTCTGAAAATAAATTCTCTTTCGAGGAAGACTCCTGCTCCAGCAACAAATACTTTGTTCTCAGAAGGGTTGAAGAAATAGTATCCTTTAGTTTCTTTAGGATACCCCACAAAATTAAACTTATGAGATTTGGGTTCAAGTTTTGTAGACATCTGATGTTTAACATAAACTTCGCATCCCCAAATTTTCATAAAAGATATACTAGGATGTTTTCCAGTCCATATCTCATATGGTGTCTTTTGAACTGATTTAGATGGAACGCGATTCAGTGTGAAAGCAGTTGTTTCTAGCGCATGTCCCCAAAAAGAAGTTGGAAGATATGCATGACTCATCATTGACTGAACCATGTCTAACAATGTTCAATTTTTCCTTTCAGAGACTCCATTATGTTGTGGAGTACCAAGATGTGTAAGTTTTGAGACAATCCCACATTCTTTAAGAAGTTCGTCAAACTCTAAGCTTAAGTACTCTCCTTCTCGATTTGATTGAAGAGCTTTGATACTCTTTCCTAGGTGGTTTTGTAGTTCATTCTTAAATTCCTTGAACTTTTCAAGGGCTTCAGATTTATGACGCATTTAGTAAATGTACTCATGTCTACTGCAATTGTCAGTGAAAGTAATGAAGTCTTGAAACCCTCCTCAGACTTGTGTATTCATTGGACTACATACATCACTATGTATTAGACCTAATAAATCACTTGCTCGCTCGTTTTTACCGTCAAATGGTGATTTGGTCATTTTTCCCATTAAGTAAGGTTCACATATATTAAATTGCTAGAAAACAAAAGAATCCAAAAATTCATCTTTATTAAGTTTTGATATGTGTTTCTTACTTATTGAGATAGAAGGAACAACTATTATTCTTAATAATAATCTCAAAACCAATCTTGTCGAAACAAGAAATTGAAATAATGTTTTTAGTCAAACTAGGTACGAAATAGCAATCCTCTAAATCTAAAACAAGTCCGCTAGGTAATGACAAAGTATATGTTATTATAGCTAATGCAACAACTCTTGCTCTATTTCCTACTCGTAGGTCCACATCTTCTTTTTCCAATTTTCTACTTCTTTCTAGTCCCTGTACAGAAGTAAAATTGTGAGAACCACGGCCAATACCTAATACCATAGTAGTAGATTTTGATTTATTACTATCAATAACATAAATACTTGATCTGGATTGTTCATTTTCTCTTGCCTTCTTGATGTCCTCAAGATAGACAAGGCAGTTTCTCTTCCAATGTCCAGTATTGTTGCAATGGAAACACTTTCCTTCTTTTGCATCTCCTCTTTTGGGTTTCAATGCAGCCTTTCCTTTGTTGGGCTTTGGCTTTGCCTTGGTGTTGGGCTTTCCTTTTCTGTTATCCTTTCGGATCATCAGAATAGGTTTGCAGCCAACCATTCCATGTTGTTCTCTAATGTTCTTAACAGACCAAGCAACTGAGGCAATGATTTGTTAATTTCATTCATATTGAAATTAAGAACAAACTGATTAAAACTATTCGGCAACTGTTGCAGGATAACATCAATAGCCAATTCAACACTTAAAGGGAAGCCCAACTTTTCCAGGGTCTGAATATACCATTTCATTTCGAGTACATGAGTTCCCACTGGAGTTCCCTCAACCTTCTTGCATTAAAACAAAGCCTTAGAGGTCTCATACCTCTCTTGACGAGCTTTCCTCTCATATAATTTGTTGAGATTTTTAACCATCTCATAGGGAACCATGTCCTCATGTTTCTTCTGAAGCTTAGAGGTCATGGTCTCAAGCATCAAACATCTGACATCTACCATGTCACTTGAGTATTTTTCAAAGGCCGACAATTAATCTTTATAGGCATCATCTGCTAAATTTTTGGGACAGGTTCTTCAATGACTGATAGTTTATGTTCTTGTTTGAGGACAATCTTTAAATTGTGGACTCAATCAAGGGAGTTCAAACAATTCATTTTTCCTTCTTAAGGACGGATCGCAATGATAATGAGTTTGAATTTGCCATAATAAATCTACAACGATAAAATATGATTTACAACTTCCTTTTATCATGTTTACAAAGTAATAACATTCCCACTATTAAAAATCCACAAAATTGAAAAACTTACTAAAAGTATTTCTAGTGGGTAAGGATTCATATTTCATTTTATCCTAAGTCGGCTTTGGCTTTACTCCTAGAATTCTATTATTTAGGTAAGCAACACTTGCTAATTACATCTCATGTGATTCATATATTTGATGAACAACTATTGTTCCTAATCATCTCATGATTATTCAAATCATTAGTTTTTAAGTTTCTAATCTCATTAGAACAATCTAGTTTAACCAATATTACAACAAGTGAATAACACTTGCTTATTCTTCGCGTTTAACCAAGATAGATATGTGTACTTTGCCTTAACGAGGGCTAATATTGGTGGATGGCTATTAATTAAATATGGATGTTTTTTGTTAAATTAATCTCACCAGTCTACTATGATCTAATTAGTTACCATCATGCTAAAAACATACATTTGTATCACATACATTTAAAGCAGTAAATATAAATGTAATAGTTATAGCCCGTAAAACTAAGGTGGCCTATCCCGAACCAATGGGAGAACCAAAAATGCTAAATATAGAACTTACTTCCCAAGCATCTAATCTACTTTTGATCGGCCCATCATTATACTCCTTTGATCCACACTTTCTTCTAAAATATTACATTTTTTAGAAACTCGTTTTACATACGAGAGAGTAAGATGAGAAGAGAATTATAATGGAAGAAAGAAAGGCACGGCACACAAGTCGTATTTATATAAAACCAAAGTAAATGAGCTATTGGGCTATAACCATGCATTTCAAACACCGCGCATATCATCCAAAACATACTCATGATTTATCTTGTTAATTAAGATTACCAAAATAGCTCCTACGACCTTTGTTGCCTACGCGCTCTGGAGAAACGATGCTACTGGGCAAGCCGGCGGCCCCGGTCTGCCAGGAAAATTTTTAATTTTGGCACTTCAATTATTATAGAAAATCTTACAATTTGATATTTTTTCTATCAACAGATTCATATTTTTTGGATTTTTTCAATCCATAAGGTTTTTTGCACTAGAACAACCATTGTTCCTCTGCCAAAACGATCTGCTATCAAAATTGCATGTTCATCATGTTAATAATTAACATATGAACATTAGAACCTTACAGCAACAAACATATGATTAAAGTTTAACCATCGGTTGAAAAAAGTTATTTAAAATAAATCAACATATTAATCGCGACTGGATTCAATGTCATTATTTTGCACAAATATTGTATACTCATCAAAACATGAAAAATAAAGCATGCATCTCATACAAAAGCATCATCCAAGTATTTAAGTCCGAATTCATATCATACAAGTGTCTCTGGTACCACTATTGGGAAACACTGGTACACCACATGACGCAGCGAAAAAATTATCTGACGTATTCCACCAGTGATCCATGTACGAGGTACGAATTAGGGGTGAAAAAGGGATGAAACGTTACCTTATTTAAATTTGGAAAACCGCATGGAGTTAGGAGAATCCAATTTTTCTAGCATGATACTGAATCCAAGTCGTCACAATAGCGCTTCAATCTCTACGCAGTCCACTCGAACAAACAAAGACTGAAAAGACACAAATTTTGTTCGAACCGTCTGACCCTCAAAGTTTGAAGTTGTTCTTCTGATTATGAAATGCTTCAACCTCTCATCAGCTAGCATCTCTCTCTGTAAATACGTTGAATAAGAAAGCTTTTCTTATTGTGGACTTTCTCGTTCTTCAAAAGAATAGGCTCTTCTCATTTAGAACCTTGGCACGAATTCTTCTCACTGGGAATTCTGTCTTTGTTGGGTGAACTCTTCTTATTTGAAGTTCTTTCTTTGATGAGGATGAACTCTTTACATTATGAGCCCTTTCTTTACTGAGCAAACTCTTCACATTAGGAGCTCTGTCTTTGTTGAGCGAACTCTTCACATTAGGATCTTTATCTTTTCTAGTGAACGCTTCTTATTGGGAGCTTTGGAATGTTGATTCACCTCACCCTCTAGGGAAAATTGAACCTACAAAAAAGAAATATCATTAATTAATAAGAATTCAACTTGAAGTGGTATGGAATATCTTCCATTTTTAGCTTGGAGAGCTGAGATCTTTAGAATTTTTGTTTTTTTGACAAAGTGTCTCGTTCTTTCAATATGAAGCTCATATCGGCTCTCTTGCCTTTTCTTCCTTTGTTGATCAATCTCATTCATACATGTGGCCAATTGAATTGTGAAGCTTCCTCATTTGAACCTGAAATTGATATATCTTGCTTTCCAACTTGGTAATCTGAACTTCCCTCATTTCATCGGAACTGACAGTTCAAAAGGTTGATATCTTTGTCAATATTATGCCCCCTCAATTTTATGATGACCTGGAGGCTTTAAAGTTGCACTACACCTTCTGTCTTGTGCAGACAATCAGGAAATCTTTACTGCGGTCCGCCTCTTCAAACGAATTTATATCTTTGCTGAGATCCGTCTCTTCAAACGAGTTGAAATCTTTGTTGAGATCTGTCTCTTCAAACAGGTTGAAATCTTTGCTGAGATTCGTCTCTTCAAACGGATTGAAAACTTTGCTGAGATTCGTCTCTTCAAATGGATTGACATCTTTGCTGAGATATGTATCTTCAAACGGATTGGTATCTTTGCTAAGATATGCCTCTTCAAACGGATTGAAATCTTTACTAAGACCCGCCGCCTCTTCAAATGGATTGAAATCTTTATTGAGATCTGCCTCTTCAAAGGGACTGAAATCTTTACTGAGATCTGCCTCTTCAAACGGATTGGTATCTTTGCTTCACAAAAATGTGATTGAAATCTTTACTAATCTTTGCTGGATCTACTTCATCTATCTCAAGGTTGTAAATAGAAATCTAACTTGTTCTTTATTGATTCTTTAAGTTCCTGCCAAAACATGCAAAATTTTTGGTATGTATGAGTTAGCATGCCCTATCTTATGGATGTCTACCTATGAATGATGCATGAATGTTTTCAATTGAAGACCACTTGGGTGAACTTTCATTTTTCAAGGAAGTTCAAAATTTTCTCGCTTCATTTTCTGAAAACTCTTTTGCTGCCAAAATAACCCATCTCACACTCAAGTTCAATCTTTATGATCTCTGCATGTTTTGCTCTAAAGCGCCTTTTTAGGTTTTTAGTTTAGATTCCTTTTATCAAAACTCCCTTTCGGGTTTTAACTTTGGTTTTTTTCTCTTTTTTCTCTTTTTCTCAAGGCGCCCTTTCGGGTTTTCACCTCGATTTTTCTTTTTTCTTTCTCTTTTTCTCAAGGCGCCCATTCATGTTTTCACCTTTTTTTCTCTTTTTTTGAAGTACCCTTGCAAGTTTTCACCTCGAGTTTTCTTTTTTCTTTCTCTTTTTCTCAAGGCGCCCATTCATGTTTTCACCTTTTTTTCTCTTTTTTTGAAGTACCCTTGCAAGTTTTCACCTCATTTCTTTCTTTTCTTTTGTCTTCACAATGATATTTTCCCTTTGTTCCAGATAAGACATGTTTCAATTCTGATGGAAGTCCTATTTGCTTTCCACATATTCATCACATAAACTTTTCACTTGCCATGTCTCACCATGCACTTCACGTCGAAAAAAACCTCCAGTACTGATGTCAACTCCTTTTGGGTGAAGTCATTCTTGATATGTCTTCATTTAGCTTCTTTGAAAACATTCTTTCTCATGGTTCCAAAAGATATCATCACTTCTGTTGTTCCAACTTGTAGATTGTTCATCAAAATAAAACATATTCTTCTGGGATGTTCTTTGCAGCATTTCTCAGTCTTGAATCCAACTATCATCTTTGTCTAATCTAACATTCACAAAGCTTTCTTGTCTTTCAATGCCTCAGAAATAATGATATTTTCTTTTGAATATGATGAACATTCAGCGAATTGATCTAGTTGCTGCTTTTGCCCCAGAAATGGTTCATGCTCTCATTTTGCCCCAGAGTTTTCTGTATCGCTTTCTTTCAGCTTTGTTTAAATATTTCTGGCATTGAATTGTGTCTTTTCCTCAACATATTTTTCATCACTAACAAAGTATCGAGGCCATCTCATGCTCTTCTTGCACTTAAAGGATTAGTACATCATAATAATACCCACGAAATCCTTTGCTTTTTCTTTAATCGATTTATATGCAAGATGCTTGTTGAAACGATAAGTGAAAGGCTCAAAATATTATTTTACTAAATTAGAATAATTTAATAAGTCATGGAAAACCTGATAAATTCAATGCAATGCCCTAGGTACACACTATATGAAGGAGTGAGAGCCTTTCAACTGAAATAGAGCCTTCTAACCCCGAATTTACTCAAAACCACAGATTCTAAGAAGGTTTCTTGCCGGATGCCTAATATCGAATGCTTTTGAACTACCCTTTAAGGTTTTCCGCTCAAATCATCCTTTAGTTTCAAGAAACCCTTTGTGGATTTTCATCTTGACCCCCCCCCCCCATTTTCTTTTAATTTTCCTTTTTTTTCTCTCTCTTTTTTCTTGATTTTTGCTTATTTTATTTTTTTTCCTTTTTTTGATATCTAAGGTGCCCCTTTTTGAGTTTTCACCATAGATATTTTCATTTTGTGAAGCGCTCTTTTTGGTTTTTCACTCCGCTTTTTTTCTTTTCTTTTTCTTTTTTCAATCTCTTTTTTAATTCTTCGAGCGTAATACTTCTTGACCGATTCTGAGTCCATTGCTTAAATCATCTCTAATTATCAACACTCCTCCAAAAAGAGGTCTCCTTAATGAATAATCCTTTCCAATTAGGCATCAATTTCTCACGAAAATCTTTATGAACAAGCAAGATCTTTTCCAGCACTAGATCCGCTTCTCGGAATTATTTTGGACGAACGTTCATTGTTTTGAGCTCGTATCATTCTTTCTTGGTTCATCTAACCCATGGCAAATTGCTTTTAGTCCCTTCTCTTCGATGAGATTCAATTGATCGTATCGAGCTTATACTCATTTTGCGTCATCCAATCTCACATCTATCCTTACTCGGTGACAAAATTTGAACCTCAATTAGTCATATTGCTTCCATCCATAGACCAAAGAATACAATATTGCCCATGTTGAAGTGCACACTATGGACCAAAATACATACAAGATCAACGGTAGTTTCTCATGTTAGTCTTTGCAAGTCATTGAGAAAGTCCTTTGGTGTTTATGTTTGCCGAATCTACGACCCCATTCATCTTTGAGCGATAAATTATAGAATCATGGTGTTTTATCCTAAATTGTTCACAACTTATGATATCACTTGTTGTTCTAATTAGAGGCTCGGTCAATGACGACTCTCTCTGGAAAAATAGATCGACAAATAATCTCTGTTCATCATCTTATAAGTTGTTACTCTTGTAATATCGACATATCAAGCAGCTTTTATCCTTTTGGTAAAGCGGTCAATCTCGACCATGATAACATGGTTTCTATTGGAGGATTTTGGATGAATCTGCCTTGTACATCAAAAGGCATTGTAGGCTCTCTCAAACATAAGATTTGAGGGGTTCACTTTCTTTTCCTTCTGATATGTACATTGAATCCTCATCTAAGAGACTAAATTTCAAGGACTCTAAATCATCTAAAGAACATCTCACCAATAAACTCGTCATTGCTTTCTTTTGGCTATATTAAACTCTGATAATAACATCTTCCAACGAGTCATTCTCCAGTCAATACCAATGTTTCCATCAAGAATTTCAAAGGATCAATTCTTGAGATCAGATAAACAAAATGGTACATCATATATTGCCTAAGCCTTTAAGCTACCCAAACCAAAGAACAATGAAGCTTTTGAATTTGTGGGTACCGCTATTTGTAATTGGTGGATCTTTGCTCAGGTAATAAATGGCTATTTCCATCTTATTTCATCATGTTGGCTTAATACTCCCTATTGAATCAACGATCCATCTAGAGCTGGTGCTATCATAATTGTATACTTTGAAAAATTCTTCTTGACCTTTCTAGGGCTTTTTGGCATTCTTCATCCATACTCTTGGATCAGTTTCTGTCAGCAACTTGAACAATGGATCACATTTTGTATGTCTGTTATGATGAATAATTCAATCTCTCTGGGATTCTTCCTTTTTCATTTTTTCTTTTCTTTATTTTTCCATTTTTTCTTTTCTTTTTTTTCTTTTCTTTTTTTATTTTATTTTCTTCTTCTTTTTTGCTCGGAGGGAGAAGATTTTAAATAGCTTCCACTTTATTAGGATAAATTTCAGTTCCACTTTTGCTGACCCATTAGTTTCCCAAATGTGGCCTCCAAAGGTATGTTTTGACGAATTGGACCTCAACTGATACCTCTGCAGCCCTTGGAGAATTATTCTTGAATTATGCACCCATATTTATTTCGGTTACCATGACCCTCTAATATATTTCACAATGATATTAGCTTGTTGAGAAATGAATCTCACATGATTGTAAATGTTGTTTTCTCTACCTCGTTCGGATCAAAAGAAGATCGTCTTTCTGGCCCACTTTATTGATGACTCGGCCACCTTGAAGAAGTCATCATCAAATTACCTTTGCAACATTTTTGGACTCATTCTTCCAAGCTTTTGTTGAATAGTTTTGCATTTAAACATCATGAGTAACTTGCATAACATTGTCTGGATCTAACCCCCAGTATATCCCGGTATGACCACACGAAGATGTCTTTAATTTATTGTAGTCATTCAATCAAATCACACTTGGCTTTTACTGAGGAAGTTGAACGGATCTTTGTTTCTCGCTTTTCATCTCAAGTCCCCAAATTCATAATCTTAATTTCTCGCTTGTGAGGAATAATCTATTTTCCTCATTTCTAATCATTCTTGATAATTTCTCAGGGACATCAACTTCTTCTTCATCTCCACATTCATTTACCTTTGTAAACCATATGGACTGCTCCATTTCGTAATTAGGGTCTGATTCATTCATGCAGTGAATAGTAGGTGCCCTGCAAAGAAATTAGGAATATGTACATATACTTGAAAAGAATGAATATTTTAGGATTCATATTTGTCATTTGAGAAAATATTATGTAAGAAACAAGCATCGAATACAAATAAACCGATTAACCTCCCTTACAAAGGACCCCCAATGCTCGCGGGCAAAAACGATTGGGATGGTTTAGGGTATTATTCTATAATGGTCCTAAAACTACAGACAGATCTCATGTGGTCTAACTGTCAATATTTATTCAAGGGAAACTTCGAGTGAATTTCAGTCTCAGCAATTATTCAATTTTCCTTTGCCAGCACAAGGACATTCCCCTTCTTGCTTATTGTAACCCCCTCGTCCCGGTCTGGTCGGATGACCGGTCCGAGTGGGCCACACGGGGAAAACTGAAGCGAAACCCGTTAAGATTTCCCCTCGGTTAACGACCCAAAAATTTCTTTTTATTTTATCTTGTCTATATGCATGAATTAATCCTACATGAAGCACAGCAGCGGAAATACAAACATTCGCAACATACATCGGCCGACCACACATAAAATAGCTCATTTTAATGTTCTACAGCAGGCCGTTTCGAAACGCCCTTAGGGTGTTCCGAAACGCCTTGACCTAGTCAACGGGCCTGGGTCAACCATAAGGTGACCGTTCCGAAACAGGGGAGACCCGTATCGGAACGACCTTGACGGTCAATATCTCGTGGTCAACGAGATTTGACTGTTTCGAAACATAAAGGCCCGTTTCAGAACGGCTTCATCTCGCCAATTTCTCAAAATTCCAGTAGCAAAAATGTTCCGAAACGCCCCTTATCCGTTTTGAAACGGCAGGCCATTTGCAAAGGACCCGTTCCGGAACAGGGGGACCCGTTCCGAAACGCCCCCTGTCTGCAGACTCGAATTTGTTGTTTTAAGGCACAAAGGTTCCCCAAAACACATCACAACACCCAACCAATTAAACCCAAGACATACCAATAAATCTATCATGCTTTAACAAGATTTAGACATGTCTAACACTAAGACAACCACCCTCAAACAAACATTCATTCAAACATCAATCAATCATAAGGATGACCTCTAAGGCATTTAGCAAGCATTCAAAATAAGCAATTAGGCATGAGTTAACATTCATCATGGCAACATAACCATGCAAAAGCAAGATACTAAGGAGTCTATACATGCTCCTAGCAACCAACAACAATCCAACAAAACCATACATGTCTCATTGCTCTAACTATTACATGTCTAACATTAAAAATCCATACTTGATGAACTCAAGCCAAAACCACACTTGGAGGCCCTCCACTTGCCCAAGCAACCCACGAACTAAGGATCTGCAATGTTGAACAAAGAGAGCGTAAGCAATGATGCTTAGTGAGGGTAAGCTCTAAAAACAAACCTCAACATCGCAGGGTCCGAGCACAATCTAGCCAAGGTAAAACACAATCATTCCAAAGGTCCACAAGATAAAATGCATGAGCAATAGACAATATTAATGTCATGATCATAAGCTCAATTTCCATGATACATGTAATCACAACAAGTATCCCAAAGAACCATGAATCTCAACACATTGTTATATACGTCAAACAACATTGGCACCTAGCTAAGACCCGAATACGCGGATAGACATGTTGGAAACTCATATCCAACAACCACATTACCTCACGGTGGGATTTCACTCATCACCGGTCTCGCGGAGGGGATTCCACTCATCCTCACGCCCCGACGATGGGATTCCACTCATCACCGACTACATTTAAATACAATTCCGGGCGAACCCGTACTCCTCCTTGGTGACTCAACGCCACCAAGGCCACGCGCGACTTTAGACTCATGTGTACACATTAACATCCTAATGATCGATCATTTGTATTCAAGTAAACTAGTGCCAATATGTACTCATTCTCATTACTCATTCAATCACATTCGTGCTTAGCACGTACTCACCAACATCCATCATCATGCATGTCTCAATAATCACAACTCATAACTCATTTCACATGTATAATACAATATACATAAACATTCACATCACATTTCATACGAGACATACACAACCATATAATGAGTTCATCCAATGGCTCTAGATCAAGTTTAGGATTAGGCTACCACCCTAATCCTAACTCTAGGTGGGTCTACCAAGCCCAACCTAGTCCAAATACTCGGACCAACTATTTTAAAAGTCATTTAAAGTAATTAACCACTCACCTAAGCTCCCGAGCTCAAGACCAAGCAAGCAACAACCTTCAACTTTCCGGATTCACTTCCGATGCTTCACTGATGCCCAAACTTGATTCTAATCAATCCCAAACACAAACAAAACGTCCACAATTAATATCTTATCATCGAAGCTAACCCGGATTAACATTTCCAAGTATCCAACACTCAAAATCAACCCCTAAAACAGAATTTTCGAGCAGCCCTTAACACCCACTGAATTCTCCCATTTCGAACACCCAAACAAGCATCAATTACACCCAAAATGATCCTCATATATCATACTACCTACAGCCCCCAAAATCCAACCTTAAACAACCCCAAAACCCACTTTAAAACCTTTCAAAACCCCCCTTGAAACACAATTCCGAAAATTGCCCCAAATCATTTGAAATTTATATATGTTATACCATTTGGTCTCTATATACCATTACTAAGCATATTAAATCAAAATACTCCACTTAACTACATAAAGTTCTCATTTTTAAATCAAAACATTCAAAACCTCCATTTCTAAAATCTTCATGGAAACGAAAATAAAATGTACTTTTGAGAAGAGGGAGGTGAGGGGAGTTCAAAATTACCATTACCTTTCAATTTGGAGTTGAAATGGAGGAGCTTTGGAATGGAATAGTGAATGTGGAAGAGAGTTTTGGTTTCCCGTTGGTGAGTTTTGGAGAGGAAGATGAATAGTAGAAAAATGGGTGTTTTATTTGACATGTGACTTATTTTAGGGCTCAAAAGACTACCTTGCCCTTAATGAAATGAATTAATCACAATGACATAAATTACATGACTATTTGGGGTTTAATTTTCAAAGCATAGTCTATCATCAAATTAATTTATTTGAAAACCAAACCCGAACCATTATTTAAATCATAAAACCGAACCCAATTTATATTAAAATATTATTTTCACCTAACCCCTAAACCCGGGTGTTACACTTATGTTTTGATGCTATCATCGAATCTTGAAGTGAGACCAATCTTCTTATGAGTTT
Organism: Hibiscus tridactylites; assembly: GCA_958450335.1. NCBI lineage: Eukaryota > Viridiplantae > Streptophyta > Magnoliopsida > Malvales > Malvaceae > Hibiscus > Hibiscus tridactylites. The sequence continues at coordinate 15,260,308 of OY288276.1, read as the reverse complement.
CCTTATTTCTTCAATCGACTGATTGCTCTTTTCCATAGAATGTGCACACATACATATAAATTAAAGTGATTAAAATAAATTAATTAAACAAATAAATGAGTAAATTGAAACTTAAATCTGATTTTATTTCAATTGGTGACCAGATTACAAAACAATTTAAAGTTACAATGACCCAAAACCTAATTAACCCAAATATCCCAAAATGTACGGGTCTCCCGACTCGACCTGGTTCATGGTGCGCGATCCCACTCCCAAAACGCCGTCGTTTCAACTCACCATAAAAACCCCAATTCTGAGTCCACTCGGCCATTCTCACCCATTCCCTCTATCTCTAACTCGACTCTCTAAAAATGCCCTAAACTCAAACAACTAAACCCCAAATCTTCTTTTATTTTTTCGATCAAAACATTAAATTTCACCAATGTTCAAGTATCGTTCTTCATATTTTTTTGTTTGATCCATTGTATCCCTCCTCCGACCAAGCCTAAATGTTATCTGGCCGCCACATATCACCCCGACCACCATGAACCTTCGGTTAGCCACTACGGGAGATATTGGGCCACCGCATCTGCCGTTGGCCGAAACTAAAAAAAAACCAAAAAAAATTCTCGATTTTATCCCTAACGTAAATCTAAAACCCTAATCTAATAGGATTCCCATCTTCCCCACATAGATCTACTCTACCCAGTACCCAAAACCATCTTCGACTCTGCCACGTTCACAGCTCTGGCAACCACAAATATGAGCACCAATCTTCCCCTTACATCTCTTTTTATTTTTCTATTTTTTTATTAAAATAACATGTTTGTATATTTTTTACAGATCTAAAAAAGAGGTTCGAATATAGGGATTACTAGTGATTTTTCGGTGATGTATCCTCTCTTCCGACGGTTCGGCTTTAGGCGGTTGGTGTATTTTTCACTTCCACGACAATGACTAGCTTTTTCGGTAACGGTTTGGCTCCACGGCAGATCGAATCCCAATGGCAGGTAATTCATGAAATGCCCTTTTCTCTCTATTTATTATTATTATTTTATTTATGGTATGTATTAATGTGGTATTAATTGATCTGGCTTTTCTCTCTCTCCCTATTTATAGGGTGATGGAGACGTTGATGTCAGCGTAAGCTTGAACCATGTGAATGGGAACGGGCGAATAAGAGACCACCACGTGGCCAATTCTTGGCGGGCTAAAGAAGCACAAAATGAGTTTTGTGTTTGTTTGGCAGACTTGGATTGTAAAAAAATGGGCTTTAAGATTTATTTTGGGCCTAATGTATTTAGAGTGTAAAGAAAATGGACATCCGGTGTATGGATTGTTTTCTTTAATATGGGCTTTTAATATCTATTTATTTATTGTTTATTTTTAGGTTTTATTCATGAGGGTTAAATCTCAGTTTCTCAGTTTTACAATTCATTTTACCACATTATAAGTCCTTTGGACCATAGTCATCGAATTATCAACCACTCAAGCTTAATTTCAACATTTTCAAGCATATTGCCCAGTGGGTACCGATACCCAACCACAAGTGTCGATATGGCTCTCTATGTATCGGTACTCACTCCAAGTTTATCGATACTCCTGCTTCATAGAAAAAATGGTTCATCGATAACCTTTTACTGGTACACGTTCCCTCATACTGATACCTCTTCAATCGGTATACCCAACCAAGTGTATCGGTACGAAACTTCACTACTAGAATTCTGTCAAAACAGGGGGTACCGGTACGGCCTGAGCTCATACTGATACGCCCTTCAATATTTGCTTGTGTTCGTCAATCAGAACACATGGTATCGATACAGGTTAATCTTGTATTAGTACTCGATCCTATAATTCGAATTCTAGAGCTCAAAAATCATTCCTACCACCCCCAAACCTTCATGGAAAAACCCCAAATCAAACCTACAAGTTATGAAAGGTATTTTAGGTTGTTTACTATCAATTTTACAAGTTATTAACATCTAATCCAGATTTTATCATTAACAAGGCTATAAGCTACCAAAACACCAAACTAGCGATCATAAACCACAAAATCAAGCAAGGAAATCACTTTATGATCTTCAAAAAGAGTGGGAGTCAGAGATGTACTGAATTTTAGCAAGAATTCTTGGATTTAAGCTTTCAAGCAAAACCCTTTAACTTTATCTCTTAACCCAAACTTGATAAAACCCCACAAAACACCTCCCTTTTACCTCACAAACAAGGAAAAGAGTTAATACTTAAATCATATACTAAAGAAATGTTTTGTTACAGATTATTAACCTTAAAAACATGAGAAAGGCCCCAAAAGCTTAAACCTTTCAGAAACTCATAATCACAACCCATACCTTTCTACCACAATATTATGTTTTTCTTGAAGCTCGTAAAGAGTGGATTAACAAACTAACTAACAAATGAAACAACCTAGTTAACCAACTAATGTTGGTATAACTAATTTTGAACTTTTGAATCATTTGTCTAACATTATAAAGATCCATTATATGGGACGACCCTCTAATAAGTCATTAATTTGCATGTTTTTCATATATTAAGTCTTATGTTTTAGCACTTTAATCTATCTTAGAGCCCTTGATTTGGTTGCTATTTTGTTTTACAGGTGTTTTGGGGCCTTAATGACGTTTTATACGTAAAAATCGAGTTTTAGCACCATTTAGGTGTCACCACCAGAATTCTTGTTAAATGCTCAGGCAAGTCTTAGTTGTCAGGGCAAGTTCTTCATAAACCGCCTCAATTGCCATGGCATAACAAGCTGCAGTTGCCGCGGCAATCCCATTCCGCACAGGATAAAGGCGCAAGACAAATTTAGGCCTAGAGAACAAGCATATTTTTACTTGGAAAACAAGCATGTATTTGACTTGAAGGAAAAGTAATCCTACTACAAAGTAGACTCTTACTTTTACCAGAATTAAAGTAGAGTCTAGGGTTGTTGTATTTAATGTAAAGTCTTCCCCTTTATTCCCTATATATAGAGATCAAAGGATGAAGAGAAGATACAAAGTAGAAACCCTACTCTAGTCGAAACACTTTCCCTTCTTCTCTTGTGTAGCTGTCGACCACCATGAGTGGCTAAACCCTTCTTTTCTAGTCAAGTGTAGTTACAAAGATATTATTTCAAGCTTTTAGTGAGATTTCTTGCTCTCAAATTATCTTCATCTTTATTCGGGTATTCTCATATCGTTTGTGCTTCATTTTCATGTGTATGTTGGGTTATACATATACATGCAACCAAGTCATGTGTTATTGACGCAAGTGGTAAGGAAATTTGGGTTAGAGTTTCTAAAAGTATGAGTTGATGATCTTAACAAGTTAACGGGTTAGTGCTTAATAAGAATATGTGTTTGGGTCTCTATTGTCCTTAATGATATTTGATACGTTTTAATTCTTAGTGGGTTATCTAAGGAATTTTAATTTTGATAATAAGAGTTGCTAATTTATGGGTTATTAAATTACTTTCTATCAAAGAAGTGATTTAAGTTATTTGTGGGTTAACATCTAACTTGAAACTAAGCTATTTGAGATTGATGTTGATTTATCTTTTGTGGGTCAATGATCTAAATCCTTGATTTAATATTCTAAGTTCTACCTTAACTAGAGTTCCATCTTATTTTAAATTCTTCCTTAATTAAATTGTTTTCTTCAACCTCTTAACCACTTTCTGTGGGATCGACCCTACTTGCCGCTACTACAAATCCAAAGAACAAGTAGGTATTATTTTTTGACGGATTCGACACCCATCACCATCTCAACCTAATTTTCTTCATTCACAACGTTATTATTCGAACCTCTAATTTTACTGAATGAATCCAAAGCTTGATCTCACTAGATCAACTGATTGTTGGTATATTTAATTATATATATTACTCATTAAAATTATAGGAGTATCTAATTTTAATCTTATGAGTCAACTTTGACATCATCTCAGCTAAAAAAAATGCATACTCTTGGTTTAAACTATAATAGTTATTATTGTTATAATTTTTCTTATTTTTGTCTTTTCATTGTTTTATAAATTTCTAAATAAAACATGTACAAAGTCTTCAAATAAAACATGTTATTTAAGATTCAAACATAAAATTTATCACTCTACCTATAATCATCTATTGAGATCATCTCAGATGAATAATATAAAAAGTAAAGTATAAAATATATAAATTTATAAATTTATAAGATTATAATATTACTTCAATTTTATTTTTACTAATAAATAACTATAAATTAAAATAATTACTTTCATATTTTTAAATTTGAATTAAATTATTTTTACAATAGAAATATTTTTTTATAAGTTTTATTAATTCAAAATTTAATTTTTTTACTCACAAAGTAAGTGTGATAGAATTCTAATTTCATATGTAAAATTATTAGAAATTGAAGGACTATATCGATTATTATCTTATTTAATGGTAATAAATATTGAGTAAAATTTTATAAATAGCACTTTAATCAATATAGTACCTCGATCACTCACCTCGTGGTCCATACAACATCATAATAACAGAGTTATAAATTGAACCGTTCTATAATAATGGAACTTAACGTTATTAATTGAAGTGTCATTAAAAAATAAATTTAAAAAAAAATTAACATTGAATTATATTTTCTAAAGGTTAAGAGTAATTTTATAATATTTTTAAATTTTTAATATTTTTGTGAGAACTACAGTTTATTAGTCCCTCTATAATTCGACCGCTGCTATCCTACATGCATGCATGACTAATTTTTTGCTCACATGCATGATGACGATTGTATTAAATGGTGAAATCGGCTTACGGTACGCCAATTTTTTGTTCTGTGCGACTTTTTAAAAATCATTATATATGGGAAAATCTTCATTGAAGGAATTGGAATTTTTTAAATAAAATGGGTAATTACAGTACATTTAATGTATAAAAAAAAGCCAGAGTTAGGTGAATTTTTGCAGCCCTTACAGAGAATTAATTAGGGCATGATACAATAAATTTGTTAGATGTTAGGTGTGGGAACATGGAACCTTTCTTTTGATTATTGTAGGCTTAAGAGTAATTTTGCTCTTGTACCAAATAATTATTTTAACCATTTTATGAAAAACGCATTCAATTTGATTATTGAACTCGTGGATTGCATTAATTTAGACATTTGTCTTACGTTGATCATTAATATAGTGACGCGACCATTATTGGTGATGATATGACAGCTCACGTGTGAATGCTAACGTCGTACAGTGGTAACATTTTATTTTTTTAAGGAGTTTAAGGAGTTCGAGGATAAAATTGGTTGATTAGGGAGTTTGAGGACTAAATTATTTTTATATAACATTTAAATAAAAATTAATATAATAACTTAAGAAATTAATATTAAACTATAAAATACATTATTACGTTATTTAAAAATAAATACTGAAAATAATATGATGATTTTTTTTTAATTTAAGTAAAAAATATATAATTAAAAATATTTATAAAGTATTAAATTATTAAAAAGTATAATAACATTATAAAAATTAAAAAATGATATTTTAAATTTTAAAAAATTTATATTGTTGTGTTTTAGATGCTGCGCGATAATAGTGAAGCTGATAAACTAGCTAAGAAAAGTATTTGTCGAGAGTGTATCCTATATTTCTTCCAATGAAGTGGCAACTTAAGTGTTTGTTGTATAGTTGTCAAATTCGATGTCATATTTTGTTGAATTCGTGTGATGTTTCTCATGGTCTTTGACTTTTACGATGTTGTAATAGTTTTGCATATCGTGGATACTTATAACAACTTTGATCCATGAATAATTTGTTTTATTTTAATTTACTTGTTATTGCGATTTTACATTTTTATTTAGTCTTATCTTTTTATGTGTATTAACAACTTTAAATAAGTAATTGTGTCATTGATCTTTTCTTAAAGGATCACTTGTCGAGTTAGTTAAGTGTGTGTCCAACTGTTTTACATGTTGTGTGTTTATAGTTGTCTGAAGTTATATTTGTGGTGTGATTTGTCATAATGTTTGTATTTGATGAATATTCTTCTTAGCTAATTTGTCAACTTTATCATTACCCACCTAGAGAATTGTAAGTCCTGCAAAAATTAAAGCACAATAATATAAATAAATTTATTTTTTATTAAATATCTATTTTTAAATTTTTATAATGTCATATTTAATATAATTTTAATATTTTTTTTTTATAATTTTAACACTTTATTAATGTTTTAAAATTTTGGTTTTTAAATAATTTATAATTTTATAGATTTTGATTTTTTATAAAAATCATGTCCATTTTATGGTCCATGTTCGAGATTCGTGGCTCTTCCTCCCAATAATATCTTCTCCAAGGTTTGAACTCAGGTTCTCTCGTTAGGAGAGCAATGTGTCTTGCCATTGCACACAACACTTGTTGGTTAGATTTTTATTTTCTAAAAAAATAATTTTAACTTAACTTCTTAAGAAAAGTTAATAGCAATTTTATTTTTCATATTTCAACTTCTTAATTTTTAAATATTACAAAAAAAAAACAACTAAGTCTTCAAACTCCCTAAAAATTAATAGTCATCGAATTCCTTAAAAAATCAAATGTTGTCTCTTTGACCCACTAACATTCACATGTAGGCTGCCACATTAGTACTGTTATCGGCCACGTCAGCACATTGTCAATGTTAGTCAAATAATTAAATGGCTTATATCCCAAAATAGTATCTAAAGTCAGTTACCTTTTTCGTTTTAGTATATAAAGTATTTTTTGATCATAATTAGTATATAAAGTATCAATATGTGAGCCTTTTAAGTTTCAATATAATGTCCGTTAAAATAAAAGGTTAAAAACTAATAAAATTTTAACACGTGGCATTATTAAATAATTATTTACATATCAATTTTTGTTAAAATCCCAAAAAAATTTACGTGCTTCTCCTTCACCTCATCTTTCCTTTGAGAAATTTTTTCCCTTTCTTGTTTAACTTTGGGTTTTAGAACCCTAACTCTCTTGTGCAATCTTGAGTTTTAAAACTCCAACTCTCTTGTTAAATTTAAGATTTTCAATATGTGAAATGTCGACTGAAAGTATCAAATCTCAAAGTGATTCAAGGGTTGTACAATGTTATTGTGGATTGAAGGCCCCTATTTGCAGTTCAAATAAACCTTGGAGTAAAGGAAGAAAATTTTATGGGTGTTCAAAGAATAAAGAGGTATGTTGTTTTTAGTCGATTTAAAGATAGAAAAACATGAAAAACTAAAATTTCATGGTTCAAGAATTTAAAATATGCAATTATTTAGAATTTCATTGTGTGAAAAATGTTTGTTACATTCTAAACACATTAGAAATTTATTGTTTATGATGTTAAAGTTTATAAGTTTAGGACTATATTCATTATTTTGAATGTTAACATGGTTTCGTTCGTGTTTCATTTGAATTGTATGTAGAATTCCTGCAATTTCTTTCAATGGCTTGAAAGGGAAGAAGTGAGTGTAAATGCAGTTAAAGATTTGAGAGTTCTATTTCAAACAGTACTGGCCGAAAATCAAGAAATTAGAATTGAAAACAATAAATTAAAAAAATTATCAAAGTAGATGAATTGCAAAGGCTGTTGAAAAAGACTGAATATCAGAAGAAAAAAAAAACTAAGTTTGTATAAAGAGGAAATGGAAAAAGCTAGGAACAATGCATTATTCTATAAGATAGCATTTTTTCTATCATGGATGATGTATTTTTTTATTAAATTTGGGCTTTAGATAATTTATTATCATTAGTTGTTTTAATCAAATATCAGATAATGTAAGCGTACTTGTAGTAAATGTAATCAAAATGTTTGTATGAAATGTAATCAAATCTATTAGCATGTGAAATTGAAGTGTATGAGTGATGAGAAATGATATTGTTCAAGGCTTCAAACAACTACATTAACAAGTATAATTAATTGATTTTTTGTATCAGTAATTAAATAGATCCCACATCCAACAATTACTTCCAAAAACATGTAATACACAAAATATGCCAAAAGTTTTATGTTTTTGTCACTGCGATCTCCAAAACACATAATTTGTAAAATCCATAAAATTTGTTAGTTTGAAGTTTCTAACCAAGTTTGGCAGTGATTGCAATGTTCAATTCACAAAACAACATTCCAAAAGCTTCATATTTTTGCCACTATTGTCTCCAAATTGTGGGCTGTGAGCTAATCTTTCATGGAGTTAGCTTAGACATTCTATTACTATCGGTTGCCTTAGTTGATTGTGCAGTCGTTAGAAGAGGCTGAGAAATCAACACTTCGTCTTTTTTTCTAGGCTACACTATAAAATGAGACAATTTTGGTCAATGAAAAAGTAAAAAAATATCGATCTCTCCTACTCAAATTCTTTAATAAATATAGAGACTTGTTATATAACCAAAGCAGTAAAAGAATATGTAAACAATGATGTTTTCCTACCAGCTGGCAGTTTGCCCTTTTATTCTTAAAAGTAATAGAATATTGGTGCTCGATATTTAAGGTCTTGATCTTATAATATCCATCACCTTTATCCAAAGAAGCATATAACAAGAAAAGACACCCTTTTGACTTACACACAACCTTTGTCTTCTCTTTTGTATTGATTTCAAACTTAAAACCAAACCTATGAGCAACTGCATAGGCATTAAGTGCTTCCTTCAATTATCCTGGACTTTCAAATATCATCCCTAATTCAAATATGGGTTCAACAGTAGATTCATCAAAGAATACCTTATTTGTCTTCTTAAAATAAAATTTCCTTCTGAATCAGAAGCATAACTACCTGCATCTGAAGACTCTAAGTAATCAATATCATGCCCTACATCATCTTCATTTTCTGCCTAAGAATGCTTCTAAATTCTACACTAGGTTGCAAATCTTCATTCCCTATAATAAATTTTATTTTTTTCTTTTTTAGTGTGCACACTTCCTCGTCATCGTCGTCAAATACCAGCTTTTCATCTAGCCATTTTGAATCATTATTTTCAGAACTATATTCAGCTATCCCACTATAAAAAGTTACACCAAACTCACCACGAATACCTTCATCAAATCTATTAGGTCTATTATTATCGGAAAATTATCTTGAGGACCACCTTCTAGAGTCATTTTCCTACATATTAGACAACACAAACAAATAAAAAATGGAAAATATTTTATACGTTAAAACAAAAGAGACATCATTTAAATAATTTTATATATTATTTCACAGTAACCAACAATCAAATACACACAAATACAATAATTTAAAGCAATAATATAGTTACCTTCAACGAACTGTGTAAAACTTTTGCTTCTTTTGCTGGGGTTTCAAAATTGAAAGGGTTTTCAAATTTGAAAGATAGAATTTTAAACGTCACTGAGATTTGAAAATTTTAATTTTTATAGATTAAAAATCTAGATTTAAAAAGAGAGTTAAGGTTTTAAAACTCAAAATTGAACAAGAGAGTGTGTTCTAAAACCCAAAGTTGAACAAGAGAGGGAAAAAAATTTCAGAGAAGAGGTGGGGTGAAGGAGAAGCACGCAGAATTTTTTTAGGATTTTAATCAAAATTGATATGTAAATAATTATTTAATAATGCCATAATTTAAAATTTTATTAGTTTTTAACCTTTTTTTAACGGACGTTATATTAAAACTTAAAAGGTTCACATATTTTGAGGACCAAATTAAAAATATTTTTTGCGAAAAGACTAAATTGAATATTTAGTACGAACTCAAGAATAAAAATACCCCTTAAGTCGAGAAAATTAATGAGTGAAGATTCACTTCGAAAAAGATGACATAAAAAAATTAATAAAATAAATATTGTTTTATTGGTTGAGACTAAGATGACGTGGCAAGTTAGAGCTATGATATAATTTCTCAACTCAAATCATTATTTTATATTTATAATGCCTTGGGTGAAAATCAAGTAATGAGTAGCTTGTAAATGCATGGTTTAGTTGTCAAACTATGTAGGCAGCTGTAGTTGGCAAGCAAACATTCATAATTAATATTCTTGTCGGAGAAACTGTAGGGGGATCGAAGTGAATAGGTTACTTGCTTTCACCTAGGCCACAAGTCAAAGCTAAGATCTCCACATTAATATTTAGACAGCTAATTTAAGAAGGCGTTGCTCTCAATTTTTTCCCTTTTGGGACTAAAAAAGCAAATATTATCATATATATATATATACTATAACAAAATAAGTTTTTAGTGGCGTTTTTCAAGTAAACGTCGTTAAATCTGTACAGTTAGCAGTATTTGTTGAATAAACATTACAATAGAATAAAATGTTTAAATTCCACATCGACTCTATTTATATATTACTAAAACTTTATAAAGAAGCGAAGCGCAAGTATAAATCGATGAACTAAGTAATGAGCTGAGGAGTGTAGAAGATACATAGTTAATAGTGGCATTTGGAGGAACAAACACCATCAAACACAATGTATATAGTGGCGTTTGTGCCTCTAAACGCCACTAAAGATAATGTATATAACGGTGTTCGGAGAAAAAATGACGCTATTTAACTTGACTTTTGTAGCGTTTTTTGTTATATATACGAGATACGATCCGTTTACACAGTGTAAAACTTCTTTAAGTTTTACACGTTTTTTAGACTGTTGGATGAGTGAAACGAATGGATGAAATTAACAGTAAATATGTGAAGATTATCACTTGAAAAAAGAGATAAGGAGTTAATCTGAGTCATCCATTCCTCCATCTAACGATCCAAAAAACGTGTAAAACTTACTCTCTCTCTATATATATATATATAACTAAAATTATTTTCTAACTCAATGAAACTACGTGTATTCATTTATATCACTAATTTTTTTTATGTTTTCAAGAACAATATCTAAATTGACATTTTTATCTATTTAAAAATAATTTTAACAACTAACGGGTTGGTCCAAGTGCTAAGTAGCTTGATATTGCTTAAGTAAGGTCTCGGGTTCGAGGTGTTGTGTATGTAAAAAAATCTTTGCTGAGAGACTCACCCATCAAAATTAGGTGTGCAATGCGTGTCGGTCCGGATTAGTCAGGGCGAAGCCTTCAAAACCGGAAGGGCAACCAAAAATAATAATTCTAACAAGAGTTAATTGCACCACATGTCCCCAAACTATTACCATCATTCTATATTGGTCTCTAAACTTTTAATCATTCTAATTTCATCCCTAAATTATGGCTCTCATTTTAAATTGGTCCCCAAACTTTTGAATATTTTATTTCGTCCTCAAACTATGACCCTTATTCTAAATTAGTCCCCAAACTTTTTTGAATATTCCAATTTTATCCTCAAATTATCGTTTATACCACATCCTAATATTACATAGTACACATCATCGTTTTATGACAACTAACAATTTTTACAACAGTCTTATTAACATAAGATATGATTAACAAATATTGATAATTTGGGGACTTAATTAAAACTTTCAAAAAGTTTGAGGACCAATTTAGAATGAACGTCATAGTTTGAGGATGAAAACGAAACATTCAAAAATTTGGGACCAATTTAAAATGAGAGCCATAATTTAAAAATGAAATAAAAATAATAAAAATTTTAAAGACTAATCTAGAATGGTGGTCATAGTTTGGTCACGTACGGTGCAATTAAATCTTTTAACAAACTAAAATATTAAAGTAAACAGTAAAAAAATACATATTCACCGTGCTTTTTAAAAGAAATGACAAGCTAAAAAGTGTTGTGATAAAGTATTTAAAAAATTGAATTGTGTTTAACATTGTTGTCAATTTTTTAAGGAATAAAATATTTATTTTAAATATGACGTTGTAAATTGAAAATAAATTAAGTGGTATTAAAATTTGTTAATATTATAATATATAAAATAAATTAACTTAGATTATAATAAAAATATATATATAAATTACGAGAACTCATTACTCATTAGTAATATTATGATATATATATATATATATTAAAATTTTAAAATAAATTAAAAAATAAAATATTATAAAAGTATATTATTTTATACAAAATTCACTCAAATCTCATTTTCTTTCCCCTTTTGGTTTCCTTCTTTCATCCCTCCACTTTTTCACTCAACCCAACACATCTCAAATTTTAAATCTAAAATCGCATAAGTGTAATGTACCTTATCATTGCATTCACTATATGTTAATATATATATATATATTAAAGATTAGACTGTATCGATCCAATTTGATGATGTCCTCTATTTAAAATCGAAGAGAAATTTAAAACTCCAAATTGAACCAAAACCAAAATATTAGTTCAAAATCGATTTTTGGTTTTTTGTTTCTTTTTCTCAGCCCTAGTATATGTTTGAGCAGCAGGCGCAGGGCATTGAAAATTACAGCAATGTGTTTTTGCATGGATGCGAATAAAGTAGGCCTGCGGGGAGTGCTGGGCTACTTTATTTCTTCACAAATACGACAGTTTCTATTCCATTTTTAAGACATGAAATCAGATTTTGTGTACGTAAAACAAAAGGGTTTTGTACTCTTCTCCTCATACGCCTTTTTGACCAATACAAAAAGCTTAACTTGCTTGATAATTTTGGAGGAGGCGAGACCAAAACTATCTATATTATATTATACGCGAACCCAACAATGGTTCCAATCGAAAAGATGTTATTCTTTTGATTTTTGAAGATGTCTGGATTTGAACATTTATGTGCAAGTTAGGTAGGCATTATCAAAAGGCTGAAAAAATATAAACAAATAATACCATGTAATGATACCAGTATATTAAAATATTATATTATACTTAATCTCGCAAGATTTCAAGAAGAAAATTGGGATTTCGTCATCAGCTTTTTCCCTCTCTTTTTTTTTTTCTTTATAATTATTCTTCACGTTTGGTCTTCACAAACCAACAAAGGGAAAGCAAAATACGTAAAATGCTGGCTCCAAAGCTTTTAAAGCGGACGAGCACAAAATATGGGATTTTTTGTGCAGTTGTAAATGCGTTTTAGGCTTTGATCCTTTCGTCCCGAATCTTTAAAGAAGAAAAACTTTTTGTTAGAGTGCTTTTTATATAATAAGAATTATTATCCTATACACTAGCGGTGAAAACTAGAAGTTTTTACAAGCGCCTTAATTTTAGGGTTTAAGGGCTTAGTTTAGTTGTGTTTAAGGGTTTAGTTGTAGAGATTTAGAATTTAGAGACAATGGTTGAAATTTACAATTTAGGGTCAGAATTTAGGGTTTAGAGGTTATAATTTAATTTTTAAGGTAATATGGTGAGGATTTAAGTTTTAATAAAAGTTTATAATCTCAAAAAAAATTTACAACACCCAAAAAAAATTAATTACATGTTGTGAATAAAATAAAGAAGAACAAGAATAAGAACAAGAAGAACAAAGAGATGAGAGAAAGAGGGAGATTTGTATTATTCTCAAATATAGACTTATATACAATGCCTTCAATGAATCATCTATTTATAGGCATAAGAAGTACATAATACATTAAACTCTAATTCATAGAGATAATATTCCTAATAATAAATAAATCAAACTCCTTTGATAAAGTTCTAATCATGATAGACATCCACATAGATAAATATTCATAACACTCCCCCTTGGATGTCTATGAAGATAATGTGTCTCGTTAAAACCTTACTAAGATAAAAACCCAGTGGGAAAAAAATTCTTTAGTGAAGGAAAAAGAGTACACACATCTTTGATACGCATAACATGTTGCCTCATTAAAAACCTTACCAGGAAAACCCATTGGGACAAAACCTCGGTTAAGGGAAAAAGAGTGCAACGCGTATTTACTCCCCCTCATGAAAACATCACAGAAGATCTTTGAATCTTCATAATTTAATCTTGAATATCATTTTTCTAAAGATCGCGAGGGATGAAACTTTGGAGTAATATGTTCCATGATGTATCAACTTTCAAACTGAGATATACATCTTGTTTTATCTTCACACAAGATAGCTTTTATCATATCTTGCAAAAGTAAATCCACATATCTTTTGGATATGTTGGGTCAATAATCTTAGCCAAACACATTTTTTTTGGCTTGCCTCGTGCATAACAATTATTTCTACGACATTTGAGGAGGCATCAACGAATGTTTGAAGATCTAAATGTAATGATCTTTGTATATTCATAGATATTTCTTGACTAACTAATATATAGTGTTTCAAGACCAAGAAAAGATATAATTATCTTTATTCACATCCAACAATCTTACAACTATTGGGATACTCAATAGATATGCTCTATTCATATTGAATCTTCTTTAAGATTCTTTCAGCTTATGTCTATTCATAGACAAAAGAAATATATAAAAAATGCTCGATCTTCAGGTCGAGATAAACTTGATGTCAAGATTCAAGTACTTGTATTGAAAGTACTTCATGAGTTTCCAATTTGAAGCTCTTTAGGAGTTCTAAAATTATCATAATGGATCTTGATCCAAACTCCTTTATAAAATACATAAGAAAATCTGATCATTCTTATAGTATTTTCTCAATTAGTATTCACTAAGGCGATTATACCAAATGCGCCAAAAATATTCATGGGACATGTCTAAATAAATTTCCTCAGAAATTTCCAAATGCTTATAGCATTTTAGATCCTTCAAGGATAAATATGGATCCACAAATAATTAGACGCATGTAAAATTTTCAAAACTGCCAAAGTAATTGCATCCACCATGAAGTAATTAAAACTTTTCATAAATCACAGTTCAAGTCGTATTTACGACTACTTATTTGTGCCTCACTTGCATTACACCTTTAGGTGTTTGGACTGGTGGCCCAAATACTTCTATTTTAGAAGTTCAAAGCGTCTTTCAACATTGGCCAATTCAATATCTATACTTCTGGATAGATTTTATACAAGATCCTCGATTTCTTTCTTTACTTCTATAGAAGTATTTTATGTAAAATTGTTTGTAAAATCGTTATCGACAACTTTCCAATTTTTCTAGTTCCATTCTCGTAATGACATAACTCATCGAGATCTCTTCAAGATTTCAATATTTATTCCAGGTACCTGAAACTCTTCAAGAGTTTTATTATTTGTTATGTCTTGGGTCTCTTCAGGAGCACCCGCCTCCAATATATGACTATATCATATTACTTTCTATTTACGAGAATTTTGATCATTGGAACCATTTCAACTATCATGCTTCAGGCATGATTTACATTCTCTCGCTCTAACATGTAATTTAAACTTAGAGCATTTCAGCTGGTATATGAGACTTAATTACTCTCATTGGGTCAGTAAATATGTCTGGCAGTTGACATGTAATAACATGAATTATCTTATGAACTTATAGTTCATATACGAGGATCTAGATAATGATAATTCATTTTCCTCTATCCAACTGATTATTATCTCCCCCTGATGTTGAGAAAAATCATGTCATAAATGATTCTCCAATTAATGTTTAAGAATTTAAACATAAAAGGAGACTCGTACTCAATATATATTCTCAACCCTTTTTATTTACCCATTTTGTGCGTTGTGGTGGAGCAATTCATATCGCACATTCAAAAATCATAAAATGGGAAATGTATGGTTTCTGACCAAAAACCAATCATAACGGGGAATTTATTATAACTCGTTGGCTTGATGCGTATAAGTGTTGCTATATGGAAACACCATATAAATAATAACTCTTTTGTTCTCATAGTTTAGCTATTAAATAGGAGGCATCCAATTGAAATTTTGCTAAACTATATTTTTCATAATCAATAGGCTTTGTAACAACTGATATAGCCTAAAATATAAATCCACTAGCTTTTCAAGACAAATAGTCTAACTGCATAATCTGAATATTTTTAGAATCAATCTCACAAACTTCTGGTTGTAAGCAGATAAAACAATGTAGATGCGTCTACTAAAATCATATAAAACTTTCCACATTTGTGGATATATGGGCCCATATTTCGTTCAGATATGCAAGACATACAGTCTCAACTTCAATACAAGAACTTTAAATTCTAATTCATTTGGTAAGTGGGATCATCTATATCCTTTGAGAACAAACAACACAAGAACTTCAGGTTCTTTTAGTAAGTGGAATTTAATCAATTCCTTTAAGCAACACAAGAACTTCACGTTCTTTAATAAGTGGAATTTAATCCATTTCTTTGAGAATAAGCACCACAAGAACTATAGGTTCTTTTAATATATGTGCATGTAAATCTCAATAATTTCTGCACCATTGATTAGGATGGTCTAACTGATCATGCCAACTATATATATGTGTGTATATATCTCTGAATTTGTAAACTCCTTGTTTACCATAACATGTAATTCAATCTCACTCGTACATGTCTAGTACGGCCATCAAAATTGTTCCTTTAAATAGGAATATATTTAGCTCTTTCGGAGCTTTCAATTGAAATGATCTTTTGGTAGCAATATATAGCTCTCCTAGAGCTTTCAACTGACTTTTTGGCTACCAGAACTTATATCCATATTGGCTTATTTCAAATGCCAATTGATAACATATGTTATCTATAATTCCCAAAGGGATAGTTTGCGAACTCATATTGCTCTCTTTATGACTTTGACGAGTATAACGCACTGTGAATATGGAATAAAGTTCCATTTGACAATAACATATTTGCTCAACCAGAGCCTTTTGTGATATTAGTACTTCCGGATATAGTACTCACATTATTCCCTTGCATTTTAATCGAGAAATGCATAATTGTGCACCTTTCAAAATGTGCTTTGTTTCATTTACTTCAGGTAATGAAAATATGTACTTTGTATCATTCACTTCGAGGAATGAAAAATATAAAATATAGCACATCATATCAAGTCGATTATCTATCAGAGATAAACTTTCAAGTGCTCTTCCGGAGTATTGATATTTTAGTACTTTGAGAAACACTACTCATATTTCCCCTTGCATTTAAATGGGAAAAATATTTCTTATGCTTAAGTACAATATGAGTACTTGCATTATCTGCTAGGCATAAATAGCCACAATTCTAGGCATAAATAGCCACAATTCATTGTATATTTTATTCCGGAAGTAATCATATTCTTCAAATAATAAATTAACATAAAACGTAAATAAATAATATGTGAAATAAATAAAGATAAACCAAACTAACATAAATAAATAATAAATAAAACGAATTAACATTAAAAAAAATAAAAAAAATAAAAAAATAATTATTCCTGTTAGAGGTTATAAGGGAAATAAAATAAATGGTAAATTATTCTCTTCAAGGGTTATGAGAAAATTAACAATATCCAATTGAGTTGGACCAATAACGCCATAATTATTTTCGCCATAAACAAATTTTGTTTATATTTTATTTCATTTATCATTCATGATTATGGATAAATTCCATAATACTTTGGCGTTTGACAAGTACAAAACCAATGGTTTATAACATCACATTGGTAAAAGGATTTCACTTCCTTAGAATGATCTTTATCACTCTTGTCATCCTTATAACTTCGCTACCAGCGGGTAGAAGTATTCTTAAAATGACTATATTTTTCATGTGTATATTCATAGTCTCGACCACGATCACTACTTTTAATGTGATTTTTTATTCATTCCATAATATAATCTCACATTCACTTCAAGGAATAGAGTAGAGCCAGTGGGCCTTTAAAACCTTTTTCTCATATCCTTATCACAGAGAACAAAGATTTAATCCTCGTACGCGGCATTGTTAAACCTGTCCACAAGGTCCTTTAAAAACCTCCTTTGAGACCAGTAGCCTCGCAGAACGGGATGTCCAGCCAATTATACTTGGATTATATCGAAATTATGTCTCTAATTAAATAATGATTTACCATGTTTGCATTCACTTCAGGAGATGAAACAGATCAATAATTGCATGGAATACACATCATGCTTGCATTCACTTCAGGGAATGCCCCATCATTGATAATTGCATGGAATAAACATCATGCTTGCATTCACTTCAGGGAATGCCCCATCATTGATAATCGCATGGAATAAACATCATGCTTTGCATTCACTTCAAGGAATGCCTCCCATAAAACTTTTTGGATCAAAAAGAATTTTCGTAACTTGAAATTGGGAGAAGTCTATGGTCGAGTTTTTCGACAAAGAAGAAAAATTGCTTTCGAGCAACTATAGACTTTATAACAATCTTTTTATATATTGAAATTCACCATGATTTATCGCACATTAAAATCATAATTTAAAGAATAAAAAAAATAAAATAAGAATTTACCGATATTAGTTTTCCTCTCGAGGAAAATGGAGACGTAGCAAATGACCAAAACATCTTCTCATAATGTCGTGTCTCTTTCCAAGTCATTTAAATACATGTAAAACTCAATACATGGTTAAAATATCAATATCATCAAATAAAATAATATAAACACATATTGATATTAATACAAAGTTCAACCATTGTGTCAAAAATAAACATATATGAAACCATAATAATAAGATCTATATGTATGGGCTGAATTGAATATATTAGAAATCAGAGGATCTATGTCATAATTCTCTCTTTAAAAAAAACTAAACCAACAAAGGTGTTTCATTAATGTACAGATCTTTGTTACTAAAAAAAAAACCTTAAACCTAGAGTACGTATTTTAATTAATTTATATGAAAAACTACCATAGTTCTACGTACATAACTTTGTTATTCATAATTATAAAGTATAGTCAGTAAATCGAACATGCTTTACATGCACCATCATCAAACTTCATGAATTTACAAATATACAAACACAAATAATAATAATTAAGTATGAAAAGCATAAGCAGTTGAGTACCAAAGATGAAAACCCACAAATACTTTCGCTTAACAAACCTTAATCGATTCCATCGTTCCCTCTTCGTCTCTGTCGATTCGTTTTTTGGTTTGTGAGAAGCCACAAATTTATCTTTTTCCAATGTTCGAATAAAATCAAACATACTTCCAAAATTTTCAAAAAAAAATTTAAAACAAAGTTAAAATATAAAGAGAAAGACAATCGGTAACTAAAAAAATAAGGAGAGAAAAAAAAAACTTATCTTTGGTTTATTCTATAATCGAATTCTTCCCGGTAACTTCTTTTGAATTATAACGATGAAGACCTCAGTTGATTAGAGTCTCGTGCTGATAACGTGTTGTGAATAAAATAAAGAAGAACAAGAATAAGAACAAGAAGAACAAAGAGATGAGAGAAAGAGGGAGATTTGTATTATTCTCAAATATAGACTTATATACAATGCCTTCAATGAATCATCTATTTATAGGCATAAGAAGTACATAATACATTAAACTCTAATTCATAGAGATAATATTCCTAATAATAAATAAATCAAACTCCTTTGATAAAGTTCTAATCATGATAGACATCCACATAAATAAATATTCATAACATTACACAATTAATTATTTTCAGTAAAATCATTACATACCAAAAATAACAAATAATAAAAAATCGCATTAAATGAAATACTTCAAATTTCAATGAGACAAATCGAAAAAATAAAGCATACAAACAAACATCAATGTTATCGGTGAAAGATAAACATCATCAACACTACATAATAATAGAACATGATAATACATTAAAAGTAATTTTTATTTAGGGAGAACACCTGCGGTGAAAGAATTAGTTACTGCTATCGGTAGTGAATATTTTAGCTCAAACAAATAAAAATTTGATTTTTATCATAACTCAGCCACGATACATCTAACGTGATTATAAGCGCCTATCAATATGGGAGAACCAACCATACATCCAAAGTATGAGATGATCAACAAATAATCAAATAACCACGTACTCAAAAGGTAACAGAAAATTAAATCCTAAAATAAAATAAAAAACTTACAAACCAATTAATACAAAAAAGCAGACAAAAATATCTATTATTTTCATAAGAAAATAAAAAAACTTATTAAAAAATAAACAACAAAATTCATATCAGTAAAACAAAACTTAGATATATGGGAAAAAAGAGAATGATAGAAAATGGAAAAATAATTGGACAAATGGAAGAGGCTAATCGCCGTAATCAACAGCCAGTTAGAATGTATTTTTATATATTTTGTCTCATAAAATTTCTCTTTTTGTGTTTTAAAATTATTTTATTTAAATTGTCATATTAAAAAATTTAACAACTTTTACAAAAACATATTTTTTTCTACTTTCTTTTTAATTTTTAATAAAATTAACTTTAACTTTTTAAAGATACAATTATCATTTTAATTATTTTAAAATACATTTCTTTTATAATTTTTTTTAAATTAAGTGAAAAGTCAATAATAGGCAAATATTATAAGACTAAGGGAGTAATATTTTTAAGTTATGTATTTCGATATATCATTATAAAAACTTCGTGTACATTAAATATAAAATATTTTAAAGATAGGAGTAATTAAAGAAAATCTTTGAAAGACACTTAAACGAAGCTCGAGAAAAAGAAGCGAAAAGCGAAAAGATGGCAGTGTAGGAGATCGGAGTCAAAGGCATTAAAGATGAAACAACAGCTTGGTCCGACTGACATCTCCTCGTGCTATCTCGAGCAATGTGATACAAATTACACACAAAATATATAAAATATATTAACTTGCTAATTAAGATACGGTTAATTTATTTACTTTTTAAATCTAAAATACTTAAAAGTAAATATTGTTTTTAATACCTTATTTTTAGAATTCTTTTTGTTATTTTTTTAAAAAGGAAAAATTGTATGAATTTAATCAACCGCGTCATACAAAGACATAACATAGGTTTCGTTAAAAAACTTCATTAATCTTAGACGGAGGAAAAAGAGTGTCACACGTATATGCTATAGTCTAACACACAAACACAGTACCAAATTGAAACTCAGAATGTACTACCATTCGATCATCTTGGCTTCAAAAACCCCAGCTTTCCTATTACACCGCATTAACACACTGCAAAGAAACCATTGTCGCCTACAACAACTTAGAACCACAGTCCTTGTTCTGGTGTTAGAGAGTACACACGAGAATAGCCCCAACCTCCTTGAACAAGACCCGATTCTCTCCAATATTGTCAAATATGTTTTACATTGATCATGACAAAAAAGAACCGTTAAAGCAAAATTAGTTTTAAGTAAGCAACTAATTGATAACAGATTAAGTTAAATTCTGAATCATATAATACATTATGTAGAGTTAACTTGGAGGAAATCCTAACAGTGCCATAAAAATGGACTGGAACTACTGACTTGTTTGGAAGAATAATAGCTCCATTCTCAATAGGAATCAAGGATTCAAAAAGAACTTTAGAGTAACAGACATGCTTAGATGCTTCAGAGTCAAGAATCCAAGAATTCTGAGTATAAAAAGAACTAAAAAAATTAATGAATGAAAAGATCTTGCCTTGCATGACCATGTTTACAGAAGATATAGCAGCTGAAGGAGGATATGAAGAAGTAGCTGCGTGAAGCTGGCTGGTAAGCATAGCAATGAGTTGCTTACATTGCTGAGTATACAAAGAATCTGTGGCTGAATTCTCTTGTTGCTGTTCTGAAGAAAAGGTATGAGACATAACATTAATGTGAGAAACATGAGCCTGTCTTCCTCTCGAATTATAGCCAGAAGGAAAACCATGGAGTTTGTAACATTTATCCTTAATGTGATCCATTTAAACCACAATGATTGCATTGAGGCCGAGATTTCTTGTGAACAACATTGGATTTAATAGCGAAGGAAGCATCAGTAACTGGATTGTCAAGTTTGATAAACCGTTAACTTTTTTCTTATAAAACCAATGAAAAAACTTTGGTGATGTTAGGCAAAGGGTCCATTAAAAGAATTTGTCATCGCACATGAGAATAAGAGTCATTAAGCCCCATCAAGAACTACATCGTTTGCTCCTTTTGTTGTTCTTCAAGTATTTTTCGAACCCCATCACATGTGCACATTGAACAAGAACAAAAAGGCTTGAGAGATACTAACTCAACCCAGATGATCTTGAGATTAGTGTAATATGTGGAGACAGAATTGGATCCTTGAACAAGACCACTCAATTTCTTGCGTAAAGAAAAAAAATTATTGGAGCATTATTTTGCTGAAAATGATCTTGCAAATCTTTCCTAACAGTAGCTACAATTGAATGATACAAAAGACTCACAATAATCTCCTTGGAAACAAAATTTAGTAACTAAGAATTAACCAAATCATTTGCTCTGGTCCAAGCATTGAAACGATCAGCTGGAATTCGTGCCGAAGCGGGAATGGAATCATCCACGAAACCAAGTTTATTCTTGACAGACAAGGCCATCATCATTGTGCGAAGCCAACTATGGTAGTTGTCACTGCCAAGAGGTTGAATGACAAGAATCATGTCAGGATTATCAGACTGGTACACGTAATACAGATTTGCACCATTGTTGAAAGCATCACTAAGATTGACTTCTCCCATGATAAAAAGAAAAACAAGAAAAGAAATGAAAATGTGAGATGCGGAAGCGAAGAAATTCTCACAACTGATACCATGTAACAACTAAGTTTGTTATCATTAATGAAGAATGGAAGAAGATGGTTTACAAAGAAACGTGGTGAACTAATATACAAGAAGAAACAAAATAATAACTGCTTAACTAACCCTAATCCAACTAAGCTGACGTTAACTAACCCTAATCTAACTGACTATCCTTAATATGTTTCATTAGAAAATAAATACCAACTAAAAAATCTGAGACTCAAACACATGTACAATTTGAGCCTTTGAGCTAGATGTTACGAGAAAACTATATGGTATATGTTGGCTGTGGTGGATACCCTGTAGACGGGGACCTGCTTCTCTAAGCCAGATTTGTTTCGTACACGCATAAATCCACTACTCGCGAGATGCCCTTTTTGGCGAGGTTATCCGCCAAGCAATTTCCTTCCCGTGGGGAGTATTCGATACTCCAACAAGAACCAACACATTTTAATATACAAGATAACACCATAGGTTTGAAAGTTGAGGGACAATTATGGGGCTTCGAATTCCAATCGACAACAAGTTTACTGTTGCATTCTAGGATCAACCATTTCGAATTAACCCAAGGAGTTTTACTAAATAAGTTGCAAGCTTCAAGAATCACAAGAAGTTCTGACGTAGTGGAGTCTACAGGACCTGCAAATTTAGAAAAATATATTATACATTTGTTGTGTTCATTTCACAAACAACCTCCGATGCGGCTTTGTGAAACTACCTATCACCGCTCCGTCAATATTGAATTTTAAGGCACCGGGTGGTGAAGGATGTTGAGTTTTGAGGAGCTCGATTCGATCAACCGATGTTGCTCACCAAGTGGTGGAGAGGTGGATTTTTGGGTGGATTTGGTGTGGAAGCTAAAAAGTAAATAACACAATGATTTTAGAGTGGTTCAACCTTCTAACCAAGGTCTACATCCACTACCTTAGCTTCCCACTAAGGATTTCCAATCAATCCACTATTGATTCGTCCCCTTTTCTAGGCTTAGGAGGAAACCCTTATACACCGATCAAGCTTTCTACCCAAAGCCTTGATCAAACCCTCTTTTACAAAGAGATAAATAAAGCAAACACAAATCCCTCTAATACGTGTTTGTTTGCACAATTAAAGCACTCACCCAAAACCTAAAACACTTGAGCAAATTTGACAATTTTGGCTCACTAGCGTTTGTCTATACAAGAATTGACAATTTAAGCACTAAGACAATATTTGATCATTTGTTGATTGACAATATGAGCATTAACCATATCTTGATACTTGGAGGTCCCTTTTATACTTCTTGATGAGTTTATAGTCGTTACTAGCCGTTGAGGTTGATTTGAAGCCGTTGAGGACTTTATTTCCCACCATAAATGCAGTTCTGCTGCTACCCGTATCGAAATGCTCGAACCCGTTTTGATACGCTCTTTAAGTAGAAAGAGTCGTTGAGCATCCAAATCGAAACGCCAAGGGCCGTATCGAAACGCCCGTATAGAAACGCTCTGCATTTAAAAGTTAGTTGGAAAATAGCCGTTGGGGTTTATGACCGTTGTGGTCGATGCCACGTAGGCGTATCGAAACGACATATCCCGTTTGAAAACGCTGGGCAAAATTCACATCCAAGGAAGGCCCGTTTCGATACCCGTATCGAAACACTTTTGCTACTGGAATCCCCCGTATCGAAACACCTAAGGGTGTTTCGAAACACCTGGACGGTTTTGTGTAGTTTGGCTTTTGAAAACATTTAAAACCCTTTGAAAACATCCCTAAACATAGTTTCAAGTTATTTAGACTTTGGAAATAGTTTTGAATTCTTTTTAAATTAGTCCAAAACATTTTTCAATTATTATATCAAAACATTAGTTCTACAGAGGACTCCATGAACTTTGTGGGATCTCGTACATTGTTTTTTTCCCACCAATCCGAAATAGATGGGGCAGGAAATAAGGTATGTGAAAGATGGATTTGCCGCAGGCCATTTAGCACGTCACCAAAAGCTAAGGCGAGTCATACACGCCTCAAATAATTGCCCAATATCAACTATTGACCCCTGGAACACAGCTTCGTTTCTGAATAACCAACAAGTCCAAATTATACGATAGAAACTAAGCTTCCAAACCTGATCCGATAAGGAGGGAGGAGAGGAGCTGAACCAAATAATAATTCAGTCTCGTATTGTTTCTGAAATGGCCAAGCATGGCCAGTTCTGGGCTTTTGGTGGCCCAAGGCGAATATAAAAAATGGGCCATAAATTAGAAATTTAAATTACGGTTGTGATCGTATTTACAGTCATGTTAGGTTTTATTGTGGTTGCGGAGATTATAGATGCTATTTCGGTCACTGCGAGTATCGCGGTTTTGAAATCTCATAATAACATACGCTATTGTGGATATAACAGTTGCGAGTATCTCAGTTTTAGATAGCGCCACTACCCATGGGCGGATGTAGCATATATACTAGGGATGCAATTGACCTCACTTATTTGTTGGGGTATGGGGTTTTCAATGAGGTAATATAGAATTTTGCATAAGAAATATTAGCTTTGACCACACTTAATTTGTTGGGGTATGTGACCAACAAAGCTTATTCTAGTGGTATAGGAATCTTCAATACCTCATACTTCACTCGTGACCCCACTATAAGAAAATCCTGGCTCTGCCACTACCGCTATCGTCATGTAACGATCGTTGTTGCGGTTGCATACCGTTATTTAAATCTCTGTCCTAATAGCAAGTAAAGGAAAACTAATTTTAAGAGTAGGTTCATAATAACAAGTATTGAAAATTTTGGCCCA
The DNA here is from genome assembly GCA_958450335.1 of Hibiscus tridactylites. Taxonomy (NCBI): domain Eukaryota; kingdom Viridiplantae; phylum Streptophyta; class Magnoliopsida; order Malvales; family Malvaceae; genus Hibiscus; species Hibiscus tridactylites. The sequence continues at coordinate 15,235,192 of OY288276.1, read as the reverse complement.
TAATAACAAAAAAATAGAAAAAAAATTAAAATTTAAAAGTACGCTCAAAATAACAAATATTAAAAAATCGGGCCCCTATTAGAAAAAGTTGAATTTTAAGAGTAGGCCTCAAATAATAAATATTGGAAAAAAAAAACTAAACATCTATTAACAAATATTGGAAAAAGTTGATGTGTGTCTTTGGTTTGGATGTTGTAGCATCCGCTGTTTGTGCTGGTGCCGACTCAGGCGTATGTACTGACGTTGTCTCCTTTTGAGGGGGGTCCTCATGATCACTCGATATATGTTCTAGCTCAGGAAGTGGGTTATCTAGTCTTGAAGGTGCAGGGTTGGTTGCCATCATGTTGCGTTTTCTCTTTTTGGTCGGGGTGGGTGCAAGGGTAGTTTCTTCGACATGAAGCGGAACCGAGGGAGTTTCTTTTTCTAGTTGGGCAGTAGGAGTCACATGCGTCTTCTTTCTTGCAGTCTTTTTCTTAGCAACGAGCTTTACTGAGCTAGGGTCAACTTTGCTTTGACTGGGGGGCACTGAGCCTGCTGTGGCAGTGGTGGGAGCTTGCAATAACTCCAGAGGAAAAAGAGGGAATGACACGTTCTGGTCTGGGAGGAGTTTGGTGAAGCAAGATGCTATAGCACCATCATGATGGTGGGCTTACTGAAAATACGCCCGTTGATGTGCCTTCATCAGATTGAGATCGGCGTTCAACTCTTTTGTTGTGGCCACCAATGTTGCTACCCTTCCTGTAGCAAAACTTTTAGCACCTCCTTCCACCATATGCTGAGGGGCATCCTCGTTGAATCCTCTGAGTTTAGTGACTAGCATCCACAAGATCATCTACAAAGACGTCCTTTCAATTACACATGGCAGTTGTCAGGTTAGGAAACACTAGAGGACTACGAGGCCTTTTTAAACAAGCATACACTTCACCCACAATGATTTTTCCTATATCAATATGCCTACCATGCAATATAGAGTGGAGAAGAAATAGCCTAGAGATATGGATAGTGGCAGTGTGCAATGTGGGCATAATCTTATGTCGCACAAAGTGATTCCATACCTTGGCCTATGATTGAGGTAGCCTCTCTCGACTAATCTGTTGTTGTCTAGCACTGTTCCTTCCAAACAAATTTACTCCAACACCTCGCGCTATGTTTGCGCGTCCATAGTCATCACAAAAGTGGTGTGATGGTCCACAATTTGCTTCAGCCCATAGTACTTGTTGATTGTTGCAGTGGTGAACTTGATATGCTCGCCTCGCACATGAACAATGGACTGAGTAGGGCTTGTAAGATAGGCATAGAATTCCTTTACTAGTGAAGTGAAAATTTCCTCAGGGTGGGCAGCTAATTACTTCCATTCATGCCTGCTAATGATGTCCATGATTGCTTGGTCGAATTGGTCATCCCCCTCTTTAGGGTATTTGAACCCTAACTCCGAAAGGACGTTTCTATCTTTTAGTTTCTTCCACTGTTGCTTTGCTGCGTCATCAACAAATTTAGTGATTTCTAGGACTGGGCTTTTTTAGGGCGGTCGGAAGTTTCAGAAGCATTCTTGCAACGAGCCATGGAGGTTTTTGTGAAAGTAGGGAGGAGTGAATATGTGAAGTGAAAGTGATGAATGCTTTTTGGTGTTTTGGGAGAATTAGTAAAGATGAAAGGGAAGAAGAAAAGGTTGTGTGTTGAAGAAGATGAAGGGACTGGTGATGATGAGAGATTGTGGGAAGTTGAAAAAGGTGAGGGGAAACATATGAATTAAATGGGAGAGGGGAGTGATGAGGACGTGTGTCGACTTTAAGGGAGAGAGAAAAAGTTGGGAGTTAATGTGATTGATGATGGCTGGAGAGATAATAAATAGGTTTTGTGGCTAGGGTTTTACCATATTAATTAGGTGAATATTCTCTCTCTTTTTTTGTTTTTTTCTCTCTTTTTTAATTCATCCTCCCACACTTTTCGGATAAAACCTCTCCTTCTCTTTTTCCCTTCCTCTTTTTTTATACTCCCTAAAATGGATAAAAACAAAACTCCATGTCTTTTGCCTTTTGCTACCAACCCTGTAGATGACCATGCTCTCCTGCCTCTCTACCTGACATGGTACTATGAAAGAGAAAGCTTGTACGAGGGTCACGTGAAAAGATAAGAAAATAAAGACAAAGATAACACAAAAACTAAACTAAAGAAAATCAATATTTATGAACATGCTATAGCATAAAGGATAGGGTTTAGAGAAGCAAACTCTCAAGGATCGTGTAGATCCAGGTGTGACTTGTCTCTGAGGATAGGGTGTAACACCCTCACCCAATTTAGTCATAAAATGGATAAGGAGCGTTACTCATGCAAGGAAAAACACGAACCAATAAAAACTTTTGCCTAACTTTCCTCTAATAGGTAAGTTAGATTTCTAATCAAACAATCATCATGAATCATATTACAATCAAACCATAACATTTGAACAACATGTACATGACTAAATTAACCATTATAAGTGCCAAGCAAACCAGATATTAAACATGTGCATTCTTAACTCAACGAATCAATTTAAACAAAATCATCAAAATATGCTATAGAATTTACAATATCATCTGAGCATAACAATACTATGCTGTAGCAAATGAGCATTCATCATTCTTAAATCATGATAAGCAATCAAAGCACGAATCAATACGTCTACCAATCATCAAAGCTTCCAAGACATCATATATCGCAACATAAAGCCATACATACTAATATACCATAGCATTATACCTAGATCAACTAGGCTACCAAACAAGTCACATTAGCAAGTTGTTCATGCCATATCATATCAAATATATATCTAGCCTTTCCTAGGCTCAAAATGCATGAATATGAAATCTAGATACAAGACTATGGCCACCAACAAGGAGTATACAAAAAGTCATAACCATACTTGTGGTTTAGCTTGTCTTGCCTTGCCTCCAACTCATCGTAGCTTGCAATCTATTAACCTGTATTTTGGGAAGAATGAAAACGAGAGTGATAAGTATGGTTAAGTACTTAGTGAGGTAACAACCTAAGCTAGGCGAGTTTATTCAAATTTTCAAGTGTATCTTATTCAAAGAAGACCTAGCTAGGTTCATGAAGATCAAACCTATACAAGAATGCAAGACATTCGAATAGTCTAGCTCATGCAGCGTATTATATCATTTCATATATTTACTCAATCCATAGCCATGGCTTTTCATATTCATGTGCATACATATCACTAGTCAATTCCAAGCCAACATTACATATTATCATCTAGATCATGGATTCATAGCAATATCACAAATGTCATGGCATGTCACAAGTTAAAATCAATGGATTCAATATTCATTTCATGCACATGTGATAGCAGCTTTGCATTATCAAGATTATACCATCTAATTCAAGTATAAGCTCAAGTCAAGTTTCATTTCAAATTCATAGGATATCCAAGCTTTGATGTAGAAATATTAGATAATCAATTCAAGTTTAGGCCTTGGTATGTCAAGTCTAGGTAATCGAGTCACCAACCAAACTATCGCCAAATCAAGATGCACCGTAGTGCTGGTCATATCCCTCCTACTGTCGCCAAAGACCATAACACACATCCCTCCTACTGTCGCCAATTAAGGGCCTTAGCCCGGTCCGTAGACCACCCAACACACAAATGAGCTCAAGACTCTATGGCATGCCATCCTACCTATGACTCACTAGCTACCAAGGCATCATTTAGTTTGGTGTTCATTTATCAAGATACATGTGATAAACAACGCAAGAATCAAGGCATGTTCAAGGCACATTTCAAGCTTATCCGAGATGTCATTAGACATACAACAAAATCAGTGAGCTCTTAGGCTAGTGAACCCTAGTTCATTATCACAACATATCATTCTTTAAGCATGATACATAAAGTATTCAATCTAGGCATTCAAGATATTAAACATGCCATGGCATTCAGGGCATTAAACATGTCACAACATCATGCAATCATACAAGGTCTAATACGCATTGTGCATTTATCAAGGTATACCATTCTTCCCTTAGTCAATTACAAAATATAATTTAAGTCCATTTTCATAGAAAGATCTTAATAAAGCATAATCATAATCAAGCTTGGTTAGTACCTAAGTCTCAACCCTATTGATAGCTACACTCACAAGAACTCCAAGCTAGTCTTGAATGTTAATCCCCTTGTTTCTTTACTTTGTTTGCCCAGCTTTTGTTGCCCTTACAAGCCTCTTCTATCTCTTGTTCTATCATTTCATGTATTAATAACACAATTACATCATTAGAATTCATCTATACATCACATACAAGTAAACATTTTCACATTATACACTAAACTGTCTTGTTCCAGGCAGTTTGGACACCATTCAGTATTTTGCCCATAACTTTCAGTACACATATTAGATTTTCAATTACTTTACATCCCTAGAAAGATTATTCAACCAGATTTCTAACCATGTATAGCACATAGTTTTATCATTTCTACATCAATACAATTTAATGTTCGAAGTTAGGCAATTTTCCATGATTAAATTTGTCGATCTTGTGCTTTAACCCACTTTAGTGATCTTTTCAACTTAGAACCCTTGCTAGTTTATTTTATCCCTTTTTACCATTGTTTTCCTTGTTATTAAGGTGTCATTTCCAGCCTTCATTTTGTTCATTTAGGAACTAATATTTTATTTTTAATCTAAAACAGTCCTAAACGTGACAAATTTTGTTCTAACTCATTTTCCAGCAATTCTATGAACATTTTCATGCTTCCAAGACCTTTATCATGTAGAAAATTCAATTTCCTACAACTTTGTCCTATGGAAAAATTTCCAGTTTTGCCTCTAACATGTTCAAAACGCAGATTTCTACAGGTTGTTCTACTTGTACGAATCTAGGTAGTTTTGGTGTTCGAACATGTTTCTACTTTGTAATTTCAGTTTAAATTCAATAAAATCACTAACCCAGCAAATTCATATGAACAATCAAGCATCTAATCATAATTTTCCAGTAATAAACAAACCATAATTCAATCAAACAAACAAGCTTTCAAGAACAAGATCGGTAATAACATAAACACTTCAATTAATTTTAATCGAACATGCATGCAAATTCTAGAATATATTTCCAGCCCAATCTTGTGTTTTCTTCAGTTCTCTCTCTTTCTTTCTCTCTAATTTCTCTCTTATTTTTCTTTTGTTTTCCTTGCATGGTTTCGGTGGTGTGAAGGAGAAAAAAGATGACACCATTTGGTGTCTTGTTTGTGGGTTTTGTCGTGTGTCCCACTATCCCCTTTTGGGTGGTGATGGTGATGACACATGGTTGTTATTACAACCAAGTATTTACCATTTAATTATTATAATACTTAGTTAATATAATGTAACTAGTTTTTATAATATCTAGTCATAATTTCCTAGCTTTAAATCTTACATTTTAATTCTAGTTTAAAATTGTTTATACACTTCTTTTCTATTATAACCATAAGCTTATATATACACCTACAACCCTTAGACACATTTGCCACAACATATAATCATGGAACAATAATTGCTATAACATACGAACATTAAACATATTTTCTATAGCATATAACCATGACACATTTCTTTTTTAACAATTCTACTAGGCTAGAATTTGGGGTATTACATAGGGGCTCCATTGTACACCTTCAGGCGTTGGCCATTGACTTTGAAGACTTCACCATCGTCCAACTTTTTGATATCAACCGCGCCATGAGGTACACCTTGTGTATGATGAATGGTCCTGACCACCTTGATTTCAGCTTTCCAGGGAAAAGCTTTAGCCTAGAGTTGTAGAAAAACACTTGTTGACCTTTTGAGAAATGCCTTGGCAAAATATGTTTGTCATGCCACTTCTTGGTTTTTTCTTTGTAAATGCGGGCATTCTCATATACTTGACCTCGAAATTCTTCCAGCTCATTAAGGTCTAGCAACCTTCTTTCACCAGCTACTTGGGCATCCATGTTGAGTTTCTTAATTGCCCAATAAGCCTTGTGTTCAAGCTCAACGGGTAGATGTCATTCTTGCCTAATACGAGCTTGAAGGGTGACATGCCCAAAGACGTCTTGAAGGTTGTTCTATATGCCCATAGTGCTTCATTCAACTTGGGGGACCAGACTTTTCTTCTAGGGTTGACCACCTTCTCCAAGATTCGCATGATTTCACGGTTGGAAACTTCAGCCTGTCCGTTCGGCCGCGGGCGATATGTTGAAGCAATCTTGTGCCTCACTCCATATCGATGTAGTGCTTTAGCAATGAGTTTGTTGTCAAAATGAGTTCCTTCATCACTAATGATGGCTCGAGGTGCTCCAAACCTTGTGAAGATGTTCTTGTGAAGGAACTTCATGACCGTCTTGGAGTCGTTCCACGGGGTGGCAACATCATCCACCCATTTTGACACGTAGTCGATTGCTAGCAAAATGTATAAATCTTCATATAATGCGGGAAACGGGCCCATGAAGTCAATTCCCCACACGTCAAATATTTCAACCTCCAAAATATTTTGTAGTGACATTTCATTCCGCCTTGAGAAGTTCCATGTTCTTTGGCATCTATCACAAGTCTTGTAAAACTCGTGTGCATCGTTGAAAAGTGTAGGCCAATAGAATATTGCTTGAAGAATTTTTGTTGCAGTTCTAGCACCACCAAAATGCCCTCCACATGGTGATGAGTGACAATGGTACATAATGCTATGGTATTCTTCTTTCGGAACACATCTCCTTATGATCTAATTAGGACATTGCTTGAACAAGTAGTGTTCATCCCAATAGTAGAATCTTGCATCATGTCTGAATTTCTTGAGTCCCTGGCTAGATAAACCATGATTAAAAATACCACTAACAAGATAATTAACTATATCAACATACCACAGAATTGCCGTAGCAGACAACAGTTTCTCATCAGGGAATTCCTCCTTAATTTCAGATTCACTACCTTGTGTGATAGCATTTTCTAGCCTAGATAGATGATCAGCTACCTGGTTCTCACATCCTTTCCTATCTCTAACTTCTAAATCAAATTCATGTAGCAAGAGTATTCATGCAATAAGTCTAGGCTTGGCATCCTTTTTAGTCACTAAGTACTTAATGGCTGAATGATCGGTATGAACTATAACCTTAGTGCCTATCAAGTATGACCTAAACTTATCAAAGGCAAATACTACAGCAAGCAACTCTTTTTTAGTAGTGGTGTAATTGATTTGTGTATCATTCAAAGTGCGACTAGCATAATAAATAACATGAAAGAGTTTACCTCGGTTGTCCAAGTGTTGCACCGATGGCGTAGTCACTTGCATCACACATTAGCTCAAATGGCTCGTTCCAATCAGGTGGAATGACAACTGGTGCTGAGATAAGCTTCTCTTTCAGTTCTTGAAATGCGCTATAGTAATCTTTGTCAAACACAAATGGTTGATTTTGTTGTAGCAAATTGCATAGCGGTTTTGAGATCTTCCAAAAGTCCTTGATGAATATCCGATAGAAGCCAGCATGCCCTAGGAAGCTTCTTACTCTCTTAACAGTAGTGGGGGGAGGTAGTTTTTCAATGACCTCGACCTTTGCTTTGCCAACTTCTATCCCTTTCTTCGAGATGTTGTGGCCTAAGATCGTTCCTTTCGTTACCATAAAATATCATTTTTTCCCAATTGAGCACCAAGTCAGCTTCCTCGCACCTCTTTAGAACCTGGTCGAGATTGCCCAAGCATGTGTCGAAGTCATCCATGAAAATTTCTAAAAAAATCTTCGACCATGTCTGAAAAAATGGCCAGCATACATCTTTGAAAAATTACTGGGGCATTGCAGAGACCAAAGGGCGTTCTCCGCAAAGCGTAAGTTCCATAAGGGCATGTGAAAGTTGTCTTATCTTTGTCTTCGAGTGCTATAGAAATCTGATTGTACCCAAAATACCCATCAAGGAAGCAGTAGAATTCCTTGCTCGCTAGTCGATCTAACATCTGATCAATGAATGGGAGGGGAAATGGTCCTTCTGGGTTGCCTTGTTGAGCTTCCTATAGTCCATGCAAAACCTCCACCTCGTGACGGTTCTAGTAGCAATAGCTCATTCTCCTCGTTGCTTACCATGGTCACACCTCCCTTCTTCGGTACACATTGCACCTGGCTGACCCATGAGCTATCGGATATCGGGTAGATTACTCCAGTATCAAGCCACTTAATTATCTCTTTCATCACCACATTCTTCATGATTGGGTTTAATCTTCTCTAGGGCTCAACAGAATTGTTGTGACAATCATCAAGCAAAATTTTGTGCATACATATAGCAGGGCTTACACCCTGCAAATCAGCCACGGTCCACCCTAGCGCATTTTTATGCTGTAACAACATATTTACTAAACTAGTTTCTTGCTTAGGTGTGAGACTAGATGAGATTATCACATGCAAAGTTTCATTGCTCCCTAAGTGAACATATTTAAGATGTGATGGCAAAGGTTTCAGTTCTAGAGTAGGTGCATGCTCAAGGGAAGGCTTAGGAGGTACAAATTCAGAAAAATTAAAAGGTTCAAAGTGCGTACCTGGTCTAGCTTCGAGTCGACTGGACTGCTCCAGTTCCCTTGAGAGTTCTTCTAGGTATGAATAATTATCTTTGCAGAGTGCTTCAAACTCTTCCATTTGCATCTCATTGCTACAGTAAAACTCAACAGTTCCATTCTGTGCTATAGCATCTATATATGGGCATACTTCTTGATTGTCTGCATACTTGAGGGTGTCATGAATATTGATCGTGACCGTCTGATCAGCCACTCGCATCGTGAATTCACCCTTCTCACAATCGATTAAAGCTCGCCCAGTGGCTAAAAATGGCCTTCCCAAGATAATGGGTGTGTTGCTGTCAGCTTCACAATCAAGGATTAAGAAGTCGGCTGGAAAGATAAATCGGTCCACTTTTACCACAACATCTTCAATTCTTCCTTCTGGGCGAACATGAGAGTGATCTGCTAGCTATAGCAAAACATTGGTGGGTTGTGCCTCTCGTATTCCTAGTTTCAGAAAAATTGATTTAGGCATCAAGTTAACACTTGATCCCAAATCACAAAGTGATCTTCCAACAAACATAACGCCAATAGAGCATGGGATGACAAAGCTACCTGGGTCTTTCCTCTTAGGTGGCAGCTTACTCCATATAGAATAGCATTCTTTTGCTATAACGATAGTTTCTTGCTTCTGGACCTTCCTCTTTTTTATAATTATATCCTTAAGGAACTTGGCATATCTTGGCATATGTTGGCATCTGATCAATGGCCTCCAGAAATGGGACATTGATATGTAATTTGTCTAGGATATCCACAAATTTTTGGAATTGAAGGTCTTCTTTCTGCTTCTTGAGTCGTTGAGGAAAAGAAAATGAGGGTCTAACTTCATTTATCTGAACTGGTGGAGTTGCATCTTTTGCTGTAGCAAAAGCAGGCTCCTCCTCCGGTGTTTCTTTTGTTATGACTTCCTCACCCTTCTCTTCAACTGGAAGATCTTGTGAGTTATCTTCTTCTTGAGGCCAGTTGGGCTGAGATTCCTCCTTCGATTTTCCCTCAAATTTGTCTTCTTTGTTAATTTCCTTTCCACTCCTTAATATGAGTGCACTGTATTGCTCCTTGCTATGGTGCTTAGTGGCTTCAGTGTCACTAGGCGAACTTCCTTGAGGTCGCGCATGTAATGTTTTAGATATCTGACCAACTTTTGTTTCTAAGGCTTTGAGCGAAGAATATGGCTTTGCAATAAGGCTCCTTGATTCTCAATGTTTGTTGCATGGTCCTGTAGCAAAACTTTTGTGGTTCCCATAAAATCTTTCGTCATAGCCATAAATTCTTTGAATGTAGTCTCCAATAAACTGTTTGATGAAGATGTTGCTCCCTTGTGACCTTGTCATGGCATCATCTGGTTAGAAGATGGTGCTTCGATCATATTTTTCTATGGCGATGGCTGAGCAGAATTGATGTGCCCTTGATTACCCCAACTAAAATTTGGATGTTGACGCCATCCTAAGTTGTAGGTATTGGAGTATGGATTGTTGTTGCGGTTATAATTCCCCACATAGTTGCCTGACTCTTGATTGTAAGGGCATTCACTCAAATGGTGATTGCCATCGCATCTGAGACATGAGGTTGTAGACTTCACTTCCTTGACTTCATTGGGACGTTGGAGGTTCTTTAGCATATTGGTGATAGCAGCTAACTGGGTGGCTACCGAGTCATCAACTTCACTCTCTCGAACTACTTGGGTTCTCCTCCCCGTTCCAAGCCTTGTGGTTGGAAATCGGTAATCATTGTTGGCTACCCTATCTAGAATGTTGAATGCTTCCTCCGCTGATTTGTCCAATAAGATCTGATTTGCTGAAGCATCTAACATCATCCTTGTAGGAGCATTCACTCCATTATAGAACATAACAACTTGGGTACAATCATGAAAACCATGATTTGTGCACTTCCTCAATAATCCCTTGAATCGATCCCAACACTCGTACATGGATTCATCATTAGCTTGACGAAAAGGAAGAAATATCATTTCTCAACTTAGTGTTTCTATTGGGTAGATTATACCATAGCAGAAAACTTTTACATAGATCTATCCAAGTCTCCATTGATCCAGCTGGCGCTCCACTTAGCCATGCTCTAGCACGATCACATAAAGAATATGGAAACAATTTAAGCTTTAGCACATCCTCGTGCACTCCTTGCTGTCTGAACGAGTCACAAACTTCTAAGAAAGCACAGATATGTTATCTTGCATCTTCTTGAGGCATACCTCCAAATTGACCAAATAGTGTTCAACATGTTGAACATAACAGGTTTAAGCTCGAACTGGGCTGCCTAAATTTCTCGAGCTACTATTCCGAGATAGAGATCATCAAAGATGTGAGTCAAAAGATCTTTAATAGCTCGAGATCGAGCCAATTCTCCCTGGCCATTTGCCATAACAACTTCGTTACCTGGAGGTGGTGGTATCTCTCCGTTCATGTTTCTAGTCTCTTCTCTTCGAACACGTCTTCTGAGTCGCAAGAAATGCTCGATTTTAGAAATAGGTGATTGCAGGGGTCCTCTAGGTTGTCTTCTGGTCATGCACTAGCAGAACGCCTAAAAAGAAAAATGAAAAATCCTAAATAAATATGTACAAAAACAAAAAGAACAAGCGATATAAACTTAAAACCCGTAAACAACCAATTGCCAATCCCCGGAAACGGTGCCAAAAACTTGTTGCTTGCGTGTAGTGTGTAATACCCAAATTCTAGCCTAGTAGAATTGTTAAAAAAAGAAACGTGTCATGGTTATTTGCTATGGCAAATATGTTTAATGTTCGTATGCTATAGCAATTATTGTTCCATGATTATATGTTGTGGCAAATGTGTCTAAGGGTTGTAGGTATATATAAGCTTATGGTTATAATAGAAAAGAAGTGTATAAACAATTTTAAATTAGAATTAAAATGTAAGATTTAAAGCTAGGAAATTATGACTAGATATTATAAACACTAGTTACATTATATAAACTAAGTATTATAATAATTAAATGGTAAATACTTGGTTGTAATAACAACCATGTGTCATCACCATCACCACCCAAAAGGGGATAGTGGGACACACGGCAAAACCCACAAACAAGACACCAAATGGTGTCATCTTCTTTCTCCTTCACACCACCAAAACCATGTAAGAAAAACAAAAGAAAAATAAGAGAGAAATTAGAGAGAGAGAGAGAGAGAGAGAGAGAGAGAGAGAGAGAACTGAAGAAAACACAAGATTGGGCTGGAAATCTATTCTAGAATTTGCATGCATGTTTGACTAAAATTAATGTAAGTGTTTATGTTATTACCAGTCTTGTTCTTGAAAGCTTGTTTGTTTTATTGAATTATGGTTTGTTTATTACTGGAAAATTATGATTAGATGCTTGATTGTTCACATGAATTGCTGGGTTAGTGATTTTATTGAATTTAAACTGAAATTACAAAGTAGAAACATGTTCGAACACCAAAACTGCCCAGATTCGTATAAGTAGAACAACCTGTAGAAATCTGCGTTTTGAACATGTTAGAGGCAAAACTGGAAATTTTTCCATAGGACAAAGTTGTAGGAAATTGAATTTTCTATAGGATAGAGGTCTTGGAAGCATGAAAATGTTCATAGGATTTCTGGAAAATGAGTTAGAACAAAATTGGTCACGTTTGGGACTTAATTGGTGATTATGGACTGTTTTAGATTAAAAATAAAATTTTAGTTCCTAAATGAACAAAATGAAGGCTGGAAATGACACCTTAATAACAGGAAAAACATTGGTAAAAAGGATAAAATAAATTAGCAAGGGTCCTAAGTTGAAAAGATCACTAAAGTGGGTTAAAGCACAAGATCGACAGATTTGATCATGGAAAATCCCCTAACTTCGAACATTAAACTGTATTGATGCAGAAATGATAAAAATATGTTCTATACATGGTAAGAAAGCTGGTTGAATAAGATTTCTAGGAATGTAAGGTAATTGAAAATCCAATACGTGTACTGAAAGTTATGGGAAAAATACTGAAGAGTGTCCAAACTGCATGAAACATGGCAGTTTAGTGTATAATGTGAAAATGTTTGCTTGTATGTGATGTATAGATGAATTCTAATGATGTAATTGTGTTATTAATACATGAAATGATAGACCAATAGATAGAAGAGGCTTGTGAGGGCATCAAGGTTGGGCAAAAAAAGGAAAGAAACAAGGGGATTAGCATTCAAGACTAGCTTGGAGTTCTTGTGAGTGTAATTATCAATAGGGTTGGGACTTAGGTCCTAACCAAGCTTGATTATGATTATGCTTTATTTAGATGTTGCTATGAAAATGAACTTAAATTATATTTGGTAATTAACTAAGGGAAGAATGGTACACACTAAGCTTGATAAATGCATAATGTGTAGTAGACCTTGTATGATTGCATGATGCTATGACATGTTTAATGCCTTAAAATGCCACGACGTGTTTAATTCCATGACATGTTTAATACCTTGAATGCCTAGATTGGCTACTTTATGAATCATGCTTAAAGAATGATATATTGTGATAATAGAATCCAATCTTGCTCTCACATACACTGGTATATATGCGAATCCTGCTACTCCAACTTTTGTTGTTATAGGAGATAGCTTCGGTTTTCTTTCTCTCTACTCTTTCTTTTCACTCCAGATCTATGGCTAAGTTTCACTATCCTAAGGGCTCCCTGATTTTGTTGAATGTCTAATGACATCTCAAATAAGCTTGAAATGTGCCTTGAACATGACTTGATTCTTGCCTTGTTTATCACATGTATCTTGATAAATGAACACCAAACTAAATGATGCCTTGGTAGCTAGTGAGTCATAGGTAGGATGGTATGCCATAAAGTCTTGAGCTCATTTGTGTGTTGGGTGGTCTACGGATCGGGCTAAGGCCCTTAATTGGCGTCAGTAGGAGGGATGTGTGTTATGGTCTTTGGCGACAGTGGGATGGATATGACCAGCATTACGGTGCATCTTGATTTGGCGACAATTTGGTTGGTGACTCGATTACCTAGACTTGACTACATACCAAGGCATAAACTTGAATTGATTATCTAATATTGCTACAGGAAAGCTTGGATATCCTATGAATTTGAAATGAAACTTGACTTGAGCTTATACTTAATTGGATGGTATAATCTTGATAATGCAAAGCTACTATCACATGTGCATGAAATGAATATTGAATCCATTGATTTTAACTTGTGATATGCCATGACATCTGTGATGTTGCTATGAATCCATGATCTAGATGATAATATGTAATGTTGGCTTGGAATTGACTAGTGATATGTATGCACATGAATATGAAAAGCCATGGCTATGGATTGAGTAAATATATGAAATGATATAATGCGCTTCATGATCTAGACTATTCGAATTTCTTGCATTCTTGTATAGGTTTGATCTTCGTGAACCTAGCTAGGTCTTCTTTGAATAAGATACACTTGAAAATTTGAATAAACTCGCCTAGATTAGGTTGTTACCTCACTAAGTACTTAACCGTACTTATCACTCTCGTTTTCATTCTTCCCAAAATACAGGTTAATAGATTGCAAGCTACGCTGAGTTGGAGGCAAGGCAAGACAAGCTAAAGCACAAGTATGGTTATGACATTTTGTATACTCCTAGTTGGTGGCCATAGTCTTGTATCTAGATTTCATATTCATGCATTTTGAGCCTAGGAAAGGCTAGATATATATTTGATATGATATGTCATGAACAACTTGCTAATGTGACTTGTTTGGTTGCCTAGTTGATCTAGGTATAATTCTATGGTATATTAGTATGGATGGCTTTATGCTGCGATATATGATGTCTTGGAAGCTTTGATGATTGGTAGACGTATTGATTCGTGCTTTGATTGCTTATCATTATTTATGAATGATGAATGCTCATTTGCTACAACATAGTATTGTTATGCTCAAATGATATTGTAAATTCTATAGCATGTTTTGATGATTTTGTTTAAATTGATTCGTTGAGTTAAGAATGCACGAGTTTAATATCTGGTTTGCTTGGCACTTATAATGGTTATTTTAGTCATGTACATGTTGTTCAAATGTTATGGTTTGATTGTAATATGATTCATGATGATTGTTTGATTAGAAGTCTAACTTACCTATTAGAGGAAAGTTAGGCAAAAGTTTTTGTTGGTTCGTGTTTTTCCTTGCATGAGTAACGCTCCTTATCCGATCTACGACTAAACTGGGTGAGGGGTGTTACATAGTGTACTATAAATGATACGCAAAATGGTGCAAGTATGCACGTCGAACGAGTAATAAAGTGAGTGAGTGAGTATCGTCTCCATAGGGATTGGAGGTATTCACGGTTTGCTCTAACAATATTGATTGAACTTTTTTGCAGATGAAAATGCTATAGTAAAAGAGACGATGTAAAATAATGCAGTAGCAAAACAGTGCAAAGAAAGATGAGAAAGCAATATAATGAACATGTCCCCTTTCGTATGCGAAACTCACTACAAAATGATTGGCTGTGAATGATGGACAACCTAACCTAAGCTTCTTAACAATACTAAGGCTCTTCAGCTATCTTTTATGCTAGGCGGGATTTTCTAAAAGTGTTTCTAAACTATCTCTAGCCAGGAAACTGGGAGTCAGAAATGCTACAGTCATACCTCTCGGCGTAAACTCTTAACACTCCCCTACCCTTCACAAACTATCCTTCTTAGCCCTTGAAACCTATCACTTATCTCTAAGGTAGGTTAGAGTCTGTCTCTCGACAGCCACTCCATTGCTTATAGGGGTTCTAAATCTAGCTCTCTCGATTACTAACCTCAACAAACACTTAAAGAACGGCTAACTCTCGAGGGCTCTTACAACTTTAAGGAAATAAAGCGCATAAGCAAAGTATAAAACATGATAAACACTAAAAAACTATAGCATGTACTAAAAGTACTTAAAATAAAATCATCCATCAAACCCAAGCCACCTAAAATAGTTCGTGGTTGGGCAATATCATCCAACGTATCATTACGATAACATCACCAAAGATAATGATATGAAAAGAAAATGCTAAAGTGATAGAAAGAAAGGTGAACTCCCTCTCGGCCATGGACTGCCCGATTGTCTTAGGCCCATCGCCTCTCTCGAGGCCGGTGAGGTCACTCCTTGGAGCTTCAATGATGGAGGACACCAAGTGGAGAAGATGAAGGTGAACACTTCTCTCTCCTTGCAAATTTCTCTCTCTTTGCTCTCTTCCGCCTCCCTCTTTCTATATCCTCTTTTTTTCAAGCTTCTCTCCCTCTTTATATAGTGGAGGCTCTAGGTTTTGTGCCCTAAAGATTCCTTGATAATCCCAAGGAATATCCACTGACAAGCTCTGCCACGAAGGGATAAGAAGGACAGTCTTCAAGTGGGTACCGTCTGCTGCATATGTTAGGTTGTCCTTTTCTACCTATTCACATGCTTCTACGGCTCTCGTGCTTCTCACGTGTTGGCCGATATCAACTTCCACTATGATATAGCAATTCTCGACGCCATCTTTCTCTCTTGACTCTTTTCCTGCGCATCATCAAACCCAAAACCAACATTTCGAGCAGTACCCCTCAACATGGACTAATAACCAGCAAAAGTAAAGATGCACCCAATGCAGTCTAAATGCTATGATATGGGCTCAAGAACGTGCAAAAGCTATAGAAAAAGGTATGAAAACAAGGATATTCATGCAGTTACCAGGCATCAGGACTTTCCTTAACATTTTCCAATTCACCAGTTTTGCCAAAGGTTTGGTTGCTGGATTTATCCTCCTGGATACGAGATTGCTCCTTTGGTTGAGTGTTCTCCGTTAAATGGGTTTGAGTTTCCTTAAATTGTCGGCCACTCCGAGTAGTGATTGTTTTTAACTACTCATGGTTTTCTCCTCTTGCGACTTCAGTATCGCTAGGTATACCACTCATAGGTCTCGTGTTCATGATCTATGCAAATTGCCCAAATTGTGTCTTCAATGATTTGAGAGCTGCCTCCTGGTTTTGCATTCTTATCTCAGTCCTAGCAATGAAAGCACCAGTTCCTTTCAAAAATTTATTAGTATTAGTCATATAAGATTGAGTTTGTAACATGAATGCATTAAGAGAATTTTCCAAAAAACTGGATGATGTTGATTGTTGCTGCGGCATCTGTTGCCGTGGCATGTTCTGCTGGAATCCCGATGCTTATGTATTCTGATTGTTCTGGTTGAGGGCATTGTTGGGATTACTCCATGAAAAATTAGGATGCTTCTTTCAGGCTGGATTGTATGTGTTAGACATTGTATTGTTGTTTTTGTTGTAGTTTCCAACATAAAAACTAAACTCTGGGTTCTGCGGACACTTAGAATAATCATGGTTACCATTACATAAATCACAAAATGAATCTATTACCTTGATCTCCTGTGTGTTCCTTGGTCGATGCATGTTTTTAACCAAATGGGTTAAAGTAGCCAATTGTGTGAGAATTGCATCTAATGACTCAAGCTCATTTATCATGGTGCATGGCGTCTAACTCCTCCTTTTTTAGCAGTTGGGAACTGATAATCATTTTTAGCAAGCCTATTCAAAATCTCCATTGTTGGGTTTGTCATCTAGAGGTGTTGGTTCTAGCTCTAGGAAGAGAGCTGTTGAGTATAGTTCTAGTGGTGGACAGAACAAAAGAGGTCGTGATAAGAGACATCAGCCTGAGGGAAGGCGTGGTGTTCTGGGTCGAGGTGGTCAGGTTCACGGAGGTCGTGTGAGATCTGAGCAGCATACATGATGGACATGTGGTTCGAGGGACCATTTGAGGCGAGATTGTCCTCGAGCATCTAGAGAGGTTCAGGCTCCTGTTGTGGTGAGAGGGAATTCTTGTTTGAGTTGTGGTTCAGCGGATCACGTGAGAAGGGAGTGTCCTTTTTTGGCTGGTGGAGGCCAGGGACGTGCTCCTGTGGTAGCTGCACCTCAGCGAGGCCTTGGACGCAGCCGTGGGAACTTTCAGAGGAGAGATGAGGGGCAGCGAGGTATTGCTCATGTTATAGCTGTTCAACCTGAGGGGTGGACCAGCGATGGTTTATGCTCAACGCGAGGAGCACAATGATACTGATGTCATCGTAGGTACCTTTGCTCTCCAGTCTTTATCTTTGCTGGCTTTGATTGATTCTGGATCCACACATTCTTATATCTTGGGTGAGCATGCGCATTTACTTGATATACTTGTTCAGATGCTTGAAATAGGAATGCAAGTGACTAGTTCTTTTGGTGAGACTGTAGTCACTAGGAAGTTGTATAGGAGATGCCCTTTGTCTGTTCAAGGTCATGTTTTTCTTGTGGATTTGACGGAGTTACCTTTCTATGGATTCGATGTAATCCTTGGTATGGATTGGTTGACGGAGCATAGGGCAATGGTTGACTTTGACGTTAAGCGAGTCACCTTAAAATTGGCCGATGATTATGAAGTAGTGGTAGTAGGCGAGAATGTGAAATTCTTGTCAAATATGATTTCGGCTTTGGAAGCAAACCGTATGATGAGGTTGGGCTGTGAGGCTTATCTTGCCTATGTGATGAATCCTGGCACCAAGGATGTGCGTGTACAGGACATCCAAATTGTTCGTGATTTTCTGGGTGTCTTTCCGAAAGAATTGCCTGGGTTGCCACCAAACAAAGAAGTTGAGTTTGGTATAGATTTGTACGAGAATACAACTCCGTTGTCCATTGCTCCTTATCGCGTGGCGCCCAAAGAGTTAAAAGAATTGAAAACGCAATTGCAGGAGTTGTTGGGTCGAGGTTTCATTCGGCCGAGTGTGTCACCTTGGGGTGTACCAGTCTTGTTTGTAAAGAAGAAAGATGGGACAATGCGGATGTGCATAGATTACCGGCAACTAAACAAGTTGACGATCAAGAACAAGTATCCCTTGCCTAGAATTGATGATCTCTTCGATCAGTTTCGGGGAGCCTCGGTGTTTTCTAAGATAGACTTGAGATCGGGGTACTATCAGCTGAAGGTGAAGGATGTGGACGTACCTAAAACGACTTTTCGGACGAGGTACGGGCATTATGAATTTTTGGTAATGTCGTTTGGTTTGACCAACGCGCCTGCTGCTTTCAAGGACATGATGAATCGTGTATTCCATGAATTCTTGGACCAGTTTGTGGTGGTGTTCATCGATGATATCCTTGTGCATTCGCGTACCGAGGATGATCATGATAGGCACTTGAGAATTGTTTTGCAAGCGTTGTTGGAAAATCAGTTGTATGCCAAGTTGAGTAAGTGTGAGTTTTGGCTTAGGGAAGTGGTCTTCCTTGGACATGTTGTGTCGGCTGAGGGTATTCGCGTTGATCCGCACAAGGTAGAAGCTGTGATGAGTTGGAAAGTGCCTAAGTCAGTGACAAAGGTACGAAGTTTCCTTGGATTGGCTGGGTACTACCGAAGGTTTGTTAAGGGTTTCTCAAAGATAGCAGCACCTTTGACCAAGTTGTTGCAAAAGAATGTTCGCTTTGAGTGGACGGAGGCGAGGCAACAAGCTTTTGAGAAGCTGAAAGAAGCTTTGACGCAAGCTCCTGTTTTGATTCAACCTGAGTCTGGTAAGGAGTTTGTAGTCTATACTGATGCATCCATTGTTGGTTTGGGCTGGGTGTTGATGCAGGAGGGTAAGGTAGTGGCCTATGCATCTAGGCAGTTGAAGGTGCATGAGCGCAATTACCCTACTCATGATCTTGAGCTTGTAGTTGTGGTGTTTGCCTTGAAGATTTGGAGGCATTAATTGTATGTAGAGAAATGTGTTGTGTTCACGGATCATAAGAGCTTGAAATACCTTATGTCTCAGAAGGAGTTGAATCTTAGGCAACGACGTTGGGTGGAGTTGCTTAAGGATTATGATCTGACGATCGAGTATCACCCGAAGAAGGCTAATGTTGTAGCCGATGCTTTGAGCAGGAAAGTAGTTGTGGAGTTGAGAGCGATGTTTGCTCATTTGAGTATATTGCGTGATGGTGGTCTTGTTGTAGAATTGCAAGTGAAGCCATCTCTGATACAGTTGATCAAAGATAAGTAGTTGCTTGATGATTCTCTTGTTTCGCATGCTCAGGACATTGCGGAGGGTAGACCTTCAGATTTCAGCTTTAAAGATGATGGTGTTCTGTGCTCTGGGAGTTGAATAGTGGTGCCAGATGATGCTGAGTTAAGGCACACTATTCTGACTGAAGCTCATAGTAGTCCTTTTGCTATGCATCCTAGTAGTACAAAGATGTATCGTGACCTGAAAGATGGGTACTACTGGGTAGGGTTGAAAAAGGATGTGGCTGAGTTTGTTAGAAAGTGCATGGTGTGTCAGCGAGTGAAGGCTGAGCATCAGGTTCCTTATGAGTTGTTGCAGCCTTTGAGAATCCCGGAATGGAAGTGGGAGAGAATCACCATAGATTTTGTGTCTGGCTCGCCTTTGTCACCGACAAAGAAGAATTCAGTTTGGGTGATTGTGGATCGGCTCACGAAGTGTGTACATTGTCTTCCTGGGCATACTACGTATACTTTGGATAAGTTGAATGAGCTATATATAGCTAAGATTGTGTGGTTGCACGGTGTGCCAAAGTCCATTGTGTCAAATAGAGATCCGAGGTTTACAGTGCGATTTTGGGAATGTTTGCATCAAGCTTTGGGTACACGGTTGAATTTTAGTACTTTTTATCATCCGCGGACGAATGGAAAGTCAGAACGTGTGATCCAAGTGCTTGAGGACATGTTGAGATGCTGTGTGATAGATTTTCAAGGTTCTTGGGAGAAGCATTTGCCGCTGGTTGAGTTTGCATATAATAATAGTTACCAGACAAGTATCCAAATGGCTCTTTACGAGGCTTTGTATGGGAGAAGATGTCAAACCCCTCTTTGTTGGGCAGAAGCTGGACAAAAGTTGATTTTGATGCCAGATATGCTTAAGGGAACCACCGAGAAGGTGAAGCTCATTTGTGAGCGTTTAAAGACAGTATCGGATAGGCAAAAGTCTTACGCGGACTTGAAGCGTAAGGAAATTGAGTTCGCGGTTGGCGAACATGTGTTCTTGAAAGTATTGCCTTGGAAGAAGGTGATGAGATTTGGGCGTAAGGGTAAGCTTAGCCCAAGGTTCATTGGACCTTACGAGATTGTGGAGCGTATAGGTCCTGTGGCATATCGGTTGAGATTGCCTGCAGAGTTGGAGAAGATACATGATGTGTTTCATGTCTCCATGTTACGGAAGTACAGATCGGATCCTTCGCATGTGATGCCTATTGAGGAGATAAAGTTGAATCTGGATCTGTCATATGATGAGGAACCAGTGAAGGTTCTGGACGTGAGTAGCAAAGTTCTTCGTGGCAAGACGATAGAACTTGTGAAAGTGTTGTGGCGACACCGGGGAGTTGATGAGGCCACGTGGGAAAGCAAGGCGGGCATGTTGAGGCAGTTTCCGCATCTCTTTCCATCAGGTAAAAATTTTGAGGACGAAATTTCCTAAGTGGGGGAGAGTTGTAACTCCCTGATTTTGGGCCTAGATCTTTTAGACATCGGATCGGACCAGTCGAGAACGGTTCGAATCGCGTAAGGTGATTTAAGGAAATCAAGGATCGGGATAGGATAAAATTATGAAAAAATTGCTAAAATCCTATAAAAATATGTTTGTAGAGGTTGATCAAGTTAATTTTACAAAAAAGGTTTTGGAAAGTGGACATTTTGAGTAGTGACCAAATTGTAAAGTTTCAAAACTGGGAAAATGTGATTTTTAAGGTGGAAGCCAAAATCTTAGAATCTTTAGGGGGCTTTAAGTTAATTTGACCTTTCTTCGGTATGACATGTGATTTAAAAGGGTTTTTAATTAAATGATTTTAATTGGATTTTTATATTAATTAATTAAAAGGTAGTTAATAGGATTTTCACTTACGTAACTACCAATTTTCTTTCATTTCCAGCCAAACACAATTTTCTCTCATCTTTTTCCAGAATTCTTTCTCCCCAAAACTCTCTCAACATTTCCTAAATCATTTTCAAGAGATCCTTCTAAATTCTTCAAGATATTTGCAAGGAAAACTTTTCATCTATTGAAGGAAGCAAGGATTGGAGGTAAATCACGTTCTCAACCTCTAATCTAAGTTCTTTAATGAAATTCCCAAGATATTTGGCTTCCACCTTAAAAACCACATTTTCCTAGTTTTGAAACTTTACAATTTGGTCACTACTCAAAATGTCCACTTTCCAAAACCCTTTTTATAAAATTGACTTGACCAACCTCTCAAACATATTTTTAGAGAATTTTATCAATTTTATCATAATTTTATCCTATCCCGATCCTTGATTTTCTTAAATCACCTTACGCGATTTGAATCGTTCTCGACCGGTCCGATCCAATGTCTAAAATATCTAGGCCCAAAACCAGGGCGTTACAATCATGACATAAATCAGTCCAAGATCCTATTGATCTAGATGGAATACTATTCAACCATGATTTCACCCTATCCCTTAGTGAATAGGGGAATAATTTTAGTCTCAAAATATCCTCATGGACGTCTTGTAGTTTGAATGAATTGCAAATCTCCAAGAAGGATTTGAGATGTTGTCTGGCATCTTCAGTTGCCGATCCGCCAAATTGACCAATTGTATTGATCATATTGAACATTATTGGCTTTAGTTCGAAGTGTGGAGCTTCAATTCAGGTGTGACAACTCTTGGGTTTAGGCCGTTGAGATATTCCTCTAAATAGTCTCGAACGGTTCGGTTCCTTGCTTGAGCAAATTGAGCTGGTAGAATTGCTCCATCTCTTGCTGCGACAACATGATTTCAGTTGGTATTATTATTTCTGACTTAATCTGCCATTACTGCTCTCAGTCTTTGTCTGAGTCCTTAGGAGGTACGTTTAATTTCTAGATCAAATGGATATTTTGGTGCTGTCGGATTTTTTCTGGTCATACACCAATGCAAAACTAAATTTTGTTAACCCTTTGAAAACTAAACAATAGAAAATAAAAATAAATAAAAGTGCAAGAAAATAAAAAACAAAGCCGCTATTGCCAATCCCCAACAACAGAGCCAAAATCTTGTCGAGCGTAATAAGTGATTCACAATTGGTACAAGTTTACGCATCGCAAGTTATAGTATAGAAAGATATCGCCTCCACAGGGATTGGTGCTACTTCGGGAATTTATTGTCTCGCACTAAAAAGATAAAAACACATGTGATAACAGTTAGATTGAATAAACAAGTAAAATAAAGAAAGCGAATAAATTAAAGAGAAGTTGAATGATTGAGAGAATAGGCCATATTAAAGTGCTTCGTGGTGTGGAAATTGAATGGACAATATCGGTTTTTGCATACAGAGGCAACATGATTGCTTCGGCAATAGGTAACACGATTGCATGGGCAACTAACGATACGACTGCCTGGGCAATTAAAAAACACATGCTTGGGCAATTGGTAAGGCGATTGCCAGGGCAACTAGTGAAACGATTGCCTAGGCAATTGGGAGGCAACCTTCAAGGTTCGGCAAAATGTTCTTCAATGGTTTCTCCTTATCCCTAATTTGAAACTCTAGTCAATGTGCATGCCTTGATAATACATCCCTGCGTCAATCATGGGTGAACACCAACCTATCTTGCACTTCTTTTAGCCGTTGAAATTCGTAACTTATTCCTAAGTCGGATTAGTCTTCATCGATTTGGACAAAAACCATGTTCATTCGTTCCTTGAATCTAACTCTCCCGATATTAGATAAGTGGATGCATTCACGAGATCCTCTCCCGATTCAATCGCAAGCAAAAATAAATACCAAGAATGAAAAAACTTTGAACTTAAATTGCATAACAAAACCTAAATAAATCCAATTGTTTTCTCACAACCACTAAACACAATAATCCTATCCAAAAGAGTTTAGTTCATGGCTAGGTTCAAGATAAACTCAAAATAAAATATCCCTAGCATGAACAAAACCAAAACAAAGAAGAAGGAAGAAGAAGATGAAGTCGACAACCCCTCTCTTGGATTCTCTCTCTATCGCACACCCTCTCTATCGAACTTGTTTTTCAAAGTAGGCAGCTAGGCTTCTTATTTATAGGATATGGCTAGGTTAAAATTTTTCTTGAGGGGGAAGTTAAGTTGGATTTAAATTGAATAAAAGAAATATTAAATCTCTTTTAATTTTATTCCAACTAAAACCACTCCTATTTTCTTGGAATTCAATCTCCTTTTGACCTCTTCATGGACTTTCAACTCTTTTTCTACTCGCCACCTATCCCGATTAAGTCAGATTTGTCCGCTCATCAAGTCGGGTACCACTTCACCTCATCTTTAGTTATCGACGGTTGCCTTGGAAACTGGTTCGACATATCCCTCCTGCAATCCTCTGGCAACTGATTCGACATATGTTGAGTGTGTAAAAGTTCTATTATTTACCCCCTATTTAACCCATATTTCTGCTGCATTCAAGTATTATTTATTGCATTTAGGTCAGTTTACAGCAAAACATCACAAATATATTAAAAGGCACAGTTTCTACTAAAAATGGTTGTTTTTGCAGGTTGTTGCTGTAGCAGACGGAATGGGCAGGCGCTGGGCAGTGAAGCAGAAGAGCTGGAACTAGACGAGCAGTCAAAGAGGACAATACTGCCATGGTTGCCGCTGTGACAGCAGAGGACGGCAACAGTTTTGAGGAGAAAAAGCAAAGTGGACCTCGACAGATAGAGAAAATTCAGCCCGTCTGTCGTGTGAAATCGCCATATTTTTCCAAGCCCCAGATCGAAAGGAATGTCAAGCCCAAAGTTCAAGGAGAGAAAATCCCAAGCAAGAAAGATGACGGCTGGAAAGTAGATTTCTTGAAGATTTAGTCTTTATTAGAATTGTACTTTCATTTAAAGTTGTATTCTTGCTATTTTAGAAAACTTGGACCCAAAGCATATATAAGGGCATATATTTCGACCTAGGGGGAGAAACTGAATCTCTAGCTTTCTTCCCAAAACCCTAGCCGTTTTCCTTCCCTCATCATGTTCTAAATTCCCCTTAGGGCCACGAGTTGATTTGTAAAGTAGTTGCAAGGGTTGTTTTGTTATAGGAATTTTTAGTTCAATAAAATAAACTTCAAGTTCTCTTATTTTGGTTATTAATATCTTGCAAGAGCATCGGGAGAGCATTGTGAGGTTATCAATTTACTTAGCATCGGGAGAGTTAAGTATACGAAAGAAATAAGAGCAAGTTCTCTAGTTTATAGTTGAACTATCTCGGACCTAGAGATAGGACGAGGTTAAGTGGAAAAAAAGTTAACAATATCGGTGTTCATCCTTCGATTCACGCCGGGAGGTATCATCAAAGACGTGATCATCGACAGACTTGGACCTAGGGATAGGCCAAGGCACTTCTGGGATTCTTGCCAAACTTGAAGTACTGAGTTGAGTGTTCGCTGCCGCGACAAGCAACGGACTGCTGCCGCGACAGGTGCTGCCGCGACGGGGACGACGACAGAACTAGAGTTCCGAGACTTAGCAATACCTGCACTACTGAGCAATTCAATACCAGCTCATTCTCTCTATCTTGATTTCTCTACTCTTTTATTTAAGTTCTCTTTATTATTCTCGTGACAACATTCTCAATTATTTTCTTTACTTTCGTGCAGTGAATTAAGGTGAAGCTATTAGCTCAATCCCTGTGGAGACGATATCCGATACTTCGTATCACTTTACTACTTACGTCGTGTACACTTGCACTACAATTGCGATAGACTCTTTTACACGCAACAGCATATCATCTCTGCATTGTTCTGGCAACTGGTTCCAACCCTGCCCTGGTAACTAATCCTGCACGCATAAAAACAACTACCAGCAGCACCCTTTTTCCACAAAATTAATCAAAATATGAACTCCAACATAACGGTGATGGAAATCATTAGAACATGCATGAATGTTTAATATTGCAACTAAAATGAACTTAAGTCTAACAATAATATGAGTAAAAAGAGTAATCAAAATAGTACTTTTGAACACTTAACAATTATAAAATTGTAAATTTTAATTTTTCATATTAATTTTAATCAAATAAAGGATTTTATTTTAACATTTTAAAAATATAAAATAAATCCTCAAATAATTATGTTCGATCATAATTGTAAAAACTGTAGGAAGAAAAAGTATAGCAATACTGTTGAACACTCAAGTGCATGTTGTCTAATTATATATGCAAGTTATAGTTCATATTTCTTTTTTGCCTTTGAATGTTCATTATTTTTTAATATTTATGGTTTCCTTTCACACGAATGCACGATTTAATTGTTGTAATTATTATGATAATGATAGTGACATCATTTCCAGCCATTGGAGAAGAAAAAAGCATGCATATAATTAAAGGAAATCATCATCTTTGGGTATATTTCTTTTACTTTTTATTTTTGGCACCGCACGGGGGAAATGATTTTAACAAAAAACAAATGAAAAAGAGAAGAAAATGGTCCCTGGGAAATTATAATTTTGATGAACCCTAGGAGAATATACTGCAAAAATGGTCTCAATAAAACTATTCTTAAGTAGTAAATACATTATTAGTGTTTTCATATTTTTTAAAACCTTATAAAAGATATTTTAAAATATTTATTAAAATTTCATAATATAATTCATTAACCAACTTTATATTTTTTTTTGATAAATAAACCAACTTATATATATATATATATATATATATATATATATATATATATATATATATATATATATATATATATATATATATATATCATCTTATTTATTTCATTTAACAGAGTATATTATTGACTTTTGAAATTAATATCTCTTTAAAAGTTTTCATTTGTTAAAATTTTAGTAATAGTTTGAATTTTGTTGAGGGGTGTTTTCGTTTTGTCTATGGGAACTTTGTGTTGTTTTTCATGATGTTCGTCACATTTTAGTCTCAAAATTTTGTACGTTTGTTTTTAAGAGGGTTTAAGGAGAGACTTAAAGAGCGAGAACACGATATCTAAATCATGTTTAGCTTACAATAGCCTACCTTGTCTGTCCAGTTGTATTATTTGAAGCCGTAATAAACTAAACATGATCTAAGGATCGTTCTTTCACTCTCCCAGACTTTATCGAGATCAAGAGGCAAAATTTCAAGACTAAAAACACATACATCTAACAAAATAAATTTTTTTTCCGACTCAAACAAGAATATTCCTTGACAAATCTAAAGATAAAACTAGATTTCATCACATGATTGCAGGCCTTAATAATATTTAAGGACCAAAATATGATCAAATATTTGGAAGGGACAACAATCAAATTTAACTTAAATTTAAATTAAAATAACTTAAGATACCATAAGACCACAAATTTTAAGAGAAATAAGAGCTATTCCTACTCTCCACGTGTTTCGGTCCCTGGTTATATTAAAATACCAACAAAATTCATATAAATTAATATATGACAGACAATAATTTTTATTATTTATATTTCACAACTTTTTATTATATTTAAAATTAATGTAAGCAGAGACTATAATTTTTAATATTAATAAAATATTTCGTTAATTTTACCTCTTTCTATTCTCAGTCTGAACATAGAAAAAACCAATTAAAATCGGAAGTTTCTTTTTTCTCCCAGAATTCAAATCGGAACTCCCTTCCTCTTATTTGTTATATTCAAACTTAACACATTTTCAGTTTTTTTTAAAATTTATTTTACATATTTTATAAATTCAAAAAAATCCAATATATTTATTTACAAACAATTATCAACACAACATGTGAATCGCTAGGGTAGCGAATCATTCGATGGTAAGTTCGTTTATTTATTAAATGAACGAACATGAATAAGATATTTTGTACGTTTAATTAAATGACGAACGCGAACAAAGGGCTTGTTCATTCATTTACGTTCGTAAATGTTCGATAATCCGTTCGTTTATGCTCGTTTAAATTTATTCACATATGCCCATCTATATTTATTATTTTTCATAACAAAAGTATTATATTTGGAAAATTTTATAAACATATATTAAAACTATGTAATAAAAAAATTAAACAATACTCAATGTACGAGACTTCAGACTTTTTAAGAAAAAAATAAACAATACTCAATATGTGTTTGCGTTCGTTTGTGTACGTCTATCATTTTAAGGAACGAACACGAACAAACTATATTCCTTAACGATCTAACACGAACGATAAATTATGTTTATTTAGTTGTTCGTATTCGTTCGTTTGTTCGATTAAAATTAAATGAACGAACATAAACATACTCTTATACAAACAATTGACGTTGTATAAATAATATGAATCAAATTTATACCTTTCTAAGATTAACAAGCCAGAGGTTAAGACACATTTATACCTCCCCAAAGACCCAGGGTCGAAACCTCTTCTCCCCGACTTATTTCTTTCTTAAATTTATCAAATTATTTTAATTAAAATTAGGATAAAATTAATATATATATATATATATATATATATATAATAAGGATCAAATTTGTTTGGAAGAAAGCTTACCGTAAATAACTCATTATTTAGGGAGTCACATGATGCATGTTAGATCTAGTATTTGTGTGTTAAATATGCATTACAATTATATAAACATATGTTAGAAAAAGATTATGGCAGAATCCAACCATGGGTTTTAGTGGAAAAAAAGAATGATGTTCATCCTAGAATAGTTGTGTTTAAATTGCATTGTCTGCAATGTGTATGTGCATTGTAAAATAGTTAAGAATATGTATGAACATATACTAGCTTGTAATCACTTTAAAACTATTAAAAAAAACACTACCGCAATAAAAACATAATGGGTAAAATACATTGGATGTCACCTAATTTTAGGTTTGATAAAATATATATTTAATTCTTCTAAAAGTAACAATTTAGTTGCTCAATTAAAATTTTATGGCACCTATGTGATTTTGTCATAAAAATTGAAACATGGTATGGTATAATAACAATTTCAATCCCTAAAACTTATACATTCTTTTAATTTAGTCCTAATTCAAAAATAATTCAATAAATTTAATCATTCATATTTAAGATATTAATAGTAAGTAGTGACTGTTGTAATTGAAACATGGTATGGTATAATAACAAAAATTGTTTTTTTAATGGTTGCATATGCTCTAGATAATAAGTAGTGATTGTTGTACAAGGATTTGTGATTGAAAGTGTATCGTCCCAAGCCATTAATTGATCCACTCTTTTTTCTCAATTAGGCTTAGGTTTTTTTTAACGAGATATGATTGTGGTTTTATTCAATAAATTCATCCTTTCAAAAAAAAACTGTAATTAATTGAATCAATTTTTCGAACTAAATCACACTTTACACTCTCTTTCAATTTCTTGAAGATCTTCAAGGAATACCGAGAGAAAACTAAATTGTTAGTCACTGAACTTTGAGTGCTTTTTCTTTTGGCCATTAAACCATAAAATTTTTAATTAAGACGCTAAACGTTTCATTTTTTTAGTCAATGAGTCATTAAATCATTAACGACATGATGCTGCTTGTAGAGAATATAGGCTAAAGATAGATTTTGAGAAAAATAGAAAGGAAACTTGTATATTGAATATTGAATGAAAACAACGATGAAACATTTTACATTAGATTGATATCCTTATATAGGATGATCCTTAACAAAAACTCTAACTGACTCCTAGAACAATAACTAACTTATCCAGTTGTATACCTAATACACATCCTACTTCCTTCTCTTCACATGCTTTGTTTTTTTTTTCTTTAAAAAAAACAAAAGAGTGTACTTATATGAAACTATTCGCCTTCATCCTCATAATCACCATCAATGACATCTTCATGATCTTCATGATGGTCTAACATAAATGACTTCTTTAGTTCATAAGATGTACATACTCGTAGCTTCTGTCTTAATCGTACAAAAAATTCAGCAGACAAAAGTTTTGTGAATATGTTAGCTACTCGATCAACCACGGGAACATAGTTAACCATTACTACACCTTCTGCTATCTTTTCTCGTACAAAATTTAAATCAAGTTTCAGATGCTTCATCTTTACATGATGAACAGGATTCGATGCATGTGCTATTGAACTTGTATTGTCACACCATATAATAGGCGTTGAAGCAACATGTAATCCATTCTCAATCAACAATGATTTAGTTCACATGACATCGGTGATTGTATTTGCTAAACTTCTATACTCGACTTCAGCTGATGATCGAGAAATAACATTTTGCTTTTTAGAACTCTAAACTATGTGATTATTGCCAAGAAACGGGCAATAGCCAGGCGTAGAACGTTTGTCATCTACATTTGTTCCCAAATTTGAGTCTGAATATCCAACAAGTTTATCACATGATACTGACGCTTAAAAAACAAACCATGACCTATCATGCCTTTCAAATACCTTAAGATACGTTTAACTGCTTTCCAATTCTTATATAAAGGAGAATGCATGAACTGAATGACTTTGTTCACTGAAAAATGAATGCCAAGTCTTGTATTACAAATGTGTTGCAGTATTCCTATCACTTGTCTATACAAAGTAGCATCAGGATGTGAATCACCATCGTGTGGTGACAACCTGAGAGTAGATACCATGGGTGTTGGAACTGGAGCAGCATTATATATGTCAGCTTTCTTTAATACTTCTAAAATATGCTTTTGGTAACTAAGAATAACCCTTTGATCAAATCTTTGAGCATTCTTCCCAAGAAAAAAACCTAGTTGTCCAAGATCTTTTAACGAGAAAACAGTGTTGATTTTTTTAATAACCTTGTTTAGTTCATCAACATCTGAACCGGTTACTACAACATCATCCACATACACCTTAATATAAACTTTGTGGCCATTAGATTCTTGAATATATAGGGACATATCTGATTTAGAGGTTGAAAAATAAAGTTCTTCTAAGAGACATGTTCTGAACTTGTTAAACCACGCTCGTGGAGCCTGTTTCAGTCCATACAAAGACTTTTTAAGTCGACATGCAAGTTTTTCTCCTCATGCACCCTGTTGTTCAAACACTGGTGGTTGGAGCATGTACACTTTTTCAGAAAAATTACCGTTTAAAAATGCATTATCCACATCAAATTGCCTCAAAATCCAATTATTGGACAGTGCCAGACTGAGCATAACTCTCACTGTTATCGATTTTACAACTAGGCTGAACATCTCTTAGTAATTAAATTAGCTTTTTGTGAGTAACCTCTACTAACCGAACTTTGTATCTCTCTATGCTTCCATCATAATTCCTTTTAATTTTAAAAAGTCATCTGCATCCAATTGGCACTCGATCATATGGTAGTGGAACTAACTCACAAGTTCCTTTCTCAACTAAAGCATTAATTTCCTTATCAACAACTTGCTTCCACTATGTTGATGACATGGCCTGATGAATATCACTGGGCTCATAACACTCCAACTCAGCAGAGAACATTTTTAACTTGAAAATTCCAACTTTAGATCTAGTAACCATCACATGTGTTTTGACAACATTTCCTGAAGTGGCTGAATCTGAAGGACATGCTTGATTATTTTCAGTGTGACCCTCTTCTTTTGAAGGATTAGGACTAGTTGTTCAATTTTCTGCAGCTTGTAAACCTTTCACTAAAACCTCAATTGAAGTCTCAATATTTGTAGAAGTCTCAACGTTAAAATATGTTGTAGGTGCAGCAAAATTTGTTGAAGATCATGTAGCTTCTCCACATCCTCTTAAGTTGTTCATTGCAAGGTCTGGTTGTTGAAGATTCTCAGAATTCCCTTGTTCATAAGGACAAGTTGTAAGTGGTTGTGATGAACTTGTTTGCACCAATGAATTTTGATTTCTTGGTGCCTTTAGTTTTATAACCACTAACTTTTCTAAAGCCTCACCTTTAAAAGATTTCTCCCTACTGGATAATGAAAAAATATCTTTCTTAGAATTGAACATGCCTTGTCACATAAACTCTCCTATCAGGACTAAGGCATTTGTAACCATGTTGCCTCGAGCAATATCTAAAGAATAAATAAGCTTTCGATATAAAATGTAGCTTGCGATGATTATAAGGTTTGAGTAAAAGGAAACACTGACATCCAAAAACTTTTAGAACGCATAATCTGGATTGGAAACTCTCTTACCTTTTTCATTGACAACAACCTGGGCTGGTATGGAAATTGTGCCATCAACATGGCTCACCAATCCAAGACACTCAATCGCAAAAACAATTTGATGTTTCTAAAGCAGAAAGTTGAACTCGTCCAACCAAATCGTAATAGTTTTGTTTGTGAATGATTTATAAGAATTCATAGTAAAAGATGAAACCTTTGATACCATGTACAAAATATAGGCCAAAGATAGATTTTGAGAAAGATAGAAAAGGAACTTGTATATTCAATATTGAATGAAAACAAAGATGAAACATTTTACATTAGATTGATATCCTTATATAGGATGATCCTTAACAGAAACCCTAACTGAATCTTAAAACAATAACTAACTTATCCACCTATATACCTAATACTGCTGCTACCACTTTTCTTTTCCTTTTGAAAAGCACACGAAACTCCCTCAACTCTATTGTCATTCGATCAACGCTCGTCACCATTTGTGAAAAAACTGTCACCAATCATTCAAAATTTTCTTCTTTTTTCTCTTCGATTTGTTTTTTCTTCTTCATGAAATTTTTAAAAAACGACGAAAATTCACCCAAAGCATCAATCTTTTAATGCTTCGTTCTCTATCGACGGTCGTTCGAAGAGGTTGGTTTAGAGACATGTTGTTCTTCATCTCAGAGGAATAATTCTCACTGTTTGAATTTCCGAACGAACACCCCAAAACAATCAAATTTGACAAAGCCCGCAAACCCTCCAATTGGTAGATTTTTTAGTTGAATTCACAGAGTTTTAAATAGGTTTTGAAAAAATCTAAATCGATATAGTAGTAGAGGACAATAAGATGAGCTCACCAATGTTTAGAGTGGTAACGAAAGACACTGAAAAACGATAGTTCTAATAACGACTGAAAATAAGAGAAATCATAAATTTAGTGGAGAAGACGAGGAGAGAAAAAACAAAAGAAAAAAATTTCACATCATATAAAAATGAATAAAAAATAATTTTGTCTTTCACGACAACACACATCAACAAAAACATCATGTCATCTAATTGTTAATAATTTTATGATGTCACTAAAATGAGAATATTCCTAAAATTAGCTACCAAAACAAAAATAATCCTAAAGTGTTGTGACGAAAATGAAACCATTTCTAAGTCAAGTGACGGTTGGCGTAGTTTGTCCTCTGTTTTAATTCAATTTCAAACTTTTTTCGTAGACACAATTTTTTATTTATAAAAATGTTGGTTTCTATAATAACAGTTCTTAAAGATTTTGAATAAAGATTCAAACATATTTAATAGTCTTAAGGTGATTACAATGTAGTATCTATTTATATATATTTTTAATTCACACCTTATAAATAAAGTGATTTAAACACGGGTCTCTTGAGATGAACATCATTCGCTTTTTCACTAGAACCACTTGTTGGGTTCAACTCTAAACCTATATTTTAAAAAGACTTCATGCATTAATTAACGGATTATGTGTTATTTTATCATTCTAAATTGATTATATACTATTATATGTTATTTATTTTTAATCCTTTGAAAACGTAAATAACCATACAGATAAATTGTTTGAATTTAAATCTTTTAAAAATAACATTTTTTTACTAAACCACTCATAAATTCCTTGAGTTTATTTTCTTCTAAGATTCTTCTAAAAAAGTAAGTTAAACCTGAAATACGAACCAACTATAAAACACTAGAATTGTACCAATTACCAAAGCTCAAGGAGCTCTAATTTGGACTTGATTCTTGTTACTTTGGGCCTTCAAATATAACTCATAAAAGCCTTTAACATTTTGTTTAAAACGAACAAGATGTAAAGATAGTTTTGACCTTGAGTTTTACAAATTATCATTTTCATTTAATTAAATTTAACCTTCTATCTATATTTTCTTTGTCATGTTTTTTATTTTCTAAATGAGATGTTGATTAAACCTTGAATAATTGAGTAATTTTCACCTGTGGTCCTTTTTGTTTGGGGTTTATTCTGTTTTGGTCACCCGAATTTAAAAAAATTATTCTTGTACTTACGTTTTGAATCATGTTTATTTTGGTCCATTGACTGTTAACTTCTGTTAATACACCCAAACTTTCAAAACTTTATTTTTCATCATCTTCCCTAAAACTTAAAATTTTTATTTTTCTGCCTACCACCCCAAAGGCTTAAACTTTTGAAAAGTAACAAATTTTATATCTAAGAAACATACAGCAGAACTGCGAATTTCCCGGTTAAGAAAGTAGCGGCTCTCATGCACTGATATTTTTTCTTTTTGATGCATGAACATAAACAGAAAATCTTCCCTCATGTCCCTGCAAAATTGAGCAAAGTTTTGTATCAAGATAAGCAGTAAATGACTTGTCAAAAGTAACCAAAACCAAGAAAAAAATAAACAAAATTAGTACAATTCTTTTCTGCAAGAATTCAACAGAAACAACACAAAGTGAGCAGGCAGTCAAATATAAGCAAATGGCTACTGATGTGGACATCCTGAAACATACAAAGCAGGGGAATCTGCGTTGCCCTCCATCCTAGAAACTATATTAATTCACAATGTGCCAAGATTGATTTCTCCAGTACTTTCCTGCACATTAACTCATATTTGCATTTGCTCAATATGTACTATTTCATTACTTTATTAGATTCAATCTGAAGAAACATAAGTACTATTTGATTCACAAATAGGCTTCATACAGGCAACAGCTTTTCCACTATAAAACACAACTGCCTACACTTAGCTACTTTAAGTTTCTAGTTAGTTCAAACAGACTAAATTCGATATTATAGGAAAAAAAATAGTAAGTCCAACCTTCCCTTTGCACAGCATGTCAGCATGCAATAGCATAAAACAGCTTCACTCCTAGTCCCTCATACAAATAAACTATTTTATTTTTCTACTTCCAAATCTGATGTAGACCTGAAATGGTTCTTAATTCTCATCTTAAGGTTATAAATAACAAATATTGTCACTTTCTTCAGATAATGATCATTAATTAACAAACCATGCATGCAAAATGCATCCATATGCAACATAAACAGCACCAAGGTGTGTAAACCTCCAAATGTGAATATCATTACACACTAGTAGAAATTTTGTCATGTATCAAAACCTTGAAAGGCAGCAAAATAATTCCAGAAAA
Source organism: Hibiscus tridactylites (assembly GCA_958450335.1). Taxonomy (NCBI): domain Eukaryota; kingdom Viridiplantae; phylum Streptophyta; class Magnoliopsida; order Malvales; family Malvaceae; genus Hibiscus; species Hibiscus tridactylites. The sequence goes on along the minus strand of OY288276.1, from coordinate 15,200,531 downwards.
AAAAATCCAACCCTGTTATATAGGAACAATCTTCTGATTAAATTTCTTCCCAATATATCAGTTCATGGAAGCCAAGTTCAAGGACAATGATCATGAAATTTAATGGAACAGAAAAAAGAAATCCATGAAGCATATGAAGAAGATAGATCATAGAAAGGAAAAACAAACTAGCAGTCAAAAAAGAAATAACTCACACGGAACATATCCCAAAGCTTAAAATATCCCTAACCACAACCCGTGATATAATCTCCTCGTCTGTAACCACAACCCGTGATATAATCTCCTCGTCTGTAAATTCCCTTTTGGGAGCGGGAGGAAGCCAACCAAGGACCTTACAACCTCTAGAAGAAAATACGTAACATGCAACATCGCCATTCGGCGGAGAGATAAGCCCAAAGTAGAAGAAGGCTGATAAAAGGCACGGTCTGTCAAGGCCTTAAATGAAAAGAGTCGTTGTAGTTTTGAATTTCTGTTTATATCTACCTTTTAATTGCTTTGTGTTAGCCGTTAAACCCGTTTAATAAAATGGTGCATTGAGGGACTCATGTGGATAGATAAAACAGAGTCGTTTTGGGGCTAAGGTTGTTTTAAGGAGTCTCGTTTCAGAATTGTAAGACTTATGCTAATGTGAATGAAACTCTTGCCTCCTATTTTCTCTCCTCAATCCCTCTGAATCTTATTCCTTCTCTTATCTTCTTTTCTAAAAATTCTCATTTCTCATTTGGGTTGTTACAAAGGCATCAGAGCCAGGCGTTCCTTGAAAACATGGTAGAGACCAGACAACAAGCAGCTCAAACGACAACAGCCGCTCGCGCAGCTATAACAGACACATCTTCGACCCCAGCATCGCAAGATTGGCAATCAGTGATAGTTAAGCTTCAAGAAGATGTCACGAAGCTTGATAATACTATCAATACGCGATTTCAGGAGATGCAATCTGCGATGTTAGCTAATTTACATAAAATGTTGGAGATTGCTTTGGGAAAGCAAATAGACACTTCCGCAATGTTAGCTCAACATACTGGTGTTTTGGGCTCTCTGATTCCAGGCGAGAAAACTGGAGTTGAAACTCCGGAAGTGGTGGTAATTGACGGAACTAAGGCGGATCCACAAGGACCGGTCAAGATAACAGAGGCAACAGACGCCTAACAAGTGAAACAGCAAGCCCCTTTACTGACCCATAATTTTGCTTACAAATTATTATGCCCCAGATTCGATGGTACTGATTTCAAGGGTTGGCATGCCAAGCTTGAACAATACTTTGAAGCCGAGATGGTACCTGATATGGCGAAAATTCGAGTGGTGATGTTGCATCTAGAAGGAAAAGCACTCCAATGACACTAAATTGTAGCTAAAACTCAAGGAGGTATTAATCAGGTGAGTTGGGCTGAATATCTAGCTATATTAAAAAAAAGATTTGCTCCTGATGGGTTTGATGATCCCTTTACTGAGTTAGTAGCCTTGAAGCAAGTAGATTCGGTAGAACAATATTATGAGGATTTTATTCAGTTATTGAGCCACTTACAACTGCCTAAAGATTATGTGCTAAATTTATTCAAAAATCATCTTAGGATAGATATTAGTCCTATGGTAAAATTGTTGCAGCCCAAGAATTTAGTAGATGCATTCTATATGGCTAGGCATGTAGAAGCAAAGGTAATGGCAGGTCAAAGAAAGAATCAGGTGCAACAGTCTTGGAGACAAAGTGCCCCACCTTCACTGTCAGTTCCCTCTAGACCATATAGCAGCATTATGAAGGGTTACATGGAAGGAAGCATGAGTGCACCAAACTCTTCTAAGTACTCCTCTCTTGGCGTGTTAAGTCGTACCACTGTAAAAGGTGGGATCCATGGAAGTATGAGAAATGGAGAACAAATGCTTTCAGCTGGGGAAATTGAAGATCGAAGAAAAAAAGTTGTGTTTTTTGTGTGCATCGAAGTATACACCTGGACACAAGTGTGCCATAACCCAATTGTATCAGATCATGGTGGAAGGTCCTGAAGATGAAATGGAACCTGAGGTCTTTTTAGACTATGAGGAGAATGTAGAATTGGGAAATTCAGATAACACCAAGGAAAATGGACCAGTTTTATCTTTGAGTGCCTTGTGGGGATCAGCTAATTGGGAGACAATGAAACTGAAAATTAGAGTGCAAGGGAGAGATTGTGTAGCTCTGGTGGATACAGGCAGCACACATAACTTCCTGAGCATCTCTACAGCAAAAACACCGAGATTAGTGGTTGACAGGAAGAACAATTTGAGGGTTGCAGTAGCTAATGGGAATATTTTAAACACATTAGGCCAATGTCATGCAGTGGATTGAGAAATTCAGGAAAATTTCTTCACGACTGACTTTTTTATTCTACCTTTGCAAAACTGTGATGTAGTGTTAGGAATTCAATGGTTGACCACATTGGGAGATATTAATTGAAATTTTGCTGAGTTATAGATGGGGTTTAAGTACAGAGGTGCAAATATATGGTTAACTGGGATGCAGCCTAGTCAGTTGCAGTTGACCAATACCAACACTTGTGAGAAATTGTTAAACAGTGTAAAGAGCCCTTGCACAACTGCACTTTAGTTGTTAAACCCACAATTGAAACTGAAGGGAGGAGTGGATCAAGTTTCTCAAGAAATTTGGGAGTTGCTACAGAAGTTCAGTGGAATTTTTGAGGAACCAAAGGGACTACTACCTGATAGAGGACATGAGCACAGAATTGAGTTAATTGATGAAAAGGTGCCAATGAAGGTTAAGCCTTATAGACATCCTGCGTATCAGAAAGATGGAATAGAAAAGCTAATTGGGGAAATGCTTGAATCTGGAGTGATCATACACAGTAATAGCTCTTTTTCCTCACCTATAGTGATGGTTAAGAAGAAGGATGGAGGGTGGAGTATTTGTGTGGATTACAAGAAGTTAAACCAGCTTACTATGAAAGATTGTTTTCCAATGCCAATAATTGAAGAGCTACTTGATGAGCTAGGAACGACCATGTTCTTCTCTAAGTTGGACCTAAGATTAGGGTACCATCAAATCAGGATGAAAGAGGCAGACATTCATAAGACTGCCTTTAGGACTCATGAGGAGCATTATGAGTTCCTTGTGATGCCCTTTGGGCTCACAAATGCCCCTACAACATTCTAAGGGCTTATGAACAAGGTATTTAAAAGCAACTGAGGAAGTACACAATGGTCTTCTTTGATGATATATTAGTTTACTCACCTGATTGGAATTCTCATATACTTCACCTCCAAGAAGTGTTACAGATCTTGCAAGCAAACCGGTTGTATGTTAAGTTATCCAAGTGTTGTTTTGGAGTTGTGGATGTAGAGTATCTTGGATACATATTCTCTAGGGGAAGGTGAAGATGGATCAGTTTATGGTGAAGAATATTTTGAAATGGCCAATTCCAACTTTTGTCAAAAGAATTAAGAGGATTTTTGGGACTATCAGGTTACTATAGGCGTTTTGTTAAACATTATGGGAGCATAGCTAGGCCATTAACTGGCCTTTTGAAGAAAGGGGGATGGAAATGGGAGAATGAGGAGTTGACAGCTTATGAAGCTTTGAAGAAAGCTGTGAAAACTGCACCAGTATTGGCTTTGCCAAATTTCACCTCTATATTCACAGTAGAAACGGATGCATCAGATGTGGGAGTGGGAGTTGTTTATCTCAAAAATGGAGACCCTTGCCTTCTTCAGCAAGAGTTTGGGGACTAAACATCAAGGGCTTTCTGTATATGAGAAAAAAATGTTGGTAGTGTTAATGGCAGTGAAGAAATGGACATCTTATCTGGTGGGCAGACACTTCATCATTCGAACAGATCACCAGAGTTTGAAATTTCTGGCTGAAAATCAAGTAATCACACCATTTCAGCAGAAATGGGTTGTGAATATGATGGGATACAATTATGAAGTCCAATACAGGAAGAGAGCCACAAATCTAGTTGTTGATTGCTTATCTAGTAGACCTGATTCAAGAAGCATGATGACTATGGGAGTGAGCAGCTTAGACACTGACTTGATGAATAGAATAGTGAGTTCTTGGCAGAAAGATGACAAATGTTTGAAAATCATCAATGAGCTAGAAAGTGGCAGTTCAAGGCATAACAAATACAGTTGGGATGGTCAGATTCTGAAGAAAAAAGATAAATTGGTGGTTGGGAAGATGTTGAACTAAGAGAAAAATTGTTAAAGTTTTTTCATGTGAGTGTTGTTGGAGGGCATTCAGGAGCACATGCCACCATGAGAAGAATGGTCAATGTGTTGTACTGGAAATGGCTTAAGAGGGAAGTTAAAAAATTTGTTAGAGAATGTGTGAATTTTCAAAGATGCAAGGGAGATTTGCATCACCCTAAGGGACTCTTGCAACCTCTTCCCATCCCTGAAACAATATGGAGTTCTATCAGTATGGACTTTATTAAAGGATTACCAGTTTCAAGGAACAAAAACAACATTCTTGTGGTGGTGGACAGACTCAATAAGTATGGTCACTTTGTTGCAATCTCTCACCCCTTTATTGCTAGGGATATAACTTAAATTTTCCTTGAAAACATCTTTAAACTACATGGTCTGCCAAAAGATATAGTTTGTGATAGGGATAAAATATTTATGAGTTTGTTTTGGAAGAAATTAATGGAGAAATTAGGGGTCACTATAAATGCATCTATTGCTTACCATCCCCAATCAAATGCGTAAACTGAAAGAGTCAACCAGTGTGTTGAAACCTACCTTAGATGTATGATAGGGGAGAGACCCAAGGAATGAGCTAGTTGGTTACATCTAGCTGAATGGTGATATAATACCACTTTTCATACTGCAATTCAAATAACCCCTTATCAGGCTGTGTATGGCCAACTTCCTCCAGTCCACTTACCATACATAGCAGGAGAATCATTGGTGGCAGGTGTAGACAAAAGTTTGCAGCAAAGGGAAGCAGATGTCAGGATGCTCAAGTTTCACATGAAAAGGGCACAAGATCAAATGAAATCCCAAGCTGACAAGGAGAGGATTGAATGCGAATTTCAGATTGGGAAAAAGTCTTTTTGAAACTCCAACCTTATAGGTAAAAGTCAGTGGCATCTAGGGGTTGCTTAAAGTTGAGTCCTAAGTGGTTTGGTCCCTTTGAAATAACAGATAGAGTTGGGAAGGTGGCCTACAAATTGAAACTTCCTCAGAATTTCAGGGTACATCCAGTCTTTCATGTGTCCCAGTTGAAGAAGAGAGTTGGCCCTCCTGAGATGGTGCAACAAGAGCTGCCAGTGATTGATCCAGATAGAAACATTAGTAAGGAACCTTTGAGGATCATTGATAGGAGGATTGGAAAAAAAGGAAACGGATCAGTGACAGAAGTGTTGGTTGAATGGTCAAATTCATTTCCGGAGGATGCTACCTAGGAAGTATTGCATTTACTACTACAACAATTTCCTCAATTCAATCCTTGAGGTCAAGGATCATTTGAAGAAGAGAGTATTGTCAAGGCCTTAAATAAAAAGAGTCGTTGTAGTTTTGAATTTCTGTTTATTTTTTCCTTTTAATTGTTTTGTGTTAGCCGTTAAACTCATTTAATGAAACGGTGCGTTAAGAAACTCATGTGGATAGATAAAACGGAGTCGTTTTGGGGCCAGTGTTGTTTTAAGGAGTCTCGTTTCAGAATTGTAAGCCTTATGCTAATGTGAATGAAACTCTTGCCTCCTATTTTCTCTCCTCAACACCTCTTAATCTTCTTCTTTCTCTTATCTTCTTTTCTAAAAATTCTCATTTCTCATTTGGGTTGTTACACGGTCAGAATAATCCAGATCGGCCTCTTCAAAGGTACGGAAAAATAAAATTTTCAAGTTTTAGGGAAGATGATGAAAAATAAAATTTTGAAAGTTTGAGGGTTAAATTAAAAATTATTTTTTATTAACGAAGGTTAACGGCCAAGAGATCAAAATAGACACGATTCAAAATGAAAGTGACAAGAATATTTTTTTAAAATCCGAGTGACCAAAATAAAACAAATCCCAAACAAAAATATCACGGGTAAAGATTACACTTAATAATTCAATGGTTATAATGTGACACATACATAACAATTATTTTAAATACATATAACTCCAACCTATCACAAACTTACATGTAAAATGTAATTTTAAATTAAGAAAACACGTCAAATATACAAAAAAACAACTCATAACGATAAATTTGGTGCACGATCAATGATGAAATAATATTGAGGTTGATTTAGTGATTAAGTGTTGCGCATACATTTAGATTTTAGGTTGAAAACCCGTATTTTTTGTAACCTCTTGACCCGGCCTGAGCGATAGGCCAAACTAAGCGAGCTATATTAGGTCTACTATAGCAAACATGAACTGAATGTCTCGAATTAGGTTTATTTTTTTTTTCTTTTTTTATCTTGTTTAGATGCATCTTCAGAACCTAGAGTGTACATAATGACAGCGGTTAAATTCACGATTAAATCGGGCATCGAATCGACATCCAATTGCATGAATTTGCAATTTAGGGACCAAATTGAAAATCTGAAAAATTACAAAGACTTACTTGAATTCGAAGTTATCAATCCTTAATTAGTCAGGTTTCATGCATACATATCCATTTTCAACAAAAACATATCATTCGAACACATTCAAATAGCATACATATGAAACAAAGACCAAAATAAAAGAATATGAAACCACAATATCATATCAACTGACATAACAAATTGGGTATCGGTCCACGGGATTTCGTACTGATACTAAATTTATACTCCAAGAATCGATTTAATCCCAACATATCATCAATCATTTTGATAGGCAGTTCAAAACTTCTTTAAGCATTCAACATAGACATATGTAAATCCACAAATCATGCCTCTGGATGTATGGGATGATCTGGAGCCTTTTAGTGATATGAGGAGTGCAAATTTGCTACTGATTTGGAACGATATGAGGAGTTGAAAATTCGATATTGATTTGGGGCACTCGTTTTCGCATATTAGGCCTAAAAAAGTTTTTTAGCGAGCTCTTATCTTTGTCTGTATCTGTATATACGAATCACTTTAATAAAATCAAGCTCATCATTTCATAAAAAAAAATCACGCTTCTCATGGCATAACAACATATAATGCATAGCAACCAAGATATAAATACATCAACATGCTTCAAAATCCAAAATGAAACACCAACAAATAACATGATTTAAACGTCAAAAATATATAACAACTAAATTACAAAATCCTCTAAATTTGGACAACATGTTGCCTTATTACCAAAATTTTAAAACTAAAATCATACTTGATAACAACGGTGTCTTAGGATCCCCTTCCTCCAAATGCTTTCTCAATCCTCAATTTTTTACAAAGAAAAATGAGACTGTAAACAAACATATGCTTAGTGTTGTCACTCTACTAACATTCATCATTGCATTAACACAATTATCAAAACCATAGCTCAATAGCGACAAAACATGAGTGTAAAAGCCAATGCATTTTACAAATTTTTAAATCATGACATGCATAACAACCATATGCAAAATATAAAATTTTCACTTATTTTTCATATATTGGCAAATATAGTGACTTTTAGATAAAATATTGTTCCTTTTATAAAACCACATCGGATACACAAATTTTTCGGTAGACTCATCTCTACCAAACCATACCTTAACACAGATAGTATCACCTTTATCCTACCACAAGGTACTCCATCAACTTGGGAAGCCTCACCGCACACCACAAGTGACAATCTATCAGTCTGAGTAGCCTCATCACACGCTCATGGGGCGATCAACCTATACTATAGTGCACTTTAAACCTTATGACATACCAACTATATCTGATATTTTTTTTACTTGTCACGCATAGCCAATATAATTTTTATACATTTACTTAATGTTTTTCCTTATGCATTTAACAAACCATTTTCCATATGCAAAACACATTGCCCAAGGCAACAACATATTTCACTTAGGAACCAATTCTCAATGCACTTAAGTATCCTCATATTTGATAAATCATTGCATAAAATAGTAAGTAAACTAATCCATGCTTTTTAAATCAAAACATGCAAAACAAGTCTCATATCAATCCGATGTTCAAAGGTAAAATTAGGGAAAACTTACTTACGAGCTTATTTAAGCTTGCTAGGCTTAATCTAAACTCCCAACTCTTAATTCAAACCTTTAAGAGTGTCTGAAACACATATACAATCACCGATACGTAGCGTCTTGCTTGTTGTTGCGTTCCAAGCCTCCGAAACGAATTGATTTTCACAAAATGATATAGGCTTGATCCTCCCCTGTTTTAGAAACACAAAATCAGAGGTAAAATGCATTAAAATGCATTCTAACACCAACCTACAACCATCCCCTGCAATCTTCACGAAGTTGCACCTAAAAACCATCCGAAATCCTCGAAAACTACTCCAATCAACAACCAAACGATCTCCAACCACAACCTAATGCTTCTAGCATTTTAACATCACCAAAGACCATCCAAAATATACCTATAATACCCTTATACCTCCAGAAACCAAGATTCACCCATAACATACCCTAAAATCACCTTAAACTACCATAGAAATTAGGTAATTAAATAATTTCGGGATTGATTACAAAAACCTCATCTCACATTGTTTTTAAACAACCAAAATGTGATTAAACCCATTAGAAATCTTCTTTAATTAACTCACAAATCAAGATTTTAGGCAAAATATCAAAAACATCAATTAAGATCATTTTCAAGAATTAAATGACAAAACTTAAATATGAAACATGAAGTATGAGCTAAATATTAAGGAATATCAATAGAGAATTTTAGTTTTAAGAGAGGAAAAAAATTTATTTTTGAAGTCTTTTGTTGAGTGTGCAAAAGTTCTATCATTTACCCCCTATTTAACCCATATTTCTGCTGCATTCAAGCATAATTCAGTGCATTTAGGTCAGTTTACAGTTAGACATCACAAATATATTAAAAGGCACAGTTTCTACTGAAATTGGTTGCTTTTGCAGGTTGCTGCTGTAGCAGACGGAGAGGCAGGCGCCGGGCAGTGAAGCAGAAGAACTGGACGAGCAGTCAAGGAGGACGATGCTGCCATGGTTGCCGCTGTGACAGCAGAGGACGACAACAGTTTTGAGGAGAAGAAGAAAAGTGGACCTCGACAGATAGAGAAAATTAAGCCCGTCTGTCGTGGAAAACCAGTATGTTTTTCCAAGCCCTAGATCAGAAGGAATGTCAAGCCCAAAGTTCAAGGAGAGAAAATCCCAAGCAAGAAGAAGGATGATTTAAAGTTAGATTCTCCGAAGATTTAGTCTTTATTAGAGTTGTACTTTAATTTAAACTTGTATTTTTGCTATTTTAGAAAACTTGGACCCAAAGCCTATATAAGGGCATGTATTTCGACCTAGGGAGATCATCACGCATTATCTAGCCCTCTTCTCAAGACCCTAGCCGTTTTCATCCTCTCATCATGTTCTAAATTCCCCCTAGGGCCACTGGTTGTTTTGTAAAGTAGTTGCAAGGGTTGCTTTTGTTTTAGGAATTTTCAGTTCAATAAAATAAACTTCAAGTTCTCTTATTCTAGTTATTAACATCTTGCAAGAGTATCGAGAGAGCATTGCGAGGTTATCTATTTACTTAATATCGAGAGAGTTAAGTATACGAAAGGAATAAGTGCGAGTTCTCTAGTTTATAGTTGAACTATCTCGGACCTAGGGATAGGACAAGGTTAAGTGGCTAAAGAAGAATTCAACAACATCGGTGTTCATCCTTCGATTTACGCCGGGAGGTATCATTAAAGACGTGTTCATCGACAGACTTGGACCTGGGGATAGGCCAAGGCACAGCAGAGATTCTTGCAAAACTTGAAGTACGGAGTTGAGTGTTCGCTACCGCGACAAGCAAAAGACTGCCACCGCGACAGGTGCTGCCGCGACGGGGACGACGACAGAACTGATTTTCCCAGACTTAGCAATACCTGCACTACTGAGCAATTCAAAACCAGCCCATTCTCTCTATCTTGATTTCTCTACTCTTTTATTTAAGTTTTATGTATTATTCTCGTGACAACTTTCTCGATTATTTTCTTTAATCTCGTGCAGTAATTCAAGGTGAAGCTATGAGCCCAGTCCTTGTGGAGAAGATATCTGATACTTCGTATCACTTTACTACTTGCGTCGTGTACACTTGTACTACAATTATGATAGACACTTTTACACGCAACAAGTTTTTGGCGCCGTTGCCGGGGACTAGCAACATAACTCTACCTTATCTTTTACTACACTTTTCTTTTTATTTTTATTCTTCTTTTTCTGTTTTTCTTTGGTTTGTTCAACTCTTGCTTTTCACAAGGTTTCTTGTTTATGCGCAGATCGAGACGAGGAAAAGAACCTGAGTATCCATTAGATCCGGAAATCGAACGTTCGTTCAATCTTAAGAACCGACTTCGTCACATACTAGCCAAGAACGAGTACCTTGAGGAACAGTTAGAGACGATGCAAAACCAAGGGAACCCCTAGGGTAATAACCCTCTTGTCGGAGATGGAGAGATTATACCTCCTGTCGGCAACCCGCTTGCCGCTGCCGGACGACAGTCCTATCGTGACTATATGTTGAATGATCATATAGAACTGGAAACCACGCTGTCGGATATAGACGTTGACAACTTCGAGCTGAAACTTGTTACGTTTAGCATGATCAACAACGCCGGTCAATTCAGCGGTACTGCTACAAAGGATGCAAGGGAGCATCTAAAAATGTTCCAGGAAATTTGTGGTTCGTTTAGACTACCAGGAGTTAATCCAGAGATACTAAGGCTTCGGTTATTTCCCCATTCATTAAGGGACAGAGCAAAGACTTGTTGGAATAAACTTACGCCGGGTTCAATTAGAACTTGGGCAGATTTGTCTCGTGAATTTTTATCTTGTTTTAATCCTTTACATTTATCTGATCGATTACGTAATGAAATTGCTACTTTTCAACAGGAAGATGACGAGCCGATGCACGAGGCCTGGGACAGATTTACCACTCTTCTACGGAACTGCCCAATGCATGGATTCCCCGTATGGAACCAGGTAACTAAGTTTTATAATGCTGCCAATTTACAAACTCGTATTCGAATTGATTCAACAGCAAACAGATTACTATTTGACAAAGACCCAGACGAGGCAATGCAAGTATTGAAAAATTTGGCTAAAAATGAGGAGCAGTTTCTGACAACAAGAAGAGGGGGTAAAGGGGTCCTAGCTGTTAAGGATTATGAGGCTGACGGCACAATGAAATCACATGTGGCATACCTCACTAAGGCAATGAAAAAGCTTTTGAATAATGAATCACAGCTGGTATTTGCTGTCGAAGAGGTATGTGAAATTTGTGAGGGAAATCATAGTTCGGATGAATGTCCTATACAGTTAGAAGAGGGAAAGTATGTTGGAAACTACAACAAGCAGAATTTTAACTCCAACAACTCAGTCCCAGCTGGAGAAAGGATCTCAAGTTTTCCTGGAGTAATCCCAATAATGCCCTGAATCCTCAAGCACACAATAATCAGAATCAGGGAGGACCTAGATTGCTGACTCGACAGCAACTGCAGCCGCAGCAGCACCACCAACAGCCATCAGCTGCCACAAACAGTATACTGGAACAAACTCTGGCTACGTTTATGTCTTAGACATGAACTTATATTGAGAACATGAATCAATTTGTCAAGAAGACGGAGACATTCATGGATAAAACAGAGATGCGGATGACAAACCATGAAGCTACTCTAAAAACGTTGGAGACACAAATGGGTCAGGTTTCCCAGCATATTAACTCCAGGCAGACTGGCGGATTTCCTAGCAATACTGAAAACGCTAGGCAGCCCACACATGAGCAGTGTAAAACCATTACTATTAGGAGTGGGAAGAAACTACCAGGGCTAGAGAAAGAAGCTGAAACAGTGAAGAAACCAGCCTTGGACAGACCTGCCGAGGAAGCTGCCCTGACATGTAACAAACAACCTGTTGTTGATAAGCCCGTCACGACAGCAGAAACGACAGAGGAGAAAGATGATGAACCCAAGCCTCCTCAGATTTGTATGCAGTGGGAAGGACGTATTGCTGATTATCGTCCCCCACCTCCTTTTCCTCAACGGTTACAGCAATTGAAGAAAAAATCACAGCTTAAAAAGATTTATGATATTTTTAAGCAGATTCACATTAACATTCCACTGTTAGAAGCCATTAGGGAGATGTCCGGTTACGCCAAATTTCTCAAGGATGCCATGTCGAAGAAATCTAGAATTGGGGAATTTGAAATATTTAAGATGACAGAAGGATGCATGAGTATTCTGCACAAGCATCCACCCGAGAAGAAGAAGGATCTGGGGAGCTTCATCATACCTTGTGTAATCGGAGATAAATATGTGGGTAAGGCACTTTGTGATCTTGGTGCTAGTATTAATTTAATGCCAAAATATGTTTTTCAGAAATTAGGTATTGGAAAAGCTCGGCCCACAACAGTAATTCTGCAGCTGACAGACCGCTCTTACGTTCATCCGGAAGGAAAAATCAAAGATATTCTGGTAAGAGTGGATAAGTTTATTTTTCCTGCTAACTTTCTTGCTTTAGATTGTGAAGCAGATGAAAACGCACCAATCATCCTGGGGCGACCCTTCTTAGCCACGGGAAGATCACTGATTGATGTGGAAAAAGGAGAACTCACCATGAGAGTGAACGATCAAGAGATAAAGTTGAATGCTCTCCAAGCTATGAAGCATGTTGATGCAAAAGAAGAATGCAAGGTTATCAGTGAAGTTACCCTTGACCAACCCTGCATCAGGTCGGGCTGTCACGACATCAAAATTGGTTACTACCTAGGCAGCCACGTACAAGACTATCACGACAGCACCGACGTCAGCACATCCTCATAATCCGATACATCTGATACTGAAGATCAGGAGGAGGTAAACTGGATAGGCAATCGTCCAGGTAAGTTATTCGAGCTTTTAAATTACACATCGGATAACCATGCAATCCAAAAGCCATCAACTGTTGAACCCCCTGTTTTAGATCTTAAGCCCCTGTCAGGGCAGCTGAAATATGCTTTTCTTGGTTTAAATGATACGTTGCCCGTAATCATCTCTTCCAAGTTGATGTAGGAACATGAACATCAGTTAATAGAGATGTTGCAGCAGCGCAAAAAGGCAATTGGATGGACGATAGCTGATATTCAAGGCATTAGTTCGGCCTTATGTATGCATAAAATCCTTCTAGAGGATGATCATAAGCCGACTATAGATGCTCAAAGGCGGCTAAACCATGCGATAAAAGAGGTGGTGCGAAAAAGAGATAATCAAATGGTTAGATGCTGGAATAATCTACGCCATCTCGGACAGCAAATGGGTGAGCCCGGTGCAATGTGTTCCCAAGAAAGGAGGAATGACCGTGGTGACCAACGAAAACAATAAGCTAATCCCAACTAGGACTGTGACCGGTTGGAGGGTTTGTATGGACTATCGGAAGCTTAACAAAGTTACCCGAAAGGACCACTTTCCTTTGCCCTTTATTGATCAAATGCTTGATAGATTAGCGGGTAAACCTTACTATTGTTTTCTTGATGGTTATTCAGGTTACAATCAAATAGTTATTGCACCGGAAGATCAAGAAAAGACGACATTCACATGCCCCTACGGAACATACGCTTTTAGGAGAATGCCATTTGGACTATACAATGCACCAGCCACCTTCCAAAGGTGCATGATGGCCATATTCTCCGATATGGTGGAGGACTTCCTAGAGATTTTTATGGATGACTTTTCAGTCTTTGGAGACGACTTTGAAAGCTGCCTAGGCAACCTGCAAAAGGTACTCGAAAGATGTGAAAAAGCAAACTTAGTTTTGAACTGAGAAAAATGTCACTTCATGGTGGATGAAGGAATAGTCCTTGGCCATTAGATTAGTTGTTGTGGTATAGAAGTCGACAGAGCTAAAATAGAAGTGATCGAAAAGCTACCGCCGCCCACCACAGTCAAGGGAATCAGAAGTTTCTTAGGACATGCTGGTTTTTATCGGAGGTTCATTGCGAATTTTTCAAAAATCACCAAGCCCATATGCCATCTTCTGGAGCAGAACCGACCCTTCGACTTTAACGATGAATGTACTGAAGCATTCAAGGTTCTGAATGAAAAGCTGGTAACAGCCCCAATAGTACAGCCACCAGACTGGACACAACCATTTGAGATTATGTGTGATGCTAGTGACTATGCTGTCGGGGCAGCACTTGGGCAGCGGAGAGACAAACTTTTTCATGTCATATATTATGCCAGCAAAACACTGAACGACGCCCAAGTGAACTACACCACCACAGAGAAGGAGTTATTGGTTATGGTATTCTCCATTGACAAGTTTCATTCTTATATACTTGGAACGAAGGTCATAGTATACACAGACCACTATGTATTGAAGTATATGTTCGCGAAAAAGGATGCAAAGCCTCGACTAATACGTTGGATCCTGCTAATGCAAGAACTCGACCTTGAAATCAAGGACAAAAAGGGGACAGAAAATCAAGTGGCAGGTCACTTGTTAAGGTTGGAGAAGGGACAGAGTCTACCGACAGATGAGACAAACATATTGGATACCTTCCCAGATGAGCAACTATTTGCTGCCGTAGTCACTGCCGCGACAGCCATGGCGGCAGGTAAGTCTTTTGAACTTCCCTGGTATGCTGATTTCGTTAATTTTTAGTTAGCGGAATACTTCCTCCTGACCTTAATTATCAAGCCAGGAAGAGGTTCCAAAATGATGTTAAGCATTATTATTGGGACGAACCTCTTCTTTTCAAAATCTGTGCAGATCAGGTTATAAGGAGATGCGTACCACAGGAGGAGCAAGAAGACATACTTCATCACTGTCATGCTTCACAATATGGAGGACACTTAGGAGGCAACAAAACTGCTGCCAAGGTGCTGCAGTCAGGGTTTTATTGGCTGTCACTGTATAAAGATGTTCAAATCGTCTACAAGAGCTGTGACAAGTGCCAACGGACAGAAAATATCTCAAGGAGACACGAGATGCCGCTGCAGAACATTTTTGAAGTTGAGATCTTCGACATTTGGGGGATTGATTTTATGGAACCATTCCCATCTTCATGTGAGAATTTATATATCCTCATGGCAGTAGATTATGTATCTAAGTGGGTTGAAGCTATCGCCACTCAAAAGAATGATGCCAAGACAGTTCAAAGGTTTTTACACAAAAACATCTTTTCTAGGTTTGGCATCCCTAAGGCGATCATCAGTGATGAAGGGAGACATTTCGACAACAAGGTTATTGTTGCTGCCTTGAAGAAGTATGGTGTCAAGCATCGGATCGCAACAGCATATCACCCACAAACCAATGGACAAGCGGAAATATCCAACAGGGAAGTTAAGAACATTCTTGAGAAAATGGTCAAGCCAACTAGGAAAGATTGGTCTTTACTCTTTAATGATGCATTATGGGCTTATAGGACAGCTTTTAAAACTCCATTGGGAATGTCTCCATACCGATTGATTTATGGGAAAACATGTCATCTACCTGTCGAGATCGAGCACAGAGCATACTGGGCAATCAAGGCAGTGAATATGGACTTGGACAAGGCAGGGCAGAAAAGGCTATTGGATCTAAACGAAATTGAAGAAATCCAGACAATGGCCTATGACAATGCAAGAATCTACAAGGATAAAACTAAGAAGTGGCATGACAAGAAGTTGTTGCCACGACAGTTCTGCCCAAGGCAGCGTGTATTGTTATTTAACTTTAGATTAAAACTCTTTCCAGGGAAGTTGAAATCTAGATGGTCTGGCCCGTTCCAAGTCGTACAAGTTTTCCCCATGGTGCCATCACAATCAGATCTTTAAAAGACGGGCACTAATTCAAAGTCAACGGACAGCGCTTGAAGCATTATCAGGGGACTGAAGCCCCAAGAATGCAGGAAGTGGTTACCTTAGGAGATGCCCCACTAGGCATCCCTAATTTAACCTAATTTTTATTTTTTGTTTTATTATTACTTATTATTAGGAAATTAGATTTATTTTAATTTATTTTTAAATAATGTTTTTATTTTAATTGTTTTTAGGAAATAAAGGAGTCAAGAAGAACATGAAAAGTGAACTTAGCCCACCATCCATCCACCAGCCCAACAAAGCCCAAATTTTGGAGCCTGTCGTTACAGCTACTACGACAGACGCAGAAAATACAGGCTATCAACACGATGTCGTGACAGACACGGAATCGCATAATAGACGCGCAGTAGACACGGAAACGCGTGACAGACGCATCAGACACGCTAACGTGTAACAGCTGGCCATGTTATTCGTGCCTGCCGTTATAGCTCCAACGGGCAGCAAATTCTTCTCTATATAAACCTCATTTCATTTTTCATTTTCACTCACTTCTACTCTTCTTACTTGCCTCCTCTATAATTTTTGCTTTCATTTTCATTTTCACAACCCTTGCAACAATGTTTTCCAGGAAAACCTATAGGAATGCTGCTTCCAGCTCCACAACGACAGCAACCACCCCACGCTCATTTCAGATCAGAGATATGTGGGAAGAAAGGGGATTCATTTACACGTCAAAGGAGGAAAATATGGGCCTAAAGTCGTTCATAGCCCGAAAAATTCGATCTCTACAGTGGCAGATCTTTGTCGAACAGCCTGAGGAGATGAACGTCTCATTGGTACGAGAATTCTACGCTGCCATTAGCAGCAGGATGGCGAAAACGGTAATCGTACGAGGAAAGGAAGTGTCGTTCGAAGCTGAGTACATTAACACACTGTATGGATTCTACGTCGGCAGCAACGACGACGCTCACCAACAGTTCCTCAACACCCTAGACCCTGCTGCCTATGATGCTCTCATGGCAGAGCTGACAGATGAGGGTACTCAATGGAACACCAGCCGCAAGAACCCACAGACAGTAAAGAGGACTCAACTACTGCCAGAGGCTAAATTATGGAATGCTTTTATCAAAAAGCGTATCATGCTGTCGTCACACAATACAACGGTCGACCAGCCCAGGTTAGCCTTAATCCACTCCATACTACATGAGAGGCCCATTAATGTGGGCAGCTATATTCGTGAGAGCATCTTGGAGTGCGCACACAGACCGACGGGTCCACTTTACCTCTCATACCTCATCACATCCCTCTAACGTGGCCATGGCGTACCAGAAGATTAGACAGATCTTCGCCTCATGGAGCTGACCGCTGCCACTCCTCTGTCATCATTTGATACAGCTGCCACAACAGCAGACACGACAGAGTAGCCAGAGACTAAACCAACTACCGCAGCAGCCGCCCCGACAAACTCCTCCTCCTAGATCTTAGCTGCCCTTCAGAAGATGGAGGAACGGCAGCTCGGTCTGATGACCTTCATTAGGGATTTTACTGCATCTACGATAAACTTTATCCATAACTCTTTAAATTTCCCTGATGTTGTCTTCTCCACCTTCTCTGCACATTATTTTATTGTAACCACCCCTGCCCACACTCCCACACCTACTGCCACACCACGGACACCCTATGCCGCCTCAACACCATCACCTGCCCCGACAGCCGCCGGCAACAACCGTGCTGAGCCGTCTGCTCGTGACACGAAATACAGAATGGCATCGCAGGAGCTTGACGCCTTCATTGTCGGTTTCTCGCCCTCTTCCGTTTGGGCCGCAAGCGACAATGAACCCTCTATTAAGAGGAATCTATCGAAGGAATTTTCACCGGTGAAAAGGCAGAAGCGAATGGCAGACAAAAACAATATGCCAAGAACCAGCGGCAGCAGCAGCTCTGAAGTCCAGGTTGTGGAGCAACCCCCTCAAATCTCCCCAACTAGGATCCAACCACCACGGGAGGCTAAAGCAAAGAACACATCTGCCTCCCCCATCCGCCAGCCAGCTCCGAAAGCTCGTGTCAGCCATCAGATCAGAGTCAGCAGTAGCAGCAAAGACAGCGATTAAAAATTTAAGTTTCTTATCTTATTTCTGCTGTCTGCCTATATAATTTGTGATGTACTGCTTTTATCTTTTCTTTATCTTGTCATTTGCATTGAGGGCAATGCAACCCTCGAGTTTGGAGGTGGCATCCCTCCATTAATGGAGTCCATTTTAGTCTTAAATTTGTGTCTTTACTTAGTTTATTTCTGTTATCAAAAAATGAAAATATTGAAAAAATTTGGCTTAAGTCTGTGAACTGAACTTACCTGCCGTGACAGCTCTGTCGTGGCAGTGCCTTTAGGATAGTTTTAGGAGCAGTTTAGAGCCTTTCTATAGTTCTAAAAACTTAAACATTATTTGTGACTGTTATACTGCTTAGAACTCTTTTAGTCAACTAGAATAGGAAGCTTAGCATTTGAATAGCCCCTAGAGGTGCCTAACACTGGCTCTAGGAAAGAAGTTTAGCAAAAGAGACTCAACAACCCTAGAGGTTCCCAAAACTGGCTCTATGAAACCATATTGTGAGTAGTTGAGCGCAACCGATGAAGTGTCCTCCTCCTTTTTTCCGGCAAGCACTCAAAGATCTGAAAGTTTTTGCCAACATGGCTGGCGCTGGATTAACCTTCCTCAGCTAACCAAACAAATCAATAACAGATGCCTCAATGTAGCCAAGAGATTTTGGAAAGATCACTAGACCGTAAATGCCAACATCGAGAATGTCTAGACTTTTATCTAAATCTGGATGAGATCGAAGTAAACCACGAAGGCTATTCTAGGTAACTCCCTCACTATTACCTCTTTTTTGTGTTTGTTTTTTAGCCCATGATAAACTCATACCAGTAAGTTTCATCAGCTTATCCACGAATGGGTCAGGTTTATGCGGTTTTATATACACTTTATCAGAGTTGACCTCGGTCAGATGCAGCAAAGCAGTGTACTCCTCGACAGTGGGAGTCATGTCCTCTTGGTTGAAAGTAAAACAATTGTATGATGGACACCAGAACTGCGTGAGTGCTCGAATCAACCCCAAATCAAGTTCCACACTCAACAGACATGCTATATCACCATACATGCTCTGAAATTTCAGCTTCATATCAGTATCCAGCTGGTCCCAAGTCTCTTTTAGTTCTTGCAAGTTGTTCTTTTACAGGTGAATGTGAGAACGTCGTCACATAAAATTAATTCATGATCTGCGGCTATACTGTCTCTTTTTTGCTTCTGTGTGTCTTCAGACAACTTGCGGACCTTCGCGTTATCTTCGACCTGGATGATAGACCTCTTCGACATTGTGGAAACCTTTTATTTATGAACAATTTGTTTAGACCAACACATGTTATGTGTATGATGCATATGCAATGGATGAGAAAGAAACATGACAAAACAAAACATTGGTCAATACTTTGTATAAAAATAAAAACCAAAAGGAAGAAACATTGTCAGCACAATATATATAAACAAAAAAAAGCGTGAATTAAAAGCATGATAAAAAATGTGTGTGCATGTATGTAGGTGACCACTAACAAATTGGGTCTGTCATAGCTCTAATAGGGTTGGCTCCTACGGCTCACTACATGTTGTTCATGGTTCTAAAGATGGGTACCCAAACTATCCTTACTAACCCACTAAGGCTAGTAAGAACCCCGATCCTCATCCATTATAGGCTCCTACGGACCGAGTTCAGTTTAGGGGGCCCACTCCTTTAAGCTTGTACGGAGAATTGACCTCTCGAAGGCAAAAAGTATGTGAACCCCGGAAGCAACACACATTCTTGTACGGAGGATTAACCTCTCCAAGGGTAGCGATTGCAACCACTTAAGCGGGATAAAGCTTGGGTTGCGAGCTTATGATATGCTTGTGTGCGAAAGAAAATTGAACACAAGACAACCACTATTGAACAATTTCTGTAAAATACGAAAACCTTCAATTTTTGTGATCATCAATAATTCAAATTTCTTTTCCCCTTTTTTAAACAACCTATGCCCTTTCCGGCTTGACTCTCATCATAGTCCCCAGCAGAGTCGCCAAGCTGTAGACACTGTTTTTTGTCCAGGCCTAACTGAGTTGGGCCTTCAAAAGCCCATCAAACATTTGGAGTCGCCATCGATCGTTTTGGGTTGGGTACGACCGAAAACCTGAAAACTGGTATGCATCATCACCGAGATCGTCATCGGGTTCGGGAGTCGGTTACGAGTGAGGAAGGTTATAGCACCCCCACTACGCCCAAAATTGGTACCTAAGGGTTATGGTTGTCTAAAAGGAGACTCAAAACGGGGTTAATAGCACTACTAACAAAATTTAATTATGATGTTAAACGTATGAACATAAAAGTCATAGCATGTTATAAAAAAGAAAAAGCATGAATCGATTCGAAACAAAATTAAATTATTAATCAAGCTCAAAGCATGCACTTAATTAGATTTGACTAATTTTAATTAGAAATCAATTCACGCATCAATTAATTTATTAGGGCCAAATAATTACCAAGTTTTTATACGAAAACCAAATAAAAACGTGGTTTTAAAAAAATAATTTATAAAAGAGGATCTAATTAAAAAAAGAATCTAAAGCTAAAGGTTAAAATCTAATTAATTTAAACTAGAATGACTAAAATAAAATAAACCAAAAGACCTAAACCTAAACATCTAAGGACCTATAATGTAAATTTACCCTACTCCTAAAGCATGCGTAAGTTGCCTGCCAAAAATTAGAAAAGTTAATGAAAGTGGGCCCCATTTTAAACTACATTGTGAAAGCTACACCGCAAAATTTCATAGCAAGCCGAACAACAACAAAAAGTTGTACTCTTTTATTAATTCGTCTTCTTGCTGGGTTTCGAATGAAACCAAATATTTGAATCAAACCTAAACATAATTTTTATCTCATCTTACACACCGGCTGACGCTACACACTCTCCTCGGCGACAACCAAATCAGAAATATGTAAGTTCTAAAACACCCTTTTTTTTCCTTCTAATTTTGAAATTTTATAAAAAAAAGAAATCTGAAAAATACCTTGCTCAAACTTCAAAATTCGCCGTTGGATTGTATTGTTCTCGGAGTATATTGGTCCCGAGGTCGTTGTAGACTCTTCCACCGTTCGGATTTGGGTAATAAAATTCCGGTCACCGGAAAAGAGTAAGAACCCTTGTGCTTCTAACTTTTTCTTCTGATTTTAAAACTGAGATTTCACCAACTATTGCCCTTTTGTTTTAGCCTTCATTCCTTTTCCTAGATGATGGTGAATGGGGGTTTATATTGGGTTCAAGTTTGGTTAGGGGTTATCTATTTTTTAGGGATATGGGATGTGGGTAGAGTTGTAGTTGAATACAAACTTTTAAGGATAATAAAACAAAATTTGAATTTTTTTTGGTGTATTATGGCTAGATTTTAGGGATTAACAAATGGGGTGATAGAGTTTTAGTTGGATTCAATTTGTTTGGGTTTAATTTTGTTTTAATATTCAAAGGGGAAAAATTGATGCGTACAATCCCTTTTGTGGTTGTGTCGATATGCCAAGAACAAGTAGCAGAAGAATTTGCTTTCTTTATAGAGCACTCTGGTCTCTGGTCAAAGTAGTTGTTTGCTGGATTTCATTCAGAAGTTTATTCAAGTCTTTCTAAAAGTGATAGGTTTTGTATTTTAATGTCTTCCACACCCTTAGAATTTTATTGTATTTATTTTTAGGCATTGAACTTTCAATGTTTGCGGTGTAATACCTTTGTAGTCCTATCATTTTAAATATAATCAAGTATATTTAAAAAATTAACCATTTATTTTTATTGGAAAATATTTAAGAACAACGAGAAATGCCAATGGTAGGTAGTATTAGTTTAAATTTAACTAATATATTGTCATACTACCAAAAAAAATTAAATAGAGAAAGTGAGTGATTGAAACAAAATTACATGAAATATATTTTTAAAATAAATGATACTTTTAAAAAAGTGATTTTCCCTTCGTTGTCTTCTACTCTTAATATTAGGTGTTTCTTTGCCCCAACGCCTCAACTTCTTCTGTATATGTTTTCTTATCGGTGGTCGACAACTAGTATTATTATTTTCATATTTTTTTATTTTTTATTTTTTATATTTTTAGTAAGAATTTTTGTTCTTATGACACGTGTTTTTTCTGCCTTTGTGAAATGTTTTTCTTTGTTTTTTCGGTTCGTTTCATCTGTCATTTTGGCATGATTTTAGCATATCTTAACAATCGTTTGGTGCTCATACAGAGATCTTCACGGTGCTAGTTCCTGATTTTAGTTATGTCGGTGGTCATAGAAAGATAGATCCCCACTCGGTTGATGGTTGTTTGCTGGTGTAATCAGACCTGAGTAGCGGACAATCTACCTAATAGTTTGGTTCGCTCGCCACTTCTTTTTCACCCGTAAAACGTCCCATTTAGCTAGAGACAAGGAAATTCAAGAAGACTTCTGGATTTTATCGGTATGCTAATATCTATGGAAGTATTTACCTTTTTTGCACATTTGAATTTTGTATGAGATTTTGGTGGACTAATTCACATATTTTCCATGGTTATTAATAGAATCCGATTTTCATTGTAAAAAAAATAAAAATAAAAATTAATATATACATCTAAATTTAATAATTATTAAAATTATATTAGATATATAATTTTACAAATAAAAAATTAATATATACATCCTCATATATGCTCAGTAATGATATTAAAAAAATTAATTCTCATAATCTAATTAATATTAATAGATACAAAATGTTAATAACTAATAAATTATTCAAAAAAGCATCAAATATAATCATACCTCTATATGTTATTTTGCGTGTTCAAATAATTAAACAGCTATCAGTTAATTTTACCATACACTTTTATACAATCAACTAATATAATCTGCTAGTCAAATTAGCTAATGTAAATAACTATCCGTTATGGGCTAATTGCTAAACAAGACCAATGTTTGATTCGACTATGCAAATTCTTTTAATGAGTAACGGGAGACTAAAATGATGAAGGAAATAAATAGGCCAAAATAACCAAACATATATTAGGCCTAAATTAACCCAAAAAGAAGAGACATTAATTTGTGGTCAGAGAAAAGTACACAGTTGAATTCAATGAATATTATTATAAATTTTTTTAATATACACTATACGGAAATTAGCCTAATTGGTTTGGATATTTCCCTTAAGAAAATTAATGGGAAAAATATTCCTCTCAGTCCGTTACTTAGAAAAATACTCCCTTTCACGCCATATAAGACAAATTCGCGTCCTGAAAAACGCGAATTCTAAATTCGCGTTACACAGAATGTGAATTTCTATGCCATGTCAGTAAAACAAAATTCGCATCCTGCGTTACGCGAATTCAACGATATTTACCCCCGATTTCTCGCAGTAAATTGGTAGTAAATTAGGACGGTTGGGGAACCGAATTCGCGTTCTGCATAACGCGAATTTGCGTTATTATAGGGAATTCGCGTTCTCCATGACGCGAATTCGGTTTGAATTTTCTCCCTCCAGAACGCGTTTTCTCTATAAATTGGGTTAGTTCGGGAGAGAATTTTTACCCCTGAAAATTCTCTCCCAAATTTTACTGCTTCACATATTCTACTGGTGCGATAATGGCGGGTTTGCTGAAGTTAGATGAAGGACACGCATGCAATTATCGTCGAAATAATGTAATTTTTTATTTGTTACTTTAATTCGAATATGTAAATTTAATTTACTGTTGCCGGCATGATTTGAATATGTAAATAGTATTTATTTTTAGAGTAAAAAAATTAGTAAAATTCGAGCATGTCTTTAGATTTTATTTTTAGACTAAGAAAATTAGTTAAATTGGAATATATCTTTGGTATTTACTTTTAGACTAAAAAAATTATTGCTACAGTAGAATATGTGATTAGTATTTACTTTTAGAGTAAGACAATGAGTGAACATTCGAATATGTATTTAGTATCAACTTTTAGACATAAAAAATGTAGTGTGCATTTGTATATGTGTTTAGTATTTAATTATAGACTAAAAATAGTTAATTTTAGACATAAAAAATAACTTTGATTTGAATATATCGTTAGTATTTAATTGTAGAATAGTGAACATTTCGACTCCTTTTTAGTATTTAATTTTAGACATAAAAATAGTGTACATTTGAATATATGTTTAGTATTTTATTGTACACTATAAAAAATTGTGACATTCAAATATGTGATTATTAATTTGTGTACGTCTTTAATTATTTGTAGAATGGTGAAGAACGTCGGTTGGAGATTTTTATCACTCGGATGAGGACAGAACTGGATCCTCGCCTAGCAAATTACATAGCTCAAGCCGGATTTGAGTATGTGTCGAGAATTGTTGGAGGAGGTGCGAAATTAGATGTTGATTTAATCAACGCGCTTGTGGAGAGGTGGAGGCCAGAGACACATACCTTTCACTTACCCTGTGGTAAGACGACCATAACATTAGAAGATGTGTCGCATATTCTTGTACTGCCTGTAGATGGGGAGGCTATCACCGGTTTCACCAATGACGACTGGGAGAGCTTGTGTCTGAAGTTGTTAGGGGTACCGCCAAACAAACTAGATGGCGGATGTGTGTATCTGCGGTGGTTGCGTGAGAAATTCTCTAATTTACCGAATCACGCCAATGAAGATGTTAAGAAGGTAAAAAAATTAATTTTTTGTTAGTAGTAATAAAATTATAAATTTATTATATTTTAATATTTTTTTCATATTGTAGGCATATGTTCGGGCGCATATCTTATAGATCATTGGGGGAATATTGGTGGCCGATAAAACTCGCAATAAAGTTCACATGTTGTGGTTGCGGCACTTGTGAGATTTCGAAGAGACCGATAAATTAAGTTGGGGTTTGGCAGTACTTGCATTTCTGTATAGGGAGTTGTGCAGAGCTGCGCGTGCTGATAGACACGACATCGGAGGATGTCTTTTGCTGTTTTAGGCTTGGGCGTGGTTTAGAATGTCATTTTTACGCCCTGAGTTGTCCGCGCCAGTTGCCTATGCCTATCCAGTATGTTTGCGGTAAGGAACACGCCATTGACCTATCACGTCCGTTGTCAAAGCAACGTATTACCGATTGGCAACCCTTTTCGCAACCCTCGGGAAACAAGCAATGAACTGGATGGCAGGTGGCCACATATTTCATCCAGATCTCCAGGAAAAAATTCAAGCGTCCATTGCGCATGCAAACTCGATGGGTGCGATGTGCTTCTCTCGTCGGGAACACATGTTTGAGGTCACGAAATTTTTCCAACCGCTGCAAGGAATAACACAATACACCTACGTGGTTGATTTTCAAAAAAGAACGTGCGATTGCGGGCTGTTCCAGACGTTCAAGTTCCCGTGTTCGCATGCTTTCGCAGCATGTGCATCGGTTCATTTTGATGCAACGACACTCATTGATTTCGTCTACATGCTCAAAACCGTTTTCAAGGTTTACCGAAACGAGTTCCCTCCAATCGAAAATGCATGTGACCGTTGTATAATCAAGAACGAACCAAAGAAATGCCCAAATCCCTCCTTGTGACGAAAGAAAAAAGGCCAACCAAAATCAACGAGGATTCACTGTGCCGAGGATATGGTTCCTCGAGAAAAGACTAGACAACCTAAGTGGTGCAGTAAATGTGGGAACACTGGACATGATATTAGGAAATAACCTCTTAGGACCGGCCCCCGAATTAACTAGATCAACCTGTGTGTGATGTCTTCTTTGTACTCTTTTCTGCATTGTGAACTTTAATAGCATTTTTAACACAATTTTCTCACATTTTCAGACATCGTCTTCCTCTGAACTTTAGCACCACTGTAAAATTAAGATGCACATATTTGTCTCCAAACTTAGGAAAAACCGTAAAAAAGGTCAAAACACATCGTAAAATGCATTTAAACATGCCTATACAATAATGTTTCCTTCTAAAACATTGCTACTTGCCCATTTGCATGTCATTTTCAAACATCTTAAGATGTTGTATACGCTCGTATCTTCACACCATCTTAAATATATGTTTCAGTACGACACTGTTATAGTTCAAAAATTATAATGGGGTCCTCAGATAACCCGTTATTTGATCAAAAATATAGCTACTCAATCATTTTTTGTTGGTTTGAATGCATCTTCCTCCTGAATTTCTCGTGTGCGGGGTGTAATAAAACATTAAATTCGCGTCCTACAGGACGTGAATTCTGGTTTCGAATATTCAGCCGTCTCGCTAATGATTGGATTCTGAAAAGGGACTGAAATTCGCGTTCTGTGTAACGCAAATTCTGAATTCGCATTTTCTAGGACGCGAAATTGTCCTACATGGCGTGAAAGGGGAGATTTTTCCAAGTAACGAACTGAGGGGGTACTTTTCCCATTAATTTTCCTAAGGGGAATATCCAAACCAATTAGCCCGAAAATTATATATCAACATATTAGTCCAAGTAATAAGCAGCTTGATACCAAAAACTACGTGTGCGATGCAGGACAGTCTAGATCAGTTGGGGCTTTTTGCCTAGGAACCTATTTACATCTATATAAAATTGTTAACAAATACTAAATACTAAAGGATAGAGAAGTAAGCATGATACACAAGGAAACTTCCTACAAATTGTAACTTATATATTTCCTCGTTACTACTCTTCATTTCTTTCTCTTGAGATGTCTGATACATATTCGACATAAATATAAAAGTAATAATTCTGTAAACGTATGTAACTATAATCCAACACAAACCTAGCCATCATAATAAATAAAAGTTCAGTAAATATCCTGATTTGAAATTCAACTCTAAGAACATTTTATTTTTAGTTAGAAACTGAGGCTCTACTCGAAAGCATACCACTCAACCAGATGGACTTCTCAAACCCAACGAGATTACTTCACCAATACCGTTTTAGCGACAATGTAACATCATTCATCTACCAAGATCAGGTTATGATCAAAACCTGACACTGCTTGTAGAACTTTGAAATCTTCCAAACAATCAAGCAGGGTTGGCTCAGCTTCGTCGCTGGAACTTCCTAACCCAAGCCGGCCATTCTTACCACATCCCCAAACCCACACCTCTCCGTTAGATGTCACAGCAGTAGAATGTACCCGTCCTCCCGACACTGAGATAGGCGCTTCCCCTTCCCATCCCTTGATCATCGATGGGAGATTCTCCGGTCCTTCTCTACCTAATTGTGAACATTGGTTCCACCCCCACGAGAAAATGGTCATTCCTTCGACATCTGATGATAAAACCTCACAAATTGCCAAAGAATGACCAAGACCAGATGCTACAGACACGGGATGGGCAGTTAGATCAACAGGTAAGAACCCCATATCCAGTTTGGCTCTCCCCAGCTGACCATATACATTGCTTCCAGAGCTCAATAAGGTGCCATTACCTGAAATTCAACACTCAAGATTAACAAAGAAGCATGCCAACAACCCCATGCGTTAAATCATGTAATCTAAACAAACTGGTACTTACGACAAAGGACCAAGGAATGATCAAGCCCACAAACAGTGTCTTTGACTTCAACCCCTTGCAGTTCTTCGACCAATTGAGGTTCCCAACTGATTGGCATGTCTTTCTCTTTCTCCATTCCTTCCAAAACCATTTTCTCAGCAACATCCAACCCTGAACCTGAAAACTGCTTGTCATCCATTGACATATTAGCATTTGAGTCCAGAAGAGACGCCTCCAGAGCTTCCCCTACATTTCCGATCCTACCATCAGCTGAATAACCCCAACCGAACAATTTTCCATCCTCTGTCAGTGCAAGAGCATGCCCCCAACCAAATGAAACCTGTCAAAGAAAATGCAACCATGGAATTTCCTTCTAATAGAATGATGTAAGTGCTCAATCTCAAAGTCAACATAGGGGCTAGATTAATCTACCTTAAGAATTTAAGAGCACACCTTGACTATCTTTTCTCTGGCAAGTACTTCGACCCTGCGAGGTGTGATGGCCTCGATGATACCCTTTCCGAGACCGAGCTGTCCCCGCTTAGACTTTCCCCACACCCACACAGAACCATCACTGCCAATGGCAGCAGAAATAACACCGGAAGCGAAAGCAGCACGAACATTCACATGATCCAACCCTTCCACTCTCTTTGGAGCATTCCATGAGTCTCTGCTCACAATCAAAATCAATCAAGAGTTAACCATCTCGAATTACGATGAGTCGTCAGATTCAGTGTTCATCAACAATCTCACTGGGATTGACACATATAACTAACTATACCAAAACAAGTAGGCCCCTTCTTCATAAGAAAATCCAGGACCAAAAATCTGCCTTTTGTGTGAAGTTATTCAACCAACATATCAAAACATCGCTCACCCGAGAGAATTAGATTGAATTTTTGTTCCCTCTAACAACGTAAATCAAGTTTTAACATGATAAGCACGCCACTAGGAATAAAAAAATAAGTTCCCCGCCAAATTAAAGTTTGGGTAAATGAGAAAATCATCATTTTGTTGAACTGACCTTGGGGCAAGTGGATCACGACCCAGCTGGGATTCCTGGTGGCGGCCCCAAGCCCACAGTCCACCGCGGGAATCAATAGCGAGCGAGTGATAATGACCGGCGCTGACGCTGGTGATATCGGAAGGGAGGCCGAGGACCCGGGTGGGTTCGTAAGCGTCGCCTCCGTGGCCCGTCACTGAATCGGGCAGACCCAACGCCCCTTGGCTTCCGTGTCCAAAGCTCATTACCGTACTCATCCATCTCAGTCTATTAGTAGTGCTCTGAGCGAATAAGGCTTTAGTTGAAACTGCAAGTGCCATTTTATTCCGTCGATGATGCTTCCATAAGAATCGGTTTACCTGCATCTTGGCTTCGTTTGTACGTCGGAAATGGCGGATCCGCAAAAGGAAGAGTTGAGTTAATGGGTTAACCCAATTTCAAATTGGATTTGTTCACTGCTTTTTTCTTTGTGGTGTTTTACTGGGTTAAAATAGTATTTTGCTCTATTAAATTACCTTTTTTTTTATTAATTTGATATTTTAAATTCTTTTATTTAATTTGTCCCTAAACTTTTGAACTATCTGCTATATTATTACATTGTATATTTCTTATACAAAAATTTCATAGGCCGCGTAAAATATATATTATATTTGGAAATTCGAAATTTATGAATGGTTATATAGAAGGAGATAACATTATTTTTTTTAGTTAATTTGAGTTCGAACGACTATGCCTGCAAGATGTACGTAAGTGATTCAAGACTAACATAAAGTACATATACTATGTGAGACTAGATTAGAATTGTTCATCTATATATATTCCAGTAGGAAAAGAAGAAAACCATTACAAAAATCCAAAATGAACGAGAGTAAAATTAAAATAAAAAATCTTAATCTTTTAAAAGTAAAAAAGTAATAAATTTTAAACTTTAAAAAAATATGGAATTTTTACAATTTTCTCCTGTGCAATATTCCACAAAAAAATAAAAATTTCAAAAAAGTTTTTTATTCTTCTAAATTTGTACTTTTAATGCCCGTTTTTGGATTTTTTTTACTTTTTTAATTTTACATTTCTTTTTTAATTTTATGAATTTAAAAATTAAAAATACATAATTTTTGGGGGAAAAACATCAAAACATTTTTGAAAAATCTTTCTGCTTTTTTTTTAAAAAAATGAAAATGTTTCAATTTTAAAGATTTTTTTTGAATCTTTTGAAGTTTGTTTGAATTTCGCTTATATCATGTGTCATAAGACATATTTCTAAAGCGACACGCGACATTTTTAAATGGAATGATATAATAGGGAAAATATGGTAGACGATTTCAAAGTTTTGGGGTAAATTGAATCTAAAAATTCTTCGAGTGCTAAAATGATAATGATGTATAACTCTCGGGGGTTGAAATAGCATTTAACCTTGTTTTATTTAAGGCCCATTTCACAATTTGATCCTTTACGTATTCATTTTTCTCATTTTGTACCCATTTTATTTCCCATTTTGCCCTTAAAAATTTACTCGTTTCTCATTTTATACCCAAACAATATGAAAACATCTCAGGTCGCAGATGACAAGAACAAAAACTAATTCGTAAACATGCCAAAGAAAGCTCAAACTTACAAAGGGTTGTGTAATTGTGATTGCAAATCAGAAACTAACAACCGATAAATTAGACAAATCAATGAGAATCGACCAGATAGTCCCAAATTGTTTAACTTTAGAATAGACTAATAAGTATTTAAACAAAAAATGGGGTTATAACTAGGGGTGATAATGAGCCTGACCGGCTCGCGAGCTACTCGGGCTCGGCTCGGTCAAAGCTCGATCAAAGCTCGGCTCGAAACTTCAACAAGCCGAGCCGAGCTTACCGAGGCTCGGCTCGAAAAGCTCGTGAACAGGCTCGGAATCTACATATGCACTAAAATAAATTATGTGTATGTATTTTCTTTCATTAGTTGATTGTTGTTTGATTTTGTATTTTCTTTAATTATGTGTGTATTATAAGAATATTTATTGATTATTTGGATTAACCTAATTTTTGACACTTTTTTCCCTTTCCGGTCAATGAATTTCGTTTTAGTGTTGGTTATGAAAGGGATTTTTAACGAATATTTTATATAAAAATACTATAGCAAAATTTTTCATTTCGAGCCGAGCCTGACGAGCTTCGAGCCCGAGCCGAGCCCAATTACACTGTTTCCGAGCCGAGCCGAGTCTGGCTAGGCTCGGGCTCAGCTCGGCTCGTTATCACCCTTAATTTGAATAATTTCAAAAGTATAGTAATCTAAAAACAAATAAACTAGAGAAGTTGTGGATAATAGTTAATTTGATTAGTCTCAAAACTTAAAAAATAAACTAAGAAAGTTAAGGAAGCAAAACTCAATTTGATTAATCTTCAAGGACCCTAAAATATTTACGCCAAAAATTAAGAAATCCGAGATATGACCCACTAGGGATGTAAAAAGTTGACCCGACTCAAAAATTCGACTGAAATCTGCTCGAGTCAGAACCTGATTTAACCCGAAGATGCAATGACCCAAAATCGATCTATAACCGACTATTGTTGATCCAAACCTGAGTTGGACATGTTGCTATAGTAACTAAACCCAACTTTCGTCCGATCGAGAACAACCTGAACCCAAATTAAACATGTTATTGTGGACCCTAAACCCGACTGAAACAAACCCAAACCCAAGACTGACTTGGCATATATTTTTGTTAAATAATTTAATTATCGATTATTAATTTATTAAGTATATATATATATATATATATAATCAATTTAAAGTGTTTGATAAATGTAAAGTACTATATGTCTATGTTCTAAAGTCTAAACAACCAAATAAATTCATCTTGAATTAAAAATTATTTAAAAAAAAGTTAAAATTTAATCAATCAAATAAAAATTTAACTAGACTTTATCATCTTCAGTACAATATTAGTTTACGAATAGAAATTCCAAAATTTATCCCCTCCAACCTACCTGTGAGCTTTATTGCATCAAAATAGAAGGCAAGGGAAAGTAGGCATGAATCGCTGTGGACGGCAACTAGAGATAGCCAGTCCTTTTCTTGCATGCCATCCCTTGCCAGGCTCTGGTAATTTCAGAGGGACCTCTTCGCCGGCTAAATTGACTTCACATTTACAAGCACATCTTCTCTTTCTCTGCAAAACAAAACAAAAAAACACTATACTTGGATGCAAATCAACAAACTTGTAAAATAAGATTACAAATCAATAGAACAACACCTCCAAACTAAGAGGTTGGTATGTAGCAAAAAAACATGCCCTATGAAACCACCTTTGGTCGAATAAGAAATGCAAACCTACCTCTCTATGTAAGAAATGCATAACTACCTTTAGTATCTCCACTTAAAAGTATAATTAATATTCAAATATCCCAAGTACAAAGAGGCTCAGGACACAATTTAACAAAGCAATATTAACAATGTCGTCAAATTCCCAAGAGTCTGGTTCTCAAAACAAGTATATCAGCACCACGCTTCACGCTTCATAATATATAGAATGTTCACATAGTTTGAAAAGATCATTACAAACTACTACAAGGAGATTGTTCCAGTTTTGAAATGGTGAAAAAGTTGACATAGTTTCTAACCTTTTGAGACTCTTTCAGTGTATTCCAAATAAGAAATATGCCTCTGTAACCTCATTTGCTCATAAATTTGGCTATGAACTTCTCAACCATTTTCTTTATCATCACAACCTACAAATACACAAGAAAAAAAAAACAGAGAACTGAAAAGATCATACCCCTCTCACCATCCCAAGGAAAAACAGAGAAAACACCTACAAAAGTGAAAAGAATCAATAAGTTCTGAAAATTGAAAAGTGGGGAAGAAACCGAACAATTAGCACATGTTCCTGATGACCAGAGTAATGCTTTGTGATTCTGAGCAGTGGATAGCAGCACGATGGCAAACGAACCCACATAATCGGACGACATTTCAGTCCAATGGAACATTACCGAGATCAAGCAAAGTAAACGTCAAACTCCGATTTACTTTTATTTCGCTAAAACTAACTTGATTTTTAGACTGTGGGGCAAGATACGAACGAAGAAATACCCTTTGATTTGAGTTCCGGCCGTTGCCGGTAAGAGTGAGGGGCGGCGGCCGGTGGTGTGTGCGTGTTAGGGTATAATTACACATTCTATCAATTTAATCTTAATTGGTATAATTACACATTTAGTATAATTACACATTTGGTCCTTATTAGATAGTGACACATGCCTTATTGGAGGACTTTAATTTATATTACATATTTGGTCCTTATTATTAACACATTCTATCAATTTAATCTTAATTTATATTAATAAAATAAATTAATTATTTAATTAGATAGTGACACATCTTATTTAAAGGAAAAAAACAATTTCAAGCAATATGCTTGATAAGGGAATCAAACCCAGGCAGCATAAGGTAATTAACAGCAACATAACCACTGCACCGAGCTTAATCTTGTGTTTAAATTTACTCCATTAGATATATATGTCTTATTTTTTTTACATTTATTCTTTTAATTCAACATATATAATTATCGAATTAATTTCACATATATATCCCTAAACCTCAAACCCTAAACACTAATTTCACATATATAATCATCAAATTAATTTCATATAAATAACCCTAAATGCTAAACTTAAACTCCAAACCCTAAATATTAACCATAAGTGTTTATGGTTTTAGTATTTAGTGTTTGGGCTTTAGGGTTTAGCATTTAAAATTTAAGGTTTAGGGTTATTATGTGAAATAAATTCAATGATCACGAAATTAGAGTTTAGAGTTTAGGGTTTGGGGTTTGAAGTTTAGAGTTTAACATTTATTTTTTTGGGTTTATGGTTTAGCATTTAGTTTTGGGGTTTAGGGTTTATGATTTACTATTTAGTATTATACATGTGAAATTAGTTCGATGATTATATATGTTGAATTAAAAGAATAAATGTTGAGAATAAGACATATATATCTAATTGAGAAAATTTAAGCACAATGTTGGTTTGGTGCAGTGGTTATGCTGCTGCTAGTCACTCTGTGTTGCCTGGGTTTGATTCCCCCGTTAAGCATATTGCTTGAATTTGTTTTTTCTCCTCTAAATAGGTGGTGACACGTGTCACCGCCTGATTGGAGGAGAGAAATAAATTTATTAAATCAAATATAAATAATTAAAGTCCTCCAATAAGGTGTTGGCACGTGTCACTATCTAATTAAATAATTAATTAATTTTATTAATTTAAAATTAGAACTAAATTGAAAGAATGTGTAAATAACAAGGACCAAATGTGTAATTATACCCTTATTTTTTTTAACTGCCACGTCATCCTACTGTTAAGCTCTAACGGCTGGTGGTCACATTGATACCATTTAAATAGTTTGGTGGCTTAATTGCTTCGAAAAAAGTAAGGTGGTCAAATCGCAACTTTTCCAATAATATGGTGGTCATTTATGTAGTTTACCCTAATTTTTTTTAGGTTTAGTTGTAAGAAAGAACGGAAACAAATGAATTTATAAAATATGAAAGTTGCTTTTATAATTGGAAAAGAATTTTAAAAATTTGTCTTAATTGAAGAAGCGCACAGTTTAGATTTGGCGGGGAAGTGTGCCATTTTTTTGGTTTAGAGAAAATCATTGCTATAGTCGGTAAAATTGGCCATATAGGCCAACTAAAGATTTTATTTAGGGGAATATGGTGTTTCTAGGATTAATTTAGAGAATAAGCCAAAATTTACAGTAACTCGCCATCTCCTTATGGCGTTCTTGGACCTCGCCAGGTGTAAACGGCGAGGTCCTTGGTGACCAGTTTTTTCAGCCATTAGCGCGGCTCGTACAGGTTGGTTGGCAGGTTGGGGGGGCACGAAAAGCAGGGTGGCATGCATGGCGTGACAGACTTTCACGTGAATGAGGGGACCTCGCCATATTGAGATGGCGAGGTGTAGGGTGGCAGACTTTGCATGCATGCACTACATGCATTCACGTGGTGATGTTTTTTTATACATTATTTGTGTGTATATATAGATAGGTGGTGTGAGTTGATAAGATAGATATGTGTGAGTCAAAATTTTAGAGTTGGTGATATTTGTGAAGAGAAGAAGAGAAAAAAATTGGTGAAGGTGAAGAGTTTTCTGTATATCTTTTTAAAGATATATTCGAAGAGGCTGAGGATCGTTGGAGTGTATTATGCTGATATTTTTTAGGTTTCTCACTAAGTAAGTGATTTTTTAAATTTTGAGTTTAAATTAATATGTTTTTTTTTAATTATTAGTGTATGTATATTATTTTGTGTGATTGATGATCTAATGATAATTATTTGTTATTATTGATGAAGTTGTCCCGGTTGTGATTGTTGTTTTGAACAAAAAGAAGCTAGCTTTTCGAATTTTTAATCTGGTAAGGGCATGTATTTTTTAATCTGATTTTTTAAAGTTAGTTTTTTAGTTGTATATATTCGAAATGTTGAAGTAAATACAATTTTTTTGTTTGTATATATTTGAATGATAATTGTTTTTAGCTGTAGAAATAGATAATGGCATCTGAATGAGTTTTGTTGTACCGTAACCATGAGCACATTTTGTCTCATATTCACGAAGAGCAAGTACGTAAATGTTTTGTAATTTAAAATTTCATATTTACTATGTAATTATTATAATTCGAAATTATAATGAATTAATTATAGGCTGTAGAGCATATGATACGTCATCGAGGAATGAAGATAAAGGAACCTGATGAGCGTTTAGTGTATTACCTACAACGAGCTGGTTTTTATAATGTCACCTTTCTACGTGGGTTTAAGATAGTCCCCGGGTTGATTACTGCATTGATTGAACGGTGGAGACCAGAGACCCACACATTTCATTTTCTATTTGGCGAATGCACAATAACCCTGGTGGATGTTGCGGTACAACTTGGTATTCCAACAAATGGGAAACCATTGGTTGGACAAAATAATTACAATGTATATGACCTTTGCATGCAATACCTGGGCAAAGCTCCTCCTAAGACCTGTGTGGACGGGCTACGCCTCAGAGTATCATGGTTGCAGCATGAATTTACTGTGACTGATGAATATGGTCTGTAACACCCCCAACCTGGGCTGGGAGTCGGGAGTGTTACCGGAAAGCGAAAGGCGGACAGACAGAACATATTAGACAAAAGCGGAAGCATTTCGGAAAACAAACTATCATTTTAATCAGTTATTCATATTAATGCGCACGCGGAAAATGGGCTAACAAAAACTTTTCTTAACTTCTTATGATCATTTAAAAACTTAGACATAATTTCTATTAATCATGATACCAAATTATAAGCCAATTTAAAACTTTCATTATCATTATCGAATTACTATTACAATTAGATCATAATGTCAAATACTTAATTATTCAAATCCTTGCCATTCGAAACCTTAATTAAATAGTATAGGTGATTTTTGAATTAATCCAAATTACCAATAATTTATCAATTCAATTTTCATGCAACACATAATAGATTTCAATTTCATGGCATTCGATTTCCTTTACTTAGAACCTTACAAAATATCATGATTTATATGCCCCTAAACCATGTCAAGCTATCGACTATGGACAACAAAAAGAATCGACACAACCACTAGCTTGACTTACATTTTTATACAACAAAATAATGAGGCTACCTACTTAAATACAAAACATGATTCTAGCCTCCTAACCAAGCATCATGGAGCATATAATTTCAAACACCATTTCAAACTTAAGTTACAACCGAACACAACAAAACGAATCCTTAAACAGACTTCAAAGCCACCATTTAGGAGTCTAAAGATAAGACTTAGATCGTACATATTTCAGAACTGTGAACTTGATCTAAACGAATGCTAGCTTTAAGGTCCGAGCGATCCTGCTAAGGTTGGGAAGAAGAAAAACAACAGAGCGATAAGTACAAATAGTACTTAGCGAGGTAATGCTAAATCTAATTCATTCTTGAGCTTTTAATGTGATCAAGAATTGAGTTTACTTAGCTAGGTTTATTAACAATCCAATTTCACCCAACTAAACTCATGTAAAATTCATACACATAGCATCATACATATCATATCAACATTCATAGCACATGCTCGATTACATAATATATCATAATAATTTATCACATGCTTGCATATAATTCATTCAATATCATAACTCAATTCAATTTCAGCATACTCAATCTCATGCTTAACAATTGATTTAACCAAAATCTCATGATAATCCATACATAGCATTCTGGTGGTGTAATAATGGTTCAAAAAAGGGCATCCATTGGTCACGATGGGTCGATCTTTGTGGGTCTAAAGAGATGAGCGGACTGGGCTTTAGAAATTTAGCCAAATTTAATATTGCTATACTAGCAAAACAAGGCTGGTCTCTTTTGACAAATCCAGATAGTCTCCTATCGAAGGTGTTTTGAGGACGTTATTATCCTAATGAATCCTTCCTGCATGCTAATCTGGGATCGAGTCCGTCGTATGCTTGGAAGAGCATTTGGGCCTCGCGTGGGCTTTTAGAAAAAGGTATTGGGTGGATCTTAGGAGATGACAAATCGGTTAACATCTGGAATGATTCGTGGGTTCCTGGGTTGCCCAATGGCTGTATTACGGTGGATTCTATCTCCACTCAATTCACTACGATATCTGATCTAATTGATGAGCAGGAGTTACGGAAAGAAGATGTGATTCAAATGTTATTTAGCACTACTCAAGCTAATCAAATTCTAAAGATTCCGTTGGCTAGTGTCTCTACTCTAGACATTTACTCATGGCGGCCTGATAACTCTGGTATCTACAGTGTAAAGAGTGGTTACAAACTGCTTATGGGCTCAGAATTTTATCCCCAGGATGAGTTATCTGAAGTACAACAGTGGAAAAGAAGTGTGTTTAGTAAGATTTGAGCTTGCTCTATTCCAGCCAAGGTCAAAGTCACTTGCTGGCGTTTTGTGAAAAATTATATTCCTACAAATGTTAATCTATATGTTAGAAGAATACATGTTCCTACAAATTGTTTATTGTTTGATAGTGAACAAAACTCTGTGCAACATCTGTTCGAATGCAGATACTTTAAGCAAGTGCTACACATCCTACATTGCAACTTTATTAATATTTCAGGTGAACAACAATGGTTGCAATGGCTGGCTAACCTATTCGAGTCTCTATCAGTGGATAAAGTAAGGCGTTTTCTTGTAGCTATCTGGGCCATTTGGGGCTATCGAAACAAAAGGCTTCACGAGAATGCTAATCAACGACCAGAGGAAGTTGCTAATTACGTCATCCAGTACATCAGAGAGGTGGATGGGGCATCTATTATCAAAAATTCTATGCCGAAACAGAGGAAAACCCAGTGGGATCCACCTCCTACGGAATATGTTAAAACTAATTTTGATGTTAGTTATCAAGCTGATACAGGGATTACGAGCATTGGTATAATCATCCATAATGAGAATGGGTTAATAATGGGCGCGAGGGCTTACCCAAATCTGAAAGCTATGAACCCAGAGATGGCGGAGGCTTTAGCATGTAGGCAAGCGCTTCGGTTGACCCAAGATCTAGGTTTCCAGCGAGCGGTGGTGGAAGGGGATTCTCTGCAGATAATCAACAAATTATTAGATGGTTCGTTTGACAGATCCCCATCGAGTTCCATAATCCATGAAATAAAAATTCTTCAGAGGAATTTCGAATACTTATCTTTTAAACACACACCGAGGGATTTTAATTTGCCGGCTCACTTATTGGCTAGGGAGGGGTGTTTCTGTGTTACACCTCGTATTTGGGTTGAGGGGGCTCTGATGGTGGTTGAAGCAGCGGCGGGCGAGGATCGACGTCGTTTGCGGCTTTCCGGTTAGATTTTCTCCTTGCATGCGTCGGAAATCTTTACTTTTTCATTCTTCGACCGATTTCTCTCACCACATTTGCATGTATTGTTCCGATCTTGCTCTTTTCACCGGAGTCAGAGCTCAGATAGTGGTTGCTGAACTTAGGTGATCTCTTCCCCGGAGTAGATGAAGATTTGCTTTCGATTTTGTGTTTTTTCATTTTGGGGTTTTTGTTGTGTCGGTTGAACTTTCCTTTTCTCTTATGTTTGGGTTGCTTTTATTTTTGTTTTGTTTGTAACCGGGGTATTAATGGTTCAGCAGTTATAATAAAAAAATAATATTATAACTATATATCAATTAAAATTTAAATGTAGCTCTATAAATATTACTTATCACTTAAACACTTTCAATTAAGTAGTACGTAAAGAAAATATTTGAAAAAAATAATGAAAATTGTCACTCTTGAATTTTCAGAATTACGTGACTGACGAATCAATTAAAATTTATTGTTGAATTTCCTGAATTTTATACCCCGATTAACAACCAAACGCTAAACCTAAGAGAAAACACCAAGGAATGTTGGAATTATTAAGTTATTAATTTATTATCCTTCATTCTTTTTATTATTTTCTTTCCGTCTCTAATTCATAAATCACTTTAATGGATATTTTACTTTCATTTACAAAGTATTCTGTAACTTACTTTTGCTATAGTTGCGAGACTAATGTTGTTGTTGTTTTACCTGTTATTTATATTTAATATTAAGGTAAATTTTACAAATCATCACTAAATTATCTTAAATATTATAAAATAATTATCAAAAGTTAAAAGCATTTTTAATGAGAACAACCCTTGTTGGACACCCAGATTCATCTGTCGGAGAGCCAAGCAAGTGGCATAGGAGATTCATTTGTCGGGACCCACACATCTCTTATCCATTTAATCGAACCATGTATTACGTGTACAACCCTTGTTGGACACCGGGATTTCATCACCCCCACCGGGATTTCATATCCCCCGACTAGTGGCTTACATTCTCCCTCTTATTTCCTGCCCTGCTTTCATTTTAAAGGGCAGCTCTCACACTACTACGCACAAACACGGCAAAGCCTTTTTTTTTTTTTGTTGTTGTTGTTTTTGTAAAAGATGGCAGCACAAGCTCTGGTATCATCTTCTCTTACCTACTCGGTGGAGACTGCCAGGCAGATTCTTGGAGCTAAACCACAAATTGGGTCTTCAAGGAAAGGATCTTTTGTTGTCAAGGCTGCTTCCACTCCCCCCGTTAAGGTCTCATTCTTTAACCATAATCTCTCCTTTTATATATATATATATATAAAAGCATTGTTGTTTTGGTTTGATGATCTTGTTCCTGTGAAATTTTTCAGCAAGGAGCTAATAGACCCTTGTGGTTTGCATCTAAACAAAGCCTTACATACTTGGATGGCAGGTAAAAAGGAATTACAGATACCAATTTACACCATACTTAATTTATGATTTTCTTTCTAAATTAATCCTTAAACCTTTGCATATTCTATTTTCATCCCTAAACTATGACCCTAATTTTTTTGAATGTTTCAATTTTATCATCAAATTATTGTTTATACCACATACATATTAGTGTTTCATGACAATTAACAACTTTTTATAACGGCTGTATTAAAATAGTATATGATTAACATATACCAATAATTTGTGGATGAAATTAGAACGTTTAAAAAGTTTAAGGACTAATTTAGAATGAGTTATAGTTTGAGGACGAAACTAGAATGCTCAAAAATTTGTGGACTAATTTAGAATGATGGTCATAGTTTGGTGATGAAATTAGAACATTTAAAAATTTAGATACTAATTTAGAAGTAGAGTAATAGTTTGGGGACATGTGATGCAATTAATTCTATTTTGCCATCTTAGTCCAAGTGAAGTGATTTTGTTTCTTCAATTTTGTTAACAGTCTTCCAGGTGATTATGGATTTGATCCGCTGGGACTTTCGGACCCTGAAGGTACAGGAGGGTTCATCGAGCCTAAATGGCTAGCCTACGGCGAGATCATCAACGGGCGTTACGCCATGTTGGGTGCAGTTGGTGCGATTGCCCCTGAAATACTTGGGAAAGCTGGTCTCATCCCTGCAGAAACAGCCCTCCCTTGGTTTAAAACCGGTGTGATCCCACCGGCTGGAACATACAGCTATTGGGCAGACCCTTACACTCTGTTCGTGTTTGAGCTGGCACTCATGGGATTCGCTGAGCACAGAAGGTTCCAAGACTGGTACAACCCGGGTTCCATGGGGAAACAATACTTCCTGGGGTTCGAGAAGTACCTGGGAGGGTCCGGTGAGCCAGCATACCCCGGAGGGCCGCTGTTTAACCCGCTCGGTTTTGGGAAAAACGAGAAGTCTTTGAAGGATTTGAAGCTGAAAGAGGTGAAGAATGGGAGATTAGCAATGTTGGCAGTGTTGGGTTACTTCATACAAGGGCTGGTGACGGGTGTAGGGCC
The DNA here is from genome assembly GCA_958450335.1 of Hibiscus tridactylites. Taxonomy (NCBI): domain Eukaryota; kingdom Viridiplantae; phylum Streptophyta; class Magnoliopsida; order Malvales; family Malvaceae; genus Hibiscus; species Hibiscus tridactylites. The sequence goes on along the minus strand of OY288276.1, from coordinate 15,159,843 downwards.
ATACCAGAACTTGCTGGATCACTTGGCTGACCCTTTCAACAACAATATCTTGACTAACCTCAAGTTCCATTAGATGAAAGTGGCCTGCCCTGTTCCCACAATGCTCCATTTCCAAATCTATTTCTTGATCCCATTATAACTTGTGTAAATTTATTCTGTAATCCGCCAGAAACAACTGAAATAGACTTTTGTTAATGCCTCTTCTGATTTCATCTCTGTTGCTGAATGATGATCCAACACAAATGGACTCTAATCTTCACACCCTCCCCAAATGGAGACCAATGGTAAAGATAGAATATTAGGGACTATATTGGAGTAGTTTTAAATGTTAAGGGTTATTTTTTTGAATTAGGATCAAATTAACATAAAGCTTAAAAGTTTAAGGGCTTATATTTTATTATCCCAATTTTATTAACTATCACATCTTCAATTGAAGATTCAACAGAAAACACTCTATAATTTAAAATTATTTATATAGTTTATCCAAAAATGTATAATATTTTAAAAAAAAACGTTTAGTTCTTAAGAAAAACTTACCACTCCATTGAAACTATACATTATCTCCTCAATATTTTACTTTTTGAGATTACCTAAATATCTCTGTCCTACAACTATCATTATCTTTCAAATTATATAAAATGTTTTCCCGAGAGAAAGAGAAAGATCATGTAACGGTTGGCCGGCACTTACTTAACCTAAGCTACTTGAATTGAAATATAAACAAGCATGTACATGCCATTCCTTTTTATCATTTATATTTCTATTTCTTTCTTTATTTATTTCAACACCACTTTGTCATGGTCTTGATTTACAATTAATTAATTATTATATATGTCTAATTCATATCTACAAAACATTGTCTAAGCCAAAGGGACGAATTTCCGTTTCTGAATAAAAAAATTAATTATAATTTAGAATAATTTTATTTTCAAAATGTTTAATCAAATCACATTAAATCTGAAATTATTAAAATCTTAAATAAACAATAAAAAATTAATACTTCTTTTTCAAAAAGCACCCACTTATGAAAATCCCGACCTGCTCTTCTCATTATTTACGAAAGTTGATAGTTTTTTTTTTAATTATAGTTTCTTGTTGTATAGACTAGTCTATAGAGATTATTGATTTAATTTTTTATTTTAATTTAATTGTTTTAAATTATTTATTTTTAAAATTTAAAATTCATATTTTAATCCATAATTATAAAATATATTAAATCAAATTTTATTATTAGTCCATAAGTTATAGATGTAGATCATATTCTTCGATTTTTAAGCTAAGACTAAAATTCATCGAGGACTAATACTATAATTTGACTTTTTTTTCCACCATGTTCATCCATTTCTCAACTATATAGAATGAGCCTAATCTCCGATTTAATCTCTTCAAGATACTCACAAGATTTCCCGATAGCTTAAACCACTAACAAACGAAGAAAAGCAGAACCCATAGGGCTCTGCTTTGTTCTCACGCGTTTCCTGTGGTGCCGCAGGATCCTATATCTCATCTGTTTCAGTTCAAACCGAACTTCAATTCCCCTGGATCTGTCTCAGGTTCTTCCTCCAATCTTCTTTTCTTCTTTATCAATTTAATGGGTTTTTGTTTTTAGATTTGATCTGCCAATTCTTAATATGTTTATGGTTTTCTATTCATATGAATAATTCTTGAGTAGTTTTTATTTTGTTGAAAATGCTATCTTTTGATGTTTCATTTGTCTTGTTTGGTCTTTTGTTATAGAGATCTACTGCTTTAAATTTGATTCAATTAGATTATTTTATACGCTGACATCTGGGTTTTCTTCTTTTTGTTTTTTTGTTAATTTAATTAGTTTTGAGTTGGGGGTTAAATTTGTATGGTTACTGGTTGCTGATTTTTTCTTCTTCTTTTGTGTAGATTTCTTTTTATATTGGGTGCTTCAGTTTGCACTTTGCAGTAGCTTAGATTAGCGCCGTATTCTGCAAGATCTGCTATTATCATGGCTTTCTCAGATAGGGAGATGCCTGGAGTTTTCTGGGTTTTTATGTTACTGCTTCTGTTTGCTCATTTTTGTGATGGATTTTACCTTCCGGGAAGTTACATGCACACATATTCGACCAAGGATACTATATATGCCAAAGTTAATTCCTTGACTTCCATTGAAACCGAGCTTCCTTTTAGTTATTACACTCTCCCTTACTGCAAACCTCTTGGTGGAATAAAGAAAAGTGCCGAGAATCTCGGTGAACTTCTCATGGGAGATCAGATTGATAACTCCCCTTATCGCTTTCAAATGAATGTGAACGAGTCTCTCTACCTTTGCACTACCAGCCCCTTGAATGAGCATGAGGTTAAGCTTTTGAAACAGAGGACTCGAGACTTGTATCAAGTGAATATGATTCTAGACAATTTGCCGGTGATGAGGATTGCGAAACAAAATGGAGTTAACATTCAGTGGACTGGATTCCCGGTTGGTTATTCTCCACCGAATAGTGATGATGATTACATTATCAATCATCTCAAATTCAAGGTTTTGGTTCACGAGTATGAGGGAAATGGTGTGGAGATAATTGGAACCGGGGAAGGGATGGAGCTGATTTCTAAAGCTGATAAGAAGAAAGCCTCTGGTTTCGAGATTGTTGGTTTTGAGGTGGTTCCATGCAGTGTTAAATATGATCCTGAAGCCATGACTAAACTTCACATGTATGACAAAGCCTCCCCTGTGAACTGCCCCATGGGGTTAGACAAGTCACAGATAATAAAGGAACGAGAGAGGATCTCATTTACTTATGAGGTTGAATTTGTTAAAAGTGATATTAGATGGCCATCTCGGTGGGATGCGTATTTGAAGATGGAAGGTGCACGAGTGCACTGGTTCTCAATTCTAAACTCTCTGATGGTGATTACTTTCCTTGCCGGTATAGTGTTTGTCATTTTCTTGAGGACCGTGAGGAGGGATTTGACAAGGTATGAGGAACTGGACAAAGAAGCCCAAGCACAAATGAATGAGGAGCTTTCTGGATGGAAGCTAGTTGTAGGTGATGTCTTCAGAGAACCAGATTGTCCGAAGCTTCTTTGTGTGATGATTGGAGATGGAGTTCAGATTATGGGAATGGCAGCTGTCACTATAGTTTTTGCTGCCTTCGGTTTCATGTCACCTGCTTCCCGAGGAATGCTACTGACAGGGATGATTGTTCTTTATCTTTTCTTGGGTATCATGGCTGGGTATGTTGCTGTACGTCTCTGGAGAACTATCAAGGGAACTTCAGAAGGATGGAGGTCTGTTTCGTGGTCGGTTGCGTGCTTCTTTCCTGGAATCGTCTTTGTTATCCTTACGATGTTGAATTTCATTCTGTGGGGCAGCAAAAGTACTGGTGCAATTCCCATATCCCTGTATTTTATACTCTTATCTCTCTGGTTCTGCATTTCTGTGCCTCTCACACTCATTGGAGGATTCATGGGGACAAGAGCTGAAGCTATTCAATATCCTGTACGAACCAACCAGATTCCTCGGGAGATTCCTGCACGCAAATATCCGTCATGGCTTCTTGTTTTGGGTGCTGGGACCCTTCCATTTGGAACCCTTTTCATTGAACTCTTCTTCATTCTTTCTAGCATCTGGCTTGGCAGGTTTTATTACGTGTTTGGCTTCTTGCTTATAGTTCTTCTACTACTGACCATCGTGTGTGCCGAAGTGTCAGTGGTCCTTACCTACATGCATCTTTGTGTTGAGGACTGGCGATGGTGGTGGAAGGCTTTCTTTGCTTCGGGTTCAGTAGCACTCTATGTGTTCCTCTACTCCATCAATTACCTGGTGTTTGACCTAGAGAGTTTGAGCGGTCCTGTGTCAGCTATCCTTTATCTCGGGTACTCTATGATCATGGCGATTGCAATCATGTTGTCAACAGGCACCATTGGCTTCATCATCTCGTTCTATTTTGTCCATTATCTCTTCTCATCCGTTAAGATTGATTAAAAGTCATCAACCAGCTGCTGGGGATATCTGGATTCATCATTTCGGTAAAAGTTGCCTTTGGTAGCTTATGCATGAAAAATGGTCTCAGAATCATTGGAAGTTCATATGTTAATTTTGGTGGTGGTTGAGTGTAGGAGTTGGTAGATTACCAGTTATGGGTTTTTTTTTGGATTACGCATACCCCAATCAGGTTTAGCAGTTGTATGTTGGACGTAGAATCTTGTATTTTCTTCAATGTTTTTAATCAAATAGAAAGGTTTAATTTCTTCACTAGAAAAATTAAACTTTTTTAAATATTTATCATTTTGATACTAGAAAATCTAATCTTAAACTGTTCACACTAGAAAATGATTACATTCCAAAATTTCACGGAACCCATCTTCTGTTAACGATCGAATCCGTACTTCAATATCACTTTAGACCCACACATTCTCTCTTCAACGGCTAAATCAACCGAACTTAAACGAATAAGTATTTGTTTATGTTCGTTTATTTACTTTTAAAAGTGTTTATATTCAGTCCGTTTTTCATTTAAAATTTTAATATTGTATTTGTTTTTATTTGTTTATTTTTGAAGGTGTTCATGTTTGTTTAAAGTTTGTGAACATGTTTGTTTAAATGTCGCTAACATATTTGTTTATATGTTCGCCAAATGAGCAAACACTCTTTGTCAGGGGCGGATCTTGGGGTCGGAATTTGAGGGGGCCTATTTAAAATTTTTGAAATATTTGAATGTTTAAATTAAAAATTTTAAATATTTTGATGGGTTTAATTTAATATTTTTGAAACAATTTGGAGTCGACTAAAATTTTCAAAAAAAATAATACTTTATGAGAACTTTTTTAGAATTTTAAGGAGGGTAGTTAATTAAAAATATTCATAAAAATGAAATATAATAAAAATATTTTAAAATTTTGAACGGGCCAAATTGAAAATTTTCAAAATATTAAAGACAAAATAATAAAATTTCAAAAGTTTGGGGGGGCCAGGGCTCCCACTGGCCCCCATTACCGTCCGCCTCTGCTCTTTGTTGACCAAACTATTCACCTTTATTCCCTCATATTCTATGAAGTAATGTGTTTCACACTCACTATGAGCACCCCTTCCTTCCCTTAGAGCACCCCATTCCCCAGATGGTAAAATTACATCATTAGTCCTTAAGCTACATATACTTCCAAGTTTAAACTCCAAAGTTTACCATATGTTCAATTTAGTCAATACATTTACCAATATTTAAAATATAAAAAAATAAAAGGAAAAAGGGGAAACGAGTAAACGAGCTTACAAACACGCCAATTAACAAATCAAACACACATATGCTGGTGTTCGTTTGTTTATTAAAAAATTTAAAAAAATCATACTCATTTATTTAGCGTAGTAAACGAACGTTATACGAACAGTTCGTCGAACGCTCTATTCATTTCCACTTATACAGTTGGACTCGGGCTTGTTTATGAGTTTTGGTGGCCCTAGGCCGAAACAAAAAAAATTGGGCCCCTAATTAGAAATTTAAATTACGGTTGGGTCGCGTTTTCGACCACATTGCGTTTATCTCGATTGCAGACATAACAATTGCTATAGCTATCACTGCGAGTATCGTGATTGTGAATTTTTTAATAACATGTGCTATTGTGGACATACCGATTGCAGATATTTCGATTTCGAACAATGTCGCTACCGCTATATATCGGTCGTTGTTGCGGTTCTAGACCGGTATTTAAATCCCTGTCCCTAATAACAAGTATTAAAAAAAATAAGAGTAGGTTTATAATAACAAGCATTAAAAAATTGTGCTTTTAATAACAAATATTGAAAGAAAAAAATTAAGAGTATGCTCATAATAACAAATATTGAAAATAAAATAGGCCTCTAATAATAAGTATTGAAAAATTAAACCCTTAATAACAAATATTAGAAAAGAAAATTTAATTTTAAGAGTAGGCACCAATAAAAATTATTGAAAAAAATTGAGCCTCTAATAACAAGTATTAAAAAGTTAGGCCCTTAATTAGAACAAGTATTAAAAAAATTGAATTTTAAGAGTATGCCCATAATAAAAAATATTGAGAAAAAAAATTAGCCCCTTAACAACAAATATTAAGAAAAAAATTAATATTTAAGAGTAGATCCCTAATAATAAATATTAAGAAAAAATTGGGCCTATTAATAATAAATATTGTGACAAAATTGAGCCTACAATAATAAATATTGAGAAAAAATTAGGCCACTAATAACAAGTATTAAAAAATTAGACTACAATTAACTATAAAATTCTGGGCCCTGAGCGATTGCCCTTCCTACCCAAGTCCAAATACGACATTGGTTGAACTCTTTCCCCGCTAATATCAAAATTTATATTAATTTTTTCGATATTCAGACGCCATAAGTAGTGTTGTTCCTGAGCCTAAACAGAACATTTGTCCATGTCTATTTTTTTCAATATTTATTATTATAGTTTAAAATTTTCAATATTTATTATTAAGAGTTACAAGAATACTCTTAAAATTCATTTTTTGCAAAATTGTTAATAGAGACCCATTTTTTTATATCACTTATTACTAAGGGTCGAAATTCAAATTTTATTTTTTTCCAATACTCATTATTAGGGGAAAGGGTGAGCAAAATTTCACTCGACTCGAAAAAAATGATTTTTTTCGACTCGACTCGTCTTGACTCGAATTTTTTTTTAAATAAAGTTTGAATTGTAAATTATTTTTTCTAATAACTCAAAATTTTAGTATTTAGTAGATAAATTTTTAAGTTCGAGTTTTAAGGACTCGTAAACTCGCATAACTTGAAATTTTTTTACTCAATTTAACTCGATCAAACGCTCACCCTTAATTAGGGGCCTATTTTTTAAGTTCGCCCATGGGCCACCAAAATTTTAGAAACGGGTCTGGACGTTCATTTACTAGCGAACGAAGGAATTTATCTAAACTTCAAACGGTGAAAACCTTCATCGGCACGAGAAAAGTAATATATTGAGAAATAGGCTTCACCCGACGGCGGGGGAAGGAGATCAACGAGAGAAATTTGAAAGTTTTTCGTCGATTCGTGAACTTCTGACATTTTCTGAAAAAATTGAGGTCGAATTCAAACTCAGAGGCCCGAGACAAAGTGATTGGTGAAAATTGTGGGATTGAACAATCACTATCTACGACTGTTTGAGGTTTAAAAGTGAAGAAAAACGTTCAATATCTAAATTTTAGTGGGTAAATTGAACGTTCTGAAAGTTTAATGACCAAAATAGGTTTAAGAATAAAATTTAGTGATGATTTACGTAATTTACCTTTTTATTATTAAGTGCATAATTTTTAGATTCACCCTTATGTACACCAAAATTTCAGAAACGCCTGGTCACAAGTCTCGCTCTTTAGCATTGACATCAAGGCTCGCAACTCGCAAGTATGTTGGAGACGTGCAAATTACACTGACTCGGACATCAGAGAGGCTGATGGGTAGGATGATCGTTCAATTGAGTCGAGTCAAAATATTTTAAGTTATTTGAGTTAAAACGCCATATTTTACAATTAAAATTTTATTTGAAATTTTTTCGAGTCGAGTCGAGTTTATGAAATTCAAGTCGAATTTTCGAGTTTTATACAAATTTAATTGTAATTATTTATCATCTTAAACTATAATTTGATTCTAATTTAAACGACTTTCTCTAATCATATAAAATATGCATATATATTTCATCACATTTTTTATGGCATATATTTTTTTATATTAATATATATATCAGTAAAAATTAAAGAACTTGACTCGAACTTAAAAACCAATTCACTAATTATTAAAAATTTCGAGTTATTCGAATTTCTATTTTATAACTCAAATTTTATTTGAAAAATTTTCGAGTCTGAGTTGAATTTTTTCGCCTCGAGTCAAGTTGAAAATTTTGATTTTTTCGGATTGAGTTAAGTTTTCCTCACCCCTGCTGATGGGTGCCGAATCTGGGAAAAACTTTATCATCTACCGAAGAGTTACCACTACCGCAGGCTTTTGACCGGAAGCTGATATCTCAATTTGATTCACCGGCGATGGCGTCGGGGTCGGAAGAAACATTGTTGGCTTTTAGCTTCACAGATTTTCTAAGACACTTTATCCAGGGATAAGCTAATCACATGAGTAACAAACGTACTGTTATTTTAGTCTTATGCACGAAGGATGCCAAGTCTTGAAACTTGGAAACATAAAGTGGGTTTTGTCTTTTAAGTACAGTTTATGCTTAAATGGTTCCAAGGAAACCTTCAACATTGTCCTAGCTCAAGCAATGCTGAAGATTGCCGTAGTTAAAGCTAAAGTCGAGGTTGACTGGTTCATCGTCGCCCCAATTCAACAAGGCTTCGATGAGGTCCTCATCGTCTGGCCAAATCATTTCCACCTCACTGCTGGGAAGCACAGGCAAAGTTTCCTGATTTGAACTTGTAGGGCAGCCATTTGGATTCGAGAAGCCTCCAGGTGCAGGGTAATTAGATGGTTGGGGCTGATATCCGACAGGTACCTCTTGAGTGCTGAGATCGACTTGGCCTGTCTGTGTATCATATGTGTTCTGCTGTTTAACATAAAACTGTGGCAATTCGGCCACCATACTGAAATCAGATGGACCAGGCATTGTTGTGAAAGTTCCTAAACTAGCCGAGGGTTGCCTGTCGTAAACTGCATTTTCAATAGCTGCACCAGCCGGTGTCGTGTTTAGGTACCTCTGTGCTTCCGGATACCATTGATTACGGTTCTGTGCCTGCATAGAAACAAACAAAGAACATCTGTGACTACCCTTTCGGATTTGAGTTAAATAATTGAAATTTCAGTTTCTACAAGGTTGAGTTAAATTATAAATCTCCTTAACGGACTCACCTGAAGTTGCATATAGATTTTTCTACGTCTTTCCTTTTTGGATTTTTGAGCTCTTTTAGCTCGACGTCTCCTGCATATCGTATGCCAAATAAGGCACAATAGAGGCTAAAAATCTTAAACCAGCTTAGCAAATAGGCAAATTAATACCTGTTGTATTCTGTGGCCTGATTGGTCTGATACGGTACCGAGCTCAAAGGTCTAAGACTCTGTGGACCTCCGACAAGTTGAGAAGCTGATGTTATTCCTCGCATTGAGAATCATTTCAAAACATATAATCAGCTTGAATACCAACATGTCATTCACAAGTTGCTCATCTACCTAAGTTTAAACATCACTGGAAATAAAAACAAGACGGTAGGTTGCCCTGATACAAGTGAATGACATTAGGGGCACAGACGGTAGGATTATCATCATAGAACGTACCATTTTTGGATGTGTCCTGCGAGTCCTTCACTGAAAATTTCCCGAGTCGAATTTTCTGGAATTTGTTAACATTAGGGGCACAGATGATAATCCTTCAGATGGTTTTAAATGCTAAAACGGAGAAATGCTGAAATTTAATATAAAAGCTTACTTGTAAATGACTCTTAATATGTAAAAGATGGAGTCCATCTAAATCCATAATGTCCAGAATAGCCTTCGGTGTTGCTTCTGCAAGTAAGATTTATGCTCAGTTCTTTGGATAATTAATGGTTACTGCAAGTGCAAGGTAGCTTACCAGCAGCAACAGCAGAGTCCCGCGGTAAATCTAAGAATTCAGTAAACTATAGACAAATATTAACATAGTTGAGTTTTCATAGCTCGGAAAACATAAACCAAAGTGCAGCCCATGCATTAGGACTACCCGGGAATACATGTCAACCGAAAAATAATAAAAAAGCACAAAGTTTCTCTAGCACCAACGTCATCAAAACATCCGTGTAACGGTATGCGACAAACTTGCAGTTGGTATCATCAAATACATTAGTGAGGAAGTCACACAATTCATCATACGTCATCGATGCTAAAGTAAAACCGTTGGTAAACGACATGAATCATTAAAAGGAAAGTGTAGCCAAAAAGAGCATGGCAAAATACAGGTTGCCAAAAGTGTTGAACAACATTCCTAGAATGCAATGTAACAGTACATATGTACATATAGAAACCGCTTTAACATCTAGAATAAAGTCGCTAATCGACAAATATTTCACCATCAGCCATCAAGAAGCCACACGAACTCCGTAGACTACGGTTAACTCGATCTACTTAACATGTCTGAATAGAAAGGTACAAAGGCATTTCAAAACCTAAACGATCAAAAGAATGTCTTTTTTGAGCCAATCCCACATGAATTTATCAAAAGAACATCATCTTTTTAGAAACACACACATATAGGGTAAGCAGTGGGATTTAGACAAAGGGAGGAGGGCAGAAAACCATCTGTCATAGATGATTCCGTTTGATCGTAAATGCTCGAGATTAGCAGCCTATGCAAGATAACAATTTCATACACCTATATTCAAATAAAGAAAGAGAACTAACTGCATGCGGTTAAAGAAAACAGAAACTATATCAGGGGAAAAAATCAAATCGGATTGCTGCATCTTTGAATGCTTGAAACTTATGAATTTCTCCATTTTATAAATAAGGATCAAATGATTCCACTGTTAAATAATTTAGACACCCTGAAATTGATGGAAAAGAAGCAGAACTTTAGAGACAGTGAATATATAAAACAAAGATGAGCATGATGCAATCATTCAAATGGTGCTGGTGTGTTAAATCTGTTGTGAATTGATGTAAGATTTTTAGAGACAGTGAAGTAGAGTTGGGGATGAACACTGACTTTGAGGACCACCGAGCCGATTGACAGCTTCCAGGAAATAATCATGAAGTTCAAGAGTCCATCGAAGGCGAGGTTTAAGCTCATTCGTCACCATGAGGATAGGTTTCTCCTTCACCACCACCTCATTACCAGCAACATGATCATCATTCATCTCAACAGGGGTAGAACCAGAAGGCCCCTGAGTTTCTTGCGGAGCAAGCAATTCGTTATTCTCGCCGACCGGGATTTGCTGGCCATCTTGGCTATCACCACCATTGACATCACCTTGGTGACCAGCCAACACTTGTTTTTCTCCCACCAATCTTTTAAATTCACCAGGATTTTGACTCACTTCATCGTTCTCGATAGAAACACTCTTCACTTCACTCGATACCTCGCCCATTTCTCTCTTCTTATACACTTCCATACAGCTCGCTTAACTCTAAACAACACTGATTTACAGTGTTGCAGGGCTAATTTGCAACAGAAACCAAGGCCACCCAAGATATAGAACAGGAAAAGTAAACAAAAACATGGCAATAAAACATGACGTAATCCCTACACAAGAACAAAACTGAGGACCCCACCAGGGGGAGGTTTTTTGTTTCCCTGTGGGGGCCACAGAACTAAATAGCAATGAAATTAGAGAAATTAGAGAAATAAATACAGAGTTAGAACAATCCAAAGAAATATACAACGGCTTACTTGTAATCACCTTGGAATTGGTAAAAAAAGAAAGGGTGGAAGCTGTGGAATGGTGGAAGTGTGAAGACTTTTGAACCAGGACAAGCAAGGAGTGGAAATCGAGGAGTGATAGACTTACGCGCCAGGTGAGTGAGCGCAATGCTCACGACGGTGGGGGAGTAGGTGACGACTGACGTGTGCGGGGGGCGGCGCTGGTGGTGGTGGTGCATTGAGTTGCATTACGAAAGTGGGAAGTTGTTGGCTTTGTTTTGGCGAGTGGTGCATGAGAGGTGCGACGTGGAAGCAGGAGTTTGTTCGGTGCTTGGTTTTATGTTCTTAATTACACTCTCCAGGTGTGGTTTCCTCTCGGGTTTAACTTTTAAGTATGGCTTTGGCATTCGAAACGCTCGTCTATGACTCGAGGATCTTCAAAACAACCACATCTAAAAGTCATAAGAGATTTCCCATTTTTTTTTATTTAACCACATTATTTCTTAACGGTTTTCTTCATGAATTTAAATCTCTGATATTATTTAAAAAACTTGGTATCTCATCCCCAGACAAAATGGTTGTTAGTAGAATATATCCGATTTTCATTTTTCTTCAAATACTATGAACTGATTTTCGCTCTTTTGCTGAGCAGGAAATAAAGTAAATAGTTTAGTGTGATTAATTTTATCGATAAGTTTTTATCACTCAATTTTGTAGGTCAATAAGATCTTGGTGAGCTCTGCTGGTAAAGGCTAATGCTGTGGAACGTTGAATGTCTAGCTTCGAGTTCCACCCATTGTACATTTATCTACATGGATTTTCAATCTAAAGTTCATTCTAATTTGTCTATAAAAGCGGCTTAAGATTACAATTAGTGTTTATAACCGTAATTGTAATCTAAACACATAATTTAACATTTTTATAACCCAAAAGAAACTAGATCATACCATACTACTAGTGAAAAAAGTTAAAAAAAACTAACTATAAGACTCAAACAAGTGATAGGTACGAACGGACCTGACTGTATCGGCAAATAAATCATAAATGGTGATCAAACTATTGAAAGATCACCGACAATAGCAAATCAGAGCCGAACATTGTGAGAAAGCTATCCATGAACTCTAACCGTGTATTCAAATTCAATCTGACGGTCCAAAGAAGGAAAGATCAGCAGGATAACAAATCAATAACTTATAATTTTTTTACACATCATACTTTTAAACTAATTGTACTTGTACAAATGTACCAATATTATTGAACCCAACAAGCGGTTCCAGTAAAAAAAGTGGATGATGTTTATACTAGGAGACTCAGATTCAACCATTATGTCTACAAGGAGTGTGTGTATTGTTAAGAGGGTTAAGAATATATATGAATAGATACTACCTTATAATCTTCTTTAGATCATTAAAAAATGTATCAATATTGATTCTTTGTTATAAATGTACCTTCAATAAATCTGAAAATAAACAAAAAATTATAAATAAACATATTTTAAAATTTGAATATAAATAATTAAGAGTTATAATTTATTACACTTTCATTGAAAAAAGAAAACAAATTACCAGCAATGTTAAGATGTTATGAAGTATTTTCTAAGAAACTTAAAAGTTAAAACTTAAGTAATGGGACATTTAACATCATCTGGATACAATTTGTGAAATTATTTTTCAGTGATGATAAATAAATAATAATAGAATAGTTAAACATAAATATTAATCATTATATAATAAATAAAATAAACACGCAAACATTAGTAACATTATTAATTATATAATACTCAAACAATAAACAAGTGATAAATGAAATTTTAAACAAACTTTAAATAAATGTAGACAAACTAATTTCTGAATATAAACAAATTCAACATACAATATCCATGCTCAATTTATTGAATAAACTAATCTCAAAACATTGTTGATACTTCTTTTATTTAACTTGATAAAAGAACAAAAATAAGCTGAAATCGATATGTATGCAGGGGCAGATTTGTAATTGTGCAAGGTAGTGCAAGTGCACTACCATTAATTATAAAAAAAATTACTTTTACCTTTATTCCGTTCTATAATTGCTTATTAAAGCTATGGTTTTTTTAAGGAAAAGTCAACTCGTTTTATTGCTTATTTGCAAAAAGAAAAATTTACTTTTACCTTAATTATTGCTTTACAGCAGCACACGTGAACTCCCAATTTCCCACATAACTTTTAATAACTTTATTTATTTCCCATTTATGGTAAAAAAATCTTTTAATAACTTTATTTATTTATTTTGAAAGTTGTTTTATTACCTAATTTCCCACATAACTTCCCCTAAATAGTTAATTACTTTACACTACAAGGATGATTCTGTAATTTAATTTTTTTCCATAAAAAAACTTATTTAACTTCTCTAGAATTTTCACTTTCCCCAATTCTCATTCTCTAAAAAAAAAGCTTCCATCGTTTTCTCTCCAAATTTTTTTTCTTCCATTCATCCAAATTTCTCTTAATTTCTTTCAAGTTTTGTGATCACTAATCAGGTACATATTTATTTTCTTTCCCCCTAATTTTTTCTTAATTTTATTTTTGAAATTTTGCTTTAGTTAAATTTAGGTTTACTTCAAATTTTGCTTTAGTTAGACATTTGTAGACATTTTTTATGTACTAGTACTTTGTAATTTGAATTTCTTATAAATTTATAATGTAGCTTTTGATGACTTATTTAATTTACTCTTGGCTTATATGTTATTATATTAATTATCGGTTAGTGAACTACCAAATTTATATTTCTAGATCCGCCCCTGTATGTATGTATAATTATTCATCGAATACTGTGTATATTTTACGGTCCTAATACAAGATAATGAAAGGCAATCTTCTATTGAGATTCGAGAAACACAATGAATCTTGTTGACGATGTGATGTTATTACGAAACAATTGAGTATGTATATTTTTTGTTCATTTGTCCGGGCCGTCTAACATGCTTCTAATTTCGAGTATTGTCTCAAAATTGATGATTTTTTAGAGAATTTATAAGAACCATTTGATGTTTGACTTGATGCGAAAAAAGTTAATATTGAATAATACTTTTACGATTAATTGCGATGTTATTTTCGATTCTAGCTCAAAAAAAAAAAAACTAGTATCACGCTATCTTTTGCGATTGTACTGGACAGGTTATTAGAGGAGCTATTTACACGGTATCCTCCTCTTTGTATATGTTGTTGAAGCTTTAGCTTGTAGACTAAGGTATGGTTTGGTACATTGGATACTAAAAAAGTGTGTTGTATTAAATAATATTTGTATATTAAAAAGATGAATAAAAGATAGTTATTACCATATCAAAATGTTTGATTCTTGAACAGTTAAACGCTGAAGGATAAGTCTCTTAAATACACTTCTGTTTTTTTTTCTTCTTTATAGCAAATACTTGCTTGGTTGAAACACGAAGAAATGTTTTGAAAGGGGGTAATGGCTAAACGGATTTATTATAGGGTTAATTGTATTATGAGTTCATGATAATTTTATTAATGGTTAAACGAGTATTTTTGCCCCCGAATTCGACTCAAATTAGCAATTTCGCCCATCGCGTGAAAACGCAGTCAATTAGGTCTCATACATTGCAGCAAATTAACACCTTAACCAACGTTGACCGACAAAACCGTTAACTGTTGCATATGCGGCTGTTAACTACATGCCACGTCACGGTTAACGTGTCTAAATGCTGATGTGACATCACAATTTTTTTAATTAATTATTTTTATATTGAATTTTAACCAATTAGATGATGACATATGGCAGATATGTGTAATATACACCAAGTGTAGACGATGAATTTTTATAAACTCTCTTAGCCAAAGTATGAATTAATGTTGCTTGTGTTGACATCAAATTTCTTATAGATGAAAGCTCTCCCTCTACAATTGGATATCTCCTTGGATGTGCCGCAAGAAAAAAGCCCAACTATCTTAGAGTTTCACACTTGTACGGGTTCTACACTTCTACAAAGTAACCACATTACATGTCTTTATTAATAATTAATGTTGAAAATACATATCCAATTCAACATAAATTCTTCAAGAATTTTTTTTTTAAATTTAACAAAAATTTAAACATTGTTTCAGTATCTCTTCAAGTAACCTTGACAAAATCAACGACAACCTCTGCATCTACACAATATGCAGTATTTTAAACAAAAATAAAGTGCATAAATTTAGAATTCTATATGATCAACAAACTTCAGTTGAGAAACAATTTTTAGTGAGAGAAGAAGGTAATGAAGAAGTAGCAACATCAACCATGCTATTTTAATGAAGTTATATATTATATTTAGTGTTTATTAACAAGATTAAGAGATTGGCCTAGTGGTAAAGCACTAAGCTTTACAACTTTCAACCTTAGGTTTGATCCTTAGTACCTCCATTTCATAAGTTATTTTAATACTAAACATGAAAAAAATAGTTATTTTTTAAAAAATTGTGATACCACGTCAGCCATGACGTGTCATGTAGTTAATGGCTACATATGCAACACTTAATGGTTTCGTCGGTTAATGTTGGTCGAGGGCCTAATTTGTTGCAATGTGCAAACTGTAGGACCTAATTGATTGCATTTTCGTGCAAGGACCAAAATTGATAATTTTGGTTGAACTCAGGAGAAAAATATCCCTTTAGCCTTTATTAATTATTTAAAAGTTATTAAAAATTAAATGGTATATAACCGTATACAAGAGCGAAACTAAAAAATTTAGTTTGTGGTATTATAATTTAAAATAAGTGGAATAAATATAAGTGTCAATTTTTTAAGGAGAGGTGTTAGCTATTTTTTGAGTGACATCAATATTGTTTTTAAGTAAAATTTATAAAAAAAATTTTAACCAAAAACTTTTGAGTGTCATTTGTCACCCTTATTCTCCGAATAGCCCGTCCATAATGGTGTGTATTACTTATGGTTGTGTCACTCGTTCTAAAGTTTTTCTTATTCATTAGTATGGTTTTGTATTCATTAATATTTAATAATTATTTTTTGTTATTTCATGATTTTAGAGAGAATGATCTACTAATGTGATTAGTTTACTTTAAATTTTTGTAGACTTTTGTTCTCGAAATTATAAATTTTTATTGTATCTTTTACTTATTCAATATAATTAACTGGCACTACTATTTTTAAAAATAATATTATAACTATATATCAATTAAAATTTAAATGTAGCTCTATAAATACTACCTATCACTTAGACAATTTCAATTAAGTAGTACGTAAAGAAAATATTCGAAAATTAATGAAAATTGTCACTATTAAATTTTCAAAATGACGTGACTGACGAATCAATTAAAATTTAGGGTAAACTACATAAATGACCACTATATTATTGGTAAAGTCGCGATTTGACCACCTTACTTTTTTTCTAAGCAATTAAACCACCGAATTATTTAATTGGTTGCAATGTGACCACCAGTCGTTAAAAACTAACTGAAGGAGTGACGCGACAGTTAATAAAATTGGTATAATTACACATTTGGTCCCCACTATTTGTACATTTTATCATTTTAGTCCTAATATTAATAAATAAAATAATTTTAATATTTAATTAGGCTACGACATGTGTCACCGTATTATTAGAAGACTTTATTTATATATTTTTAATTTAATAATTTTTATTTTGCTCCTCCGATCAGGCGGTGACACGTGCCACCAAATTGAATGAGCAAAATTAAAGAAGAAGCAACCTACCTCTAGCAGGAATCAAACCCAGGTTGAATGGGTTGTGGATGAGCACGCCTACCACTAGGCCAAAGTTATCCTTATGATGCATTGTACAAACTCTAATATATATTTTAATTTGTTACTCATGTCAGGAAAAAAACAAGAAACATATTAACATTGGCAGGATTTGAACCTACGTTTCTTGGGTTAAAAGTGAACATGCCTACCACTAAACCAATAAAAAGGAAATAGTAGTGCCAGGAAAAAGGAAATAAATATAGATTAAAGAAACTCGAATATGACACTATCGGGATGCATAAAAATATTTAAACCATTGAAATATATCTAATAATTAAATTATTAACTATTTTTTAATTAAATTATTATATTAAAAAATAAAAAAATTATATTAAAATTTTATTTAACGAATATAAAATTAATAAATTAAAATTTTAATATAATTTTTTAATATAATAATTTAATTAAAATTTAATAAAAAATAAAATGGTGAATAATTTAATTAATAGATATATTCTAGTGGTTTAAATATTTTTATGCATCTTAAAAGTGTCATATTCGAGTTTTTTTAATCTATATTTATTTTCTTTTTCCTGGCATGAGCAACAAATTAAGTTATATAATAGATTTTGTACATTATACCATAAGAATAACATTGGTTTAGTGGTAGTCATGCTTACTTTTTACCCAAAAAACCTGGGTTCGAATCCTGCCAGTGGTAAATGTTTCTTATTTTTTTTCCTAGCATGACTAACAAATTAAAATATATATTAGAATTTGTACAATGCATCACAAGGATAACTTTAGTCTAGTGGTAGGCGTGCTCTCTCACAACCCATTTAACATGGGTTTGATTCCTGTTGGAGGTATGTTGCTTCTTATTTAATTTTGCTCATCTAATCTGGTGATACGTGTCGTAGCCTAATGAAATAATAAAACTATTTTATTTTTTAAAATTATGACTAAATTGATAAAATGTACAAATAACGGGGTTCAAATGTGTAATTATACCAATTTTATTAACTGTCACGTCACTCCTTCCGTTAGTTTTTAACGGCTGGTGGTCACATTACAACCAATTAAATAATTTGGTGGTTTAATTGCTTAGAAAAAAATAAAGTGATCAAATTGCGATTTTACCAATAGTATGGTGGTCATTTATGTAGTTTACCCTAAAATTTATTGTTGAATTTCCCAAATTTTATACCCTGATTAACAACCAAACGCTAAACCTAAGAGAAAACATCAAGGAATGTTGGAATTATTAAGTTACTCCCTCTGTCCCACTAAAATTGTCACATGTTGACTTTTTTAGGTCAAACTTTTTCAACTTTGACCTCTTATAATTTAAAATTTATTATTGATAAAAATATGAAAAAATATATTTTAAAAACTTTGAATCAACTAGTTTTTAAATATACTTTTTATAATTTTTAATTAATTAAAATATTTAAATAAATTATAGTCAAAGTTGAAAATTTTTGACCAAAAAAAGTCAACATGTGACAGTTTTAGTGGGACGGAGGGAGTATTAATTTATTCTCCTTTATTCTTTTTATTATTTTCTTTCAGTCTCTGATTCGTAAATCACTTTAATGGATATTTTACTTTCATTCACAAGTATTCTGTAACTTACTTTTGCTATAGTTGCGAGACTAATATTGTTGTTTTACCTGTTATTTACATTTAATATTAAGGTAAAGTTTACAAATGATCACTAAATTATCTTACATATTATAAAATAATTATCAAACTTTTAAAAGTTACATAATAGACATTAAATTTCGGTTTTTGTTACACAATAATTTTTGAATCGTTAATTGCCGTTAAGATGTAACGTATCATTTTGTCAAGTCATTTTAAGTTGTTTATCGTCAGTAGGCTAACAATTTTCATCCGTAGATGGACTATTTTGTTCCAAAGTGAAACATTGAGGGTTAAGTTGCTTCAAAAAAAGTGACTATCAAGTCAAACGTTAAAAGCATTTTTTGACATTATGCTGCATAAAAACTTTAAGCACCTATTTTATCAAAAAAATAATTTAGGCACCTAAGTGAAAAATAAATATTTTAGGCACTTATTTTATGAGTAAAATTTTGATACACGGGCCGTGTAAAACTAATTTTACACAAGCCTACATATTTACACTATAAAACCAAAATCTTAAATTTCTAACCCTAACCGTAAAAAAACTAAACCCTAAACTTTAAATTCTAAACATCAACCTTAAATTATAAATCCTATAACATAAACTTTAAACCCTAACCACCAAAACTAAAAAAATACGTGTAAATTAAAGTTTACAGGACCTGTGTATAAAGTTTTTTTCTTCTTATATTTAAGTCAAATGTTTATAGGAAGAAACAATAAGAAGCTTATCTGGTCCAAGTTAAACATGGGCTGGGCTATGTTAAAGAGAGGCCCAGCCAAGCTGTCATTTTCCCTCGCAAGCGAGCCCCAGTTTCCCGCTCAATCGGGAAAACCAGCGCATAACATTGACATTTGACACCCTTGTCTATTTACCCTACTGGATTCGCGTTTTCCCTTTTTACCATTCATAAAGGGTAAACTACATAAATGACCACTATAGTATTGGTAAAGTCGCGATTTGACCACATTACTTTTTTTTCCGAAGCAATTAAACCACCAAACTATTTAATTGGTTGCAATGTGACCACCAGCCGTTAGAAACTAATGGAAGGAGTGACGTGGCGGTTAGTAAAATTGGTATAATTACATATTTGGTCCTTGCTATTTGTACATTTTATCAATTTAGTCCTAATTTTAGGAAATAAAATAATTTAATTAGACAACGACACGTGTCGACACCTCATTGGAGGACTTTATTTATATATTTTTTATTTAATAATTTAATAATTTTAGGAAATAAAGTAATTTAATTAGACAACGACACGTGTCACCACCTGATTGGAAGAGAAAAATAAAGCAAGAAATACATTGCGTTTGGTAGGATTTGAAATTGGGTTGGGTAGAAGGAGATTAAGCACGCCTACCACTAGGCTAATGCTATCCTTGTGATATATTGTACAAAATCTAATATATATCTTATATTCAATGGTTAAACTCAAGCATGAACTAATCTCATATATAGGTTTTCAAGCAGTACTTGTCATTGAGCTGTACAATGGTAAAACACAGCAAATGAGATGAGAAAGAAGATGAAGACATGGCTAATAGGATTAACGTGCAAAACAAAGTTATCAACTAGGCAGACCTATAAGTAGGTGGTGTGCTGAATAAGGACGGTTTTGTTAATTTCAGTTGCTTTTTTAGCAGCAATGTAAATTTTTGGAGTTGGTGCTAAAAAAGTGACCGTTTTACCTAAAAGGGAGAAGGGGCAGATCAAGTCCTTATTTAGTTCGAGTCACATGAATCTATCAAAATCAATGATGCAATTCACATGAATGTAGTGATCAATTCATGGCAGCTAAAATATCAACTTTATCTGGTGATCCTTGCGGTTTTTGATAATTTTGAGGGCAAATTGCAGGTGCATTGGATCATGTAGACACCCAGACCTTCGTCTGCATCATGGAGCTGTTGCAGAAATAATATGAACATAACCAAATGCAAATTATTAAATAACTTGTAATATTCATTGTTTTAGGATGAAGGGAACTACGGAAAGTATATACAACCAGCAATATGTACGAGCAAAATCTTAAGACCGGTTGTAACTCGAAGCAGACATAAGATAGCCAATGAATTCTCAAAACCTTTTCCGGTCATGCAGATGTTTGTGAAACACAGAACCATAATCACCAAACTGGATATCACTAGGTGGGTGCAGGTCAAACACATATGAGACGGACCTCAATGTCACCATTGGCTTGTTAACCGTTACTGTATCCAGTAACTGCCCAAAGCTGGCTTCATCAAACAGAAATGACTCAGTAAGGAAGAAGAAGCTCTCTCTGGCCAACTTTTCCACCTGAAACAATACCACACCTTAAAACATTTCGAGAAAATAAAAACCTCGATTAAAATGAAAAAAAAGAAACCGGGTTAATCTCCAGCTAGCCAACCCGGGTTAATCTAAGATATATATTAGATTTTGTACAATATATTACAAGGATAGCATTAGCCTAGTGGTAGGCGTGCTTAATCTCCACCTAGCCAACCCGATTTTGAATCCTACCAAACGCAAGGTATTTCTTGCTTTATTTTACTCCTCCAATCAAGTGGAAATAAAAAATATATAAATAAAGTCCTCCAATAAGGTGTCGACACGTGTCATTGTCTAATTAAATAATTAAATTATTTTATTTATTAAAATTAGGACTAAATTGATAAAAATGTACAAATAGCAGGGACCAAATATGTAATTATACCAATTTTACTAACTGCCACGTCACTCTTTCCGTTAGTTTCTAACGGTTGGTGGTCACATTGCAACTAATTAAATAGTTTGGTGGTTTAATTGCTTCGAAAAAAAATAAAGTGGTCAAATCGCGACTTTATCAATACTGTAGTGGTCATTTATGTAGTTTACCCTTCATAAAAACTCTTGGAGAGAAGTAAAAGTAAAGCAAACACTGAGTCTGAGACGAAGAAACCCTCAAATTTGAAAATAATGAGAACAAGCGATTCGAGTCCTCATTCAAACGCCTCAGCCACTTCTCCACTCGTCTACCAGGTACCCTTTCCTCCCATCTTTCTTTTCCCCTCACTTTCTGTTTGTTTCCCGGGATTCTACGGCGTCAGAGTAAGCTATTGTGAGAATATTTCGTTCCTTTTTTGTTTTATTTCACTTAATAGCTCTTTTCAATTCTTTCACTCTGCCAAGTAAAGCCCTAAAAGTTGAAGCTTTTTCTATGTATTGTCAATGTTTGGATGTGAAAGTTAAACACCTATATTTTTGTCGAAATGCCACTTTAGTATGACTCGTTTCTGTTTTTTATGTAATCTTTTGGCATAGGATGAAGATAATGAAGAATATCATTTACATGGAAATGGTAATGGGGAATCCGATGACACCGGTGGTAATGTTGTAGATCCGGATTTGGTTGAGTGGGAGGGTGAATCTGCAGGAGTGAAATGTATCCTCTGTAATCGGTTTTCTTATAGCTGCAGTGGCGGAAACAGTCGGGTCTTGGTTTGCAGCGAAAATGGCTGCCCAATTGCTCTGCATGAGTTGTGCATGAATTTTAAACCTTATTTTGATGATACTGGTAAATTCTACTGTGCTTATTGTTGGTACAAGCGAGAGGTAGCAAGGGCTGAAGAATTGAGAAGGAAATTCTTGTTGGCAAAGATCAAATTGTTAAAATTTATACGTTTTAAGCGGGATGGTGGAAATGAAGATGGAGCAGACAACATGAAAGCAAATAGTCTACCAACAACTGCAGCGGGGGGGAATTCCGGAGATTGTGAAAATGGGGTGAATGATGATGCTAATGAGACAATATATTATGATGAGGAGCAAACCGTGTGTGTTGTGTCCCAAGGCAAGGAGAAATCTGATGATGAAAGTAGTGACAATGTTGCTGATGGACAAATACTGCAAGATGAGGATATAGAAAACACTTCTGACTGTGAAAATGAGGGAAGTAACGAGGATCCTTGCCGTAAACAATCATACAACCCAAACCTTTTTGAAATTGCGAAAGATACACTTTATTTATCAACTAAAGGAACTTGTGAAATTGCAGGTGTATCGGAAGATAACAAGGCGAAGAGCGGGGAGGAAGAGCCAGTTTTGCCAAATGCTGCGACACTTGTAAGTTCACCAAAGATTCCCTCCTTTGAACCGTGTACCAGTGCCGAGGATAAGAAAACTCAGTCCAATGTGGAGAGTTAAACAAGCAAATGTAAGTTGTTGATGACTTTAAGGTAATAGTCATTAATGTTTTGGATGTTGGTAGGTATATTTTGTTGTAATTATGTGTCACTAAATCAGCTGGGTGGGTGGGTGCCTGATATGTAAAAAGTAGACAACATCTCTTCTCCTCTTTTGCCTTTAGTTATGGAGAAACTTGGTAGAATTTTGTATGTCTGGAATGGGCATTCCCTATGAATCTATTAAATGACCGAATTTCACTTTTTTCCTGTTTTTGATTACTCAATGAGGCAATGGAAGTATAAACAGAATTTGTAATGTCTGCTTTCTGTTAATGTTCACTTTCTTTATCTAGGGGTGAGATTTAGGCAGTGTAAAGTTATAATTAAAGTGGTTGGTTAACAACAATCACTTAATCTAGTTGGATGAGGCGATAGGCCTTTGTTGGAGTTTTGAATTTTAACCTTATGAATGGAACAATGTATAGGATCGTCCCATAATATATTTTGAAATTTTAAGAGAGAGAATAGATTTTTAATAAAAATACATAATTTTTTTTTCTTCTAAATTGTATATAGATTTCAAATTTTCACAGGAATGACCGCTCCCTTTAACCCTATCGGTCTAAAAACTTGATTACAATGAGGAAAACTATTAGGCAGTAAAAACATATTAATATAAGTAGGGGTGAGCAAAACTCGACTCGACTCGAAAAAATCGATATTTTTTTTCAATTTCGAGTTATTCGAGTCGAGTTATTCGAGTCAACTCGATTAACTCGAAAAAATTTCGATTTCGAGTCGGTTTGGAATTTGCCCAACTCGAAAAATTGAAAAATCGAAAAATCGAATTTTACAGTTTTACAATTTAGTCACTGATTTCTTTTTTCTTCAATTCCTCCTTCATTTTAAGTCCATTTTTGACCAAATTTGAACCACATATTCCTAAACCAGCGTAGAATACATATTTATCTTCAATTTATATTTTTAAAATAAATTTCATATTTTTTCAATTCAGCCCCAAAACTTTGTATGATTTCCTCATTTCTTCAATATCTCCTTCGTTTTAAGTCAATTTTGACCAAAATTGAACCACATGCTCCTAAACCAATGTAGAAACTAGAATACCTATTTAGCTTCAATTCATATTTTTAAATTAAATTTTCTACTTTTGTAATTTAGCCCCTCAACTTTGAATGTTTCCCATTTCTTTAATTTCTCTTTTGTTCTAAGTCTATTTTTACCAAAATTAAACCACATGATTCACTAACACTATATAATATCTATATAACTTCAATTCATATTTTTAACAAATTTATTCTTTTTTTTAATTTAGCCCTTTAACTTTATATTTTATTCAATTTGATCATTCAACCGATTTTTTTTGTAATTTTTTTCTTTACATCAATTCATTGACTCATTTATACCCCCATCAGTACTTTATCCTTAAAAGTTCCTTATTTAAAAATAATATTATAAATATATTTTAGAAGTTTAGATGATATTTTTTTTATTAAATAACAATACAAATCTTACTTATGCATGTGAAAAATAATATGAAGATATATATGCATATCTTATATGAATAGAGAAAGTCGTTTAAATTAGAATCAAATCGTACTATAACATGGTAAATAATTACAATTAAATTTGTATAAAAACTCGAAAACTCGACAATATAATTCGGAACTCGAAAAAAGTTTGTTGCAATTCTCTTTTTTGAACTACTCTTATGTTTTTGTTTTTATTGGTTTGTATCTTTTGACATGTGATGTTGGTTTTTCTAAACTCTACTGTGTTATTTGCTTTAGTTATTAATATATTTTAGGGTACTCTTTTCCTCCTTCCGCTATCTTTGGTCTCGTCTTGGCGTTACCTAGATAAGAAGGAGGTTTTTAACGAGGCCCGTAGTTTATAATGGAAGGTTGAGTTTTCTTTTTGTTGGTTTGATTGTTACAATTGAAATTTGGACATGTTTACCTTGTTTGATGAAAAATGTGTTCTTATTTTTGTGCTTTTAGAATCATTGTATTGTTTAGTCATAAGTCAATTTATATGTATGTAGATATAATTCAAAATCTTTTTTTACACATGTGAAAAATAATATGAAGAAATATATATGTAGATATAAATAGAAAAATGTTTAAATTAAAACCAAACTCGAAAAATCGAATCGACTCGAACTCGACTCGAACTCGCTAAAATCGACTCGAATCGAAAAAATTTCAATTTAAGTTCAAGTTGTAAAATATGACGATTGAACTCGAATAACTCGAATTTTTTTGACTCGACTCGACTCGACTCGCTCGAACGCTCACCCCTAAATATAAGGGTAAACTACATAAATGACCACCATACTATTGGAAAAGTCGCGATTTGACCACCTTACTTTTTTTTGAAGCAATTAAACCATCATACTATTAATTTGGGAGCAACTTGACCACTAGCCGTTAGAGGTTAACGGTAGGGTGACGTGGCAGTTAAAAAAATAGAGGTATAATTACACGTTTGGTCCTTATTATTTACACATTCTTTCAATTTAATCCTAATTTTAATTTAATAAAATAAATTAATTATTTAATTAGGTGGTGACACGTGTCACCACCTGATTAAAGGAAGAAAAATGGAGAAAACACCACATGCGCTCAAGGGGAATCGAACTTGTGACTCCTTGCAAGAAAGGGTTTTAACTTACCACCACGCCAAGTGCTATGTCATGGTTTAGTTCCTGCAATATATTATATGTACTTATTTATTGTTAATGACAGGATTCTGTTAATTATTGATACTCCTCTTTTACTTTCAGAATTATTAGGGAAGATGAGCGATACCACAATCTTTTCCTTCTATTTTTTTAGTGATAATCACTACGTCTTGTTTCATTATAGAATTTGTTTGAAAGTGCTTGGCTTTATGACAATGCACTAAGTGTAGTACTAGGTCATCATTAACCGTGCTTTTTCTTAAGCTTAATAACACTGCTAGGCATGAAATGTATTCGAGCACTGAAAATTCTTCCTCAAGTAGCTGCTCTGTTCTAAAATTAAATATTATATGCTGTCTAACTAGTAACTATGACTTGGTAAAACAGAGGGAATGTTCCTTATAGAGATGGATCGGTTACTCAAGCCTGGAGGTTATTTTGTTTTAACCTCACCGACAAGTAAGCCACGTGGAGGTTCAACAAGTACAAAGAAAAGAAACATGTTAACACCACTGGAACAATTTACTGAGAAAATTTGTTGGAGTCTTATTGCTCAGCAGGATGATACTTTCATCTGGCAGAAAACTGCTGATGCTCATTGCTATTCTTCCAAGTGAGTAGACATTTATAATTTTTGCTCTTCTGTTGGTAAATCTTAGTAAAATTTCATGTTGGAACTGGCTTTCAATTTCGTAAAATGGTTTTTAGGTTGTACCCTTTTACTTTGAATTAGTTGTATTTGGTTTGCTTAACTTGTAACTGTCAGACCTGCTCCGTTGTTTTTTGAATTCTATTTCTTGAATATAGCAGGAAGAATGATGTACCCCTTTGCAAAGAAGGATATGACGCACCCTATTATCGATTAACAATAAATAAGTACATATAATATATTGCAGGAACTAAACCATGACATAGCACTTGGCGTGGTGGTAAGATAAAACCCTTTCTTGCAAGGAGTCACAAGTTCGATTCCCCTTGAGCGCATGTGGTGTTTTCTCCATTTTTCTTCCTTTAATCAGGTGGTGACAAAGGTAGTGACACGTGTCACCACCTAATTAAATAATTAATTTATTTTATTAAATTAAAATTAAGATTAAATTGAAAGAATGTGTAAATAATAAGGACCAAATGTGTAATTATACCTCTATTTTTTTAACTGCCACATCACCCTACCGTTAACCTCTAACGGCTAGTGGTCAAATTGCTCCCAAATTAATAGTATGATGGTTTAATTGCTTCAAAAAAAAGTAAGGTGGTCAAATCGCGACTTTTCCAATAGTATGGTGATCATTTATGTAGTTTACCCTTAATATAAAATCTGAAGTCGGAAATTGAAGAAAGATGGCATTCACCTAACGCCCGGCGCGTTAGGTGACCCCTGTAGTATCATAGCGTCCGGCGCGTTAGGTGACTCCTGTAATTGCATTCCATTTTTAGCTGGACTGCTTACCCTTCGAGTTGGAGGATCTTCCTTTGCACTTCG
The DNA here is from genome assembly GCA_958450335.1 of Hibiscus tridactylites. Classification (NCBI taxonomy): domain Eukaryota; kingdom Viridiplantae; phylum Streptophyta; class Magnoliopsida; order Malvales; family Malvaceae; genus Hibiscus; species Hibiscus tridactylites. The sequence continues at coordinate 15,132,866 of OY288276.1, read as the reverse complement.
ACGACTTAAACTTAGACGATCCAAATTTTCTGTCATTGCGAACATCAAGCCAATACACTAATTATTTTCTATAATATATTATAGGGTAAAGTACATAGACGGTCATTGAACTTTGGTAAAAAAATAAAATGGTAACCAAACTTTCAAAAATCACAAAATAGTAATTAAACTTTAATACTTTATGTTTTATAATAAAATGGTAACTAGACGTTAAATGCTGTTAAGTGACTGTTATAAATTTTGGTATAATAACACATTTAGTCATTCATATTTATACAATCAATCAATTTAGTCTTAATTCGAAACAATTCACTAAATTTAGCCCTCGTTATTTATGCATTCTTTCAATTTGTTCCTTAAAGCAAAATTCCAAAGTATGGTAACATGATAAATAATTACAATTAAATTTTTATAGGAACTCGAAAACTCGACTCAAATCTAAAAAATTTCAAATAAAGTTTGAGTTGTAAAATATGACGCGTCAACTCGAATAACTCAACATTTTTTGACTCGACTCGATCGAACGCTCATCTCTATCTTAAGATATGACACGTCAACTAGAATAACTCGAAATATTTGAATATTTTAAATCATTTTTTCCTTTTAAATCGAATATTTTTTAAAATAAAATATTGAATATTTTCATATTTAAATCACATCGGATATTTAATAACTACTTTAAATATTAGATTTAAAATAAAAATGATTTAAAATATTTAAATATTTAATAACTATTTTAAATATTTTTCTTTTAAATATTCGAATATTTAATAACTAATTTAAATTTTTATTAAATATTCGAATATTTTAAATCAATTGTTTCTTGTAAATCGAATATTTTTAAATTAAATCAAATATTTAAAGTAGTTATTAAATATTCGATGTGATTTAAAAGAAAAAATGATTTAAAATATTCGAATATTTCGAGTTATTCGAGTTGACGCGTCATATCTTAAGATAGAGGTGTGCGTTCGATCGATTCGAGCCAAAAATTTTTGAGTAATTCGAGTTGACGCATCATAATTTACTACTCAAACTTTATTTGAAATTTTTTCGATTCGAGTCGAGTTTTCGAGTTCCTATAAAAATTTAATTAAATATTTGAATATTTTAAATCAATTTTTTCTTTTAAATCGAATATTTTTAAATTAAATTGAATATTTAAAGTAGTTATTAAATATTCGATGTGATTTGAATATAAAAATATTAAATAATCTATTTGTAACACCCGGGTTTGGGGGTCGGGTGAAAATAATAATAAAATATTATTTTGAGTCTCGGTTTTATAATTAAAATAATAATATATATTAAGGTAAACTACATAAATGACCATCATACTATTAGTAAAGTCGCGATTTGACCACCTTACTTTTTTCCTAAGCAATTAAACCATCAAATTATTAAATTAGTTGCAATGTGACCACCAGCCGTTAAAAACTAACGGGAGGAGTGACGTGGCAGTTAATAAAATTGGTATAATTACACATTTGGTCCCCTTTATTTGTAGATTTTATCAATTTGGTCCTGATTTTAATAAATAAAATAATTTTATTATTTAATTAGGTTACGACACGTGTCACCGTATTATTGGAAGACTTTATTTATATATTTTTAATTTATTAATTTTTATTTTGCTCCTCCAATCAGGTGGTGACACGTGTCACCAGATTGAAGGAGCAAAACTAAATAAAAAAACACCTTGCTTCCAATGCGGTTCGAACCCAGGTCTATTGGGCTGAGAGTGAGCACAGCTACCACTAGACCAAAGCCATCGTTGTGATGCATAGTTCAAAATCTAATATATATCTTAATTTTGCTCAATGCATCACAAGGATCTCGCAAACCACAATGCTTCACCTTCCATGATGGTTCGCAGCTCTGATGCTAATTGTTAGCCGGTCAATCTGCTTTGATGGAATGTATATATTTCTTTTCCCATATAGATTTAATGCTTGATTTAATTTTAATCAAGAAAATCAATAACTAAAAAAGGATTTGAGAATGAACTTGGTTTTCCTCTCTACAACTCATACTTGGAAGGCTATGCCTCTATGGATCTGCAGGCCCTTCATGTGGCCAATATTGGTGATTCAGGCTTCATGATCATAAGAAACGGTGTTGTATTTAAAAGGTCTTCTCCAATGCTTCATGAGTTAAGTTTTCTTGTACAGATTGAGAAAGGAGATCATCCCTCTGACTTTGCATACAAAAGATAAAAAGATATTTGTAGTTGTCTCATGCTCTTTGCAAAGCAACACTATGCCTTTTGCAAACATTTATTGAGCTTCATTTAGGTTAGAAAGTGAAGTAAAAGGTTCTTTTTCTCCCCCACCCCATCTCTTTCCTCATTTAGAAAGGTAAAAATAATAAGGTCAATCTTTTTACACATGGATGCTGATTTCTTGCAGGTTTACAGAATTGACTTGGATGAAAATGATGTGATTATCACTGCAACTGATGGACTATTTGATAATCTTTACGAGAAAGATATAGCTTCAATTGTATTCAAATCGTTGCAAGAGAATTCGAGGCCCCAGGTTCATATATTGCCAAGAGAAGTTTTCGGGAAATCGACATTTGAATTAGCTATTTTACTGATGAAATGGCTGCCCCTTTGGTTTGTCGACAAGCTATTGTTGATATTGTCCTGGTTGGTGCTGGGAAACATAGAGAAATATGGTCTGAAAAGGCCATCAATTGGACCATTGGAACTCAAGGACAGCCAAGGGAAAACTCCAGTGCTGGACATTGGTGCACTGGAGAAGATCAAATCAGGTGAAGTCCAAGTTGTTCCCGGAATCAAGCGTTTCTCACATGGACAAGTTGAGCTTGTCAATGGCCAAAAACATCGACTCGGTCGTTTTGGCCACCGGATACCGCAACAATGTTACCGCAACAATGGTCGGTTTCCCGAAAACTTCTCTTGGCAATATATGAACCTGTTAAACAAAACCATTAGAATCCAATCAAATGTTTATATCCGAATTTGCTTGATGAGTTGACTCACCGAGCTGCGAACCACCATGGAAGGTGAAGCATTATGGTTTGCGAGATCCTTGTGATGCATTGAGCAAAACTAAGATATATATTAGATTTTGAACAATGCATCACAATGATGGCTTTAGCCTAGTGGTAGCTGTGCTCACTTTCAACCCAATAGACCTGGGTTTGAACTGCACTGGAAGCAAGGTGCTTCTTTATTTAGTTTTGCTCCTTCAATCCGGTGACACGTGTCACCACCTGATTGGAGGAGCAAAATAAAAATTAATAAATTAAAAATATATAAATAAAGTCTTCCAATAATACGGTGACACGTGTCGTAACCTAATTAAATAATAAAATTATTTTATTTATTAAAATCAGGACCAAATTGATAAAATCTACAAATAAAGGGGACCAAATGTGTAATTATACCAATTTTATTAACTGCCACGTCACTCCTCCCGTTAGTTTTTAACGGCTGGTGGTCACATTGCAACCAATTTAATAATTTGATGGTTTAATTGCTTAGAAAAAAAAGTAAGGTGGTCAAATCGCGACTTTACTAATAGTATGATGGTCATTTATGTAGTTTACCCTATATATTATTTGGACCTTGTGATTTCAAAGAAAACATTTTTGTGTTGGACTAAATTGAATTGTTTCTCATTTTCCATGGAATTTACAAATAATGAGATTTGCCATCTCATTAATGGCAAATCTGTAAATAGATGGACTTTAATTTAAAACCCCACTTTTTGATTAAAAGAACTCAATGTCATCTTCCTCTTCTCTTCATTTTGGTTTCCAACGACAAGAAAAGGGCTCTCACCATTTTCACTATTCCATCTCCATTCTTCTTTATTTTTGGTCGATTTTAAAAGGTAATTACATTCACATCTTGCTCTCATCTTCCTCTCTTTGAAAGTACCATTAGATTTCATTTTCATCAATGTTTTAGAAATTTGGTTTTCCATGAAAAAATGCCAAAGGTTGAAGCTTTATGAGATTTTGTCAAAGCTATTGATTTATTATTGTTAGATAAGTTGTTTTCAACCTAAGAGGTCCAACATATGTGAATTTTAAAGTGTTTTAACGTGATTTTCGTATTTGGGTTTTGATGGGGTTTTAGAAGGGTTTTAAGGTTGTTTTGGGGTTGTTCTATGTTGGAAATTGAGGGATGATGTTAGTATGATAGTTGGGGGTTGTTTGGGAATCATGTAAGAGTGTTAAAGAGGTTGAAATCATGAGTTTTGGATGGAGTTTGAGGGTTGCTCGGGTTTGGAGTTTTGGGAGTTGTTCTTGGATTGAAAATCATGTGTTTATGCTTGAATAGTGTTCTGGGTTTGCTACATTGTTGTGTGAACTGATTTGAGGTTGTTTGAATGTGTTGAAATGCTTAGAGGCAAGAGTTTGTGTTGGTGAAGCATCAGGAGTGAATCCGGAAGCTTGAAGGTCTTGGTTGCTTGGTTGTTGAGCTTGGAATGAAGATGAGTGGTTAAATGCTTTTAAATGTTTTGAGTATTTGGTTCAAGCATGTGGACTAGGTTGGGCTTGGTAGACCCACCTAGAATTGGGATTAGAGTGGTAGCCTAATCCCAAACTATAGTTAGAGACTATGGTTGATCTTTGAACGTGTTTATGCCTTATGTTTAATTGTGATTGTGTTGGCTATGTATATGGTGTTATACATGTATGTTGAGGCATGGATTGATGCATTGTTATATGCATGTGGATTGTGCATGATGTTAATCATGGTGAGTACGTGCTAAGCACGGAAGTGATATGAAATGAGGTTGTGGATTGTTTTTAATATTGACACTAGTATGCTTGGGTACAAATGATCGATCATTAGGATGTTAGTGTGCACACGTGAGTCAAATGCACGCGTGGTCTTGGTGATAGTAGTCATCAAGATGGAGTATGAGTTCGCTCGGAAAATCTTCTTATATAAATGTTAGTCGATGATGAGTGTAATCCCATCGACGGGGCGTGAGGATGAGTGGAATCCCCTCCGCGTGAACGGCGTTGAGTGTAATCCCACCGTAAGGTAATGGTTGTGTTGGATGTGAGTCCTAACGTGTTATCCGTGTATTCGAGTCATAGCTAGGTGCCGATATGAGTAGATATGTGTATCATTATGATGTGAAATGTGATTCCTATATGGATTGATATTTGTACTTACATATGATGTGGTTATGGCTTGTTGAGCATGGCATATTATGAGTTTAAGTTCATGCATCATTGGCATTTTGGCTCATGTGGATCGAAGGTAAGAACATGCATTTACCTTGGTTGTGCTCGTGCTTGGACCCTGCATTGTCTAGGTTTGTTTTAAATGAGCCTACCCTCACTAAGCTTTATGCTTACGCTCTCTTTTGTTCGACAATGCAGATCTGTAGTTCGTGGGTTGCTAGTGCAAGAAGGGGCCTCCAAGTGTGCTTTGTGGTGATGTCTTAGCTATTAAGTATGGATATTTTAGTTAAAGGATGTAATAGTCAAGCAATGGGACATATATTAGTTGCTTTGAGCTTTTGAAGTATGTTGATGTTGGTTTTGTTTAAGAGAATGATTAGACTCTTCTTTATCAAGTTGTTGGTTGGCTTTTGGTTGCCTTGGATTGCTTGTAAACCATGTTTAAATTACCTACCTTAAATGTCTTAATGTATGCTCTTGTGAAGCATGAATCTTGAATGCCATGTATGATCTTTTAAATGGATGCCCCTATCTTGTATCCTTATGTGTTTGAGTATGTTTGCAATAGGGTGCATGCCTCTAGAGTGTGTTTGTATGTTGTGTAGGCTCCTTGGGGTCGTTAAGGGCGTTTGAGATCATTTAGAGATGTCTAAAATCGATTTTGGGAAAATTCACAGACTGCAGGTGTTTCGAAACGGGTTGTGCTGTTTCGAAACATGTGAGGTTCTAGGGCCCCCCGTATCGGAACGCGTTACGATACGGTTTGGCTACTGTGAGCTCATGTTTCGATACGAGTATCGAAACACTTTGGCTACTGGAATTGCTTGTTCCGAAACGGGTATCGAAACGCCTTGGGGAAATGGGACCCTGTTTCGAAACGGGGTGGATGCGTTTCGGTACGGGTGTCTGGCTATTTAAACTGAAGCCCGTGTCTCGAAACGGGCGATGTCTGTTTCGAAACACATGCCTGAAATTAGCTTTTTGACATCTCTAAAGGGTCTCAAGGTTTGGGCTTAGGTCATGTTTGCTGTTAGGCTTCTCGTGAGCCTTGTTTCCGTTATCGCTTCACACATAGGTTAAATTAACGCATCTAGACAAGATAATAAATGAAAAATTTTTCCTTGGGTCGATAACCGAAGTGGAGCCTTAACGGGTTTAGCCTCGGTTATCCCCGTGTAGCCCACTCGGATCGGTCAAGCGTCCGGACCTGGTCGAGGGGGGTTACACTTGTTGGTATCAGAGCCTAAGTTTTCCGAGACCTTGGGCAGGTAAGTGAGGTAAGTTGTGTTTTTATGTTGAAAATGCACGGTGTTTGCTTGCCATGTAAGCATGTTTGCTTGTTTATCAAGTATGCCTTGTTGTATGCTTGTTTGAGCATGTACGTACGTTGTTTTGTTTGAAACATGTTGTGTAGAGTCCCATTGCTACTATTACATCGGAAAAAGGGTTTTTAAAGTGAGGGAACATACTTGAGCCACTTGGGGCCCTTGCCTTGCTAACCCAATCTTTTGTGCTTTCTTGTTGTTATTGTAGTTGTTGTTAGTGAGTGCGATGTCGAGGCCTAGGGGTAGATCGAGGGTGGTTCGTCAGGAACCTCATGTTGCTGCTCTTGTTAATGAGTCGGTGGTTGGGGTTGAGGCTCATGTAGGCGAGCCTGCTGCTGGAGTTGGAGCTCCTCTACCACCACCACCTCCTCAGCCTGGAGTAGGAGGCGAGGCTGGAGCTGAGGGGGAGGGACCTCAGGTTCGCCAAGGTGGCCAAGGTCCTGCCGGAATAGATATGGCTTCGCTTGTGCAAGCTATAGCGGGAGTGTTTCAGGTTGCAGTTGCCGGAGCTCAGGCTGTAGCTCAGCCTAGAGGTGATGATACTAATTTACTGTTGGAGAGGCTCCGTAGCCTAGGGGCAGAAGAGTTCAGAGGGTCTACACCGGAGAGATCCGAGTTGTGATTGGAGAAGACTGTCTGCATCTTAGCTCAGATGGGTTGTGTGGGTGCTCACAAATTGGGTTGTGTGATTTCTTTGCTTTAAGGTGATGCCTCCACCTGGTGGGTCACCATTACTACTGGGGTTCATGAGGCTGAGATTAGTTGGGATTTCTCTGAGTCTGCTTTCCCGAAGTGATACTTGGGGCCAAGATATCTTGATGAGAAGAAGCGAGAGTTTATGGATCTTGTTCAGGGAGTTGCTTCTGTGACTGACTACGAGATCTGTTTTGTTCGTTTGAGTCAGTATGCTCCAGAGTTGGTTCCTACTGAGAAGGATCGTTGTAACCGTTTCAGATATGGGTTTCATGAGGAAGTTAAGAGGTATACCTTAGCTTCAGATTATTCGGATCTTGATGTCTTGGTTTCTAGAGCCAAGGACATTGAACATAGCTTGGGCTGACCAAGCGTTCAGGAGGATCTAGTTCTGGTAAGAGACATAATAACTTTGACCGTGGAGATGCCAAGAGGCATAGAGGTGGTAGACAACAATTTGACCATAGGCGTGGCGGTGGCCACTATGGTAGAGGCCACCAGGGCCATAGAGCTGGAGGGCGTTTGCCCGAGTGTACACGTTGTGGGAGACATCATTCTGGTGAGTGTTGGGGTAACTTCCATGCTTGTTGGAACTGTGGTTCGAGGGACCACTTTAGGAGAGAGTGTCCGCATCAAGCGGCACATGCACCAAAAATAGCACAGGCTCCTGCGAAAGCGATAGATTATCGGAGAGGCCGTGGGCGCGGTCGTGGCTACTTCCAGCATAGGGCTGATGCACCTAGGGTAGATGCTCAGAGGAACCTTGCTCATGTTGTGGCTGTACAGCCAGAGGCAGGAGGACCAACGAGAGTTTATGCTTAGAGAGAGGCCAACAACGACACAGATGTGATAGCAGGTAATTTTGAGTTACAGTCTATGTCTTTGCTTTCTTTGGTTGATTCGGGTTCTACGCATTCCTACATTTTGAGTGAGCATGCATATAAGTTAGATATACCTGTTGAGATCTTAGATGTAGGTATGCATGTGACTAGCTCCTTTGGTGAGACAGTTGTAGTTAGAAGAATGTATATGAGGTGTCCGCTGAAGATTCAGGGTCATGTGTTTCCCGTTGATATGATGGAGCTTCCGTTCTATGGCTTTGACATTATCTTGGGTATGGACTGGTTGGTTGAGCATAGAGCTAGTGTGGATTTTGAGACGAAGATGATTACTTTGAAACTTTCTGATGACTACGAGGTAGTAGTAGTAGGCGAGAACGTTAAGTTCTTGTCTAATGCCGTGTCAGCTTTAGAGGCTCATAGATTGATGGATTCCGGATGTGGGGATTACCTAGCTTATGTGATGAATCCGAATATGAGTGAGGATAGATCGAAGAACATTAGAACAGTTTGTGATTTTTTGGATGTGTTTCCTGAAGAGTTACCAGGTTTGCCTCCTGACAGAGATGTTGAGTTTGTGATTGAGACTGTTTCAGGGTCGACTCCAGTTTCTATAGCTCCGTATCGTATGGCTCTGAAAGAGTTGAAGAGTCAGATTCAAGAGTTGTTAGACCGTGGTTGCATTAGGCCTAGTAGTTCTCCTTGGGGTGCTCCCGTGTTGTTTGTGAAGAAGAAAGATGGCAATATACGTATGTGTATTGACTACAGGCAGTTGAATCAGTTGACCGTAAAGAACAAGTATCTGTTGCCTCGCATAGATGATTTGTTTGATCAGTTGAGGGGTGCTTCAGTGTTCTCGAAGATAGATTTTAGATCAGGGTACTATTAGTTGAAAGTGAAAGAGTGTGATGTTTCGAAGACAACTTTTAGGACTAGATATGGTCACTATGAGTTCCTTGTGATGCCGTTTGGGCTCATGAATGCACATGCGACATTCATGGATATGATGAATATAACTTTTAGAGATTATCTAGACCGTTTTTTAGTTGTTTTCATAGATGACATTCTTGTGTACTCTAGATCAGAAGAAGAGCATGATGAGCACTTGAGATTTGTTTTACAGAGATTGTTGAGTAACCAGTTGTATGCGAAGCTTAGTAAATGTGAGTTCTGGATTCGAGAGGTTGTATTTCTTGGCCATGTTGTATCAGCTGAAGGTATTCGTGTTGATCCGACGAAGATTGAGGCTATTGTTGAGTGGAAACAACCTAAGTCCGTGACTGAGATTAGGAGTTTCCTAGGATTAGTCGGTTACTATAGGAGATTTGTTGATGGTTTCTCTAGAGTAGCTGCTCCTTTGACTAAATTATTGCAAAAAGGAGTTAAGTTTGAGTGGTCAGATGCAAGACAAAAGGCCTTTGAGAAATTGAAAGAAGCTTTGACAAATGCTCCAGTGTTAGTGCAACCAATTTCAGGTAAAGAATTTGTGATCTATAGTGATGCTTCCTACATAGGTTTAGGTTGTGTTTTGATGCAAGAAAGAAGAGTTGTTGCTTATGCTTCAAGACAGTTGAAAGTGCACGAGAAGAACTATCCTACTCACGATATAAAGTTAGTCGCGGTTGTATTTGCATTGACGATTTGGCGTCATTACTTGTATGGTGAGAAGTGCATAGTTTACACCGATCATAAGAGCTTGGAGTATTTGATGACACAGAGAGAGTTGAACTTGAGACAGAGAAGATGGCTTGAGTTGTTGAAAGACTATGATTTGACCATTAAGTACCATCGGGTAAGGCAAATGTAGTAGTCGATGCTTTGAGTAGAAAAGTTACAGTTGAGAGCTATGTTTGCTAGATTGAGTGTATCCGATGATGGTGGTTTGATCACAGAGTTGCAAGTGAAGTCTTCTTTGATTCAGTTGATTAGAGAGAAGCAGTTGCAAGATGTGTCATTAGTTCCTCATGTTCAGGATATAGCCGAAGGAAGACCGACCGAGTATAGTTTCAGTGGTGAGAATGTGTTGTGCTTTAGAGATAGAGTTGTAGTACCGGAAGATGTTGAGTTGAGACGTCTGATTTTGAGCGAATCACATTCGAGTCCTTTTTCCATGCATCCGGGTAGTACCAAGATGTACCGTGACTTGAAGAATGATTATTTCTGGGTTGGTTTAAGGAAGGATGTAGCCGAGTATGTGAGCCGTTGTATGGTTTGTCAGAGAGTGAAGGCAGAACATCCGTTGTCTCATTCGAAGAAGAATTCTGTTTGGGTGATAGTTGATAGATTCACTAAGTGTGCTCACTTCTTAGCGGTGAACACTACAGATTCTTTAGACAAGTTGGCGAACTTGTACATCCGTGAGATTGTGAGACTTCATAGAGTTCCAAAGTCTATTGTTTCAGACAGAGATCTGAGATTCACATCGAGGTTCTAGGGTTGTTTGCATAGTGCCTTAGGTAGCCGTTTGCATTTCAGTACTTCTTATCATCCGCAGTCCAATGGACAGTCAGAGCGAGTGATACAGATTTTAGAGGACATGCTTCGTTGTTGTGTGATTGACTTCCAGGGTTCTTGGGAGAAGCACTTACCTTTAGTTGAGTTTGCTTACAACAACAGTTACCAGGCTAGTATTCAGATGGCTCCCTATGAGGCTTTGTATGGTAGACGATGTATGACTCCGGTTTGTTGGGCTGAAACGGGTCAGAGATTGTTACCTATGCCGGATTTTCTCAAGGGAACTACAGAAAAAGTGAAGTTGATTTGCGACCGTTTGAAAGCAGCTTCCGATCGTCAGAAGTCTTATGCAGATTTGAAGAGAAAAGAGATTGAGTTCTCCGTGGGTGAGAAAGTGTTTCTGAAAGTATCTCCGTGGAAGAAGGTAATGAGATTCGGCCGGAAAGGCAAGTTGAGTCCGAGGTTTATTGGTTCGTATGAGATAGTTGAGCGGATTGGGCCTGTAGCTTACCGTTTGAGATTGCCTTCTAAGTTAGAGAAGATCCATGATGTCTTTCACGCATCGATGCTTAGGAGATATAGATCAGATCCTTCTCATGTTATGCATGTTGAGAAGATAAAGCTGAATCCGGATTTGTCTTATAATGAAGAACCAGTTGAGATACTTGCTGCTGATAGCAAGGTGTTACGCGGCAAGACCATAGAGTTGGTCAAGGTGTTGTGGAGACATAGAGGCGTGGAAGAAGCCACGTGGGAGAGGAAAGCTGATATGCTTGAGTAGATTTCGTACTTGTTCCCGTCAGGTAATTTCGGGCACGAAATTCCTTAAGTGTAGGAGAGTTGTAACACCCGGGTTTGGGGGTCGGGCGAAAATAATAATAAAATAATATTTTGAGTCTCGATTTTATAATTAAAATAATAATATATATTATTTGGACCTTGTGATTTCAAAGCAAACATTTTTGTGTTGGACTAAATTGAATTGTTTCTCATTTTCCATGGAATTTACAAATAATGAGATTTGCCATCTCATTAATGGCAAATCTGTAAATAGATGAACTTCAATTTAAAACCCCCTCTTTTTGATTAAAAGAACTCCTTGTCATCTTCCTCATCTCTTCATTTTGGTTTCCAACGACAAGAAGAGGGCTCTCACTATTTTCACTATTTCATCTCCCTTCTTCTTTATTTTTGGTCGGTTTTGAAAGGTAATTACATTCACATCTTGCTCTCATCTTCCTCTCTTTGAAAGTACCATTAGATTTCATTTTCATCAATGTTTTAGAAATTTGGTTTTCCATGGAAAAATGTCAAAGGTTGAAGCTTTATGAGATTTTGTCAAAGCTATTTATTTATTATTGTTAGATAAGTTGTTTTCAACCTAAGAGGTCCAACATATGTGAATTTTAAAGTGTTTTAACATGATTTTCGTATTTGGGTTTTATGTGGTTTTAGAAGGGTTTTAAGGTTGTTTTTTGGGGTTGTTCTATGTTAGAAATTGAGGGCTGAGGTTAGTATGATAGTTGGGGGTTGTTTTGGAATCATGTAAGAGTGTTAAAGAGGTTGAAATCATGAGTTTTGGATGGAGTTTGAGGGCTGCTCGGGATTGGAGTTTTGGGTTTTTTTCTTGGATTGAAAATCATGTTTATGCTTGAATAGTGTTCCGGGTTTGCTACATTGTTGTGTGAACTGATTTGAGGTTGTTTGAATGTGTTGAAATACTTAGAGGCAAGAGTTTGTGTTGGTGAAGCATCGGTAGTGAATCCGGAAGCTTGAAGGTCTTGGTTGCTTGGTTGTTGAGCTTGGTAGTGAAGGTGAGTGGTTAAATGCTTTTAAATGGTTTTGAGTATTTGGTTCAAGCATGTGGACTAGGTTGGGCTTGGTAGACCCACCTAGAGTTGGGATTAGAGTGGTAGCCCAATCCCAAACTATAGTTAGAGACTATGGTTGATCTTTGAACGTGTTTATACCTCATGTTTAATTGTGATTGTGTTGGCTATGTATATGGTGTTATACATGTATGTTGAGGCATGGATTGATGCATTGTTATATGCATGTGGATTGTGCATGATGTTAATCATGGTGAGTACGTGCTAAGCACGGAAGTGATATGAAATGAGGTTGCGGATTGTGTTTAATATTGGCACTAGTATGCTTGGGTACAAATGATCGATCATTAGGATGTTAGTGTGCACACGTGAGTCAAATGCGCGTGTGGTCTTGGTGATGGTAGTCATCAAGATGGAGTACGGGTTCGCCCGAAAAACCTCATTATATATATGTTAGTCGATGATGAGTGTAATCCCATCGACAGGGCGTGAGGATGAGTGGAATCCCCTTCGCGTGAACGGTGATGAGTGTAATCCCACCGTAAGGTAATGGTTGTGTTGGATGTGAGTTCCAACGTATTATCCGTGTATTCGAGTCATAGCTAGATGCCAATATGAGTTGATATGTGTATCATTATGATGTGAAATGTGATTCCTATATGGATTGATATATGTACTTACATATGATGTGGTTATGACTTGTTGAGCGTGGCATATTATGCGTTTATGTTCGTGCATCATTGATATTTTGGCTCCTGTGGATCGAAGGTAAGAACATGCATTTACCTTGGCTGTGCTCGTGCTTGGACCCTACATTGTCGAGGTTTGTTTTAAATGAGCTTACTCTCACTAAGCTTTATGCTTACGCTCTCTTTTATTCGACAATACAGATCCGTAGTTCGTGGGTTGCTAGTGCAAGAAGGGGCCTCCAAGTGTGCTTTGTGGTGCTATCTTAGCTATCAAGTATGGATATTTTAGTTAAAGGATGTAATAGTCAAGCAATGAGACATGTATTAGTTTCTTTGAGCTTTTGAAGTATGTTGATGTTGGTTTTGTTTAAGAGCATGATTAGACTCTTCTTTATCATGTTATTGGTTGGCCTTTGGTTGCTTTGGATTGCTTGTAAACCATGTTTAAATTACCTACCTTAAATGTCTAAGTGTATGCTCTTGTGAAGCATGAATCTTGAATGCCATGTATGATCTTATAAATGGATGCCCCTATCTTGTATCCTTATGTGTTTGAGTATGTTTGCAATAGGGTGCATGCCTTTAGAGTGTGTTTTTATGTTGTGTAGGCTCCTTGGGGTCGTTAAGGGCGTTTGGGATCATTTAGAGATGTTTAAAATCGATTTTGGGAATTCACAGACTACAGGTGTTTCGAAACAGGTTGTGCTATTTCTGAATGGGTGTGGTTCTAGGGCCCCTGTATCGGAATGCGTTTCGGTACGGTTTGTCTACTATGAGCCCCTGTTTCGATACGAGTATCGAAACACTTTGGCTACTGGAATTGCTTGTTCCGAAACGGGTATCGGAACGCTTTGGCGAAATAGGACCCTGTTCCGAAACGGGGTGGATGCGTTTCGGTACGGGTGTCTGGCTATTTAAACTGAAGCCCGTGTTTCGAAACGGGCGATGTCTGTTTCGAAACACAGGCCTGAAAATGGGCTTTTTGACATCTCTAAAGGGTCTCAAGGTTTGGGCTTAGGCCCTGTTTGTTGTTAGGCTTCTCGTTAGCCTTGTTTCCGCTGTCGCTTCACACATAGGTTAAATTAACACATCTAGACAAGATAATAAATGAAAAGCTTTTCCTTGGGTCGGTAAACGAAGTGGAGCCTTAATGGGTTTCACCTCGGTTATCCCCGTGTAGCCCACTCGGATCAGTCAAGCGTCCAGACCGGGTCGAGGGGGTTACATTATTTTAAAAAATATTCTATTTAAAAGAAAAAATGATTTAAAATATTTGAATATTTCGAGTTATTCGAGTTGACGCGTCATATCTTAAGATAAAGGTGAGTGTTCGATCGAGTCGAGTCAAAAAATTTCGAGTTATTCAAGTTTACGCGTCATGTTTTACAACTCAAATTTTATTTGAAATTTTTTCGATTCGAGTCGAGTTTTCGAGTTCCTATAAAAATTTAATTAAATATTCAAATATTATAAATCAATTTTTTTTCTTTTAAATCGAATATTTAAAGTTGTTTTTAAATAATCGATGTGATTTAAATATGAAAAATATTAAATCTTCTATTTTAAAAAATATTCGATTTAAAAGAAAAAATGATTTAAAATATTCGAATATTTTGAGTTATTCGAGTTGACACATCATATCTTAATATAGAGATGAGCGTTCGATCGAGTCGAGTCAAAAAAATTTGAGTTATTCGAGTTGACGCGTCATATTTTACAATTCAAACTTTATTTGAAATTTTTTCGAGTCGAGTTTTCGAGTTCCTATAAAAATTTAATTGTAATTATTTATCATGTTACCATACTTTGTAATTTTGCTTTAAGGATCAAATTAAAAGAATGCATAAATTACGAGGGCTAAATTTAGTGAATTGTTTCGAATTAGGATTAAATTGATTGAATGTATAAAAACGAAGGATTAAATGTGTTATTATACCAAATTTTATAACAGTCACTCAACGACATTTAACGTCTAGTTACCATTTTGTTATAAAACATAAAGTTTAATTGTCATTTTGTGATTTTTGAAAGTTTGGTTACTATTTTGTTTTTTTTACTAAAGTTCAGTGACCGTCTGTGTACTTTACCCTATATTATAATATGCTCATTGCTACTAGATGTGACAAACATGTCATTCGGTTTGGGTCATTTTAGGTATGATTATATTCAGTTTAAGTTCAGTTCGTGTAGTTCGATTTTAGTTTGGGTTTATGATGATTTTAGTTCGGGTATCAAGTTTTGATCAGTTGGTTTTCGATTCGGTTAATATTGGGTCGGGCAATGTCGGGTTAATAGGAGATCAATTGACTTGAGTCGGATTTTCAAGACGCGTTAGGTTTTTACATCATATATATAATTTTATATAGCTTGTATATTTGATTTTTTGATGAGTTGTGCGACAACTCAAATCTCATCTTTATTTATTTATTTATTTCAAGTTTCTGTTTAAATTCGAGTAATCGTATTCGGGGAGATTTCGAATTTAATTCAGATCTCGGGTCTCAGGTCAAATTTACCGGGTTTAATTGCTACTCTTCGGAAAGTTTTTAAAAAGGGAAAACTTTTAATTACGTTATAGATGAGTCAGGCAACTTTGGCTTAGAAAGACTCAAAACTTGAAGTCCTAATATTAATTTAATAAAATAAATTAATTATTTAATTAAGTTGTGACACGTGTCATCACCTTATTGGAGGACTTTTTAATTATTTATATTTAATTTATTAATTTTATTTTTCTCTTCCAATCTGGTGACACGTGTCACCAAATAATTCGAACCAAGATCACCCAGGTTGGGGTGATGTGTGTTTACCACTAAGCCAAGTAGGTCTTTGTGATATGTAATATAAAACTTACTATATGTCTTAATTCGGTTTTCATGCTAGAAAAAAAAATAAATATGAATTAAGGGTACTCCATTCTTTGAATCACTTTGTTCCGGAATTGATAATCTTTTGTCTGAAACTCTGATAAAACTGGAACTTTGCATTCTTCCATTTTTGCTGCCAATGATAAACATGCTATCGACAACAATCGAACAACCCACACCTTCCTTTCCTACACATGAATAACATCGAAAACACTTGTTTCAAACAAAAACAACAAAACCCATTGATCATTGTTTAGAAAATTAAGCAAAAAAACACACTCACATTAATAGATCTTATTGAAATGAATCGATCAAAGTATGTTACAGACAAATAAGCTGTATGAACTTGGAATCTGAAGGTTTCTCTCGTCTGAAACAAAAACAAAAGAAAAAAATAGAAGATTTATTCACAGAAAAAAAAATCAAGGAATTAAATATAAGTGGGGGAGAGAAACATACGTTAAAAATCCATTCAATGGCATCGAAGCGAGCAGATTGCAGTCATGGTTTACTGGTGGATGGATTAGTTTTGAATCCCGCGGCGGTTTCTTTTAAAACCAAATTGTGGATGTACTCATTGTCTTCGTTGTCTGAAACAAAACATGATTTGTAATGGTTGGGTGTTTTGGCTGCATTCTCTTGCAGTTTCAGAAAAACAAGCTTCTTCAGTTTCTTGGAACAAGATGGTAGAGCTAGAAAACGAAGTGCGAAACTCTCTGTTCATCGATCAAAAATGGGAAGAAGAAGAAGAAATATTTTTTTCAAAGAAAACAAAAAAAATAAAACATGAGTTCTGTGGTTTATTTGAGAGTATATATTTAGATGTAGAAGGTAAGAGTTGGGAGTTGAATCCAGGTTAGAGGGGATTAAGAAAAGTGTTGGAAGAGATGGGAATGTGGTAAGAAACAGATTGAGGAGAGGGGCTGATGAGACTTGCGCTTCTGGTGCCGATACAGGATAGCAGTATTTAGGAAACTAGAATCAACCAATTTTACCTTAAATGTACACTATAAAAATATAAATTTTGTATTACATATCACAGAGTTGCACTTGGCTTAATGGTAAGCACACATTACCTTAACTTGGGTGACTTTAGTTCGAATCCTAGTAAAAGTAAGATCTATTTGCTTTTATTTTCTCCTCCAATCATTTAGTGACACGTGTCACAACTTAATTAAATAATTAATTTATTTTTATTAAATTATGATTAAATTGAAAGAATTTGTAAATAGTAAGGACCAAATGTGTAATTATACCCATATTTTTTTAACTGCCACGTCACCCCACTGTTAACCTCTAACGGCTGGTGGTCATATTGCATCCAATTTAATAGTATGGTGGTTTAATTGCTTCGAAAAAAAGTAAAGTGGTCAAATCACGACTTTTCCAATAGTATGATGGTCATTTATATAGTTTATCATTTATTAAATTGTCCTTTAATACATTTTATTTTGAACAAGTTAAACTTTCATTGTTAAATTAAAAATATTTGCATGAAAATTTACAGAACTATTTTCATTACACTATTCAAATTTAAAAAAATATTAGAAATTATATTTAAAAATTGATTATGTTTCAATCAATTAAAATTTGATAGCTGAGAAAAAAAACAATTTTTTTTTTTATATTTAACATATTATTAATATAATTAGTGTGATTTGGTTAAGGATTATATTTAATTGGTGTGGAATTTCATACATTCCACGTGAAGTGAATTTTATTGCCGATGCATTAACTAAAGGTGATATTTGTCGGGGGTTCTTGGCTCGAAATTGTATATTGAGGTGGGGTGATATGGCTGTTTGGGAGTTTTGTTTTTTGCCGGCGGGTTTGATGATGCACTGAAGTAGGAGTGTTTAAAAAAATCTGATTCGATTATTTGTTGATTTGATTCGAAATTTTGGATATTTGATTTATTTTTTTATTTTTTGGATAATTCGGATCGGATATTTGAAAATTTTAGATCGGATACGGATAATGGTTTTACACTCGGATCGGATATCCGAAAATTCAAATTTTTATAGGTATAAATCTTGTTATATTCGATATTTTTACTTGTTATATATGAAAATTTGAAATTTCCATGGATAAAAATTTTGTTATATTCAATAATTTATTGATTTTTATATTCGAAAACTTAAAATTTTCATGGATAAGACCATTAAATTAAAAAAATAATCAAATAAATTCATAAATTTCGGATATTCGGATATCCGATCCGAAAATTCGAATATCCGTTTTTTTCGGATCGGATATGAATCGCTATTTAGGTGATCTAAATTTTTTGGATATTTGAATTTTCAGATCGGATTTGATCTGATATCCGAAAATGAACACCTCTACGGGCTTCCATTTGTCTTTTCTTGATGGTGTTGACCGGGGCATTGATGACATTTAATTTGCCGTGGATTTTAATTGGTTTGGTGGTGCAGTGATTTTAATTGGATTGAAGGCTCCATGTTCTCTCATTTTGTCTTAATTGGATTAATGGCCTTTGGTGATTGATTACTTTAAGTACTCTTTTTTATTCATTTAAACTTAGGAAATTTTTTAACGAGGCTTAAAATGTTGAGGGTTTGTATAATTTTTTTTAATAAAATTACACCTCTGCCGAACAAAAAATATATAATATATTACATGATTTTTAAATACAACCGTGTTTTTACTTTTCAACACAAAAAATGACACCACAATACATTTGGTTTCTATCAGGCCGAATGAGTAGAGGATAACTGAGATAAGATCTATCAACACAAAACAAAAGGGTAACCGTTAGATAATATATTTATAAATAATATTAAAAATACTTAAATATATTAATAAAAACATATTAAATATTAAAGCACTATTTATATATACGTAACATCATTTACATATTAAACTAATATGAAATAAAAATATTTAATACATTAACACCCTAAATAATTAGTTATCTAGTTAAAAAATTATGCTAGAAATGATCTAAATGAAGAAAACTAATTATTTTAAGGGTAATATTGTCTAATTTGTTAGAAATTGACAATTACCTAAAAAAATAGTATGAATGACATTTCCACCATTTTAACTAAAAAATGATACGTTTGATAATGATCTTTTTCATCATGGTGGAAATCACTTCAAACCAAATATGAGAATATAAATTCAAAAATGATTATTATCTTTAGTAATGATCTTTTCCGTAAACTAAAAATCTGTCCAGAAATATGAGCTTTTAAGCGTAATGTCTACTTTATACTACAAGGTCAAATTAAGATTTTGAATGAAACGATTGGATTTAAAGTTGGTCCATAATATATTTTGCTTCACATCACAAATGAGCAGGTCTAAATGCATTAATATAAAAACTGAAGTCGGAAACTGAGGGGTTTCGGGTGACACCTGATGAGGACCTCCATTTTTAGCTGGACTGCATACCTTTGGAGTTGGAGGATCTTCCCTTGCACTTCGACGACTTAAACTTAGACGATCCAAATTTTCTGTCATTGGATTGAAATTTCAAGCCAAAAGATTAATTATTTTATATAATATATTATCATATGCTCACTGCTACTCTTCGGAAAGTTACTAAATACTTTATGTATTTTTACAAAAACAAATTAACCTATCGAGTGATCCCGGTCGTAAAAGATGACATATTTTTCTTAGGTGATTCGAGTTTGCGCAGAGTAGTCTACAAGTGTGTGTGGGTTTATTCAAATTAAAATTCCTTAATTATGTCAAAATATAACATGTGCATTAATTTAATTTTTAAGTTTATAAATTCAGAATTAAAATGAATCATTATGTACAAATTTATAAAAAAATAAAATGAACTATGGATTAAGACATGGTATAAAAATGAACTGTGAATTAAGGGTATAAAAATGAAATACCTTGGAGAGCTGAGAAGTGAGGAATGTTTGCTTGAACAAAGGGAACCCATGAACTCAGCAATGATAAAAGTAGAGTGGCAAGCACCATGGTACGGAAAATGGCAGCACCCTTCATCGATCTTTAACTTGATTGATTATAACCAAATCGTAAGAGTTAGTGTAAAACTAAATAAATTTTACACTATATAAGTGTATCCTAATTCATATACATATACATATATATATTTTAAACGAAAAGAATTCTCAACCACTACATTTTTCTGGTTGTAAATGACTCAAATATCTATTGTAAATTAAACCCTCACCTTTTTATTTTGGGTTAAAGAAGTTTATCCATGCTTATCGGCATCTATGAGGACAAAACCAATCGATTCTTGAAGCCCTACATTGTTTGATGGTATTAATTTTTGTTTGGGTCATTAGTTCATAAAAAATAATTTATGTATATATGAGTTTAATAATTAAAATACCTTAATAAAAATCAATCAAGTTTTTATGCGCTATAAGAATGCTTTTTTATGTCCGGTGGAAAAAACGAGTCAGCGCCCTTACTGTCTTTCCTCTGAGTCGGCCCTGCCAGAGATGATGCTGGTTTAAGTTGTTAATTGTTAGTATCATCAGCTTTATCAAGGTTGGACGGTGTAACTCTGTAAACTGATTTTCACAAGCAAGTCATGCAACGCAAATCACATGTTCACTTTTCTTTATCTAGGGGAGTAATTTAGGCTAGGGATGCTTATTGAGTTGAAACAACTCGACCCGGTCAAAATTCGGTTAACGTTATACTCGAATTGACTCGACTCGAAATCGAGTTTGACTAGAGATCTTAGTGAGTCGAGTCGAGCAAGGTCCAACTCGAATTGATGTACTAAATTAATGGAAAGAAATAATTTACAAATAGTTGCAGTCGGAGGACCAAATTGAATAAAATAAGAAGTTGAGAAAATAACTGTAAAGATAGGATATTTGTTGTCAAAAATAAGAATTGAAATTAGATAGGTACTCTACAGTAATTGAGGAGTATTTGGTTCAAATTTGGTAAAAAAAGGGATTAGAATGAAGAAGGAAATGAAGAAACAAAGAAAAATCAAGCAAAGTTGAGAGACCAAATTGCATAAAAAGGAAATTTGTTGTCAAAAAGATAAATTGAAGTTACATACATAAGTATTCTAGGATGTTTGAGGATCATGTGGTTCAAATTTGGTTAAAATAGACTTAAAACTAAAGAATGATTGAAAAAACAAGAAATCAAGGACCAAAATATAAAACACGAAAATTTGGTTTTTCGAATTGGTAAAATATAAACTTGACTCTAACTTGAAAATCAACCTAAAATTTTGAGTTGGCTCGAATAACAAAAAAAAAGAAAATTATTTTTTGTTCAAGTCGAATTGAGTTTTGCTCACCATATCCTCACCTTTTTATTTTGGGTCAAAGAAGTCGAATCATACAAATTGGCATCTACGAGGACAAAACCAGTCAACATATGAAATTAGTTTGATGGTATTAATGTTTGTTTAGTCTATTAAACAAATATAATTTAGAAATTTATTAAAAATTATATAAATTACGAATAAATTATAAAAATTATAAAAATTTACATAAATACTTAAAGCAAAATGAGTGTTTTCCCTTCTTATTTAAACGGCATGTTTCCTCTAATTAGTGAAACTTTTTTTTTTTTTGCATTTTAGGGATTAAAAAAGAACTGAAATGATATGAGCTAAAACAGAAATTTTCAAAAATTATTTTAAAGTATATGTTGTATATTGGTATTATGAGTATAGTGCAAAACTTTGAAAGGTCATAACTTTGTGTTTGTGTGTTCGATTAATGCGTTTTTTAGTCCACGTAACCTTTTAAGATCTACATGCTGGCAAGGAGACGTAGATATTTTGTCGTTATTTTCATCCCACAAAATATTGGTTTGGCCTTCAATTTTGGATTTTTTCCGTTTTTATTAGAACTTTTAATTATATCTTCGATATTTTTAACTTGCGAGGCTTAAAACTTCAATTTTTCTTTCTAATTATATCTTCGTTATTCACAAAGGTTAGATATGTGTACTTTTACTACATTATGAAATTTTTTTATTTTGTTTCTTGTAATTTTAATTTCTTTCAACTCAGTCCCTATAATTTTACATATGACCAAAATGAAATATTTCATAATGCAATAAGATTACACATTTTCTAAATGTAGTGTAATTACACAATTACAATAAATTTGTATATATTTTTTGAAATATTTTAGTTTAGTCCCTAAAATTTTAATTCTTTTCATTTAGTCCTAAAATAAAAAAAAAAAAATTAGCCCAAAGTTGTTAATATTGATGGCCAACGATAAGGGAATGTTTGAATTATGAGTTTGAAGAGTTTTTTAATTCTTGTAAGAAGGTAGAAAATAAATGAAACAAAAGTTCTAAACTAAATTGGTGTTTTATTTAGAGTTTAGAGGTAAAATTAATAATTAATTCTTTCTATTAACGTGTTATGACATCAGAGCAACAAGAGTTAACGTTTCAGTAATTAAAGTGTAACAAATCAATGATATAAGTGATTGAATCTTAACTTTTTCAAATTTAATGATCTAAACTAGGCAAAATCAAAACAAAAATAATCTACTAAAAGTAAATTAACTAAAAGAAATTGGGCATTTTCTATAGTTGGTTGTTGTTTGTTTTTGTATTTTCTTTAATTATGTGTTTGTATTATAAGAATATTTATTGCTTATTTGGATTAATCTAATTTTTGGCATTTTTCCCTTTTCGGTCATTGAATTTCGTTTCAATGTTGGTTATGAAAGGGACTTTTAACGAATCTTTTATAAATAGGCTATAAATTTTTTTTCATTTTGAGCCGAGCCCAATAGTATTATTTTCGAGTCGAGCTCGAGTCTAAAATTTCGAGCTCGGTAAGCCTCGAGTTCGAGCCAAGCCCAACTTGGCTAGGCTCAGGCTCAACTCGACTCGTTATCACCCCTAATTATACCCTTTAACAAGCTCCTAGGCGAGTAAAATATCGTCAACAATGCTCTTACCCTGGATAAATGCAGACTGATTTTTTGGAATCATCATAAGAAAGTGCTCTAATAGTATGGTTACCGGGATTTTAGTGATAGTTTTATAGATAAATGAGCAATAAGAGATGGGCTTGAACTCTTTAGCTTTGGAAGCATTTGGCACCTTAGAAACCAGGATCACTGCAGTAGCATTGGAGGTAGGCAAAAGCGATGAGGTATTGAAGAAGTGCTTTACTGCAACAATGAAATCAGAGCCCACAATGAACCAGACAGCTTTGGAAAAAACTGAAGTGAAACCATCAAGGCTAGGGGTCTTGTATTTTTCTTGTCCAAAAATAGCAGATTTTGTCTCAGATTCAGTAACTTCCCCTAGTAGATCATCACCAACAGATTCAGAGAGAAAAAATTGCAACAACTCTTTCAAGAGGTCCAGACTGCATCCATGCACATTATCATCTTTAGTTCCAATATTCCTGGTGAAGAATCCAATTAGCTCTTTAACTATAACATCATAATCCTTCAGCCTAGTATTCAGATCATCAAGTAATAATATAATAGTATTTTTCCTTTTTTGTAGCAATTGTAGAGTAGAAAAATCTTATTCCCTGTTCACCCTCCTGCAACCAGTTAACCTTAGCCTTTTGCTGATAAAACAACAACTCAGCTCTCTCCAGGATCATCAATTCATCTTGCATTTGTTTCTCTTTAGTTATACAAGAAGGTCCATTTGCTAAATTGAGAAGCTGTTGAGCTTCTAACTGAGCTCTCTTCTCCAAAACTTGACCAGTAATGTCAGCAAAATGATCCCTCTTCAGTCTATTCAAGCAAGGCTTTAATCTTTTTAGCTTGCAAAACAAGACCTGCATATGATCTCTATATACATGTTCTTCCTAAGAATCTCTAACAATGTTCTCAAACTCTGGATGAAGAGTCCAAACGTTAATTTTTTTTGAAAGGCTTGGGCCTGTTAACATGATTTTTTTCATAGCTTCAAACAATTGCTGGACAATGATCTAAATCAGTCAAAACAGTGTCTCAAGATTGATTCACTAGCACCCTGTCAAGTTTCCTTGTTAGAGCTTGTTTGACCAGGTGAAAAGTGGTCCCACATACGGGTGATCATTAAGATCATAATCACTTACGCACTCTTGCAGCTCCAACATGTCTCCAATAATGAAAGACCCCTTAATCTCATAGTTTGAACTTTCAGAAACACTTGCAGTGACATTAAAGTCACCATCCACGAGCCAAGAGAGAGAGCTGTCAGGGTTTACATGTCTAAGATGCTATCACAACCTTCTTCTGCAAGCCCCATCATTGTTCCCATAGATTGTTGTGACAAGAACTTCCTTTCCCCCCTCAAGGTGGCCTTAATGGAAATAGACTGATCAACAATATGAAAAACAAAGAAATTATATCCTTTCCTCCAAAGAACCCATATCTTTCCATTGCCAATCACATTTTAGTTGGTGCAACAATACCATTGATTTGAAAATTTAGAGATAATATCAGTTGCATTATGCTCTCTAATTCTAGTTTCCAGTAAACAAACAATCTCGGCATCAAGTTTATTAACTCTACTCATGACCCTTAATGTTCCAGAATATTACTGTCGTGGGGAAACAACCAAAGGGATTCCCCCATTAGGAGCCACTACATTCCGTTCTTTAACTTTGTACATTGCATCTTGTTTCATTGTTTTCATCTCTTGCAATAAGTTGGCCACCCCTTGAGAAGTAGCTCTCGTCTGTCTAGCAATCTACAAACGTGCATCACTCTCAAGACCAAACATCATATTAAATTTAATTTTTGGATCCAACAAATGAAGGTTTACTTGCCCCCTTTCCCTTTCCCTTTCCCTTCCCCTTCCCTTTCTCATTCTCTTTTTTCTTTTGATTTGAAGCTTGAAGGGGAGGGAACTCCCTGAGATTAGATTTCTCAATCTCCCTTTCACCAGGGGAAGTAGGACATGTTTTATCAACTCTCTCAACTTCAATAACCAAGTCAGTATTCGGGATAATTTTATCTTCTAAAGGACCAACAATAGTAGGACCAACATCATTTTCTACTGTAGAGGCATATGTAGAAGCAAGGTTATCCACATTCATCACTGCTTTGCTAATCCCTTCAACACCCGTAGGATTATCCTTATCAACAACATCAAAAGTGATCTCAATCCCATCAATAGAACTAGTCACAATGTAAGTAAAGCTTGTAAACTCTTCCCCGTATCCCCACGTCTTGAGGAAGATTCACCCTTCTCACTTACAACTGATGGTTCTTTCACTCTCCATTCTTTAGTTTCCTTATGTGTCACCTCAGGACAAAACTTTGTAACACGGCCAGACATATAATAGTTAGTGCAACTAGAATGCATCCAAGAGATATGAACTTTCACAACAGCCATAGAATTATCCCTCATTAGCATAGACATGGATTTAGGAATCTTAGCCCCCATTTGAACTTCAATACAGACTTTGGAAAATTCCAAACGCTCTTTGGAGGCTGTGATAGCATCCATGTATAGAGGAACTCCAATTGCACTAGCAATGTAACCAAGCCCCTTTCTAAAATACAGTTCTAATAGAACATTGTAAAGTTGAATCCAAATAGGCATACGAGTTAGATCAAAATCTAGCTTTCTAAGATTAGGTTCCAATTTTCTCAACACAAGTGGCTTATGTTGAATATGCCAAGGATCATTACCCAAAACCCAATCACGCACAATAGCATTACTAAAGGAAAATACATATAAGTTTGAGCCAGCAAGACTAACCTTCAACAACGAGTCTTTCCCCCATAACGAATCAATGATCTTCTCTAAAGCACTAAAGTTTGTGTAGAATTAATTGCTTTGATATAATAATTGAAAAATGTTTTGGACTAAATTGAAGAGACTTTAAAATATGTTTTTAATCAAAAACAACTTGAAAAATATGTTTAAGGGTTTTACAAGGCTTTGGATGATTTAAAATGCATTTAAGGTAGTGAAAACCATGTTTTTAATATAACCATATCGATACCCCCTAGGGTTTTAACTACAGTGAAATTTAGTAGCCAAAACCCGTATCGATACGCTTTGTCCGTATCAATATGGAAAGCTGTAAATACCCAATGGCTAGTTCGCATACCGATACAGTTGTATCGCATACTGATATGCCCAACTACCCCCAATGGTTAAATTTCCAACGACCTTTTAAATTGCAATATCGTACCGATACGCTCGCCACGCGTATCAATACGCACCAGCTAGAAGTGCTCAACGACTATTTTCTTATCAGGACCGTATCGATACGATTTGAAGAGTATCGATACGCTAAGTTGTAGAACTGCATTTATAGTGGGAAATAAAGGCTCCAACGGATCCAATTCAATCCCAATAGTCATCAACGGCTACAAACTCAATTAGGAGTATAAAAGGGACCTTCAAGAATCAAAGAAAGACTAATGCTTCAATTGTAACAACATTATGATGTCAAATTTTCTTTAGAGCTTAATTGTTATTCTCTTGTATAGACAAAACACTTGTGAGCCAAAAATGTCAAATTTGCTCAAGTGTATAGGTTTTGGGTGAGTGCTTAGAGTTGCAAACACATACCTATCAGAGGGATTTCTTATTTGCTTTGAATTTCACTTGCAAGAGAGTGTTTGATTAAGCTAAAGGGTAGATAGCTTAATCGTTGTAATGATTTCCTCCTCATCCGAGAAAATATGATGAAATTCTTAGTGAATTTGGGAAATCCTTGGTGGAGTTCCAAGGTAGTGGATGTAGGCTTTGGGTTATAAAGTTGAACAACTCTAAATCCTTGTATTTAATTCTTTATTTTTGCCACCAACTCAAACACCCAAAAATCCTACTTCTTCACCATTTGGAAAGCATCGGTTGAAGGTGATAATCGAGCCTATCAAGCCCAACAATTGGTATCAGAACGAGGCTCAATTGAAGGGGATTAACATCCTATTGAGGTGACTCGGAAAGCTCGATACAACATTCAATCAACCGGTCAAATGATGCAATCCATCGATAAGCCACCATTCTTTGACGGGACCAACTACGCTCATTGGAAGATAAGAATGAAGTTATTCATCAAATCTAAAGACTACAAGCTTTGAGATATTGTTGAAGAGGGTCCTTATGTTCCACAAAGAGTAAAGGCAGAATGGAGGTCAGATGATCGCAAGAAGATGAAGCTTAATTGCATGGCCTTGCACTTTCTCTTTTGTGCATTTGAGCCCGACATCTATGAGAAGATGTCCTTTTGCAAAGATGCCAAAGAAGTATGAGACAAGCTTGAAGTCATATACGAAGGAAAAAACGAAGTAAAGGAGATCAAGATCGGCCTCCTCAACCACGAATATAAGAATTTCAAGATGGAATCGGATGGCGACATCACAAAGATGTTCGATAGATTCTCCACCATCACAAATGGACACAAAGGCTATAGAGAAATCATTTTGGAAGACAAGCTTGTCCAAAAGCTTCTCTATTCTTTTCCCGAGTCGTGAGAATCAAAGAAGACCACCATCATCAAAGCCACAAATCTAAAGACCTTGAAGCTAGATGAACTCATGTGGTCTATTCTCACTCAAGAAATGATGAAGAAAGAAAAAGAAGAGAAGAAGAAGAAGAAGAAGGAAGAGATAAAGAAGATGGAGAAGAAGAAATTAATAGAGCTAGACATCAACACGAGTGTCGTTGCTCTTAAATCCTCTACATGCCAACACGTTTATTTGAGTGAGGAGGAAAGTGAAGATGAAGAGTGAGATGGCTAAATCCAAGCATGAATCGAAGAAAAAGATGAAGGATTCCCACAAGTCCAACAAAAAGGGATCATCTTCATAGAAAGCATATGTTGCGACATGGAGTGATGAAGACTCCACCGATGACGAGGTAGCCTACCTATGCTTCATGGCCCTCAATGAGGGGAGGTAACTTCTAACTCATCTAGTTCATATTCATATAGGCATTATTTTCTAAAAACAAAAAAATGCTTTCAAATTTGAAAAATGAAAATGATTTGCTTTCCAAAACAAATCTAGAGTTTGAAGCAAAAATTAAAGATTTTGAACTTAAAGTTTTAGATTTACAAAATTTGCTTCAAAAGATGGAAGAAGATCATCAAAAAGAAGTTGATGATCACAAGAAGGAAAAAGATTTAATTTCCAATGAACTTCAAAAGAAAAGCAATTAGGGAAAATCAAATTTTTATGTTAGACAATCTAGTGCCCTTAGATTTTTGAATGGAAAAGTTTTTAGAAGTATTTGGGTCCCAAAACGACTAAGTACTTCAACTAAAAAGGATGAAACTAAAAAATGGATTCCTAAGGGAACTAAACTTTGTGCTACTAACATTTATGGATCCAAAGATTACTTGATTGTCTTGTTTAGGTATGATGGATAATGATCAACAAGTCAAAGATTAAGGGGTGCTTTATACACACAAGAAGGAAAGCACTTGAAGAAGGAAGACTTCACATCCTCCCTTGAGATTCAAGTGTTGGTAAAATCTAGTTGTTTTTCATTAATTTTGAATTATTTTTATTTCAACTAGATTATCATATATGTTGGACTACCCATTTAATGATGCTTTGTTAAGGGGGAGCCAATTTTAAAACCAAAAGTTTTTAATTGTGTCAAAAAAAATTTAAACCTCCTATGTTATTTTGAGTTTAATGTATTTTAAATTCTTTTTGATATAACAAAAAAGGGAGAAATGATTTGAAAAATTGATTTTTCAAGAGAATAAAGGGGAGCTTTAATTTCATTCAATTTTTAAATCGCTTATTCAAAATTTTAAAAATACTAAGGGGGAGAATCCCAAACAATTTTTCAAGTCGGTTTTATTAAATAAAAAAGATGAAATTATAGAACTAATTGTTTTGGTATAATAATTGAAAAATGTTTTGGATTAAATTGAAAAGAATTTAAAATATGTTTTTAGTCAAAAACAACTTGAAAATATGTTTAAGGGTTTTACAAGGCTTTGGAATGATTTGAAGTATATTTAAGGTAGTCAAAACCATGTTTTTAATGTAACCGTACCGATACGGTATGATACCGTATCAATACCCTCTAGGGTTTTAACTATAGTGAAATTCCAGTAGCCAAAACTCGTATCAATACATTTTTCTGTATCGATACAGAGAGCTTTAAATACCCAACAGCTAGTTTGTGTACCAATACGGTTGTATCACATACTGATACGCCCAACTACCCCCAACGGTCAAATTCCCAGCGACCTTTTAAATTGCAGGATTGTACCGATACGTTCGCCACGTATATCGATACGCATGAGCTAGAAGTGCTTAACGACTATTTCTTATCGGGACCGTATCGATACGATTTGAAGAGTATAGATACGCTAAGTTGTAGAACTGCATTTACGGTGGAAATAAAGGCTCTAGCGGCTCCAATCCAACCCCAACGGCCCTCAACGACTACAAACTCAATTAGGAGTATAAAAGAGACCTCCAAGCATCAAAAAAAGACTAATGCTTCAATTGTAACAACATTATGATGTCAAATTATCTTTAGAGCTTAATTGTTATTCTCTTGTATAGACAAAACACTTGTGAGCCAAAATTGTCAAATTTGCTCAAGTGTATAGGTTTTGGGTGAGTGCTTAGAGTTGAAAACACATACCTATTAGAGAGATTTCTTGTTTGCTTTGAATTTCACTTGTAAAAGAGTGTTTGATTAAGCTAAGTGTAGATAGCTTAATCGTTGTAATGGTTTCCTCCTCATCCGAGAAAAGGGGATGAAATTCTTAGTGAATTTGGGAAATCCTTGGTGGAGTTCCAAGGTAGTGGATGTAGGCTTTGGGTTAGAAAGCCGAACCACTCTAAATCTTTGTATTTAATTCTTTATTTTTACCACCATCTCAAACACCCAAAAATCAAACTTCTCTACCACTTGGCAAGCATCGGTTGAAGGTGATAATCGAGCCTGTCAAGCCCAACACTTTGGCTCCTCCAATAAATTGTCCAACTAAAGCGTGTTGCCATTCAGAGATACCTTCATCAAAGACCCCTCGGGTAGGTTTGAAGCAAAAATAAAAGATTTTGAACTTAAGGTTTTAGATTTACAAAATTTGCTTCAAACGATGGAAAAAGAACATAAAAAAGAAGTTGGTGATCTTAAGAAGGAAAAAGATTTAATTTCCAATGAACTTCAAAAGAAAAACAATTTGGGAAAAATCAAATTTTTATGTTAGAAAATCTAGTACCCCTAGATTTTTGAATGGAGAAGTTTTTAGAAGTAATTGGGTCCCAAAAGGACTAAGTACTTCAACTAAAAAGGAGGAAATTGAAAAATGAAATCCTAAGGGGACTAAACTTTGTGCTACTAACGTTTATGGATCCAAAGCAATTTGGATACCAAAAATTACTTGATTGTCTTGTTTAGGTGTGATGGAGAATGATCAACAAGTCAAATATTAAGGGGAGCTCCATACACAAAAAAAGGAAAACACTTGAAGAAGGAAGGCTTTACATCCTCACTTGAGATTCAAGTTTTAGTAAAATCTAGTTATTTTTCATTAATTTTGATTTAGTTTTTATTTCAACTAGATTATCGTATATGTTGGACTACCCATTTAATGATGCTTTGAGTAAGGGAGAGCCAGTTTTAAAACCAAAAGTTTTTAATTGTGTCAAAAAAATTTAAACCTCCTATGTTATTTTGAGTTTAATGTATTTTAAATTCTTTTTGATATAACAAAAAGGGGAGAAATAATTTGAAAATTTGATTTTTCAAGAGAATAAAGGGGAGCTTTAATTTCATTCAATTTTTAAATCGCTTATTCAAAATTTTAAAAATACTAAGGGGGAGAATCCCAAATAATTTTTCAAGTCGGTTTTATTAAATAAAAAAGGTGAAATTATAGAACTAATTGTTTTGGTATAATAATTGAAAAATGTTTTGGACTAAATTGAAAAGAATTTAAAATATGTTTTTAGTCAAAAACAACTTGAAAATATGTTTAAGGGTTTTACAAGGCTTTGGAATGATTTGAAGTGTATTTAAGGTAGTCAAAACCATGTTTTTAATGTAACCGTACCGATACGGTATGGTATTGTATCAATACCCTCTAAGGTTTTAACTATAGTGAAATTTCAGTAGCCAAAACTCGTATCGATACGCTTTGTCTGTATCGATACAGAGAGCTTTAAATACCCAACAGCTAGTTTGCGTACCGATACAGTTGTATCGCGTAGTGTTACGCCCAACTACCCCCAACGGTCAAATTCCCATCGGCATTTTAAATTGCAAGACCGTACTGACACGCTCGCCACGCATGTACTCAACAGCTATTTCCTTATCGGGACCGTATCGATATGATTTGAAGAGTATCGATACGCTAAGTTGTAGAACTGCATTTATGGTGGGAAATAAAGGCTCTAACGGCTCCAATTCAACCCCAACGGTCCTCAACGGCTACAAACTCAATTAAAAGTATAAAAGGGACCTCCAAGAATCAAGAAAAGACTAATGCTTCAATTGTAATAACATTGTGATGTCAAATTGTCTTTAGAGCTTAATTGTTATTCTCTTGTATAAACAAAGCACTTGTGAGCCAAAATTGTCAAATTTGCTCAAGTGTATAAGTTTTGGGTGAGTGCTTAGAGTTGCAAACACATACCTATTAGAGAGATTTCTTGTTTGCTTTGAATTTCAGTTGTAAGAGAGTGTTTGATTAAGCTAAGGGTAGATAGCTTAATTGTTGTAATGGTTTCCTTCTCATCCGAGAAAAGGGGATGAAATTCTTAGTGAATTTGGGAAATCCTTGGTGGAGTTCCAAGGTAGTGGATGTAGGCTTTGGGTTAGAAAGTCGAACCACTCTAAATCCTTGTGTTTAATTCTTTATTTTTGCCACCAATTCAAACACCGAAAAGTCAAACTTCTCCACCACTTGGCAAGCATCGGTTGAAGGTGATAATCGAGTCTATCAAGCCCAACACTTTGGCTCCTCCAATAAATTGTCCAACTAAAGTGTGTTGCCATTCAGAGATACCTTCATCAAAGACCTCTCGAGTAGGTTTGAAGCAAAAATTAAAGATTTTGAACTTAAAGTTTTAGATTTACAAAATTTGCTTCAAATGATGAAAAAAGATCATAAAAAAAAAGTTGATGATCTTAAGAAGGAAAAAGATTTAATTTCCAATGAGATTCAAAAGAAAAACAATTTGGGAAAATCAAATTTTTATGTTAGATAATCTAGTGCTCCTAGATTTTTTAATGGAAAAGTTTTTAGAAGTATTTGGGTCTTAAAAGGACTAAGTACTTCAACTAAAAAGGATGAAACTGAAAAATGGATTCCTAAGGGGACTAAACTTTGTGCTACTAACGTTTAGTGATCCACGGCAATTTGGATACCAAAAATTGTTTGATTGTCTTGTTTAGGTGTGATGTAGAATGATCAACAAGTCAAATATTAAGAGGAGCTCCATACACACAAGAAGGAAAACACTTGAAGAAGGAAGGCTTCACATCATCCCTTGAGATTCAAGTTTTGGTAAAATCTAGTTATTTTTCATTAATTTTGATTTATTTTTATTTCAACTAGATTATCATATATGTTGGACAACCCATTTAATGATGTTTTGAGTAAGGGGAGCCAATTTTAAAACCAAAAGTTTTTTAATTGTGTCAATTTTTTTTAAACCTCATATGTTATTTTGAGTCTAATTTATTTTAAATTCTTTTTTATATAACAAAAAAGGGAGAAATGATTTGAAAAATTGATTTTTTTCAAGAGAATAAAGGGGAGCTTTGATTTCATTCAATTTTTAAGTCTCTTATTCAAAATTTTAAAAATACTAAGGGGGAGAATCCTAAACAAATTTTCAAGTTGGTTTTATTAAATCAAAAAGGTAAAATTATATAACTAATTGTTTTGGTATAATTGAAAAATATTTTGGACTAAATTGAAAAGAATTTAAAATATGTTCTTAGTTAAAAACAACTTGAAAATATGTTTAAGGGTTTTACAAGGCTTTGGAATGATTTGAAGTGTATTTCCAACTTCTCCACCGTTTGGCAAGCATCGGTTGAAGGTGATAATCAAGCCTATCAAGCCCAACAGTTTGGCTCCCCCAATAAATTGTCTAACTAAAGCGTGTTGCCATTTAGAGATACCTTCATCAAAGACCTCTCGAGCAGGTTTGATAAGCTCCAAACCGTCTGATGGGAAGAATTCTAAAGATTGGTCGCCGCCCCCAACGAAAAGCTTCTTCCCACCAACCAAGGCCATATCACAAACCACTTCAAAATTGAGTAAGATTGGAGCCAGGTTCTTAGCAGAGACAAGAAATTCGAGAAAAAATCAAGAGAAGCGACCAAGAAATCGCAAGAATTGGAAATAATCTCAAACGTCATTAGTCCCGCTAACATGCGCCCAAAGAGAAAATGCAACCGTTATGTTAACTGCCAAAATCAATTTACGCAACTCTTCTATAAAATTTAAAATCTAAACCCCAAATCTTAGCACCTTAAAACCTTAAATCATAAACCCTAAATTCTACACCCTACACACTAAACCCCCTAAACCCTAAAATTTAAAGGTTTGTGTAAACTAAAATTCACACAAGCTTATGTATCAAAATATTTTTCATATTTTGACATACAAGTTGTCTGAAAAAAGATACACAAATCTTCATGTTTAAACTATAAAATCTAAAATCTAAATATGTAAACTCTAAAACCGTAAACCTAAATTTTAAACTCTAACACCTTAATCTTAAACTCTAAACTAAACTCCTAAACTTTAGAATTGATAAACTTGTATAATCTAATATAATAATATAACATATGAAACACGTCTCAATTTTTTATCAGCAAAAACTGCCAAATTATTCAAAACGAAGGGAAATATAATAAACTTAAGGGCACAAGCGACAACAAAGCAAATCATCCTAAAAGACTCAATCGAATAATGTGCCATAATACAAGGCAAGCAAAGTCAACCCACGTCAGCAATTTGAAACTGATCACTTGTGTTAAATATTAATATATTAGTCGGGATGAAGCTAGAATTTGAGATTTAGAGGATAAAATATAAATGTTTGTAAATAAAAAATTCAAAATAAATTAAGTTGTAAAGAAATTATACTAAAAGACAAAGTTAAAAAATATTTTTTTAGGGGTAGGGAGGGGCAATTGGTTAAATCTTTATTAAATCTCAACTCGTAATTCCTATAACTTATAGACTAGAAAAAATCTTTAGCAACATAAGACTTTATTAAAGAGGTGATGCAAGAAGTAGACTCCCAAGAGATCAAACATATATAATAATACATATATTAAATATGGATCGATTCTCACAAGTCATTCAACGCAAATCACATGTTCGTTATTTTTATTTTAATTTAGTGTAAATTTTTGGCAGTGATATAATCAAAGTAGTTGGTTGAGTGGACAGGACATTTCATAGGAAATTTCATTCTTAGTTTCGTTACATTTAATGTGTGGTAAAACATACGTGTGGAAAATATATAGTTTCGTTACATTTAATGTCGAAATAATGTCAGAATTGAATAGTTTTTTTTTAAGTAATTTAAACTTTAACGTTTTATTTTAAGTCAAAATGGTTTCCCTGAATATGAAAATTGTTAGTCAACTAATGGTAAATGACTTGTAATAATGTTGCAAAACTACATGTCAGTGTCATATAGACAAAGGTGTTAAAAGAATGTCATACGTATCATTATGTCAAGTCATTTCAAGTTGTTTACCATTAGTTGACTACCAATTTTCATCTAGTATTTTGACCCAAATAAAACCTTAAGAGTTAAATTACTTCAAAAAGAAGAATATAAGATAAAGTGACTATATAATAAAGTTATGGTAGAAAATTATTCCAAAATCAAATCAGCCTTTTGTCTTGGGTTTAAATATATAAACTCAAACGTGGACGAGTCTAACGTACAACATGTTTAGGGTACAGCTAAAAAACGATAAATTTCGATATTTATTTAAAAATGTTAGACTTTTTGATTCCGAAATAAGCATAAGTGTTAGCAGACTGTCTCATCAAAGATGGTATGCATCGTTCATCATTCTTCATAGCATGGTGGTTGATTAGGTGTTCATTCAAGTCTGTATCCAGCTGTGATTTCATGTTTTAGTTTTTTGTGTATGATACGTGCTGGTCTATAGCATCCACTAATGGTGTTGAATGGGGGTTATCTGAAATGGGCGTGTTGATTCTAATAAAAATTGCATTTATTGAGAAAAAATATTTTAAATTGTTTTTTTTTCGTTTTTATACAAGTATCGATACTTAATTATTTTGTAAATATTAATATTTGTCTAAAAACTTAAAATGTTATAAAAAAAATTAAGTATCGATACTTTTCCAAAAACACGAAAATTTAACTTAAAATATTATAAAAAAAAAATCTAACATTTTTAGACAAATTTCAAAACTAACGTCATTAAGCCGCACCTTAAAGCTACCCAAACTTCGCCCTCTTAGTATATATAAGAAATAAAACGCATCAACCTGGGAAGTAACTGAGAAATGAAGCACAAAAAAGTCTATTACCTTATGTGCCACAGGCCATTGTAACTCTATATTTTTAGTGCTGAGGTCATATTTAGAGGAAGTTAACCACGAGTTGCCGTTAGACAGTATTAGTCTATTATGGACATCCAAGCTGTTCCAGTGTTCAGTCTTCAAGGAGCTGGTCTGGTTTGGGACATTTTGTTTTCGTCTATCTACAGTCTGGAGGAAGAATGGAATTTTAAACAGCGGTTAAAATCTGGTGCTAACATTCTTGCCTATGCACGCAAGCTAGCTGCCCATGTTGGTCCGCCAATGGAGCCTCCGATCGGTGAAATCCCAGTCGGGTACGGCAGTTGCAGGCTGGACAACTGTGTTTTTCGTCGCATTAGGTTTATCGCGGTCAAGAGTGGAGGTAAAAAACTTAAGGGTAAACTACATAAATGGTCCTCCGACTATGCTCCAATTATCTTTTACACCCTATAACTATCAAAAATTACAAATTAGTTTCCCGACTTAAAAAAGTAACAAACTGGTCCAACGCCGTTAAAAATTTAACGGCTAATGACGTGGCAGTTAATGTAAATTGATATAATCACATAATTAGTCTTCAAGTTCTATACTTATTTTAATTTAACCTTAAATTTAAAAAATTAACCCACATAATTTCAACAATCTATCAATATAGTCTATCTTTTTTTCTATTTCTCCTCTCATCTCTTTATATAAAAATCCTCACAATCTCTCAAAATACTCAACGTCGTCTCTTCTTCCTCCAATATGCTCTACTAGAACCCCGCTCTTTTTTTTCAAATATATAAATACCCAGATTTTATTTCTTCCATTTTCTTTACCTTCTTTGAATAAAAAATTTTAAAAACAAGGATTTGAGTATCATTTTATCACGTCCGTGTGTATATGATTTCATAAAAAAAAATGTGAATGGATGCTGTTATAAAGCTTTATGAATTAAAATCAATATCTTTCCTGATGTTTTTCTATGTTTTGATTATGGTTAACTTGAAGAAAAAAATATTTTGATTCACGTCTGCGTGTATACGATTTGCACATAATTCGCTTATTCTGCAGTAGAGGAGATAAAAAAAGCTGGAAAGTCACAGAGTTGATGAAATAGTGTATGTCTTGTATATGTGTTTATTACTTACTCCAACAATGTTTAGTTTTAGCACTTAATGATAATCTGGAACTTGAAGTAGGGCTCTTGATAGCTTCGGTTTCGGTGTGAGATTTTAAAGTGAAAGTTTTGAATATGGAGAATCAAAGAAAGATGGGATTGAATTAGTGTAATTCTTAGCAGGGGATGCTTGAGTGTGTGATCAGCCATTAAAGCTTGCTTTCTGGTCACTGCTCTGGACCTATTTTTTAGCATAATTAACCTTAAAATATTAGATGTATACCAAAATCAAAACATGAAACAACTACACAAATAAAAATAATAGAAAGAACTAAGCAAAGTACTCCCCTGAAATGATTAAAGTCACACACCATAAACTGAAGGGAAAAATAAAAAAATTTTAATTAATTTCTAAAGATGCAGAAACTATAATCTGGAAAAGTGAAATGTTTTCTAAAATTTTGTAGCCTCCATGACAGAACATTGAGGGAAAAAATAGAGTTTCCTTAGTTTTCTTTGTCTTTTTTTGCTTAAATTCTTGAATTGATTAGCTCAACAAGAACAAGGCTGGATACCCATCATAATAACTCACACGCAAAGCACATGATGAAGAGTAGAGCAGAGCAGGGAAGAAAAAGGAACTCCTTTGTAAAGAAGAAGATGAATTAGATTGATAAATATTAAAATTACGTGGGTTAATTTTTTAAAATCAGGGTCAAATAAAATAAGATAAAATTTTAGGGCTAATTATACAATTATATTAATTTATATTAACTGACATGTCATTAGCCGTTTTATTTTTAACGGCGTTGGACCAAATTTTTATTTTTTTTATGAGTCGGAAGACCAGTTTGTAACTTCTGATAGTCGGAGGACGCAAATGATCATAATCGAGGAACTATTTATACCAAAATTTAATTTACGGTGTAAAAATTTTAGGTGTTGGCTCATATTTTATTAAAAGTGGAAAGAATCTAACGACAGCCATCAATTTTCTCTAAAAGATCACCATTATTTTTAAAAGGGTAAACTATATAAATAGTCACCGAACTTTTAGGATGGATTCATATTGGTCACCATACTTTTAAAATATTCGATAGGGTCACCCCACTTTTAGTTCGATTTTAATATAGTCACCGAACTTTTAATTCGTTTTCAATATGGTCTCTCATGTTACCTTCCGTTAGAAATTGGCGTTAGTTTTCATTTTTTTCTTAATAAAAATGGGTAAACTACACCAATCATCACTCAACTCAACTTTCTTCTCACTCCTATTTTGGTCACTAGAGTTCAAAAATTTCAATTTAATAACTTAACTTTCGAATTGTTCATATTTGGCCACTCTCAAATGACATGTTTATACAAATAGAAAAATTCGATTAATCCTTAAAAAATATTTTAGTTAACTGGTAAATTAAGATTATTCAATTCTTGATCTTATATTGTACTAATT
The DNA here is from genome assembly GCA_958450335.1 of Hibiscus tridactylites. Classification (NCBI taxonomy): domain Eukaryota; kingdom Viridiplantae; phylum Streptophyta; class Magnoliopsida; order Malvales; family Malvaceae; genus Hibiscus; species Hibiscus tridactylites. The sequence continues at coordinate 15,095,011 of OY288276.1, read as the reverse complement.
AAATCAGATAATCGATTAACTGGTTAACTGAAATATTTGATTTTGGAAATAATTTTCTACTTTGTTTATTAAATTATCAAATATGATAATATGATAAATTTAATAATTGTTCGGTTGTGATAAAAGTGTAAAACAACTAGAAAGTCAAAAATTGAAAGTTCACACCTATTAATCCTACTCAGAGCCAAAACTTTAAAAAAATCAAAAGAGTATCAAATTCACTACACTATAAGATATTGTAATGCATAAAAATTAGAAATATTGTATATAATAGATCAGATTGGTTAATCAAATTTGCTTAAAATTGTGAACCGTAATCGAATCAAAATAATTTCTTAAAAAATTTGTACCGAAATCAGGTTTGATTAATACTTAAAAAATTATTTTGGTTAATTGCTAAATCCAGATTATTAGATTCTCGATCTTATATTGTACCAGTTAAATCGGATAACCGATTGACCAATTAATTGGAATATTTGATTCGAGTAATAATTTTTTTACTTTGATTATTAAAATATCAAATATGATAATATGGTAAATTTAATAAGCAAAATAAAAAATCATTACCTGAATTTTTTTAAGGATTAATCAAAATTTTCTATTTGTATAACCATGTCATTTGAGAGTGACCAAAATATGAATAATACGAAAGTTAAAATTTTAAATTAAAAATTGTTAAACTATAGTGGCCAAATAGGTGTGAGAAGAAAGTTGGGTGATGATTGGTGTAGTTTACCCATTTTTATTAAGAAAAAATAAAAACTAGCGTCAACCTCTAACGGAAGGTAAAGGGGGACCGTATCGAAATTGAACTAAAAGTTAAGTGACCTTATCAAATTATTTAAAAATACAGTAATCAAAATAAATCCACCCTAAAAATTTGATAACCATTTATGTAGTTTACCCTTTTAAAAACGAGTGTCAATCTCTTTTTCAAATAGTGTTAATTTTCTTTTATATATTTTATATGATATATATATATATATATATATATATATATATATTCATATAAAATATATATTAAAAAAATTTCTCAATTTTTTTTTTGGATGTCAGTCCAACTAGCTCCGTCAATGATCGCGTTGCAGACATTACAAATATTATTGCGGTTAATACCAGTATTTTAGTTGTCAATTTTTTAATTGTAACCTCCTTGTCCCGGTCTGGTCGGATGACCGGTCCGAGTGGGCCACACGGGGAAAACCGAAGCGAAACCCGTTAAGGCTTCCCCTCGGTTAACGACCCAGAAAATTTCTTTTTATCTTAACTTGTCTACATGCATAATTTTAGACCTAAGTGTGGCACAACAGCGGAAGATACAATCAACGGAATATTCACCGACCAAACAAACATAAACAATCCATTTTACTTCATTTCAGCAGGCCGTTTCGAAACACCTATAGGGTGTTCCGAAACGCCCTGACCTGGTCAACGGGACTGGGTCAACCACAAGGTGACCGTTCCGAAACAGGGGTGACCCGTATCGGAACGACCTTGACGGTCAATATCTCGTGGTCAACGAGATTTGACCGTTTCAGAACTTCAAAGGCTCGTTTCGGAACGGCTTCATCTCGCCAATTTCTCAAAATTCCAGTAGCGAAAACGTTCCGGAACGACCCTCATCCGTTTCGAAACGGCAGGCCATTTACACAGGGGCCGTTTCGGAACACGGGGACCCGTTCCGAAACACCCCCTGTCTGCAGACTCGATTTTGCTGTTTTGAGGCACAAAGGTGCCCCAAAACATCACCAAACCACATCATGACACCCAACCAAATAAATCCAAGATATAACAACAATATTAACATGCTAAAACAAGATTTAAACATGTCTAATGCTAAGGCAACATCCCACAAACATGCATTCATTCCAACATCGTTCAAACACATATATATACTCCTAAGGCAAAAGACTAACATGCAAGTAAGCATTTAGGCATGAGTTAACATTTAACATGGCATCACAACCATATAAAGCAAGAGGCTAAGGAGTCTAAACATGCTCTTATCAACCAACAACAATCCAACAAAACCTTACACATCCCATTGCTTAAACTATTACATGTCTTAGCATTAAAACCATACTTGATGAACACAGTCCAAAATCACACTTGGAGGCCCTCCACTTGCCCGAGCAACCCACGAACTAAGGATCTGCAATGTTGAACAAAAAGAGCGTAAACAATAATGCTTAGTGAGGGTAAGCTCTAAAAACAAACCTCAACACTGCAGGGTCCGAGCACGATCTAGCCAAGGCAATTCACATTGACCAAGAGTCCACAAGATATAGATGCATGAGTAATATATCACAGGTATGCCATAATCATGAGCTCAACACTACCATACATGTAATCACATTTAAACATCCAAACAGCTCATATATCACAACACATTGATACACATATCAATCCACATTGGCACCTAGTTATGACTCAAATACGCGGATAGACACGTTGGAAACTCATATCCAACCACCACATTACCTCGGTGGGATTCCACTCATCATCGGTCTCGCGGAGGGGATTCCACTCATCCTCACGCCCCGTCGATGGGATTCCACTCATCACCGACTATATTCAATTACAATTCTGGGTGAACCCGTACTCCTCCTTGGTGACTCAACGCCACCAAGGCCACGCGCGACTTTAGACTCATGTGTACACACTAACATCCTAATGATCGATCATTTGTATTTAAGTATACTAGTGCCAATATTTTACTCAATCCACATTACCCATTTCAATCATTTCCGTGCTTAGCACGTACTCACCATGGACACAATCATGAACCATCACCATGCATGCTTTAAGCAATACAACCCATGCCTCATTTCACATGTATAAAACAATATACATAAGCATTCATAACACAAGACATACGAGGCATATACATTCATACATTTGAGTTCATCCAAAGGCTTAGATCAAGATTAGGATTAGGCTACCACCCTAATCCTAACTCTAGGTGGGTCTACCAAGCCCAACCTAGTCCATATACTCGAACCAACTAATTTAAAACCTTTAAAAACAAACAACCACTCACCTAAGCTTCCAAGCACAAGACCAAGCAAGCCACAACCTTCAACCTCCCGGGTTCACTTCCGATGCTTCACCGATGCCCAAACTTGATTCTAATCACACAAAACACATACATTACTTCTCAACCCAATGCTAATTCAATCATCAATCTACTTTGCAACTCACAACCCATTTCCACAATTTTCCAAACCACATAACATTTCCAAAACCCCAATTTTCGGACTCCCACAATCAAGGACTGAAATACCCAATTCCAAGCACCCAAATGGCTTCCAAAACATCCCAAAACACCCTCCTAACATAGGTAAACCATCAGCCCTTCAATTCCAACATTAAACCTCTCAAAAACCCAATTTTTCATACCTTAAAATTTGCCCTAAAGACCCACTACGAAAATTCACCCAAAATTAACCAAATTAAGATATGTTGCATATTTCATTAAGATTAAACATAACCCCAAAACAATTTCTCAAAACAAATTGAAAAACCCCATCAAAACCCCAATTTTCCACATAAACCCTAATTCCCAAAACTCACTATTTTTGAAATTCAAAACAATGGTTGGATAGAGGATGAAGAGGAGGTTAGGAAAACGTAATTACCTTTGAAAAAGACCTCGGATTGAAGAAGGGGATGAATGGAATAGTAACTAGTGTAGTTGGGAGAGTTTGAGTATGGGAGGGGGGTTTTCACGTTGGTTTTGGAAGAAATGGGGAAAGAGAAGACACTTTACCATAAAGTGGTCTTACTTTTAAAAGTTTTGGGTAAAATCACGATATAAGTCCCTCCCTTTTTATCATGGTTCAAAAAGGTCATTATTTATAGTTGAATTGCCTTAATTAGATTTTTATTTAACTCGAACTAAACTCGGTTAACTCCTAGGCCTAAGACACGGGTGTTACAACTCTCCCCCACTTAAGGAATTTCGTCCCCAAAATTACCTGGTGGAAACAGATACGGAAACTGCTCAACCATATCCGCTTTCCTTTCCCACGTGGCCTCTTCCACACCTCTATGCCTCAACAACACCTTGACTAACTCTATGGTTTTTCCACGCAACGCCTTGCTATCAGAAGCAAGTATCTCTACGGGCTCTTCATTATAAGACAAATCCGGATTCAACTCTATCTCCTCAACGGGCATCACATGAGAAGGATCCGATCTATATCTCCTAAGCATAGACACATGAAAGACATCATGGATCTTCTCTAACTCAGAAGGTAACCTCAAACGATAAGCTACGGGCCCAATCCGCTCAACTATCTCATACGGACCAATGAACCTCGGGCTCAACTTGCCTTTCCGGCCAAATCTCATCACCTTCTTCCACGGGGATACTTTCAGAAACACCTTCTCACCCACTGTGTACTCAACTTCCTTCCTCTTCAAATCTGCATAGGACTTCTGACGATCGGAAGCTGCTTTCAAACGGTCACAAATCAACTTCACTTTTTCTGCGGTCCCTTTAAGCAAGTCTGGCATAGGTAACAACCTCTGACCTGTCTCAGCCCAACAAATCGGAGTTCTACACCGTCTATCATACAAAGCCTCATAAGGTGCCATCTGTATACTGGACTGATAACTATTGTTGTAAGCAAACTCAACTAACGGTAAGTGCTTCTCCCAAGAACCCTGAAAATCAATCACACAACAACGAAGCATATCCTCTAGAATCTGTATCACTCGCTCTGACTGCCCATCGGACTGCGGATGATAAGATGTGCTGAAATGCAAACGACTACCCAAAGCACCATGCAAACAACTCCAGAACCTCGAAGTAAATCTAGGATCTCTATCTGAAACTATAGACTTTGGAACTCCATGAAGTCTCACAATCTCACGAATGTACAAGTTTGCCAACTTGTCTAAGGAATCCGTAGTGTTCACTGCTAGGAAGTGGGCACACTTAGTGAACCTATCAACAATCACCCAAACTGAATTCTTCTTCGAAGGAGACAAGGGCAACCCCGATACAAAATCCATGGTGATTCTCTCCCATTTCCATTCCGGAATCTTCAAAGGTTGTAGCAAACCTGAAGGAACCTGATGTTCTGCCTTCACTCTCTGACAAACCATACAACGGCTCACATACTCGGCTACATCTCTCTTCAAACCAACCCAGAAGTAATCATTCTTCAAATCTCGATACATCTTGGTACTACCCGGATGCATAGAAAAGGGACTCGAATGTGCTTCACTCAAAATCTGACATCTCAGCTCAACATCTTCTGGTACCACAATTCTATCTCTAAAGCACAACAAACTCTCACCACTGAAACTATACTCAGTCGGTCTTCCTTCGGCTATGTCTTGAACATGAGGAACTAGGCTCGCATCTTGCAACTGCTTCTCTCTAATCAACTGAATCAAAGAAGGCTTTACTTGCAACTCAGTGATCAAGCCACCATCATCGGACACACTCAATCTAGCAAACATAGCTCTCAGCTCAACGGCCACTTTTCTACTCAGAGCATCGGCTACTACGTTTGCTTTACCCGGATGGTACTCAATAGTCAAATCATAATCTTTTAACAACTCTAGACATCTCCTCTGTCTCAAGTTCAACTCTTTCTGTGTCATCAAGTACTTCAAGCTTTTGTGATCTGTGTAAACTATACACTTCTCACCATACAAATAGTGACGCCAAATTTTCAATGCAAACACAACTGCGGCTAGCTCTATGTCATGAGTAGGATAGTTCTTCTCATGAATCTTCAACTGTCTAGAAGCATAAGCAACAACTCTCCTATCTTGCATCAAAACACATCCTAAGCCTACGTAGGAAGCATCACTGTAAATCACAAACTCCTTACCTGAAACAGGTTGCACTAACACTGGAGCATTTGTCAAAGCTTCTTTCAATTTTTCAAAGGCCTTTTGTCTTGCATCTGACCATTCAAATTTGACTCCCTTTTGCAACAACTTAGTCAAGGGAGCAGCTACTTTAGAGAAGCCATCCACAAATCTCCTATAGTAACCAGCTAATCCTAGGAAACTCCTAATCTCGGTCACGGACTTAGGTTGTTTCCACTCAACAATAGCCTCAATCTTCGATGGATCAACTCGAATGCCTTCGGCCGAAACAACATGGCCAAGAAATACAACCTCTCGAATCCAGAATTCACATTTGCTAAGCTTCGCATACAACTGATTACTCAACAACCTCTGTAAAACAAATCTCAAGTGTTCATCATGCTCTTCTTCTGTCTTCGAGTACACAAGTATATCATCAATGAAGACAACCACAAATCGGTCTAAATAGTCTCTAAAAATTTTGTTCATCATGTCCATGAATGCTGCTGGTGCATTCGTGAGCCCAAATGGCATCACAAGAAACTCATAGTGACCATATCTAGTCCTAAAAGCTGTCTTCGGAACATCACACTCTTTCACCTTCAACTGATAGTACCCGGATCTCAAATCTATCTTCGAGAATACTGAAGCACCTCTCAACTGATCAAACAAATCATCTATACGAGGCAACGAATACTTGTTCTTCACAGTCAACTGATTCAGCTGTCTATAGTCAATACACATGCGCATGCTACCATCTTTCTTTTTCACAAACAACACTGGAGCACCCCACGGAGAACTACTAGGCCTAATGAAACCACGGTCTAATAATTCTTGCAACTGACTCTTCAATTCTTTCAACTCTTTCGGAGCCATGCGATACGGAGCTATCGAAACTGGACTAGACCCTGAAACTGTCTCAATCACAAACTCAACATCTCTGTCAGGAGGCAAACCATGCAACTCTTCAGGAAACACATCCGGGAAGTCACACACTGTTCTGATATCTTTCGGTCTAGCTTCACTCATGTCCGGATTCATAACATAAGCTAAATAGGCCCCACATCCAGAGTCCATCAACCTATGAGCCTCTAAAGCTGACACCATATTAGACAAGAACTTAATGTTCTCGCCCACTACCACTACCTCGTAGTCATCAGAGAGTTTCAAGGAGATTCTCTTTGTCTCAAAATCCACACTAGCCCGATGCTCAACCAACCAATCCATACCCAATATAATATCAAAACCGTAGAAAGGAAGTTCCATCATATCAACTGAGAACACACGACCCTGAATCTTCAGTGGACACCTCCTATACATACGTCTAACCACAACTGTCTCACCAAAAGAACTAGTAACATGCATACCTACATCTAAGATCTCAACAGGGATATCTAACTTCTGTGCATGCTTACTCAAAATGTAGGAATGCGTAGAACCCGAATCAACCAAAGAAAGCAAGGACATAGACTGTAACTCGAAATTACCTGCTATCACATCGGTGTCGTTCCCGGCCTCTCTCTGAGCATAGACCCTCGCTGGTCCTCCCGCCTCTGGCTGCACAGCCACAACATGTGCAAGGTTCCTCTGAGCATCTACCCTAGGTGCATCAGCCCTCGGCTGGAAGTAGCCACGACCGCGCCCACGGCCTCTCTGAAAATCAGTACCTCTCGCAGGAACCTGAGCAATATTCGGTGCCTGAGCTGCCTGACGTGGACAGTCCCTCCTAAAGTGGTCCCTCGAACCACAGTTCCAACAAGCATGAAAGTTACCCCAGCACTCTCCAGTGTGCTGTCTCCCACACTGTGCACACTCGGGCAAGCGCCCTCCTCCTCTATGGCCCTGATGGCCCCTACCATGGTGGCCACCGCCACGTCTCTGATCAAACTGATGTCCGCCACTTCTGTGCCTCTTGGCATCCCTACCATCAAAGTTGTTGTGCCTCTTACCAGAACTCGATCCCCCAGAACGCTTGGCCAGCCCCAAGCTGTGCTCAATGTCCTTGGCTCTAGCAACCAAGACATCAAAGTCAGAATAATCAGAAGCTAAGGTATACCTCTTAACTTCCTCATGAAGTCCGTATCTGAAGCGATCACATCGAGCCCTCTCAGTAGGTACTAACTCTGGAGCATACTGACTCAGACGAACGAAACGAATCTCATAATCAGTCACAGAAGCATCTCCCTGAGTGAGAGCCATGAACTCTCTCTTCTTCTCATCTAGGTACCTCGGCCCTAAGTACCACTTCCGGAAAGCAGACTCAAAGAACTCCCAATCGATTTCCGCCTCTGGAACCCCGGTAGTGATGGTGACCCACCAGGTGTAGGCATCACCCTGAAGCAGTAAGATCACACAACCCAATCTACGTGCGCCCGCACAACCCATCTGAGCCAAAATACGAACTGTCTTTTCCAACCATAACTCCGACCTCTCCGGAGTAGATCCTCTAAACTCCTCGGCCCCTAAGCTACGGAGCCTCTCCAAAGGTAAGCTAGCATCATCACACCTAGGCTGAGCTGCAGCCTGGGCTCCCGCAACTGCGGCCTGGAACGCTCCCGCTATTGCTTGCACAAGCGGAGTCATATCAATTCCAGCTGGACCTTGGCCACCTTGAGGTCCCTCTCCTCCAGCTCCATCCTCGCCCCCAACTCCTGGTGGAGGAGGTGGTGGTGGTGGAGGTGGTGGAGGAGCGCCAACTCCCGCTGCCCCTGGTCCCTCTATGTGAGCTCCCGCACCCACTACCGGCTCAACAGGAGCCACAACTCGTGGTTCCTGATGAACCAACCTCGGCCTACCTCTCGGTCTAGACATTGCTCTCACAGATATTAACTACAACCACAACAAACAAACATACAAGTTGGGTTAGCAAGGCAAGGCTTCCAAGTGTCCAAGTATGTTTCCTCACTTAAAAATCATTTTTCCAATGTAATAGTAGCAATGGGACCCCCACACACACACATGCTTAAAAGTAAAACAACCAGCATACTTGTCACAAAAGCCACCATTCTTGCAGAACAAGCAAACACCGTGCAATTCAACTTAAAAACTTAAACTTACCTCACTTACCTGCCCAAGGTCTCGATAACCTTAGGCTCTGATACCAACAAGTGTAACCCCCTCGTCCCGGTCTGGTCGGATGACCGGTCCGAGTGGGCCACACGGGGAAAACCGAAGCGAAACCCGTTAAGGCTTCCCCTCGGTTAACGACCCAGAAAATTTCTTTTTATCTTAACTTGTCTACATGCATAATTTTAGACCTAAGTGTGGCACAACAGCGGAAGATACAATCAACGGAACATTCACCGACCAAACAAACATAAACAGTCCATTTTACTTCATTTCAGCAGGCCGTTTCGAACACCTATAGGGTGTTCCGAAACGCCCTAACCTGGTCAACGGGCCTGGGTCAACCACAAGGTGACCGTTCCGAAACAGGGGTGACCCGTATCGGAACGACCTTGACGGTCAATATCTCGTGGTCAACGAGATTTGACCGTTTCGGAACTTCAAAGGCCCGTTTCGGAACGGCTTCATCTCGCCAATTTCTCAAAATTCCAGTAGCGAAAACGTTCCGAAACGACCCTCATCCGTTTCGAAACGGCAGGCCATTTACACAGGGGCCGTTTCGGAACACGGGGACCCGTTCCGAAACACCCCCTGTCTGCAGACTCGATTTTGCTGTTTTGAGGCACAAAGGTGCCCCAAAACATCACCAAACCACATCATGACACCCAACCAAATAAATCCAAGATATAACAACAATATTAACATGCTAAAACAAGATTTAAACATGTCTAATGCTAAGGCAACATCCCACAAACATGCATTCATTCCAACATCGTTCAAACACATATATATACTCCTAAGGCAAAAGACTAACATGCAAGTAAGCATTTAGGCATGAGTTAACATTTAACATGGCATCACAACCATATAAAGCAAGAGGCTAAGGAGTCTAAACATGCTCCTATCAACCAACAACAATCCAACAAAACCTTACACATCCCATTGCTTAAACTATTACATGTCTTAGCATTAAAACCATACTTGATGAACACAGTCCAAAATCACACTTGGAGGCCCTCCACTTGCCCGAGCAACCCACGAACTAAGGATCTGCAATGTTGAACAAAGAGAGCGTAAGCAATAATGCTTAGTGAGGGTAAGCTCTAAAAACAAACCTCAACACTGCAGGGTCCGAGCACGATCTAGCCAAGGCAATTCACATTGACCAAGAGTCCACAAGATATAGATGCATGAGCAATATATCACAGGTATGCCATAATCATGAGCTCAACACTACCATACATGTAATCACATTTAAACATCCAAACAGCTCATATATCACAACACATTGATACACATATCAATCCACATTGGCACCTAGTTATGACTCAAATACGCGGATAGACACGTTGGAAACTCATATCCAACCACCACATTACCTCGGTGGGATTCCACTCATCACCGGTCTCACGGAGGGGATTCCACTCATCCTCACGCCCCGTCGATGGGATTCCACTCATCACCGACTATATTCAATTACAATTCCAGGCGAACCCGTACTCCTCCTTGGTGACTCAACGCCACCAAGGCCACGCGCGACTTTAGACTCATGTGTACACTAACATCCTAATGATCGATCATTTGTATTTAAGTATACTAGTGCCAATATTTTACTCAATCCACATTACCCATTTCAATCATTTCCGTGCTTAGCACGTACTCACCATGGACACAATCATGAACCATCACCATGCATGCTTTAAGCAATACAACCCATGCCTCATTTCACATGTATAAAACAATATACATAAGCATTCATAACACAAGACATACGAGGCATATACATTCATACATTTGAGTTCATCCAAAGGCTTAGATCAAGATTAGGATTAGGCTACCACCCTAATCCTAACTCTAGGTGGGTCTACCAAGCCCAACCTAGTCCATATACTCGAACCAACTAATTTAAAACCTTTAAAAACAAACAACCACTCACCTAAGCTTCCAAGCACAAGACCAAGCAAGCCGCAACCTTCAACCTCCCGGGTTCACTTCCGATGCTTCACCGATGCCCAAACTTGATTCTAATCACACAAAACACATACATTACTTCTCAACCCAATGCTAATTCAATCATCAATCTACTTTGCAACTCACAACCCATTTCCACAATTTTCCAAACCACATAACATTTCCAAAACCCCAATTTTCGGACTCCCACAATCAAGGACTGAAATACCCAATTCCAAGCACCCAAATGGCTTCCAAAACATCCCAAAACACCCTCCTAACATAGGTAAACCATCAGCCCTTCAATTCCAACATTAAACCTCTCAAAAACCCAATTTTTCATACCTTAAAATTTGCCCTAAAGACCCACTACGAAAATTCACCCAAAATTAACCAAATTAAGATATGTTGCATATTTCATTAAGATTAAACATAACCCCAAAACAATTTCTCTAAACAAATTGAAAAACCCCATCAAAACCCCAATTTTCCACATAAACCCTAATTCCCAAAACTCACTATTTTTGAAATTTAAAACAATGGTTGGATAGAGGATGAAGAGGAGGTTAGGAAAACGTAATTACCTTTGAAAAAGACCTCGGATTGAAGAAGGGGATGAATGGAATAGTAACTAGTGTAGTTGGGAGAGTTTGAGTATGGGAGGGGGGTTTTCACGTTGGTTTTGGAAGAAATGGGGAAAGAGAAGACACTTTACCATAAAGTGGTCTTACTTTTAAAAGTTTTGGGTAAAATCACGATATAAGTCCCTCCCTTTTTATCATGGTTCAAAAAGGTCATTATTTATAGTTGAATTGCCTTAATTAGATTTTTATTTAACTCGAACTAAACCCGGTTAACTCCTAGGCCTAAGACACGGGTGTTACATTAATAACGGATGCTATTATAAATGTAACGATTGAATGTATTGTGGTTTCAGATGGTGTCACTATCATTGTATAACTAATGCTATTGCGATCAATGACAACTATTTAAATCCCCTGGTATGCGAGCAAACATATTTGGTCGGTTGATAAAGTTGTTTATTTTTGTTCCATCATATTTTTATAAATCATAAATTTTAGACTTATTGAAATTTAGAGTTTTATTTTTCTCTTATTTAAATAGGATTAAGATTAAAATTAAGATATAAAGAAAACTCCTTGTATGTGATCATTGTGGCGCATCGGTAAAATTATTGAATGGAAAAACCTTCCAATTAGTTGGTAGAAATCACCTTTATATTGTCATAATTAATTTCTGGCTACAAAATTGGTAGCAAGGATTCCACGTTTCAGATCTGAAAATTTATTTATTTTGTTTAACGATATATATTTGATTTATGGTCAATTAGTTTGAATCGAATTTTACAGAGAATTAATATGGGACGACCTTATTAACTCATTTTTTTCTATTCTCAACATTAAGATTTAAATACCTACTTTTGCTTAATAGAACTACCGTCTCGTCCCACTAGACCAATTGGTTGTAGGTAATATTTTAACTTTCATGCCCGTATGTAGTAATTAACTAAGCTTGTGAAATTAAGAAAATCTGTTATTGATGTATATATCAGTCAATATCTATCATCCATTTATATAGATAACAGCAAATACGAGGGTTGCAATTATATATTCACGAACAAAAACGAGAAGAAGAAAAAGAAGTTCAAAATATAATACGAATAATTTCATACATGGAAATGGTTTACTTAATATTTGTCCATAATCTACTATAGATTATAACTGTATTATGTATGCTGAATTAAACATAGATGATGTTGGTTCTACAGCCAGAGGCAGAGGAAGACTATTACAATAACCATGTACGAGCATAGCTAATTATTTAGTCCTTGGCGGCGGTGCTTCCACCGGCGGCGGGTAAATTGGTGGCGGATCTCGGCGCATCTCCACCAGATTTCGACGGGATAATAAACTTTCTGCAATAATCTCAAAGCCAAAGTAGGTTTAATTATAGAAAGAAAGAAAAAAAGCTAAAAACAATATATTTTTGAATAAAAACAGCTTCATGATATGATGATAAACCCCTTGTACTTGTAAGAATTATAGCAGTTAAACCAAGAAGATGGAAGTAAATTAGTACCTTGGATTGTAGAGAAACCTTGGATTCTTGCTTCTGCAAAAAGAGGCCATGAATTCACAGATATTAATAAGTAGGTTATTAGTAAAGCATGCATAACAGTATCAGGCCTTTGGGATCTGAATACCCTATGGAACTCCATGTTAATTAAACTTTAATGGCGTTGCTTTGTTTATATATCAGGTAACCGGAAAGATCCTTTTGATGAATGGCCCTTTGAGTTTTTTTTTTCTTTTCAACTTTCATATAGGACAAGGTTTGAATTTCAGCTTTGAAAAGTTCTAATCTCAATTTTCAAAATTATCAAAAGACCAAGTCATGAGCAATAGGCTTTATATATTAATTTGTTTTGGAACTCGTATTCTTTGTTTTTTAGGTAGCCATTCAAAGTTTTTTTAAGAAAAATATGAACAAACACTATATTATAATAAGATACGAAAGTACTAAGGGTCAGTCAAAAAAAAAGGATAAACTACACCACATACCACTCAACTATGGTCGCTGGCTCGAAAATGCCACTGAACTTTAAAAAAGTTCAAAAATAACACTAAACTTTAGTTTGTGACTCGAAAATATCACTCCGCTATTAAGTTTTAGGGTAAACTATATCAGGTACTACTGAACTATGGCTTCGAACTCGTTTTCACCACCGAACTTTCAATTGGTCTAAATTTGTAACACCTCAAAAATTGGGCTAGCTGGATAAGTGTTCCGACGATCGGAAAATTTTGATTTATTAATATCGAGTATGGAACTGATTATACCATCCTTATGAGTTATGTGGAAGTGGTTAAATAGGGCCTTTCAAGGCTGGCGTATCGATACTGTATATGGGCGTATCGAAACGGGTGAGCGAGGGCGTATCGATATGATCAAAGACGTATTGATGCGGTGTAACAGTTTTAACTACTCATTTGGACTTTTGCTTACCTGTACTGATACGGCTTCGCGCGTATCGATACGGTATCATGCAGAGAACAGAGTAGGTGCTCCCAAAGTCAAAAGTTACGGCCCTTGGTGAGTCATCTACTTGCTTGGCATCTCATTACATGTTTTAAAGCTGAGTAAGTGACTTTTTATCAGCAATATAATGTGAAATGGATGGGAAATAATAGATTAAGCAAACCATTTGCTTGAGGAAATGTTTTGATTGGCTCCGGGAGGCAAACCTTTGAGTGTAGGAAATCAATCCATTGGTTGATGGGTAAGGTGGAAATAAAATAATAATTTCTCCTTCCTCTATAAATAAGAAGAGAATGGAGAGGAGTCTGGCTTTTGATTTCATACCGAGCCTAAACTTTCCTTTAGAAAACAAGCAAGCTCCTCAATTTTCATCTTCAACCTCAAGCTCTAAGTAAGCACCTCTATTGAAGACAAAATCAAAGCTTTGTCTTCCTTCGTTTGAAAGTCTCGTTGAATCCATTCAAGTACGAGAAGGAGAATTTAAGCATCGAACGAGGTATTATCGACCATAAGCCTTAACCGAGCAAGGTGAGTGTAGTAGCGTTACAGGACTAGGCAAGGGCCTTCCCGATTTCATCATCGTTGTTTTACTAACCCTTAAATTTAAGGATTTGCATTTTTGCACCATTGATCACATGTTGGTAAGTTGGTTTGTTGCATTGAAATATCGTTTATAAGTATTGCATACAAGTTACATGTTGTGTCATTATATTATGTTTGTGGAACCTTGGATTCGATGTGATGGATGCAAGTGGTATACCATTGAATTCATGAGCTCATTGCAAGGGTGGACTATAGTCCTTAGGCTACGACCTTTATGATTTGGCGATGACGGCGGGATGTGTTGTGTTGGTCATTGGTGATGTCGGCGGGTTGACCATTTGTTATGTGGCGATGTGGTGGAATTCGAGTATCCATTACTATGAATCGATCCAAGGAATTTATTTTGATACATGATTGTTTTATTGTTCAAGCATGGTCATTGCATAAACAAGAATAAGTTAAGTTCAAGTTTTCATTATGACAAGCATGAAACAAAATGTTATGTTGTTGTTCATTTGTGACTACCTCACTAGGCAAAAGTTGCCAAGGCTTTCATTTCATCCATTTCAGGATAAGAAAGCATAGAGGTTGGGAACGGAAGGTTGACGTGTCGCACAAGTCACAAGCAAATTTTAAGTAAAGTTACTTCCTTGAACTCCTAGTTGTTGGCAAGTCTATGTAAGAATATAAGAAGTTCGTTTGTCTTTATCTATGTTGTGGTTTTGTAAGATATATGCCTTATGCATAAAATGAACTTATGTGTAATATTATGTTGCTTAAAAATGTTTATTTTGGACTAAAAGGTGAAAATCGAGTAAATGGTTAAATCTAACCATGAAATTTGACATGCTAGTAGTTTATGTCATTGAAATATTGCCTGCAAAGTTTTATTGCCTCTGGACAACATTTGATCAGCTTGATCGAATAAAATCAATAAAAATCTGTCATTTTAGGTCACCCGTGTCGATACAGATGAACTCCCTATCGATATGGTCATGCATATTTTGACTATGAGAAAGAGGGCGTATCGATACGGTATGGACCGTATCAATACAATTTTTGCCTCTGTCCATTTTCGTACCGATACGATTCTGGTCGTATCGATACGAGTCAAAATCAAGGTCAAGATGGTATACTCGTACCGATACTAGGTGACTGTATCAATACGGGTCAGTTATGAAGTTAAGCAAAGTCTAGGAAGTCCAATACGTACTGTCACAGGTCTGCCTGCATCGATACGGTTGAACAAACCGATTAATAAAGGTTGAATTTGACTAAGTTAATTACTTGAAATTTTAAAATAGGTAATAATGATTTCTAGCGGATTGTAACCCCCTCGTCCCGGTCTGGCCGGACGACCGGTCCGAGTGGGCCACACGGGGAAAACCGAAGCGAAACCCGTTAAGGTCCCACCTCAGTTAGCAACCCTAGAAAATTTCTTTTATTTATCTTGTCTAAAAGACCACTTATGTCCTATGTGATCAAACAACGGAATAAAATACATGAGACAAACATTCGATCCCAAAACAGCAATTAAACAGCCCACTTTTAATATTTTAAACAGGCTGTTTCGAAACACCCTTGAGGCGTATCGAAACGCCTTGACCAGGTCAACTGTCCCAGAGCCTCTATAAGGGGCCGTATCGAAACGGTGGTCAACCGTTCCGAAACGCCCTCAACGGTCAACTTCTCGTGGTCAACGAGATTTTGACCGTTTCGAAACCCTTATACCCGTTTCGATACACCTTCATCTCGTGAATTTCTCAGAATTCCAGTAGCCAAAACGTTCCGAAACGCGTATCGGAACAGGGGTTTCAAAGGCCATGCCGTATCGTAACGCGTTCCGATACGGGGTCCCTGAAGCCTTACCCGTTCCGAAACGACCCAGCCCGTTTCGAAACGCGGGCTGTCTGCAACCTTTTGAAATTCAGATTTAAGGGTATTTCAACAAATAGGAAGGTCCCTTAGGACCCCTAAAGGCACACAAAACCATCAAACCAAGTCTAGAGGCATACATCCTAGATTTAACATACTCAAACACATACAAGCATGGATTTAGACAATCTTTCGTACATAGCAAATTACACATTAGGAGCCTTTCATACAAGCATGCTTGAAGATATTAAAAGAGAACCAATACGCATCATACATATCAAATAAGATTACATGCCATTCAAGCAACTTAAGCATTCATAAGCCATCGATCAAACAAACATTTGGAAAGATATAACATGCTTACAAACCAAGTCAACCATAGACATACATCAAACTCAAATCAACAATACCTATCCCATTACTTAACTATTACAATCTATTACTTAAAACTCATACATTGAGCTCACCAAAAGCAACACTTGGAGACCTTTCCTTGCCTTTGCCACCCACAAGCTATTTATCTGCATTGTCGAACAAAAGAGAGCGTAAGCATAAAAGCTTAGTGAGGGTAAGCTCTTTAAAAACAAACCTCGACAATGCAGGGTCCAAGCACGAGCTACAACCAAGATAAAATGCATGGTCTTACCTCCGATCCACGCGAGCCATAAATATAGATGATGCATGAACATATATTCAATGTCATGACATGCTCAACATGTTTAAATCCACAACATATGAAATCACATATATTAGACCATGTTAGCAACACCTCCCAAAACACATTGGCTCACAATTAACCACATATTGGCAACATAAACTACAATCTGTATTGGCACCTAGCTATGACTCGAATACGCGGATAACCCGTTGGAACGCATTTCCAACAACAACATTACCTCGGTGGGATTCCACTCATCACCGGTCCTTGCACGTGCGGGATTCCACTCATCGCCACATGCCCTACGGATGGGATTCCACTCATCATCACGTAGAAATATAAATACAATTTCCGGGCGAACCCGTACTCCTCCTTGGTGACTCAACGCCACCAAGGCCACGCGCGACTTTTGACTCATGTGTACACACTAACATCCTAATGATCGATCATTTGTACCCAAGCATACTAGTGCCAATACTACACATTTCATTAATCATTCATAATGTCAATTCATAACACTTCCGTGCTTAGCACGTACTCACCATGACTTACCATCATGTACAAACCACATTCCCATGCCTAGCATGTACTCACCATGATCCTCGGATCATACAATCATCTCATAACATCATTTCAAGTGTCAAAACCACATGTACAACATTAACAACCATATCACATTATAGTTTACACATGTGTATAACCATATCATATCTATCATCAACATGCATATAACAATACATCAAACATGCCCCAACATACATGTATACAACATATACGTAATCAACACCATCCCAAATTAGTATGAGGCATATACAACCATTAAAAAGTGCAACCAAAGTCTCTAATCAAAGCTTGGGATTAGGCTACCACTCTAATCCCAACTCTAGGTGGGTTTACCAAGCCCATCCTAGGTTCACATGCTTGAACCAAATACTCAAAACCAATTTGAAAATATTTAACCACTCACCTAAGCTTCCAAGCTCCAAGCCAAGCAAGCAACCTCTCTCAATTTCCGGATTCCTTCCCGAGGCTTCTCCAACACAAATTCCCGCTTCCAAACAACTTCAAACACAATTCAAACAATTCCAAATCAGCCCAACATCAAAAACCAACCTGGAATAAAATTCAAATGCAATTTACCATGTTGCAAACCATGAACAAATCCCATTTTTAGCAAATTCGGGCAGCCCCTAAACCATGTCCAAAAACCATGTTTCCAACATCCATAGCACCCACAAACAATCCCAAATCAACCCCTAACCATAGTACTACCATTGGGCTATCAATTCCCACCTAAAACAACCCCCAAAAATCACCCAAAACCCTTCAAAAAACCCATTTTTACCCAATTTCGGGAATCATGTTAAAATCATGTAAAAATCATCTATGTTGGGTCTTATGGGTAGTAAACAACATATATAACTTCAACAAATCGAAAGCTCAATTTAAAGACATTAAAGTTTGCATTTTTATCCCAAAAACTCAAAACCCTAAACTTCAAAATCTATGAGCTTTATGAAAATTAAAGGTATCATCTTAAAGAGGAAGAGGAGGACAAGTTAGAAACGGTTTTACCTTTCAAAAATCACCAACAAAGAGCATGGGGATGAAGGAATGAAGATTTGGAGAGGGAGTGGGTTTTTGGTGTGAAGGAGATGAAAGAAGAAGATGAAGATATGAATAAAAGGGGTCTTTTAAATTAAAGGGGTTTTAAAAATGGGAGACCCTTTTAATTACACCTTTGCCATTAATGAGATGACATATCTCATCCATGTTTAAAATCCATGAAATTGATTCCAAAACAACTTAAGTCCAACATAAAATAATTCGTTTTGAAAATACGAAGCCCAAATATTAATTTATCATTTTAATTATAAAAACCGAAACCCGAAATAATATTTTAATATAATTTTCTCTCGGCCCCCAAACCCGGGTGTTACAACTCTCCCCCACTTAAGGAAATTTCGTCCTCGAAATTTATCGAACATGAGGAGCCACTAAAACATGCACCTCTACGCTTTCCCCTCTCACCACAACGTACCAACCAACTCGAAAGACTTACCACACAACACTTGCTATCTTACACTAAGATCTCAACTGATTCTTCAAGGCATGCCAATTTCAAACTCAACTCAATCTCTTCAACAAACATAGCACGGAACAGATCTAACTCACATTTCTGAATCATGGATACACGGAACACATCTCAAACCCCTTTCTAACTCTGGTGGTAACCGCAACAGATAACAACAGAACTAGCCCGATTCACAAACTCATACAATACTGCTTGAACACTTGACTCATAACTTCCTCTGACTGATCCTCTGTCTTCATCAATTAACCAAACACTATGCAGACGTCTTCAAAATTATTCTAGTTGAAATCTCGGATCTTTATTACTCACTTTTACTGCGAATCTTCCACGGATGTAACAAACTAGAAGAAAACTGAAGCTCGGTCTTGACACGCTGGCAATTTACATACTTACTCTCATACTGATCCACATTATTCATCAACTCAATCCAAAAGTGCTCGTCTTCAACCCACAATACGTCTTCATACAATTTAGATGCAATACAAATGAACTACCGTGCGCTTCGGCCAAAACAATACATCTCAAAACACTAGGTCAATCGGTACAACTGTTCTGTCTCTGAAATGCAAAACTTTATCATCTCTGGAACTGTATTCTGAAGGTCTTCCTTCTACTATGCCTCGCACGTGAGGTGCCAAGAATTTGCCTTGCAACTGTTTCTCATCAACCATTCTGACTTAGTGTAGATTCAATATGAAACGCGGCCACAAGAACACTGTCATTCGGTAACTGAATTCGGCAAATACAACTCGCAACTCAACTACCAAGCTGACAACAATTACAACTCGAAACATCGATTACTACGTTGACTATCTTCGAATGGTATTCAATCTTGATATTTCAATCTTCAAGCAGTTCTAACAATCATGTTGTTCAAGTTTCAACCCTTCCTAAGTTGCCTAACAACTCAAGTTCTGATAATATGTACGTACACACTGTGCATTTCTTACTTTACAAGCTTTGTCTCTAAGTCTTCGAAGCAAATACAACTGTAATTAATTCTATGTCTCATATCGAATAACTCTTCTCACGGTCTTCCAACTATCTTGATGAACAAGCCACAATCTTCTGTCTTGCATAAGCACACAACCTAACTCTACATGTAATGCATCACTGTGGTTCACAACTCTTTCTCTGACATAAGTTGATTCAAGGTCGAAGCTCTCTTCTAAGTCTCCTTCAATTTCTCAAGGGCTCGTTGTCTCGCATCTAACCACACAACTGAACATTCTTCTGTAGCAATCTATCAATGGAGCAACTGTCTTCAAACACTATTTACAATTCTCTGAGAGTAACAAGGCTAGACCTAGGAACTATAGATATCTGTCACAGTCTTCAATTTCTTCCAACCCGTATCTTCTTTTGCCTACTAAGGATTTACTCTAGCACACTCAGCCGATCTACATGTCCTAGGAGGACATCTTCGTTAACTCGGAGATCACGTTGGCTCAACTTGGCATACAACTGATTCTCTAATAGAATCTACAATACTAACTCTAAAGCTTGTCATGGTCTTCTTCGGTACTTGAATATACTCAGGTATCATTTATGAGGACTACTACAAACTGATCAGGAAGCTTAGGAAAATATTCTGCTCAACATCTCTATAAAAGTAACCAACACACTAGTCCAACAAAACAGCATAACTCGGAACTCAAAACGGTCACATCTTGCCTCAAAAGTTGTCTTCGGTACTTCAAATTTTCTCACTTTCAACTGGTAATAAACGGATCTCAAATTAATCTTCGAAAGACTGAAGCACACACTACTGACCAACTAATCACTGACACTCAGAAACTGACGTTAATCATTCACTGTCACTTGTTTCAACTATCTGAAATCTATACACATTCTAGTACTGTCACTCCTTCTTCTTCACAAATTGCACTAGGCCTAATGAATCTAAGGTCTAACAAGTCTCGAAGTTAATTCTTCAACATTCTCAATTCTTCCGGAAATCATAAGATATGGAGCAATCAAAACAGGAGTAAACTCGAAGACGGTCTCAATATCAAACTCTTCCTCTCTAGACAAGAGATAAGCCGACAATTCACCGGTAGCACTCTTTGATCCGGTTCTCGACCAGGCCGGATAAGGGGTGTTACAAAATTTACCACTAAACTTCGATTTCAGTCTTATTCATACCACTCTGCCGTTAAAACATGAACGGTGTGATGACATGGACACCCAACCCTGTAACAGTGCTGACTGTGCTTATTAATTATTATTAAATTTTTCACATAATTATTTATAAACCTGCAATTGGGCTAACCCTCTCCCCTATCACTCACCATAGCCGCCACCATCTCCTGCAACAATGTTAAGGTCGTTTTCTCTTTTGTCTCGCAAGAAACTCGCTCCTATCTCTTTTAAAGACTATTAATGATAATTGGTTCCACACTTTAACCAATACCCTCCTCCCCCTCCTCACCAATCCCTCTCGTCTCCCTCTCATTTCCTTGCCCATTTTCGTCGTTACCTCCTCCTCCAACATGTTTTTCTTCTACTACGACTTTCTCGACCTTGCCACCTACCACGATGTTTCCTTAATCCTTAAAACCCCTAAGTGGCTTAATAAACCCAGCAAGCTTTAACAGTTTGGATGAATCCACCCAAAATTCTAATTCTGCGTATTGAGCCCATCGAATGCGAGTTAAGGCTGATGGTTCCCCACTTGTTTCGAGAGTGAGGAAAGTTCAAGCAACTTTTGTTGGAAAAGTTATAGATGAATGGGTAGAGAAGAAGGATATAAAAGATGTCGTAAAAATATGAATGAAAAAAATGTTGGACATACTTCTGGGGGATAACAGGTTGAGCAAAAGTGTGATCATCGTGATTGTAAATGCAATCATGTATATCAAAGTGTTTTGTTTCTCCAAGGGTTAACTCAATTGGATGAATTAGGGAACTTTTTTTGTAAGCAAATATGTGATTCAACAACAAAGTTTTTATTCTTAAAGAAAAAACACCAAACTTATTTTGTTCATCTTGAATACAAGAACCTAATGAAAGAAAAAGGATCACAAAGATGAAAATACAGCCAAAGTTGCCTCCACAAATTCACAAAACATTTATTCTTCTGCAACAACATTGATTTCACTATTCTTAAGCATGTCATACAAGGCACTTACTTTCCTCTACTCATTTCAGTGATGCATTTTTCAAAGCTCACCAGCACAAAGGCTGAGCATCATTCCAATAACTATCTCTTTAACAGCACTCAGTCCTTTCAAGGTAGCATGAGCGATCCTAGATCTGTCCATTTCACTGCGTTGAAAATTAGAGTATGAAATTGGATTTCAGATTCAAAAATCAAGAGAATATGGGGAATTAGGGATTTTAGATATTTAAATTGGGGTTTTACTAGTAAAATATTTTTATTAAAATTACGTCGTCTTGTCTATATAATTTATTTTTGTTTTATGTGAAAAAATAATATTAAATGGTCCACATCAGCACTTTGATGGAAAATGGTGTACATGTCACCACATCATCCATGTTTTAACGGCGGGGTGGTATGATTAACACTAAAATTAAAGTTTGATTGTAGAATTGGACCAATTCGAAGTTTGGTGGCAAAAATGGGTCACCTTCTATAATTAGGTGGTACCTGGCATAGTTTACCCTAACTTTTAACACCATCGTTAAGTTAAAATAACGTCGTTCAACAAAACCATGCACTTGGAGAGGTTTGAACCCAAGGCCTTTAACTATAAAGGCTAAGCCTTAACCACTAAACAACCATGATATTAAATGATATTTTACCAGAAATATTATATATCTCAAACTACTTGAGATTAATTCAAATTATTTTAGGGTAATCTTCATCGTGGTCTCTTTCGTTTAAGGTGTGTTCTATTTTGGTCACCAAAATTCAAAAACGATTATTCTGGTCACTTACGTTTAGAATCATTTCTATTTTGGTCCCTTGGCCGTTAGTCTCCGTTACTTAAAAAAATTAGTTTCTAATTTAACCCTCAAACTTTCAAAAATTAAATTTTCACCATCTTCCCCAAAAATTATAAAACTAAAACCCAAAAATTAATTCACCCTGAAAACAATTTCTAGCACACTAGAGGGAGTTACATCACCAATTACTATCACTTTCTTTGTGGCCAAATCTATACTGAAGGATGACACTCATGTATATCACTGACCTCGTTAGAGTTTTCGTGCTTAAATAACTAATGAATGTAACCATTTTTCAGTCTGATGAAAACCCACCTTCCATTTTTGAGATATGCCTTCTTACTTTCCCTTCACATCCTTTGCAATGGATTGACACCTTCAAAACCACTACCTGCTACCAAGAATCAAGAGATTTTAAGTATCCTTTTCCCCTTATTTTTGGAAACAAAACAGGAGACAGGGTTTGGTAAGCTTAAGTTAACTGTTGTTTCTTATAGTTACATAAAAGTTAAAGAAGAGAGAGTGAAGACTAACCTGGTGATGAGACCGGGCGGATGAAGACGCTTTTAAAGCGGAAGATTCACCGGAGCTTACATGGTTTGGCTTTGCAGCATGAGCGGGAACCGATGGTGAGACACGATCGGAGTCCAATAACCAATCGATAAAAGGTGTACCGCATAGAAGATATCTAGAGGAACCAGGAGGGTGCCTTAGATCATAGATATCAACTGAACATTTCCGACGTACATCACTCAGTTTAACAGAGCTTAGAATGTTGGGAGTCGATAGGGCGATAGCCACGGCAGACCATAGAACGGTGGTTCAGGCTAGAGCAGATGGCTATTGAAGCTTGAGACGCACAAAAGAAATCGATTCTCTTCATTTTTAAACTAATTTTTGTGGCTTTAGTTTTATAATTTTTGGGGAAGATTGTGAATTTTTTTTTGAAAGTTTGGGGGTTAAATTAGAAACTATTTTTTTAAGTAACGGAGACGAATGACCAAGGGACCAAAATAGAAACATTTCTAAACGTAAATGACCAGAATATTTTTTTTTAAAATTTTGGTGACCAAAATATAACACACCCTAAACGAAAGGGACCACTGATGAAGATTACCCATTATTTTATGAAATAAATAATATTATAAATGATATTAATATATAAAAATATAAAATATATTATTTTTCTATTTTATATATTATCAATAATATAAATGTATTATTTTAAAAAAAACTCAAATATTCATAAAAATAATATATTTATATTATTAATAATATATAAAAACCCTAAACTCTACATTGTTAACCCACAAACCACCAACCCTCACACTTAAACCTTAAACCTTAGAATTTAAGGTTTAAGGTTTAAAGGTTTTTAATATTAATGTTATGAATATTTTTGGAGTTTTTTATAAATAATAAATAAAAATATAAAAATAATATATTTTTATTTAAATTATACAAACATATCCATTTGGTTCAACCAAATTATTTTATATAAAAAATAATACTATAAGTAATATTAATATATAAATACTATAAAATATATTATTTATATATTTATCAATAAAAATATATTATTTTTATAGTTTTTTATATATTATTTATAATATAAATATATTATTTTAAAAAATATTCATTAAAATAATATATTTATTAAAATAATATACTTATATTATAAATAATATATAAAAGCCAAAAACCCTAAACAAACCCTAAACCTCAAACTATAAGGTTTAAGGTTTGAGGTTTAGGCTTTGTAGTTTAGGGTTTAGGATTTAGGGTTCAGTATTTTTATATATTATTTATAATATAAATATATTATTTTTATGAATATTTTGAATTTTTTTAAAAAATATATATATTATAAATATTATATAGAGAAATAAAAACAGTACTTTTGTGTATATATATTGATATACATATATATAATATTTTATATTATTTATAGTGTTATTTATTTCTTAGAATAATTTGAATTAATTTTAAGTAGTTTGAGATATATAATATTTGTGGTAAATTATTACATAATATTATGTCTATATATATATTGATATATATATATATAATATTTTATATTATTTATATATTAATATTATTTATAGGTTTAGCTTTTATGTATATATATTAAAAAATAAAAACGACGTCATTTTGACTTAACGACAGAGTGTTATTTTCGAGTCAAAAACTAAAGTTTAATGTTAGTTTTGAACTTTTTTAAAGTTCGGTGGTATTTTCGAATCAACAACCATAATTGAGTGGTATGTGGTGTAGTTTACCCAAAAAAATACTAAGGTGGTGAGCGACCATCGTCGTCCAACCCTCCAATTTTTTGTTTTTACCTTTTTTTTTGAATCAAAGTAGGAAAAAACTAAAGCTCAGGATGGTGGCACAGCACTCATCCTATCTTTATGAAGACAATAAAGCAAAAATGAAGGTGGTTGCTCCAACACGTTAAGGGCACGACTTGAACAATCTTGCGTTCTAGCGAGCTTGTCGGTTGTTATATTCTGCTCACGGGGAACCCAAATGACCTCCATGAACCAGTTCCGTTCTCTCCAAGCTGCAATAGCCCTGACTAGCGGTAGAGGGCTTGAGTGTGCATGGCCGGCCATCACCATTTCCACTGCAAGTCTACAGTCCGATTGGACTTGTACTTTTTCAAATCCATTCTCCCAAGCCAGGAGTAAACCTGTCCATATTGCCCAAAGCTCCGTCGTAAACGCTGTAGCATTGCCCACTGTCTGCTGGAATCCTAACAACCAGTCACCGCCGTCATCTCGGAAAATTCCACCGATCAAACCCAAGCCAGATGGTATCCGGGTACTACCGTCAACATTAACGCATATAAAACTCAACGGGGGCTTGTTCCATATGTGCGGAATCAGTGACTTTCTTACCATTTTCTCGTTGAGGGTGCGGGCGAAGCAGGAAGCCTCAACATAGTAGCGAGCCCATAGCATACTGCGATGCAAGATGGATGATGGCAAGCTCGCGGCTCCTTGAAAAACTAGCTCATTGCGATGTTTCCACGCATTCCATGCTATTGCGGAGAACACAATCCCCCATGGTATATTTTCAACTGGCGACACCTCTCGTAGATTTTGGGAAAGCCATTCAGTGACGTCGAATAAAGCAAAGAAAGACTCTTGAGAAGCAGTAGGCAGAATTGACTTCCAGACAGTCAAGATACCTGGGCAATCGCGTAGTACATGCAAGATGGATTCCGGATGCAGGTTGCAGCATGGGCACAGGGTCGACGCACTGATGAACCGCCTGCAGCGTTCGACATTTGTCATCAGTTTGCCTTAAGCAACACACCAGAGGAATAAACGAACCCGCTGAGGTACATGCAGGCTCCAAATGGCTTCCCAGGCCGAGTTTTTTGGCGACCACGTTGCACTTGCAATGCAGCTGTAAGCGAACGATATTTCAAAGTTATTAGTCATGCTCCAGCGCCAAACAATTGCATCACTGACGTCTCCAGGATAGGGGCATTTTGTTCCAAGGATGTGCGACACCGCTGGCTCTCTAAACGTGCATGTGAGTTTGGGTATATTCCAGCTCCCATCAGATGAAATAAACTCATGAAGTGAGGTAGACCCAGATTCACTGATCATGAACTCACGTAAGGGACCCAGTTGAGGAAGCCAAACATCATCCAGAAAACGAACTGTGTCACCGTTGCCGATTGCCCAGGATATGTTGTGAAGGAGGGTCGGCCAAACTGAGGCTATGGCTCGCCAAAGAGGTGTGCAGGAGCTACGTTCAACCGTAGGCGGACAAAGGCTTGTCAGACCGTACTTCTCTCGTAACAGTCGAACGAACCATGCATTAGGCACGTGAATGAGTTGAAAACCTATCTTCAGTATGAAAGCAGTATTGAAGTCATGAAGCCGCCTGAGACCTAATCCGCCCCTATCAACTGGTTGGCACAAGGATTCCCAATTGATTAGAGAGACTTTAGGGGCGTTTGCCGTCGAGCCCCAAATGAATTGGCGTGTTAATTTTTCAAGCTTTGCGCATACTCCCTTTGGTAACATTGCCGTTTGCATGAAATATATGGGAATGGCTCCCAAAACGAACTTCACGAGGGTGATTCGCCCCGCCATAGAGAGTGAGCGGGCGGCCCAACCGGAAAGTTTCGCTTTCACCTTGTCAATAATGAAATCGTAGTCAGAGCATCGGAGACGTTGATGCAAAACTGGCACACCCAGGTATTTGCCCAGGGAGGTAACTTGCTGAAACCCCAGAAAAGACGTGATATTTTCCCGCAATGGCACAGGGGTATTAGGTGAGAAATAAAGCTGGGTCTTCTGCCTGTTTACCCGGTGACCAGAATAAGCTCCAAACACTGTTAAGATGGTGTTGATCACAGTAGCTTGGGCCTCACTCGCTTTAGCGTATAAAATAAGGTCGTCAGCGAAAAAAAGGTGCGAGACCGGCAAGCCTTGTCGTCGAAAACTAAAAGGTTGTCATGTACCTTGATTTACAGCATCGGCAATGAGGTGGCCCAGGCGTTCCATTGCCAACACAAAAATGTACGGGGAGAGAGGGTCTCCCTGCCTGACCCCACGCTTAGGACTGAAAGGTCGTGAAGCCTGACCATTCCATTGCACCTGGAGCTGAGAAGAAGTGATGTTAGCCATAATAATCCGTCGGATGCCTGTCGGAAACCCAGCAGCGATAAGGGAGTCAGAGATGAAGTCCCAACTGAGCCTGTCAAAAGCTTTTTCTAGGTCGACTTTTATCGCCATCCATCCTTGTTTTCCTTTGCGGGTGCGCATGGCACGCACCACCTCTTGGTTTATAATAATGTTTTCGGCAATGGACCTCCCAGCAATGAAGCTTGTTTGGCAAGGGGAGATAATATCAGGGAAAATGGGCTTCAGTCGTCTAACAATTACCTTGCTCAGCAGTTTGTATGCGATGGTGCATAGGCTTATTGGCCGGAAATCCGCAAAAGTTTCTGGGGGATCCTTTTTGGGTAGAAGAACTAAGATGGTGCGGTTAAGATCTTGCTCCAACGTGTTTCCCATGAAAATGCCTTTGATCATATCACAGATTATGGGACCAACAGTGGACCAATTGTGTTGATAAAACTGTGCATGTAGCCCATCCCATCCGGGAGACTTGAGCGAGGCCATCTCGCGTAGAGCTTCATAGATTTCAGCGGACGATGGAACATCATCCAAATGTTGCAGGAGGTCTTGTGGCCCCTCCGGGAATGTAGAGACTGTCGGAAAAGGATCTGAAGGGGGCGGGTCCGCAGTAAATAGAGCTGAAAAGAACTTGACTGCCTCCTCTTGCAAGGTCGACTCATCCTCACACCAAGATCCGTCCGAGATTCGTAAAGATGTAATCCGATTTTTCTGCTTTCGTCCAATTGCCTTGCGGTGAAAATAAGATGTGTTTCTGTCGCCTTGAATAATCCAATCAGACCTTGATTTTTGTTTCCAAAGAAGCTCTTCTTGGTCCAAAAGATGTTCCAGTTCCAGCAGTAAATCCGATTCAAGGTGCCTTAAGAAAGAAGATGAGCGCGTGCTGAGGGCACGCTGAATACCACAAATACGGGCCATGAGATGTTTTTTCTTAACCCCAATATAACCGAAGATAGTTTTGTTTCACGTGTCTGCAGCTTTTATGAAGTTTGAAATAGTGGACGTTAGTGATTCACTGCTCCTCCAATTTTCCTGGACCATGCATGAAAAATCAGAATGTAATTGCCAACCAGAAAAGTAACGGAAAGCCGTTTGGCGTGATCGTCGACAGGTGGATCCGACGGACAAAAGTATAGGCCTATGGTCAGAGCGAAGGCAGAGAAGATGTTGGACGTTTAACTCTGGGAAGGAGGAGTCCCAGTAGCTATTACACAAGAAACGGTCCAACCGCACCGAGACATTACCCCTAGACCAGGTGAAAGTCGGCCCTGAGAAACCCATATCCCGGAGGCAGTGATCAAATAGCAATCCCTGGAAGTCTTTGCTTGGTTTGCTGGATGCAGCACATCCCATTCTTTCAGAATCATGCAAAGTGGCATTGAAATCACCGAAGAGAATCCAAGGCTCACGTATCGCATTAGCAAGATGGCTCAGATTTGTCCACAAGGACTTGCGAGAGCTTGAATGAGGGCTCGCATAAACAGCAGAAGCAAGAAAGGAGTTCCCCGAGCGTTTAACTGTTACTCGGCAATGAATGTATTGAAAATTATTTGAGAGAATATCCACGGATACTGTATCCCACCAAGCTAGCCATATTCCACCCATGAAACCAATTGCCTCGACCCTGTGTGAGTGTGGAAACCCCAAAGCTGCAATTACTGAATTTGCTCGGACGCCACTCACTCTTGGTTCAACAAAGACAACAATATCAGGCTTGTGGTCTCTTAAAAATTGTTTGGCCGCAGGGAGAAAGCGTCTATGCCCACAGCCCTGAACATTCCAACTGAAGATTTTACAATCCATAAAAAGATAGAATAAGGTGAATGATACCAAAACTTGGGTTACTCCAGCATCTCCACCGCCTGCTCACCTACAAGCGGTTGATTATTTGCATCAGTTTGCCCGTCCGGCGTTTGAGCCATTTCAATCTCAATCGGTTTATCAGTGGTGAGACCAATATCCCGTTTTGCAGCTTCAATACCTGGGTCAATGGTATCTCCAGGCTGAGGAACCACCGTGTGTGCCATGTTAGGGTCAGAGTTTTTATCGAGAACCACCACAGTGTGCTTTAGACTATCCAGGTTGCATGGAGGGGTTGCATGGGAAGTTTTCGACGTACTTGCGCATTGTTGGTTCCGAACTATCGGGATATCAGCTAGGGTTAATGGCTTACGTACTGAGAGGCCTGGGGTAGGACGTGGAAGCGCCGGCTGCTTTCCTTTGCCCTTGGGTCGTGCCTTGGTAGGGTTTACTTGTGTTTTCATTGTTGCACCAGAAGGACGTAGGTTTACTGTAGGAGGAGCAGTGGTATCAGCAGGAGCCCCAGCAGACTCAGCTTCATAGATTGGGTTGAACCTCGACGCCTGGAAAGCCCCATACCATTGTTGTTCCGCTGTACCCGTAGTTTTCTTGATAGGCTTACGCTGCCGACGTTCGACCATCATCCACGGTCCGAACTGAGAGGGCTCTGATGGGGCTGCATCAGATGGGGCAGGTGGGGTCGAAGCGTCAGGGTTAGTATCAGATGTTGCCTGTGCTTGTGCCATGGGCGGGACAGGAGCATCGGACTTCTTGGCATCAGGGCATGATTCTTTGAGGTGGCCGTAGCGGCCACATTCGAAACAAATAATCGGGAGGGCTTCATACTCAACAAGTTGCACATTCCCATTGATTAAAATCTTTGAGATGAGAGGCTTCCGTAGGTCGATTTGGACGGCCATGCGGGCAAAGCGGCCTCGTTGACCATGCTCAGTTTGATAGTCGATACGTTTAACTGGTCCGATGCATTCACCAATTGTTGTGATGAGGCTTTTCTTATATAGCGTTGCGGGCAGTCCAGGTAAGCGGATCCATGACCATATCGTGAAGGGATGGGGTTGCGACGTGCAGAAATCTGTTGACCAGGGCTCAACAGTGAGATAGTGCCCATAAACAACCCATGGGCCAGCAGCGAGAACATGGAGGAAATCGGAATTCAGCCGGAAAGTCGCAAGATAATAGTCATTG
Organism: Hibiscus tridactylites; assembly: GCA_958450335.1. Classification (NCBI taxonomy): domain Eukaryota; kingdom Viridiplantae; phylum Streptophyta; class Magnoliopsida; order Malvales; family Malvaceae; genus Hibiscus; species Hibiscus tridactylites. The sequence goes on along the minus strand of OY288276.1, from coordinate 15,064,359 downwards.
TCGATGTCCATTAGTTTGAAGGATTGCTTGGGTTTCCACAGTTCATAAAGCTTATTTCGTAGGGTTGTGTATCCAATTCGGCGCCCCAGAAGTTTTAGAACAACCGTGTGCGCAAAGCTTTTCTCCGCTAATTCTTGTACACGGTCAGAGAAATCAATGGCGACGAGGCCATCGACAACAGTACGAGTAATGTCTCCTTCTTCCAGTTCAAAGTCTTCATCGTCCAAGATTTCCTCTTCTTCAGACGGGTCCGCAGGCACTCCATGCAGCAAAGAGTCCTTGTAAGAGGGTATCTCAAAACCCTCCGATCTGGCACCCGGGTTGCCTTCATCCGGTGGTTTCTCTTCCAGACGGCGGTGTTTACGTGGATTTGCAGGGGCGGCGGTGGGCGAGTCGAAAATTCCAATCATACTAGGGTTTTTTCGGGATGAATAAATACCAATGCTTTTTCTTTTTTTTTGTTTTTACCTTTGTTCTTATAAAAAATTTAAAAAATAGATTACTTATGAATTTATTCTCACTTTCAAATATTCATATTTTACCTCTCATCCTAAACCCGAGTTTCATCCTTAATTGTAATCACCTTAAAATTATTAAAATAAGATATTATACTTTAAAGATTGAAATAATTTGATATTTTTATCATATACAAGTTTTAATTTGATGCCTAATATTGTCATTTTCATTCACCTTATTTTCATAAATGTATTTGAATCCAAATTCACATCTTATAGTTATTTCTAGTTTCATTGCCACCGGAGCTAATTGAGTTGGAGAGCTTGAAATGATTAAGTTGGGTTGTAAATGAGACGAAACAGATTACGAGTTACTCGAGCTTGATTTAGTCAAAGTTTGGTCAACATTCGATTTAGTTGGACTCGGTTCGAGTTCTTAACGAATTGAGCCGAGCTACTCTATATCCGACTCAAAAAGCTTGCGAGCTACTCGAAAATATAATATACTAAAATTTTTAATTTTTTAAATTTAAAATATAAATTCCTAAATCTAAAACCCTAAACATAAGTCCTAAACTCTAAAATTTAAACCCAACAACCTAAACCTCTAAATCCTTAACTAACACCTTAAACCATAAAATTAACAAGCTTGTGTAAGCTTTAGTTTACACAACTTGTGTATCAAAGTTTTTTCTGAATAGGGCTTTAAATGAAACGAGAGAGATCGCGAGCTACTCGAGTCTGACACGGTCAAAGTTCAATCAACACTTGACTCGATTGGACTCAACTCGAGCTCGAACTCGGCTCGAGTTCCTAACGAACCGAGTCCAGCTTAGATTATTCAGACTCGTTAAAAACTACGTAAGCTCAAACTCGACTCAAATTTTTAATTAGCAAAGTCTAGTTTAGCACTACTCGAACTCGGCTCGTTTTACACCCCTATGGTTAAGCTAATTAATCTCATTGTCCAATAGGGGCAGGCGGTAATGGACCAGTAGAAAGCCATAGCCCCCTAATTTTTTTTAAAAAAAAATTAAAGCCTTCAAAAATTGAAATATTCTTATTATGTTTTGAAATTTTAAATTAAATTTTTTAATTTTTTTTAAATAAGTCTCCTCAAACTCTGTTGATTCATCCTTAATTAGTACCAAAGTCGGAGAGCTTGAAATTGATTAAACAAACAAGATGTTGGTAGAAATGGTGCTTTTGGGTGTAATTCGCGTTATGACCACAATGAGAATAAATCTCAATTGCTACGCTACGCACCTCCATCGTGAACAATGCGAAAATTCATGACACGTGAGACCAACTCATATATTAAAATTTTGTAGAACTTCAAATACATATATAAATAATTAAGAGGTTGATGATATAAATTCTAAAATTTGTTTCATTCAAAATGTTAATTTAATTTAGAATTGATGAATTGATATTTAATTTTGTTTTCAAATGTAACACAATTTTTAGGTAAATAAAACATTGACGTTGTACAACAGTTTTTTTTATTTAAGCTCAACATGACCTTCACGGCATTATTTCATTCTGCAGGACCTCCCACTATGTAATAAGTATATGCTATATTATGGTACATCATATTAGAAGAGAATATTTGAAAAACAAAGCATTAAACATGAGGGGGTAAAGTGGAAGTAATTTGCTATTTGGATCACTTTCTGAAGGAAAAATACCTCTGCTCTGCAGTCAGAATTGCAAGCCTTGTTAGATTACAGTTCCACTGGGAATCAAGGCATCCTTGATTACTGTCACAATCCCACTCTTAATGAAATATCCATCTGTTTCCCTCGCGGCTTCTTGCACGTTGTCGCTGTTGATGATCTGCAAAAATCCAACATTCTTAGTTAAGATCTAACCTTGAGAATTTCATGAACATGGAATTATTAAATAGTAAATACTTCCAAATTGGTGAGTCAAAGATTACTGTTGCAAATCTTGTATTTTTCTTCTGTTTTTTACTAGGGAATGGGCGGAGGGGAAGCATTTTTATTCTTCAATGCAGCAGCAGCAGCATCAAGGTGATATTTTTTAGCAAGTGGCCAGTAAAACTCATATATCTTCTCAAGGAGAAGGATTTAATAACCGTAAAAGAAATCATGGTAAATTAACAGATTAAATAATGACCAACCTTCACATTGTCTCCGATTCGAGCATTCTTGTCAATAATGGCTCTCTTGATATGTGTGTTCTTTCCGATACCAATTGGAACACTGCCCTTTGCGGATAAAAACCTCCTGTCTGCATCAGTCTGGAGGAAGATGACAAGGAAATACAGATTACTTAGGGTCACACATGGATCAAAATGATATATCAAGAAAATAAGAAAAAGAGAGGTAATAATTCCCAGGTTACACTACCTCATAATAATCTGCCCCCATCAGTAGGGTATCTTCTATGATTGCACCCTCGGAAATGCAAGATCGAAGACCAATGACAGAATGGTGAATTTTACAGTTCTGCAATTACCCAAAGAATGCAGAGGATTAACTCATAATTTTTTTTTATTTCTAATTTCCATTTAGCCTGTGAATATTAGAAACCATATCCAACCAGAAAAATTAAGCAAATTATCAACCCTGCCCCAGGGACCTCACCTTAATAACACAACCCTCACCAATAACACTATCTGTAACATCAGCATCAAGCATTTTGGATGGTGGCAAATACCGAGGCTGGGTGTAGATTGGAGACGAACGGTCATAGAAGCTGAAGTTCAAAGCCATAACGTAGTTAGATTTATAACCAAGCTAGTTAAAATATAATGCATTTATGAACTAAAACTACCTGAAATCTGGAACTGGCTTTTTGGTAATTCCCAGATTTGCATTGTAAAATGCCTCAATGGTACCAATGTCCTCCCAGTAGCCATCATACAAGTAAGCTTGCACCTAGATAGGTTAACAAGCAATTAGACCTCAAGAATTCGTAAAATGTGACAACATAAATGAACGCCATCATACAAAAGCACTGAAACGTCAATCAAGCATACATAACAAACTTATTGCAAGAGACTAGGAGATCCTTCAAGCATGAGAGTACAATCCCGCTTAAACTACTCACAACATGATTGTATATCTCAGAAATAATCTTATTGTTTAAAACTGTTGATTGCTAGAAACATGAAAAGCCATGGTTCAAATCTCCAGATCATTCAACTTCTTATTAAATATGTTGAATTGCTAATGCTGCAGAAGTAGCATGGTACCGGAAAAGATGCCACATATATCATGCTTAAACAAGATGGAAGCTTTTCATGAAAGTGAAACAAAATTGACTGCTATATACTGAAACACAAACAACAAGTTACTTGGTTGTTCCTTGACAAGGATACTAATCAGCTCGATGATCGTAACAGCCATTCAGAGGGAGGGGTATACAAAAAGAAACTTACCCTCAATCCAATGGAAGTAGCACCTGGAATGACTTCACTTCCAAAATCATTGGCACCTGGAAACTTGTCTCGAAGAAGATTCAACATCACATCTTTACTGACAACATAAATTCCCATACTAGCAATGAATGGCATCTCTTTTGCTCTCTCATCATCAAGTCCTAAAATTGTCGTATCAACCTAAAACAACAGCATAATTGCATAAAAATCAAAACCAGAACCAGAAAAACCGATAACAGCTCTTAAAAGTTAAAACCATAACTTCAGAACATCATTTGAGAATATCATATCTGAAGGAGGATACCTTCATAGCTTTTAGTTGGTCGCCTTTGGGTTTCTCAGCGAATTCAATTATACGTCCTTCTTCGTCGATCTTCATCAGACCAAAAGCAGTAGCCCGTTGTTCATCCATAGGTAATGCAGCTACAGTAATATCAGCATCGGTCTCTCTGTGCGCCTGAATGAACCTTTCATAGTCCATTCTATATAAATGGTCCCCGGCAAGAACCAAGAATTCCAAAACATTATGTTCCTCAAACAACCACAAATATTGCCTCACCGCATCCGCTGTCCCCTGTACATTCAAGCATAGTTGATAATTTTCTACAAAACAATATCCAAAATTCCAGAAAGAAATGAAAACATGTTTCAGTAGCAACTAACCTGGAACCAGTTTGGGTTCTCCGGACTCTGCTGAGCAGCAAGAACCTCGACGAACCCTTCGTTCTTGTTACCACCCATGTTACTAGCATATGCGCGGGAAAGGTGGCGGTTCAGAGAAGCAGAATTGAATTGAGTCAGAACGTAGATTTTGGATATGTTACTATTCAAGCAATTGCTAACAGGAATATCGATTAGCCTATAATTTGCTCCTAATGGAACAGCCGGCTTAGCTCTCTTCTTCGTTAGCGGGTAAAGCCTTGTCCCTGCTCCACCTCCCAAAATAATCCCCAAAACACTCTGCCAAGTGCCAAAGGCATTCAAATTCATTTCAGCATATTTTCAGTTATTTGATCAATCAAATACGTTTCGGACATTTTCTTTCTTGTTTCCTAATCACTAATCAGACAAAACAAAATATTCAGTGAAAAGCGGAAACTTACTCGGCTAGCATCGGGGTCAAGGCATGTCTGCGAGTTCTTGGAATCGGAAACCGCTTTCGGCGAAACGATTGACGGAGTCCTTCTCGTTCGGCAAGAACCGGCAGCCTTTGCTGAAATGAGCTTATTACCGGAAAGAGCGGAAGCCGAGAATGACAAGCTTCGAGCAACGGATGATTTACGGCCGGAGGAAACAGAAGAAGCATTTGAAGTAGTGGAAGGCAACCTCAGAGCACCGATCGCAGCCATACTCGTCATTAGTATTGTGGTGGCGATTTCACTGACTCAGATTACGAGTGAAGGAATGCGGTGGCAGTTTTAAGGTGGGGGAAATTGATGGGACTTTGGGAAATGAATTTGACATTACCGTTGTCATAAAATTACGAGACCCACCACCTTCGAAGAATTTAACTGTTTCAGATATGGAAAGGGGAGAAGGGTGTTATGGGAATTACGTAATGGTTAAATTTGATATTTAAAGAAACTGAGTAATTAATAATTGGGTGGCTGTCATTTCACAAGCAGACATCGGTCACATGCTTATAAGTATAGATCACGGCCATTAGACACCGTCCGTTTTTATTATTTTTATTTTTAACATTTAATTTTATTCAATGCGTATATTATTTAATATATGTTTAAATTTATTTAATTTGACGTTTTTTTATCATATTAAAAAAGAATTTAACAAAACTCAATTGATAATTTTTTTAAAACTATAAAATAAATATGACCATCATTTTACACGTTTCTTTTTTTATCGTACAAAATTAAAACTAACAGTATATATTAAAATATGAAATTGTTTAGAGTGTGTACGTAAAAAGTAATGGCCGAAGAGCATGAATCATGTAAGTTTGATAGTTATTTTATTTGGTAACCCTTACACATGTGACTATGATGTACTTTTCATTATCCTCTAATTTTAATAATAATTCATGCATACGTTTATACTTTTCCTTCACTTTATGCCTCTGAAGTAGCATTTGTAATATGATATTTAATGGCGAATCTTGAAAATGTAGTTGAAAGAGTATAATTTAAAATTTTAAATATTTAGATAGAATTTATTTAAAATTCTAATAAAATTGGGGTTTAACTAAATTTTTTCAAAAGAATTAAGGCATAATGAGAATTTTAAAATTTTAGGAAAACTTAATTAAAAATATTCAAATAAATTTAAATTATAATAAGAATTTTTAAATTTTTTATGGAACAAAATTAAAGTCAAACAAAGATTTTTCAAAATTTAGGGGCAGGGTCTCACAAGGGTCTGCCATGATAATGTTTAATAAACTTAATCTTTTAAAACTTTTTGTATTGAATTAAATAAGTTTTTAAAAATATTAATAAAAAAATTAAACTAATAATAAAAATAATTATTTTTATTATCTTGAAATGATACTGAATTATATTAAAACAAAATGTGGTACAATTGTAAAAATGCAACCACAAAAAGAAAGAAAATTAGAGATGTTCACCAAAAATATAAACAAAGCATACAATAAAAAAGAAAATCTAGTCGCATTGACAATCGAACCTTCTTTTGAATCTAAAGCTCACCATTCATAGTAATCCAATAATCGTCAATAGTACTCCTTTGTCTCTATCCATCTAGATGATTTCGAGACAATGAAAGAGTGACGAGCGAACCAAAGCAAACTTACAGGTTGCTTCACAAAAATAGATCTGAATACATTGGCAAACAACCACAGATATGAGATCTAACCTTTGAAAGAGCACCGATAATCACAAAATAGATATGAGCGATGTGAGAATTTCTACAAGATTACAAATCTACTATAAAAGTAGGCAAAAAATAAGTCATAATGCAAAGGAGACGTGCCACAAAGGTAGATGAACATGCGCAAATATGCGAGTCAAACAAAAATTTTTTTTATTAAAAATTAAGATAAAAAAAGATCATGTGGTCGACAACCAATACTAAATTAGTAGTCGACTATCAGTTAAGAGGACAAAAGTGAAGGAAGGTAGCGACGCTACACTTGAGATAGAGAGAAAAGTAGGGTTTTTTGGCGTGAAAGAAAAGTAGGATTTTTAATCGTGTAATTACTCATGTATTTTTTTCTATAAATTTGAAAAAAATATTATATGCACTGACGGTGAAAATTTTGATTGTCATAATTTAAGATTTAAGTGTTTAGTTTAAAATTTTTGAGCTTACGTTATAGAGTTTAAAATATAAAAATTATAATTAGAATTTAAATGTTAAGGATCAAAATTTATAATTTTAGTATTTAAAGCACCTCGTAAAAAAAATCCAATGCTAGTGTATGTAATAATAACGTATAAAATTTGAACATCAACGGACTTACGAAAGGAGTGTTGTGTCAGGCCGTGGGGCCTGCGTGGGTGGGCGTTCAAGTGAAAAACAAAAGTGGGGTCGACTTTTCCCTTGAATCAGAGTTTTGAACTTTGAAGTCGACGGCTGGGTGGCCATTGCCCTTCAATAAATCTCCCATTCCGTTGAAATCTAATTGGAAGTTGCATATGCAAGTGACTAAAAATAACAATCTTTCATACTAACCGTCAGTTTTGGAGAAGCTAATAGTAACCCCATGTGATTAGGTTTTGAAAATTCATGCTATTATTGTTACTATTATTTAATTTAAAAAATATTATTATTTGGGAAAAATATTTCATGAGCTGCAGTTCTATCATAGACGACTTTGCGACATTAAATTAGTTGCTTTGTGAACTCAATGAGTAATTTCAGTGGAAAATAAGATGATGTTTATTTTAAGAAACTCGAGTTCAATTTATTTTGTCTCTAAGGTGTGTGTGCATTGTCAAAAGGTTAAAAAAATTATATGAACAATTAGTACTTTGTAATCACCTTTAGAGTATTAAAAAAGTTGTTTTGTTTATGGTATATTACAAATTATTCAAGAGCTTCAAATTATTTAAGTTGACAAGTATTGCATGCTTAAACGCTTGAAAGCACAATTTTTTTTAAATATGAGTACGTCAGTTTTATTAATAAAAAAATTCAAAATGAAAGTTTATAATGCAGGTAAACAAATATGATCCGGACATAATCATAAAAGCACGAAAACTAACGTGTCTAGATCATAAACATGACCAAAGAAAGAAAAAAGATAAAGCCTAAATCAAAGACTCGAAAAAGTAGATAAACATCACCAAAGCTCAACGATGAAGGTGAAAACCATCAACAAACCACATTAAAAAATGCATATTACATAATTGAGGCACATTGACAACACATTTATTACCACAACTCAATTGCGAACAAGAGCGGTGACGAAACTTGCATCGAGATCCAAATCGAGGGTCTAAAACAGGGAGATCAACCGGATAATCAAAAGAGCGCCATCTTGATCAGTCGTGGTGACGTCAAATGCAACCCTGGCAAAAAAACAAAGAGCAGAAAAACATGCCAAGAGGTAGAAAAACATGCTAAGAAGCAGAAAAAAAACGTATCAAAAGTTAGAGAAAAGCATGTCATAAAGACATATTTATTAAATTAAAATGACTAATAAAAGAACGAAATAAATAAATAAATAAATAATGACCGACGATTGACAACTAGCCTTAAAACTAGTGACGGCCATAAAAAAATTAATCAAGAAGGATAAGTGAAGGCGACACTAAATTTAAGAGTTGAACGCACAAACCTTTAAATAATTACAATGATAACAATATTAATAGAGTTAAAACTCAATATACCATTGTGGTATTATAGTACACTAATGTATTGTTTACGTTAATAATATTATATGTAATTCAATTCATAATATCATTTATCACTTTTTTAGTAAAGTTCACAAACACCTTGAATTTCAGCAAGTGATTAAAAGCTCTTAATTAACATCTTCTCCTCCCTTAAGTTTGGGTTATAAACTCATTAGGAGCAAAAAATTATCCTTTCCCCTCCTCTAAGTAGAAAATGTTAAAAAAAAAGAACACCTTGAATTTCAGTAAAAATGCTCATACTCTATCATTGGTGGATCTTGACTGTATGAAGGGCCTAACTAAAAGTTTCAAAAATTTGAGGGACTTAATGATTTTTTTTAAATGCGAGGCTCTTGTAACGACCCGAATTTTCGATTTAACGAGAAAGCGTTGACCCGAGTTATTTGCTTGACGAGATAGATTGGGCAATTGGACCCTTTTAGGCCAAAGTTGGGCTTGAGTAGATGAGAGTTGGACCTTGCAAGCACAAAGAGTGACCATTTTGTAGTAAGGGTTTAACTTGAGGGTTTTATGTTGTAATTAATCAATTTTAAAAGAAAAATGCTGACTTCCCCCTTATTTGTTTTGTTTGGACGTAGGGGAAAGGAGACCTCGTGAATCGTGATATCATACCCTTCCTACTCTCTTTTTCCCTCCATCTTTTTTCTCCAACACACTATAGCCTTCAACCACCAAAAATCCAATATTCACTTCATTTGAGTCATCTGAGATTCAACATTTAGATATTCTTATTCTCTATTTCAAGAGCTTCAAGAAAAGCATATTTTCTTGTTGAAAGTTGAATTTTTGAAGGGTTGGAGCTTTAAGAACTTCAACCACATTTTCATGTTGTAAATTCGTAGTTTAGCTATTCCTAATACTTAGTCTGAGCTTTTATTCGATCTTATGTTTATTTGGCAAGTTGAAGTGTTTAGAGTGTTTTTCCAAGCTAATACATGTCCAACTCCAAATACTTTTTAAAGATCATAAAAATGATGTTATGCTTGTTTTTATAGTTTTGTTGGGTGTTTATGTGTTAAGTATGAGTGGTGTTCAACTAGTACAATTGATGTTGAAAGTGGTTGTAAACGATCCTTGGATGCTTTAATGTAACACAGTAGCATTTGGTAATCACTAGGGCATTGTAGGGGATAATTTGTGGTATGTTAGAGTGATTTTCGAGCTAAAAATATAATTATGTGTTGAATGTTTCGAAATCAGATGAACTGGTTACGATACCTTTTGAATTTTAAGAAAATATGGGTTTCTTGAGCAAAGGTCTCGATACTTTTGGGAAGGTTTCGATACCTTTGGTCTCCATACTTTGGAGAAATGTCTTCATACCTTACAGCCTTTGAGTCTGTAACTTATTTTAATATATGATTTCGATATACAGTGTATAAATTAGGAGCTTTAATTTTTTAAAATGATTTGTACTATCATTTACCTTTATTATGTGGTTATGAGAATGAGAATAAAAATGTTTTAACTGATGGCTAAACTTATGTTTTTTAAAGGAAATTTTTGGCTTGGTCATTTGGGTGACCCAATGTGGCACTTTGAATCTTTCTGATGAGTTGGGTCGAGATCGGAGTGTTAGAGGTCTAATTAAATTTTTTAAATATTTTTAGAAAATTTAATATTTTTTTACCAATTTTAAGTTAATAATTAAAAATATTCAAAAAAATAAACTTTATGAGATTTTTTTTTATAAATTTTGAGAGTCTAATTAAAATTTTAAAAATGTTTCAAGGGTATATATTGTAGTACAATTTTTTCAAAACTTTGGAAATGCCAAACTTTCTTCCAACTCTATTTACCATCCACCTTCATACACTATAATATCCCGTGTTTGAGGAAATCACATAAACTTTCTTTAAATAGCTTCATTAGGTAAAATTATAATATTTGTTACTATTTACCATGTGTTTCCCATCTCTATTCATTTTTCTCCAATTTTTCTTACTAAATAATAAAGAATTAATAACCTTAAACCTTAAATTAAAACAACTATCCCTAAATTTTAACCGATACACCTAAACCCCTAAACCCTATACCCTATACCTTAATCTAACTCCATGTACCCTAAAACTAAGACGCTTGTGGAAACTTTCAGTTTCCACCGCTTGTGTATAGAATATTTATCCAATAATAAAAAGGTAAATAACTATATTTTCTAAATATCTTTTTTTTATGAAAATATTTTCTGAATATCTGAATGAAGTCAATATAACCAGTTAAAGTGCATTTATTAAATGGAGGAACTTATAAAATTACTTTTATTGCGTTAGAACTTGTGAGAGGATATGGACCCAAATATTATAATTTTTTAAAATTATTTACGTTTTTAACCCTCAAACAAAATTATTTTCGGATTACGCACCTATTACATAACTCGTCTGATCGGTATGATCATGATGAGCTTAAATAAAAAATGAAAACACATGAAATTCATTATATCAGTATGGCGAGATCCATATATTTGTATACTTTTCAATTAGAGATGATAATGAATATCTATAGAATAGCCATTAAAAATTAAAAACTCATGAAACTCACCAAACTGGTATAATGAGTTTCTACAAAAAAAAGATACTAAATTCAAAAATAATTTTATTTGGATGTAAAAAACATATATATAATACTAAAAAATAAAACATTTGGGTAAAAACGTCGAGGATATGGTATGTCTTCTCTTTCTTGATACAGTCAACTGAGATTTCATCCTTAAAGTGCTGGAAGCTCTGGAGGTCCTCAAGTTACACTTGAATAGATTATATATTGTATTATTAATCCTTAATTTTCTGTAGCTATAAATAGGGTTGTAAATGAGACAAGACCTATCGCGAGTTATTCGAGTTTGACTCACTCAAAGTTCGGTTAAAGTTTAACTCAGTTGGACTCGACTCGAATTCTTAACGAGTCGAGACGAACTACTTGATACTTGACTCGAAAAGCTTACGAACTACTCAAAACTATAATGTATTATATTACATTGGTTAATTTGGATTTAATTTTGGGGTTTTGCGGTTAATTTAGGGTTTACAATATTGTTTGAGATTTATGGTTAGGTTAGGTTAACAATGGAGGATAGGTTTTTTGGGAATAATGGTTAGAAAATTAGGGTTTAGTTCGAGCTCAAGTTTCAATTTTTGTTTTCAAGTTCTATTCGAGCTTGATAATTTTAAGCTCGCGAGTTTTCGTGTCGAGGTTGAGCTTCAATCGAGCTTGAGTTCGAGCTTGATAATTTTAAGCTCGCAAGCTTTCAATCCGAGTCGAAGTTAACCTTAAGCATTTTAAGTTCGAGTTGAATTTAACGATACTCGAGATCGACTCGGCTCGTTTACACTCTTAGCTATAAATGGGGTTAGTTGGATATTTTGAAGGCACAAGAAACTCTCTTTCCTCCAGTTTCTTTTTAATTCTTAAATTTATCATAACGACATTTTCTATAATCCTACCCCTGCTTAATACAATTAATATAATATAATGTTCATTTAATTGTTAAGTGTTGTATATACATTTGAATTTTAGATTCGATCATTCGAATCCTCTTAAACCTATTTAATATTAAAAAATATATACTATATTATTAACGAGGTTGGTCTAAGTGGTAAGCAGCTTGAGCTTAAAAAGGTCTCGAGTTCGAGGCGTTATATATGCAGAAAATTCTCCTATGAAGACTCGTCCACCAAAATCAGGTGTGTGACACAAAACGATCTGGATTAGTTAAGGCGAAGCCTTAGAAACTGAAAGTGCATATATATATATATATATATATATATATATATATATATAATTTAGTATAAATTAAATATTCAACTTAGTTTAATAATTAGACGTGCTCGCATTCCTTTGCATGTGTCAAGGCCTTTACATCCTTATTTTCTTGATTTAATAATATGTAATGTAAGTTATGCATGATATCAATTTAATTTATCAAGAAATATTATTTGATAAAATTGTATTTTGATTACGTTTTAATGAGGCAGGAATTATCTAACATATGTTTACAAAATTGTAATGCGTGTTTAACATTCACAAATATTAGATCTGATATGCATTACATGACTTAGTAAATAGTAAGCAAATATGGTCATTAAACCATCTTAAAAATGTTATTTTTATCATTTAACTTTCAAATGTTATAAAATGGACATTGAACTAATTATTTTATTATAAAATGGTCCTCGTCCCCTTAATTGCTACTAAAGGGTGATGTGACAGTTAAAAAATTTGTACAATAACACATTTAATCCTCATATTTACACATTTAATCAATTTAGATCTAATTTGGAAAAAAATCAATAAAGTAAGCTCTCATTATTTACGCATTCTATCAATTTGACCTTATTGTTAATTAAATTATTTCTAAATAATTTAACCCTCGTTACTTACATATTTTATCAATTTGGTCCTAAATCTAGATAAGCCATGTTGAGTAAGCAAAATGCATCAGATGGTTCTCGATGAAGTAGCTAGCTGCAGCAGATGGTTCTCGATGAAGCAGCAGATGGTTCTAGATAGAGCTGTGGATGGTTCTCGATAATCACAGCTGTTAGTAGCAGTTAGTTTGGTTAAGCAGTTAGGAGAGGTTGTTAGTAATATGTTAAGCTTCTAGGGTTTTGTATAGCTGAGCTTAAACCAATGTACTTAGTGTATAAATACCCTATGTATAAGCTGTGTAAATGATATGAATGGAAATCAGTTTCCACTTGAATTCTTGTTCAATTTTCTGTTATTCCTTTATGGTATCATTCGCCAGTAGTGCTTGAGCTTGTCACGAGTTCTTGTGCTTTTTCTTTTCGATCTTGGCTTATTTCTTCTTCTTCCGCTGTTCTGCTACGATTATTGCGGATCGTTCCTGTTGAATTCGTGATGTTTACCAATAAGAAGATTAATGTGGTTCTTGATGAGATGAATTTTTTGTTGTGGAAACAGCAAGTGTTGTTGACGGTGCGTAGTCACAAATTGAAGAAACTGTTGACTGGAAAAGCTCAAGCTCCAGCAGAGACGGTTCGTGCTGCAGATGGTATGATGGTTCCAAATGATGAATATGAAGATTTTATTGCTGAGGATAGCGCTCTTGCGTCCTGGTTGTTGTCTACAATCAGTTCTCATCTTCTTCCTCAGTTCGTGGCGCTGAGACAACTGCAGATGTGTGGACTACGGTTCAGAAATTCTTTTCGAATCGGTCTACCACGTCTGTTATGAGCTTGCATTACAAGCTTAGATCTATAAAGAAGGGAGATGAATCGATAAGGGCTTACCTTACTCAGATAAAGGAAGTCTGTGATGCCTTGATTTCTTGTGGCAGTGCTATTTCTGATGTCGAACAGGTGGCGAGCATTCTGAATGGTCTTCCTAAGGACTATCAACCTTTTGTGGCTGTGATCACATCGAGCAAGGAAACAATTTCTGTTGATCGTGTTCGATCCTTGCTGGTTGATGCTGAAGCTCAAATTGCTGGTTTCAATGCTCATCATAATGACTCTTTTCCAGTTAGTGTTAATGTTGCTCATGATACTGGAGGTATATCTGACTCTCGTGGTGGTCAGGTTGGCTATCGTGGTGGTCATACACAGAATAATCGAGGTGCGTATCGTGGTGGCTTTCGTGGTGGTCAACATTTTGGTTCTTGTCGTTCTGGTGCTAGAGGTCGTGGTGGAAGAATCAAGATTCAGTGCCAGATCTGTGGCAAAGTTGGTCATCTCGCAAGATGATGTTGGTATAGGTTTGATGAAGATTTTGAGGCTGGTGCTGGACAAGAAGCAGGCAATGTTCACATTGGGGCCTTTGATGATTCACCCTTGCATAGTCATGATCAAGATCAGCCTCAGGTGAATGTTATGTCTGCTGCTCATACATCCTGGGTTGCTGATTCGGGGGCAACTCATCATGTCACACCGGATTCAGAGAATTTGCTTCATTCCTCTAGCTACAATGGCCCAGGTAAGATTGTTATTGGCAATGGGCATAAACTTAATATTGCAAGGATGGGTCAGTTTATGTGCTTGTCTTCTTTTTCCTCTCGAAAGCTTACAATATCTCATCTTTTACATGTTCCACAAGTAACAAGAAACCTTCTTTCGGTGTCTAAGTTTGCTAGAGACAATGAAGTGTTTTTTTGAATTTCATGCTTCGAGGTGCTTGGTTCGTGATGAGGTGACAGGGAATGTGATGCTTCAAGGAGCTGAGAAAGATGGCTTGTATCAGTTTGTTGTGGATTTAGTTCAAAGTGGTGAAGATGCTGCTTGCAATATAGCTGAGCAGAAAATGACTAGTGTTAATGTAGGAAACAGTTATGAGTTGTGGCATAGACGCCTTGGGCATCCTGCTCATGAGTGTCTAATGCAAGTATGTACTAGTTCAAATGTAAAGTTTTCTTCCAAATTCAATAAAATTGAGTTGCCTATGTGTGTAGCCTGTCGAATGGGAAAAAGTCACAAACTTCCCTTTACTCCTTCTTCTACTGTTTATGATAAACCATTTCAGTTATTTTTTTCTGATCTTTGGGGCCCTGCCCATGTGGTTTTGAATGGCTATCGTTATTATGTTACGTTTGTTGATGCTAATACTAGGCATACCTGGTTGTATATGCTTAAGGATAAGTCCCAAGCGCTGCAGGCGTTTCAGTTGTTTCACAAGATGGTTCAGACGCAATTTGGTACTTGTGTGAAGGAGTTTCAGTCAGATTGGGGTGGAGAGTATCGTAGCTTGTCCAAGGTGTTAGCTACTGAAGGTATTAAACACAGGGTTACTTGCCCTCATTCCTCTGAACAGAATGGAACCGTTGAACGAAGGCATCGTCATATTGTGGAGCTTGCCTTGGTGTTGATGGCACAAGCTTCCTTGCCCTTTCATCTTTGGTCGTATGCTGTGTGTACTGCAGTGTATCTTATGAATAGGCTGCTGTCTCGTGTCTTACAAGGAAAGTCACCCTTTGAGTGTTTGTTTTCCAAGTCTCCTAAGTACGATGAAATGAAGATATTTGGCTGCCGTTGTTTTCCTCATCTGCGGATATTTTAAGCCCATACGTTGGATTTTCGATCCCAACCATGCACGTTCCTTGGTTATAGTTCTCAACATCGAGGATATATTTTCTTGGCTCCTAGTGGAAGGGTATATGTTTCGCGTCATGTCGTTTTTGATGAGGCTTGTTTTCCTTTTGCATGCCACTCTAATAAGTTACCTGAGGGTCCTGGATGTTCTAAGTTTAGGTCATTGGTGGTACCCTCTAAGGTTGTTACTCAAGGTCATCCAGTGGCTAGTGGATCTAATGCTCCTCCTGCTCTTGTATCTCCTGTGCATGATGCTTCTCAAGGTGTTGGGAGTCCAGGTGCTTCTGGTTTAGGTGATGCTGCTCGTGGGTCTTGTGTTCATAATGAGACTTTGACGTCTGAGCATGGAGATCAGCAAGTCGTTGGGAGTGAAAGAGTGGCTGGTTCTAATGATGTTGGTGCTACTCTTCCTACTTCTACTGAAGAGTTGCTTGTGCATGGTGATACTGAACACGTGGACGTGCATGAACATGTGAATGAGTTGGTTGACCATGAAGTT
Organism: Hibiscus tridactylites; assembly: GCA_958450335.1. Classification (NCBI taxonomy): domain Eukaryota; kingdom Viridiplantae; phylum Streptophyta; class Magnoliopsida; order Malvales; family Malvaceae; genus Hibiscus; species Hibiscus tridactylites. The sequence continues at coordinate 15,048,124 of OY288276.1, read as the reverse complement.
GTTTCGTACGTGTAAGAGGACATACAAGAGGTTGCTACTGAGTCTGCTGAGCCCATACAAGGTGTTCCTGCTGAATCTAATAGCAGGTGTGTTTCAGAGGATGGTAACAATGCACATCCTATGCTCACGAGGAGAAAAAATGGTATTTTTAAACCTAAACTCTATGTTTCCAATGATGCATGTGATGAAGTTGAGCCCCTGAATATACATGAAGCTTTAAGCTCTCCTCATTGGAAAGCTGCTGTCCTTGCTGAGTTAGAAGCCTTGAAGGACAATTAGACCTGGTCGCTTGTGGCGTTGCCTGAAGGAAGGTCTACTGTGGGATGCAAATGGGTATTTAAACTCAAGCGTAATCCGGATGGGTCGGTTCATAAGTACAAAGCCCGACTCGTTGCGAAAGGTTTTTCACAAGTCCCAGGCTAGGACTTTAAGGACACTTTCAGTCCTGTGGTAAAAGCAACAACATTGAATGTTGTATTGTCACTTGTTGTGTCAAATAACTGGATTCTTAGGCAGGTTGATGTGAATAACGCCTTTTTGAATGGCTATTTGGAGGAGACTGTATTTATGGATCAACCTCTAGGTTTCGAAGAAGTTGCTGCTGATGGTTCCAGGTTGGTGTGTCGTTTACAACGTGCTCTTTACGGTCTACGTCAAGCACCACGAAATTGGCATGCTAAGCTTAACAGTTTCTTAAAAGAGATTGGATTTCAGGAATCTCGGGCTGATGTTTCGTTGTTCGTGTGTAATAGCAAAGCTGGGAAGGTTTATATGTTTGTTTACGTTGATGACATTATACTCACGGGTTCATCAACTGCAGATATTGAGCGGGTGATTCAGTTGTTAGGTGAGAAATTTGCTCTCAAGGATTTGGGGTCTTTAACTATTTTCTTGGTCTTGAGGTTGAACGCAAAGGTGACAGGTTATTGCTGAGTCAACGCAAGTATCTCACAGAGTTGTTGACTCGAACTAACATGCTTGGTGCTAATGTTGTTCCTACACCAATGGTAAGCAACTCAGTGTTGAGCAAAGATGCAGGGCCTCCTCTTGTTGATGCAAAGGAGTATCGAAGTATTGTAGGGGCGTTGTTGTATGCCTGTCACACGCGTCCTGATATAGCATTTTGTGTTAACAAATTGGCTCAGTTTATGCATGAGCCTAGAGAGCAACATTTAGTTGCTGTAAAACGCGTGTTGCGTTACTTAAAAGGGACCTTGGATTATGGTCTGTTGTTCAAGGCAGCTGCAACTTCTTCCAGTGCGTGTAACCTAACTGCATTTGCTGATGCTGACTGGGGTGCAAGTCTCAGTGATAGGCGGTCTGTTTCTGGAGGTTGTGTGTATCTGGGTGGTAATCTAGTGACTTGGAGCTCGAAGAAGCAAAGAACGGTGGCTCGGTCTACAACAGAGGCAGAGTATAGGAGTATTGCCGATGTGACTTCTAAAGTTGTGTGGATTAAAGCTTTGCTCGAAGAGATTGGTTTTACGAAAATGAAGATTCCTGAAGTTTGGAGTGACAATACTAGCGCAATAGCTATAAGTGCTAACCCAGTTTATCATTCGCGTATTAAGCATATGGATCTAGATGCACACTTTGTTCGTGAGAAGGTAGCAACAGGACAGATTACAGTGAGTTATGTACCGGCAACACATCAGGTGGCAGATGGACTAACAAAGCCATTAACAAGACCATTCTTCTGTGACTTTCGATCCAGACTGCAGGTGATTTCCAAGGAAGAACTTGGAAGCGGGAAAAGCAGGGAGAATGTTGAGTAAGCAAAATGCAGCAGATGGTTCTCGATGAAGTAGCTAGCTGCAGCAGATGGTTCTCGATGAAGCAGCAGATGGTTCTAGATAGAGCTGTGGATGGTTCTCGATAATCACAGCTGTTAGTAGCAGTTAGTTTGGTTAAGCAGTTAGGAGAGGTTGTTAGTAATCTGTTAAGCTTCTAGGGTTTTGTATAGCTGAGCTTAAACCAATGTACTTAGTGTATAAATACCCTATGTATAAGCTGTGTAAATGATATGAATGGAAATCAGTTTCCACTTAAATTCTTGTTCAATTTTCTGTTATTCCTTTAAGCCAACATATTTAACCCTCTAAATTTAAAAATGTAAATGATAATTTACCTTTTTTATCTTGAAGGTTAAAGAGAGACACAATGTTTATAGAGAGGAACCAAACGCTACTTCTCTTTGTTTTCTTCCCATCGCAAAACATCAGGCCGCATCAAACTTGGACCATCACAACAAGTCAGATCAATTTCCCAGCAACTGAAATTTGAGTTTAGCTTTGTTGAAGATTCTCCAATGGTGATGATGATAGAATTTCCTCCGGAGAAATCTGAGTTTAACTTTGTTGGAACTGAAAATCTAATTAATTTCCCAGGATCATAATAATTGATATGAGAAATCAAGGAATGCAAGGCCTTTTTTTCTCTCCTTTTCTTAACATTTAAATTGTAATTTATGTTTAAGGATTGGGGAAAAATTGAAAGGAAAATTTAGGATTCTAGGGAACTTCTTTGTTTCAAACATTGGAGCTAAAATATTTGTCATTGGTCTTGGAACATGACAAAGCATTGGTCGAAGCTTTCAAAGGTTCTTTGAAAAGAGGATGTTTTTTAACCTCAAAGCTTTATTGTACCATGAGATTGAAAAATATGCATTTGAGGATGAGATTGTTAGAATTTATAAATGGAAATAGTAAAGTTTTTTGCTTTTATTTAGATGTAGGATTGAATTGATAGAATGTGTAAGTAATGAGAACTAAATGTGTTGTTGAATTAAAAATAGGGAAAACTACTCCAGTGACCACCGAAGTAATTGAGGATACCTATTTGAACCACCGAATTATAAAAAAACGTCAATCACACCACCAAACTTATTAAATCAACCTATTTTGACCACCGTTGTTAAAAAATAACGGATGGGTGACGGAAGTGCCACGTGGCAGTTAACATGACATTTTTAAAATTACATGTTTAGTCCCTTTTATTTACTTATTAAATCAATTTGATCCTAATTTTATTTTAATTAAATAAAAATTAATCAACCAATCAAATGATGACACGTGTCATCACTCAATTGGATTAATTTAATTTATTTTGTTTAATATTTAATATATTTTTTCCTCCAATCAAGTGGTGACATGTCACCACCTGGTTAAAGGAAATTTAAAGAAGAAAACAAAGAGGACGTTGTGGTGGTTTAAACCTAGGACCAAGGGGATAAATTCCCAAGCCTTAACCATTGAACCAAACTTCTCTTAGTGCTATTATTTGCACCTTTTATATACATATCTTATAGTGTAGTAAAAGTTAGGAAAAATAAGAGAATAAGAGGACATTATGGTGGTTCAAACCTGAGACTAAGGGGGTTAATCCCCAAGCTTTTACCATTAAGCCAAACCTCTCTTAGTGAAATTATTTGCACCTTTTATATATATATCTTATAGTGCAGTAAAAGTTAGGGAAAAAGAAGTAAAAACAGTTGAAATATGACTCAAACATAGATTTCTTGGGATGTGTATAGTCATACAAACATCCGATTTAATTTAAATCTGAAAACTATTAAATATTAGATTTAAAAGAAAAGAAATTCGATTTAAAATATTTGAATATTTTTCCTTTTTTCATATTTAAATCGAATATCTAAAAATAAATTTGATTTAAAATATTCGAATATTTTCTCTTTCTCGTAATTTTTCTCTTTCATATTTAAATATTCGAATATTTTTCTTTTTCATAATTTTCTCCTTCATATTTAAATATTCGAATATTTTTTCTTTTTCATATTTAAATACTCAAATATTTTTCTTTTTCGTAATTTATGTTCGAATCGTATTTAAATTGAATATTTTTTAAAATCAAATATTTAATAGTTTTCATATTTAAATTAAATCGGATGTTTGTGTGATTATACACATCCCAAGTAATTTATGTTCGAGTCGTATTTCAACCATTTTTACTTCTTTTTTTCCCTAACTTTTACTGCACTATAAGATATGTATATAAAAGGTGCAAATAATTTTACTAAGAGTAGTTTGGCTTAATGGTAAAAGTTTGGGGATTAACCCCTTAGTCCTAGGTTCGAACCACCATAATGCCCTCTTATTTTCTTCTTTTTCCCCTAACTTTTACTACACTATAAGATATGTATATAAAAGGTGCAAATAATAGCACTAAGAGTAGTTTGGTTTAATGGTAAACGCTTGGGGATTTATCCCCTAGGTCCCAGGTTTAAACTATCATAATACCCTTTTTGTGTTTTCTTCTTTAAATTTCTTTTAACCAGGTGGTGATACGTGTCACCACCTGATTGGAGGAAAAATATATTAAATATTAAATAAATTAAATTAATCTAATTGGGTGATGACACGTGTCATCATTTGATTGGTTGATTAATTTTTATTTAATTAAAATAAAATTAGGATCAAATTGATTTAATAAGTAAATAACAGAGATTAAATATGTAATTTTAAAAATGTCTTGTTAACTGCCATGTGGCACTTCCATCACCCCCTCCGTTAAATTTTTAACGGCGGTGGTCAAAATAGGCTGATTTAATAAGTTTGGTGGTGTGATTGATGTTTTTTATAGTTCAGTGGTTCAAATAGGTATCCTCAATTACTTCGGTGGTCACTGGAGTAGTTTTCCCTTAAAAATAAGATCAAATTGGTAGAATGTGTAAACAACAAGATTTAAATTTACTGCATATTTTTTCGAATTAGCGCTAAATTGATTAAAGTGTAAATATAAATGACCAAATGTGCTATTATAAAAGTTCCCTTAACTATCACGTCGCTCTTTTAATGGTAGTTAACAAGACGATGGTAATTTTGTAACAAAATCAAAGTTTAATGTCAATTTTGTAACATTTGAAAATTAGATAACTAAAAAGAACATTTTAAGATAGCTAGCCATTTTTTAATTACCTTGATAAGTAAATGAAGGTTTTATTAAAAAAATAAGTGTCTAATGTTTCGTCTATTACTATTGTTGGGTTTTATGGTGCTCAATTTCCTTTAACTGATGTGTTTGTCAAGTTTGGAGAAGATTAAATTTTTGGGTGTTAAAGTGAAAGCTAAAAGATTGAAATTGGACACAAAAATTTATAGTGGTTCGACCTTCTAACAAACACCTACATCCATTATCTTAGCTCCTCACTAAGGATTTCAACCAAATTCACTAAGAATTTCGTCTCCTTTTCTAAGCTAAGGAGGCAACCTTTACAACCCTCAAATCTTTCTACCCAAAGCTTGAGTAAACCCTCTTTACAAGAGAAATTCTAAGCAAACTTGAAATCTCTCTAATAGGTGTTTGTTTGCACTATTTAGCTCTCACCCAAAACCTAAACACTTGAGCAAATTTAACAATGTTTCAGCTCAAAAGTGTTGTCTATACAAGAAAATGGACTATTAAGCTTTATGACAAATTATTAATTATAGTGTTGTTGACAATTGAAGCATTATCATTCTCTTGATGCTTGGAGGTCCCTTTTATACTCCTAATTGAGTTTGTAGCCGTTACTAGCCGTTAGGGTTGAATTGGAGCCGTTGGAGACTTTATTTCCCACATTAATTGCAGTTCTGGTGCCTATCGTATCGGTACACAAGGACCCGTATCAGTACGCCCTTCTTCAGAACTAGTCGTTGGGCTCTTGCCAGCCTAAGCATATTGATACACTAGGGAGTGTATCGGTACGGTCTGCACATTAAAAGTCTGTTGGGAAATAGCCGTTGGGGTTTGTTAAAACATAGATCAGCACGCTTTAAAGACATATCGATACGATCCCTATTCGTATCGATACGGGCAAGCCTGTATCAGTACGAGTTTTGGCAGAATCAAAAGTGGAGTAAAAAAGTATCGATACGGGGTATACCGTATCGGTACGGTAGTGCTAAAAAGCCAGTTTTAACTACTTTAACACATTCCAAATTTTGCCAAAAACCTTTTTAAATATCTCAAACATATTTTCAAGTTGTTTGGACTTAAAGACACGTTTTAAATTCTTTTCAAATTAGTCCAAAATATTTTTCAATTATTATATCAAAACACCTAGTTCATCAATCTCCCCCTTTTTGATATAATAAAAACATCTTGAAAAATTGTTTGGGATTCTCCCCCTTCAAGTTTAAAAAATTGAATAAGAGATTAAAAATTCAAAAGTAGTTAAAGCTCCCTCTTATTCATTTGAAAAACATAATTTTTCAAATTAATCTCTCCCCCTTTTTGTTATATCAAAAGGAATTTAAAATACTTTTAGGCTCAAAATAACAATGGAGGTTTAAATTTTGAAACTATTAAAATGTCTGGTTTTAAAAGTGGCTCCCCCTTACTCAAAGCATCATCAAAAGATGTTAGTCAAACACATGATAATCTAGTTGAATTAAAGGAAATAAATTGAATTAAACAAATAAAAACAACTAGATTTTACCAACACTTGAAGTCCAAGGGAGGATGTAGAGCCTTCCTCTTCAAATGTCTTTCTTTGTGTGCATGGAGCTCCCCCTCATTGATTGGACTTGTTGAACACCTCCATCACACCTAATCAAGACAATCATACAAATTTTGGTATCCAAATTGCTTTGGATCCATAAACGTTAGTTGCACAAAATTTAGTCCCCTTAGAAATCTATTTTTAATTTCATCCTTTTATGTGAAGTGATTAGTTCTTTTGGAACCCAAACACTTCTAAAACATTTTCCATTTAAAAATCTAGGGGCACTAGATTGTATTTGGTAAAATTTTGATTTTCCACAATCATTTTTCTTTTCTAGTTCCTTGGAAATCAAAATCTTTTAAAAGTTGTTGGAGTAAATGGAATGGCTAAAAATGAAGAACAATAAATTTTAGAGTGGTTCAAGTTCTAAATGAACTCTACATCCACAACCTTAGCTACAACTAAGAATTTGGGGTGGTATTGGTTATGCACCTTTGATGGTCCAACGACAATATGGATCTATACAATTTATCCCAGTAACTGCATGTTTAGCTTCTGCCAACTTCTCGTACAAAGTAGAGTTCTGGGCACAACTCAAAAAAATCCAAAAGGCTTGGACTCAACCTCAAAGAATGGGAATAGAGAAAGCTTGACACATGCTCACCCTGGATTATGAGGCTTGGAGAACTAGACGAGGGTTTGATAATATTCCTTTACCTGACCAAAAGAATGTCCTATCCTTCGAAGAACATTTGAAGGTAGCCCCAACTGAAGTAGAGATAGTACGCCACGAATGTGAAGTTGAGAAAAAAGAGCTGCAAAAGAAGATTATGAAGTTAGAGGCGCAAAATAGTGATTTAGAGTTGGATGCTACTTGCTACAAAGGCCGGTTAGAAAATGTGAAAAAAAGAAAGGGATCAATTAGCTAAAGACCTAACGGGTTTACAAGAATCGTACCAAAAAATACAAGGGAAGCTGAAAGTTGCTGGAATTCGGAAAACCTCTGAAGAATGGGAGCGCGAGCTTAGAGAACAGGAAATGGAAGCTGGGCGATACAAGAAACTTTTTTCTAGCAAGAGATAAATATTTCAAGTCTCTTTCGCAAGATATGCGAAAATTGCAACAACGTTCCGATTCTACGTGGGATGGCCTTGTGAAAAGCCAAACAGAGAATCAAGAGTTAAGGGATGTCGTGTCAGAGTTGGAGGATTCATTGCAAAGTGCGTCTAAGAAACTGGTAGTCTTTCAAGAAGAGAATCAAAACTACAAGAACTTAGTAGTGGCACTTAAGAATTCCCTCCAAGAATACAAGCAACTTGTCTCTGATTTTCGTGAGGCTTTCAAGACTGATAGAGATCGTTGGGACTTCAAATTGAAGGTTATGAGAGGTGAAGTCAAGAAGAGAGATGACTTGATGAGTAACGCCCGTAGTCGAGTTCGAAAGGTAGCTGAGAAGATTTCTGGTCTGGCCAATGAAGCTAAAGTTCTAAAGCTCAGAGTTGGTTCCACATCGCATTATGGGAAGGAACTAACTCGGTTCCTGGATGAGATCGTGAAGCTAGGAGTCAGAGCGGGCCTTTATCTTGATTCTTTTTCTGTGATGTGATGGACGTTTTCTTCTTTAGGTGGAGATTGTTTTAGGAAACAGTTTGATGGACCAACATTTTTTTTGCATTCATATTATTTAGTTGTTTTGAGATTTTCAATTTATTAAATAAGTTAAGTATCCAGTTTATTTTTGCCATTGGATCTTGTTTATTGTTTTTTTTCTCGTTATTCATTCATTTCCGCATTGCATTGCATACATGTCATGTGCATTAATAAAATAAAAATGAAATTTAATTAACATATGGGGGTTCAATATCAGTAATCCAGCAATCAAGAGAGGATCAACAAATTGACCATCCACACTTCACGCGTTTCAAAGCTAAAAGAATGGAAGACAGACTTAATCAGGTTGAATTATCTCAAGAAAAAGTAACTCAAGACATACAAAACTTGAGAGACGACATGGTCAGGAATCAACAAGATCTCTTGAGCAAGATGGACGACAAATTGTCACAATTATTTGCCAAGTTAACAGGTGCTGCAAAAGGGAAAGCGCATGAGACCCACGAAGTGGATTCATCGCCTCGAGGACCACAAGAAGGACAACCACGAGTGACCTTCTCTACCACTAGATTGCAGGATCCACTGAACTTTTATGGAACAGCCAGTTCCAACATAGGGGTGAATCCTACCATTTCTCATATGGTGTCTGATCTGGACGATCCAAGAGAGCTAGAAAAACTGAGGTTGGGACAATCCAAATATCCAGACATAGTTGATGACAAGTTCAAATACCTGGAAGAAAAGATGAAAGCCATGGAAGGTATTGATGCCTTCAGTGGAACCGATGTGATGGAGTTGAGTTTGGTCCCTGATTTGATTTTACCGCCAAATTTTAAAGTGCCAGAGTTTGAGAAGTTTGATGGCACAAGTTTCCCCAACACTCACCTCACCATGTTCTGTCGCAAAATGACGGGGTATAGAAATGATGACAAGTTACTGATTCATTGCTTTCAAGACAGTCTGACTGGGTCTGCCATGAAATGGTATAATCAGCTAAGTAGGACACAAGTTAGCACATGGAGAGATTTGGCACGAGCTTTTAAAGAACAGTACAAACATGTCCTGGACATGGTGCCTGATCGTTTGTCGCTTCAAGGTATAGAAAAAAGGGACAAAGAATCATTTCGGGAATATGCCCAAAGATGGAGGAACGTGGCTTCACAGGTCCAACCACCATTACTTGAGAAAGAAACGACAGCTCTTTTCATCAAATCTTTGGAGAATGAACCTACATTTTATGCCAAGCTTATTTGTAGCACTACTACAGAGTTTGCTGATCTGGTTGCAGTAGGTGAAGCGATTGAGCGTGCCATTAAAAGTGGGAAACTTAACGATCCTGAAGCTTCCAAGAAATCATATGCAAAGAAAAGGGAAAATGAAGTCCACATGGTGGGGCACAACAGGCATTCATACTCGAACTATCAATCTTCTCCACAAGTAACATATTCTACGGGGTATTCGAAACCTGCCACTTCGTCTTTAGGCTCACGAAGTCAACAACGAGAGCCTAAGTCATCAAAAACCAACACGAAAAAGGAATCTTTTACACCCATCTCCGTCTCTTACAAAGAATTATATGATAACCTGTTGCAAGAACAGTTAGTGTCTCATGTTTTTCTCACACCATTTCAACCACCGTACCCATCATGGTACGATCCTTCTGCGCATTGCGATTACCATGCTGGACTCCGAGGGCACTCGATTGAAAATTGTACAGCTTTCAAGAGAAGAGTTCAACACTTAATAAATCAGAATGTGATTCAAGTCAATACGCCAAAAGGACCCAATGTTGCCAACAACCCTCTACCAACTCATGATGAACCGAGGGTTAATGTAGTGCTTGACCATGGTGGGAATAAGATCAAGAGTAGCATATCTGAAGTGTTGTCACCATTGAAATGGGTTTGGAAGAAAATGTCAGAAAGAGGATTGGTGGATCCTAAGCCTGAAGTTTTCATGGATGGAGAAGAGATTTTCTGTGAGTATCATGGAGAAGTAGACCATGAAATTCAATATTGTGATCAGTTTAGAATGATTGTCCAGAATCTGATGGACAATAAAGAAATAGAATTCTTTGAACAAACTCAGGAAATAAAAGATGTTTTTATACTGGAAGAACAATCGTCCAAGAAGGGTTACGTACGACCTTTCGTCATTAATTGGCCACCAGAGAAAGAAGAAAGACCAAAGCAACCTCCACCTCGAACTGTGATTGAGGCTCCGTCTTCTTTTCTATACCAGAGCAATCATCAAGTGCCATGGGTCTATGGTTCTAGCATGTCTATTCCAAAGAAAGAGAATTCTGAAGTCGCCGAAATTAGTAAGGCAGGGAACTTCACTCTAGGCGAAATATATTACTCTCCTGACCCTTTAAAACCAATAGAAGTAAGGGATACTGAGAAAAAAGGCAAGTTTTCGTTGAATGGAGGAACACCAGAGATCAATGAACCTGTGAAAGAGGAAAAAGCACATGAATTCTTGAAGTTTATTAAACACAGCGAGTACAGTGTGGTTGAACAGCTGCATAAACAACCAACTCGCATTTCTATGTTAACTTTGCTGCTAAATTCAGAGCTCAACAGAAATGCTCTCCTAAGGGTGCTAAATCAAACTTTTGTCCTAAATGATGTATCGGTGGAAAAGTTAGACAGATTGGTGAACAACTTACATGCTGATAATTTCATCTCTTTTAGCGAAGATGAGATACTTCCTGATGAGATGGGATCTGTCAAGGCTTTGCACATAACAACTCATTGCAATGGGTATATACTACCACATGTCTAGAGATGGGCACGGGTCGGGTCGGGCCGGGTTTTTGGCCCACCCGAACCCGACCCGAAAATATTAACCCTAAACTCGAACCCGACCCGACCCGACCATATTTTTTAAAAAACCCGACCCGACCCGAAAATAAATCCCTTACACCCGACCCCGACCCGACCTATATAAAAAAATCAATTTTAGGGACTAAATTGTAAAAAAAATAATTTTAAGAGACTTAATTGTAAAAAAAATAAAAAATTTAAGGACTAAATTGTAAATAAAAAAATCAATTTTAAGGACCTAATTATAAAAAAATATTAAAAGGGGTATTATTACAAATATCCCTAAAAAATTTAGGGGAAAATTACACTATTAGTCCCGGGTCGGGTCGGGTAGGATTTTTTCACCCTAAAAGCCGAACCCGACCCGACCCGACCCTACACAAAAACCCGACCCGACTCGACCCGAACCCGATTTTTTCATAAAAATACCCGACCCGATCGGGTCGGAACCCGTCGGGTTCAGGTTCCGTGCCCATCCCTACACATGTCCTAGTCAACAATGGGTCCGCCTTAAATGTCATGCCCATGACCACCTTGAATCGACTTCCAGTGGACAAGAGTCACATGAGGCCTTGTCATACTTCAGTGAGGGCATTTGACGGAACCAGAAGAGAGGTGGTTGGGAAAATTGATATCCCGCTTTTAATCGGACCAGCTACATACAATGTGGAATTTATAGTTATGGACATCACGCATACCTACAATTGTTTATTGGGACGTCCATGGATTCACGCCGCTAGAGCAGTACCTTCTACACTACATCAGAAGGTAAAGTTTGTGATTGATGGCCGCCTCGTGAGTGTGGGCACCGAAGAAGACATTATTGCATCCACATCAACTGATGCCCCTTACATTGATGTAGATGAGAATGCAGTTGAGTGTACATTTCGATCACTTGAGTTTGTAAATGCAACTTTTGTCGCGGAACGGAGGAGGATCCCGAAGCCCAGGCTCTCAAGGAATACTATGATGGGAGTAAAGCTCACGATAGGAAAGGGAGCTAGATCAGGAAAAGGCCTTGGGAAATTTTTACAGTGAGTGCATGCAGCACTCCAGCCAGTTATGAAGTACGATAGAAGTGGTGTGGGATACAAGCATGACCCGCGCCAAAAGATGAAGCAGATTCTGAAGAAGAGAGAAGAAAGAATGGCTAGGTTGATTGGCCAGAGTATTGAAGGGGAACCAATGCAATTTCCTCACATTTTTGAAACCTTTGTGTCCAGAGGGCACATCTATTCTGAGAAGAAGAAAGCTTTAACGACGTTGTTGGAAAGGATCCAAGAGTTGAGCATCAACGCAGTCGGGGATGAAGAAAAAATCGCAGTGAATCGGTCAAAGATTCGCCCATGTCCACCAGGGTGTGTCTTGAATAATTGGACCGCTGAAGAACTCCCCGTTGTTTTTAAAACCTTGACAGAGTAATGCTCAGAACTTTACCCATTTGCTTGAGCCCGAAAGCATTGGGATTTATTGTAAGGGCCCCATTTAGGAATCAATTGCCTTTTAATAAATGAATACACATTTCCCTTCCATTACAAGTTCCATCATTTTTTTCTCTCTTTTTTTTCTCCTTTCCTCTCTTAGTCATAAAGCATCCTACATTTTTTCTTCTTCTTGTGGTTCCAAATATATATTTCCTCTTACACATTTGCAGGTCCTCAAATATCAATTTCGTGAATGACATAGCCACAAGTTCAAGAGTCAATTTTGAACAGTGTGTATACTCAGGAGATCATGAATTTAACGATAACTATAAAGAGTGTGAGCTGTCTCCAGATTTACTCAGACTGATAGAATACGAGGATAAGCAGATTCTTCCCCATCAGGAGGTGACAGAAATAGTGAATCTGGGAACTGAGGATAAAAAAGAGAAGTGAATATTGGCACTTTCACCTCTTCAACAGCCAGGAATAGTCTTGTTTCTTTACTGCAAGAGTACAAGGATGTGTTTGCTTGGACTTATGAAGATATGCCTGGACTAGATACAAATATTGTGACGCACAAGCTTCCGTTAAAGCTAGAATGCAAACCCATACAACAAAAGCTCAGAAGAATGAGAACGAAGATGTTACTTCAAATAAGAGAAGAGGTTCGGAAACAATATGATGCTGGATTCATACAGGTGGCCGAGTATCCAGAATGGGTAGCTAACGTAGTTCCAGTACCAAAGAAAAATGGAAAGGTGCGAACGTCTGTCGATTATCGTGACCTCAATCGAGCCAGTCCTAAAGATAACTTCCCTCTACCACACATAGACACGTTGGTAGACAACACCGCTAAGAATTACTTGTTTTCATTCATGGATGGCTTCTCGGGCTACAATCAGATCAAGATGGCTCACGAAGATATGGAAAAGACCACATTCGTGACAGAGTGGGGCACATTTTGCTACAAAGTGATGCCTTTCGGCCTAAAAAATGCAGGGGCAACTTATCAGAGGGCCATGGTGACATTGTTCCACAATATGATACACAAAGAAATCGAAGTTTATGTGGATGATATGATTGCCAAGTCTCACACTGAAGAAGAGCATATCACAAACCTTAGAAAACTTTTTGAACGCTTGAGGAAATTTCAACTGAAACTCAATCCCGCAAAATGCACCTTTGGAGTTGCTTCAGGTAAATTATTGGGTTTCATTGTCAGCAAGCGGGGCATTGAAGTAGATCCCGATAAAATCAAGGCCATTAAAGAGCTTCCACCCCCTCGCACTCAAAAGGAAGTCCGTGGTTTCTTAGGAAGACTAAACTACATTGCTCGGTTTATCTCTCAATTAACTGATAAATGTGATCCCATATTCCGTCTTCTAAGAAAGCATGATACAAGTGAGTGGGATTCAGCGTGCCAAGAAGCCTTTGATAAGATCAAACAATACTTAACAAACCCTATTGTATTGGTTCCTCCTATACCGGGCAAACCTTTGATTTTGTATTTAACTGTATTTGAGAACTCTATGGGTTGTGTATTGGGCCAACATGACGAAACCGGAAGAAAAGAGCAGGCTATCTACTACCTCAGCAAAAAGTTTACCGATTGTGAATCGAGATACTCTTCCATCGTAAAGTTATGCTGCGCTTTGGTCTGGACTACTCGTAGGCTTCGCCAGTACATGTTATACCATACAACATGGCTTATTGCAAAGTTAGATCCCATAAAATACATGATGGAATCACCAGCCCTATCAGGGAGAATGGCTCGATGGCAAATCCTACTTTCTGAATATGATATTGAATACGTAAGTCAGAAAGCCGTTAAGGGTAGTGTTATCGCAGACTTTCTAGCAAGCCGCACTTTAGCAGAGTATGAACCCTTGAGTTTTGACCTTCCTGATGAGAATTTAATGTGTTTAACTACTAGCGAGGAAGGATCTTCCACTAAAAATTCATGGAGAATGAATTTCGACGGAGCTTCAAATGCGCTCGGACGCGGTGTTGGTGCAATTCTGATTTCTCCAAAAAGGAATCATTACCCCTTTACTGGTCGATTAAACTTTGAATGTACCCATAACATGGCAGAATATGAAGCATGTATCATGGGACTACGTGCAGCCATCCATCGAAAAATCAAAGATCTTGAAGTGTATGGAGATTCGGCATTGGTGATCTATCAACTCCGTGGAGAGTGGGAAACAAAAGATGAAAAATTGGTCAAGTACCGCAAACTTATTCTTAAATTAATAGAAGGGTTTGAGAAAATATCTTTCCATTACTTCCCCCGAGAATATAATCAAATGCCTGACGCGTTGGAAACTCTAGCAGCAACATTCAAGGCGAATAAAGAAGTCGATATAATGCCAATCCAAATGAGCATTTATGATTCACCCGCCAGTTGCTATGCCATTGAAGATGAGCTGTATGATCACCCATGGTATTATGACATTCTACAGTACATTAAGTATCAAAAATTTCCTGAAGGGGCAACTGAAAATGACAAAAGGACTTTCCGAAGAGCGGCTACGGGATACGTCTTAGATGGAAGAATTCTATACAAAAGAGCGAGCGATTAAACATTGCTCAGATGTGTAGAAAGTCTTGATGCAAAAAAGATAATAGAGGAGGTCCACGAGGGAATCTGTGGAGTTCATGCAAACGGTCTCACTATGTCTCGTCAGATTATGAGATTGGGATATTTTTGGGTATCTATGGCAGAGGATTGCATCAATTTCACTCGGAAATGTTATAAATGTCAAATTTACGGAAATAAAATCCATGTAGCCCCATCTCCCCTTCATGTTATGACGGCCCCATGGCCATTCTCAATGTGGGGCATGGATGTGATCGGACTAATTACGCCGAAGGCATCAAATGGACACCGCTTCATTTTTGTGATGATTGATTATTTCACAAAATGGGTGGAAGTTGCTTCGTACGCAAATGTAACAAGATCGACAGTGTGCAAGTTCCTAAAAAAAGAAATCATTTGTCGGTATGGTATACCAGAAAGGATTATCTCTGATAATGCCTTAAATTTGAACAACAAAATGATGACAGAGGTATGTGAACAATTTAAGATCAAACATCACAAGTCAGCACCCTATCGCCCAAAAATGAATTGGGTCGTCGAAGCAGCTAACAAGAATATCGAAAGAATTATCAAGAAAATGACAGTAACTTACAAAGACTGGCATGAAAAGTTGACCTTCGCTTTGCTTGCATACCGCACGTCAATACGCACCTTTATAGGGACAACTCTGTTCTCCTTGGTTTACGGAATGGAGGCAGTTTTACCTATTGAAGTAGAGATTCCATCACTCCGTGTCTTAATGGAACTTGAATTAGATGAAGCCGAATGGGCCCAAGTTAGATACGATCAGTTAAATCTAATTGAGGAAAAGAGATTAAAAGTTATATGCCATGGACAGATGTACCAAAAGCGAATGATTCGGGCTCATGACAAAAACGTCCGACCCAGGGAATTTCGTGAATGAGATTTGGTATTAAAGAATGTATTACCCATGCAAAGAGATTTTCGAGGGAAATGGA
This sequence comes from Hibiscus tridactylites, assembly GCA_958450335.1. Classification (NCBI taxonomy): domain Eukaryota; kingdom Viridiplantae; phylum Streptophyta; class Magnoliopsida; order Malvales; family Malvaceae; genus Hibiscus; species Hibiscus tridactylites. The sequence continues at coordinate 15,032,264 of OY288276.1, read as the reverse complement.
TGCCAAAGTGGGAAGGCCCGTTTGTTGTGAAAAAGGCTTTCTTTAAAGGGACATTGATCTTAACCGAGATGGACGGAAGTGAGCTACCAAATTCTATGAATTCTGATTCGGTGAAAAAGTATTATGCCTGAGATTTTGAAAAAAAAGAGAAGAAAAATACTAAGAGGCGAAAACCCGAAAGGGCCCTCTTGGTAAAAAAAGAAAGAAAAAAAGGTGAAAACCCGAAAGGGCCCCTTTTGGTTAAAAAAAAGAAAAAAGAAAAAGAAAAACTAAGAGGTGAAAACCTGAAAGGGCCCTCTTAGTAGAAAAAAGGGAAACTATTCAGAACGAGCGATGCAAGGTAAAATAGAGTCGACGAGTTCTCTTTGAAGTCTTGTTTAATACGAAGACAGTTCATACTCTTTAGATGTTGGTCGAAAAATTCAAGCTCCACCTAGTAGAAGCAACAATCAAGGGAGATTCTTGAACAAATTGGCAGTGAAATCCCAGAATTTGATATGTGAGGGCATTTTTTTCTTCCTTTAACTTTTCCTCTTATTTTTAGCACGTGTTCGTTCTTGGGGCCTAAGCCATTTTTATTCAATAAGAAGAAATCGTTAATTTTCTCGCGTCTCATTTTGCTTATCGTTAAATATGGGTGCATTTTATTGATGTTTGTGGAAACCTTTTGACGAGGTCTGTAATATCCATATACGACATTCATTGTGCTACTCAAATGATGAAAGGCTTAAAAAAACACGCATCGATAACATACATGAGTTCACTAAGCATCCTTCCATGATGATGAAAATCTCGAAATGTAAGAAGCTTGATAACGAAGTAGAAGGGGCAAGATTTCGCAAAGATTGACTCGGATGAAGATGAGAACCCAAAATATGTTGTGCAAAAAGGTCCCATGCATTTAAGAATAGAAGCATGTAGGCATTTTGCATGAAAGATAGGTGCATTAGTAACATGTGCATCCTTACATTATTCACCCAGGCAGGTATATAAGATAAATCGAATTCCAGTGCCCATGAGACGAGCGGGGTACACCTTTCAGCGCCCTTGAGACGAGCGAGGTGCATTCTACATCAAGAAATGAATTCTTGAATCCCAGTGCCCTTGAGACGAGCGGGGTACACCTTTTAGCGCCCTTGAGACGAGCGGGGTGCATTCTACATCAAGAAATGAATTCTTGAATAAAGTGCCCTTGAGACGAGCGGGGTACACCTTCCAGTGCCCTTGAGACGAGCGGGGTACACCTTTCAGCGCCCTTGAGACGAGCGGGGTGCATTCTACATCAAGAAATGAATTCTTGAATCTCAGTGCCCTTGAGACGAGCGGGGTACACCTTTCAGCGCCCTTGACACGAGCGGGGTGCATTCTACATCAAGAAATGAAATCTTGAATCCCAGTACCCTTGAGATGAGTGGGGTACACCTTTCAGCGCCCTTGAGACGAGCGAGGTGCATTCTACATCAAGAAATGAATTCTTGAATCACAGTGCCCTTGAGACGAGCGGGGTACACCTTTCAGCGCCCTTGAGACGAGCGGGGTGCATTCTACATCAAGAAATGAATTCTTGAATCCCAGTGCCCTTGAGACGAGCGGGGTACACCTTACAGCGCCCTTGGGACGAGCGGGGTGCATTTTACATCGAGAAATGAATTCTTGAGTTCCAGTGCCCATGAGATGAGCGAGGTACCTCATATAGCGCCTTTGAAACGAGCGAGATACATGTTTTTATCAGTATGATGAACGGTGGTGTCTTTTTTACAAATTTAATATTCAATGGAAAAAATTGTTGCTTTGGTCTTTGCTCCATTCCTCTTACCCGAGAAATGAGCAAAGAGGGGCAGCTGTACACATCAATTTTTTCCCTTTGAATATTAAAACAAAATTAAACCCAAACAAATTGAATCCAACTAAAACTCTAGCACCCCATTTGTTAATCCCTAAAATCTAGCCATAATACACCAAAAAAATTTAAATTTTTTTTTATTATCCTTAAAAGTTTGTATTCAACTACAACTCTACCCACATCCCATATCCCTAAAAAATAGATATCCCCTAACCAAACTTGAACCCTATATAAACCCCCATTCACCATCATCTAAGAAAAGGAAGGAAGACAAAAACAAAAGGGCAATAGTTGGTGAAATCTTAGTTTTAAAATCAGAAGAAAAAGTTAGAAGCACAAGAGTTCTTACTCTCTTCCGGTGACCGGAATTTTATTACCCAAATCCGAACGGTGGAAGAGTCTACAACGACCTCGGGACCAATATACTCCGAGAATAATACAATCCAACGGCGAATTTCGGAGTTTGAGCAAGGTATTTTTCGGATTTTTTTTTTGTAAAATTTCAAAATTAGAAGGAAAAAAGGGTGTTTTAGAACTTACATTTTTCTGATTTGGTTGTCACCGAGGAGAGTGTGTAGCGTCAGCCAGTGTGTAAGATGAGATAAAAATTATGTTTAGGTTTGATTCAAATCTTTAGTTTCATTCGAAACCCAGCAAGAAGACGAATTAATAAAAAAGTACAACTTTTTGTTATTGTTCGGCTTGCTATGAAATTTTGCGGTGTAGCTTTCACAATGTAGTTTAAAATGGGCCCACTTTCATTAACTTTTCTAATTTTTGGCAGGCAATTTACGCATGCTTTAGGAGTAGGGTAAATTTACATTATAGGTCCTTATATGTTTAGGTGTTTAGGTTTAGGTCTTTTGGTTTATTTTATTTTAGTCATTCTAGTTTAAATTAATTAGATTTTAACCTTTAGGTTTAGATTCTTTTTTAATTAGATCATCTTTTATAAATTATTTTTTTAAAACCATGTTTTTTTTATTTGGTTTTCGTATAAAAACTTGGTAATTATTTGGCCCTAATAAATTAATTGATGCGTGAATTGATTTCTAATTAAAATTAGTCAAATCTAATTAAGTGCATGCTTTGAGCTTGATTAATAATTTAATTTTGTTTCGAATCGATTCATGCTTTTCTTTTTTATAACATGCCATGACTTTTATGTTCATACATTTAACATCATAATTAAATTTTGTTAGTAGTGCTATTAACCCCGTTTTGAGTCTCCTTTTAGACAACCATAACCCTTTTAGGTACCAATTTTGAGCGTAGTGGGGGTGCTATAACCTTCCTCACTCGTAACCGACTCCCGAACCCGATGACGATCTCGGTGATGATGCAGACCAGTTTTCAGGTTTTCGGTCGTACCCAACCCAAAACGATCGATGGCGACTCCAAATGTTTGATGGGCTTTTGAAGGCCCAACTCAGTTAGGCCCGGACAAAAAACGGTGTCTACAGGGATCATAAGCATATACAGATCAACCTCCTTTGCTGACAAAACGCTCGTTGATACTCGTCACCCGAACGTTGAATTGTCAAAAGACAGACTATAACTACTATAAAAGCATACGAAAAAACTACATAAAAGCATACATAAGGATTGCCATAAAAACAGATGTGATATGAATTTGGCAAAGCAAAAAAAGAAACAAAAAACCTTGAAAATAAAGTATTCATCAGTAAAGATGAATTTTATTTATATACAAAACCAGCAAAATGACCAAAGGTCGTCATCGATGAAGAAAATATGCAACGAAGTAGTAAAACTTTGAAGAACTTAGAAAACGCCATCTAATCGTCTTAGAGCAAATGGGAGGAATGGATCATTATCTTAAATGGCTAAAGTTTAAGATTGAAATAAAGAAAGGCTTGAAGGCTCATTTGCCCTATAAACTATACACTTTTTCTCGAACAGGCTCCTAAAGTATTTATTGGGACGTTGTGCTCCCTTAACTAAAAATCGTTACCTATTTGGCCCATCCGTTAGACGCCGTTAAAAAGGTTCTCATAAGCCAATCAGAACATGTTACGTGTCATTCATTAAAAAGTAACAATGACTTAAATAAAAGGGTAAATTGCACAGTAGGTACCCAACAAATAATCTTCAGCACCAACACCCTCAATCTCCCATTCAACCTCATTTCCCTCCTCCTCTTCCGATCATCATCACTGCAAAACAACTCATTCATGAACGGTGCAAATTTTTTGAACAACTAACCAAACAACACTCGATTCATTAGCTATTCGATCGAAGCTGTAAATCTTGATATTTTCATCATCATCCAATGTTAATCTCCGTAGCTTGTTTTGTTCACCGAAATCTGAAGAAACTAAAGTAGCCCCAATTTCTTGAGTCGCCATTCTAGTTTTTTCAAGCATTGTAAACACATTATCAGTGCTCCAATATGAAAGACAAACCAAAAACAAAGCCTTTTCGATCAACGAACCAGAATTTACTGCTCTTTGGTCTCAACGTGGTCCCGTTTCTTTCATTCATTGCCTGGTTAGGCAAAATCGTATCATTTGTATACTCGAAACTCTGCCAATCGCCATAAATAAGATTACTCAAATCCTCCAAGGTTAAGCTTGTAGAATTTGGATTATTATTGCCCGTTTTGTAAGCTCCACGACAACAAATTTCAGTCTGAAGAGTCGATTAATAGAAGAACACCATTGTATAATAAGGAAGGAATCACCAGTGACCGGAGATTTCGTGTCGGTTGGCCAAACAAAAGTTTTATAATTTTTAGAAATGTTGTGATACCAAATGGAGAAAACATAGTGATTTGGAGAATTATTTGTATGCTTAAAACCAACGGTGACAACGTTGTTTTGAGAGACGAGGAACTTGTTTTGAGATGGGCGGCATGGGAAGGCCGAGGAGGTGAAAAATCGAGCTTGTTGGGACAAATATGGTGAAGTGTTTAAGAGGAGGAGAGTGAAGAAAAAGGAGAACACGAGGGGGAGAGACATGGGTGTTGCTTGCTTTGTTTTGCCAATGTAGATATTTTTCTTGTTGTTTGAATCATGAAAGAGGGTGGAGCATGTTAGGGTGCTTTAATCACGGCTTTGATTGGTTATAAATTTTTTCAGTTCTTCCATTGGACCAAACAACTTGAGGAAGAAAATAAACAGTTCGGGAGTAAAATGAACAAAAAATAAAATTTAGCATACCTAATGTGCAATGCATCTCTTTTATTTAAGTTAATTAATTAATTTATAATAAAATGACATATGACACGTTCTGATTGATCCGTCGTCTGGTGAAGGGGCCAAATAAAATAACAATTATTAGTTAAGGAAGTACAATATCTCAAAAATAACTTTAAAGGCTTGTTCGGAAACAAATGTATAATTTAAGGGCAGGTGGGCCTTTAAAAACAATAAATATCAGATTTTAAGCTATTCTTTTTTCTTGAAAAATTATAAAAAGTGGTTGTACACAATTCTTTACAAAAATCATATAATGTAAGGATTTATGCATAATGTACACAAATACTTACCAATTTGTAAGGATTTATGTATGTACACAAAAGTTATACAAATCGTTACCACTTTTGTAAAAATTCGGTACATGTACACAAATCCTTACGATTTTTTGTAAAAATTTATGTACGCGTCTTTTTTTAGCTGCTTTTTACACGGCCGTTCCCTAATTTTTTTGGGTAAACTATATTAATGACCACCGAACTATGAGGTTGGTGTCGATTTGACCATTATATTTTTAATTGTGTTAAATATACCACATAACTATTTAATTGGTTCCATTGTAGCCATCTGCTGTTAAAAAACGGAAAAGTTGACATGACTGTTAAAATAATTGGTATAATTACAAATTTGGTCCCCTTTATCTATACAATCTATTAATTTGATCATAATTTTAACTAAATTAATTAATTTCCCCCTCCAATCAAGTGGTGACACATGTCACCCTAATTAGAGTAGGAAAAATGAAAATTAAAAAACTGCCCCTAATAAGAATCGAACCTGGAACCTTAAGGGAGTAGCGCGTGCAAGTTTACCACTAAGCCAAGCAACTAGAACATAGCTTCTTTTCTCAAATTGTAAGTATTTAAAAGGCTGGAAGCATCTCGACCAGCAACTAGAGTTGAATCTGAGGGATGCTCAGAACCAACACGGTCAAAAGATGCTTAAGTGACCAAAATGCTATCCAAACAAGTAGACTTAAAATGAAGAACTAAAACATTATAGCCATCGACATTACAACAGTTATCTCAAAAGGCACGACATGCCTTCAACAAGAGCTTGCTTGATTGGCAACAAAAACATGACTCACCATATACAATTTTCTACAAATAAAAAAAATATGCTTGGTTCAGTGGCAAATTCGCGCGCTACTCCCCCAAGGTTACATGTTTGATTCTTACTAGGGGCAGTTCCTTGATTTTCATTTTTCCTACTCTAATCAGGGTGACACGTGTCACCACTTGATTGGAGGGGAAAATTAATTAATTTAGTTAAATAAAAATAATTAAAATCCCCTAATTAGGCGGTGACACGTGTCACCACCTAATTAAAATAAATAAATTTTTATTAGATTAAAATTATAATCAAATTGATAGATTGTATAGATAAAGGGGATAAATTTGTAATTATACTAAGTATTTTAACAGCCCGTTTTTTTAACGACAGGTGGCTACATTGAAACCAATTAAATAGTTATGTGGTACATTTAACACAATTAAAAATATAGTGGTCAAATCTACACCAATCCCATAATTTGGCGGTCATTAGTATAGTTTACTCTTTATTTTCTTGGGTTAGGTGGGTTGTACGGGAATTAGGAAATTGCAGTAAACGGTGCGTTTTTGTGAGGAGTTAATCGAATAAATGTAACGAAACGCCTTTGAACCTAAAGTCGCCTTAAATTACTGGCCGCGACGCTATCGCGAATCAAGCTTCTGCAATACGCCATCCGTACGCGGCGGTGTAAAGGAAAATAGCGGAGAGGATGATGTTGGAAAACCCTACACCCACCGCACCCGACGCCGCCCCTGCAATCAAACGCTACGCTCCTCCTAATCAACGGTAAATTCTTAACCTAAATTCTCCCCCTTTCCCACTTTCTTTCATTTACACCTCCGTTTCCGTCTCTCTTATAAATTATGCCTCGAAATTGCAGAAACCGTTCTCTCGGCCGCCGTAAGTCTGGAGGTCAGCTTCTTCATCAATTATTATCATTCTTTTTTCCGGTGGTTTTTATATATACGCAAACATTTTTTTTAAAAAGTTATTTTAATTTTAATTGATTTGGCAGACTGAGTTGTAATTAAACCTTGGTGATTGGTTTCATTGGACTAATAATGTTTATGGGAATGATTCAGAGAAGAACCTAGGTGCCGCATTGAGAAACAATAATCTGGTCGCGGATGCTGGGAGCAGCGCTATTCTGAATGAAGGCCACCATCGTCCTACTTTAATACCTTTAGAAGGCTGTTCTCGAAGTGATGCTTCTCGGCTTTTAAGCAGTCGTATGATGTCTCTACACACTTGCTTTGAATGATTTTTTTATACTTTTATTGAGAGGACAGACTGCCATTTATTCTCAATTCCACTAACATTGGTTATTCCATTACGTCCGTGAAGTTAGAGTTATTGATTTTCTTACCTTCACATTTAGGTGAATTATTCAACTTATGGCCGTAAAGGGTTTCTTCTTCTTTGGTTCCTTGTTAGGGTAGTGGCTTTATTATCGGTTCAGATACTGGAGTATTTTTGCCGAACCCTAATTAGTTTTGTGGAAGACATTTCCTGGTTGGTTAAGTGGTGAAGGTTAAAGGGTAGTTGGGGTGGGGCTTAGGTTCAAATCACTTTCCTCTCTTCAATTCTTGTTTGAAAAGTATTATCTTTGCTAGATAGAAGTTTTAAATGTTTTTAAGAATCCATGCTTGCAGTATGGCTGATATACATTCATTGTTTATCTCTACAAATGCAGGTTGGGCAGCTGCCTTACATCGCTACCATGATGCATCTATTGATTTGTCTGGTGAGTGGAAGAATATGAAACTTATTAAATTTCCCATTTTAAGCTTGATTTGATTTGCTTGGTGGTGATCCTTTCTGTGGAACAAATCTCGTAGTGGTACATTATTTGCATGATAAGAATGGTATAGTTTTAGTGATTGGATGAGGTACAAAAGCTAATTTGAGATATAATTTTCCGAACTCCCACTGTCAATAATGGCATCACATACTTTGAAACCACAATGAACATGCGTTCCACTTTCTGCCATACTAAATTTGGATTGTGTTTAACCCTGCAACTCATTCTTCCTTACATCACCTTTGTTGGTTTCTATTAAACTTCCACCATAGACCGTGTCGGGTTGGCCAAAAACTCATTATTCCTCACCCATTGCCATCCCTAAGTTTAGTGATTGACTGACTTACCATTCTGTTTGAGCATGTAAAATTTTCTGCTGGCAGAAATTGTTTCCGCATCTTCCCACTCATATGTTACCAACAAATGATTTTTGGTTTTTCTTGATGTGATATCTGTTCCCCAAGGGACCCAACTCTTTTCTACCGTTGAAGTGCAGCGTCTTATAATTTCAGTCTTGCAAACAGAACTTTTCTAGGTTTAGCCATTGGTTTCCACACTTTTTTTTTTCTGTGGCTTCTCTGTCCAAATAATCTTCAGTCTTTAACTTCCCATGGAAATCATCCATTTGGATCTTCATTCCACCACTGACTTCTAGGGCATGCAACAACTGCTCGTACAATCCACCTCTTGCTGCAAATTTGCAGGTCTATTAAAGGGGTTATATACTTCTCCATCAGATTCTCCTTCAAGACCCCCTTCCGGTGTGCAGTTTTTGGAATATCCATTCGGGTGTCCACATGTCCCTGTTGCTTCAAGCTTGTCCAACCTGCAACAATTCTTCAATCATGCACCTCACCTCAAACAACTCTGTTTGCTGGCCTTGATTTCTTCTTCCTCATTTTCTAGTGTGTCCTGCCATGGCTTAAAAGTTGTTTCTAATATAAACCCTAGGATGTAATTAAGCTCTGATTATTTGGAGGGGGAAATCTGAATAGCTAAGAAAATTGAAAGATGGCAGACAAAATTGAACAGGGAGGGATAAAAGAAGGTTCTGGGATCTTCCAGCAACCTACTTTATTGGAACTCTCTTAATGTTAATAAAAACTGATCCTAATAAACCCTCTTGTAGAGTATTTCTATAATAAAACTCTTGATAGCAGTCTTATTCTAGTATAATTGTTATACTAAAACTCTTACCAACAGCCGTATTCTAATCACATAACACTAAATTTGTTTTTTATGTTAGTTTTGTTTATCATTGAAGATGTCCAATGAATATGAGATATTGGGGATCAATTTGGGTTATAAGTTAATTCAAGCTGTAGCACAAGCCAGAGAGAATTGATCTATGCTAGTGGATGAATCGTTGTTTTGGTATAAACTCTGTTGTTAAAATATATGCAAAGATTCCTCATCCCAGGCATGGGTTATTAATCTTCTTAAAATAATTTCCACTAGCTCCTAGCCCTTCTGATAAAGAAGGCTACCAATGAGCTGAAAGTTGCTCTTTCTTTTAGATTTTCTGGTTGTAACCAGTTCTATGTATTTCTGTTGTGTAGAGTGTCATACTAGTCGTACTAGCAACCTTTTATTTTTTTTCTGTTTCGCCTTATGTCTGACCTTGTTATCATTCTCATGTATTGGACTATTGGTGGATATGCATTTATGAGTTAAAGGACCACACTAGATGGTTTTAGTCTTACTGTGGTTCTCCTTGTTTCAGAAAGACCAGTTCTGTACTCTGGAAGTAGTGATTCAGCCTGGAGGAATTTCAGACTTCCCCATCAGGTATTCTTCCATCCCATACTTCTCCACCTCTTGTTGTTGTTGTTGTAAATCTCACGTAATCTTTCCTTGTGCATTTGTCTTGATTTTTCCTCAGATGATGTCCCCAACAAACACTACTGGACCTTCATCTGGCTCACAGATGGATTTCTTAGCTGAACTTCGTGGTGCAATTCGAAATGCCAATACAGACAACTAACTACGGACAAAGTGTGGCGTATGCGGATTGCGGATGTGGACTTATGAAGTACTTTATGAACTTTGCACTCAAAGTACCTCTTGTATGTGTTCATTAGTTACTCAAATCAAACGTTACTTATTTGGGCCATGATGTTATCTAGTGTAAAACATGGTCCATGGCATCTGCTCCTTGGACATGTAATTTAGATGAAAATGTTATGAATGTTATATTACTTTGGAATTCCGTTTTGTTCTTGTAAAACTGAGGTTCTCATCATCATGTGTGCTTCTAGGAACTCGGAAATTAAAGCTGTAATGCCATTCTTAACCATCTTTTATTACAGCTTGATGATTTACGTACAAGTAGTTTTTTTTCCTAACAGAAATGAATTGGAAAATTTTGTATGCGAATGAGCAGTTACATGACGATATTTATATGGTATATAACATCATTCTTTCCAGACAGGAATAATTCCTTGGGCTGCCAAACGCTTTTCGACCCAGAACACTACATGCCTTGCTGTAATTTTCTTCTCATCAACGAGGAAAGGCTCCACAGTGCTTGCTCCTGAGCCATATGAACACAAGGAGAAACCTTTTGGACCTATGAAAACAGGGGGGGGGGGGTGAATCATCAGATCACTACTGCAGTAATGGAAATTTTAGTTTTCAGTTTACCCAAATTGTATTACCTGTAAGGACTCCGTCAGGGAAGAATGCCCAGAACCAGTAGGGACACCCCTCCTTCAGGAACGAACCTTCCAACTGTCCAAGTTTGAAGATATTAATAAACCACATCAGATAAGTTTTGGAGTGAAAATGGAGCAGAAAGAAACCTTGTTGTCTTGGAAAGTGAGTTCGATTTCAGAGATATCATCCTGAGTTTCAAGTATTGTTTTCAATGAAGGGATGACATCCTCCACCATCAACTCCGGCAATGGTTTAGCAGGAGCCTTTGCAGCTGGTTTGGGTTTTGGTGCTGCCGCCTTCACTTCCTCCTTATCACCACCACCAGTGGCGGCGGCTGATTGTTTCGCTTCAGCAGGAGTGGTTGCGTTTGTTCCAGCTGTGGCTATTTAGCAGAAAAGCAACACATCAAGTTCAGAAGGATTTTCACATGCACGTATAAGAATGGAAAAACTACCTGTAGGAGTAGAAGATTCTTGAACGGCGGAACAGGCGACACATCCGCGGGAAATAACCGATTTCCCGACCACAACCTGCAGATAAAAAGGAAGTTAAGATTCGAACTCTAAAGGAACTGAATAGCACTTGTTTAACTCATAGAATATAGTAATAAAGTACCATTGAGAGTGTGGAAGGTAATGAAGAGGAGGTGAGTCTGGAGCTGGAACTGAGATATGAAGTAGAAGATGGAAAGCTTGAGAAGCCAATTGGTGTTGCTCCCAATATCGCCATTTTCATACTTGAGAATTTTTTTTTTTATTCCTGTGCTAGTTTTTGTTCAGTCATCAAACATTTCTGGCTTCTTCTTTTTTTCTTAGTTTATTTTGAGGCAGAGGAAGGAAACATTGGTGAGCATACAATACAATAGAAGAAGAAAACTGATCAATACAAGAGAGTTTCCTGATCCACACAAGGTTTAGGAGAATATACACCACTGGTTTCTTCAAATTTATTTTTTGTCAAAAAAATGGAATATGGGTGCAAATTGGTGGTCCAATCACAATTGACAACCCTATCCCCCAGAAATAGGAAAATAGCATTACTTCTTTTTGGCTTTTTCCTTTATACCACAAAGTTCCCTATGGGTTTGTAAAATTATCAAGTTTATGCTATTTTGATAAGAAAACAATGAGGAAATGGGAAGTTAATTTCTGATATTGAAGCCCTTATCTCCTAGGGTGTCTTCTTCGCAAAACAAACCTTCGACATTCCAATTGGGGTCAAAATGTTGTATCAATGCTGTTAAGGGTGAGCATTCAAAGTTCCAACAAGTTGAGTCCAGTTAAAACAAATTGATGAATTTTGTTTTATAACTCAAATTTTATTTGCAACTTTTTCGAGTAATGTTTATAAAATTTGAGTCGAGACGTTCGAGTTTCTGTTCAAATTTAATTGTTAACATTTATAATGTTATGACACTAATTGATTCTAATTTAAATGACTTTCTATAATCATATATGATATACATATATATCACTTCGTGTTTTTTTTTCATATGCAATATGCATTTATTAGGCAGAGTTGAGAGGCTCGACTCGAATTTAAAAATCAATCTACTAATTGCTTATTCAAAGTTCGATTTTATAACTCAAACTTTATTTAGAATTTTTTCGATTCAATTCGAGTCAATTTGAAATGAATTTTTTCGTGTTGAGTTAAAAATTTTATTTTTCAAATCAAATCGAGTTTTATTCACCCGTTGATGGCTGTTGGAGCCACAACCAACTATTTTATCCCCTTCCAATAGACTAGGAATTGACCTGTTTGATAAGTTATGAAACGGACGGTATAATAAGGTACTAACACAATATTTTATGTTAGGCATGTAAATTTTAATACCCGTTAAAATTATACAAAAACTTAAAAATTAAGAGAATGTGAAATTAAATTATTAATATAAAATCGTAAAAGATTATAAAATATATAAAAATTTAAGATTTTTAGAAGGTGCGACTTCCCTAACACCTCTCGATCGATAATGATTTAAGGAAACAAAAGTCCACATTATTGAGGTGATAAAGACATTCGATATTAGTTAAAATTTTTCTTTCCGCAAATCGAATCATCACTAACAACACGTTGAATACTATAACAATTACTCTCACATTTTTCATCTCCTATTTTTCTTCTTCCACTTCCACACAAATATGTAATTGACTGCATTCATTCAAAAGATTTTAGCTTTGGTGTATCAGCTTCTTCCTTTATTTCCTGGAGCCGTTTTCGATGTTCCGAATATTGGTGATACAATGGTGTTTAGAAAACTAAAGCTCCCGAATACCAAATGGAACCTCAAGTACTTGTAAAACCCAACAACAATAAACGAAAATAGAATCCTAGAACCATCCAATAACATGTTTTGAGTAATCAGCTCCTTACTTACAGAAAAGCAATAAAGGAAAACGAAATATGTGTGAAGGCTGCTAAGGGTCTACACCACAAGCCAACAAGAGGGTGATGCTGCCAAGGAGACCAGCTCGAGCCATGATGCAAGGAATGTTCAGGCTCTGCGTAAAGAGACCAGAGAGAGAAGAATGCCACGTGGTCTAGCTGATTTTTTTGTTACTAAGTGAGTATAAATAGTATGTTTCTGTAAAGAAAAAGGCATGAAAAATTCTCCTATCTTAATCTATCTTCTCCCATTTCTCCATCCCTTTTGTGTTCTTAATCTAAAATCACAACAATTGGTGCTTTTGTTGAGTTTCAAGTGTGGTGAATCATTCTGAATCCATTAAGGCTCTCCAAGACACTACTACCCGTCATGAACAGATCCTCAGCTCACTCCAGAAACATGTAGAAGAGCAGAACTTGGCTAATGAACGCGATTTCCAGGAGGTTATGCGCAAGCTAACGACGATATTTAACTAATTGGGACAAGCAAGTGGGTCACAACCCGAGCCGTTGGTTGGTGAACCCATACCCATCCGAGCTGTGGAGCCCGATAATCACAACCGAAATGTTTGTAAAGTGGTGGAGAAATTTGATTTTAGGGGATAGTTGTGGAAGCAAAAAGATAGAAAAACTAGACATAAGGATTTAAAGTGGTTCGACTTTTAAACAAAAATTTAGTCCAAAACTTGTGAAAACATCAAATTGCCTTTGTTCACTTATTATATCAAAAATTTGGCTACTTTAAAACCTTTTAAACACTTCCAAAACCTTATGAAAACATCTCAATCTTATTTTCAAGTTGTATGGACTTAAAATTATTTTTGAAATCTTTTCAATTTAGCCCAAAACTATTTTTCAATTATTATATCAAAGCAAATATCCTAACACGAGCCAAGGCCAAAATGAAGGAAGAGACGGATGATGTATTTTTGTTTCCCCCAAAACTTGTGAACGTCAAATTGCCTTTGTTCACCGGCAAGGATCCCGAGGAATAGATCGCCACAGCTCAAGATTTCTTTGATTTTTATGTATGGAAGACCACCCCAGAGTAACAATGGCTTCGTTTAGAATGGAAGGCGTGGCAAAGAAATGGTTCCAGTGAATGTAACGACGACGCCAACTCACTGGTTGGAATTATCTGGTCGAAGCGATCCGACGAAAGTTTTTGGTGACGGAGATCGAGTCACCAAAGGGTCAACTGACAAAGCTTTTATAAACCAATTCGGTGGAGGACTACAAGACCAAGTTTGAGGATCTCTCCCTTCGAACCACTACTCTTTCAGAAGTTTTCATGACTCAATGCTTAATTTTCGGGCTGCGTCCTGGCCTTAAACATGATGTGCTAGCCCACCGGCCTGTTTTCATGACGGAGGCCATTGCCTTAGCCTATTTTCACGAAGCTAAGAAATGGTTGGGCCACGAAACTAGGTGCAAGTTGCCTCCACTTCTGCCCACTCCGCCCGTTAATCAAAATAGACCACGAGGTATGCCAGTCAAACCTCCCCTCTTGACATTTCTGATAAGCCACAAAACCCTAATCAGCTGCGACGACTCTCGACAAGCACAGACACGCTGCACAAAGGGGCTATGTTACTATTCTGATGAGAAGTTGGTTCCGGGTCACAAGTGCAAGGACTCCCACTTTTTCCTACTCGGCGATAACCTGGAGGAAAGAAACTTGGACCCTGAAGAGAGGGGACATGAAGGTTTGAAGGAATCAGTTGACTTAAGTAAAGAGCAACCATTGGTTTCTTTTAATGCTCAAACTCCCAATACTTTATAGGTCGAAGGGAAGGTGGTGCACATTCTAATAGATGGGAAAGCACCCACAATTTCATTCAATCTCGAGTAGCATAGCACATGGGTTTGCAATTAACCGTTGCGCCAAACTTCAAAGTTTTGGTTGGAAATAGAGAGCGATTAAAGAATGAAGGGTGTGTGCAGGAATTAAAAGTGCAGGTTTAGGGGACAGAGTTGATCGTTGATTTCTAAGTTCTTCCTCTTGAGAGCACTAAAGTTGTGTTGGGGTTGGCATGGATGGCCAAACTGGGACTAGTCACTATGAATTTTTTAAGTCTGGCCTTTGAATTCCAGTTAGGTAATCGAAAACATTGCTGGCAAGGCCCGCAACCAGTGCAAATACAATCCCTTCGCAGAATGACCGGCACTGGGGCAGTTGTTGAATTCTTCTGACGAGGTAGAGGAACACTAGGATATCAGGAATTTATTGGAGGAGTTCAAGGGAGTGTTTGTACAGGCACAAGGGTTACCTCCAGCAAAGGCCACTGATCACGCAATCCATCTCGACACGGCCAACAAACTACTAAATGTGAGGCCCTATCGATATCCCCACTTTCACAAGTGTGAGATTGAACGACAGGTTGGCCAAATGCTCGAAAATCAGCAAATTCGAAGGAGTAATAGCCCATTCTCTACGTCTGCCTTGCTGGTAAAAAAGAAAGACCACACTTGGAGTTTCTGCGTGGATTACCGAGCCCTCAATGCGATCACGATACGAGATAAGTTTCCAATTTCGACTGCTGATGAATTGGGTGAATCGTAGTTCTTTTCCAAACTTTATTTGTTGGCAAGGTATCACCAGATACGTGTGAAAGCTGAAGATGTGCCCAAGAATGCTTTCCGCACTCATAAGGGTCATTATGAATTTCTCGTAATGCCGTTCGGTTTGACAAATGTGCCTTCGACATTCCAAGCTACAATGAACGAGATCTTCTGACCTTTTCTGTGGAAATTTTTCCTAGTGTTCCTGGACGACATTCTTATTTTCAGCAAAAGTTGGGCAGAGCATCTAGCTCATTTACGACTTGTGTTGCTTAAATTTCAAGAGCATAGTCTTGTGGCTAAGAGATCGAAGTGTTCCTTTGGCCAAGAAAAGGTTGAATATTTGAGGCATATTGTCTCTCGTGAAGGATTGGCTGTTGATTCGAGCAAGGTGGATGCAATTAGAAATTGGCTAGTATCTACTACGATAAAGGAGGTGCAAGGTTTCTTCGGTCTCACAGGTTACTATCGCCGATTCATAAAAGGATTCGCCAATATTGCTGCGAAAGGAGGAGAAGTTTGAATGGGGTGAAAAGGCTCAAGGGGCTTTTGAGCGTTTGAAGACTTGCCTCTGCTCGACACTAATTTTGGGGCTGCCGAACTTTGCAAAAGATTTTGTGATTTAAAATAATGCTTCAGGGGTGGGAATTGGTGACGTATTAATCCTAGACAATTGTCCCTTAGCCTACTATAGCCAGAAATTGAGTACCAAGATGCAAGGAGCCTTTACCTACCATAGGGAGATGACGCGATCACTCAGGCAGTCGGTAAGTGGCGGCAATGTCTTGTGGGGAGAAGATTCATTGTCATCACGAATCAGAAATCCCTACATGAGTTAACGCAGCAACGATGGTTAGCCAAGCTGATCGAATATGATTTTGAGATAAGATATTGTCCAGGAAAATTGAATATGGTGGCGGATGCACTGTCGCGAGAACCAAGCGCGGGTTTTATGGCTCTCACTCGACCTATGTTTGGGATAATAAAAGACATTCGAGTTGTGAGCCGACATGACCAGGAACTTCTCAAAATCAGGAACCAGATTCAGAGTGGAGATTTTGGAGATCAAGGGTACCAAGTGCAGGATGGTTTAGTCTTATTCCAAGGTCTCATAATGGTTCCAAATGAGATAGCTTTATGTTCTTTATTGCTTCGAGAATTTCACAATTCCAAATGAGATAGCTGCAAACTTTTTCTTGAAAGGTATGCGCAAAAATGTGCAAAGGTTTCTTAGCGAATATCAGATTTGCGAGCGGATGAAGAGCGAAAGTTTGGCCCTCTTACAACCATTGTCGATTCCCATCCAAGTTTTCGTAGACATATCTCTATACTTTATCACAGGGCTGCCCAAGTCCAATGGAAAGGAAGTTATCCTCGTAGTGGTCGACGTCTCACCAAATACGGTCATTTTTTTCTTTACCAAGACACTACGATAGCAAATGCATTGCTGAGGTGCTGGTCCAGGGCATAATCAAGCTACACGGTGTGCCTCGGTCAATGGTGAATGATCGCGATCCTATTTATAAGCGAAGTGTGGACTGAGATAGCGAGGTTGCAAGGCACTGAGTTGTGCATGAGTTCCACCTATCACCCACAAACCGATGGGCAAGCGGAGGCATTAAACCTCTGTCTAGAGATGTATCTACGATGCATGACTGGTGATGAACCGAGCAAATGAGAAGGATTCTTAGTGTGGGCAGAATATTAGTACAACAAGGCTTACCAAACATCGGCAGGGATGACACTGTTCCGCACGTTATATGGACGCAATCCTCCGACCATGCTCACTTATGTAGAAGAAGGTTCGGCTAATGAACTGGTTGACAAGGAAATGCAAGACCAAGATGCTATACTTAAAGAGTTGAAACATAATTTATTACAGGCTCAAGTGAGGATGAAAAATCAGGTTGATCAACGTGGTCGGGAATTAGAGTTCGAGGAGGGAGATTGGGTATTCATTCGCCTACAATAGTATCTACAACTCTCATTTCGACTGCACAAACAACAGAAGATTAGTCCTCTTTTCTTGGGCCATACAAAGTGTTGAAACGTATGGGAACTGTTGCGTACCATCTAAAGTTACACGACTCCACACGCATTCATCCGATCTTCCATATTTCTCAACTGAAGTTGTGAATGGGCCACCCCCTCTCCCTTTGCTTATTGATCGCAACGAGATTGGAGCTGCAACTATGCCGATCCTCAAGGACAAGGTTCCTTTTGAAGGAGATGGTAATGTCAAGGTTGCTAAGGGTCTACACCACAAGACACTCACCGCATGCTAACAGGAGGGTGATGCTTCTTAATCTGAAATCACAACAATGTGGACCTGCTAATTATAAGGAATATTTAACTAAAATTATTAATCAATAGGAAATTCACAATTTTCTCAAATCAAATTCTGCAATAGTAGAGCACATTACACTCCCACATATGTCTCAGACATGCGACTCCCCATTTGCTCACCTCAACAAGTGAACGCAAAACATTTCAGCTACAAGGGATAACAAGTACAAACCTAAAATATCCAACAATAAGAACAAGAAAATGGAGCTCCTTCAGCCACAAATGCTGATCACACATTTTATTCCTTCAAGTTTGCTGTCTACGACTACATCAATGAAGTGAGATTTTTACTGCTAAGACAAGGACCTGCAACATTTCCTTTTCCTACCACGAAGAAAGATTGGTAGAAAATGGTTGCCATTTAACCGACTTATACAAGTTTTGCATTAAAAAAAAAAAAAAACTTGATTTCCCTGCATATGTATGAACCTAACTCTGTACAACATCTAAATAGGCTCAGATTACCTAAGCAAACGGACATTCTAAACTGAAAATTTAGTCAAAACTCTCTGCTCTGTACAGTCTCATCCTTTGAAATCAAAGATGAAAAGTCAGAATGATAACCGTGGTGGGTTCAGTAATTTGAAGAGCAAAGAGAAAATAAGAAAGTCAAATGCCTTGTACAACCAAATGTGCTCCCCATTTGTATGATCCCTGAAAACAGCTGGCTTTATCATGTTGGTGCTCTTCTATCTGAAATATGCCAAAGAAAGAACATATTAATTTTAGAATATACAAAAAACACTAATCTGCCAAAGGATCTGTAATGAAAGAGCATACACAAAGATTCCATGTGATTTTCGTAAACTTGTATATCAACTACTTGTAGTTAAGAAATTAGAACGCTTAACGACCACATTCTACATATCATAATTGAATCTTCATCCATATAAACAAAACAATCTATATGGTGAATAGAAAAAAACAGGATGCTCAACTTTAGAGGCGGCAATTGGGTTTTGGGGGGGGTTTGGGTTGGTTCTGGTCTGGTTATTTCGGGTTCTGGTTGTTTCAGTTTCAGATCTTTCTCGGGTCCGAGTCTTTCAAGTTCAGGTTTGTTTAACATTATATTATATGTAATATTTTCAACATTTAAATGTATACATATATATAAACATATACATTTAATAAACAAATTCATATAATTATAAATAATTTCGTTTGATGCTACATATAATAATAGTGAATTACATATTTTTTTATCAAGATTCATTTTTTATTAGTTGTTTAGTGCTTTTACTTCTTCCATTTAAAACATATTTAATGTATTTTTTACTTCTATATTTTTCTTTTCTTTTTTATCAATTGTGGATCAAAGATGTTCCTTGATAATTATATAAATATTTGAATATTTGATAATACATAAATATTTGTTATATCTAAATCATCTAAACCAAGAATTAAATGATCCAATGTAATGTAACTTTAAGATCCAAGAATATTGCCAATGAAATGCTATTACAAAAATTACATACTAACACCAGTAGCAAAGAGCTTTTGTGTTTTTGTGTGATAATAGTAATCTCACTATCTACAAATTTATTATTTCATCAGTACAAAATATATAATTAATTTATTAAAAATATTAGTGTAAATTATATATGTAATATAACTAATTTATTAAAATATATTACAATAAATTTAATAATTAAAGCTTTAAAAATAATAATAATTACAATTAGATATATTATTTTTAGTATTAAATTCGGGTTGAGGTTCATGTTAGGCTCAGTTCAGGGGTTTTTTGAGTTTGGATTTTTTGGGGTTCAGAACTTTTTAGGTTTGATTTTTTAATTCGGGGCTTTTGGGCTCAGATTTTCAGGTCGAGTTTTCGGGCTTGGGCTCCTTTTTGTCAACTTCGATAACCAGAACACCACACATGTAAATAAAATTTGTAGATAAAGAAGGAATATTACCTGAACTGGTCCCATTTTCAGAATGAACCTTTTTCAAATAAGATGCAATGAACTCATCCAACTTCATCAACCAGAGTGCAAGTGCAGATGATGTTTGGGGCATTGTTGGAAAGAACGCTATGATTTCTTCAATAACAGTACAATCCCCTTGTTCAATATGGAATTGATTCAACCAATTCTCATTAATTGCTGCAACAAAATCAGCAACAACCTGCAAACATGATTTGAGACAGTGAATTTTACAATTAGTGATATTAAAAACATTTACCACCCTACTTCAAGTTCTTCAAAAAAAAAAAACCACCCTACGTCAAGAACAAATCTAAGCATGTAATTACAAAAAACACTACCTGCAAAAGCTCAGACAAAGACGATGTCCGTCGTAACCGTTTGACCCACAACCTGTGAGCAGACTTTGTCCAAGCACCCACTAAAGCATCTTTAGGCATAAATGACTGCACAATATGTAAGGAAAAGAAATAAATACAATGATTAAATAAAAATAACTGCATAAAGTTTGTTCTCCTTTTAAATACTTTACATATATAAATGAATTATACACAATACTCATATGGTCTACTACAGAAAGTAAAGATACAATGGACTTCTCATGAAGCCAGACATTTAAAAATACATAATTTTGTTTATAAACATTAAACAATTTGCTCCCTTACATAGCTTAAGTGTGTTTCAAAGATAAGTATCATCATAATGCACTAAGTCATAATCATCTACTAGCTATGTTCACCACCATCGTCACAAAAAGTTAAATGGAGACTTCATTACCCATTTTATTTCTTGTGAAGAGAGTTGGCACTATCATTTTTTAATATTTAAGTACAACTAACAAAGCATATAAACAAACCAAAAAACCAATGAGACACTAAAGTATGAGTTCTATGTGCCCTGACCAACAGTCCTTGGCAAAAAATGATGGTAAAAGAAGATGAGCAGGCAAATGCGGGATGTATGGAATTTAGGCTGGTGCCTGTGATATTTGTTTTCATATGAAAATGTAATATATGATTTAGTTTTATAAAGAAAGAAAGGTAGCAAGAGTAGACAAAAGGCAATAAAGAAATGAAATGCACCTCGATTGCATGGACTGCAGCTTTCAGCGACTGCAATTGTGATGGTAGGACTTTGAAATTTGGAAAAGTACCATTGTCTCCTTTTTCTCTGCACGTAGCCACATGAATGGCATACCTTTCTTCTAGATCAAAATCAATCTCAAATGTGGTATGGCAAATCCTACAATGCTTCTCGTCTCTCCAGTACAAATCATGACAACTCTCACACCTGGTAAGCGAATCAAGATATGAATGCTTTTTGTGTTTTACAGCATTAAGGTTCAAGTAAAAGTAATCCCATATCCACACATCAAATTCTTGAAGATGTCTCCACATTTGTTTTTGTTCTTCTCCCTTCTTCCCAGTTTGAAGAACTATAGCACTGTATGAGGTTAAGGATTCATTCACGACAACAGTCAAGCTTAGGTTGTCAACATCAGAAACAGGAGAACAACTGTCTTCTCTTATTACATCCATCTCAGATGAATCAGATTGCACGTGTCTGATTTCTGCATTACATAAGTGTCTGCTTGACATTTCTTTACATAGTGAAGTTTCCCGCTTCTCTAAGGATTCAATAAGAAGAGCTTCACGTTTACCCCTGTCATCCAAAATGACCAACAAGGCCCGCAATGCCTGCACGACGATAAGAGACAAACAAATAATAAAGGTAAAAAGTTTGTCAACACGAGAACAATCACTCTATTGTGATATTGTCTGCAAAAGGAAAAATGAAAACAACTCTAAATTTTCTTTCAGGTTAAGTATCTTTTTTGGGATAAAGAGTTCACTTTATAATGAAAAGAAATGTTCTGAATAAAGAAATGAGAAGGACAAATTTTAACCAATAGTACAACAAATGAAGAAAATGACATCCAAGATGATAAGATGGGAGGGTTAGTGGGTTACCTCTTCAGTGTCTATGACTTCCCAATGACCATCTTCAGAAGATTCGAAGTAAATCCTCCTATGCCCAGGGTCATATCCATTACAAGGGCCCAAGAAAAGCCAATATCTGTTGTACCTACGATCAG
This sequence comes from Hibiscus tridactylites, assembly GCA_958450335.1. Classification (NCBI taxonomy): domain Eukaryota; kingdom Viridiplantae; phylum Streptophyta; class Magnoliopsida; order Malvales; family Malvaceae; genus Hibiscus; species Hibiscus tridactylites. The sequence goes on along the minus strand of OY288276.1, from coordinate 15,010,381 downwards.
AGCCCAAAAATATAGATTGCATTGGGTGTACAAAATCTCCTACTTCAGTTTGTTTTGCATCCTTTCCACTGCTAGAACATTTCTCTTTTTCAAAAAACTTTGTAATTGACGATGAGTCAACCGGGAAAGAGTCTGATGATGTGTGTGGTTCTTGTCCACCATAGACCCAAGATGGCCTAGGAAAATTCTGTCGGATTGATGAGGCTCTCTTAATTTTTGCTCCAGAACCATGTCGAGGGATGCTGGGAATAAACTCAACAATGGCTTTACCAGGATTCTGAAAAATCAAATAATGACTAAAATGAGAAACTATCAGGTATGGAACTACGGAAAAATCATAACTTCATAGCAGAGTAAGATGAGAATGAATACCTACAACCCTCTAAATACTAGGAAGTAAAAGAAAGCAGTCAGTAGTTTATATTTGATGTACATATTTTATCCAAAATAATCATCAAACAGGTCATGGATCTTCAAGGAAAAGAAAAGAAAAAAAGATCCATAAAAAGAATTAGTGACCATAAAAGCAACATCCCAAACAAGGGAGCAGAAGAAGATCTTTTTCAATTTTTATTCTCTTATTTGTTTGTTTGTTTGTTTGTTTCAATTTTATGGGGGTGAAGAGGCGAGGAAGAAAGGGAAAGGGGGTGTCAACTTGGCCGAATGAAACTGGTTTACCTCCATTCGGATACTGGAACCAGCGCTAAGAAGATCAATCAAAGCCACTAATGCATTCAGCTTCTCTTCAATGCTCAAGTCAAAATATTCACCTTCCATAAGTCCTAGCAACCACAACTCTCCTGGATGACTTTCATCAATTTCAGTAGAGACTGTCAGCATGTTATTTTTACTTTTATGACACTTATCATGTTTTATTTTCCTTTGATAGTAATTTTCTGAGTCACACTCAGAATCATCACTGCTGTCATCAGAGTTATCGTCAACACTTCCAGAATCCTCAGTATCAGAATGACAATCGTTGCTGTCCTTTGCAACAGAACTACAGCGCAGACGATAAGCAGATGATGAAATCTTTTCAAATAAAGTAATATCACTTGAAAGAGATGAACATATTAATTCTTCAAGTTCCTCCGTCGAGCTAGTGAGATTCAATTCAGTAACCTTCAAAAGATTAAAAAGATATATCGATCACTGAAACAAGGTCATAATAGTGACTACAATGAGGATTTCAACTCAGATGGTTTCTGCAACAGAATTTTTTCATTTTTAAAATATATATGCATAAAGATCCTAGTCTTACCGGCAGAGACAAAGCCAAGTCTGAAACTTTTAGCCCATTATTTCCTCTTTCTGACAAAATTTTAAACAGCTCACATTTTAAACTACCAGGGCGTAGGCCAAACCTCACCATGAGGTTCATTTCCTGTATTTTAGGAAAGAAGATTAAATATAAAAATGACATGTTTCACATATAACCAAAGATCTCAGGGCCACAAGGAACTCCAAAGAAGTTCGAATCTGAGACTAGCCATATATATAATAATATAATACATAAAAAATAACGTACTCATACCTTGCTAAGAGCTTCCCCGCGCAATAGACCTTGTTTTGAACCAAAGCCAGCTGCAACTAAAACTTGGCGTAATATTTCTGTCCATGTCAGAGGGTTCAAGGATGCCTTCCAGAACTCGACCACAAACTCTTGGTTCTCTACCTGATAAAAGGAAAACAATCACATACATTTTTTTTTATCAAGGACATAGAGCTCCAAGAACTTCTGACAATTCAATACCTCAACATCCTAGGATTTTTAGGAAAGAATACAACCGTCAAAAAATATCTTTACCAAGATTCCAGTGATACATCCGTGTACAATTCTGGGAAGCATTACAACTGCGTTCCACAACTAACACGTGCATTTCCCTTATTATATTTTCCCTTTTGCATATGTATGTACTTTGCTAAGAGCCTAAGACAAACATGTCCACTTAAAATGCCCAGGGCTTTGGTTTGATGATTCATTTAAGCTGTACTATGGTTAAAGCACAGGAAGGAACAAAATCAGAATACCAGGCCCAGCCAAGACATTGAATGCACATCAACCTAACATATTATCTTTTGCAACTTGACCAACATGCTTAGTAAACAGATAAACAGAAACAATTCGTTGGCAACTCAGAAAAAGGGTTAGCCTGTCTTCAACTCATTCTTGATCGAGGCCCCAAAGTCTTGAAGTGAAATACAAGTCCAGCAACAAGATTCCTTAAAAAAATGGATCTTGTCTGACAAGTGCTTCCTTTTTAATGGATCTATTTTCTAGTCAAATAACTACCCAATCCAGCCTTGTTTTTGGGTCTACCACTTTGAAACACTTTCCAAAAGGATTATAAATAGCATTATCTCTGTAAATGGGAAGAAATCTAAAAATAATGTCTAGGGCTTGCTTATCCTATTCATACCCTAGGAACCAACCAGACCACCTAAGTAATACAGCACATTATTAAAACAAATCAGAGAAGGCAGATATCCCACACAAGAACAACAATTGGAAGCAAGCATTTATGTAAATCTGCATGATCATGACTCACCGACTGAAGAAGAGCAAGAAACTTGCAAGACAAGCTAAAATGAGGCAAAAGTGCACCACTCAACTCCGATTGGACATCAGATAAAAGAAGCTTGAGAAGGGCAACATGAATTTTACCAAGTAACAAGGAATCCTGAGATGGATATATATGTTTAGAAGGACAAAAAAATGAGAAAATCAATATAAGCCAAGTTAAGAACTCCAGAGTATACTGCACAATATAGATGAGAGGTAACCTTGTCATGAAATGCTTGAGCAAACTCATCAAGTGTAAATGAGCATATGTCAAGTGTTACTGAATAGGTATACAAGAAATGGAAAACCTTCAAAAAAAATTCAAACAATATTCAAGCAACATAATTAAGAAAAATAAAGGAACAGGACTCATAACGTGCTGCCATAATATTGAATGAAGAACAACATTAACGAACTTTAGGCTTAGCAGGCACCTTAAACAGTTTTTTGACAGTTTCAGGAGATGAATCCCACGGTTGCATACTGAATGGTTGCTTCATCTTAACCGAATTTGGTGGAAACTTCGCCAGCAAATCTGAGAAACCATAAAATATTCTTTACAGAACTCCAAAGAAAATTACCTTATATATGCACTTAATATAAATGTTACACATAAGATGTAAAAAATTGCTCAAGTATTCTTAGAATAATAAAATACTAAACCAGACAACCTTTGCAAAGGGAGCAACCAAGAAATCCGCTTGTACCAAGATGATCCACACATGTTAATGGATTTGGTCCAGCTTGTAACTCCCTCAACTCCAATTCTTCATCATCAACTAGCATTGCGAGTTGATCAAGGCGTTCATTAGATATAGTCCCATCCAAAGCAAGTTCACATTTTTCTTTGCGTGGTTGCCTCTGATTGTCATTTATGTTAGATTGCACCTGGCACAAAACAGGCAAGTGAACATTAATACAGCAGTTATAGAGAAGTTATGATTAAAACACAAAGATGCAATAGAAATGACCATAAGTACCTCACTCCTCTTAACGGAGGACCTCTTCTTTTCCTGTAACTTCTTTTCCAAACTTCTCTGTTTCTGAAATTGCAAGTTAATGTCAGCATATTTATTACACAAGACCGTTAAGAAAAATCTAGGAAATGATCAATCAAAAGCATAATCACGGTGTTTTCTGGGAATAATTATAAATAAATAAAAGGCTTCGGCTTACTAAGAACATTAAAAGAAAGAAGTCAACATAAAATCTTGCGATTGAAATAATTAATAGCCAACCATTTGAGACACTAAAGGCTGCCGTCTTTTGTTCCGAGGTGGTTTCCTTCGCACTGCAGGGCTAGTTTGAGAAGGAGCACCAATTTCTCCATCAGAAAAATCAACACCAGTAGGAATATTTCCACCCTCAGGGTTCACAACCCTCCAAACTGTCATCAAACCTTTTCCAATACCATGTTTCTTCACTGGGGCTTTCTCATTAATGCTGTTCTGATGGTCCATGCCAGTAAACTCAAAAACCTTAAATACAAGAAGCAAAAGTAAAACAAATAAGAAAACAGAAGTCGGAATTGGAGATGAACATCTTGAAAACATTCTTCATACCTTTCTCCTTTTGGCTATTCCTCTTTCGCACTCTTGATCAGCAAGGTAAGACACTTTCGAACCTAAATATAGTAATTATGAGCAAGTCCATAAAGACATCAAAATACAGCGTGAACAGCCAAGAATACTAGAAAAGGCAAAAATCAAATTATAACAAGCTATGTTATTCCAACCTTCCATGTTAGATAAGACCCTTGTCACACTCACAGACACTTATCCAACATGTTACTGAAGTAAACATGCATATGGAATCTTTACCTTCCAAATAGAAAACTTAAAAATAATTGAAACACACCAATGTTGAATAAAAAAAATCCATATGCCTAACACTTGCTCCCAAGTCTAAGCTATATAGATTAAGATAAAAACAGAAACAATACGAAAAAAATATATTTAAAAAATCCACTAGTTAGGAGTTAGGACTGTATTTCACCAGTTATATGTAGTGTTAACAAGATGAATTACATTTTTATCTTAGCAAAATGGAAACCTTGAAAATTTTCAATGGATGAGCACCAGATATGGAATGAGGTTTCCAACAGAATTTTGATTATCAGCAAAACCACAAAATCAAGGCACCAAACAAATGAAAACTTTTTTTATGAAAAAAAATAACAACACTTGTTAATAGAATCAATAACCGCTAAGGCCATACAAGCTTCCGGCAGCGTACCTTTGCAGTGGGAAAAGGCCTGGGAAGGAAGAGAGTCGAATCCCACACCAAGCGGAGGACCATCCTTGCGAAATACCTTCTTTAGAATGTACTGAGCAGGCAACAAATCCTGAGGAAGAAGTATTTTCTTCTTGTTCTTGCCAAAGCCGTCTGCAACTGAAGAAGTGCTTTTATGATTCTCACTGGCAGCAAAACTGTCCGTGGCATTCAGTTTTGTAGAAGCAGAGGATTTTTTCATCAAACGAAAAGGTAAAATAGTTATGTTATCCCTTTTCCTCTTATAGATAAACCATTGCTGGACCTGCTTCCGTGTTAGTCCTAAAGACACAGCATAGTCTTCCATCTCATCCTGCGTAGGATATCTTTTTTCTGCTTCACATGATATGAAAAATAGGGATAAGTAATCATATATTCATATCAGACAGCGAAAACAGCTATGAAAATCAATATTAAAGCCAAGTCTGATTTGAGAAGAATGTTTTTTAGCTTAAATTAAGAATATACTTTAAGAAACAATCTTAAGATGTCTATCAGAAAACTTAAACGAAACAAACAGCATTTTTAATCTTTAATACTAAAAGAGAAAAATATCCAGAGCCAAAAACACCTTTATATAAGCCGTCAAGTTCGTCAAGTTGAAGTTGCGATTTCCTCTTCATTTCCAACCACGTTCTCCTAGCCTTCAAACTGATTCCTCTAACTTAATTCAAATTCCAGAAAGCTGAAAACTCGAGCCAAAGTAAACATACTGCGAATTCCAAAAAAAAAAACATATCAAAGAATAATCATTCAATAATAGAATAAAGTGCAACCCCAAATACCCCCTCCACCTCAACCAAAGAAGAGGATAAGAGTAGAAAAGGATTAAAGGATTCCACCACCCAAAGCGGCTACTGAGTATTATCATCGTTTAAAAAAACATGTAAAAGAACAAATAGAAGATTTTTCGATGTCACCATCATCAGAAAAATGAAGAACAGAAAAAACACCCATTTTCCTGGAAACAAATTAGCTTCCAAATTCTGGGTTCAGTGCAGAGTAACTCCTGAGTATTAGAGTCCTCTCAAAGAACCAAAGATGGAAGAGAAAACAGTGAAGTGCAAGAGCACAAGTGGGTTTTCCAGTAGAATTACAGATAATAAACATAAAATTACAGGCATAAAGCTGACATTAAGAAATAGAAGAAGAAGAAGGGAACACTTACTTAGAAGGCAGGAAATGTGATAGAGATAGATTGAAGAAGATGAATCAGAAAGAAAGATGGAAGGTTGGGGTTGAGAGATGAAAAACAGCCAGAGATTTTAGAAAGAAAAAAAAAACCAGTAGGGTTTTGGGTTTTATCATATTTCTAGTTTTTCATTTTTAATAAATAAATAATTTACTCGTAAATATTATTGGGGGTGGGTTTTTCAGCTTGGCTTAATTACAAGATAAGTGCCCAAGTTATTTTTTTTAATAAGTATCTAAAGTATTTTTAATTAAAATAGGTATTAAATTTTTTTTAACTGAAATAGATGCTTAAAGTATTTTTTTTACTAAAATAAGTGTCTAAAATTTTATTTTAAACACATATTTTAGCTAAAAAAATATTTAAACACGTATCGTACAAAAAAACATATATCTGGCTCCGTAGCTTGTTTAGTCTTATGCTGAGCCCGCACTTACAGCTAAGGCCCGTTAGGCCCATGCCAAAACTCACTTCCTTGGCCTTTCAGTTATATTGAGATTTTTTTTGGTCCAAGTTGTTATTTTGGTTCCTAAACTTAAAGGTGGTGAACATGTGGATTTGGATCAGATTTGATTTCGATCTAGTTTGGGTTCAGCCTAGATTGGTCATGGACTCATATCGTTATTGGTTTGGATTTTTTCGGGCTCAATTCTTTGGGTGGTTCCAAGTAAGTTGAAGTTGTTCGTTTCAAAGAACAATGAAGAGAAGTAGTGTTAGTTTTGAGGGAGTGAAAAGGCGAAGCTTGATGAAATCTGAATCGTTGATCAAAGAGAAATACACCTGAAGCGTATAAGATCTTCTACACCCAAAAAGGGGGAATGTGACATGGAAATGGACAAATAGGTGGACAGTCCAATTAGCCAATAGCCATCCGTTGTCAATGCCCAATTTGTAACAAAATTAAAAGTTAAAAGTTTAATATCTATTGTAACTTTTAAAAAATTAATTACTGGGCCGAAAATTGACGGTAAAACAAACAAAAATTATTACCAAAATAAATAATTTAGTGACAACTTTACCCTTGTATGAATGGCTTTAACACTTTTGCTCACTAATGGCCCCACGCACAACATACTAGTGGATGAAACGACACGAACTGGAATTATCAAGGAAAAGAACTGAGGCCCAAAATAGGTATTTCAATCCAACATGGAAAAACAACAAAACAAAAACTTCGTTAATATAGGTATAAAGGCTTAAACTAAATACAAATCTTGCTAATGTATAAAAAAGAAAAAAAAAGGCAAATATGCTCGATTTGCTTAGCATACGGAAGAAACAAATGATATTATATGAATTATCCACCTCGGAGTATCCATCTCTCAAACAATCATACATATTTCCTTCTGACATCAAAATAACACTATTTGCCACAAACAAAACAAATATTATAAAAGAATTAACCCCTCGACGATAGAGCTGGACAATTCAGTGAATTATATAATCTACACTTAACCCGGAGATCCCAAATGTCCACGCCAAGTAGCTGGATGAAGATTTAATGTACAGCAACCTGAACAAAAGAAGAGTGTATCCCATGCGTACCTTAACCTTACATGCATTTGAAGCAGGCATCGTATGCCGTTCTTTAACAGTTTACTTAATGAGTCATCAATCCGAAGCAGGCAGCAGCAGCAGCTGGACAGTCGTGTATTCATTCAAACCCAATGCCTACTTTGACAAACGACAAATTTCTTTTAGCTACAAAGCCAACAATTTGAAACTCAGAAAAGCTCCTCCGAATTGAACTTGTTCCACGCTTCCTATTTACCATAGAGAAACAATTCAGCCTGAGAATCAAAACAAGATGGAAAATATATGCAGCAGTAATATGACATGAATATGCTAATACACAGATCACAATTTCAATTTCCCATCTAAGAAAATGCAACATAAAAATAACAATCAGTACAAATGAGGCTCTAATACTAAAATAGCACGTCATCCATAAAGTTCTTCAGGCAAAAAATGTGAAGTACCTTGAGCAAGTCAAAGACCTTCTCTGCAACATATTTCTGCTGAAGATTCGCACCTTTTTGCTGGACTTTATCAGGATGGATACAAAGAGTCGCCTTTCTGTAAGCCTTTTTAACTGCAGCAGCTGTTATTAAATCTGTCAAAGAAACAGGCTGCCAGCCACATTCAGGCCAAAGAACCTAATCATCAAAGAACAGGCACAGGCGATAAATGAGTTAAAATTTTCAAGAATTTTTTACTACAAGACATGCAAGCAAACAAAACTGATGAATAGAAACTACTATGGAATTTACAAAAGAGAAAATTTCCAAAATCACAGCAGCGGTCACATCACAACAAATTTAACAGATGGAACACAATTTAACCTTCAGATGAAGGGTGGAAAAGCCAAAGAAGTGCACGAAAGTAAAGCTTAATTCTCAAGCAGTTCAACTACTAGAAACACTACACATGTCCTCAAAATAAGTCTTTGCATGTCCAAGCACTTGTGAATGTCAAATTGTAATGCAAGTATTAGCAGGTCGTGCAGAAAAGAAAGAATTTTGCAAATGATGCCCATGCATCTACAAGGTTCTGCATCAGATGCTTACAGCACCATTGACATCCACCTACACCTAATCTTTCTTAAAGGGGTTCTAGAGAGTTTAATGCTCAATAAAGAAGTGCATGCCTGGCACAAGAAAAGTTCCTTCACTAGAACAACAAAACTGCAAGAGTAAGATGGTAATCATCATGAAGGGAAAATGCTTTGAAGATATGACAATGCTTCAGTTCCTTAATTTTAAAGGTCACTATTAAATCAGACGGTAAAGGTTACAAGTATTGGAGCTACATAAAATCAGTTTTGGGTTCTATATAAAATCAGCACCACATGCACAATGTATCCATTTAGCATAACAGCTGAGCAGAATATGTAAAAAGTTTGGCAGCTACACCTAACAACATATCTCATAATTTGCCTTAAAGTCCTCTACTACATGTACAGAAGATCTAAAAAAAGTAAAATATCAGACCGGTGGTATTTAGGAAATAAAATGAGAACAGGCAACTCAGCACAATATATAATAGAAAATAAGCACAGGGTCTGTTCCAACATAAAATACTGTACAAGAGAGCACAAACAAGATAAATGGTAGTAATAGGTAATAATAACATACATATTGCAGTGTTGACAGCAGAGCACGCAAATTTCCCTCTTTCCCAGCAGCCCATCTCTTGATCTCAACATCTAGTGTCTCACCAATCCTCTGAAACAACACCATGATCAATATTAGACAGGCAGTAATTACTACAATAACCTTGGTAGACGTATGCACTATGCATACACAAGTAGAAACCCAGTGATTTGCACATAACATATATTCTAATGCAGCATAATGCTTTCCAGACGGTAACTATTACTTTCAACACATAATGTGCGATTATATACATTCAATTACTTAAGCCGACTACTTTTCAAAAAAAAAAATACTTGAGCCAACTAAATCCAAATTAGCATACCATTTGGGTGCATCGCTTGTTGCGCAGGTCAGCATAATTTTAGGTTCAGATACGATTTTAAATCCCTAGTTCAAACTCAAACACTAACAATACTAGAGTAACAAAATTGGCACAAAGTATTGACCAGGTTTTAACCTATGAATAATACCACGGTTAGAAGTCTTAACAAATTATATAATAGAATTATATACAAATTTATCTTCTTTTTTCCCCTCATGCAAGTTTAATCCATAAATCAAAACCACCCATTTCCTTCATATGTTCATTATTATAAAAAACTGAAGAAATCATCCTAGAGTCAATTTTACAAATTAAATAGTGAATTGTGTGTACGATAAGAAGGCTAGGGCTAAGGCAAGAGTCCTTTATCGTAAGAAGAAGAAGAAAGATGATGAAAGAGAATAGAATAAACAATAATAAAAAAGAAGGAAAAAAAATACTGCATCCACTTACATGTCTCTCAGTTTGTTCCCTTTGCACTTGAAGGTCACGCTGATTTTTCTCAGCCAATGCTTTCGCCTGGATATGCAAACTCAATAGTAAACCAAGGCTAGCAAGCAGTACAGAATTAGACAGGAAGAAAAAGATAAATGAAATATGCAACAAGGAGCACATACCGCCCGCTCCTGAGTTCTTTGGTGGCGTTCCAACCTGGCTCTTCTCCTTTCTTCAGTTTCCCCATCAACCTCTTGGAATTCTCCAGACGAAGATGCAGCAGCTTTAGCAACAAAGTAGCTTAGTCAATTACTACTACAGAGAAGAACAAACGTGGCATTAAAAATTACAAAAATCATTCTCTCTCTAATTTCCAAGTACCTCCAAAAATAGAACTGAGATCATCAACAATGTTTGCAGTTGAAGATGCTTTCCTCATGCTAGATGATACTCCATGCCCTCCCTTGTTTTGTCCGTCAAACAGGGGATCCTGCATGAGCAACAACTCAGGTTAGAAACCAGACAAGCTGACACTACAGCATGAACCAGAAGATGAATACAGTAAGATTCTCACCGAAGAGTTAGCTCTTGGCCTTGGTGCACTGCTGGGTCGAGAACCCATAAAGAAGGATTCGAGATCATCGTCATTCTTTTGCTGGCTTGCCCTAGCAGAAGCAGCTGCTCTTTCTCGAGCCTCAGCAGCAGCCCTCTCTGCAGCAGCTCTATCAGCTCTATGCCTTGCTTCAGCTTCATCTTTTGCTGCTGCATTCCTTTCTCGTGCTTCCCTCTTTCTTGCTTCTGCAGCAGCTCTTTCTGCTCTTTCTCTAGCCTCAGATGCTGCCCTTTCACGGGCTTCAGCTTGTGCTCTCTGCACTGCAGCTCTTTCTGCACGTTGTCGAGCTTCAGAGGATGCCTTTTCAACAGCCGCCCTTTCAGCTCTAGCACGAGCTTCAGCTGCTGCTCTTTCACGTGCTTCTCTAGTAGCCCGTTCGACGGCTTGCCTGGCTCTTTCCTTTTCCCTCTCCATCTGCCTAACTCGCTCCCTCTCTTTGTCAATCCTTCTTTGTTCTCTCTCTTCCTCTTCCTTTTCCCTCTCCAGCTCACGTCTCCTTTGCTCTCTCTCTTCCTCCTCTATTTCCCTTTGTTGCCTCTCCCGCTCCAGCCTCTCTTGCTTTTCTCTAATTTCTCTATCCAAAGCATCTTGTGTAGCTCTCTCATCTTTATCCATTTGACCAGCTTCTTTATTTCTAGCAGCCTTCAAATTCTCTCTCTCCCTCATTTCCTTAGCATGCCTAAATTTAGCCTCTGCTCTATCCATTGCCTCTTTCATAGCAGCAGCAGAAGCAGCAGCATCGGAACTGGTCTCAAAATCATCACCTGGGAAAACTTCAGCCCGTTCAAAGTTATTCTGGGCCTTAGCCATTGCAAAATCTTCAAGTTCATCAATTTGAGATGTAACATTGCTGCTTGCTGCAGTATAAGCTGACTGAGAGCTGTGTGAGTAAGTTGAATTTGGGAAAGAAGAAAAATTATTAACCTTCTTTTTTGCATTAGTGGAAGAAGATGAGCCTGGCATTAGTTTTGAAGCTCGTGATGGCCTTGGAGGCGGTGGTCTTGAAGGGGGAGGAGCGCTAGTAGGTTGTGTAAAGAGGGGAATCTCTGATACAGTGAGCCACACATCATCAAATGTGTCGAAGTTTTCAGATCTTGGAGTTGTATTTACCTTGGAACTAGTATCATTAGAACCCACATTTGAGTAAACAGAACTAGTATCATTAGAACCCACATTTGAGTAAACAGGAGGGCTAGTAGCTCGACCACCAGAACTATGAAAATTCGTTGACCTGCTGGGCATGTCAAACATAGGTTGATCAGATGCCGGAAAATCCCCTATAGAAGGCATCCTCTTCTTTTTGTAGTGCTCAAACTCTTCATCATTTGGCTCTTTACTAGCTGAAGTTTGTGGTCCACTTGAAGTTCTTAAAGGGCTCCTATCCTTCCCCCTCGTATTAACCTCGGATGACACAAAAGGTACAGATTTTCCAATACTATCAAGTGGATCTAAATCATCAAAAACTCCCCCACTACCAGATGAACTCTCCACTCTTGACTTTCCAGATCCATTAAGTTTACTTGTTACTTCTGAGGGGTCTGCAAAAAACCCAGAGGACGAATCTGCAGGGTCTGATGTTGATCCTAAGACAACAAATGGGTCCTCCATTAAATTGGACCCAGTCTTACTTGAATTTGAGGGTGGATTCTGGGACTGACCAGCCTCTGAAGTTGACCTGTCCAAAGAATGGAGCATGATATCAAGCAAGCATTTGCATGATAAAGCTAGGTATTATAAGAACAAGAGACTAAAAGACAGCATTGGACAAACACAGAACAGAAAAGAAAGATGCATGTTCTCAAGCTCTGAACAAAGTGTTCAGAGTCCAAATATACCCCCTTTTACTGACCCTTCTTCACACTTAATCCAGCAGTATTGTGCACTAAGTGCTTCCGATTAAACCAAATCACAATTGAATGACAATACGTTTTTATATCTTTGGTCATTTATCTCTTCTGAGTCTGGCTACGGATTAAATATTTACAAGTAAAAACAACATGAATGACAATATTACTATTTACTGAAGTTTATAGGAAAAGCTATGTCGATGTTTCTAACAAAAATTTCCAAAACTCAAAGAGAGAGAGAGAGAGTCGGATGATGTTATCTTAATCATAAGACATAAGATAATCTCAAAATTTCTAGCAGCACATTTCGTCCTAACTCATTTACAACAGCATTTTTTTTGCCAGTTTTACTAAAACATCCAATAACCAACAGGGTGCCACCTAACCAATGAATGAATTTTTCCACTTTAAAATAGAAAATAGAAATAAACAGAGGATAACTTATTTCTCGACCAACAAATGAGATTTGCAGAACTAGTAGATGGCCGGATAAGGATTAATAGAACTACATCTGCATTTATGTGATGTATGTCATAAGAAAGTCCTATTCATGCAAGTATGAACCTGGTGTAACACACACACACCACGGAAGTATGAATATAACTATTTTGGTATCAGTAAGCATCAAAACTGAGTCATCTGAAGAAGCTATGGATTGATGACTTTTATATTTTATTCATCAACTTTGAGGCTCATTAGAGGTACAAAATAGCATAAACCACACAGGAATTGAAGGAATGCATATTTTTCATTTGGCAACTATTACACAGAAAAAAAGGTACAACTTTAAGCAGCAAAAGCACGGCCCTTAGGTAGCTCTCCTGATCATAGAAGTAGATTGCAACGGTGGTTGCTACTCCAAATGAGATGCTCCATCAAATATGCAGCTGAACCGAAGTAAATATCTTCCCCAGGGGAGAAAAATTGCACATTAATTGTTTCACTTACGGATTTGCAGTGTATCAACGTTTTAAAACTACACAACATTTAGATCAGATAATTCAGTGTTGATCAACTCAAGCAAAGTGTTTTCAGTGGAACAAACATTTAAGGAAAAAGCTATGGCCATGTAGTTCAGAAGCTAGACAAATAATAGCCATTAATTGATAAAATAAATCTAGAATCTCCAACTCGTCTAAGTGAAAATTGTCATCGAAAATCTACAAACTGAATCACACACAAGTCGTTTTATCAAAAATTCCAACACAGAACAAATGTTGGACAGACAACTAACTTGCCAACTCATCTAATATATTTGCATGAAAACTGTCTTATTTAGTCAATCATCAAAACTCCCACAATTGAATCATAAGAAAGTATAATTGATTATGCCAATATTTATAACACACTAACAGAAAATAAGCACTAAGCTCAACCAACTCCATACATAAATCGATATTCGCATATGCTCCTTTCATTAATATATTGCCTAATATATATATATAATGTGTGCCAAAACCTAAGCAGCCAAATCTCGGAAACTCAGACTAGATTGAACATTTAAGCATCTGTGCGCCTAACCTTTTGGTATTGAAAAAAAGTACAAATACATAAACTGTGGTGTCAACAAAAGAATGCATGAACAACAACACAGCAAAAAAAAAAACAGTACGATGTTCATTGATTTCAAAACGAAAGCCTTATAAGCCGGAAATACCTAGCGGGTGAGGGAGAGCTACTCCGGCCAAAACCAGGAAGCAGATCATCAAAAAAAGGCGCATCTTTCTCTGCTTTCACTCGCTCGCTATTAACCTTCGTATCCGTCTCTTTCCTCCCTAAATTCCCAAGCAGATCATCCAATGGCGAGCTGCTCGCCGACTTATGCTTGGGAGGAGTTGGAGACCTCGGGATCGAAAAGACGTCATCAAACTTAGCAGCCAATGTCGTAGAAGAGCTCTTGATCCCAGGCAATCCATCAAAAAGATCGTCATCGTAAACAGGCTTGTCATATACCGGCGGCTTCGACTCTTTAAAAAAGGAGTCATAATCGAACGACGAGGTTTGCGCGGTAGTGGCTCGAGACTCGGATGAGTACTTGGGAGGTCCACCGTAGACGTCATTGAACGAGAGTCCGTGGCGATCCTGATCGTCGAAAATGGGATTGGATGACGATTTAGCGTTGGCGGATGAAGATCGGGTGTAACCGGATCGGTACCCGTAATTCGGACCTGAAGAAGGGTTCCGAGGAGGGGCCATAGGGGCTGATTTACCTTGAGGTTTGATCCCAAAATCTTTCGCAAATAAACCTGGAAAATCATCCATTTCAAAATCGGATTCTTGGATCAGAACGGCTGTTTATTTCCAATTTCGCCGCTGATTCTAAAAATTGCTTAGGAAGTTGAGATCTGAGGAGACAAAAAGGAAGAAAAAAAAAAAGTAACAAAACACAAATAAGTGGAGGTTAAGGGGTCAATTCTCAAATTATTTTGAGCAAAAAAATACAGAGTAACAATTATTTATTACTTGGCGAAAGAAAGGAATACAAGAAATTGCGTTTAGGCTACTTTTAGATTTTTTTTAATTTTTATTTTATTTTGCTCTTTCCTTCTCTTCGTCTTCCCCCTCCGTTTCTCTGCTCGACTCGATTCCCATTTCCCAGACGGGTTTGGGTTTTTATTTTGGCGAATTTTCTTTTAGGGTAAACTACGTAAAATTGTCACCAACTTTTAGTGCAGATTTATTTTGTTCACCATATTTTTAAAATGTTTGATAAGGTCACTCAATTTTTAGTTTGATTTTAATATAGTCACCGAACTTTTAGGTCAGATTCATTTTGGTCACCATACTTTTAAAATATTCGATAAGGTCGTCTAACTTGTAGTTCAATTTCAATATAGTCACTAAATTTTTAGTTCGTTTTCAATATGGCCCCTCCTACAGTCCTACTACCTTCCGTTAAAAGTTGATGTTAATTTTTATTTTTACTTAATAAAAAATAGGTAAACTACACCAATCATTGCTCAACATTCTCCTCACTCCTATTTTAGTCACAACAGTTAAAAAATTCAATTTAATAAATTAATTTTCGAATCGTTCATATTTTTATTATTCTCAAATGACATGATTATACAAATACAAATATAAATTTTGACCCCAAAAACACGGGACATCTTTCCTCTTCAAACGACCACACCGAAACATTGAATGTTGTAGGCAGTGAATATTATGTACTCAAATTTCACAGGGGAGATTTATTGAAGGCGGTTTGAAAGGTGCTAAATGCATTTAGACCTTTGAAACTAGATTGATACTTGAATATGACATTCCCTAGACCTCAAACCAACTACTTTAGTTAGATAATTAAGTAAGCAACAATGTTCAGCAGCATTTCACTGTAGATAGAGTTACGTCAACCAAAAGGATTTGCTTACAGCAGGAGTTGTTCAAGAGGCTTTTGTGCTGAACGAATCTGAATTACATGGACGTCAATCCAAGGTATTTTGAGTTTAATTTGCTTAATCAATCATGTTCATGTGGTGTTGAAATTAAACTGTGGGATTTATAGGTGTTGAAAACATCCTACTGTTAGTAATTTGTCAATGAACTATAATACTATCGGCATTCGGCATGATAGTTATCAAGCCTATTTGACCTACTACTTGACTCTGACTTAGTTTGTGGTTGCTTTTAAAAAGTGTGGTGAAAAAAGTGATTTTCAAACTAGCTGTTGAAAAGTAGTTTTGAAAAATTGGTTAGTGTTTGTCATTGAAGTCAAAAAGTGATTTTCATGAGATAAAAAGTCTATTTTAGACATAATGTTAAAAAATAAAAGTAAATTTGAGTGATTGTTCAAATTAATTAATGTTATGATTTATTAAATAAATCAACCTCAATTATAATAATTTTTTTTTATAAAATTTAATTTGAAAATATAAATTACATTCTAGATTATATACGGACATACCACTTACACATTAATAATAAATATAAAATAAATTATAAATAAAACAATTTTATTCTCAATATAAATATTATAAAATATATATTATTTTACGATTATGCATGCATAAACATTATTTTAACAATAAATTATAATTAAATAATAAGGGTAAAAAAGTAATTTTATTTTCAAACTAGCTTTTCCACCCAAAAAGCTATAAAATCCAGCTTCTTGGTTTGGGTGGAAAAACTAATTTTAAAAGCAACTAAAAATAGCTTGTTTTAACTAAAAGCACTTAAAAAGTGTTTTTTGGTTGCAAAACGCAACAAAAAACAGGCCCTCTATCTCTGACAATCAAAGCTAAACTCCCCATGTCAAACTCCAACTTCTTCTTTCTCTTCCTCATCTCCTTCCATCAACACCATAATGATTTGTACTTTTTTGTCCAAATAAAAAAAAACGAATGGTCTAAAACCACTACGATTTCATTTTTACCATCGGATATCATTACTGAAACTGAGGTTAAACTGTAAAGCGGATATATTAAGAAAACAAGAATTACCTTAATTTTACCTCAGACTCTACGATCAGTAAAAACCAATACTATGTGTTCTATTTATAAGGACTAGAGCTTATGTCAGAAGCCAAACCTTAAACCATCATTAACAATCCTATGGTGCATTGGTAGATGTAGTGTCAATGGTAAGGCTTCTGGTGAAGTATATGGGACATGTAATTTTGATTCAATATAGCAATGTCATCAATAACGCAAGAAGAGATTAAAACACCAATATAGAAGGACATACATCAATATAAAAAGATCATCGGGACATAAATGGTACCGGTAAAGGTTAGGGGTGTAAAATCGAATACTTTAATGGGTTTTAGGTCATGTTAGATCAAAATCGGGTTATATTGGGTTAATTCAATGGTTCGACTCGGTTCGGGTTCAAGTCAACCCGGATCCTGGTCAATGTTAGGTTGGCCCAAACTCAAATTCGGGTCAAGTCAGGTCGGGTCGGGTCAGGTCAATACTAGGTTAAGGTCAAAACGGTTAATTCGCGTTCAGATGAACTTTAAGTCGGGTCATTTCAGGTATCATGTTAAGTTCAGATCTGGTCACGTCAATTTCAAAAAAATATTTTGGTAGGGTATGATCGGTTTCGGGTGAACTTCTGATCGGGACTTAACCGAGTACATATGAACTTCGGGTCGAGTAATTTCAGATAAATTTGTAAGCTTATTTAACAATAAGTCATATTTTTTTATTTTAGGCTTAATTTACTTTTTGCCCCCTAAACTATACATCTTTTCTCAGTTTAGTACCTAAACTTTTTTTCAGGACGAAGTACCCCTAAAATTTTCGACATTACCCATTTCACCCAAAAAATAATTTCGTTTTAAAAAAAATGCTCCGACCAATAAGAGCTTGCCATACTATTTTCTTTCTTTATTTTTAAATTTTAAAATAAAATAAATATATTAAAATATTTATTATTTATATTTCCTGAAATACCCAAAATACCCCTATCATTTTCTTCTCCAATTTTCCCTAAACCATGCTTTCTTCCTTCTGAGAACTATTGATTATTTTGTTCCACAACTGAGCAACTTTACAGCATCTTTCTTTTTTAGGGTAAACTACTGCAGGGGTCACTTACGTTTAGCGTCTATACAGAGTTAGTCACCACTTTTGAAAAGTGCCTTTAATAGTCCTCTACGTTTTCGATGTGTAAATACTTGGTCACTCCGACGTTAACTCCGTTAGTCCCCTAACGGATTGCTGATGTGGCGAAATTAAAATAAGGATAAATTACTGCAATAGCCATTAAAATTTATCTCATGTACATTTTTTCTCCTCAATTTAAAAAAGTAAACATTATAGTCACTAATAAAAATGTTTCTTTATAATTTCACCCTTAAATTTTTAAAAATTCATTTTTCAATCCTAAAACTTTACAATCAATTAACACAATAATATTATAAATGCTTAGATAAAAAATAGGTGCCCAAAGTATACCCTTTGAAACTTAGGTGCCCAAATTTAATTTTTTCGAGTCAAGTCGGGTTATTGGAATTTCTATTTTATAATTCAAACTTTATTTTGAACTTTTGAGTCGAGTTTATGAAATTATGAGTCGAGTATTTTCACATCAAACCTAAAAATTTAATTTTTTCGAGTCAAGTCGAGTTATTGGAATTTCTATTTTATAATTCAAACTTTATTTTGAATTTTTTAGTCGAGTTTATGAAATTATGAGTCGAGTATTTTCACATCAAACCTAAAAATTTAATTTTTTCGAGTCAAGTCGAGTTATTGGAATTTCTATTTTATAATTCAAACTTTATTTTGAATTTTTGAGTCGAGTTTATGAAATTATGAGTCGAGTATTTTCACATCAAACCTAAAAATTTAATTTTTTCGAGTCAAGTCGAGTTATTGAAATTTCTATTTTATAATTCAAACTTTATTTTGAATTTTTGAGTCGAGTTTATGAAATTATGAGTCGAGTATTTTCACATCAAACCTAAAAATTTAATTTTTTCGAGTCAAGTCGAGTTATTGGAATTTATATTTTATAATTCAAACTTTATTTTGAATTTTTGAGTCGAGTTTATGAAATTATGAGTCGGGTATTTTCACATCAAACCAAAAAATTTAATTTTTTTGAGTCAAGTCGAGTTATTGGAATTTCTATTTTATAATTCAAACTTTATTTTGAATTTTTGAGTCGAGTTTATGAAATTATGAGTCGAGTATTTTCACATCAAACCAAAAAATTTAATTTTTTCGAGTCAAGTCGAGTTATTGGAATTTCTATTTTATAATTCAAACTTTATTTTGAATTTTTGAGTCGAGTTTATGAAATTATGAGTCGAGTATTTTCACATCAAACCTAAAAATTTAATTTTTTTGAGTCAAGTCGAGTTATTGGAATTTCTATTTTATAATTCAAACTTTATTTTGAATTTTTGAGTCGAGTTTATGAAATTATAAGTCGGGTATTTTCACATCAAACCAAAAAATTTAATTTTTTCGAGTCAAGTCGAGTTATTGGAATTTCTATTTTATAATTCAAACTTTATTTTGAATTTTTGAGTCGAGTTTATGAAATTATGAGTCGAGTATTTTCACATCAAACCTAAAAATTTAATTTTTTCGAGTCAAGTCGAGTTATTGGAATTTCTATTTTATAATTCAAACTTTATTTTGAATTTTTGAGTCGAGTTTATGAAATTATGAGTCGAGTATTTTCACATCAAACCTAAAAATTTAATTTTTTCGAGTCAAGTCGAGTTATTGGAATTTCTATTTTATAATTCAAACTTTGTTTTGAATTTTTGAGTCGTGTTTATGAAATTATGAGTCGAGTATTTTCACATCAAACCAAAAAATTTAATTTTTTCGAGTCAAGTCGAGTTATTGGAATTTCTATTTTATAATTCAAACTTTATTTTGAATTTTTGAGTCGAGTTTATGAAATTATGAGTCGAGTATTTTCACATCAAACCTAAAAATTTAATTTTTTCGAGTCAAGTCGAGTTATTGGAATTTCTATTTTATAATTCAAACATTATTTTGAATTTTTGAGTCGAGTTTATGAAATTATGAGTCGAGTATTTTCACATCAAACCAAAAAATTTAATTTTTTCAAGTCAAGTCGGGTTATTGGAATTTCTATTTTATAATTCAAACTTTATTTTGAATTTTTGAGTCGAGTTTATGAAATTATGAGTCGAGTAATTTCACATCAAACCTAAAAATCTAATTTTTTCGAGTCAAGTCGAGTTATTGGAATTTCTATTTTATAATTCAAACTTTATTTTGAATATTTTAGTCGAGTTTATGAAATTATGAGTCGAGTATTTTCACATCAAACCTAAAAATTTAATTTTTGAATAAAGTTTGAATTATAAAATAGAAATTCCAATAACTCGAATTTTTTAGTAGTTAGTGGACTAAATTTTTAAGTTTGAGTTATTAAATAGGAGCAATTTGGGCACCTATTTTTCATCTAAGCATTTATAATATTATTGTGTTAATTGATTGTAAAGTTTTAGGATTGAAAAATGAATTTTTAAAAATTTAAGGGTGAAATTATAAAGAAACATTTTTATTAGTGACTATAATGTTTACTTTTTTAAATTGAGGAGAAAAAATGTACATGAGATAAATTTTAATGGCTATTGCAGTAATTTATCTTTATTTTAATTTCGCCACATCAGCAATCCGTTAGGGGACTAACGGAGCTAACGTCGGAGTGACCAAGTATTTACACATCGAAAACGTAGAGGACTACTAATAGGCACTTTTCAAAAGTGGTGACTAACTTTGTACAGATGCTAAACGTAAGTGACCCCCGCAGTAGTTTACTCTTCTTTTTATTAGAGGGTGGTTGAGAAAATAGAACGTATTAGATGGAAGAATAAGCCGCAAAATCAGAGTACCATGGCCATCGATTATTTTAGGGTAAATTATAACGGAGGTCACTTAATTATGAGTAAAGTTATATTAGGGTCATCCAATTATTAAAAGTTACATTTAGGTCACTCAATTATGGGTAAGGTTACATTTGGGTCACCCAATTATTAAAGGTTACACTTGGGTCACTCAATTATGGGTGAGGTTATATTTGGGTCACCCTTCATATTTAAAAAAACTCATATCAATTTGTGTATTAGATTAATAAGTGGTTTTAAATGAAGTACTCTAGTGTTAACAAGGGTATAAAAGTGATTTGGAAGAAAAAATGACTAAGTTGGTGTACTTTTTAAAATATAAAAGGTGACTCAAATGTAACCTTACCCATAATTGAGTGACCCAAGTGTAACCTTTAATAATTGGGTGACCCAAATGTAACCTTACCCATAATTGAGCGACCCAAATGTAACCTTACCCATAATTGAGCGACCCAAATGTAACCTTACCCATAATTGAGCGACCCAAATGTAACTTTTAATAATTGAGTGACATAAATGTAATCTTACCCATAATTGAGTGATTTTTGTTGTAGTTTACCCATTATTTTATTTGATAACATACACTAGAGTACCATGGTCATCGACTATTTTATTTGATAACATGCACTACAGTACCCATGGCCCTCCAATTTAATATGTTTGGTTCTCTTTTTAGTTTCAATCAAAAAATTTAAAGCTTCAATTGATGAAATCCTCCTCAAAAGCAAAAATGTTAAAGCTTCAATTTGCAGAGGCTTTTATAAAAAAAATACCATTTGAGGAAATGGGGCTTGAAAAATCGGTGAAAACCAAAGAATAAAATTCATAGATCAAAATCGGTAAATATTTCATGAGCTTGAAAAATCCCTAAGCTTCAATAGGGAAACTGGGGAAGAAGAAATGTGAAGAAGAAGGGTAAATGGGGTTGGGTAAGATGGGTTTATTATATATTTTTTATTAATATTATATTATATTTACATTATTTTTTATTTTTAATTCTTTTATATATTAAACAAAAATAAGAAAAAAAAATAATTAAGTCACATGACGTGTTCTAATTTGTCAAGATAATTTTTTTTAACGATGTTAATTTTTTGGGTGAAATGAGTAAGGTAAAAAATTTTAAGAGGTACTTACTTCATCCCAAAAAAAGTTTAGGTACTACACTGGGAAAAGTGTAAAATATGTATAATTTAGGAGGCAAAAAATGAATTAAGCCTTGATTTTATAATAATGACATAACAATAACAACAAATTAATAACAAGTAAGCAAGAACAAATTATATTTATTTTTTGAATAATAATACATTAATAACAACAACAACATTTTTAGTTTAATAATAATAATAATAATAAAAATATGTTTTTAGGGGAATAAGATTTATTGTTTAAGGGCCAAACTTTAGAGCATAGGGCTTAGACTAAATGAAAAAAAAATCAAACAAGAGTTGATAAACTAAGAAAATGAAAAACATTGAATTTTAAATTAGGTGAGGTGAGTAATTTTTCTCCCAAAAAGTTAATAATAACGACACTAACAATGATAACAAATTAACAAGTAAACAATAACAAATTATATTTATCTTTTAAATAATAATAAATTAATAACAACAGCAATATTTTTAGTTTTAATAATAATAATATATTTTAAGGGTACAACGTTTGATGTTTAAGGTTTAGAGTATAAAGTTTAGGGTTATATGGTTTAAAAATTAGAGTTATAGGGTTTCGGGTAGAATCATAAAATGCATTAATTTTAAGGGCCAACATCGAACAAAAAAGGGGCTAGAAAGGGAATAAACCACTGAATTTGGACCAAATTAAAACAATATTGAAATTAAAGGGGCCAAAGGGAAGTTAAACCATTCAAAACCAGATTAAAAAAAGAAAAGAGCGAAATTGAAAACAGACAAGAATCGCAGACGCAATTTAAAAAGGTGAAAAGACTTGGGGGGGGGGGGGGGGGCTATTTCAAAAACGTGGAGGGATTTACGAGGCTAATAACCCATTTTAAATTTTAAAAGAGGGTATAAATGACATTTTTCAGCTGAAAATAATAATAATTCATTCAAATGACCCAGATAAAATTAGTGGCTATAGTTGCCCTCTTTGTTCATTGCTATGAAAAAAGAATAGAATAACGAATAATAGCACTAATTTTATCCCACTTATCCTTCTGGAACCTTAGAGCTACAAGTTCTTCTCATTATGAACTTTTTACTCTTCTTAAAATATTGGCGAATTTTTTTCATTAAAAATTCTTTGCTTCCTATTTTTCTGAAGAACAATAATAAGTTCTTTTCATTATGAACTTCCCGTTTTGCCTGCAAAGGTTCCGCATCTTCCTCTTTAGAAAATTTGAACAAATTGTTCTTATTATAAACTTCTCATTTTTATGCCAAGGTTGAAGTCTGAATAGTTCTCATTATGAACTCTCAATTCTTCTTAAAATGATTATGTTGATTCCTCCTTAGAAAGTCAGGATAAATTTTTCTCATTATGAACTATTTGTTCTCCTGGATGAGCTCTTCTCATTAGGAACTCTTTCATCTTCGTTGAGCGAGTTTTTTTATTAGGAACTCTTAAGTCTTTGTTGAGCGAGTTCTTCTCATTAGGAACTCTCGAGTCTTTGTTGAGTGAGTTTTCCTTATTAGGAATTCTTCAGTCTTCGTTAGGCGAGTTCTTCTCATTAAGAACTCTTGAGTCTTTGTGATTTTCTGAATACCTGTCAAAATAGACAAAATTATTTGATTAACATGAGTTAACATGATCCTAACCTGAGGATGTCTAACTACGTATGATGCATGAGTGGTGACATACAATTCATTTTTTTAATATCAATTTTGGCTTTCAAAGGAATGCCCCGATTTTTACTAGTAATATCAAGTCATTGATCTTTTTCAAATTTTGACTGGAGATTCACTTGAGAACCCATTTCATGTAATGTTCATATAGACTTTCTTCGGTCAAAATAACTTTTTATCATGTGATTAGAGGGCACATCTACTTTTAGTCCCTGTACTTTTGAATCTATTTGTAAAGTGATGTAGATAAATCTTTCGTTTCACTATAAAGCCGGTCTACTTGCTTTCATTTCGATGTGAGATGCTTATTAATGAAAACTAATTTTTTTTTCAATCATGAATATATAATGCTAAATTAGATGTCCCGAATATCAAGTGCAATAGCATATTTGAACCAAATCGACAAAGATCAACGCAAGTGAAGCTCATGTTTAAAGAGTCTCGAGTGTTGTTGCAATATATGCACATGTGAAGTTCCTTCTAGGCTTATGAGAGGATCAACCCACATACACCTATTTTCTAACCGATTTGAGTGGCTCTCTTGAACTCACTAACTCGCCATGCCCCATTTTCCCCTCTTTTTTAACCTCAATCAGGCATTAGAAGTCTAGCAATAATGAAAGAAAGGTTAACTTTGATAGACATGATGTATTCTGAAGATAAATTCTTCCAACTCAAATATCCATGTATGATCCAAATGATCTTAGAGGTTTATAATGTAGGCTATGACTCACAGTTATGAAAGAAATGATAAATAAGCTCAAATAAGTGTTTACGGGTGATTAAATCAATGATAATTTTTCTTTTATCTCTAGATCGTTTTAGACGGCCCATTTTTCCAGTTTTCACCCTATAGTTCATTTCCTCTCATGTAGCTTTGGACCAACTTGCATCTTAACTAGGCATTTGCATGATTCTATTCAAAGGTGATTAATCCTCCAATTGCTCTTTTAGATGGAGATTCATTTGAATAGATATCTCACATATATTTCTTGGTTTTTTTTTTTAAATTTGAACTTTTCAACTTAGTGCTTTCACTTTCGTTTTTTTTAACTTTTATGTTGGCTATTCTAACTTGATTCGGCTTGCTCACTGTGCACAAAATTTTCTTTCATTGTTTTTTTTATTAGGATATTCAACTCGATTTGACATGCTTTGGCTCAAATTGAATATTATATTCAATGCATCTATTCTCACCTTTTGCCCTTAATTCACAAGCCATTATCCTTGTAGCAAGATCAAGATCGAATGTTTTCCATGTAACGCTCCGATTTTGGGCTTAAAAGTTATCCGAATTTGGCTAAGCGGTTTGAATGAACCAGTTCGAGCGGGTTAGACTAGTTTTAGGAATAGTTTGAAAAAATAGTTTTTGAGGGAGATAAAATATGGGAAAATATTCTAAAACCCTAAAATAATGTTTTAAAGGTTATGCAGAGTTCAATTTGATAAAATTGAATTGATTTAATTGGCATTTTGAAAACGATGACTAAATCGTAAAAATTACAAAATATGTTTTAATGACTAAATTGAAAAGAGTCAAAGCTTAGAATATTTAAGGAGATATCTATCAGCCTTTTCCCCTATTTTGGTATTTTTAAAAGATTTAATTAATTGATTTATTAAATAAGTTTTAATAAAAATGATTTTAAATGCTAAAACATTTTCTAACGTAACTTCTTTTCTCCTAATTTTTTCTCTCAACTTTTCCATTAGCCAAACTACTTTCTCATCACTAAAATCTCAAGAGATTTATTTCTTTTCATCCACTTTTGATTTTTAAATGGTTCTCATGAATTTTTACATCAATTAGCTTTAGATTTCTTGAAAGTTTTCATCTAATCATTGACAATCAAGGGAAAATCTTGGGTTAGTGATGATATTTTTTTTCTCCTTTAATCAAAGGTTGTTTATTGAAATTCCCAAGTCTTTGATTCTTTTGTTTTAGGTTTTAATTTGATTTAATAATTGCTTGGTAATATCTTGATTTAATTTGATTTTATTAAGGGGAATTAATTTAATTGTTTAATTTTAAATTTAGGTTCTTGATTAGGGTAATTGGCTGAATGTTTAATTGAATTATTAGATTAATTATTAGATGCAATATACATGTTCGAATAAATGTTTAAAAGAATATATATGGTGGTTCGAAACAGGGGCTACTGCCCTACTCTTCGCGAAAATGCGTTGGGCGCATAAGTGAGCATTGTTGTGCGTAAATAAAGGGGGAAATTAAAGGATTTAGGCGTGAAAAGCAATTGAAATCAAATTGTCTGCAAATTGAATAGATAAAAAATGAAAAAAAGAATGAAAGTAGATTCGATTGGGGAAATTGGAGCAGGGCAGAATTTTAAAAGCTTTTCAAAGGTTTAAAAGCAAGGTTTGTGAGTTTAGATTAAGCTTGAAACGTTAATCTAAGCTCGGAAGTAAGTATGAAAGATTTCACTCTTAATTTTCGCTTTTCATTGTTTTAATAAATTCATCCCCATATTTTTGAAGATAGAATTGTTTTACCTACTGTTATATGCATGTTTTAGAAGTGAGAAATGTTGCATATGTCTATGTTTTGATAATACATGTGTTTAGAAAGTGGTATGCAACATGTTTGAGGAAATGTTTAAATACATGGTTTAATGTATTTGAGATACTTTGATAGAAATTGATTTGAACGATGCATATGAAAAACTGTGTGGTAACATGGTTTAAAAGTGTATATTGGCAAAGTGATGAGACTTAATATTGTCGGATATAATTGGTCGACCAATAGGATGAGAAGTGCACTATAATATACAAAATTCGTATGTGAGACAAATTCTTTGGTTACACAATAGAGGTAGGTTCTATTTAGTTGCGAGTGATAGGGGTAGATTCTATCACCAACGGGCAATGGGGGTAGTGTCATCCCGGCCGAAGTGAGATAATGGTAAGGGTAGATTTCACCATGTGACTTGATGGGGGTAGATTCCATAACGTGTTCGCATATCTGAACATTTATGGATAGGGGCAGTGCTATCCAAGGATGGGGGTAGATTACATCTGTGTCACTTTTAATGCCAATATATGAGATTACATGTATCATGGTTTTATTGGTTTTGTATAACGAGATTTATAATGAGATTCTATTTTGAGATGTGTTTTATGATGTTCAAGCATGAGAAGCTTGCATTGAGATTTGCTTTGTGATTAAAGCATGAGATTTATGATACATGTGTTTTAAAAGATATTTGACTTTGCTTTGGAAGAGATTTAAAGCATGAGAATTATTTGAGCATGATGAGAAATGTCTTATATTTGAGAAATGGTTTTAAAATGCATTATTGTGGTTTTTAATTGAGCAACTCTCACTAGGCATTTATGCTTACGCTATCTTTTTTCAACAATGTAGTGAAATAGCTTGGTTGTGGCAGCGAGGTAGCAAGAGAAGATTCCAAGGGCGTTTCATAGCTCAAGTATGATTTTACATTTACTAAATAGTAATAAGTGACAATAAGAGGGTACCTTTATGTTTTGGGAGGTTGTGTTTTGAAACTCCATGGTTTGTGGCAAGTTTATATTGCTTATTTAGACTTGTAAATGACCTTATTATGTTGGTATTTGGTTTAATTTGCATTTTAAATTCCATGTGGTTATTTTCTTAGGGAGCATGCCTATAGATTATCATCTATGGTTACGTTTATATTGAATGCTTGGTTTGGAGTCCAACGCCTTTGGAACTATGTCGCAAATGGTTGAGTTTATGTTAGAAGCATGTTAGAATGGTTTTGAATGATATCTAGTATGATAGAAGCATGTTAGAATGGTTGAGCTTATGCTAGAAGCATGTTAGAATGGTTTAGAATGATATCTAGTATGATAGAAGTATGTTAGAATGGTTGAGCTTATGTTAGAATGGTTTTATTAGTTACTTGTTATCTGCAAGTTTGCTATTGTTACATTTTGATCCCTAAATGTTAAGAATGCAAATGGTTGAGTTTGGAGTGTTGATTTAAGTTGGTTTTCGGCATGCAAGCTTGAAATATGACTAATTAAGGATCGATAATCTTAATTTGACCTAATTCCTTAAATTTATATAATTTTATAAAATGGTCCCTAAAGCATGTTTAGGATTAATCAAATGTTCAATTGACCTCGTTCGAGTCGTAACTTTATCCGTTGTGAGCATGATAACCTTAGGATTCGTTAAGAGCATCTAGACAAGATAAAAGAAAAAATAAGGTCATTTATTAAGGTAAATCTTCATCGGTTTACTTCAATATTCCCCGTGTAACTCGTTCGAGTCGGTAAAATGGTTAGACCATGTCAAGGGGTTACATTTATTGGTATCAGATCCAGGTTTACAAAAAATGGGGAGGTAAGTTGGTTGAATTATCATTGTTTGGGTGATTTCTTGATGTTTTCTATGTACGATGGTTGCTTTGTTATGTTTTAATCATTGATTGATTGTGTGCTATTTACGGTGTTTGATAACATGTTGTTATGGATATTATATGATGTATGGGGGAGAGATATTGGGGTACCCATTGTCTTATTACTATTAGTATAAAAAGATATTTCTTTTAAAACTTGAGCATCTTGGAATCTTGCTTCGAGCTGGCCTAATTGTTTTAAGGTTGTACTTTCATGCTATATATTTTTAATTGTTTTTTAAAATGGAACCGAAATGAGAGCTTGGAATACTAGTAATGTCCGGGAAAAGTATGCCGATAAGAATGGTATTTGA
Organism: Hibiscus tridactylites; assembly: GCA_958450335.1. Classification (NCBI taxonomy): domain Eukaryota; kingdom Viridiplantae; phylum Streptophyta; class Magnoliopsida; order Malvales; family Malvaceae; genus Hibiscus; species Hibiscus tridactylites. The sequence goes on along the minus strand of OY288276.1, from coordinate 14,982,121 downwards.
TCTTGAGTTGACTTGGTCCTCGATCAAGAATTGTTAGAAGTGATCTTCGAACTTGAGTGACTTAGTCCTCGTTCGCACGATTATAGATGGCGTTGGGTCAAGATAGCATGTTTAAATTGGGAAATGAGGTTCAGTTTGTACGAATGAGCTAGCTTACACCAGAACTGACTACAGATGAATGCAAGTGATGTGAGTGTTGTGACGTGGATTGGTTAAGGTAGCGTGTAAGATGAGAATGTGGTTGTGGGAATGTTTGCTCGAGAGTTCTTTTCCTAAAGCCTTAACGCAGTAATTAATGATAATGGTGTTGCTTTGGTTTAGTATTTATGACGAGTAGATGACGAATGTCATAGTGGCATTCGAGATTGTGAAGAGACAAGTATACTGAGAATACTTGGGTTTAAGTTTAGCAAGAGTGGTAGCGGTTTCGTGTGCAATGATGCACCAAAGTGAATCTTGATTGATAATCAAGATGTGAAGTAGTCTTTGTATCGAAGCTTTTGTTTTAGAGATGGATATGTGCAGATTTTGGCGAAGATGTATGAGGTGCTCTGGGGTTGCAAGTGATTGGTCCGATAATATTGTTGGTAAGTGTGAATTGATAATCATGCACAGTACAAAACACTTATATGTATATATTTAAATGTGTCATTACATGCATGCATTTGGGCATGGCATTAGAAAGTTTGCATACATATGCATGACATCTGTTGAGTGTTTTGAGTGCTACGCAAACGGTGCAAGTGTACACGTCGCAAGTAATAAAGTGATAAGTATCGAATATCGTCTCCATAGTGATTGGTTTGGGCCACTTTGCTTAAGTTATTACACTGTATAAGGAACAATATTAAAGATGATAAATAATAAGTAAAATAGAAAGAAAGTAATCGATTGAAGAGTAGGTCGGGTTATCGTGAGTCATGGTGTGATGATTGAATGGATCATTGTGGTAATTGGTTGTTTAAGCAACACAATTGTCTTGGGAAATAGAACTAGTTGAATTGCCTGAGCAATCGTAATTGCCTGGGCAACTGGGAATGGTGAGATTACCTAGGCAATTGGTCGACTTTCTTCAAAGTTCGGCGAAGCGTTCTTCAATGGCTTCTCGTTATCCCTAACTCGAAACACTAGTCATTTATGCATGCCTTGGTGATACATCCCTGCGTTAACCATGGGTGAACAATAACAAATCTTACGCTCCTCTTAGCCGTTGAAATTCACAACTTATTTCTAAATTAGATTAGTCTTTACCATCGATTGATTGAATAAAGACCATGTTCATTCGTTTCTCGAATATAACTCTCCCAATATTAAATAAATGGACGACTTCACGAGATCCTTTCCCAATTTACTCGTAATTAATTTAAGAACCAATAATGAACAAAATTTGAATTTAAATTGCAACTCAGAAACATAAGCAAATCTAATCGTTTATCAAAATCACAAACCCAAAATAACCCTAGCCAATTTCACCAATTCATGGTTGGGTTCGAATGATATACAAAGGAAAAATTCCTAGCCATGGATCGCATAAAGTAAAAATAAAGAAGAAGATAATGCCTTGCGATCTGCTCTCTTTCTCCGATCCCTCCCTCTCATCTCTTTCTTGTCGCAAGTTGATCTCTATTTAAAGAGATGATTCGATTTGTTGTTTGTTGATAAGAGGAGATGATTTGCGTTGGAGTTTCATGGAATTAGGATTTCTATCCGATCAAACTCTTTTAATTTGGATAGGATTAGACTTGTTTTAATTGTATAAAAGATAATTAATATCTTCCATCTTTATCTCCAAGATCTCATCACAAATTGGAGTCTTTATCTTTATCAAATTCTGCTTGTAAATTCGGATTTTGGAGAGTTATCCCTTGAATTTCAAATTTATCCAAAACTGTGCAGATTTATCCCGAATTGCCTCAGAAACTGGTTCGACAAGTCCTTCCTTATTCTCCTGAATTGCCTCGGCAATTTGCACTTTGCCACGACAATCCTAACCTGCACAAAATAAAGTACCAAAGCAGCAACTTTTCCACAAAAAACCAACAAAATGTAAAACCAAGCTCATGAATATAAGAAACTAGGAAACTATGTATGAAGGCCTATGAATGCAACTAAAATGAGCTTAAGTCTAACAAAAATATGAGTAAAAAATGTAGAAAATATAGTACTTTTACACACTTAAAACACCTCAAGCTCGAACTATTGCTTGTCCTCAAGCAATTCAAAACTAACAATTACCTGCCAAGGTTTCTACCATCAAAAACATGCTTCGAACCTGACTTCAATCCCTAGAACCGAGGCACAAGATATGTTCAATTGTTGGATAGCACAGAAATTGCCTAGAATCGAACTATAATGCTCGTGACCATGTGTGTGTGGAGTTGTGTAACAAGTCGGCTACTAGGGTCTAATGTGAACAATATGTTTTGTCAATTTAATCACTAAGGTTTTTTTAAGTTTACTAGAGTCAATTTCGGGCATCTCTACCAAAGCAAACAATTTCTTATTTCAATGTTAATCAACTAGAGCCAATTTTTGGCACCTCTAGCGATTTCTAATGTGTGATAACTAGAGCCGGTTTCGGGCACCTCTAGCAATAAATTATCTTTTAACCAATTTTAGTTGAGTCTAGAGTCGCATATGCACCTCTAGCTCAAATTTTTAACTTTAATTTTTACCCAATTTTTAAACAACCTAAGTTCACTAAGTCCCTTGCAATCGACAAGTCACAGCAGTGTCAAAATAAAATTATGCATTATAGTAAAATTCTAAGTGTTTTATATGCAAATCCTAGATTGAATGATTTTATCAATTATGTGCAGGGGCAAAAATGTTGAAAAATGTGAGAAATTGGAAACTTTGAGCCATATTTTCTAGTGGTAAAAGTGGACATTCGAATGATGAATTTATTAATTAATATTCTACTCCATGAGACCTTTACAATGTTATCTCATATGCTCAAACGGTTGAGAAATGAATGAGAAATTGATGCTCAAAGTGAGGATGTTGTGAATTGTGTAAAGGAAAATAAAAACCCCTATCCCACATGGGTGGGATAACAAGCTTGGGAGTGGTTTAAATACACCAACCCACTTGGAAGTCATTGAATGACTTGAATGAACACTATGCCTCACGAGCAGGCGCAGAGAAGGTGCCAATCGAAGCTCGTCGAACCCATTCAGGTTGGGGCGCGCTCGCACGTCATGGGCGACGCGAATGTCCGGACCGATCGGGTCCTTGCTTAGACCTGCAGATATTTTACCCACTTCGAATTAATTTTTTTCCTTACATATCTTTTGAATATTTCGAACTTAATAGGATACTATTGACTTTCCATTAAATTCGGATATTAAAAGGCAATAAAGCAATTCACAAAAATATGTCCGTTTAATAAGGCATTTAATTGATTATTTCCGGATTAAATCGGATATAAAGTCAATGGTCTTTAATTCGGAATATTATATTTTCTATATTTTCCTCATCCACTCCCCTATATAAACCATGCATCTCCTCAGTTTCAACACACTAAAAAAATCGTTTTCCTTCTCTCGTTCTCTTTATCCCGGTGATAGGCTAAGTCATGAGTTCAAGTTCGAGATCTCTTTAGTTCGTGCTTCTATCGAAGATCTTCTTGTTATTGTATCCTGAGAGAGGAACGATCAACCAAACTCAAGCACCGCGGAGTGGTCGAAATTTGTTGTAAGGAAACTGCTTCTCGCAGGCCTCAACACCTTCTCTACTCAACTTTAATCTGGTTTTGTATTTTCTGCTCTTTTCAATTATTTGATTAAAGTTTTATTTTTTTTATCGTCTTGGATTGATTACTTTGTAACAATCTTAAGACAAATCTTCTTCTATCTTTCTTCTAATCCGAGACGATATATTCGTGATAAAGATAGCAAATAAATTGCTTTCAGGATTCATCCTGTCGTTTTAACGAATTTACTAAAATCTAAAAGTTGGACAAATCTGTTTATAGAAATTTTCGGTAATAAACGAGAAATTTAGTTTCTGTTCATTGGAATTTATTTTAATTCCTCTTTGTTTCTTTTGAACAGAAACAATGACTATTGGAGATTCTGTCGATTCCACTGCTAAGGTCTCTGTACCTGCATAGACTTCGAAACAACTGAAACCAAATCTGAATGCAACGGCGGTGGCAATGAGCCACAATGAGAAGCCGTCGAAATTTTGCAGACAGAATTTTTAAGACATGGCAACATAAGATGTTGTTCTATATGACCATGCTAAATCTGGCAAAGTATTTAAAAGAAGATCCCCCAGTTGTCGCCGTAGGGGATAGAGAAGGAGAGGTGGATGATCTCACCGCCTTCAGTATCACAGAGGCTTGGAACAATGCCGACTTTCTATGTCGGAACTACATCCTCAACGGACTACAAGACTCATTGTATCCGGTATATGATGTGTACAAAACAACAAAACAACTGTGGGCAACACTGGACAATAAGTACAAAGCAGAGGATGCTGGGGCTTAAAGATTTTTAGTAGCCAAATTCTTAAATTTTACTATGGTTGATTCAAAACCAGTAGTAAGCAAGTTGAAGAATTCCAACTAATCATTCATGGAATTCTTGCATAAGGGATGCTTATTAGTGAATCCTTCCAAGTAGCCGCCATCACAGAAAATCTGCCTCTAGGATGGAATGACTTCAAAAATTACTTGAAGCACAAGAGGAAGGAAATGTCAGTGGAAGAACTGATTACCAGATTTCGAATTGAAGAGGACAACAGAGGTAATGCCAGGAAACTTACTTTCAAAGAGGCCAAGTCAAATGTTGTCGAAGTCAAAAAGGGCAAGCAACCTCAACATCACCAAGCCAAGCCAAATCTGAGGCCTAATGGCGGAGTCTCCAAAAAGGAGAAATTCAAAGGGTTGTGCTTCAACTGTGGCAAGGTAGGGTACAGGTCCTCTAAATGCAGACATCCAAAAAGAGCTAGAGCCAAAGAGGCCAATGTTGTGGAGGATGAAGATCTATGCGCAGTGATTTCTGAAGTCAACCTTGTTGACTCTAACCCAAGGGAATGGTGGCTTGACACTGGAGCCACACGTCATATATGTTGTGACGAGAACTCCTTTTCTGAGTTGATACCTTGTAAAAATGGGGAGAAGCTCTACATGGGAAATGCTGCGACTTCTAAGATCAAAGGGAAGAGAATAGTGGTCTTGAAGATGACTTCTAGAAAAGAAGTCAAGCTACATAATGTATTGTACGTGCCTAGCGTGCGCAAAAACCTTGTTTCTGGAACACTTTTAAGTGTTCATGGTTTTAAAATGGTGTTTGAATCCCAGAAGTTAATTCTGTCAAAAATGGGGATGTTTGTGGGTAGGGGATATGTGTTGAATGAAATGTGGAAACTCAATGTTATATCTGTAAAATCCAAAATAATGAATAAGAATGCAGCTTCTTCTTCTTTTTACATGCTCGAATCATTTAATTTATGGCATGATAGACTTAGACATGTTAATTATGATACCTTACGTAGGTTAATTAACTTGGAACACATCCCTTCATTTCACATTAATTATAATCATAAATGTGAAACGTGTGTAGAAGCAAAATTAACAAGGTCTTCATTTCAAACAATTGAAAAAGTACAGAACCACTTGATCTAATACATACTGATGTTTGTGATTTGAAATTTGTTCAAACTAAAGGAGGAAATAAATATTTTATTACCTTCATCGATGATAGCACAAAGTATTGCTATGTATATTTGCTTAAAAGCAAAGACGAAGCTATAGAGAAATTTATACTCTATAAGCAAGAAGTCGAAAACCAACTTAATAAAAAGATTAAGGTGGTAAGAAGTGATCGTGGTGGTGAATATGTTAATCTATTTAGTGAATATTGTTCACAACATGAAATTATTCATGAAGTAACACCGCCATATTCTCCCCAATCTAATGGAGTAGCCGAACGAAAAAATAAGACTCTAAAAGAAATGATGAATGCTTTGTTAGGAAGCTCTGGGTTACCACAGAACATGTGGAGGGGAAGCGGTTCTTTCAGATAATTACCTTTTGAATAAGGTTCCTCGAAAGGAAAAGGATAAGACACCATATGAGTTGTGGAAAGGTCGAAAGCCTTCCTATAAACACTTGAAAATGTGGGGGTGTCTTGCCAAGGTAATGGCTCCATTACCAAAACAAATGAAAATAGGTCCAAAAACCGTGGATTGTATTTTTATTGGCTATGCTGAACATATCAATGTTTATCGATTTCTTGTGTATGAATCAAAGAATATTAAGATTCACAAGAACACGATAATGGAATCAAATAATGCATCATTCTTTGAAAATACATTCCCTTATAAATCTAGGGAACTTGATCAAAGTTCAACAAAACAAACTTTGGATGAAATGATTCCAAGTGATCAATAATAGGCTAAAAATGAAATAGAGCCAAGAAGGAGCAAACGAGCAAGGGTAGAAAAATCCTTTGGATCTAACTTCTTAACCTTTATGCTGGAGGCTGAACCTCTAACGTATAGTGATGTTATACGCTCCTCTGAAGGCACCTTATGGAAAGATGCCATTAAGAGCGAAATTGATTCCATCATGAAAAACCATACATGGGAATTAGTGGACCTTCCTCTTGAAATTAAACCACTAAATTCAAAATGGATTTTTAAAAGGAAAATAAAAGCAGATGGAACAATTGATAAGTACAAGGCAAGGTTGGTAATCAAAGGATACTGACAAAAAGAAGGCCTTGATTACTTTGATACATTTTCTCATGTATCAAGAATAACATCCATAAGGATGATACTCGTAGCTGCTCTGCAAAATCTAGAAGTACATCAAATGGACGTTAAAACAGCTTTCCTAAATGGAGATCTTGATGAAAAAATTTACATGAAACAACCTGAGGGTTATGTAGTTTCAGGTCAAGAAAAGAAAAGTATGTAGATTAGTTAAGTCATTGTATGGACTTAAACAAGCACCAAAACAATGGCAAGAGAAATTCGATAATGTCATGATGACTAACGGTTTCAAAATAAATGAGTGTGACAAATGTATATATGTCAAAACTATAGACATTGGATATGTCATCCTATGTTTATATGTTGATGACATACTTATTGTTGGAAGCAACAATGAAATGGTAAAACGTACCAAAAACATGTTAAATTTGAAATTTGACATGAAAGATATGGGATTGGCCGATACGATTCAGGGCATCCAAATCAAAAGGTCACCGGAAGGTCTCACATTAAGTCAGTCACACTATGTGGATAAGATTCTTGAGAAATTTAATAAGGAGGATTCTAGCATAACCTTAACTCCATTAGATCTTTGTTCACTTCTAGCAAAGAATCGTAGGGAAAGTATCCATCAAGTGGAATATGCAAGAGTCATAGGCAGCTTAATGTATCTCATAAGCTGCATTAGACCATATATCACTTTTACTGTGAGTACTTTAAGCAAATTCACAAGCAATCCGGGGAAAGATCATTGGAAAGCAATTGTGAGAATACTGAGATATCTAAAATATACTCGGGACTACGAACTACATTATTCCATAGACCCCCGCTGTCTTAGAAGGATACTCTGATGCCAGTTGGATATCTGATATTCAAGATACCAAAGGCACAAGTGGATATGTATTCACTTTGGGGGGAGGAGCCGTGTCATAGAAATCCTCAAGACAAACTATTATAACCAGATCCACAATGGAATCTGAGTTTGTTGCTCTAGACAAATCTGGAGAAGAAGCAGAATGGCTTCGTCAATTCCTTGAAGATATCCCTGAATGGTCGAAACCTGTGCCCACAGTATGTATACACTGCGACAATCAAGCAACAATTGCTAGGGCACAAAGTTTCATGTATAACGGTAAGTCAAGGCATACGTGCCGTCGACATAACATCGTCAAGTAAATGATCTCAAATGGAGTTATCTCTATTGACTTTGTAAAATCAAAGGATAACATTGCGGATCCACTAACCAAAGGATTGAATCGAGATCAAGTTGAGAAAACATCTAAAGGAATGGAACTAAAGCCCATAAGAAGTAAAGGCACTATGTGAAGGAAAACCCTACCTAGTTGACTGGAGATCCCAAGATCTAGGTTCAAAGAGACAACCTAATTACATAGACATGTGCGATCATTGTGGGGGATTTTTCCTCAAGCTCATTCCTATGATGTAAACAGTGATAAAAAGTGGTACATGTTAAGCAAAGCTTTTAATGACCATTGTATGCTTCGGTGAGCGAAGCAACATAAGTCACCTATGTGAGAGTGAAGTGGGGCCGCTTCAAGGAGACTATTGGGCATAATTCTTTCAAACTCTTGTAGAACCAGGCGATGTCCACGGCCACATGGACATAACCATGAGAACTAATACTCTTGTCAGAGAGGTAGTTGTGTGAAGTATATCATCGTTTACACAAACAACTGAAAAGTTCAAGGACATCACGTCTATTGGTTAGCTAGTAAAGTAAATATACTTTCACAAGGGAAGGTTCAAAGGAGGACACCTACCTATCCTATGCAACTATCAATCATAGATCCTATCACCACATCGAGTCAAAATATTTTGATAAAATCATCAATTTCATTCATGTGGGGGATTGTTAGAAAAATGTGAGAAATTGGAAACTTTGAGCCATATTTTCTAGTGATAAAGGTGGAGGTTTGAATGATGAATTTATTAATTAATATTCTACTCCATGAGACATTTACAACGGTATCTCATATGCTCAAAATGGTTGAGAAATTAATGAGAAATTGGTGCTCAAAGTGAGGATGTTGTGAATTGTGTAAAGGAAAATAAAAACCTAATATCCCACAAGGGTGGGATAACAAGCTTGGGAATGGTTTAAATACACCAACCCACTTAGAAGTTATTGAATGACTTGAATGAACATTATGCCTCGCGCGCTCGCACGTTGTTGGCAACGTGAATGTCCGGACCGGTCGGGTCCATTTTTTCCATATCTTTTGAATATTCTGAATTTAATAGGATACTATTGACTTTCCATTAAATTCGGATATTAAAAGGCAATAAAGCAATTCACATAAAACATATCCCTTTAATAAGGCATTTAATTGATTATTTCCAAATTAAATCGGATATAAAGTCAATGACATTTAATTCGAAATATTATATTTTCCTCCTCCACTCCCCTATATAAACCATGCATCTTCTCAGTTTCAACACACTCAAAAAAACCATTTTCTTTCTCTCGTGCTTCTATCGAAGATCTTATTGTTTTTGTATCCTGGGAGACGAACGACCAACCAAACTCAAGCACCGTGGAGTGGTCGAAATTTGTCTTAAAGAAACTGCTTCTCGCAGGCCTCAACACCTTCTCTACTCAACTTTAATATGGTTTTGTATTTTCTGCTCTTTTCAATTATTTGATTAAAGTTTTATTTTATTTTTTATCGTCTTGGATTGATTACTTTGTAACAAAAAATTCATCACTGGATATTCAAAAGGTCAAGACAGTTTAATTCAGTAGAAGATAAGACAAGCAACAAATGCAAACTATATGATATAAGTGCAACTAAAAGAATCTAACAAAATAAACATCACCCTAATGCAAGAATCTAAAAGATTTAGGCGTGAAAAGCAATTGAAATAAAATTGACTCCAAATTGAATCGGTAAAAAATGAAAAAAAAAAAAGAATGAAAAGAGATACGAAAGGGGTAATTGGAGCAGGACAGAGGCGTGAAATTAAATTAAAAGGGGTTGTTCAAATAGAAATTGGTTCGAATATTTGTGATGGTACTATAATAGATTAGTTACTTTGGCATGGTCAAATTTATATTAATCATTGCATTTTCGTATGAAAGTTGGCAAGTGTTCGTACGTTGTTCGATAGGCGTTTAGGCGTTGGCGACGAGACGTTGTCTTTGAAATAATATCAAGTTGGTGAGTGGAAATGATTTTAAAAGCTTTTCAAATATTTGAAAGCAATGTTTGGGGTTTAGACTAAACTTGAAACGCTAATATAAGCTCGAAAGTAAGTATAAAAGATTTCGCTCTCGGTTTTCGATTTTCATTGTTTTAATAAATTCATGCTCATGTTTTTGAAGATAGAATTGTTTTACCTACAGTTATATGCATGTTTTGAAAGTGAGAAACGTTGCATATGTTTATGTTTTGATAATACACGTGTTTAGAAAGTGGTATGCAACATGTTTGAGAAAATGCTTAAATACATGGTTTAATGTATTTGAGATACTTTGATAGAAATTGGTTTGAATGATGCATATGAAAAATTGTGTGGTAACATGATTTAAAAGTGTATATTGGCAAAGTGATGATACTTAATATTGTCAGATATAATTGCTCGACCAATAGAATGAGAAGTCCATTATAATATACAAATTTCGTATGTGAGATAAATTCTTTGGTTACACAATATGGGTAGATTCTATTGTTTTGCGAGTGATAGAGGTAGATTCTATCACCAATGAGCAATGGGGTAGTGTCATCCCAGCCGAAGTGAGATAATGGTGAGGGTAAATTTCACTATGTGACTTGATGGGGTAGATTCTATAAAGGTGTTCGCATATTCAAACATTTATCGATAGGGGTAGTAGTATCCAAGGATGGGGGTAGATTACATCCGTGTCACTTTTAATGTCAATATATGAGATTACATGTATCATAATTTTATTAATTTTGTATAATGAGATTTATACATGAGATTCTATTTTGAGGTGTGTTTTATGATGTTCATGCATGAGAAGCTTGCATTGAGATTTGCTTTATGATTAAAGCATGAGATTTATGATACATGTATTTTAAAAGATATTTGACTTTATTTTGGAAGAGATTTAAAGTATGAAAATTATTTGAGCATGATGCGAAATGTCTTATATTTGAGAAATAGTTTTAAAATACATTGTTGTAGTTTTTAATCGAGCGACCCTCACTAGGCATTTATGCTTACGCTCTCTTTTCCAACAATGCAGAGAAATAACTTGATTGTGGCAGCGAGGTACCAAGAGATGATTTTAAAAGCGTTTCATAGCTCAAATATGGTTTTACATTTGCTAAATAGTAATAAGTGGCAATGTGAAAGTACTTTTATGTTTGAGAGGTTATGTTTTGAAACTCCTTGATTTGTGGCAAGATTATATTGCCTATTTGGACTTGTAAATGGCCTTATTATGTTGGTATTTGGTTTGGCTTGCATTTTGAACTCTATATGGTTATTTTCTTAAGGAACATGCCTATAGATTATCATCTATGGTTACGTTTATGTTGACTACTTGGTTTGGAGTCCAACACCTTTGGGACTATGTCACAAATGGTTGAGTTTATGTTAGAAATATGTTATAATTATTTCGAATGATTTCTAGTATGATCGAAGCATGTTAGAATGATTGAGCTTATGTTAGAATCGTGTTAGAATGGTTTTATTAATTACTTGTTGTCTGCAAGTTTGTTGTTGTTACATTTTGATCTTAAGAATGCAAATGGTTGAGCTTGGAGTGTTGATTTAAGTTGGTTTTCGACATGCAAGCTTGAAATATGACTAATTAAGGATCGATAATTTTTTTTTTGAATATGCTGGTGCGATGCAAGGGTAGCATATGTTCAACTTTCTTAGTCTTTTCAAAGACGACACACACAACATGCATTACTGGTGCTCGAACTCGGGTTCCAAGGAATGATAAACATCAACCTTTGCCACCTGGACACAAGGGGATGAGATAAGGATCGGTAATCTTAATTTGGCATAAATTCTCAAATTTATATGATTTTACAAAATGGTCCCTAAAGCATGTTTAGGATTAATTGAATGTTCAATTTACCTCGTTCGAGACATAACTTTATATGTTGTGAGAATGATCACCTTAGGATTCGTTAAGAGCGTCTAGACAAGATAAAAGAAAAAAAATAAAGTCGTTTATTGAGGTAAATCTTCACTGATTTACTTCAATATTTCCTGTGTAACTTGCTCGAGCCGATAAAACGGTTAAACCGGGTCAAGGGGGTTACATTCTATTTGCAAACAAACCTCCATCCTCATTGCCCCCAATGTGGGGGTGATCCTTAGTTTAGGTTTATTCGAAATAAAATTATCAGGCTCAAAGGGGAACAACAATAGATATTTTTTTTTTAATTTTTTACTTGTGAAGTAAAATGAAAGAATGCCAAGTATCCTATCATATATGGATATCAACAAACAATCTTCAGGGGTAAATATTTTAGGGTTATCACTTTATTCATGGACCTTGAACAACAATGTCTGAGAGAAAATTCACTCAATGATATTTTTTCTATTATTCCTGAATAGTCTTTGTTGGCCTAAATAGATAAGATATCCACATAAAATAATCTTTGGATTTGGGAGGATACGAGCTTTTATACTATACGGAGGTGAGGACCTCATGAAATATAATGATCGTATTCCGGAAGCGAATCACAATCTCATACGGAGGTTAATACCCCCACGAAAGAAAGTGATCACTCCCACTTAGCAAGGAAAGGAGCCCGAGAAAAAAGCTTATGCATGAATGACAATCTATATCAATCACCGGGGTAAAAGAAAACGGTAAATAAACAAAGTTAGAGATTAAAAATTGAATTAAATTAAAATTAATTTTTTCTCGGTAAATACGATACGAACCCGACTAAGGTTGGACTCTCTTTTTTGTAAAAAAATATTTTCTCAACGGAATCGCCAAGCTGTAGCCACTAATTAAAAAATCACAAGTTTCCCACTTTCTTGAAAAATTTGATCTTTGACGGGAATTTGAAAAATACGGGTTTTAGAATAAAATTTGTGGAGCCATCACCGGTCACTTGGGTTAGGTATACCGGACATCAAAAATAAAATCAGAGATTAAACATGTTTAGGAGTCGATTACGTGTGGGGAAGGGTTCACACCCCCACCATGCCCGAAAAATCAGTACCTAAAGGTTTATATCATTTTTGTTAAGAAAATAAAAATTCGACTTAATTTAACAGTCAATTCTTAAGAATGCATGAATGCATGGTCATATAATTCGAATATATAAAATCTTACGATTTACGATACTCGAAGAAGATGATGCTCGAAGATTTGAGACGACACTCTCAATAGGATACCAAAACCTTGAGAACTAAATCTAAACATGAAATAAATGCATGCACAGTTTATGTATGCTAAAGATAAATACGCCCATGCATGTAAATAAATATATACGAGACAATAACATAATTAATTAGGTTACTAGACATGTATGGAATACAAGAAATAGCCATCATAATAGAAACAAACAAATCAAGGGTTAAGTTGCCATTTTACAAAAATCTAAAGAAACCCCATTTTTCTCTGATTGAAAACATCGAAACACCCCTTTTTTCCCTCCATTTTTAGATCTAACATCCTCATTTCGGATAGTGTTCATCTTGTTTATCATGAACAAAACAAACTAACTCAGAAACTACACTTGAGCCTAGAACTCGGTAGGGGCTCCGTCGAGCTCCGTCGCCTCAGCCACCACGGCTCATCGTTGGCCGCCGTTCGCAGGTACCGGCGAACTTAAATCTAAACCAAAATTCAGCCTCCGTTTTTCAAAATCAACTCCCCTTCCCTTTAAAGTTTTCAGAAAACAGAAGCCGTGGCCCAAACTTTTGAAACTTTTCTTTAAAAAAAACAAATTGAAACCCCTTTCATTTCATCGGAGACGATGCCTTGGCCGAAGGAAGGTAAGAAAACCCAGACACTTTTTTTATTTTAAATAGCAGAGATATAACAGAAAATCTCTTATTATATGCAACCTTGAGAAGACATGACTTGTATCCTTATCAGAAACATGCGACACATACAACATCAATGTGTTCAATCCTGAATATTTGACCTCAAAATCATGGTTGTCGCAGTCGCACTTACTGCTATGGAAAACACTCTTGTCGCTTGTTAAATACACATTCTCAACCTCATTCGATAATTGGCCTTGTGTTCATGATTTTCTGTTGAGTCGCTGGTCTTAGATAAATCTATGACCTTTGCTGTATCCATTGGAAAATCAAAACTCTCACCACCTCTTCTGCAATTTCATTGTCAACTAGCGATCATAATTCATCCAACACTTCACTGATTTTATCCTCATCCAATATATCAAGATAGGCCGACATCGATTTTAGTTGTCTGAGTATTTCTTGGAGCATCTCGTTATTTTATTTCATTATTCTTATATTCGCTTCACATGTTTCGATGGCGTTTGCCATGGGTTTCGACTCTCAATGAAAACACTAATATTATGAGCACAAATACTCAAAGCCAAAACTCAAGACTCAAATTGAAATAGAGAAGATAATTAGAAATAGAGAAAAAAGATGACAGTTTTCACTGTTTTCATACTTCCCTCTATCTTCTAATGCCTTTTTAATAATAACTATTGTAGCCACTAAGCCTTTCACATGTACTCTTTCTTGTCACATGTTGCTGCTGACTTGGCATGGAGGTTTAGGGTCATAACAGTTTACATGAGCTGATGTGGCCGACGCTGGAGAAGGGGGACCACAGAGATGGTACGTCCGTTGTTGAGGAGTCGAGCGCGTGGGCTCATTCGCGCGAGTGGGATGTTGGTGGATATACGGCTGCGCATGAAAGAAGAAGGGAATTAGTGCTCTAGTTATCAGATTAGGTTTAGGTTAAATTAGTTTAATGACTTTGCACAATATCCATTTCTATTCAAAAAAAAGTTTAGGTTAAATTAGTTGGCCTCATCGGGCCATATTGTATATATATTTGGGGTATTTGTTAATGGTCTGCTTTTTATTTAATGTAAAATTGAGATGTTATTTAATTACTATTATTATTTTTTTAGTTTAATAATAATAATAATAATAATAATAATAATAATAATAATAATTGTGTCAAAATACCCAGATAAAATTAATGTCTACATAAGGACAATGATTTAAGTAATAGTCCACAACGCAGCAACGATCGTTATATAGCGATAGCGACATCGTCCGAAACTGCGATATCTGGAATCGTTATGCCACAATAACATATGTTATTAATAACTCACAACCACGATACTCACAGTGACCACAATAACATCTATTATGTTCGCAATCACAATAAACACAACGAGACCAAAAACATGACCGCAATTGTAATTTAAATCTCTAATTATGAGCGCAATTTTTTATTCGCCCTAGGACTGCTAAAATATCTGAAACGGACCTGACCATTCTAGTCCTTGCATCAAGCCTTGAAGTCGGCTCATCCCTGAAAATGGTTGAGGGATTTGCCACAAGCTCGACTGCAACATTAAATAGGGATGGACCGAGGGAACTGGGGGTAGCCGTCTTCTTAGAAATTTAAAATTCGTATGTTGTTTAAAAATTTTCTATTGAAAATATATGTTCGCCAATCTAAAATTTTATAAGTTTGTTTCTTCATAATTTTATAAACTCGTCCTACTAATATAAAATCCTATGTATGTTCCTGACAGTAAGCCTCTTTCGTCGCAATGGCTGAGCCGTTCACTTGATCATCTCAATAAAACCACTAACATGCATCAATGTCGAAGGAGATTAGGGTTTCATGAAGGCTAACCTTCATTGTAGCCAAATGGAATAAAGTTAGGATTCATACATGACAAGCTTTTAAGTCAAATTCAATGCTAAGTTTGTTGGTGCTATTAATCCACTCTGGTTTTAAGGATTGCCAAGGCAGTTTTGATAGCAAATGATTCAGCAATGACTCATCAGTACAACATAGGGGCGATGAGAAAAGAGCTAGCCTGTTACCCAAGTCATCCCTTAGGAGTTAGGACACCAAACACGAGACAAGGAAGAAGGAAGGAGAAGAAGCTAGGTACAAGAGAAGAGATGGGGCAGTAGTTTTAAAATTCGGCCGCTATCGTAATAATTTTGGAGGTCGTTACAACACCGCAATCGCATTTAAAATTATTGTTACATTTAAAAAAAAAATCACGCCGCAACGGTCATAACGTCCGCAACCACAACGTTACAAACGCATCCGCATCCGCAATTTAATATTACAGGCCTCGACCACCACATGGCCTCATGAATATTCTCATCGGACATGGAGGCTTTGTGGAGAAAAATAATTTAATCAAAGGGAATCTCCTTATTTTCTTTAATACCAGTTAGTTCATTACGCGCCGACTAGATAGACCAGATACAGGCAGCACAGCACAGCACGCAAGCCAGCTTTCTTTTTCCAACCTTCTAAGCCAAGTAATGAAGCTTCCATACATAGAACCAGCAAGATCCTTGGATAAACAATAGAAAAACCCCGACCTTTCAAAACCCTTTTACATTTGTTTAGAATGAGACCAAATTAATATAATACGTATTTATGGAAGATTCATTGTATGTTTTGTATTAATTTAAAAAGATTACATCATTGTTTCTATTAACGATAGTATATTACTTCTATTCAAATCATACTCAATAATTATTCTTTTTGTTTTTGGTCGCAAAACTCTAATTTTTTCTCTCAAGGTGTGGTTACTCTTTTTTTTCATTTTTCATTTGTGTGCAGTCGGTGATGATAGGGTTATAAAAACAGATAATCGGATGGGTTTCAGGTCGGGTCATGTCACGTCAAGTCAAATCAGATACATGTCCATTCAGGTCAAAAAAATATTTGACTCGACACGGGTCAGGTGCCCCTCAGTAGCAGGCCGGGTTCAAATAGATCGGGTCCGAACCAGGTAATTGGCAGGTTAATTCAGGCTCCGGTAGACTTCAGGCCGGGTTCATTTCAGTCCGGGTTCATTTCAGGTCGGGTTCATTTCAGGTCGGTTTCATTTCAGGTCGGGTTAATTCGGGTTTTGAATTAGTATTATTTTTTAGTTCGGTACAATTGTACAAGTAGTCGGTATTTATTTCAAGTTAATTATTTAATGTCTTTCATGGAATCACATTAAAAATAAAAATTTGGCACTAGAAATGAATAAACATATCATAAATGATTCATATCTAAAATAATAAAGTAAAATAAAAACTTGAAATAGGGTCAATTTCGAATAAAAACAAAGTTTTAGGGACTATAATGAACAACAAATAATAAATAAGAGTCAATTTGGACTAAAAATAAAGTTTTAAGGACTTAATTGAATTGAACTAAAACTTAAAGGACTTAAATGAAAAACATCTAAAATTTAAAGGGCTACAAAATATTTAGCCCATCTAAAATGAAGGGTGGTGGGATATGAGCCCAAAGCCTAAAACTATTAAAAATTATTATTTATTATTAATTATTATATTATATATACATTATATAACTTATAAGTTTTAATATATATATATATATTAATTATATTTATATGTTATATTATAAGTTTTAATATATATATATATTTTATGTTATATTAATTATTATGTATGTATACATATAATATATATGTATATATTTATATGTTGTATTATAAGTTCATATTAGAGTGTTTAAGGTTTAGGGTGTTGCATTATGGTTTATGAGATATCATTATTGTTTAGAGTTTATGGTTTAGTGTTTAGGGTTTGAGAGTTAGGGGTTATATTTGAGGGTTTAGGGTGTTGCATTAGAGTTTATGAGTTATCAATAATATGGTTTATAGTTTAAGGGGTTAGGGTTTATGATTTAAGAGTTAGGGTTTATATTCGAGGGTTTATGGTTCATATTAAAGTGTTTAAGGTTTAGGGTGTTGCATAGGGTTTATGAGTTATCATCATTGTTTATGGTTGATAGTTTAGGGTTTAGGGTTTATGGGTTAGTGTTTAAGAGTTAAGGTTTATATCCGAGGGTTTAGGGTTTAAGGTGCTGCATTAGGGTTTACGAGTTATTATTATTGTTTATGGTTTAGAGTTTAATGGTTTAAGGTTTAAGGGTCAATGTTTATGGTTTATGGTTTAAGAGTTAGGGTTTATATTTGATGGTTTGTGGCTCATATTAGAGTGTTTAGGATTTATGGTGTTGCATTATGGTTTATGAGTTATCATTATTGTTTATGGTTTATGGTTTAGGGTCTAGGGTTTATGGTTTATATTAGAGTGTTTAGGGTTTAGGGTGTTGTATTAGGGTTTATATGTTGTCATTATTGTTTATGGTTTAGAGTTTAGGCTTTATGGGTTAGGATTTAGGGTTTAGGGTTTTTGGTTCATATTCGAGTGTTTAGGGTGTTGTATTATGGTTTGTGAGTTATCATTATTGTTTATAGTTTAGAGTTTAGGGTTTATGGTTAATGATTTTAGAGTTAAGGTTTATATTTGAGGGTTTAATGGTTTAGGGTTTGAGAGTTATGGCTTATATTCGAGGGTTTAGAGTGTTGCATTAGGGTTTATGAGTTTTCATTATTGTTTAGGGTTTAGAGTTTAAGGGTCTAGGGTCTAGGGTTTATGATTTAAGAGTTAAAGTTTATATTCGAGGGTTTATGGTTCATATTAGAGTGTTTAGGGTTTAGGGTATTGCATTAGGGTTTATGAGTTATCATTAATGTTTATGGTTTAGAGTTTAAGGTTTAGGGTTTAGAGTTTATGGTTTAAGGTTTAGTGTTTAAGAGTTAATGTTATATTTGAGGGTTTATGGTGTTGCATTAGGGTTTATGAGTTATCATTATTGTTTATGGTTTAGAGATTAAGGGTTTAATGTTTAGGCTTTAAGGTTATGGTTTGTATCCGAGGGTTTGTGGTTTATATTAGAGTGTTTAGGGTGTTGCATTATGGTTTATGAGTTATCATTATTGTTTATAGTTTAGGGTTTACTGTTCATATTCAATAGTTTAGGGTTTAAGGTGTTACATTAGGGTTTATGAGTTATCATTATTGTTTATGGTTTAGAGTTTAAGATTTAGGGTTTACAGTTTATGATTTAAGAGTTAGGGTTTATATTTGAGGGTTTAAGATTTATATTCGTGGGATTAAGGTGTTGCATTAGGGTTTATGAGTTATCATTATTATTTTTTGTTTAGAGTTTAAGGTTTAGGGTTTAGTGTTTAAGAGTTAAGGTTTATATTTGAGGGTTTAGGGTTTAGGGTGCTGCATTAGGGTTTACACGTTATCATTATTGTTTATGGTTTAGAGTTTAAGGGTTTAATGTTTAGGGTTTATCGTTTATCGTTTAAGAGTTAGGGTTTGTGGTTCATATTAGAGTTTTTAGTGTTAAGGTGTTGCATTATGGTGTTGCATTATGGTTTATAGTTTATAGTTCAGGGTTCATATTCGATAGTTTAGGGTTTATGGTGTTGCATTAGGGTTTATGAGTTATCATTATTGTTTAAGGTTTAAGGTTTATGGTTTAATGTTTATGATTTAAAAGTTAGGGTTTATATTCGAGGGTTTATGATTTATATTTGAGTGTTTAAGGTTTAGGGCTTGAGAGATAGGGTTTATATTTGAGGGTTTAGGGTGTTGTATTAGGGTTTATGAGTTATTATTATTGTTTATGGTTTAAAGTTTAATGGTTTATGGTTTAAGTTTATGATTTAAGAGTTAGGGTTTATATTCGAGGGTTTATGGTTCATATTATAGTGTTTAGGGTTTAGGGTGTTGCATTAGGATTTATGAGTTATCATTATTGTCTATGGTTTAGAGTTTATGGTTTATGGTTTATGATGTAAGAGTTATGGTTTATATTCGAGGGTTTATGATTTATATTCGAGGGTTTAGGGTTTATGGTGTTGCATTAAGATTTATGAGTTATCATTATTGTTTATGATTTAGAGTTTAGGGTTTAAGGTTTAGGTTTTAGCGTTTAAGAGTTTAGGGTTGTATACATACATATATACGAAGATATATTATAAAATATAAACTCTAAACTCTAATGATAAACCTTAAACTTTAACAGTCTGATGATTGTTACTAAATATATATATATATATATATATATATTATTGACAACTTTAAGGCAAGACGAATGGGCACCGGCAATAGGCCTTGGAAATCGGCACAATCTCCACATGGCGAATTGTTACAAAGTTTGGGATGTTGTACCAGTAGGCTTAGGTCGTTGGGACTTAGGTGTGGTCCGTGTGGAAGAGGTCAAAGGGTCACATAATCCTCGTGCTATCTTGGATTCGAAATAAATTTATAAATGTGTTGGTTGTAACTATAAGTTCTTTTTTTATGAAGGCTTCTAATTATAATCTTACATTATGAGTAGGGTTTAATTTCGCATAATTGCTCTTTTAGTCTATGTGTACTTTGGTGCGTGTCAATATATAAAAATATATAAATATTATGTATTATAATAGTTGATTTTGGTACATTGGTATATATATATATATATATATATATATATTTGTCAAAATAAAAGTTTAATATCAAAATAAATGTCCAAAATATCTCATTTTTAGGTGCCTAAACTATTTCATTTTTTAGGTGCTTAAATTTTTTTGCCCCTTTGAGTGCTTAAACTATTTTTTGGGTTAAAATAAGTGCCTCGATTTGACCTTAAAAGCGACAGAAAATAATAGTTTGGACACCTAAAAGGGGCAAAAAAAATTAGGCACCTAAAAGGAGAAAACGAGATAATTTGAGCACCTAATTGGAGCAAAAAATAGTTTAGGCACTAATAAGAGAAAACATGATAGTTTGGGCACTTATTTTGACATTAAGCCCCAAAAACTAAGAGTGAGTTAGTCAAGTATGTTTTTTGTAATTTTAGATTTTTCAGATTAAATTTTGTAATCTCATCTTCAACTCAATATACTAAAGAAGGTAAATGCAAAATTTTATATGATTTGATATTATAATTTTATTTTTAAGAATAATGGGGTATATAGTCTGTAATATATGTATATTGTATGTATTATGTATATGTTATATATATATTATGTATTATGTATATATATATGTATATGTATATGTTATAGATATTATGTATATAATCTGTACTATATGTATATTGTAATATATGTTATATATAATATGTAATACATAATTATGTATTATGTATATGTTATATATATGTATGTATCATGATTCATGTATATGTATGTGTATGTATATAATATGTATGTGTATGTGTATATATACTAATATATATGTACTTATGTGTGTATGTATGTATTTATGTATTATGTGTCATGTGTGCATATATATATATATATATATATATATATATATATATATATATATATATATATATATATATCATTTCATATGTATATTTATGAACTTTTTTAATTTATCAAGTCATGAATTTCAAGTCAATATCAGTTCAAGTCAACAACAGTTCGAGTTTAAAATAGATCGGGTCAATTAACTGGTCGGGTTCATAACAGGTCGGGTAAAATCAGATATCGGGTCGATTTAGTCGGGTAATATCAGGTAATTTGCCAGGTCAGTCTCGGGTTCGGGTTCATTTCAGTCGGATGCAGGTCGGGTTTCAGGTTAAAATTAACATGTCATATTCGAGTTCGGGTCGTTTTCAGTTGGACGCAGATTGGGTTCAGTTGCTACAGTAACAAGTTCAACTCGGGTTCGGGTCAGCAACAGTCAGTTACAGTTCGGGTCATCGAATTCTCGGGTCAAATCAGGTTTTGACTCGAGCAGGTTTCATGCAGGTTTTCAGGTTCTGACTTGTTTTTACCTCCCTAGGTGATGATACTACCTTTGATGTTGGTCATCGACTGTCGATACTTTTTTTATTTATTATATCTAATGTCTATTTTTTCTTTCTTTCTTTCCTAATTTTGAATAAGAATAATTCTACCTTGTGGCATGTTTTCTGTCATTTTTTCTCAGTCGTTTTATTGTTTCTAAATCTATAACTAAGTGGCTATTATTTACCTTAATATTTTTTTGGGTTTAATTGTTTCTTAGGTTTCTATTAGTTTTAAAATTAGATAACTAAGCCTTGCTTTTCCATTTTTTTTCTTTTAAAATACTTATTAGGTTCTTAAAATTTTTGAAATTAGTAAAAATTAATTTTTTGTTATATATTAAAAGGAAAAGATTTGATTTTCAATGAACTTCAGAAGAAAAACAATTTGAAAAAATCAAATTTTTATGTAAGACAATCTAGTGCCCCTAGATTTTTGAATTGTAAAGTTTTTAGAAGTATTTGGGTCCTAAAAGGACTAAGTACTTCAATTAAAAAGGATGAAATTGAAAAATAGATTCCTAAGGGGACAAAATTATATGCTACTAACGTTTATGGATCCAAAGTAATTTTGATACCAAAAAGTACTTGATTGTCTTGTTTAGGTGCGATGGAGCGTGATCAACAAGTCCAAATTTGAGGGGGAGCTTCATGCACACAAAGAGAGCACTTGAAGAATCAAGGCTTCACATCCTCCCTTGGATTCAAGTGTGGTAAAATTAGTTGAATTTATTTTTGTTTAGTTTTATTTCTTTTAATTCAACTAGTTTAATCATATATGTTGGACTAACATTGTTTGATACTTAGAGTAAGGGAGAATTAATTTTAAAATTAAAGTTTTTAATTGTGTCAACTTTTTTAACCTCTTATGTTAATTTGAGCTTAAAGTCATTTAAATTCTTTTTGATATACAAAAAGGGGGAGAATTAATTATTTTGAAAAATTGATCTTTCAAGTGAATAAGGGAGAGCTTTACATGGTTTAATTTTTAAAATTCTCTTATTCAAATTTTTTAAATACTAAGGGGAGAATCTCAAATAATTTTTCAAGTTGGTTTTATTATATCAAAAAGGGGATTGTAGAACTAAATGTTTTGATATAATAATTGAAAAATGTTTTGGACAAAATTGAAAAGAATTTAAAGTAAGCTTTTAGTAAAAACAACTTGAAAATATGTTTAAAGTTTTTAAAAGGCTTTGGAATGACTTAAAATGCTTTATAAGTACCCAAACCAGTGTTTTTCAAGTATCCGTACCGATACGGTCTGGTACTGTATCGATATGCCTTAAGGTTTCAGCTACAGTGAAATTCTAGTAGCCAAAACCCGTACTGATATGCTTTGTCCGTATCGATACAGTGTGTTTTAAATATCTAACGGCTAGTTCGAGTGCCGATATGGTTGTATCGCGTACCGATACGCTTAACTAACCCCAACGGTCAAACTCCCAACTGTCTTTTAAATTGCAGGACCGTACCAATATGCTTGCTACGCGTATCGATACGCACCAGTTGAAAGTGCTCAACGGCTATTTCTTTATCGGGACCGCATCGATACGATTTGTGGAGTATCGATACGCTAAGCTGCAGAACTACATTTATGGTGAGAAATAAAGGCTCTAACGGCTCTAATTTAACCCTAACAGTCCTCAATGGCTACAAATTCAATTAAAAGTATAAAAGGGACCTCCAAGCATCAAGAGATGGTTAATGCTTCAATTGTAACAACATTATGATGTCAATTTGTCTTTAGAGCTTAATTGTCATCCTCTTGTTTAGACAAAACACTTGTGAGCCAAAATTGTTAAATTTGCTTAAGTGTATAGGTTTTGGGTGAGTGCTTAGAGTACCAAACACATACCTATTAGAGAGATTTCTTATTTGCTTTGAATTTCACTTGTAAGAGAGTGTTTGATTAAGCTAAGGGTAGATAGATTAATCGTTGTAACGGTTTTCTCATAAGCCGAGAAAATGGGATAAAATTCTTAGTGAATTTTGTTGAAAATCTTTGGTGGCGTTCCAAGGTAGTGGATGCATGCTTTAGTTTATAAAGTCGAACCACTCTAAATCCTTGTGTTTAATTCTTAATTTTTTCCACTAACTCGAACACCCAAAAATCTAACTTCTCCACTTAGCTAGCATCGGTTAAAGGTGATCATCGAGCACAATACTTTTTTTAATTTATTCGAATTAAATTAAAAAAGAACATATAAAATTTAAATCAAATTTGTTTTCAAATCGAATTAATTTTGTTCATCCTAAACGCAAGTAGATGAACCAATCTTTCTCCTACCATCTTTTATGCTTTGCTTGAGATATATTTCCTCGTTGAAGCTTATGCTTAAAGCAACTCAAATAAAATAATTTGGGCTTGAATTCCAACTACTAATCACAAAAGGAAAAATAAAACAAAAAAGAGGGTAATGATGGCAAAATTAAATAAATATTTTAAGTTTTTGTAAGTACAAAAAATATTATCGTAGTATTTTTGGTTTTATGTTTTAAATTTTATAACATTATCAATTGGTGCAGCACCATAGCTTGTCGTATCGTACAACTACCCATAATTTCTAGAAAAAGTATATTGATTTAATTTTGCCGTAAAGGATGGTGACTGTTGCGTGTAAATAGAACTATCGCAAATAGTGCAAGTGTACACGACGCAAGTAGTAAAGTGATACTAGAGTATCGAATATCGTCTCCACAGGGACTGGAAATAACTCTATCCTTGAATTGTTGCACAAGAGAAAGAAATAGTTTAAATGAATGGGTGAAGTAATCTTGAGTAAAAACTAAAGTAAAAGATAAAGGAATCAGATTTAGAGAATAGGCCGATATTGAATTGCTCAGTAGTGCAGGTGTTGCACTATTAGAGAAACTTCTGTTGTCTGTCGTCGTTCCTGTCGCGGCAGCACCTGTCGCGGCAGCGACCGATAACTTTGTACTTCAAGCTTGGCAAGAATCCCTGTTATGACTTGTCTTATCCCCAGGTCCAAGTTTTGTTGATGAACACTTCTCGGATAATACCTCCCGGCGTAAATCAAAGGATGAACACCAATATTTATGAATTCTTCTTTAGCCACTTAACCTTGTACTTATCCCTAAGCCAAGATAGTTTAACCATAAACTGAAAAACACGTATTTACTCCTTTCGTATGCTTGACTCTTCCGATATTAAACAAATGGATAACCTCACAATGCTCTCCCGATGCTCTTATGAGATATGAAAACCAAAGTAAATAAACTTGAAGTTTTTATTACTTGAACAGAAAATTCCTAAAACAATACAATCCTTGCAACTACTTTACAAAATCAACCCTTAGCCTAGGTCGAATTACATGCCTTTATATAGGCCTTGGGTCCAAGTTTTCTAATATGGCAAGAATACAAGTTTAATATAAAGTACAACTCTATTGAAGACTAAATCTTCTGACTATATGCCTTGAATTCCTCTTCTTTTCTTGCCTTGAGTTTCTTTCTTGAACTTTGGGCTTGGCCTTCATTCTGCTTAAGGGCTCAGAAAAATATGGGACTGTTCCACGACAGACTGGCTTGAAATCCTCTATCTGTTGAGTTCCACTTCAGCATACCACTGTCGTCATGGCTGCCACGGTAGATGTCACAAGAGACTGTGCTTTTCGACTCCAGCTCCGCAATTTGCCTCTGCTCCTTTGCTGCCCTGGGTCTTCCATAGCAGATACTTGCAAAAGTAACCAAAATCAGCAGCAACTGTGTAATTTTATCTAATTGTGATGCGTATGCAAAAATCTATCCTAAATGCAATGAATCATGCTTGAGTGCAGTAAAAATATGGGTAAATAAGGGGTAAAATATAGAACTTTTATGCACTCAACACACCCTCGAACTCAAGTTCTTGCTTGTCCTCAAGCAAATACAACCTAACTAAAAATAAAAACTTTTTGGATTGGCTTAATTCAATGAATTTTCATTACCTACAACACATTCACTATCAAGAGCATTACCTTGTCAGGTGTTTATGGATTTATCCGGAACAATGCTATAATTCTTGTGCAAGTGTGTGCAGGTTTTATGAACAAATATATTCCTAGACTCCCTTAGTTACTAGAATAGTTATGATACTCACTTGAATTTTATGCCAAATTTCATCTTTTTAGAGGCAATTCTTAGGCTCCTTTAGTTTTTTCGAATTTAAACTCAAGTGTTTTTCTTATTTTGATTTTTACTAGAGCCTGTTTTTGGGCACCTCTAACTATCTTCCTAGAGCTGGTGTTAGGCACCTCTAGGGCATTGAGTCTAAAATTTTCTTTTCTTTTATTCTTTTCCTAGAGCCAGTGTTAGGCACCTCTAGGGACAACTCAAGTGGTTAAGCTTTCCTACTCTAGTTCACTAACGGAAACCTAGACAACATATAAGTCACAAGAGTGTTTTACAATTCAGAACTATAGCAAGGCTCTAAATATTTCCTAAAACATCCTATAGGCACTGTCACGACAGAGAATGTCGCTGCAGGTAAGTTCAGTTCAAAGACTTAAGCCAATTTATATATATATATATATATATATATATATATATATATATATATATATATATATATATATATATATATTTGACACAAAACTAACTAAAACGAGGCACAAAAAAAAGACACAACTAAAAAGTTCATTAATAGAGGGATGCTCACCCCCAAACTCGAAGGTTGTATTGTCCTCAATGCATTACAACAATGAAAATGAAAAACAGAAAAACAACATCACAAAATAGATAAAATAACATCAAAGACACCAAATATATAAGAAAAAGCACTTAAGTTGATGAGCTGTCGTCGCTGCTGCTGACGCGGAGCTGCCGGCGGGCAGTGACCTTGACGGTAGGGGTTGGCTTAGTGCTGGGAGACGGGGAGGCTATCTTCTTTTTTGCCTCACGAGGTGGCTGGACTCAGGTAGGTGAGACGTGTGGGGGCTGGTCCAGAATCTCGAGGTCGTCATCACTGCTGATGCCTTCTGATTTGCCGTGGCAGGGTCCCTCAACAGTCTCGTTTAGCTTCTTCTTTTTCATCAGAGGGAAGTCCTTGAATATGTCTCGGACGACGGAAGGCTCCGAGTCAGAATCGTTCTGCCAGATGGAAGAGGAGAAGAACCCTTCAAAATATTTTGGGTCGGTCTCCGGTAGAGGTTTCTTCCTTTTCTCTCCTCGGGGAGTGGCAGATCTTCTACCGCCATCTCCGGTCGTGGCAGGTGGTGATGTGGGGGCAACAATGGGTGTTCTTGGGCTAGCAGCAAGTGTGGGTGCGGCAAAAAAGGATTCTGGGAAAGAAGAGAACTGCATGTTTGGGAAATCCCTCATAAAACCCATGAGGCTGAGCTGTCGTTCTTCCATCTTTTTCAGCATCTGCAGGATTTGGCTGGAGGTGTCTGCTGATGGTGCTGCCGTCGTCTGCTCCAGTTCTGCCGTGACAGGTTTAGGGGAGTCAGGTTCTGCTGTTGCTTCTGTCGCAGCAGAGGGGTCCATGTAAGACAGAGGAGTGGCAGCCTTCAATTCCATCAAACTATAGATGTTCTACTACGTCCAT
This sequence comes from Hibiscus tridactylites, assembly GCA_958450335.1. Lineage (NCBI taxonomy): Eukaryota > Viridiplantae > Streptophyta > Magnoliopsida > Malvales > Malvaceae > Hibiscus > Hibiscus tridactylites. The sequence goes on along the minus strand of OY288276.1, from coordinate 14,955,032 downwards.
CCTTTTCCTCGGACCTTGACATCTTCATTGATCTTAGGCACGTTGTTGCCTCGACAGAGTGTGGTGATCAGGTAGGGGAAAATAGGGGGCCCGTTGGTTGGAGTGCACACTCAAGGATGCCGTCTCGGATGTATCTGCCAACATTGATTTGCTTCTCGTTGAGGATGGAATGTACGAGGGCTAATCTCTGCCGGTCCACCATGGTATTGTGCGATGTAGGCATGAGGTGTTTCTTCACGAAGTGATTCCAAAGCTTCGCTTGCGGTGTGAGCTGAGTCCTTCGCACTGTCCAGCGGTGCTTGGGGTCATCGTTCCATTGCGTGCCCTCTTCTGTCAGCTCTGCCATGACAGCATCATAGTCTACCGATGACAGACGATTCACGAACCTCCGATAGGTATCTTCCTTCTTGCTCACATAGAGGTCGTACAACGTGTTGATGTATGCCGGTTCAAGGGAGATCTCCTTGCCTCTGACAGTCACTATCGTGGTATCTTTATCGGGGACGACATCGTAGAACTCTCGAACTAGGGTGATGCTCATCTTCTCTGGATGGGCAGCGAACATCTGCCACTTGAGTGCGATGATTTTCTTGGCGATGAAACTTTCAAGCCCTAATTCTCCCGTCTTTTGGGTGTAAGTGAACCCTCTTTCTTCCCACATATCTCTCTTTTGAAATGAACCATAGTACCTCTACTCTGAGTCCATTGATGCGAAGCGGCTGGGTATTCCGATGTGGCTGGGTGTGGATACTGCCGCGGCAGAGGTGGAGGCAGCACTTCGTCAGGTTGATCTAGTAGCCATTGCAAGGAAAACTGTAGAAAAATGAAAGAGATTTCTGAAAACCTAAATTTTAGGGAGTAAGTAGAGAGAATGAGAATGAGATGAAAAATGAAATGAGAATAGGGGTTTATATAGAACGGGGTTTTCTGCCCGTTGGGACTGTAACGGCAGGCGCGAATAACGGGGCCAGCTGTCACACGGTTTCCTGACGCGTCTGTCACGCGTTTCTGTGTCTGTTGTGCGTCTGTTACGTGTTTGCGTGTCTATCGCGACAGCTCTGTGATAGGCTGTATTTTCCGCGTTTGTCGCGACATCTGGTGACATGCTGTCACGATAGAGTTGTCCGTTGGGCTTTTTGGGCTATTGTGAATATGGTGGGATGGTTCATTCCTCCTCTTTGCTTTGCTTCCTTTATTTCCTAAAAATAAATAAATAAACTAAGTTAAAATCTTATTCCCTATAAATAAATAAATAAAAATATTATTTCCTAAGTAATAAATAAATAAATTAAAGAAAATAAAATAAAGTTAAATTAGGGATGCCTTGAGGGGCATCTCCTAAAGTAACTACTTCTTGCATCCTTGGGGCTTCGGTCCCCTGATAATGCTTGAGCCTCTGTCCATTGACCTTGAATTGGTGCCCATCCTTCATTGATTTGATTGTAATGGTACCATGGGGGAAAACTTGGAAAGGGCCAGACCACCTAGATTTAAGCTTTCCTAGAAAAAGCTTCAACCTAGAGTTAAACAACAACACTTGTTGCTTTGGGCAGAACTATCGTGGCAGCAGCTTTCTGTCGTGCCACTTCTTTGTTTTTTTCTTGTAGATCTTGGCATTGTCGTAGGTCATTGCTCGAATTTCTTCAATTTCATTCAAGTCCAGTATCCTTTTCTGCCCTGCCTTGTCCCAATCCATATTTATTGTCTTGATAGCCCAATATGCTCTGAGTTCTATCTCGACAGGTAAATGACAAGTTTTCCCGTAAATGAGTCGATAGGGTGACATCCCCAATGGTGTCTTAAATGATGTTCTGCAGGCCCATAGTGCATCATTTAGATGTAGAGAACAGTCCTTTCGAGTAGGTTTAACCATCTTCTCTAGGATGTTCTTTGCTTCTCTGTTTGATATTTCGGTTTGCCCATTGGTTTGGGGGTGATATGCTGTTGCAATTCGGTGCTTCACTTCGTATTTCCTTAGTGCACTAGCAATTACCCTATTGTCGAAATGCCTCCCCTCATCGCTAATTATCGCCCTTGGGATGCCAAACCTTGAGAAGATGTGCTTGTGAAGAAATCTTTGCACAGTCTTGGCATCGTTCTTTTGAGTGGCGATCGCTTATACCCAATTAGACACATAGTCTACTGCCAGTAGGATGTATAATTTCCCACAAGAGGCTGGGAATGGCCTCATGAAGTCGATTCCCCAAACATCAAAGATTTCGACCTCAAGTATGTTCTGCAGTGGCATCTCATGCCTTCTTGATATGTTTCCAGTCCTTTGGCATTTGTCACAGCTCTTGTAAAAAGCTTGTGCATCCTTGAACAATGTAGGCCAATAGAAACCGAATTGCAGAACCTTGGCATCAGTTTTATTTCCCCCAGGTGTCCTCCATAAGGAGCAGCATGGCAGTGGTGAAGCACTACTTTCTGTTCCTCATGTGGTATGCATCTCCTGATAATTTGATCTGCACAGTGCTTAAAGAGGAGAGGTTCGTCCCAATAATAATGTTTTGCATCATTTTGGAACCTCTTCCTTGCTTGGTAATTAAGCTCAGGAAGTAATAACCCACTTACAATATAATTGACAATGTCAGCATACCAAGGGGTTTCAGAAAGCTTACCTGCTGCCATGGCTGTCGCAACAGTGCTGGTGGCAGCGAATAACTGCTTATCTAGGAAGGTTTCCAGTATGTTGGTCTTGTCTTTCTCTTGATTCCTTCCCATATCCAGCCTTGACAAGTGGTCTGCTACTTGGTTTTCTGTCCCCTCTTTATCCTTGATGTCAATGTCAAATTCTTGCAGCAGCAGAATCCAACGTATCAATCTAGATTTTGCATCCTTTTTGGTGAATAGATACTTGAGTGCTGAGTGGTTTGTATGGAGCACCACTTTTGTTCCTATTATATACGGACGGAACTTGTCAATTGAAAACACCACTGCTAGTAGCTCATTCTCTGTTGTGGTGTAGTTTATTTGGGCACCATTCAGCGTTTTTTTGGCATAGTAAATCACATAGAAGAGTTTATCCTTCATCTGCCTTAATGCTGCCCCGACAGCATAATCACTGGCGTCACACATTATCTCAAATGGCAAGCTCCAGTCTAGTGGCTGCACTATCGGGGCTGTTACCAGCTTCTTCTTCAGTATTCTGAATGCTTCAATATATTCAGTGTTAAATTCAAAGAGGCGATTTTGTTCCAACGGGTGGCAAAGAGGCTTAGTAATCTTCGAAAAATTTGCTATGAATTTTCAATAAAACCTTGCATGCCCTAAAAAGCTTCATATCCCTTTGACTATGGTGGGTGGCGGCAGCTTTTCAATAACCTCAATTTTGGCTCTGTCTACCTCTATGTCGCGACAGCTAACCTTATGGCCCAACACTATGTCTTCATCTACCATAAAGTGGCATTTTTCCCAGTTTAAAACCAAGTTCGCCTCTTCGCATCTTTCAAGAACCTTCTATAAATTGCCTAAACAACCGTCGAAGCTGTCTCCAAAGACGGAAAAGTTGTCTATGAAAATTTCTAGGAAATCCTCCACCATGTCGGAGAATATTGCCATCATGCACCATTGAAAGGTCGTTGGTGCATTGCAGAGCCCAAATGGCATTCTTCGAAAGGTATATGTGTCGTATGGGCATGTGAAGGTGGTTTTCTCTTGGTCCTCCGGTGCGATTGCGATTTGGTTATAACCTGAGTAACCATCAAGAAAACAGTAGTAAGGTTTCCCCGCTAATCTATCTAACATTTGATCGATAAAAGGTAAGGGGAAATGGTCCTTCCGGGTAGCTTTATTAAGCTTCCGGTAGTCCATACAAACCCTCCAACCGGTCACAGTCCTGGTTGGGATTAGTTCGTTTTCCTCGTTCGTTACTACGGTTATGCCTCCCTTTTTGGGCACACATTGCACCGGGCTCACCCACTTGTTATCCGAGATGGCATATATTATTACGGCATCAAGCCACTTGATGATTTCTTTCCGTACCACCTCTCTCATAGCCTCGTTTAGTCATCTTTGGGCATCGATTGTCGGCTTATGGTCATCCTCTAAGAGGATCTTATGCATGCATAATGTCAGACTGATGCCTTAGATATCAGCAATGGTCCATCCAATTGCCTTTTTATGCTGTTGTAGCATTTTGATCAGTTGTTGTTCCTGTTCCTACATCAACTTGGAAGAGATGATTACGGACAACATATCATTTAAACCAAGAAAAATGTATTTAAGTTTCCCTGTCAAGGGTTTAAGGTCTAGAACAAGTGGTTGTTCAATGGAAGGCTTTTGGATTACATGTTCATTCGAGGTATAATTCAAAGGCTCGAAGAACTTACCTAGACATGTGCCTATCCAATTTACCTCCTTAAGACCTTCAGTGTCGGATGATTCTGTGTCTAAGGGGTCACTGTCGTCGACGCTGCCGTGACAGTCTTCAGGGTGACTGCGGTGGCAGTGACCAAACTTTCTGTCGTGGCAGTTCGACCTGATACAGGGTTGGTCAATGACTACTTCTGAAATTTCCTTGCACTCTTCCTCCGCATCAGCTTGTTTAATTGCTTGGAGAACATTGAGCTTGATTTGTTGGTCACTGACTCTCATAGTCAATTCTCCTTTCTCGACATCGATCATTATCCTGCCTGTGGCTAGGAAGGGTCGCTACAGGATGATCGGTGCGTTTTCACCTGCTTCACAATCTAAAATAAGAAAGTCAGCAGGAAAAATAAACTTATCCATTCTTACCAAGATATCTTCGATCTTTCCTTCCGATTGTACGTAAGAGCGGTCTTCCAGCTGCAGCATGACTGTCGTAGGCCTTGCTTGTCTAATACCTAGTTTCTGAAATACAGATTTGGGCATTAGATTAATGCTAGCACCAAGATCACAAAGTGTCTTACCCACAAACTTGTCTCCAATTATGCATAGTATGATGAATCTCCAGGATCCTTCTTCTTTTGGGGTGGATGCTTATGCAAGATTGTCATGCATCCTTCTGTCATCTTTACTGTTTCAAATTCCCCAAGTCTGGACCTTTTGGACATTGCATCCTTGAGAAACTTAGCATAACCAGACATCTGCTTAATGGCTTCTAGCAGCGGAATGTTAATATGTACTTGCTTAAAAATATCATAAATTTTCTTAAGTTGGTACTCATGTTTCTGTTTCTGTAGCCGTTGTAGAAAAGGGGTGGAGGATGGTAATCTTCAAGGCATCCTTCACATGGAATTCGGATCTGAGGAGGCTCAAGATCTTCAACTTCTTCTGTCTGCTCCTCTGTCCCTTCTGCTGTTGTGGAAGGTGTGGCGACAACATGCTGTTTCTCCTCTGCTGGGGCAGTGTTCGTGGCAGGTGTCTGTAGGGTCGAGTCCTCACTCGGTACTTCTTTGAGTTCCGGCCCTTGTAATTGTTTCCCACTCCTCGTTGTAATTGCTTTGCACTGCTCATGTGTGAGTTTTCTAGTAACCTCAGTATCACTAGGGAATCCTCCGTTCTGCCTCGGTTTGATGTACTGTGAAACCTGGCCCATCTGTGTCTCTAGAGATTTTAGGGTAGCCTCATGGTTTGTCATTCTCATCTCTGTTTTGTCTATGAATGTTTCAGTTTTCTTGAAAAAGTGATCCATGTTTGCCATGTATGCTCCCATTTGTGACATAAATGTTGCCAAGGTCTCTTCCAGTATACTAGGTGTTGCTGTCGGTTGCTGTGGTGGCTGCTGCTATGGCTGCTGTCGTGACAGAATTCTGGGTATTCCTTAGTTCTGGTTGTTCTGCACTAGAGGGTTCAATGCATTGTTCGGATTGCTCCAGGAAAATTTGGGGTCCTTCCTCCAGTTGGGATTATAGTTGTTGGAATCATAGTTTCTAGTCTTGTTATAGTTCCCAACATACATCTCTTCTTCCAGTTGTAAAGGGCACTCTTCTGTACTGTGATTCCCACTACATGTTTCACACACCTCTTCTGCAGAAAATACAGCTTTAGAATCTTTCCGCTGCAGATTTTCGACTATCTTTGTGAGGTATGCAATATGTGTTTTAACTGAGTTATCAGCTTCGTACTCCTTTACAGATATTCCTCGTTTGCCTCCTCTTCGAGTTGTAGGAAATTGCTCATCGTTCTTTGCTAACTTTTTCAACACTAGCATTGCCTCGTCTAGTTCTTTATCCAGTAATAGCTTATTCGCTGCTGAATTTATTCTCAGTCGAGTGTGTGCATTGGCAGCGTTGTAGAACTTGGCAACCTGATTCCACACAGGGAATCCATGCATTGGACAGTTCCGTAAGAGAGTTGTACTATGTCCCACGCCTCGTGCATTGGTTCGTCATCTTCCTGTTGAAAAGTAGCAATCTCGTTACGCAATCTTCCAAATAAATGAGAAGGATTAAAACGAGAAAGGAATTCACGAGAGAGATCTGCCCAAGTTCTTATTGAACTCGGCGTTAATTTGTTCCACCAAGTTTTAGCTCTATCTCTCAATGAGTGAGGGAATAGTCGGAGCCTCCGTACTTCCAGACTTATCCATGGCAGTCTGAATGATCCACAGATTCCCTAGAACGTTTTAAGATGTTCTCGTGCATCCTCAGTAGCAAAACCACTAAATTGGCCAGTAGAGTTTATCATGTTGAACATGACAGGTTTCAGTTCGAAGAGTTCAGCTTCCACGTCTGGCAAGGTAGTTTCCAGTTCAACATGGTCATTGTCCATGTAGTCTCGACAGGTCTTCCGTGCTGCTGCGGCAGCGGGCAGCGATAGATCGTTCCGGGCATCGTTAGGAGTATCAACAATAACCTTAGGGTCATTGTTGTTGTTGGGGTCATCTCTTCCACTACCTTGCCTTCCGTTCACCATTTCTTCCAATATCTCCTCAAGATAGTTATTTCTTTCTATCAAGAGTCGGGCTTGGTTCCTGAGTTGGTATGTGCGTTCGATTTCTGGATCTAATTCGTACTCAGGTTCTTTTCCTCGTCTAGATCTGTGCATGAGCAATAAGAGAACCTTGTGAAAAGCACGGGGTAAATAACACCACTAAAAATAAAAAATAAAAATAAAGTGCAGTAATAAAAGGTAAAGGTATGTTGCCAGTCCCCGGCAACGACGCCAAAAACTTGTTGCGTGTAAATAAAACTATCGCAAATAGTGCAAGTGTACACGACGCAAGTAGTAAAGTGATACTAGAGTATCGAATATCGTCTCCACAGGGACTGGAAATAACTCTATCCTTAAATTGCTACATGAGAGAAAGAAATAGTTTAAATGAATGGTTGAAGTAATCTTGAGTAAAAACTAAAGTAAAAGATAAAGGAATCAGATTTGGAGAACAGGCCGGTATTGAATTGCTCAGTATTGCAGGTGTTGCACTGTTAGAGAAACTTTTGTTGTCTGTCGTCGTTCTTGTCGCGGCAGCACTTGTCGTGGCAGAGGTATGTTGATGTCGCGGCAGCGACCAACAACTCTGTACTTCAAGCTTGGCAAGAATCCATGTTATGACTTGTCCTATCCCTAGGTCCAAGTTCTGTTGATGAACACTTCTCGGATGATACCTCCTGGCGTAAATCAAAGGATGAACACCAATATTTATGAATTCTTCTTTAGCCACTTAACCTTGTACTTATCCCTAAGCCAAGATAGTTTAACCATAAACTGGAAAACACGTATTTACTCCTTTCGTATGCTTGACTCTCCCGATATCAAACAAATGGAAAACCTCACAATGCTCTCCCGATGCTCTTATGAGATATGAAAACCAGAGTAAATAAACTTGAAGTTTTTATTACTTGAACAGAAAATTCCTAAAACAATACAATCCTTGCAACTACTTTACAAAATCAACCCTTAGCCCTAGGGGGAGTTTAGAACATGGTGGAGAAGGGGAAAATGACAAGGGTTTTGGAGGAAGACGGTTAGGAGTAAGATATCCTTCCCTAGGTCGAATTACATGCCTTTATATAGGCCTTGGGTCCAAGTTTTCTAATATGACAAGAATACAAGTTTAAATTAAAGTACAACTCTATTGAAGACTAAATCTTCTGAGTAGATGCCTTGAATTCCTCCTCTTTTCTTGCCTTGAGTTTCTTTCTTGAACTTTGGGCTTGACCATCATTCTTCTTAAGGGCTTAGAAAAATATGGGAGTGGTCCACGACAGACTGGCTTGAAATCCTCTATATGTTGAGTTCCACTTCAGCATACCACTGTCGTCATGGCTGTCACCGTAGATGTCACGACAGACTGTGCTTTTCGACTCCAGCTCCGCAATTTTCCTCTGCTCCTTTGCTGCCCTGGGTCTGCTACAGCAGATACATGCAAAAGTAATCAAAATCAGCAGCAACTGTGTAATTTTATCTAATTGTGACGCGTATGCAAAAATCTATCTTAAATGCAATGAATAATGCTTGAGTGCAGCAAAAATATGGGTAAATGAGGGGTAAAATATAGAACTTTTATGCACTCAACGGTTACAATCATCAAGTAGCTGACTTTATTGCCATTGTTGAATTCTTTATTTTTTTCTGGTTTCAAGTATTCATTAAACAACTTCAGCCGGCGTCCCCACTTTGCTATTTTAGTAAAAGCAGTGTGCCGGACACGGGTTCGGTCCCTCATTACAAGGGAATCAACATATTTAAACCCTAGAAATTAAAATATACAACTTGTTACAGCAAATTCTAGATCAAACCTACACAAATGGAATTTGCATCTGCGACGATTTGTATTCTTAAACAACAAGTTTCTGATTGTTTAATAAAATAGTCTGCTATAAATTACCTAACATTTTCTTTGTAAACAAACATGACTTACGACACCACGTTCTTTCCACTAATATTCAATTGGAAAGAATTACTCATTATCAACCACTCCAGCTTCTGTGACAATATTAGACTAAATTCACGCCATTAGCCAGAAAGAACAAAAAACAAAAATGAAGCCATCTTCCATTTCCATTACATTTTTCCTTGCTCTACAGGTTTTATCGGTTTTGCAGGTGAATTCACAGGGGACGGATTCCTGCAATTCCAACCTAAACCTTAATCTACCCTTTGATACTTCTTCTCTTCGGTGCGTTTCTGTGTGGAGCCGATATGATTTCATCCTCAGAGTAAGTTAATATGTCTCGTTGCGGACTTTTGTCATATACTTGGAAGAGTTGATTGTTTATCGTGTTAAATGTTTGAATTCTTCCGCTGTGCAGTACGTCCAGACGTCGTCGAACGTTTGGAGCTTCGTTCTCTCGGCGCCAAACACGAATTCCTTCGTCGGAATGGGGTTTTCGAGCAACGGGAAGATGGTGGGATCAAGCGCCGTGGTTGGCTGGATTTCATCAAACGGCATCGGGACCATGAAACAGTACTTTCTCGGAGGGCAGCAACCGAACTTAGTGGTCCCTGATGAAGGTAACCTGACGATCGTGGAGAATTCTTCGTCCATAACCTCACAATCGTCGCGTATATACATGGCGTTCCAGTTGAGCACCAGTGAACCGCGGTCGCGGATGTTGTACTCCGTCGGGCAGATTGGGGTGATCCCAACCTCGCCGGGCTTTGCTTTGGCTGAACACCGTGACAAAGTCTCCACTCGCTTGAATTATGTTACAGGTAATGGAAATAACTTGAAGTAGCAACTTTAATTTTTTAGATAATTTATAGAAACCGAAATGATCATCTAATTAAAAATGATAAGATGAGTATGGGTCTAGGGATGGGCACGGGTCGGGTTTTTAGCCCACCCGAACTCGATTCGAAAAATAATAACTCTAAAATTGAACTCGACCCGATCCGAAAATAAATTCTTTAAATTTGATCCCAACCTGACCTATAGAAAAAATAATAATTTTAGAGACTTAATTGTAAAAAAATAATTTTAAGAGACTTAATTATAAAAAACAATAAATTTAAAGACTAAATTATAAATAAAAAAATTAATTTTAAGGACCTAATTATAAAAAAAAATTATATAAAGAGGGGATATTATTACAAATATCCCTAAAAAATTAGGAGAAAATTACACTATTAGTCTCGGGTCAGGACAGGTCGGGTTTTTTCACCCTAAACTCGAACCCAACCCGACCCGACCTCACTCCCAACAAAAATCCGACCTGACCCGAACCCGATTTTTTTAAAAAATACCCGACCCGATCGGGTCGGAACCCGTCGGGCCTGGGTGAAATGCACATCCTTAGATAGGTCTAAGGTGCGACTAAAAGACAGTAAGTTTTGAAATTTTTCTAAGAACTTAAAAGGTTAGACTTTTAGATAACACTTTAGGTTAATTTTTTTCGTGATTTTTGACAAATTTCAATACTTTGTCCAAAAACCTAAAATGTTATAAAAAGGTGTCAAAACTTGTCAAAAATCACGAAAAAATAAACCTAAAATGTTATTAAAAAATATAACAGTTTAAGTTTTTGGACAAGTTTCTAAACTTGTCGTTTTTAGCTGCACCCTAGACTTATTATACGTTAGACTCGCCCTATAAATAACTTTTACAATATGTTAGGAAAAATTATTACATGGTCCCGACTCACCACGTCATCTATGGCCTTATCCACTAAAAATCAGTCAACTATTTTTTTCTCCATTTCATTTTTTTCAAAGAAAAATCTTCACTTTTTTGCTATGTAAATAGGGAGTGGGTGGTAGGTGTGTTAAAAAATACTCGGTCCGTTGACCTACCGAACGGATCAAAAAATCTGCGTACTTTTATAATTTTCACCTCCCGGGTCGGGTTCAGATCGTAAAATTTTAAATTTTCGAGTATCTGAGACCCTGACGTATTTGAAATTAAAATATTTTTATATTTAATAAATACATATTTTTATATTTTTATTAAACTAATAAAAACTTTTTTATATTTAATAAATATATATTTTTATATTTGGATATCCAATTATCCGGTTTTGCAGGTACCCGACCAACACGGGCCAACCAAGCTACTATCCGCAGACTTGGGTACCCGAAAACTCGGGTACCCATATTTGAACAATTATGTAAAAGTTAATTATAAATGGATTAGAGACATAGAAAAAATAATTAAATGACTGATTTTTAGTGAATAAGACCCGATTCATATAATAATTTCTCATAGGTTAAATACATGTAATTATAAAAAAATAATTGAAAAATAATTTATTTTTTTATATTTGATAATAATTATATATATACGAAAAACCTTAATCCCATGCTTGACATCTCAAAGATTCGGGCATTCGGCTCACAACAGAATCGACAAAATAATTTTAACTCCTTATTGGAAATTTTATACAATTCAAATTAATATCTTTTGAAATTTCAAAATTTGATTGTGTTAAATCTTATTGTCTTTAATTTAAGAATTTTAAAAGATTATGGAGAGAAAATATTATATAGAAGAATCAAAATTTTAATGCATTTATATAAATTGGATGAAGGTAAGGGCGAACCAAAAGACAGCCTACCAAATTCGTTGCCAAAATTAGTTGACACTTGACAGACATTATATATGGGGATAAAAATTATCTTGTCTTTTTATGTCTCATTCTATGTCTCAACACTAAAAAATACTAAAAATTAAATTTTAAACTCTAATCCTAAATTTTAAATCTTAAACCCTACACCATATACTCTACAAAATACACCATATCCTAAATTCCTTAAATCCTAACCTTAAACCCTAAACTCTAAACTTTATTTTAAAATGGGACATAAAAAGAACACCGGAAAAGGGTTGAAGATTTCTATTCAATATTGTTAGTTTATTAGGTTACTGGCCAATCAAAATTATCTATTATTTGCGTGCCTTTCAAGTGACCAACCATGTACTTTGTGAACAGAAATCAATTTTTTTTAGGTTCCACGCATTAAAAATTTAGGTTTAAGGTAGAAATTAAAGTTTAAGATTCGTGTTTAAATAATTTAAGATAAATTGTATTTTTTAGAGTTTAGGATTAAAAATTTAGAATTTAGAATTATAACTTAAAATGTAAATTTTTAGTGTATAGATAAAAAAGGACACCAAAAAATGAAGATTTTTGTTCGTATTTTATAGCGTATAATTGAAAAAAACCCATTGTTTTTCTTCCAAATGGGGTATTTGGTGTACCACCAACATATTGAACTAACCTATAGAAAATTATATGTGTTATTTATATATAAAAATTGTGTAAAATAATTTACGAAATTCTACCTACGTATATAAATTACATGCCGGTTCTTTTTGGGGATGAAATTGTTTGGTGGATTTTATGGAATGCTATGCAATGAAATAGGTACAACGAGTACAACAAGCAGCCCACATTCGAGACTAAGGAAGAGTCATGGAATACTTTGTATGGTGAGTTGGGGTATACTCATGTTCATCGGAGCAATAGTTGGTCGCTACTTCAGGCAATGGGATCCACTCTGGTTTTATGCTCACCTGCTCACTCAGTCCTGCGCCTTCCTCCTCGGCATCTTCGGTATCATCACCGGATTTGTTTTAGAAGATCGTCTCGGCGAGGACGTCGACACCCACAAAGCTCTAGGCGTCTTCATTCTTGTGCTCGGATGCCTCCAGGTTTCTCTCTATACACTAATACACAACAACTGTTATATTATCTTGTACTACGAATCATATTACGGATCCAACAAGAATATTAACCTAAAGACGTTTATATATTCGAATCGAAGTGATTGGATTTTGATGGGTGTAGGTAATGGCAGTGTTTGCAAGGCCGGGGAAGGAATCAAAGGTGCGGAAATACTGGAATTGGTACCATCACAATGGGGGGAGGATTTTGATAGGACTTGCAATAGCGAATGTGTTCTATGGGATTCATTTGGGAGATGAGGGTACGGCATGGAATGCTAGCTTTGCTGTTGTTATTTCTATCTTAGTTTTGGTTTCTCTTGTTTTAGAGTTTAATTTGTGGAGGAAAAATTGACATCTTGTACGGTTCTACCTTTAGTTTGCTTTCACTTCTCATACCCTCTTTTGTTTTTTTTAGAAGAGTTTATGCATTAATTGTGTATTTCTTATTATTAATCCCTCCCTCCCTCTCTGCCTTTAAACTTTATATTTAATTCAATGATGAATATTTTATTTGCCCCTTAAACTATATAGTTAAAATATCAATTTATTATTTTTGGAGAAAAATGAGCAGTTTCGGTAGTATCGGGTGATTTATTCTCCCCGATGACTCGAATTCGAACTATGTTATTTATATTGATGTGGGAGAAATACAAGTAGCTGACAAATGATGAATATTTTATTTGCCCCTTAATCGGATTTTGTCTTTATTTCAAAAAAAAAAAACAAAGGTGGACAACGATGGTATGGTTTCTAAGTGAGAAAGATGGTTGTTTATTTATAAGGGAATTGAAAGTGAGATGACTAAGTTATAAAAAAAACAAAAAAAAACAATAAGAAAGTCTAGAAAATTAGGATTAAGTTGATAAAATATATATGTTTAGGGACTAAAATTATTATTATACCATGCAATGTCACTATCTTTTTTTAAAACTTAACTGTTATTGACCAAAATAGAAAAAATGTAATGTTATTGACGATTTTGTCAAAAAATTAGTTCGGTGATCAAAAATGAAAAGAAACAATGGTTCGGTGACTATTAATGCAGTACCCTAAAAAGTATAATATAATTTTTACCTGTTTGAACACCTTATTTTTAATTTATTTAAACTTGGTTTCTCTATTTTATAGTTAATTATACTTGTCCCTCGATATTAATTTGTTACTCTGTCACTGCTTACCTTAGACGAACAAATTTCTTGCACAACGCGTAAGCTACACGCAGTTCTTAAAATCAAAGAAATTTATAGGGAAAATAACATGCTTAGAAAACATTTTGAATTTGAAATAAAAACAACTAGATCTCAACCGCTCAGTTTATTCAGCCCCTCTTCCTGTTCAGATTTGAGTAGAGAATTCTTACATCGAGACAGAATGGATGAGAAATATATATCACCCGTAAGCCCTGAATCATGATTTCATTCTAAATGATGAATAGAAAACATAAATTAAAGAAAATGAAGAGGGGAAAACAGAGAGCAGCAACAAACAAATGAAGAGAGTTAAAAAAATTTAACCTAAAAACATATATATAGTGGCATTATTGTAAATATAATAAAATTTGTATATATATATATACTTCAAGTCGGGTCGGATCGGTGATTTTTAACCTTAAACCCGCCCCGACCCCGATTATTTTTTCTTACAACTCATCGCGCCTCGACCCGAAAACTTAAAATTTAAATAATAAAACCGACTCTATCGGGTCGGGTCGGGTCAGAATCCGATGATTTTGGGTTTTTTTTGCCATCCCTATGTAAACATAGCGATTTAAACCCGTATCTCCTAGGATGAACATTATTTGTTTTTCCACTGAGACACTTGTTGGGTTCATCTGACAAGTCATTTAAGCTGCCAAAGTAAAGCTTATTAACATTAAACACAATTAACATTGAAAAACAATTGCTATAAGAAAATCAAATTCGAACACACAACAGAGATCTATATTATCATGTATCTGCATGGGAAAAAATTAATACAATCAATAAAGAAGGCACGTGTCATTAGCTGGTAGGGATACAGCTGCTGCCAAAGCAACAAGCTTCTGATAACAAAGTTGAGCAATCATTGCTATAATCATCAAATAACTTTCATTTATATAAAAGTGCATTCAGGTAGTAAACTGGCAGCATCTCATTGGACATGTTGACAATACAAGATGACCTGTTGAAACAAAATGAAGCAGAGCATATTACTAAATCTTGCAATGTCCTCATCAAACCAGCGTTATGGTTTTAACCTTTTTTTAAAAATATGTCTGATAAAATATACATCTCTACTTCTTTTATATTTCAAAACCTCTCATTTTTTTTATATTTCAAGACCTCTCATTTTTTTCTGACGTAGAATTAATAACCCCACCTTTCTCAAGCCTAACACTAAGAAGTAGCCCTTATCTGAGATATGGCATATTTCACTTTCAACCACATGAAGTTATGCATGAGTTCATGCTTAATGTATCAGAGAATAAATTATACATGCACTTTATAGACACAATACATAATTCCATCATTGTGTTACATATATTCCCTGCTTATGTTACCTCATCTTGTTATCTAGTTACTCTCCCTATAAGAGTATAAAACAAGGTGCGTGGCCACCTTTTAGAATGTGGTGTCTCATGACACCCCAAATTTTTTTAAAAATTTATTTTTATATATAATTTGTTTATAAAAAATTAAAAATATAGACTAATGACACCTTTTTATGAATAAAATAACATCCATTTATAAATAAAACGACACCCCTTTATAAATAATTAACTCTCCTGAAATCTCGTTGAGAAAATGACACCCCTTAAATAATTTTCTGGCTCCACCCCTGGGTGCATGAATGAATGGAATATAGATGTATTTCAAGCAACTTTCAAGACAAGAATGCCAAAACATACCATCTTCAATCATTGGTAAAAATGATGGGACCGTAATTATAGAAAACAGAGGCATAGTTCATTAGAGTGAAAAAAGAAAGTAGGAAAGTTACCACAAGGCTAGGCATTATCTTTCAAGAAAGAATAATAGGGATTGAACTTCCTTCTGAAGAATAATAGGCATTATCTTTGTCATTTTCCTTTGTCTGCAAACAGATTCAAGTAGGTGATTGTTTAGCATTCGAAAACAATGCATATTGATATGCATGTTTATTTAATTTTTCTTGATTCCTTG
The DNA here is from genome assembly GCA_958450335.1 of Hibiscus tridactylites. Taxonomy (NCBI): domain Eukaryota; kingdom Viridiplantae; phylum Streptophyta; class Magnoliopsida; order Malvales; family Malvaceae; genus Hibiscus; species Hibiscus tridactylites. Next base: position 14,939,339 of record OY288276.1, on the reverse strand, counting down.
TTTGGCTGCAGGCTGTTGACCGTACCAGTCACAAGATCCAGAATTATGAATGGACTAAAAAACCAGAAGCTTCGGAGGAGGATAACTTTTGGTGTTATACTTATGAAATCCTTTAACTTACAGTCATCCATCTGTGTTGAGGCTAGTTGGGTATCACTTTGAAGAAGATGATTGTTTGGCTGAGATTTGAGAGCAAATAAGCAATGCTTCTCATCTTTATTGAATGCATGGTAAAAGTGTTTGTTTACAGAGAGCCAATGCATGGCTATTTAACGTAAAAATGTAACAACCTGTTGACTTTTGTAACAAACTAACAGCCTATACGGCTCACTAACAAATGGTGACTGATGACTCGTGACCCAGCTGGCTAACAACTCAGCTATATCCAATATCCACCCTACTTTCTGCATCTCTTGAATATCTGGAAGAGCAAAGACACACAACTTATGACGTAGGGCTTGAAATCTGTCAATAGCGAGAGCTTTGGTAAGGATGTCAGCGACTTGATCTTGGGAGGGAACATAATTGATCTGAAATTTTCCATTGGCAACCTTTTCGCGAACGAAGTGAAGATCAAGATCCACATGTTTGGTTTTGGTGTGCAAGATCGGGTTGGCTGCCATAGCCACGACATTGGTGTTGTCACACCAAAGCTTGCTAGTAGGAGGAAATGGGACATGCATTTCAGTAAGAACACCCTTGACCCACGTTGCTTCAGATGCAACAATAACCAAGCTTCAATACTCAGCTTCAGCTGTGGATCGCGAAATAACGCGATGTTTCTTGAAGCTCCAGGTGATTGCCATGAAACACACAGTAGCCAGATAAGGATCTGCGATCATCCTAATCATCTCCCCAATCAGCATCAGAGAAGATAACCAGCTCCAGAGGTTAAGATGTCTGTGTTGTGAACCATAATCCAAGATCTAATGTGCCATTGAGGTACCTCAATATCCGTTTGATTGCACCTCAATGAACAGTGGAAGGGTCTTGCATAAACTGAGCAACTTTGGTAACTGCAAATGATATATCGGGTCTGGTGTGGCATACATACAGTAGGGCTCCAACAATGCTTCGAAAGTGTTGAGCATCAGCCAGCTTTTCCCCATCATACTTGCTAAGCTTTTGAGATGGTGCCATAGGTGTAGAAGTGGGTCTGGAGTCCAGCATGTTCGTCTTTAGAAGAAGTTCAAAGATAAACTTCTTTTGAGAGAGAAATAAGCCTTGTGGTAAGTGTTGTACCTCAATGCCCAAGAAAAAAACTAAGTAACCCGGTCCTTTAAAGAGAACTTATCATGTAAGGCAGCAAGAACTTGGTTCACATGTTCCACTGAGCTACCAGTGACGAGAATGTCATCTACATAAACCACCATGTATGTAGTGACATTGTTCTTGCAAAACACAAAGAGGGATGGATCAGCTCGTGAGGAGTTGAATCCCAACTCAAGAAGAAACTCTCGAAGCTTTAAGAACCAATTGCACGGGGCTTGTCGTAGGCCATAGAGAGCCTTTTTCAACCGGCAGACCATCAACTCTCTTTTTGCATTCCTCCTCTCAAAGCCAGGAGGTTGAGACATGTAGACTTCCTCAAGAAGATCGCCTTTAAGGAAGGTATTATTGACATCTACCTTTCGAATCTCTCACTTATTTGTAACTGCTAGTGAGAGTAAGATGTTGACAGTGGAGAATCGGATGACAAGGCTGAAGGTGTCCAAGAAATCACAACCTGAAACTTGATAAAAGCCCTTTGCTACCAGACGTGCTTTATGTTTGTTAACCGTGCCATCTGAATTATATTTGATTCGAAAAAGTCATTTGCAACCAATAGGCTTTCGATCATGTGGCAGGTCAACAATGTCTTAAGTTCCATTGGCAAGCAAGGCATTGTATTCATCCATGACTGCATCATGCCAGTTCATGTCTTGGAGGGCCTCGTGAATCGTATGAGGAATGTTTTGATGTTGGAGCTGAAATACCTTAGGCTTGAATATCTCGTCCATGCTCTGTGTCACCATCTTGTGTGTGTTTCCAATAATCGAGGTAGTAGGAGCAGGCACTAAAGAATGTGACACTAACAATGAGGAAGTAGTGTTAGAATCAAATCATAATAGATATGAAATTTAAACCCAGGATCTATCATGTTAAATCATCAAGAACAATAAACCAAAATAATCTGAATGCGGAAGCGTACCTGAATTCATTGATAGATTGAAAACCTTAAATCTTGATGTGGAAATCCCAAGAACTTTGGTATTGATCTTCCAAGAAGATAGGTTATCTCTTAAAGTAAAACTCTCTGACGGGGAAGGAGAGAAAAACAAGTTAACCTATTTCTTGGGGACCACTACCCCTTTATATAATTGATTATTAAATCAAACTATTAAATATTTATAACTCTGCCCCTCATTGAATTATAAATATGTCTTATGGTATCTACACTTTTATTTCCATGACATTTTAATACCTATGCCACGCTTAACTTAATTGGTCACTTTATTTTGTGTCACACTTTATTTCAATTTTGGAAATATCATAATCAAGTTAATTATTCAAGCTTTATATCGAGGTTATCTCTAATAAGTCACTCTTGAATTGGTTTAATTCATTAGCATGATACTTCTGATTTTGATTTTTAGTTAAACATTAAATGTTATGAATTTGACTTTAAATTTGGTAAATGCATGCTTAAGGAATTTTTTTTAAAAGAAACATTCAAGGATTTAGGTTTTTCGATTTCTGATAGCCCCATTCAGACAACCTTATTTTAGGTTATTTCGGAAAACTAGAGTGTTATCAGAAATTTCAGTTTTGACTGTTAAAAAAATTAAAATGTGAATATCGGTATATTTATATTATATATTTTGAGATAAATTAATTGAAGCATTAAGTCACCAAAGTGACCTCTATTGTGGAAATTATTTTATTTTGAAATATAGAAGGTTTTGTGCATGTAAGTCGGATTATGTTAGCATTAATCGGCCCAAAGGAAGGTTAATAATTAACATTATTACATGTGCAACTGTGGTAATAAACATGTGATAATTATTCAGTTTTATATGTGAGCAATAAATCGGCCCAAATGAAGTTTTTTGTTTGACATGTTCTTATTATCAATGTTTGATTACTATACCAAGATATCATTTGCAAGTTAATGTTTTGTATAAAGATGAAATATTAATGGAGTGTCCGGTATCTTGACATTAGGTTTACCTTTATTCAAATTTATTATTATTTTGTTATCTTTTAATTTGATTAAAAGATAAAATTAAGACAAACATTTTGAAATAATTAAATTCATATTTTGGCTTCGGGTATCTAATATTTTAATAGATTAATTGAAACATAATGTCACCAAAGTGACCGCTTTTGTGTAGATTAGTTTATTTAAAATGTTAAGATAATTATGTGTTTTTGTAATTCATGCGTTTATTAATTGGCCCAAAGGAAACTTAATATTTGGCAGAACTACAATGACAACTGTGGCGATAAATGTGTGACAATTATAAGTTATTTTATGTGAGCAATATGTTAGTCCAAAGATTAGCTTATTGTTTGACATAGTTTATTGTCAATGTTTGATTGCTACAACAAGAGTACCGTTTACAGTTAATATTATTGTCCAAAGACTTAATATTAATGTTGTGTTTGATATCTTAAGGGGAACTGGCCATTATTTTAAATTTATTTGTTTACTTATGAATATTTATGTGAGCTTGTTTTATTTTATTTTTATTTTTGTTCTATGTTTAGATAATTTATCTTTGTTATCACAATATCTGTTAAATGCATTCCACACTCATGTTTAGTGAAACTAATTTCAAGGAATAAAAAAAGACACTTACACATAGTATTTGGTTGTATGAACATAGACTTTGCACTAAGGAAAGAACAACTTGCACCTCTCACAGCGGTAAGCACCCATAAAAGGTATTTTGAGAGATGAGATCGTTCGAATCACATGAGTCTAATGATCACAAAACACAACATTCTAGATGTCTTTAGGAGCACAAATCTAAAGTGATTACTCATACTAAGTGTTTCCTTGACGAAATTAAGAAATGTTTTACCCAAAACATTAAGGTTAAGATGACATCACTTATGCCTTCTTTGATGTCTATCAAGTATAACGGTCAAGGAAATGTGGGGAGTACATTGTGAAAATGTTTAATATCGCTTCATAATCTAAGGCTCATAAGATCAAACTCTCTAACAATTGTTTGTTCTTATGATTTTGGCACCGCTTCCTATACAGTTTAACCAATTCAAGTTACAATTATCAAAAGGGAGAAATAGACTCTATTTGGGCTCATTTCTCCGTGTTCAAGAGGAAGAAAAGTTGAAGCATTATAAGTGTAAAAGTATTAATTTAATTAGTGCTCTTTTAGTTAGTGTCTCTAAGAATAAGGGCAATAAAAGAAAATATTAGAATAAAGTTGCTAAGGGTTCTACCCAAAAGAAACGATAATAAGGTACAAAGTGTTGATTCTTTTGTATAAGTTAGGACATATGTGAAGTAATTAAACTTCAAAAGTGAACAACTACTTCAGTTATTTTGAGTGATCCATGGGCTGTAAATTTTATAATCCCACAATAAAGATTAATTTAACGAGAGATTTATAAATTTTTTTAGGATGATGAGTTTGGAGGGAGAAATAAGGTTAGATGCATTGTTATTGAGGAAAAATTGAATTATAATTTAATTCATACTATCACTTTTGATGATGTTTAGGTTTTCACACCTATCATTAATCAAGAAGTGAATCAAGTACCTCAACAAAATAACGTTGAACAACTCTCATTCAAGATAAGGTAATTGTTTCAGAAGAATAAACTCAACAACCTTTAAAAAGAACAAGTGTCATTAAAGAGATCCACGAGAGGAAGATGAAATACTATTCCGAATTATTATGTTGTATTTCTTTAAGAAAATAAGGTAACAATGGAATGATAGAAAATGACTCAATCATTTTTATCAGACCATAAAAGTTCTAACTCACAAATGTAGATTGATGTCATTCAAGAAGAGTATAATTTTATGGAATTCAATAAAGTTTAGGAACTTGTCTCATTACCTTAAGGTGCAAACTAATTGGTTGTAAATGAATATTTAAAATCAATAGGGATGGAAATGGTAATGTGGATAAGTATAAAACACGTCTTGTATCTAAAGGATATACTCTAAAAGAAGACATTGAATTTTAGAGACTTTCTCTTCAGTTTCATTGAAAGACTCTTTCAAGATAATTATTACACGTGTTGCTTGTTTTAGTTTTAAGCTACATTAGATAGATGTTAAGCTTGTTTTTTCAATGGTGACATTGAAGAAACTATTTATATGGTACAGTCATAGAGTTGTGTCTTATGATACAATATCAATGATATATAAATTAAAGAAATCTATCTATGAGCTTAAGTAGGGCTCTCATTAATGAAATTATAAATTTCATGTTGACTATCTCATTCGGTTTTGAGATAAATTTAGTTGAAAATTATATATACTACAAGTTCAGTGGGAGTAAAATCAAGTGATACTCATTTTTCTAAAGAAGACAAATTTGGTCTTGCTCAATGCCCAAAAGTAACCTTGAAATTTAGAAAATCTAAAAGATTCTCTATACATAAGCTATTGAGAATCTAATTTATGCTTACGTATGTATGAGTTCGAAAATTGTGTACATTGTTGGAATGTTAGACAAATATTTGAGGAATCATATTATGGACCATTGGATAGCAGCCATTGGGGTTATGAGATATCTTCAGAGAACAAAAAATTACTTGCTCACATGTCGGAGTTCTGGTAAGTTAGAGATCATTAGGTTTACAGACTTCGATTTTAATAGAATATTGATGCAAAAGAATTTTTGTCACTTGGACTGCTAATTGTATATTGAATAGAAAGACCACTTTAGTTATTTTGTGATAATAAATTTGCATTCATTTATTCTATAAACAATAGGAACACTTTAAACTTGAAGGACATAAATATTACGTTCCTAGTTGTTAAAGAAAATTCAGAGTGGCTGTGTTTTGTGATCATTAGACTCATGTGATTCGAACGATCTCACCTCTCAAAATACCTTTTATGGGTGCTTACCGCTGTGAGAGGTGCAAGTTGTTCTTTCCTTAGTGCAAAGTCTATGTTCATACAACCAAATACTATGTGTAAGTGTGTTTTTTTATTCCTTGAAATTAGTTTCACTAAACATGAGTGTGGAATGCATTTAGCAGATATTGTGATAACAAAGATAAATTATCTAAACATAGAACAAAAATAAAAATAAAATAAAACAAGCTCACATAAATATTCATAAGTAAACAAATAAATTCAAAATAATGGCTAGTTCCCCTTAAGATACCAAGCACAACATTAATATCAAGTCTTTGGACAATAATATTAACGGTAAACGGTACTCTTGTTGTAGCAATCAAACATTGGCAATAAACTATGTCAAACAATAAGCTAATCTTTGGACCAACGTATTGCTCACATAAAAAAAACTTATAATTGTCACATACATTTTACATATGTGCCCACAATTGCGGATTTTAATCCAACAAGTAGAACAGGAAGATGCAGCACCATCTTGTGGAGTGAAAGCACCAGGTTTCTCAACACAATTATCTAATAGAATGTCACCCCCATCTGAAGTAGAAGAATTAGCATGTACATGTGCACTAGCAGATGGTATTGGCTCACCAGGGTTATCAACACAATTATCACCTAGAATAGCACATCCTCCATCTGAAGTAGAAGTATCGCCATGCACATGTGTACTAGCAGACGTTATGGGTACCACATGTAACCCCCTCGTCCTGGTCTGGCCGGATGATCGGTCCGAGTGAGCTACACGGGGAAAACCGAGTGAAAACCCCTTAAGGATTCCCCCTCGGTTAGCAACCCTATTTTTTCATTTTAAATCTTGTCTGGATGAGTATTTAATCATATGTGATCATACAGCGGAACAACATTCACGAGGCAATCCATCGAACTCAACCTAACATCTTACAGCCTAATTTTAAGCTTAAACTGCAGGCGGTATCGATACACTTAAGGGGTGTATCGATACCCCTTGACTAGGTCAATAGGTCAAAGTCAACCCATGGAGACCGTATCGATACACCCAAGGAGTGTATCGATACCCTCCCCGACGGTTGACTTCCCACGGTCAACGCTAAGATGACTGTATCGATACACCAGGGACTTGTATCGATACCAAAGTGGACAGTAGCTTCAGTGACCAAAATGGTATCGATACGTTCCCTCGTGTATCGAAACGCAAGGCCTAAATCAAGAAGGCAGTATCGATACGGGACCAACCGTATCGATACCCCTGCTACGAACTTGCAGGTTTGAGCTGATTTAAGGCACAAGGAGGCCCTTAAATCCCTCTAAAACCCCAACCAACACACTAACATCAATCCTAAGGCAAACCGAACATAAAAACATGCTTTAACTTGAAACCAAAGGCACAATCCAACACAAGATGATACACAAACCATACAAGCAACATAAGCTTTCAAGCATGGCATTCCAACAAAAGGCATTTCAACATTTAAGGTCATACAAGGAACTCAAAGCCATAAAGGCACAAGATAAGCATATAAGAGGTTTACATCCACATCAAGGCAACCTAAACATTAAGAGACATGCTAACACACACAACATTCATCATAGCATATCATGCTTACAAACCATAGTCAATCCAAACATCAACACATGTAAATGAGTCATACAAGCTCATACACAACCCTTGCCACATTGCTAACTACTACAAAATCAACCACCGTACTTGAGTCACAAACTTGGAAGCCCTTCTTGCCTTGCCTCGAGCTAACACCACGCTAATGATTTGCATTGTTGAACATTGAGAGCGTAAGCTATAAGCTTAGTGAGGGTGCTCTAAAACGAAAAACATCAACAATGCAAGGTTCAAGCATGTAAATGCTAATCTGACATACATCAAACATTGACATAAAATCAAGTAGACCTAGCTAGTCTTTCAAGTGACATAGCATGGCATCTTACTTCATACTAAGCATCAAGCATCAAATATCAACAATCGTAAATCAACATCACGTATCACAATATATGAACAAGTTAATTGGCCACTTTAAATTACCCCGATTGTGTGGATTTAAACCTCAACAACACTTTACCTCGGTGGGATTACACTCATCACCGGACCTTGCATGTGCGGGATTCCACTCATCGCCACATGCCCTATGAATGGGATTCCACTCATCATCCCGTAGAAATAAATAAAAGCTTCCGGTGGAATATTACATCACCGTACTCCTCCTTGATGACTTAACGCCATCAAGGCCACGTACGTTTTGACTCGATTTGTGTGCACACTAATCCTAATGGTCGATCATTTACAACCGGTAATTTATTTAGTGCCAATTATCATTATCATTATCACATCACATATCATCAACCACACTCATGCTCATCACATTATATACATATCATGATATATACAAGCACCAATTAACCACAATCACAAGAGCATAGTCAACAAGCACATTAGCATTTAAGGAGAACAAAGGCTAAATTAACTACTTGAGTTAAAAGGAAGTGGCCTACCAAGCACACTTTACACACACACTACACATACTCGAACCAAACTTTAAATCAAGTTTGAAACCACTCACCGCCCTTCCTTAGCTACCAAGCGAAACTCCTACGAACCCAGATTCGGTCCCAAAGTTTCTTCGACGGTCCCTCTTGCTTCTAGCCAACCAAAAACACAACCAATAGCCACAATCAATGCTAATATTCAATCAACACATAACATTTGAATTCAAACCAACTTCATCCAAAATTTCCAACCACATTTAATCCCCAAATATGACAAATTCGTACTCCCTCAAACCTTGGCTGAAAACTCTTCTTTCCAACACCCAAATGACTTTTAAGTGATCCCAAAACACCTTCCTAATATCCCTAAACCAACAGCCCTTCAATTTCAACCTTAAACCTCCCAAAAACCCAAGTTTTAATACCTTAAAATTTGCTCTAAGACCCTACTTCAAGATTTTCCACAAAACTTAACCAAATTGATATATGTTGCACCTTTTAACATGAATAACTAAAGCCCCAACTCAATTTTGTAAAAAAAAAATGAAAAACCCCTTTTCAAAACCCAACCTTTAAAACAAACCCTAATTTTCAAAACCCCATATCTTTAAAAACTAAGACCATGAGTGGATAGGGAATAGAGATAGGAGCAAGATGACATGTTTACCTTTAAAAAGCACCTTGAATTGAGGGAGAAACACAATGGAATAGTGTTTTAGGTTTGAAAGTGTTTTGAAGGGGGTTTGGGTGCTTTAGACGTTGGAAAAGGGGGATAAAGGGGAGAAAGACAACTTTTTATTAAAGTGGTCTTGCTTTTCAAAATTTTTGGGTAAAATTAGATCCCAAAGCTCAATTAGATCCAATTTAGGTTGAATTGATTTTTAATTAAATTTTATTGACTCGAACTATAACCCGACTAACTCCTAACCCCAAAACACGGGGGTTACAACTCTCTCCCACTTAAGGAATTTCGTCCCCGAAATTACTTGACTAAAAGAGATACGAAAACTGCCTTTCCATATCCTTCTTCCTCTCCCAAGTGGCCTCGTCCACACCTCGACATTGCCACCACACCTTCACTAACTCAATCGATCTACCCTTCAACACCTTACTGTCAGAAGCTAAGATCTCAACGGGCTCTTCTTCATAAATCAAATTCGGATTCAATTCAATTTCTTCTACGGGCATAACATGTGATGGATCGGACCTATACTTATGAAGCATCGAAACATGGAACACATTGTGTATCTTCTCTAGCTCGGATAGCAAACGCATGTAACCCCCTCGTCCCGGTCTGGCCGGATGACCGATCTGAGTGGGCCACACGGGGAAAACCGAGTGAAACCCGCTAAGGTTCCCTTCGGTTAGCAACCCTATTTTTTTCTTTTTATATTATGCTTGCCTAGATGAATGTTAAGTCCTATGTGATTCACAACAGTGGAAAACATTCAAAGGAGAACACATTCGAACCACGACCATGCTTAACAGTCCATTTTTAAGCTTACAGGGCAGACCGTATCGGTACCCTAGCTAGGGGTATCGATACGCCCTTTCTAGGTCAACCCAAGAAGTCAACCACGAGGAGTCCGTATCGATACAGCCCTTGAGCGTATCGATACACCCTTCTCGGTCAACAGAGTAGACCCGTATCGGTACGCTCTACTCTCACTCAACTCTTCAAATTACAATAACTTTGGAGGGTATCGATACCCTTAGGGTATCAGTACGCCAGGCAAAATCTGAGGCCTTTGGGCAAGACCGTATCGATACGACCTGAGGCGTATCAATACGCCCTGCACTGCAATTCCTCAAATTTCAACTTAAACGACCCCAACACAACTCTAACTGCATTTCCCGACTCGCCTAAGCATACATAAACATATAAGCACACATAATTTAGCCAAGAGAATCAATCATACATGAATTAAAGCATTCTTACATAACATTCTAATTAGAGAGCAATTTAGGCTATATGATGCATACATAAAAAGCTCAAATGGTCTTAAAGGCACAAGCCAAACAAAAGAGGTTTGCACTAACCACAAAGCAACCTAGACACTCTAAAGCATGCCATCACACACACCAACATTCATCAAGTATTACATGCTTACAATCCATAATCAACTCAAATCATCCACATTCAAATGAGTCATACAAGCTCATACAAACACACCCTCTTGCCACATTGCTTAACTACCACATAATTAACCATACTTGAGCAACAACTTGGAAAACCCTTCTTGCCTTGCTCCGAGCTAACACCACGCTAATGATCTGCATTGTTGAACATTGAGAGCGTAAGCTATAAGCTTAGTGAGGGTGCTCTAAAACGAAAAACATCAACAATGCAGGGTCCAAGCATGTTAATCCTAGTCTTACATACATCAAGCATAGGCATAAAATCAAGTAGACCTAGCTAGTCTTTCAAGTGGCATATATGGTCTCTCAATCCTAACAAGCTTAAACATCAATATCAAACATCATGCAACAACACCATATACCACAACCATATATCACCATCATATATCACAATACATGAACAAGTTTAAATGGCCACTTTAATTACCCCGATTGTGCGGATTTAACCTCAACAAACTTTACCTCGATGGGATTTCACTCATCACCGGAATTTGCATGTGCGGGATTCCACTTATCGCCACATGCCCTACGGATGGGATTCCACTCATCATCCTATAGAATTAAATAAAAGCTTCCGGTGGAATGTTACATCACCGTACTCCTCCTTGATGACTTAACGCCACCAAGGCCACGTACGTTTTGACTAAATTTGTGTGCACACTATCCTAATGATCGATCATTTACAACCGGTAATTATTTTAGTGCCAATTATTATTTATCTCATCACATATCATCAATCACATCTCATGCCCTTCACATACACACAATTCATGAATACATGCACCAATTCATCCACATTTCATAAGAGCATAGATAGGCAAACATTGAAGCATGTAATGAAATCAATGGCTCAATTAACAACTTTAATTAAATAAGAGTGGCCTACCAAGCACACTTTGCACACACACACTACACATACTCGAACCAAACTTTAAAACAAGTTTGAAACCACTCACCGCCCTTCCTTAGAAAATCGAAACAATCCTCCTACGACCCTGGATTCGGTCCCAAAGCCTCTTTAACGTCTCCTCTTGCTTCTAGTCAAACAAAACACATACATTACTTTCCAATTCAATGCTAAACCCAACCATCAACTTACTTTGCAAACACAACCCAATTTCCACAAATTCCCAAACCATATAATGTCGAAAAACTCAAATTTTCGTGCTCCCCTAAAGCCATGATGAAATCTCAATTTCCAAACACCCAAATGACTCTCAAATGATCCCAAAACATCCTCATAACATAGGTAGACCAACAGCCCTTTAATATCAACCTTAAACCTCCCAAAAACCCAAGTTTTAATACCTCAAAATTTGCCCTAAGAACCTACTACGAATTTTCATCCAAATTCAACCAAATTGATATATGTTACACATTTTAACATGATTAACTAAAGCCCCAACTAAATTTATCAAAACCAATTGGAAAACCCCTTAAAAATCCAAACTTTAATATAAACCCTAATTTTCAATACCCCATAACTTTGAAATCTAAGACTATAGATTGATAGAGGATAAAGAGGAGATTAAGAAAACATATTTACCTCTTAAAATGGTGTTGAGATCAAGTAGCAAAATCAATGGAATAGTAGTTTGTTTTTTAGAGTGTTTGGGGAAAAAGGGGAGGTGTTTCACGTGGGGGTTGTAGGGTAAAAGGGGGAAGAAGATGACAATATGGAAAGTTGTCATCCTTTTTCAAATATTTTGGGTAATTCACAACATAGGTCCTTCCCTTTTTACTAAAGTTCAATTAGGTCACTATTTAGGTTGAATTGATTAAATTAAGTTTTATTTGACTCTAACCGTAAACCAGGTTAACTCCTAGGCCCAACACGGGTGTTACAACTCTCTCCTACTTAAGGAATTTCGTCCCCGAAATTACCCGACTGAAAGAGATACGGAAACTGCTTTTCCATATCCTCCTTCCTCTCCTAAGTGGCCTCGTCCACACCTCTACGTTGCCACCGCACCTTCACCAACTCAATCGATCTACCCCTCAACACCTTATTGTCAGAAGCTAAGATCTCAACGGGCTCTTCTTTATAAGTCAAATCTAGTTTCAATTCGATTTCTTCTACGGGCATAACATGTGATGGATCGGACCTATACTTACGAAGCATCGAAACATGGAACACATCGTGTATCTTCTCTAGTTCAGATGGCAAACGCAACTGATAAGCAACAGGACCAACCCTCTTCACAATCTCATACGACCCTATGTACCTCAGACTCAACTTCCCTTTTCGGCCAAATCTCTTCACTTTCTTCCACGGAGATACCTTCAAGAATACCTTCTCACCCACTAAGAACTCAACTTCCTTCCTCTTCAAATCGGCATAGGACTTCTGCCTATCCGAAGCAGCTTTCAAACGCTCACAAATCAATTTTACCTTGTCGGTTGTCCCCTTGAGCAAATCCGGCATAAGTAGCAATTTCTGTCCTACCTCGGCCCAACACACTGGAGTCCTACACTTCCGGCCATACAAGGCCTCACACGGAGCCATCTGAATGCTCGACTGAAAATTGTTATTGTACGCAAACTCTACTAAAGGCAAATGCTTCTCCCAAGTACCTTGAAAGTCAATGATACAACATCGCAACATGTCCTCTAAGATCTGAATAACCCTCTCTGACTGCCCATCTGACTGAGGATGATAAGAAGTGCTGAAGCTCAAACGGGTACCCAAAGCTGTATGCAAACACTCCCAAAATCTAGAAGTAAACCGCGGATCTCTATCTGATACAATGGACTTCGGCACACCATGCAGTCTAACAATCTCGCCAATATACAAATTGGCCAATCTATCTAAGGTGTAAGTAGTGTTGACTACCAAGAAGTGAGCACACTTCGTAAATCGATCCACTATCACCCAAACTGAGTTCTTCTTCGTATGAGTCAAAGGCAAACCCGAAACAAAATCCATGGTGATGTTCTCCCATTTCCATTCCGGAATTCTCAACGGCTGTAACAACCCTGAGGGAACCTGATGTTCCGCCTTCACTCTCTGACACACTAAGCACTTACTCACAAAGTCGGCTACATCTCTCTTCAAGCCAACCCAATAGTACTCATTCTTCAAATCACGGTACATCTTCGTGCTTCTAGGATGCATAGCAAACGGACTAATGTGGGCATCAGTCAGAATCGTACGTCTCAACTCACTGTCTTCTGGCACAACTATTATGTCTTTGAAACATAAAACCCTATCGATGCTGAAACTGTAGTCTGAAGATTTACCCTCGGCTATATCTTGCACGTGAGGTGCCAAAGATCTATCTAAGAGTTGTTTCTCTCGAATCAACTGACCTAGAGTAGGTCTAACCCGAAGCTCGGCTACCAAGCCGCCATCTCCGGACAAACTCAATCTAGCAAACATAACTCTCAAGTCTACAACCACCTTCCTACTCAATGCATCGGCCACTACATTGGCCTTACCCGAATGGTACTCAATAGTAAGATCGTAGTCTTTTAGCAGCTCTAACCATCTACGCTGTTTGAGATTCAAATCTCGCTGAGTCATAATGTACTTCAAACTCTTGTGATCGGTGTATAATGTGCATATCTAACCGTACAAATAATGCCTCCAAATATTCAAAGCAAACACAACTGCAGCTAACTTTATGTCATGGGTCGGATAGTTGTGCTCATGAGTCTTCAACTGTCTCGAGGCATAAGCCACTACTCTCTTGTCTTGCATAAGCACACATCCTAACTCTACATAAGAAGCATCACTGTAAACTACATAGTCCTTCCCGGGCTCAGGATGAATCAAAATCGGAGCTTGGGTCAAAGCTTCTTTCAATTTCTTGAAGGCTCTCTGTCTTGCATCTGTCCACTCAAACTGAACACTCTTCTGAAGTAACTGTGTCAAGGGAGCGGCTAACTTAGAGGAACCCTCTACAAACCTCCTATAATATCCGGCTAAGCCTAGGAAGCTACGTACCTCTGTCACAGACTTTGGTTGCTTCCACTCAACAATGGCTTCAATCTTCTTCGGATCAACTCTAATTCCATCGGCTGACACTACATGTCCTAAGAAGACTACCTCATGGATCCAGAACTCACACTTGCTAAGCTTCGCATACAACTGGTGATCAAGCAAAGTCTTCAAAACAAGTCTCAAGTGTCGGTCATGGTCTTCTTCGGTTCGCGAGTACACTAAAATGTCCTCAATAAATACAACCACAAACTGATCTAGATACTGATGAAAGATCCTATTCATCATGTCCATGAAAGCAGCCGGTGCATTAGTCAACCCAAAAGGCATGACTAAGAACTCATAATGACCATACCTAGTCCTAAAGGTCGTCTTCGGTACATCAACCTCTCTTACCTTTAGCTGGTAGTAACCCAATCTCAAATCAATCTTCAAAAAGAGAGATGCTCCTCTCAACTAATCAAACAAGTCATCGATTCTAGGCAACGGATATTTGTTCTTCACTGTCAACTGATTTAACTACTTGTAATCTATGTACATTCTCATACTTCCATCTTTCTTCTTCACAAACAACACTGGTGCACCCCAAGGTGAAGAACTAGGTCGAATAAAACCTCTATCTGTCAATTCTTACAACTGAGTCTTAAACTCTTTCGATACTTTTGAAGTCATACGGTACGGAGCAATCGAAACAGGAGCTGAATCAGAATAAGTTTCAATGCTAAACTCTACCTTTCTGTCCGGTGGTAACCCTGGCAATTCTTCCGGAAACACACTAGGAAAGTCACATACTGTCCGGATGTCCTGAGGTCTAACCTCACTCATGTTAGGGTTCATCACATACGCTAAGTATGCTTCACACCCCAACTCAACTAACCTCTTAGCCTCTAACACTGAAACCATATTGGACAAGAACTTCACGTTCTCACCCACCACTACAATCTCATAATCATCTGTGAGCTTCAAAGAAATCCGTTTAGTTTCAAAATCTATCCTAGCTCTATGCTCCGTGAACCAATCCATACCAAAAATCACATCAAAACCATAGAAAGGAAGTTCCATCATATCCACTGGAAATACATGCCCCTGAACCATCAACGGACACCTTCGGTACATCTTCCTAACTACTATCGTGTCCCCAAAGGAACTAGTAACACTAACTCCTACCTCTAACATCTCACAAGGCAAATTCAAAGACCGTGCATGCTCACTCAATATGTAGGAATGTGTACACCCCGAGTCAATCAAAGAAAGCAAACCCAAAGACTGTATCCAGAAGTTACCTGCGATCACATCGGTGTCATGCTGATCCCAACGTTGAGCATAAACTCTGGCCTGACCTCCGCCCTTTGGCTGAACTGCAACTACATGTGCTATGTTCCTTTGACCATTGTTCCTCGGCTGGAAGTTACCTCTACCGCGCCCGCGGCCTCTCTGAAAGTCATTGGCTCTAGCAGGAGCCTGAGCTGGTGCCTGTCCCACCTGATGTGGACATTCACGCCTAATGTGGTCTCTAGCACCACAACTCCAACAAGAATGGTAATTCCCCCAACATTCACCGGTGTGGTTCCTCCCGCAAGTAGCACATGTGGGCAACTTTCCACCAGCTCTCTGACCCTGATGGCCCCTACCGTGGTTACCGCCACCACGCCTATGATCATACTGATGCCGGTTGTCCCGACGCCTCTTGGCATCACCTCTACCAAAGTTGCTGGACCTCTTACCCGAACTAGATCCACTTGACCGCCTGGTCAAACTCAAACTGTCCTCCAAGTCCTTGGCCCTCGCGACCAAGACATCAAAATCGGTGTAATCGGAAGCTAGAGTATATGTCTTGATCTCCTCATTCAGCCCATAACGGAAACGGTTACAACGCTCCACCTCAGTAGGTACAAGCTTGGGTGCATACTGACTCAATCTAACAAATCGGATCTCGTAATCGGTTACGGATATACTCCCCTGAAGCAATGTCATAAACTCCCTCTTCCTCTCATCGAGGTATCACGGACCCAAATACTTCTTCCGGAAAGCTATCTCAAAGAACTCCCAAGTGATCTCGGTCTCATCCATCCCCGAAGTAACGATGACCCACCAAGTGTAGGCATCACCCTGAAGCAGAGACTCAACACATCCCAACTTGCGCCCGCCAGTACATCTAATTTGAGCAAGAATGCGGACAGTCTTTTCAAACCATAACTCTTGATCTCTTCGGAGTAGCACCTCTAAACTCTTTGGCCCTAAGGATCCAAAGTCCCTCTAACGGTATTACGGTGCCCTCACCCTGATGATGAGCTGCCTGACCTCCGGCTACTACAGCCTGAAACGCCCCGACAATCGCCTGTACCAACGACGCTAAGTCTATCCCTGTCGGTCCTTGGCCACCTTGGCCTCCTTGTGGTCCCTCTCCTTCGGCCCCGGCCTCACCTCCCACTCCCGGTGGAGGAGGTGGTGGTGGTGGAGGTGGTGGAGGAGCTCCCACTCCAACCACAAGCTCTCCCACTTGAGCCTCAACTCTTACTACTGGCTCAAATCTCGGAGCCACTACCCGTGGTTCTGGTCGAACCATCATAGGCCTTCCACGTGGTCTCATGCTTTAGCTAGCAAGGTTTAAACTACAACAACAAACAAATAGGATTACGTTAGCCAAAGCAAGGGTCCAATAGTGCTCAAGTACTCCTCTTTCCAAAAATCTTTTTAAATTAAGTAATAGTAGCAATGGGCACTCACTCTACACCAGACACAACAATTCATGCATTCAAAACATCATACGATCAAGTAAGCATCAAGGGTTCATGGCAAAACATACATCGAACAACATAAGCGCTTAACACCGTAAGCTTACCTCACTTACCTACCCGAGGTCTCGGTAACCTCATGCTCTGATACCAACAAATGTAACCCCCTCGTTCCGGTCTGGCCGGATAACCGGTCCGAGTGGACCACACGGGGAAAACCGAGTGAAACCCGTTAAGGTTCCCTTCGGTTAGCAACCCTATTTTTTCTTTTTATATTATTCTTGCCTAGATGAATGTTAAGTCCTATGTGATTCACAACAGCGGAAAACAATCAAAGGAGAACACATTCGAACCACGACCATGCTTAACAGTCCATTTTTAAGCTTACAGGGAACACTGTATCGGTACCCTAGCTAGGGGTATCGATACGCCCTTTCTAGGTCAACCCAAGAAGTCAACCACGAGGAGTCCGTATCGATCCAGCCCTTGAGCGTATCGATACGCCCTCCTCGGTCAACCCTTCTTGGTCAACAGAGTAGACTCATACCGATACTCGGGAGCCCCGTATCGGTACGCTCTACTCTCACTCAACTCTTCAAATTACAGTAACTTTGGAGGGTATCGATACCCTTATGGTATCGGTACGCCAGGCAAAATCTGAGGCCTTTGGGCAAGACCGTATCGATACGACCTGAGGCGTATCGATACGCCCTGCACTGCAATTCCTCAAATTTCAACTTAAACGACCCCAACACAACTCTAAATGCATTTCCCGACTCGCCTAAGCATACACAAACATATAAGCACACATAATTTAGCCAAGAGAATCAATCATACATGAATTAAAGCATTCTTACATAACATTCTAATTAGAGAGCAATTTAGGCCATATGGTGCATACATAAAAAGCTCAAATGGTCTTAAAGGCACAAGCCAAACAAAAGAGGTTTGTACTCAACACAAGGCAACCTAGACACTCTAAAGCATGCCATCACACACACCAACATTCATCAAGTATTACATGCTTACAATCCATAATCAACTCAAATCATCTACATTCAAATGAGTCATACAAGCTCATACAAACACACCCTCTTGCCACATTGCTTAACTACCACATAATTAACCATACTTGAGCAACAACTTGGAAAACCCTTCTTGCCTTGCTCCGAGCTAACACCACGCTAATGATATGCATTGTTGAACATTGAGAGCGTAAGCTATAAGCTTAGCGAGGGTGCTCTAAAACGAAAAACATCAACAATGCAGGGTCCAAGCATGTTAATCCTAGTCTTACATACATCAAGCATAGGCATAAAATCAAGTAGACCTAGCTAGTCTTTCAAGTGGCATATATGGTCTCTCAATCCTAACAAGCTTAAACATCAATATCAAACATCATGCAACAACATCATATACCACAACCATATATCACCATCATATATCACAATACATGAACAAGTTTAATTGGGCATTTTAATTACCCCGATTGTGCGGATTTAACATCAACAAACTTTACCTCGGTGCGATTTCACTCATCACCAGACCTTGCATGTGCGGGATTCCACCCATCGCCACATGCCCTACGGATGGGATTCCACTCATCATCCCGTAGAAATAAATAAAAGCTTCCGGTGGAATGTTACATCACCGTACTCCTCCTTGATGACTTAACGCCACCAAGGCCACGTACGTTTTGACTCATTTTGTGTGCACACTATACTAATGATCGATCATTTACAACCGGTAATTATTTTAGTTCCAATTATTATTTATCTCATCACATATCATCAATCACATCTCATGCCCTTCACATACATACAATACATGATATGCATGCACCAATTCATTCACATTTCATAAGAGCATAGATAGGCAAACATTGAAGCATGTAATGAAATCAATGGCTCAATTAACAACTTTAATTAAATAAGAGTGGCCTACCAAGCACACTTTGCACACACACACACTACACATACTCGAACCAAACTTTAAAACAAGTTTGAAACCACTCACCGACCTTCCTTAGCAAATCGAAACAATCCTCCTACGACCCCAGATTCGGTCCCAAAGCCTCTTCAACGTTTCCTCTTGCTTCTAGTCAAACAAAACACATACATTACTTTCCAATTCAATGCTAAACCCAACCATCAACTTACTTTGCAAACACAACCCAATTTCCACAAATTCCTAAACCACATAATGTCCAAAAACCCAAATTTTCGTGCTCCCCTAAAGCCTTGCTGAAATCTCAATTTCCAAACACCCAAATGACTCTCAAATGATCCCAAAACATCCTCATAACATAGATAGACCAACAGCCCTTCAATATCAACCTTAAACCTCCCAAAAACCCAAGTTTTAATACCTCAAAATTTGCCCTAAGAACCTACTACGAATTTTCATCCAACTTCAACCAAATTGATATATGTTACACATTTTAACATGATTAACTAAAGCCTCAACTCAAATTATCAAAACCAATTGGAAAACCCATTAAAATCCAAACTTTAATATAAACCCTAATTTCAAAACCCCATAACTTTGAAATCTAAGACTATAGATAGATAGAGGATAAAGAGGAGATTAAGAAAACATATTTACCTCTTAAAATGGTGTTGAAATCAAGTAGCAAAATCAATGGAATAGTAGTTTGTTTTTAAGAGAGTTTGGGGAAAAGGGGGAAGTGTTTCACGTGGGGGTTGTGGGGGAAAAGGGGGAAGAAGATGACAATATGGAAAGTTTTCATCCTTTTTCAAATATTTTGGGTAATTCACAACATAGGTCCTCCTCTTTTTACTAAAGTTCAATTAGGTCACTATTTATGTTGAATTGATTAAATTAAGTTTTATTTGACTCGAACCGTAAACCCGGTTAACTCTTAGGCCCAAAACACGGGTGTTACAACGCAACTGATAAGCAACCGGGCCAACCCTCTTCACAATCTCATACGGCCCTATGTACCTCGGACTCAACTTCCCCTTTCGGCCAAATCTCATCACTTTCTTCAACGGAGATACCTTTAAGAATACTCTCTCACCCACTGAGAACTCAACTTCCTTCCTTTTCAAATCGGCATAGGACTTCTACCTATCTGAAGCAGCCTTCAATCGGTCACAAATCAATTTTACCTTGTCGGTTGTCCTCTTGAGCAAATCCGGCATAGGTAACAACTTCTGTCCCACTTCGGCCCAACAAACTGGAGTTCTACACTTTCGGCCATACAAGGACTCATACGGAGCCATCTGAATGCTCGATTGAAAGATGTTATTGTACGTAAACTCTACTAGAGGCAAATGCTTCTCCCAAGTACCCTGAAAGTCTATAATACAACAACGCAGCATATCCTCTAAGATCTGAATAACTCTCTCTAATAGACCATCTAACTTAGGATGATAAGAAGTGCTGAAGTTCAAACGGGTACCCAAAGCTGTATGCAGACACTTCCAAAATCTAGAAGTAAACCGCAGATCTCTATCTGATACAATGGACTTCGGCACACCATACAGCCTAACAATCTCACCGATGTACTAATCGGCCAATCTATCTAAAGTGTAAGTAGTGTTGGCTGTCGAGAAGTGAGCACACTTCGTAAAATGATCCACTATCACCCAAACTGAGTTCTTCTTCGTAGGAGTCAAAGGCAAACCCGAAACAAAATCCATAGTGATGTTCTCCCATTTCCATTCCGGAATTCTCAACGGCTGTAACAAACTTGAGGGAACCTAATGTTCTGCCTTCACTCTCTGACACACTAAGCACTTACTCACAAAGTCGGCTACATATCTCTTCAAGCCAACCCAAAAGTACTCATTCTTCAAATCACAGTACATCTTCATACTTCCAGGATGCATAGCAAACGGACTACTGTGGGCTTCAGTCAAGATCGTACGTCTCAAATCACTGTCTTATGGCACAACTATTATGTCCTTGAAACACAAAAACCCATCGGTACTGAAGCTGTAGTATGAAGATCTACCCTCGGCTATATCTTGCACGTGAGGTGCTAAAGATCTATCTAAGAGCTGTTTCTCTCTAATCAACTGTCCTAGAGTGGGTCTAACCTGAAGCTCGGCTATCAAGCCACCATCTTCGGACAAACTCAATCTAGCGAACATAGCTCTCAAGTCCACGACCATCTTCCTACTCAATGCATCATCCACCACATTGGCCTTACCCGGATGGTACTCAATAGTAAGATCATAGTCCTTTAGCAACTCTAACCATCTACGCTGTCTGAGATTCAAATCTCGCTGAGTCATAATGTATTTCAAACTCTTGGGATCGGTGTACACGGTGCATCTCTCACCGTACAAATAGTGCCTCCAAATCTTAAGAGCAAACACAACTGCAGCTAACTCTATGTCATGGGTCGGATAGTTGCGCTCATGGGTCTTCAACTGTCATGAGGCATAAGCCACTACTCTCTTGTCTTGCATCAGAGCACATCCTAACCCTACATAAGAAGCATCACTGTAAACTACATAGTCCTTCCCAGACTCAGGCTGTATCAAGATCGGTGCTTGGTTCAAAGCTTCATTCAATTTCTCAAAGGCTCTCTGTCTTGCATCTGTCCACTCAAACTGAACACTCTTCTGAAGTAACTGTGTCAATGGAGCGGCTAACTTAGAGAAACCCTCTACAAATCTCCTATAGTATCCGGCTAAGCCTAGGAAGCTACGTACCTCTGTCACAGACTTCGGTTGCTTCCACTCAACAATGGCTTCAATCTTCTTCGAAACAACTCTAATCCCATCGGCTGACACTACATGTCCTAAGAAGACTACCTCTCGGATCCAGAATTCACACTTGCTGGGCTTTGCATATAACTGATGATCTAGCAAAGTCTTCAAAACAAGTCTCAAGTGTCGGTCATGGTCTTATTCAGTTCGCGAGTACACCAAAATGTCATCAATAAACACAACTACAAACTGATCTAGATACTGATGAAAAATCATATTCACCATGTCCATGAAAGCAGCCGGTGCATTAGTCAACCCAAAAGGCATGACTAAGAACTCATAGTGACCATATCTAGTCCTAAAGGTCGTCTTCGATACATCAACCTCTCTTACCTTGAGCTGGTAATAACCCGATCTCAAATCAATCTTCGAGAAGACCGATGCTCCTCTCAAATGATCAAACAAGTAATCAATTCTAGGCAACGGATATATGTTCTTCACTGTCAACTGATTTAACTGCCTGTAATCTATACACATTCTCATGCTTCCATCTTTCTTCTTCACAAACAACACTGGTGCGCCCCCAAGGTGAAGAACTAGGCCTAATAAAACCTCAATCTGTCAATTCTTGCAACTGAGTCTACAACTCTTTCAATTCTTTCGGTGTCATGCGATACGGAGCAATCGAAATAGGAGCTGAATCAGAATATGTCTCAATGCTGAACTCTACCTCTCTGTCCGGTGGTAACCTTGGCAATTCTTCCGGAAACACACTAGGAAAGTCACATACTGTCCGGATGTCCTGAGGTTTAACCTCACTCGTGTTAGGGTTCATCGCATACGCTAGGTATGTTTCACACCCTAACTCAACCAATCTCTTAGCCTCTAATACTGAAACCACATTGGACAAGAACTTCACGTTCTCACCCACCACTACAATCTCAAAGTCATCTGTGAGCCTCAAAGAAATCCGCTTAGTTTCAAAATCTATCCTAGCTCTATGCTCCGTGAGCCAATCCATACCCAGAATCACATCGAAACCATAGAAAGGAAATTCCATCATATCCACTGGAAACACATGCCCCTGAACCATCAACGGACACCTTCGGTACATCTTCCTAACTACTATCGTGTCCCTAAAGGAACTAGTAACGCTAACTCCTACCTCTAACATCTCACAAGGCAAATTCAAAGACCGTGCATGCTCACTCAATATGTAGGAATGTGTAGACCCAGTGTTAATCAAAGAAAGCAAACCCAAAGACTGTATCGAGAAGTTACCTGCGATCACATCGGTGTCATGCAGATCTCCCCGCTGAGCATAAACTCTGGCCTGACCTCCGCCCTCTGGTTGAACTGCAACTACATGTGCTATGTTCCTCTGACCATCATTCCTCGGCTGGAAGTTACCTCTACCGCGCCCGTGGCCTCTCTGAAAGTCATTGGCTCTAGCAGGAGCCTGAGCTGGTGCCTGTCCCACATGATGTGGACAGTCACGCCTAATGTGGTCTCTAGCACCACAACTCCAACAAGAATGATAATTTCCCCAACACTCACTGGTGTGGTTCCTCCCGCAAGTAACACATGTGGGAAACTTCCCACCAGCTCTATGACCCTGATGGCCCCTACCGTGGTTACCACCACCACGCCTATGATCATACTGATGCCTGTTGTCCTGATGCCTCTTGGCATCACCTCTATTAAAGTTGTTGGACCTCTTACCCGAACTAGATCCACTCGACCGCCTGGTCAAACTCAAACTGTGCTCTAAGTCCTTGGCCCTCGCGACCAAGACATCAAAATCAGTGTAATCTGAAGCTAGAGTATACGTCTTGGTCTCTTCACTCAGCCCGTAACGGAAGCGGTTACAACGCTCCACCTCAGTAGGTACGAGCTTAGGTGCATACTGACTCAATCTGACAAATCGAATCTCATAATCGGTCACGGACATACTCCCCTGAAGCAATGCCATAAACTCCCTCTTCCTTTCATTGAGGTATCGCGAACCCAGATACTTCTTATGGAAAGCTGGCTCAAAGAACTCCCAAGTGATCTCGGCCTCATCCATACCCGTAGTAATGGTGACCCACCAAGTGTAGGCATCACCCTGAAGCAAGGACTCAACACATCCCAACTTGCGCTCACCAGTACATCCCATCTGAGCAAGGATACGGACAGTCTTCTCAAACCACAACTCTGACCTCTCCGGAGTAGCCCCTCTAAACTCTTCGGCCCCAAGGCCCCGAAGTCTCGCTAAAGGTAATCCGGTGCCCTCACCCTGATGATGAGTTGTATGACCTCCAGCTACTGCAGCCTGAAACGCCCCGGCTATCGCCTGAACCAATGGAGCTAAGTCAATCTCGGCCGGTCCTTGGCCACCTTGACCTCCTTGTGGTCCCTCTCCCTCGGCCCTGGCCTCACCTCTCACTCCCGGTGGAGGAGGTGGTGGAGGAGCCCCAACTCTAACCACGGGCTCTCCCACTTGAGCCTCAACTCTCAATACTGGCTCAACTCCTGGAGCCGCTGTCCATGGTTCCGGTCGAACCATCCTAGGCCTCCCACGTGGTCTCATGCTACAGCTAGCAAGGTATAAACTACAACAAGAAACATATAAGGATTACGTTAGTCAAAGTAAGGGTCTAATAGTGCTTAAGTACTCTTTTTTCAGAAAATCTTTTTAAATTAAGTAATAGTAGCAATGGGCACACACTCTACACCAGACACGGCAACTCATGCTTCAAAACATCATACGAACAGCCAAATATTCAAGAATCCATGGCAAGACATGCATCGAACAACACGGTCATTTAATGCATTAAGCTTACCTCACTTACCTGCCTGAGGTCTCGCTAACCTCAGGCTCTGATACCAACAAATGTAACCCTCTTGTCCTGGTTTGGCCGGATGACCGGTCAGAGTGAGCTACATGGGGAAAATCGAGTGAAAACCCCTTAAGGATTCCCTCTCGATTAGCAACCCTATTTTTTTCATTTTAAATCTTGTCTATATGAGTATTTAATCCTATGTGATCATACATCGAACAACATTCACGAGGCAATCCATCAAACTCAACATAACATCTTACAACCCAATTTTAAGCTTAAACTGCAGACGGTATCGATACACTTAAGGGGTGTATCGATACCCCTTGACTAGGTCAACAGGTCAAAGTCAACCCGTGGAGACCGTATCGATACACCCAAGGAGTGTATCGATACCCTCCCCAACAGTTGACTTCCCACGGTCAACGCTAAGATGACCGTATCGATACCAAAGTGGACAGTAGCTTCAGTGACCAAAATGGTATCGATGCATTCCCTCGTGTATCGAAACGCAAGGCCTGAATCAAGAAGGTCGTATCGATGCGGGACCAACCGTATCGATACCCCTGCTACGAACTTGCAGGTTTGAGCTGATTTAAGGCACAATAAGGCCCTTATATCCCTCTAAAACCCCAACCAACACACTAACATCAATTCTAAGGCAAACCAAACATAAAAACATGCTTTAACTTGAAACCAAAGGCACAATCTAACACAAGATGATACACAAACCATACAAGCAACATAAGCTTTCAAGCATGGCATTCCAACAAAAGGCATTTCAACATTTAAGGTCATACAAGGAACTCAAAGCCATAAAGGCACAAGATAAGCATATAAGAGGTTTACATCCACATCAAGGCAACCTAAACATTAAGAGACATGCTAACACACACAACATTCATCATAGCATATCATGCTTACAAACCATAGTCAATCCAAACATCAACACATGTAAATGAGTCATACAAGCTCATACACAACCCTTGCCACATTGCTAACTACTATAAAATCAACCACCGTACTTGAGTCACAAACTTGGAAGCCCCTTCTTGCCTTGCCTCGAGCTAAAACCACCCTAATGATCTGCATTGTTGGATCTGCATTGTTGAACATTGAGAGCGTAAGCTATAAGCTTAGTGAGGGTGCTCTAAAATGAAAAACATCAAGAATGCAGGGTTCAAGCATGTAAATCCTAATCTCACATACATCAAACATTGACATAAAATCAAGTAGACCTAGCTTGTCTTTCAAGTGGCATAGCATGGAATCTTACTTCATACTAAGCATCAAACATCAAATATCAACAATCGTAAATCAACATCACGTATCACAATATATGAACAAGTTAATTGGCCACTTTAAATTACCCCGATTGTGTGGATTTAAACCTCAACAACACTTTACCTCGATGGGATTACACTCATCACCGGACCTTGCATGTGCGGGATTCCACTCATCACCACATGCCCTACGGATGTGATTCCACTCATTATCCCGTAGAAATAAATAAAATCTTCCGGTGGAATATTACATCACTGTACTCCTCCTTGATGACTTAACGCCATCAAGGCCACGTACGTTTTAACTCGATTTGTGTGCACACTAATCCTAATGATTGATCATTTACAACCAGTAATTTATTTAGTGCCAGTTATCATTATCACATCACATATCATCAACCACACTCATGCTCATTACATT
Source organism: Hibiscus tridactylites (assembly GCA_958450335.1). Lineage (NCBI taxonomy): Eukaryota > Viridiplantae > Streptophyta > Magnoliopsida > Malvales > Malvaceae > Hibiscus > Hibiscus tridactylites. The sequence continues at coordinate 14,912,736 of OY288276.1, read as the reverse complement.
ATATACATATCATGATATATACAAGCACCAATTAACCACAATCACAAGAGCATAGTCAACAAGCACATTAGCATTTAACGAGAACAAAGGCTAAATTAACTACTTGAGTTAAAAGGAAGTGGCCTACCAAGCACACTTTACACACACACTACACATACTCGAACCAAACTTTAAATCAAGTTTGAAACCACTCACCGCCCTTCCTTAGCTACCAAGTGAAACTCCTACGAACCCGGATTCGGTCCCAAAGCTTCTTCGACGATCTCTCTTGCTTCTAGCCAACCAAAAACACAACCAATAGCCACAATCAATGCTAATATTCAATCAACACATAACCTTTGAATTCAAACCAACTTCATCCAAAATTTCCAACCACATTTAATCCCCAAATATGACAAATTCGTACTCCCTCAAACCTTGGCTGAAAACACTACTTTCCAACACCCAAATGACTCTCAAGTGATCCCAAAACACCTTCCTAATATCCCTAAACCAATAGCCCTTCAATTTCAACCTTAAACCTCCCAAAAACCCAAGTTTTAATACCTTAAAATTTGCCCTAATACCCTACTTCGGATTTTCCACAAAACTCAACCAAATTGATATATGTTGCACCTTTTAACATGAATAACTAAAGCCCCAACTCAATTTTGTAAAACAAAATGAAAAACCCCTTTAAAAACCCAACCTTTAAAACAAACCCTAATTTTCAAAACCTCATATCTTTAAAAACTAAGACCATGAGAGGAGAGCAAGATGACATGTTTACTTTTCAAAAGCACCTTGAATTGAGGGAGAAACAGAATAGAATAGTGTTTTAGGTTTGAAAGAGTTTTGAAGGGGGTTTGGGTGCTTTAGACATTGGAAAAGAGGGATAAAGGGGAGGAAGACAACTTTTTATTAAAGTGGTCTTGCTTTTCAAAACTTTTGGGTAAAATTACAACCTTAGTCCCCTCCATTTTTTCCAAAAGCTCAATTAGATCCAATTTAGGTTGAATTGATTTTTAATTAAATTTTATTGACTCGAACTATAACCCGGCTAACTCCTAACCCGAAAACACGGGCGTTACACCACAGAACCCACTTCGACATCTCGTTAAGCAATAGGAATTACAGGAGAATCTGTAGATGAGCATATGAATTGTTGCGATTCCTGGACAACATGGAGAGGATTTGATTGGAACAAAGGAGCTGCTGTAGGTGAGGAGTTGGTTTTCATAGCAAAGGGGAACACTGATTCATTAACGACAACATTACGCGAAACATAGATCAACCCATCATCCGCGAGACACTAGTAGCCATCGTATGTTGGCGAATAGCCCAAGAAAACACATGACTTGGATCGAAACTCCATCTTGTGTCTACTAAATGGTCGCAAGTGTGAAAAACATTGCCAGCCAAACACTCGAAATAGTTTGTAATTTGGTGATTTGCCATAAATCTTCTAAAATGGCGAAACATCCCTAAAAAATTTTGTAGGCATTCGATTAATCAGATACACGACACTAAGAGTTGTGTAGGCCCAGAATTTGAGTGGTACGAATGCTTGAGCAAGAAGTGTGAGAGAAGTTTCAACAATATGTTAATATTTTCGTTCAACTAAACCGTTTTGTTGCGATGTGTGGGGGTAAGTTACCTTGTGCTGAATCCCCAAGGTGGCTAGCTTAGTTGCAAGTGGCCTGAATTCACCAACACCATCAGTTTGGAGAGCAATAAGATTAGAGTGAAACTGTTTTTGAATCAAAGCATAGAATAAATCAAAAGTAGCTGAAACTTCAGATTTATTCCTGAGAAGATAAAGCCAACAATATCTGGTATATTTGTCTACAAAGGAAACATAGAACATGTAACCAAACGACAACTCAGGAGCTGAACCCCATACATCGACCTCTACTAATTCAAAATGTAAACTATAAACTGTAGAAGAAAGTGAAAATGGCTGAACATGACTCTTGCCCATTTAGCACGTAGAGCACACCATAGATTTGTCAGGAGCCATGGGTTTATCAAGAGAAGTGCTAATAACACCAGCTATTGGATGTCCCATCCTTCGATGCCAAAGCCAGAAATCAAAAACAACTTCAATGGTAGTAGAAAACACATTAGCAGATTTAGGTGAGGTATAAAATTCAAAACTGTAGAGACCCCCAAATTGTTGGCCAGAGAGCAACACATACCTTGTCCGTTCATTCTTCACATAGCAAGAGTTTGTATGAAATTCAAAGTACACAGAATTATCGTGAGTAAGTTTAGAGACATAGATCAAGTTCTTTGTTATACGAGGCACATGTAACAATTGAGATAAGGTAAGTGGACGAGAATCAACATTAATAGATGCAAAACTAGTATGAGTAATGTGTAAGGGTGACCCATCACCAATATAGACCTTACCACTTCCCTTATATGAGTCCTTGAGTTGAAGATGACCAAGTTGGTTAGTGACATGATGAGTAGCACCCGAGTCAGGGAATCATATGCCACCAGACATCATTAGGGTATTGGCTTGAATGTCCTCGGTAGGGTGAGATTCAGTGGGAGGAGCATCATCGGCGGAACTAACAAAAAAATTGTAGTGAACCTCAGAAGTATCATGGTTGCAACAACACATGTTTGCATAGGCGTGAGACAGGAATGAAGGTTGTGTAGAAGTGACACACTTAAAGTTTTTATTAAATCGGTGCCAACAACGATCAGCAAGATGGTCGAGCTTCCCACATAATTGACATTGAAACTTGGGGCCGCCTTTGGATCTGCAACGCAGTGCCACATCCCAAATTGCTTTGTCCTTCAACTCCATTGCTATCTTAGCATAGCGAACTACGATTGAATCGGATGCATACCTGCATCTTAACTGTGGTTGAATCAAAACCCAAGTTTAAGAAATAAACAAGGAAAAAATATTGGCCACAAGAAAATGATCTTGAAGTCGAAACTGCAACACAGAATGAAGCCTGTCCACGCATATATTGCCATCGTAATGCCAGAAATCAATGAATTAAAACCAGCTACATAAATTAATAAAAAATGATTGGAAAGCTTCGGCTTGTTATATGTTAAGGTGTAGAAATGAAAACAGTGAGTACAAGTAACAGAGAAGGAGCAGAAATGAAAGATATTGAACAATAAAGAAGTTTTGGATTAAAGTGAGAAAGGGAGGAGTTACTCGGCGAGTAAATCCTCGAGAATCAATTGTTCGTCTTAGGAGTCTAGTTCATGGAGATGCCAGGGTGGTGTCTCAAGGCAGACTGCGTATCTGCCAAGACGACGACGATATTGCCCTTGTTGCTGTTCCAACTGAGGGAAACACCATTGGTTGTTATAGAAGGAACCGTTACCTTCTGGTTCGACAAACCTTCCTGATTATCCCCGCCTGATTCACACTCCCAGCAACTAATCAAAAATCATATAGACAAATAGCCGGACAAACAGGTATATAGATATTTAGATAAACAGACATGTAAATATAGGGTCAGCCGTCAATTAAACTGATTTAGTGAATAAATCAAATCCATCAAATTGAAATCTTTTAATTTAATCCAAATTTTTTTCGTTAGATGAACATTAAAAACGTTTTATGCTGATTTTAAACTATTAGATGAGTATAAATTCATAAATAAGATTATTCACTTCTCTCCTTTCTTTTAAAAAACTCATTATAAATAAATCTTAAAACTTTATCAATTCAACTTATTCAAATATTTTGATTCAATTAAAAAGAATTTTAATTTGATTATTTTGATTTTAACAAAATAAAAGATTTGATTTTAATGACTTAAATGATTTATTATATTAATATATATTAATCAAATCAACAAATAGTGAAATAAGATAATGTTCAATGTTTACTTTAAGAGGTCCAAATTTAAGCAGCTTTGTCCGTAAAATATACTCCCTCTGTCCCATTAAAACTGTCACATGTTGACTTTTTTTGGGTCAAACTTTTTCAACTTTGACCTCTTATAATTTAAAATTTATTATTGATAAAAATATGAAAAAATATATTTTAAAAATCTTGAATCAACTAGTTTTTAAATATATTTTTTATAATTTTTAATTAATTAAAATACTTAAATAAATTATAGTCAAAGTTGAAAAAAATTGACCAGAAAAATGTCAACATGTGACAGTTTTAGTGGGACGGAGGGAGTATAATTTATTAAAGGGTTGAAAAAATATAAATATATAGTACACCTTGAAATTATTCAAAAAAAAAATTCTTATAGCCGAGAGAAAACAAATAAACCGAATTCAAGTTTTTTAATTAGGGTAAACTACATAAATGACCACCTACTATTAGAAAAGTTACGATTTGACCACCTTACTTTTTTCGAAACAATTAAATCATCATACTATTAAATTGGATGCACCAAATGTGTAATTATACCCTTATTTTTTTAACTGCCACATCAACCGTTAACCTATAGTGGCTGGTGGTCAAGTTGCATCCGATTTAATAGTATGGTGGCTTAATTACTTCGAAAAAAGTAAGGTGGTCAAATCACGACTTTTCTAGTAATATGATGGTCAAATCGTGACTTTTCTAATAATATGGCGGTCATTTATGTAGTTTAGTGTTTTAATCATTGCACCAAAATCAAGCATTTTAAACTAGGTGTAGAGCCGTCAAATGGGAAGGCCGCGGACCAGATTTTTTAATATATTTTCATATTACTTGCATGGATGAGTCTGTTACGCTCGACGAGTACTGATAACCACCACTAATAACGAATATCGATGAGCATTATTAATTTAATTTATAAAGATTTAAAATTTAAAGGATTCAACATATAATTATAAATTATTTAAAAATTAAAAAGTAAATTAATTAAAATATATTATATTATTTTTATTTTTAATTAAAATACTCTTAAATTACAAAACTCTAATTTTTGTTCAATTTGAATTCAAGCCGTGGCTGGCCTGCCGTAGTTGGAATATGCAATTGAATTTATTTACGGATATGCATTTGAAATTAGGGTTACACGACATGGATATGCATTAATTGCTTGAATTAATCAAAATAATTTATTTAGGGATATGCATTAAATAAGATTACACGTTACACGATAGCGGTGGCGGCGGCTTGAATTTCAAATGAACAAAAATTAGAGTTTTATAATTTAGGGGTATTTTAATTAAAAATAAAAATAAATAATGTATTTTAATTAATTTACCTTTTGATTTTTAAATAGTTTATAATTATACGTTGAGTCATTTATATTTTAAATCTTCATAAATTAAATTAATAGTGTTCATTGGTACTCGTCGTTAGTGGTGCTCATCAGTGCTCGTCGAGCGCTGTAGAATTCTCCTACTTTTATACCTATTAAAGAGAATATTCTTTGAATAAATTAAAATAATATTTTTAGAGTAAATTATCTACTTGGCATCTCACCTGTCACGGGGTCATTACCATCTTCCCAAAAGGCATGTCTGATAGGATGTGCAGCGCCACCGTTTATATATCCCAATACCTCCCTTTTCCTTTCCGATGTGGGATTAATGACCCCGCATCTTCTTAGACGTGTCATTCCTTTATTATTGACGCTTAACGAAAAACAAGGCTCAAGGCCAAATAACAACTGAAAGATGAATAATGAGGTAGGGGTAAGCCTCTTTAAATAGCCCCCTCAATCCTAATCATATTCTAACAAGGATAACCATACTTAATCCTTCTTTAACTAGGATTACACTTGTTCTAATCTCTCGGGGAGTAGTATTCCTTATCCTACAAGGACTTGTACTTCTTAACCTCTAAGGCTCATTTAAGTTGGGTTTTAAGCCCAATTCGGTGAGGAGGGCTTGTCCCGACCCTCAGTGGGCACCCAAGGGTACGATCCTAGGGCCCAATGGTGTGCACCCTTGGTGCCGGCCCTTAGGCCCCTCTATGTGCACCCTTGGTACCGGCCCTTAGGCCCCTCTGTGTGCACCCTTGGTACCGGCCCTTAGGCCCATAGGTGTGCACCCTTGGTGCTGGCCCCCTGGGGTGCATTGGCCTGCTCGATCCCTTGGCGTGTGCTACTGTCAGACCCTTGGGGTGCGGCTGGCTCGGCCTGCTCAGCTCTTTGGTTCGTACATCTAGTCCCTTGGTCCGCACACTCAACCCTGTGGGTTGCGGACGCATCCCTTTGGTGTGGTGGCATGTACACACGAGGTGTGGGCGTGGCCCTCTCGGTCTGCCCCGAGCTATGCCCCTCGGTTTTCATCCCTTGGTGAGAACACACTCGGCCTCTCAATGTGTTGCTCCGTTCCTTTGGTGAGCCCAGCGCCCTGGTGTGGCCTGGTGCTTCGTGTTAGGGGAGATGATTGTTGGAATCGGGTCCCTTGGCTTCTTGATGCGTGGCTTGATCGGGTCGAAAAAATTGGCCCGTGACATTCTCCCCCACTGGAGTTAGCAACACCCTCGTCACTCGGTTAAGATAGCATTGGCTTACTTGCCTTTTGAATTGCCACACGACCTTGGCTGGTTCCCAACTCCCTTTGTTGTCGGGAAGTCCTTTCCATTGGACAAAGTATTCATGCCTCGGTTGTTGTCCCGTTTGTTGAACGACCCTTTCTGCTTAGATATCTCCAATTTCAACGGCATAGGAGACCTTTACTTTGTTGGGTGTTTGGTGTGACTTGCCCCGATCATCACCCATCTTACCTCATTGGTATGGCTTGAGTGAGCTAACATTGAACTCTCGTTGAGCACGGATGGTCGATGGCAACTCCACTTGGTAGGTCTTCTTACCTACTTGTTTAGATGCTTTGAATGGACCCTCGTACCTTCGTACAAGCCTTTTGTGGGCGGTTGGGTGGTGTGATATTCCAATCAACTTGGCAAGGAATATGTCTCCAACTTGGAAGTTTCTGTCCCTACGCTTTTGGTTTACCCGCCTCTTGGTCTGCCTGTGTAAACAGGCCCGGGTGGGTGAACCCGTCATTCGCACAAGCTCGATCTTGTGCTCGACCTCCCGCTTTGGTGGGAGAGTCCTAGGTGATTCAGGTGAAACTTGTCTCGTCTCTATTGGGACTTCTTTGGACATGGTCGGCTTCTCATGTGCCCTTGTTCTTAAGGGCGTTGGCACTTTCTTATGTCCTTCTTTGTGGAACTGAATGGTTGACACCATCTTGGCCCTAACTTCGGGTTGTCGCTTTATTTTCACCGCGCATGGGCGCTTAAGGTCAAGTATGTACAAGCAATTGCAAAACGAAACAGGGAATGCCTTGATTCGATGAATGAAATCAATGCCAATTACTACATCAAAGTCGTCAATGGGAATTACTTTGATGGTTTCTTTGCCGGACCAGTCGCCGATGTTAAGTTTGACTCCTATTGTTATCCCGGTGATGGGAGTCAACTCGCAATTAACAGTTTTGATAAACCCTTTTGTCTTCTCGACACAAAGTTCGAGTCCTTTGGCAGCTTGTTCTGACACAAACAATTCTGAGGCACATGTGTCTATTAGCGCGCTCAATTCTTGGCCTGCCATGGTGATGTCCACGAACATCAGCCCCTTCTCTTTAGATCCCTTCTTAGTCTCCATGGAACTGGTGATGGCGATTAGTTGAATGGGTTCTGGTTCATCTTCGCTATCATCTCCTTGGATAGCTGTCGCTTTCCCTAGTTCGGGACAATCATTTTTCATGTGATTGCCTCTGCAGTTATAGCAACTAAAATTGTTGTTGTTCTTTACCCACGACTTACGGAGTTTGAAATCGCCGTTTGATGGTTTCTTGTGTTCACCCTTGGGTTGTCTATCCCGATCTTCCTCGTCGTTATCTTCATACTTCGACTTTTGTCTTGGCTTGTCTGACTTCTTGTGCTCAAATTCTATAAGGGAGTCGGTTGCGTCCAATGCTTTGGAAAGATCTTGGATTCCCATTCGGTGTAACTCCATTTTTGCCCAACGTTGTAGCCCGCTTTTGAAGATAAAGAGGGCGTCGACTTCACTCATGTTGTGAATTTGGAGCCCGAGTTCGGTGAATTTGTTGACGTACTCTCGAATTGATATGTCGTGTTTTAATCGATGAAGCTTCTCTCGAGCTTCATTTTTAGCGTTCTTTGGGTAAAAATGCTCTTTGAATTCGAATTGGAATTCTTTTCACGTCTTGATGGGGATCGCCTCATCTTTGGATTGGTAACATCTATGTCCCCACCATAGGAAAGCCTCATCAACCAAGTAAACGAAAGCGTTATTTACCTTGGTGTCCTCGTCATCGATGCCGGAGAGTCGGAAGTAATTTTCCAAGTTCCAAATGAAGTTGTCCACTTCTTGAGCATCCCTTGCTCCTTTGAACTCCTTCGATTTTGGCACATCGATCCTGGGTTTGGTTTCTGTTGTTCTGCCCATCATGCCGGTTAGCACGACATTCTTCTAAAGGGATAATTCTGCACTGAGTTTCTTAATTTCCCCTAACAACTCTCCCCTCGTTGCCTTTATCGCAACTTGAAGGGAAATGTCTTGTCGGTTAAATTTCTCGTATGCCTCGTCGAGAAGTTTTTCAACCTCTTTTGCGACTTTATCTTTGAGGCGGGCAACTTTAGTTTCTAGCTTTTCTAGGCAATCGTTGACAACATCGAGGGACTCTACTGTTTCTTTTGCTTCGGTTTCGAGTCGTTCTATCTTGTCCTTTAGTGTTGTCAACCGATCCTTTGAAGCGGCCCTTTTCTTGTCGGTAACTTTATTGGTGGTCTTGTCAGTTATCTTGCCAATCGCCTTGTCGGTTACTTGGGTCTCTGTGACCTTTGATGTTACCCCGACTTCATCTTCCTTAGCCATCTCGAGCAAACTTTTTTGCTCTAATACCACTTGTCGTGGGGCTATTACTCTCTTCCCAAAAGACATGTCTAATAGGATGTGTGTAGCGCCACCGTTAATATATCCCAAAACCTTCCTTTTCTTTTCCGATGTGGGATTAATGACCCTGCCTCTTCTCAGACGTGAAATTCTCCCCCACTCAACCATGTGACTCCCTCGTCACGAGCTTCTGCTCTCATGATTGGCCAATTGTCATGGTTGTTCGCCCTGCCTACCCTATTCATGGGCGCTCGGCGTGAAATCAGGCAATCAAAGGGTCGCTGCGAATCACCTAGGAGTCTCCCACCAAAGCGGGAAGTCGAGCACAAGATCGAGCTTGTGCGAATGATGGGGTCACCCACTCGGGCCTGTTTACATAGGCGGACCAAGAAGCAGGCAAAAAAAGCACAGGGACAGAAACTTCCAAGTTGGAAACTTAGTCCTTGCCAAGTTGATTGGAATATCACACCACCCAACCGCCCACAAAAGGCTTGTACGAAGGTACGAGGGTCCATTCAAAGTATCTAAACAAGTAGGTAAGAAAACCTATCAAGTGGAGTTGCCATCGACCATCCGTGCTCCACGAGAGTTCAGTGTTAGTTCACTCAAGCCATACCATCGAGGTAAGATGGGTGATGAGCGGGGCAAGTCACACCAAACAACCAAAAAAGAAAGGGTCTCATATGCCGATGAAATTGGAGATGTCCAAGCGGAAAGGGTCGTTCAACAAACGGGACAACAGCCGAGGGATGAATACTTTGTCCAATGGAAATGACTTCCCGATAGCAAAGGGAGTTGGGAACTAGCTAAGATCGTGTGGTAGTTCAAAAGGCAAGTAAGCCGATGCCATCTTAACCGAGCAACGAGGGCGTCGCTAACTCCAGTGGGGGAGAATGTCACTGGCCAATTTTTTTGACCCGATCAAGCCACGCATCAAGGGGACAAGGGGCCTGATTCCAACAATCATCTCCCCAAACCTGAAGCATCAGGCCACACCAGGGAGCTGAGCTCACCGAAGGAACAGAGCAACACATCGGGGAGCCGAGTGTGTGCTTACCAAAGGATGACAACTGAGGGGCGTAGCTCAGGGCAGACCGAGAGGGCCACACCCACACATCGTGCGTACATGCCACCACACCGACGGGACGCGTCTGCAACCCACGGGGCTGGGTGTGCAGACCTAGGGACTAAACGTGTGCGCCAAGGAGCCGAGCAGGCCAAGCTCGCCACACCCCAAGGGTCCGACAATAGCATAAGCCAAGGAGCCGAGTCGGCCGAGCCCGCCGCACCCCAAGGGCACGACAGTGGCACACACCAAGGGATTGAGCAGGTCAACGCACCCCAGGGGGCTAGCACCATGGGTGCACACCGAGGGGTTTAAGGGCCGGCACCAAGGGTGCACACCGATGGGCCTAAAGGCCGGCACCTAGGGGCTCTAGGGCCGCATCCTAGGGTGCACACCGAGAGTCTGAACAAGCCCTCCTCGCCGAATTAGGCTTAAAACCCAACCTAAAGGAGCCTTGGAGGTTAAGGAGTACAAATCTTTGTAGGATAAGGAATACTACTCCCCAAGGGAATAGAACAAGTGTAATCCTAGTTAAAGAAGGATTAAGTATGGTTATCCTTGTTAGAATAGGATTAGGATTGAGGGGCCTATTTAAAAAGGCTTACTCCCACCTCATTTTTCATCTTTCAGTTGTTCTCTGGCCTTGAGCCTTGTTTTTCGTTAAGCATCAATAATAAAGGTGTTGGGCATTCACCCGACTTTTTCCCCAAATTCTTTTTCGACCATCACCCCGATACTTGTTAATCTGTTTCCGCGTGGATCTTAGGCTCTCTCGCCTAGATCGTCAGGCTCACTTAGGCTCCGCAGACACTAGAAGGCGCCTAAGGCCGCACGTCTGACTAGTCGAGACTCTAGGGACGTGACATCACCTATTTTCATATTTTTGTTTTGGTTATTTAATTATTATTATTTTTAATAAAATCTTACATAATGTTATATTTTTCATGTTGATCACCGGTCGTTAAAAAATTTAAAAAACTTAGCCACTAAGATAAGCAAATTACTTAGGACAATTTTACTAAACTTATATTTAAGTTATATTTCGTTAGTGCCACAAAATAAAAGGTTTTTCACTCAGAAAAATTCAAACCTAGAACGTTTAATACAAATGTACAAATGCCTAACCACAAAGCTAGATTAGGAATAAATTAACATTTTATCAAAATTAATATTTAAGTTAAATGAATTTTTAATTAAAGATCAAGCTAAAATTACTTTCTCATTTTATTTGAAAATAAAAAAATAAAAAAATAATTATATATGTTATATTTAATTAAACATTTGTTTAACTTAAATTTAGTTTGAATTAATTAAAATTAAATGATATATTGTATTATTTTGGCACACTCAATTTTGGTGTGTGAGTCTCATAGCGAGAATTTTCTACATACATAACGCCTCGAACTCGAAGCTTATTTAAGCGATACCAAATTGTTTACCACTTGGACCAACTCGTTGGTTAATTAAAATAATATCCTTTAATAATACACTTAGAATTTAAATTAAAAAAAGAATGTAGAATTTGAAAATTCAAATTTTATTATATTTAGATTGGTTTAAATTAAAATTTAATATTTTAAGATCCACTAATTGACCCGATAACAAAGAGTGCTCATATTATTATTATTTTGTATGAATTCAAATCTCGATACAAAAATATAATACATCTTTATTTAATAAAAGAATTAATCATTTCAACAAATGTTGTGAATAAAATAACAAAGAACAACAAATAAGAATAATATAACAAAGAGAGGAAGAGGAAGAGGAAGAGGAAGATTCATATTATTATCAAAATTAGAATTGTGTACAATGTCTTCGTCTATTTATAGGCATAAGAAGTACATAATACATTAAACTCTAATTAATAGAGATAATATTCCTAATAATAAATAAATCAAACTCATTATATAAAGTTCTAATCATGATAGACATCCACATAGATAAATCATAACATTCCCCCTTGGATGTCTATGAAGATAATGTGGCTCGTTAAAACCTTACTAAGATAAAAACCTAGTAGGAAAAAAATCTTTAGTGAAGGAAAAAAAGTACACACATCTTTGATACGCATAACATGATGCCTTATTAAAAACCTTACCAGGAAAACCTATTGGGACAAAACCTCGGTTAAGGAGAAATGAGTGCAATGCGTATTTACTCCCCCTCATGAAAACACCACAGAAAATCTTTGAAACTTCATAATTCAATCTTGAATATTTTTTCTAAAGATCGTGAGGGATGAAACTTTCGAGTAATATGTTTCATGATGTATCCACCTTTCATTATCTCTACACAAGATAACATTTGTATCATATCTTGTGAAAGTAAATCACATATCTTCTAGATATGTTAGGTCAATGGTCTTAGCCAAACACATTTTTGGTTTGCCTCGTGCATAATAATTATTTCTTCAAGATTTGAGGAGGCATCAACGAATATTTGAAGATCTAAAGGTAATGATCTTTGTATATCTATAGATATTTCTTGACCAACTAATATATTGTGCTTCAAGACCAAGAAAATGTATAATTATCTTTATTTACATACAACGATCTTACAATAGATATGATTTATCCATATTGAATCTTCTTTAAGATTCTTTCAACTTATGTCCATTCATAGGCAAAAATGCATATTTAAGTGCTCGATCTTTAGGTCGAGACAAAACCACGTCTCCAGATTCTTTTTCTCAAATCCTTTCTTTAAATAACCAAATGCTTTGAAAGCTCTTCAAGAGTTCTAATAATATTTAAATTATCATAATGAATCTTGATCCAAACTTCCTTTTACAAAAAGCATAAGGAAATATGATCATTCTTATAGTATTTCCTCAATTGGTACTCACTAAGGCGATTATACCAAATGCTCCAAAATATTCGATGAGACATGTCTAAATAGATTTCCTCGAAAATTTCCAAATGCTTCTAGCATTTTAAATCCTTTAAAGATAAATAAGGATTCATAAATAATTAGACGCATGTAATATATTTCATAACTACCAAATTAATTGCATCCATCATGAAGTATTTAGAATAAATTATAATTATGTCATATTTACGACTACTTATTTGTGCCTCACTTGCATTACACCTTTAGGTGTTTGGATTGTTGGTCCAAATACTTCTCTTTTAGAAGTTCAAAGCGTCTTTCTATATTGGCCAATTCAATATCTACACTTCTTGATAGATTTCTATACAAGATCCTCGTTTTCTTTCTTTACTTCTATAGAAGTGTTCTATTTAAAACTATTTATAAAATCGTTGTCGACAACTTTTCAATTTTTTGGTTCCATTCTCGTAGTGACATAACTCATCGAGATCTCTTCAAGATTTCAATATTTATTTCAGGTACCTGAAACTCTTCAAAAGTTTTATTATTAGTTATGTCTTGGGTCTCTTCAGGAGCACCCGCCTCCAATATATGATCATCTCATATTACTTTCCATTTACGAGAATTTCAATCATTGGAATCATTTCAACTATCATGCTTCAGGCATGATTTACATCATCTCGCTCTAACATGTAATTTAAACTTAGAGCATTTCAGCTGGTATATGAGACTTAGTTACTCTCATTGGGTCAGTAAATATGTATGGTAGTTGACATACAATAACTTGAATTATGTTATGAACTTTTAATTCATATTTGAGGATCTAGATAATGATAATTCATTTTCCTTATTTATTCAGTTTATTATTCTCTCCCCTTGATGTTGAGAAAAAATATCTCATAAATGATTCTCCAATTAATGTTTAAGAGTTTAAACATAAAAGGAGGCTCATATTCAATATATATTCTCTACCTTTTTTTACCCATTTTGTGTGTTGTGGTGGAGCAATTCATATCGCACATTTAAAAATTATAAAATAGAAAATGTATGGCTTCTGACCAAAAATCAATCATAACGGGGAATTTATTATAACTCGTTGGCTTGATGCGTATAAGTGTTGCTATATGCAAACACCATATAAATAATAACTCTTTTTTTATAGTTTAGCTATTAAAGAGGAGGCATCCAATTGAAATTTTACTAAACTGTATTTTTCATAATCAATATGCTTTGTAACAACCGATATAGCCTAAAATATAAACCCACTAGCTTTTATAAGACGAATAGTTTAATTGCATAATCTGAATCATTTTAGAATCAATCTCATAAACTTCTGGTTGTAAGTTGATAAAACAATGTAGATGCATCTACTAAAATCATATAAAACTTTTCTATCAGACATGTTATTTGAGAACAAACAACACAAGAACTTCAGGTTCTTTTAGTAAGTGAAATTTAATCAATTCCTTTAAGAAACACAAGAATTTCATGTTCTTTAATAAGTGGAACTTAATCAATTCCTTTGAGAATAAGGACCACAAGAACTTCAGGTTCTTTTAATACATGTGCATGTAAACCTCAATAATTTCTGCATCATTATTGATCAGGATGGTCTAACGATCATGTCAACTATATATATGTGTGTATATCTCTGAATTTGTAAACTTCTTGTTTACCATAACATGTAATTCAATCTCACTCGTACATGTCTAGTACGGTCATCAAATTGTTCCTTTAAATAAGAATATATTTAGCTCTTTCGGAGCTTTCAATTGAAATTATCTTTTGGTAGCAATATATAGCTTTTCTAGAGCTTTCAACTGACTTTTTGGGTACAAAAATTTATATCCATATTGACTTATTTCAAATGTCAATTGATAACATGTGTTATTTATAATTCTCAAAGGGATATTTTGTGAACTCATATTGCTCTCTTAAAATTTTCACTTCTAGTGGTGACAATATTATTACCATTAGCGGTAATTATTGCAATATTTGTAATTCTGCACTTTTCATAATGTGTTTTCTCTCAAGAACTTATTGCTCTTTTAGAGCATTAATATTTTCAGTACTTTGAAATATAATATTCACATTTTCCCTTGCATTTAAATGAGAAAATATATCTTATGCTTCTGCTAAGCATAAATCATCACCATAAATTGCATTTGATAATTAATCATGTTAAACAAAATTAATAAATATCATAATATATAAATATAAATAAAAATATAAAATGTAAATAATTAATGTGTAAAGTAAGTAAACATAAAGCAAAATAAATAAAAAGATAATTAATTATCTTCAATGTTATGAGAATAATTATAAGATAATTTATTCCCTTCGAGGGTTATAAGAAAATCAACAATGTTCAAATAAGTTGGACCAACAATGTCCAAATAAAGTTGGACCAGTATCATCTTCGTCATGTTTCGCAAACAAAATTTGCTTTTATTTTCTTTTTTTATCATTCAGTGATTGTTGATTTTTCAGCGTACGATAAGTACGAGACCAATGGTTTATAACGTCACATTGGTAATAAAAAGGATTTCATTTTCTTAGAATGATCTCTATCACTCTTGTAATCCTTATAACCTCACTACTGGTGGGTAGAAGTATTCTTAAAATGACTATATTTTTTATGTCTATATTCATAGCCTCGACCACGGCTACAAATTTTAATGTGGTTTTTATTCTCTTTATAATATAATCTCGCATTCACTTCAGGGAATGGAGTAGAGCCAATGGGCCTTTGAAACCTTTTTCATGATATTGTGTCTGAGGACAACATTATTTGTCGTGAAAAGTGGAGTACGTTTTTATTAACATATCCTCCTCACAGAGAACAAAGATTTAATCCTCGTACGCGGCATTGTTAAACCAATTCACAATGTCTTTTAAAAACCTCATTTGAGACCAGTAGCCTCGCAGAACGGGATGTTCAACCAATATATTTAGATTATATCGAAATTATGTTTCTAATTGAATAATGATTTACCATGTTTGCATTCACTTCAGGGAATGAAACATATCTAATAATTGCGTGGAATAAACAACATGTTTGCATTCACTTTAGGGAATGCTCCATCATTGATAATCACATGGAATAAACATCATGTTTTGTATTTACTGCAGGAAATGCCTCCCATAAAACATTTTGGATCAAGACGAATTTTCGTAACTTGAAATTGGGAGAAGTCTATGGACGAGTTTTTCGACGAAGAATAAATATTGCTTTCGAGCAAGTATAGACTTTATAACAATCTTTTTATAGATTGAAATTCACCATGATTTATCGCACATTAAAATCATAATTTAAAGAAAATAAATAAATTTTACCTATAATAATTTTCCTCTCGAGGACAATGGAGACATAGCAAATGACCGAAACAACTTCTCATAATTTCTTTACGTCGCGTCTCTTTCCAAGCCATTTAAGCATATCATGTAAAACTTAAAATATGGTTAAATAAAAAAATATTCACCATATTATATATCATGAATCCATAAAAATGTACTTATTTGTAAATATACTCAAGAATCGTGAATAAGACCTTAAACGATTGCAATTGATATGCCTTGGACTCTTAGGCATGCTACGTACATCTATCTCATAATGTGGATTTTTGGCATCCATTCTCCAGGGATTTGGGGACTTTTTCTTAGTTTTGTATTCCTTGTTACCATGTAGATTATGTGGAGATTGATAACCATCTTCTCCCCACGATTCCTTTGATATAGATTTGCGTCAATTGAGAGATCAATTCTTTGAGCGAGATTGGATTCGATGCAATTAAGCATGCTTCCATTCTTTTCAAAAAAAATTAAAAAAAATAAAATATAAAGAGAAAGACAATCAATAGCTAAAAATGAGAGAGAAAAAAAAACTTATCTTTAGTTTCATTTTATAATTGAACTCATTTTTTCGGTAATTTCTTTTGAATTCGAACGATGAAGATCTCAGTTGATTAGAGTCTCGTGCTGATAACGTGTTGTGAATAAAATAACGAAAAACAACGAATAAGAATAAAATAACAAAGAGATGAAAGAAAGAGGGAGATTCATATTATTATCAAAACTAGAATTGTGTACAATGCCTTCATCTATGTATAGGTATAAAAATGCATAATACATTAAACTCTACTTAATAGAGATAATATTCCTAATAATAAATAAATCAAACTCCTTAAATAAAATTTTAATCATGATAAACATCCACGTAAATAAATATTCATAACAACTACCAAATATTTTAATTTTCTCCTTTGTCCTTACTAAAATACATATTGTAGTAACTTATTTTTAGGTCTAAAATAACCAATAATAAACCCTTATTATTATAACCATAACCCATTTACAAACCCAAATACCCATAACCCAAATACACTCAAACTCACCTACCCATTTACCCGGCCCAATCTAAATACCCAATTATCCTAAACTAAAAAAACCTTAAACCTAATATACCCTAACCCTAATATGCCCTGCCGCCACCACCCTTTCGCGCCGCCGTCAGAACCAAGCCGAGCCACGCTGAGCACCGCCTCATCCCCGTCATCAAGCCACGTGTTCGTGTTACCTACAAAGAAAAGAAAGCAAGCAGAGTTTCAAATCAAAAAAAAATATATATAAAAAAATGGGATGTATATCTTGTTGGTAGCTTTTTCGGTTATAAACCGAATGAATCGAGTTGTAAAAGAGAGGATTCGGAAATAAAAAAAGAAAACATTCGAAACAAAAACAACATTCGAAGCGAAAATCCAGAATAAAAAAACAAAACAAAAGGTAAATTTTTTTAAGAACCCGAAAAGACTTCTTTAGATCTTGGAAGATACATGGAGTTTTAGGAGAAACGAACCTTGGATTTGGATTCAACGCGTGAAAACAAGTCGGGATCTATGCTTGCATGTCGGATTCTCGCCGGTGGCGGGAATTCCGACGACCGGCGGCGAGCTTTCCGGCGGTGGTGATCGATCAGAGTAGGGCAAGGGAGAGAGCTTTCAAATCCTTATTTCTTTTCCGGTTCCAATGAAGTATCAAAGTTGGATTTAGGTTTTTTTTGGGTATTTATAAGCCGGCCAAAACGACGTTGTTTCAAGCCTCTGTCCGAATACGCGACCTGACTAGGTCACCAGACCCGCGTGATTTTAAGCTGAGGGGGAAATTACGCATGTGGCCATCCAACTTCTCGTATCCTTATGATTCTGCCCATTTGTTTTGATTTCCTTTCATTTTAGTCACTGTTCTTTCTTTCTTTATTTTTTTTTTGCCCTTCTATTTCTTTTTTCTTTCAATTCTGCCACTGCCTTTATCATCATCATCATTATTATTATTATTATTATTATTAATATTATTATTATTATTATTATTATTATTATTATTATTATTATTATTATTATTATTATTATTATTATTATTATTATTATTATTATTATTATTACCATTATTATTATTATTATTATTATTATTATTATTATTACCATTATTATTATTATTATTATTATTATTATATTTTACTAATTATCGTTTCTAATAAAATTTCGCTTACAGGTTTTAAGGAATTATCGTGAAAATCGTACTCTGGGCGTTGGAGTATTATTTTCTGTTGATTCGTTTATTAAATTATTATTTAACATTACTTTTTAGATATTATTTGTTTTTATTTTAGGGGAGACCATGCTCCGGACGTTGGAGTGTAGATCCCTTTCTTTGAATTTTAAATTTTATTTTAGCTCTTTTGGGATCACTTTATTAAATTATATTCGAATTCATAATTCTACCATTAAGACATTACGTAATCGAAATGTACCAATTTTGGGCGTTGTGGGGGTGCTCACCCTTCCCCACACGTAACCGACTCCCGAACCTGTTTTCTGGTTTCGCAGACCAAAACTCGTTGTTTTAATAAAAACAAGTTTTATTAAAATAACCGGGTTTTTCAGGTGTTCCAATCGCACCCAAAGTAAAACAAAGGATTGGTGGCGACTCTCCCGTTGTTACAGCTTAGCGACTCCACTGGGGACCTTTTTTTAGAGAGTCAAGCCACAAGTCGATTACTTTTTTTGTCTATAGGTGGAAATTATGACTTCGATTTAATTAATTTGTGATCCTTTTTTCTAAAATTTTTACAAATTTATTTTATAAATTTATTTTCTGAATTTTCATATCATGAGCTCTATACCCGAGCTCTGTCCCTTAAGTGGGAGCGAGAAACCACACCTTCGTGAGGTACTCCCTCCGTGTAGGATGGTGAAACGCTTTCGGGATATAGGTCATTTTGTCTTCGTGAGACCTCTGTCTCCGTGCAGACCTGGGGAAATGTATCATCCCGAATCGATGTCCTAGCGACAGTTCGGGTACTGTTACTCTAGAACCAGAACCACATATAGTGAGCCGTAGGAACCAACCTTTCAGAGCCATGCTGAAACTCTGCTCGTTTAGCAGTCACCTTGTTTAGCTTTTTATGCCTTTATTTGCTATATGTGCAATTTCTTTACTGCTAATTTTTGTCCTATTCATCGCTTGATTTATTCATTCAATTCTTTTATTATGAACTAACCCACTTTTCTTTTTTGTGATCTCACTGCATAGGGTCATTCATTCCACATTGATTACATGACACCACTATAACATTTTAATTTTTGCATTTCATCAGCATGAGGTATTGATTCACGTCTGGTCCCTATTTGAAAAATTATCATTGGGAGAAAATCTAGTACCCTAGATATCGATGCAACATTCAAAAGTTGCAAATAAATCCCGTAAATTCAGAAGTTGAACCATGAATCAGTACTTCCACATCTAAGACACGCACCTTGCATATGCATTTTTAAATCTTGAAACCGGTTCCAGGGATGCCCCGTGTTAGCAAATATCGGATAAAGCAAAGTTGACCAATCTAACATCATTCAAGAGCTCGGTCCAGGGGCATTTTCAAATAACCTTTGCACTTATACAGACATCATACCTCTACAAGGCCCCAAGCTGAGAGCTTTCCTCGACGAGTTCAGGAAGTGAGCCTCCGATGCCAAGTCAGACTTCTGCACCCTATATGACTACATCAATTATCGCTTATAGCACTTCGCTAGAGCAAAAAAGTAATGAGCTGTCATGAACCAACAACAAATTTATAGACCTGACTGGGGGGCAACCTAACGTGTTCACAAGAACAATGACAACTCTTCAAGAAAAGACAAAAACATACTTCAAGCCTTGTGTTCTCTTCAAGAGCAGTCGTAGACAAAAATGTTGGGACTCGAGGGAGTAATCCCAAAGATGATCGACCCAAAGGAGGTTGAGGCATCCTTACAAAGAAGGCACCGAGCACTGTTTAATCAGAATAACTAGCAGAGAACCAGGGGCATCCCTTTAAGGGGAAAAACATAATCCCATTCACATATCCATCATCATGCATCATCTACATACATTGTACATGCATTCAAGTCATCATGCATTTAGGCTAGACACGTGCATTAAGCACAAAGCTAGGTGCATCCATAACACATTTATGTTTTGTACACACAAACAGGTCCAACAAAGAGATCGAAGACGTCAACTATGGGGGAAGCAACATGATTTAGCCCTGAAGAAGGCCGAATACGAAAAAAGCTCAAACATCCAAGTGAAAAGCGACAAAATTTTCCGAACATATTACTAACTAGTATTCCATTTAATTTTCAGGGTCATAACTTCATGCGATGAAGTTCCAAAGTCAACCTTTTCCTGATCTTGTCTCCAAAAAGGAAAGAAGAAGAAGACGTCAGAGTCATTCACCTTATCCAGAAAAGGACAATGAAGCTTGGGGGCAAACTTTTGTCGGGGAAAATTTCGAAGAATCAGAAAATCAAACTAAGACCAAAAGAAAGGGACTTCTACAAGAACTCCATGAAGGCATACATGAAAACATACGCACCATTCCATCTTCAAAAATGTTCATACATCATGACATCTAATGTTTCAGGAAACATTTATTTCGACATGAAAACATGTGCATAATTGCATTGTCAAACATATTCATGCATTATGATAAGCATTCCGACAAGAGTTTCATGCATCTTTGCATCATCATAAAAAACATGCGCATGCATACCATATGCATAAAAATACATTACCATAAACTAACCTTGCAGTAGTTAGTAAAAAAATAAGATTTGAAACCAATCTTTTTATAAGGACCCATTTTCCTCAAAAACATGAGTTTCTTAACTTTGTCCTTTCTTAAGGATCGTTTTTCACAAAACACAAGAATTTCTTAATTTCATCCTTTCATAAGGATCGTTTTTTCTCAAAACCAGAATTTCTCAAATTTTTCCTTTCTTAAGGACACCTTTTTCTTCTTCAGAATTTGAGTTTCTTAACTCCGTCCTTTCTTAAGGGCACTTTTTCTCAAAAACAAGAGTTTCTTAACTCTGTCCTTTCTTAAGGACACCTTTTCTCAAAATTTAAGTTTCTTAACTCCGTTCTTTCTTAAGGGCACTTTTTCTCAAAAACAAGAGTTTCTTAACTCCGTCCTTTCTTAAGGGCATCTTTTCTCGAAAACACGAGTTTCTTAACTCTGTCCTTTCTTAAGGACTGTAGAACTAATGTTTTGATATAATAATTGAAAAATGTTTTGGACTGATTTAAAAGGTATTTAAAACATTTCCAAAGTCCAAACAACTTGAAATAATATTTAAGGAATTTTTCATAAAGGTTTTTCATGTTTTCAAAGGCCAATTTTCACAAAACTGACCATGTGTTTCGAAACACCTTAGGGCGTTTCGAAATAGGTGCCTCCAGTGGCCAAAACGTTTCGATACTCGTATCGAAACGGGGCCAGCGTTTCGAAACAGGCTAGGCCGTTTCGATACGCCCACGTGGCACTGACCACAACGGTCATAAACCCCAACGGCTCTTTCCCAACTAACTTTTAAATGCAGGTCGTTTCGATACGGGCTAAGGGCGTTCCGATACGCGTTCCGAAACGGCAAGGGGGTGTTCCGAAACGGGTACCCTGACATACTGCAACGGCTCTTTCTATATTGAGGGTGTTTCGAAACGGCTTCGAGCGTTTCGAAACGGGGAGCTGCAGAACTTCATTTATGGAGGGAATTAAAGGCTCCAACGACTCTATTTCAACCCCAACGGTCCTAAACGGCTATAAACTCATTTGGGAGTATAAAAGGGACCTCCAAGCATCAAGAGAAGACTAATGCTTCAATTGTCAATCAACAAATGATCAAGAAATTGTCTTAGTGCTTAAAGTGTCATTTCTTGTATAGACAAACACTAGTGAGCCAAAATTGTCAAATTTGCTCAAGTGTTTTAGGTTTTGGGTGAGTGCTTAATTGTGCAAACAAACACCTATTAGAGGGTTTAAGTTTGCTTTCTTTTATCTCTTTGTAAAAGAGGGTTTTGATCAAGGCTTGGGTAGAAGCTTGATCGGTTGTAAGGGTTTCCTCCTAATCCTAGAAAAGGGGACGAATCAATTAGTGGATTGATTGTGAAATCCTTAGTGGGAAGCTAAGGTAGTGGATGTAGGTGCTTGTTAGAAGGTCGAACCACTATAAATCATTGTGTCTTTTATCTTTCTAGCTTCCTAAACCCTTCCACCCAAATATCCACCTCTCCACCACTTGGTGAGCATAATTGGTTGATCGAATCGAGCCCCACACAACCCAACAAGGACACCTTTTCCCAAAATTGGAGTTTCTTAACTCCGTCCTTTCTTAAGGGCACTTTTTCTCAAAAACAAGAGTTTCTTAACTCCGTCCTTTCTTAAGGGCACCTTTTCTCGAAAACACGAGTTTCTTAACTCCGTTCTTTCTTAAGGACACCTTTTCCCAAAATTGGATTTTCTTAACTCCGTCCTTTCTTAAGGGCAATTTTTCTCAAAAACAAGAGTTTCTTAACTCCATCCTTTCTTAAGGGCATCTTTTCTCGAAAACACAAGTTTCTTAACTCCGTCCTTTCTTAAGGACACCTTTTTCCCAAAATTGGAGTTTCTTAACTTTGTCCTTTCTTAAGGACACCATTTTTTTCAAAATTAAAGTTTCTTGACTCTGGTCTTTCTCAAGGATAACTTTTCTCAAACCAGAAGTTTCTTAACTTCGTCCTTTCTTAAGGACACATTTTCTTAAATTTCTTCGTTTCTTAAGGATATTTTTTCTCAAAAATTGGGTTTTCTTATTTCCATCCTTTCTTAAGGATAGTCTTAAAAATGTGAATTTCTCAACTTCGTCCTCTCATGAGGATCAAAGCTATTTTTGACAAACTTGATAGAAACGTCAGCACAACGCCCTTAAACTCGGGTAAGTGGGCAATTCAAATGCCTATCAAAAATCCATTGTCATAAATGGTCAAACGAAAATAAATCCTTTGGAAAAATCCAATCTCATGATTGGTATAAACTGATTGTACCCAGGGGAATGGTACAACTAGCCCGAAGCAAATGGCTACCGGTGAAGGCAAGTCAAAACCGTTGATCCATGTGCATTTGGGAAAAATGCAAATTCGAAAGCCGGCAGAAATGTCGGCATGACGTGCTTAAACACGGTTAAGTTTAAGACAATGGGCAATTCAGATGTCCATCGAAAATCCATTGTCACGAATGGTCCAAGGAAAATAAATCCTTGGGAAAAATCCAATCTCATGATTGGTCCAAACTGATTGTACCCAGGGGAATGATACAACTAGCCCGGAGCAAACGGCTACCGGTAAAGGCAAATCAAATCCGTTCATCCCTGTGTATTTGGGAAAAATGCAAAAGAAGTGTAAACCAAGGACACTTTTCCTTGTCTCGTTGAAGGGATTCTAGTACTAATCAGATCTTCTCGCATTAATGGAGTTGCAGTAGATCGACCCTTCTTTATATCTTCTCGCATCAATGGAATTGCAGTAGATCGCCCCTTTTTAGATCTTCTGCATCAATGGAGTTGCAGTAGATCGACCCCTTCTTCAGATCTTCTCGCATAAATGGAGTTGCAGTAGATCGCCCATTTTCAGATCTTCTCGCATCAATGGAGTTGCAGTAGATCGCCCCTTTCAGATCTTCTCGCATCAATGGAGTTGCAGTAGATCGACCCTCCTTCAGATCTTCTCGCATCAATGGAGTTGCAGATGATCGACCCTTCTTCAGATCTTCTCGCATCAATAGAGTTGCAGATGATCGACCATTCTTCAGATCTTCTCGCATCAATGAAGTTGAAGATGATCGACCCTTCTTCAGATCTTCTCGCATCAATGGAGTTGCAGATGATCGACCCTTCTTCAGATCTTCTCGCATCAATGGAGTTGCAGATGATCGACCCTTCTTCAGATCTTCTCGCATCAATGGAGTTTCAGATGATCGACCCTTCTTCAGATCTTCTCGCATCAATGGAGTTGCAGATGATCGACCCTTCTTCAGATCTTCTCGCATCAATGGAGTTGCAGATGATCGACCCTTCTTCAGATCTTCTCGCATCAATGGAGATGCAAATGATCGACCCTTCTTCAGATCTTCTCGCATCGTTGGAGTTGCAGATGATCAACCCTTTTTTAGATCTTCTCGCATCGATAGAGTTGCAGATGATCGACCCTTCCACAGATCTTCTCGCATCAATGGAGTTGCAGATGATCGAGCCTTCTTCAGATCTCCTCGCATCTATAGAGTTGCAGTGGATCAATCTTTCCCCTCCAGATCAAACTACCTTGTTAAGTGTTCTATGTTACAAGTTTTGTAGACCTCTCCACTCTGTTAGTGTTGTAGCTAGGTCAAGTTTTCTGCAAGTGTTGCTTCACTATTAGAGTCGTGGCAAGCCAAAGTTATGAGCTCCTACAACAGATCTCCTCCTCTTGAAGATTTTGTTTATTAGGGCGGCTGAGCGGATCAATGAAGCAGAAAAGAATGTGCCAAGAAGAAAAGAGCTAAACTAGACCAAATTAAAATGGGTTCCTTTTTATCTTTGCTTCATTGTCGTTATACAACAATGAGCAAAGAGGGACAGCTGTAGTAACCCATTTTTAGGTCTAAAATAACCAATAATAAACCCTTATTATTATAACCATAACCCATTTACAAACCCAAATACCCATAACCCAAATACACTCAAACTCACCTACCCATTTACCCTGCCCAATCTAAATATCCAAAACCCAATTATCCTAAACTAAAAAAACCTTAAACCTAATATACCCTAACCCTAATATGCCCTGCCGCCGCCGCCCTTTCGCGCCGTCGTCAGAACCAAGCCGAGCCACGCTGAGCACCGCCTCATCCCCGTCATCAAGCCACGTGTTCGTGTTACCTATAAAGAAAAGAAAGCAAGCAGAGTTTCAAATCAAAAAAATATATTAAAAAATGGGATGTATATCTTGTTGGTAGCTTTTTCGGTTATAAAAACCGAATGAATCGAGTTGTAAAAGAGAGGATTCGGAAATAAAAGAAAAAGAAAACATTCGAAACAAAAACAACATTCGAAGCAAAAATCCAGAATAAAAAAACAAAACAAAAGGTAAATTTTTTTAAGAACCCGAAAGACTTCTTTAGATCTAGGAAGATACATGGAGTTTTAGGAGAAATGAACCTTGGATTTGGATTCAACGCGTGAAAACAAGCCGGGATCTATGCTTGTATGTCGGATTCTTGCCAGTGGCGAGAATTCCGGCGACCGGCGGCGAGCTTTCCGGCGATGGTGATCGATCAGAGCAGGGCAAGGGAGAGAGCTTTCAAATCCTTATTTCTTTTCTGGTTCCAATGAAGTATCAAAGTTGGATGTAGGTTTTTTTTTTGGGTATTTATAAGCCGGCCAAAACGACGTCGTTTCAAACCTCTGTCCGAATACGCGATCCGACTAGGTCACCAGACCCGCGTGATTTTAAGCTGAGGGGGAAATTGCGCATGTGGCCATCCAACTTCTCGTATCCTTATGATTCTGCCCTTTTGTTTTGATTTCCTTTCATTTTAGTCATCGTTCTTTCTTTTTTTGCCCTTCTATTTCTTTTTTCTTTCAATTCTGCCACTGCCTTTATCATCATCATCATCATCATCATTATTATTATTATTATCATTATTATTATTATTATTATTATTATTATTATTATTATTATTATTATTATTATTATTATTATTATTATTATTATTATTATTATTATTATTATTATTATTATTATTATTATTATTATTATTATTATTATTATTATTATTATTATTATTATTATTATTATTATTATTATATTTTACTAATTATCATTTCTAATAAAATTTCGCTTACGAGTTTTAAGGAATTATCGTGAAAATCGTACTCCGGGCGTTGGAGTATTATTTTCCGTTGATTCCTTTATTAAATTATTATTTAACATTACTTTTTAGATAATATTTGTTTTTATTTTAGGGGAGACCATGCTCCGGGTGTTGGAGTGTATATCCCTTTCTTTGAATTTTTATTTTTAAATTTTATTTTAGCTCTTTTGGGATCACTTTATTAAATTATATTCGAATTCATAATTCCACCATTAAGACATTACGTAATCGAAATGTACCAATTTTGGGCGTTGTGGGGGTGCTCACCCTTCCCCACACGTAACCGACTCCCGAACCTGTTTTCTGGTTTCGCAGACTAAAACTCGTTGTTTTAATAAAAACAAGTTTTATTAAAATAACCGGGTTTTTCAGGTGTTCCAATCACACCCAAAGTAAAACAAAGGATTGGTGGCGACTCTCCCATTGTTACAGCTTAGCGACTCCACTGGGGACCTTTTTTTAGAGAGTCAAGCCACAAGTCGATTACTTTTTTTGTCTATAGGTGGAAATTATGACTTCGATTTAATTAATTTGTGATCCTTTTTTTCTAAAATTTTTACAAATTTATTTTATAAATTTATTTTCTGAATTTTCATATCATGAGCTCTATACCCGAGCTCTGTCCCTTAAGTGGGAGCGAGAAACCACGCCTTCGTGAGGTACTCCCTCCGTGTAGGATGGTGAAACGCTTTCGAGATATAGGTCATTTTGTCTTCGTGAGACCTCTGTCTCCGTGCAGACCTGGGGAAATGTATCATCCCGAATCGATGTCCTAGCGACAGTTCGGGTACTGTTACTCTAGAACCAGAACCACATATAGTGAGCCGTAGGAGCCAACCTTTCAGAGCCATGCTGAAACTCTGCTCGTTTAGCAGTCACCTTGTTTAGCTTTTTATGCCTTTATTTGCTATATGTGCAATTTCTTTACTGCTAATTTTTGTCCTATTCATCGCTTGATTTATTCATTCAATTCTTTTATTATGAACTAACCCACTTTTCTTTTTTGTGATCTCACTGCATAGGGTCATTCATTCCACATTGATTACATGACACCACTATAACATTTTAATTTTTGCATTTCATCAGCATGAGGTATTGATTCACGTCTAGTCCCTATTTGAAAAATTATCATTGGGAGAAAATCTAGTACCCTAGATATCGATGCAACATTCAAAAGTTGCAAATAAATCCCGTAAATTCAGAAGTTGAACCATGAATCAGTACTTCCACATCTAAGACACGCACCTTGCATATGCATTTTTAAATCTTGAAATCGGTTCCAAGGATGCCCCGTGTTAGCAAATATCGGATAAAGCAAAGTTGACCAATCTAACATCATTCAAGAGCTCGGTCCAGGGGCATTTTCAAATAACCTTTGCACTCATACATACATCATACCTCTACAAGGCCCCAAGCTGAGAGCTTTCCTCGACGAGTTCAGGAAGTGAGCCTCCGATGCCAAGTCAGACTTCTGCACCCTAGATGACTACATCAATTATCGCTTATAGCACTTCGCTAGAGCAAAAAAGTAATGAGCTGTCATGAACCAACAACAAATTTATAGACCTGACCAGGGGGCAACCTAACATGTTCACAAGAACAATGACAACTCTTCAAGAAAAGACAAAAACATACTTCAAGCCTTGTGTTCTCTTCAAGAGCATTCGTAGACAAAAATGTTGGGACTCGAGGGAGTAATCCCAAAGATGATCGACCCAAAGGAGGTTGAGGCATCCTTACAAAGAAGGCACTGAGCACTGTTTAATCAGAATAACTAGCAGAGAACCAGGGGCATCCCTTTAAGGGGAAAAACATAATCCCATTCACATATCCATCATCATGCATCATCTACATACATTGTACATGCATTCAAGTCATCATGCATTTAGGCTAGACACATGCATTAAGCACAAAGCTAGGTGCATCCATAACACATTTATGTTTTGTACATACAAACAGGTCCAACAAAGAGATCGAAGACGTCAACTATGGGGGAAGCAACATGATTTAGCCCTGAAGAAGGCCGAATACGAAAAAAGCTCAAACATCCAAGTGAAAAACGACAAAATTTTCCGAACATATTACTAACTAGTATTCCATTTAATTTTCAGGGTCATAACTTCATGCGATGAAGTTCCAAAGTCAACCTTTTCCTGATCTTGTCTCCAAAAAGGAAAGAAGAAGAAGACGTCAGAGTCATTCACCTTATCCAGAAAAGGACAATGAAGCTTGGGGGCAAACTTTTGTCGGGGAAAATTTCGAAGAATCAGAAAATCAAACTAAGACCAAAAGAAAGGGACTTCTACAAGAACTCCATGAAGGCATACATGAAAACATACGCACCATTCCATCTTCAAAAATGTTCATACATCATGACATCTAATGTTTCAGGAAACATTTATTTCGACATGAAAACATGTGCATAATTGCATTGTCAAACATATTCATGCATTATGATAAGCATTCCGACAAGAGTTTCATGCATCTTTGCATCATCATAAAAAACATGCGCATGCATACCATATGCATAAAAATACATTACCATAAACTAACCTTGCACTAGTTAGTAAAAAAAATAAGATTTGAAACCAATCTTTTTATAAGGACCCATTTTCCTCAAAAACATGAGTTTCTTAACTTTGTCCTTTCTTAAGGATCGTTTTTCACAAAACACAAGAATTTCTTAATTTCATCCTTTCATAAGGATCGTTTTTTCTCAAAACCAGAATTTCTCAATTTTTTCCTTTCTTAAGGACACCTTTTTCTTCTTCAGAATTTGAGTTTCTTAACTCCGTCCTTTCTTAAGGGCACTTTTTCTCAAAAACAAGAGTTTCTTAACTCTGTCCTTTCTTAAGGACACCTTTTCTCAAAATTTAAGTTTCTTAACTCCGTTCTTTCTTAAGGGCACTTTTTCTCAAAAACAAGAGTTTTTTAACTCCGTCCTTTCTTAAGGGCATCTTTTCTCGAAAACACGAGTTTCTTAACTCTGTCCTTTCTTAAGGACACCTTTTCCCAAAATTGGAGTTTCTTAACTCCGTCCTTTCTTAAGGGCACTTTTTCTCAAAAACAAGAGTTTCTTAACTCCGTCCTTTCTTAAGGGCACCTTTTCTCGAAAACACGAGTTTCTTAACTCCGTTCTTTCTTAAGGACACATTTTCCCAAAATTGGATTTTCTTAACTCCGTCCTTTCTTAAGGGCAATTTTTCTCAAAAACAAGAGTTTCTTAACTCCATCCTTTCTTAAGGGCATCTTTTCTCGAAAACACAAGTTTCTTAACTCCGTCATTTCTTAAGGACACCTTTTTCCCAAAATTGGAGTTTCTTAACTTTGTCCTTTCTTAAGGACACCATTTTTTTCAAAATTAAAGTTTCTTGACTCTGGTCTTTCTCAAGGATAACTTTTCTCAAACCAGAAGTTTCTTAACTTCGTCCTTTCTTAAGGACACATTTTCTTAAATTTCTTCGTTTCTTAAGGATATTTTTTCTCAAAAATTGGGTTTTCTTATTTCCATCCTTTCTTAAGGATAGTCTTAAAAATGTGAATTTCTCAACTTCGTCCTCTCATGAGGATCAAAGCTATTTTTGACAAACTTGATAGAAACGTCAGCACAACGCCCTTAAACTCGGGTAAGTGGGCAATTCAAATGCCTATCAAAAATCCATTGTCATAAATGGTCAAACGAAAATAAATCCTTTGGAAAAATCCAATCTCATGATTGGTATAAACTGATTGTACCCAGGGGAATGGTACAACTAGCCCGAAGCAAACGGCTACCGGTGAAGGCAAGTCAAAACCGTTGATCCATGTGCATTTGGGAAAAATGCAAATTCGAAAGCCGGCAGAAATGTCGGCATAACGTGCTTAAACACGGTTAAGTTTAAGACAATGGGCAATTCAGATGTCCATCGAAAATCCATTGTCACGAATGGTCCAAGGAAAATAAATCCTTGGGAAAAATCCAATCTCATGATTGGTCCAAACTGATTGTACCCAGGGGAATGGTACAACTAGCCCGGAGCAAACGGCTACCGGTAAAGGCAAATCAAATCCGTTCATCCATGTGTATTTGCCCACTCCGACCCCGTTGTTACTAGGGATGGCAACGGGGCGGGCGGGTTTTTGCCCACTCCGACCTCGACCCGACAATTAAAATATAAGACCCGACCCCGACCCGACCCGGGTATTTTTATATTCGTCCCGCCCCGACCCCGACCCGAAATAGAACATGCATATTCGTTCCCGCCCCGACCCGCCCCGATTAAATTTATTTTTTTTCTATTTTTAATAAACCAGAAACTGTTGTAAATCTAAAAAATAATAACAAAAAACAAAACAAATCTAAAACCCACACAAATTAACAAATCTGAAACTCAAATTAGTATTCGTGTTTGCTGTGAAGATTTCAACATAGATGAATCTTAAAATTGCTGTTGAAGAAGGCCATGAAACCACTAAACTCAAATATCATCACATATTTATCAAAAAAGTATCTGATATTTAAAGAAAAAGAACAAAGACAAAAAAATTAAAATAAAAATAAATGAAACAGGAAGCTATGGAGGAAGAAGAATAGAAATGAAATTTGAAAAAGATGAAATAAAGAAAGGAAAGGTAAAAGAGATGAGAAACTGGAAAAGAATGAAAATTAGGGAAAACGGTAAAGTTTGCGAAAAATGAAAGGGAAAAAACCCTAATGGACTTAAGATATATATATATATAGCAGTGGCATTTTTGTAAATATATTAAAATTTAATTTAAATACTTCAGATCGGGTCAGTTCGGGAATTTTTGGCCCTAAATTCGAACCCGCCCGACCCCGACTTCATCATCACCAAAACCCGTCCCGCCCCGAACCTAAAATTTAAGAGAAAAACTCAATCGGATCAGATCGGGTCGGATCGGATCGGATCGGGTCAGGTTCAAGTATTTTTGCCATCCCTAGTTGTTACACATATAATAAAAAAAATAAAAAAAAATAAACGAAGACCAAGCAAAAAGATAAAGTGGTGTATTAAAAAAAAAAGATAAAGTGGTGAGTGGCCCAAGAAATAGGGGTAAAGGCAACTAGAAACGCGTCGGTATTATTTGTTTTTCTTTGTCCGAGGCGCAATAACGCTGCCCTCAAATTCCTTCATCACTTGATCTGACCCAGAATCCATGGGTTCCAATTCCCAACAACCAGGTTCGATTTCTTCATTCTTTTGATTTTTGAGGTTTTATCATTGTGTTTTGAACGATTGATCTATTCGATTTAGAATTATATACTTTTAGGGTTTTCAATTCTTATGGTTGCTTGATTTCTTTCTTTTTTTCTGCTTGATAGGGTGGTTTTGTTGAGGGAAATGAAGAATTCGTTTAATTTATGTTTGAAATTTTGGGTTTTCTTACGTTTTTTAATGATAGAATTAGGTCAAGAAATTAGAGGATAATAACTTGGATCGGGTGTTAACAGATTTAAGTATTTGCAATTGATCTTTTTTCTCCTTTTGTTTTTGTTTTGTGCAAATTGATTGTAATTGACATTCTCGGCTGCAGCTACCGGTGGCTCTCCACCTAAACCATGGGAGCAAGCTGGGGGCACCTCTGGTTCCGGACCCTTTAAGCCACCATCGCCTGGCAGCACAAGTGATGTGGTCGAGGCATCTGGAACAGCAAGACCGGGTGAAATTGTTTCAACTGCTGATGCGACTGCTGCTGTGAATAGAAATGCTGTTGGTAGGCCTTTACCCAGCCGGCCTTGGGAGCAACAAAATTATGGAAGCACTTATGGAGGTAAAGAGTTAATTCATCCATTACAATACCGATGCTTACTTATTGTGGAGCTTGTCTAATTTGGTGTTTGATGCAGGTTATGGTTCTGGCTTAAACTACAACTCAGGGTATGGTTCGGGAATGTATGGTTCATCATATGGTGGAGGATTAGGTTCATATGGCGGTGGAATGTATGGCAACACCATGAACAGAGGAGGTTATGGTGGTCTATATGGGAACTCCGGAATGTACGGTGGTGGAATGTATGGTGGTGGTCTCGGTGGTTTGGGGGGTCCAATGGGTGGTTATGGGATGGGCATGGGTCCATATGGTGAGCAAGATCCAAATAATCCTTTTGGTGCTCCCCCATCCCCACCAGGCTTCTGGATGTCCTTCCTCCGTGTGGTAATTTATCTTGAATCTTATTGTTTATTAAATTTTTATTTGATTAAATGTTAACAATATCATCTGTTACTTAGAAGGTCCGATTCTAGCTGTGCTCAGAAACTTGATGGAGTGCTTATCCATTGTGACTAAGCTTTTAACTCTAAAATGTCAGAAACAATTGAGGGCTGTTATTTAACTCTGAACTTTTTTGACAATCTATTTAGATTCTAGGTTACTGTGAGCTTATGATATCTTGGGAATATAAGGTTAGAACTTAGAAGTGTGTGTACTAAAAAAAAGAAGAGAACTTATACTTTTACATTTGGGGCCACTGGTGCATCACATATACTTGAATTTATACCTTTGTGTGAATTTCGCTTTCCCTAGCTGCATTTCTACCGAGTCATACTGATAATTGTTTCCTTTACTTATTGCAGATGCAGGGCGTTGTTAACTGCTTTGGCCGGATATCTATTCTGATAGACCAGAATACACAAGCATTCCACATGTTTATGACCGCTCTTCTTCAGGTGCGGCTTTTGCTATGTTTATCTCTCCATTTCTCCAACTTGATGTGGAATTATCAAATTGGAGTTGATTTTCATAAATAATAATAGTTGAATCAACCAATACTATATTGGTGAGTGAAATTGTTAATGTTGACTCATGGCATCAATATTTGCAGCTTTTCGATCGTGGGGGACTTTTGTACGGAGAGTTGGCTAGATTTGTGTTAAGACTGCTGGGAATCAAAACAAAAACCCGAAAGCTTAATCAACCAGGTCCTCATGGACTTCCTGGACCCCATAATCCTCAAGGGAATCAAAACTTTATTGAGGGGCCAAAGGCTGCTCCAAGTGGTGCATGGGACAATGTATGGGGAGAAAATTAGTTTGACGATCCACAGTTCGAGATTGATCTGAAATTCACAAGGGCTTGACCACGGCACAGATGAGACAAATACAGCTATTTGCACCAGTTCCTACCCTGCTAGATGATGCCTAAGTGGGTTCATCTGAAGAATGTAACCAAAGTTTTTTTCTGCAATTGTCTAAATATAGCAAGTACACCACTAGTGTTAAAAAAGATTGGGACATAGTAATAGCTATTAAAATGTGCTCATAGGCATCTTGGGTGCTATGGCAATAGAAGTGTGGTTTTTTTTTTAAAATGTGAGAAGTCACAATGATACCATTTGCCTTGAGCTGTTCTTTCTTTAGCTAGAAGAATACAACACATAAATCTTAGAACTTGGATTCAACATAAAAAACTGGATTTAGGGACAAGAAATGAAAATAAACGTGAAAAACAATCGAACCCCAAAAAGTAATCTAGAACTGGCACATACAATCCTCCAAAAACCAGAATAATGAAAGTGAGGGATCTCTGATGGACCAAACAAAAGTGATGTAGCATAAAGTTATATAAGTTGTTTCTCCTGATATTGTCCACATTGCAATTCCAATAATAAGAAAAAATAATAAAACCTAGGAAATGTCTCATGCTGTATTAAAATTGCCTCAAGTTAAAACAGGTAGACATATAACATCAAAAGCTTCTGTTTCATCCCAAATAAGATGACCAATCTTTTACTCATAGTTCTCTAAGGTGTCCCAATTAGGCCCTATCGACATTACTTCTTCGAACTTAATCTTGACATTGCATCTATACAGTTTAAACAATTCCACCGCTGTATCCGATATCCAGCCATTCCGGTTCATGTACAGAATAGAGAGTTGTTTGCAGCCTTCTCTCAGTGCCTGCAACCCTTGATCACATAAGTTTCGGCATCGGTTCACATGGAGTTTCTCTAAATTATGGCAGTTTGATCCAATGGAAAGCCATCCCAGAACTCTAACCTCGTGACACAATGCTAGGTTCCACTCCTGAAGTTGCGGACACCCTTTTGCAATTGCAACAACAGAAGCATCAGTAACACTTCTACACATTCGAAGACTGAGGATTTTAAGGCCCGCTGCAAATCCATTCCCAATTGCTTCCAATCCATTTCTGAAGTTTGAGCAACTTAAACCGGAGATGTTCAAAAATTTAAGCCCGCCTCCACTAACAATGGACATTATTCCCTCAGGTTCAAGATTACAACACTCAGCATCGATGTAAACCAGAGTAGATGAACAACCTCTTAAGCCAACACCACTTACACTCTTGCAATTGGATATCTTAATTGTTTGAAGCTCACAGCATCCTTGAGAAAGAGCACTCAGCCCGGAATCGGAAATATGTGGGCAATAAGCAAGATTCACACACCTCAAAGCCAAACAAGCATTGGCTAAAGCTTCTAGCCCAGTATCAGTAATGATGCATCGATAAAGACTTATAGTAGTCAAGGAGGGGCAACCATCACCAACCAGGGAAATCCCGTAATCACTGATTCTAAAACAACAGTCCAGACATAGGGTTTGCAATCTTGAACCATAGGGTTTCAAGTAGTTTAGGGCAGAATCCGTTAGCTCTGTGCAACCGGAAAGGGATAAATACTCTAAATGCTGAAAACGGGTGAGAATCCTGTAAAAATGGAATGAGTTGATGTCGGTACAGCTTTGAGATAATGATGAAGGGCCAACAATACCGAAAGAACATGGAAATTGTAATGACCGACGTTTCGAGTTTTGAATGTTAAGCCAGTGGTGGCAAGTTAGGCCAAATGATTCCCGGTCAGTCCTACAGTCCAGTAAATTGAAAATAAAACAGAGGCAATCATCAGGTAGGAGCATAATCGAAGTAACACCGTCCACCATGTCAACCTTGTTATCACTCTTCTGAAGGCTGTACAGCTCGAATCTTCACAGTAAACTTTTTATAAGCAGCACCAGATGAGTTGGGAGAGTCAAAACCGCAGAGAGCAGGCGCATCTCCGTACCCATACCCTATATGAACCCCACATTTACGGCAAAGGAGTTTAGTTTTTAATCGATGACGGCCCCAACTAACAGGAATGCAATGTACCTCATCGACTTGCGTGAATCGACTAAGATCAACAGATAGAAAGGAGATAAGACCCTTCTTTACGGATTTTTGATACTCAGAGTCTATGCCGGAGGCGATCCGATTAGAAGACGTCAAGTTCAAAGGGTACCCACAAGATCCACAGCTGCAGAAGTCATCACAAAATACAATAAATTCTAGCACAAAAGCATTGACTTTTGATTCAAATACAAGATCAAAAGATCAAATCACATAATGAGATTAAGCTATATTCATTCAACAACTGCCGAATAATCTTTCACAAATAAAAACGATCACTAGACTCCAATTACTTAACTTCATACGTTGCTAAAAATACATGATGATTCGGCCCCTAAATAACTGAACACTAAAGAAGAAATTTTTATTAAAAAAAATCTATGATTTCTGGATTTGACTGAAAACCCAGATGATCCCGTAAACGAAGCATTGCGAGGAAAAGGATTTAAAAGGGGTATATTACCTGTAAGAGACGTCAGCTTGGGACATCCTCTTTGGAAATCAGGGGAATGAAACGGATACCATTTTTTTTAACGACGATGGATTGTCCAATAGCAGAATCGTCGCCGATTAGTGGTTTTATCGCCGGGAAAAAGATTGTGGTTTGGCAGAGATTACGGGGAGTTTGGTTTTTGTCCTCTTTAACATTAGAGAGGATGCGTTCTCAGTTGTGTTGTTTGTGTCTTTGAGTATTTATCTTCGTTTAGGATTTTTCTTTTCTATTAAGAAATCTGTTTGATTTACAATTCACATCCGCAGAATTAGCATTTATTTATTTTTACATTGTGAGCAATTCAAAATTATCATTAATTTTCATAATTGTTTTGTTTTACTTTTTATTAAGAAAATTATAATTATATTTTTAAGGTAAATATAAAAAGTACAATCCATACGATATGAGATATTATGATAATATCTTATCACTCAACTAAGGGTGAGTGTTCGAGTTGAGTCGAGTTGAGTCAAGAAAATTTGAATTAGTCAAGTGTATAAGTTCTATTTTACGACTCAAACTTTATTTAAAATCTTTTGATTCTAATTGAGTCGAGTTTTTGAGTTTCTGTACAAATTTAATTGTAATTATTTACATTGTTATAAAATACAGATTGATTCTAATTTAAACGACTTTCTATATCCATATACAATATATATATATATATATCTTCAAATTCTCAAATGTGACTTTATTTCTTCATATTTTTCATATGTGGTTTATATATCATGAAGAATTGAGGGACTCAACATGAACTTAAAAATCGATCAACTAATTACTAAAAACTTTGAGTTTTTCGAATTTTCATTCTACAATTTAAATTTTATTTAAAATTTTTTTCGAGTTAACTTGATTCAAATTTATAAAATTCCGAGTCGAATTAAATAAAAAAATTAATTCTTTTTTTTAGAACAAAATTAATTAATGGCACTCATTCTATTTTATCTTTTAGAACAAAATTTCCATCTGAATAAAATTAGAACATTTGATTTCTTTAATTAAAAAAAAAAGTCAGACGGGTAATGTTTACACGTGGCGAAGCTCAAGATGGGGTGCACCAATAAATCCTAAAATGGAAGGTGAATCTTACCCATTAATTAATAAAATCATATCAATGCTTTTAAACGAGTATCGATCACTCGTGTTGCCGTTGATTTACTCTAAAACCAGTGGCCACGGCTAAAGGTGGCAATCGGGTCGTTCGGTTAAGGATCGGTTCGGGTCGTTTTGGTTCGGGTCATTTCGGGTCTGTTTAGAATTGGTTTAGATTCAATTCGGGTTCGGGTCTAATTCGGGTTTGTAAAGAGTCGAATTCGGTTCAGGTATTGGATCGGGTTAAAATCGTGTCGGTTGTTTTCGGGTCAGGTCAATATCGGATCGGTCGCTTTCGGTTCGGGTCAAAATCGGGTCGTTCGGGTCGCTTTCGGTTTGGGTCAAAATCGGGTCGTTCAGGTCGATTTTGGGTCGGGTCAACATTTGAATTTTCGTGTCAATTCGGTTCGAGTTGGGTTTAGGGTTTGAAGTTTAGTATTTATGGTTTAGTTTAGAGTTATTGGTATATGAGATTAATTCTGATTCAACTTGTTAATCTATGCATTTAAATTTGATTACATATTTAAATCAAAGCTTCATGTATCCATATCAAAATTTTATGTATAATTATATTAAATCAAAGTTTATTATATGTAATAATAATAATATAAGATTAATATCCTTGAAAACTGAAAGTTTCCACAAGCGCCTTAGTTTTAGGGTATAGGCGGTTAGTTTAGAGTTTAGGGTTTAGGGGTTTATGTGTAGGGATTTAGAATTTATGGATAATTGTTTCCATTTAAGGTTTAGGGTTATAATTTAGGGTTTATAGGTTAGGGTTTAGTTTTTAGGATAATATAGTGAGAATTTAGGTTTTAACCTATAAACCCTAAATTACAACCCTAAACCTTAAATTGAAACAACTACCCCTAAATTTTAACCCCCTACACCTAAACCCCTAAACCCTATACCCTAAACTAACTCCCTATACCCTAAAACTAAGCGCTTGTGGAAACTTTCAGTTTCCACCGCCTGTGTATAGAATATTTATCCTATGTAATAATAATAATAATGTCTGAAATGAATTAATTTATTAAACTTAGGATCTAATTGAGCTAACTAAAATCTAGAAGCATAAATCACGGACATAATTAACATAATTCTAAAACAAAATGGGAAATTTCAATTAAATTAATCTAAATTGAGACTCAATTAAATTAAGAAAAAGAAAAAGAGAAAGACAATTGGTAAAAATAGAGAGGGAAAAGACAAAATTTTGGAGGGAAATAAACCACCAATTTTTAAGCTAGATTGAAAAAAAGAAAAAGACAATTGGTAAAAATAGAGAGAGAAAATACAAAATTCTGGAGGGAAATAATCCACCAATTTTTTAAGCTAGAGATTAATTACTTTTTAGGTCATGTTGCATTTACAATGTTACATTTTAGTACTAATATTCAACTTTAAGTTTTAGTTTAATTTAATTTAGTCACAAGTATCCCCACAGTTTAGACTTCGGATATAGAAATCCCCTCCCCGTAGTGATATTTAGTCTCTAAAAATTTACTTTTAGTCAAAATTAACTAATCTTTGTAATTTAGTCTATTAATTTAATATAATGATATTTTTGTTCATTTTAATTTCTAAGATTTAATTTTTAGCCAAAATGACATAAAATATTATTATACCACAACTTTGACCAGAGCAATGGTCTCTTCATGGTATAGTACAAAAAGATAATAAAACATACTTCATTTTATTATTTATTATATTCTTAAAAATAGATAATATTAAAAATAAGTTATTCATTTATTTTACCTTAATTTTCGGGTTAAAATCAGGTCGATATTCGGTTCATCTTTCGGTTCGGGTCAAATCGATTCGGGTCAAATCGGTTCGGGTCCATTTCGGTTCAACAAAAAATTTCGAGTCGGTTTCGATTCGGTTCGGTTTATTTCGGGTTTCGGGTCAACTTCGGATCATTATGTTCGGGTCAAAATCGGGTCTCGGTTCGAATTTCAGGTCTCGGGTCAAGTTTGCCAGGTCTAGCCATGCCTCAAGAGAGGGTTGAGCCCTAAAATAATATAATTTCTCTTTAGTCCCTTAAAAATTGTTAATAGTAATTCAATTCTAACTTCCCTAAACACAAATTCTTCCTGTGCATGTGAGTAAACGAACTCATTGGAATTTGGAGGGTTTATCTCAAACCTTAATTTATGGAATGGGGTGCTTGTATTAGTATTAACTAAATTAGTAGTGGTAGGTTTCTTTTCCCAATTACAATATGATCCCCATGTCTCATTAGCCCATACGCCTCCCGATAGTATTTCAATTATTAACGGGATGGATCCAAAACTACTTGTTTTAGGTGAAATGATGAAACGATTCTATCTTAAGCAGTGGTCGAAGGTTCAATCTTTGTTTTGGACACATAAAAATTTAAAAATCTGAAGAATAAGTTACTGGAATCGCTTCAGTGAATACTTTGGGAAAAAAAATAAATCCAACACTATTTATTGAGTCAATTACAATTGCAGCTGTTGGGAAACCAGGAGTCGAATTACATAGCCATCCAAGATGAAAAGAGACACCACCAAAACAATGCACAAGAAAATCTAATCACAAATTTTTGCCATTGCTGAAATTCCATCCTCCACAAACTGCAATATAATCCATAAATTAAGCATTCAAGACGAACCCCAACTCAAAACAAGTTCTCGACTCGGCACAAAACGGCATTCTATTTTGCGTCATATACAGTGTCAAATTCTGAACACCAGCAACGATTTCAAAGGAAGCAAGCATTAGCAGGCTTATGTGTCGTCATAGTCTGCGTCGAAATCTTTAATCTTCGCCATACTGAATGCAGTTATCAATTTGAGCTAACACATACTGTATGCTGTAAAGCAGAGAACAGGCCAGGCCACCACCATCAATGATAAACACAAGAAACGACATATATTTTTTAAACAGAATAACCAGTCAAGCCAGCAAAAATTACTTGTTTCTCCTAAGCACCTATCTCACTATCCATCACTGAAAAACTAGATTCTATGTGTTTGCAAGTCTTTTTAGACCTGAGAATGCTTGTATTCTGCCTATTTTCTCGTATCATGATCATATTGAAGTATTATATATAAAATTATACACATCAATAATATGCCGTGCCGTGTATAAAATTGCTAGGTTTATGTCTTTTTACATTTAGTCTAAGTTCATCGACAAATTAGAGGTAAGTTATGAACACTAGGAGCTGAGTTTAAACCCA
This sequence comes from Hibiscus tridactylites, assembly GCA_958450335.1. Classification (NCBI taxonomy): domain Eukaryota; kingdom Viridiplantae; phylum Streptophyta; class Magnoliopsida; order Malvales; family Malvaceae; genus Hibiscus; species Hibiscus tridactylites. The sequence continues at coordinate 14,872,881 of OY288276.1, read as the reverse complement.
GAAAGACACTTACAAAGTGATTACTCAAGCATAAGCACTCCCAAGAAAAAAATAATATTCTTTACAAATCATTTAGGGTTCTAAGACAGATTAAATACATAAAAGTATGGTCTCAAATTCTTTCAATTTACAACTTAAATATGAACTAAATTAGCCTATTAACGACTCTACTCTCTACTCAACTGTAATGTCTCAAAACCGGAAAGTAGAAGATAAAAGGGAGTCGTATATAATGTAAAAACTTGGCAATGCATGTACCCATGTCATGTTCTGATCGTGTGTAATCCAACATCCAAGACCACATATGAAGAGAGAGAGAGTCAAAGAGTGAATGTTACCTGCTTTCCTTCCTCAAGTCGAGTGGAATAAAGCTAACCATGCTATATTCATCCACCTAATACACAAAGGAACAATATTGTGACAAGTATAGCATGATATAACAAATCCAAGCATTTTTTAAGACTTCTTAAAGAGTCCCATGTGAACTTAAAGAATACTATGCAAAGTGTACAAAGAAAATAAGGCTCCATATTAAGGGATAATCAAACTACCAAAAGGTGAAAATATCCCTCAACTCAGGAAAAAAAAACTTTGCTCCAAAGACATTCACTCAACTCGAAAGTTGTCCATTGTAATACCAAATTATCATAGAATAATCGCAAAGACAACCTTATAGGATCTTGAATGGCAAAGTATCTCACCAGTTCAATCAAAGATTTATTTAGCATTTTAAACCGAGGAGCCATCCGTTCATTCAATTCTGAAAGCAGAAGTCGAGGCTCTGGATCCAAGTAGCTATGAACAGCAAAGAGAAAATGGTTAAAAAATGAAGAAAAAGAAAGAAAGATGAAAAAATGCTCACTTTTCAATATCCCTCTTGTTTGTTACAAGGTCCATTTTCGAGAGTATATTAACATGTGGTAATTCAAGCTGGACCATTGCAGAAAGTGATGCCATGCATCCACTAACACACTTTGTAACATCCGTGATGAACTGAGACATAAAAATTTAGAGATGGGTAAAAAATGTGCATAACCAATGATAAAGATGTACCAATGGAAATTGAAAAGGAGGCAGGTAAGTGGGAAGCTGCATATAGCTTAGACAAACCTGGGAATCAAGCAAGTATACACCACAAACACTATAGTTCTTGCGCTTCATGTGCTCCACAAAGTTACGGAGCATGGGTATATGTGAAAAGAGTTCTATCTGGCCTATTAAAATAATTAAAAGTTTGCAAAACTGGTCCTCAGTTGTAGTAAGTTCGACAAAATAATACATCATAGAAGGAAGCTTAATGCAGTAACACAATACCAAAAATTTATACCCCGACTGCCAAGGTAAAAGACAATAGACTTATAAATAAATTTCTAGATTTTAGTTATAAAATACCAGCATACATATCCAAACAAGAACAGATACCTGGACAATCAAACACCAGATAGTCATCGTCCAAGTAATTGTCCAATTCTTCAGTCAGCCAGTCATCCAAATTTTCTTCAAGATTTCTAGTTGGAGGTTAAGGTTTACATATGTTGCTCCAAATTTTATTGCTTTCTGAAGTAATCCATGTCTGACATGGGTAAGGGATATGACTCTCCAAGGATTATCCAAATACATCATACAGGAGAAGACTAGGGAAAAACTGAACTTACCGTGTCCGACGAGTACTCGTATCCAACACACACCCAAGTTGGAATAACAAAAAGGTTTACAATATTGTGACCAAAGTAAATGTTTACGATTTGCTTCCAAAATCTAATTAAAGAAGAAACAACACGCAACTATTCATATGATAAAATAGAAAGCTGAGAACATTGGCAGTGGTATCAATTAGTCAGCAAAAAACTCCACAAATACTCAGTGTATTTAAACACTTCAGTCAGAAGCAACAACCAGACATGATCCAACATTTAAACACTTCGGTCAGGAGCAACAACCCAAAACGATACATCAACATAACAACATTTAGGTAACCATAATAATAGCAGCAAAGGCTTTCAATTAACAACAATCAATATAACAGCAAAATGGTAAAAGGTAAATTTCCCTTTAATCTACAAGATAAGATAAAAAGGAAAGGATACTCCATGCAGTAGATAAGACCACCATTTGGACCCAATCCAAGCTCCTCCATGACATCGTCCAAACTAATAAGCTCCCTTATATCTGCAAATAGAAAAAACTCAATGGCAACAAAGTCGGATAAAAAAAGATTACAATACCAATGAAATAAGAAGGTTAATCACCCATGGCTACTGGATAGTCAAAATTTTCTGCAGCAGGATCAAGGTTCACAATATGTATTGACCGTCCAAGGGTTTCACAATGCTGGTACAGGCTAGAGCAGTAGGTTGACTAACTCCAAAAACACGAATAATCACTTTAGTATACATTGCGATACATATGAAAACTCATTACCTAAGCAGACCAAAGACAGCAATGATATTTCTTTTTTTCTTTTCTTTTCCTTGTAATAAAGAAACCAGAAAATCTGGGGATGATAAACCTCGGTTCAAACCATTGAATAGAATAGTTGATACTCGATACACTAACTCACCTTTCCACTGCCTGCAGGACCGATAACGAGTTGTGCATATCCCATTATAGCTTTTCACACTAGTCAAACCGTTTCACTAACTCAGAATGAACAGATGGAATTTACGATCCGAAAGGATGCAACGATTGCGGCAGTAATATATGCGGCACACCACACACCAACAGCGAACAACAAATTCAAGAAACTAGAGTGGCCCATAAACAGTGGTGCGAAAGATATACAATATTAGATAACCTGATTCATCAATATCAAAGAGAACCGGAATCAAATTTAATTTACACCCTTAGCTTTTAGTATTGACGGGAATGTTGATAAAACAACATAAACATGAACTCAATCGAGGAAATAAACAGATAACAACGCTGCAGCTGGTATTTGAACCCCGATCAATACACTGCTTTTAGTAATTAGTGGTTTACAAATGAAAACAGCTTCATCTAGTTTATTGTGTGAAATAATTAAAAAAGGAAATGTAAAATAAAGTCATATTTGACAATCCATTAGAAAGGAAAACAGAAACAAATTTACATTATCTGAAATTCTTCACATAAGAATTTTGATCATCCAAAGAACAGCAACATAATCGAAATAAGCAAAAAAAAAATGAAAATAGTTTCTAAAAAAAGAACCCAAATAAGAAAAAGGAAATATTATTAAGATCAAAGTCAGTAGATTACCCGAAATCTCCTATTCTCGAATGGGGTTGAAACGAAAGGGGAGACTTTCTTTTGTAATGAGGATTGAGGAAGCAAACGGGCATCCAACTCACTCGTGTAATTCAAGTTATTTTTTTTATATATAAAAATAAACAAACAAATAATATTTAGCCTTTACCGCTTTAGGGCTTTGTCGTTGGCCCTTCACTCGTTCATTTGTATAAAATACTCCAAAAGACAAAATTTATGGGTCAAAACAACCAAATCCCAAACTGTTTTTTTTTTCTTTTTTTTCCCTTCGTTTGTGGTAAAACCTGAGCTGTTTTCTTTGCTTTCTTTTAACCCCCAGAGTGTTGTTTCTTGGAGACGAGAAGCAAAAGCAAAATCACCAGCTCCGGTTATTGAAGTTTTTGATAAAGTTGATAAAGGTCAGTGTTTCCCCAAATTTGTTTTGATTGGATTATGATAAGAATACCCTTTGAATTCGTGGGTTCTGTTGCAATTTCTTTTAAACAATGATTTCGAAGCTATTTCTTTTCTTCTTCTTCTTCTTCTTCTTAATAATGCCATCATAAGTTTTAAAAATCGGTGTTTTATCCAATTCTCCTTCAAAAATTTGCGTTTTTCAATGCCCTTTTGGTGATTTTGGATGATTTTTCTCAATGCAGGGAGTTTAGGGGGAAAAGAAAATGGTTCCCTTATTTTTATCTGAGCTAAATTTGGATGACAAAGAAGGAGATACTGAAGATAGCCATCAGATAATATCGCTTTTAAGTAAATTGGGTTCAGTTATTTGGTCACTGATGGTCTCAGGAGGTCGTTCTGAGGCTCGGCTATGGCTTTGCAATGCCGTTTCGAGCATAACTTCAATCTCTCCTCACCATAAGAGAGATGTCTTTATGAAGATGTTGACATCAAAGCCAACAAAGAAGGGTTTTGCATCTCAACTCTTGCAATTGATTTTTGAGAAGAGGCCAAGGAAAGCTGGCTCTATCTTGGCCAAGAAAAGTTACTTGCTTGAGAAGTTTTTCCAAGGCAAGTCGACTTTCCTTTTTTTGTTCTTTCCTTAGGTTTTGGAGGTTTGTTTAATTTTGTTTTTTTCCGCACTGTTTAAGATATGTTCAAGTGATGTTTATTCATTCTTTGTCTAGAATTTTGGAATTTTAGAGGTTGTGATTTTTCCAGGTTGATCCGATTTTTCTGTTTGATTCATATGTTTTGTGGGATTTTGTTGCACTCTTTGAGTCTTTGTCCTTTGTGGAATTGAATTTCATTCTGTGGCATGGAAAGTAATTGGTAGCTCCAACCTAGTTCTTTAGGAGCTTGCTCGAGGACCTTAAAGCGTAGTTGATCTTATATTATATGATAAAGCATTCCGGATAGAGGTTGAGATTACTGTGAATTTAATGGTTTTCCATGTTGATTCGATTTTGCGGTTTGATTAGTATGTTTTGTGGGGTTTTGTTGCACTCTTTGCTCTTTGTGAAATTTAATTCCGTAGCATGGAGACTAGTTGCTAGCTCCAACATAGTTCTTTATTAGCTTGTTCAAGAACCTTAACCTATTGTTGATTTTCACAAAGCATTTGCCAGAATTTTAGAGGTTGAGATTCCTGTGATTTTATTATTTTTCCACTTTGGTACTATATTGTGGTTCGATTATCACGTTTTACATGATCTTGTTGCACTCTTTGCTCTTTGTGAAATTGAAGAGCATGCAAACTGATTGGTAGGTTGAGCCTAGTTCTTTAAGTACCATGTATATTTTAGCTTATTCTTGAACCTTAAAATATTATTGTTATACATGTAGAGGTCGAAATTAGTGTGAACATGGTTTTCTTATTATTCTAATAGTGGATGAATAATGCAGGGAACCCTAAGCGAATCATGCAATGGTTCTCTAATTTTGGAGATGGTGGTGGATTGGAGCACAAAAAAGGTGCAAAGGCATTGTCTCAATTTGCTTTTGTAAATAGGGATATCTGTTGGGAGGAGCTTGAGTGGAAGGGAAAACATGGACAATCACCTGCAATGGTTGCCACAAAGCCTCATTATTTTCTCGACTTAGATGTCCAACGAACAGTTGAAAATTTCCTTGACAATGTGCCTGAGTTTTGGTCGTCCAATGAGTTTGCTGAATCACTAAAAGATGGTGAGATTCTATTCATAGATACAAAGTTCTTTGTGGAACTTTATGTTGATTTGATGTATAAAGAGGATTTAAACGATGTATGGAATTTAATAAGTGAGTTTCTGAAGGAGGAACCATTTTCATCATTGTGTCATCACCTTCTTATCTCTCTTGAAGAGAGTGAATTCCGCATCTTTCTGGAATTGCTTCTTAGATATATCAATCCAAAGATAGAAAGTAAGGATTTTGGTAATCCATCTTACCTCCTGGAGTTTATACTTTGCAAGTGTGGTGATTCGGAATCCTTTGACACGCTACTTCTGTTAAATGCTATCATCAATCAGAAGAGACAGCTTCTTCGGCTTGTAAATGATGAAGAATGTCAAGATGAAAATGAACAAGTCAAAGATATTGTATCACAAATGTCCAAAACCGCCACTAATGCCTATACTTTGGCTTCGATCCTTAAAGAGTGCACCAAAGCAAAACCCGTAGAAGCAATAAAATTATTGGGGCTTTATTCTTGGGTTAGCTATTACAGATTGTCGAAGGAATGCCAGACACCGGCATCCTGGGAAGCTTTATTTCTGAGTAATGGGATAAGTTTTCGAACATCTGATAAATACTCTATGCTTCATCATGAAGGCTCTTTAGATGAAAGTGACTCGGAAGCAGATGACCGTGCATCAAGTAGGCGTAGGAAGAAAAGGAAAAGAAAGAAGAGAAGGGACTTTGATCATGATGACAGTTATGACAATGTGCTCCTTGATTTTGATGCTTCAAATAGCAGGTTGGGGTTGCAATCTGGCGGCGGAAGCTGGTTGCTATCAATTGATGATTTTTCTACATCATGGACTAATGTGAGTATCTTGCCCTTATCATCTATATTTGTTTTTTAAGCTTTTCACTGCAGTGAAAAGTCCTTACAACTTTTGCTTTGGAAATTATTCTTTTGTTCTTCTTCTTTCATGTGGTGAGGAATGTTCACGACGTGCCAAGATATTCTCATAAATCTTTCGAACATGCCATTTTTAGTAGGATATATAATGCTTAGACCAGAAGTGCTACCTAAAGAGCTCTTATCATTCCTATTGGACGATCTCAAAGTGAATAACAAGGAATAAAAAAGAAGGGGAGGGGGAAGTAGAACATTTAATATAGAGCAGTAACACTAAATTCAAGCTGTCATTTTCTTGCTCGCCTTTTTTTTTTAATTTCTTGTAATTGAACTTCGTTGTCCCATCCTGTAGATTTCTGATCATAAATCGCTGTGATGATTGTAGGTAGATTTACCAGAGCACCTTTCGAACTACTGCTTGTCTACATGGATGAAGCAGCTTGTTTCAAAATGGAGTAATGTGGCTAATGCTTGGTAAGGCAGCACATCCCCCTCTTTTGTTGGTTATGGAGCAGTGTGTCTTGTGCCTGTTTTTGAACAGGGGGTAGTCTTGCGTTGTTCCCTCCGTTTTATTTCACTGCACACACATCCCTTCTTTGCTTGGATTGGGACTCCAAAACCAGACAGATCCGCTTGGGAGCATGGGGTAGTGCATCAGCCCTCTTTGCAACGGTCCCTCAAATTTTCCTCCGGTTATCCCTGAACTTCTTGCGTATAATATTTGAAGACGGTTTACAAGATTTGTTTATTTGAAGATGTATGTCTTAAGCGGATGGTTGTATTTTTGTACACGACAACTGATAAATTATTTGTACAATATCAACAACAGAGCTTCATTCTACTGGTTTTATTTTATTTCTTTTTGGGGAAATATGGTACGGTTTAGTTATTGCCATTTCTCTCTTGTGTCATTTAGAACTTGAGTACTTAAAACATGTTAGGCTTTTGCTGATTGCATATACCCAGAATTTCAAAAGGTTGAATGACACAGGACACAACAGGTCCGTTGAGTTTGCAAGTTTCAATAGTCAATAAATAAAACACTCGATTTGGTCCAGTGCATTTGTACACGAGGTTGAACGACTTTGTTTTACCATACACGAAAAAAATGTACAGGTGCTTTTACTGCACCCGGAATTAGGGAAAATCTCTGCTTCCAATCCAAAACTTTGTATTGGATATCTGTTGTTGAATCTGTTTAACTAAATCCTGCAAAAAATTAGTTGGACAGAATGGTTGAAAAGTAACGAAATCCCGAGAATTTATAGTTCAAGATGATTTTATGAAGAAGGTTGCTGACAATACAAGATATAGCATCAACCATCTGGCTTGGTTGGGAAATCAATATATTTTGTTTGAAGACATATCTTCAGATGATTATGTGAAACCAGTCCAAGAGCTGAACTAAGTACAAGCCAATCTAATTGAAATACGTTACATTGTTGATACAGAAACTTCAGTCCAGTTCTCACAGAGATTCATTACCAGATATCCCTTCAATATTTCCCTGCAAAGGGAAAAAAGGCCGATGAAGGAGGCTAAAGCAGGGGGGGAGTTAAATTTTGTTAGAGCCATTTTTCTGATGACCAAGTGAAAATAGGTTGGAGAGTTGAATGGAGTACAAACCAGTGAATAACTCGAATATGTTGCATTATTGGTACTGAAACTACAGTCCAGATCCTACAGAGCTTCATCACCAGACATCCATTCGATAGCCGCATCAGATTCATTGTGCCCTGCAAGGTTGAAAAAGGCGATGATGAATGGAGGCTAAAGAGAAGATAGGGGGATAAAATAAGACTAGTACTTTATATGAAAGACAAGTCAAGATTAGAATGTAAATTGAACCCAGAATATGTCAAGACTATAGAAGGTTGTTAATGTAGGTTAAATCCCAATAACCTTTTTCTGGGAGATACAGTGTTCATTTTACTTTCATATCATATACCCCATAAAGGAAAAAAATTCTCATGAAATTTTATGTTTTCCTCTAAGCAGTACCGGCATTATGACACTTCAAGAAGCAGTAGAAACTTACCCAACGCCACATATGTTGGCAAGCTAACATACTTTGGGCATTTCGTCTTCGAAGCCAAACAGTTCCGAGGCTGTAACAGAAATAAATAACTTCAACACAAGCACCAGTTCTACCATAAAAAGGGAAGTTATACATACATATATGCTGTAGTACAATGAAGATTCCTCCACATACTCGAGAAATCATATTTGATATTTCTGCTAAACCATAGCAAAGTTCCAGATGATCCAAATAGTTTCTCTCTTTCAAGTAGGATAAAAGGTAAGGTTTTTTACAAGGAAACTCCAGAGATTAAGCATGATGCATGAGTGTTGTTGCTTTGGGAACCACTAGCAAAGATTATATTTTCCTAGCTAGAAGTCCGATCTATGCAAAGAATGTTGACTGTAAACAGTTAAAGTACATCGACTTTGAACTACATGGGTGTACAAACCAAAGTGGACTGAATCTAACCTTGAAATCCTTATAGAAGCATAAACGAATTTCCTCCACATCATGTTTTGAACAAATCACTTCCGGTGTTGCCCGGAAAGAATTCTCAATGGCAGAGACAATGCCTCCAAGGGGATACCTTTCACTATTAGAAGGAACATATCCAGCCTCATTCAATATTTTCTGGCATCAAATTATTGTACAAGTCAACAATCAGTCAATTTGATAAACAAATAAAACAACAAACTGTTTCAAATATTAAGTAATCTGGAATAATATGATTCCAACATAAAATCTATTACAAACTATAACCAAAAAGATGGCAGAATCAACTTTACTCTGCAGTCACTGATGTCAAAGGAAGAAATCTGTAACCTATACTTTAGACTTTTAGATGCAAAACAAAAGGTAAACCATGAAGGCTAGGACCACTAAGCAAGGAAACAGAGTATCAAATGAAGGGTATAGGTAGCAATCACAATAGTTAATTATTTTCTTGATCAGTTAAATAGAGATACAATTATATTTTCCATGCAAGTAGAAAAAAATAACTGATGTCTAATAGGAGTTTAAGCTTCAATAATTTTAATATTAGATACAATTCAGTAATATTCATCTCCTTTTTTCTTTTTCCAAACCAGATGTAGTCATGGATTAGATGGGGGCATGTGATACATGCTAAGTAAACCTTACAAAATCCAAGTTCATATACTACACTTTTATAGCAATAAAGTTATATTTTGAAATGTAAGAGAGCCTACAGATTCATTCCTTGATTGAAGCACTAAATAACTTGCTCAGAATGGCAGGTGCAGCTAACTCTTTCACTAACAAAACTATCGCAAAATGAACATTCAGTCTGGGAACCAAAAATAGATCACAGACATGAAACATAAAAAATTTCTCAGTTAGCATTCAACCATAAAAAATCAGGAAAAGAAGTGATAAATTTCACTATCATCTCATACTTTGGGCTACTTCATAGGAATATGTGCTAATTCCAAACAGAATGCAAGAACAGGTAATTGATACTACAGTTTGGTTTTTAGTATAAAACTTTCTCCCAGATAAAAAGTTACATGCAATTACAATTTGCAACTCATGGAGATGAATATTTAGGGACAATGAGAAATACAGGGTTGATTCGGGGTGTATAAGATTAAACAAGGTTTTCTAAAACTTACCGTGACATTATATTTGAAGTAAACATTGAGGGTTGTTAAAAAGAAGGTGTATTCATCTCGAATTACAGGAGAGGAGCATGTTCCATGCTTCTCTGCAAGTGAAAATGCAACACTTATAAGCACCAAAAGTAAGTACAGAGATAAAAGAGCATGTGTACACTTTTCTCCATTTTATGCATGCATGTGATGAACAAGCTTAATCAATCTATTCGTTAATCCATTCGATATCAAAGCAGAGCACATTCGCAAGGTTGCCACCAAAATTTGATGCAGGGACTCAGGAAAATATATCTAAATAAATCATTATCATTACTTGCTTAGGGACTATCATATTCTAAATGAAATATATAGTGCAGTGATGTGTTTTAGTAACCCTGAAAATAACCTTTAACACATTACCTCACAGTACCTATCTAAGGATCATATATCCAGACATGATAGCACCTATGACAGAATGTATCATAAATATTAGTACTTATCATCTAAAATATCCCAAACCCAATCTCAATGCCATAAATCACATGGAAAACCAATCATATCTCATTGTAAAACTTGGTAATCAGCTTTCATCCTTTTTATTTAACCTCCTCTTCATCCACATATTCAATTACCAGTCCCAATCCCAATAGCTGAATAGAAGGAAAAGGATGCAACATAGGCCACTAATTCATTCAACTACTAGGCACTACATCTCTTTGTTTAGTTTGGCCAAAGGTTGGTGTCTCAACGGTTGGAAACGCAATCCTATCCTTTTCCTTCATCTGGTTTGCTGGGCTTCAGCCTATAACTTATAATGTGTCATGCATTTTATATGGTAAAGAGCAATCATTAAGCACTACCATTTGCGTAACTTGAGAATATGTACTAACAGAAGCTATTTTAAGGAGGGTTCAATATACAAGATGCAAATAATCTCATAATCCCTATTTGAATATCCCACACTTCCTTCCTAAATTAAATAGAGGAACTTCTATAAAATGAACACAAGAGGTAAATCATATCATATGGAAACAAAAAATGAAAATACTTACCCCACTATCAGTGTGCATCCCAAATAATAGCCACCATAGAAACAAAAAGAAAAAAATATATTAGTTTTGTATCATTGAGGACAGAATGATTTAACAATATATAGAGATATGCAAGTAATATCCACCTCGTGAGCCCAAAATATCCCTTTTCCACTGAAGCAAGTCGATGATCGGCTACAATATAAGGATGGCCAATACTTCTGAAGAGCATCCATCAGTGGTGAGATCTACATATTTAGCAACAAAGGTCAATAACCAAAACCAAATGATGTAGCACATAGACTGAATCAAATGCACCAAACAACAAGTAGAAAGCTATTTCCATCTATATAACTATATGGAAAATTATGTTTATATTTTACATCTAACTTCAATTTTTTTCTAGAAATCAGGCCAACTTAAGAAGTTTCAGAAAAGCCGAGATAGGGATCTGTGCTATATAATTTCAAGAGATCTCTAAACTATAGATATCTTAAAATAGAAGGAAGAAACTATTGAACTGAATACTTATAACAAGATGTAATATCACAAGTTATCACCGATATCAGCAGCACATGCTCACTATAGTTGCCTGCCGGTCTCCAACATGCATTAAAAGATTTAATAAAGCAAAATATGCTGGGAAGGTTCAAAAGAATCTTTATACACAAGCAGATTCTATAAAATACAACAGTTCTACTGCATAAGCATCATTTTGGATGCACCAGTTAAATAACATAGACAGCACACCTCTTTGACATCAAATCGAGCTCGAGCACAACAGGATGGCCAGGTTCCATCATTATAATCCGGCCATAGTCCATCTGCCAACCAGATCAAAGTAAAAAGAAAAAAGATTAGAACAGCTATTTCTTCCCCGCCCCACCCCCATGTCCCTGATGGATTAACATCCTAAAAAAGTATCTTTTGCACATTAGGAACAAATACAAGAGTTGAAAACTAGAAGCTATATGAAAACATGTCTTCCTCCAATATCATTACTTCGAAAAATTGAAAATTGTAAAAGTTTAAGTTCTGCTACCGCTATTTTTCCTGATCGGTATTAAATTACATGACATAATATTTCGAAACTTTCTATTTTTGTACAAACTGATAATTCTACGGAATATTCCAGTGAACTTCAATCAGAAACTCTAGAATTTAAAAATAAATAAAAAATTCCAAAACCTCGATCATTGCTGGCAAAACAATCTAAAGCAGTCTTTTGATCTTCTAGATAAATAGTTAACGTTAAAACCAGACACTTAATATCTTCAATATACAAAAATAATAATCATGTCCAAAACACTTACGAATAGTGAACTCAGTGGGAGAATTGGAGCTGCAGGAGAAAAGAAGTCAAAAATTAAATAAAAAAACTCAAAAAAAATGAAAGAAAGAGTGATGATTCACCCTCGGCAGCAGGCGTTGGAGGAGCAACAATGGCGAGTCCTGTGGCAAATGGTGCCGGGCCATTGAAGGGCCAAAGCGAAGTAATCGAACTCCCGCTGGCCTCCTTCTACGCTTCCATTAAGGCCCATAACCAAAGAGGTAGTCGCCATTAGGGCGATGCAGAGGAGAGTTTGGGCAGAGAGGGACGCCATTGTATGTGTCGATAATCAGTTGATCTCTAAGACTTGATAAGGTCAACGATAGATTGTTAGGGGACAATTATATAGGAGCCGGAGGTAGCTGAGGAGAAGGAAGGATTCAGTAGTCATTTCACCATTGTTGCTAATGCTGGGGATTTGTTATTGCTTACGATTATTCGGTTTGGATTCCGTGGTTTATTCCTTGGCCTTCCTTAAAATTGGAGAAATTATATTATCATTTCGCAAAAATCAATCATTTCATTTTTTTTTCATGTGACATTTTTATCAACCAAATATTTATTTGGTAAAAATTATTTTTCTTTCAATTTACTGTAAATATAATTAAATATTTACATGGTAAAAATATGACATGATAAAAATATGATTGAAAATTTGTTTAGTAAAAATATAATTAAAATAAATTATTTTTATTGGTTAGAATCATAAATATCGTGGCGACTCAGATCTATAATATAATTTCTCCTAAATTGACTTTTATTCTGCCAATTTCACAAGCTTTCACAAATGACAAAACACAAAAGTTTTGAAAAATAAAAAATGGAACTTGAGTTAACCGAATCAAATTATTTTAGTTATTAATTTTTTTTAGTTTAGATAATTTTTTGAATAGTCTTAAGTCGATTACAAGATAGTATCTGTTTATAGATATTCTCAATTCTTTGACAATACATACACCTTATAAGCAAAAACGATTTGAACATAAATCCCCTATAATAAATAGCATATGCTTTTCTATTGGAATCCCGCTTGTTAGGTTAGGTTGATATAAATTTTACAATTTAAACAAATTGAATGATAAATTTTATAAATATCACTTGTTTTTACGGTTTCAAATATATATAAATTGATTATTCAATATATATATATGAATTGATATTATTAATAAAATATAATAGCGTTATTATTATTATTATTATTATTATTATTATTATTATTATTATTATTATTATTATTATTATTATTATTATTATTATTATTATTATTATTATTATTATTATTATTTTGACAAGTTAAAACAAACAACTAAACAAATGCTATGAAATAAAATAAGAGAAGAATAGAAGAACAAGATACATATGAACATGGAGAGAGATGTGTATTATTTTCTTAATATGAAGTATATATTTTTTTAAATTTTATATTTATAGGCATAGATACTAAATATTATATAAAACTTTAACCTTAATAAATACTAAAGTATTTTTTTAACATTTTCTATCTCGGGGAAAAAGAAGGGGAGATTACTCCTATTGGGACAAGAACTTAGAACTTATGAGAAGGAATTAAATGTCAACAGAAATTTTTAACCATCTGCTCTAAATTGTGTTGACATAAACATTAAAGTCCTAATTATAAAATACATCAAAATCATATTTAATACATAAAATTTTAATCATAATGGACAACCACATGAATAATTATTCTCGTTAAAACCTTATTAAGATAAATTCTTGCGTAAAACAACTCTTAGTGAAGGAAAAATAGTATATATATCCTTAATACACATAATATATTATCTTATTAAAAAACTTACCAAGAAAATTCAGTGAGACAAAATGTAACCCCCTCGTCCCGGTCCGGACGCTTGACCGATCCGAGTGGGCTACACGGGGATAACCGAGGTAAAACCTGTTAAGGCTCCACTTCGGTTACCGACCCAAGGAAAAACTTTTTCATTTATTACCTTATCTAGATGCGTTAATTGAACCTAAGCGTGAAACGACAGCGGAAACAAGGCTCACGAGAAGCCCAACAACAAACAGGGCCTAAACCCAAACCTTGAGACCCTTTAGAGATGTCAAAAAGCCCATTACAGGCCTGTGTTTCGAAACAGTCAATGCCCGTTTCGAAACACGGGCTCCAGTTTTAAAAGCCAGACACCCGTACCGAAACGCATCCACCCCGTTTCGGAACAGGGTCCCATTTTGCCTAGGCGTTCCGATATCCGTTTCGGAACAGGCAATTCCAGTAGCTAAAGTGTTTCGAAACAGGGGTTCATAGTAGCCAAAACGTACCGAAATGAGTTTCGATACGAGGGCCCTGGAACCACACCCGTTTCGAAACAGGGCTACCCGTTTCGAAACACCTATTGTCTGTGAATTCCCAAAATCAGTTTTAAACATCTCCAAATGGTCCCAAACGTCCTTAACGACTCCAAGAAGCAAACACAACATGCAAACACACTCTAGAGGCATGCACCCTATTACGAACATACTCGAAACACATAAGGATACAAGATAGGGGCATCCATTTAAAAGATCATACATGGCATTAAAATTCATGCTTCACAAGAGTATGCATTAAGACATTTAAGATAGGCAAAACCAACATGGTTTACAAGCAAATCATAACATCCAAAAGCCAAATCAACATACATGGCATTTAAAGGAGTCTAACATGCTCCTAAACAACCAACACCAACATACTTCAAAGGCTCAAACAACATATACATGTCCCATTGCTTGACCATTACATCATATAATATAAAATCCATACTTGAAAGATTCAAAAAGCCCAACTAGCACACTTGGAGGCCTCTTCTTGCACTAGCAACCCACGAACTACGGATATGCATTGTCGAACAAAATAGAGCGTAAGCATAAAGCTTAGTGAGGGTAAGCTCATTAAAAACAAACCTCGACAATGCAGGGTCCAAGCACAAGCACAACCAAGGTAAATACATGTTCTTACCTTCGATCCACATGAGCCAAAAGTATAAATGATGCATGAACATATATACAATACTATGCCATGCTCAACCAGCCCAAATTCACATCATATGTAAACACATATAATAATCCATATGAGAAATCACTTTTCATGACTTATTGGCACCTAGCTATGACTCGAATACGCGGATAAACACGTTGGAACTCACATCCAACACAACCATTACCTTACAGTGGGATTACACTCATCACCGTTCACGCGGAGGGGATTCCACTCATCCTCACGCCCCCGTCAATGGAATTACACTCATCATCGACTAATATATAAGAAGGTTTTCCGGGTGAACTCGTACTCCATCTTGATGACTACCATCATCAAGACCACGCGCGCATTTGACTCACGTGTGCACACTAGCATCCTAATGATCAATCATTTGTACCCAAGCATACTAGTGCCAATATTAAACACAATCCACAACTTCATTTCATATCACTTCCGTGCTTAGCACGTACTCACCATGATTAACATCATGCCCAATCCACTTGCATATATCAATGCATCACAACCATGCCTCAACATACATGTATAATACATTTATACATAACCATTATAAACACAAATCACCACGAGGCATAAACAACAATTAGAGTTCAACCAATGTCTCTAACTAAAGCTTGGGATTAGGCTACCACTCTAATCCCAACTCTAGGTGGGTCTACCAAGCCCAACCTAGTCCACATGCTTGAACCAAATACACAAAACCATTTAAAACACATTTAACCACTCACCTTCACTTCCAAGCTCAACAACCAAGCAACCAAGACCTTCAAGCTTCCGGATTCACTCCCGAATTCTCACCGATGTCAAACCTTGATTCTAACCAAATTCAAACACAAAAAAAAACACCAACAATCAATTACTAGTCGTCGGAACAACCCAGATTAACATTTCCAAGCAATTTAACACCTAAATTAATGCTCAAAACAGAATTCCCGAGCAGCCCTCAAAACCCGCTAAAATCTTCCATTTTAATCAACCAAACGATCATCAAACCCACCCAAAATGATCCTCATATACCATACTATCATCGGCCCTCAAATTCCAACATAAAACAACCCCAAAAACTCTCTTAAAACCCTTCTAAAAACCCACCAAAACCCAAATACAAAAATCATGTTAAAGCACTTTGAAATTCATATATGTTGGACCTCAAGGTTCATAAACAACATATCTAACATTATTAAATAACAGCTTTGATAAAAACTCATAAAGTCACAACCTTTAACATTTTTCCATGAAAAACAAAATTCCTAAAACATGGATGAAAATGAAATCTAATGGTACTTTTAAAGAGAGGAAGATGAGAGCAAGAAGGGAATGTGATTACCTTTCAAAACCGAGCCAAAATGAAGAAGTAAGGATATGGAATAGCAAAAATGGGGTAGGGAGAGCTCTTGTCGTGAGTTTTTCTTGTTTGGAGAAGAAGATGGTGAAATTTGATTATTTGAAATGGGTTTTATTTGGAAAGACCCACTATTTACAAAAATGCCATTAAAATGGCTATTGGGCTTTAACATCAAAAATTTGGTCCAACACTTTCAATTAAATTTGCAAAATAAAAACCGAGACATTATTTTATTTATTTATTTCACCCGACCCCCAAACCCGGGTGTTACACAAAACTTCAGTTAAGGGAAAAAAAATTCAACATATATTTACTCCACTTATGACAACATCACATAAAATCTTTAGGGTTAGGTACTAAATTACTTTAGTTAGAGTCTTTAAATAGAAAAATAAGATTCTTCTTCACATTTAATATTCATAAGATACACTTAACCATATTTTAACCCTAATAGGTAAAATTCACTTAGACAATATTTTAGATTAATAATCACTAACTCAGGATAATTAAAAGTTTCAACACACTAATAATTTTTATGACCATCTGATTAAAAAGTGGAACTTAATTAATGTGGTGTCCTATTGAAGGAAAGTGACGGGTTAGCGTCAAAAGTGTTGGCGGTGATTGCAGTTCACTTTCTGGATATTAGGGCTGTTAAAATGAAATCATATTCATAAATGGACAATGAGTTGAATTCTATACGAACTTGCAAGTTCTAACATTAAAACATTTTGTAATCGGCTATGTACTAATTTTTTGTCGTTGTGGGTAGAGGTGGCAATCGGGTCGTTCGGTTTGGGTCGTTTCGGGTCTATTTAGAATCGGTTTAGGGTCGGGTCGGGTTCGGGTCTAATTCGGGTCTATGATGAGTCGGATCCGGTTCGGGTATTAGATCAGGTCAAAATTGGATCGGTTGTTTTCGGGTCGGGTCGATATCGGATCGGTCGCTTTCGATTCAGGTCAAAATCGGGTCGTTCGAGTCGCTTTCGGTTCGGGTCGATTTCGGGTCGAGTCAACATTTGAATTTTCGGGTCAATTCGGTTTGAGTTGGGTTTAAGGTTTGAGGTTTACTATCTATGGTTTAGTTTAGAGTTATTGGTGTATGGGATTAATTCTGATTCAACTTGTTGATCTATACATTTGAACTTGATTATTTAAATCAAAGCTTCATGTATCCATATCAAAATTTTGTGAATTATTATATTAAATCAAAGTTTATTATATGTAATAATAATATTGTCTGAAATGAATTAATTTATTAAACTTAGGATCTAATTGAGCTAACTAATGTCTAGAAGCATAAATCATGGACATAATTAAAATAATTCTAAAACTAAATATGAAATTTCAATTAAATTAATCTAAATTGAAACTCAATTAAATTAAGAAAAAAAGAGAAAGACAATTGGTAAAAATAGAGAGGAAAAAGACAAAATTTTGGAGGGAAATAAGCCACTAATTTTTTAAACTAAATTGAAAAAAAATGGTAAAAATAGAGAGGGAAAAGACAAAATTTTGGAGGGAAATAAGCCACCAATTTTTTAAGCTAGCGATCAATTACTTTTTAGGTCATGCTGCATTTAAAATGTTACATTTTAGTACTAATATTCAAATTTAAGTTTTAATTTAATTAGTTACAAGTATCCCTACGGTTTAGACTTCGGATATAGAAACCCCCTCCCGTAGTGATATTTAGTCTTTAAAAATTTACTTTTAGTCAAAATTAACTAATCTTTGTAATTTAGTCTGTTAATTTAATATAAAGATATTTTTGTTCATTTTAATTTCTAAGATTTAATTTTTAGCCAAAATTGACCCCTATTTATTTATATGGTATAATTATAAAATTGGTCATTGGACTCTCAAATTTCTCCACTTCCAAATTGTCAATTTAGTCCACAATTTCAGTTTTGTGCTATATTTTATGGTGAAATTATAAAATTGGTCACCAAGCTCTCAAATTTCTCTACTTTCAAATTGTCAAGATGGTCTCTAATTCTTGTTTTAGCTATATTTTATGGTATGATTGTAAAAATTGTCTCTAATTTTAGTTTATGGTTTATGGTTTAGGCCTTAGTGTTAATGGTTTAGGGTTATTGATTTCAGATTAATTTCTATGGCTTAAGATTAACAGTTTAGGTTTTTAGGGCTTTTTGTTAATGATTTGGGGTTTATGGTTTAGTTTAAATTTATTGGTTCATGAGATTAATTCCTATGGCTTAAGGTTTATTGTTTAGGATTTATGGCTTAAGATTAAATATTGGGAGATAAAATAGTACATTAAATTTTTAAATTTAAAAATTAGCAGGGACAAAAGTTTTATTTAATTAATATTTAAACGTAAAATGACATAAATGTTATTATACCACAACTTTGACAAGAGCAACGGTCTCTTCCATGGTATAGTACAAAAAGATAATAAAACATACTTCATTTTATTATTTTTTATATTGTTAAAAATAAATAATATTAAAAATAAATTATTCATTTATTTTACCTTAATTTTCGGGTTAAAATCGGGTCGGTATTCGGTTCAGCTTTCGGTTCAGGAAGCATTCGGTTCGAGTCCATTTCGGTTCAACAAAAAATTTCGATTCGGTTCGGTTTATTTCAGGTTTCGAGTCAACTTCGGATCATCATGTTCGGGTCAAAATCGGGTCTCAGTTCGGGTAATTCGATTTGGGTTTCGAGTCTCGGGTCAAGTTTGCCAGGTCTAGTTGTGGGGTGCTATTTGCTAACCCTTCCCCACGCGTAACCGACTCTTGAACCCATTTTTGTGTTTTCGCAGACCAAAATTGTTGTTTTAATAAAATAAATGATTTATTAAAATGGTCTATTTTTAGGTGATCCAATCACACCTCGAAAAAAGATTGGCGGCGACTTTATTGTTTTACGTTTTCAAAAAGTCGGGCTCGAAAGGGTTGCGACAACATTATGTTGTAGCTTTGTACAAGATACTCATCATCTTATCATGTAGAAGCAAATCACATATCTTTTAAATATGTTGGTCAAACATATTCTCAACTTGTCTTATGCATATCAATTACTTATACATGATTTGAAAAGACATTCACTATGTTTAATATCTAAAGATGATGATCTTGTAGCACTTAGATAATACTTTTTGGATCAACTAAGACTTGGTATTTTTGGACTAATTAAGGTACGATATTTCTAGACCAACTAAGATATGATGTTTTCATACCAAAGATTTTTTATCCTTCTTTTGAAGAAAAAAAATATTTTTTATTCACATTTAACAATCTTACGACTATTGACATACTAAATAAATACATTTTATACATGTAATCACTAATTCTGTCCGGACCTTGAACCCCCTTTAATTTGTGTTTACCTTGAGCTTATTAGGGCTATTAGGTAATTAAAAGAGAAAAAGAAAATGGAAAAAAGAAAAAAAAATATATATACATATATATGTAGGTATAAATAATACTACTATTACCTTATATTATTACTACTATGTTAGCATTATTACTATTATAAATATTACCATCATCATGACTATTATTATATTGATTATTACTATTTACCACTATTATCATATTATTATTATTATTATTATTATTATTATTATTATTATTATTATTATTAAGAAAATAAGACATGGATAAAAGCCCAAACTATGATTGAATAAATAAACAGTCCATTTAAAATACAAGCCCAAAATAATAAAATAAGCCCAGCAAGCCCAATGGACAAAAAAAATCCTAAGCTAACCCTAATTCCATACTATGTGATGCAGCCGCCGCAAGCCATAGCCGTTGGATCTGGCACGAGATCAACGGTCCAGATCAAGTCTCCAGATGAAGCCCTAGCAAGCCTGGTTCTTGTCGAGCGCCGCGCACGCCTCAACCATCCGATCTCAAGCGCATCGGACGGCTCAGATGAGCCCAGAGATCCCACGCCCTTCACGCGACGGTTCCGTCGCCCAACGCGCCCACACGTCTGAACGTTCTAACCGATGGCCTGCCACAAGCACGCGTCTGCCTCCTGCAACCGGCACGCCTCTCCTGATCGGGCAAGTCCGGAAACATCAGAACGCAAATCAGAATCCGTCAGAAGCCCAAAAAACTACAACAAAAAAACAATAAAGTGAAGGCATTTAATCAAAGAAAAAAGGACGGCAGAGGAGAAGCCAACCCTTTTTGCCTTTCTTTCAAATGTAATCCGGATATAAAATCCGTGAATGAACCAATGTAAAGAGGGGAGAGCATAGAGGTATCCAAAAACAAAGATCAGAGACAAAGCAAGGAATCGACAATTTTTGTTTTCTTTGTCGTACTTTGGTTATAAACTCGGTTATATAGGAAACCGAAAGAAAAAATTGTAAAGAAAAAAGGAGGGAGAGAGATTTTGAGAGAGAGAAGCAATGTAAACCCGAGAAAAGGGGATTTTGGGGGATTTCGATTCGAATATCAAAGGAAGCCCCAAAAACGTTGTATCCATCTTTTTCAGAGAAATTAATACAAAAACGAAGGTTCAAAGATATCTACTTTTTTTGCTTTCATCTTTTATTTCGAATAATGATATAGAAAAAGAGGGAAAAAGTTTTACCTTCGGATCGATGGTCTTCGGCGACCGGAGCTCTGTATCGACGATCCCAACGGTGAACGGACGCACCCTGGTGCGGTGAGCGACATATCTCGGCTGCGGCTCGATCTGACGGTGGACGGCGGCTAGCCAAGGCTTCGAAACGTCGGGGCTTTCATCTTCCATTAATGGCGTTTCGGTCATCTCCGGCGAGATCCACTTGGATCAAAAGATAAAGGAGGGCGAGGAGGTCACACCGGTGGCGTTGCATATCGAAAAATTTCACCGGAGAGGCCGGAACGTCAGCTTAAGGGTAACGGCGGCGATAGTCATTTTGAAAGAAAGAGAGGAAGCAAAAGGGTAAAATGAAGGGGTTAAAATTCCTAATACTTTTTTTTCCTTATTTTAAACGGTCTTCCTGCATTACTACCTTTTTTTTAATGTTTTTTATTATTAAAAGAAATTTCCCCCTAATGTTTTGGTTTCTTTTATTATAATATTAATCATATATATATTTGTTTCTTTTTTTTAAGATTTTACCATGTAATTAATGTCGCTTTTTATTATAATTAATAAAACGTTTTCCCTTATTCAAAGATTCTTCCCATTTTCAACCTATCCACCATATTAATGTTGCACTCCCTTTTTTACTATTATGTTTATTTTTTAATTTACTTAAATGTTGCCTTTTTTCTTTCAATTACATAATCTGTCGTTCCCTTTTCATATATATTAGGTAAATGTTTAGGTATTTACTTGTTAGTACCCTTTATTTCTAGCATATCTAATTTATTCATGCATTCAAATATCATGTGTACTCATTTTTTACGCTTTGTTTATTTCGTTTCTGTTTGCTTATTCGTTTTGGATCATGTGTCATGTATTTATTGTCGCACCATGTTAAGTTGCATCCGAATTTATAAAATGCAATGCGAGCGTCTTTTTATTCGGGAACGAACGAGGCCAGTACCAGTCGTAGTGGTGGTGGTTCGGACGTTCTTTCTCGAATACTAAGGCCTTTAAAATTCACTCACCCGTATAACCAAATTCCGATACGATCGTCACTTTAATTCGCAAAATTTAATATTAATTAAGCGGTAATGGTTTTGGTACCGATTTTAGGGCATGACGGGGGTGCTCATCCTTCCCCGCGTGTAACTGACTCCCGTACCCATTTTTTAGAAAAATCTCTGGTTTTATTTTGGTGTCCGGTCTACCATTTTTAAATGGCCGGTGGCGACTCCTCTATTTTTTTAAAACTGATTAAAATTTTCAAAACCATCTAAAAACCTGGTTCGTCCGAGCGACATCCGAGGTACATGTATTTTTTGAATTTTTTTTTAGTCGCAACAGATGGCGACTCCGCTGGGGAAAAATTTTTGTTTTCAAAAAAGCAAAAAAGAGAGTCAAGCCAAAAAAAACTTTACCGCTCAATTAATATTGGAAGTTGCGAATTAAAGTGACCGAGCCGATCGATATTTGTTTATAAGTGCGAGTTTATTTTAAACGCATTTAAAATTGGCATTTAAACATGTTCGTTTAAGTGGGGGGAAAATGCTAGTGCTTTCGTGGGGATATTGTTCCTCCGTATGGGCCTAGCAAGTACCTTCGGGGCTCGAATACCCTATATCTTCGTGGGAATATCGTTTCTCCGTACGGATATAGCTAAAGGGTCCCCTCGAATTGAACTCGGTTGAGAGGAGCCTATAATGGGTGATGACCGGGGGCCTTGTTACCCTTAGAAGGGGACAGCGAGGACAGTTCGAGTACCTCCTAGAACCAAAATTGCATTTAGAGAACTAGAATGCCCACCCCTTTTAGAGTCATGCGGACAACCTAGGTTTATTAGACGGGATAAGTAGGGTTGCTTGCTTTCATGCTTGCCTATCATGTTTATCTGACACTAACGATTTTTCTTATGATCTGTTTGCATTTATTCTCGCATACATTTCATGACATAAAGGTGTTGAGTCAAGGTGGTTTTACCCAATCAAGGGCTATCATTATGGACGGGAGGTTGCTAGAAAGGATGGTGTCAATTAGCAAGTCCGACATCGGTCGGAGTTGAATTAGAAAGGATAAGGGAGCAGCTTACCGAGCGAACACAGTGTCAGATCTGGTGCCCACCATTGAAAAAAGCACAACCCTTCTCCATCCCGGGGAAGTCAAGCAAGATCGGATCTACTTTGAACATCCGAAGTCACGAAACTACCCGACCAAGTGCAAAGAGGTGGCCGGAAAGAGCAGGACAACCGAAAAGGGCTTGGATAGGGTCAAGAGATGGATTCAGCTTCGAGGAGATAGTTTGTTTTCCTGGACTTGATACCAGCAGTTTTAGAGGGTCTTGAATTGCTAGAGAAGAAAGCAAATCCGGCCCCAGCATTTTTGCCGAAGTTTTCATTTCCTTGAACATGATTCGGGGGCAAGAAGAGTACCCGTAGGACTTTTGCTATGACTATCTTGTAACGAGGAGCTTCCTTTATGTTCAAATGAAAGTTGACCTAAGGGGAATCACCTATATGACCAACACCTTTGACTTGCATACATTTGTAGCATTTGTTTCATCTATCATTTCAAAGCAGCATCGTCAGTTATGCATTCATCTCATGAGCATGCATCTGTTGATTCGAGTCCATAATACATCCATCATTAAAACTTGCTTAAGGCATTTCATCGCATCATTACTAATTGGGGAGAACACTCATCTGAGATAGAGAAAGAGAGAGAGAGAGAGAGAGAGAGAGAGAGAGAGGGAGGGAAGGAGGAAAGAATGGACAAGGGAACGGTTTCTAGCCAGTGCAACTTTAGAAGCATGAATGACCTAGTGGCTAGGATGGATAAGCTCGAATAGCTTCGAGAACATTTGGTTCACAATCAAAGGGAGATAATATTGTATATGAGGAGAATAAATCCTTTACAAAAATCCAATTTTTATTATTGGTGAAAACTGATTGTACCCAGGGGAATGATACAACTAGCCCGGAGCAAATGGCTACCGGTAAAGGCAACTCAAATCCGTTAATCCCTGTGCATTTGGGAAAAATGCAAGTCTCGATTCAAGAAAAGTGAATTGGAGACATTACATCGCTTCATGAAAGAAGAAGCGATGTTTGGGCAAGTCCAACAGAAATGTTGGCACAACGTGCTTAAATACGGTGAAGTTTAAGACGATGGATAATTCAAATGTCCATCGAAAAATCCATTTTTATGAATGGTCGAAGGGAAATAAATCCTTTGAAAAAATCCAATCCTCATTATTGGTGAAAACTGATTGTACCTAGGGGAATGGTACAACTAGCCCGGAGCAAACGGCTACCGGTAAAGGCAATTCAAAACCGTTGATCCCTGTGCATTTGGGAAAAATGTAAAAGAAATAAGTAAGCTGTAAATTTTTCTTTTTCATCATAACGAAAGTTTCATTTTGTTATTTAGAAAATATTTTGGTATTCCTTAATTCTTTAAACATTTCATAAGCTTACTCTTGTTTTCCAATTACACACGTGTATACTTTTTGAGATTAACTTTAATTTAATTCAAAAAAAGAATTTTTTTCTAAATGACCGAATGTTGTGAGGACGCTATAAATATGAAAACCCTATGTTCTACTTAGGCCAAGAGAGGAATGACAATGAGTGTTCAGGAATAATGGGCCACTCCCATTGAGTGAACTTTCCCTCTCGGGCATTGTTGTTCAAGGTCTTTTAATGAAGTGATAACCCTAAAAATTCTACCTCATGAAGACCATTTTTGATATCCGTGTATGGGAGGACATTTGGCATTCCTTCAATTCCATTCACATAGAAAGAAAATAAAAAATATGCCCATTGTTGTCCCTGTTTGAGCCTGTTAAACCTTTTTCTTCTGATCGAACCCAAACCAAGGATCACTCCTACACCGGGGGCAATTGAGGTAGAAATTTATGGACAATTAATTGACATTGGATTCTGATTATGCTATGAGGATGATGTCTTGTGAACTAAGGGGCATTAAAAGAGAATAGATTCATTGGATACACTTTTGGTTTGAGCAGCAAAAACATCAAAAGGAAACATCAAAAGAAAAGTAGGTGCTCAAAGAGCTACCCAAATCAAGTCGAAGGCTACTGGCATAAAAGTTGAAGAAATCAAAAGCAAAAGCACTAAAGTGAAAATGCAATTTTGTAAAATGGGAAAATCGGATAAAGAAAAGGGACAAGAGGATTCCCTATGAATCTCTGCTTAGATGAGCCTCGAAAGATTGTTCACCTTTGATCAAAAGCCTGCACTAATACAATGCGAAGGTGCAATTTGATCTGAAACTACGCTTGATAAAAGGAAATGAACTCTAGGGTGAAAACCCCAACAAGAAGGGGCAGTCTAGAGCGATCCAAAGAAGTAAGAGAGGAAATAGCATTTCATCAGAGCATAATTGAGACTTCAGATTAGAAGAATTGATCCTTGGTTTCACCACCCTTAAACACTTGTTTGGGCCTATTTACCCTTTCTTTCGTAGCCGTGAGCCTTAACCTACATTACAAGCCATAAAAGACCATTTGGACCGTACACAGACGGATAAATTTGTCTTCGGATCACATCCCGCCTATCGGGGTTAACCTTTCTTCAAGGATTGCCACACTTCTAATGCGTGATTGAGATCAGAAAAGAGGGAAGGATAGGGCAAGGTGAGTTAGTGAGGTAAAGAGAGCCACCTTTAAATTGGATAGGAACTAGGAATGGGAGTCGCTCCTCTCGGAAGCCTAATAGCCCAGAAAAGATTTCATATGTGCATTCCTGCAACATTCGGAAAATGTCACTCGGGTCGACCTTTTTTTAAAAGACCTCAAACTTGATTTTCACTTGACATGATTCTTTAAAATGTATATTTACATAGTAAAATTATTTTTACCCAATCACTTGCATAAGTCTTCTACATGGGAATGAACAAGCGGACTGACCGTGGCTCGAGGTAAAGCCATCAATACCCGGAGGGGCACCCTCGGAGGTTCAAACATTACTAATCCCTCTAGTTGAAATATCAAGACCGTCTTCGGTGAAATGTTGAGCTACGAAGTCGACCTTCGCTAAGAAGTGTTGGAATAGAACACGAGGGTAGGAAATTTGACATTGAGAATTGGGGAACAGAAGTTACCCTCGAGATCTAAGCATATTACCGGAAGGAATGTCCCGAGAAGGACCATGCACGCCACATTGAGGGCACGCACCGAGATGAGACAATAAGTATGATCTGAAGTCAACTCGACAAAAGACGATGAAGGTGAAAGTACGCCTAAGAAAAGAAGGAAGATTAAGAAGAAGAGAATGGGAGCCAAGGCGAAAACCCAAAGGGCACTTTGGGGCAAATGAGCGAAATTCAGAAGAGGCACTCTTGACCACACATTTAGAGGAACAAGGGCCAAAAATTGGTGGCATCTTTGGACAGAAGACACCATTTAAAGCAGTCGAAATTAATCGGAGGTCAGTCTGAAGAGTCAAAGGTAGAAGTTGACTTCAAGATGAAAACTCAAAGGAATGCCCAAAAAGAGAAAAAGAAGAAAGAGGACAAAGAAAAGAGGAGACACAATGAAAACCCAAAAGACACTTTGGGGAATGAAGTGAAAATCAGAAGGGATGCTTCAGATCACAAACTCATGGCGAAGGAGGCAGAAACTCAAAGCCAAAAGAATTTCAGAGCAAATGAGGCAGATACTCAAAGCTCAGGGCAAAGGAGACAGAAACTCAGAGCCCAAGAATTTCAGAGCAAAAGAGGCAGATACTCAAAGCTCGTGACAAAGGAGACAAAAACTCAAAGCCAAAGGATTTTAGAGCAAAGGAGAGAGATACTTAAAGCTCGAGACAAAGATATATGAAATCTGCTCATCTATTCGGGCACTTGGAGAATAGAACCCGCCTATCCGTTTAGGCACTTGGAGAATGGAAATCTGCTCATCTATTTGGGTATTTGGAGAATAGAACCCGCCTATCCGTCCAGGCACTTGGAGAATGGAAATCTGCCTATCTATTCGGGAAATCAAATGTCAGTAAAAAAAGAGAAGAAAGAATGATAAAAGAAAGAAGAAAATAAATAAATAAAAACAACAACAAAAAAGAAGAAAGAAAAAGAAAAAAAAAAGAAGAAGAGAAGAGAAGGGTCTAAAGTGAAAACCCGAATGGGCACTTTGAGGCAGACAATTCCAGAAGTGGATCAAGATGAGAAGAAGAAGAACAAAGGTCCGGTAGAACTGAGAAGAGGTGCAATCAACGCAAGAAGCAACACCAAAGGACATGATGTCATTAAGATTAATATGATTAAATAACTTGGAAACTCAATCATGCATCACGAGTAGTTAGGCATCCCTAGGTTAGGAGCATGCTAACTCATACCATCATAGCATTTTTATCTCTTTTCACATATTTTTGAAAGACAAATTGAATACCTCTCGGGATGATGAGAAAACGATAAAGTGAGAACTAAAAGGGTCTCAGGCGAAGCCTTTCAAGCCGTCGCCCCAGAGTGCCAAGTGAAGCCTTCATGTTCGCCACTCAAGGATTTCAAATGAAAGCTTTCAAGCTTGCCGACAGATTTCAAGATAAAGGATCCTACAGAGAAAGGGTCCAAACAAGCTCTATATATGAGGAACTTGCGACTTCAGGATCTCGAAAGCGGAGGGTCCTATGGAGAGGGGACTTGTAGATCCTTGATTTCAGAGAGGAGTTCAATAGAGAAGGAACTATTACTCGAAGAGTACGCTAAGGAAGAGGAGTTCTATGGAAAAAGAACTCAGAATCCTAAGGCTTCAGGATCTCGAAAGCGGAGGGTCCTACGGAGAGGGGACTTGTAGATCCTTGATTTCAGAGAGGAGTTCAATAGATAAGGAACTACTACTCGAAGAGTACGCTAAGGAAGAGGAGTTCTGTGGAGAAATAACTCAGAATCCTAAGGCTTCAAGATCTCGAAAGCGGAGGGTCCTACAGAGAAAGGACTTCGAGATCTTTGAAATAAAAATACTAAGACGAGAGTTCTGTATAGAAAGAACTGCCACTCGAATAACATGCCAAGGAAATGAGTTTTATAGAGAGAGAACTCATATTCTTAAGGCTTCAAAGAGAAAATTACTCGGTGTAGCACGTTGCAGCTCCAGGAGAGTAAATCGTCCAACAGGAAAGTTGGACAGATTTAGTTATGACAAGTTTGCTTTACGACCGTGAAAGGAAAGCAAATCCACTTGGACGCCCAAGTTCGCCTTTTAACCACGACGGGGAGGCAAAAATATTTGGAATTTCAGCTTGCTTTTTGACCGCGGAATGGACAACTTGCTTTTAGACCGCGAAGGGAAGGCAAAGTTGTTTGGATGACTAGCTTGTTCTTACGGAAAAGAGAAGACAAAGATATTTGGAATCTGCTCATCTATTCGGGCACTTGGAGAATAGAACCCGCCTATCTGTTCGGGCACTTGGAGAATGGAAATCTGCAAAAAAAAACTCTGTCTACCTGTTCGGGACACCCGGTGGGAGAACTCACGATCGAAAGGCTTTGGGAAGAGGAATTACTTGGAATCGCGTGGCTGCGTCGGGAGTAAACCGTCCATCAGGGAACTAGGACAAAATTAGTGCTTAAGGTCTTTGCTTTATTCTTGTTCCACAAGTATAAGCAAAGAGGGGCATCTGTAATCACTAATTTTGTCCGGACTTTGAACCCCCTTTAATTTGTGTTTACCTTGGGCTTATTAGGGCTATTAGGTAATTAAAAGAGAAAAAGAAAATGGAAAAAAGAAAAAATATATATACATATATATGTAGGTATAAATAATACTACTATTACCTTATATTATTACTACTATGTTAGCATTATTACTATTATAAATATTATCATCATCATGACTATTATTATATTGATTATTACTATTTACCACTATTATCATATTATTATTATTATTATTATTATTATTATTATTAATAGTATTATTATTAAGAAAATAAGACATGGATAAAAGCCCAAACTATGATTGAATAAATAAACAGTCCATTTAAAATACAAGCCCAAAATAATACAATAAGCCCAGCAAGCCCAATGGACAAAAAAAACCCTAAGCTAACCCTAATTCCATACTATGTGATACAGCCGCCGCAAGCCATAGCCGTTGGATCTGGCACGAGATCAACGGTCCAGATCAAGTCTCTAGATGAAGCCCTAGCAAGCCTGGTTCTTGTCGAGCGCCGCGCACGCCTCAACCATCCAATCTCAAGCGCATCGGACGGCTTAGATGAGCCCAGAGATCCCACGCCCTTCACGCGACGATTCCGTCGCCCAACGCGCCCACGCGTCTGAACGTTCTAAACGATGGCCTGCCACAAGCACGCGTCTGCCTCCTGCAACCGGCACGCCTCTCCTGATCGGGCAAGTCCGGAAACATCAGAACGCAAATCAGAATCCGTCAGAAGCCCAAAAAACTACAACAAAAAAACAATAAAGTGAAGGCATTTAATCAAAGAAAAAAGGACGGCAGAGGAGAAGCCAACCCTTTTTGCCTTTCTTTCAAATGTAATCCGGATATAAAATCCGTGAATGAACCAATGTAAAGAGGGGAGAGCATAGAGGTATCCAAAAACAAAGATCAGAGACAAAGCAAGGAATCGACAATTTTTGTTTTCTTTGTCGTACTTTGGTTATAAACTCGGTTATATAGGAAACCGAAAGAAAAAATTGTAAAGAAAAAAGGAGGGAGAGAGATTTTGAGAGAGAGAAGCAATGTAAACCTGAGAAAAGGGGATTTTGGGGGATTTCGATTCGAATATCAAAGGAAGCCCCAAAAACGTTGTATCCATCTTTTTCAGAGAAATTAATACAAAAACGAAGGTTCAAAGATATCTACTTTTTTTGCTTTCATCTTTTATTTCGAATAATGATATAGAAAAAGAGGGAAAAAGTTTTACCTTCGGATCGATGGTCTTTAGCGACCGGAGCTCTGTATCGACGATCCCAACGGTGAACGGACGCACCCTGGTGCGGTGAGCAACATATCTCGGCCGCGGCTCGATCTGACGGTGGACGGCGGCTAGCCAAGGCTTCGAAACGTCGGGGCTTTCATCTTCCATTAATGGCGTTTCGGTCATCTCCGGCGAGATCCACTTGGATTAAAAGATAGAGGAGGGCGAGGAGGTCACACCGGTGGTGTTGCATGTCGGAAAATTTCACCGGAGAGGCCGGAACGTCGGCTTAAGGGTAACGACGGCGATAGTCATTTTGAAAGAAAGAGAGGAAGCAAAAGGGTAAAACGAAGGGGTTAAAATTCCTAATACTTTTTTTCCTTATTTTAAATGGTCTTCCTGCATTACTACCTTTTTTAATGTTTTTATTATTAAAAGAAATTTCCCCCTAATGTTTTGGTTTCTTTTATTATAATATTAATCATATATATATTTGTTTCCTTTTTTTAAGATTTTACCATGTAATTAATGTCGCTTTTTATTACAATTAATAAAACGTTTTCCCTTATTCAAAGATTCTTCCCATTTTCAACCTATCCACCATATTAATGTTGCCCTCCCTTTTTTACTATTATTTTTATTTATCAATTTACTTAAATGTTGCCTTTTTTGGATTATTTGGAAGAATAGGCCAAAATCCACAGGACCACTCCATTTGGAGATGGCGTTCTCAGGCCTCGCCATGTGCAAACGGCGAGGTGCAGGGAGACTGGCTTCTCAGCTAGTTCGCGCGGCTTGGCAGGCTGGGCATGCATGGATTGCTGGCTTTGCAGGCTCGAAATGGCAGTCAAACCTCGCCAACTCCACATGGCGAGGTGCTGTTGACATGCATGCATGCATGTACGTGAGTCATATTTAGTTTTAGGGTTTTATTAAAAAAATTTAGGGTTGGCTGATGGCATACATGATTTGCTGGGTTGGCAGACTCAAAAAGGAGTCAAACCTCGCCCCTCCACATGGCGAGGTGCTATTGACATGCATGCATGCATGCAAGAATGTGAGTCAGGTCTAGTTTTAGGGTTTTATTATTTTTTAATATTGTGTATATATATAGGATATAGAGAAGATGAGTGTGTAGGGGTTGAGAAAAAATTAAGAGAGTTTGAGTTGAAAATTTAGGTGAGAGTTTTTGAAGATTTTTTTTCAAATGGTGATTGAAGATATATTCGGACGGTTTCTCGTCGAATCCGGTAAGTTTTATATTTTTGGAATTTTAATTCGTTTGCCGCCTCTTTTAAATTTTAATAAGAAAACCAAAATTTAGTGTTTGCTTGTGTTTTTTTGTTTGAATATTAACAAAGAATGAGTTCATCAACATATTGTGACACCGAACCCATTTTTGGTCATTGGGGCGAATCGCTTGAAGATTTCAGTGAGGATGATGAAAATATTGTGCCTATTACGAAAGATGATGACATGCGCTTACTCGATTTTGATGATGTTGAGGCTGTTATGACAGATGCATATTAAGGTAATGGTATCAATGATGAAGATGATGTTTGGGACACAGTTGTTGCTAAGCTCAGGTTGGGAAAAGAGAAGTCAGTTTGGGGTTATGTTGAACCAGAGCCCCAACAACTGAAACCCATTTATCCAGCCTATGAACCTACAGTAGCCCACATGTATGAAGTGGATTATATTGTAATGCAAGATCCGAAATATCAAGCTCGCGTATTTGGTTCTTCATCATCTTCGAACTTTGGAGAATAGGTACTGAAGGCTGAATTCAAAACAAAAGAAGCCACAAATCTAGCAGTTCAGGAGCACTGTATCAAACGCCATATGTCATTTTCTGTTGTTGAGTCCAATACAATTACCTATTGTGTAAAGTGTGTTCATTGGAAGAGTAAATGTCATTGGTGGGTAAGAATTTCATACAGGGAGAGGACTGATATGTGGGAGGTGTCACGGTTCATTGACCATCACACATGTACCAATATGGCTTTATCACATGACCATGTTAATTTAAACTCCGATCTAATATGTGCTTACACCATGGCATTGGTTGAACAGGAACCAAGAATTTGGATTGCAGTGTTAGTAGCATCTATCCAAACTCAGCTTGCTTATATTCCATCTTACTACAAGGCGTGGATGGCAAAGCAGAAGGCGACGGTGCAATTATATGGTGATTGGGATAAATCGTATAATGAGCTACCAACTCTTTTACGAGCAATGCAACTATTCATACCGGGAACCATGGTAGAATACGAAACAAAACCAGCGTTCAACTTACAAGGCGAATTAATTCTTGGTAAAAGATTATTTAGTAAGTTATTTTGGGTGTTCAATGCGTGCATTGAAGGGTTCCCATTCTACAAACGCATGATTCAAGTGGATGGTACCTGACTGTATGGGAAGTACAGTCATATATTACTCGTGGCTGTTGCACAAGATGGAGACAATAATATATTCCCAATTTCATTTTCCATAGTTGAAAAGGAAGACGCGGATGGATGGGAATTCTTTTTGAAGCATCTACGCAATCATGTCGTAAAAAAAGACGGGATTTGCATGATTTCTGATAGAGGGACTACACTCTTATCAGCAATTGACAGACGTGGGAGTTTATGGACATATTGCGGCAAATGCGAAGACATGGTTCGAAAACAATTAGATTTGGAAATAAATTTTAGGCGCGGGTAAGTTGCTATTTGTTGTTTATAAAAAAATTATTTATTTGAGTTGATAATGTTGATTTATTTAACTTATTTTTTTTAAATAGGCTATGAACTAGTTCAACCAAAATTTGAAGAGAGGATAAGAAGATTGAGGTGACACGGTGTAAATGTATTTAATTTTACAAATGACATCCCCAAGGAAAGATGGTCACAAGCCTATAATGAAGGTCGACGTTATGGTCATATGAAAACAAACCTTGCAGAGGCTATAAACTCGGTGCTTAAAGGAACACGTCATCTCCCAATTGTAAGTATTGTGTGGGAGACTTACTTCAGATTGGGTAAAGTATGATCCGACAAAGGGCATGAAGTTAACTCCCGAATAAATAGTGGACAATATTGGTCTAAACCCCTGCAGGATAGAATGAGCGAACTTCAAGGCAAAGCCATCTCCATGCGAGTCAAATCATTCGACCCACATGGATGGGAATTTTCTGTCGAAGCTACAATCTGAGGTGAGCAACGAATGTTCACTGTAAACCTTCATCAGAGATGGTGTGATTGTGGTGCATTCCAAGCATTTAGATACCCTTGCTCTCACACACACGTCGCATGTTTGCATTTTCATCTCGACCCTTACGATTTTGCGGATGAGTGTTATAAACTGGAGAATATTGCAAATATATATATAGAATTCAATTCAACAAGATCCCGAACCAAGACTATTGGCCAGTAAAGCCAATATACGAAGAATGATTACCAAATCCATAGCTTCGTAGAAAGTTGAAGGG
Organism: Hibiscus tridactylites; assembly: GCA_958450335.1. Lineage (NCBI taxonomy): Eukaryota > Viridiplantae > Streptophyta > Magnoliopsida > Malvales > Malvaceae > Hibiscus > Hibiscus tridactylites. Next base: position 14,839,359 of record OY288276.1, on the reverse strand, counting down.
TCGACCGACGTCCACTCGTATTAATACGAATATGGATGATCTGGATGATAGAGAGGGGGGAGTTCAAGTTAAACATTGTACTATTTGTAGGGTACCGGGTTATTCAAGAAATAAGTGTCCGAGCAAATCCAATCTTTCGAACAATCGTGTCGGACCATCAACCTAAATGTTGTGTTTAATGTATAATTTTATGGCAATGTAAATAAATTTTTTTTCTCGTTCATGTTTGCATTTTTATTTGGAGTTTGAATACTGAAATTAAAGAACGAACTTAAATATTGAACCAATATATTAATAAAAAACAAATTCTTGATGTTTTTAATTTATAGTTGGAATTGAAATTAACTCAATTTGTTGTGTTAATGTAAATTCTTGATTTTTTTAACTTATAGTTGGAATTGGAATTGGAATTTGAATTTGGATACCAAAATTAAAAAAGAACATAAATATCAAAATGAAATCGAAAGAAATACATATAACATGAAATTGAAAGAAATACATATATCATGAAATCGAAAGAAATACATAACATGAAATACCCAAGGACCACAAATATTCAAAACCCTATTTTTGCCTTCTCCTCAGTAATACTTGCCGGTGGAAAGATGATGTTTGATCGTATTACTCAGGGGTGAACCGTTCTTTGTGGTCGATTAGGAGCCTGCTCATCATCATTGAAAAATTGATCATCCATTATTTGCATATGAGGTGGTGTACCAAACATATCTTCCAGATGAAATGATAGCTTCTAATGGTGGTAGTCGACAACAGAGATGCCATACTACCAACACTCATACCTTCCTCATATACAGATGATTGAGGATACTTAAATTGTGGTACGTATCCTCCATCATCATTGTAAGCTGGCTGAGAAAATGAGCTACCACCAGTTGGAAAATTAATCGGTGATTGTTCTGGAACATTACCAAATCTAAATGTTTGATGAACTACTGAGCTTTCTCCAAATGGTGGTTGTTCCGAGATGGACTTATATGGTGGGTACTCATGTTGTATTGGTTCTTCCCAAGGATTATTGCTTACATGTATCGGGGGGATTCAAATTGCGACCACAAAGAATGCCAACCCAAAAATCTTTCCAAGTTTGGTTCATCTGTTGGTTCCTGAGAGCTTTGACCAAACTCGAATGGGAAGTGTACGTGTCTTGAGCACCGCGGATCTTCAAGCCATTTATTTACATCTTCGAGAGATGCTATGAATGGTTTCCCATTTTCCGAAAACCACAAATAGTACTCTGTATTAAATTCAAAATCGCTGGCTTGAATTGGACTTAAAATTTCAGCCCACTATGTTCATCTTTCCTCCCATAGTTCAATGAAATCGGCTTGCTTCACACTCCAATTCTCATTGAATCTGCCTCTACGAACATTATAAATACGTTCAAGTGGAGCTCTAGGAATGGGTTGATGGAAATTGAACTGTCGCAACACTCTGTCAGCACAATGAAACTCACCAATAGAAAAATGGATCAAAGGCACAATTGCACCCAGAATGATGAACAAACAAATATAACATATTACTTTTTAAAAAAAAATAATATTATGTTACTTGATTTTTTCCTATTGTTTGGATCTTTAGTCTTATATCTCAGACAGTGTTGTGCACCACCCCCGCACTCCTCAACTTATGTCTCCATCTACAAAGATATTAAAATTATATTTCTAAGTCATTGCAAATAAATATTAGATCAATAAAATAGCCATATACAACTGTAATCATAATATTACCTTTCAGCAAGCGGAAACTCCATACCTACGGGTACAGATAAAATGGGTGTTAGATAAGGCAGCCTGTACCACGCCCAAGACTGCAATAAGATTTGAAATCCACACATATCTGAATTCTTCTTTTCACCATCCATAATTGTGACCTTGCACATTTCATGGTACAAAAAAGCCAAGATTGCAGATCCCCAACTATACGTAGCAGTTGCGTCCAAATCAGCCAAGAACGACAGATATTGTGTGTGAACCATATTACCATATGTACCTGGCATCAATACCCCACCAATAAGTTGCAGTATATACGATCGAGCTACACACTCAAGTTCTCGGTGACCATCTTCATTAGTTACCATAAGTTCCTACTGCAACCATGAAATTCTGAGACGTAGACCGTCCACACATGACTGAGGAGGAGCTTTGCCCAGGTACTACTTGCAAAGTTCATATGAATTACACTTATTTTCTCCAACCAATGTTTTCCCATTTGTTAGGACACCAAACTGCACTCCTACATCCTCTAGAGTTATTGTGCATTCGCCAAATGGAAAATGAAATGTGTGAGTCTCTAGTCTCCATCGTTCAATCAATGCGGTAATCAACCCCATGACTATCTTAAATCCACGGAGAAATGAAGCATTATAAAAACCAGAGCGATGTAGGTAATAAACTAAGCGATCAGAAGGTTTCTTAATCTTCATTCCTCGACGGCGTATGCTATGCTCTACACCTTATAAATATAAAATCATATTAAATAAATAAATTAATATAAAAGTATTATTAAATATAAAATTAAATTAAATAAATTAATATATTTCCTGATTTTTATAAATAAAATTATATTAAATTACTCTACTCTTTCTCCCCAAATTTTGCTAATTCTATATATTTTTATAATATATTCGTATTAAACGAAATAACAAATTTTAAATTATTTATTTGCCCTTCATCAATATGAGACAAAATGTTCTCATGATCATGGTACAACAGAACTCCTTCGAATGCCATTTTCTAGTTGTAGATCTGCAAAACAATTCATTCGAATATATATACAACCAAAATATGTATTAAATTCAAAAATTTTGATCTATGTGAATATAAATATAAAAAATAGAAAAAGTTACTGGATTAGACGAGAAACCCTATATATGTGCTCTAAAGCCTTCAACAATAAAAAATAATTACCATTCGAATATATCTTCAATCACACAAAATAATCTACAAACACTTAGAATTAAAAAACAACAGATTAATTAAAAAATCACTTACTTATTGAGAAACCTAAAAAAGATCTACAGAACAATACACTCAAACGATCTTCACCCTCTTCGAATATATCTTTAAAAAAGATCTACAGAAAACTCTTCACCAAATTTTTTTCTCTTCTTCTCTTCACAAATATCATCAACTCTAAAATTTTAACTCACACCTATCTATCTTATATATACACAAATAATGTAAAAAAATTCACGTGAATGCATGCATGTAAAGTTGGTAGGAGTGCATGCATGCAAGTCTGCCACACAGGACCACGCCATGTAGAAATGGTGAGGTCTGCCCTGCCATTCACGTGCCCAGCCTGCGAAGCCAGTCTTCATGTATGCCCAGTCTGCCAAGCCGCGTGAACGAGCTGAGAAGCCTGTCACCCTGCACCTCGTCGTTTGCACATGGCGAGGTCCAAGAACGTCGTCTCCAAATGGCGTGGTCCTGTGGATTTTGGCCTATTCTCCCAAATAATCCATAAACCACCTTATTCTCATAATTAAAATTTTTATTTGGCCTAATTGGCCAATTATGCCTTCACGAGCACCCACGTTCATTATATGATCATTTTTTGGGCTCGAACATCATCAACCGAATCATCAAGAGGGGATAAATTGACTTGAAATGAATTTCAGTGGAAGCGATGTAATTTAAAAATTGGACACAAGGATTTATAGTGATTCAACTTTCTAACCAACGTCTACATCCCTACCTTAGCTTCCTACTAAAGTTTTTTTTTCCAAATTCACTATTGAATTTCTTTCTTTTTCAAGGATCAAGAGTAACCTTTACAAGACCCTCAAAGCTTATACCCCAAAGCTTTGAGACACTCTCTTCCAAAAAAAGAATAAATGTTTGCAAACATGAGAAAACCTCACAAGGCAAATTGTTTGCACACTAAGCACTCACCAAAAATCCTAACACTTGAGCAAATATGACAATTGAGCTCACAAGTGTGTTCTACAAAGAAAATTGACAATTTAAGACCAAAAATGATTTTCTATACAATTGAATGTTGATAGTTGTTTCTCTATCTTCCATTGATGCTTGAAGACTTTTTTTAAACCCTCTAATAAGCTTGTAACTGGTACTAGCCGTTGGGGATGGGTTGGAGCCGTTAGAGACTTAATTTTCAACATTAAATGCTCTTTTGGTGTAGAGGATATCCGTACTTTCCTTAAATGGACATAGCCGTTAGACACATTTAACTAGGGCGTATTGGTACTCGATACTAGGGTATCGGTACTGAACCTAGTGTACCGGTACAAATGCCATCGTATCGTACGAAAGGTGCTTTGGAATTTTCCAAAATAGGTTGTATCTGTACTCAACTTAGCCGTACTGGTAAGGGCTAATGGGTATCGGTACCGGGGATAGGGTACATGAACTGACAGCCAATTTTTTACTTTTAAAATCCTTTGAAAATATTTCTTCAAGTAAAAAACTCTTCAAAAAACATTTCAAACATATTTTTCAAGTTATTTGGACTTAAAATATTTTTTGCAATATTTGAATTAAGTCTAAAAATATTTTTTAATTTGTTATATCAAAATCTTTATCTCAACATCATCTTAATTATTATATTAATTTAATTTTATGAGAATTTTAAACTTTGAAACCAATTCAACTATTATGTTTCATTCATTTACTCTAATATACTATTCTTTTGGGCTACAATTCTCATTTAGAGTTTTTTTAATATTTAAGACTTGGTTATTCTCATCAGGTCAATGCAAATATTTGACAGTTTGATTTTTTATGAATTATCTTCCTAGCCTCTAGTTCATATATAAAGATCTATATAGTGATAATCCATTTAATTTTCGCATCCAACTGATTATTCCCTCTTCTGATATTGAGATAAACATTTAATCAAAAGATAGTAAATAAATTATGTAATAAATAAATCTTTAATTCATGTTCAAAATATTTAATAACAAAATGAGACTCATTCTAAATATATATTCTCAATCTTTTCAAATACTCATTTTATGTGTTGCGGTGAAGCAATTCAAATATATATCATACATTTAATTTTTTTTACCATGCATACATCTAAAATTCTAAAATAAAAGATATATGACTTCTAACCAAAAGTCAATCATAAAGTGACATGCCACTATAACTTATTGACTCATGCGTATAAGTGATATTACATGTGAAATACTATATATATATATATATTAAGGATTATTATCCCATACACATGCGGTGGAAACTTTTTTGTTTCCACAAGCTTCTTAATCTAAGGTTTAAGTTTTAGAGTTTAGGGGTTTTAGTGCAGTGGTTTAAAATTTATGGTTCATGGTTAGAATTTAAGGTTTATGGTTGGAAGTTAGTCTTAGGCTCGATATCCTTCAACCGAATTGCTTGCCAAGTGTGGAGAAGATTGATTTTTTTGGTGTTTGCGGTGGAAGCAAAAAGATAGACGAAATAGACAAATGATTTATAGTGGTTCAAGCTTCTAACAAGCTCTACATCCACTACCTTAGCTCCCACTAAGGATTTCAACCAATTCACTAAGAATTCTTCCTCTTTTCTTGTCTTAGAAGGCAACAGATTACAACCTAGACTCACTCACCAAATCTAGCAACCAAAGCTCACAAACCGAGCTTTGAGATCACTCTCAAATAAGAGAAAACTTAGCAAAATAGAAATCCCTCTAAAAGGTATGTGTTTGCACTAATTAAGTACTCACCCAATTCTAAAACACTTGAGCAAATATAACAATGTAAGTTCACAAGTGTTGTCTATAAAAAGAGTAGGAAATTAAGCTTTAAGACAAATTTGACATCATAATATTGTTGACAATTGAAGCATTAGTCTTCTATAGATACTTGGAGGTCCCTTTTATACTCTCAATTGAGTTCCTAACCATTAAAGATCGTTAGGATTGAATTGGAGCCGTTGGAGTCTTTATTTCTCGCAATAAATGTAGTTTTAGAGTTGTCCGTATCGATTCTTGGGTAGCCGTATCGATATGCCCTTCTTCAAAACTAGTCGTTGGAGTCTTTCCAGTTGATGTGTATCGATACGCTTATAGGCGTATCGGTACAGCCTGCAATTCAAATAGTCATTGGGAAAACGACCGTTGGGAGCAGTTAGGCGTATCGGTACTCGATACAACCATATCGGTACGAGATACTAGCCGTTAGGGGTTTGTAAAGCAATCATATTGAAACACCACGTAGTGTATCGATACACGTCCTCTCCGTATCGATACGGCCAAGTTGTATGAGTACAGTTTTTGGCTACTGGAATTTTCCTGTAGCTGAAACCCTAAAGCGTATCGGTATGATGACTTGAAAAACAAAGGTTTAGCTACCTAAAAGACATTTTAAATCATTCCAAAGCCTTGAAAATTCATCAAACATATTTTCAAGTTGTTGGGACTTATTAACATTTTGAAATATTTTCAATTTAGTCCAAAATTTTTTCTATTATTATATCAAAATAAATATCTCATCAATCTCCCCCTTTTTGATATAATAAAACCAACTTGAAAAAATTGTTTGTGATTCTCCCCCTTATTATTTAAAAATTTGAATAAGAATTTTTAAAATTTAGAAATAGTTAAAGCTCCTCCTTATTCACTTGAAAAATCAATTTTTCAAACTATTTCTCCCCATTTTTGTTATATCAAAAAAATTGAAATAATAAGTTCAAAATAACAAAGAAGGTAAGATAAAATTTTGAAAAAAAGTAAAAATTTGGTTTTAAAAATGACTCCCCCTTACTCAAAGCATCACCAAATGGATAGTCCAACGATTATGATAAACTAATTGAATTAAAAATAAATAAAACAAATTAAAATAAACAAAATTCAACTATTTTTTATCACACTTGAACTAAAGGTGGGATGTAAAGCCTTCCTTCTTCAAGTGATCTTCTTTGTGTGTATGGAGCTCCCCCTAAATGTTGTACTTTATTGACCAATCTCCATCGCACCTAAAACAAGACAATCAAGTAATTTTTTGTATCCAAATTGCTTTGGATCCATAGGCGTTAGTAGCACTTAATTTGGTTCCCTTAGGAATCCATTTTTCAACTTCATCCTTTTTACTTGAACTAGTTAGTCCTTTTGGGACCCAAATACTTCTAAATCATTTACCATTCTTTGATAAAAATTTGATTTTCCAAAATTGATTTTCTTTTCAAGCTCTTTGGAAATCAAATCTTTTTCTTCTTGATCTTTATGAAGCAAATTTTGTAAATCAACACATTTTTGTTTAAACCCATTGAGTTTTGCTTCAAGTTCAATTTTTGTTTTAGAAATCAAATCATTTTGAATTTTCAAATTTGAAACAAATTTCTTGTTTTTCAAAATGTGATTCTTAAACTCTAAAACCAAATCATCATAGGCATCTTGTAATTAATCAAAAGAATGTGAAGTAGAAGTAGATGAATTATAAGTTACCTCACCCTCTTGGAGGGTCATAAAGCATAGGTGAGCTACCTCATCATCGGTGGATTCTTCATCACTCCATGTCGCCACATATGTTTTCTTTGAAGATGATCCTCTTTTGTTAAAACGAGGATAATCTCATTTGGTGCCTCATCTCCTTGCATTCAAGACTCTTTTGGGGGTCCTCCATCTTCTTCTTCAATTTATGTTTGTATTTTTCCATTTCGCTATTCATGAACCAAGTGAACTTCTAGAAGAGATGAATCATCTCTTCATCTTCACTTTCCTTCTCACTTAATTCTTCATGTTGGCATGTAGAGGGTGGAAGAGCAATGACATTCACATCAATTGTTGAGTTGTGTGGGGCTCGATTCGTTCAACCGATGTGGCTCACCAAGTGGTGGAGAGGTGGAATTTTGGGTGGAAGGGTTGTGGAAGCTAAAATGAAATTGACACAATGATTATAGAGTGGTTCAACCTTCTAACCAAGGTCTACATCCACTACCTTAGCCCCCCACTAAGGATTTCCAATCAATCCATTATTGATTCATCCCCTTTTCTAGGCTTAGGAGGTAACCCTTATACACAATCAAGCTTTCTACTCAAAGCCTTGATTGAAACCCTCTCTTACAAAGAGATAAACAAAACAAACACAAATCCCTCTAAAAGGTGTTTGTTTGCACAATTAAAGCACTCGCCCAAAACCTAAAACACTTGAGCAAATTTGACAATTTTGGCTCACTAGTGTTTGTCTATACAATAAATGACAATTTAAGCTCTAAGACAATCTTTGATCATTTGTTGTTTTACAATATAAGCATTAGCCTTTGCTTGATGCTTGGAGGTCTCTTTTATACTCCCAATTGAGTTTGTAGTCGTTACTAGCCATTGGGATCAAATTAGAGCCGTTGAGGACTTTCATTCCCACCATAAATGCAGTTCTGCAGCTCCCCGTTTCGAAACGCTCGAACCTGTTTCGAAACGCTCTTTAAGTAGAAAGAGTCGTTGTAGTCTGTCAGGGCACCCGTTTTGGAACGCTCCTGGCCATTTCGGAACTCGTATCGAAACACTCTCGACCCGTATCGAAACGCCATGCATTTAAATGTTAGTTGGGAAAATAGCCATTGGGGTTTATGACCGTTGTGGTCAATGCCACGTAGGCGTATCGAAACGGCATAGCCCGTTTCGAAACGCTGGGCAAAATCCTTATCCAGGGAAAGCCCATTTCGATACTTGTATCGAAACGTTTTTGCTACTGGAATCCCCCGTATCGAAACGTTTTAGGTACTTTTTAAATCAGTCCAAAACATTTTTCAATTATTATATCAAAACATTAGTTCTACAATCTCCCCTTTTTGATATAATAAAACTCACTTGATAAATTGTTTGGGATTCTCCCCCTTTAACTTTAAAAATATGAATAAGAGATCAAAGATATGAAATCAAATAAAGCTCCCCCTTATTCATTTGAAAATTCAATTTTTCAAACCATTTCTCCCCTTTTTGTTATATCAAAAAGAATTTAAAACATTAAGTTCAAAATAACAATAGAGGTAAAAATTGACAAAAATAAGAATTTGGTTTTAAAATGGCTCTCCCTTACTCAAAGCATCAATAATATGTTAGTCCAACATTTATGATCATCCAGTTGAATAAAATAAATGCAAAAACAACTAGATTTTTACCAACACTTGAACCCAAAGGGAGGATGTGAAGCCTTCCTTCTTCAAGTGTTCTTTCTTGTGTGCATGGAGCTCCCCCTCAATGTTTGACTTGTTGAACATCTCCATCACACCTTGCAAAAGACAATCAAGTAATTTTTTGTATCCAAATTGCTTTGGATCCATGAACATTAGTAGCACATAGTTTAGCCCCCTTTGGAATCCATTTTTCAATGTCATCCTTTTTAATTGAAGTGGTTAGTCCTTTTGGGACCCAAACACTTCTAAAACATTTTCCTTTTACAAATCTAGGGGTACTAGATTGTCTAACATAGAAATTTGATTATCCAAAATTATTTTTCTTTTCAAGCTCTTTAGAAATCAAATCCTTTTCTTCTTGAACTTTTTGAAGCAAATTTTGTAAATCAAAACATTTTAATTCAAACTCTTTAAGTTTTGCTTCAAGTTCAAGTTTTGTTTTAGAAATCAAATCATTTTGAATTTTCAACTTTGAAATCAATTTATTGTTTTTCAAAATGTGATTTTTAAACTCTAAAACCAAATCATCATAGGCATCTTGTAATTTATCAAAAGAATAAGAACATGAAGTAGATGAATTAGAAGTTACCCTTGAATCTTCTTCGATGGCCATAAGGCAAAGGTTGGCTTGTTCATCGTCGGTGGAGTCCTCATCACTCCAAGTAGCCACATGTGCCTTCTTCTTATGGCTTGAAGTGCTTGCCCTCTCCTTTCTTTTGGGTTCTCGTTCAAGCTCTCTCAATTTTTTCTTCATGAACGGGGCACACTTCTTGAAGAGATGAACTATCTCTTCATCTTCATCCTCCTCTTCACTTGAGTACACATGATGACAAGTGGAGGATTTGAGAGCCATGGCACTTGCATTGATGCCAAGCCCTTTAATTTTCTTCTCTCCCATAGCTCTAATTTCTTCCCTCTTCTTCTCATCTTCTTTATTCTTCTTCATGATTTGATGAGTAAGGAGTGACCCCATGAGTTCATCAAGCTTCAAGGTCTTCAAATTCTTGGCCTCAATGATGGCGGTCCTCTTTGAGTCCCAAGACTCGGGAAGTGAGTAGATGAGCTTTCGGACAAGTTTTTCCTCCGGAATGGCTTCTCCATACCCCTTGAGACCATTTGTGATTGTGGAGAACCTATCAAACATCTTCTCGATGTTTTCTTCCGGATCCATCTTGAAGTTCTCATACTCTAAGGTTAGGAGCCCAATCTTGGTCTCCTTGACTTCATCGGTTCCCTCGTATGTGACTTCAAGCTTGTCCCATACCTCCTTGGCACTCTTACAAGAAGACATCTTCTCATAGATATATGGGCCAAAAGCACAAAACAAGATGTGCAAGGCTTTGCAATTAAGCTCCATCTTCTTGCGATCGTCGGCACTCCACTCCGCTTTACTTCTTTGGGGCACGAACGGACCATCTTCAACTATATCCCATAGCTTGTAATCTCTTAATTTGATGAAGAACTTCATCTTTGTCTTCCAATGGGCATAGTGGGTTCCATCAAAGAAAGGCGGTTTGTCGATTGATTGTGCCATTTGAGCCGATTGATGAAATAGTGATCAAGCTAGCCGGATCTTCTCAATAGGATGTGAATCCCCTTCGATTGAGCCAAGCACTGATACCAATTGTTGAGTTGTGTGGGGCTCGATTCGTTCAACCGATGTGGCTCACCAAGTGGTGGAGAGGTGGAATTTTGGGTGGAAGGGTTGTGGAAGCTAAAATGAAATTGACACAATGATTATAGAGTGGTTCAACCTTCTAACCAAGGTCTACATCCACTACCTTAGCCCCCCCACTAAGGATTTCCAATCAATCCATTATTGATTCATCCCCTTTTCTAGGCTTAGGAGGTAACCCTTATACACAATCAAGCTTTCTACTCAAAGCCTTGATTGAAACCCTCTCTTACAAAGAGATAAACAAAACAAACACAAATCCCTCTAAAAGGTGTTTGTTTGCACAATTAAAGCACTCGCCCAAAACCTAAAACACTTGAGCAAATTTGACAATTTTGGCTCACTAGTGTTTGTCTATACAATAAATGACAATTTAAGCTTTAAGACAATCTTTGATCATTTGTTGTTTTACAATATAAGCATTAGCCTTTGCTTGATGCTTGGAGGTCCTTTTTATACTCCCAATTGAGTTTGTAGCCGTTACTAGCCGTTGGGATCAAATTGGAGCCGTTGAGGACTTTAATTCCCACCATAAATGCAGTTCTGCAGCTCCCCGTTTCGAAATGCTCGAACCCGTTTTTGAAACGCTCTTTAAGTAGAAAGAGTCGTTGCAGTCTGTCAGGGAACCCGTTTCGAAACGCTCCTGGTCGTTTCGGAACTCGTATCGAAACACCCTTGACCCGTATCGAAACGCCCTGCATTTAAATGTTAGTTGGGAAAATAGTCGTTGGGGTTTATGACCGTTGTGGTCAATGCCACGTAGGCGTATCGAAACGGCATAGCCCGTTTCGAAACACTGGGCAAAATCCTTATCTAGGTAAAGCCCGTTTCGATAATTGTATCGAAACATTTTTGCTACTAGAATCCCCCGTATCGAAACGCCCTAAGGTGTTTCGAAACGCCTTGACAGTTTTGTGAAGTTTGGCTTTGAAAAAAATGTAAAACTTTTTTTAAAAACTTCCCTAAACATAATTTCAAGTTGTTTGGACTTTGGAAATGTTTTAGGTACTTTTTAAATCAGTCCAAAATATTTTTCAATTATTATATCAAAACATTAGTTCTACATCAATGCCTTTCTATTTGATCTTCTTATCCTTCTCCCTCTTTAAGGGTAGAGACATCATCTCATGGGTGAGCAAAGATCCAACGAGCTCATCAAGTTTGAGCTCCTTCAAGTTCATTGCTTCTACAATGGCTCTCTTTTTGGACTCCCATGATTTGGAAAGTGAGTAAATCAACTTCTGAACGAGTTTGTCTTCCGAAATCTCCTCTCCAAGATCTTTGAGTTGATTGACGATTGTAGAGAATCGGTTGAACATCCTCTTGATGTCTTTATCCGGGTTCATCTTGAAGTTTTCATACTTGAGTGTTAGAGTCGATATCCTTCAACTGAATTGCTTGCCAAGTGTGGAGAAGATTGATTTTAGGTGTTTGTGGTGGAAGCAAAAGATAGACAAAATAGACAAAGGATTTATAGTTGTTCAAGCTTCTAACAAGCTCTACATCCACTACCTTAGCTCCCACTAAGGATTTCAACAAATTACAAATTAGATTCATTCACCAAGTCTAGTAACCAAAGCTCACAAACCGAGCTTTGGGATCACTCTTAAACAAGAGAAAACTTACCAAACTAGAAATCTCTCTCAAAGGTATGTGTTTGCACTAATTAAGCATTCACCCAATCCTAAAACACTTGAGCAAATATAACAATTTAAGCTCACAAGTGTTGTCTATACAAAGAGTGGGAAATTAAGCTCTAAGACAAATTTGACATCATAATGTTGTTGACAATTGAAGCATTGGTCTTCTATAAATGCTTGAAGGTCTCTTTTATACTCTCAATTGAGTTCCTAGCCGTTGGAGACTGTTGGGATTGAATTGGAGCCATTGGAGCCTTTATTTCCCATGATAAATGTAGTTCTGGAGCTATTTGTATCGATACTCAAGTAGTTGTATCGGTACGCTCTTCTTCAGAACTATCCGTTGGAGTCTTTCCAACTGATGCGTATCGATATGCTTATAGGCGTATCAGTACGGCCTGCAATTCAAATGACCGTTGGGAAACTAGCTATTGGGGATAGTTAAAACCGTATCGGTATGCTACAAATCGTACCAACACGACACTACTCCATATTGATACTAATAAGCCGTATCGGTACGAGTTTTGGCTACTAGAATTTTTATGTAGCTTGAAACCCTAAAGTGTATCGATACGATGTATACCGTATCGGTACGGTTACTTGAAAAACTCAGGTTTGGCTACTTAAAAGACATTTTAAAACATTCCAAAGCCTTATAAAATCCATCAAACATATTTTGAAGTTGTTTGGACTTATAAACATTTTGAATTTTTTTCAATTTAGTTCAAAACAATTTTTCTATTACTATATCAAAACAAACATCTCAACAATCTCTCCCTTTTTTGATATAATAAAACCAACTTGAAAATTGGTTGTAATTCTCCCCCTTAGTATTTAAAAATTTGAATAAGAGGCTTTAAAATTGAAATGTAGTTAAAGTTCTCCTGTATTCACTTGAAAAATCAATTTTTCAAACCATTTCTCCCCCTTTTTGTTATATCAAAAAGAATGTAAATGACTTTAAGCTCAAAATAACAATAGAGGTTTAAAAGATTTTGACAAAAATAAGAGTTTTGGTTTTAAAATGGCCCCCCTTACTCAAAGCATCACCAAATGGTTAGAGAACAATTATTATAAACTAGTTAAATTAAAATAAACAAAATTTAACTAATTTTTACCACACTTGAACCAAAGGTAGGATGTGAAGCATTCTTTCTTCAAGTGATCTTCTTTGTGTTTATGGAGCTCCCCCTCAATGTCGTACTTTATTGACCAATCTCCATCACACCTAAAACAAGACAATCAAGTAATTTTTTGTATCCAAATTGCTTTGGATCCATAGGCATTAGTAGCACATAATTTAGTTCCCTTAGGAATCCATTTTTCAATTTTATCCTTTTTAGTTGAAGTAATTAATTTTTTTGGGACCCAAATACTTCTAAAAGATTTACCATTTAAAAATCTAAGGGCACTAGATTGTCTTTGATAAAAAAAATTAACAAAATTAGATTTTGAGCATTCTCCAATTTCACATGTTTGAGCATTTTTGTAAAACAAATTCTTTTTGAGGTCATCAATTTCCATTTTATGGTCCTCTTGAACTTTTTGAAGCAAGTTTTGTAAATCAAGGTTCTTTTTCTCAAAGGCTTCAAACATTGCTTCAAGTTCAAGGTTTGTTTTGGAAAGCAATTAATTTTCAATTTTTAACTTTAAAAGCAACTTTTTGTTTTTAGAAAATGAAGCCTTGAATTCCAAAAGCAAATATCAAATGTATATGAATTTGAAGAAGATGAGTTAGAAGTTACCTCACCCTCTTGGAGGGTCATCAAACATATGTGGGCTACCTCATCATCGGTGGACTCATCATCACTCCAAGTCGCCACAAATGCTTGCTTTGAAGATGATGCCTTTTTGTTGAAGTGAGCGAATCGTATTTGGTGTGCCTCGTCTCCTTACATTGATGATTCTTTTGGGAATCATTCACCTTCTTCTTCGATTCATACTTAGATTTCTCAATTTCGCTCTTCATGAACCGGGTGAACTTTTTGAAGAGATGAACCATCTCTTTATCTTCACTTTCCTCCTCACTAGATTCTTCGTGTTGGCATGAGGAGGATGGAAGATCAATGACATTCATATCAATGCCTTTCTCTTTGATCTTCTTCTCTTTCTCCCTCTTCAAGGGTGTAGACATCATTTCATGGGTAAGAAGGGACCCAATTAGATCATCAAGTTCGAGCTCCTTTAGGTTCTGGACTTTGATGATAGTCGTCATCTTGCCCTCTCATGATTCGAGAAGTGAATAAATCAACTTCCGAATGAGCTTGTCTTTCGAAATCTCCGCTCCAAATCCTTTGAGTTTATTGACGATTGTGGAGAAACGATCGAACATCCTCTTGATGTCTTCATCCGAGTTCATCTTTAAGTTCTTATACTCATAGTTGAAAAGACCAAACTTGGTATCCTTTACTTCGTTTGTTGCCTCGTATGTAGCTTCAAGCTTGTCCCATACTTCCTTGGCACTTTTACAAGAAGATGTCTTTGCATAAACATCCGGGCCAAAAGAACAAAAGAGAATGTGCAACGCCTTGCAATTAAGATCTATCATCTTCTTATCGTTAGCATTCCAATCTTTCTTCCTTCTTTGAGGCACGAACGGTCCATCTTCAACAAGGTCCAAAAGATGATAATCCTTTGCCTTGGTAAAGTACGCCATCTTATTCTTCCAATAGGCATAATGTTCACCGTTGAAGAATGGTGGATTGTCGATGGATTGTGTCATGTACACCGATTGATTGTTTGTTGATAGAGCTAGCCAGGATCGCCTCAGTAGGATGTTAATCCTCTCGATTGAGCCTCTCTCTGATACCAATTTTTAGGCTCAATAATCACTCAACCGCTGCTTGCCAAGTTGTGGAGAAGTTTGTGTTTTTGGTGGAAGCAAAAAGATATACAAAAGACACAAGGATTTATAGTGGTTCGGCCTTCTAACAAGCACCTACATCCACTACCTTAGCTCCCATTGAGGATTTCAAACAATTCACTAAGAATTCTTCCTCTTTTCTTCGCTAAGGAGGCAACCAATTACAACCATGACTCACTCATCAAGTCTAGCAACCAAAGCTCACAAACTGAGCTTTGTGATCACTCTCAAACAAGAGAAAACTTAGCAAACTAGAAATTCCTCTCAAAGGTATGTTTTTGCACTAATTAAGCATTCACTCAATCCTAAAACACTTGAGCAAATATAACAATGTAAGGTCACAAGTGTTGTCTATACAAAGAGTAGGAAATTAAGCTCTAATACAAATTTGACATCATAATGTTGTTGACAATTGAAGCATTGGTCTTCTATAGAAGCTTAGAGGTCCTTTTTATACTCCCAATTGAGTTTCTAGCCGTTGGAGACCGTTGGGATTGAATTAGAGTCGTTGGAGCCTTTATTTCCCGCAATAAATACAGTACTGAAGTGTATCGGGTAGCCGTATCGGTACGTCCTTCTTCAAAACTAGTTGTTAGAGTCTTTCCAGCTGATGTGTATTGATACGCTTATAGGCGTATCGATACAGCCTGCAATTCAAATGACCACTGGGAAACTAGCCGTTGAGGGTAGTTAAACTGTATCGGTATGCTACAAAGCGTATCTGTACGACACTACTCTGTATCGATACGAACAAGCTATATAGTTACGGGTTTTGGCTACTGGAATTTTCTTGCAGCTTGAAACTCTAAAGTATATCGATACGGTGTATACCGTATCAGTACGGTTACTTGAAAAACTCAGGTTTGGCTTCTTTAATGACATTTTAAAACATTCCAAAGCCTTATAAAATCTATTAAAGATATTTTCAAGTTGTTTGGACTTATAAACATTTTGAAATTTTTTCAATTTAGTCCAAAACAATTTTTATATTATTATATCAAAACAAACATCTTAACGTCGAGGTTAAGAAGACCGATATTGGTCTCATTTACTTCGTTGGTTCTTTCGTATGTGACTTCAAGCTTGTCCCTTACCTCATTGGCACTCTCATAAGAAAATATCATCTCATAGATATTGGGACTAAATCCACAAAGGAGAATGTGCAAAGCCTTGCAATTTAGCTTTATCTTCTTGCGACCATCCACATTCCATTTCGCCTTGCATCTTTGTGGTACGTATGGATCTCTTCAAAAACATCCCAAAGCTTGTAATCTTTGGCCTTGATAAAGAACATCATTCTAGTCTTCCAATGTGCATAGTTGGTCCCGTCAAAGAAAGGTTGCTTATCAATGGATTGCGCCATTTCACCGGTTGATTGTATTGTTGTCAAGCTTTTAGATCGTCTTAATAGGGGGTTAAACCTTCTCAACTGAGCCTCGCTCTGATACCAATTATTAAGATCGATATGCTTCAACCGAATTGTTTGCCAAGTGTGGAGAAGATTAATTTTTGGGTGTTTGTGGTGGAAGCAAAAGATAGGCAAAATAGACAAAGAATTTATAGTGGTTTAAGCTTCTAAAAAGCTCTACATTCACTACCTTTGCTCCCAATAAGGATTTCAATCAATTCACTAAGAATTCTTCTCATTTTCTTAGCTTAGGATGCAACCAATTACAACTTAGACTCACTCACCAAGTCTAGCAACCAAAGCTCACAAACTGAGCTTTGGGATCACTCTCAAACAAGAGAAAACTTAGCAAACTAGAAATCTCTCTAAAAGGTATGTGTTTGCACTAATTAAGCACTCATTCAATCCTAAAACACTTAAGCAAATATAACAAATTAAGCTCACAAGTGTTGTCTATATAAAGAGTAGAAAATTAAGCTCTAAGACAAATTTGATATCATAATAATGTTGACAATTGAAGCGTTAGTCTTCTAAAGATGCTTGGAGGTCTCTTTTATACTCCCAATAGAGTTCCTAGCCGTTGGAGACCGTTGAGATTGAATTGGAGCCGTTGGAGCCTTTATTTCCCGCAATAAATGTACTTCTAGAGCTGTTCGTGTCGATACTCGGGTGGCCGTATCGGTACACCATTCTTCAGAACTAGCCGTTGGAGTCTTTCCAGCTGATGTGTATCGATACGCTTATAGGCGTGTCGGTACAACATGCAATTCAAATAGTCGTTGGGAAAATGACCGTTGGGAGCAGTTAGGCGTATTGGTACTTGATACAACCATATCGGTACGGGATACTAGCCGTTGGGGGTTTGTAAAACAACCGTATCGAAACGCCACGTAGCGTACCGATACACGTCCTTTCCGTATCGGTACGACCAAGTCATATCGTTACGGTTTTTGGCTACTGGAATTTTCCTGTAGATGAAACCCTAAAGCGTATCGATACGGGGATACCGTATCGGTACGATGGTTTGAAAAACAAAGGTTTGGCTTCTTTAAAGACATTTTAAATCATTCCAAAACCTTGTAAAATTCATCAAACATATTTTCAAGTTGTTTAGACTTATTAACATTTTGAAACATTTTCAATTTAGTTCAAAATAATTTTTCTATTATTATATCAAAGCAAACATCTCAACCGTTAGGGTTTAGTGTTAATGTTTATGTTTTAGGGTAATATGGGGATTTAGGTTTTAACCTACAAACCATAAATTTTAACCATAACCCTAAAATTCTACCAACAACCCCTAAATTCAAAACTACTAAACTTAAACCCCTAAACAAGGTCTCTAAACCCTAAAGCTGAGACGCTTGTGTAAACAAAGTTTCCACAAGCGCTTGTGCATGAAATAATTACCCATAT
Organism: Hibiscus tridactylites; assembly: GCA_958450335.1. NCBI lineage: Eukaryota > Viridiplantae > Streptophyta > Magnoliopsida > Malvales > Malvaceae > Hibiscus > Hibiscus tridactylites. Next base: position 14,821,250 of record OY288276.1, on the reverse strand, counting down.
ATTAAGGATTAATATCCTATACACTGGCGGTGGAAACTGAAAGTTTCCACAAGCGCCTTAGTTTTAGGGTATATGGTGTTAGTTTAGGGTATAGGGTTTAGGGGTTTAGGTGTAGGGGCTTAAAATTTAGGGATAGTTGTTTCAATTTAAAGTTTAGGGTTATATTTTAGGGTTTATAGGTTAGGGTTTAGTTTTTAGTGTAATATAGTGAGGATTTAGGTTTTAACATATAAACCCTAAATTATAACCCTAAACTTTAAATTGAAACAACTATCCCTAAATTCTAAGCCCCTACACCTAAACCCCTAAACCCTATACCCTAAACTAACACTCTATACCCTAAAACTAAGGCGCTTGTGGAAACTTTCAGTTTCCACCGCCTGTGTATAGGATATTTATCCATATATTAATAGGATTATATTTGATGCATTGTCAGTGTAAAAAAAGTTTACACAAACATGCCTATTTTCATGTCTAAATTTAAAATTCTAACCTTAAAACCCTAAAAATCTAACCACGAAGCTTAAATTCTAAACCCTAAATTCTAACCATGAATCCTAAAATCTAAACCCCTAACCTTTAAACCTTTAACTAAAACCCTAAACCCCTAAATAACTATACTTGTGAAAACTTTATTTTCTACTGTCAATGTATAGGATAATAATCCATATTAATATACATGTATATATTAAGTTTTGTTGTCATAGTTTAGATATTAAAGAGCGATTTACCCATTAACAGAACGTATAGCTTACTGAAAAAGAATGGACACCCTTTTTCTGATTATCATAAAACAATGCACTAATATGAGTAGTGATAGAATGTTAAATTGGGTTTTTTTTTCCCTTTATTCTTTCCTTTTTTTTTTAGCATGTTGGATGTCGTGCTTGTTCGTTAACTCGGTGCAATGAAATGTAACAGTGAGAAATATAAGATGATAAGTGAGATAACCATTTAATCAAACTAATTGTTAGCTAACATAAAATTAATTAAGTTTGCTACATATGTTTGATCCAATAATTCTTACAAATTAAATTCTGGTACTATTTTTTTTTCCTTTCAGACACTATTAGTGGAGGATTTAAGCGAAGTGAAGGAGCTCCTGGATCACTTGCAAAGAGATTTTATCGTCATTAAATTGGTAAAAATAGAAGCAAGAGTGAAAGCTAGAAAAATGCTAAAAAGAAGGCCCCAGAAATGCTTCTCAATCCGATTTGTTTGGCAGTAACATCTCTTTACAAGTTGTCTGAGATTTACCTCAATAGAGATTATTTTTATTTAATCATCGGATTCGACTCATTAATCAATTAATTTATTTTAAGTTTTATAAAAAAATTTGTATAGAACATCTCTCTCAACCTAATTTTCTCTATTTACAACATAAAATTTCAAGTGGAGTCCGAACTTTAAAAAATCTCAATAGATGTTAAGATTGGTTTCAAAATGTTAATTTTCTTTCTTTGAACTCATTTTTTGTTTGAATATCCGCCTAAGTTTTTTTACAAATATCACATATAATTTGTGGGTTTGGAGGGATAGCCCAATCTTTCAAGGTACGCACGAACCATAATTTGAGGCAATGCTGGTAAAGTCAGAATTGTGGAAGCCCAACGAATTTTCTAAACTTCAAACTGCCCTTTGCAGCTTGGCAATGTCTGTTCTTGTACATAAATTATATAATGAGTCTATTTACCACATGAGTTATGGTTCAATCAATAAATTTTATCTAATTTATCACTTTTTGATCATATCATTAATTCAATTACATAATAGCTTTTAAAAAAATTATTTTTCAAATGACAGGTAAAAAATAGTAAAATTTCATTAGTTAAAAAAATAATGAGAAAAAATAATAAAAATAGTAAAAATTCATTATTTTTCAAATGACATGTAAAAAATAGTAAAAATTCATTAGTGAACAGAATGGTTTTTATTGGTTAAGATTTAGGATCATAGTAAACATGATAAATCATACCCATAATATAATTTTTTGTTCTTTAGAGGAATTATTGAGTTGGTAATGGTATGCACGTGAAAATTGTTGTTATTTGATTTGGGAGCAATGGGTTCAACCTTATGAAGTTTATGACCCAGGAGTCCAGAACCGAACCTTCTACACAGTACAGACCCTAATAAATTACACACACAAAAAAGCAAAATATATATAAAAAATGAAGCAATTTGTTGTCGGCAGCCCCTTGCACAGGAAGCAACCCATCTGCTGCTCAAAGCTACAATGTAAAAATCCACTCAAACGTAACGACAAACAAACTATGGAATCCTATACAATTGTTTTGTTACCGCATCATATCATCATCATTTAATATTATTCACAATTAACAAATTAGATGAAATCATTTTATTTTTTTAACAAAAAAAACTTATAGTAAGCCAAATCCCATGTGGCTTGGCTTCCCCATCATCACAAATAGTTAAAATCCAATTTGTCAAGAAAATCATCATTGGAACATGTTACCCCCAAAAGAGAAAAAAAACTTGGTTGTATTTATTTTTATGAAGCGTTAGTTGGAATTTACAATGATGGAAATTCAATTACATTACATATCCTTCTTAACGGTCTAGAGCTCTATTACACGACTTTATGGCTTTATAAAGTCAAAACCAAGATAGATTATATGGAAGCGGTTGAATCGGAATATTCAATTAAAATATAAATAAATAATTAGATTAGTAAAAAATTAGTAACTTTTAAAATTGATTAAATAGAGTTTTCTAATTGTGCAATCTTTTCTTTTCCTTTAATTTCCCTTTATTCCCTTTTGTTTGTTTTTTGCGGACAAATGAATAAAAGCTCCTTTATTTCTTTTGGGTCTACATGTAATATCTTGTTTTATAAGCATCCTATAAAGTATTGCTGTCATATGGAAAAAGAAAATCTAAGGAATAGGGATGGAAATTGGAATCCCCAAACTTCAATGCTTCTTCATCTCAGATACCTTCCACAAACCTATTCGCTATTCCCTATGTGTTTGTTGCTCTTATTTATCTCTGCACCGACATTTTAAACAAGTAATTAATGTAACTAATGGGATTAGTCCAAGTGCAAACTAGCTTTGTATAACTTAAGCAAGGTATCGAGTTTGAAACGTTGTATATGTAGATAATCCTCATTAGGAAACCAGAAGTGCAACAACAAAAAATGAACGTAAAGACTAAATTAAAAGGCTTAAGTGAAAAAATGTTTAAATTATATAATTTTTTTTGTTTTAGTTGTTTAATTTTTTGTTACAATAGATATCTAACGTTTTATTCTGTTATATTTTAGGTGTCTAATATTTTATTATTTTAATATTTTAAGGTTGATAATTGATATGTTATAAAATTCACCATCCAATAATTGCTTGACACATGGTTGAATTTTTGTTTTATTTTTATTTATTTGAAACTAAAAACCAAATTTATGAAGAAGGAAAAAAAAACTTAAAACTCTCATTTTTCCCAAAATAATCACAAATATCCAAATCCTATATATCATTGAGCACTATATTTTTGTGGTCGTCGCAAAAATAAATATCTTCCTCTCATCGCAAGAGCCACAAAGCTCAGTTATTGTTCGTTGCATTCATCATTTGTAGATTTCACGTTTTACATTTAATTAACATTTTATTCGTTGATTTGTGACGATGGAAAAGTAGGATAATCAATAGTAGAGTCTGGCAACAAAAATAGTGAGCCGGGTTAATTTAGCAATGAGAGAAGCAAAATTTAAAGATTTAAGAATTTGGGGTTTATAAAAAATAGATTTTTTAGTACTTTTAAAAAATATATTTTTTATATATTTTTTTAAAATAAAAGAAATAAAAAGTTAGGTCATGTATCATGTATTCATTGAATGACGATTTTTTTAAACTATAATTAATGGGTAAAGTTAAAATATAATAAAATGAAACGCTACCTAAAAAAATATAATTTAAACAATTTTCAATTAAGCCAATTAAAAATAGAATTAATTCCAAGCTATGAACGAATTTTGTTTCATGTTTTGGCAGATGAAATAATCTTTTATTCGACGAGGTTCAATTTTTTTATTGTTCAATCACATCCCTACAAACGTCTAGTCTCCATATTCACATTACAGGTTTCTCGCTAGATTAAACAAATATCTATTATTTTTATATATATTATAAGAATACGAGAGTACTTTTTTTTATCGTATTAAAAAAATACTTTTTGATAAAAAGATATAAAATTATTTAAATGAAATTTTATATATTTTTATTGTTATTATGAGCTTGCAAGATGAGACGTTAAAAATTAAAAAAAAAAACATATATCAAAGGTTAAAATTCTGACGACATTAAATTTTTTAAGAAAATATAGTTTAAATTCAAACGTTAATAATAGAGCAGACCAAATTAGAAGTGCCTTGTAAAATCTTTATAATATTAAATTGAAATTCATTAACTTATAAATAAGATTATAATAAAAACAGAAATTCATAATATTAAAAATTTTTATTTAAACAAACAAGTGTTTGGTGTATTGGTAAGATACATTGCACTCCTAAGGAGAGGGCATAAGTTCAAACTTTAAAAAAGACATTGTTAAAAGAGGTAATCTCGCACATCAAACATAAACAGTAAATCGAACGTACATATTAAAAAAATCTATTTAACCAATGTTAAAAATGTTAGCTTATAAAGAACCGGTTCAAATGTCAGCTTTTGACACTGGTTTTTGGCTTTTTCACACAATTCACGATAATATATATAATCTTCAATTTTGTCTCCTCGATTCAACTATTTAGGCTATCAATTCTTTAGTCAATCGGTTCAGCTGGTCAGTTTAGTCTAATTTTAACAATCATGTGTTATTTTGCGTATACGGTATATATATTTTAATGACATTTATTACGATTTTAGAAGTGTTTGTGAAATTAAACATACTAACAGTATATTAAATAACTATTTATATATAGTAGTGTAAACTTTTTTTATATAAACTTTTATGTGATAACATGTCTGTGTAAAGAAATCTGATCCAAACAATCCGAAATATCAGAAAATTTATTTTTTAATATAAATACATTAATTTTATTAAAAGATGAAAAATTCAAAATATAATTAGAATTTATAATTCAGACAAATAAACTTAAACTGGACATATTTCTAAAAGCGCAAAAATTAGGATCTCTAAATCATTGACAAAATCATACAAAGAAAAGGTAAAACTCTAACTCAAAGACTTAAAATAAAATAGATACAAACATCACACTTGTTCGATGATGAAAGGTAAAAAAAACTAACAACAAACGACATTAAAAAAATACATATTACAATAATAAGACGCGTTGACAACACGATCATTACCACAACTGTAACCCCATCGTCCCGGTCTGGACGACTGACCGGTCCGAGTAGGCTACACGGGGAAAACCAAAATGAAAACCCGTTAGGGTCCCACTTCGGTTAGCAACCCTGGGAAAAACTTTTTATTTTATCTTGTCTAGAGGCATACATACATCCTATACGTGACACGACAGCGGAAAGACAACAAGGGGTGAGAACAGCCAAGCAAGCTAATGAAAAAGAGCCCATTTTTATTTATTAAGCAGGCTGTATCGATACACTAAGAGAGGGTATAGATACGCCTTGACTAAGTCAACAGCCTAAGGTCAAACCAGCGAGACCGTATCGGTACACAAGTTGACCGTACTGATACGCCCTGACTGGTCAACTTCTCACGGTCAACGATACAATACCGTACCGATACGCCCTAGACTCGTACCGATACGCCAAAATCTCGTTAACATCTTAGATTTCCAGTGAGGCTTTGGTGTATCGATACGCCCACGCGTATCGGTACACTATGCTTAAACTGAGCCCTTAAGAGCATGACCGTATCGATACGGCCCTTAGGCGTATCGGTACGCCCTGCACTGCAACTCTCAAAAACTCATATAAGGACTCCAAACTACAACTCTAGATGCAAATTTAAACTCGCCTAGGCGCAAACAAACATGCATACGACATTCACAACCATGATTCAACAAACAAGACATTTGATACGGACAAGGGTCATGCATTCAAGGGATCCAAGCAATATTCAAAAGGAAGCATACATATCATTAATAAGGGTTCATGCTTTAAACATCCAAACAAGGCATCCATAGGTCAAGTTCATAGACACTTAAACATGAACAATTGAGCACAAAATGGACATGGTCCTCAATCCACGAAACTAAGACATAACACATCAACAATCTAGCATGCTTACTAAACACAAAACATCTAAGGAGTTTGGCACCACTCCTACAAGTCTATTCCCCATCGTCTAGGTATTATTACAAACACGTAAATCATACTTGAGCTAACTTGAGAACTCCAAAAGCTCCTCCCTTGCCCACTTGCCTCCCGAACTCTAACGATCTGCATGTTGGAAACAAAAGAGAGCGTAAGCTAACTAGCTTAGTGAGAGAAGCTCTACAATTCAACAAGCATGCAGTTTTCAAAACACTTTTCATAAATGGAAATAAATCAATGGATGCACGAATGACCTTCTCAACAAACTACATATGGTTTGCACATGCACAACCAACATACACACACGGTGGGACTACACATCACCGTTTCGACTAGTAGTTTTCCAATGGGATTACACATCAAAGTACTATCCTACTAGTCACTATCGGTGGGACTACACATCATCGTAGTTAAGACAACCATCACGTGAGGCTCGACTTCAACACGACTACACATTAACAACTGTATAAAACAACTCACGATGCACATGATAATCACAACACATAGCCATTCATCCACTCATAACAAAACATAGGAGTAGTAACTTACACTCGGGTTTAGGTGAACCATTTAGGTCCCACCCAAACCCCCAAGAGTTCCATTTCGAGCACAAATCAAAGGTTAACAATTCTACTCACCGTTGCTACCCAAGAGAAGACCGAAACTAAGCTCAAAACTCCAAAATCTCCGAATTCGTCCCTGAAGCTTCACCAACCAAATTCCTTGCTTCTAATCATCCCAACACAATCAAAACAACCTCAAATCAGTCCACAATTCAATGTAGTCAACCCGGATCACAAACCAAGCACCAAACACATGATTTCAACTAAAAATAAAACCCAAATTCCTCATTCCCGAGCAGCCCCTAAGCACACCCTAAATCCAATGATTCCAACACTTAAATTACTCCCAATAGCCTCTAAAACAACCCTTACATATAGTCTAACCATCAGCCATCACATTTCCACATAAAACACCCATAAAACCCAACTCAAAACCCTTCCAAAAACCCCTCAAAATCCAAATTTGGGAATATATATAAAACTCTTTAAAAATCACATATATTGGACCCCATGGATAGCAAACAACTCACACATCAATAAAAAATCAAAATCTTTAGCTAAAATCCATAAAGATAGCATTTTTAAATCAATAACCCCAAAAACTCAATTTCCAAAATCATGGACAAAAATGAAAACTAAGGGTATTTACTTGAAGAGAATGACGAGGACAGGTCAAAAACGAGTTTACCTTCGAAAGATCTTCAAAAATGAGCTTGCTATGAGATGAAATAGTAACTTTGATGGAAGATGGGTTTTGACGTTGGAAAGAATAGAAGAGGGGAGAAGATGAAGATGAATAGGAGAGAGTTTGACAAAAGAGAGTGTTTAATTTTAAAAGTTCCCATTAATTACCACTTTGCCATTAATGAATGGCTATCACCAAAAATCCTAATATCCATGAGATTTGAGTTCTAATTAAATTTCAAAATTGATCCAAAATATAAATTAAATTTTTAAGACAAAAAGGGAAACCTGAAACATTATTTTAATATTATTTTCACCCGACCCCCAAACCCGGGTGTTACAAATCTCCCCCACTTAAGGAATTTCGTCCCCGAAATTACCTGACGGAAAGAAGTACGGAAACTGCTCAAGCATATCAGCTTTCCTTTCCCACGTGACCTCTTCCACCCCCTATGTCTCCATAACACCTTGACTAACTCTATGGTTTTGCCACGCAACACCTTGCTATCAGAAGCAAGTATCTTGATTGGTTCCTCGTCGTAAGACAAGTCCGGATTAAACTCTATTTCCTCAACTGGCATAATATGGGTCAGATCCGATCTATACCTCCTAAGCATCGACACATGAAAGACATCATGAATCTTCTTAGTTCAGTCGGGAGCCTCAATTTATACGCAACGGGACCAATTCTCTCAACTATCTCATAAGGTCCGATGAATCTTGGGCTTAACTTGCCCTTCCTCCCAAACCTCATCACCTTCTTCCAAGGTGAAACTTTCAAAAACATTTTATCTCCAACAGAATACTCTACCTCTTTCCTCTTTAAGTCGGTATAAGACTTCTGTCGATCTGAAGCTGCTTTCAAACGGTCACATATCAATTTTACCTTATCTATATTGCCCTTAAGAAACTCGGGCATCGGTACAAGCTTCTGTCCGGCCTCGACCCAACAAATCGGGGTTCTACACTTCCTACCATACAAGGCCTCATAAGGAGCCATTTGAATACTAGACTGGAAGCTGTTATTATACGCAAACTCCACTAATGGTAGGTGTTTCTCCCACGACCCCTGAAAATCAATGATACAACATCTCAACATATCTTCCAATACCTGAATCACTCTCTCCGACTGACCATCTGACTGCGGATGATACGAAGTGCTGAAGTTCAACTAAGTACCCAAGGCTCGATGCAAACTCTCCCAAAATCTAACCGTAAATCTTGGATCTCGGTCCGACACAATCGACTTCGGTACCCCATGTAGTCTCACTATCTCACAGATATACAGATCGGCCAACTTGTCTAAAGTATAGGTAGTATGAAGTGGACACACTTAGTGAATCTATCCACAATCACCCACACTGAATTCTTCTTCGAAGGAGTCAACGGTAGCTCTGACACAAAGTCCATGGTAATGTGTTCCCACTTCCATTCCGGAATCTTCAACGGCTGTAACAATCCTGAGGGGAAATGGTGCTCAGCCTTGACCCTCTGACAAACCATACACCTACTTACAAACTCTACCACGTCCTTTTTCAAACCAACCCAATATTACTTCTCTTTTAACCCTCGATACATCTTCGTGCTACCCGAATGCATAACAAAAGGACTATTATGAGCTTCATTCAAGATTGTATGCCTCAACTCAGCATCCTCCGGAACCACTATCCTATCCTTGTAACATAGGATCCCATTCTCACCAAAACAATACTCGGTAGGCCTATCTTCGGCTATGTCTTGCACGTGAGGTGCCAAAAACTCATCTCGCAACTGTTTCTCTCAGATTAACTGAACTAACGAAGGCTTAGCCTGAAGCTCGGCTATCAAACCACCATCCTTAGACACACTCAACCTCGCAAACATAGCTCGCAACTAACCGACCACTTTTCTACTCAAGGCATTGGCCACTACGTTTGCCTTACCCGGAAGGTACTCTATGGTGAGGTCATAATCCTTAAGAAGCTCTAACCACCTACTTTGTCTGAGGTTCAACTCCCTCTGAGACATCAAATACTTCAAACTCTTGTGGTCGGTGTACACGGTGCACTTCTCACCATAAAGATGGTGTCTCCAAATCTTCAATGCGAACACTACTACGGCTAGTTCTATATCATGGGTGGGATAATTCTTCTCATGAACTTTCAACTGTCGCGAAGCATATGCTATCACCTTACCTCCTTGCATAAGTACACAACCTAGCCCTACATAGGATGTATCACTATAAATCACAAATTCTCTCCCTGGTTCCGGCTGTATCAGGATAGGAGCTTCGGTCAAAGCTTTCTTCAATTTCTCGAACGCTTCTTATCTTGCATCTGACCACTCATACGGTACATTCTTCTGTAGCAACTTAGTCAACGGGGCCGCTATTTTAGAAAACCCCTCAACAAACCTTCTATAGTACCCCGCCAAGCCTAAGAAACTGCGGATTTCTGTCACTGATTTCGGTTGTTTCCAGTTCACTATAGCTTTTATCTTCTTGGGATCTACACTAATCCCACTAGCCGAGATCACGTGACCTAGGAAGACTACCTCCCTAATCCAAAACTCACATTTGCTTAGCTTGGCATACAACTGATTCTCAAGTAGAGTCTGAAGTACTAACCGCAAATGCTCATCGTGTTCCTCTTCGGTCCTAGAGTATACTAGGATGTCATCTATAAACACTACCACAAACCTGTCCAAGAACTCATGAAACACACAGTTCATCATATCCATGAAGGCTGCTGGAGCGTTAGTTAACCCAAAAGGCATCACCAAAAACTCATAATGTCCATAACGTGTACGAAAGGCTGTCTTTGGTATGTCCACATCTTTTACCTTCAACTGATAGTATCCAAACCTCAAGTCAGTCTTCGAAAACATAGAAGCACCCCTCAACTGGTCTAACAAGTAATCTATCCTAGGCAAAGGGTATTTGTTCTTCACTGTTATCTTATTCAACTGCCTATAATCGATACACATCTTATTGCTACCATCTTTCGTTTTCACAAACAAGACCAGAGCACCCCACAGAGAAATACTAGGCCTAATTGAGCCTCTATCAGTCAACTCATGAAGTTGTGTCTTCAACTCCTTCAACTCTTTCAGTGTCATTTTATACGGAGCAATCGACACTGGTGCAGAATCAGAATAAGTCTCAATAGCAAACTCGACTGCTCTATCTGGAGGCAAGCCCGGTAGCTCTTTCGGAAAAACACTCGGAAAATCACATATTGTTCTGATGTCCTAAGGTCTCACCTCACTCATATCCGGATTCATTACATGAGCCAAGTAAGCTTGACACCCCGAACTCAACAACCTTTGAGCTTCCAAAGCCGAAACCACATTGGACAAGAACCTAACATTCTCACCAACTACCACAACCTCGAAGTCATCGGTAAGCCTCAAGGAGACTCTCTTGGTCTCGAAGTCAACCCTAGCTCTATGCTCAACAAGCCAATCCATGCCCAAGATCACATTAAAACCGTAAAAGGGTAACTCTATCATATAGACCGGAAATATGTGGCCCTGAACCACCAAGGGACACCTCCTATACACTTACCTAACTACCACTGTGTCACCAAAAGAGCTAGTAACATTTACACCTACCTCTAACCAATCACATGGCAACCCTAAAGACCTCGCGTGCTCACCCAATATATACGAATGTGTCGACCCCGAATCTATCAAAGAAAGCAAACTCAAAAACTGTAATGAGAAATTACCTGCTATGACATCAGTGTCATTCCCAGCCTCTCGCTGAGCATACACCCTAGTCGGTCCTCCTTCCTCGGGCTAGATTGCTACTACATAAGCCAAGTTTCTCTGACCCTCATTCCTTGGCTGGAAGTTTCCAAGACCACGCCCACGACCTCTCTTATGCTCAAAACTCCTAGCCGGTGTCGGTCCGCCCCTAACCGGATGAGGACAGTCACGCCTCATATGGTCCCAGGAGCTACAGTTCCAACACGCTCCATAAATACTCATACAATCGTCTGGGTGGCGTCTTCCGCACTTAGTGCACTCCGGAGTGTGCCCAACAGCTCCTTGGCCCTGACGGCCCTGACCATAGTTACCACTCCTATGTCTCGAATCGGGCTGGTACCTCCTATCTCTATGCCTCTTGGTCTGATCTCTGTCCCAGTTCGCACGTCTCTTTCCAGAATCGTACCCACTAGCACGTGCTTTAGAGCCTAGGTTCTGCTCTATATCCTTGGCCCTAGAGACCAAGACATCGAACTCGGTGTAGTCGGAGGCTAGCATGTAGGTCTTCACGTCTGTAATCAACCCATACTTGAAGCGGTCACACCGTTCCCTCTCACTAGGGACTAACTCAGGTGCATACTGGCTCAATCTCACAAATTGAACCTCGTATTAAGACACGGTCCTATTGCCTTAAACAAGGGCCATAAACTCTCTTTTCTTTTCATCTAAGTACCGGACTCCAAGATACTTCCTCTTGAAGGCATTCCTGAAGAACTCCCATGTGATATCCGCCTCGGCCATACTAGAGGTAATAGTGGTCCACCAAGTATAAGCGTCCCCCTGAAGCAAAGAGACAATACAACCCAACATACGGGCGTCCGAACACTCCATCTGACCCAAGATGCGAGTAGTACTCTCAAGCCACCCCTCTGAACCCCTGGGAGATAACCAACAAAACTCAACTGCTCCCAAGTTGTGAAGCCTCTCTAAGGGTAAACTTTTCCCCGCACCCTGAGGTGGTGCTGCAGCTTGCATCCCGACCAAAACTGTCTGAAAAGCTCCGGCTATGGACTGAATCAAATGGGCCACATCTGTACCTGCCTGACCCTGGCCCGCTTGAGCCCCATTACCTCCCACATTAGCCTCAACCTGAGGCCTATTACCATCGCCTCCAGCGTTTACTCCATTACCATCGGGAGCATGAGGAGCAGGAGGCACATCCTCGGGTGCCTGGTTACCCGCTCTAGGCCGTCCCCTCGGTCTCACCATAGCAAAATAAAATCTAGAACATCAAACACACACAACAAAGGAAACATTAGGTTAGCAAAAGGGCAAGGACTCCGGTTCTCAAGCTCGTTAAACCAAAACAATTTTCCTTTTTATTTTTACAACAACGCCTAACAATGGGGACATTGGACCTACTCTCAAGCAACAACAAGGTCATCATAGCATGCATTCATACACCGTGATAGCAACAGAATTTAGGCATACATGGTGAAACACTCATCGAGATGCAACAACACATAACACATTAACTTACCTCACTTACCTGCCCGAGGTCTCGGAAACCTCAGGATCTGATACCACAAAATGTAACCCCCTCGTCCCGGTCTGGACGACTAACCGGTCTGAGTAGGCTACACTGAGAAAACCGAAATGAAAACCCCCTAGGGTCCCACTTCGGTTAGCAACCCTAGGAAAAACTTTTTATTTTATCTTGTCTAGAGGCATACATACATCCTATACGTGACACGACAGCAGAAAGACAACAAGGGATAAGAACAGCCAAGCAAGCTAATAAAAAAGAGTCCATTTTTATTTATTAAGCAGGCCGTATCGATACACTAGGAGAGGATATCGATACGCCTTGACTAAGTCAACAACCCAAGGTCAAACCAGGGAGACCATATCGGTACACAGGTTGACCGTACCGATACGCCCTGACTGGTCAACTTCTCACGGTCAACGATACAATACCGTACCGATACGCCCTAGACCCGTACCGATACGCCAAAAACTCGTTAACATCTCAGATTTCCAGTGAGGCTTTGGCGTATTGATATGCCCACGCATATCGGTACACTATGATTAAACTGAGCCCCTAAGAGCATGATCGTATCAATACGGCCCTTAGGCGTATCGATACGCCCTGCACTGCAACTCTTAAAAACTCATTTAAGGACTCCAAACTACAACTCTAGATGCAAATTTAGACCCGCCTAGGCGCAAACAAACATGCATACGACATTCACAACCATGATTCAGCAAACAAGACATTTGATACGGACAAGGGTCATGCATTCAAGGGATCTAAGCAATATTCAAAAGGAAGCATACATAACATTACTAAGGGTTCATGCTTTAAACATCCAAACAAGGCATCCATAGGTCAAGTTCATAGACACTTAAACATGAACAATTAAGCACAAAATGGACATGGTTCTCAATCCATTAAACTAAGACATAACACATCAATAATCTAGCATGCTCACTAAACACAAAACATCTAAGGAGTTTGACACCACTCCTACAAGTCTATTCCCCACCATCTAGGCATTATTACAAACACGTAAATCATACTTGAGCTAACTTGAGAACTCCAAAAGCTCCTCCCTTGCCCACTTGCCTCCCGAACTCTAATGATTTGCATGTTGGAAACAAAAGAGAGCGTAAGCTAACTAGCTTAGTGAGAGAAGCTCTACAATTCAACAAGCATACAGTTTTCAAAACACTTTTCATAAATGGAAATAAATCAATGGATGCACGAATGACCTTCTCAACAAACTACACATGGTTTGCACATGCACAACCAACATACACACACGGTGGGACTACACATCACCGTTTCGACTAGTAGTTTTCCAATGGGACTACACATCAAAGTACTATCCTACTAGTCACTACCGGTGGGACTACACATCACCGTAGTTAAGACAACCATCACGTGAGGCTCGACTTCAACACGACTACACATTAACAAATGTATAAAACAACTCACGATGCACATGATAATCACAACACATAGCCATTCATCCACTCATAACAAAACATAGGAGTAGTAACTTACACTCGGGTTTAGGTGAACCATTTAGGTCCCACCCAAACCCCCAAGAGTTCCATTTCGAGCACAAATCAAAGGTTAACAATTCTACTCACCGTTGCTACCCAAGAGAAGACCGAAACCAAGCTCAAAACTCCAAAATCTCTGAATTCGTCCCTGAAGCTTCACCAACCAAATTCCTTGCTTCTAATCATCCTAACACAATCAAAACAACCTCAAATCAGTCTACAATTCAATGTAGTCAACCCAGATCACAAACCAAGCACCAAACTCATGATTTGAACTAAAAATAAAACCCAAATTCCTCATTCCCGAGCAGCCCCTAAGCACACCCTAAATCCAATGATTCCAACACTTAAATTACTCCCAATAGCCTCCAAAACAACCCTTACATATAGTCTAACCATCAGCCATCACATTTCCACATAAAACACCCCCAAAACCCAACTCAAAACCCTTCCAAAAACCCATCAAAACCCAAATCCGGGAATATATATAAAACTCTTTAAAAATCACATATATGGGACCTCAGGAATAGCAAACAACTCGCACATCAATAACAAATCAAAATCTTTAGCTAAAGTCCATAAAGATAGCATTTTTAAATCAATAACCCCAAAAACTCAAATTCCAAAATCATGGACAAAAATGAAAACTAAGGGTATTTACTTGAAGAGAATGACGAGGACATGTCAAAAACGAGTTTACCTTCGAAAGATCTTCAAAAATAAGCTTGCTATGAGATGGAATAGTAACTTTGATGGAATAGGGGTTTTGACGTTGGAAAGAATGAAAGAGGGGAGAAGATGAAGATGAATAGGAGAGAGTTTGACAAAAGAGAGTGTTTAATTTTAAAAGTTCCCATTAATTACCACTTTGTCATTAATGAATGACTATCACCAAAAATCCTAATATCCATGAGATTTGAGTTCTAATTAAATTTCAAAATTGATCCAACATATAAATTAATTTTTTAAGACAAAAAAGGAAACCCGAAACATTATTTTCACCCGACCCCCAAACCCGGGTGTTACAACAACTCAATCGCGAACAAGAACGGTGATTGTGAACTCGCATTCGAATTTAGTTCGAGGGTCTAAAACATGGAGATCAACAAAATAATTAAAGAGCGCAGTCCTTATCAATCATGGCGGTGCCAAATCCAATCCTGGTAAGAAATCAAAGAAAAAAGAAGCGGCCAAACGACCGAATAAGAAAATAATAACGTGCCAAAAGGTAGAAGATACGTATCAAAAGTATAGAAAAACGTGTCACCAGAACAAAAATAGATACAAACATCACACTTGCTCGACGATGAAAGGTAAAAAACCAACAACAAACGACATTAAAAAAATACATATTACAATAATAAGACGCGTTGACAACACGATCATTACCACAACTTAATCGCGAACATGAACGGTGATTGTGAACACGTATTCGAATTTAGTTCGAGGGTCCAAAATAGGGAGATCAACAAGATAATTAAAGAGCGCAATCTCGATCAATCATGATGGCTTCAAATCCAACCCTGATAAGAAATCAAAGAAAAAAGAAGCAAACAAATGATCAAATAAGAAAATAAAAACGTGCCAAAAGGTAGAAGATACGTATCAAAAGTAGAGAAAAGTGTGTCACCAGAACAAAAATAGATACAAATATCACACTTGCTCGACGATGAAAGGTAAAAAACCAACAATAAACGACATTAAAAAAATAAATATTACAATAATAAGACGCGTTGACAACACGGTCATTACCACAACTCAATCGCGAACAAGAACGGTGATTGTGAACACGTATTCGAATTTAGTTCGAGGGTCCAAAATAGGGAGATTAACAAGATAATTAAAGAGCGTAATCTTGATCAATCATGACAACGTCAAATCCAACCCTGATAAGAAATCAAAGAAAAAAGAAGCGGCTAAACGATCGAATAAAAGAATAAAAACGTGCCAAAAGGTAAACTATACATATCAAAAGTAGTGAAAAACGTGTTATAAGAATAAAGTCATTAAAATTAAAAACGAAAACATAAAAAAACGAAATAAAGGAAAAGAAACAATTAATGGCTGCCAACAACCAACATCAAGGTTGGTGCCGCCGCCAAATACTATGAAAAAGAAAATAAAATTTACAAGGCGGTTAGGGCTATTTTCAAAACGAAAGCTATTAATAGATCTTCTAATTTTTGGATAATTAAGATTGGATATTTATATGGAGAAATTAGATAATCGTATTAAATATCACATTATTTAAGTTTTGGATTTTCTATGTATTGAGATTAATTGTTATCTTAATTCTGGACTAAAAGAAATTGTTATCTTAATTTTTTATCTTTTAACTATTTAAGTTTCGGATCATTAAATTTTTTAAGTTTCAAATAAATTAAAAAATTATTATTTTCTCTTTTTCTACAAAAATTTATTATTTTATGATATAAAAAGGGGAAATTCTAGAACGTGCGACGAACACCGCTGAATACTATTAAATTAATTAATAAAGATTTAAAATTTGAAGGACCTATTATACAGTTAATAATTATTTTAAAAAATTCAATTAAATTATTTATATATATTAAAATTTTATTTTTTTAATAAGGGTAAACTATATATTTAGTACCTCACCTATTTCCATATTTCTATTGAATCCTCATTATTTAAATATTATTTTAATTTGACCCTATTCTTTATAAAAAATAATTTTAACCCATAACCCTCAACCTAAAACCCTAAACTATTAAACCTTAAACCCTTAAACTCTTAAACCTAAATCGAAACCATCTTTTTCTTCCTCATTGTGCTCGATTTCATCCTCAACCCTAAAATCTTTGAAGTCGTTTTCCATATAGTCCGGTCTAACACACACAATGTCATCAACTTCCCTATCCCTCCTATATCTAACCAGATCCTTATTCACCTTTGCCTCCCTAGAGCTCAGCAAAACTAACTCGCCCAACTTCCTTCTCGCCAAATACAAATCATTTGGCTCAATTAGCTTCCCCTTCCTACAAGCCTCCCTAAGAAACACCGTGTGAAGTTTCCCATAATTTCCCCTTGTCGAAACATAAAATATCCTCTGATGCTGAAGCAGAAAATCCTTCAACTTCTTAGGCAAATTCATTGCCATCCTAAAATGGGGAATCCTCTCTAAAGAAATCGTTTTCTCTTAGGTCAATATTTAAATAATGAATATATATATACACCCTAAATTTATACAAATAAATTTTAGGGTATATGTTTAAGAGTTTAAGGGTTAAGGTTTAATAATTTAGGGTTTTAGGCTGATGGTTAAGGGTTAAATTATTTTTTTTTATAAAGAACAGGGTTAAATTGAAATAATATTTAAATAATGAGGGTTCAATAGAAATACGAAAATAGGTAAGGTACTAAATATATAGTTTACTCTTATTAAAAAAATAAAATTTTAATATATATATAAAATAATTTAATTAAATTTTTTAAAGTAATTATTAATTATTTGACGGACTCTTGAAATTTTAAATTTTTATTAATTAATTTAATGATGTTCAGCAGTGTTCAACATTAATGGTGTTCAGCGATGTTCGTCGCATGTGGTAGACTCATCCATAAAAACGTCAATCGAAATATAATTTTAAATTTGATGTGAAAAGAATATTAACAAATTGAAAACTTACATGTGCGAATACCAAGTATAAGTATAAATATGCACAAAGTGGGGGAGCACTGCAAATAATAATGATTTTTGTTAGATGAAACACCTCACATGATTGCATATAGATTTAGTGATCACAGTTTGTCTTTTGTGGATTAAATAAATAAAGGAGCAATCAACAACAAGATTAACATTAAACCAAGTTAAATCCAACGACTTGAAAATGTTTTTTAATTATAAATATAGTTAAATTATTTTAAGAAATTTATATAAAAATCTTTATTTTTAAATAATCTAAAGGTGATTATAAAGTAGTATCTGTTCATAGATATTCTTAACCATTTGACAAAGTATATGCACCTTACAGACATTATAATTGAACTCATGTCTCCTAAGATGAATATTATTCACTTTTCTACCGTGACACTTGTTGGGTTCATATAAAAATCTTTATTAAGTTGATCTTATAAGTTCAAATGACATTAATTTTGACTCGTAAAAATAAATGTTTTTATAAAAGTATTATTGGGCACACTACAGGTATAAAATAAAAATTCTAAAAGTAGTATTAACAAATAATAAGTGTTTTTTTAATATGTTGGTGTGATTATAATGTAGTATTTGTTCAATTTTTTTACCCTTTAATAACACAGACATATAATGCTCGAACTCGAGCCACCTGAATAAAATATATCATCCTTTACCACTTGGACCACCCCACGGGTTCAAAAATAATAAATGTTAGATTTGAAAGTTTAAATTATAAATAAATGTGACCTTTTAACTGATTTTTTTTTCCATATAAGGGTTATGCTAAACTTTTTAAAATGATTAATAAAAGCAAAAAGATCTTTCAAAGTTTTATATAATTTATTTCTTAAAAGAAATATCACTTGGTTGGGGGATTTCAAACAAACAAAATTCTTTGCGCTAATATTAAAAAATTGATACACTATAACTTTAAACATCAAACCCTAAACTTTAAAAATAAAACAATATACCTTAAACTTCAACCCTAAAAACTCATTTTTTTAATATTGAGTATATATAAGAACACCTAAAAGATAATTTTTATTCATTTCAGATCTCATAACACGTGTTTATGTTTAGTTTATCTCGAGATTTTATCTCTTGTACTCCGTTAAAGGTATTTTTGGGTGGTTCATTCAATCGTGCAGAAAATGGCGAGTAAAGAGTAGCAAGCGTAAATTATTAGAATTTGCTTGTCGAAATACTCGTCAGCTCGTCCCATGGTGCTAAAATTAAAGGCCATTTAACGGGAGAGTTACCTTTTTTAAGTTTTAGGCTTAACCGTTAGAAATATGTTTAAACTATATCCTTTTCTATTAAATCATGAAGTTGAATCACCAGACGCAAATGATCATATTTAGTGCCTTTGCGGCTCCATTGGGTGAATCACTAAAATATATGAAACGCTCTTAAAATCTGTTCACATGGAATGATAATTAAAAGGGTAAATTACAAAAATGTCACTAAACTATCCTCAAAAATACAAAATGGTCCTCAAACTTTCAAAAGTTACATAATGATTATTAAACTTTAGTTTTTGTTACAAAATGGTCACTGAGTTGTTAACTGCCGTAAACCGGGTGATGTGATAGTTACAAAATTTTGAATTGTAGCACATTTAATCCTTTGTATTTACACATTCAATTGATTTATTTCAAATTTAACCCTTATTACTGATGTATAAATTGATTGAATGTATACATATGAAGGATTAAATGTGTTATTATACAAATTTTCGTAACTGTTATACCACCCACTTAATGACAGTTAATGACTCAGTGATCATTTTGTAACAAAAACTAAAGCTTAATGGCCATTATGTAACTTTTGAAAGTTTGGTGACTATTTTATATTTTGGGGGACAATTTAGTGACCAATTATGTACTTTACCCTAGTTAAAACATCGAGACAAATATTTTGAGAACACGGTATCATACGTGTTGGAACGAAATCCCTTAAAACACTTGAAATAAAATACAGACAACCCACATGGTGTTGGATTAATTATTTGGCATGCAAAATAATGGTGTAATGATTATTATATACAGCAAGAAAAGAGGGTAGTACAAAAGATTAAAATCTTAGGATAAAACAAGTAAAAAGGGTGGTTAGAGTGTTGTTTTTGGAGAAGGGTGGTTAGATTGTTGTTTTTATCCTAGGGTTACATTAAAATCTTAGAGTTGAAAGAGAAGGGAGTAATGTGAGAGATTCTCCCAATGGAAACAAAATTGGACAACGTTGAAATTAGGGTATTGAAAGCAAATCATATATTGAGCACATGCTTCCGCATTGGACAGTTTTTGTAGAAACGTGGCCTTATTTTGTTGGTATTTAGGACAAAATTTTATCTAACACCCACCCAAGCTATACTGTTTTTTCATTCATATATATATATATGATCAACAATAGTATGATTTTATACTTAAATGGATGGAAAAAAATCATACACGCCTTCATTATCATAAGCCTCATTAAAATTCACTTTATACTTAAATGGATGGAAAAAAATAATTATGCTAATGAATTCAAAACAAATAAGGGAAACTACACCAATTAAGCAAAACGACTTCAAACTGACATAGTACAACTAAATAGGCAATTGCACCAAAATAGGACAGGAGATTAAAATACCACCAATCAGCAAACAAACAACCATTAAAATAAGGGATGAAAATCGTCTACCTCTTAATTATGCCCCCATTGGTGCCTCCACTTTAAAATACCAGGTTTAGGGTTTGAGGTCTAAAGTTGGGGCTTAGGGTTAGGGTGTAGGGAATTAGGGGTAGGGTGTATTTTTTAGGGTTTAGAGTTTAGAGTTTAGGATATGAAAATTAGGGTTAGGGCTTAGAATTTAATTTAGGTGTTTATTAGTAGGGGACATATAAGGAGGCATGGTTAGGGGTAGGAGATTTTTACTCTAAAATAAGATAGGAGATCCAATCAACCGTCTAATCACCAAATCCTTGAATTAACATCCACCTTCAATGTATAATTCAGCAACCATCAACCCATCTACCACGAACTTCCATGTATAACACTTCAAGCTTCTCTCTAAACTAACGGCTTCCTCCCTCTTGTTCCTTTACTCATCACTCCCTTCAAGGATTGATGTGTTTGGCCTGAGTGCTGTGAGTTTCAGTAGTTTGGTGGTGGTTCAAGCCTCTGCAGAGTTAAAGTAAGCTTTCGTTCACTGTCTTCCTTTCTTGGTAACCCTACCTTATTTGCTTACGTTTTTGTTTCTTCCTCTCCTTGAGTGCATTTACTCCTCCTTTCCCCATGTAACTTGTGCCTATTAACTCCTCCTTAAGTGTTGGAGTGGTGGACAAAGGTTATCCTAACCACCCAACTAACCAAAATCTTTATCACCAAGACTTTCTGGATGAGCTGGTGTTAAATGAGGACATTGAACTCAACTTCACTCTCAAAAATCATGCTCTGATTGGGAAACTGCTGACGCCAAACTCCTTCAAAGCCCTCACCATGTCAGCCATCCTTCGAAAAGCATGGAAAGTGGACAACCTGGAATGTCATGAGCTTGGTCGGAATTTCTTTTTGTTTATGTTTAAATCCATAGAAGACCACAATAGAATTCTAGGGGCCAAACCCTGGTCCGTTCAAGAGTCCTTACTAGTGCTTAAAGAATGGCAACCAGACAAAGCTTTAGAGGAACTTGATTTCTCTGTTGAAGAGTTTTGGGTCCAAGTTGGGAATCTCCCCATCAGATTGATGACACTTGACAATGTGAAGAGAATTGGTAAGTTGTTTCCCATGTTCTACTGATCCACGCAGGAAGAGGGTAATTCATCTCAGTGGCAAGGATCGGTGAGTATTAGAGTCGCTATAAGAGTTGAAGACCCGCTCAAGACTGGCTTCATCCTCAACCGCAAGAAAGACAAACCGTTGGAGATCGCGTTCAAGTATGAAGGCTTACCAAAGTTCTGTTTCCGCTGTGGAAGAATTGGTCATACTGAAAGAGACTGCAGGCATGATACCCCATTGTTCAAGCTTACTGGGAAGTTTGGACCATGGCTCAGGGCTCCTCATGGTGGAAAACAAGGGCTTCATCGAGCAAGAACCACAACCAGGGCAACTGGCACCGAGCCAAACTCAAACACAAAGGACAGAAAGTTGAAAGCCCCAATGCAGGCTCAGTCCGAGGTAAATCTTGATCTTAAGATTACCTCGTTTAAGGTTCCATCATCTGTCAAATTCATTCCAAGAGAAGTCAACCTTCTATATCCATATTTGGAGCCTGCGATGGCTGGTAGACCCTGTAACTCTATTGAAAGGGGTATCAATTCCAGTAATGGCTTGGATTATCAACCTGAAGGAAATCCTGGCATTGTCCTTAAGCCAGTGGAAAGTTTCTTTCAGAATCCAGTAGCAGCGGATACGAACCAGATGGCCAATTGGGGCAACATACTCGTTGTAGGCTTTGATAACATGGAAGTCTCTACCTGCAGGAAAAGGAAAAGATCAGAAGATGTCATCGAATCCTTTGGCCAGGCTAAAAGAAAAGAGATTTGGGAGAAAATCTCAAACGAGATCGTCGAAGTGGCCCCAAACAATTGGTATGTTTCTGAAAAAGGATGGGCTGCGAACGATGATCTTATCAAAGCTACCTTATTCCCAACATCCTTCATGAACACTTCAGCTATCATCAAGGACATTGAAGACAAGAAAATGGGAAGAACTTTTGGCTCTCAAAGGCTGACCCTGATTAGGAAAGCTGCCCGTCGCAAATTCTCAATGGAATGTTCAAGAATGGTGGTCGATGAGGTAGGTCTAATCGAGCTTGGCATTGACCCTTTCGGAAAAAAGATTACCAAGGTCCCGTCTCTGTGCATTGATGATAACTTCACCATGAATGAAGAAATTCAAGTTAGTGATGATGAGGAGAAACCAAAAGAGATGACTCCAAGCTACCTCAATCCTGTACATTTTGAGCCAGTCTCGGAACCGGATGATTCCTTTGAAGATCATCTGGAAGAACTATGAAGCCTCACTGGAACCTTGTCTGCGATGGGAAGGGTCCCAGACAAGCAATTGTTTCCTCACCTTCCCCTTGGATCTTTTGGATCCTTAGTATGACCAGTGATCCAAGGTTATCCTATTTGAAGCTAGTTTGGGGTGTGTTCTTTAGTGGTTTGTTAGTTAGTATTGCCTGAAGGTGCAGGGATCTTTGAGTTGACCGTTTCACTTGCTGGGGTTTTCCGTTGACGCTTGCCTTGATAAGGACCTTCTGTTGCCGGAAGGAAGCCTGTCTCTGGATAGAGCTCTCAGGCATCTTTGATGGAGTCTCAACATCAGCGTGTGGTGGTGGACTAGTTTTGTTTCTTTCCAATGGATTCTGGTAGGCTTGACGATGAAAACGCCAACCATAGTTATTCTATTGGTCGCGTCTATGTCTACGGATGTTTGTTTGGTTTGTCTTTTAATTTGCGGTTGTTCAGGTTGTTTGTAGCCGGTGGTCGACGATGGCCCTACGTTTAGGGTTTCAGGTCTGTCGAGTTTGTCTTTTGTCATGTTGAATGTGGCTATCTGCGCGGTCCTAGGTGGAGGGAGTCTGTTGCCGTTTATGGTGACTGTTTCCTTTCTTTTTTAGGTGCTTGTTCCGTTTATGGTGTTTGTTTTTTGTCTATTATGGCAGCTTGCGTTTCTAGGTTTTATTAATGAAAGTCATCTTTGAACAAAAAAAAAAAAGAACTGCCAAAAACTAGCCAGCCTACCGTATACAATCATTTCAAGCCAAGATACACAGTCGAACCCCCGTTAGCTAGAGTATCATCTAAAGAACTCGCTTCACGCACTACTTTATGAAAACATAAAACAAAATTACGAACTACGTTAAGCGACAATTTACCAAGATAAACTCCCTTTCGCCGTCGTGCCCACACCTAAACATAGAACCTGCCTCCCAACATGACTATCATCGCCAACACACACAACATACACCGCGACAACATCCTCAACCAATCCCTTATTGGGCCTTATCTCGCGCTTCTATGATACGTGCGATGTCCTTTACAATTTCATCCTCATTACCCATTGCAGATTCCCCAACTAATTTGCCTAGGGCGAGTGTTTCTTTAGCTTCCCTCGAGATATCCTTTTTTCGGTTGATGAAGTCGGAAATAGACAGAGACCCGTTCACAACACCTTGGAATTCTTGCTGATTTTTCCTCGGTCTCTCTCTATCATTTTCTTCAATTTCTTCTTTGCCTCAATACTTTCTTCTGGTTGCATGAAATTAAAGACCAAATTCGGAACACTTCTAACTTTGTGCAGGGTCCCATTATACTTTATGACTTACGCATCCGACGACCTAGTAAGTAATGGTCCAATCACCTCGTCCACCTCAAAGGCCCTATTCGTAATTTGATCACTATCTGTCTACCTTCCGAACTGCTACATATCCATGCTTGGTTTCTAGTCCATTTCTTCTCGATTTACCAAGGCAATTGTCTCATTCGATAACCAGGTTGTTTCGACACTAGGCACCTCCACCCATAGATCCTCACAGCGCTCAAATTCCCTTAACTTGTTGTATGGTGGTTCAAGTGCCTGCACATCACAATTCTCATTCCTTCTCGAATGATTCATCTCACGTTTAGGGGAACCATACATCCCTTCAACTACATCCCTCTTCATAAGGCTGTCTTTTACAAAAGACTGTAGGTCTGTATTCTCACTAGTAACGATACGCTGAGCAATATCCTTCACTTTTTCACTTTGAACATAAATCTGTATCCGACAAACTATCTAATTCCCACTATTTACCCTCATTCTCTGTAGTTAGAAGAACTTGCTCTCAGTCTTGCACTCAGATCCGATAAGAGAACCCCACAACCTCTAAATCCATGAGTTCGTCAATACGTTCAAAATAATTTGTCTAAATCAAGATTCTACTACGCTCAAAGGATGGTGGCGAAATCGTTACATTATCCAATCATACCAAAGTTCCTCACACCTTTGCTATATTTTCAAACGATTCAGTCGACCACGCGTGTATCAGTATATCACTCATAGCTAACCAAACCCTTATCTTCGTCATCTCAATTTCTGGAGACCAATGACGTAGATCCACAAACCAACGATCCAAACCCTCACAATTAAGGATTCTATAGCAGTCTAAAGAGCCTTCATCCATAAGAAAAATCATCCTCCCTGTCATATGCATTACTAAAAGACTGCTCACTTTCATCTCATTCAATTCAAACCTTAACTTTTCAATTGTGGTCGGTTGACGACACCACCGACCACGTAATATTTTAGGATATCCATTTTATCAACATCGATCGTACCCCAAACCTTCCTGATCGGCTGGTGCTACTCTAATGAGATTATTTCACTCACTCCCTTATCGTTCATTATCGACTAGGACTACATCCTATTTTACCTTGCACTAACACTCTTGTTTGCCAAGTGTGTTGACCTAACCGCACTAGTCCCTTGTACGACATCTCCCGAACGCTTCTTTCGCCAAAAGGAATCACGTGATCCCCTTTGAGCTATCATCACTCTAATCTTTTATTCATACAAATGAAATCAATCCAACCTCTCAATGACTCTATCCGCATCTTGAGCACTTACCACTCGAACAAAGCCAAATTGAGCTCCATCAATACCTTTCTTATTAGGGATAAACACATCGACTACCACTCTATTGCCGATCAAAAGCTTGCCACAACCCATGCTAGTGTAATTGCAGTGGTAGATTTGAGACGGATAAAGTCCACACACGCCGACCACCAAACTTTCCTTCCCATAGACGGCTAATATCACTCCTAAATAAGAATACTTATATATATATATATAATATCGAATTAGCACCAATCTCTAATTATTTATGGAACTAACACTTATTTATGTAAAATGGCTTAATATAAAAATAAGTGTCTGAACTGGTGCCTAAACAAACTTTTGGTAAAAAGTAGGTGACTAACATTTTATTTTCTTAATTTTAGGAGTCTGACCGTGAACTACCATTAAATTAAAAAAAACTAAATTTTATATTTCCTTATTTTATTTTTTAACTTGACTTTTACAAAATCCTATATTTCCTCAAATTCACAAAATAACTCCCAAATTCAAAAATTCTAATACTAAAATCCTAAATCCAGCCACTATCGTTGTCAATTGTCACGTCGCCGCTCACTAATTTCATCAAGACCTATACAACCGTTTACCCCATTCTTTATCGTTAGGAAACGACAAATGGCGTCCCAATCAAACGATAAACGCGAAAGTTTTATTCAAACGATGAGTGACAAATGGAGGCCAGAAGGACGAAAGAAATTATTCGAATCGTGTGGCAAGAGGGGACTTCATTCCGGTGACGATGATGTGACGTCGATAGCAAGCGACTGATTTGGGAATTAGATTAGGCTTTTTGAAATTTATGACCTTTTGTGAAATATGGTAAAGTTGGAGGATTTTTTTAAAAAAAAGTTTTAAGTTTTTTTCTAAATAAAAAAATAATTAAAATGTACCATGTGTCACATTTTAATTGGTTAACGGTCAAACACTTAAAATTAATAAAATAAAACGTTATGCACATATTTTTACCAAAGATAGTTTGTACAGTTAAAATTAAAAAGAGTTATAGTTTGGAAACTTAATTTTATATTAAGTGGTGTAAAGTAGGGCAAAAGCTTTTCTCATCAGTCGCACCTTTTAGAAGATACATTTGACTAAGCATGTCTTTCGTCTATGTGATATGTCTGATTAAACACCATTTTAAGATTCTTCCCTATGTTGGTTTATGGTTTTTTATTAGTGAATTTGTGTTCGGGTTTTTTTTTAAAAAAATGTTTAGTATTTGATATTATAGTTTAATAATTTAAGGTTTAAGATTTAAATATTTATTTTTTAAAGTTTAGGGTGATCAAAATTATGTGCAGCAAGAAAAACTGATATGAAGTAAGACAAAAATGGTATGTATTAAACATGTGTCATACGATTGGCGAATTTGAATTAAGTTCGAAAATATGTATAAACATTTGAAGCAAGACTGGAAAAATTTGTATAAACAGGTACAATATGAATGATTGATTTGAATTAAGGCTGGAAAAAGTATGTAGTAAACAGGTGCACTATGAATGACCAATTAGAAATTAGAACTAATAATGAAAAATAAATAGTTGACTGAAAATTGGATTGAAATAAATGTTAAAAAATTGTTGATTTATAATAAATCCGTCTATATATGGTAAAAACATTTGTGTTAATTTACAGAGGAAAAAAAAGTAAGTTCAAGTAATCTTCTGTCTACTTAATTGAAATTCGAATGAAGTCTTGTTGATGTTCTAGCTAGTGTATTATTACTTATTAGAGGTTTTGAAGCATAACGTGGAGGAGCCACATACATGTTCGGCATGAGGTTACTTTGTATATAGTCTCACATGGGCGGAGCTACGGTATAATTTGGAGTGCCTGTTTACACTCTGATTTTTTTTGAAAATTTTATATTTTTATATATTTTTGTATATAAAAAATTAATATATATATATAATTAACACAATTTTATAAATAATCAACTCCTCTTAAATATTGTTAAAAAATAACACTCTTTAAATAAATTCTTAGCTTCTCCCTAATCGAAGAGAAATTATTACATGGTCCCGGACCACCACGTCATCCATGGTCCCCATCCACTAAAAACAGCAACATAATTTCTTTTTTCCATGTCACTATGTAACCACCCACTCCCTATTTATATGGCTTAATTTTCGAGATGGACACTTTGGCATTCTATGACCTGGTAGTTTACAATTCTCGCAGAGTCTAGGTTGTCTAGTAGATTCGCGTTCGCGATGATGCATGGCGTCCATATTATTCTGAATCCTTGTGAATCTGGGACGTCCTACTTTTCCCTTCGCAGAGTTGGGTCAGGTAAAATTGCGGTCTATGTCTGAACAACATTTCATTTAGTTTCGATGCCCATTGGTGGGAATTCCATTTCATAGACCTTAAATACAGATTGGAGCCAGTATACAGGATCCACATAATTCTTGAAATCGATCCTGGCAGC
This sequence comes from Hibiscus tridactylites, assembly GCA_958450335.1. NCBI lineage: Eukaryota > Viridiplantae > Streptophyta > Magnoliopsida > Malvales > Malvaceae > Hibiscus > Hibiscus tridactylites. The sequence goes on along the minus strand of OY288276.1, from coordinate 14,793,293 downwards.
CAAGCATGCAATGATGACATGCTCGCACGGAGTCTTGAGTGCTTGAAATTTTCCACAGTCACAGTACCTATTTTGGAGATTTACCATATAAGCTGTTGGGTCAAAACCCTGTATTGGTTGTGGTTTCTTCGAGACACGAAAAGAGACATCGTTACGCGACATTGGCAGCCCATGCAACCCGTTTGATTTAATAATAGATTTTTAAATTTCGTCTTGCATCCTCGGGTGAAATGTGAGGCGCTTTTGCAGCATACCGGTATCTTCTTTGCCCAAGGTTGCGAACAACTTGCCCAAACGAAAGTAAGTAGCTTTTACGATGGCAGTTACTGGCAAATTTCGAACCCCCTTCAAGGAAGAGTTGATTGCCTCGGCCAAGTTAGTTGTCATGTGGCCATATCTAGAATCATCATCGTATGCGTTGGTCCATTTTCTTGAGAATTTTTGCAACATAGTTGTAGCCCCGATCATTCCTCTCCCGCAACTCTTCAAGCATTAGTTCAGATTTGTATTGAACTAGTTCGTACCCTGAGACATGACAGAGTGTACAAATGAGATATAATGAAAGTAGTGATAAATACAAATACAAAAAATCTTAAAATGTACTTATGCGTATAACGAGCCATCGTTCATCGTCCTTCTTATACCGGTTGTGGTAGTTTGTGGTAATGTGGCATATACAGAAACAATGCTCAATGTTTGGAGATTGAAACTTCCTGCCTAAATATTCGATCGTTGACTTGATCCTACCAACTCGATCTGAGATCAAGCAAATTCGATATTTTTTAAAAATGTAATGACGTAGCTTCTTGAGGAAAAACATGCAAGATTCACAATCTTCTCTGAGAACGAGTGTGAATGCTATAGGTATTGTCTTGAGATTGTCGTCTTGAACAATAGCTAATAGAAAAACTTGTTTGTATCTTCCATACAAAAATATGCCATCGATTTGAATGGCGGGCTTGCAATTCTTGTACGCATTCATACACAACAGAAATGTCCAGAAAAGTCGTTTGAATTGGCAAACATCAGAAAACACACGATCGTTCTTGTAGAATGGTTCGATTTCCAAATCTACTACCGTTTCGGGGTTGTATTTCTTCATGATGTTTATCCAAGTCAGGAGCTTGTTGTAAGAAGCGTCCCATTCCCCATGCAATTTCATCACTACCTTGTTCTTTCTCCTCAAAGTCTTTTTGTATGATGGCGTATAATCGTATATTGTATTAACATGAGCCTGCAGAGCAGAAATAGTGACTTTGAGGCTTGCTTGGACAATTGTTTGGACGCTCCCGGCGGTGATATTTGAGTCTAGGTTCGGATGATCTTGCTTATAATCGATGGCACAACAAGTATGAGGACCGTTGTAGATTGTGATCTCCCAGATGTTGTCTTTTCTTATCATCTTGTTGACCCGCACCTTCTAGTTGCATCCTTGTGTCGTCCTCTATTTACATTCACATACGTATTTCTTCGATGTTGCGTACTGCACCTTGCAGTGCACATCATAACATATGTTGTAGTTTTTAATAGCAGCTTTCGCTTCGTCGCTCGTTCGGAATTGCATCCATTCCCACAAGTCATCTTTTTTATTGCAAAGTAAGAACCGTCAAAACCCATGTCAGGCACGTCCATTGTTGTCAAGTAGATTTCGTGCATGTGCGACGGAGGCTCGTATAGTGTTAGGGCAATATTGCTTCCAACATGTCCAAAATGATTTTCATTGAAGTTTTTAGGGTCATCATCATCATTATCAGTGTCACTTTCAATTCAGAGGCAAAATCGGTACCAACATCTTTAGGCTCCACGAACAACCCAACCTCAGCACCATCAGGGCCGTGCTCTTGAATCGATTCTTCTGGGGATGTGTAGCCTTCATCACCATCTGTGGTTGTATGGGCAGGTGCAGAAGGCGCTGATGTAGACAACCAATTTCTTACATGTACTCATTATTTCTGATCGATTGTAACACTCTACATAGTTCATTATGTGAAAAAATTAAACAAGCATAATATTTTTTGGTAAATTAAACTCGATATTTTATTATTAAAATAAAACATACATTGGGTCCAAACTTTATTAAAATACAAATGCCTAAAATTTAAAAACTTAACAAATTTTGTGAACTCAAATTAAATAAATAATTAAACATCTATAGACTCTGCAGACATTGCTCCCATCTAGGGTTATGCTTCGGGTTCCCAATCAGATACATGCTCTTGGTCTTCTGGGATTTAAAACAAAGTAACATAAGCTTGTCGTTCGGCTTCGATAGTCAACTTCAGTTTTTCGTTTGTTAAAAACCACTAACGGACTCAGAATATAAGAAATCAAAATCATAAGGAATGGGATGACGAGTCGGAAACCTGTTTGACCTGTCATGCCACCATGTTATGTATGAAAAATATCTCTTTAGCCAATTCTCTTTGCTCTTACCTCGTAAGTCCACCTTTTCAAACTCATCCATATTGGTCGGGGCCTCCGACATAGGCTGGTGGTATCCAAACTACCTAAGAACTCGATTGCCGTAAAAAACCTCGACAATGGCAAAATTCAGTAACAACATTATCGAAAACCAATTTTCGAAATCCTCGTAGGCATCGTTTGGAATCACATTACGAATATCATAATCCTCATCATATGGCATCCATCGAAACTACGATAATACGTACATAACCGATAAATTAGATAAAAATAAATACAAATTATATAATTTCGATCTAAAAGCAATATTTCATTACATACTCTTCACAATACATGTCAATCTTGTTTTTCACTTCGAGAATTAATATTAGATTCAACCTTTTTTTTAATTTTTGGGTCCATCTACATAAGACAAATACAAAGATGGACCATGTTTTCTATAAATAAAAATAAAAACAATTATGGGAATTAACATTATTACCTTGATGCGAGTGGGAATTGAAATGGAGGATTACCAATAGGAGCGAGGAATGGAAGCCTATACCAAGTCCATGATTGTATCAACACCACACACCCATTAATATCGGCGTGCACGACTCTGTCCTTGCCATCTGCCAGGCTCGCTGCTTTGCACAACTCACGGTACATGAAACCAAAGATTGCAGAGCCCTAACTGAATTGTTTTACCCCACGACGTCTCCAAGAGCAGAAGGTACTGCGTATGAACGTGAGAACTCGATTTGTCCGGCATTAGCATACCACCGATAAAAACCAATCATAATATAAAAACAGGCATAGATAAAAAGGATTCGAATAAAGAAAATAAAGCATACTAAACAAAACTAATCGTACTATAAAAATATTAACAAATGTTACCTTTAACCTTTCGAAGTATGTGTGAGCAACCTTCTTTGACCGATATTGTCTAAGAAAATCTCACGGCTTAACAAATTATTTTGCTTTGCTCAAACAAAAAAGGAAGAAAAAATTTTGCGTGTTCTAAACCCTAACCAAAACTGTCCATTTATAAGATAAATAAACCCTAATATGAAAAAACTCTAAAAACCCTAAAAAGCTCATATTTTCCCCGTATAGTTCGTGACGGCCATTAAGCCAGAGAGAACTCGTCGTGGGCCTACGACGAGTTCGGTTTAGGATTAGGTTAATCTCGAGATTAATGTTTAAACCGGGATTTAAATAAAAAAATGAAACTCGCTATAGGAGCAAGGTGAGTTTAAATAAAATAAGAATATAATTTTAGAACTCGCCGTGGTGGTGAGGCGAGTTTCCTGTAAAGGTCATACTTTTGGGAATTTAGGATTTCGGGTGTGCCTTGGGCATAACAGGATCTTAAGATCCTATTTTTTTCCCTTATGCCATAGATTTTTGGGATTAATATCAGTGGGTTCTAGACATGCGCAAATAAAACAATTACACAAGACTATAAAGTAGAGGCGTCCAAAATTAAGGATCATACATGAATTAAATATTTATTAATTTTTATATTCGATAATTAACAATTTACGGACTTAATCATTTCTTCAAATTAATTGTAAAATATGAACATTAATATTTTCTTAGAAGTCATTTAGAATTGAAAGCTTCTTGTATATTGTCGACCATGCCATTATTTTATTGGATAAAAGATTTGAAAAATATCAATTATATGAGAATGTTTTTGATTTCCTGTTTCATTTTGATAAATCACTTTCATTGGACGATATTAATCTCAAAACCCATTGTAATGATTTTGAAAATGTCCTTTAAGAAAGGTGAGTTATCTGATATTGATGGAAATGCTTTATTTTTTTTTACTTGAAATTACTTAGAGAACTTTTACCTAAGGAAAAGACGTGAGCAATGCATTTATTAAGATTTTTAAAACGTTTTAATTGATTCCCAAATGCGGCAATTGCTTATAGAATCTTATTGACTACTTTCTATTATTGTTGCTATTGCATAACAATATTTTTCAAAATTAAAGTTGTTGAAGTCATACTTATAGACAACTATGTCACAAAAAATGTTAGATGAACTTGCTTCGATGTCAATCGAGAGTGATCTTTTGAAAGAAGTTGACATTAAAAATGTTGTAAATGATTTGCTTCAAAACATGAAAAAAAGCGAGACTTTTTAAATGAAAATGTTATATTTTTTGAGCAAGCACATTTGGTCGGTTGTCCAAGCTGCTCATCTTTGTTCCCTCATATTCCCTTAGGTTATAGGTTTTAGACCCACTAGCAATACTCCCCTTCCTTCCCCTAGAGTCCCCCTTCCCCTCCCTTCTAGGTAGGATTAGGATTTTGTCAAAAATAAAGTTATATTTTTTATATGTTTATAAGTGAATTTTTATTCTTTAAGAGAGATTAAATAATATTTTGTATTAAGTTATTTTTTTTGAAAAGAAAATTCTTACAAATTATAAATTATGAGCCTCATTTTAACAAATTGTACAAGGCCTCCTATATCTTTGAACTGCCCCGGATTAATATAACATTATTACAATTTTTTTATCAATTACTCTTGTATTATTATTGAGTAAAGTATGCAAATAGTCATTTAATTAAGCAAAAATATTTTTTAGTCAATAAAATTTTAGAAGTTACAAAATAATTATTAAATTTATCAAAAATTTATAAAATGGTCATTACATGTTAAAAATAGTAATAAATTTCGACATGTTTAAGGACCATTTGTAACAATTCGCTAATTTTAATGATTGTTCTGTAATAGTTTGATAAAGTTAAGTGATCATCGTGTAATAGTTTGATAAGTTTAATGATTGTTTTATAATATCTAAAATTTTAGTAGCCAAAAAGATATTTTTTACTTAATTTAGTGACCATTTGGTGCATTTTACCATTATTATTTTGTTCTTAATTATATTTATGAACTACCATGTTGGGAATCTTTGCACAAATATTGCAGTTGACTTTTTTATTTTCAAAATTTTGGTACATGCTTTTTTTCCAGGAATATAACAAAAGCTATAGTGCAAGTGAAGTCGGTGTGTCAGAGTTTCGACTTCATTGTTCAAAGACATATTGTCTTCAATTTGAGGCAATTTTGGGTGAAAAACCCCTTTTTAATTATTATTAGGCAAAATGGCTCCCAAAAACATTTATTTGGCAAAATGACCCCCAAACTTGCCAGGTCGGCAGACCTCGCGTTGTGTAGGACGCGAGGTATGATATCGCATTCTATACAACGCGAGTTCAGTCGACGTGGCATTGTTGTTTGTGATAACGGTTTTACAGGACCTCGCGTTCTGCAGAACGCGAGGTCCCCGAGAAATTGAAACGGCGGCTGAATATATCGCACAGACCTCGTGTTCTGTAGGACGCGAGGTCTGTGCAATTCTGACCTGAACAACAATGGAAAACAAGTGTGGGTAGGCTTGTTCGAGCCTAATTTCGAGCGTGTAAATCGTATATTTTCAGCGATCATCTTGCTTGGGGTCGTAGTAATGGAAATTCTCTATCGTATGATACCAACATGGTTAATTTCCGTCCATTCTACAATGGTTTAAAATGGCTTCGAAAACCCTATGCTATCATCCTTTTTTGAATGAAGTTGCATTTGAACAAATGTCGATAGGCATGTTCGAGCAGAATTTCATACGCAGAAATTTTAAATTTTTAGGTAACATCGAGTTTGGGGTTGTAGTACTGGAAATTCTCTATCGTATGACACTGACACGGTCAATTTTCGTCCATTGTACGCTGATTTAAAGTTGATTCGAAAACACTATCATAACATATTTTTTTGAATAATTGAAAATATAAGATGACGGATTGTATAAATCGAAGTGGACTGACTTTATTGATTAGATTGTCATGTGCGAACTCACATATACAAATTAAAAATAATTAACTAATACGAGGGGCTGAGCGATTAGGACACTTAGGAGTTGTGTGTCCAGGATTTCGACATATAGAACAATGCTTTTTTTGTCCGGTTTTCTCTCGATGTTCGACCATATCCTCGGCACAGTATAATCTTGTAGAACGTGGACGTCCTTTGGCTCGTAGTAGTGCTGGATCTGGGCGTATGATCGGTTCAGTGTCCACAGCATTCGGATCAACCTCATTTTCGATTGGAGGAAACTCTTTTTCGTAAACCTTAAGCACCGTTTTGAGTAAGTATACCGCACCAACCATATGCATGTATTCTATCCGTTGGTTAGTGCAAGCAGCAATGGCGTGTGCGCACGGGTATTTGAAAGTTTGGAAAATTCCGCACTCGCAGGTTCTTGCCCTCAAATCTACCACGTAAGCGTTGTGCTGAATGCCTTCCAACCGCCTGGAAAATTCCGCAACACGAAACAAGTGTCCTTCTCGCGAGAAGAGAGTTGCTTGCATCTGTCTTGATTGGCCCAATTGAATATGCAGTTTTGTGCGGAAATTTGGATGGACTTTGTGTCCACCTGCCATGTACTCAGTTGCTTGCCTTCCCAAGGTTGCAAAAAAGGGTAGCTAAACGATAATAGGTCGCTTTGACAATGGAAGTGATAGACAACTGCCGCACTCCCTTCAGTGATGAGTTCACTGCCTCAGCCAAGTTCGTTGTCATGTGACCATAACGTTTACCCTCGTCATACGATCGAAGCCATTTTTCCTTTGGGATTTTTTCAAGGTATTCTGCGCCTTTTTTGTTTCTCGCTCTCAGTTCCTCGAGCAGGTCAGCCACCTCTTGTTTGTAGTGCGAGTTACCTACGGGATGACAGTTGAATAGTTATGGGGGAAAAACACATGCAAAAAGATCGTAAATGAAAGTGAGTAACAAGTAATATAGTAAATGAAAATGACATAAAGGACGTACCCATATCGAGCACCATTTGACGTTCATCACGATTCTTGTATTTCAGCAGGTAGTTTGCGGCTATGTGCCGCAAGCAAAAACGGTGGTGAATGTATGGAGGCTTCCAATAGTCACCCAAATTTTCTATCGCCCACAACAGCGCTGTGCCTCTGTCAGAAATAACACACACCCCTTCATCCCTTCTTCTTCGTATTACATGATCAAGGACATATTTTCGTAGGTTCTGAAGGAAGAACGTCCAAGACTCCAAATCCTCCATCGGGACGATTGCAGTGCTTGAATGCGTTGATGCACTGGGGGAAAGTCCAAAATAACCGGTGGAATTGAGAAACACCTCAGACGACACGATCATTTTCGTATGCCAGAACCGTATCAAGTTTGAAAACCATTCTGGGGATGTGTTTCTGCAGGAGATTAAGCCACGAGCGCAACTCTTTGTAAGATTCCTCCCATCGGCCATACATTTCCTCTTTGGCCTTTTTCCTTGCATACCATGCTTTCGAATAACCTGGACGGAAGCCGGTGACAGCTAGAGCTGCAGCCTGACATGTGGGGACCGACACAGTGGGATTTGTTTTCACCAGTGTCGAAAAGATGTCCGCGAGGAACTTTGCATCCAGGTTCTTGTGATCCTGGTTGAGGCTAGCAACGGTGCATGTATGGGGCCCCTCAAGTTTTGTTATTTTCCAACGGTTGCCTGCCCTCTTTAACTCTGATATACGGATTTTCCATTTACAGCCTTGATTTTTTTGGACGCAATAAGCCTTGTAGTATGTGGATTGGGTTTTATCCACTGACGTCTCAACATTATGACGAAGGTTGTACTACTTAACTGCCGCCACCGCAATTTTCTTGTTCGAGAACGCCATACCAATTCTTAGTTCACCATCAGAACGGTTGACTCGGCCATCTATTGTGTCGTCATGGGGAAAATTAGGGACGTCCATTGCATCCATATCAACCGTTGTGAAGTGGGATGGTGGCTGGAACATAGAAATTGGTGTTGCGTCTACAGGTAAGTTGGTGGCAGTCGGTTCTTCGTCCAAATCTGGTGGTGGAACGATAGTGTCTTCTGGGTCTTCTGGTAACTCTGTCAAGTCTTCTGGTTCGGGATAGAATGGCCTCAACTCGTCTCCGTCGGGCCCGGGTTCTCTAATCGGTTCTTCGTCAGAAGCATCCTCCGGGAGTTGGAATAGTAGAGCTTCGTCGATCACTACCCTTCGAGGCGAGGATTGGGGTCGATGAGCGGGAGACCTCTCACGAGATCGCTCAGGAACCGCAATTCCAAGACCAAAATCAAGATCACCATACGAAGAATGTATTCCCATAGATAGTTGAACGTAGTCCGTGCTAGGGACATACGTTGAGTGTCGTCCATATGAGGAATCATGGTCATGCATAGCGTAAGAAGACGACGCTCCCTCACCCCCAAAAGAAGAATGTCTCCCCATAGATGGTTGACCGTAGTTGGTGCCAGGGACATACATTGAGTGCCGATCATATGATGCTTCACGGTCCTGCGCAACGTAAGGAGCCGACGTTCCCTCCCCCCCAAAACTATAAGGATTGTATGGATTGTACGATGCATTTGTTGGTGCATCGAATTCATCGTTTGGGGGTTGGTTCAGGTCGAACCCGATACTAGCTACGCACGACTGCCTTGGAAGAGCAGATGACGATGCACCAAACTCGTTGTCTCGGCACAGTAGGCTAAAATCACGTCGTAGACCTGCGGTCGGGCTAGCAACGTTGGCATTCGGATCGAAGTCAAAATTCGCCCGACCCCAGCTTGGTATTTCTACAACTAGATTAGACTCGGAGAACGATGCATACCGCTCGAGGGGCGTTCCAATTGAATACTCGAAGTGGGATTCCATCATCAATTCCACATCAGCATTTTCCGCAATTTGGCATACAGAGTACTGTAAAGGGTCTATAGATGTTGGCACCCGATACTTCACGTCGGACAAACGGTGATTATCGAAATGAGGGACTTTTGCCTCCAGTTCCTTGACCAACTTCTTGAACGATAATCTCCTCGGAAGCTTTATCGTTACCGGGTCTTCGCAGTGAAAAAGGACACCGAGTTCGGTACCCTCGAATATCTGCCCATCGTAGTAAACTAGCGTAGTAACGCCTCGGCTGGCCATTTGAATATTTTATGAAAGACTTTTGAATTTTTGATACTTGGAAAATTCTAGGAATTGTTTGCCAATTGAAACTTATATTTTCGTTTTATGGTTCTGCTTCATATATAGGCAAAATTATTGGCCCTTCAAATCCCAGAGAATCTGTTTGTGTAAGGCAAATAATGGTTCCAAGAGGTAACTTTGCTTGTCCGTTACCTAAAACCGATAAGCAGGTAAATGATGAACAAGTCAGGAATGGCGTGTGCCTGGGAGGCAGTCCCCTAACTTTCGACAAGTAAGAGATAGAGTTGATGGGAGGCAGGGATAACCAGTACCTCGCGTTCTGTAGAATGCGATATTAGTACATCGCGTTCTATACAACGCGAGGTCCATTAATATCGCCTTATATAGAACGCGAGGTCACTTTAATTGCTTTGTTTCAGATATTCCGTCAGAAGTTATAATAACCGTACTGTTTACTATTTGTTTGTTTGTGTAATTGAGAACATGTTCGAGAATTTGAGACAATTGTAGTCTGGTACTGTAATTGAATACTACTACTGGTGCATAACGTGAGGTTCCTTTATATTATTTGAGACAGAGATTACGTCGAAAAAATTTATGTTTCAATAACTTAGACAATTGTAGTTTATCAATGAAATTGAGTAGTAGTAGTTTTACATAACTTGAGGTCCGTTGAACATTAATAAAGGATGAAATTAGACGTCATATAACATAATTGGAAGATAATTTCATAAGTTAATGGTTAATCCGAATCATCGTAGTCAGTGGACACGTCTGAACTTAGGTTTAGTTCTTCGATCAGCTGTTGTTTTCTTTGTCTACGCCTGTACATAAAAAGTTGCAGCTCCTCCACAGCCGCATCAACATCCGGTGAAGACGGTGCGTGTTCAGTGTTCGGAGCAGGTTCTACGGGTGCAGACGTACTACTTTCGTCGGCGTTGACAAACTTAACATTAAATTCGAAGTCTCTATCTCCGACGGAATTGAGCCGGTCATACATGTTACGAACGTCTGTTTTGTTCGTAAGCTTCATAACGTAGTGCGTTTCATTAGCTGACGGTGTTGGGATTCGACATTCCATGGAAGAAATTTGTTTGTCGGTGTGTTTACTAACCTTGATTGTTGTCAACTATATTAAATCTTTCAGTGACATTTTGCCGGTGATTGTTGACTCAAAATAAGTATCGAGAAAATAAAATGTTGCCTGAAATTTTGTCATAAGGTGAGCAAAGATTGTGTGTTTAGAGAGAATTTGGAATGAGTAAATGATGGTGGAATTCGTGGGTATTTATAGGAAAGGAAAAACACCACATAAGTAAATTTAAGTCGCATTTCATTTAACAAAACTTTCAACATGTATTCTTTAATAAGTAAATTGAGACAACTACATAAATTATCTACAAAATTCGAAACAATATATTCAGCCGCTCCGGTGGGCAAATTTGATCGGAGGTCCCGACTGAAAGAAGCAGAGCGCGATAATCAGATTTCTTCTAAAATGGTAGCAGCTTTGATCCACATTAACAAATGTAATCGGCACCGGTCGCATCTGAAAATGTTGGCTGCCACGGCAGAATGTCGATCTGAATCCGCCCTCCCTTTCTAAAAGTCGTTTCGTTTCAAAACTGTAGCCGGAGATCCTCTCGACGGTGGCTATAGAAGCTGCCATTGAAGCCACTACTGCAGCACACAACCTCCAAAATATTGCGATATGTCGGTAAATATTATTCAATGAACGTATCATGCGGGGGTATGTACCCCGCGGAACACAAATCTTTAAGTGAACTCCAACTATCATAAAGGAACAAAATTTCGGACATAAACATTTCAACGGAAAAAACGCAGCATGACACGAACTCATATTCAACTGACCTAAACTTAACTGGTTACAAAAATTCATCGACGTGCATATATATATACCAACATCTGAAGGACCTCGCGTTCTGTACAACGCGAGGTTTGAATGACCTCGCGTCCTACAGAACGCGAGGTTGCCACGTCAGCATATTCACCTCCCTCTATAAATAGCAAACTCTTGCAGAGGCAAGGAGCACCCACAGAAATTTTTTTTCTGTATTCACGTAATCATATTCATGTAAGCAGTCTCAGTTTTCGCTTGCAGCTACTAATGGCAACATAGCGCGTATTTTGGAAGTTTTGTTCAAACTAACTTCCAAAATATTGCGCTATGTCGTTATTTGTAGTTACTAATGAAAACATAACGCGTATTTAGGAAGTTTTTTTTCCATTATTATTGTTATTATTATTATTATTATTATTATTATTATTATTATTATTATTATTATTATTAGTATGATTCATTATTATTATTATTATTATTATTATTATTATTATTATTGTTATTATTATTGTTGTTGTTATTATTAATATATATTATTATTATTTTAATTATTATTATTATTATTATTGTTATTATTATTATTATAAATAAATTTTTAATATTAAATGACTTTCCCGCCTGGAAACTCTTCATTTAAAAAACCCCACGACCTCGCGTCCTGTAGAACGCGATATCTTTAGAACCTCGCGTTCTATAGGACGCGAGGTCACTTCTGACTATCCAGTTCACACGTCTGTTCATTGACGCGCCTTTTTAATGAACCTCGCGTTCTATAGGACGCGAGGTATATGAATATCGCGTTCTACAGAACGCGAGGTTCATTAACCTCGCTTCCCAAAAGCCGCGAGGTCTTCTATAAATTGGAGGTTTTTTTCTAAAAACCTCCACAGAACGCGAGTTCTATAGCATTTTTACAAAAATTTGTCAGCAACTTTTATATGTCGTTCGATAACATGGATCCCTTGCTACGCAACCAACCGAGTCACTGCAGTCAATATTGGCGAAACACTCCCGAGGTATTATTTTTTTCCCTTTTATTTTCTAAATTTTTTAATTAAATTATATTTTTTTATTTTACTAACTATTTTATTTTTTTAGGGATACGAACGTAACTTACAATGTTACCTTAACCGTATCAACATCGCACCCGTTGATGCTGTTATGCATTAGATTGAGCGTGCTGGTTTTGGGCACATAGCTCGGTATATAGGGGGTGAAGGTTAGACCGTCGTTGATCAGCGCGCTGATAGAACGGTGGAGACCTGAGACGCACACGTTTCATCTTCCATTTGGCGAGGCAACAATCACGTTGGAGGATGTTGCCTACATTCTGGGGTTGCCTACAAACGGCAGCGTTATTACTGGTGTAGCGATGACACATTGGCCAACTCTATTTGCTGAAGAAATGGGCGTGATGCCCCATGAGGACGTGTGGGACGGAGGGAAAATCAATCTATCGTACTTGGAGGACCAATTTGGAATCCCTCCCCCCGATGCGGATGAAGTTGCACTTCATGTATTTTTTCTATTTAAAAATTAGGATGCCATTATTATATATTTAGTATGCTTTTATTATATTTATGATGAAATTAAAAATATTTATTTGAACATTAGGATGGTTTAGGGAATTTTTAGGATGCCTTCATTAAATATTTAGGATCCTTTTAATAAATTTAGGATGCAATTACAAATCAGTACTTCAAAATTAGGATGCTTTTATTAAATATTTATGATAACTTTATTAAATATTTAGGTTGCCTACATTAAATATTTAGGATGTCTTTATTAAATCTATATTAAATCTATATTTAGGATGAACTTACAATTTTTTTAATTAAGATGAACTTACAATTTTTTTAATTAGGATGTCTTTATTAAATCTATATTTTCACAGCGGTGTGCGCGAGCCCACATCTTGCGCATTATTGGCGGGATATTAATGCCCGACAAATCCCGCACAAAAGTGCACGTTATGTGGCTTCGTCATCTGACAAATTTAGATGAGTCTGGACGAAAATCTTGGGGGTCAGCTGTCTTGGCGTTTCTTATCAGAGACCTATACAGAAAATTGACGCCTCTAGAGCATCGATGGGAGGATTATATTTATTCCTACAGGCTTGGGTTTGGTTTCAAATGCCTACTTTGAGACCACAGCTTAGGCAGCCCACCGCTATATTATTTTCGCTTCTACGGAGGTACTACATAATCTACTATATTTTTTTTATTAAATTATTTTATTTAACGATGTTTTTCATTATTTATAGGCGGACCACCGCACTGACCCACATCGGCCTGCCGGACTCCCAAAAAGAATACATATTTAGATTCGATACCTTGACGGAGGACGAGGTAATTCAACGATTATTTTGATTTTTTCCATACTATTTTTCCAATAATATTTCATATAACCGTTACAAACGCTTTCATTCTTTTTAGTTCGTGTGGACGCCCTACGATTCAGAGGAGATTCGCCAGATTACTCCACCAGATTTTATGCGAGAGCGAGACCTCTGGATTTCCGTCGTGCCGCTGCTGAACTACGAAATTTGCGTGTGGCATTCTACGGATAGGGTACTCCGACAGTTCGGGTACGTCCAAAATGTTCCACCCCCTCTGCAAAATATGGACTCCTTCTACAATCTTACGCGCCAGGGGAAGACGAAGGTTGACTGGGCCGAGCACCACGCTAGCTGGATAGCGCTTTGGGCTCACCAATTTAATAGACGCCCACAGTTTCTCCAACAAATTATGGTAGGGGGTCATTCGGTCGTTTTCAATTATGACCAGTGGTATAGGAACAATGGGATGCCACATATCCTTACTCAGGCCGAGCGCGAAGCAAGGCTTCCCCAGCAGCCCCAAAACCGCCCACGCGGGAGCCATCGAGCGAGCCAGAGGCCGAGCCAGAGGCAGTCGACGCAGCGCGGTCCGAGACCACGATATGACACTCCAGGGGCATCATCTTCTGCTGCACCATTTCATAGCGGTCCATCGAGTTTCCAGCAGACGATGCCTCCACCCAGTACGGCTCCACTGATGCCTATCGTCCCCATACGCCCACGATTGACCTTATGCTTATCGATTATCCATAGCTGCACCCTCAGTATGGGTTTCCCATTGTGGAGAGTACGCCGATGGGTAGCTTGTTTTACTCCCCGCCTGGGCACCACACAGATCTGCATATCGCACACGATGGTCAGGATGATAGGGACCAGGAACCACCACACGATGGACGGAGGAGGAATCCGAGGCGTCAACGTCATCCACCCGACTGCGGAACGGGTGGACATAGGCATTTTTAGTCTTTTTTTTACTGTTTTGTACTTATGTTTTTAATATTTATGTAAAACACTTTTGAATTTTATAATGTCGTATTATAATTTTGTTTACGTATTATAATTTTGTTTACATATTATAATTAAACTTTATAATGTTTATTTAATTTTTGTTTTTAATAAATTTAATGGGATTACTAAACCGAAAATTGACATTAGTTGAAATGCAACTTCAATAAAAAAAAGGATGATGGCATAGGGTTTTCGAAGCCATTTTAAATCATTGTAGAATGGACGGAAATTAACTATGTTGGTATCATACGATAGACAATTTTCAGTACTACGATCCAAACTCGATGATCGCTAAAATTATACAATTTACACGCTCGAAATTGGGCTCGAACAGGCCTACCGACACTTGTTTTCGCTTGTGGTTCAGCAGATTTGCACAGACCTCGCGTCCTACAGAACGCGAGGTCTGTGCGATATATTCAGCCGCCGTTTCAATTTCTCGGGTACCTCGCATTCTGCAGAACGCGAGGTACTGTAAAACCGTTAACACGGACAACAATGCCACGTCGACTGAAATCACGTTGTGCAGAACGCGATATCGTACCTCGCATCCTACACAACGCGAGGTCTGCTGACCTGGCAAGTTTGGGGGTAATTTTGCCAAATAATATTTTTTTTGGGAGCCATTTTGCCCAATAATAATTAAAAAGGGGTTTTCACCCAAAATTGCCTCAATTTGACTTCACTGTTTTTCTTATTTTTTTAATTAAAAAAGAGAAGTCGGTGTGCAAGAGTTTCGACTTCACTCACCTGGTATCTTCCTCGTTGGTTCATTGTCAACAAACGAGCTGAAGTCTAAATTTTTTTATTGAAAAATATTCAATCACTGTTCAAAGACAGATTGTCTTCGATTCGACTTCAAGTCACTATTCAAAATGCTATAAATTTGAAAATAATATGAGAAATGTCATATTCTTGAAGGAAAAAAATTAGATGCAATATTGGTGCAATTTCTCATCATGTTGTCTTACTTGTTATCCCATCTATATTTTTATTTAAAAATGTCATTTGAAACAATCAAAATGCACCACGTGTCATAGAAAAATAAAAAACCATAAAATGTTAAAAAAATCTAAAAAACCCTAAAATTATTTTTAAAAACCAAGTTATTTTAAAAAATGTTATTTTTATATTTTTATTTTAAATGATTATATGGATTTTATTTTTTTAATAAGTTAAGCATACATTATAATTTTAAAAAATATAAATTCAAAATATATACACTTTTTAGATTTTTTTGATATTTTTAGGGTTTTCATTTCGTAGTTTTTAAAAGATTTCAAATTCTTAAAAAGAACTTTAAAATTTAAAAATTGAAAGAAACCCAATATTTTATTTTTAAAATATTAATTTTTTCAAATATGTTTTTTCAATTTTATGAATTTTAAATATTTTTAAATAAATTAATCATAATTACAATTTAAAAAACACATAAATCTTGAAAAATTAGAGTTTCTTTTTAGAATTTGAGATCTTTAATGATATTTTTGTTTTTATGGGTTTTTTCCTTAATTTTTTTAGATTATTTTTTGTATATTCATGTTATTTTATGGTCCATGTTTGAGATTCATGGCTCTCTGTCCCAACAATGTCGTCTTTAAGTTTTAAATTTAGATTCTCTCCATAGTAGTGCAATGTGTCTTGCCATTGCACCCAACATTTATTGGTAAAATAACTAAAAATAATATTATAATACAAGGAATAACTGAAAAAATATACAAAGAACAAAGTAAGAATTAAATAAAGAATTAATTCTTACTGATGGTTTGACGAAGATGGCGACCTCTTAGCTTTCGAGAGTTCCCTTAGTGCCCCGAATTTGGTTCTAGATATTTTGCATCAAGAATCAGGATTGTTCTACTTCTACGTAACTAGCCCGGTTATGTAAACCGCTTGGCTTCAACATTTTCTTATAAAAATAATAGAGATAAAGACACCAATACCCCTGTACTTTGTCACAAAGTTTAATGTGTTTTTACTTTGTAAATATTTAATATACTCATGTACTTTATTTTCGTCTACTAAAATACTCTCGAAGACTAAGATGTTAATTGATGACATGGCATATACACGTGGTACTCTCACAGGCTGTAACATGATATTTTTTTCACAAAAGAATCACTTAAAATAAAAGAATTTGTATATAATTTTACCTTTTCTTATTTTTTATTCTTATTTTCCGTCAACATTTTCTTTCCTCTTCCGTTCTACTCAAACCATAGTTTTATTGAACCTTCCACCCCTTAGAAATTATGGCGTCGACGGCCAACTCATCGCTAACAACTTGGTAGCCCTCACCTCATCCCTTTCACCAGTACTTCGCACCTTTGCCTCCGCCTCAAAAATTTCAACAAGCCAATAAGAAATTCATTAACAGATTGGTCCAACACCCATGTTCGGTACTGATTGTGTCATCATAAGTTTATACGTTGATGATATGTTTATTTTCAGTACTAACATTTAGTCCATTAACAAAAAAAAATTTCTTATCCATAAAGTTTGAGATGACTAATCTGGGAGAAGTTGATGTAATATTGGGTGTCAAAGTCACCAAAAATGAAAAAGGGATTTTCTTTAAACCAAAAAAACTATATTTAGAAAGTGTTAAAGAAATTTGATAGTTTCGATGTAATCCCTGTTCGAACACCTTATGACTCTAGCAAGCATCTCTCAAGAATAAAGGAAGTAGTGTTTCTCAAATCGAGTATGCTAAAATAATTGGGAGTTTAATGTTATTAATGAATTATACTCGACCTAATATTGCCTACGTTGTGAGTAGACTAAGCACATATACCCATAACCCTAGTAACGATCATTGGATTGCTTTTAAACGCTTACTTAAGTATCTCAAAGGTACTATGGAATGGAAACTTGAGTTTGTTCACCATCCTATAGTTTTAGAAGGATACTGTGACGCCAACTGGGTTTCTGATAACGATGAAGTAAGCTCTACGAGCGGGTATGTTTTAACATTAGGTGGAGCAACAATTTCATAGAAATCCACAAAACAAACATGTATTGCTCGCTCTACTATGAAGTCAAAGTTTATATCTCTTGACTTAGCTGGGCAAGAAGCCGAGTGGCTCAGAAATTTGTTAGCAGAAATTCCGTTGTGGGGAAGACCAACTCCTCTAGTTTCCTTACTGTGTGATTCACAACCTGCAATATGTGTGGCTAAAAACCAGTCTTACAATGGTAAGAAAAGATATATTCACATAAGACATGAATCTCTTAGACACATAATAAGGAATGAAGTACTCTCATTAGAGTATGTGAAGTCAGAAAGAAACCTAGCAGATCCTCTAACCAAAGGTTTAAGCAGGAAACTGGTCTTAGATTCATCGAGGGGGATGGGTTTAAAGCCCATTGGTTGAGGAATTCATGGTGGATACCCAACTTATTTATCTAAGTTCAAATGTGGTCAAACGTAACCATGGAAAGACTCATAGTGTACATTTCTCCTTTCCTATCCCTATGATGAATAATGTACATGCCCAGGATGTGCTTAATTGCTCTTAATAAATTCATAGCCCAATCTTTGGGTAGTCTCAGTGAGAAAGACTTGATGAATTTATCGACTTTTGGCTGAATATCTATTCGTAATAACTTCACAACCTAGAGTTAAGTGGGTTGTCCCTAGTGCGAAGGACTATGTAACCCCCTTAGTCTGGTCTAGACGCCCGACCCAAACTAAGAAGATTACACGGGGAAAACCAAAGTCAACCCGTAAAAGTCAACCTCGATTCACGGCCCTTTTATTTTTATCATTTCTAGATGCACAATATTAACCTAGGTGAATAACATGACACATAGGAGAAAACGACATAGCGATTGGAGTTCGTTAAAGGGTTCAATTGCATACATTTGACTTTTAGGGACTAAATTGTAAATTTCTAGAATTATGAGGACTAACTAGATTTTAGAGTTACCAAACCAAAATTTATCCTTTAACATGCCAACATGTCAAAACGCATCTCAAACGGTACATCCAAACTCAATTAATTAAGCATACGAACATTTAGGGGTCACTTTGCAAGAAAGATAAACCTGGAGCAATTCAAAATCAATGTTCAACGGTCACCTGTTCCGGAACACTGTACCCCGTATCGGAACGACTGTTTCAAAACTATGTTGACCGTTTCGATACGCAGGTGCATTTCGAAACCAGTTTCGAAACTAGGCTTCACAGTAGCAAAATGTTCCGGAACGATCGCACCCGTTCCGAAACCCCCTGGCCAATACAGGCCATCGTTTCGATACGGACATGGGCGTTCCGAAACATCCTGCCCTGCAGCATCAAATTTTGATGGTTTTATACAACTTTCCACATCCGAAAACATTCCCACACATGTTACAACCCACATACATCTTGCATACACATTAGAGACCACAATCAAGAAGCACAAGCTAAAACATAGCATCATTCATGCAAGCATTAGAACTATAGACATGCTTCCTAGTCTTCAAAACCATACAAAGCTAAAAACCACATTCAAGCACAAATCAATCCTCACAGGCCATTTACAAGCCAAAATACCAAACCAAATATAAACAAAGTAATCAACATCATCTTCAAACATCCAAAAGTAGAAATCCCACCCATTGCCTCTTATTACACCAAAGTAAAACCACATATTTTGCTTAGACCAAAGTGCTTAGATTCCTCTTGCTTTCTTGATGCCTCAAAGCCTAATTCTCTGCATTGATGAAACAAATGAGCGTAAGCATAAAGCTTAGTGAGGATCGCTAAAACAGCATTCATCAATGCATTTCATAAAACCATTGCATTATCATTTGCAAACTCATGCCTTTCCTTAAACATGCTCGACTAAGCATCAATGCACTTGCCAAACCACATGCCTTTTAACATCATTAAAATAACAACAAATAACCTTTTGCTCATGCTTAAACCAAGCATCACATGCATTCTAGCATAAACCACAAGCATCTCATGCTTAAATCATTAATCAACAACATTATACTGGCTTGCAAGTGATCTATTCTCAATGATACCAAAACCAACACAAATGACACAATCGGATACGCGGATTACAAGCGTTTTCCCACACGCTTCATACACACTACTGGACTACACAAGGCTCACACACGAGAATAACCCTCCATCGTTGTGACACTCGTGGTGGAGTATAACGATACAATCACAACCCATCAACACCACTCATCGGTAGTTGTATAATTCAACTAACGAGAGCACGGGACACATAACACAAGATCCACACACGGAATTAACATCCACCCTTGTGATCTTAACCTCAATCGTTAGGGTACTTGGATGAGGTATACGGTACAATCACAACCCCTCAACATCCAAGGCGACTTTATTCACGGTGCACTCAATCCTATAGCCGACTAACTATATCCGATTAAAGTAACCAAAAACCATTTTCATCACTTGCCAATATAATCATTTAACATCAACATTCCACTGTTTTACAAGCATAAACACAATGCCATTTTCACAAGCATAAACATGCTTAACATCATATGCATTTATCACATAAAACCAATGATCACTTACCTAGTGCATCCTTAACATTATGGCATTAAAATCCAACATTAACTATGCTTAAAACATGCTTTAAAACAGTAGATAAAATCACATTTACAACAAGTGCATTTTCCAACAAAAATATAGCACCTTCCGAGAGAGACTTTCGAGTCACTTACTCTTGAGCTTAGCTAAGTGTTTCAAACTTACACTAAGCTCCCAAGACCACGCTCAAAGCATTACAAAGCTGGAAAATCCATTTCCACTCACCGATACACGAAACCTCGTTTACCGACGCGAAAATCACCCTTCCGGAGCCTCCAAAATCACCTCGTTCGCTCTCAAATCAAGATCCCATGTTTTCACATCATCAAAACAGAGATCTAAATGCATTAAAATGCATTTCAACACCAGAAACCAATCACAAACTCGTTGCTCACCCAAACTACACCAATTTACCCATCCGAAACAACCGAAACTCAATCGATTGCTTCCTAAACCAAGCCCAGCCAACATACATGGCTTCCAATCAATTATAAACATCAAAGGACATCTAAAAACAACCTAAACCCATCCTTATACCTCCAACAAGCATAATTCCACCATTTCACCTCAAAAACTCACTTAAAACTATAAAAAAAACTCAAGGATCTCAAGGATTTCGGGATCTATACTATCAAAACCTCATTTCAACATAATAACCAACTTGAAACCCAATTAAAATAAATCCAAAACAGAGCTTAACAAAACAAATCCGAAAATCAAGATTTTAATCATATTTTTTACAAGATTTTGATCTCAAATCAAAACTATAATGAAAACTCAACCAAAAACATTAATCAGAAGCCAAAGATCTTGGGAATTTCAATAAAGAACCTTGATTAGAGGTTGAGAATGAGATTTACCTCCAATCCTTGCTTTCCTCAATGAATGGCAAGTTTTTGCTTCACAAAACTTGAAGAACTTGAAAGGATTCTTGAAAATTGTTTAGGAAATATTGAGAGAGTGTTTGGGAGAAAAGAATTCTGGAGAAAATGAGTTAGAATTGTGTTTGGCTGAAAATGAGAAGAGAAAGGCAGTTACGTGATGGAATCTCACTAATTAACTACCTAATTAATTAAATTAAATTAAAGCCAATTAAAACTATTTAATTAAAAACCACTTTAAACACATGTCATATTAAGGAAAGGCTAAATTTCCATAAAGCTCCCTAAAGATTCTAAGATTTTGGCTTCTCCTTTAAAAATTACATTTTCTACAGTTTTGAAACTTTACAATTTGGTTACTACCCAAAATGTACCACTTCCGAAACTCTTTTTGTAAAATTGATTTGACCAACCTCTTAAACATATTTTTAGAGGATTTTAGCAATTTTTACCACATTTTTATCCTATCCTGATCCTTGATCTCCCTAAATCACCTTACGCGATTCGAACCATTTCCGACCGGTCCGATGTCTAAAACATCTAGGCCCAAAACTAGGGCGTTACAGACTAAATGAACTTACCACTAGAAAAGGTTAAGTTTTACTCAAACTCTTAATGAATTCAAACCCAAGAATTTAGGAGTTCCTATTGAGAAGGACATGTTGAGTTCACCAATTAATGATGTTGAATATTTATTCTCAATGATTTCTTATCCCAGAGTTGGGTGGTTCATTTATTATGAACTTGAAGAAAATCACTTAACACCTTGTGAGGTTGAGCTTATACGAAGAGCTCTTAGTTATTTCATAGTCCTATAGGGATGATTTTATTGAGACAAACCTAATGAAATGACCTATGTAAGTGAGAATGGTTAGCCACCTTCTATGTAAAATGTTGGGTCGTTTTTCTAGTACACTTACAATAATCCTAAGGTAAGATGGTCAAATATATACTTTCATATATATATTACGCATCGAGAACTTCGGTGGATGAAGTGGTTAGTTGTGTGTTATGAGTATACCCTAATCTTAGAAAGTTCAAGACTAGTTTCACTTGTCTAAGAGAAGAATTGCTCATAATCACTATGTACTAGTTTAAGACACGTTCACTAGTGCTTAAGCAACTAATCTCGTTATTGCTCTTCTGATATGGATATTTTTGAGTTACGGGAAAATTCTCACATTTGTGGGGGACTGTTGGAATAATGAACAGTCACAATCCCATATTGAGTGGGAAAATACCAAGTCAAGGGTATTTATAGTGACCATTCTCCCCTCCCTTGTTAAGTGATAGAGAACAAGGGGCAATCTCGCGCGCCGCCGTCGCCATCGTCTGTCAGGCACGACGTGGCATGGTCGTGGTCGTGGTAACACGTGTCTTCGACACGTGCGCACACACAATATCTTTTTAAAGAAAATTCGTAAGAATTCTAGGTGAATGTTGGAATAATGAAGAGTCACAATACCACCGCAGTTCAATCCGGTTTCGGGTGTACGATTCTTGAAGCGACCGTGTTAATCTCGGGGGACAGTTCATCTAACGCAATAATTACACACATCGAGGTGAATTTGTTTCTAAGGCAGTGGTTTTAACCCCAACACGGTTTTGTTTCTTTATTTAGTTGGATTTACTTTTATATTTTTCAGTTAGTGCTAACAGTGTAATTTTGCAATATACTTTCCAACAATTTAGAAACAAATTTGGCTTCCATTTACTGCAATATATCGCCAAAATCTAACAAAGATCTTCGTGCCGCAATGTTGAAGACATGATTTGCGGAAATCATCTCCAAAGCCCAACGTCAAACAAAGCCTGTTAAAACTGGCTTAATGATTTCTGAAAGTTTCAAACGCAAGCCAAGAACAATGAGTTGCTACCATTACTTGCCCATGAAACGTATGAAGGTAGCAGCGGTGAATTCCATTTCAACAAGGCCTAAAGGCCCTTTGAGAGCCTTGGCAAAAGCTCCCACATCTAACAAATTTCGTCGTACTGCGATGTTGAAATATCAACGTGTTAGAGAAATGAGAGCTGTACAGATTGCATTAGAAGAAATGACCAACACCGCTGGAATTGAACTCAATACAGGTGTTCAAAGAGAATTTGATAAAATGATAGGGTGTTCGTCGTCGTGGTGACAAAATGGTCACAAAACGTAACAGTACCAACAACATCATTCGAAGTTCAAACCATGTTCTTACGTGACCAAGACCAATACTATTGACATTGTGTTTCCAAAAGTCAACATAGTGGATAACCATGTGAAATGGATCATTGACACCGGTGCTTCCAGTCATTTCTGTGCAAAAAAATGAGGTGTTCATCGAGTTCAAGGATGGGAACATTGTTGAACTTGATCACGTGGAGAACTCTAGCTGCTCTGAAGTGCTAGGCAAAGACAAAGTTTTACTCAAACTAACCTCCGGTAAAACTTTAGTGCTTTCCAATGTTCTATATGTACCTGCCATATGTAGATATCTAATTAGTGGTGGATTACTAATTAAGGCGAGCGTTAAACTAGTTTTCGAAGTCGATAAACTAATACTTTCCTGAAATGGAGATTATGCGGGGAAAGGTTTTTTACAAAACTGTTTATTTGTAATTGAAATGCAGTTTAATGGGAAAAATGAAACCACTATTTCTGCTTATATTGTTGGATTTTTAAATATGTGGCATGCTAGATTAGGTCATATGAATATCCAGTTTTTAAAGAAACTGATTAAAATGAATATTCTGCCTAAACTAGACATAAACAACTTTAACAAATGTGAAATTTGTATAGAAGCTAAACATGCTAAACCAACATTTAAGATAGTTTCTAAAAGAAAAAACTGAACTATTAGAGCTCATACATATTGATCTAGCAGATTTTAGAAACTTTGAAAGTAAAGGAGGAAAACACTATTACATCACTTTTGTAGATGATTATTCTAGAAATACAAAAGTTTATCTCCTAAGAGCCAAAGATGAGGCTGGAGACTTCTTTATTATTTATAAGGTAGAAGTTGAGAATCAGTTAAATAGGAGAATTAAACGGGTCAGATCCAATAGAGGTTGTGAATAATATATCTAACTTCTTAAAAGAGGTATGCGAGACGAATGACATCATTCATGAAACCTCAACTCCTTACTTTCCTCAACATAATGGTATATCAGAGATGAAAACAGAACTTTAAAAGAGATGATGAATTCATTATTGATAAGTTCTGGGTTTCCCGACAACATGGGGGGGGGCATTCTATCGGCAAATCACATTTTGAACCGTGTACCTCACAAGAAAATATATTATACCCCATACAAACTGTGGAAAGGTTATGCACCAAATCTGTAATACCTTAAAGTGTGGGGGTGTCTGGATAAAGTGGGATTGCCAAACTTTAAGAAATCCACTATTGGACCCAAAAGCATTTATGTAGTATTTATCGGGTATGCAACAAACAATGTCGCATATAAATTCATATTACTACATGATTCTTCTATTTGTGAGTCTAGAGATGTTGTTTTCTTTGAGTATATTTTTCCTTTAAAGAAACCTAGAAAGAGTGAAGAAACACAAATAGAAATTGATTTATCCTCTTCTTCTAGTGTGCCTGTTAGGGTCCCCAAGAGATTGAATTTGAACCTAGAAGAAGCAAGAGACAAAGAGTAGACACCTCGTTTAGACCATATTTTATCACTTCTTTCATTTCTGAGATTAATGATTTAGACTCTATTTCTGATCTGATAGCTCAAGTATTTCTTTTAGATGAGGATCCGAAGTCTTATGAGGACGGTATGAGATCAATTGATGCTAGTTTCTGGAAAGATGTGATAAAAGATGAACTAGAATTAATAATGTCTAATCATACTTGGGAGTTAGTGGACTTACCAAGAGGATTTAAACCTATCAGTAACAAATGGATCTTTCGGAAGAAACTTAGACCTGATGGTTCAATCCAAAGATATAAGACAAGGCTAGTTGGCAAGGATTCACTCAAAAGTTCGGTTTAGATTTTTTCGACACTTAATCTCCTGTTACAAAAATCTCAATGATCCGTGTATTATTTGCACTAGCCTCCATTCATAAATGAAAGTACATAAAATAGATGTAAAAACTACTTTCTTGAATATAGATCTAGATGGGGAGATCTATATGAAGAAGCCGCCAAGTTTTGAGACACCTAATATGGAAGGCAAATTTTGTAGACTTAAAAAGTCTCTCTATGGCCTTAAGCAAGCTCCTAAACAATGTTATGAAAAATTCCACAAAACTATTCTTAGTTTTGGTTTTGTTGTGAATGGTTTGGATGCATATGTGTATTCGAAGATGTTTGGTGCTAATTGTGTCATCATAAGTTTATACGTTGATGATATGTTTCTTTTAAGTACTAATTTTGAGTCCATTAACAAAACAAAATTTTCTTATCCATAAAGTTTGAGATGACTGATCTGGGAGAAGTTGATGTAATATTTGGTGTCAAAGTCACAAAAAATGAAAAGGAATTTTCTTTAAACCAAACACATTATATTGAGAAAGTGTTAAAGAAATTTGACAGTTTTGAGGTAATCCATGTTTGAACACCTTATGGCTCTAGCAAGCATCTCTTCAAAAATAAAGGAAATAGTGTTTCCTAGATCGAGTATGCTAAAATAATTGGGAGTTTAATGTTCTTAATGAACTATACTCGACCTGATATTGCCTACGCTGTGAGTAGACTGAGTAGATGTACCCATAACCCTAATAATGATCACTAGATTGCTCTTAAACGCTTACTTAAGTATCTCAAAGGTACTATGGATTGAAAACTTGAGTTTGTTGGCTATCCTGCTGTTCTAGAAGGATATTGTGACGCCAATTGAGTTTCAGATAACGTTGAAGTAAGCTCTACGTGCGGGTATGTTTTTACTTTAGGTGGCGCAACAATTTCATATAAATCTGCAAAACAAACATGTATTGCTTGCTCTACCATGGAGTCAGAGTTCATAGCTCTTGACTTAGCTGGGCAAGCGACCGAGTGGCTCAGAAATTTGTTAGCAGAAATTCTGTTATGAGGAAGACTGACTCCTCCAGTTTCCTTGCTGTGTGATTCACAGGTTGCGATATGTGTGGCTAAAAATCAAGCTTACAATGGTAAGAAAAGAACCATTCGCATAAGACATGAATGTGTTAGACACTTAATTAAGGAATGAAGTACTCTCATTAGAGTATGTGAAGTCAGAAAGAAACCTAGCAGATCCTCTAACCAAAGGGTTAAACAGGAAACTGGTCCTAGATTCATCGAGGGGATGGGTTTATAGCCCATTGGTTGAGGAATTCATGGTGGATACCCAACTTAGTTATCTAAGTTCAAATGTGGTCAAATGAAACCATAGAAAGACTCATAGTTTACATTTCTCCTTTTCTATCCCAGTGTTTGGGTAGTCTTAGTAAGAAAGACTTGATGAATTTACTGACTTTTGGCTGAATATCTGTTCTTAATAAGTTCATAACCCAGAGTTTAGTGGGTAGTCCCTAGTGCGAAGGACTAAATGAACTAACCGCTAGAAAAGGTTAAGTTTTACTCAAACTCTTAATGAATTCAAACCCAAGAATTTGGGAGTTCCTATTGACAAGGACATATTGATTTTACCGATTAATAAGGTTGAATATTTATTCTTAATGATTTCTTATCCAGAGTTCGATGGTTCATTTATTATGAACTTGAAGAAAATCACCTAACACCTTGTGAGGTTGAGCTTATACGAAGAGCTCTTAATTATTTCATAGTCATATAAGGATGGTTTTATGGAGACAAACTTGATAAAATGACCTACGTAAGTGAGAAAGGGTTAGTCACCTTCTATGAAAAACGGTGGGCCGTTTTTCTAGTACACTTACTATAATCATGAGGTAAGATGGCCAAATATATACTTTCGTATATATATATATATATCTTACACATCGAGAACTTCGGTGGACGAATGGGTTAGTTGTGTGTTATGAGTTTACCCTAATCTTAGAAACTTCAAGACTAGTTTCACTTATCTACGAGAAGAATTGCTCATCATCATTATGTACTAGTTCAAGACATGTTCACTAGTGCTTAAGCAACTAATATTGCTATTGCTCTTCTGATAAGGATATTTTTGAGTTACGAGGAAATTATTTCACATTTTAGGGGAATATTGGAATAATGAAGAGTCACAATCCCACATTGAGTGAGAAAATACCAAGTCAATGGTATTTAGAGTGACTATTCATTCCTCCCTTGTTGAGTGATAGAGAATAAGGGGTAATCTCGCGTGCCGCCGTCGTAAGTTCGACACGATGTGGCGTGGCGTGGTCGTATCTTTTTAGAGAAAATTCATATGAATTTTTCTAAGTAAATATAAGAAACTGATCACTGTCTTTGATTTTTGAAATTTAAACAGTCAGTTTTCTGTGAAAAATCTTCCAACGAATCTAGATATCTTGAGAGCTAGGTTCATCTGTTGAATCAGCTATTAAAGCAGAATTAATTCAGCAGTTTAAGAGACTTAAACTCAGAGTTAATGCGGATTTTAATTTAGGAATTAAATCAGATTTTAATTTATTCTTTTTGGACGATTTTACCCTTGTATGAAGCCTATAATTAGAGAAGCATTGCTTGCTTCTCAATTCACTAATTCACTCATCATTCCTTAAATTCTCTCAAAGCTCTCTGCAACGTTCAAAGGAGCAATACCACCGCAGTTTATTTCAGTTTCGGGTGTACGATTCTCGGAGCGACCGTGTTAATCTCGGGGGACAGTTCATCTAATGCAGCGATTACACACATTGAGGCAAATTTGTTTCTAAAGTAGCGGTTTTAACCACGACACGAATTTGTTGCTTTACTCCGTTAAATTTACTTTTATATTTTTTTAGTCAGTGCTAACGGTGTAATTTTGCAGTATACTTTCCAACATAAGGTTATGGTTAAAACCACTGTCTTAGAAACAAATTCCATTGTTTTTTGCATTGAAAAGAAAAGAAAAGTAAAATTATTTGAAAGCCCTTTGTTTTAAGTGATTTTTTTTAAAAATATCACGTGGCAGCATGTGAGAGTGCCACATGTATATGCCACGTCATCAATTAATATTATTAGTTTTCAGAGGCATTCTAGTAAACAGAAGTAAAGTACATGGGGTACATTGAACCTTTATAAAGTAGAAACACCACATTAAATTTTCTGGCAAAGTATAGGGGTCATTGGTGCCATTATCCCAAATAATAAAGAATTAATTGCATTACACGTTTCTAAATTAAGATATTCGTTTTAAATTGGTCCTTAAATTTTTGAATGTTTCAATTTCATTCGTAAACCTTAACTCCCATTTTAAATTAATTCATAAACTTTTGAACGTCCCAATTTCATCCTCAAACTATTGCTCTCATTCTAAACTAGTCCATAAATTTCTGAGTGTTTCAATTTATCATTTATATCATATCATATTATTACATAATACACATCAATATTTACATGATAGTTACCAACAACTGTTTGGTGCATTGGTAAGGCACATTGCACCCCTAAGGGGAGGACACAATTTCAAACCTTAGAGACGATATTGTTGGGAGGGGTAACCTCGCACCCCGAACATAGACCGTAAAATAGACATGTATATTACCAAAAATATATATTTACATGATATTTAACAATTTTTGTAACTGTTCTATTAACATGAGATATGATTACTATATTGATGATTTGAGGATGAAATTAAAATGTTCAAAAGTTTATAGGCTAATTTAGAATGAGGCTCATAGTTTGTGGTTGAAATTGGAACATTAAAAAATTTAGAGACCAATTTAAAATGAATGTTAAAATTTAAAGATAAAATTAAAATGTTTAAAGTTTAGATATTAATATAGAGTAAGAATCTTACTTTGATTACATGTGGTGCAATTAAATCTTAAATAATATTAAACAAATATAAGTCATCACCGTCACTGGAAGTCTAACAAACACACTCTTAAGTCTACACTTAGAGACTAGAGTAGAGCAGTAGAATAATTAAACATAAATAAAAAAGGTAAAAAGCAGCCGAACTCAGTGAACTCAGCACCGCCAGGCGAATCTTAGCTGGATGATGATGCTCCTCCCCCTCCCCCACCTCCACCCCTTTTCCTCTCCTTTCTCTCTCAGAAAAACAAAAGAAGAATAATATTCCCCACACCAAATCTCCATTTCCCTTCCCCTGCAAAAAACACAACAATGCCTCCCCCCCTCCTCTTCTTCTTCTTCTTCTCCTTGTTGTTTCTGCCATGTCAGTCACTGCACATTCACAGCCGTAGGATCCTCCATCAACCCTTCTTTCCCTTCGGATCCACCCCTCCGTCTCCGTCTCCATCTCCGCCTTCTCCTCCCCCTCCTTCCAAATACCCTTTCTCTTCTTCCTCCACTTCTCCTCCTCCCGACTCCCCTTTCTTCCCCTCTTTCCCTTCTTCTCCCCCACCTCCTTCCCCTTCCACTTTCGCTTCTTTCCCGGCCAACATTTCCTCCCTCACTCTCCCCCACGCTCCTTCTCCCTCCCACAACTCCCACATCCTCCTCGTCGTCGCCGTCGTCGCTGCCGCCTCCCTCGTCGCTGCTCTTCTCCTTTTTTTCTACTGCCGCCGCCGCCGCCAGCAGAGAAGTGGGTCTGTCGACGATAACAAGACCTTGACATCTAATAATAGTAGTAGATTGTACCCCAACAATGTTCTTGCTGGTAAGCTGAGGACGACCTCCACCACCAGTTCCGAATTGCTTTACTTGGGTACGTTGGTGAATGCGCGAGGCGGAGTCGACGGTGGTGGCTCCAATAATTCGCCGGCTAATGCTAGATTTGATCCGAGAAAAATGGACTCCCCGGAGCTCCAGCCGTTGCCGCCGTTGTCTCGACAGAGCACTGGTCGGAACTTTCGAGTCGGTGAAGTCCCGTCCGTTACTGAAGAAGACGAAGAGGAGCATTTTTATTCACCGAGAGGATCTTCTGGCGGTCGTGATAGTCCCAGTGGGAACGGATCCAGGTCAAGAAGAGCATTTGCGGCGATTGCTGTCAAAAGCATCGAGTCTATTACTACTTCCTCGAGTTCTTCTTCGAGTTCGAGTTCAACTTCACCCGTCAGGTCTAAATCACTTAGTATCTCTCCGCCGGTTAGTGCGAGTCCGGTGAGATCCAACCCCAAATCTCCTGATCTCGTACAAGTTCAACCTTCTTTGGCTCCCGCCAGGATTTCAGCTGATTCGCCACGAATTCTCAATGCTTCCAATGGAAACGTACGATCTCCTTCGCTGTCTTTAACTTCAACGTCACCAGACAGAGAAGAATCAAATAATCGAAACGTTCAATCTCCTTCGTTGTCTCCGATGTTTATCCAAAACCCAGATTCATATGTTGGCCCCGATCGGAACATTGGGTCACCGTCGCTGTCTTCGCCGACCACATCTCCAAATAGAGCGTTGATAGAGAAACTAGATGCATCGATTAGAAATTTCAAGCATTTGGTTCGAAATATGGGGAATCCATTTGTTTCGGCTTCAGCTGCTAGTAGTTCACCGGCCAAAGAATCTCCGGTTAATGATCTGGGTCGAAATCAAACCAGGTCGCCATCAGTTGGTTCGGCTTCTACTTCACCTGAGAGAATGGTTAACAATTTGAATCCAATTGTTAGGTCTCCTTCACTGTCATCAGCCTCTGCATCACCAGAAAGAGCGTTGGATGAGAATGAGCGATCTCCTCTACTATCATCGGCTTCATCATCATCGGAAGAAGTTTTCGAGAAAAGCTCAGAGAAGTCGCCAATGGTGGTTGCTTTTTGGGATTACAATAGGAGTTCTTCGTTCTCATCTTCAGCTTCTTCATCACAAGGAAGAGATCCGGAGAACAGTCCTGATGCATCTCCTTTAAGAGTTACCGGAGCTTCAGAGAAGCCTATGTTGACTCCACCGCCACCGCCACCACCTCCTCCTCCTCCTCCTCCAAAGCAACGACGGCTATGGGAGAAGCCTCTTTCATCTGTATCTTTTGCTAAACAGATATCGAGACCGCCTCCTCTTACACCTCCTTCGATGCCGTTTATGATGCAAAACCCAATTAGTATTCCTCAAGACGAGTTGCCAACTGGATCCGAGTTTGAAGCAGTGGAGGAAGAGGAGGCAGAGGAAGCTTCAAAACCAAAGTTAAAGCCTTTACATTGGGATAAAGTGCGAGCCAGCTCTGATCGCGAAATGGTGTGGGATCACCTCAGATCAAGCTCATTTAAGTATGATTTCAACCTCTACTTATCTGTATACTTTGGAGATCTTATTTAGTTCTTTTAGATCAAGTTAAGTTAAGCCTTTTCGTGTGATTCTGCGTCCTTGAATAATTTGTAAGAGTTTGGCTTCTGCAGGTTGAATGAGGAGATGATTGAAACACTATTTGTCGCAAAGACACCGAATTCGAAACCAAAGCAAGCAACTCCAAGTTCTGTTCTTCCATCACCAAACCAAGATAACAGAGTGTTGGATCCCAAAAAGGCACAAAACATAGCAATTTTGTTAAGGGCGCTCAATGTGACTGTCGAGGAAGTTTGTGAAGCCCTTTTAGAAGGTAATAAAATTGTTGCAATTATGGTTCAAGTTTTGTTGATCTTAAAGACTTAAAATGTCCATAACTTGCAAAGAGGTCGATGATCATATTTATTTGTACTTATGTCAACTTTACTTAATGAACGTTTTCTGCTGAAGTTGTCACTGAATTTAGTGGTTCTGTCCCTTGACTTGAGTTTGCCTTGCCTATAAATGATATCAGTTGAGCTTTAATATCCTTGTCATGACCAGTCATTATGGTTTCCTTTCTTTGGAGTTGTCATGTATGGGCACTAAAATACACATCTACGATGATACAGGTAATGCAGATACACTTGGTACTGAACTTCTTGAAAATTTATTGAAGATGGCTCCAACAAAGGAAGAAGAACGGAAGTTGCAGGACTACAAAGATGATTCACCAGTCAAACTTGGCCCTGCCGAGAAATTTTTAAAAACAGTTATTGATATACCGTTTGCATTTAAAAGGGTGGAAGCAATGCTCTACATAGCTAACTTCGAGACTGAAGTTGAATACCTTAAGAAGTCTTTCGAAACTCTAGAGGTAATTTAACCCGACTCCATCGGTCTGGCTTTCACATTTCCTTGCTTTCTTTCTGCTTTTGTTGGTTGGTTGTTTCTTCCTGTATTAAAATGTGAATACTCGTTCAACTAACATATCCTTCATTGTGGTTTAGAAATTTTCTGCACCCTAACATTACAACTATCTATTTCACTATTCACAATCTTTTATCCAGGGGTTTCTCTTCAAAGTAAAATATGAATGACTAATATGTTGATTATAGTAACCATTTCAATGATAAGAAAAGATATAGCATGTGTGTGTTCTCTCACCTGAGCATGCGAGCGATGCTTCTTTCCATTGAATATAGGCAATGTGAACAAACTGTTTGCATCCATTTGCCTTATATGAGTCGCAGGCTCTCTCTCTTTTTTGTTCCCATTTAGTAGACTTAAAGGCAGACTAACGAAACTTGTTACTTTAGCATCAATTATCTTAAACTGTATCTCAATGCTTTTTCCTTTTTCACAGGCTGCTTGCGAGGAATTGAGAACCAGTAGGATGTTTTTGAAGCTTCTAGAGGCTGTGCTCAAGACTGGGAACCGCATGAATGTTGGGACAAACCGTGGTGATGCCCATGCCTTTAAACTTGATACACTCCTTAAGCTTGTTGATGTCAAGGGAGCGGATGGGAAGACCACACTCTTGCATTTTGTTGTACAAGAAATCATTAGAACCGAGGGTGCTCGTCTTTCAAATGCTAATGAGCAAACAGAAAGCTCCACTTCAAACGAAGATGCTCGGTGTAGGAAGCTCGGTTTACAAGTTGTTTCTAGTCTCAGTTCAGAGCTCAACAATGTGAAGAAAGCTGCTGCAATGGATTCTGAGGTACTTAACAGTGATGTCTTGAAGCTTTCTAGAGGCATCGAAAACATCAGCGACGTTCTAAGATTAAATGAAACAATGGGGTCGGGTGAGAGCAAAGAAAAATTTTCAGAATCAATGAACAGGTTTATGAAAATGGCAGAGGAAGAGATTATAAGGATTCGAGCCCATGAAAGTGTGGCACTATCGCTAGTAAAGGAGATCACGGAATACTTCCATGGGAACTCAACAAAGGAAGAAGCCCACCCATTTAGGATCTTTATGGTGGTAAGGGATTTCCTTTCGGTTCTTGAACGAGTCTGCAAGGAAGTCGGGATGATAAATGAACGAACCATTGTTAGTTCTGCCCATAAATTCCCAGTTCCAGTGAATCCAATGATGCAACCAGTGTTTCCAGTTCCTGTGAATCCAATGATGTCCCAAGCTTTTCTTCAGAGGAGACAGCGGTATGGTTCTGGTTCTGATGACGAGACTGCATCACCTTAGCTGCCAAAACTGGGTGGTTGGGTTTTGAGTGAAAGCTTGTATGGCCTGGTCTGCAATATAAGGTCGCTGTAATTTATTTATTTATTTTTATTAATATTCTTATTTTTATATCTGTATAAATCCTTGTACAATAATTTTGGAACAGTTTTGTTCTATATATATGATAATATACTAGAGGAATTTCCTTTAAAAGAATGCTGTCTCTATCTGCTAATGCAGGCATATCACAGAAGATTCGGCCCTCAGCCAAAAGCACTTCCAGTCTCTTTACCTCCTCATTGTCAAATTCTCTTCTACCTACTCTTTTCTTTTTTTCTCAATTTGCTTCTTCAAAAAGAAACTTCTCGCGTTCCGTTTCTGGTGAAAGCCGGTTAACAGCAGCAGCTTTCCCGGTCTTAGAGTCACGGGCCACAAAGATGAAGTTGGCTGTTAGAGCTACTGAATCAGAATCATCCAAGTTTTCTGCATGAAATAGCATTATCCGATCAAAGTCTATATCAACATGGCCAAACTTCAATATGATACATCCATAAATATATAAATAAAAGTCCACAGAATCACATTGCTAGCAGCGATCAGTATCGCAACTTCAGTGCCATTACCAACACTATCAAAACATTGTTCAAAGTAGCCTCCGACTAAGGGCAAAGTATCATTCAAGTAAAAATCTCACCATCACAAGAGAAGATAGATGATACTTCAGTGCTCGAAGAGTCAAGTTGTATAAAAGTTGAAAGAACAACATGCTTCTCCAAATTGTACAGTATGTAAATGAACCAGAAATAAAAATGGAATCCATTACCAACACTATCAAAACATTGGCAGTTCGAAGTAGTATCCGACTATGGGCAAAGTATCATTCAAGTAAAAACTTCACCATCACAAGAGAAGAGTACTCGAAGAATCGAAGTTGTATAAAATTTGAAAGAACAACATGCTTCTCCAAATCATGCATTATGTAAATGAACCAGAATCAAAAATGGAATCCATAGCAAAGATCAATGAAGTGAACAAGGCAAATCATAGATTTCAGAAATCACCATTTGTGGACTGAATGACTTCTAGTTGAATCTCAATTGATGATGTCCCAACCCATATAACAAAACCAACCATTTTGAGATCAATGTCAACACTAATAGCCTTCTTCAAAACAATCTTGTCAACAGCAGCTGTTACCAGCAAGAGAGGCCTCGTTGTGCTATCATCATCTGAACAATGCTAATTTTACAAACAAACAAAAAAACACAAACTTTAACCATCCAATTCCAAATGCAAAAAGAACGAACTTTGTCAACAAAAAAAAAAATGAAACCTTGACAGAAATAGTCCCAGCTAAAGCATCAAGGTCTTCAAGCAACTTCCCGATTCTAACTTCATTCCAGGGATCCCTGTACTGTTCTCTCAAGATATAATCCGATGACAAGTTGTAGAAGATGCTGGTCCTGCTTTGAGAAGGAGTTGTTGTGGGGGAGCATCTTTTGGTGGGTCAAGTAATCGCTCGAATATGTTGGACCTCGCCTCCCATAAAGCATTGGTCACGGGTGAATGGTACATTCCAGGCCATAGGCTTATAGGCTTCCTGGTCGAGGTGGGATCTGGAGGAGAACTGTCAAAGGGGAAACTACTGGGATGCTTTTAGCAGATGAGCAATTGAAATCCATGGGAGAATTGGGATGTTTTTCAGCTGATTCCTGCAAAAGGGGTGTTGGGAATTTTGATGATTTGAAGGAATTTCAACTTCTGCTTTGGCTGAAATATGATTACTATAACTCAATTGTTTTTGAATATCGACTCAAAACATTTAGATATGATATTATAATATTTGATTTTTTTTTATAAATTGCTGTAATAAGATAAAGATTATTATATCCTATATAGTACCGGTAGAAAATAAAAGTTTTTACAAGCACTTAATTGTAGGGTTTATAAATTTAGTTTAGAGTGTAGGGTTTAGAGATTTAAAATTTAGGGATATTAGTTAGAATTTAGAGTTTATGATTAGAATTTAGGGTTTAGAGGTTATGGTTTAGTTTTTAGGTTAATATGGTGAGTATTTATGTTATAATCTATAAACCCTAAATTATAACCCTAAACTGTAAATTTCAAACACAACCCCTAAATTCAAAACTCATATACATAAACCCCTAAAACATATATCTTAAACTAAGTTCCTAAACCCTAAAACTAAAGCGTTTGTGGAAACTTTAAGTTTCCACCGCCGTTGTATCAAATAATTACCCATAAGATAAAGTGTAATATAAATTTTAGATATTAGTGCAATTTATTTTTTATATTTATTATTTTAATCTGTTTAATCATTGTTTAATAAATTAGGTTTAAAATTTATAATTGGTCGAGTGATAAAAAAATTTCATATTATCTCATTTTATATAAATTTTAATCTCCATATTCAAATTAAGAATGTAATATTTCTAGTTAAAGTAAGTCTAAATATTTATAAAAAATTATGTGTTATTGCACTAATTCCAATATTTATTTATTAATAATATATTTATATGATTATATTTTTCTTTACATTTCATTATCTTATTTCTGTTATAATTTTATATTTAGTTAATTAATTCATAACACTAGTGATGAAAATAAAAAAATTCTACAAACGCTTTAGTTTAAAGATTTTGTGATCTAGTTTAGGGTGTATGTGTTTAGAATTTAGGGGCTGTGGTTGAAATTTAGGGTTTAGACGTTAGGGTTCATGTTTAAGGTTACTAACTCTAAATTCTAACCACGACCCATAAATCCTAAAAAAAATTTCCAAGTCTCTAAAATAAAATATTTATGAAAACTTTTTTTACCGCCATTATATATATATATATATATATATATATATATATATATAAAAAAGTTACGATCAACTTACACAATGTAAAACTCTTTAAGTTTTACACGTTTTCTGGATCGTTAGATGGGGGAATAGATGGCTCAGATTAACTCCTTACTTTTTTTTTCAAGTGATAATCTTCACATATTTACAGTTAATCTCATCCATTCGTTTCACTCATCCAACGACCAAAAAACGTGTAAAACTTAAAACACTGTGTAAACGAACGCTATATATATAAAAAAAATCCTTTACATTTTTTGAATTAAAATCCACAAATTTTATTAAATGAGGATGTATCTGAAATTAGAATAAAAGTTCACAATTTAGTAAATAAAATACCTAAATTTAGACATATTATTTTTATTAAATGTTCTATTTGGCACCTATTTTATTTTTTTAGGGTAAACTATATAAATGATCCTTTGATTATATTCTTTGCGTCTCTTAACTATAAGAAATTACAAACTACGAATATAAACATAAAATATTAAAATGTAGTAATTGATTGAAAAAATAAAAATATATTTTAAATAAAACCCAGCATATGCGGGTTGATTAGTACAAGTTGTTAGTCCAATTAATTATTTGAGCATTGCAATTTGCAGCCCATGTGTCAGCAGCTTACATTTTTATATAGAAATAAGACTTATTCGATGAAGGTCAACCATCCTACCGATCTCTATCGAGTCCACGTTTAAAACTCTTATTAATAATTTAATATAGCAATCGATAGAATCTTATTAAATTTTTCCATTCTAAAGATTGCGGGTTCAAAAAAAATACTTGAACGGGGTTCGAAACCAATTGAATTTGATGTGGTTTTTAATTTTTTTTTCCAACATTGGTGGGAAACTAAGCTAATTTAATGGTATATGTCTGGTCTAATATTTTGACACATAGGCTCCCGATTATGTCTCGAGTTTAACCGAGTCGAACTCATAAACGGGATAAAGTTTTCCGGTGCTGTTTTTTTTTTCTTCTGGTTCTAAGGGTAACAACTACAAATGGAAGAAACACCAGAAGTGTACTTTCATGGTAGGAAGAAATAAACCATTTAACCTAACATGTCCAACTGGATTTGTCATCGCCATTTTATTAATGCATTGAATTATGTTTAGAGTTTAGACACAAAAAGGCAAGAAACCCATATGGCAGGTAAAACAGTTTTGAGGGGTTTCAAGCATTAAATATGGAGGATGATAGAAACATACATCATCTACAACTGCTTTATAGCTCCCCACAAAATAAAGGAAAATAGCTAAAATTCACTAAAATAGAATATGCAGGGACGGAGTTAGAATAAAATATTGAGAGAGGCAAAAGTCTATTAAGCCTTTAAATTTATAAACTTGGAGGGACAAAAGACTTTATTTGACTAATATTTAAACTGGAAAAGACCTAAAATGCTATTATACCAAAAACAAATTATTAATAGTTCCGTCCATGGGAATATGCGGCCACCTCAATGTCACATGGATGCATGCCTAAATGGCATAAATCCCAGCCCAGAATGTTAAAATAGGTCCACTTTTTCTTGGCATAAATTCTAGTAACGAAAAAGTAGGAAGTTAGGCAGCGCATGAAGAAAACAGTGTTTCTTTTATTTTAACTCTTGCTGTCGCATGCTGGCATTTATGCGAGAGTTCTGCTATTAGCATCGTATGCCAAATCCAGAAAATGCAAACCCTAAACGGGTAGTTCTGCGGTACGGCAGCTTAATATGCGGCTAATATACGGCGTTACCGGAAACATGATAAAATATACCGAAAACATGGATTTCGAAAGTATGGATACTTTCGAAATCAACATATCCAAAAGTATGGATACTTTCGAAATCAACATATCCAAAAGTATGGATACTTTCGAAAGTATGGATACTTACGAAATCAACATATCCAAAAGTATCGATACTTTCGAAATCCATGTTTCCGGTATATTTTATCATGTTTCCGGTATATCTTATGATGTTTCCGGTATTTCTTAATGATGTTTCCGGTAACGCCGTATATTAGCCGCATATTAGGCTGCCGCATGGTAGAAAAATCCGCAATATCACATTAATCCATAAGGAAAAAATCCCACAATTATAAAGTGATCTTACTTACATCACATGTTGTGAAAATAATAATTCTACATACATGATAGTTTAGGGAGAAAGCCCGGAAGATATCGAAGGATGCTAACAATTCTAAAGCTTTTCCTCCGGGACACTAATGAAGGATTCTAGTATGAAATAAAAGACACCAAAGACCTAATGAGGTTGCTTAAAAATGTAACCGATACCTATTACAGTGAGTACTGAATGTAGAAAGTTGAAATAGTAAGTAAAGCATCATACATGTAACCTTGACCTTCCTTTATTTAAGCATGCACAACAACAAATACTTACACGTGCACTAAGCTAAGATACAATACTCACCATATCCCATATCGCTTCACTGACTCTCGATGACTTCTCGAGCAACGATAAGTTCCTCTAAATAATCAACATCACCAGCATCTGAAGGCATCAAAATTTCATCGTCAGTGGTAAAATGGTATCGCTCCCCAATAGCTCTTAAAAGCTGGTATACTTCAAACATGGTAGGCCTCTCCTTGGGAGGTGGCAATACACAATTACAAGCAACTTTAAGAAATTGGAAAAGTTCATTATCAACACCCTTTGCAACCAAGGATGTGTCGATAGCATCATGAAGTTTTCCTTCATTTGATAGTTGCATAATCCATTCGACCAGACTTCCCTTAAAGCTCTCAGGAGCTTTGGATACATGGGTCGGTTTTTCACCAGTCACCAACTCAAGAAGGACAACTCCAAAGCTGTAGACATCTCCTTTTGGAGTGGCCACTAGAGTTCTGCCATATTCGGGAGCAACGTAACCTAAATCTCCAAACTCACCATTCACAAAGGTGCTCAAATGTGTATCAATTGGGTTCATCAGCCTAGCAAGACCAAAATCGGATATTTTGGGCTCAAAATCTGCATCCAGTAAGATACACTTAGAACTTATATTTCGATGAAGTATACGAGGATTGCAGTTGTGGTGGAGCCATGCAAATCCTTTGGCAGCCCCTATACCAATTTTAAGCCTTAAGGACCACTCCATTGCCTTTTTAGCATCATCCGCAGGATGCAAATTATCATTGAGAGTACCATTTGCCATGTATCTGTAAACTATAAGCCTCTCCTTTTTTGCCACACAGAAACCTAGAAGGGGAACTAAGTTACGGTGTTTCACATTTCCCAGAGTAGCCATCTCGGATGAAAATTCTTTGTCAGAGTGTTGAGAATCCTGTAACCTCTTAATCATAAGTGCGTTTCCATCTTCAAGGACTCCTTTGTACATAGTCCCTGTTCTTCCTGATCCGATGATATTACTTTTGTTGAAACTATTAGTGGCCTTCATAAGATCATTTAGTTTCATCTTGGAAACTCCCTTTTCAAACAAGGAAACCTGAAATAACATTACCTTATAAGTACATCACAGAAAAAAACCAAGAAAAATAAATCTGTTATGGAGGTATTAAAGTAGCTTGCCTTAATGCCTTTTTCTCCCTTTAAGATCTTTGCCCACTTGTTTCCATCTGGATCATCATCCTTCTTCCTCATGGCAGCCATTCTACGGTAAAAGAAGAACATACCGATAGTCACACCTATCGCAGCAACTGTCACCCCACCAACAGCAGCCCCAGCAATAATTCCAGTTTTAGGGCCTCCTGAAGTCGACTGACAAGGATCCAGAGGCTTCCCACACAGTCCAGGATTATGTGCAAAATTCTCTGCGGTTAATAATGAAGCGTTAAAAGATGGGATCGGACCTGACAAGAGATTATTAGACACAGTTAATGTTTTCATCCTATTCAGCAAAGTGAGAACTGGAGGAATTGAACCAGTCAATCTATTGTTGTTGAGTTCCAAATGGTTTAAGAAGCTACAATTCGCGAGGGCTGGTGGGATCTCTCCAGAGAAATTATTAGATGAGAGATCAAGGGTCGTGACAAACTGGATAAGACCAGAAATATTAGATGGAAGACTTCCATAGAGTCTGTTGCTCGAAAGATCTAAGCCTGTCAAACTTCTGCATTTTTCGATTCCTCGAGGGAACACACCCTTAAGTCCCATGTCCGAAAGCCTGATATTCAGAACCCTATTCTCATCCGGGTGCCAACATTCAATTCCGGTAAATCTACAAATAAACCCTTCAGTGTTGTTGTTGAAATTCCATGTGGAATTTAAGTAACCAAAGGGGTCCTCAAGTGAATCTTTGATGCTCTTCAAACAATCAATATCGGCTTGAGAAGCGTGGCTCAAACTACAGCCAAGCAATAACCACACCAAAACACTGACAGAAACAGCACCAACTCGCCTATGCAACACCATGATTATGAATAAACCCCTCAAATCGAAACCAAAATGGTGGATTCCAGAAAGCAATTTGTACAGCTAATATCAGCTTAACGTGCCAAATCTACTAAACCATAGTTCAAAATTTAAACCTGAAACAAGTTAAAAAAAGGAAACAAAAGAGAGGAAATAAGATCAAATTCACCATTCATAATCATCCAAAAACACCAAGAAGAAAAGCTATAAAAAAGGAAAGAGCATGGATAACATAATTCAGCTGATAAACCATGAAATTCACAAGCAATAACACAAAAAGATATAAACTTTTTCACAGATAAAATTAAGCAAACCGGGTGAAATTGACTACTTGACCTAGATTCTGATCAATATAAGGGAATATCAATAAGACCCAGAAAAGGAAATTAAAGCAGGATGAAGCTTCGTAACGAAAATTCAAAGACCCACCTCTGGTTTCTCAGATATTAACCGAAGAAGATCCAAGAACAGCCAAAAGGGTACTCTGGAAACTACAAGGAAACATCTGTTTTTCCCCCAGAAACTAAGAGAGAAGACCTCTCAATACTTCATATATGAAAAAAAAAGGAAACTGAGGCAAATTCAACATCATGGTTTGAATAGTCAAAAGCATAATTCAAGGCAAGAAAATAAAAATAATAGGTAAAAAAAATGAGAAATGAAGTTCTCTGCTTGTTTTCTTTTTTCCAAGCTATGGAGACGACTGGCCTCCAAGATGGGGCAATTACTGCTCTTTGCTTGACTTGCATTGCTTAGAAATTATATTAAATAAATAAAAAGGAGAAAAAAACGCAGAGTGAAAATTGTAGAGAGAGTTAAAAATAATATAATAATTGTTGAAAAGGCCCTAAAGAAGACTTTTATTTTCAATATTTGATGGCCGTCCATTGTAGTTATTGGTTAAACAATCTCATGTCATGGAAAATTTAGAGTTAAAATATTTATTTTTCTATTATGATTTTAAGATTTTCATTTGAGAATACGTTGATTTTTCATTGAGTAAAAAGGAAAGAAACAAGTCTGTTCACTGTCCCAAGCCATCAACAGAAATCGAAACTCCTCTATCCAAAATGGGGTAAGTTGCTCCCTGAGAAACCACTCCCAAAGAGTTTAATTTTTCTTAAATTATTCCGACTGAAAATTATTATCCTAAAAATTATTGATTTTTGCATAAAAAAATACAGACACGACACTTTCAAACTTTATCGATGGGTTTCTTCGTACACGCTTTGAATATGATGAGAGAGAAATATTGAAAATAAAAAAAAATATAAGTAGAACAATACGATGCCGTTTGTCTTTCTCCTTAATCCTTATATACTTTTAATTATGACATAATATAATGTGTTGTCATCAGGCTTACCGCTAGCAGTTTTGATTTAGCAAAATTGGAACCTTCCCTTCTCCTCGTACAAAAGACCGGATAAGAAAAGGTATTCATGAATATAATTATTTTTTAACTATAATTTATTTTTAAATATATATATTCAAATTTAATTCAACTCAGTAATATGTTTTAATGTTTAAAAGATACTAAAATTTATTTTATGTTAGTATTTATATATTTTTAATTATTTGATTTTAATTTGAACGTACTTGTCCATGAAGACATCAACTAGTTTTGTTACTCGGTTTTAATTAATTCAAATTTTGCAGTGAAAATTGATTATGGTGTCGAACACATGTAAAAAAGTACCGTCTATATAAAATATACATTATTTTAAAAAATAAAGGAAAATAAATCATTTAACATAATACTAAAGTCTTTGTTGAAATATTGAGTGAGTCTTAGTTTGATTGATATTTCTTAAAAGATTAAATTTTAATATATTCAAATCGTTATTTTAGTTTAATTTTTTCAGGCCAATCGATTTGTAAGCCGATCCAACCCAACAAACAATTAAAGTCCTCACCTATTCTCGATTTGTCCTGGTTTTTTGTGGTAATTCTATTCATCTCAAATTTTAGGTAAAAATCTGACCCGGCTCTAATCCAACCCTAGAGATAATTACAAAATAAAAAAGCACATATTGAATTCACTAGTACAAGTAAGAAGTATGAGAAAATACAAATGAGAACTGCAGTTGTGGATCCTAACTCCATAAAAATAAAATGATAATGGAGATACAACCAGTTTCAAACAAACATAGAGAAGGTGATCAATATCTAAAGGAATCAAGTACACAACAATATTGAAATGGTTTATAATATGCTACTAGTAGGGGTGTAAATGAACAGTGCGTTCGGTGAATTGTTCGTGAATCATTCGTATAACGTTCATTTATTAAGCTAAGTAAACGAGTATGAACAAATTTTTTTATATTCATTTAATAAATGAACGAACATGAACAAATATGTGTTCTACTCATTTATGTTAACGAACAAGCTCGTTTATTGGCTTGTTTATAAGCTCGTTTACCTAGTTCTCCTTTTCCTTTTTATTTTTATTTTATATTTTAAATATTGATGAAGTTAGGGACTAAATTAAATACATGAATTTTAAAGTTGAAACCAAAGAAGCATGAGAAATTTAAGAACCAATGTGTTATGAACCGAGACTTATGAAAAGATAGCCGGCAAGGCGGGACAGCTGGAATGCTGAGTCAACAGCAACGTTGGTAAAAATTCTTCAAGGACAACATAAGTCAGCAGGTAAGGGATTTCATTGTGCTGATTGCTGAAGCCTGAAGGCATAACAATTTAGACTATAAATATATGACTAGTGGGTATTGTAAAGGTTAAGCTGAATTTTATAAACAAATATCCTTTCCTTCCTATCTCTTATCCTCTTGGAAACTTTCTTTCCTCCCTCTATTCTTACTTGTACAGATTGTTTGAGGAATAGTTCTTGACATTTGGTGCTTTTCTTGAGAGTGAACCATGGTCAACAGCACCGAGGCTATCAAAACCTTGCAGGACACCAACGCTCGACACGAGCTGATTCTGACCTCTCTGTAAAAGCACGTCGAAGAGCAGACTCGCTGGAATGAGAACACAGAACGAACGTTGCAGGACCTAGCCCGTCAAATGATTGCCATTTCTGCACATCTAGGGATCAGTATATTACTGTCACGATTGTAATGTGATTTTGAGAGAATTTAAAAAGGATTTCAGAGGTAGAAGAAAGGGTATAAGAACTCAGAAGAATTGAGAGGATTGAAGAGAGAGAATTTTCATTTCATTCACGATAATCCAGAAAAACGGTTACATCTTCTATTTGTACCAGCTCTAACAAACATTATTAATTTACAGCTGGTAATTCCCATAACTCAGAAAAATAGAAAATAACAGGTAATGATGTTGGGCCTTTCCTCCGGATCTCATATTAGGCTTGGTCTTCATGAGGCTTGCAATTAAACGGCGCCGTCCTCTCCACTAAGTGAAACGGTGTCGTCCTTCACCTTGATATCCACGGCACGGGACTCCCCGATCTTCCCCTTTTCAGCCTGTTTCTCAGTCCCAATTTCCCCAATTCCAATTTCCTCTCCAACTTGCCCTAATTCCATCTCAATTTC
Organism: Hibiscus tridactylites; assembly: GCA_958450335.1. Taxonomy (NCBI): domain Eukaryota; kingdom Viridiplantae; phylum Streptophyta; class Magnoliopsida; order Malvales; family Malvaceae; genus Hibiscus; species Hibiscus tridactylites. The sequence continues at coordinate 14,749,088 of OY288276.1, read as the reverse complement.
ACCAGAAGCCATGACAATACCTCCTCCTCCAGTCGATTCTTGTCCCCAAGGATCGAATTCGGGGAACTGTGCTTTCAAGGTAGTGTAATCTTCCCACGTTGCATTTTCTTGTCCCAAATTTGACCATTGGATGAGTAGCTGTGTAATTGCTCTGTTGTTTCGTTTGACCATCCTTTTGTCTAGGACCCCCGCTGGATACACCTTCAACTGGCCTTCATCATCAACCTCAGGTGGATTTAGAGAGGTAATCACATTGTGGCCAATTTTCTTCTTTAGCAGACTGACATGGAATATCGGGTGGATCCTCGAGTGTTCAGGGAGGTCCAGTTCATATGCCACTAATCCCACTCTTTTTTTGATCTTGTAGGGTCCATAAAACCGAGCTGTCAACTTGACATTGCTGCGGATGGCCAAGGAGGATTGCTTATAGGGCTGCAGCTTGAGGTAGACTTCTTCCCCTTCCTGAAACTCCCGTTCACTTCTTTTTTTGTCTGCATTCTGTTCCATCCTATGCTGAGCCTTGCTTAACTGTTCTTTTAGCAATTTATTGAGTTGTTGTCTGGCTGTCATCATTTCCTGCACACTCTGTACTGTAGTCGATTGCTCCCAGTTCCACATAGGGGGTTTATACCCATATAAGGCTTCGAAAGGAGTCACTCCGAGGGCAGTGTGATGGTTGGTATTGTACCATCATTCTGCCTGAGGTAGCCAATTAGCCCAACTCTTAGGCTTAAGGAAACACATACTGCGCAAATACTGTTCTAGGCATTGATTGAGCCTTTCTGTTTGCCCGTCTGTCTCAGGGTGATAGGCAGTACTAAAGAAGGTAGTGGTTCCTAGTTGCTTCATCATTTCTTTCCAAAAGAGGCTAGTAAAGGTTCTATCTCGGTCTGAAATGGCCACTTTTGGGGGGCCATGCAACTTGTAGACCTGATCCAAGTAAACTTTAGCTACTTCTAGGGCAGTATAGGGATGGGATAGAGCCAAAAAATGCCCATATTTTGTGTACTTATCCACAATCACCAGTATGCAACTAAACTTCAAAGAATGGGGCAGTCCTTCTATGAAGTCCATGGTTATGGTCTCCCAAGCTTGCTGAGGTATAGGAATAGGCTGTAAATACCCAGGTTTAGCTACATGTTCCACCTTAGTTCTCTGACATACTTCACATTCCTGTACATGTTGCTTCACCACTGTCTTTACCCCAGGCCAATAGAAATAAGGCTTCAATCTTTGGTAAGTAGCTTGAATTCCAGAATGCCCTCCTTGAGGGGAGTCATGCATCAACTGAAGAAGTTGCTTCCTTAATTCACCCTTACTGCCAATGTAGACCCTTCCCTTGTACCTCAAAATACCCTTGTTCAAAGTCCAATTCTCCTTTCCTTTTTCATCAATTCTCAAGACTGTGATAATTTCTTGAGCAGTAGGATCCCCTTCATAACTCCCTTCCACTTCTTGAACCCACTTAGGAATCAAAACAGTTGCTGTGACTTGAAATTGTTCCCTTTTTCTTCATATTTCCTGGATAGTGCATCTGCTACTGTATTGGATTTGCCCTTTCTATATTGTATCACATAATCCAGACCAAGCAGCTTTGATAGTCCTTTCTTCTGAATAGTTGTAGTCAGCTTCTGTTCTAGCAAATGCTTTAGGGGTTCATGGTCAGTTTTGATCACAAATGGACCACTCTCAAAGTAGTGTCTCCATTTAGAAATGGCTAATAGAATAGCCAGATACTCCTTCTCATAAATTGGCAGGTCAGCATGCCTTGGCCCCAAAGCCTTGCTGAAATAAGCCAAGGGTCTCCCATTCTGAGATAGAACTGCTCCTACTCCTTTTGAACTTGCATCAGTCTCCAAGCAGAAGGTGCTCTTGAAATCAGGGAGGGCTAGGACAGGTGCTTCACACATGACCAGCTTCAATCTTTCAAAAGCTTCCCTAGCCTCTTCAGTCCACACAAACTGCTCTTTTCTCAACATGTTAGTTAGGGGTTTACTGATCTCCCCATAACCTTTAATAAATTTCCTGTAGTAACCAGTCAACCCCAAGAAACCTCTGAGTGCTTTTAAGTTTCTGGGTAGAGGCCAGCTTTTCATAGCTTCAATCTTTGTAGGGTCAGTGGACACTCCCCTGCAAGAAATGATGTACCCTAGATACTCCACCTGTTTTTGCCCAAAAAAACATTTGCTCCTTTTTGCATACAATTGATTCTTTTTAAGAATTTCTAACACGACCCTGAGATGTTTCATGTGAGTATCCATAGTAGGGCTATATACCAGGATGTCATCAAAAAATACTAACACAAATTGCCTAAGATAAGGCTCAAACAGCTTGTTCATCAAGGATTGAAAAGTGGCAGGGGCATTAGTAAGCCCAAAGGGCATTACCTTAAACTCATAGTGGCCCTGGTGTGTTCTGAATGCTGTCTTCTGTATGTCTTCTTCTTTGATTCTGATTTGCCAATACCCTGACCTCAAAACAATTTTTGAAAAGTACACAGCTCCAGCTAATTCATCCAATAATTCTTCAACAACTGGTATAGGAAATTTGTTTTTAATGGTCATGGAGTTAAGTTGTCTGTAATCTACACATAGCCTCCAACTCCCATCTTTCTTTTTAACTAACAAACAAGGGGATGCAAAGGGGCTTGTACTATCCTGGATTATAGATGAAGCCAGCATTTCTCTTATCTGTTTTTCAACTTCAGTTTTCTGGTAATGAGGAAACCTGTAGGGTCTGAGATTAATGGGTTGTGATCCTGGTTTCAGGGTGATGGCATGATCAAACATTCTGGAGGGAGGCATTCCTTGTGGCTCTTCAAAGACTTGGTTGTACTCCTCCACTGAACCTTTCTGCACCAGTTTATTGAACTCCTCAATAATGTCCTCACAAGCTTTCTCAGCAAATCTGTGGCATAGATCAGCCTTAAACTCTTGCCAGGTAGCCTTACTTTTCTACATTATATACCCATCGAACCAAGTCTCTGCCTTCCCATCCAAAAACATGGCAGCCATCTCCAGTTTTTGTGCTTCTGGAATGGAAAAAATGGCAAAGTACTTCTCACATTTCCTCATCCAGCTTCTGGGATTTGTTCCATCAAACATATGAAGTTCTACCTTCGGTTTGAGATTGAAGGTGTGCCAGTTCACCCCGTAGCTTGCCTTTTCCTCCTTGTAATGTTCCTGTAATATAGAAGTATCCCCCTTTTCCGAGCAATAAGCTCCCATTTTTAGTTTGTCATTAGGAACAGCAGTGGTGCGAGGTTTAGAGCCAAAAATTCTTGGTTCATCTACTTTGACTGTGTATCTTTCCTTATCATCTATGACAGTAACATGGACTGGTTTCTTACCTTCTTTCTTTTCTTGAGCTCCCGCTGTTGATGGATTTGGCTTTTCAGGAGTTTCTAGCCCAGCACTCTCAGCTTCCTTGGTCAGAAGGTTGATGATTTTTCGCAAGTCAGCTTGTGTTTCATCCATTCGGGTCTCAATCTGTCCCATACGAGCTTCCAGGTTGCCATTGTTGACCTTCATTTCATCCAACTGACGTTGAATGGTGGTCAGGTCTACGTTGTCACCCATCTGCTGTGTCTTCTTAGCTTTTCCCAGTGTGAAGTTGGATCTGTAAACTTAGCTCTGATTACCAATTGTCACGATTGTAATGTGATTTTGAGAGAATTTAGAAAGGATTTCAGAGGTAGAAGAAAGGGTATAAGAACTCAGAAGAATTGAGAGGATTGAAGAGAGAGAATTTTCATTTCATTCACGATAATCCAGAAAAACGGTTACATCTTCTATTTGTACCAGCTCTAACAAACATTATTAATTTACTGCTGGTAATTCCCATAACTCAGAAAAATAGAAAATAACAGGTAATGATGTTGGGCCTTTCCTCCGGATCTCATATTAGGCTTGGTCTTCATGAGGCTTGCAATTAAACGACGCCGTCCTCTCCACTAAGTGAAACGGTGTCGTCCTTCACCTTGATATCCACGGCACGGGACTCCCCGATCTTCCCCTTTTCAGCCTGTTTCTCAGTCCCAATTTCCCCAATTCCAATCTCCTCTCCAACTTGCCCTAATTCCATCTCAATTTCACCAGAAGCCATGACAATATTACCTGAAATTTTGGCTAAGCAAGAGAACAAAAACACCATGACCCACCAGGTGTTCGATAAAATGTCAACACCAACAAACGTGAAAATTGTTGATCAACCGATTCTTGACAGTAACAAAGATGATTTTTCAGGATGGTAACGCAACGATTCAGGGTCGTTTTGAGGGAATTGTTCCGTTGCCGGGACCATATGACAAACAATTGATTCAGAGCAATGGGGGACTTGATTTTCAAAAAGGATGAAACAACGATGCAAGATCGTTCTGACAATACTCATAAACCAATGTTCAATTATAAGAAACATGGGGTACAAAGCCAACCCCCTCAACGCATATTAGTGGCCAATCATCAAAAGCAGAGAGAAGTTACTGAAATGATGGAATTCTTTACTGTTGGTGATCGAGCATCACATGTGAATATACAATCTGAATTGGAAAATTGGCATGACAACAAGAGAAATATGTTTGGTGAAATGTGCACTATGGGTCATGCATATAAGTTTTCTCATCACCTCAAAGATGTTTTAACTAAGTCAAAGGAGTTCACATTTATGAGAAAGATGTATCATAACATTTGTTTTGATCCCGGGGAAAACCCATAGTAGAAGTTATATTGAATAATTTGCAAGCTTTGACTAAAAGCAAAGCTGCTAACAATATGATTGCAACGTTTACTAAGGCGGATGGATTTTTTAAGAAAACCAAGGCATGTGTTAGTAAGCACAGAGTTGCAGCAATGATCCACTTATTCAACCTCTACTATGGAGAAGAATGGGGTGTCATCTTTGCGGTGATTGTTGCTTGTAGGTTTGGAGTGTTATCCATGAAAGTTGGTTGTAAATATGTGGGCCTGTAATGTTTGGATAATGAAGTTGTGGAGTTTCAATTGCAAATTCATGAGAATGATTTTCAAAAAATTGAACAGAGTTTTTATGGATCCTATTGGGTGTTGAAAAGAAATTGGGAAATGTTTATTCATTGCTCATTTCAATTTTAAATTCATAGGGATGTGTTGAGTGGATCAATGGATTGATCAAAGTTAAGAGGGGTGAATTGAGTTTTTAAAAATTGTTGGAGTAAATAGAATGGCTAAAAATGAAGAATAAAGAATTTTAGAGTGGTTCAAGTTCCAAATGAACTCTACATCCACTATCTTAGCTACCACTAAGGTTTTTCCAACAATCCACTAATAGAATGACTAAAAATGAAGAATAAGGAATTTTAGAGTGGTTCAAGTTCCTAAAATTTGACCAAACCCTCACAAGAGTACAAAGAAGAAATAAAGGCAAGAAAGATATCTCTCAATACAAGATTGTCCCTTTAAGTACAAACACTCAACCCAAATTTAATTACAAGATCAGAATTGAACACTACATAATTTGGGGTTTTACAAGAGATAGGAAAATAAACACTTTGAGCTTGGACTTTTGTAAGGATGTTGATCTTTGATGCAATAGTTGTTGTTGGTCTTCAATTGGCTTCAATTTATACATTCTCTATTAATTCTAGCCGTTTGGGTGGTTAGGGTATTGATTATAGCCGTTGGGACCCTCTCTTTCCACCATAAATGCACTTTTGTAGCTTACCGTATCGGTACACGAGGACCCGTATCGATACATGTCTCAAAACAGAAAGAGTCGTTGCACAATAACAAGAGGGCGTATCGATACGTGTGTAAGCGTATCGGTACGGGACATGGACCGTTTCGATACGGGGAACAGCCATATCGATGCAATTAATTCAACATAGCTCACTGGAAGTTTCCGTATCGATACAACAAAGGGTGTATCGGTACGGGACAACCATCACTTTAAATTTCGGTTACCTAACAATTGACACCAACAGTCGAAATCGTTAAAAGCTTTTCGAATTTAAAATTCCATTAAATCTGTATCGATACGGGTGGAATCGTATCGGTACGTCATTCAAACTCCTTCAGTTTTACAGAGAGAGCGTATCGATACAGATGCAATCTGTTTCGATACGCTGTTTCGATACGGTGAGGAGCGTATCGAAATGCGTTTCTACAGTAGCCAAGCTTGTAAAAAAGATATCGATACGGCTGGAAGCGTATCGATACGCCTGGACGTTTTTCAATAGTTTGGCCTTAGAACACTTAGAAAATATTTGGAGTTTGAGTTTTTCAAATCAAATTGAAGCCTTGATGATTTAAAAATCATTTGAGGGACTTAAAAATTTAGTTCAAATTTTCAATTTAATCTTTAACATACATTGTTATATCAAAATCAAACATAGGTTTCACAATCTCCCCATTTTGATAAAACAAAACCAAAACTTGAAATCTTTGATACTTTTGAAAAACTTTGCAAAATAACTCCCCCTTAATATTAGATAGGTAAAACTTAAGTTGAAAATCAAAATTTTAAGTGTGAGCTTGTTCTCTCTCCCCTTTTTTGTTAGATCAAAAATAGAGACATTGATAAACATATGCAAAAGGCATAAATAATAACCATGCAACATAATATAGATAACCATTAAGTTCAAAATAATGATGACATCAACATAAAATCCAAAAAACAGAAAATCAAAGCATATGCTTTAGAATGCAAACTTAGTCCTAAAAACATAATCTAAAATGCATAAATAGATATCATAAATGACATGAGTAATATGCAAAGATGAACTACTACGCATCTCCATCACCATTTTCATCGTCCTCATCATGGGCATCATCATTCCTTCGAGATTGATGCCACTCGTCATGAAAATCGGTAAGATATATGTTTATCGAGTTGTGACCGCCTTTAAGGGAAGTGAGACGAGTCTCCACATTCTTCACACGATCTTCAAGACTTGTAAAACATGTGTCTATAGCAGCAAATCTTGAACTCATCGCTTGATCCATGGAAGCAATTCCTGTGCGCAAGCCCGTGAATTGCTCGTTGAGAAAGGTCATGAGGGAATTCGTGGAAGGTGGAGGAGGAGCTTGAGCGGCTTGAGGATTAGCAATTTCTTCCGGAATAGCATCACTAGGGAGTTCGGATAGATGAAGCCAATTACCATTAAAGTACATGAACTTACCCCTTGAAAGAGATCTTTCGTCGATAGGATCGATGAGGGGAGTCAGGTAGTCATGTGAACAATCTATTGTGTGAAGAAATAACTCAAGGACGTTCCATAAGTGAATGAAGTGACAAGAGTAGTGTGGCGATGTTGCACGAGATAGACAATCTCCGCAAACATAATCCGAGCAAGGTTTGGTTGTTGTCTTTGACGGAAGCACCGAATCCAAAAATCGTCAACTTGGCGGATAGTGGAATACTTGCCTCTCGAGGGCCTAAACCACCAATAAATCATCAAATGTAGGATCCGATCTTGAGCATTAAGAGCAGTGATGGAACCTCCCAAGACATGGCCAATAGCATTCTCATCATCAAGACCCTCATCCTCTAACTTGAACAAATCACAAATAGATTAAACATCGATGGTGATCTTTTTATCCATTAGATAGAAATTAACAGCCGTAACAACACATGCTTGATTGGCGATACATTTGGCATTAGTATAGAAAATCAAAACCAAATTGCGATGGAAAAACCCGAGAATTTGAATAAAATCCATAAATTTCCATTCTTAGAGCAACGGTAAGTAAACAAATTTGAAGCGCTCCGAGTTGAGAAAAGGAACGGAAATTACCCTCTCCGGATGGATTTTGTGGTTTTGAAATTGTCGGAAATATGTGAGATCTCTGGAAGTCTTGAAGCACTGTTGATAGATAAGAGTGAGGTTCGGGTGAGTACCATCTCCAGCAATAGAACCTTCACCAACTTAACTAGTACGTGCTCTCTTTTTAGGTGCCATTGACTAGAGAAAAAGATCAAAAACAGTGTATGCATTAACTTTCTCATTCAACCCATTGAAATCAATAATCAAGTCTTTTTAAAAAAAATTGGAGAACCAAAACAAAAATAAAAAGTTTGAAAAGAAATTCGTTTTGAGAAAACAAAACAAAACAAAATTCAGAACGAAAATCAAATGAAATAAAAAGAAAAAAAGGGATTTTTACCTTGATATTGATAGAGAGGAATGAGAGAAGAACTTTGCACCAAATTGATGAAAAGCTTGAAAAGCTTTGCTTGATGTTGAAAACCCTCAAGAGATTTTAGGTTGTGGTGTAAAAATATGAGTGATTAAGAGGCTTTTTATAGAGTGAAAAACGGCTAGGGTTTTGTAAAAGAAATTTTGGTAAAAGTAAATCTCTTTAAATACCTTAAAGAAGTTGTCTGCGCAATCGCATATCGATACGCCTGAGGGTGTATCGATACGGGGTAAAACCGTAATTCCCTTGAAACGCTCGTCGAAGGTCCGTATCGAAACGGATGCAATCCATATTAAAACGTTTTTAGCTCGTATCGAAATGGGTTTAACCGTATTGATACCCGTTTTAGGCAAAATGTAGTCTGGAAAGCTAATACAATACTTGTATCGATACGCAGAAGGCCGTATCGATACCCTGTGCCCAGAAATGCATTTTAGGCTTTACAAACAACCAAAGGCTCGATTTTAACACCTCCTATGAAATTGATGAATGAGTAGTTCTAAGCATATTCTAATAGAAGCATACTCCCCCTAGCTATAAGCATGGATATTTTCAAGATTAACAACACATAAACATGCAATTTCACAAATTCAAGCAATTTTAACCTCAAAAAGAGTCCTAAAGGGTCAAGAAAGGCTAGTTAGACCTAACTCTCTCCTAAGGGACCAAAAACGCTCTTTGTCTAAAGGTTTAGTAAAAATGTCCGCTAGTTGGTTCATGGTGTTAACGTACTCTATAACAACATCTTCCTTAAGGACATGATCTCTAATGAAATAATGTCTTATCTCTATATGTTTGGTTCTAAAGTGTTAGATGAGATTTTTAGTTAAGCATATGGCACTAGTGTTGTCACACTTAAGGGGTATGGTTTCAACTTTAATACCATAATCTAAGAATTGTTGCTTCATCCAAAGGACTTGAGCACAATAACTCCCTATGGATATGTACTCGACTTCGGTGGTAGATAGAGCTACACTATTTTGTTTCTTAGAGAACCAAGATATGAGCATACTACCTAAGAATTGACATGTTGTAACCCCCTCATCCCGGTCCGGACGCTTGACCGATCCGAGTGGGCTACACGGGGATAACCGAGGTGAAACTCGTTAAGGCTCCACTTTGGTTACTGACCCCAGAAAAACCTTTTCATTTAAATTATCTTTTCTAGATGAGACATTAAACCCTATGTGAGAAAGCAACAGCGTAAGAAACAATGAGGTAAACAAATAACAGCCTAATTAAAACAGTCCATTTTAATATTAAACAGCAGGCCGTATCGGAACGCCCATAGGGTGTTTTGATACGCCTTGACTAGGTCAACTGGCCAAAGTCAAACAGGGGAGACCGTTTCGAAACAGGGGTGGCCCATATCGAAACGACCTCAACGGTCAACTTCTCGTGGTCAATGAAACAAGGACCGTTCCGAAATGCCAAAGCTCGTTTCGATACTTCAATTTATCGTCAAAATATCAGATTTCCAGTAGCAAAATCGTATCAAAACGGCCCCCTAGCGTACCGAAACGCCTGGCCAAAAACAAAGGGGTTGTATCGAAACGGGACTAACCATTTCGAAACGCCCTCTGTCTGTAGATTGGTTTTAGCTGGTTTATGGCACAATGTTGTCCCAAAACACAACTAAAACCTCACACAACACACAAGCATTAACTCTAGATACAAGACATCCTATACGAACATGCTTAACACACATCGAACATATAAAAACCATACATTCAAAGGACCATCAAAACAACATAGGAATCATACATAGCAATCAAGATTCATGCTTCAACAAGAACATACACTTAGGCATTCAAGGTAAGCAATAAAGCATAACTTGCAAATCAAAACATGGCATCAACAAGCCACACCAACATCAACATAAATCCAAAGCATTCAAATCCCATTGCTTGACTATTACAATCTTTCAATTTAAAGTTCATACTTGAGCTAACCAAAAGCGACACTTGGAGGCCCCACCTTGCCCATGCCACCCACAAGCTACTGATCTGCATTGTCGAAAAAAAGGAGCGTAAGCATAAAAGCTTTGTTAGGGTAAGCTCATAAAACAAACCTCGACAATGCAGGGTCCAAGCACGAGCATACAACCAAGGTAGAATGCATGAGTTCTTACCTTCGAACCACAAGAGCCAAAATAATAGATGATGCATGAACATATTATCCAAACCATGTCATGCTCAAAAAGTCCATAACCACCACATATGGAAACATATGTATATTCAACATATAATCAACTTAATTCACAATCCGTATTGGCACCTAGCTATGACTCGAATATGCGGATAACCATTGGAACTCACATCCAACAACACAATCATTACCTTACGGTGGGATTACACTCATCACCGTTTCACGCGGAGGGGATTCCACTCATCCTCACGCCCGTTTCACGTGGAGGGGATTCCACTCATCCTCACGCTCGTCGATGGGATTCCACTCATCACCGACTAATATATATAAGAAGATTTCTGGGCGAACCCGTACTCCATCTTGATGACTACCATTATCAAGACCACGTGCGCATTTTGACTCACGTGTGCACACTAACATCCTAATGATCGATCATTGTACCCAAGCATACTAGTGCCAATACTAAATACAATTCATAACCTTTCACAACACCATTTCATATCAACTTCCGTGCTTAGCACGTACTCACCATGACTTACCGTCATGCACAAACCACATTCCATAGCCACATGCATATAACAATGCATCAAATATCATGCCTCACATACATGTATATCACAACACATTTCCATGCCTAGCATATACTCACCATGAGGATAGCCATTTAAATTTCCCAATGCCATGAAATTGGGCTTTAAAACCAAAACATGCCCAACATAATTTATTTGTTTGAAAACTCGGGCCCAAAATAATATTTTATTATTTTAATTGTGACATCGAAACCTGAAACATTATTTTAATATTATTTTCACCCGACCCCCAAACCCGGGTGTTACAACTCTCCCCCATTTAAGGAAATTTCGTCCTCGAAATTTATCGGACAAGAAGAGACACGGAAACTTCCCCTTCACACTTTCCTTTCCTTCTCACCACAACATTCTAACCAACCCGATAGCCTTACCACAACATTAGCTTTCTGATGCTAAGATCTCAACTGGTTCTCCATTGCATGTTAATTTTAAACTCAACTCAATCTCTTCCACAAACATAGCATGGAACAGATCTGACTCACGTTTTCGAACCATAGATACATGGAACACATCGCGAACCCTTTTCTAACTCTGGTGGTAACCGCAACAAATAAACAACAGAGCTAGCCTGATTCACGATCTCATACGGTACCGTTTGAATACTCGACCCATAACTGCGACCATACCACTCATCAACAGCAGATAATACCCTCTCGTACCCAACTGACTTCAACAGATATCCAAGCATTACGCATACGTCCTCAAAACTCTAGTTGAAATCTCGAATCCTTGTCGGCCACTATCGATTTCAAGACACTGTGCACTCACACTCTTGCTAAGGCATGGCTCCGCCATCTTATACAAGGTACAAGTAACGTGGACATGTAATAAATGAGCACACTCGGTGCACTATTATTTTTTACTCAGCTAAGTTCTCCCGGAGGAAATCAAAGGCGAACCAGACACAAGGTCTCTCGAATCTATTACCCACTTTCATTACGAATCTCCCACGGATGTAACAAACTAGAAGAAACCTGATGCTCGGCCTTGACATGCTGGCAAATTACACACTTACTCTCATACTGAACCACATCATTCATCAACTCAATCCAGAAGTACTCATCTTCAACCCACAATACGTCTTCATACTACTCAGATGCAATACAATGAACTGCCGTGTGCTTTGGCCAAAACAATACGTCTCAGAACACTATGTCACTCGGCACAACTATTCTGTCTCTAAAATGCAAAACTCTCTCGTCTTTGAAACTGTATTCTGAAGGTCTTCCTTATGCTATGTTTCGCACGTGAGGTGCCAAGAACCTGTATTTCAACGGTTTCTCTTCAAGTATCTGGATCAAAGTAAGTTTAACATGAAACTCGGCCACAAAACTACTATCATCTGATAAGCTGAATCCAGCAAATATATCTCGCAACTCAACTGTCAAACTAACAACAATTATAACTCGAAGCATTAGTTACTGCGTTGACTCTCTTCGGATGGTACTCAATCTTGGGATTACGGTCTTCAAGCAATTCTAACAACTTATGTTGTTCTAGTTTCAACCCTTCTTAAGTCGTCAAATATTTCAAGCTCTGATGATAAGTGTATATACTGTGCATTTCTTACTATACATGCTTTGTCTCTAAATCTTCGTAGCAAATTCAACTGTAATTAACTCTATGTCTCGCGTCGGATAATTCATTTCATGTACTTTCTAATGTCTCGACGAATAGGCCACAAATCTTTTGTCTTGCATAAGCACACAACCTAACCCTACATATGACGCATCACTATGGTTCACAAATTCTTTCTCTGGTATTGGCTAGATCAAGGTCGAAGTTTTCATCAAAGTTTCTTTCGATTTCTCAAGGGCTCGTTGTCTCACATCTGACCACACAACTGAACGTTCTTCTGTAGCAACTTGTCAATGGAGCAGCTATATTCAAAGATCATCTACAAACCTCCGATAGTAACAATGCTATACCTAGGAACTATAGATACCTGTCACAGTCTTCAATTTCTTCCAACTCACATCTTCTTCTGCCTACTTAGGATTTACTCTAATGCACTCGGCTGATCTACATGTCCTAGGAGAACATCTTCTTTAACTCGGAGTTCACGTTTGCTCAACTTGGCATACAATTAATTCTCTAATAGGATCTACAACACTAACTCCAAAGCTTGTCATGATCTTCCTCGGCACGTGAATATACTCGTGTATCATCTATGAGGACTACTACAAACTGATCAAGGAGCTCAGGAAGTATTTTGCTCGACATCTCTATAAAAGTAGCTAACACACTAGTCAAACAAAATGGCATAACCCAGAACTCAAAGTGACCATATCTTGCCCCAAAAGCTGTCTTCGGTACGTCAACCTCTCTCACTTTCAACTGGTAGTAATCGGGTCTCAAATTAATCCTTGAAAAGACTGAAGCACACCCCAATTGATCAACAAATCACTGATGCTAGGTAAAGGATACTGATTATTCACTATCAATTGTTTCCATTGTCTGTCATCTAAGCACATTCTCGTATTGTCATCTCTCTTCTTCACAAATCGCACTATCGTACACTAAGATGATGTACTAGGCATAATGAATCTACGGTCTAACAAATCTCGTAGTTGATTCTTCAACACTCTCAATTCTTTCGGAAACCATAAGATACAGAGCAATCAAAGCAGGAGCAAATTCGAAGACGGCATCGATAACAAACTCTTCTTCTCTGTCAAGAGACAAACCGGGCAATTCTTCCAAACACTTCTAGGAAAAACACAAACTATTCCAACATACTGCGGTCTAATCTTCATTCAAAAATCAAATCCATCACATTTGCTAGGCAAGCCTGTCAACTAAACTCAATCAATCTTTGACCTCTAAAGCTGGATCAACATTCAATAAGAAGTTCACATCCTCACCTACCACTACAGTCTCACAGTAATCTGCGACTTCAAGGCAACTCTCACTTTGTCTCAAAGTATACACTAGCTCTGTGTTTTACAAGCCAAACCATGCCAAAAGTTACATCAAAACCGTAAAAAGACAATTACTTCACATCTACTGGAATCACATAACCCTGAACCATCAACAAACATCTTCTATATATCTTTCTGACCACCACTATCTCACCAAAAAGAACTAGTCACGCGCGTCCCTATGTCTAGGATCTCAACAGAGATATCTAACTTCCTTACATGCTCACACAAAATGGAGGAACCCGCAGAAATTGCAACTTCACGTGTACACAGCTGATAGTTTTTCGGTTCTCTTGTTTTCAGGCTGGCCCTTCAAGCATAACATAACTCTTCAAAACCATTCTTAGAGCATCTCGAAACTTCAAAATTCAGTTCTGATCATACACAAACAATCTGAAGCCAAAGCTCAAGACTTCCTTCTCAACTCAACTATATCGGAAGCGATTTCATCTCTCCTTCTTGCTAGAAGATAACTCAGACGCACACTGGCCCAATCACACAAATCGATTCCCACTCACGGATACTGACCGACTGTCTTGTATTAAAACCATAGGCCAAACCCCAAAGATCACCAACTAACATTTCTGAGTTTCAGACTACACACACGAGACCCTTACCTTGATCTCGCCAAAAGAACTAAAGTACTCATACCTACCTTTGACACTTCACCGGGCACATTCAAACTTTGCATGCTTGCTAACAACATACAAAAGTACAGACTCAGAATCAACTGGAGGGATCAAACTCAAAACTGTACCAAGGGCTTATCTACTATAACATCGATACCACTCTGACTTCTACTCATAGGTCTTCACCTCTTTTACCAACTAATACCAGAATCGATCACATCGTCCCTCACTAACAAGAATCGACCCACATACACACTGACTCAAACGAACAAATTGTGCCTCAACTCTGGTACAACCATACTTCCCTGACTATAGCAATGAACTCCCTCAACATCATCCACATTTTCAAAAACCACACCTTCCACTTACCGATTCATGGCCCACGCCTCGGCCTCAAACTTACCCAAAAGCAATAAATCAACAACAACAACAAATTAACATTCAAACTGGGTTAGCAAAGGAAAGGGTCCAAGTGGCTCAAGTATGATTCCATCACTTAAAAATCTCTTTTTCCTGATGTAATAGAAGCAATGGGACTCTACTCAACATGCTTCAAGCAACATACACATACGATCAAACAAACATACACCAAGCATACTTGATAAACAAGCAAAAATGCTTACATGGCAAGCAAACACCGTGCAATACAATATAAGAACTTAACTTACCTCACTTACCTGCCCAAGGTCTCGGAAACTTTAGGCTCTGATACCAACAAATGTAACCCCCTCGTCCCGGTCTGGACGCTTGACTGATCTGAGTGGGCTACACGGGGATAACCGAGGTGAAACCCGTTGAGGCTCCACTTCGGTTACTGACCCTAGAAAAACTTTTACATTTAAATTATATTTTCTAGATGAGACATTAAACCCTATGTGAGGAAAGCAACAGCATAAGAAACAATGAGGTAAACAAACAACAGCCTAATTAAAACAACCCATTTTAATATTAAACAGCAGGCCGTATCGGAACGCCCATAGGGTATTTTGATACGCCTTGACTAGGTCAACTGGCCAAAGTCAAACAGGGGAGACTGTTTCGAAACAGGGGTGGCCTGTATCGAAACGACCTCAACGGTCAACTTCTCGTGGTCAACGATACAAGGACCGTTCCGAAACGCCAAAGCCCGTTTCGATACTTCAATTTATCGTCAAAATCTCAGATTTCCAGTAGCAAAATCGTATCGAAACGACCCCCTAGCGTACCGAAACGTCTGCTAAAAACAAAGGGGTCATATCGAAACGGGACTAACTATTTCGAAACGCCCTCTGTCTGCAGATTGGTTTTAGATGGTTTATGGCACAATGTTGTCCCAAAACACAACTAAAACCTCACACAACACACAAGCATTAACTCTAGATACAAGACATCCTATACGAAAATGCTTAACACACATCGAACATATAAAAACCATACATTCAAAGGACCATCAAAACAACATAGGAATCATACATAGCAATCAATATTCATGCTTCAACAAGAACATACACTTAGGCATTCAAGGTAAGCAATAAAGCATGACTTGCAAATCAAAACATGGCATCAATAAGCCACACCAGCATCAACATAAATCCAAAGCATTCAAATCCCATTGCTTGACTATTACAATCTTTCAATTTAAAGTTCATACTTGAGCTAACCAAAAGCGACACTTGGAGGCCCCTCATTGCTCATGCCACCCACAAGCTACTGATCTGCATTGTCGAACAAAAAGAAGCGTAAGCATAAAAGCTTAGTGAGGGTAAGCTCATAAAACAAACCTCGACAATGCAGGGTCCAAGCACGAGCATACAACCAAGGTAGAATGCATGAGTTCTTACCTTCGAACCACAAGAGCGAAAATAATAGATGATGCATGAACATATTATCCAAACCATGTCATGCTCAACAAGTCCATAACCACCACATATGGAAACATATGTATATTCAACATATAAGCAACTTAATTCACAATCCGTATTGACACCTAGCTATGACTCGAATACGCGGATAACCGTTGGAACTCACATCCAACAACACAATCATTACCTTACGGTGGGATTACACTCATCAGTGTTTCACGTGGAGGGGATTCCACTTATCCTCACGCCCGTCGATGGGATTCCATTCATCACCGACTAACATATATAAGAAGATTTCCAGGCGAACCCGTACTCCATCTTGATGACTACCATCATCAAGACCACGCGCGCATTTTGACTCACGTGTGCAGACTAACATCCTAATGATCGATCATTGTGCCCAAGCATACTACTGTCAATACTAAAATCAATTCATAACCTTTCACAACACCATTTCATATCAACTTCCGTGCTTAGCACGTACTCACCATGACTTACCGTCATGCACAAACCACATTCCATAGCCACATGCATATAACAATGCATCAAATATCATGTCTCACATACATGTATATCACAACACATTTCCATGTCTAACATATACAAATATCACATCATATTTCATACATATGTATATCCTCATCATACCTATCATCAACATGCATATAACAATGCATCAAACCATGCCTCAACATACATATAACAACATATACATAACCACCATAATCACAATTAAACATGAGGCATAAATCAACAATTTAAAGATCAACCAAGGTCTCCAACTAAAGCTTGGGATTAGGCTACCACTCTAATCCGAACTCTAGGTGGGTCTACCAAGCCCAACCTAGTCCACATGCTCGAACCAACACTTGAAAACCATTTAAAAACATTTAACCACTCACCGACAATTCTAAGCTCAACCATACTGGCCGATCAAGCTTCCAACGATTCCGGATTTGTTCCCGAGGCTTCACCAACACAAAATCTTGCTTCTAATCATCTCAACACAATCAAATCAATTCACAAATCAATTCACAAATCAATTTAGCAAACCCGAAACACTAATCAAGCACAAAACACATGTTTTCAAGCTAAGAACAACTCCAAAATCCTCATTCCCGAGCAACCATGAAAAACAATCCAAACTCAAGATTTCAACCTCTTTAACACACTTAAATGCTTCCAAAACGATCCCTAACCAACATACAACCAATAACCCTCAATTTCCAACATTAAACACACCCAAAATCAACCTTTAAACCCTTCAAAAACCCCATCAAAACCCAAATTCGGGAATCATTGTAAAACTCTTTAAAATTCACATATGTTGAACCTTTTAGGTTGTAAACAATTTATCTAACCTTAAATAATCAAAAGCTTAGGCTAAAGGCAATAAAGTTCTCATTTTTAAACAAAACCCCAAAACTTCAAATTTCAAAATCATGAACAATAATGAAAACTAATGGTACCAACATGAAGAGGAAGATAAGGCCAAGTAAAAAATGTCATTACCTTTCAAAAATCACCCAAGACGAAGAAGAATGGTGATGGAATAGTGAAATGGAGAAGGGGAGCTCCATTTTCGTGAAAAATGGAAAATGGATGAGTGAAGAAGATGACAAAAGTGATATTTTAATAAAAAAAGGGGATTTAAATTAGAAGTCCATTTATTTATCCTTTTGCCATTAATGAGGATAGCCATTTAAATTTCCCAATGCCATGGAATTGGGCTTTAAAACCAAAACATGCCCAACATAATTTATTTGTTAGAAAACCCAGGCCCAAAATAATATTTTATTATTTTAATTGTGACACCGAAACCCGAAACATTATTTTAATATTATTTTCACCCGACCCCCAAAACCGGGTGTTACACATGTTCCCGAAGTACTCTTCCTATCGATTTTACACCTCCGTAATCCGCATCCGAATAAGCATGAAGGTTGAGTCTCTAGGGTACCAAAGTCCTAAACAAGGGGTATCTCTAAGGTACCTAAAGATTCTCTTAACGGCTATAAGGTGAGACTCTCTAGGACTAGCTTGAAACCTAGTACACAAGCAAACACTAAACAAAATACTCGGTCTACTCGCGGTAAGGTAAAGCAAAGATCCAATCATAGAGCGATAAAGCTTAAAGTCAACACACTTACCTCCTTCATCTTTGTCAAGCTTTGTAGATGAGCTCATTGGTGTGGCTTGAGGCTTTGCATTCTCCAAGCCAAACTTCTTGAGCATATCCTTGATGTACTTTGCTTGATTGATGAAGGTGTCATCCTTTCTTTGCTTGATTTGGAGTCCCAAAAAGAATGAGAGCTCCCCCATCATGCTCATCTCGAATTCACCTTGCATTAACTTAGCAAACTCTTTGCAATGACACTCATTAGTAGATCCAAAAATAATATCATCAACATATATTTGTACTACTAAGATGTCATTTTTATACCTTTTTATGAAAAGTGTAGTGTCCACCTTACCTTTTTCAAAACCTTTTTCAATCAAAAAGTTTGAAAGTCTTTCATATCAAGCTCTAGGAGCTTGTTTTAAACCATAAAGTGCTTTGGTTAGTTTGAAAACATGATTTGGAAATTTTGAATCTTCAAAATTCAGTGGTTGTTCTACATACACTTCCTCATTTATAAAACCAGTTAAAAATGCGCTTTTAACATCCATTTGAAAAGGCTTGAAATCATGATAACATGCATATGCAAGCAACATCCTAATGGCTTCCATTCTAGCTACGGGTGCATAGGTTTCATCAAAACCAATTCCCTCTTCTTGAGTGTAACCTTGAGCAACTAATCTATCTTTTTTTCTCACAATGTTACCACTCTCATCTAGTTTATTCCTAAATACTCATTTAGTTTCTATAGTAGATTGATTACTAGGCCTTTCAACTAATGTCCAAACATTACTTCTCTCAAATTGATTTAACTCTTCTTGTATAGCCATAATCCAAAAATCATCTTTTAATGCTTCTTTAATGTTCTTAGGCTCTATGCAAGAGATAAAAGCAACATGATTCATGAGTTTAAGAGAAGATCTAGTAGTTACCCCCTTGGATGGATCACCCAAGATTTCACCACCTTTGACATAGTTGTACTCCCTTGGGTAGCTAACTTCCTTTTCCTCAAGAGTCAAGTCCTTCAAGGCTTCAAGAGGTGGATCTCGTGTATCCTCTTCTTTCGTTGGAATCTCATTCTCCTTTGAAGTTTGTCCTCCATCAAAGGCATCAAGGATTCCTACATCATCATCATCATAAGAATCATTCCTCGGAAGGAGGTTATCATCGAATACAACATGAATAGAATCTTCTACTACTAAAGTTCTCTTATTAAAGAATATCCTAAGAAAATAGCTTCATCACTTTTAGCATCAAATTTACCTAAGTTATCTTTTCCATTGTTTAAAACAAAACACTTGCAACCAAATGCATGAAAATAGCTAATGTTAGGCTTTTTAGATTTTAAAATCTCATATGGTGTTTTCTTTAAAAGTGGCCTAATCATTACTCGGTTTACAATGTAGCAAGCGGTGTTTGTGGCTTCCGCCCAAAAATATTTAGGTAAATTGTTTTCGCAAAACATGGTTCTAGCCATTTCTTGTAAAGTCCTATTTTTCCTCTCAACTACCCCATTTTGTTGAGGAGTTCGAGGAGCCGAAAAATTGTGGCTAATACCATTTTCATTTAAAAACTCTTCAAAACCTAGATTTTGAAATTCAGTTCCATGATCACTTCTAATATGAGAAATTTTAAGTTCAAGATCATTTTGAGTTAATTTTGAAAATGTGATGAATTTTTTCTAAAGCCTCATCTTTAGTACTTAAGAATAGAACCCAAGTAAATCTAGAATAATCATCAACAAGTACAAATGCATACGATTTACCACCCAAGCTCATAGTTCTAATAGGCCCAAATAAATCCATGTGAATTAGTTGTAAACACCTACTTGTAGAAATATCATTAATGAATTTAAAGGATGATCTATGTTGTTTACCCTTAGAGCATGCATCACAAATTTTGTCATTTGAGAACTTAATTTTGGGCAAACCTCTTAATAGATTTAGGGAAAATAATATTTCTAAAACACTAAGGCTAGCATGTCCTAGTTTCCTATGCCATAGCCATGCATCATTTTCATTTTGTGCAACAAAACATGCATGGGATGTATGAATGTCATCTAAATGCACCATGTATATATTACCTATGCGATGACCAATGAGCATTATATTATTTGATTTAATATCAACAATTTTGCACCCATTTTTATCAAATAAGACATTAAACCCTTTGTCACACAATTGACTAATGCTCAATAAATTATGTTTTAGACCATCGACATATAAAACATTTTCAATGAGAATAGTAGAGTGATTACCTATGGATCCAATATCTTTAATGTGGCCTTTGGAGTTGTCACCAAATGTCACTCCTCCTCCACTTTTTGGCTTTAAGTCCATAAATCGACTCTTGTCTCCAGTCATGTGCCTCGAGCATCCACTATCAAGGTACCATGAATTTTGACTTTGTGCTTTGGCCTTGTAGCAATGCTCCCCCTACAAACAAAGATATTAACCTTTGGTTTTTGGTACCCAAATCATTTTGGGTCCATGAGTGTTAGCTCTCAAAAGCTTGGTTCCCTTAGGAATCCAAGGTTACATAGCAACAACATTATTAGACGTGACGAATTCCTTAGGAACCCACACACTTCTAATTTTCTTAGTTCTATTATGCCTATGAAAGCCACTTTGTTTGTAGTTATATGTCTTTCTCTTAGGTTGGTTAGTTCTAGAGGATTCACCTACCTCATTTTTCACATTACCAACATTTTTGAAAGACTCATTGAGCTTGTTAAGCTCATCTAACACCCTTTGGTGTTCACTATTGCATTGAGAAATAAGATTGTTTAAGTCTACATTTTCAGCTTGAAAGAATTTAAGTTCATCTTGTAAACCTAAGACCTTTTTCTCAAATTTTAAGTTAGCTTGAGAAAGTGAGTCATTTTTAGCATTTAATTCCGAAATAATCTTTTTATTTCTTATGACCGACTCTTTATACTTCTCAACTAACTCATCATATACCTCTTGTAACTCATCATAAGCATCAAGCAATTCATCAAATGTAAAATCAAAAGATGATGAGTTAGAGGTTACCATGGAGGAATCCTCTTCAAGAGCCATGAGGCATAGGTTGGCCACTTCGTGTTCCTCATCCTCGGTTGACTCTTCATCACTCCAAGTAGCAAGCTTGGCTTTGAGCTTCTTCTTATTCTCAAAGCCCTTCTTCTTAAGTTGAGGGCACTCCGAACGAATATGACCCGGTTTTTTGCCCTCAAAGCAAATGATTTGATCCCTCTCTTCTTCTTTGTTTTTGGTTTTGAAGTCCATTTTTCTTTGAATCCTCTTTCCTAGGTTGGACCTCATAAAACGTGAGAACCTTTTGACTATCATAGTCAATTTTTCTAGGTCTTCCTCCTCACTAAAAGTGCTCTCCTCATGTAGAGAAGCTTTGAGAGCCATTCATATCTTCTTCTTCTTATCTACCTCTAGCTTCTCCATTCTTCTCTCTTCCTTCTTCCTTTCATCTTCCCTTACTTGCTTCATTATCTCATGAGTTAGGAGAGAACCCACTAGCTCATCAAGCTTGAGTGTCTTCAAATTTTTGGCCTCAATGATGGCAGTTCTCTTCCCATCCCGAGACTCGGGAAATGAGTAGAGTAGCTTCCGAACTAGTTTCTCTTTCGGGATTATCTCTCCAAAACCCTTTAGCCCATTGACGATTGTTGAGAAACGGTCAAACATCTTTGACACGGTTTTGTCGGGGTCTATTTTGAAATTCTCATAGCTAAGATTGAGAATTCCAATCTTTGTCTCCTTCACATCACTTGTTCCTTCATAAGTAGTCTCAAGTGTATCCCACACTTCCTTAGCACTTTCGATGGAGGAAAATTTGGAGTAGATGTCGGGACCGAAAGAGCAAAACAACATGTGAAGAGCTTTATCATTGATTTGAATATTCTTTCTCTCTTCTTCACTCATCTCATTTTTCTTCTTTAGCACTAATCTTCCTTCGTCGTCTCTCTTCATCGAAATATAGGGACCATCTTCAATGGCATCCCAAACTAGATAATCGTTGGATTTAATGAAGAGACGCATCCGGTTCTTCCAAAAGGGGTAGTTATCACCGTTGAAGAAAGGCGGTTTGGTGGTTGATTGAGACTCGTACATGCTTGACCCGGAGGTAGATGTCATGGCTTGCTTTAGTAGTTGATCACACTCTTCCTAGGAACTCCTCTTGTGGTTGTTAATCATTCAAAGAGGTAGGCTTTGATACCAATTGTTGAGTGGATCAATGAATTGATCAAAGCCAAGATAGGGGTGAATTGGGTTTTTAAAAATTGTTGGAGTAAATAGAATGGCTAAAAATGAAGAACAAGGAATTTTAGAGTGGTTCAAATTCCAAATGAACTCTACATCCACTACCTTAGCTACCACTAAGGATTTTCCAACAATCCACTAATTGTTCTTACCCTTTTCAAGGCTTAGGAGGTAACCTTTACAATACCGGTCAAATTTTCTACCCAAAATTTGACTAAACTCTCACACGAGTACAAAGAAGAAATAAAGGCAAGAAAGATATCTCTCAATACAAGATTGCCCCTTTAAGTACAAACACTCAACCCAAATTTGATTACAATATCAGAATTTAACACTACACAATTTGTGATTTTACAAGAGATAGAAAAATAAGCACTTTGAGCTTGGATTTTTGTAAGGATGTTTATCTTTGATGCAATAGTTGTTGTTGGTCTTCAATTGGCTTCAATTTATACATTCTCTATTAATTCTAGCAGTTTGGGTGGTTAGGGTACTGATTATAGCCGTTGGGACCCTCTCTTTCCACCATAAATGCACTTCTGCAGCTTATCGTATCGGTACACGAGGACCCGTATCGATACCTGTCTCAAAACAGAAAGAGTCGTTGTACAATAACAAGAGGTTGTATCGATACGCGTGTAAGCGTATCGGTACGGGACATGGACCGTTTCGATACGGGGAACATTCATATCGATGCAATTAATTCAACAGAGCTCATGGAAGTTTCCGTATCGATACGGCAAAGGGCGTATCGGTACGGGACAATCACCACTTTAAATTTCGGTTACCTAACAAGTGACATCAACGGTCGAAATCATTAAAAGCTTTTCGAATTTAAAATTCCATTAAATCCGTATCGATACGGGTGGAATCGTATCGGTACGCCATTTCGATATGGTGAGGGGCGTATCGAAACGCGTTTCTCTAGTAGCCAAACTTGTAATAAGGGTATCGATACGGATGGAAGCGTATCGATACGCCTGGACGTTTTTCAATTGTTTGGCCTTGGAACACTTAGAAAATATTTGGAGTTTGAATTTTTCAAATCAGATTGAAGCCTTGATAATTTAAAAATCATTTGAAGGACTTAAAAATTTATTTCAAGTTTTCAATTTAACCCTTAACATACATTATTATATCAAAATCAAACATAGGTTTCACATGATGATTTTCAGAAACTTGAGCATAATTATTTTGAATCCTCTTGGATGGTGAAAAGAAATGGGGAAGTGTTCCTTCATTGCTTATATCACATTATGAACCCGATGCCTCATTTGTTTTCCCACACCTATATTCATCTCTATTGTGTTTCAACAGTTGAAGAAAAACATGTCATGGTTCTTCAAATGTGTGGTATAATTACTTCAGGACAGAAGTGGGATATGACAGTGGATCTATGTTTTCACAAAAAGCCTGTGAAAGCTACGGAACAAGAAGAAGATGAAGTTGTTGATGCCTCTGAATATGGTCTCACTGCTGTAATTTTTGGTATAAATGTCTTAGGAGCTGACCAATGAGTCGTACTAATAGGCTGTGATCAGTGGACATATATGGGTCCACTCCCAGTTAATTATAGCTCGAGCTAGTCGAATTCCCTCGATCTCCTTGTGGCTGGATAAAATAATTGATCACTCGAACCTTGAGGACAAAGTTCTTTTCCTAGGGGAAGGTAATGTTATGAACCGCGACTTATGAAAAGATAACCAGCAAGGCGGAACAGCTGGAATGCTGAGTCAACAACAACGTTGATAAAAATCCTTCAAGGACAACATGAGTCAGCATGCAAGGGATTTTATTGTGCTGAAGGCATAACAATTTATACTATAAATAATTAAATATATGACTAGTGGCTATTGTAAAGTGTTAAGCTGAATTTTATAAACAAATATCTTTCCTTCCTATCTCGTATTCTCTTGGAAACTTTCTTTTCTCCCACTATTCTTACTTCTACATATTGTTTGAAGAATAGTTCTTGACACAGTGGCATAATTTTACCATTTTTCTTTAACTTGCACCTAAAATGTAAAAAAGGTGATAAACGAAGTGTAGATTAACACTAAATGAATATGTTGGTGAACATATAAATAAAAATATCTATAAACGTTAAATCAAACATGTTCGTGAATATTAAACGAACATATTTGTGATCACTAAACAAATGAACATGAACACTCTAAAAACAAACAAACACGAACGTGATAATAAAAATTTAAACGAACAGGAACTAAACATGATCAACTTCAAAATAAAATAAATAAACATGAATATATCTTTTTTCGTTTAAACTCAGTTCATTTACGCTCCTACTTACCGGTATATTAGGGTCTACTATACATCAAGAAAGGCCTAGCCTACAACATAGCTAAAATGCACAATAAAACCCCCACTTGACAACAACATTCACTCTTTGATTAAAAAAAACAACAAAAACAACAACATTCACTCCCTCCACCATGAAACTAACCCTAATATCAACATTTATGTTTTTGGTTTCTTCAGGGAAAAAAGTGATTCGCCGCTCACGCTTTTCGTATAAAGCTTTGAGAATTTACAATTTTTTTCACTTCAAAAACTGAAAATCTCTTTATTCATCGAGAATCACAAGAAAATAAAGAAAAAATGGGATGAGGAGAAAGTACGACAAAAGGAGGAAGGAAATGATAAATTCTAAATAATATTTATAATGACATTTTATAAATATGTTAAATGATACATTTACATACATGATACATACACATATATAATGATAATTTTAAACATATCAATATAGGTACACTTTAAATCTGGTTCTGTCTCGATCACAACGAGTCCTTCAAAAGACTTATTCTGAATCTAAATTTTTAAAAGTACATTCAATCTTAGAAAATTAGGTTCAAATATTTTCCTCATCACTTACTGGTAGCCTTGACCTTTGCCGTAACTAAATTCGAAGTATAAAAAAACTAAAAAAAAACCTTCTTAATTTTAATCTCTTGTACAAGATAACATTTTGATGCTCTAATACATGCACTCTGTTTTTGTTGTATCAATTATAGTGTTGAATGCAGTGTTTTATATATAATTTAAGTTCTAAGTTACTCATAAAATAAAATCATTAAAATTGTGACCTAAATGCTTAATTGTGAATTATATAATTGAGGTTGAAATTATAGTATAATTATATGATATATTGGCGGTGAAAAATTTTAGTTTTTATAAGAGCTTTAGTTTTTGAAGCTTAGGGTTTAGTAGTTTAAATTTTAGTGATTATGAATAGAATTTAGGATTTATAGTTAGGATTTAGGGTTTATAGGTTAAAACCTAAATTCTCAACAAATCACGTTAAAATTTAAACCCCTAACATCTAAACTCCAAATCCTAACTTTAACCCATAAATTTCAATTATTACCCATAAATTTTAAATTTCTATACCTAAACCCATAAATTGATTACCTAACCTTTAAATTAAATTACTTATGGAAACTAAAATTTTTCCGTAATGTATATAGGCAGTAATTTTTCTTTGCACTTGGATGACATGTTTTTAATCAAAATAGTCTTCCGATTCAAAACTTGTTCACCTCCCCTTTCAAAATTTCCCGCCAGAAAAAGGAGAAATGAGAATCGCAGAAATCTCAACGCCGGAGCACCGTCAAGCTGCCGCCGCCGCACACGGCTCGCAGTCCCCTTCCCACCACCAACACAATCACCTCCTTTCTCAAATCGAATCCAAAATCAAACAAACAGAGGCTCATCCACCCGCGACTCCTCTACCCGACTCGCTCCCTTCTGATCTTCGCCAACTTTTGACAAACCTCACTCAACTTGCTCCCTTTCCCGCCACCAACAATTCTATCAAACTCCACCTCTGGAAACTCAGTTACCGTCTCTGGAACACCTGCGTCGACCTCTCAAATGCTGCCGCCATCCGCTCTCCCTCCTCCACTTGCTCTTCTCAAAATGTCGCTAAGCTTCGCCACTTGGCTGCCGATATGCTCTCCCTCGCTGTTGATGTCGTCGGAGTCCCTTCTCCGGCTATCAAATCTGCTTCGTTCTATTACAAGACCGGTCTAGTATGGCACGATCATAAAATCTTCGACCTAGCTTCTACATGCTTCGAGAGAGCCACGGATCTTCTCTCAAAACTCGATGTAAGTAAAATATCAGACGCAGGAGAGAGGAAGCTTCTTTTAGATTTGAATCTCGCCAGATCTCGCACCGCATGGGAGATATCAGATAAAAATCTCGCGTTAACGCTATTGAATCGGTCGAAAACTCTCCTTTTCGGTTCATCGGTTCATTTCAAAGCTCTGGCGAACCAGTTCTTAGCTTTCGCTAAAGCTGTTTTAACAAGAAAAGAAAACAACGGCAGCTTCAACGATGCGTTGAAGCTTCTGAATGAAGCGTTGGATTTATGCGAGAAAGGCCAATATATTGCACGAACAAGGGAAGAAACGGTGGAGATCAAGGAATTAAAATCCAAAACGATGCGTTTCATCTCAGCCGTCCATCTGCAAAACGGAGAATTCGAAAGCGTGATCAAGTGCGTTAAAGTTTTAAGGGAAAACGGTGGTGAGGTTGGGGATCACCATGCCTCGTTGCCGGTTTTGGCAATGAAGGCGTGGCTTGGGTTAGGGAGGTATAGTGAGGCGGAGAAGGAGTTGAAGGACATGGTTGTAAATAAAGGGATTCCAGAGGGCGTTTGGGTCTCAGCGGTGGAAACTTATTTTCAGGCCGCGGGAAATGCAGGGGTGGAAACTACGAAGGGAGTATTTTTGGGGCTGTTGGGACGTTGTCATGTTAGTGCGCGCGCTGCTGTGAGGGTGGTTCATAGGGTGGTGGGGGACGATAATGGAATTGATGGGTCGAGGATTAGAGCAAAGGTGGTGGCGGAACTGGCGTCGGATGAGAGAGTGATTGCCTTGTTTGCTAGTGAGGCTGTGGCGAAAGAGAGGACGGCCATGCATTCGGTTCTTTGGAATTGGTAAGTTTGGTAGATTATTTCCTGCCATACTGTTTATTGAGAATAAATTTAAAGGTTCAAATTGAAGATTTTTGGTTATTCTGAATATAGCTAGAGTAGTTTGGCTGCTTCATTGCTTCTCTTACCACTAGCACAATGCCGTTTTTACTTAATGCTTCAGTCACCTTGTTGATAACATATTTGTCCTACAATTATCCTCCGGCAATAAGAGTAATGCAGTTTTATGAGAGATAATTAATAATTATAACTATAGCCGACAATTTCTTGACCTAATGACAAGATTCTTGTGTTGCGTGACATTAGAATTTGGGTTCAATTTATGACATCTTTATACATACCAATGTGCTTTCTAGGATGTCTACTGCCCTGCAAGAAATGTCTTCTTTCCTATTATGCTAGACTTGTCAAAGTTTCTTTTTTCCTTTACAGTGGTTCATGTAATTTCCGCTTGAAAGATTATGAAACAAGTGCTGAGATGTTTGAGAAATCTATGCTTTATGTACCACATAATTTAGAAAATCGAGTTCTTCGAGCCAAGGGATATCGAGTTTTGTGTCTCTGCTACCTCGGTCTCACTCAACTTGATCGAGCTCAAGAATATATCAATGAGGCAGAAAAGGTATCTTTTTTTGTTGATAAATAGGCAGAAAAGGCATCTTGATCTATTACTTTTAGCATATCTAATACGATGAAAGGTAAAAGCGTTTTGTTGATTTGGCCCAATCTTTTTCTATTTCGGCAGCTTGATCCAAACACCATATGTGCTTTCCTTAAGGTACTCACCCTCTCTTAGACTCTTACACTCAAGTACATATAATGGGACTCGATAAAAACACTGCCACTTTGTCACTGGTGGATAAACTAATAGGAAATCTCTTACTTCGTCTCTTGCACGATTAACATATAGTCATACAATCAAATATAATGTGCCTCCTGATTTATGCAGTTCAAAATCTGTTTGCAAACGAATGATCATTGTGGTGCTATCAATCAGATACAAACAATGATAACCTGCCTGGATTTCACTCCAGATTTTCTGTCTCTCTCAGCCCACGAGGCTGTCGCTTCCCGTTCTCTTCCTGTTGCTGTTGCAGCTCTTTCCAACTTTCTTAACTTTTACAACTCTGGGAAACCAATGCCAACAACAGAAGTTGTAGTGCTACGCACATTGGTCACTGTTCTCTCTCAAGACCTTGGTAAAGAGGCTGAAGTCCTCAAGTTCTTGAAACAAGCACACAAGAGAGCTTCTGAGCTTGGAGCTGAGAGCTTTTTTGGGAAAGGGGAAGTTGGAAGACGAGAACAGAATTGGTTTGCTGTAACTTCATGGAATTTTGGAGCCAAGTGTGGGAAGGAAAAGAACTACGAATTATGTGCTGAATTTCTAAGTCTGGTTCCTGGATTTTATGATCTCATGGGTGATGGACAATTGGAAGAAAACAAAGTCACGATTTGCAGATCATTGATACTGACTGTCTCTGCTATGATCACTTCAGAGAAACAAAAAATGACTCCATTGACAGATGCGGAAGTAAAGCATGCCCATGAGCTGCTAGAGAGGGCAGGGAAGGTATGTGTAGGTAATGGTACCAGAGAGGCTCTCCAAAATTTTTAGAAAATTATCATTTGAACCCTTAATTGTTTTAGAAAAATTATTTTTTTTTTCAAAAAATTTTAAAATCTTAATCTTAAGTTTTGATTTTTAAATATTTTAATTAAATCTCTTTTTTTAATTGTTTTTACTCATTAAATCTCAATTTATGAAAATTTTAATTTAAACTCCAAATTAAAAAAATAAGTTGCCTTTATTATTTTTTTTGAAAATTTAATTTTACTTTTAAATTTTCTGGAAATTTTAAACAGACCCCTCACATTGTTTTTGTCAAGATCCACCACTGAGTTTACTGTAATTATTTCTAATGCTGTTTTGTATAAGAAACTGAAAATGTTTATTTTTGTGTTGCAAATGCTCGAGGGCTGCTTCCCTCATATAATATTTCTTCATCCATGCTTGCAGATACTGAATTCACCGGCAGTGGGGAACATTGAAGCTGACCTCTATTTCATATACGTGCTTGATGCCTACGATATGCACGGGAGACTGAACAATTTGGAGTCCCAACATCATATTGTTAAGAGCTTTGCCGGCACAAAGAGTTGCACACCTCAATACCTTCTCCAAATTGGTCTGAATGCCTCACAAGGTCCAAGGTTCAATGCTGAAGTTGCAACCTTTGCCCTCAGTGAGTGCCTCTCAGGCTTCCTTTCTTCCCCCTCTCCAAACTACCAGGATGTGGCTCTCATTGTCCGAAAGCTGATTGCGATAGCTAGTATTCACAAGGGTAACACAGATGATGATGTGGTTCTCAGTATGTACAAGCAAGCGTACCGAATAATGGTCGGGTTGAAGGAAGGGGAATATCCAACTGAAGAGGGCAAATGGCTTGCAATGACTGCGTGGAATCGGGCAGCCATACCTGTAAGAATGGGACAGATCGACGTGGCAAAGAAGTGGATGGATGCTGGGTTGGAGTTAGCTAGGAAAATTGCTGGGATGGAAACTTATCAGGCATACATGGAGGATTATGTTGCTGAATTTGAAAAGAAATTTCGAACACAGCCTCCAATAGTACAGTAGCAGGTATAAACCCATACATTTAACGATATTTCTCAAGTAATCACCATATAACAGTTAAACCTCTCATACTGTATGTATGTTGTATGTATGTGCATATAGAGATATATATCGGTGCTACAGGGAAAAAGAGCATAAACATTTTACTCTACTAGGCATTAAAATGACTGAAATCCAACTTTCATAAAATGATTAATTCTTTTTTGTGCAAGAATACTGACAAGTAGGCATGGATATATTGAAACCAATACCTCACCATCTGAAGTTTTACAGTGATTATTTATATTTTGGTACAAAAGGGGCTTCAGTAAAAAAAATAAGGACAGTGATTACAAGTATCACATTTGAATTTCAAAATTTGTAGAATGGCACATTTTAAGAGTGATTTTATGAACCAACTAAAGCTTAGTTCTTAGTTACAGTCTCGAACGTTATGTTTGTTTTTTCTTTTTAAATACAATGTGGCATGAGGTAATGAAACTGTCGTAAACAGTAAATCTTCCATGATGTATGCAAACTCACATATCAATGTATCCTTCTATGATAAAACTACTCAGAACTTTTCTCGGAAATCCGACTGAAGCAAACAAGAAATTCAGTGTTACCTTCAGCACCCTTTAGAGGAGATTCAATCCAACCTTTGCTTTCAAATCCAAAGTTCTCTACACCCTTTATGATTCTTTCAAGAACCTACACAAAGAAACGTGATCAATCTTAAACCATAATGATATTACTCTTTTTTCATATAAATTACGGTGGCTTTGAAAAAAAGTTTTGGGTACCTCCTCGTGAACTTTGGGATCTCTCACTATCCCACCACTTCCCACCTGCAAAGGTATGTGTCGTCAATTCTTCGATACATTTGCCACCAGAAAATGGAAAAGATACAATCTAAAGGCATGTGTATATATGTCCTCGTGCATGCATATATTCCTTACCTGCGACCTACGAGCTTCAAACTGAGGCTTAACCAGGGTAACTAAAGTCGCCTCTTCCTTCATTGCATTTACTACGGCAGGCATGACCTGTTTAAGAATGCCACAGCAAATAACTAAAGGTTATGACAAAGTTAAGCATAAGGTTGTTAGCATGTAATTACTATTAACAAAACTACTTGCTTAAAGAGGACAGTAAATCCGCCCCGTCCCCATTTTTTCACACTAGATACATGTATAAAATCAGAGCGTTGATGAGCCAAATAATCTTTTTGGTAAATTAAGACGGATTGAAATTAAATTAAAAAAAGTAATTCAAACATGTTAAGAAAGGCAGTTTGGAAATGTTTGAAAGCTTACCAAGAGAATAGAAATAAATGAAAGGTCCAGTGTCACCAGATCAACTTTTTGAGGGAGACCCGAAAGGTATCTTAAATTTGTTCTTTCTATCACACAAACACGTTCATCTCGACGAATCTTGTCTGCTACCTATTCAAAGTTGAAAACAACATGCAGTCAAGAACCATTAAAAATCCACAAAAGTGCATGTCAATTTACACACAGGGAACACATCATCCAGTACATTTACTACTTCCGTACAAATAAAGCTTCATTATTCAAAATCGAAGGTCAAAAAATAAAATGATGTTAATAACCTGCATCAACTGAGCCCAGTCACTTCTTAATTGAAATAATTACCTATATCAAGTGAGCAAAACAATACGAGTTTATTCCAAAAATAGTGTCACCAAAGGTAATTAAACTA
This sequence comes from Hibiscus tridactylites, assembly GCA_958450335.1. Classification (NCBI taxonomy): domain Eukaryota; kingdom Viridiplantae; phylum Streptophyta; class Magnoliopsida; order Malvales; family Malvaceae; genus Hibiscus; species Hibiscus tridactylites. The sequence continues at coordinate 14,717,117 of OY288276.1, read as the reverse complement.
AGCTAAGCAATTTGTCAACATTCAATTCTAAGGAACTCACTTGAAATGCCAGAAGGAAAACAAAAATATACCACTTGCTTTTAATCTTTTCCCTTCCTAAATGAGCTTCTTGACCTAATTAATTTAAGAAAGTTGCTCTAATGTTTCAGAACATATCATGATAAGTAAATTTGATCCCATTCTACTATACACTGATGCACATACCAGCATACAGTATCCAAAATTCTCTTGTTCCGTGTTAGTTTTACCATATTTTCTCATGTAAGCACCTGAAAACTTATGAAGATACTTCATCTGCACATGATATTACAAATTTTCTAATTAGTACCTGTCCATAACCTACATCAACTCCATAAACATAAGATGCGCCATACTGAAGCAGACAATCGGTAAATCCTCCTGTGGACAACCCAGAATCAAGGGCTATTTTTCCAGCCACATCAACGCCAAGCTGTTCAATGGCAGCTTCTAACTTATAACCTGCTCTGGATTACCAAAGGCATCATTAAAAATTAACCTTAAACATCTCAACAATATAATCCACAAATAATGCAGGATGGATGTTTCATAGAATAATCACCTACATACGTATTTTGGAATTTCGGCAATGATTTCTACAACAGCTTTGTCAGAGACAGGTGTTCCGGCTTTGTTTACCACCTTTCCATTCACATAAACTTTGCCTGCATCATAGATGTATTGGTGAGAAGAAAAGGAAGATTTCCATGATTTCTACAGGCAGTTCATATAAAATTTGCATTTCCAAAATAGGAATCACAATTGCTCCAAGTGTATCAAAGTAAAAGAACACATGCAATTGAAGATTATCATTTACCTTGTAAAATCCACGACTGTATGAACGTTCGACTGTACTGCTGAAACCTTTCAAGACACAACTCATCCAGCCTTTTTTTCCTGAAATGACATGAAGCACAATAAGATATAAAATGTAAAAGACATGGACTGGTTTCTAGGGCCAATATGAGGCTTGAACTAAGATAAGGTCACTTTGCAAATGGCATATTCTTCCATTGTCAATGGCATTCCCGGAATCACAGTTACACTATGTATTAGCATGAAACAAAACTATCTTTGAATATGTATCATAAATCATATAGGCTTACTTTTTTGGTATTTGAAGTTTTTCAGACTTGGAAACAGCAAAGCTTCTAAAGGGACTATTCATATGAGATTTGAACCATCTCCCTGAAAACAAAATCCCAAACAATCAAGTATTAGAGCACAGCAAGCCGTATGGCCAAAACCCAGAGTAAAATCCATTTCTTTAGTACCCAAAAAACTAAAAGACAAAAGGAATTATTAAAAACAAAACAAAACCTACAGATTATAAATTAAAGCAAAACCCTTTTTTCTACAATCAAAAGAGTCTGAAAATTACTGAAAGAGAATGAGAAAAGTGCATGAATCTATAGAGAGATAGGAATGGTACCATGAAGAGGAGAGTAAGATTTCGATAAGAATAACAAAGTGGAGTTAGTGCTATCGCAGCAGCGGGAGATAAAGGGAAGCTTCAGAATATGCAGTGCCATTTTCGGCTCCGTATAGTGTTTTTCTTACGGTTGTTCAGTTCAGTTCTGTTCGGAGATGTAAGCCTCCCCGAAGCAGATAAACCTTGTTCTTTTGATTAGTAGCACTCACTGTACCCAAAGCTTAAAACGGCTTGTCGTTTCTTGAACAGGCTAAAAGGGCATTGAGATCTTCGGCATAAGATTGGGTTGACAACCCAACTTGTATTCAGCAAGCCGGGCCTAACACAAAATCTTTCTCTCTTTTTTCCTCTCATTAACTTAAAATGTGAGAATATATTTTTAGGGTAAATTATTTCTATAGTCACTTTTTGATATCATTACATAGTAAGTTAAGTGATTTGATTGGAAAAATTAAAAGATCAAGTCAAAATAGAACCTACTCCATAATTAAATGACTATAAAGATAATTTACTCTAAAATTATAATAACATTGGCAGCCGCACCTCTAAAAATTTTAAGTTCCCCTATATTTTATATATTTCTTTTTGTATATTGATAATTTAATTTTGTACCCCTTACATTTCTAATATTGCTTCTTGATAGTTTGCACCCCTCACATAAAATCTCACGTCTATCCCTGCTTGGATACCAAGTATGTTATCTTTCCGTATATGTAGACATGCAATCAACAATTTTAAATTACTTTGCAACATAAAGCTAAAAAGACTTTCGATCTTTATGTTCTTCCAGGGCTACTTTTCACCAGTTGTTAAATATGCCAGCAAGCTCAATGATCTAATTCTCCTCAATCCTGAAGCTTTATTATTGTCGTACAAAATATTATTCGGATTTTATCCGGATGACCAGTTTGGCATATACCGAACGAATACTTTTTAGCCTTGTTTAGTACAGCTAACAGCCAAACATGGCAGGTCCTTCCCTCGACGTTATCCATTTTCAACAACTTCTTGCTGGGTGAAATGTTTTCTCAGGTAAGACATGATATATATGGTATTTACGTGGAAATTAGTGCTTGCATGTGCATGTTATTCTGGAATAATGGATTGGTTCCAGGAGATACCATATAGCATTAAATCGTTATTTGGTTCATTCTTTGCTGAACATGAAGTTGAAGATTTCTGCAATAAATCAAACAATAAACTGATTGGGCTTCCGATATATCTTTAAACTAGCATTTCAGTTCAACCTTAGACGAAGCAGTATGTTGGGGTATGGGATCTTAACCTCTACTTTATCGCCTTGTTTCGGTCTTTCAAATGCTAAGGTTCTTATATAGACAATAACTGGCTTTGCTGGTTTGCTTCCTGCAGGGCATCTTGTCCAGGAAGATAGTGGCGAGGAACATGATAAGTTACAATTTTCTAGAGCTAGTTATATACTCCGAACATCATTTTTTTATTGGCTTATGCATTTTAATGCTTGCATTGCAAGCAATACATTAATGAACTGTGTTCACATTTTTGTCACAACCCAATTATGATTGGAATGGTTGGAACTTGCAAGGACCTAGAATTGGAACTGGTCTCAAAATTTCAGAATAAAAGAAGATAAGGCAACTGAAGTTTTATTTATCATACGTAGTATATATTCATTTTCCAATGTGCAGTATAACTAGTTAGTATATAATGAAAAGTAGATGAACTTGAAGGGTTAGCCACAGTTTCTGGGTATTAAACATTGCTAATACAGTGTTTCTATAGCTGAAGATAAATATTCTGCGGACGCTTGTAAGTATATTTCTTCCTTGTTTAGAAAATTCCGTGTTGCACGCTCAACAACCGAATTCTTCCTCTAATCCGTCTTTAGGTGAGCACTACTTCTGTTTTTTCGTCGATAGATCGTACGGATCACACCAGCAATTGTCTTGATTTACAGCTCTCTTCCATCTGTTTTTGAAGATCTCTAATTCAATGTACGATTGCTTTTTAACCTGTGGAAAAAGAATTCCATAGACAATCAGTCGATGATTTTGCCAAGAGGTCTGGCCATAAATAGCGGTATAGAGTGAAGTGAGCTTAGAAATTGCATAAAGAGCGAGTTTAAGGCTTACCTCAGATCTTCCACCAGGCTCACTGAAAGGTGGTGCTCCCTGCAAATGCAAATGTCATTAAAGAATAAAGAAATAGCAGGGATAAGGAATTGGATGGTCAACCTTAGCCGAGTATGAACCTCAATTCAAGATGAGTACGAGAACCAAAGCCCAAACTCGATTTGGATCAGGATAACTGAAAATGGTATAGATTGGTCATAGATAGACCACGATCAACCCTGAATGGGGTTTATGAAGCCTGGGAGTGGGATGCCTCGGGTAGTGTACTACCCATACATTATAGTCAGCAATCCACATATACTCGACGAAGAGAGTTCGCCCTTCACCATCAAAGACTTGTGTGTATTATAAATACAGAGATCAAGTGATCAGAAAACTCATGACTGACCTTGGTGCTCTCTCTTTAACTCTCGAATGCACAATAAAGGTCAAGGGTTCAACATTGAAACCCCCTAGACTTGTCCACTACGTACTGAACGAAAAAGTATATATCGAAGAGAGCCTTTAAAAAGCTTTAGAATCATATCTTTGGGTTAGATTTCTTACCTTGTCTGCTTCCGAGCCTCCAAGTGTAGGAAGAGCATCATGAATTAAGTACTCAGAATCGACAACTCCAATTTTTTGGGTTCGATCACCCTGTCAAATAAAGCATCATAGTAAGAAACATGTTGAAAGACTGAATAAGAGCTCATTTTTCCCATTTTCTTTAAATTTAAATGAAAAAAAGGTTGAAGGTATAGAAATTGCCTGTGCACAATAACCAAGCTGAAAGTCCAATCCCCATCCATAAACCAGATCGCTCTGATACAAGTGAAAACCAAGAATGAGATTACGATAAGATAAATTAACGAGTAAACTTTACAAAACAATATGGTCATGTTTGAACTTCTAGATATTTTAGAAGTTGATTCATGTTGTAGAAAAACCATATCTCTAGTGGTAATGATTTTAAGCTGCATTAATTCTATCAAACAAGAAATATTCTATCTTCAATCTTACTGTTATAAATTAGAAATAGATAAACATCATGGATATCCCTACTGTTTTATTAAAGCCATTGGCATTAATAACCTATGCTATTCGGACTTGGATGCGAGTGTTAGATACGGATATATGTTGGACACAAATATGTTCGACTTTGAAAAAAATCCATGCACTTGAAAGATTCTTGGGCTGATGTCTGATTATGCATTAGACAATTGTACTTCAAGAAAAATAAAGAGTTGAAATAACAGTTAATAACATAGCCATGAAAGAATAAAATGGTAATGATTGTTTATTGGATTCTAATAAACTTCGTTACATTCCATTAGTAATTTAGTATAACATTCAGCTTTCTAGTTTGGATATAATACCTGAATCATATGCCATGAACAGCGCCAAGATGCTCTGGAGAAAACAGGAGCCATCATTTCTACAAATCTGTAATACGCAATTATCTCTTTATAATTACTCCGTGCTAATAAATAATTAAATCGTGTAACGGGAAACAATTCATCAGAACTTTGAACTAAGGAAAGAAGTATATTGTACATATTACAGTGTTATGATTGTGAACTACCGACAGAAAAAGGTCGGGCAAATTTAGATTACCCTGTGCAAGGAGGGCCGGTGCTGTTTTCATTACACTTTGTCCTACCGATCACTTTGTACGTCCTCCTGTCGAAAATACACCAGTAACAAATACACTTGAATAAAACCAAAGGACAAAATGATGATGAGCTTCTGGAAAATCTTGAGAACAAATGTACTAGAATATTATCATGAGACAAGCATTTCGTTCATTCCTGAACATGATTTTAGGAAGACAGAGGGAGGACCTGTGTACTGTTGAATTTTTGTCCCTTGCGGTAATCGGATGATGCAGCTCTGACTTCTCAGGATCAAGTGCTGGCTGTGATATTTCAAGCCCTTCCTTTTTAACTATCGAAAGGTATCTGCATTTAAAATATTTAAAGGAGAGAATTCAGTTTAGGAATGGTTCTGACATAAATCAACAATTTCTCTTCGTTCTTCAGAGGGGCATAAACCAAAGTATATAGAGTTTGTGACAATAAAGCTTCAATCATGTTGCCGAAAAATAAAGCTTCAAGCACTTCTAATAATAATAATAATAATAATAATAATGTCTCCAGAAATTGCTATTGCAAAGGCTTGACCACCTTGTGGCTTAGCTAGTGTTTACCAATGAACTCTGAGAACAAGAGGAAAAGTGTTTACAAAAAACTTGTAGATTCTTCCCGAGTCAAAGTTAAAACCTAACTAAGAAATTATATATTCAAGACCATCCGTGAGTCCAAAGCATGATCTTATATAACTAACTCAAGTTTTTGTGTTATGATCCTATAAAGAAGTCTATTAACGATATAATTCTGATAAAATTCAAACAAATTTGTTTTACCGGACATGTTTTTGATGCGAACGTAGCAAAACAAAAACAAAAACAAAAACAAACAAACAAATAGGTTTGATAAATAAAATAAGTTCAAAAGATTATAGGTTTGGTGAATGTGTCTTTCTTTCAGCTGAAGTTATTTTTTATTAGAATGAGCCGCTGAATCTTCAAGCCAAACACTATTTCTAAACTTTGAGAAACAATCTTCAAGCCAAGCACTATCTCTAAACTGTGTTTTTTTACTTCTAAGTAAAATGTGAAAAAGCAAGACCTGTACAACAAACCTTTTAGCGTCAAAGTGGTCGACTCCAAGGTCTTCATCCCAAAGGAAGATGTAGGCATACTCCGAAACAATATCTGGATGTAAGAAGCGCTTTGCGAACCACCTAATTTGTGAGAGTGCATTATATGATGCCAAGTTACTTTCAACTGAATCAACATGTATAAAAGTCCCCCCCCCCCCCAAATCTAGAGCTAATGACCATTTACCACTTGGTTTGATTGGCAGCAGAGACATGTATAGCACGGTCATTCCACTCTATGTCCTTCCATTGATCCACAATGCCGTCGTAATGGAAAAGCATCACGGTGAAATCACTCTCTGGAAACTGTGACATGGAACAAAAGGAGCAAAAAAGGGATATATAAAACAAATTAACATAAACAATGCAACAAAAGAATGGCATTTAACAATAATCTAAATGATAACATATATAAAGTCAGTCCTTTACCTTCTTGACCATCTTGTTGACATTTTCTTTTTGCTTTATGCCAACTGCAATGGCTAACAAGTTCTTGGACAACTTTGGCTTCTAAACAAAAAAGATTAATGAAAAAGCTATATGACAAAAGTCGATTAACATTTAAAATCAACTCAACAGATTGAAACTTGAAATTATCAAGATACAAATAATGCTACTGAAGTGTTTTTGTACAGGACCTAAACCAAGAAAGAAGGGGGAATAATATGTTTCTCCTTATTACTTTATACTGCTATAGGAACTGCATTTATAGTCACATCTAACGATAGTAAATATAAATTAAAAAAAGTAATTACAAACATAAGTTTACTCCCCCAACTGTGAAAAAGTAAAATAAGCCAGATAAGGAAAGAGCTTATCACAGCTTGACCAGAAAACCTAGTCCAATCAATGTCCTAAAGGTTAACCATTGGTAATGATAACAGTTGGCAACTTCTGCTCTGGTAAAATGAAAATTCATGGAAGATCCACACAAAAAGAAACGATGAAGGAAGAAGTTTCACATCAAAGTATTAAAAATGGAGGTAAGAATTTAGTAAGAAAAAGTAGTTTAATTATGGAAACTTTGTAATAAAAACTGAGCAGACTACATACCGGTCATCTCAGCTGATAAAATGCTCAACTGTAAAGGAACAAATGCAAATCTAAATGCCGCTAACCACAATAAACTTATAGTCAAATATGAAATATGAAAAAGAATATGATAATCAATTAATACCATCTTGAAAAAGGGATGGCACTTGTGCAGCCATAACAATTTAGAAGACAAACTGAACAACAGGAAAAATGGTAGTGCACTCAGCACTGTCATTCAGGAATGCAACACTACCAAAGGATAAAAAATATTGTCAAATATTGGTAACAAAATCGCTCACCTTCATATTCTGTAGACCCCATAATGGTAGCATTTCAAAGTCAGATGTCTCAGAAATAATTCCTCTAGGCAGCGCTTCACTTCCATAAGCCCTGCACTGGGTCTAAGCTCAAGTGACACACAGAAAAGGAATAGTTATGAGAACATGCGTTTTCATGTGCAGCGTAGAACATATATAATGTAACATATGCAAAACAAACCTCACAGATCTTAGGTCTTGTATACTGCAAAACCATAACGGACCCCCATCCTAAAATTCTCTGCACAGAGAAGGCCCCAAATCTCACATTATTTATTTGATTACGGGAAATATAATGCAGATTATTTGTGTGAAAGAGTCATGGAGCTTTTGATTCCATATGTTAATAAATTGGATTAAAAACTTAGGCGCATTGGCATGCACAAATTATAAGAAGAAAAATATGTTGACACAAAAGCCAAATAGGACAATAAGTAACTTCTGATGTCAGAAAAGTCATGAAGAAATCCCCACTTCTTTTCAGGTTCAACCGTTCAAGCTAGTTTTCAACTTTGTGCAAACAGAGCTTTGATGTGTGTACCTCTTTATAGTCTGTGATTGTAAATGCACTTCCTATGAAGAAGGCTGCAGAAAGCAAAAGAATCATGGGGAGGAAGCGGTGGGTAAATAATCTCTGTCTTTTAGCTTCTGCCTTTGTAGATATCTGAGACCAAGAGGAAACAAAAAAAAAAGATAAGACAGGATAACATATGAAATAACTTTCAATTCCAAGAATATATTTACTTTTCCATGCCACCAACATTAAGAAGCCCAACTCCTAAACTACCACTAGGGAAACGATTAATCCAAGCACAATCTAAGGGCACAGAGACATTTGTCAATGCAGGTAGCTGGTGTTATGATTTTTTAAATTCCTCAAGAGGCTTTCAGACTGATGGGTGTATCCACTTCACAGATCAAACTTTTGGCCGACCGGATCATTCAGTTTTCAACTCGAACGCATAGTATAACTTGAAACTCATAAGCCATCACTTTTTCTGTTAGATCTGAAAAAAACCATTTCTCAAGTACACTTGAGTGGAATTTCAGAAAGCAAAATCATCTTCCTCACTGCATTTCTAAAGTAAATCGTGCTCGTAGCATGAACTATACACCAAGTGACAATATTTTACTAAAAATGTTAGATCATATCACTGCAAACCAAAAAGGGGAAGGTCCTATGCATCAACTTTAAGAACACAGCAATAATAAAGTTAACTACATGGCATTTTCGAGCTTCCAAGCAAGGGCAAAGCTACTGCAGTTTAGTAAAGATGTTATTTTCATTTTTATTAAAAATAATACCCAGTCCCATGCCCTTATTCCAATCATTCACATGATCCAGTCCTTTCCTTAAACCAACCAAAGCATGTAATGGTTCACCTTCATTTCTAAATCAGTAAAATCCTTTTTCCCTTCTTTAAACTCGGGAGCCAGGACAAAATTAACTAGATAAACCGTTTGCAATTTGTGATCAATCATAGAATAAACAGTAAGTGAACAACTCCTACTCAACACTTCCATAGTTCGATTCAAAGAGAATAATAAGAACAGAACGAAACCCAAAAAAGCAGTACTCCCAACATCATTTCCAAAGCCAAATAGCAAAACCCAGAAATATTTTTCCACGGTTACAATAAAAAAGTGATTTTTTTAAAAATCAAAACCCAGAATCTCAACAAACAAAACAATACCTTTCATAGAACAAACATGGGGCAGGAAAAGAAAGAGAAAGAGAAGCTTACAGAAGTTGACATCCTCTTCTTCATCTTGATCTTCCATTCAATGGGATTGTATTGTATAGTATTTTAAGGGGATTAAAAAACAGTGCTGACCTGAAGATTAGCTTTTAAAGTTACTTAGGACTGCAAAAAGTGCTCCCTTTTTATTATTATTTTATGGATTATTATTTAGAATGAAACTAACAAAGATGAAGAAACGTGGTCCTTGAGTGAGAAACACACACGCCATAACCATTTCTCACGGCGACGAGCCTCTATGCTTTCTTTATAAGGAAAATAAATTCTTAACTTAAGCATAGATTCGTCGTATCTTTCGGCATTTCCATTTTCTTACTTTTTTTTTTCTTAACCGTCGTAAAAGTGATCAAATTGGTGATTGGTGTATAACATTTCTTTCGGACTAAATTGGTAATTAATATTTTATTTCCTAATTCAAAGCAGGTTTTTAATTGGCCGACGTTAAAAAATTTATTATCAAATAAAATAAAAAAACGACATGTAGCATATTTTTAATTTTTTTACTTTTATTAAAAAATTTAAAATTTTTATTTTCTTTAAAAATCACTCAAGCTTTAAATCCTTAAATTCTTCCGCTCCCACTACCGATTCAACCATCACCAGCCACCCATACTTTTGCCGGACGCTATGATTGAAAGCTTCGTTATCTCGTCGTCAATCAACGAATGAGTCGTCGATTGTTACATCGACTGTTAGTAATGCAAAAAAAAGAATCACACATTGAGTGGGAAACTCACATGTGAAGGGTATTTATAGCCTTCATCTTCTCCTTCCTTGTTAAGTGATAGAGAACAAGAGCTAGTCTCGCGCGCTGCTGCCGCCGCCGTCTAACTCGGCTCGGGCTCGTGGTGACACGTCCGCGCGCGTTACTATCTTTTTGGAAAAAATTTGTAAAAGTTCTGAGAATGAAACCGTGAAAAAATTATTTCTGAAAATAGATCTATTTATAGGCTATTTGTTGACGTTTGAAATTCTGATTTTACAGAGGATAACAATTGTTCTATTAGTTGTTTTGAATTCTGTATTAACCAGAATCAAACAGTCATTCGGATTAAATTTTTTGTTGTTGAGATAATGAATGGACAATTTTGTCCTTCATTTTTAGCCTATAAATAAGCATGCTTTGCATGCTTCAGTAGCATCCAATTCCAGAAACAACAATATAAACACTCTCTCACAACTTTCTTCTATCTTCATGTTTTCCACCATCGTCCAATTGGAGTTCAGGTGTACAGACTTCAAAGAGACCGTGTTAACCTTAGGGGACGTATCCGCCCATAACAGCGATTACACACATCAGGACAAATTCGTTTCTAAGGCAGTGGCAGCTTTCCACAACATGGTTCAGCTTGTCCTTTTATTTTTACTTATTTCCAGTCAGTGCTAACGTTCTGTTTCGCAGCTCATATTTCCAACGTCGACGAACATTCAACAATAAAAAAACAATTATAAAATATTTCATTTTAATCACTATTTTTTCAATTTTATCGTACCTTTCGTTCTGCAGTAACTTAATTGTAAGAGATTTTTTATTTTAATCACCAATTTTTCAATTTTATCAATCAACTTAACATAGATTCGTTGCATCTTTCGGGATTTCCATTTCCATACTTTTTTCTTTTTAATTTTATGGCTTACCGACAACTGGTCTTTGCATTTCATAAAGAGGTAAACTACCTTTTATAGTCACTTAATTATAGGAAATGTTTTATTTTGATCACTTATTTTTCATTTTTGTCAACTAAACCACTTATTTTAAGCATAAATTTGTCATATCTTTCGACATTTCTATTTCCATTTTCATACTTTTTTTTCTTTTTAATTTTTTTATCAATTTTTCCTTTTAATTTTATGGCTTACCTACAGCTGGTTTTTGCATTTTATAGAAGGATAAACTATCTTTATAGTCACTTAACTATAGAGAGGTTCTATTTTCACCATTAATCTTTGAATTTTCTCAATCATATCACTTAATTATTTAAATATTAGCAATCACGCCATTAAAAATTAACAAGAATGATGACATGGCATTTAAATAAATCATTTGTTTGGATTATTTTACTCTTAATTTATTTAATAAAACTTTCATCCAATCAAATGGTGGAATGAAAATTTTGGAAACCAAACGAGAGGAGGGTGATTCCAACCTAGAAAAATTAGTATGCAATAGCACTAACCACTTAGCTAAGACTATTTCTTTGTTAAAAGTCGACAACATATAATATTAAAGATTATTTTATTGGTGAAAATTAGTATTCTTTTTTATTTCTTTTGTTTATTCATTATTTGTTGTTTATCATTCTCGAGTATTAGGAATGTGCAAAATAAACCATAACTGTTAATTGGTATAACTGTTCATTTTATAGGTTAATTAACCTAACCATTAAAAGTTAAACGGTTTTAGTTAACCGAACCACTAAAAAAGATGATTAATGGTTAATCTATATGTTAACCTATATATGTAATTTTTTCTAACTAAGTATGAAATTTTGTGTTTAAAATCTCTCTATTTAAGTTTTTTTTAATTTTAGTACAATATTTATCGGAGAGATTGATTTATTATTGTAAAAAGAAATAATGAACACTTGAAAAGAAAATTGTAATAGGTTATAGATTAACATGTAATCGAGTCGTTTCTTAACGGTTAATCACTACAACGATTAACCATTTAAAAAATTAACGGTTAACCATTCTTTAATGGTTAGGTTACGGTTAATAATCGCTATAACGGTTAACCAACCGTTTAAGCTAAATAGTACGGTTAACCTATCATGTGTTAACTATTAGGAATAGATTAGTAGTGAGATAACACTCATTTAATTCAACTCAAGGGTGATTTAAAATAGTACAAAGGCACTCTATATATACATGAAATACAACAACATTAACTGAATGGATCAACATTAACAAACCCTTAACTACTCTTAACAGCATCTAGTAGAGAAGGATTATAATATCTAACATTCACCCTAGTTTCTCAGCTCTGGGAATATTTCTCGATCTTCAACAACAAAGAATTTTCTCCTAAACATTTCAAACTTCACAACTGGAAGTGGTTTGGTGAGAACATCTGCTATTCGACAATCTGCTGAAACATGATTTACTTGTAACTCACGAGCAACAATTTTTTTCTCGCACAAAATGCAGATCAAGCTCTATGTGTTTAGTTTTTTCATGCATGATTTGGTTTGCTGCCATAGCCACAGAGCTGGTGTTGTCACACCAAATTCTGGGAACATCCTCAAGTTGTAATCCCATTTCATTGACCACTGCTTTTATTCAAGTTACTTCAAATGTAGCATCTGCCAGACTTCTATACTCGGCTTCAGTTGTTGATCGAGAGATGGCTCGTTGCTTCTTCGAACTCCAGACTATTTAGTGCCTTGTGTTGAATACACAGTATCTTGAGATGGATCTCCTGTCATCAACATCACTAGCCCAATCAGCATCTGAGAAGGTATTAATGTTAACAACATTTTGAGCTTGATTGAGAAACCATAAGCCATAGTTTGTAGTACCCTTTAGATATCTCAAAATTCTCTTGACATCCAACCAATGATCACTTGTAGGTGTTTGAAGAAATTGAGCTACTTTGTTGACTGAGAAACAAATGTCAGGACGTGTGTGAACTATATATTACAATGCCCCTACCACACTACAATATTGTTGTGCATTATCCAATGGTGTACCATCTAGCTTGATGGCATTGGTGAGGAAGCATGATTAGAGTCAAGCATGTTCATCTTTTGCAGAAGCTCAGTAACAAACTTCTTTTGAGAAAGAAACAATCCAGCTTCAGGCCTCTTGGCTTCGATTCTAAAAAATACTTGACTTCTCCAAGGTCTTTTAATGAGAACTTATTATGAAGTTCCTGAATCACACGATCTATTGCTTGTGGAGAGTTCCCTGAAACAAGTATATCGTCCACATATACAACCAAATAAGTAACCTCAACATCCGATTTGAAAATAAAAAATGAAGGATTAGCCTTGGAGGAGGAAAACCCCAATTGACACAGGAACTCTTGAAGCTTTAGAAACCAGTTCATGGGTGCCTGTCGAAGACCATACATGGTTCTTTTTAATTTGCATACTAGGGTCTTGCCATCACATGACCTCTCTCAAAACATGGTACTTGTTGCATATACACGTCTCCACACAAATCCTCTTTTAAGAAGGCATTATTGACATCTACCTGTCTGATTTGCCACTGATATGTTACAGCAACGGATAACAAAATGGGAACAGTAAAAAATCTCACCACTGGACTGAATGTGTCCATGAAATCAAAACCATGCACTTGAGAGTAACCCTTAGCAACTAACCTAACCTTAAGTCTGTCCACTGAGCCACCAGCATGATATTTTACTTTGAAGAGCCACTTACACCCTATGACTTTTCTCCCAATAGGCAACTCGACAATTTCCCACATGTTGTTACTCACAAGAGCTTCATATTCAGCCATTACAGTCACCCTCCAATCATCATCACGTAAAGTTGCATGCACATCTATGGGTAAATTTTCTTGGCATTGCACAATGTAAACCTTAGGCTTAAATATACCAATTTTCCTTCGAGTCACCATAGGATGTATATTGCTAGCCTTGTTCTGCTCCAGATCTTGTTGTTCTTGTGCACGTCGTGCATGTGATGTTGTATTATTAGGAATGACCCTTTGCGTTGCCTCAACATGAACTTCATCATGAGTTTGCATTGCCTCAGCATTAACTGCATCATGTATCTCAACTAGGGGTGATAACGAGCCGAGCTGAGCCCGAGCCTGGCCAGGCTCGGCTCGGAAACAGTGTAATTGGGCTCGACTCAGGCTCGAGGCTCACTGAGCTTGGAATTTTAGGCTCGAGTTCGGCTCGAAAACAATATTATTAGGCTCGGCTCAGGCTCGAAGCTCGTCAGGCTCGATTCGGGCTCATTAGTCTCAGCTCGGCTCGAAATGAAAAAATTTGCTATAGTTTTTTATTATAAAAGATTCGTTAAAAATTCCTTTCATAACCAACACTAAAATGAAATTCAATGACCGGAAAGGGGGAAAATGCCAAAAATTAGATTAATCCAAATAATCAATAAATATTCTTATAATACAAACACATAATTAAAGAAAATACAAAATCAAATAACAACCGACTAAAGAAAGAAAATACAAACACATAATTTATTGTAGTGCATATCTAGATTTCGAGCCCGAGCCCGAGTCGAGCTCACTCGAGCTGAGCTTTGACCGAGTTGAGCCCGAGTGACTCGCAAGCCGGTCAGGCTCATTATCACCCTTAGTCTCAACTCCATCATATGATTCAAATTCAGTTTGTGCCTCCTCAAATTCCTGATTATCCTCAGCTGCCACTTCCTCATTGGCCAAGGCCTGATTTTCATGCAACGTTGGGGAAGAAACATGTGCACTTCCATGTTCAGTGACATCAAGAGCCTCAGAAGTCATAGGTGTGGAGCCACGCACACGTGTATGTTCAGTAGCTTCAGAAGCAGCAACTTGCTGCGTATTATCATGCACCATGGGAACAGAACACGATTTATATAAAGAATGAAAATTATCAACCTAGAAACCCTCATTGGGCTGGAAAGGAAATATTCTTTCATAAAAAACAACATTTCTAGAAACAAAGATACTCCCATCTTTGGCCAAGCATAGATAACCATGATGTGATGGTGAGTACCCAAGAAATGTATGTAACATCCCAAAAATTAGCCTAGAAGATTAGATGTTTAATTAAATAATTAAATGACTTATTAGAATAATTTCCTATATTGTTGAACTGGAAATAGGTTCAATATGGACCAAATTGAATTTAAAGGAAATGTTCAAGAGGAATTTGGGTAATTGGTCTAGTGACCAAACCGAATGATGCATCAAATATGAGGTTTGCATGCTAAAGTCAAAAATTTATAAATTAACCCTTGAATTAACATGAAAACATGACATTATTAAGAATTTATATAAGTGATGGTATAATTAAAAGATGATAATAAGGGAAATTAGTTGAGATATGACATAGTAGTCATATCTCATTAAATATGTCTCCTCTCTCTCTTTCATTTTCCTTAGCCGGCTACACCAAACGATACCAACTAAGTCTCAATTGTTCATTCACACACATTCTACAAACATAAAATTTGAGAGAAAATTGAGAAGTGCACGGTGAAGAAGAAGAGAGGCTTGCATGGCATAGGAATTCACTTAGAAAATTCAAGAAAAAATTAGAAGTAAGTAGCCCTTTCTCTCTATAGTTCGAATATGGTGAAATTTCTAATAGATCAATAGTTTTAATGTCTTTAGAAAATTACGAAAAAAATGATATTAAAAGTTATGCTGCTGGAAAATTTTAAAATCATAATAAACCTTAAGAAATTTTAAAAGATGAAAGCTTATGGACATGCAAGAACTAAATTGGACAGATTTGGTAGTTTCAAAGACATGCAACTTTAGAAAATTGTAGAAAATTGATTAGTAGGAATTTCATGATGAAATTTTGATATGTCCTACTTTGATATGTCTAAAGTAGTAGAAAAATTATAAATCTGAGTTTTGATCATTGTAGTAAAATCTGGAAACTCATTTCGAACAGCATGCAAAACTGTCCAACAATGCTCTTAGTTGGACAGTGAACTTTGGAAATTTGTAGAAAATAATCTGTTGAGAGTTTTGAGCTGAATTTTTAATATGATGAAATTGGGCATATTAATTGAATTTAGAAACAAACAGTGATCAATTTGGAGTTGTGTACTGGAAATGAGAAATAGATTAAGTTAGGTGGTCAAAACTGTGTGTAAATGAATAGAAAAAAATTTAAGAACATGTGAGTTATTAAATTTGTAAAATTGGATAAAAAGGAAAGGTAGTAAATTGATTAACAATCTGTGGAAAGTGTAATCCTCATTATTTAGTGATCAATTTGAAGGTTTAAGCACTAAATTGAAGGAATTAGTGAAAATGGAATTGGCCATGTCGAACCATAGTAATGTAGGGACTGAATCGAAATAAGAGATAAAATTCAGCCTTGAAATTTATGAAATGAATTCTAAAAAAATTTCTATTGTTTGACTTAAATGCCTTAGATCCTAGAAGTGAAAGAATTGAGGAAGAAACTGTACCGGGAAAGGCTGCGGATCGAGCAAAAGGCGTTCGAATTCAGAACTAGCTCGGCGAACTATGAGTGAAACAACCTTAGAGTTGGGATTAGAGTCTCAACTGTCTTAAATTGATTTTTAATTATGTTAAGCATGCAATTGGACTAAATAATTATTTGATTTTAGTAAGGGAAGAAAGAATAAAGGAAAAGTGATCGAATGCATGTGATATATGATTTGGTATCCTATGTGTTTGAATTGAAATGTGATGTTTGCCGTGTTAATTGTGAATCTGAATTGAGGTATATTGGATGATTTTGGATAAGATTGAATGCTGAATATAGAGATTTTAACGTTGGCATGGATTGATTGATGAATTGATGATAATGAAATGTGTTATATGATCGTTTATTGATCTTATATGACATTGTATGTATGTTCGTTAACTCAATTGGAAAATTGAGCGATGAAATGTGAAATTTAGTTATATGATATGAAATGTGAAATTGAACTATGTGGTATAAAATTGAGATTTTGTATATGCTGATTTGTGGAATTGCCGATTGTGTTGCAATCCAGTATGTGTTATATGTTCATATGAGATAATATGATATTAGAATTGAAATTATGTGAAAGATATTTAAGGGATTGATTATCAAATTCTGAAAATCTGTTCGAATAAGGATATGATTAAATTAAAGATTGATAAGCAAAGCCCTTGGTGTGTACAGTCTGTCCAGGTAGTACGGCTAGCCTAGAGTCTGAGCTCAATAAGAAAATCGGTACGTTAGTGTACTCGATATTGTGGTATGTAAGTGTACCTTCTTGCTTAATGTCTGTGGACATTATGATATGTTATACGTTGATACGATTTTGGTACGTGGTACCTATTACATGGTGAATTTGATTCACACTTCAGTTATATGTGACTTGATTACCTAGCTTACTCTACTATCCAATGCATTGCTAATCGATTTAATAAGAAATTAAAGTATTGAAAAGCGATATCGAAATTTTGATTTTTGTTGGTATAATTCATTGAATTGGATGGTAGCATGTTAATTACAAATTATGGAATTATTTGATACTCTGCTACAGTTTGCTGCTGCTTGATAATTGAAATTGTCGTTGATCGAAATTATGAAATTTAAGTAATTAATTTGAATTGAACATCATGACTTCGAATTGGGTGATTTAATTTAAATTGTATGTTAAATTGGTATGCAATTGAATTAACATGTGGTTATTGAGTGTCTTGAATAGTCAATTTTGATGTTAGTGTTAACTTGAATTGTTGTTTGATATGCTATGCAATTCGAGCATGATAATTGATAATTAGATAGATCGTTTTGGATTCATGATTCTTATGAAAAGTCAATGATTGATAATGTTGATCAATTAATTGTGAAATTGGTTGTTTGTTGAGCCATTCGAATGAATTGAAATAAATTACAAAGTAGAATCTAATGTGTGATCATTAGAAATTAAATGGAAATTGATTAGATTAAGGTTTACTCACTAAGTACGAGAAGTACTTACCACTCGAACCCTTCCTTCCTTCCCAAAAATTTCAGGTTCTAGCTTGTTGATCCACCACCTGTTATCTCCTTACATGAAGATTAAGTATGCCATTTCATATCTTTGTCGTGCTCATGTTGGGTGGTCTAGCGGTCTGCATGTTAGTTCAATTTGGTTTAATGGTGATGTTTATGAACTATTTCTTTAGTTATGTATAAACTTTATAAGACGTTTCCCTTCATTTTGGTATGTAATTAAGGGGTACATATTTTGGGGTATAGATCGCCCAAGTATATGTTTGGGGCTTGATTCTTTTTGTCGAATTTCTTTTGTATAGGCAACCTATAGGTTTGGCCGTTGTAGTTACCCCGGGTAGTATTTTGTAAAAGGGAAACCAAAACACTATGGATGTTATATTCAGATATGATTATATGAATGACGTATGAATCGGTTTGCACTATGAATTGAATTGTGCTTATAGACTAACATGAAAATTCGAATTAAAATGGACTAAGGTACAATCGAATGATATAAATTACTGAAATTAGAATTTTGTATATGAATACCAAATCGAATAGAAATTGAATGGGAAGCATTCGAATGGAGTAGAATTAATATGATTGAAATTGAGTATGTAGATTTGAAATGCATACATTATTCGAATGGAAGTAGTAATTCAAATAGTTTTTGTTTAAAAGTATAAGTTAGATAAATGAATTATATGAGCCCACCTAAATGCCAAAACAATTATGATAAGAAACGTTGTATGATAAATGTAGAATAAATGTAATTGATATAGCTGAATATACATGATTAGTGAATGAATTTAAGATAGCTAATTGATAAGGTTGTATTCGAAAGGAAATAAATAAAAAAATGTTACACGAAATGGTTAAACCTCTTCCGCTGCCTAATACGAATCTATTATAAGTTAATATAATGCTCCTTGCCCCTAATCCGGGGTGAGGGGTGTTATAATGTACATGCCTTTGATCTATAATCAAACTTGTGACGATTGTAAGGTCGAAGATGTGGGAAACACAAGCAGTCAAAGACCTTGAGAAACGCATAATCAGGCTCAATGCCAAAATGTTTATGAAACGGGGATCAGCCTTCTATCACTCTTGAGGGCATTCTATTAATGAGATAAATGACACTAAGAGTAGCATAGGACCAATACTTTAAAGGAAGAGATGCTTGAGCCAACAATGTTAGAGACGTTTCTGTTGGGTTTATAACACGCTCGAATCGATCATCGAAACCGTCAAGGAGGGTTGTAAATGTTTGGTGGTTGAATTGGCTAAAATCGAAATAAAGGTAGACAAGTGACACAATGATTTTATAGTGGTTCGGGCTGTTAACTAAGAACCTACATCCACTACCTTAGCACACCACTAAGGATTTCCCAATTCACTCAACAATGAATTCGTCCCCTTTTACCGGTTTAAGAGGAAACCGTTACAACCCTATCTTTTGGACTTGGCTAAGATAGAACCAACTCTAGTTTTTGTCTAAGGCTAAACTAAAACCTCTCCTTTTATAAGAGATTAATTTGGGTACACTTAATACCTCACAAGGTGGGTGTTTACACAACTTAAACTCACAAGAGTATAAGGATTTACAATTAAGCACTCTCTCTAAAGACTATGTACAAGAGAATAGTAAAATAAAGATTTAGACTCTAATTCTCTTGACCATGTTGCTTGGATGTAGTCTCTAACCATCTTCAATTGTCCTTGTGGTGTTTATATAGTGTGTGATGAGTTTCTAGCCATTTATGGCCGTTGGGGATGAGCCATAGCCGTTGGGGATGCAAAATAGCCTTTACCAACCTGAAAACACAACATTTATAGCATGAGGGATCGATCTTTTTACAAAGAGATCGATCTTTTCTTATGAAAAATATGATCGTTTCAAAATGGACCGATCTCATACACCAGGGGATCAATTCTTTTGCACTAAGACAAAATTTGTATGAAACTATCAATCAAGGGATCGATCACTTGCATTAGGGGATCGATCCTTTTTGCCTTGAAGACTGGAAAATAGTTTTCGTAGTGCAAAACGGATCATACTTGTTTCGAAAAAGATCGGTAAAGTTGGAAAACATTCGAAACGAATTTTTCAAGTTTGTTTGGACTTTGAATTATTTTTGCAAGAATTAATATATTCCATTAAGTCCAAAAACATTTTTCTTTTAATTTGTTATATCAAAATATTAGTTCATCAGTTCCAACAACATGCATATATTTTCTCTCAACAACATCATTTTGTTGAGAAGTGTGAGGGCATGACTTTCTAAGTTGAACACCCAGTTTGTGCATCGTGTGTTCCAAAAATCTGAACTCACCCCCTCCATATGACTGTACTGCAACAATTTTTGAATCAAATTGTATTTGGACAAGAGCATGAAACATTTCAAAAGCTGTAGAAACCTCACTTTTATTTCTCAACAAATACATCCAGATATTTCTGCTAAACATATCAACAAACAATACAAAGTATCTAAAACTATTCGAAGTAATAAGGGCAGGACCCCATACATCCATTTCAACAAGCTGAAAAGGTTTGTGATACACTGTCTTTGACAAAGAAAATGGTAACGTCTTGCTTTCCCCCATTTGACAAACTGCGCATATCGTAGATTTGTCCATAGTAACATTCTTATTTACTAGCTTCACTATTTCTCCAGCTGGATGCCCCAACCTCTGATGTCATAGCCAATAATCTTTATTATCTTTCACCGAAGTATGAAAGATTGCTGCATCTTCTGTTGCTTGACATTCAAAGCTGTATAAGCCATCATCAACCCTTCCTTTAAGTAGCACCTCCTTAGTTCTTGAATCCTTTACATAACACACATCAACATGAAATTCAAAAAAGACACAATTATCTTTGGCAAACTTAGCAACAAAAAGAAGATTCTTGGTAGTGTGAGGAACATGCAAAACTTGCTCTAATCATAAAGATCTAGAATTGCTCTCAATAAATATGTTACCAATATGATTAATGGAAAGAGATGTACCATCACCAAGATGCACTTTACCATTTTCAGTGTACATGTCCTTGTTGCGAAGGGCAGACAGATCTGAGGTCACATGATGTGTTGCCCCAGAGTCAAGGAACCATTTGTGAAACGAAACATGACCATCAACAATGAGAGCATTGACCTGAATATCCTCATCTTAAGCATTTACAGAGGACACCCCATTATCATCCATGAAAGGATTGTAATTGACCTCAAGGGTATGGCTACAGGAACATGTGTTGGCTTGAGCTCTTGGTGTATTTTTGTCTTGTTGAGAAGACACTCCTTTGAAGTTTTGATCAAACTGGTGCCAACATCTATCAACAAGATGCCCCAGCTTGCCACAAAGCTGACATTGTGGACGTGGCCTTCCTTTGTTTCTTGCATTGTATGACTGTCGAGAGGAATCTTGATCCATACCTTGAGACTTGTCTGGTTCATTATTATCATTCACCATAGCATTCCTTGGAGTGTACCGAGTGTAATTGATTCCAATTGAAAACCGCAAAGAATCTTCCATTCTTGTTTCAGCATCAACAAAAATTGCCACAATGTTTTCAATCGAATATGACTCCTTGCTGGCCGTGATTGCGACAATCGTTGGTTCATACTCGATGGGCAAGCCATTAAGAATGGTGGCTATATGCTCAACTTCTAAAATGGAACTACCGCACGCTGCAAGCAGATCACATATTTGCTTGATCGCCATAGTGTATTAATTCATGGACTGGGCACCTTTTTTCATAGAACGAAGACGACAGTGTAAATTCATGGCCTTGGTAGTTGACAAGCTAAAATAAGACTAAGAAACAACATTCCAAACACTAAGGGGTGTGTCAGAACCCACAAATTTTGGCAAAAGATGAGGGCTAATGGTCGAGAGTAGCCAAGAAGCCAAGGAACTATCTTGTTTTACATGTTGAACATAAAGAGGGTTTAGAATTTCTTCACCTGCACGACTGCGAACCATCTTTGCTGGAACGGGAATCGAACCATCAAGATAACCTTTAAGACCCAAGCCTCGTATCGTAAGAATAACTTGCTGCTTCCACAAGAGGTAGTTTGTTTCATTGAGGCAAATATTGACTCATTTGTTCGAGAAAACCTGGGTTTCAAGATTTTGACTATCAACAGAAAGTTCAAGCAATTATAGAGGATCCATGGAAGAAGATGAAGAACTCAAGAAGATGAAAAAGAAAAGGAAATGAAAGGAGAAAACAAGAAGCGTGGATCACTCAGCAACTGATACCATGTTAACTATTGGGAATAGAGTAGTAATGAGATAACACCCATTTCATTCAACTCAAGGGTGATTTACAAGAGCACAAAGGCTCTCTATATATACATGAAATGAAACAACCTTAACTGAATGGATCAACATTAACAAACCCTTAACTACTCTTAACAGCATCTAGTAGAGAAGGATTATAATATCTAACATCATGAACACCCCTACTCGGTATTGATGTTTCATCTCATTTTTCATAAAAGTTGGATTCATCTTTGGCTTTGGGTCTTTTAGGAATCCTGGATCATAAAATGTTTTTAATGTTCAACAATATATTTGTTTTGTCTTTATTCTTCTTTCTAAAGTATTTTAATCATCAACGTTTTATTTTAAGTTAAAACGATATTTTATAGATGAAAACTATTAATCAACTAACGATAAATGACATAGTTTCGTACCCAACATCAAAGAGCCATTGCAATTTCAGATGTTACCGGCAATAGATCTACCTCCACTCATCTGGAAATCGGACCATTTGTGATAAGGCTATACCAGCCATGCATCGATTTCTGCCACTTGAAGTTTTGCAAGGTACCATCTTGCTCACATCAATCGGTTGGCAAATATCGTTGAAGACAAAATCATTACCACATTTTCATATAAATTAGATGGTAGCAGCAAAAATTCTTCTTTTAAGACATGATGTTCAATCCTGAATTGCCTTGAAATTTAAGGAATCATGTCTCAAATTATACCTCGTTTGTGGAATAAAAATCATTCACCCTTTTTGCTGTCTTTTTTTTTATGTCCTAGTACTAAAAAAATTAAATTATAAGTTTTACTCGTATTCTAAATCTTAAACCTTAAACTCTAAACCTTAAAAAATATTCTACATATAATTCCCTAAACTCTAATCATAAATCTTAATCATAGCTCTAAACTTTAAATCTAAACCTTAAACCTAACTTTTTAGTGTGACATAAATAGAAACACCAAAAATGGACAGATGATTTCTATATTATTTGTGGATCCAATGTCTCATGTCTTCATTAGTTGAATTTTATTTCATTTATCCATGAAAAATATTTTATTTTTATTTGATTGATAACCTTTTATATTAGGCAGAAAACCAAATTTGCCCCTAACGTTTACACTCTTTGTCAATTTTGCCCTAAATCTTTTTTTGAAGCACCTAATCCCTCAACGTTTTTTTTTTTTGTGTAAATACACCCTTGAATGGACAGAATTGTTAGTCAACTAACGGTTAACCATTCTCACACACTTGACAGGCTGATTTGGCAAGTCCACGTGTAATGGAGGATGATGTGGCAAATACACAATTTGTCAGGTTGCCACGTGTCGTTTGATTGGGTATGAATAAAAGCTCAATGCATTAAGCCTTGGTTGAGGTTCAAACTCAAGTCTTTGGGTAAAACAAGCAGGCAACTTAACCACCGGGCCAAATAACCTTATTTGATACTTATTAGACGCTATAACTTTTAAACAAAATCCAACTGAGTAATGTAGAGTCTACTACAACAAATGCTCGAAAGAAGAGGAAGGTTGTTGGAGAGCCTTTAGCCACTCAAAAATTCGTTTCAACAAAGATGAAAAAGAAAGAAAATCTCTATTTAGGATTTTTATTAGTTTTTGTTAAAATTGTGGTTCATTTTAGTATATCGAGAAACATTCACTAATTTAGTTACTTAGCTTATATACCAATATTGATACGGTTGATAACTGCTTACTAGCATGGGTTAATTATTGATAGTTCCTTTAGCAATATTAGTATGCATTACTTTTTGTTGTTGGTTTATCAATATGGATTTGTTGATGCTGGGTTGGTTCATAGGTTATTTTTATTGTTGGATTACTTTTTGTTGGTTCACTGGTGATGTTGTTGCAACATTCTCCTATCAATGCAATTTTGTTATATTATTATATAATTTTAAGTGCTTTAGTTTGGTTATATTATAATATATTAGTACATAAATTTGACCTTATTATTTATGTTCTGTTGTCATTTAAGATCTAATATTTGATTAATTTAATAAATTTATTTTTTGTTAACAAATATGCAATTAAGATATATGCAACAAATAAGGTTTAACCATATCATCTTCATTTAAATTTCAACCATTCTTATGTACATAATGCGGTTTTCAATTACCCTAAACTCTAAACTAACATTACAACTACTATTGTCAACAAAATACATGCAATACATAACAAAGTACAAATGAGCAATCCCTTATAAAATTCATTTTCTTTCCTCAATGATTTTCATCAGTTAAAATACTCCCACAATTCTTAAGCTGCCTTCGAAGGCTCTTGTTCTCCTTTGCTAAAATATGTTCATTGCCGCTCAATTGTCGTAGTTAATTGCTTGATTTGACATTCTTGCATCATACCATTCAAAGTATTTATATCCACGCTAAACAACAGAAAATACTATTAAAAGTATACTTTTTTGTTATAACCCTAACCAATAAAATTATGTATAATACACAATGAATATAAATTTCTCTTTTGGTAGTTATCTTACCGAAAAATTTAGGCATTCATAATATCTTTTTTAGGGTTTGAATCGCTCCATGTAGTTTCTCTAGGAGCTAATTTCTCACAACAACATTTTTTCTCTATCATACGCAAACTCCCGTCGAGATACATTAACAATTTTTGAATAACTTATTTTTTCCATCTTTCGATCGACTCGACTACTTCTTAAATAACTTGGTTGACGATAGAGTGAGATTTTTTCTGACGATTTAGATTTGAGAACTAACCCCAATGACTTAATTTGAGGATTTTCGTGGTTTAGTCGTGCTTTTGTATGTTTAATTTTTTTTAAATAATCACGTGTTGGGTTTTTTTTTTAAATTATAGCGTTTAGTAAGTATCAAATAAGGTTACTTGGTTTAGTGGTTAAGTTACTTGCTTACTTTACCCAATGACTTGGGTTCAAACCTCAACCAAACCTTAATGCATTTTATTTTATTCATGCCCAATCAAATCACACATGACAACCTATTATTAGTTGTGCGAAAAATAAATAAATATTTTTAATTTTTTTTATAAAATAAGTGACGCCGGCAAACTACCACATCATCCTTCACTACATGTGGACATGCCAAATCAGCCTGTCAGGTGTGCGAGAGCGGCTGATTGTTAGTTGACTAACGATTTCGTCTATTAAAGGGTGTATTTACACAGAAAAAAAAAAACGTTGAAGAGTTACGTACTTCAAAAAAATATTTAGAGCCAAAATGACAAAAAAATATAAATGTTAAGAGCAAATTTTAACTTTCTGCCTTGATATTATATGTTCTCAACTTTCTTTTCATGAAAAGAAGAGCTTGATTGAAAGCAATTAGGCTAACACAAAGGCATTATAATTCGATTGGAGTTATTACATGTATAATTATTTGATTGGATGAAAATTTTATTAAAATAAATTAAAATTAAGAGTAAAGTTATTCAATAGGGTGACAAGTCACATCATCTTATTTAAGGATTTAATTTTTAAAATTGATTTAAAATTAAGAAAATGTGTAAGTAATGAAGACCAATGCATAATTATACAAATTTATTTTAACTGTCACATCAATATTTCCGTTAACTTTTTAACAATTAGTAATTTGAAAGACAGTGGTCCAAAATAGAAACTCTCCTATAGTTAAACGACTATAGATGTAGGCCATGTTTGGTAAAGAGAAGTTTGAGCAAAAATTAGAGGTTTTAGGCATAATTAAAGGTTTGACCAGTCAAATCCGCTAATATTGTTGTTTGGTAAATATTGGATTGAAAGAGCGAATTGGGGTGAAACCGCTAATTTTGAAAAGCTCATAATATGAGCCTTTTGAGATTAGAGGTTTGATATTAGATTTGTAAAAACTCTTTTACCCTTACCGGTTACCAAAAATCTCAAAATAATAAATATTTTCTCACCCTATTTATAAGCTAATCCTATTTACTTCTCTCTTTTTATTATCGCATATTTATATGTGTATTTAATATTTATTAATTAGTTAAATTATATTGAAATAATTATATAAATTATTCGAATATGTTTAGAAAAGTTATATTAAAAATAATTTTATATATCTAATTAATAATAATTGGATACAAAATATTAATAACTAATAAACTATTCAAACAAGTATTGAATATAATCATGTCTTTGTATGTCATTTTGCTTGTTTAAATAATCTAACAACTATCAGCTACCAGTTAATTTTACCAAACACCTTTATACAATCAGCTAATACAATCCGCTAATCAAATAAGCTAATGCAATAAGCTATCAGGTAATGTAATCCGCTAATTGCCAAACAGAGCCATAATCTATTCTCATATTTTTAGTCTATGAAACTTATACACTATATTAAGGGTAAACTACATTAGTAGTCATTAAACTTTTAGGACGCATTTAATATGGTCACCAAAATCGAATTTTTTTTTTAAGTTATTGATGTTAAGAAAAAAGTTTATTTCAGTCGCTCAGCCATTGAACGACTAATGCAATTGACGTGACTCAACTTTTTAGGGTTTTTAAAAGCGACACCAAACTTTTCAAGTTTTGCACTTTGAACTCAAATTATTAAAACTTTACAATTTGGTCTTGATTTCAGTAAAATTCACAGCTTAACCATTACATTTCTAGATTTTTAGAAAAGTACTCATGAACTTCAAATTTTAAAATTTAATTCTCAAAATTTGATTTTTCTCAATTAAACCCTTAAATTCCATTTTAAGCCCTGTGAAAAGGGGGGATTGAACTTGGGACCTTAGGCCAAAAACCCGAAACATGGCCATCCATATAAATATCTTTCCTCTTCAAAGCATTTGAAGTTGGACCATCAGAAAATGAGTTACTCCACGTTAGCCGTTGTAGGATGCTTCACTTACCCGTCAACTTCAGCTCCGAATCCAAATCCAAAACTCTCCAACTCCACCGTACGCAGAAAAGAATTCATTTCTCTCTTAAAGAATTGCAAAGACACCAACCAAATCCTCCCAATACATGCCAAAATCATTAGAACCGGCCACGACCAGGACCCTTTCATCCTCTTCGAGCTTCTACGCCTCAGCTCCACTCTTTCCTCTGTTAACTATGCCTCCACCATTTTTCAACAGGTCCATAACCCAAATGTCTTCCTCTACACCGCTCTCATTGATGGGTTTGTTTTGGTTGGTTCCTACTCTGATGGGATTCGCCTTTATTATCGAATGATTGATCGGCTCATTGTGCCGGATAAGTATGTTATCACCTCCGTTTTGAAAGCTTGCGGGTCTCGTTTTGCTTTGAGGGAAGGAAAAGAGGTTCATTGCCAAGCTTTGAAACTTGGGTTAAGCTCGAATAGATCGGTAACCATGAAGCTGATGGAATTATATGGGAAGTGTGGGGAATTTGATAATGCGAGGAAAGTGTTTGATAAAATGACAGAAAGAGATGTTGTTGCCTCAACGGTCATGATAAACTGTTTTCTCGACCACGTATTGGTCGAGCAGGCGATTCAGGTTTTTGATCGGGTAAGGGTTAAGGATACGGTTTGCTGGACCGCGATGATTGATGGGTTGGTTAGGAATGGGGAGATGAACATGGCTTTGGAGATGTTTAGGGAAATGCAAAAGGACAATGTGAGGCCTAACGAAGTTACTATTGTTTGTGTTTTGTCAGCGTGCTCACAATTGGGAGCGTTAGAGCTTGGAAGATGGGTTCATTCGTACATTAGAAAACACCATAGGATAGAGCTTAATCATTTCGTGGGGGGTGCACTGATCAATATGTATTCGAGGTGTGGTGATATTGATGAGGCTGAACGAGTTTTTGCAATGATGAAAGAGAGAAATGTGATTACATACAATTTAATGATTTCAGGGCTTGCTATGCATGGAAAGAGTATTGAAGCTATTCAGATTTTTCGAGGAATGATTAAGCAAGGGATTTTGCCGACTAGTGTTACCTTTGTTGCTGTTTTGAATGCTTGTAGTCATGGAGGTTTGGTGGATTTGGGGTTTGAGATTTTCCGATCCATGAATAGAGATTATGGGATTCCACCGCAAATAGAACACTGCGGATGTATTGTTGATCTTCTTGGTCGTGTAGGTCGTCTAAAAGAGGCTTATAATTTCATTCAGAATATGGAAATAGAACCTGATCATGTCATGTTGGGGGCCTTGCTGAGTGCTTGTAAAATTCATGGAAACTTTGAATTAGGAGTACAAGTTGCAAGAATTTTAATGAATCATGGGGCTGTAGATTCTGGTACGTACGTTCTGCTATCAAATGTCTATGCTTCATCAGGAAAATGGAAAGAAGCAGCTCAAATCAGGGCAAAGATGAAGGAAGGTGGAATCCTAAAAGAACCAGGCTGCAGTTCCATTGAAGTGAATAATGAGATACACGAGTTTCTTCTGGGAGACCTAAGGCACCCTCAAAAAGGAAAAATATATAAGAAGTTAGAGGAGTTGAACCAAGTATTAAAAGAAGCAGGACATACTCCAGCAACAGATGTTGTTTTGCATGATATTGAAGACTGGGAGAAAGAGCAGGCTTTAGCAATACACAGCGAGAGGCTTGCAATATGCTATGGTCTAATCTCTACTAAACCATGTACCACAATAAGGGTTGTGAAGAACTTGAGGGTTTGTGACGATTGCCACTCAATGATCAAGCTCATTGCTAAGATTACTGGAAGGAAAATTGTGGTGAGGGATCGCAAAAGATTCCACCATTTTGAGAATGGGAAATGCTCTTGCGGAGATTACTGGTGATTAAAAATGGGGAAAAAGAAGTGAATCTTAAGCCTTGCATAGAGATCTACGAGCAACTCTATTGCGGTCAAAAAGAAGATCCCAGCATGAAGGTTGAGTAAAGCTACAGTCTGGCCACCATTTCTTGTAACATTTGTGTCTCGGCTATTGAACAGAGGAAGCCTATCATGTATACAAGTAATCTGTAAATAAGGTTATATTGAATTTTCTGTTGGAAAGGATGTTTGCATAGGTGAAGGTGGAGAAGTGCTCGACTTCTACGATGTAGGACAACCAAAAGACATGAAGTAGATGGCAATTTCAAACCTTATTGGTATCAGATTTGAATCAGATAAGTCTGCTTCAATTTGCTACAATGCATTCGCCAAGCATGTGGGATTCATTATTCTAATTGGTAATTTTCATCATTCAGATCTTGATGGTTCAGTAACCAGTCTTCGATTGCTTTGTAACAAGGATCAAGTAAATAGTACGAAGATAAAAACACTTGACGGAGGAAACCAAGGGAGGGTTGTCGGTCCATGATTATGGTTAGGAAGTATAAGTCGGGGAAATGGATTGTTACAAAACTTGAGGCAAAACAATCTCAGTCCCAGAAACAGGTTAGTCATAAAGCCATGTGAAGCTGACAATTAAGTGTCTTCTATCTTCATCTCATTGTTAGTTTGCATTGGCTTTAGTATATGATGCAATGATAAAACCCTTTGATTCCTTCAAGAAAATACGAAACAGAGTTTTTTCATGTGTATGACCAAGCATTGGAATAGGTGTTCACCAGTTTTGTTGCTAATTTTGTGTAGTTCTCATGTTGTATCTTCCAAACTTCAGCTGAATTTGGTTAATCAATATAGGAGCTGAGGCAGACAGCATTTTTGGTTCTGTGGGGCAGCTTATTATAATGAACCTAAAGCCCTTGTTGAAAATGTCATGATATACATGTGTAACATAGAAATCTTTGTGCTTTCCAATATGATTTTATCATATAAGCATCATGACTCAACAAACCTAATCATTATACCGAAAAAACAAATCCTCATCAAAGACCTTTTGGATCCTGCAAGTTTCCCACTTTTTATTCTTGGACTGGACTGTAGATATATTCACATGCATGGCCATGTGCCTCCAATGTCTTTCATCATAAGTAGCATTTTCTTTTATTTTAATTTGAAATAATGCATACCACACAAAATATATAAATTATAACATGACTCAATGAGTATCTAGAGGCATAACCAGCTCATAATTCAAGTTAATAAAGTGAAAGGATGATGAAAAATAGTAACACTATGGTAGTAATATTAGACTTATTAAGCCTCTAAATATCTATTAGGTCAGTTATGATCACCTCTAATTGCTAGTAATTTTATATTTTCTAGTTATGAAACTACTTATTTGAAGGGGCGTGCACAGTTTTAGTTTAATCGAAATAATTCGGTTAATTGATTAGTGGCCGAGATAATTTCAATTGAACATTGGTTAAAACTTTTTTTTTAAAAAAAAAATCAGTTTAGAAATTGATTAATTAACTAAATTTTTTAATATATGATCAATATATCCTTACTTTAAGTGCAAATTTCATTAGTGGCTTAATTTTAACTCGTGTTTTATAATTAAAACCCAATACCATATCCAACTCAAAAGGAAAAAAATTTAAATATCTAACAAAAAAATCAATATGCACTGTCAGATTATTTCTCAAATGTGGATTGTCGGTTTAAATATAAATGTGCTATGAATTGTATTTTGTCATGTTTATGTTTAAATATAGCCATTGCAGTACATTTTAATTATTTTTTGCCTAAATTTGAATTACTGCTATTTGAATAGATTTTTTTAAAAAAATATCAATTAATTTAAAAACCGATCTTATTAATTGGATTTAATTTGGTTCAATTAATTAGTTTCGTAAAATTTTAACTCATTTAACAATTAAGAATTTTAAAAGTCCAATTAATGTTTATTTACTTCGATTATTAACGGAATGGAATGTTTAAACACAATGACTCAACAATAATTATGACCATTTTTTTTATTAAGCGGAGATATATTAAATTTTCTGCTAATGTTAGGATTTCAACTCATATAAAATGAGATAATATAAATATTTTTGACCACTAAACCAATTATTAAATCTTAATTATGACCAACTCTTTGATTTTCAGTTGAACCCAACTTCATGTAGAGAAAAAAATCATACCGCTAATATATATATATCATTTAAATTATGTAGTATTTTTTATAAAAATAACTATTTCTTAGTTACATAATGTGTAACAATTGAATGATAAAAATTAAATTAATAATTTATTAATGAATGAGTTAACAAATAATTTTTTTAAATATTATGATACTTAATTCGAAGAAAAAAAATGATGATATCAGAAATCTTCCTGATCCACGCATCGCTGCATCTATCCAATTTGCCTAAAGCGGCCAGGAAATTTAAGTAATTTGCTTTAGGACAACACTTTTGGTTACCCTAAATTAGGTCTTAACAAACATGAAATTGGCCCATGTCTTCCCTTCCAAAAATCAACAACGGCAGGGGCCTTACTGTCATTCCGCTTCATCTTCACAGACAATGATTTGATCTCCTTTTTTATTTTAATAAGAAAGTTGAAACAAACTCACAAGCTTTTTCCCATGTCAAAGTTTCGAACTTTATTTCGAACAATTAATTCCCTTTCCCAATCCGAAAATAGAAAGGCCAAAAAATTTCTGTTTAAAATCTGATCATAAACCCTACATTCAAACAAGCTGCTTCTGATTGATTCTCCTCTTGTGCTCCAGGATCAGAGCTTGCAAGATTTCAATCATGGATGAGTAAAGTTCCTTTCTTTTTTCTTAATTGAAAACTTGGGGGATTTTTTTTCTTCTTTTAAGATCTCTCACATTGAAAAATTCCATTTGTTTCTCAGATCTGAGCAGTACCCAAAGGAGTATTACACCGGCAACGGCAACGGCAACGGCCACCCCAGGAGAGTGGCATCATCTTCTTCATCGACGACAAGCGTTCACGTCACTGCCTTGGACGGTCTCGTGAACGTCAATTCTCTCTTCACCATCGCCGTCTTCGTGGGCCTTTCTTTGACCACTCCAGGCCAGCGCAGTCTCGAGAACCGAGCCCCCTGCGACGCCGGCATTGACGTCGCTAAAAAGCTCTTGGTCTTCGAGGTCGTCTCCTTCAGCTTCTTCCTCTTCTCCTCCCTGGTAGCGCAGGGCTTGAAGCTCGCCATCAATTTGTTGAACAGCAAAGATGTGGACGAAGCTTTCAGAGCCCACATTAACCTCAAAGTCTTGAGATTCGGGATGATGGGATCCGCCTTCGGCTCCGTCATGGGGTGCTTGTTCTTGATGCTCTCCATGGTGAACGTGATCGAGATACGGCTGGGGATGCTGTCTTGCGGCAGTCAGTCGGCCATCCATACGGTGGCGGCTTTGGTTATACTGGTTTCTTCTGCTCTATTGGTTTACATTTCCACTGCTGTTTATGCTTTCTTGCATTGAATCTTAATGGTGGCTACGAACTTCACTATCATTAGCTTTTGGAAACATATATTGTAAATCAAAATCATGGGACGGGTTGCTTATGTTTTGTGTTAATTTTTTGTTGTTGTTGAGTTTGAGGGAAAAATGTTGTCCTAAACTGAGAATTCTAAGTAACCAATATACATTTAATCTCAATAATGATAGTTTATTGTTGTTTCCTAATGATTTCACCAATTTTACTATTACAATTTGGTATTCTTATACTATAAGATTTGAATGGTTAGATAGTTGTAGAAGCTTGAAATTATCGGGAAATTGTGAACTCAACGAGTGGCTCTATTGGAAAGGAGGATGAAGTTAATTTTAACAGATTTGAGTTCGAGTATTTGTGTGAGTGTGTGCGCAAAGTATGTGTCTTATTAAAGGAATAAGATAAAGTATGAACATATACTATTAAAGGAATAAGATAAAGTATGGATATATACTATCATCTAATCACACCAGCATGTTAAAAAAATTTACAGACGTTGAAATATGTGATTATCTCTTTTAATGACGTTAAGACCGTTTTTAGACATTAGTATGTATGTGACTCTTGGTTGAAGTTTACATCTTTGACACCTTGATCATTTGATAAATCTCTTTAGCTTTGCTGCCTTAATAACTTGTGAATTGGTGTAGTCTTATGAGTGTAGTAAGAATTTTCGGACACTCACTTTGAATCCGAGTAACATATTACATGATGGGCTTTTATACTCAGTGAGGATTAAGAAAATGATAGTGTCTTGTAAGGAATGATTTCCTTGCCTTGTCAACTAGACTAGTTTGCATCTTGCAAATTGTAATGTACAAGCCTTCCTTATGATGTATATTGTTCCTAATTTTGCTAATACTTTGTACCACTCATATATTTATATATTATTGTTATGACATATACAAGTATGTATAAATGTTGACTTGTTTGGATATACAAGTGACCAAAAATTTGGATAGATATGAGACCAAAAAGTGAGAAATGTTTTATACACTTATAGGTCAAGAATATTTGAATTTGTATATTATTCTCATTCTATCTAAAATTTATTATCCAATAATATATAAAATTTTTCATGTGTGAGATTAGAAATTGTTTTTATAACAATATTGTTTTCAATATTCGAATTTAGATTCATGGGAGTGTGGTATTTATTAATACAAAACTTCATTTAATATATGAACTAATTAAATATTTTTTTAAAATAAAAAATAAAATTAAACAAAAAATGTTTGAAATATATATTAAGTTTAGTTGGAACAATCATAGGCCCTGTTTGGTAAATAGCGGTTTGGGCAAAAATTAGAGGTTTGAGGTATAATTAGAGGTTTGACTAGTCAAATCCGCTAATATTGATGTTTGGTAAATAGCGGATTGAAAGAGCGGATTGGGGTGAAAAAGCTAATTTTGAAAAAGCTCATAATAGGAGCTTTTTGAGATTAGAGGTTTGATATTAGAGTTGTAATGACTCTTTTACCCTTAATAATTACCAAAAATCTTCAAATAACCTAAATTAAATAATAATATTTTAAATATAAATAATAACATATTAAATATTGGACTTATTTGTTGTTACTATTAATTTATATAGTGACATTTGTAAGTTAATTCTATTTTTTATTATCACATATTTATATGTGCATATAAAAAAATTAATAATTATATAAATAATAAATTAATAGATAAATCTTTCAAACATGTTTAGGAAATTTATATTAAAAAATATTTTTTACAAATCTAATTAATATTTATTACATACAAAATATTAATAATTGATAAATTATTCAAACAAGTATTAAATATAATTATGTCCTTATATGTCATTTTGCTTGTTTAAATAATCAAACAACTATCAGCTATCAGTTAATTTTACCAAACACTTTTATACAATCAGCTAATACAATCCGCTAGTCAAATCAGCTAATGCAATCAGCTATCAGCTATCAGCTAATGTAATCCGCTATTCGCTATCAGCTATCCGCTAATTGCCAAACAGGGCCATAATTTTTTTCCCTGACTATTGTACAAAATTTCATTGTTTAGTTTAATATATATTAAGTTTAGTTGATCAATTTTTTTACTCTAACGGTTCAACCGGTCCAATTTCAACAAACATTACTTTTTTACTACACGCGTCTTATTAAAGTGACATGTTGTTGACTTTTAGAAAATATTTAAAATTTTGATTATAATTATTTTATATAATTAGATTTATAAAATATTTATTTAAACATTAATTAATTGAAGGTTTTAAAAATATAATTTTTCATATTTATATAAGTAATAAAATTTAAATAATAATAAATGAAAGTTAAAAAAATTGAAAAAAAATCAATAAATGACAAATTAATTAGTATTTCACTAGAGTTTTTTCCTTTATCTTAGAAGAGAACGGTGCCGTTTGGCGTTAGAGGTGATAAGATACGGCCCCCTCCATTATTGTCCATCGTACGCTTCACAAGAACCGTAGCGAATATCAATCATTTCAATCCTAGGGTTTCGTTTCCCTTTTCCCCCTACCCAGTAAGTAGCTAATCATCTTAAAACGTTTTCTATTTTTAATTCTTTTTTCGATTTTTTTTAAATAATATTTTTTCTGTTTTCCGTTTGGTTCCTGGGAAACCAGAAGGAAAAAATAATATTGAAAGGCTAGCTGCGCCATATGGACTTGGTTTATACAACAAGTCACTCCAATTACTTCATGTAAGACCCTAACTCGTTGCTTGATCTTTTACTTTTCTCTATCGTTCATTTTCTATATAATTCTTGTTATTTATGGACTTCCATTGTTTCTCTGCACTGAAGAAGATAGTGACTTTATGGATGATTGATTTAGGTTTAGCTAATTTCTGGTTGTTTTGTTTTAGTAAATTCAATGTTTTTCTGATGATTTTTTTGGCTGGTAGTTCCTGTTAACTTCAGGAGTTGCTTTTGTAATATGGGTTCCAAAACATTAATAATGAAGGTGGAATTTACTTTAATCGTTAGAAGAATGATACCTAATCATTTGTAGTTTAATGTCAAAAAATTGATGATTTTTTGGATAATAAATTTACTTGATTTGATATAAGGATAATTCATGTTGTTTGGATAATTATTCTTCTTTTGCTTCTTATATCTCATTTTATCTTTCTACTTTTCTTTTCAACTTCAGTTAGATGCATAATTTGGGTAAGAAATCCGAAAAATCAAGTTATATCGGTTTGCATAAATGAACTATTTGGTCAAAGAGAGAGCATCATGGAGAGCAATTCTAATCAAGGGATAGATTCAGATGAAAGCATAAAGTGTTCGGAAGTTGAAAACTTTGATGAACAGGAACTGGTTAATCATGAGCTTTCAGACAACATTGATCTATGCTTGGGAGAAATCGACAAGATAATAGATGAGTCTACTGAGAGTTTACCTTTGTTAGGCAATGCTGCAGAACCATATATTGGCATGGAGTTTCAGTCAAGAGATGCTGCAAGGGAATTCTTTGTTGCTTATGGCAGACACGTTGGCTTTACAGTGAGAATCCATCATAATCGACGTTCACGGATAAACAATACGGTAATCGGTCAAGACTTTGTTTGCTCAAAAGAAGGTTTCCGTGAAAAGAAATATATGTATAGGAAAGACAGGGTTCTACCTCCCCCACCAGTCACTCGAGAAGGTTGCCCTGCAATGCCGAGGTTGGCTTTAAGGGATGGGGTAAAATGGGTTGTTACCAAATTTGTCAAGGAGCATAATCACTCATTGATGCCGCCTGGAAAAGTACCATGGCGAGGTTCTGCAAAAAATTTGATCAGTGAGGTACGCTATGTGCTTTTTTAATTATAAATCAAGGTGCAGATGAGATTAGGTTACTAGTTCATGCTATCATATTCAATATATATAAGATGATGAGAAGTATGGATCAAGATTAGTGAGCCGCCACTCTTTCGGGTTTCACACATAACCATGTAGGAATAGAATCGTAAGCATGCTCAAACATAATGCATCTTGTGTCATCTTCCTTCTCCTAATATTTTCCTTAAATAATGGTTTTTCTTCTAGGATGAGAAGGATAGGAGAATACAGGAACTAACCCAAGAACTGAACAATGAGAAACAGAAATGTAAACGAAGATGTGCTGCTTATCAGGAACAATTACGCACGATATTGAAATTTGTTGAGGAACATACCAATCAATTGTCAAGAAGAGTTCAAGATATAGTCAGCAACATAAAAGAACTTGAAGAAGCAGAGCTGGGAGATTGAGGTTCTCTTTATTCTATCTTCTCGCGAGGCCTACATTGTACGATTCCTTTATCGCCCCTTGTTTGGATATATCCAACGGTGATTTTACTGATGCAAAAAGCAGTTAATTTGGGTGATTCCCCCGCATACTTGGTTTAGAAATTGCAAGGCGTTTCTGCGAATGGTAGTGTTAAATGTAAAACAAGAGTGAACATTGGAACTAGTCTTCTGTTGAACCATTTCTCAGATAGCTAAACTGTTGTTACAATTGTAGTCAAGAAAGAATAGCACGATTTGCACAATAATGTTGGAAATGTTGGAAATATATCAGTCTATTATTTGTACAATAATGTTGGAAATGTTAAGTAGCTTTGACTGAACCCAATATGATTCATGGAAAATTTTGTGGCAGCTATGAGCAACTTGAGGTTGAGCCAATTGATATGCGTTTACACTTGCCTGCTAGAAAAATGGGTGCACATGAACGTTTTATAGATTCTTGATAGCCAAGTTACCAAAAACTTGAGCATTGCTATGATGATCCCCATTAAGTACTGCAATATATCCCATGCATAAGGACTATGCAATCAAGCCTCAGCAGAGTAAGTAAGAGTAAATAAACATCTACAAAGCTATTTTGAGAATTACATTAACCATGAATCTACTTATCTCCTCTTTTTTTTAGGAGTGAATCAGCACGAAGAAATATCCGATCTACCTCATCAAAGTTTGGTGTGTTAACATCTTCCTCAGATGTAGTGGGAACTTTTGAGTCCATCGATATTTGACGTATGTGATCCTTAAAATCTTTGGGCTACCCATCACTTTCTCCTGGAAATTTGTCAAAATCATCCAAGAAAACCGGTTGCTCTTCCCTCTCCTCTGCCTCAGTGTCAGACTCAGTCTCGAAAATATCAGGCAAGTCCTTGGAATCTGAAGCCATGAGCAAATCTGTTTTGGATTCATTTTCAGAAAGTTCCTTGCTCTCATCCAATATTTCTTTCAATTTATTTGACCCTTCGAGTTGCATGCTCAAAACCTTCCCAGAATCCACATTGAGATTATCAGTGTTTGGCACATGCTGCTTAGGGTTGGTGTTATTTGCAGCTTGAGCACGGAGTAACTCGAGGTCCTGCTCAAGCTTAGGGATATACGTCCTAACAGCTCTACGGCCATCCCTGTATTTGCATTTATCCAGAGCCTGTGCAGCGGAAATGGAAAGAAACTGACGTGAAGGCGAATAAAGACGATTAAGTATGAATACCAACGACATTGCGAGCTCTCTTTCTGACATTCTACCAAATGGGAGCTCAAATAGTAACATGCTTGAAATACAAGAGAACATTCTCAAAGCATGGCTGAGAGTCCTAAAGTGGAGATATAAACCATCATAAGGTCTTCCTTATGGGACAAAATAGAAGTGTTTGTCATATGAAGTAAAAGTTTGAACTTAGTATGCCACACAGTCCAGGGCTCAGCAAACTGAAATTCACAATTTCATTCTTTAGAATTCCAATATTAGGGTGAAAAACAGAACCAAGAAAAGACAAGGAGAGAATAAAGACCTTTCTAGAAAGAGTGACCCGAGGTGACATAATCTCTGTTGGTGGCTGAGAATAGTTCTTCCCTCTGTACACAATTATCGTATTATCTTCATGAATGTCAAGCACAATTCCACCTGTCAATCCTGCGAGCTCAGCAGCGATCTCCTTGACTTCCTCCGGCGAGAATGTCTTAACCACCACCTTCAACGTCTGATGCTTCTTCCGGTGAAGGTGCATGTTCAAAATCACACCCTGTTAAATTACTCGTCTTCCAACCGGCACATAGTTCTTGCACATGAGGCCCATCTTCAAAAAGAAAAAGTGCTCTTCTGAAGTCAATAATTCTGAATCATGGGTTGTTTCCGATGGTTCAGCAGGCTCAATCTTATTTAAAGCTGTTACAGGTCTTTCTTCTTTCTTTCGAGCCTGAAGAACAAAAGGAGGAAAAGCACATGAAAAGAGTTGGAAACAGAAGAGTTTACAGGTACTAGCATATATATGACTATATTCTAGGCAGCCCTAACTTCAAAATCACTCATTCATTCACAAGGGATAGAGAGAGCAGTGCCTTGAATTACCCTAATCAATATGCAAGCACTTTTGTAGAAAAACTGGGAATTGTAAATAATTTTTTCTTCCATAATCTTTCTTCTTCTTCTTCCACCTTACTACAGCTCGTTACCCTTCAGTTTCTTCCTCTTCGCCCAGCAGAAACCTCTTTATGTCATAGATTGGAGCAAAAGCCTTGCATATAACATCACCCAAACTACTTGATGCAAATTGTTTAAGCATTTGTTATTTTTCAAGTGAAATATATGCATACATATGGTACATTCAACACTTTCTTCAATAGGGCTAAAATCTAAAGGTTATGGATTAACTCAGTCATCTGATGATCTTTGTGAACACCAATGGAGATGAAAGCAATCCTCAAATGGCAGTCCCAAAGATTACTCATTTCATGTTGAAATCATCCTCAGTTGCCACAAGCAAGCTCAACCCAAAGAGTGACTCTGGTGATGTTTATCCTACGAGACTTGGGTTTGAGTATCTGTGCGTGCGAGGTGTATGTCTTGTCAAAGGGTTAAGAAAAAAATATGAAAGGAAACTATCCTATAAAATCACACCAGCATATTAAAAAAACAAGTTCCTTTATATGATAAAAACTAATTTGCTTCACTGAATTAACACATTAGCTATTCAAACAGAATGGCATTGGAACATAAAAAAGAACCCTATTGACATAAGATGGAACTCGAATAAATCATAAGATTAATTTTAAACATTTTATCAGTTTAGAATTTGATTAGAGAAAGCCAACAAACGATGATTATAACTGGCATTGTTGAAAAGATTGAGAGTGGTGATGAAAGACATTATTAAAAAAGTGCTTTTTTTTACATAACATTGATTAAATATTTTGTTTTGATTTAGTTAACTCAATTTTAAAGCTTTAATACGAATCAATCAAATTCATACTAATGAAAAGTTCAAAATTATCAATCAAATTGAACTAATTAATTTCAAATCAACTGGTTTAATTTATTTGATTTTGAAAAATCCAAGCTTTTGTTCTCCAAATTAGCTGGTTTAGCTTAGCAATGAAAGTTTTAAAGAAGTTGATTGAATTGAATAAAAAATTGTAATATGAAACAATAATAATATAGAGAGAAAACATTGCAATTTCTCAGAATGAGGTGATAGAGAAGAGTTCCTAGCAACCCTTGTTTCTTATTATATTTTTTTCCTTTGGAATTTGTGTCACCTTAAACTCAATGCGGCAAATCCACCACCTTTCATCATCTGCTTGAATTCCTTGAAATTAACCATTCCATCTCCGTCCACATCCACTTTCTTTATCATCTGCTTGCAATCTTCGATCGTTCTTCCCTGCTTCAGCCCCAACGATGCCAGGACCGATCTCAACTCCTCCTCCGTGATGAATCCGTCTCCGTTCTGATCAAACACGTTAAATGCTTCCTTCATGTCCTCTTCCTCGTCCCTCTCGTTCATTATCGTTTGGTACAACGCACCAAATTCGTCTATATCCACGAAACCGTCTCCGTTCACGTCGATCTTATCAACCATATGGTTTAATTCTTGTTCGTTGATAAAAATACCGAGGTTTACTAATGAATCGCTTAGCTCCTTTTTTGTGATCTTTCCGTCTCCGTTTTTATCGAACATCTGAAACATACGGCGAAGCTCGGCTGGATCGGGTCCTTCTTCCATCGAAGAATAGATTTTGATTATAGAAAAAAGAGTTTGGAGGGGGAAAATTGAAATGAGAGATGGGAAAGTTAATTATTAACAAGGAAAATTCCAACGGATTAAAGGATTGACAAACAATGATATGAACAAAAACAAGAATAAGTTGGCGATGGAGGAAAAAGAAATGGGATTTTAAGCATTCAAATCCCACACTAAAAAAAGTAAAAGAACGTTGCATGAAAACTTAATGGTTATCGGTTTAGATCTAAAATTAGTCTTTTGGGGAGTAAGTTCGTTGTTTATCGCTTAAAATTTTAACAGAATATGATACTATTTTTCATAAACTAAAATATATTCAGTTATAATTTAAAAATATAATATAAGTTAACTAATGATCACAGAACTTTTAAACATTAGCAATTTGATCACCAAAAAAAAACTCCTTTCAATTAAGTCATCTAAATTCTAGGGGCACTATTAATATAGTCATTGTATTAAAAAAAACTTTCATTTCAACCGCATACTGTCAGTTAATAGAGCGTTTGATTCAACATATCATCTCATTGCCACCTTTTAATAAGACGTGAAATGTGTCACCATTTAGTTGAAATAAAATAAGTTTTAAAGTCTGAGATTCAAATACGGGAGCTTCAAAAATAAACCACTAGACTAAACTAAGGCAGTTGTTAGATAACCGAGAATGGATAATTTTTGGGCTAAGCTGAGATTAAAGTTAATTATATTTATTTTATAAAAATATATTAACTGATTTGGTGGTTAAGGGAAGTTGAAGATGTTGATTTGGTAGTTAATTGAGGAGAAATATTGTTTGCAAGCAACTCCACCTGGAGGGATCTTATATGATGTAAACAAAGTCCGCAATCTTAATGTGGGTATGTTGTTACTAATATTCAAGTTAACATTTTGAAGAAATGCATCCCTTTTCATAGTAAAAGGGCTTCATGTAAACTTTATCCTTTAAATTTCTATATTCTCAAAAATAAATAAAAAATGATTTGAATAATGCAAAGCTTAATCGAAGTTTTCTAAAATTTTAATTATAAACTCATTGCCCAGTCCAAGTTTACTTAAATTTGAAAACTTTGAATTATCAATTGCAACTGAAACATAAATAGTCAAGTATAGGACCTTGCTCATTTTTTTTTAATAAATGACCAAACTTATCGAATTTTATCTCAATTAAACTGAGCTTTAAAAGCATGGGTCGACCGAATTTCTTATAGCATCAACAAACTGCAGTATGATAGTAGAGTGAAAACAAGGTCAAGAACACAAACTTCTACTGCAATTTTATGCAGACTTGCTACAATTTACAAGCATATCAACTACACAATTAGAACATCAGAAATCAGCAAACGCAGAACTCGTGTGGCGCAGGCATCACTCACCCAACAATCTAAATGGCCAACATAATTACTGAATATAGGAGATAATAACACGAGGTCCGCGTACTATGAGTGGATTTCCGTAATTTCATTATTGTAAACAAAGCTTTCTAGAACTATAGTATGCTGAGCATCCAAAGTATATGATTATGCTCCATTCACACTTTTTACTTTCCTACAAAATGCATCAACCAAGCTATGAATGAGAGACATTCTAATTCCAAACCATTTTTGCCTAATAAAAACATCTTTTTCCTCCATTATTTTTATCTAGTAAGAATACGATTAAACCATATATTAGTCAAAGTTAACACACTAGAATCGAGACAATACTGAAGGATATTACTTTAACAACACAAAATTAAAGGCTATTACTTTAACAACACACTAGAATCAAGACAATACTGAAGGATCTTACTTTAACAACACAAAATTAAAGGCGTGTTAAGGTGCACTTCACAAGAAAAGTATTCGTTAAAGCATAATTTTTTTAATGGAAAAAGAATGACTTCCACTAAATTAACTACAGAAATTTAACCTAATGTAACTTGTAAAAGATAATCCACTTTTACTGAGAATAGAAATTCATATTAGGATTACAAATACAAAGTATGAACTGCAATTAAAGTGCATCTGAAAATGATGGTCTTTAACTTGGAATGACCAAGCAATTCAACTTATTAACTTGAACCCATCAGATATAATTAAGCAACTTCCTGTATTTTTTGTGGCTTAAACTAATTGTGAACAGCTTAATTAAGATTAAGCTCAGGTAAACTGTTTAGGGAGAATACCCTAAACCCTATGTTCCTAAGAAATCAATATCCCACCAAGTTAAATGAAAAGGCAATTACTGTCATGTGATGTTTGTATTAGCTCAAAGAAGTCATAATTTCTGCACTTATCCGATGTATTTAGACGCCACACAAACACACTCCCTTTGATCACTTGACTACCTAAAACACTGTTCCATATAATCAATTATACATCAACTAGGTTTGCTAAGGAATTAAAGATCACCACTTAAACATACAAGAATGATGAACAAAAAAGAATTCCGCCTCAAACAACTGTGATACCTCAAATTAACAAATCAAACATCTTCAAAAGAAAAAACCATTTGCTACAGCTCTAGAAATTCAATCTGGTGACCTACTATTCACTACTTGAGAAAAGGAATCACAAGTTCATTTCTATCACAGTTTCCTGAAATTTGCCCCCCAAAAGGGCTCATATGGTTACAAATTTTCTAGCAATTTGATAAAGCGTATCAAAGAAGAATATGCAAAATAGCATTGAAAACCATAAAATATCTTGCATTTAAATTCCAACGCACCCAAGTAACATCGGGGCAGTAATGCACAAAAATCAGAAATAAAATTCGTTTATTTCATAGTAACAAAATTATTATTGCTTCCACAAAAACAACAGAAATGCATTAAAAACCGAGCTCATTCATCTTTTGCTTTTCTATAAACTTTATGGAATATCCCAGGGCTTCTGCTCAGGGACAGCGACGACCATACCTTGGAGCTGATGCGTGAGAACGACCTGACATCCAAGCCTGGAATGCTTGTTCAAGATACGACCCCTCGAATTCCTCACCAACACGTATTCCT
Organism: Hibiscus tridactylites; assembly: GCA_958450335.1. NCBI lineage: Eukaryota > Viridiplantae > Streptophyta > Magnoliopsida > Malvales > Malvaceae > Hibiscus > Hibiscus tridactylites. The sequence goes on along the minus strand of OY288276.1, from coordinate 14,673,575 downwards.
CGTCGTAGGTACGCGGCGGAAGCCTCTCGAGCCACTCCTGGGCGATGTTGACCTCGCATTCGGCGGAGCAAGCGTCGATCTCCTCGAGGCGGTGAGAGGCGGGGTCGATCATCCCGCAGTTAGTCAAGGCACGAAGTAAGGTCTGGCCCGCTAGGCCCACAACCTCACGCTTCTGGCCTTCAGGGTCGATGGCGAAGAGCTTGACGATCCGGTCGGCAACTTTTTTGGAGGAGGATGCGGGGGAGGTTAAAGTGGCGGAGGATCGGGTGAGGATTTGGGAGGAGAGTGACGGGATTCGGTAGATTTGGGTTGTTAGTTTTTGGAGCGTCGAAATCGCCATTTTGGGGGAAGAGGCAGAGAGAATTTGAGGGGAGGTAAAGGTTCAGTGTTCTTTTTTTCCAGCAATTTGGTTCGGTTAATCGGAGCTACCGTTTGCTTGCGGTACCCTAGGCAAGAAATTCTTTACTCTCCTTTTAAGCGAAAATTATATTTGAAATTAGGGTTAACTACTGGATTCTCGCTTATGTTTCCTTCACTATAGAATTAATCACCGATTTTAAAAAACGACCAGTAAGGTCACTTGGGTTTTTTGACGTAAAATTTTAGTCATCTAGCCGTTTGTTGCCGTTAACCTTTAGCGGGAGGTTGGTCTGAAACAAGAAAAAAAGATAAATTACTTAGACAGTCCCTAAACTATTATTTCACTCTTATATTGACCATCAAAATAAAAATAATTTGTATAATTACACACTTAATCCTCAACATTTACACTTTTTTATTTCTTTTTCATCTAACTCAATCTCTAATTTCCTACTATATTAATCCTCAATTCTCAGTGTATATTATAATCCATCAGCGTATATATCCATGTTTCAAATAATGTTTGTAATCCTCAACTCAAAATTTTTAATCTTTCAAAAAATTCTGAAATTTTGGAAATTTTACAAAGCAGTCCTCAAATCCCTAAAATTACCCAAACCCCCAAATCGACAACGCTTCTGCCTTCGATCGCCACCTCTGACTACACCCCTTTGGTCATCAGAGTATGGCGGTCATTTCTCCCAACACGGCGTCACTGAAAACGGACAACGACGTGCAACCGAACGTCGAACACGAAATAGACGATCGGCTGGCACGCCATTCACCATTTTCGGTGACGTCATGTTGGGGGAAATGATCTTCGTGCTTCGGCGGCAAAAGGGGTGTGGTTAGGGGCGGCGATCAGCATCGGAATCGGCGACGATTTGGGTAATTTTAGGGATTTGAGGACTGTTTTGTAATTTTTTAAAAATTTTCAGATTAAAAATTTTGATTTTTTCATTATATTGATTTTAAAAAAATAAAATAGTGCACATGTCGAGCATTGATTGGTTGATAATTTTTTTAACACCCCTTTAACGATTTGGCACCTAAAATTATAACAGTTGAAACTTTGGGCACTTATTTTTACAAAAAAATACTTTAGGCACCTAAAGTTCAAAAAATGTATACTTTATGCACCTATTTTCATTTAAGCCTTTAATTTGGCATTATTTTGTACTGAACCATATTAAGAATTACAAACATTATTTGAAATATAGATATATACGATGATTGATTATAATATACAATGTGAATTGAGGATTAATATAATAGAAAAATTAAAGATTGAGTTAGCTGAAGAAGAATATGGAAGATGGTAGAGGAGAGAAAAATAAAAAAAATGTAAATGTGGAGGATTAAATGTGTAATTAAACAAATTATTTTTATTTCGATGGTCAAAATAAGAGTGAAGTAATAGTTTAGGGACTGTCTAGGTAATTTATCCTTTTTATTATCTCAGATCAGCCTCCCATTAACATTTAACGGCAACAAACAGATGAGTGACCAAAAGTTTACGCTTAGAAAACGTAAGTGACTTTACTGGTCGTTTTTCAAAATCGGTGACCAACTCTGTGCTGGGAGAAAACATAAGTGACAATCAAGTACTTAACCCTTGAAATTAAACTCTCAATTTCAAAGTTATTAAATATTATAAATTTATTGTAAGAATAAATATTAAAATCATCCAAAAAATTCAATCAAATACTATATAATATTATACACAAATTTTAATTTATGATAAAAATAATGTTTAAGTATTAGAATTTTAATTTTATTTCAATTGTATACATATAATGTGATCTTTATTCAATTTTATTAGTTTTTTTAAAAAAAAATAGTAGTTATTTATTTTCATATTAAAGAAATGAAATTATTGGTATAATCACCTAAATATTCTCATTTAAATAATTATTTATTTAAATAACCCTTAAAATTATTCATGAAAATATCATCTTCTCAACACATAGGATAAAGTTGTGATTGGTCAAACATGAATTTCAAAAGTCACTTTTGAGAGGACCCGATTTTCAAAAGTCGCTCCTTATATAACATGATTTGGATTTTTTCATCTTAAATATGTTGTATAGACTCAATTATAATTTCACGCAAGAAAAATTGACGTCGTGTTATACAAGAACCGATTTTTGAAAGTCACATTTGACGAGAAGTAATTTCGTTTTAGTGTTCAAAAAAAAGTATTTCCCTAAATTATTTTGATGAAGGTTATTTTAATAAATAATTATTTAAATGGGCATATGTAGAACTAAGGTTTTGATATAATATTTGAAAAATGTTTTAGACTAAATTGAAAAAAATTTAAAATGTGGTTTTAGTCAAAAACAACTTGAAAATATGTTTAAGGGTTTTAAAGGCTTTGGAATGAGTTTAAAGTACATTTAAAGTGGTCAAAACCAGCCTTTTTAAGGGTCCGTACCGATACGGTCTTGGACCGTACCGATACGCTTTAGGGTTTCAACCACCTAAACTTTCCAGTAGCCAAAACCCGTACCGATACGCTTAGCCGTATCGATACGGTGTGCTTTGAAATAGCCCAACGGCTAGTCGCGTACCGATACGGGTGTATCGCGTACCGATACGCCTAACTACCCCAACGGTCATTTCCCAATGGTCATTTGAATTTACAGGACCGTACCGATACACTAGGCAAGCGTATCGATACGCATCAGCTGAAGAGCACAACGGTACAAACTCAATCGTTACTAGCTGAAGAACGGTTGATCGAATCGAGCCCCTAAAATCTCAACAATTGGTATCAGAGCTTGGCTCAATCGAAGGGGATTCATATCCTATTGAGAAGATCCGGCAAGCTCGATCAACATTTCACCAACCAGCTCAAATGGCGCAATCCATCGACAAACCGCCTTTCTTCGACGAAAATCACTATGCCCATTGGAAGACAAAGATGAAATTCTTCTTGAAGTCAAGAGACTACAAGCTATGGGACATAGTTGAAGATGGTTCGTTCGTGCCTCAAGGAAGTAAAGCGGAATGGAGTGTCGATGATCGCAAGAAGATGGAGCTTAATTGCAAAGCCTTGCACATGCTCTTTTGTGCTTTTGGCCCAACCATCTATGAGAAGATGTCTTCTTGTGAGAGTGCCAAGGAGGTATGGGACAAGCTTGAAGTCACATACGAGGGAACCGATGAAGTCAAGGAGACCAAGATTGGGCTCCTCACCTTAGAGTATGAGAACTTCAAGATGGATCCGGAAGAGAACATCGAGAAGATGTTTGATAGGTTCTCCACAATCACCAATGGTCTCAAGGGCTATGGAGAAGCCGTTCCAGAAGAGAAGCTTGTCCGAAAGCTCATCTACTCCCTTCCCGAGTCATGGGACTCAAAGAGGATCGTAATCATCGAAGCCAAGAATCTCAAAACCTTGAAGCTTGATGAACTCATGGGGTCACTTCTCAGTCACCAAATAATGAAGAAAAATAAAGAAGAGGAGAAGAAGAAGGAAGGGATTAGAGCGATGGGGAAGAAGAAGATCATGGAGCTAGGCATCAATACAAGTGCCGTAGCTCTCAAATCCTCCACATGCCATCATGTAGATTCAAGTGAGGATGAAAGTGAAGATGAAGAGATGACCTATCTCTTCAACAAATTTGCCCGGTTCATGAAGAGCAAAATGGAAAAATCCAAGCATGAATCGATGAAGAAGATAAAGGACTCCCACAAATCCAAAAAGAAGGGATCATCTTCAAAACAAGCATATGTGGCCACATGGAGTGATGAAGACTCCACCGATGATGAAGTAGCCCACCTATGCTTGATGGCCCTCAATGAGAGGGAGGTAACTTCTAACTCATCTATTTCAAATTATATTCTTTTGATGAGTTACAAGAAGCCTATGATGAATTGGTTTTTGAGTTTAAGGCTTCATTTTTGAAAAACAAGAAATTGATTTCAAAATTGAAAACCGAAAATGATTTGCTTTCTAAAACCAATTTAGAGTTTGAAGCAAAAATTAAAGATTTTGAGCTTAAAGTTTTAAACTTACAAAACTTGCTTCAAACGATTGAAAAAGATCATCAAAAGGAAATTGATGATCTTAAGAAAGAAAAAGATTTGATTTCCAAAGAGCTTGACAAGAAAAATAATTTTGGAAAATCAAATTTTTATGTAAGACAATCTAGTGCTCATAGATTTGTGAATGGTAAATGTTTTAGAAGTGTTTGGGTCCCAAAAGGACTACCCACTTCAACTAAAAAGGATGAAATTGAAAAATGGATTTCTAAAGGGACTAAATATTGTGCTACTAACGTTTATAGATCCAAAGCAATTTGGATACCAAAAATCACTTGATTGTCTTTTGCTAGGTGTGATGGAGATGTTCAACAAGTCAAACATTGAGGGGAGCTCCATGCACACAAGGAAGCACACTTGAAGAAGGAAGGCTTCACATCCTCCATTGGGTTCAAGTGTTGGTAAAAATCTAGTTGTTTTTTATTTTATTTTATTTTATTTCTTTTTATTTCAACTAGATGATCATATATGTTGAACTAACATTCTTATGATGCTTTGAGTAAGGGGGAGCTAATTTTTAAACCAAAATTTTAAGTGTGTCAATTTTTTTCCTCCTAAGTTATTTTGAACTCAATGTCATTTTAAATTCTTTTTGATATAACAAAAAGGGGAGAAATAGTTTGAAAAATTGAATTTTCAAATGAATAAGGGGGAGCTTTATTTGATTTCATATCTTTAATCTCTTATTCACAATTTGTAGAACTTATGTTTTGATATAATAATTGAAAAATGTTTTGGACTAATTTGAAAAGAATTTAAAACTTGGTTTTAAGTCCAAACAACTTGAATTTATGTTTGAGGTATTTTAAGAGGTTTTTGGCAAAGATTTTTCATGTTTTAAACAGCCAAACTTGTGTTTTCAAGTCACCAGTATCGATACGGTTGTACCCGTACCGATACCTTTTTGGCTCAGTTTGGCCACTGTCAAAACCCGTATCGATACGAGGGTTTAGAGTATCGATACGGACCGGGGTCGTTTCGATACGCCACGTCAGCGTACCGATCCCTGTTCAACTACCCCAACGGCTATTTCCCAACGGCTATTCAAATATGCAGCCGTACCGATACGCCCTCAAGCGTATCGATACGCCTCAGCTGGCAAGAGCTCAACGGCTAGTTCCTATGAAGGCCGTATCGATACCGTTCTACGTGTATCGATACCCCTGTGCTGGCAAAAGCCCAACGGCTATTTCTTCATGAAGGCCGTATCGATACCGTTCCACGGGTATCGATACTGGTAGCTGCAGAACAGCATTTATGAAGGGAAATAAAGTCCTCAACGGCTCCGATTCATCCCCAACGGTCCTAAACGGCTATAAACTCAATTGGGAGTATAAAAGGGACCTCCAAGCATCAAGAGAAGACTAATGCTTCAATTGTCAATCAACAAATGATCAAGAAATTGTCTTAGTGCTTAAAGTGTCATTTCTTGTATAGACAAACACTAGTGAGCCAAAATTGTCAAATTTGCTCAAGTGTTTTAGGTTTTGGGTGAGTGCTTAATTGTGCAAACAAACACCTATTAGAGGGTTTAAGTTTGCTTTCATTTGTCTCTTTGTAAAAGAGGGTTTTGATCAAGGCTTGGGTAGAAGCTTGATCGGTTGTAAGGGTTTCCTCCTAATCCTAGAAAAGGGGACGAATCAATTAGTGGATTGATTGTGAAATCCTTAGTGGGAAGCTAAGGTAGTGGATGTAGGTGCTTGTTAGAAGGCCGAACCACTATAAATCATTGTGTCTTTAATCTTTCTAGCTTCCACAACCCTTCCACCCAAACATCCACCTCTCCACCACTTGGTGAGCATAATTGGTTGATCGAATCGAGCTCCACACAACCCAACAATTGGTATCAGAGCTTGGCTCAATCGAAAAGGATTCACATCCTATTGAGAAGATCCGGCAAGCTCGATCACTTTTTCATCAACCGGCTCAAATGGCGCAATCCATAGACAAACCGCCTTTCTTTGACGGAGACCACTACACCCATTGGAAGACAAAGATGAAATTCTTCATCAAATCAAAAGATTACAAGTTATGGGATGTAGTTGAAGATGGTCCGTTCGTGCCTAAAAGAAGTAAAGCAGAGTGGAGTGCCGACGATCGCAAGAAGATGGAGCTTAATTGCAAAGCCTTGCACATCTTGTTTTGTGCATTTGGTCCATCCATCTATGAGAAGATGTCTTCTAGTGAGAGTGCCAAGGAGGTATGGGACAAGCTTGAAGTCACATACGAGGGGACAAACGAAGTCAAGGAGACCAAGATTGGGCTCCTAACCTTGGAGTATGAGAACTTCAAAATGGATCCGGAAGAGAACATCGAGAAGATGTTTGATCGGTTCTCCACCATCACAAATGGTCTTAAAGGTTATGGAGAAGCCATCCCGGAGGAGAAGCTTGTTCGAAAGCTCATCTACTCTCTTCCCGAGTCTTGGGACTCAAAGAGGACCGCCATCATCGAAGCTAAAAATTTGAAGACTTTGAAGCTTGATGAACTCATGGGGTCACTTCTTACTCATCAAATCATGAAGAAGAACAAAGAGGATGAGAAGAAGAGGGAAGAAATAAGAGCTATGGGAGAGAAGAAAATCAAAGGGCTTGGCATCAATGCAAGTGCCATGGCTCTCAAATCCTCCACTTGCCATCATGTTTACACAAGTGAAGAGGAGGATGAAGATGAAGAGATAGTTCATCTCTTCAAGAAGTGTGCCCCTTTCATGAAGAAAGCCTTGAGAGAGCTTGAACGAGAACCTAAAAGAAAGGAGAGGGCTAGCACTTCAAGCCATAAGAAGAAGGCACATGTGGCTACTTGGAGTGATGAGGACTCCACCGACGATGAACAAGCCAACCTTTGCCTTATGGCCATCGAAGAAGATTCAAGGGTAACTTCTAATTCATCTACTTCATGTTCTTACACTTTTGATGAATTACAAGATGCCTATGATGAATTGGTTTTAGATTTTAAAAGCCACATTTTGAAAAACAATAAATTGATTTCAAAGTTAAAAATTCAAAATGATTTGCTTTCTAAAACCAAACTTGAACTTGAAGCAAAACTTGAAGAGTTTGAGTCAAAATGTCTTGATTTACAAAAATTGCTTCAAAATGTTCAAGTAGAAAAGGATTTGATTTCCAAAGAGCTTGAAAAGAAGAACAATTTTGGAAAATCAAATTTTTATGTTAGACAATCTAGTGCCCCTAGATTTATTAAAGGAAAATGTTTTAGAAGTGTTTGGGTCCCAAAAGGACTAACCACTTCAATTAAAAAGGATGACATTGAAAAATGGATTCCTAAGGGGTCAAAAATTTGTGCAACTAACGTTTATGGATCCAAAGCAATTTGGATACCAAAAGTTACTTGATTGTCTATTGTAGGTGTGATGGAGATGTTCAACAAGTCAAACTTTGAGGGGGAGCTCCATACACACAAGGAAGAACACTTGGAGAAGGAAGGCTTCACATCCTCCCTTAAATTCAAGTGTTGGTAAAATTCTAGTTGTTTTTGCTTTTATTTGTTTAATTCAATTTAAATTCAACTAGATGATCATTTATGTTGGACTAACATTTCAATGATGCTTTGAGTAAGGGGGAGCCAATTTTTAAAACCAAAATTTTAAGTGTGTCAAAATTTTTTTTGCCTCCTATGTTATCTTGAACTTAAATGTCATTTTAAATTCTTTTTGATATAACAAAAAGGGGGAGAAATTGGTTTGAAAAATTGAATTTTCAAATGAATAAGGGGAGCTTTATTTGATTTCATATACTTAATCTCTTATTCACATTTTTAAAGTTAAAGGGGGAGAAACCCAAACAATTTTTCAAGTGAGTTTTATTATATCAAAAAGGGGGAGATTGTAGAACTTATGTTTTGATATAATAATTGAAAAATGTTTTGGACTAATTTGAAAAGAATTTAAAACTTGGTTTTAAGTCCAAACAACTTGAATTTATGTTTGAGGTATTTTAAGAGGTTTTTGGCAAAGATTTTTCATGTTTTAAACAGCCAAACTTGTGTTTTCAAGTCACCAGTATCGATACGGTTGTACCCGTACCGATACCTTTTTGGCTCAGTTTGGCCACTGTCAAAACCCGTATCGATACGAGGGTTTAGAGTATCGATACGGACCGGGGTCGTTTCGATACGCCACGTCAGCGTACTGATCCCTGTTCAACTACCCCAACGGCTATTTCCCAACGGCTATTCAAATATGCAGCCGTACCGATACGCCCTCAAGCGTATCGATACACCTCAGCTGGCAAGAGCTCAACGGCTAGTTCCTATGAAGGCCGTATCGATACCGTTCTACGTGTATCGATACCCCTGTGCTGGCAAAAGCCCAACGGCTATTTCTTCATGAAGGCCGTATCGATACCGTTCCACGGGTATCGATACTGGTAGCTGCAGAACAGCATTTATGAAGGGAAATAAAGTCCTCAACGGCTCCAATTCATCCCCAACGGTCCTAAACGGCTATAAACTCAATTGGGAGTATAAAAGGGACCTCCAAGCATCAAGAGAAGACTAATGCTTCAATTGTCAATCAACAAATGATCAAGAAATTGTCTTAGTGCTTAAAGTGTCATTTCTTGTATAGACAAACACTAGTGAGCCAAAATTGTCAAATTTGCTCAAGTGTTTTAGGTTTTGGGTGAGTGCTTAATTGTGCAAACAAACACCTATTAGAGGGTTTAAGTTTACTTTCATTTGTCTCTTTGTAAAAGAGGGTTTTGATCAAGGCTTGGGTAGAAGCTTGATCGGTTGTAAGGGTTTCCTCCTAATCCTAGAAAAGGGGACGAATCAATTAGTGGATTGATTGTGAAATCCTTAGTGGGAAGCTAAGGTAGTGGATGTAGGTGCTTGTTAGAAGGCCGAACCACTATAAATCATTGTGTCTTTAATCTTTCTAGCTTCCACAACCCTTCCACCCAAACATCCACCTCTCCACCACTTGGTGAGCATAATTGGTTGATCGAATCGAGCTCCACACAACCCAACACAATTTTAAAGTTAAAGGGGGGGGGGAATCTCAAACAATTTTTCAAGTTGGTTTTATTATATCAAAAAGGGGGAGATTGTAGAACTAAGGTTTTGATATAATATTTGAAAAATGTTTTGGACTAAATTGAAAAGAATTTAAAATGTGGTTTTAGTAAAAAACAACTTAAAAATATGTTTAAGGGTCTTAAAGGCTTTGGAAAGAGTTTAAAGTACATTTAAAGTGGTCAAAACCAGCCTTTTTAAGTGCCCATACCGATACGGTCTTGGACCGTACCGATACGCTTTAGGGTTTTAACCACCTAAACTTTCCAGTAGCCAAAACTCGTACCGATACGCTTAGCCGTATCGATACGGTGTGCTTTGAAATAGCCCAACGGCTAGTCGCGTACCGATACGCGTGTATCGCATACCGATACGCCTAACTACCCCAACGATCATTTCCCAACGGTCATTTGAATTTACAGGACCGTACCGATACGCTAGGCAAGCGTATCGATGCGCATCAGCTGAAGAGCACAACGACTAATTCCTCTTCGTGACCGTATCGATACGGGTTGAGAGGGTATCATTACGCCAAGCTGCAAAACTGCATTTATGGTGGGAAATAAAGGCTCCAACGGCTTCAATTCAATCCCAACGACTAGTAACGGCTACAAACTCAATTGGGAGTATAAAAGGGACCTCCAAGCATCAAGAAGAAGTTAATGCTTCAATTGTTACAACATTATGATGTCAAAATTTGTCTAGAGCTTAAATTGTAAATTCCTTGCTTAGACAACACTTGTGAGCTTACATTGTTATATTTGCTCAAGTGTTTAGGTTTTGGGTGAGTGCTTAGAATTGCAAACAAACACCTATTAGAGGGATTTCTAGTTTGCTAAGTCTTTCTTTGTACAAGAGAGTGTTTCCTCAAGCTTTGGGTAGAAAGCTTTGAGGGTTGTAAAGGTTGCCTCCTTAGCCTAAAAAAGGGGGACGAAATTCTTAGTGAATTTGTTTGGAAATCCTAAGTGGGGAGCTAAGGTAGTGAATGTAGACATTGGTTAGAAGGTTGAACCACTATAAATCCTTGTGTCAAATTGTCAATTTTTTCTCCTCCCACTAAAACACCCAATTATCCAACTTCTCCACACTTGGCAAGCAAGAACGGTTGATCGAATCGAGCCCCTAAAATCTCAACAGCATATTTAGGTGATTTTATCAAAATTATTTGCATATGATGAACAAGCGTAAAACTATACGGTTGTTGCGTGTAAAATAGTCTATCGCAATGGTAGTGCAAGTATACACGACGCAAGTAGTAAAGTGATACGAAGTATCGGATATCGTCTCCACAGGGATTGGGCTAATAGCTTCACCTTAATTCACTGCACGAAAGTAAAGAAAATATTGAGAGTTTGTCACGAAAATAATAAAGTAAACGTAAATAAAAGAGTAGAAATATCAAGATAGAGAGAATGGGCTGATATTGAATTGCTCAGTAGTGCAGGTATTGAAGAGTTTAGGAACTCCAGTTCTGTCGTCGGCACCCGTCGCGGCAGCACCTGTCGCGGCAGCAGTCCGTTGATTTTCGCGGCAGCAAACACATCAACTCAGTACTTTCAAGTTTGGCAAGAATCCCAGATCTGCCTTGGCCTATCCCTAGGTCCAAGTCTGTCGATGATCACGTCTTTGATGATACCTCCCGGCGTGAATCGAAGGATGAACACCGATGTGTATGAATTCTTCTTTAGCCACTTAACTTCGCCCTATCTCTAGGCACGAAATAGTTCAACTATAAACTAGAGAACTTGCTCTTATTTCTTTCGTATACTTAACTCTCCCGATGCTAAGTAAATAGATAACCTCACAATGCTCTCCCGATGCTCTTGCAAGATATTAATAACCAAAATAAGAGAACTTGAAGTTTATTTTATTGAACTGAAAATTCCTAAAGCAAAACAACCCTTGCAACTACTTTACAAATCAACCTGTGGCCCTAGGAAGGAATTAGAACATGTCGGCGGCGGGAAAATGGCTAGGGGTTTTTGGTTATCGGTTATGGGGTATTCGATATGCCCTAGGTTAAAATATATGCCCTTATATATAAGCTTTGAGCTCAAGTTATCTAATTTAACAAGGATTACAACTTTAATTAAAAGTATGATTCTAATAAAGACTAAATCTTCAAGGAATCTACTTTCCAGCCGTCCTCCTTATTTCTTGGGATTTTCTCTCCTTGAACTTTGGGCTTGTGATATCTTTTGATCTGGGGCTTGGAAAAATATACGGTTTTCACACGACAGATGGGCTGAATTTTCTCTATCTGTCGAGGTCCACTTTGCTTTTTCTCCACAAAACTGCTGTCGTCCTTTGCTGTCACGGCAGCACCATGGCAGCATCGTCCTCTTTGTCTACTTGTCCAATTCAGCTCCTATGCTTCTCTGCCCAACGCCTGCCCTCACCGTCTTCTACGGCAGCTACCTGCAAAAACAACCATTTTTAGTAGAATCTGTGCCTTTTAATATATTTGTGATGTTTTGCTGTAAACTAACCTAAATGCAATGAATAATGCTTGAATGCAGCAGAAATATGGGTTAAATAGGGTGTAAATAATAGAACTTTTACACACTCAACAACGGTCAATAATAATTTTTGAAAGTTAAGCAGAATCAAATTAAACGTTATGTTACAATGGTACAAATTCAAATTTCACATATTTCACAACAAATTTTTGAATATTTTAATTTCATCTCCAAAGTATGATTTTTAATTTAAATTAACTTTAATTTTTAAATATTTTAATTTTATATTTAAAGTATGACCCTCATTTTAAATTGATCCCCAAATTTTTGAACATTCCATTTTCATCCATATTATTACATAATCGCACAAGTGTTTACATGACTATTAAAATTTTTTATAATGATTTTATTAACATGTGATATGATTACATACTGGTAATTCGTTAATGAAATCATAATATTCAAAAGTTCAAAGACCAATTTAAAATGAAGATGCAGTTTGGGAACGTGTGGTGCAATTAACTCATTTATAAATTTAAAGCTGTTTCGACATTTGGTCGAATTAGACCGGGAATCCATAATGTTTTTCCTTCGTACTGTTCCACAAGGACACTGAAGCTTAGCAACAAATGGTGAATTATCGGTACATGTGGGATTGCGCAATGCCAATACCATTTCTGCAGTTCCCAAATCCTGGAAATTAAACAAATTACAACATTATGAAGTTCAAATTCAATGCACTCCTATGTTTCCCTTTCCTTTCCAAACCAAAATTAAGATGAAAATTTAAAAGCTAAGCATTGAGAATAGCAAGCAAGCCTAGAACAAGATTACCCAATGTGTCATTGGAACAGACAGGGTTTGGCTCTCATCATTCTGCCCTCAAGTATAAGCACTGCATTTTGAATTCGAACATGATTCAGTTCAAGCGGATCAAAGTTCAAGACCAATGTGGATGTTGTTTGGGTCGAGTCAGAGCGCAAAGCTATTTGTGTGATCATGCGTGATGCGAATGGGATGGTGCTTGTGGGTTGTGCTTAGTTGTTCGAAGGTGCTTTTGACGCCACATTCGTTGAGGCAAAGGCTATATTTTTTATTAAGTAGAGAAGAAAATTACATTTTTAAAGTAAATGACAGAATTTAAACTCATACAAGATAAAATAACAAGAGCATTATTGGGCTATTTTTGACAAATAATCATTTTTTAATTATTATTTGGAAAAATGACTCCCAAAAAATATTATTTGGCAAAATGACCCCCAAACTTGTCACGTCGGTGAACCTCGCGTTGTGTAGGGCGCGAGGTCTGATATCGCGTTCTGCACAACGCGATATCAGTCTATGTGGCCTTGTTGTTTGTGTTAACAGTTTACAGTACCTCGCGTTCTGCAGAACGCGAGGTCCACGAGAATTTGAAAGGGCGGCTGAATATATCGCACAGACCTCGCGTTCTGCAGGACGCGAGTTCTGTGCAAAGCTGGCCTGAAGAACAAGGGAAAACAAGTGTGGGTAGGCCTGTTCGAGCCCAATTTCGGGCGTGTAAATCGTATATTTTTAGCGATCATCGAGTTTGGGGTCGCAGTACTGGAAATTGTCTATCGTATGATACTAACATGGTTAATTTTCGTCCATTCTACAATGGTTTAAAATGGATTCGAAAACCCTATGCTATCATCTTTTTTTAATGAAGTTGCATTTGAACAAATGTCGATAGGCATGTTCGAGTATAATTTCATACATAGAAATTTTAAATTTTTAGGTAACATCGAGTTTGAGGTCGTAACACTGGAAATTCTCTATCGTATGGCACTGACACGGTCAATTTCCGTCCATTCTACACTGACTTAAAGTTGCTTCGAAAACACTATCATAACATATTTTTTTGAATGATTGAAAATATAAGATGGCGTACTGTATAAATCGAAGTAGACTGACTTTATTGATTCGATTGTCATGGGCGAACTCGCATATACAAATTAAAAATAATTAATTAAGACGAGGGGCTGAGCGATTAGGACACTTAGGAGCTATGTGTCCAGGATTTTTACATACACTACAATGCTTCCTTTGTCCGGTTTTTTCTCGATGTTCGACCATATCCTCGGCACAGTGTATTCTTGTAGAACGTGAACGTCCTTTGGCTCGTAGTAGTGCTGGATCTGGGCGTATGACCGGTTCAGTGTCCACGGCATTCGGATCAACCTAATTTCCGATTAGAGGAAACTCTTTTTCGTAAACCTTAAACACTATTTCGAGTAAGTATACCAGATCAACCAGATGCATGTATTGTATCCGTTGGTTAGTGCAAGCAGCAATGGGGTGTGCGCACGTGTATTTGAATGTTTGGAAAATTCCGCACTCGCAGGTTCTTTCCCTCAGATTTACCACGTACACGTCGTTCTGAATGCCTTCCAACTGCCTGGAAAATTCTGCAACACAAAACATGTGTCCTTCTCGCGATAAGAGAGCTGCAGTCATCTGTCTTGATTGGCCCAATTGAGTATGCAGTTTTGTGCGGAAATCCGGATGGACTTTGTGTCCACCTGCCATGTACTCAGTTGCTTGCTTTCTCAAGGTTGCAAAAAGGGTAGCCAAACGATAATAGGTCGCTTTGACAATGGAAGTGATAGGCAACTGCCGCACTCCCTTCAGTGATGAGTTCACTGCCTCAGCCAAGTTCGTTGTCATGTGACCATAACGTTTACCCTCGTCATACGATCTAAGCCATTTTTCTTTTGGGATTTTTTCAAGGTATTATGCGCCATGTTTGTTTCTCGCTCTCAGTTCCTCGAGCAGGTCAGCCACCTCTTGTTTGTAGTGTGAGTTGCCTACGGGATGAGAGTTGAATAGTTATGGGCGAAAAACACATGCAAAAAGGTCGTAAATGAAAGCGAGTAACAAGTAATATAGTAAATGAAAATGACATAAAGGATGTACCCATATCGAGCACCATTTGACGTTCATCACGATTCTTGTATTGCAGCAGGTAGTTTGCGGCTATGTGTCGCAAGCAAAAACGGTGGTGAATGTATGGAGGCTTCCAATAGTCACCCAAATTTTGTATCGCCCACAACAGCGTTGTGCCTCTGTCAGAAATAACACATACCCCTCCATCCCTTCTTCGTATTACAGGATCAAGGATATATTTTCGTAGGTTCCGAAGGAAGAACTTCCAAGACTCCAAATCCTCCTTCTGGACGATTGCGAATGCAACAGGAACGCATTTGCGATTGCCGTCTTGTGCAATAGCTAGAAGTAGGGTCTGTGTATATCTTCCGTACAGCCATGTGCCGTCGATTTGGACCATCAGTTTGCAGTGCTTGAATGCGTTGATGCACTGGGGGGAAAGTCCAAAATAACCGGTGGAATTTACAAACACCTCGGACGACACGATCATTTTTGTATGCCTGAATCGTATCAAGTTTGACAACCATTCTAGGATGTGTTTCTGCAGGAGATTAAGCCACGGGCGCAACTCTTTGTAAGATTCCTCCCATTGGCCATACATTTCCTCTTTGGCTCGCTTCCTTGCATACCATGCTTTGGAATATTGAGGACGGTAGCCGGTGACAGCTAGAGCTGCAGCCTGACATGTGGGGACCGACACAGTGAGATTTGTTTTCACCAGTGTCGAAAAGATGTCCGCGAGGAACTTTGCATCCAGGTTCTTGTGATCCTGGTTGAGGCTAGCAACGGTGCATGTATGAGGCCCCTCAAGTTTCGTTATTGTCCAACGGTTGCCTGCCCTCTTCAATTGTGATATACGGATTTTTCATTTACAGCCTTGATTTTTTTGGACGCAATAAGCCTTGTAGTATTTGGATTGGGTTTTATCCACTATCGTCTCGATATTATGACGAAGGTTGTACTGCTTAACTGCCGCCACCGCAATATCCTTTGTGAAGAACGTCATACCAATTCTCAGTTCACCATCAGAACGGTTGACTCGGCCATCTATTGTGTCGTCATGCGAAAAATTAGGGATGTCCATTGCATCCATATCAACCGTTGTGAAGTCAGATGGTGGCTGGAACATAGAAATTGGTGTTGCGTCTACAGGAAAGTTGGTGGCAGTCGGCTGTTCGTCGAAATCTGGTGGTGGAACGGTATTGTCTTCCGATAGAACTATCAAGTCTTCTGGTTCATCATAGAATGGCCCCATCTCGTCTCTGTCGGGCCCGGGTTCTCTAATCAGTTCTTCGTCAGAAGCATCCTCCGGGAGCTGGAATAGTAGAGCTTCGTCGATCACTACCCTTGGAGGCGAGGATGGGGGTCGACGATCGGGAGACCTCTCACGAGATCGCTCACGAACCGCATTTCCAAGACCAAAATCAAGATCACCATAAGAAGAATGTCCCCCCATAGATGGTTGAACGTACTCCGTGCTAGGGACATACGTTGAGTGTCGTCCATATGAGGAATCATGGTCGTGCATAGCGTAAGAAGACGACGCTCCCTCACCTCCAAAAGAAGAATGTCTCCCCATAGATGGTTGACCGTAGTCGGTGCCAGGGACATACATTGAGTGTCGGCCATATGATGCTTCATGGTCGTGCGCAACGAAAGGAGCCGACGTTCCCTCCCCCCAAAACTATAAGGATTGTATGGATTGTATGATGCATTTGTTGGTGCATCAAATTCATCGTTTGGGGGTTGGTTCAGGTCGAACCCGATACTAGCTACGCACGACTGCCTTGGAGGAGCAGATGACGATGCACCAAACTCGTTGTCTTGGCACAGTAGGTTAAAATCACGTTGTAGACTTGCGGTCGGGCTATCAACGTTGGCATTCGGATCGAAGTCGAAATTCGCCCGACCCCAGCTTGGTATTTGGATAACTGGATTAGACTCAGAGAACAATGCATACAGCTCGAGGGCCCCCCCAATGAATAGTCGAAGTGGGTTTCCAGCATCATGTCCACATCAGCATTTTCCGCAATTTGGCATACATAGTACCTTAAAGGGGCTATAGATGTTGGCACCCGATACTTCACGTCGGACAAACAGTGGTTATCGAAATAAGGGACATTTGCCTCCAGTTCCTTTACCAACTTCTTGAACGATAATCTCCTCGGAATCTTTAGCGTTACCGGATCTTCGCAGTGAAAAACGACGCCGAGTTCGGTATCGTCGAATATCTGCCCATTGTAGTAAACTAGAGTAGTAACGCCTCGTCTGACCATTTGAATATTTTGTGAAAGACTTCTGAATTTTTAATACTTGAAAAAGTTTAGGAATTGTTTTGGCAATTGAAACATATATTTACGTTTTATGGTTCTGCTTCATATATAGGGAAAATTATTGCCACTTGAAATCCCGGAGAATCTGATTGTGTAAGGCAAATAATGGTTCCGAGAGGTAACTTTGCTTGTCCATTTCCTAAAACCGATAAGTAGGCAAATAATAGACAAGTAAGGGATAATGGTGCCCGGGAGGCAGTCCCCTAACTTTGGACAAGTAAGGGATAATGGTACCCGGGAGGCAGGCTTTACGAACATCGCGTTCTACAGAACGCGATAAGCAGGACTCGCGTTTTACGCAATGCGAGGTCTTATGAATATCGCGTTCTGTAGAACGCGAGGTCGCTTTAATTGCTTTGCCGCAGATATTCCGTCAGAAGTTATAGTAATCGCACTGTGTACTCATTGTCTGTTTGTGTAATTGAGAACATGTTTGAATAATTGAGACAATTGTAGTCTGGTAATGTAATTGAATACTACAAGTGTTGTATAACACGAGGTTCCTTTATATATATTGAGACAGAGATTACGTCAGAATTAATAAAACTTGTACTATGTACTCGTTTTATGTTTGAATAACTAAGACAATTGTAGTTTAGTAATGTAATTGAATACTAGCAGTTTTACATAACGCGGGGTCTGTTGAACATTAATAAAGGATGAAAAAAGATGTCATATAACATAATTGGAAGATAATTTCAGAAGTTTATGGTTAATCTGAATCATCGTAGTCAGTGGACACGTCTGAACTTAGGTTTAGTTCTTCGATCAACTGTTGTTTTCTTTGTTTACGCCTGTACATAAAAAGCTATAGCTCGTCGGCAGCCGCATCAACATCCGGTGAAGACGGTGCGTGTTCAGTGTTCGGAGCAGGTTGTACGGGTGCAGACGTACTACCTTCGTCGGTGTTGACCTCATCAAACTTAACATTTAAATCGATGTCTCTAGCTCCAACGGAATTGAGCCGGTCATACATGTTACGAACGTCTGTTTCGTTCGTAAGCTTCATAACGTAGTGCGTTTCGTTTACTGACGGTGTTGGGATTCGACATTCCAAGGAAGAAATTTGTTTGTCGGTGCGTTTACTATCCTCGATTGTTGTCAACTGTATTAAATCTTTCAATGACATTTTGCCGGTGATTGTTGACTCAAAATAAGTATCGAGAAAATAAAATGTTGCCTGAAATTTTGCCATAAGGGGAGCAAAGATTGGGTGTTTAGAGAGAATTTGGAATGAGTAAATGATGGTGGAATTCGTGGGTATTTATAGTAAAGGAAAAACACTACATAAGTAAATTTAACTCGAATGAAAACTTTAATTCGCATTTGATTTAACAAAACTTTCAACATGTATTCTTTAATAAGTAAATTGAGACAACTCGATAAAATATCTACAAAAGTCGAAACTCTATATGCAAAATAGTCTGGTGGGCAAATGTGATTGGAGGTCTGCTTGGAAAAGAAAGCAAAGGTCTGGTCTTTGTAATCACTTCTTTAACTCCGGACTTTTTGCAGATTGTGCGGGCAAGCTGCGAATTTAAGAGAAGAGTCCCCAAGAACTGACTCGAAAGTTTTACTGGAAACTCTCAAGGCACTACTTGGCGGTAAATGGCAGCCGCCCACAAGCTCTCAAATATTGCGATATGTCGGTGGGCAAATGTGATCGGAGGTCCTGAGTGAAAGAAGCAGAGCGCGATAATCAGATTTCTTCTGAAATGGTAGCAGCTTTGATCCACATTAGCAAATGTAATTGGCACCGACCGCATTCGCAAATTAGGGCTACATATGCAACATGTCGATTTGAATCCACCCTCGCTTCTAAAAGTCGTTTCGTTTCAAAACTGTAGCCGAGGATCCTCTCGACGGCGGCTACAGAAGCTTCCATTGAAGGGGACGCAGCCGCCCACAACCTCTCAAATATTGCGATATGTCGGTAAATATTATTCAATGAACCCCGCGAAACACAAATCTTTACGTGAACTCCAACTATCATAAAGGAACAATATTTCGGACAAAAAATTTCAACTGCAAAAAACACAGCATGACACGAACTCATATTCAACTGAACTGGTTACGAAAATCCATCGCCGTGCATATATATATATACCAACATCTAAATGACCTCGTGTTCTGTATGAACCTCGCGTCCTACAGAACGAGAGATTGCCACGTCAGCATATTCACCTCCCTCTATAAATAGCAAACTCTTGGGGAGTCAAGGAGCACCCACAGAAATTTTTTTCTGTATTCGTGTAAGCATATTCACGTAAGCAGTTTTCGATTGCAGCTACTAATGGCAACATAGAGCGTATTTGGGAAGTTTTTTTCCAACTAATTTCCTAAATATTGTGCTATGTCGTTATTTGTAGTTACTAATGACAACATATTGTGTATTATTATTATTATTATGATTATTATTATTATTATTATTATTATTTTGATTATTATTGTTATTATTATTATTGTTGTTGTTATTGTTGTTATTATTATTATTATTACTATGATTATTATTGTTGTTATAATTATTATTATTATTATTATTATTATTATTATTATTATTATTATTATTATTATTATTATTATTATTATTATTATACATTTAATATTATTAAATGACTTTCCCGCCTGAGAAGATTTCTTTTAAAAAACCCCACGACCTCGCGTCCTGTAGGACGCGAGGTATATGAATATCACGTTCTAGAGAACGCGAAGTTCATTAACATCGCATCCTAAAAGGCGCGAGGTCTTCTATAAATTGGAGGCCCTATCCCTATATCAACCACAGAACGCGAGTTCTTTAGCTTTTTTACAGCAAATTATCGGCAATTTTTATATTTCATTCGATATAATGGAGGGCTTATTACGCAACGAGGCGACTCACTGCAATCAATATTGGAGAAGAGATCCAACGGTATTACTTTTCCCTATTAATTTTTAAAAAATTTTATTTAATTAAATTTTTTATTTTACTAACTATTTTATTTTATTTTTTTGAAGGGATACGAACGTAATTTACAATGTTACCTTAACCGTATCAACATCCCACTCGTTGATGCTGTTATGGAGTGGATTCAGCGTGCCGGTTTTGGCCACATAGCACGGTATATAGGGGGTGAAGGTAAAACCATCGTTGATCAGCGCGCTGATTGAATGGTGGAGGCCCGAGACACACACGTTTCATCTTCCAATTGGCGAGGCAACAATCACACTGGAGGATGTTGCCTACCTTCTGGGTTGCCTACAGACGGCAACGTTATTACGGGTGTAGCGTTGACCCATTGGCCAACTCTATTTGCTGAACAAATGGTCGTGATGCCCCCTGACGAAGTGTGGGACGGTGGAAAAATCGACCTATCGTATTTGGAGGCTCAATTTGGAAACCCTCCTCCCGATGCGGATGAAGTTACACTTCATGTATTTTTTCTATTTAAAAATTAGGATGACATTATTAAATATTTAGTATTCTTTTATTAAATTTATGATGAAATTACAAATATTTATTTCAACATTACGATGGTTTATGAAATTTTTAGGATGCCTTTATTAAATATTTAGGATCCTTTTAATAAATTTAGGATGCAATTACAAATATTTACTTGAAAATTTGGATGTCTTTATTAAATATTTAGGATGCCTTTATTAAATATTTAGGATGAACTCGCGTATATTTATTTGCAAATTAGGATGCCTTTACTAATTTTTCTGGATGCCTTTATTATATTTAGGATGAAGTTACAATTTTTTTAATTAGGATGTCTTTATTAAATCTTTAATTTCACAGCGGTGTGCGCGTGCCCACATCTTGCGCATTATTGGCGGGATATTAATGCTAGAAAAATCCCGCACAAAGATGCACGTGATGTGGCTTCGTCATATAACAGATTTAAATGAGTCTGAAAGAAAATCTTGAGGATTAGCTGTCTTGGTGTTTCTTTACAGAGAGCTCTGCAGAAACGTTGACGCCTCAAGATCATCGATGGGAGGATGTTGTTTACTCCTACAGGCTTGGTTTTGGTTTCGGATGCCTATTTTGAGACCACAGCTTAGACAGCCCACCGCTATGTTATTTCCGCTTCTACGGAGTTACTACGTAATCTACTATATTTTTTATTTTTAAATTATTTTATTTAATGATTTTTTATTATTATATATAGGTGGAACGACACACTGACCCACATCGGCCTGCCAAACTCCCAAAAAGAATTCAGGCATGCTTTCGATAGCTTGACGGAGGAAGAGGTAATTCGAAAATTAATTTGAATTTTTTCATACTATTTTTTCCAATAATATTTCATATAACCGTTACAAACGTTTTCGTTTTTTTTAGTTCGCGTGGAGGCCCTACGCTATAGAGGAGATTCAGCAGATTACTCCACCGGATATTCTGCGTGACCAACAACTCTAGATTTCCGTCGTGCCGCTGCTCAACTACGAAATTGTCAGATATTCTCCGACAGTTCGGATTCTTCCAAAATGTTCTAGCCGTTCCGCAAAATATGGATCGCTTCCACAATCTTACGCGCCAGAGGAAGACGGAGGTTGACTGGTCCGAGTACCACGCTCCCTGGATAGCGATTTGGGCTAATCAATTTGCCCAACGCCCACTCCTTCTCCAACAAATTATAGAAGGGGCCGATTCGGTCGCTTTCAATTACCACCAGTGGTATAGGCTCAATGGGCTGCTGCATATCCTTTCTCAGGCCGAGCGCGATGCAGGGCTTCCTCAGAAACCCCAAAATCGCCCACGCGGCAGCCGTCGAGCGACCCAGAGCTAGAGCCAGAGGCAATCGATGCAGCGCGGTCCAAGACCACGACATGACACTGCAGGGGCATCATCTTCTGGCGCAGCATTTCATACTTATAGCGGTCCATCGAGTTTCCAGCAGATGATGCCTCCACCCCAGTTCGGCTCCTCCGATGCCTATCGTCCCCATACGCCCACGACTGACCTTCAGCTTATCGATTATCCATAGTTGCCATCTCAATATGACTTTCGCATTGTGGATAGTACGCCGATGGGTAGCTTGTTTTACTCTCCGTCTGGGCCCAGCACAGATCCGCATATGGCACACGATGGTTAGGATGATGGGGACATGAGACCACCACACGATGGTCGGAGGTATCCGGATCGTGATCGTCGTCCACCCGACTGCGGAACGGGTAGACATAGGCATTTTTAGTCTTTTTTTTACTGATTTGTACTTATGTTTTTAAAATTTATATTCCAGACATTTGATTTTTATAATGTCGTATTATAATTTTGTTTACCTATTATAATTAAACTTTATAATGTTTATTTAATTTCAGTTTTAATAAATTTTATGGGATTACTAAACCGAAAATCGACATTTGTTCAAATGCAACTTCATTCAAAAAAAGATGATAGCATAGGGTTTTCGAATCCATTTTAAACCATTGTAGAATGGACGGAAATTAACCATGTTGGTATCATACGATAGAGAATTTCCAGTACTACGACCCCAAACTCGATGATCGCTAAAAATATACGATTTACACGCCCGAAATTGGGCTCGAACAGGCCTACCCACACTTGTTTTCCCTTGTTCTTCAGCCCAGTTTTGCACAGAACTCGCGTCCTGCAGAACGCGAGGTCTGTGCGATATATTCAGTCGCCCTGTAAAACCATTAACACAAACAACAAGGCCACGTAGACTGAACTCGCGTTGTGCAGAACGCGATATCAGACCTCGCACCCTACACAACGCGAGGTTCACCGACGTGGCAAGTTTAAGGGTCATTTTGCCAAATAATATTTTTTGGGAGCCATTTTCCCAAATAATAATTAAAAAATGAACATTGCTTCAAAATTTCCACATTATTGGCCACTCAGCCAATTAGTGAATCTTGTGACAAGCTATATTAGTTCCTCTCCACTTTGCAAAAGGATAAATAAACCTGCTTGGTTACTATACGGTCCAATTGTTACCCAATTATTTCCAAATTTAAAAGGTTTGGTGTGGGTTTATGTATGACCCAATTATTGATGAAACCTTAGGTTTATGCTCTTGAGTCCCCGTTTAATCTAACTTGTTTAAATATGTGCACGAGTCATTGATTGGGTATAATTTGATTGACATAGTCATTAATACGACACAGTAAAAATAAGATCAAACATGTTTAAAATTTTTATTTATAAATAAAAAAATTTGAGCAACATAAACATTGTACACTGAATATTCAAAAATAAAATACATGAATGAATCAGTATAATATTTCACGCATTAGAGTAATGATTGGTTTTATGAGAATATTTTTTACTTATTTGGTTTGGACATCTATCGTGTGAAGAATAAGATTTTAGCCATTTCATTAATATATATTTGCCAAGTTTTTCTTTGAAATCTATGTAATAGTTGTCATTTTCAAATAAAAAACTCTTTTTTATTAATTATTTGAAAAATGACCACGCCGTCTTTTATTTGGAAAAATGATCTCTAAATTTGTCACGTATAAAAAACTCGCTTTCTGGGAAACGCGGGACTCAATATCGCTTTCTGCAGAAAGCGATTTCTACATACGTGTCAACGCTTTTCAGTATAACGAACTTAACAAGAACTCGCGTTCTGCAGAAAGTGAGTTCCCCGAGAATTTGAAGAGCTGGCTTAATTTATCGCAGGGAACTTGCTTTCTGCAGAAAGTGAGATCAGTGGCAATAATCACCGGCAGAGTTGAGTGCTCACCTAGATAGGCATACTTCAAGTGTTTTGGCAGTGGCTTAAGTTCCAACTCTGGTGGTTCCTCGATTGATGGTTTCGGTTTGGTTGTCGCCCTACTGGATAACTCCAATGGCTCAAAATAACTCACATCTTCAACCTCCAAGGCTGATTCCTCAGGTTCCTTAAAAAGTTCAGCAATGTCATCATGCATGCTGGTATCAAATTTTGCATCCTAACATAACTGTTCCATGTCCAGAGTATAAACGACCTTTATCATCTCCTCAGCTTGACATTCATCGGATTCATATGCACATCTCAAAGATTGAAACACATTAAAAGTAACATGCTGGTCATTCATTCGCATGGTTAGTTCCTCTTTATAAACATCAATAAGCACCCTACCAGTGGCAAGGAATGGCCTACCCAAAATAATTGGCACATTAGTATCAGCTTCATAATCTAAGATGATAAAATAAGCTGAAATATAAATTTGTCTACCTTTACCAGCACATCCTCAATCTTACCCTTTAGATGTGCATAGGATCGGTCTGCCAACCGGAGTGTCACCGTGGTAGGTCTCGCTTCTATGTCAAGCTTCCTGAAAATAGATAATGGCATTAAATTGATGTTGGCTCCTAAATCACATAATGCCTTACCCATAAATTTATTTCCAATTGTACAAGGAATAGTAAAACTCCCTAGATCTTTAAGCTTTGGTGGCAATCGATTCAAGATCATGGCACTGCATTCTTGCGTGAGAGCAACAATTTCAAATTCTCCCAACTTCCTCTTTTTTGACAAAATGTCTTTCATGAATTTTACATAGTTGGGCATTTGCTCAAGGGCTTCTACCAATGGAATATGAATTTGCAATTGCTTAAGCACTTTCAAGAAGCGTTTAAATTGTTGGTCCTGCTTGTGCTTTTGGAGTCTAGCTGGAAATGGTGGTGGTGGATACACATCTGCTGGCACTGTCGACTTTGCCGAGGCACTGCTTGCATCCACTTTGGCATCAGTTTGCTTTCTTACCTCCATATGCTTATCATCCTTGTGCACTTCATCGTTGGCACTGGAACTGGTATCCTGCTGAGCACTGAAGTTGGCATGAGAATTGGCATCATCACTAACATCATCTGCTTTGGCTTTCTCCTTCTCCGATTCTATGGGCTCCATTGTTGACATTGGTTTGCTAACTTGGCAGTCGTTTCTACCTCACAGTGTTTACCACTTCGAAGGGTTATGACCTTACAATGTTCATTGTTTTTGTGCCGAACATCTTCAGTGTCACTTGGCAAAGCTCCTTGTGGACGATTGTTGAGTGCATTCGCAAGCTGTCCCATCTGGATCTTTAAGTTACATATTGACGCTGTCAGGCTATGAATTGTGACATCATCCTGCTCTGTGTATTCTATAAGATTACCCCATTGATTAAGTCTTTACCCATGCTGGAAATTGTTTTGAACTCCTCGCGGCATAGTGTTTTTGCAGAATGCTGACATGGTATTCTAATTTTGTCTCTGGGCATTCCGGCGTTGTACATTGTACTAGTTTCCCTCTCGGTTTTCCCAAGCTAAGTTAGGGTGTTGCCTCTAACCTACATTATAAAAGTTGGAGTTAGAATTATAATAACGTCTAGAATTGCCAATGAAATTTACTGACACATGATTGGCAGGGCATTCATTCGCATGGTGGTTCTCTCCGCAGATAGTGCAAAAAGGCTCTAATGCTTTAACTGCTTGGGACTCATTACTTTTGTGCAAAGTTTTCACCATGTTGGTGAGGTTGGAAATCTAGGCATGGATGGACGTTAGCTCATCCAACTGTAATTTTCTACTGGCTTTGGTTCCAGTCCCAAGTCTAGCAACGGGATATTCAAAATCATTTATGGTTATCCTTTCAAGGATGCCAACAACTTCTGTATAGTTTTTGTCGAGCAATGATCCGGCTGTTGAGGCATCAACTATAGTTCTTGTCTGTGTGTTCAATCCGTTGTAGAAGATTTGTATCTAGGTCTAATTTAAAAACCTATACATAGGACACCTTCTTAACAAGTCCTTAAATATTTCCCCGGCCTCGTATAGGGTCTCGTCCTCGACCTGCCTAAAGGTAATGATCTCACCATGCAGCTTGGCAGTGAGCGTCGATGGCTGAAATCGTGTTAAGAACTTCTGGCATAGATCTGCCCAAGAAGTGACTGAGCCAGGTGGCAAAGAATTGAGCCACGTCTTTGCTCTGTCCCTCAAAGAGAAAGTAAAAAGTTTCAGCTTCATAGAATCCTCAGACACTCCTAGTTACTGAAATGAATTGCTTTAAATGTTGTATTGGATCTCCAGCCAGTGCTCCATCGAATTGTCCTACATTCAAAAAAGTTGAGATCATTACGGGTTTAAGCTCGAAATTTGATGCATTTACCTTATTGCCAATAACTCCTGGCATTAAGCATGTGATGTCATGTGCTGATTGTTCTCGAATGGGTCTCTCTTCTTCGGCATTGTTGATGGCATTGTCGTTGTGTAGGACAATCGATCGTCTTTCTCGGCTTTTACCTGACAATCGATCGTTGCCACCCAAGTTAGTTATGATATTGAGTTGTAATAAGCCAACTATGCCAGCTTTCGCTTGGCAAAGTATTTAAAAAGATAGTGCCAATTGTCGCATGGCAACACACTTAAAAATGAAAAACATGTCAGATAGGAAAAATAGTGTCGAGGCAATGTTGATTTATTAAAAACTAAACATTAAAAAGAACATTCAAACGCAACACCCCTCACTAACTATGAAATCAGTTCACGGTGAGTGTATCAACCAAAAAACCATAATCATTTTTAACATCCATCGTCATTAAAACTAAGAAAAAGAAAAATAACAACAAAGAGGATAGGCTAGAAGAAGGTCTGTCGATGCAGCTCTTGTTGGCCAAGCTCTTGCTCGTTATCTCTGATCACTTTCCTCGATTCTCCACCGTCTTTCTCCCTTCCTTTTCTTTTTGCTTTGATCGGGATTAAATAAAACTCTATGTATAGCCTAGGAATATCTTGATTTTGAATTTAAACGTACGGGGATAAGGTAGGCGATCATCTTATCCGATGTTTGAATTCTAAGGCTGATCAGGTTAGGGCTGATGTCATCATGCCAATACTCCTCCGACATTATAGCTTGGCATGGTACTGCCAACCGTGCTTGGCACTGCTCGTCCCCTATTTTTTTGAAGATTGATTTGATCTCTATTTTCTCGTAGTCTGATATGGTCCTATTTTTTTCGGAGTCAACATATTCTTGGTTTGACATCAATTGTTCTTCTCAGCCGCCTGGTACTTGGCATTAAAGGTCCTTTTGCACCAACATCAACTCGACATCCTCTTTGATGTGATCTCCTGCTCCTGCTCTGCCATCTTGTTGTGCCATCAGCTATGCCAACCTGTAAAAAGGTGCCAAAAACAACCCCTTCACATTGGCATAACACCAAATCCTAACTCTTAATGAAAATGCATGGTTCCTAAGGCAAAATGCTACTAAATGTACTTAAAAGAAAGTAAAAGCATGTGAAATTGGTATATAAATAAGTACTTTTGGAGCGTCAACACCGGGTTCTGCGACAATTTGGCTACATCTAAGGGGTTTTTGAGCCGCCATCCAATTTCGACAAATTGCATCGGTTGACGCAGTAGGGGAAGACGGAAGTCCATTGGGGCCATCATCACGCTAACTGGGTCGGGCAATTGATGACAAGATATGGCAAGCGATCACCCATCTATGCACCCATTGTGAATCAGGAC
The DNA here is from genome assembly GCA_958450335.1 of Hibiscus tridactylites. Lineage (NCBI taxonomy): Eukaryota > Viridiplantae > Streptophyta > Magnoliopsida > Malvales > Malvaceae > Hibiscus > Hibiscus tridactylites. Next base: position 14,645,979 of record OY288276.1, on the reverse strand, counting down.
GTAACTTTTGACTATATGCAGTGGTACCACCAAAATGGGAAGTCGCATATACTGAATTTGCAGTAGCGCGAGTGAGAAATTGAGGTGCCTCCCCAAAACCACCCCTCCGCACAATGTCAAGCCACCTAGAGCCAGTCGATGCAGCGCGGTACCAGAATGGGGCCTAAAAGCCACATATGGAGAACTCACATTGTAGGGGACTCGTCGTCTAAAACAATGCAAGCAGTAGATCACTCTACGACACAATGTTCAACACCAGCGCCAAGACTGACATTCATGCACTCAGCTTCGTCATCATTTCTGCAGATGAGTGGTCTTGAGACGTTTCAAAAAATGAGGCCTCCACCCGAGTTCTGCTTTACGGACGCCTATCGTCCCTTCATGCTGATGAGTTCATCATATGTTCCTCTGGTGTTCGATGTTTCACCGTTGGCAGCACATTTCGACTACATCATTGTCGAGCAGACGCCGCCGCAGAGCTTGTTCTACACCGGCCCCAGTTCCAAAAGTGGTCTGCGTTTCGAGCATGATCATAGTGTCGGTGATGATGGCACTACTGATGAGGACGACGATGGAGCACATGACGTTCGGAGGAATTCGCCACGAGATCGTCGTGCACCCATTTGCGGAACGGGTGGACATAGGCATCATTAGGACGAGGGGATGTATAAAAAAATTTAATTATGTTTATGCACGACTTTATTTCAAATTTTATAATTAGCAATATTTAATTATGCCTTATTTATTTTTTACATAGTTTTATAATTTATATTCAATTTCGTTCTTTTTTGGATAAACAATAACTTACATTATTTGATTAATAAACCAAGAAAGCCTATCACGCCTTTTAAAAAGCAAAATTATTCACAAAAAACAAGCTATGAAACCGTTTTCAACGTGAATTTTACTCGGTTTAAAATGGACCGAACTTGCCCATATTAGTGTCGAATGAAAGACAATTTCAAGTACTACGTACCTAAACTCAATGTTTACTAAAATTATACGATTAATAACCCTGAAATATTGCTCGAACATGCCTATGGACGCATGGTTTGCTAGCCCGATTTACAAAAAACTCGCTTTCTGTTGAAAAGGAGTTCCGGTGATAAATTCAGTCGGCTCTTCAAATTCTCGAGAAACTCGCGTTCTGCAGAAATCGAGTTCATGATAAGTTCGTTATTCTGAAAAGCATTGCCACATATGAAGAACTCGATTTGTGCAGAACGCGAGTTCGTGTCTCGCTATTCCCAGAAAGTGAATTCTTCATACGTGGTAGATTTGGGGGTCTTTTTTCCAAATATAATTCAGCGGGAGCCATTTTTCAAATAATAAATAAAAAGGAGTTCTTGATTTAAAAATACGGTAATAGTTTAATGGTAAAAAATAGAAAAATAAAAAGCTAAGTACCAAATAATTTCCCTTGAATTATTAATTATAATTCCTATATATATATTTAAAAAATAATATTATATATAAGGGGGGACCTACTTTTCGACCAATAATTGATCATTCTCCTCATCCTGGATGTACTCAAGCTGGCAACACCAACACCAACACTGTCTCGTTCCGGTTCTCCCAATTATTCCTTAAACCCTAACCCCAAATCCCCCCTTTCTCTTCCTCTTGTATATACCCTTAGAAAGAATTCTCGATCCCCATGTTCTAACATAAAAAATCCTCCAACAAAGCACATCACAAAACGAAGCAATTATGATTCCTTTGATCCCTTCCTTGTTTCTTCACATTATTTTCATCGCCGTGGTTGTCAACGGCAACAACGATACTATTTACGCCATACTAAAGGACCACGGCCTTCCCATGGGGCTGCTTCCGAAGGGGATAACCCGGTTTGACTTCGACAATACCGGCCGGTTCGAGGTTCATTTGGATCAAGCCTGCAATGCCCAGTTTGAGAGCGTGTTGCATTACGACATGAATGTGTCCGGGACTTTGAGTTACGGGAAGATCGGGGAGTTATCGGGGATTTCGGCTCAAGAGTTGTTTCTTTGGTTTCAGGTCAAAGGGGTTTGGGTCGATGTTCCGAGCTCAGGTGTTATTCATTTTGACGTCGGTCTCGTTTACAAGCAGTATCCATTATCGATGTTTGAGACGCCCAAAGATTGTATGGTGGTTGCTGATTCTGCGTTCGCAGACTCGATTCGAGATGGCAACTTATTAGCTGAAGCAATAGCCAAGGTTCAATTTGTATAATTCCTTAACTTATAATTGATTAATACTTTGTGAAGTATATGCTAATTGTGTTTCTGTATACAATTTATAGATACAATCTGCGAATCTTCGATATGAAATTGATCAAGAAAGTCTTGGGAGGTACCAGATGTAGAAATGTGTACAAAAGAAGTTGCGCAATAGCTCAATCAGTTTACTGTCAAGCTTATTTTGGGGGCTGTGGTCGCGCCTTGTTGTAAATTTTGGTCGGGGTGTATGCTCTAGTTGATCTTACGCATCCATCATGTGTGATTTGCTTGTCTTTTTTTTTCTTTGTTCTATTTACCACAGAGTCAGTCGATATGCCAACTCCACTTGGCTCCTGTCTGTGTACGGGGATGACCAATGAGGAGAAAATGGAAGATTGGGAAGCTGTATTTGTGATGATCGTCGTGGTTGGCTTACCCTATGGAGATGTGAGCATTTGGTTGACGATTTCAGGTGATATTATCTCCGAAATTTTATTCATATGTTAAATTCTCATTGTATCATGAATATAAGCACGGTTGTTAAATTGAGTCTCGTTTTGTTGTAATAAAAAAAAACTAGATTGATGAGACAAGAAGACCTTCATGAATTGATCATGATGTAGAGTTGAATAATAAGTGTCTTTCTCCATTTCCGTTATTGATAGCTTGGTTTGTTAACATTGAAAGACCCTTCTTGTATGCTCGGATATCATGTTTCAGCTTTTTTGTTGATTATTTTGTAATCTTTGGTTCCCTGTCTGTAGTGTGTAAGTATCATGAATTATATAATATATAATTAGATACATCATTTCAGTGATGAGTGAAATGGAGAGAAAATGGGGGGCATACTGAGGACATTATTATCTGATTTGGCTTCTGTTTATTTATTTTCTTAACTTTTCTCTAAGGGACTTATACTGGCATTGTTATCCTCAGGTCTAAAACTTGATGGATTTGTTTCCATTGTCAAAGAATTTGAACAGGGTTTTTTTTTTTTACTTTGTGTGGTGATGGTCATGGGAGTAAAGTTTGAGTTTCCTTTTTGTTATATTATTTTGGCCTCGGTAAGGGTTGCTATTGAAAAATTAGTGAAATTTTGGGTATCTTCTAGATGGGCGGTAAGGCTGTATGCATATTTCCTAGTCATGCAATGAAGTAGTGAGAACTTAGAAGCTTTCGGAAATATTTTGTTTTAGCATCTAAGTTATTCAATCCAGAATCAGGGATTCAGTGGGTACACAGTATAGTGAAGCAAAGCTATATGGTGAGATATTCTGAATCTTCATCCTTAGTCATCCATCCCCCCACGGCCCCAGCCTATATTTAAGTCATATGTGAGTGGATATATAAGAGTGTTGTAAGCAATCATTCTTTTGCCTTGGATAACTTGGTAGTGAATGTACCTATTGTTTGACATGTTAAGCTTTGAATGTTTCCATTATGTGAAATTTGTGGTTTGCCTATACTGGTTTAAGAGGCTTTACCCGATCCTTTTCAAAACTACACAATGGGCCGTTTTCAGGTTTGTTTGGTAAGTTGAATTTTGTACCTTCATGGCCCCCCGCTACTCTTCTGAATATTAGTTGTAGATTTCTCCTTTCCTTTCCGACATAGTTAGGCTAATGCAGTCATTTACGTGAAGTTATAGTATCTCAGGTGCACATGCCTTGTTTTTCCATTATTTCTCCAACTAAGAAAGACACAGCTTATAGGAGCATCTCCTTAACTGCTTACGGAAGTATCTCTTGGTTATTATTAGGATGATCATGAAATTATTGATTGTGCTGGCAACACAGAAGAATCAAGCTTTGTAGGTTACATGGCATTGATGTTAAATTGTTAGTATTATTAGGATAAGAAAGGTGTTGGCATTTTATTAGGCATAATATAACACAATTTTACTCCTGCTTCTTTGGCTTGGGGTTTTGCCTCTCTTATTTTTATGCTTATACTTTGTCTTCCTGGATCTTCATTTCATATTTATGTTGAAAACAAAGAGAGACATGGGCAAATTGAAAGCCACGCATTTCAATTCAATCTCCATTAATGCAGGGATGAACATTAATGGATCAAGTTATAACTCTTTTCATAAATATTTTTCAAAAATTAAAAAGTATTATTAATTAAATGAAAAAAGATAAATTCGATTTACTTCAAATAATCGGTTTTTAAATTTCTGAATCATAAATTCTCCGAATAATACAATTTGAAACAAATTTTCGGGTTCAAGGGAGAAAACGGGGGAGCCTACCCAGAGATAGAATTCCCAGGTGCCCGCAATTATGGGCAACAATAAAGCTGTTTCAGCGTTCTCAGAAAAAACTGAAAATTCAATTAGATTTGATTGACAAATAAAATTAATATATTAATCATTATCATATATAGATTGAACTAATTTATTGATAGTGTAAATCATACTTTATAAATAGGGAGTGCATAATATTGACTCGATATACTAATGTATTATATGGTTTAATGTAAGATTGCAGAACTATTATACTTCTTTCAACATATTTCTTTAGTCATATTAAACATTTATAAATAAATAAATCTAAACATTAAATACATAAAAAAATTATGAAACAAACATACACTTAAAATTTGGATAAAAAAAACATACACTTAAAATTGCAAGATATAACATAAGATTAAAAAAACACAAAATTCACAATACTTACACCAGCAATAACAATTTTTAAAAAATGTTAAATTTTCTATTAATATTAAAAATATCATTCATTTGTATACAATCTCTAACAATTATAACCTAGAAAAGATGTTATAGACAAAATCAATATTCAAAAATCAATTAAAAATTAATCTTGTATAATAATTACTTTTAGAATTATTTTTCTTTTTAAACATAAATTCATTCCTTTGCAGAAATTATTTATTTAACTTTTTTTTAAAAATTATATAAAGTAATTTTTTTTGGTCAGCTGACCCACGCTCTCGAAGGTGGCTCTACCCCTACCCGTAACTTACCTCTTTGTTTACTGTTTTTATAGGGATGAGATCTGGTTATATAGTATAAAGTTTTTAAGTTTAACGTATTTTTTAGATCGTTGGATGGGTAAAACGAATAAATGAAATTAACAATAAAATATATAAAGATTATCGCTTGAAAAAAATAAAGAATTAATCTCAACCCTAAATTCTTGACCATTTCTTTTGTTTATTCTGAGAGCTAGCTATCCATGTATTCTCCGGTTTACCAATATTTGTTGTCGGCCGCCGTCCGGAAAGGAAGGCAACTTCTTATATATGGGATCTTAGCCTTAGCCTTTGGAAATGGAAAGTCTGGCAATCGTATGTTGTTCCATTATTATATACTCCGCTTCTTCCTTTTATTCCCTTGTTTTTGTTTTCTTTGAGTGAGTTTCACGTAAATGCATATGTGCTAAATGTATATTCAAAATATTTTTACCAACGGGTTTGGTCCAAGTAATAAGCAGTTTAGCATCGCTTAAATAAGTTTTGAGTTAAAAAAAATATAACTTAGAAACTCACCCACTAAAATCATGTATACGATGAAGGGCAAAAAAAAAATAATTATCTTCATATTGCATTTCTTTTTGACAAAACTACTTGGTTTTCCAGGCAATGAAAAGCTACAAATAGAATTACGGTTGTTGCTTTAACTTCTTTTAAATAATTTTCTAGTTTAATGGTAACTTTAATTCTGTGCAAGTCAAATTAAATGTAATATATATATATATATATATATATATATATATATATCAAACTTAGAAAAATACCATTTTCCATCTTAAGTCATCTTTCAATTCAATGGGAAACAAATCACATGCATATATAAGTTTTTTAGGCAATTGCAAAGCAAAATATGAAAAGGATTTGCAATAACAGCTCTCACTCTTTCCTTGTTTGGATGGAAGGAAAAGAAAATGCACTTTTACTCTCAACATTTATCGCAAATACTACTATATTTATATATATCTACCAGAGGAGGAGTAAGAAAAAGGTATTTTTCATAGGGTTGTTTCGTAATTATAACCTTTTATAGGTTGTGACTTGTGTGATGTATGTGTATAAATATACATGTTCAAATAGAAAGAAACCAGGAATTGCATTTATAACTACTTTCTAGGTTTTTAGAAATCGAATAGTTTTTGAGTTTTTTTTGTTGTTGTCCTCCCGACTCTCCAAGATTTTATTCTGACTAATTTAAACTGACATGCATCGCACACCTGATTTTGGCAGATGAGTCTCTCAAAAAAGATTTTCTGCATATATAAGTCCTCGAACTCGAGACATGCTTAAGAGATACCAAGTTGCTTACGCAGGCGGGCGAGTTTAAATATTTAAACCAATTCTCGTTGGTTTTCTAAGTTTTTTAACCTATAATTTTGGTATAATATATAAGGATTATTATCTCATACTCAGGCGGTAAATTTTTTTTTTGTTTTCACAAGCGTCTTATTTTTGAGATTAGGGTTTAGAGGTTTTAGTGTAGTGGTTTAGAATTTAGCATTCATGGTTAAAATTTAGGGATTATGGTTAGAATTTAGGGGTTAAGGTTAGGTTTTAGGTTTAGGGTATTATGGTTCGGGATTTAGGTTTTAACATATAGACCTTAAACTCTAAATTTTATCAACAACCCTTAAATTCAAAACTGCTATACTTAAACCTCAACTCCTAAACTCTAAATAAAATCTCAAAACTCTAAAAGACTTTATATAAATAAAATTTTCACAGGCGCTTGTGCATGAAATAATTACCCTATAAAAATTATTACCCCATATCTCTTTATATCCATAAATAGTAGGATATTCATGTTCAATTTCGCCTTTTTCTAATGTGTTGCATGAACGACAAGACCAAATTCAATCGGCGAGTTAAAAAAAAAACATGAAACTTTGTTTTATATCCATATATTTAATAGATTTGTAATGATATTAACAAAAGTTAACATCAGGGTTTCAATATTTACATATTAATGAATATATTGTTATAACATATTGGCTAAAACTTAATTAAGAATGTCCTTTTCATTAGCAGAATACTATAACTTTTTGTGCATTTCCCTTTGATTTCTTTTTTTAATGAAAGAAAACAGCAGCGTGCATTTCACTTAAAACTGGCTTTGAGTAACTATAACCTATAGAAACCGCCATGAACACGCTTTTCTATATATGTTTAAGTCGGAGAATGGAAGGATCGAACTTGAAATCTTATTTTCTATAGATTTTCATCGCAATTTTTTTTTAAAAAAAAGAAGACGACCAAGTAAACTGTTATGAATTAGGTTATAGATTCGGATTTATGACATGCTTTCTATGTGCATATAATGAAATCAAACTATGTCAACCATCAAAGTTTATCATATTTTAGAAGAGTTAATGACTTAATACTCGTTTGGGGAGAAGCTGGAAATTTCAATTTTTTTTAAAACGTTTAGCGCAAAAACGCCTGTTTGAAGTGTTATTCGTGATTGTTCGGTATTACTTCTCTATTCGACAAACAAACGCTTGTTAGAAAAACTGTGCCGAATGGAACCTTAATAACATTGATATAATCTGTATATATATGCAATGTTACTTGTATATGTTACACACAATTGCACTCTTTTTTTAAGAATTTATAAACTTTATATTCTTGTTATATTATGTTTATTTTCCTTGTGAACTACAGTACTAAACCATAGAAACTGCATTGTTCCGTTTTATTTATAAAACCTTTTCTAATATATAAGGATTTTTTTCTAAGCTTTCATTTCAATTTTTATTTTCATAAGAAAATATGTTAGTTTATGTGAGTATACATTATTTCCATTAAAGTCTTTGAAAATAATATTATTTATTACATAATACATTTAATAATTAAATTATTAATAACCTTAAATAAAATATATGCATATATATACATACACTAAAAGAAGTAATATATAAAATCTTTCATCTTTTGTCGATTGAGTTTAACTCGATTGACATTGTCATTAGTATAATACACAGGAAGACATGAAGTCGAGCAGTGCCGTCCATGGGCATGGGCAGGAGGGGCGCCCGCCCAGGGCCTCATTTCTTTAATAATATTTGATATTAAGATTTTATTTTTTAATATTTATTATTAGGGGTGTATTCTTAAAATTTATTTCTTTAACACTTATAATTAAGACTCAATTTTTTTTCAACATTTGTTATTAGGGGTCTACTCTTAAAATTTAAGGGCCTACTTTTCCCAATATTTATTATTAGTGACACACTCTTAATTTTTTCAATACTTGTTATTAGACCCGTTTTTTTCTAATACTTATAATTAAGGGCCCAATTCTCCCATATTTGTCATTGGGGACATTCTCTTAAATTTTAATTTTTTAATATTTGTTATTAGGGGTCCAATATGGACATGATTTTTTTCCAATATTTGTTACAGGAACATACTCTTAAAATTTATTTTTTTTTCTAATATTTGTTATTAGAAACCTAATTTTTCTCTAATACTTATTATTAGGGGCCTACTTTTTACCAATATTTGTTATTATGAACATACTCTTAAAATTTAATTTTTTCTTCTTCTAATATTCGTTATTAGAAATCTAATTTTTTTTTCTAATACTTGTTATTAGGGGTTTACTTTTAAATTTTATTTTTAATATTTATTATTAGGGGCCTAATTTTTTTTTCTAATACTTGTTATTGAGGGCCTAGTTTTAAAATTTATTTTTTAATTTTTATTATCAGGGGCCTAATTTTTTGGTTCACCATTGAGCCACTAAAATTTCAGAAACGGCTCTGAGGTCGAGCATGCTTAAGTGTTTAATATCTTTCGATTTATGAGACAAGAAAGATCTGGATAGTATAAATATTGTATCAAAATATATATTAAAAAAACAAATCTTTCATTTTTTGTGTAGAAGATTTTTCTTTCTCTTTTTTAGTTGACATAAAAAAAATTCACAAAGGGACGCAAATCTAAGAATGGCAAAGAGCATGTGATGTGAGAAGATAAAGGCATGATTCCATTTAAAAATAAATAAATAAATAAGTATATAGTTAAAAATCTGTTTTGAAATTAAGTTAAATCAAAACTAAAATCTAGACAATGAAATTAAGAAGAGATTGTACAAGTGAATTAAAATGTTTTGAAACGAAGTTCAAATCAAAACTAAAATCTAGACAGCACAAAGAGGTAAAAAGTGCAGAGATGAGTAACATATGAAGGAATGGTTTCATATAAAGACTTTTTAAGCAAATTGGAAGACAACACCCTAAAATTATTTAAAAAAATATAACCCGGAACATATAAGGGGTCTTGTTTTTCATGAAACCCATAATAATAATAATAATAATAATAATAATAATAATAATAATAATAATAATAATAATAATAATAATAAATAGATAGATAAATAAATAAATAAAAGATCATAATAATGGATTACTCTGACCCATATTCCTTGAGTTTAATTTAATTTTGTTTTCAGGTTTTAAATTTGTTGTTAATTTTTGTGGTATAATTAATTAATTAATTAAATTACATTTGTCTCACCTTAATTCTATAGCTATCTTGGTGTACACTCCTGCCAATCTAAGATATCAAAGTTTCAAAGACAGAAAGGAAAAAGGTTAAAAAATCATAATTCATGAACCAAAACATTAGAAACCCAGAAACAAGAAAACCAAATAGTAGGATCAAATCTCTGTATCATATAAACATATTATAAAACCAGAGATTATGCAAGTTCCTCTGGTTAAAAACTATGGCTTATCTCTACAGACAGTAAAATACTTACCATCTCTGTATATGAATCGTTTTCCCTTTCCACAATATGTGTATAGTTATTTATTCTATACGTATATATATATAATTACTCAAGAGAGTAGAGATTGGCGATTGTTCTCATCACCTGTACCTGGGTGGTGAGGCACTTTATGTAATGCGCAGTTTCGTCCAACAAGTTGCATAAATCCATGGATTCACCGCCCGGAACAAGCTCTCTTAGCTCTTCCGCTTCAACACCCACCCCACCACCATCATCTTCCTTATTTTCTTTTTCGACGACGACGGCGGCTAGATGAGATGCCGCGGTAGTGGTACGGGTCTTGACCGACGATCTTCGGCCGGAAGAGGCTAAACGACGACGGCGTGATCGGGTTCGGAGCCTCCAAAGGGTTGCCCTACTCCAAGTTCTCCTCGACCTGACCGAGTACGCCATGGACATGTCGGCTGCAACCTTGATCCTTCGGTAACGTTGGAAGATCTCTCCGGGAGAAGAAGATGATGAGATGGGTTTCCGGGCATTGATTTTATTCAGAGCACGAAGGAACCTTGTGGCGAACCTGGATTTAAGAGAATTAGGGTTCGAGTTCTGCAAATCCATGGCGGGTAGGGTTTGTTTTGATGGATAAGGAGATAAATTAACCAAGTATGGTTTTTTTTTTCCTTTTTTGGATGGATCAGAAAGAATTGAAGGGGAAATTGTGATCTTCTGACACAAAGGGGGCCAGTGCCAGTTGCTCAGAGGGACAAAATCTCAAACTTTTTTTTCTGACACAGTATCTATAAAGACCAACCGGACACCAAGAAAGACAGAGATGTTTGTTTGGGGAGGAGAAAAACACAACAAAGTGAGAGGCGAGAGGAGATTGGGTGTGAAGAGGAAGGAGGAATCAGCCCATCATTATGGGTTTTAATTAATTAAGCCGTATATGTGATTTTGTAATTGAATTACACGTTTTAGCTTTCGTTTTCAGTTCGGGGTTTCGGAGATGGAGAGGAAAAGTGAGCATTGTGGGGCTCAAATACCCAACCACCATATGACCGCACATGCTTCCATTCTCCCACTTCAATTGTGGGGCCTTCTGTTTTTTCATTCTCCCTTCTATTTCTCTCTCATTTTTGTTTTTTCTCCCAATACAATTTTTTAACTGTTTTTTAGTTTTTTTGGGGTTCGTGAATGTTCATTCAATAATATTGTTTTGTTTGGATTGTTGAATGTTATTCCAATAATATCGTTTTTAGGTTTAAAATTAAATTCTCTCATTGAAAATAGATTTATGCCGATACTTATTGATATGTTGTTATTTATATTTATTTGTCACATGATAATTTTCTCAATATTCAATTTATTAATTGATTGATCTAAATTAAATAATATTGTGTAGGGCTATAATAGTGTTATCCATTCTGACTCAACTCAACTTACTACTCCATTTAAACTTTTTTTTTTATAATATTTGGTGTGATACAAATGTAGCATCTGTTCAACTTTTTTAGTTTTTTCAAAAACGGCACACACATCATGCATTACTGGTGCTCGAACTCGAGTCCCAAGAGATGATGAACATCTACCTTTGCCACAAAGATACAAGGAGATGAGCTACTCCATTTAAACTTTGAACGTTGTTTAAATTATTTATCACATCGTTTCGTTAGACCAACGAATAATCGGTTAATTTTCTCTTTTTTTTTTGTTACTGATCTATGGGTAATTATTTTATCAACTACAAGTGAAATAGAAAATTTCACAATAAAATAAATAAAAATTATCGCATGGAGACATTCTAAACTCTGCTAGTGATTTTTTTTATAAATTTCATTAACGGTATATAGGATAGTTATCCTGATATTAAAATGCATGTTCTCATTTTAATTTCTACCACCTTAGCTAAAGTTGTTGAATGTTGCTAAACTTTTTGGTTGTATGTGTGGACGGGTATTAATGTTGGTGTTATGATCATTAATTCCACCCTAAACTTCCTCCCATTTGTTGGCCATTTCGGACAAATGCCATTGATGGGTGGTGAATACGGTGGCAAGAGCATATTGTCATGGGCCATTATTCTTTCTTAAAAACGATGTTTGATAAGATTGACAACGTCATTTTATTTATATTGTATTTTTTTTGACGCGGGATTAACGTTTCTGCCTCGTCATAGGTGTGACAATATACATACATATTATTACGTCTGGAAGGAGAAAAATATTAATCTCACGTCGAAAAAAAATATAAAATATAAAAATGTTGCTGCACATTACGTGAAAAATGGAATGATGTGGTGAGAAGTTAAGGTTGGGGATGTCGGCATTCGGCCCAAATCACATAGAATGTACGGAAGGGGATTATTCATATGGTCGTCTGTTTCTTCACTTACTCTGTCCATTAATCGGTCCTATGAAAACTCTCCATTTTTGTCCCCATCCAACCCTCTAAAATATTTTTATTTATTTATTTTTCATTACAAAGATGAAAGATGTTTGACCTTTCATAAACAGTGTTCTACTGTGTTGCTTGTTAGAAAAACAATGCCAAGTTATTATTATTTTTCTCAAGAGAAGAATCAATGGTCATCTTGAACACTGATCAAATATGTTCCACATTTTCTTTGAAAATAAAATATGTTTTACATTGTAGTCAACATAAGCTAGTATTTGCATGCCCTGGGCCAACTTAATTTGTTGATGATAACTTTGAAGAATATTGTTGCAATATATGTGTGTTGAAATGTTGAAGTATATCATTAAATAAGAGAGAGGGTTGAGAAAATCAAGCATTAAGCGAAATGAGAATTCTCTCAATCTCATAAATAAATAGAATGATGGATGATATGGATAGAGGAACAAAAATCCTCTACTCTTTTCAGTGTCTCTTTATATGTCCCAACACTAAAATAAATAAATTTTAAATTATAACTCTGAACTCTAAAAATACACCTTACAACCAATATCATAAATCTTAATCATAAACTCTAACCCTAAATCTTAAATTTAATTTATATTGTTCGGGGCATAAAAGACAAAGGAGGGGGTGTGAGGAATGTGGAGCACAATCAAGTGGGCGCGTGCATGTGTGAGGAAAGTGACAAGTTCCAAGCAAAGCAAGGGAAAGGCTTGGTTTTGGTTCATTACAACTTGGAACTGATTATAACATCCATCTTTGTCTTTGAATCATTATTATCATCATTCATCACCATCTCCTTCTATATTAATTAATATGTATATCGTTAACCTTACTCAACAATATCTTATCTTTATACACGTCTGCGGCTGAGGGGTGGAGGAAGAAGAGGAAGTTTTGCAGCCCTGACGGTGGCGGACGGTTTTAGTTTTATAGAGTTTGGTGAGAGGAGTTGGTCTAAGTTTTAACTAATAAGTAGTTTGGATTATAAATTTAAAAACTCGAAAGCGGAAATATGAAGCAATTTACCCACTTAATTTGATTCCTTGCTTTTTTCCCCCATTTTTTAAATTTGAATCGACAAAGAATTTTTCAAATGGGGTGACAGAATCATTTGGTTTGCCACCATATTATTATATTATATTTGAATATAATAATAATAAATATCGATCAACTAGATATGTTATATCTATGTTTGCTTATCAACTATAAGCTAAACAACATTGATTGTATCGTTTGGATTGGTTTTATTTGATTTGTATATAGTATTAAATTGTGGTGTTCAGTTGCGGATGCTACGTAATACGTGACGACAATTATAAACGTTACAAAACACGTAACAGTTGTTGCGGTCGAGATTTGTTTATAAAAAATCACAACTATTCTAAAATGCTATATATATATATATATATTTCCAACCATATTTTAATGTTTTAATATTAATATATTATTTTATGTGTTTTATTTAATTTATAAAACTAAAATTTAAATTTATAGATTAAAACTTATTAAAAATATAGACTATACAAACATTATATAAAGGCTAAATAATGGATAATAACAACAATTCTAATGAATAATATATAAATCAAATATACCCAACTCTCCTAAACCTAAACCCTAACAAATTCAACCCCTCGTAGATTAGAAATCAGTTGGGTATATTTGATTCTAATCTATTAAAAAATTATAAACTGATTTCTATTTTTTAAGAGATTGATTTTGTTACGGTTTAGGAGAATTGTATATATTTGATTCTAACCTATTAAAAAAATATTATAAAGTAACTATTAAATTTGATTTTTATTTTTTAAGAGATAATTTTAATTATAATTTTAGTCCTTTAGATTTTATTTTTTTTAAATTAATGGTGTTCATCGGTGTTCATCATTAGTGATGTTCATCAATGTTTGTCGCACGTGGTAGACTCATCCTATATTTTAACATTAAAAAATTATTTTACATAACTTAAGAAACAAGTCAGTGCACAAAGCCATATCATTTTAGTTTACGATGTCAATTGATCAATCAATGTCACACCAGTATAGTTAATTGTTAAATTCAAAAACATTCAAATATTTTATTTGTGGAGTTTTAATTCTGAATAATTTGAAAAGTGTATTGAAGTGTTGCAGCGTTACGTAACAGTTTCAGATCATAAAAATTATGATGTTATTCCGTCATTCGAATGCGTTGATGTTGCACTGCGGTAACTTTCAAAAACGTTACGATGTGATCGTTATGTTATGTTGCGGCCGTAATTTAATAATATAGTTTATATCAATGAACATTTGTTTATATTAATACAAAATTATCAACTAAACTAACGCTATAATAACCAAGTTGTATGATATTTTAAAGTTTTAGTTTATATCATATTCTGATTTCGAGCTGAAAAACCTCTTTTCTCATCACAATAAAAAAACCAACTGGTAAAATATTTGATGTTTTGTTTTTTAAAACCAATCTCTAATTTTTTTTCTTCGTAAAATTTATAAATAAAATATAATTATTAAAGTAGGATACGAAACCTAATTAATTTTTTATATTTTATTTATTTATGCATTGCTTATGATAATTTTTCTATCAAATATTTATAATTTTTTTTAAATATGGATGAATCTGAAGCATGCTATATTGAAATGTATGGACAGAGCTTCTAACATAAAATATACTTGTGAACTTCCTCCGTTCCTTAATTGAATAAAACATAAATTCTTTATAAATACACTTGGCATTTATTTATTTTTTAACAATTGTATTTGTAATTTATTAAACATCATGAAAGATATTATAAATGCAATGTATCAGAAATAGAGAAAAAATAAAGAAAGAAAAGGACTAGTTCACTAAAAATCTCATACAAATGTGCAATAGAAAACATACACTCCCATGAAGATTAGTATACCATCAAAACCTCAAAACCCCAAAACCTTTATGGATCTTCTTGTCTCTAGCCAAACGAGACGCTTTACGGGATGAAAAAGGAGAGGTGAGCGAACCAAACTATCATGCAAATTGTTCCACTACAAAGTTCTAATTACATCAGCTAACAAACCATCAAACAAGGGGGATCAATCTTTTCTATGACCACCAACAAAATCAAATAAAAAAACTAGCACCATGAAGATTTCTATACGAGCACCAAACGAATGTTAAGTTCGGCTAAAATCGTGTCAAACGACAGATGAGATGAACCACAAAAACCAATGAAAAACGTGTCACAAATGCAGAGAAAACGCGTGCCACAAGAGTATAGATTCTTATTAAATTGAAAAAATAAAATATGAAAGAAATGAAAGAGTAAGAAAAATAATGAACACCGAAAGCCCACAACTAATACTAAAATCAGTTGTGGATAAATTAAAAGAAAAAAAAGTTACGGCACAATAATTTTTCAAGGAGAGAAAAACCAAGTTTAGATATTAAAATATCATTAATATTTGATTCATAGACCGTAAATAATTTTATACATTATTTCTGAGTTAGATATTAGCATATCATTGTAAAATCTTAAAATTAAACCTATCTAATTTCATTTTCTATGATGTGTCATTATCTTGTTCATTAACAATGTATAAATATTGCATCAAATATGCATTCATGTATAAATTAGAATTCCGTATTGTAAGCTTGTTTAGGGAATTGAATGTTAAAAATAAGACATTTTATAGTGCCATTGTTGTTAGGAGTGAGTGTTTGATCAAGTCAAGTTGAATAAAAAAATTCGAGTTGATGAGTTCTATTTTTTATTTAAATTTTATTTAAATTTTTTTAAGTTGAGTTTATAAAATTCAGTCAAGTTGAGTTGAGTTGTCAAGTTTCTCTTCAAAATTAATTTTTAATTATTTATAATGTTATTATACAAATTAGTTTTAATTTAAATAACTTTTTCTAATCATATAAGATATACATATACATTTTTCATATTTTTCTACGTGCGTTAGTTAATAAATCAAATATCATCTAAAATTATAAAATACATTTATAATGTTATTTTTTATGAAGAAAATTTTGAGGACAAAGTATTGATGAGAGTATAAAGGAGTCAAAGAATTGATGGAAAGAAAGAATCAAAAAAAAAAAGAATTGGAGGGTGGAATTGAATAAGATGCAAAGTTGAGAGACTAAATCACAAAAAGAATATATTTATTGTTAAAAATATGGATTGAATAAAGCATAAATTCTTTATAAATATACTTGGCATTTATTTATTTTTTAACAATTGTATTTGTATTTTATTAAACATCATGAAAGATATTATAAATGCAATGTATCAGAAATAGAGAAAAAGAGAGAGAGAGAAATGGACTAATTTACTAAAAATCTCATACAAATGTGCAATAGAAAACATACACTCCCATGAAGACTAGCATACTATCAAAACCCCAAAACCTTCATGAATCTTCTTGTCTCTAGCCAAACGAAACGCTTTACGGGATGAAAAATGAGCGGTGAGCGAACCAAACTATCATGCAAATTGCTCCACTACAAAGTTCTAATTACATCGGCTAACAAACCATCAAACAAGTGGGGATCAATCTTTTCTATGACCGCCAACAAAATCAAATCAAAAAACTAACACCATGAAGATTTCTATACGAACACCAAAAGTATGTTAAGTTATGCTAAAATCGTGTCAAACGACAGATGAGATGAACCACAAAAACCAATGAAAAGCGTGTCACAAATGCAGAGAAAACGTGTGCCACAAGAGTATATATTCTTATTAAATTAAAAAAACAAAATATGAAAAAAATGAAAGAGTAAGAAAAATAATGAACACCGACAGTCGACAACTAGTACTAAAATCAGTTGTCGATCATCGTTTAAGGAATCAAAAGAAAAAAAGTTACGGCACAATAATTTTTAAAGGAGAGAAAAACCAAGTTTAGATATTAAAATATCATTAATATTTGATTCATAGATCATAAATAATTTTATACATTATTTGTGAGTTAGATATTAACATATCATTACAAAATCTTAACAATAAACCTATCTAATTTCATTTTCTATGATGTGTCATTATCTTGTTCATTAACAATGTATAGATATTAGATAGTGCATCAAATATGCATCCATATATAAATTAGAATTCCGTATTGTAAGCTTGTTTAGGGAATTTAATGTTGAAAATAAGACATTTTATGGTGCCATTGTTGTTAGGAGTGAGTATTTGATCAAGTCAAGTTGAATAAAAAAAATTTGAGTTGATGAGTTTTATTTTTTTATTTAAACTTTATTTAAATTTTTTTAAGTTGAGTTTATGAAATTCAATCAAGTTGAGTTGAGTTGTCAAGTTTCTCTTCAAAATTAATTTTTAATTATTTATAATGTTATTATACAAATTAGTTCTAGTTTAAATAACTTTTTCTAATCATATAAGATATACATATACATTTTTCATATTTTTCTACGTGCGTTAGTTAATAATCAAATATCATCTAAAATTATAAAATATATTTATAATGTTATTTTTTATGAAAACAATTTTTAGGACAAAGTATTGATGAGAGTATAAAGGAGTCAAAGAATTGATGGAAAGAAAGAATTAAAAAAAAGAATTGGAGGGTGGAATTGAATAAAATGCAAAGTTGAGAGACTAAATCAAAAAAAGAATATATTTATTGTTAAAAATATGGATTGAAGTCACATAGATATTTAACCATGATAGTGGAGCATATGATTCAAATTTGGTCAAAATGGACTTAAAACAAATGAGGAATTTGTTTTTTAGAAAGAGGAATTGAAGCTACATAAATACCCTACAGTGATTTAGGAGTATGTAGTTCATTTTTGGTTAAAATTCTCACCCATTTTAACCCCTGGTGGGTCTGGCCGGATGACCGGTCCGAGTAGGCTACACGGGGAAAACCGAAGCGAAACCCGTTAAGGTTTTCCATCGGTTAGCAACCCTAGAAAATTTCTTATAATTTTAATCTTGTCTAAAGGCATGTTAATTCTTAAGTGATCACGTCAGCGAAAAACATCGATAAAGAAGCACATTCGAACCTCAATCCATACATTAAACTGTCCATTTTAAACTTACAGGGCAGACCGTATCAATACACCAATCAAGGGTATCGATACACCTTGACCATGTCAACCCAAACAGTCAACTCAAGGAAGACCGTATCGATACAGCCCTTGAGCGTATCGATACGCCCTTCTCGGTCAACATCTCGTGGTCAACAAGGTAGGACCGTACCGATACGCTTCAACCCCGTACCGATACGCCCTAAACTCACCAACTTCTCAGAATTCCAGAGAGTCAAAAGCGTATCGATACACCCTCATGTATCGGTACGCCCAGCCAAAACTGAATTCCAGTGAGCAAAGAGCGTATCGATACACCCCGTGTATCGGTACGCCCAGCCAAAACTGAATTCTGGTGAGCAAAGAGCGTATCGATACACCCCCGTGTATCGGTACGCCCAGCCAAAACTGTTTCCTGCAGGCAAGACCGTATCGATACGGCCCTTAGGCGTATCGATACGCCCTGCACTGCAAGTCTCCAAAAACCAGCAAAATCAAACAAGACTCAACTCTATATGCATTTTGGGACTTCCCTAAACTCATTCAAGCATACATACAATATTGCACAATCAGGATCTAGTATATGGGGCATTGAATCTAACAAGAGCCATAGGAATCAAAGGTTTCATGCAATTCCACAAAAAGGGCATACTTAGCAATCATAAGGCATCATACACAAGACAACCAAACATAGAGCATACATAGGTCAAGATCATACACTCTTAGGCACATACAATCAAGCAACAAGATAAGTATGATCCTCAATCCATGAAACAAAAGCATAACACATCCATAATTTAACATGCTCAAATAACACAAATCACCTAAGGAGTTTGACACCAACTCCTACAACTCTATACCCCATCGTATAGGCATTATTAAAAAACACAAATCATATGTGTGCTAGCCTGAGAACTCCAAAAGCTCCTCCCTTGCCCGCTTGCCGCCCGAACTCTAATGATCTGCATGTTGGAAACAAAAGAGAGCGTAAGCTAACTAGCTTAGTGAGAGAAGCTCTACAAATCCACAACATGCAGTTTTCAAAACACTTTTCATATGTAAGTAAAACAATGGATGTACGAATGACTATCTCAACAATAATACATGGTTTGCACAAGCACAACCAACATACACACACGGTGGGACTACACATCACCGTTTCGACTAGTAGATTTTCAGTGGGACTACACATCAAAGTACTTTCCTACTAGTCACTACCGGTGGGACTACACATCACCGTAGTTTAGACCACCATCACGTGAGGCACGACTTCAACTCGACTACACATTAACAACTGTATGAACAACTTAAGATGCACGTGATAATCACAACACATAATCATTCATCCATTCACAACAAACATAGGAGTAGAGAGGCTTACACTCGAGTTTAGGTGAACCCTCAAGGTCCCACCAAAACCCCAAAGGTTCCATATCGTGCACAATTCAAAGATTAACAATTCTACTCACCGTTGTTACCCAAGTGAAGACCGAAGACCAAGCTCAAGACTCCAAAACCTCCGGATTCGTCCCCGAAGCTTCTCCAATCAAATTTCTTGCCTCTAATCATTCCAACACAATCCAAACAACTTCAAATCAGCTCAAGCATCAAAGTAGTTAACCCATAATTCAATTCAAACATCAAACACAACATTTCAAGCCATGAACATCCCCAAAATTACCAAACTCGTGCAACCATTAAACCTAAATCAAAACTCATGTTTCCAACACTTTTAATACCCTCAAATGATTCCAAAACAATCCCCAACCATAGTACTAACCTCAGCCCACAATTTCCAACCCAAGACAACCCCTAAAACCACTCTAAAACCCTTCAAAAACCCCTTGGAAACCCAAATCCGGGAATGAGCTTAAAACCATGTAAAATTTATATATGTTGAACCATTTGACTCATAGACTTCATATCTAACAACATTAAATCGAAATTTTAAGTTAAACACCATAAAGCTACCATTTTTAATCAAATCCTCTAAAAACTCAAATTTCAAAACCTTGATGAAAATGAAAACTACTTGAACTTTTGAAGAGAGGAAGTTGAGGACAAGTCGAAAACGAAATTACCTTTCAAAACCGAGTTGAAATGAGGAATCAAATTGATGGAATAGTGGAAGGGGTTGAGAGCTTCACTATCCCGTTGGTTTAGTTTGGAGAAGAGAATGAATAGTGAAATTATTTTAGTAAAGGGGGATTCAAATTAAAAGTTGGGTTATTTACTAGATTGCCATTAATGAATGGCTATTTCTCTTTTTCTTTAAAATCCATCAACCTTGAATTTCACTTCAATTTAGTCCAACATAGAATGTTTGTTTTTTTGAAACCCGAGGCCCAAAAGATTATTTTAATTATAAAACCGAACCCGAAATAATATTAAAATATTATTTTCACCCGACCCCTAAACCCGGGTGTTACATTTCTCAAGGAATAGTCAACTCGAACGGGAATGAAGTGCGTGGATTTAGTCAACTGATCCACAATAACCCAAATAGAGTCTTCCTTTGACGGAGTCAAAGGAAGACCACTGACAAAATACATAGTCACGTGCTCCCATTTCCACTGAGGGATCTCAATATGTTGAAGTAACCCAGATGGATGCTGATGCTCTGTCTTGACCTTCTGACAGGTCAAACACTTAGACATAAACCCCACAACATCACGCTTTTGACCCTTCCACTAGTACCTCCCATGGAGATTCTTATACATCTTGTCTCTACCAGAATGCATAGAATAATGACTGTCATGGGCCTCACGAAGAATAACCTGCTTCAACCCAGATTTCCTCGGAATACAATACCGACCATAGAAACATAATACCCCATCTTGATCAATAGAGAAATCCTGAGATGTACCTTCCTGCAACTCTCTGATACGATGCATCAAAAATGGATCACTAGGCTGTCGAGCTCGAATATCAGAAATCAACGTAGGAATAACCCGAAGTTCTGCTAAAAGACTACCATCATCATACAAACTCATCTGAGCAAATATAGCTCTCAAATCTGAAATGGCGTTACGACTCAAGGTGTCGACAACAAAATTAGCTTTGCTTGGATGATACTTAATTTCGCAGTTATAATTCTTGAGAAGTTTTACCCAACGATGATGTCTAAGATTAATATCCTTCTAGTTGAGGATATATTTCAGACTCTTATGGTCTGTGTAGATATAACACTTCTCTCTGTAGAGATAGTGTCTCCAGATTTTAAGAGCAAAGATCATGGCATCAAGCTCAAGATCATAAGTAGGATAGTTACACTCATGCGGTATCAACTGTCGAGACGCATAAGCCACAACCTTTCCATCTTGAATCAGAACACATCCCAATCCAATGTGAGAAGCATCACTGTAAACGATGTAAGCATTACCAAGCTCAGAGTGGGTCAAAACCGGTACTTCAGTCAACACGGTCTTAAGCTTCTCAAAGCTAGACTGTTGGACCTCAACCCAAACAAAGGGAATACCCTTCAAGTTTAGTCAAAGGAGCCACAATGATAGAGAAACCCTCAACAAACCTCCGATAATAGCCGGCTAAACCCAAGAAATTTCAGACCCCAGAAACATTCTTGGGCTGCTTCCAGCTCATAATGGCTTCAATCTTCCTCGGATCAACCTGAATACCTGCAGCTGACACTACATGTCCCAGAAATACAACTACTGAAAGCCAAAACTCACATTTGCCGAACTTCGCATACAACTGTTTCTCCCGAAGAATCTGTAAAACAATCCGAAGATGCTTCTCATGTTCAGCCTTAGATTTGGAATAGACCAGAATATCATCTATAAAGACCACAACAAACTGGTTAAGATAGGTTGGAACACCCGATTCATCTAGTCTATAAACGCAGCAGGGGCGTTAGTCAATCTGAAAGGCATCACAAGGAACTCATAATGCCCGTAGTGTGTCTAGAAATATGTCTTGAACACATCAGAATCCTTAACCTTGAGTTGGTAAAAACTAGATCTCAAGTTCATCTTAGAAAACACCGTAGTTCCCCAGAATTGATCGAATAGGTCACCAATGCGAGGAAGAGGATACTTATTCTTGATCGTCAGCTTATTCAGCTTCCGATAGTCGATATAAAGCCGAAGTGTCCCATCCTTCTTATTCACAAACAAGACAAGAGCTCCCCATGGTGAAACACTAGGTCGAATGAACCCTCTGTCCAACAACTCTTGCAACTGCACCTTCAACTCTTTCAACTTCTTCGGTGCCATCTGGTAAGGAGCCATAGACACAGGAGCTGAACCCGGGTAAACCTTAATGCCAAACTCAATCTCATCACGCTTCGGCGGTACACCAGGTAAGTTTTCCGGGAATACATCTAGAAAGTCTCTCACAACCTGAATCTTATCCATCCCAGCATCAAACTACCTCGAATCAAGAATGTAAGCAAGATAAGCAATGGAACCCTTCTTGATCATCTTCTAGCCTCGAGAGCTGATACAACATTAGATAGAAAACCTCTACGCTCCCCAACAAGAACTACCTCGCTATCAGTAGAGGTCCTTAGAGTTGCTCCCTTCTTTTCACAATCTAAAGTGACTCGGTAAGAGGATAACTAATCCATATCGAGAATGAGATCAAACTCCCCAAATGGTAACTCTATCAAATCATCCAGAACGATCTCTTCTTGAAGCTCGAGAGAACAATTCTTGTACACTTTGGTAACTTCAATGGGATTACCCACCAGACTGTGTACGGTGGTAGCCTTACCGGTATTCTCAACAGGAATTTCAAGACCCCCAAATACCGAACTCGTAATATAGGAATGAGTCGAACCATTATCAAGTAGAACAAAATATAAAATAGAGTGGATAGAAAAAGTACCAATAATAACGTCTGGCTCATCACGATCCTCATGTCTCCTGGTAGAATAGACCAACCCTGGTTGTCTCTCCCCAGAACCAACCGATACTCTACTCTGAGCAGGTATACTCCTACCAGCGGTACCCGAAGCAGCAAGTCTACCATGTCCCCTTCCTCTGGCAGGAGTCTGTACAGATGCCTGAGACTGACTCAGAGTATAAGATGCTGGAGGCGAAATCAGACAATCCCTAAAAAGATGCTCAAAAGATCCACATCGGAAACAAGCCTCAGACTGTCTCCTACACTTACTCGGATGCCACTTTGTGCAGAAGGAACACTGTGGCACCCCACGGGTACTAGTCGAACCTCCGACACTAACAGTCGGAACAGTGGAAGTCATTGGTCTAGTTCGAGAATAACCCTAATGAGCAGACTCGACACTGGCTCTCTTCCTAGACTGATTACCCTGATTGTGCTGAACTGTTGCAGTCGACTGCCTCCCACCTCTATCAATACCATACGACTCAATTAGCTTTAACTCTGCCTCATTCTGCTCAGATGTCCTAGCTCACTTGGTGATCTTTTTATACTTATTGTTTATATGTAGAGCCACACCCGCCTTAATCAAAGGATGTAACCCTTTCAGAAACCAATCACAGACATGTCGTTCTGCTTTAGATTCATGAAATCATCTCGGCACTTGGCTAGATACTCAACACCAACATATCGGTCACGGAAAGCCTGTCGGAAATAGTCCTGAGAAATCTGACCAGCTGGAATAACATGCTCATCAGCCTCCCACCAACTCTAAGCCTCGTCCTGCAATAGAGATACAACAGGCCTAAACTTCTGGTCGGTAGGATAGTCCATCTCAACAAACAACCTCTGAAGCTTCTTCAACTAGGACTCAGCATCAGTTAGATCTGTACTCGTCTTCCCATCGAACATAGTCATCCTAACAGCCAGAAACTCGGTAGATATGGGTTTCCTATCACCCTCAGACTGGCGAAGGCAACAAAGTAACTCCCTATGCATTGTAGCACTACCCAAGCTCGTAGTCTCACTGTCCCCAGAACCACGTGGTCCATCACCCTGAGCTCGCTGAGTTGGTTGATCCTCACCACCAGCACGTTGAGCCCCAATCTGTTGGGCTCTAGTCTACTAATCCACGACCTGCTCTTCCCCATTAACATCATGAATATTATCCTGATTCGGCGGCGCTCCCACAAACAGTGAAGCACTTCTCCCAGCTGCTACGGTACGACCTCGACCACGCACTCCACCGCGACTAGATGCTAATCTAGAGCTCTTACAAGATGGCATATTAATCTATCTACAAAAGTTTAAGAGTCCTAAGATCAGCTTCGGTACTTGGAGTTCTATTCAAAATTCTAAAAATATTTACTTTCCCAAAAATACTCATTTCCTGAAAACATTAGTATGCATGCAAAAGTTCAAATTTAGTTTAAAACATGTTTGAGCCTCACAGTCCAAAGGTTGAACTTAGGCTCTGATACCACTAAATGTAAAACCCTAAACCCGACCCAAGGATTATGGGTCGAATCTAGGAAGTCGGGTTGAAAACGTGTCCCTCAAGTAAGATGATTATTAGGTTTCGAAAATTCAATAATTATATTACTTATTAAAACGATGTCGTTTCGCACTAAATCCAATTTTTCAAAAATGTGGTCGTATAATAAAAACAACACAAAATAAATTATTAAGAAAATCCAAATAAAATTATCATGCATGCTAAAACGGTTAAAAATCCCAAATAAAAGTATAAATAACCAAAATTACATAAATCTCGAAATAATAAATTTAAATAAAATAATTCTGTAAATTCAAAACATCCATACTGAAAACTGAAATAAATCTGCTAAATTGTGGTCCTCCAAGTACCGAACTCCTATGTCTGAGAATCTGAAATAGAAGCTAAGAGAGAGTCAGCTATTAAGCTCAATGTGTCTCTAAAGTGCATCAGACAGAAAATCACAAGAATCATATAGTCAACATAGTCATTTCAACAGTCATTCGAATACGCAGATATGCAAAGCATGATGCACCTAATTCTATGTCATGTACCCATCTACATCATCGTCCGAAGAGTAAGGTTCCCCTGAACTACTCTCTACATCGTCACCAAGTCCGAAGTGGAAATCAGCCTAAAGGGTGAAACCACTGATCTTCCCCATACATTTTCCCTACCCGAATGATATGGCATGAAAATCCGATACTAATTTGAATGCAATCATAATTAATCTGAAAATGTATGAGCATTTAGTCTGACATATATTATTCAAATTTTGATGTATGAAGCAAGGCAAGTCAAACACAAAGCATATCAAGCACAGATCAGATATCACGCAACATTCAACAAATAATGTAGCACAGATAGAGAACACACCTCAGACGGCTAACAGCTCAACATCAGGAGTGACGTCTCTCACGCTCAGATCTAATAACAGGTTGAACAGGATCGACACCTGCAAGGTAACACTATGTAAGATTTCACTATTACTATGCCACAAGCTACTCTATAAAAATTGATTAATTCATATACGCGTGGAACTCGAAGGCTAAGATGGAAGAGGTCGTCCAAGCGGAGGAGGAAGAATTTTAGTGTCCGAATCTATGTCACCTGAACGCAAACGTAATTTGATTCAGAAACCAATTTTCCACAATTTCTCAACTAAACATAAATTAATTAAAAAGACCAATAACGATCGTTCGGGTTCGAATTTGGAAAAACGAGCTGCGAATCTGGAACCAGGACGTCGAAAATGTAAAGTTGACTTTGACGGAAAAAAAGTCAACAGTCAAAGTCAGTGGTCAACTACTGACGTCATCCTGGCCAAGTCAACGCTGACGTCAATGATTGGTTCGGTCTGGCCGGTTCACTAGTTCGGTTCTCTAGACCAGTTCAGTTCAACTTAGCACACCAAACATGGTAACCCATCACCGATTTGGGCCTCTCTCATTTGGGCTCTAAAACATTTGGGTCAAACCCAAATGTTCACATAACACACACAACCAGACCCAAGCCCTTCTCCCTTGCTAATTGAAAACTAGGGTTTACCCCCTGGACAGCGCGGCTCGCCGGCAACACTTTCCGGTGACCCTAATGATCAAGATCTGACCATCACAACATGCACAAGAGAATTTTCGAGTGTTTCCATACACGACACAACAACAAGAACACAAGAGGCTTACCCAAACGGTTTCGAACAAGGGACACGACGGAGAGGAGGAGGAGCAAAGTTTTCCTGAACAATTTTGTATCATTTCCGAGAAAATAGACGGTCGGTGAGGGAGATTGTAGGACGAATTTTGTTCAGAACAATGAGGGGAGTTTAATGGTGGGACCGGATTACTAAACGGTCTTCGATCGGAGGGTGAACGGAAAACGAAGGGTGAGGGCTTGTGTTTTGAAAAGAAAAGAAAGAGGGAGAGGGAGATGGTGCGACTGACTTGAAAATATGGCAGATGAAAGGCCATACAAGGCATTTTACCCTAACTTTTGGGTAAATTACCACATGAAGGTCCAAGGTTCTACCCGACTTCCAAAAAGGTCACCGAAAACTCAAAATTTCCAATTAGGTCACTTATTTTTCGATTTTCTTCAATTTAATCCTTAAATCAAATTAGGTTTCAAAATAAAAATCCCCAAATTAATAGGGTTTCAATCTAGGGATTTAACAAATTAGGGTTTTTTTATTTTATGGGAAATTTGGGGTGTTACACCCGAGTACTGTTCGTGATTTCTTTAGTAGTGCTTCTGTCGAAAATCATTCGTTGTTGTATCCTGGGAGACTGATGACTAGAGAACTCAAGCACGAAGGAGTGGTCGAATCTGTCTTAAGGAAACTGTGTTCGTGCAGGCCTCAACAATTATTTTTGGTTATTCTAGATTTGTTAATTTCGGTATTTCATTTATTTTAAATTATTTTATTTTATTTATTTCAAATTTAACCCTATTTTCCCAACAATCTTAAAGACAAAATATATCGAAGGCGATTCAAAACAAATACAGTTGTGAGAAAGCAAACAAATTTGTTTCAAGATTTATCCTGCCGTTTTAACGGGTTTGCTTAGATCTCAAAAATAAACATGACAAATCTGAGGTACAAAAATTGTCGCTAAGAGTAATTGAGGTTACATATTTTGTGAAAAACCAAAAATAAGAAATAAACAAAATTGAATTTCGATTTATTGAAACTATAACTGATTTCGGGTTTTGGTTTCCTTATAAACAGGAACAATGACTACTGGAAAATTTGTTGATTCATCGAATACTAGGCCAAAGATGGGCCTAATGGTGGAATCTCCAAGGAAAATCCAAAAAAAGCTAGAGTAAATGAGGCGAATGCTATGGATAATGAAGATAAAGTTGGCATGATCTCTGAATTCAATATGGTTGACTCAAACCCAAGAGAATGGTGGCTAGATATTGGAGCCACACGTCATATATGTTGTGACGAGAATTTTTTTCCAAGCTAATACCTAGCGACAATGGGGAAAAGCTAACATGGGAAATGCTGCAACTTCCATGATTAAAGGGAAGGGAATTGTAGTCATGAAGATTACCTCCGACAAGGAAATCAAGGTACAAAATGTGTTGTATGTACCTGATATACGAAAAAACCTTGTATCTAGAACACTCTTAAGTGTCCATGGGTTTATAATGGTTTTTGTAAAACTAATGTTTTGTTATAATAATTGAAAAATGTTTTGGACTGATTTAAAAAGTATTTAAAACAATTTCTAAAGTCCAAATAACTTGAAATTGTGTTTAGGGATGTTTTCAAAAGAGTTTTACATGTTCTCATAAGCCAAACTACACAAAACCGTCCAGGTGTTTCGAAACACCCTAAGGTGTTTCGATACGAGGGATTCTAGTAGCAAAAATGTTTCGATACAAGTATCGAAACGGGCTTTCCCTGGATGAGATTTTTGTCCAGCGTTTCGAAACGGGCTATGCCGTTTTGATACGCCTACGTGGCTTCGACCACAACGGTCATAAACCCCAACGGCTATTTCCCAACTAACATTTAAATGCAGGGCGTTTCGATACGGGTCTAGGGTGTTTCGATACGAGTTCTGAAACGGCCATGAGCGTTCTGAAACGGGTGCCTTGTCAGACTGAAACGACTCTTTCTACTTAAAGGGTGTTTCGAAACGGGTTTGAGCGTTTTAAAACGGTGAGCTGTAGAACTGCATTTATGGTGGGAATTAAAGTCCTCAACGGCTCCAATTTAATTCCAACGGCTAGCAACAGTTATAAACTCATCAAGGAGTATAAAAGGGACCTCCAAGCATCAAGAATAGGTTAATGCTCATATTGTAAATCAACAAATGATCAAGAATTGTCTTAGAACTTAAATTGTCATTTATTGTATAGACAAACACTAGTGAGCCAAAATTGTCAAATTTGCTCAAGTGTTTTAGGTTTTGGGTGAGTGCTAAATTGTGCAAACAACTACCTATTAGAGGGATATAAGTTTGCTTATTGTGTCTCTTTGTAAAGAGGGTTTCGATCAAGGCTTTGGGTAGAAAGCTTGATCGGTGTATAAGGGTTTCCTCCTAAGCCTAGAAAAGGGGAAGAGCAATTAGTGGAATTGTTTGGAAATCCTTAGTGGGGAGCTAAGGTAGTGGATGTAGACCTTGGTTAGAAGGTTGAACAACTCTAAAATCATTGTGTCATTTTCATTTTAGCTTCCACAACCCTTCCACCCAAAAATCCACCTCTCCACCACTTGGTGAGCCACATTGGTTGAATGAATCGAGCCCCTAAAAACTCAATAATTGGTATCAGATCTTGGCTCAATTGAGGAGGATTCACATCCTATTGAGAAGATCCGGCAAGCTCGATCACTATTTCATCAACCGGCTCAAATGGCACAATCAATCGACAAACCGCCTTTCTTTGATGGAACCCATTATGCCCATTGGAAGACAAAGATGAAGTTCTTCATCAAATCAAGAGATTACAAGCTATGAGACATAGTTGAAGATGGTCCGTTCGTGCCTCAACGAAGCAAAGCGGAGTGGAGTGCCGACGATCGCAAGAAGATGGAGCTTAATTGCAAAGCCTTGCACATCTTGTTTTGTGCTTTTGGCCCAACCATCTATGAGAAGATGTCTTCTTGTGAGAGTGCCAAGGAGGTATGGGAAAAGCTTGAAGTCACATACGAGGGGACCGATGAAGTCAAGGAGACCAAGATTGGGCTTCTAACCTTAGAGTATGAGAACCTCAAAATGGATCTAGAAGAGAACATCGAGAAGATGTTTGATAGGTTCTCCACCATCACCAATGGTCTCAAAGGCTATGGAGAAGTAATCCCAGAGGAAAAGCTTGTTCAAAAGCTCATCTACTCACTTCCCGAGTCTTTGGACTCAAAGAAGACCGCCATCATCGAAGTAAAGAATTTGAAGACTTTGAAGCTTGATGAACTCATGAGGTCACTCTTTACTCATCAAATCATGAAGAAGAACAAAGAAGATGAGAAGAAGAGGAAAGAAATTAGAGCTATGAGAGAGAAGAAAATCAAAGAGCTAGGCATCAACGCAAGTGCCATGGCTCTCAAATCCTCCACTTGTCATCATGTCTACTCAAGTGAAGAGGAGGATGAAGAAGAAGAGATAGTTCATCTCTTCAAGAAGTGTGCCCAGTTCATGAAGAAATCTTTGAGAGAGCTTGAACGAGAATCCAAGAAAAAGGAGAGGGCAAGCACTTCAAGCCATAAGAAGAAGGCACATGTGGCTACTTGGAGTGATGAGGACTCCACCGACGATGAACAAGCCAACCTTTGCCTTATGGCCATCGAAAAAGATTCAAGGGTAACTTCTAATTCATCTACTTCATGTTCTTACTCTTTTGATGAATTACAAGATGCCTACGATGATTTGGTTTTAGATTTTAAAAATCACATTTTGAAAAACAACAAATTGATTTCAAAGTTAAAAATTCAAAATGATTTGCTTTCTAAACCCAAACTTGAAGCAAAACTCGAAGAGTTTGAATTAAAATGTTTTGATTTACAAAATTTGCTTCAAAATGTTTAAGAAGAAAAAAATTTGATTTCCAAAGAGCTTGAAAAGAAAAACAATTTTAGAAAATCAAATTTTTATGTAAGACAATCTAGTGCACCTAGATTTGTAAAAGGAAAATGTTTTAGAGGTGTTTGGGTCCCAAAAGGACTAACCACTTCAATTAAAAAGGATGACATTGAAAAATGGATTCCTAGGGGACCAAAATTTGTGCTACTAATGTTCATGGATCCAAAGCAATTTGGATACCAAAAATTACTTGATTGTCTTTTGCTAGGTGTGATGGAGATGTTCAACAAGTCAAACAATGAGGGGGAGCTCCATGCACACTAAGGAAGAACACTTGAAGAAGGAAGGCTTCACATCCTACCTTGAGTTCAAGTGTGGTAAAATCTAGTTGCTTTTGATTTTATTTGATTTATTTTTTTTGTCAACTAGATGATCATTTATGTTGGACTAACATTTTTAATGATGCTTTGAGTAAGGGGGAGCCATTTTAAAACCAAACTCTTATTTTTGTCAAAATTTTTACCTCTATTGTTATTTTGAACTTAATGTTTTAAATTCTTTTTGATATAACAAAAAGGGGGAAAATGGTTTTAAAATTTGAATTTTCAAATGAAAAAGGGGAGCTTTAATTGATTTATATCTCTAATTCTCTTATTCATATTTTTAAAGTTAAAGGGGGAGAATCTCAAACAATTTTTCAAGATAGTTTTATTATATCAAAAAGCGAGAGATTGTAGAACTAATGTTTTGATATAATAATTGAAAAATGTTTTGGACTGATTTAAAAAGTATTTAAAACAATTTCCAAAGTCCAAATAACTTGAAATTGTGTTTAAGGATGTTTTCAAAAGAGTTTTACATGTTCTCATAAGCCAAACTACACAAAACCCTCCAAGTGTTTCGAAACACCCTAAGGTGTTTCGATACGAGGGATTCCAGTAGCAAAAACGTTTCGATACGAGTATCGAAACGGGCTTTCCCTGGATGAGATTTTTGCACAGTGTTTCGAAACGGGCTATGTTGTTTCGATATGCCTACGTGGCTTCGACCACAACGGTCATAAACCCCAACGGCTATTTCCCAACTAACATTTAAATGCAGGGCGTTTCGATACGGGTCTAGGGTATTTCGATACGAGTTCCGAAACGGCCAGGGGCGTTCCGAAACGGGTGCCTTGTCAGACTGCAACGGCTCTTTCTACTTAAAAGGTGTTTCGAAACGGGTTCGAGCGTTTCGAAATGGTGAGCTGCAGAACTGCATTTATGGTGGGAATTAAAGTCCTCAACGGCTCCAATTTAATCCCAACGGCTATAAACTCATCAAGGAGTATAAAAGGGACCTCCAAGCATCAAGAATTGGTTAATGCTCATATTGTAAATCAACAAATGATCAAGAATTGTCTTAGAGCTTAAATTGTCATTTATTGTATAGACAAACACTAGTGAGCCAAAATTGTCAAATTTGCTCAAGTGTTTTAGGTTTTGGGTGAGTGCTAAATTGTGCAAACAACTACCTATTAGAGGGATTTAAGTTTGCTTATTGTGTCTCTTTGTAAAGAGGGTTTCGATCAAGGCTTTGGGTAGAAAGCTTGATCGGTGTATAATGGTTTCCTCCTAAGCCTAGAAAAGGGGAAGAGCAATTAGTGGAATTGTTTGGAAATCCTTAGTGGGGAGCTAAGGTAGTGGATGTAGACCTTCGTTAGAAGGTTGAACCACTCTAAAATCATTGTGCCATTTTCATTTTAGCTTCCACAACCCTTCCACCCAAAAATCCACCTCTCCACCACTTGGTGAGCCACATTGGTTGAACGAATCGAGCCCCTAAAAACTCAACAGTTTTGAATGTCAAAAATTAATTCTATCCAAGGGAGGGATGTTTATGGGCAGAGGATATGTATTGAATGAAATGTAGAAACTCAATGTTATCTCTGTGAAATTAAAGAATAAGAATGCAACTTTTTCTTCTGTTTATTTGCTTGAGTCATTAAATTTATGGCATGAAAGACTCGGACATGGTAATTATAATGCTCTATGGAGATTAATTAACTTGGAACACATCCCTTCGTTTCATATTGATTATAATAATAAATGTGAAACGTGCATTGAAGCAAAATTAACAAGGATTTCGTTTCAATCTATTGAAATAATGACAGAACCACTTGATCTGGTTCATAGCGATGTTTGTGATTTGAAATTTGTTCAAACAAGATGGGGAGATAAGTTTTTATTACCTTCATCGATGATAGCACAAAATATTGCTATGTGTATTTACTTAAGAGCAAAGACGAGGCTATAGAGAAATTTATACTCTATAAGCAGGAAGTCAAAAACCAACTTAGTAAAAAGATTAAGATGGTAAGAAGTGATTGTGGTGGTGAATATGTTAGTCCATTTGGTGAATATTACTCGCAACATGGTATTATTCACGAAGTAACACCATCATACACTCCTCAATCTAATAGAGTAACCGAACGGAAGAACCAGACTCTAAAAGAGATGATGTGAACGTTTTGTTAGGAAGCTCTGGATTATCACAGAACATGTGGAGAGAAGTTATTTTTTCAGCTAATTACCTTTTGAATAAGGTTCCCCGAAAGGAAAAGGATAAGACACCATATGAATTATGGAAAGGACGGAAACCTTCCTACCAACGCTTAAAAATGTGAGGGTGTCTTGCCAAGGTAATGTCCTCATTACCAAAACAAATGAAAATTGGGCCAAAAATTGTGGATTGTATTTTCATTGGCTATGGGGAATATAGCAATGTCTATTGATGCGTGTAAAGGAGTCCTATTAAATTGGAGCGCAAGTGTCCACCTGTGTCAAGTTATAGTATAAAAGATATCGTCTCCACGGGGATTGGGACAACTTCATAATTAATTTTCCTGCACAAGAAAAATAAAAACACAGACAATTGATAATTGGTTGGATTGAAGTAAAACTAAAATAGAAATGGGAAATAGAGGAGGAAATCAGATTGATAAAGTAGGTTGGCATTGATTTGTTCCGTAGTACATGTATTGCACTGTTCAGAGGACTTCTATTGCTTATGTCGTGGCACCTATCGCAGCAGCACCTGTCGCGGCAAAGGTCTACTGTTGTCGCGGCAGCGATCAACAACTCCGTTACTTCAAGTTCGGCAAGAACCTCTGGTGTGACTTGTCCTATCCCTAGGTCCAAGTTTTGTCTGCGAACACGTCTTAGATTATACCTCCCAGCATGAATCAAAAGATGAACACCGATCTTTGTGAATTCTTCTTTAGCCACTTAACCTTGTATCTATCCCTAGGCCAAGATAGTTTAACCATAAACTGGAAAACTGTATTTACTTCTTTCTTATACTTAACTCTCCTGATATTAAGTAAATAGATAACCTCACAATGCTCTCCCGATACTCTTATGAGATGTTGAAACCAGAGTAAATAAACTTGAAGTTTTATTGATTGAACAAAAAAACCTAAGAAACAGTATAACCCTTACAACTACTTTACAAGATCAACCCTTAGCCCTAGGAAGATTTAGAACATGATGAATAAGAGAACAACTAGGGTTTATGATGGAAGATGGCTAGGAGCTAGGTTATCCACCCTTGTCGAAATACAAGCATATATATAGGCCTTGGTTGTAAGCTTTCTTAATGGCCAAGAATACTAGTTTGAATTAAAGTACAATTTATTTAAAGACTAAATCTCTGAATAAACATCCCTTAGTTCGCCCTATCTTCTTGCTTTGACTTTTTCCTCAAACTTTAGGCAATGCCTTCCTTGTGCTTCTGGGCTCTAAAAACTATGCGAGTGGTCTACAAAAATCAGGCTTGAAATCATCTATCAGTTGAACTCCATTTCGCATTTTCCATCTCCGTTGTCTTCACTGTCGCCACTTCTGTCACGGCAACTGTCACGGTAGTGATGTATGAGGTAGTTTTCTTCAACACTTCACTTTTGCTATGTGGTTATCTTCTGTTCCTCTGCTGCTCTGGATGCTGCCACGATAGGTACCTGCAAGAGTTGATCAAAATCAGCAGCATCTGTGCAAAATTATCCATTTGTGATGTTTATGCAAATTTTATCCTAAAATGCAACTAAACATGCTTGAGTGCATCAATAATATGGATAAATGAGGGCTAAAATATAGAACATTTATGCACTCAACACCTATCGGTTTCTTGTGTATGAATCACAGAAACCTGATATTCACAAGAACACGATAATGGAATCAAATAATACTTATTTCTTTGAAAATATATTCCCTTGTAAAGGGACATAAGTTGGTCAAAGGTCAATAAAACGAACTTTAGAGATTATCACTGAAGATAGCACATAAGAGATTGAGCTTGAAATAGAGTCACGAAGGAGTAAACGAGCAAGGGTAGAAAAATCATTTGGATCAGATTTCCTAACCTTTATGCTAGAGGCTGAACCTCAAATGTATAATGATGCCATACGCTCATTTGAAGGCACTCTTTGAAGGGTTGCCATTAAGAGTGAAATTGATTCCAACATGCAAAACCATACGTGGGAATTAGTGGATCTTCCTCCGAGAATTAAACCACTAAGTTCTAAATGGATTTTCAAACGGAAAATGAAAGCATTTGGAACAATTGATGAATACAAGGCCATATTGGTGATAAAAAGTTACCGACAAAAGGAAGGCCTTGACTATTTCGATACATACTCTCGTGTATCAAGGATAACTTCCATAAGGATGGTACTGACAATTGTCGCTTTACGAAATCTAGATGTACATCAAATGGATGTCAAGACAACATTTCTTAATGAAGACCTTGATGAAGAAATATACATGAAACAACTTGAGGGTCATGTAATTTCAGGTCAAGAAAGGAAATTATATAGATTGGTGAAGTCATTATACAAACTTAAACAAGCGCCAAAAAAAGCGCATGAGAAGTTCGATAGTGTCATGATGATAAACTATTTCCAAATAAACAAGTGTGAAAATGTATATATGTAAAAAAATACAGACATTGGATATGTCATCCTTTGTTTATATGTTGATGATGATAAAACGTACCAAAAATATGTTAAATTCGAGATTTGACATGAAGGATATGGGATTGGCCGATATGATTCTGGGAATCCAAATCAAACGGTCATATGAAGGTCTCATATTAACTCAGTCACACTATGTGGACAAAATTCTTAAGAAATTTGGCAAGGATAATTCTAGCACAGCCAAAACTCCAATAGACACATGCCAACGTTTGTCCAAAAACAAAGGCCAAAGTGTTGACTAAGTGGAATATGTAAGGGTTATAGGTCGTCTTATGTACCTCATGAGTTGCACTAGACCAGATATTGCCTTTACTGTGAACAGTTTAAGCAAATTTACAAGCAATCCAAGTGAAAACCATTGGAAAGCAATTGTGAGGATACTGAGATATCTCAGATATACTCGAGACTACGGATTGCATTATTCCAAAGATATTGATGTGTTGGAAGGATACTCCGATGCTAGTTGGATATCTGATATTCAAGATACCAAGGCACCAATTGATATGTCTTCACTTTGGAGGAGGAGTTGTGTCATGGAAATCCTCGGGACAAACTATTAAAACCAGGTCCACGATGGAATCTGAGTTTGTTGCTCTGGATAAATTTGGAGAAGAAGTCGAATAACTCATGTAATTTCTTGAGGATATTCCTGAATGGCCAAAACATGTGCCCATAGTATACATATAATGTGATAACCAAGCAATGATTGCTAGGGCACATAATTGTATGTACAACAGTAAGTCGACATATATGCGTTACCGACATAACATCATTATACAACTGATCTCAAATGGAATTATCTCTTTTGATTATGTCAAATCAAAGGATAACGTTGTGGATCCGCTAACCAAGGGGTTAAACCGAGATCAAGTTGAGAAAACACCGAAAGGAATGAGACTAAAGCCCATGGAAATTTAAGGTGCTATTAGAAAGAAAACCCTACCTAGTTGATTAGAGATCCCAAGATCTAGGTTCAAAGGGACAACCTAATCACATAGACCTTGTGCGGTCACTGTGGGGGGTTACTCTCCCAAGTCCATTTCTATGATGTAAATAATGACTAAAAACAGAACAGTCTAAGCAATGCTTTTAATGGCCATTGTGTGTGAACCGAGCAACATAAGTCACCTATGTAAGAGTGAAGTGAGGTCTCTTCAAGGAGACTATTTGGGTATAGTTCTCTTAAACTCTCGCAGAACCAGGCAATTTCCACGACTATATGGACATAACCATGAGAACTAAACTCGTGTCAGAAAGGTAGTTGTGTGGAGTATATCATCATTTACACAAATGGTAGAACAGTTCAAGGACATCACGTCTACTGGGCAGCCAATAAAGTAAAAATACTTTTACAAGGGAAGGTTCAAGGGTGGACACCTACCTATCATATACAATTATCAATCGTAGAAACTATCACCAAATCGAGTCAAAATGTTTTGATAAAATGCATCAATTTCATTCATGTGGGGGATTATTGAAAAAACGTGAGAAAATGGTAACTTT
This sequence comes from Hibiscus tridactylites, assembly GCA_958450335.1. NCBI lineage: Eukaryota > Viridiplantae > Streptophyta > Magnoliopsida > Malvales > Malvaceae > Hibiscus > Hibiscus tridactylites. The sequence goes on along the minus strand of OY288276.1, from coordinate 14,609,207 downwards.
GAGCCATAATTCGAATGAGTAAATGTGGAGATTCGAATAAGGATTCAATTGGATCTTATTCCACTTTGTGATACCTTTACAACAATATCTCATATGCTTAAAATGGTTGAGTAATGAATGAGAAATTGATGGTCAAGTAAGGAGGTTCAGAATTAGGAAAAAAGGAAATGGAACCCCATATCCTACATAAATGGGATATATGGATTCGAAAGTGTTTATATACACTTACCCTACTTGTGGTCATTAAATGACTTGATATGAACATGTGCCTCGCGCGCAGGGGGTGCGAATCCAATCCCATTCGGGTTGGGGCGCACCCGCATGACGTGCGCGACACGAATGTTCGGAACGGTCGGGCCCTACGTGGACCTGCGGATATTTTACCACGTTCGAATTAATTTTTTTTCCTTTTGAATAGCAGATTATCCCGAAAATTAAAGGATATTTTCAGATTTAAAATTCGAATTTTTGCTTGCAGCCTACTCAATTATCCGATTATGGGCAAAATCGGAATAATATTTCTCATGTTTGACCTAATTTTCTCCTATAAATACATGGATTGTTTTTGTTTTAAATACAATTCGAAAATCTCTTCTTCTCCCAAAAATTGCATTATTTTTTGTGATAGTCAAAGGCCCGAGTACTGTTCGTGATTTCTTCAGTAGTGCTTCTGTCGAAAATCATCTGTTGTTGTATCTTGGGAGACTGACGACTAAAGAACTCAAGCACCGAGGAGTGGTCGAATCTGTCTTAAGGAAACTGTATTCGTGCATGCCTCAGCAATTATTTTCGGTTATTCCAGATTTGTTAATTTCGGTATTTCGTTTATTTAAATTAATTTATTTTATTTATTTCAAATTTAACCCTATTTGTCCAACACCTTATATCTAAACCTACTAAACTAATTAAGTCTCAATTTAATTGGCGGAGTGGCCAAAGATACTCATTCACTTTCGTCTTGGTATGAGTTTGAATCTCAACTTTTATATTAGAAATTTAAATATTACTATATTGTAAAATAAATTAAGCCACAATTTAAAAAAAAACAAAGGAAAACAAAAAATTGTCCTAAGCAATACCAGTTTACTTATAAAACAAATTAAATTAACAAAAATAAATATTGTAATAGAATATTATTTTTTATAGGATAATTGAATATTAGTTAGAAAAAAATAAAAAGAATTATAATTGAATACTTATTTTAACTTGAATATCTATTGAATTTAATTTAATTTCTTTTGATTTGATTTGGTTAAGTTGAATTTTTAAATTCAATGCCGATGAGACAACAAAAGCAGAAGCGAGGGTGTGGAAGTGTATTGTGGACTGAATTTGGAGCGTTAGAGCAATGTGTTATTATAATATCTTTTAAAATAGGGTGCGGAAGTGCACTGTGGACTGAATTTTTAAATTTAATTTTATCTTTTAAAATTTAAGCTTTCGGTTTCAGTTTTAGGGTTTGAGTGTTTAGAGTTTAGGGTTTTAGTTTAAAATATTTTTAATTAAAATAAACCCAAATTAAATAATATGTAAATGATGAGGGTTAAATTTATTATTTTTTTGAATTATGATAAAATTGTTTGAATGTGAAACGTGGATGGCTAAATGTGTTACTATACAAAATATTTTAACGGTCATGTCAACCTTTTAACTGCCGTTAACGTGTCAGTGACCAATTTTAGTACAAAACTAAAAGTTTAATCATAACATTGAAACAATTGAAAATTTGATTACCAAATTGAATAATTTACCAAAATTTAGTTATCATTTGTGTACTTTACCAAAAAGAAAAATATATGAAAAAGTAATACAAATTTTATTTTTTAGGTTTTATTCTAAAAATGAATAATAACGCTTTCGGTCCTTCTAATTTTAAAAATAAATAAATAGTTAAAAGTACATAACGGTACATATAACTAGTATAAATTAAAAGGCTATTATATCATGCACCGACTGTAGAAAAAAAAATTCCACATGTATGTATAAATTCATTTTAAAAGTTAAAATTTAAATTTCTAACCTTAAAACTCTAAAACTTAAATTTTATACCATAAATATTAAACCCCAAATTTTAACCATAAACCCTAAATCATAACCTCTAAAACCTAAATTCCTGAACTACATTAAACTAACTTTGTATACCTTAAAATAAATTCTGTTTATAAAAAAAAATTATTGTCACTGCTAGTGCATCGAATATTTTCCTAAATTAAAATCAGTAACATAAATTAACTATAACAGAACTGAAAAAAGAAAAGTAATAAAGTGAGAGACAGATATTCAAATAAGTGGAAATGATGGAGCTGAGCTGGCAGGCATAGGACAGGGTTTCATTTATCATTTTAGGGTTAGCCTTCAATTGGGAAACTAAACAAGAACATGGGTGGGGCTACAACCTTTTTGCCTTGTCTACAGTTTGATATTCACATTGGCATAATGAACCTTTTGCTCCTCAATTTTTTATTTTATTTCAAATTGCCCAAAATTGGCAAAAAAAAGTGATAGAGCCGTTATGTCGACGTCAACTATCTTATCTTTAAATCGACACAGACGTTAACTATTTTGTCATTTTATTTAAAATGTAAAAAATAATATAAAATTATATTATAAAAGTGAAGATTTACATGATTGTTTTTTTATAATTTTCAATATTATTTTTTTAACTTTTTTCTTTTGAAATGTTTTTTAAAATTTTGTATAATATAACAAAAATAATTTACGTTACCATTGATGAAAGGATAAAATAGATGACGCCGGCATAAATTCTGTCAAATCATCCTTCGGATTTGGTAAATTTAACGAAATCTAAAAGTTTGAGGCTAAAAGAGAGAAAAAAAGTTTAAACACTAAGATGACAAAAGTTACAAAGTTTAAGGACCAAAAAAGTTATTAAATCATTTACATTACAGGCTTTTAGGATTAGACTCTTTAACCACCTCATAATTATGCTTAGTTTCACATTATCACCATCCATCCACATGCTTTGCTTAATTTAATTCCTCCTTTTTCTTTTTGTTAGGACCACTTTTCCTTTATCTTTTTTTTATTACTTTTGGGGTTATGATTCCAATTTCCAAAACAGGTGTTATTCTGATTATTCTTTTAATCAATTTCCGTTTGTTTGTTTATTTCATTATCTACTTATATTTGCATAGATGAGGTCCAGCTTTTTCAAAATTCAATTGACCGAAATTGTTAGTAGCAACATAGGTCAACAATATTCTATCCGTTAATGATTAGGTTTAGTTTTTTTATATATAGTTTTACACAAAGATAAATCTTGAATTTATATCCATTTTAATTCAAGTGTTAGTTGAAATTTTGATTCAATATAAATGTTAGTTTTCTTTAGGAAAAGATAAGAATGTTATTATGTGCCTCATTAAAAAAATTTAATCCTAATCGAAGAAAAATAATACACATAGCAATAGTTACTTATAAACCTTACGAGAGTCTCTCAACCAAAAATACATATACGAACTCAAACCAAACTGCGCAAGAATGCTCTATCACAATAAAGGTAAAGCCTATCTAGTGTCACTAAGAGCCGAAGCGCCTCCGGATACGCCATCAACTAAATCTTGGACACCAATGCCATCTCCATGTAGTAGATGAAGCACCTCAGCTGGTGGTTCAAGGAACCAATGACATAAGAAATCTTTTTTCCATGCAACATTCGCTAAGTTATCGATAAGTTTATTATCTTCTCGCAACACATGTATTATTTGAACTTTTTAAAGTCGATGTAAAAAATTTTGAATATGACAAATTAGAGGTGACACATAATAATTATGTCCACTATTTTGAAACAATCGAATAATATTTAAACAATTCGACTCCAAAACGGGAGGACGAATGTCAATAGACTATGGACATTAAAGACCTTCATATAAACCCCACTACTCTAAGTGCACAGAACATTTACCTATTTGGTTGGCGAAGTCAATTAACCATCCACATGGAGCTTACACCACCCATGAAGCGGTCGAAATCAGGAAACAAGCACCCGGTCAACCGTACCCAACCTGGTTCTCAATTTTGACTTTTGTTTCTCTTCATTTTATTTTCTGTCTTTAGATTTTATTTTATTTTATTTTTTAATTAATCTTTTCATTTTTCAAATGAAAATGGTGAATAATTTTATATTCATGTGACATGAATTTTTTCCTTTTATTTTTGTTCTTATTATTAGATTTGTCGTTATTTCTTTAAATAATGTTTGTTATGATACATAATTGATCTACTTTAACAAGGGTGCTTCTTTGTATCTATTACTTGGCCGAGGTTCTTGGTAGAATTTTTAACTCTTTCTTTACTCGATTTTTTATTTTAAAGTGGTTAGTTCGTGCACTACAATGATTTTAGAGAAAATATCTTGATTAATCTGTTTTTATTTTATAGATTTCTCTTGTAATTTTAGAGTATTTCCTTTTATCCAATAAAATTAGGGGGTATTTTTTCATTACATATAGGGGTGTATACAGTTGTGTAAATTTTTTTAATAGTCAATTGATTCTTAGTTTTTCCTATTAACTTTGGATTTTGAGCTTTTGTATTTAATTTTGATAAAAATAATTTTATTTTATAACTCTTAAAGCATTATTCGATAAAAAAAATTAAAGTATTTTTTATAAATATTTTTTAAAAAAATAAATTTTTAATTAAATAAAAATAATTTTTCACAATGGTCCCCTTAGCATCTTTGATGTTCCTCTGCGGCTCTGCCATGTGTTTTGGATGTCTTGTGCCGTGACGTTCATGGCCCTCCTCAGTCCTCATGTTTGTATCGGTCTTGAGTCTTGACCTCTCTTTCATTCAAAAATAATAATAATTAATAATTCATATAAATAGTTTTAAAGTTATTTCACTATTAAGTATAAAAAATTATTTTTACAACATAATACAATTAAAATTAATTATAAATTAAATTTAGCTCAATTTGAATAGTTATGATTTTTAAACGTGCGGACCATAAACCATTTAAACAATATAGTTCGGATCAATTTTAAGTTTTGAAAAGAAAAACCCGAAATTATTTCTTAGAGAGCACCCGCAGATTGCAAGCCTCCGTGGGTCTCATCATAGACTATTATAGCCACCGCATCCGGCCAGCTTAGCCGTTAAAACGCAGCTCCCAATCCTATATTACCTTGGAAAATCTAACATTTAAAACTGAACTAGCGGCTATTATTAGTTCAAAAAAATTATTATTATGAAATTTTGATTTTGACTTTATTGCACACATTTAAAATAGAAAATAAATTTCTGTATTTTTATGTTGAATAAATATAGTTATGAATGTAAAAAATAATCTTAAAATAATCAATAATTTGTAACAACTGAATTAAAAATTCATTTATATATACAATTATAAAAAAATAAAAATCATGTAGAATCACATTACGAATTACATCATGTTGGGATTTAGAGGCTCGATTCGATCAATCAAACTAGCTCACCAAGTGGTGGAGAGATGAATTTTTGGGTGGAAGGGTTGTGGAAGCTAAAAAGAATATTGACACAATAATTTATAGTGGTTCGGCCTTCTAACAAGCACCTACATCCACTACCTTAGCTCCCCACTAAGGATTTCACAATCAATCCACTAATTGATTCGTCCCCTTTTCTAGGATTAGGAGGAAACCCTTACAACCGGTCAAGCTTCTACTCAAAGCCTTGATCAAAACCCTCTTTACAAAGAGATAAATAAAGCAAACTTAAAACCCTCTAATAGGTGTTTGTTTGCACAATTAAGCACTCACCCAAAACCTAAAACACTTGAGCAAATTTGACAATTTTGGCTCACTAGTGTTTGTCTATACAAGAAATGACAAATAAAGCACTAAGACAATTTCTTGATCGTTTGATGTTTGACAATTGAAGCATTAGCCTTCTCTTGATGCTTGGAGGTCCCTTTTATACTCCCAATTGAGTTTGTAGCCGTTACTAGCCGTTGGGGATGAATTGGAGCCGTTGAGGACTTTATTTCCCTTCATAAATGCTGTTCTGCAGCAACCGGTATCGATACACGTGGAACGGTATCGTTACGGCCTTCTTAAGGAAATAGCTGTTGGGCTCTTGCCAGCACAGGGGTATCGATACACGTGGAACGGTATCGATACGGCTTGATATTTAAATGGCTGTTGGGAAATAGCCGTTGGGGTAGTTGAAATGGGATCGGTACGCTGACGTGGCGTATCGAAACGACCCCTCTCCGTATCGATACACTAAACCCTTGTATCGATACGGGTTTTGGCAGTGGCCAAACTGAGGCAAAATGGTATCGGTACGGGTACAACCGTATCGATACTGGTCACGTGAAAATACAAGTTTGGCTGTTTAAAACATGAAAAATCTTTGCCAAAAACCTCTTAAAATACCTCAAACATAAATTCAAGTTGTTTGGACTTAAAACTAAGTTTTAAATTCTTTTCAAATTAGTCCAAAACATTTTTCAATTATTATATCAAAACATAAGTTCTACAATCTCCCCCTTTTTGATATAATAAAACTCACTTGAAAAATTGTTTGGGTTTCTCCCCCTTTAACTTTAAAAATGTGAATAAGAGATTAAAGATATGAAATTAAGTAAAGCTCCCCCTTATTCATTTGAAAATTCAATTTTTCAAACCATTTCTCCCCCTTTTTTTATATCAAAAAGAATTTAAAACATTAAGTTTTAAAATAACAATAGGGATAAAAACTTTGACACAAATTAGAATTTGGTTTAAAAATTGGCTCCCCCTTACTCAAAGCATCATTAAAAATGTTAGTCCAACATTTATGATCATCTAGATGAATAAACTAAAATTAAAACAAATAAAAGCAAAACAACTAGAAATTTTACCCACACTTGAACCCAAGGGAGGATGTGAAGCCTTCCTTCTTCAAGTGTTCTTCCTTGCGTGTATGGAGCTCCCCCTCAATGTTTGACTTGTTGAACATCTCCATCACACCTACAATAGACAATCAAGTAATTTTTGGTATCCGAATTGCTTTGGATCCATAAACGTTAGTTGCACAAATTTTAGTCCCCTTAGGAATCCATTTTTCAATGTCATCCTTTTTAATTGAAGTACTAAGTCCTTTTGGGACCCAAATACTTCTAAAACATTTTCCTTTAATAAATATAGAGGCACTAGATTGTCTAACATAAAAATTTGATTTTCCAAAATTGTTTTTCTTTTCAAGCTCTTTGGAAATCAAATCTTTTTCTACTTGAACACTTTGAAGCAATTTTTGTAAATCAAGACATTTTAATTCAAACTCTTCAAGTTTTGCTTCAAGTTCAAGTTTGGTTTTAGAAAGCAAATCATTTTGAATTTTTAACTTTGAAATCAACTTATTGTTTCTCAAAATGTGGCTTTTAAAATCTAAAACCAAATCATCATAGGCATCTTGTAATTCATCAAAGGAATAAGAACATGAAGTAGATGAATTAGAAGTTACCCTTGAATCTTCTTCGATGGCCATAAGGCAAAGGTTGGCTTGTTCATCGTCGGTGGAGTCTTCATCACTCCAAGTAGCCAAATGTGCCTTCTTTTTATGGCTTGAAGTGCTTGCCCTCTCCTTTCTTTTAGGTTCTCGTTCAAGCTCTCTCAAGGCTTTCTTCATGAACGGGGCACACTTCTTGAAGAGATGAACTATCTCTTCATCTTCATCCTCCTCTTCACTTGAGTAGACATGATGGCAAATGGAGGATTTGAGAGCCATGGCACTAGCATTGATGCCAAGCCCTTTGATTTTCTTCTCTCCCATAGCTCTAATTTCTTCCTTCTTCTTCTCATCCTCTTTGTTCTTCTTCATGATTTGATGAGTAAGGAGAGACCCCATGAGTTCATCAAGCTTCAAGGTCTTCAAATTTTTGGCTTCGATGATTGCGGTCCTCTTTGAGTCCCAAGACTCGGGAAGTGAGTAGATGAGCTTTCGAACAAGCTTCTCCTCCGGGATGACTTCTCCATAGCCTTTGAGACCATTTGTGATGGTGGAGAACCTATCAAACATCTTCTCGATGTTCTCTTCCGGATCCATTTTGAAGTTCTCATACTCCAAGGTTAGGAGCCCAATCTTGGTCTCCTTGACTTCATTTGTCCCCTCGTATGTGACTTCAAGCTTGTCTCATACATCCTTGGCACTCTCACAAGAAGACATCTTCTCATAGATGGATGGACCAAATGCACAAAATAGAATGTGCAAGGCTTTGCAATTTAGCTCCATCTTCTTGCGATCGTCGGCACTCCATTCCGCTTTACTTCTTTGAGGCACGAACGGACCATCTTCAACTATGTCCCATAGCTTGTAATCTCTTGACTTCAAGAAAAAATTCATCTTTGTCTTCCAATGGGCATAGTGGTTTCCGCCGAAGAAGGGCGGTTTGTCGATTGATTGTGCCATTGAGCCGGTTGATGAAATAATGATCGAGCTTGTCGGATCTTCTCAATAGGATGTGAATCCCCTTCGATTGAGCCAAGCTCTAATACCAATTGTTGGGATTTTAGAGGCTCGATTCGATCAATCAAACTAGCTCACCAAGTGGTGGAGAGATGGATTTTTGGGTGGAAGGGTTGTGGAAGCTAAAAAGAATATTGACACAATGATTTATAGTGGTTCGGCCTTCAAACAAGCACCTACATCCACTACCTTAGCTCCCCACTAAAGATTTCACAATCAATCCACTAATTGATTCGTCCCTTTTTCTAGGATTAGGAGGAAACCCTTACAACCGATCAAGCTTCTACCCAAAGCCTTGATCAAAACCCTTTTTACAAAGAGATAAATAAAGCAAACTTAAAACCCTCTAATAGGTGTTTGTTTGCACAATTAAGCATTCACCCAAAACCTAAAACACTTGAGCAAATTTGACAATTTTGGCTCACTAGTGTTTGTCTATACAAGAAATGACAAATAAAGCACTAAGACAATTTCTTGATCGTTTGATGTTTGACAATTGAAGCATTAGCCTTCTCTTGATGCTTGGAGGTCCCTTTTATACTCCCAATTGAGTTTGTAGCCGTTACTAGCCGTTGGGGATGAATTGGAGTCGTTGAGGACTTTATTTCCCTTCATAAATGTTGTTCTACAGCAACCGGTATCGATACACGTGGAACGGTATCGATACGGCCTTTGTTGAGTGTGTAAAAGTTCTATCATTTACACCTTTTTAACCCATATTTCTGCTGCATTCAAGCATCATTGCATTGCATTTAGGTTAGTTTTTAATAAAACATCACAATTATATAAAAGGCACGGATTCTACTGAAAGATGGCTATTTTTGCAGGTATCTGTCACAGTAGATGTCGAAGGCAGGCGCAGGGCAGATAAGCAGGAGAGCTAAACTAGACAAGCAGCTGAAGAAGACGAACCTGTCATGGACCTGTCGTGACAGCATGGTGACAGCAGACTCATGAAGAGGAAAAGTCAAGTGGACCTCGATAGATAGAGAAAAATCTGCTCGTCTGTCGTGTGGAAGCCGAATATTTTTCCAAGCCCCGGATCAAAAGATATGTCAAGCCAAAGCCCAAGGAGAGGAATTTCCATGAAACAAGGAGGCGGCTGAAAAGTAGGAATCCTTAGAGATTTAGTCTTTATTAGAATCTTACTTTTAATTAAAGTTGTAATCCTTGTTACCTTAGATAACTTGAGCCCAAAGCTTATATAAAGGGCATAGATTAAACCTAGGGCATAACCGACTACCCCATAACCGAAACCAAAACCCTGCCGTTTACCTGTCACCGATATGTTCTAAATTCTCCCTAGGGCTACGGGTTGTTTTGTAAAGTAGTTGCAAGGGTTGCTTTGTTTTAGGATTTTTCAAGTTCAATAAAATAAACTTCAAGTTCTTTTATCTTGGTTTTAATATCTTGCAAGAGCATCGGGAGAGCATTGTGAGGTTATCTATTTACTTAGCATCGGGAGAGTTAAGTATACGAAAGAGGTAAAAGCGCGTTCTCGAGTTTATAGTTGAACCATCTCGTGCTTAGGGATAAGGCGAGGTTAAGTGGCTAAGGAAGAATTCATACACATCGGTGTTCATCCTTCGATTCACGCCGGGAGGTATCATCAAAGACGTGATCATCGACAGACTTGTGCCTAGGGATAGGGCAAGGCAGATTAGGGATTCTTGCCAAGCTTGAAGTACGGAGTTAGTGTTCGCTGCCGCGACAGCTAACGGACAGATGCCGCGACAGGTGCTGTCGGCGACGGGTGCGACGACAGAATTGGAGATCCTAAGCAATTCAATACCTACACTACTGAGCAACTCAATACCAGCCCATTCTCTCTATCTTGATATCTCAATCTTTTATTTACGTTTTTACTTTAATATTCGTGATAATTCTCTTAAATATTTCTCTTTACTTCGTGCAGTGAATTTAGGTGGAGTCATTAGCCCAATCCCTGTGGAGACGATATCCGATACTTAGTATCACTTTACTACTTGCGTCGTGTATACTTGCACTATAATTGCAATAGACTATTTTACACGCAACAAGTTTTTGGCGCCGTTGCCGGGGATTGGCAACATAACTACACCTTTCTTTCCTTGCACTTTTTGTTTTTATTTTCGTTCTTGTTTTTGTTTTTCTTTTTCTTTAATTTTTCTTTTGCGTTTTTAACTCTTGCTTTTCACAAGGTTTTTTCTGTTTATGCGCAGATCGAAAAGGGGTGAAGATCCTGAGTATAAATTAGATCCGGAGATCGAACGTTCCTTCAATCTCAAGAAACAGATTCGCCACCTTTTAGACAGAAACGAATACCTTGAGAAAGAGCTAGAGCAGATGGCCCGTAATCAGCCTGTCGGTGAAGAAATCCCGCCTGTCGGTGATCCGCCCGCGGCAGGAGGACGACGGTCATGTCGTGACTACATGCTGAATGATCATGTAGAGCTGGAGACCACGCTGCCGGATATTGATGTTGACAACTTCGAGCTTAAACCTGTCATGTTTAGTATGATCAACAACGCTGGACAGTTTAGTGGTTCTGCGACAGAAGATGCTAGGGAGCATCTTAAAACGTTCCAAGAGATCTGTGGTTCGTTTAGACTACCAGGAGTTAGTCCGGAGATACTGAGGCTTCGGTTATTTCCCCATTCATTGAGGGACATAGCTAAAACTTGGTGGAATAAACTTACACCGGGTTCTATTATGACTTGGGCAGATTTAACTCGTGAATTTTTGTCTCGTTTTAATCCTTCACATTTAGCTGAGCGATTACGTAATGAAATTGCTACTTTTCAACAGGAAGATGACGAGCCAATGCACGAGGCCTGGGACAGATTCACAACTCTTCTTCGAAACTGCCCAATGCATAGATTCCCCGTCTGGAATCAGGTAACTAAGTTCTATAATGCTGCTAACTTACAAACTCGCATTCGAATTGATTCTGCAGCAAATGGACTATTATTGGATAAAGATCCGGACGAGGCCCTGCAAGTTTTGAAACATCTGGCTAAGAATGAGGAGCAGTTTCCAACCACTAGAAGAGGAGGTAAACGAGTACTTGCTGCCAAGGACTATGAGGCCGACAGCACTATGAAATCACAGGTAGCGTTCCTTACTAAAGCAATGAAAAAATTATTGAATGATGATGAATTACAAGGATTTGCTGTCGAGGAAGTTTGTGCTACTTGTGAGGGAAATCATAGTAGGGATGAATGCCCCATAAATATAGAAGAGGGAAAATATGTTGGAAATTACAAGCCAAACTACAATTCCAACAACTACAACCCTAATTGGAGGAAAGATCCCAAATTTTCCTGGAGTAACCCTAACAATGCCCTAAATCCGCAAGCATATAATCAGAATCAGGGGGGTCCTAGATTGTTGACGTGACAGCAGCCGCAGCCGCAGAACCTGCCGCCTCAGCAACAACAGCAGCCACCACCTGCCACGAATAGTATATTGGAGCAGACTCTGGCCACCTTTATGTCTCAGACTGGTACGTATATGGAGAACATCAATAAGTTTGTCAAGAAAACGGAAGACTTTATGGATGAAACTAAGATGAGAATGACAAACCATGAGGCCACCTTGAAATCTCTAGAGACACAAATGGGTCAGGTGTCGCAGCATATTAAGCCGAGGCAGAATGGAGGTTTCCCTAGCAATACTGAAAATGCTAGACCGCCCCCACACGAGCAATGTAAGGCGATTACTACTAGGAGTGGGAAAAAGTTACCAGGGCTGGAAAAAGAAGCTGAAACAGAAAAGGAACCTGCCTTGGATAAACCTGCCGAGGAAGCTGCCCCGACAGGTGACAAACAGACTGCTGCCGATGAGCCTGTCACGACAGCAGAAGCGACAGAGGAGAAAAAAAATGAGTATCGTCCTCAGATTCGCATGCAGTGGGAAGGACGCATTGCTGATTACCGTCCTCCACCACCTTTTCCTCAACGGATACAGCAAGCTAAGCATGAATCTCAACTTAAAAAGATTTATGATATTTTTAAACAGGTTCATATCAATATTCCGTTGTTAGATGCTGTTAGGGAGATGCCCGGTTATGCTAAATTTCTCAAGGATGTCATGTCTAAAAAATCTAAACTTGGGGAATTTGAAACGGTAAGGATGCAAGAAGGTTGCATGAGTATTCTTCATCGGCAACCACCCCAGAAAAAGAAGGATCCAGGGAGCTTCCTCATACCTTGCGTAATCGGCGACAGATTTGTGGGTAAGGCATTATGTGATCTTGGTGCTAGTGTCAATCTAATGCCCAAATCTGTTTTTCAGAAACTAGGTATTGGCAAGGCGCGGCCCACGACAGTTACCCTACAGCTAGCCGACCGCTCTTACGTTCACCCCGAAGGAAAAATTGAAGATATTTTGGTAAGAGTGGATAAGCTTATATTTCCTGCTGACTTTCTTATTTTAGATTGTGAGGCAGATGAGAACGCACCAGTCATCCTAGGGCGACCCTTCTTAGCCACGGGAAGATCATTGATTGATGTGGAGAAAGGAGAACTCACCATGCGCGTGAACGATCAAGAAATTAAGTTGAATGTTCTCCAAGCGATGAAACATGTTGATGTGGATGAGAAATGCAAGGCCATCATTGAGGTGACCTTTGATCAACCCTGCATCAGGTCGGGCTGCCGTGATATAAAATTTGGTCACTGCTGCGATAGCCATCTACAGACCTGTCACGACAACAATGACGACAGCACCGACGACAGCGACTCCTCTGAATCTGATACATCTGATACTGAAGGTCATGAGGAGGTAGACTGGTTAGATCATCGTCCAGGTAAGTTATTCGAACCTTTGAACTACACTTCGGATAACCATTTAATCCAAAAGCCATCTACTGTTGAACCACCTGTCTTAGAACTTAAGCCCCTGCCAGGGCAGCTTAAATATGCTTATCTTGGTTGTGATAACACACTGCCCGTAATCATCTCCGCTAAGCTGCCGCAGGAACAGGAACGACAGCTGATCGACATGTTGAGGCAACATAAAAGGGCGATAGGATGGACGATAGCAGACATTCAGGGCATTAGTCTGGCAATCTGTATGCACAAAATCCTCCTAGAGAAAGATCATAAGCCGACTATTGATGCCCAAAGGCGGTTAAACCTTGCAATGAAGGAGGTAGTGCGTAAAGAAATAATTAAATGGTTAGATGTTGGGATTATTTACGCCATCTCCGATAGCAAATGGGTAAGCCCGGTGCAATGTGTTCCTAAGAAAGGAGGCATGACCGTGATAACCAACGAAAACAATGAGTTAATCCCAACCAGGACTGTGACCGGTTGGAGGGTTTGTATGGACTATCGGAAGCTCAACAAAGCTACCCGAAAAGACCACTTTCCTTTACCCTTTATTGATCAAATGCTTGATAGATTAGCGGGTAAACCTTACTATTGTTTTCTTGATGGTTATTCAGGTTATAATCAAATTGCTATTGCACCGGAGGACCAAGAGAAAACGACCTTCACATGCCCTTACGGAACATACGCATTTAGGAGGATGCCGTTCGGCCTATGTAACGCACCTGCCACCTTCCAAATGTGCATGATGGCAATATTCTCCGACATGGTAGAGGACTTCCTCGAAATTTTCATGGATGATTTTTCCGTCTTTGGAGACGATTTTGAGAGCTGCCTCGGCAACCTTAAAAAGGTACTTGAAAGATGTGAAAAAGCTAATCTTGTTCTTAATTGGGAAAAATGCCATTTTATGGTAGATGAAGGGATAGTTTTAGGCCATAAGATTAGCTGCCGTGGGATAGAGGTCGACAGGGAAAAGATTGAAGTCATAGAGAAGCTGCCGCCGCCAACCACAGTCAAGGGCATTAGGAGTTTTTTAGGGCATGCTGGTTTTTATAGGAGATTTATTGCAAATTTCTCAAAAATCACGAAGCCCCTATGTCATCTCTTAGAGCAGAACTGACCCTTTGACTTTAATGAAGAATGTACTGAAGCATTCAAGGTTCTGAAAGAAAAGCTAGTGACAGCCCCCATAGTACAGCCACCAGACTGGACGCAACCGTTTGAAATTATGTGTGATGCTAGTGACTATGCTGTCGGGGCAGCACTTGGGCAGCGCAAGGACAGGCTGTTTCATGTCATATATTATGCCAGCAAAACATTGAATGATGCCCAAGTGAATTATACCACCACAGAAAAGGAGCTGTTGGCTGTGGTGTTCTCCATCAACAAGTTTCGTTCTTATATACTTGGAACGAAGGTAATAGTGCACACCGATCATTCTGCCCTTAAGTACTTGTTCGCAAAGAAGGATGCAAAGCCTAGGTTGATACGATGGATCCTGCTATTACAAGAATTCGACCTTGAAATCAAAGACAAAAAGGGGACAGAAAATCAAGTGGCAGATCACTTGTCGAGGTTGGAGATGGGACAGAGTCTACCTGTAGATGAGACACACATACTAGAGACCTTCCCAGATGAGCAGCTCTTTGCTGCCGCAATAGTTGTCGCGACAGCCATGGCGGCAGGTAAGTCTTCTAACCTTCCCTGGTATGCTGATTTCGTTAATTTTATAGTTAGCGGAATATTACCTTCTGATCTTACGTATCAAGCCAGGAAGAGGTTTCAAAATGATGTTAAACATTATTATTGGGACGAACCTCTTCTTTTCAAAATGTGCGCAGATCAGGTTATAAGGAGATGTGTACCACAAGAAGAACAAGAAGACATTCTCCATCACTGTCATGCTTCACAATATGGAGGACACTTAGGAGGCAATAAAACTGCTGCCAAGGTGCTGCAGTCAGGGTTCTACTGGCCGACACTGTATAAGGACGCACAGGAATTTTACAAAAGCTGTGACAGGTGCCAGCGGACAGGTAACATCTCGAGGAGAAACGAGATGCCACTGCAGAATATCTTAGAAGTCGAAATATTCGACGTTTGGGGGATTGATTTTATGGGACCTTTTCCATCTTCGTGTGGAAATCTTTACATCCTCCTAGCAGTAGATTATGTCTCCAAGTGGGTAGAAGCAATCGCAACTCAAAAGAATGATGCCAAAACGGTCCAAAAGTTTTTGCACAAAAACATCTTTTCTAGATTTGGCATCCCTAGAGCGATTATCAGTGATGAAGGGAGACATTTCGATAACAGGGTAATTGCTGCCGCCTTGAAGAAATATGGTGTCAAGCACAGGATCGCGACAGCATACCACCCACAGACCAATGGACAGGCTGAAATTTCCAACAGGGAAGTGAAGAACATTCTTGAAAAGATGGTTAAACCAACTAGGAAAGATTGGTCTCTACTTCTGAATGATGCACTATGGGCATACAGGACAGCTTTCAAAACTCCATTGGGCATGTCTCCATTCCGATTGATCTATGGGAAAACCTGCCACCTGCCTGTCGAGATAGAGCACAAGGCATATTGGGCAATCAAGGCAGTAAATATGGACTTGGACAAGGCAGGCCAGAAAAGGCTGTTAGATTTGAATGAGATCGATGAAATACGGACGATGGCCTACGACAACGCAAGAATATACAAAGAGAAAACAAAGAAGTGGCATGACAAAAAGTTGCTGCCACGAGAGTTCTGCCCAGGGCAGCTTGTATTGTTGTTTAATTCTAGATTGAAACTCTTCCCAGGGAAGCTTAAATCTAGATGGTCTGGTCCGTTCCAAGTGATTCAAGTTTTCCCCCATGGTGCCATTACAATTCAATCATTAAAGGACGGGCACCAATTCAAAGTCAATGGACAACGCCTCAAGCATTATCAGGGGACTGAAGCCCCAGGAATACAGGAAGTGGTTACCTTAGGTGATGCCCCACAAGGCATCCCTAATTTAACCTAGTTTTTATTTTTATTTTATTTTATTATTATTATTTATTAGGAATTAGATTTTTTTTTAATAATGTTTTGTTTTTAATTTCAGTTTTTAGGAAATAAAGGAGTCAAGTGAGAAAGAAGAAGTGGCCCAAGCCCACCGCTCATCCACCAGCCCAATAAAGCCCAAGAGAAGGCTGTCCAAAGCCATAACGAGTGGCAGCCGGGACAGCAGCAGCAGTTCTGATGTCCGACTAGTGGAGCCACCTGCCCTTCAACCTGCTGACGACCCTATCCCCCAACCGGAGGAAGAACCTGCACCTCAACAGGCTGATGAACCTGTTGATCAACCTGCTCCGGAACCTGCCCAGCCACCTCCCCAACGCAGACGCTACCATCAGATCCGCGTCAGCAGCAGCAGCGAGGACAGCGAATAAAATTTAAGTTTTTATTTCTTTTACTCCTCTTATTGCTGCCTGCCCTTATATATTTGTGATGTACTTTTATTTATCGTGTTTTCTTTATTTGTTTTTGTGTCATTTTGCATTGAGGGCAATGCAACCCTTGAGTTTGGGGGTGGCAACCCTCCATATTTAATGGAGTCTTTAGCACATCTTTTGATTAACTGTTGTGTCTTATAAGTTCTTTTTTAAAAAAAAATCAGAAAAATAAGAAAATTTAAACTGTTGGCTTAAAACTGTGAAGTTAACTAACCTGTCATGACGGCTCTGTCGTGGCAGCATCTTTAGGACAGGTTAAGGAAAAGTTTAGAGCCTTTCTATAGTTCTGAAAACTTAAACACTTTTGTGACTGTTATATTGCTTAGATTTCTTTTAGCCAAACTAGAATAGGAAGCTTAGAACTTGGATAGCCCCTAGAGGTGCCTAACACTGGCTCTAGGAAAGAAGTTTAGCAAAAGAAAATCAAAAACCTAGAGGTGCCCGAAACCGGCTCTAGGAAGCTAACTAGAGGTGCCCGAAACTGGCTCTAGAAAAACTTAGCTTGAAAATAGAAGAAAAAGAAGCATGAAAATGTGTCTTCTAAAAGAAAGTAAACTTTGGCATAAAATTCGAGTTAAGGAGTTGAATATTCTAGTAAAACTAAGAGGGTCTTAGCATATAATTGTTCACAAGCATGCACACACTGCACGAGAGCTATAGGAAGATTCCGGACAGATCCTAATCCTTCCAACAGGTTGCTGCCGCCATAGAGAATGAGCGACAGGCAAGGGACAGTTCACTGTTTGAAGGCCAACACAAAAATTTTCAGTTTTCTTTTAAGTCTTCATTGCTTGAGGGCAAGCAAAAACTTGAGTTTGGGGGTGTGTTGAGTGTGTAAAAGTTCTATCATTTACACCTTTTTAACCCATATTTCTGCTGCATTCAAGCATCATTGCATTGCATTTAGGTTAGTTTTTAATAAAACATCACAATTATATAAAAGGCACGGATTCTACTGAAAGATGGCTATTTTTGCAGGTATCTGTCACAGTAGATGTCGAAGGCAGACGCAGGGCAGATAAGCAGGAGAGCTAAACTAGACAAGCAGCTGAAGAAGACGAACCTGTCATGGACCTGTCGTGACAGCATGGTGACAGCAGACTCATGAAGAGGAAAAGTCAAGTGGACCTCGATAGATAGAGAAAAATCTGCTCGTCTGTCGTGTGGAAGCCGAATATTTTTCCAAGCCCCGGATCAAAAGATATGTCAAGCCAAAGCCCAAGGAGAGGAATTTCCATGAAACAAGGAGGCGGCTGAAAAGTAGGAATCCTTAGAGATTTAGTCTTTATTAGAATCTTACTTTTAATTAAAGTTGTAATCCTTGTTACCTTAGATAACTTGAGCCCAAAGCTTATATAAAGGGCATAGATTAAACCTAGGGCATAACCGACTACCCCATAACCGAAACCAAAACCCTGCCGTTTACCTGTCACCGATATGTTCTAAATTCTCCCTAGGGCTACGGGTTGTTTTGTAAAGTAGTTGCAAGGGTTGCTTTGTTTTAGGATTTTTCAAGTTCAATAAAATAAACTTCAAGTTCTTTTATCTTGGTTTTAATATCTTGCAAGAGCATCGGGAGAGCATTGTGAGGTTATCTATTTACTTAGCATCGGGAGAGTTAAGTATACGAAAGAGGTAAAAGCGCGTTCTCGAGTTTATAGTTGAACCATCTCGTGCTTAGGGATAAGGCGAGGTTAAGTGGCTAAGGAAGAATTCATACACATCGGTGTTCATCCTTCGATTCACGCCGGGAGGTATCATCAAAGACGTGATCATCGACAGACTTGTGCCTAGGGATAGGGCAAGGCAGATTAGGGATTCTTGCCAAGCTTGAAGTACGGAGTTAGTGTTCGCTGCCGCGACAGCTAACGGACAGACGCCGCGACAGGTGCTGTCGGCGACGGGTGCGACGACAGAACTGGAGATCCTAAGCAATTCAATACCTACACTACTGAGCAACTCAATACCAGCCCATTCTCTCTATCTTGATATCTCAATCTTTTATTTACGTTTTTACTTTAATATTCGTGATAATTCTCTTAAATATTTCTCTTTACTTCGTGCAGTGAATTTAGGTGGAGTCATTAGCCCAATCCCTGTGGAGACGATATCCGATACTTAGTATCACTTTACTACTTGCGTCGTGTATACTTGCACTATAATTGCGATAGACTATTTTACACGCAACAACCTTCTTAAGGAAATAGCCGTTGGGCTCTTGCCAGCACAGGGGTATCGATACACGTGGAACGATATCGATACGGCTTGATATTTAAATGGCCGTTGGGAAATAGCCGTTGGGGTAGTTGAAATGGGATCGGTACGCTGACGTGGCGTATCGAAACGACCCCTCTCCGTATCGATACACTAAACCCTTGTATCGATACGGGTTTTGACAATGGCCAAACTAAGGTAAAATGGTATCGGTACGGGTACAACCGTATCGATACTAGTCACGTGAAAATACAAGTTTGGCTGTTTAAAACATGAAAAATCTTTGCCAAAAACCTCTTAAAATACCTCAAACATAAATTCAAGTTGTTTGGACTTAAAACTAAGTTTTAAATTCTTTTCAAATTAGTCTAAAACATTTTTCAATTATTATATCAAAACATAAGTTCTACACATTAAAATTGTTATATAATTTTAATATTTAACTCTATTTTATGACATAAAAGAATAACAATGTTAACGTTAATTAGTTACCCAATGTCAAAAAGAACTACGTAAATTCTAATTATTAATACTCATTTCGTTTTTTAATGGAATTTAATAAAATGTATTCTTAAAAAATTGTGTTCCATTAATTTAATATGTTTAATATAATTAATATTCACATAAAAAAGTTTAGGGTTTGTTGTTTATGTAATTTAAGGTTTGGGTTTTAGGATTATGGTTTATGAGTTGGGTTTGGGGTTTTAATTTCGGTTTATGTTTTAGTATTTAAGGTATATGGTTTTATAGTTTAGGGATTAATGTTTAAGGTTTATGATTTATGTTTTAGGGTTTTAGGTTTATGGCTTTGTAGTTTATGCTTTATATTTTAGGTTTAGGGTTTTATAATATTAAAAAGATAAAATTAATAGAACATAAGTAATTACATTCTATTAGATTCTATTAAAAATTATAATAAATATTAATGGAGCATAACTTTTTAAAAATATAATTAATTACATTTAGGTTAGAGTTTAGGGTCAGAGAATTAGTGTATGATATATTTTTTGGGTTTAAAGGGAAAAAGGGCATTGCGTTACAAATCGCTATAGCTAGAAGAACAGGAAGGAGATCAAACGAAATGCTATTCACATATGCATTTTGCAAAATTTGCTTGAAACACCCCGGTTTCTGTAATGTCATACAACAATCTTCGCAATCAAAAACAATCCAAAACGGGAGTGTTTATGAGAAACAGTGAAAAGGAAACAAGAGAATGAAACAAGGTTTTAGCACTTCCTTATCCTACTCTACTGACGACTCGGATGCCGAGTCGTCGGTTGTTGAATTAGAAATTGTTTCCAGTTGACTTCCGTTTTCACTATCTGATGTTGCGGATGGTTTCTCTTCAACAGGTTGTTTCAAGAACCAGTACATGATACTTGCCGTCAATGTGAGGATCATCTTTTGATTTACCTGAAATGATGTTCCCAGCATGTTAGAAATAACAGGAGACGGCAGAAACCGGTTCGTGTTTCTTGGTAATAGGATAAGAGGGGGAATTCAACAGATATTCAAAAGTCATTTCTGATGTCAACTTCCATAGATACCTCATGATTACATTGTGTGTGTTTAGTTTAGAGAAATAAGAGGAAGAAGCTTGCATCGACAGGGAAAAGATACCTCAGTTATGTCTTCAGGAAGCAAAAATATCGAGCATCCAAGCTTCCGAGCAATACTAATGATGTAGGTAGCATTCATCTTTTTCTGGTCATCTGCAATATTCAAAAGTTGGAGGAAACACGAGTAAAATTATTAACATAAAACCGTAAGTTATGCATGATGCACAAACTTTAATCAGGTAAAATAAGGCTACTAAGAGATAATGAGCCTCTATAGCGTAGCAAGATTCATTGAAATAATCTGAAACTTTGAAGAAACTAGCATTGCTGAAGTTTGAAGACACCAACATGTCAAATAATGCATAACCTTCTCGGGTCAGAAAGGGAACAGAAAGGTAAAGTTGAACATAAGAACTTTATCAAAGAACAATTGGAACATACCGGTCACTCCTTTAGTAACAAGACTCCAATTTACAGATCTAGGCTGAACAGCACTTAGAAGTTCAAGGAAAAATATGCCATCCGACAAGCTCTTGTCCTGTAAAATGGAAATCAATGAGATACATAGTAGTGTATCCTAGGACCATTTCACTAAGGCTTTGTTCGGCCATGATTGTGGAACGCCTGTTTGGATGAGAAGCTCGTATGGGGAGAAGCTGGATTTTCCAGCTTTTGCGAAATGCCCATTTGAAGCGCAAATCAGGCGGAGAAACGCCTGTTTGAAGCGCTTGGAGTGACCGTTCGGCAGTCCAACTCCCGTTGGAAAAGCATTGCCGAACGGGCCCTAAGTCCAGTTAAAGTCATTCAAGCCCCACTTGATCTTAAGCAATGCAATAGAAAGCATACCTTGAAACTATCCATGCGACTCTGGCTTCCTGAATTGCTTACTTTTGTATTAGCCCACCTAAGAATATCAACATCAGTAATTTCTTTTCCATGTGAATGGAATCTCAGGTTCCTCAGGAGTTGAAGAATGTTGCATCTCATCAATTGCCACAGATAAGCTGAACAGAAAAACCAACATTCAGTCTGTCAAGACAGGACTAAACTAGTTGGCAATGCATTTTCAAGAATGCCAAAAATGTATTTGAAATGCTTTCACAACAGGAATGAAAATTCAGATTATCATGGTAGATAACATACCCAATATTAGTTTTTTATTTCCCTGCACAATGTCATTTCCAGCAATATTAACCAGGGAAAATTTTAATTGTTTCCCTATTTTAACCACTTGGTTACAATTTTCTACTTTCTTAAATGGCAACTTGATAGGAGGCCTGTTAGCAATCTTCCAATTAACAATTCCAGGTGACACCTTGTCAAGGGTCTCGAGAAGTATCCACCTGCAGAGGAACAGATTAGTCACTTCATCATCTGAGCATCAAGTTTAAAATGAAGACTTAGAAAGGGGAAAGATCTGTAAACCACAATAAGGTTTTAAATAGAATATTTATAGGCATTTCAATCCTGCAGAGCTATATCTCACAGTTTATTAAAATGTTGGAATTTGAAACAAAACAAAAATAACAGTACAATTTTACCTATCAAATAGAGGATCTGATGTTTTTGCCATTTACAAGCAAAAGGAAAAGGATAATAAATGCAGAAAGCAAAAGCACCAACACTATGAAGCCTTATTCCTTTCAAGAGCTCAGAATGGTGCACCGTGAAAGAATTTAGTATGATTTATGCAAATACTTACCCATTTCTGAGATCTTCAAAGACATTGTTGATGTAGGTTGAATTTCCAAGACTGTTGATCCAGAAGCGAAATACTCTTTCCTCTCTAGAAACTTGGTCATCATCCGGTAGAGTTTCCAGAAAAGATATTTGTTTTGTTTCGGTTGAAAGGCCATTCCTGCAATTAACATATACCAATATTTAGCTTTTATATATTGAACTCATTACCAGTTATACTTACCAAACAAAAACATCATGAGCCATCAGTTTGTATTCTTCTGCATATGTGAAATATTCAAATGATTTTTTGACAGTTCACATTCATGTCAATTGATGCCACATAACAGAGTTGACATATTCTACCAGAACTATGTGGAGGAAGAAGATGAATGCATAAGCATAGAGAAAATAACTACCTTTATAAACTTGAGAAAAAGAAAGACCTGTTAAGTACCAAATCAAACCTCATCCACAATTGTTGTGACGTGTATGGCAATACCATATAACACAATATAATTGCTATATAAAAGTTTTAATGAGTTTGAAATTTTATGGCTCAAAATCCAAATTATTAAAAAGTTCCAAATCATAGAACTTGTATTGGAAACAATGTCTTCAAAGAAATTAATGTAGCTTTCCTATGCTGCCAGACTGAACATATAACATATTGAAGGATGATAAAGGTTAACATAGAACGGTAAATATTAAAAGTACAAAAGAAATTCACTTTATATTTAAGTTAAGAATCGTTGCTGGAAAGAAAAAAGAGGCTATCAAGTCTCACCTGTGCTGGAAAACATGGGCGACGAAAGCAAGATTAAGATTTGGGGAACCATCCACAATATCCTTTGCAGTTAAGTATCTCTTACATCCCATCCTATCTGCATGTTCAAGAACCAATTTTGCTCTCTGAAATGGATCTTTGACAGTCAATGTAGAGGGATTACTATGCTCAGGTGCAAGAACATTTAGAAGATGTGCATAAGCCTCTGCATCCTGCGGATTGAATATTATATGATTAAAAGTGGAAAGAAATAAAATTAAAACAAGGCCTCCATATCTTATCGCAGCTTGCAACTAAACCCAAGTCACTTCTTTCATCTACTGTTAGCATAGACAAATTGAGGAGGCAAAAGAATTACATATGGTAAGAAATCTCATTTTAAGAATTTAGTTTCACACAAAATTTGTTAAGGTGGTTTTAAGACGTTTGAACTTATGTTAGATGCTAACTAAAAAAACAGACAGCATATTGCAACATGTGAGGATACTACACATGCATAAGAGAAGATATTTGATGGAATTTTTAATATGCTAAAACGAATTTCTTCCTTACCTTTACATCAGTAGAGAAATTTGAGACAATTTTCTTGTACAGGGATTTCTTCAGTTGAAAATTCATCCACCTCAATAAGATCTTCTCTGGCGGTAAACTCATCAACTCTTCCACATCCTGTTGGTTTAACAACAGGAAAATATTATCAAAGAAGCCTAGAAAAAGCATCGAAATTCTGTCTGGTTTGTTAAAATTAGAAGGGGGTTATAACTTGTAAATGAAATTGTACTTTTTATTAACCATAATTCATCACACAAAAGGTCAGATAGTTTAGTTTCTTAAAAATTGTACTTTTTATTAAAATGTTGCACAAACCAACCTTACTGTCATCAACAAGCTCCACCAACTGAGGTGTTTTCTTCAAGTTGAGGTCTGCCAGCAGTTGAATCTAAAATAGCATAACCATTAGCAAGATTAACCAGTGCTATTCGTATGTAGTAAGGTTGCATAAATTATTCGATAGATCAAGTTACCTTGATAATTTGAGAAATCAATCCAAGCACAAGATGTCTCTGTAAAAGGAACCAGAGATGATATTATTGTCAATAATCACTTACAAAATCCAAACTTTAAGTAATTACATTCATAAGTGATTCATTTTAGTTTTTACCCATAGTTCAGTCTGATGGAGCATAAATAGGTTTTACGGAAACCACATTAAAATTATTTCACCACACATCCAAAAATGAGCTAAAAGAACATGAATGGTGATAATTGAAGAATGAGCTCGGAACTAGGGTATCAGATGAAATCCTCTACCTAGTCCAAGCCAAGTATGAGAAGCAGTGAGGTTTCCAACTCCCAATATCATGTGGAAAAGCAGTTTAGAAGTACAAGAATAGCTTTTAAAATGACCACATTGGGTAAAGCTGTGGCCTGTGCTAATACAACAATAGCAATGAAGCATGCTTTAAAATAAACTGCTCATATCGAATTGTCATTCTTAAACTTAAGTGGGAACCAACCATCAAATAAACTATATTTCAATAATGAAACAACCAACATTATAGTACATACATACCCTTCCTTCAATGAAATCCTGTGTCCCTATATTGACTACAGTGCAGCCAATAGCCTTGGCAGAGTTGAGACATAGCGTGTGGTTTTCATTTCTTTCCCATGGATTGAGCAACCTTTTAGTATTAATAGCCCTTTCGTCAATTGTACCCGGAACTGCTACATTTATAAGCTTGCTGCATTTGTTTTGCATAAAAGCTTCAAAATTTTTGCATCACATGAGCACAAATTCAACAGCTTAAAAATTTAAAAGAATCATTTACCAAAGAAGAACGCCATCTTTAACAATCTCAAAGAGATCATTGGAGGAAGGATCAACGGGCAAGTATTTGTTTAAGAACCCATCTTGAGCAAGATAATTATTGATATGGGCAACGTAGGATGCCTTTTCAGATTCGCTAATGGTGTGAAGCAGAGTAGTTGTAGCTGCCTTCAGGAAGGCTGATGAGTTCTTTGCAGGACTTCCTGTTCTTGAACTTGCATGTGCATGAAGTTTCAAATAAACCTATTCACAAAAATCAAAATCCAAAATAGTTCAAAATAATATAAAAATCTAATTTAAGTCTCTCGTTTGCTTTTCTCCTCCAAGTCTTAGTTAATCTTCTAAGCATCTTAAAAAGTTCCTTCTTTTATGTTCGGATCAACAAAGTATTCTATACGTGTAAACAGAAATTAGATTAAAAGAAAATAATGATTTAATGCTATTTTCCTGGATAATAAAAGAAAACGACAAAAGATGGTAGAACTTTTCTGAAAAGTTAATTCGGAATATCGCCACCATAAGAAAAACACAGAGCAATCCAAATTCAAATTTTCACCAGCAAAATGTTTAGGAGAAAATAAAAAAGAATCAAAGAAACAAAAGAAAAGAGATTGAAACTCAAAGTAAAGAAACATCAAGTGACCTTCAAAAAGAACTCGAAATCGACTTCATCGTTCAAGTTAGGATACAAATCAGCAATAAAATCAGCTCTTTCTTGTTCACTCAGATTCTCTCCCACAACTTTCAATCTCGACATTCTCGATCCCAAGTCTCCCACCGTTAGCTTCCCGCTCTCTCTTCTCATACTCGTAAACTGCAAAAACAAAACAAAAAGTGTTAGTAGTTATGATCAAAACAGATTCGCAACTTAAAAGAAGAAGAAGAAAAATCAAATGATTTATCAAGTTACGTGAGTTTTCAAGCTCCGAAGCTCGACTTGAGTAAACTGGTTTTGCAGCGATGGATCTGAGACCAAAATGCCAACGTAACCAGCCATGGGATCAAAACCTAATAACTGGTTGATTAATTGTGTTGAAAGAGTTGTTTATATTTTTCTGGATTTGCTTAAGAGATTTTAAAATCTACGAAGAAGGAGAAGGGGAAGTGAACTGTGGGAATGGGGCAGATTGCAGCTGTCTAGAGTTAAAGAGTTGGTCTCTTCAGAATTCAAATTATGACCATTTTGTCCTCTCCTTTTTTTTATTTTTTGAAATAATGAGTGGTGAGTGTGGGCCTTTTTCCTTTGGGGCCCTTTTAGCTTCAACAGTGGAATGCTGCTTTTGAGTTGAGAACTCAAATTTATTGCCTAATTTCTGTTCTGAAAAGGCGCATTGTAAATTTTTTTATTTCCAAATCCACTTGTAAATCGAAAAATAGTACATAATTAAATAAATTTAAATTCATATCTTTTATATTATTATTACAACTTTTAATTGAATTAAAATTGAATGGTACTAAAAATTAAAATAACTCTAAATAAAATTTATATATAATTTGTATAGGATGAAACTAAAAATTATTGATGATATTTTATAGTGTTATAGCTACGTACAAGTACAACTACAAAATAACCAACTAAACTCACTGATTTTTAAATTTAATTTTCAGTTTGAAGTGTCGAAATGGATTACCTTTTTCCCATATGGTTTACAAAGTAGGGGCCAGTTACATTTGGTTGTATATATAATTTTGGATAATATAGCTCGTGTTACTCAATTACGTGTTTGGTTATAAATATTTCGTTTTTTAATTATAATTTAACAGTTCATTTAAAATTTTATTACAAACATGTCACATCACCGTTAAAATTGAAACAAAAGTCTAACGTAACTTGATATAATAATAATTTTAGTCTTCAAAAGTTATATATTTTAATTTGGTCTTAATTCAAAATAAATCATTAAACTTAATCATCCATATTTAAAAATTCAATTAGTTGAGTAATTATGTCAAGTAACAAACGAGGTTAGGGTCATAATAAATATGTTCTCATTAGTCTGTCAACTAGTAGTGTAGTGCTTGTGTGTGTCAAACTATCTCATTTTTAGTTATCGAGCTCATGGACAGTGGTAGAGAGTGCGATAAGTGATCAGATGGTGTGCTAAGAGGGTGCAGTGTGAGGAATTTTTAAATATGAAGAATTAAGTTTGTTGAGTTATTTTGACTTAAGACCAAATTGATAAAAATATATAAATTATGAGATTAAAATTGGTATTGTATCATGTCATTTTTCAATTTTAACAGCAGAACGATCTATTTGTAATAAATTTTAATTGAATTGCTAAATTGTAACTTTAAAATAAATTAATAGCATTTTAAATTAGTCTTTATATTCGACAAACACCTAAACTATCCAGATCCATTTTCACATTTCGATCAAAAGATATTAAACGTTTAAACATGTTTGATTTTAATTTTAAATTTTAAAAACATTTAAATTATTTAAAACAATAATTAATTAGTGTATTTAATATGTTTAAGATCACTTGTTCATGACATATATTCAAAAAATCACTTGTTGACATAATTTTATAATAAAAAATGATATTTATTAATTGACCGAATAATTAAAAATGTTCATATTATCTTATTTTATATTTGTTTCAGTATTTATATTTATCTTTAAAATGTAAAATGTGTATTTAATAAAAAAATAGAAATAACATGAGAGGAGAGGGATAAATGAAATATCATTTTTGTTTTTTTTTTTCTCAAGGAAGATGCATTAATGATTTGGATAATTTATACATGTAACCTGATGTAATTAAAATTTGAAATTTAAAAATGATTTGATACCAACTCTCAACAACTAACTTTGAATTTGAGGTTTATTACAGAAGTACTTATGTAGAGCACTTAACAACCAATTTAAAAGCGAAGTTTAAGTAAAACATTAGTTTAAACATCAACCTCATCTTGTTGGATTAAAGCGGTAGAGATTTTATTATTTTAGCAAAACAAAAATTATTACTAATAGGTAATTATTTTATGCACCGACGGTGGAAACAAAAAGTTTCTACAAGACTATAAATGCCTTATTTTTAGGATTTAGAGATTTAGTTTAGGGTTTAAGGTTTAGTGTTTTAGAAATTAAGGATTGTAGTTAGAATTTAAGGTTTATAGGTTAAAACTTTAATCTCAAACATATTACCATAAGACTTAAACATAACCTCTAAACACTAAATTCTAATTACAACTCCTAAATTTAAAAATTCTTAAACTTAAATTTCTAAACCCTAAACTAAATCTATAAACCTTAAAATCAAAATATTTGTAATAACTTTTTTTCCTTTAACTTGTGCATAAGATATTTTCCTTTACTTTATTATCATCATATATTTTAATATGTCGTCAAACTCCAATTTCACTTTCTTGGTGCAACTAAACAAGTTCGGGGGGAAGGGGGGAATAGTATAAATATTTTTTTTCTTTTTTATATAATTCATGCTTACTTAATATCGTCCCCTCAAAATGTAATTAACTTAAAGATGACTAATTTTCTATCAATGTAATTTTGTATATAATTCATGTCTTCTTAAAGATCAATGTAACTAAATTAAAGATAATTAATTTTTTCCTGTAAGCAATGTCAAACAATTGAAGTGAAAAATTATTTAAAAGATGATTTTCTTTTCAACCTCAAAAAGTTAAGATTTTTATTTTTTTGGGTGGAAAATCACTTTTAAAGGTGAAAGTTACTTTTTTATCCTTAATTATTTAGCACTAATATATTAAAATAATAATATAAAATATGGTAATTATTAATATATTAAATTAGTATTTTAATCTTAATTATTAAAATAATATTAAAATCTTAATACTATAATATTTAAAATATATATTATATATATAATTACTAATGAATTGTCATGATTTTTTATATTTTTATTATAATTTAAGTTGATTCATTTCATATATAATAATGTTAATATATTTTATGGTAATAAATTTAAACATAATTTACGTTCATTTATTTTTACTTTACAATATAATGTCTAAAGTGAACATGTTATAGTTTAAAAAAAAATTTGACAACAATATCAAACACTAAAATCTTACAACAAAAAGCAAATCTTTTTGCACGATTCTACATCATATTCATAGTGTAGTGAGCCGAGACTGAGAAGTATCCTTTAGCCACGTCTTTCGTGGAGGTAATCAACTTTACAGATAGTATAAATTTATAAAATTCGATTCAATAAAAATAAATTATTTGACTCGATATGATGTAAAAATATTCGACTCGTGTTGACTCGTAATTTTACAGACTCGACTCGAAATATTTCAAATAAAGTTTGAATTATAAAAAAAATCGAATAATTCAAATTTTTTAGTAATTAGTGGATCAATTTTCAAGCTTGAGTTGAGTCTCTCAATTCTTCTTGATATGTATATCACATACGAAGAAATATGAATATATGTGTGTATTGTATATGGTTATAAAAAACCGTTTAAATTGAAATTAATTAGTACCATAATATTGTAAATATTTTACAATTAAATTTGAACAGAAATTCAAACTTGGCTCGACTCGAAAATATTTCAAATAAAATTTGAGTTATAAAATATGACTTTTCAACTCGACTAACTTGAAATTTTTTGACTTCAAGAGGTGATTTGGAGAGCCAAATTTATCATTATCCACCGGATGGAGTGTTGGTCATCTTACATAATCATTGTCGTAGTTAGATTGTTGTTACTTTTTAACGTATAGTCCCTCTCTTTTATTATAAAATAATATATCAATCCCGGATGGATTATAAAAGCATGTGAACTTTGACATCAATATTAAAAATCAATCTAGATATACGGCAACAGAGACAAAGAAGGTACAAGAAAATTTAGAGTAAATGATCTCTCTATTTATTTACCCTAACTAAACACATCCGAGTATTTTATTGTTTATAAATATAAAGGAAGTCGTTTTCAGGTACGAGAATTTATTTTATCTTTATTTTTTTGAATTTATTAAATAAATTTACAATGTCTTGGGCAGGTAGTATGGACGTTTTTGTTTAAAAAATCTTTATTTTTTATGGACGAGAAATTTCCCGACTGAATTACAAAGACAAGAACTTATTGTCTTAGGAGAAAAAGAAAAAGGAAGAAAAACAATGGATGGTGAACCGACAGGAGAAGATTTAGGAAAGAGGTTGTGCACATGGACATCGGACATGGCAGTGATGGAAAATGCTGGGGCGGCTGCCTTATTTCCCCCATTAAGCACCACCATCTCATGTGATGTGGGACAATTGAACCAGGGTTTAGGGTATCTGTAATAATAATTAATAAAACATTGGTGTTGTTATCTTCTACATTTTCTACAACTATCGGTATTTTATCTATTGGCTAACTAATTTAAATTGAGTATTATAAAAGTCTATTCAGAAGTTGAACCTCTGACTTTGCTTAAAAAATATATTGTACTACCCTACTAGATCAATCTGCGGTTGATGGTTATCTTTTACATTTTAATTCATATTAAGATAGAATATTTTTATTTACGATAAATTACACTTACACTCCTTTTAACTATTGCATGTTCTCATTTTAGTCATCCAAATGAAAAATATATATATATATATATATATATATATATATATATATATTTGAAAAATAGGTGAAAATTTGAAAGCTAAGTGGCGTATCCATGTGAAAATAATAAAAATTGATTTTCATTAACATCACCATTCCATTACATGTTTAACGAACGGAAGATTAGCAGATCAATTTTCACAATATTCTAACAAAATTGAAAAAAAAAATATTTGTTGAACTAAAACGGGAAATATGCAATAATTGTATGCGTATAAATATAATCTACCTTTTTATTTATTACTAAATGAATTTAAGTTGAATATTCAATATGTTATGATAATCGACTTTCTCGTGAAATAATTAAGAAGGTTTTCCTTTCTAAACCGTTGATTATCCACTACTTAACTCAATCCCCACAAGACAAATGCAAAAGTGGATCCGGAACATTCCACCAACCTTTATCATAACTAAGCTAAGCTTCTCTTTAATTCTTACTAATTTTTTATAATAGTTAGTATCTAATTTATGGAATGACAAATTTAAATTGAATATTACAAAAACCTATTAAGAGGATAATTTAATCTTTCAGTTTATTTTATTCATAGCATTAAGATTTAAATTTCTAATTTTACTTAAATATTTAATATTTCATATCGTTAGATCAATTGATAATTAATTTTCTACTTGTCATGTTAGAATGATAATCTCTTTGCTTTTATTTGATATAATTTGATATTTTAATTTATAATATAATCATTGTTAGCCTAAATTTCAAATAAAAAATTAAATTGGTGACATTAGTATTAAAAAAATAAAAAATACATAAATATTTTTAATATTTGATTCACATATAAGTTTTTTTATTAATTGAATCTCATTTTTTTGTTAAATAAAATTTTATGTGACTTTTTTTTATCATAACCATGAAACTTCATTAAAACATAAAGGAAAACAAAGTGCATGTGGCATTTGGGTCATAGTATCCCGCATGCACATGCATACAAACAACAACGTGAAAATAAAAATAAAAAACCCTAAAGACGGTGGGGATAACGCAACAAGCCCCAGAACCGATTGAAAGCCAACCAGTAGCAACAACATGAACAGCCGTGAGACCTTCAAAGAGGTAGTACCAAAACAGGAAAACAGAACTGAAAACAGAAAGTGGATAAAAGCTAGCCATACGTGAAGCTTGCCAAGAGATGACAACCCAAAATCCTAGTGAGAGCTCCAACTGGAGGCAGGGTCCCTTGAATTCAGTCCAGGGTCTTGTCAACTGGGACGGGGAGGACATCTGACCTTGCAACGACATGCAATAAAGGAGAAAGAGACAAGAAAACTCCTTGTACCATGGACGTGGCCAAAGCCTAGTAATAAAGAAGATCTTAGCACCGAAGAACCTTGGATCATCAGGCCTGTAGAAGAACCAATTGATCCCAGGGGAAAGCAACAGATGTGATACCCCTTTCCAGACCTTTCAACTGAATGAGGGCCTACATAGTCGAATCAAAGTGGTTGCGGATAGCTCTCGAGAGGGCTATCCGCTTCAAGAATCTTTAAAGTACTTGCCACAGAAGGTTGAACAGCTTGCACTTTGGTTGTAGCAGCTTCATCATCACTTAGAACTACTTCTTCATTAAAAGAACATTTATCATCAACTATCATGGAGGCCATGGTTGTGATTTTTTTCTCAAATGGATCAATTCCTAATTCTTCAATGCCAACTTGGTCCAGCAAGATTTTGTTTCTCTCCATTGCATGCTTCCTTCTGGTAGCTTGCTTGATAAGTGTCAATCGCTTAGCTCTAAAAGTAAAATCTCGTTTATGTTTCTTAATGTTGTTTATGATTGGGGACATGAAGGTGAACGAACTTGGGAAGAGAGCAATTCTTAGAACATCCTCATTTGCAACTGCTCCAAAGCAGTTGGCTCCTTAATTTTCGGGGGAAATCTGAAATATTCCTTTATTAATGTAGCTCCACAGTTCTCTCATCTTTGACACAAAGATAGAATCATCACTAGTCTCATCCCTTTTGCGTTTGTGCTTGTTTGAGACCTTGAGTTTCCCCACCCCTTCAGTTATCGTGTCTTTGAGCAAATTCACATAATGAATCCATTCAGAAGATGGGATAACACGATTAGGGTAAGTGGCTTCAACTAAAGCCTTATACTCTAAAGGCATAGAATTGGAGGTCTTGGACTTGGTGAATTGAGAGTTGTCAGTTAAATTTTCGTTTAAGGAAACATCTTCCTTTTCAATCATTCCACTCTCAGAAATTTCTTGTTCAATTGGAGGAACTTTAATGTGGCTTGCTGGCAAGGAGTACCTCGTACCCTTGGGAGTAGTAATCGAGGAGGCTCTGGGGTTGCAGCCTATCAGTTGAAGCTTCTCGATGCTGTCTGTTGTCGCCGGCGAAAGGGGGAGTCGTGCAGAATGCTCTTGCAAGGGCTTCCAGCGAGCTTGGGATAACATTTTTCATGGCTTCTTCTCCCAAGATGGTGTAGCTCTGAGTCAGGGACCATATCTTCTGATTGTTTTAAACAATTTGGTATCATACCAGAATTCCTTCTCAGCATGACCAATACGCCTACACTTATAGCAAAACTTAGGCAAACGTTCATATTTGAAGGAGATTTCGAGGGGCTTGAAAGTTGGCCTATTGAGCATGAAACCTGTTCTCAGTGGATCCTCTACCCTGATTGCCACACACAAGCTTAATTGGCCATTCCTTTTCACTTATGTGACTTTGATTGTGACCAAATAACAAAAAATCCATATCATAACTTATAAAACAACTAATATGCGATTAATTTAGTCAAACGAGTTTAGCTTAGTTAGCATTGTTGTCTATATAAAATATAAGAGAACGTGAAATTGATCATATTTAAGTGTATAATATCATCTGATTTAAGTATGGGAGGTCTTGACAGTCCAAGTATTGTATACAAATATAATTAATTTAAACACATATTAAATTATATAACGAGATTCATTAATTGGTCGAGTGGTCAAAGATGTTCTTTTTGTTTCATCTCGTGTAAGTTTGAAAATTTGAAATTTGCCTATAGAATGTAAGAGTTCTCTACTTAATTAAACACCGTGATTCATTAAAACATGTTGATGTCTCTCTATGGATAGGACAGTATAGTGAATAAATAGTTGATTAATAAAAACAATATAATAATAAATTGAAATGATTTAATGGTATTTTTTATTTTTAATATATTTACAAATTCAATTCGAGTAATAAATAACATGTATATGTTTAATTAATTTAATTTAAATATAAATTAAATATCGAAATATGAAATGATTCAATCTAATTATCTATTTAATTGTATATAAATGTTTAATTTAACAAAGCCAATTTTTATATATAAATAACTATAAAAATGTTGTGAATAAAATAAAGAAGAACAAGAATAAGAACAAGAAGAACAAAGAGATGAGAGATGAGAGAAAGAGGGAGATTTGTATTATTCTCAAATATAGACTTGTATCCAATGCCTTCAATGAATATATTATTTATAGGCATAAGAAGTACATAATACATTAAACTCTAATTCATAGAGATAATATTCCTAATAATAAATAAATCAAACTCCTTTGATAAAGTTCTAATCATGATAGACATCCACATAGATAAATATTCATAACACTCCCCCTTGGATGTCTATGAAGATAATGTGCCTCGTTAAAACCTTACTAAGATAAAAACCTAGTGGGAAAAAAATTCTGTAGTGAAGGAAAAAGAGTACACACATCTTTGATACGCATAACATGTTGCCTCATTAAAAACCTTACCAGGAAAACCCATTGAGACAAAACCTCGGTTAAGGGGAAAAGAGTGCAACGCGTATTTACTCCCCCTCATGCAAACATCACAGAAGATCTTTGAATCTTCATAATTTAATCTTGAATATCACTTTTCTAAAGATCGTGAGAGATGAAAACTTTGGAGTAATATGTTTCATGATGTATCCACTTTCAAACTGAGATATACATCTTGCGTTATCTTCACACAAGATAGCTTTTATCATATCTTGTAAAAGTAAATCCACATATCTTTTGGATATGTTGGGTCAATAGTCTTAGCCAAACACATTTTTTTGGCTTGCCTCGTTCATAACAATTATTTCTACAACATTTGAGGAGGCATCAACGAATGTTTGAAGATCTAAATGTAATGATCTTTGTATATTCATAGATATTTCTTGACCAACTAATATATAGTGCTTCAAGACCAAGAAAAGATATAATTATCTTTATTCACATCCAACAATCTTACAACTATTGGGATACTCTATAGATATGCTCTATTCATATTGAATATTCTTTAAGATTCTTTCAGCTTATGTCTATTCATAGACAAAAGAAATATATAAAAATGATTGATCTTCAGGTCGAGGTAAACTTGATGTCAAGATTCAAGTACTTGTATTGAAAGTACTTCATGAGTTTCCAATTTGAAGCTCTTTAGGAGTTCTAAAATTATCATAATGGATCTTGATCTAAACTCCTTTATAAAATACATAAGGAAATCTAATCATTCGTATAGTATTTTCTCAATTAGTATTCACTAAGGCGATTATACCAAATGCGCCAAAATATTCATGAGACGTGTCTAAATAAATTTCCTCAGAAATTTCCAAATGCTTATAGCATTTTAGATCCTTCAAGGATAAATATGGGTCCACAAATAATTAGACGCATGTAAAATTTTCTAAACTGCCAAAGTAATTGCATCCACCATGAAGTAATTAAAACTTTTCATAAATTATAGTTAAAGTCGTATTTACGACTACTTATTTGTGCCTCACTTGCATTACACCTTTAGGTGTTTGGACTGCTGGTCGAAATACTTCTATTTTAGAAGTTCAAAGCGTCTTTCAACATTGGCCAATTCAATATCTATACTTCTGGATAGATTTTATACAAGATCCTCGATTTCTTTCTTTACTTCTATAGAAGTATTTTATGTAAAATTGTTTGTAAAATCGTTGTCGACAACTTTCCAATTTTCTGGTTCCATTCTTGTATTGACATAACTCATCGAGATCTCTTCAAGATTTCAATCTTTATTTCAGGTACCTGAAACTCTTATAGAGTTTTATTATTTGTTATGTTTTGGGTCTCTTCAGGAGCACCCGCCTCCTATATATGACCATCTCATATTACTTTCTATTTACGAGAATTTTGATCATTGGAACCATTTCAACTATCATGCTTCAGGCATGATTTACATTCTCTCGCTCTAACATATAATTTAAACTTAGAGCATTTCAGCTGGTATATGAGACTTAATTACTCTCATTGGGTCAGTAAATATGTCCGGCAGTTGACATGTAATAACATGAATTATCTTATGAACTTCTAGTTCATATACGAGGATCTAGATAATGATAATTCATTTTCCTCTATCCAGCTGATTATTATCTCCCCCTGATGTTGAGAAAAATCATGTCATAACTGATTCTCCAATTAATGTTTAAGAATTTAAACATAAAAGGAGACTCGTACTCAATATATATTCTCAACCCTTTTTATTTACCCATTTTGTGCGTTGTGGTGGAGCAATTCATATCGCACATTCAAAAATCATAAAATGTGAAATGTATGGTTTCTGACCAAAAACCAATCATAACGGGGAGTTTATTATAACTCTTTGGCTTGATGCGTATAAGTGTTGCTATATGGAAACACCATATAAATAATAACTCTTTTGTTCTCATAATTTAGCTATTAAATAGGAGGCATCCAATTGAAATTTTGCTAAACTATATTTTTCATAATTAATAGGCTTTGTAATAACTGATATAGCCTAAAATATAAACCCACTAGCTTTTCAAGACGAATAGTCTAACTATATAATCTGAATCTTTTTAGAATCAATCTCACAAACTTCTGGTTGTAAGTCGATAAAACAATGTAGATGCATCTACTAAAATCATATAAAACTTTCCACATTTGTGGATATATGGGCCCATATTTTGTTCAGATATGCAAGACATACAGTCTTAACTTCAGTACAAGAACTTTAAGTTCTAATTCTTTTGGTAAGTGGGATCATCTATATCCTTTGAGAACAAACAACACAAGAACTTCATGTTCTTTTAGTAAGTGGAATTTAATCAATTCCTTTAAGCAACACAAGAACTTCATGTTCTTTAATAAGTGGAATTTAATCCATTTCTTTGAGAATAAGCACCACAAGAACTACAGGTTCTTTTAATACATGTGCATGTAAATCTCAATAATTTCTGCACCATTATTGATCAGGATGGTCTAACCGATCATGCCAACTATATATATGTGTGTATATATCTCTGAATTTGTAAACTTCTTGTTTACCATAACATGTAATTCAATCTTACTCGTACATGTCTAGTACGACCATCAAAATTGTTCCTTTAAATAGGAATATATTTAGCTCTTTCGGAGCTTTCAATTGAAATTATCTTTTGGTAGTAATATATAGCTCTCCTAGATCTTTCAACTGACTTTTTGGCTACCAGAACTTATATACATAGTGGCTTATTTCAAATGTCAATTGATAACATATGTTATCTATAATTTCCAAGGGGATATATTGCGAACTCATATTGCTCTCTTTATGACTTTGACGAGTATAACGCAATGTGAATATGGAATAAAGTTCCATTTGACAATAACATATTTGCTCAACCAAAGCCTTTTGTGATATTAGTACTTCCGGATATAGTACTCGCATTATTCTCTTGTATTTTAATCGATAAATGCATAATTGTGCACCTTTCAAAATGTGCTTTGTTTCATTTACTTCATGTAATGAAAATATGTACTTTGTATCATTCACTTCGAGGAATGAAAAATATAAAATATAGCACATCATATCAAGTCGATTATCTATCAGAGATAAACTTTCAAGTGCTCTTCCGAAGTATTGATATTTTAGTACTTTGAGAAATACTACTAATATTTCCCCTTGCATTTAAATGGAAAAAATATTTCTTATGCTTAAGTACAATATGAGTACTTGCATTATCTGCTAGGCATAAATAGCCACAATTCATTGTATATTTATTACAGAATTAATCATTTTCTTCAAATAATAAATTAACATAAAGCGTAAATAAATAATATGTGAAACAAATAAACATAAATCAAACTAACATAAATAAATAATAAATAAAACGAATTAACATAAAAAATAAAATAAAATAAAAACCAATTATTCCTGTTAGAGGTTATAAGGGAAATAAAATAAATGGTAAATTATTCCCTTCAAAGGTTATGAGAAAATTAACAATATCCAATTGAGTTGGACCAATAACGCCATAATTATTTTCGCCATAAACAAATTTTGTTTATATTTTATTTCATTTATCATTCATGATTATGGATAAAGTCCATAATACTTTGGCGTTTGACAAGTATGAAACCAATGGTTTATAACATCACATTGGTAAAAGGATTTCACTTCCTTAGAATGATCTTTATCACTCTTGTCATCCTTATAACTTCGCTACCAGCGGGTAGAAGTATTCTTAAAACGATTATATTTTTCATGTGTATATTCATAACCTCGACCACGACCACAACTTTTAATGTGATTTTTTTATTCCTTCCATAATATAATCTCACATTCACTTCAGGGAATGGAGTATAGCTAGTGGGCCTTTAAAACCTTTTTCACATATCCTTATCACAGAGAACAAAGATTTAATCCTCGTACGCGGCATTGTTAAACCTGTCCACAAGGTCCTTTAAAAACCTCCTTTGAGACCAGTAGCCTCGCAGAACGGGATGTCCAGCCAATTATACTTGGATTATATCGAAATTATGTCTCTAATTGAATAATGATTTACCATGTTTGCATTCACTTCAGGGAATGAAACAGATCCAATAATCGCATGGAATAAACATCATGCTTGCATTCACTTCAGGGAATGCCCCATCATTGATAATTGCATGGAATAAACATCATGCTTGCATTCACTTCAGGGAATGCCACATCATTGATAATCGCATGGAATAAACATCATGCTTTGCATTCACTTCAAGGAATGCCTCCCATAAAACTTTTTGGATCAAGAAGAATTTTCGTAACTTGAAATTGGGAGAAGTCTATGGTTAAGTTTTTCAACGAAGAAGAAATATTGCTTTCGAGCAAATATAGACTTTATAATAATCTTCTTGTAAATTCAAAATCATCATGATTTATCGCACTTTAAAATAATAATATAAAGAATAAAAATAAAACCAAAATTTACCGATATTGATTTTTCTCTCATGGACAATGGAGACATAGCATATGACCGAGATAGCTTCTCATAGTCCCTTTATATCACATCTCTTTCCAAGCCATTTAAGCATATCATGTAAAACTCAAAACACGGTTAAAAATATTAACTTTTACCAAATAAAATGACATAAATAATAATATGAAAAATATCAAATATAATCATATAAGTAAAAGTATGAATAAGCATACCGCTAATTAACCCTTTTAGGAACAAGAGAAAACACGCGTAATTTACACCAAACGCAACCTCTTTGTCTCTGTCTATTCGTCTTTTGGTTTGTGAGAAGCCACAAATTTATCTCTTTCCAA
Organism: Hibiscus tridactylites; assembly: GCA_958450335.1. Classification (NCBI taxonomy): domain Eukaryota; kingdom Viridiplantae; phylum Streptophyta; class Magnoliopsida; order Malvales; family Malvaceae; genus Hibiscus; species Hibiscus tridactylites. Next base: position 14,570,255 of record OY288276.1, on the reverse strand, counting down.
TGTTCGAATAAAATCAAACATACTTCCAAAATTTTCAAAAATTAAAACAAAGTTAAAATATAAAGAGAAAGACAATCGGTAACTAAAAAAAATAAGGAGAAAAAAAACTTATCTTTGGTTTATTCTATAATCGAATTCTCCCCGATAACTTCTTTTGAATTATAACGATGAAGACCTCAGTTGATTAGAGTCTCGTGTTGATAACGTGTTGTGAATAAAATAAAGAAGAACAAGAATAAGAACAAGAAGAACAAAGAGATGAGAGAAAGAGGGAGATTTGTATTATTCTCAAATATAGACTTGTATCCAATGCCTTCAATGAATCATTTATTTATAGGCATAAGAAGTACATAATACATTAAACTCTAATTCATAGAGATAATATTCCTAATAATAAATAAATCAAACTCCTTTGATTACATGCTTTATTTTTTAATAGACTTGCTTTATTTTTATGGTATAACACATGTTTATTTTATAATTCATGTTCATAATCCATGACCCTCCCTTAATAATGTCGTCTCCAAAATTGGAATTCGAATTTTCTCATAGGGAGAACAATATACATTGCCGTTGCACCCAACTCTTATCGGTTAATTAATATTTAAAAACTAAATTAACGGAACCCATTAAATGTATACCCTTATCAAACAGAATAATCATTTGTCATTAAGAGATTATCAAAGTTGGAAAAAATAGAAACTATTAGAGTACACCCAAACTCCTTTTTGCTTTATTAATTGGTTGATTAAAAGAAGGATAGGGAAGAAGAAGAAGAGGGCCAAAGGAAGAGGAGAGGACAGCTTAGGTAGGGCAATGTAGGGGTGGCCGACCCATCCCTAGAGGAAAGGCGTGCTGCTCAAATCCTATAAGGTTGGAGTTTCATTTACACACCAATACCATATATTTGCTTTACAAGAAAGGCAAAGAGAGAGGGTGGTTTAGTGGGGAAAAAGGCATCCCCAAATTATTGAAGGAATATGTAGGCAATCCTAGCTGTGTTTGCTTCTACTCCTCACAACATCCAAATCATTACAAAAGCCCTTATATTTTGTAGCAGATGCCAATGGCTATGGCTATCAAGTGTGGGACCTTTCCACACATGGTAATCCGCCATTGTTAACTGGATATTCTGGATCTTCATCATTTCTTTAGTCTTTACCTGATTTGATTTCGGTTCCATATATATTCATTGATAAAGAGAATATCATCCTCTAAATCCTTCTTAAAAAACCCATGTCTCCCTTGTGAAACGGTACGGTATCGGGAGTTATATGATACAATCGAACTTGTTCCATGATCAACATTGAGTTTTTTCTTTCTTTTTTTGGGGGTTAAGACATGATAAGCATTGATTGAAGATAAAGCGAGTTGTTAATCGTGGACTAATAATAACATATAGTGAAGTAGCTTTTAGACAAAGTTGTGAATCAATAACCAAACACCTAGAGTATGGTCAACAATTTATAGTATGTGAATGCATTAAAATCACATCAATGCTCTCATGTTAAACAGTGAATGCGATGTGAGGGGGGACAATAGAAGAAGTTAATGATTTGGTCAAACATAGAGATCCACTTTCAGGGATCACCAAGCAGATGATATGTTCGATGTGTATACCAACTCCAAGGCCTGAGAATGCCGACGAAAAAGAGGGCCATTAGTGTTGAGTGTTGACATTGCATGTAAGCACAAGGGTGATTTTGCTGATTCCAGTATCTGCAATTCCAATGCTGCTCATTTCTACCAGCACTTTACCCGTGCCAGACTAGTCTGCACCTTCATCTTTCCTAGCAATACACTTCTTTTTTTTTTATCATTTCCTAGCAAATAGAATTGCAGTTGAAAGGCAGTGTGCAACATTTCTGGTTTTTGCGATAGCAAAAAATATTTTGGAAATATACCTTGAACAAGAAGAGCAAGGAGAATAAATGGAAAAATTAATTAAAGAAAACGCCGTCTGTGGGAATCGAACCCACGACCACATGGTTAAAAGCCATGCGCTCTACCGGCTGAGCTAAGGCGGCTGAGTTGATAGTCAAATGCAAAACTCTTTTATTAACCATAATTATTCTACTACTACGTTGGGGGTTCAAGGTTTGTTTGATGGTTTATTATTTAAATAATATTAAATAAAATAGTTTGAAACAATAATTAGTTATTAATTTATTTCTAATCATAAGGGGAGGAATGCCATATTTGATAAAAAAATACCATAGATATGAGTTAGTCTATAGTATGAGGACTCAAAATGTCTCTGAGAGTAACTCAAAGCCACCACGAGGTGTACTAAAGATATTTAAACTACAATGTGTGGGATCAACGAGCTTTGCGAGGTGATTTGCTGGTCGATTTTCGTAATGTGGAATCCATTTGAAATCAGTCATCCACCCTCTTTATGCATACTATCAATGGCCCGGACCAGAAAGAGGGTACTCGAACCAACATCCGAGTGTCGAATCAGGTTGACAGTCACTCTAAGTCTATAACAGTTTAAATCCATTCGACAATGCTATCTGCATGCCTAGATAAATCGCCCAAAGCTCCGCTTGCAAAACATCAGCAGTTCCTATGAATTTGTTAAAACTAGTAACCTGTGAAGAGTTCACTGTCTCTGACAATACCGCCAATAAAGTCAATCCAGATTAAGTGGAAAACGCATCCTCCACATTCAAACAAAACCAGACATGGTCGGGAGCTCTCCATTGTACTGACATGACCTGTTTTGTACTTAACTAAGAATCATACATTAGTTTGCGGGTGAATATCTATCCTTTCAAATCTCTCTAAAAAATAAAATAAAAAACTTTTTTTTCTCCAAAAATATTGAATACGGATATAATAATAATAATAATAATAATAATAATAATAATAATAATAATAATAATAATAATAATAATAATAATAGATACATATGTTCCTTTCTTAAACTACAATAATTCACCCAACCACTCGAGTCAATACAATCAAACAAAGAGGTAATAATAAACGCGATTTAAATCCAGAGGCAGAGGCCTCTATTTTTATGGGGAATGAATAAAGCCCGAAATTTGGCAAAATCAGTGTTTTCTGCAAAGGCCCAAACGAGGTTTATGAATGTTGTGTGGCTCATTCCATTCCATTCACCCAAGAGAAAAAACCTTTTTGCTATTGGGTAAAGTAGTTTTACTGTGGATAGTAAGAGGTGTTTTTCACTCCCCAATAATACTGTGAATGGGAAAAAAGTGAAACCTAATAAGTAATAACCTCGCCCGAGGCCGACAAAAAGTAAATGGGTGTAAAAAAAAGAGGCAGATTGTGACAGCTTAAAACCTCCCCGCCACCCACTTCTCTCCACACCAGTTCTTCATCATTGTCTATGATCAGACGGCTCGAACTCTCCACACCCGCAACGCCACTGCCCTGCCATCATATACATATCACCTCACGTCTCTGCTTATAGTTTGTTACTACCGTGGCAAGATGGATAAAACCAGAATTATCATCGTCTTTTATCTTTTTTTGTTACCCTTTCGGCTAACTCATTCGGACCACCCTGCGTCGCACACTTGATTTTAATGAGTGAGTCTCCTAGCAGGAATTTTCTGCATGCACAATGCTTCGAACCCGAGACTTTACTTAAGCAATACCAAGGTGCTTACTACTTGGATCAACACGTTGGTATCAACGTCTTTATCTTAATTAACCCATTTTAAATGGCAAATGGTTTTTTTAACATATAGTCTATATAAATGTTTATATTATTTAAATTTCTCATTACATATAAATTAAAATCTATTGACCGTTTAAGTATATTTAATCCACATCCTCTTATATATTATATCAACAATATACTAACAGAGTAACAGAACTAAATTCAATTCGGGACAAATGATTATTTGAGTTAAAGGAAACCACTATTCCAATGGAATTTAGAATGACTAAAAATAAAATAATAAACGATCCCATATTTCAATCGATACTTTAATCTTATAACCATATGTGTTCCGCATGCCTCCAAACTTTTACCATGTGCTAACCTCTTTTTCCCCTTTATTATTATTATTTCTGTTATATTTGGTCGCCTTTGACTCTGAATTTGCTTTCTGGCTTTTCTCCTGTAGACAGTGTTAAATTAAAAACCGAGAATGAAATAATTCATTTGAATATAATAATTAAATAGAAATTATCTTTGAAAAAACAAATTCAGAAATGTTGATAAAAACCAACAGTTAGAACCCCCAATTCTGATGGGCTCTAAACCCAATCTAAATTTAATTTGGATTGCATGCTTAAGAGAGCCTATTTCAAGTCCAACGGAAGTACTGTAGAAGATGATGAACCGGGGAATAAACGTTAAATCTCTCTCAATGAGCTTTGAGTAAATGACACGCCAAGGGCCTTTTGGTCTTGAAAAATACAATACAATGAACAACAGGACAAAATCGGAATCGCAAAAATTATATAAAATACCAATCTTATCCTTAAACGGTTGCTGATCCCCGCTTCTATAAGTACATCCAACGCTCCTTGCTGCACCTTCTACATTGCACTCTCTCTCTCTCTCTCTCTCTCTTCGCTTTCGTGTTTGTTTTGTCGCTTTCTCTTTCCTAGGTTTTGGTTTTTTTTCTGCGGAAGGCCTTTTGTTTTAGCTTCACCAATGGCACAGGAGGAGGTTCAGAACGGAGGAGCCGAGAAGCTAGCGGCGGTGACGTTTACGGCGGTGAAACCACAGCTGATGGTGGAGGCACCCAAGGCAGTTGATGCGGTGCAGTTCTATAAGTCCGCGTTCGGCGCTGTTGAGGTTGGCCGTACTCTGCACCCTAAGCGCAAAGCCGAGCAGGAGCTCCCTCACATCCTCTCCGCTCAACTTGAGCTGGCTGGTTCTACCATTCTCGTTTCTGACGTCGCTGAAAATTCTGCTCCGTACGTTCCTCCCGTCCTCTCTACTTTCTACTTTTTAATTGTTTTTGCATTTGTACACTCTCTTTTACTGTTGATCTTTGGTTATTTCCCCTGACCGTTTGCGTTCTGTCATTGTTGAATAATAAAGTCTATGTTAGGGTTCGTTTATGTCGCGGAACGGATAGTCTGTTTAGATCGTGTTCTTGTTTTGCAGGAAATTTATTTTTCGTATTTTCTCTCATTTTTGGCTTATTATTTTGCTTTTGACTCCTGCTTTTGCGGTATCTTTGTTTAGAGCTCCCGTTTCTTAGATCTGTAAAACTGGAATTTAAATACCGTTACGAGATATAATGTCCTTTTTTCTTTTTCTTAATCTTTTTGATATTTTCTACAAGCTGATTGGCTTCAACTGATTTTTCTTCTTTTTTTCCGCCTAAAACAATATGTACGTGGATTATAAAAATGTTTTAACGTTGCTGTTTATTTAGCGTGAGTTTTGCAACATGTTAGTTGAATCGTCATTTTTACCGCTTTGCTAGTTGCAACTGTTGAATCGTTTGTTTTCATTTTTGCAGGGTGAAAACCGAGGGGACTGGATGTGTGCTCTGCCTCGAGACTGAGGACGTGGAAGCTGCTATTGCCATGGCCGTGAGCGCTGGAGGGGTTGCGGAGGGTGAGATAACTGAGGGCGACGGCGCGTGCTGCGGTGGTCGCGTGGGGAAGGTGAAGGATCCATATGGATACGTTTGGCTTATCTGCTCCCCTGCCAAGAAGTGCGCAGACGTGGACGCTTAGGTGCCGTTTGATCTTTCGATCTACTTTCTCAGCTTTAGTTTCTCTATGACGGGTGGACACCTTGTCAGTAAAAAATGGTTTCTACCAGTAGGATTAGGTGATGGATAGGGTTGTGACTATTTTGATACTTTTCTCATGAACCTCCAGCTGCCAGTTGCTCTTAAATGAAATTCACCAGCGTTTTTAATCTCTTTATTTTTATGAGTAAAATTTTGATACAGTTAACAAGTCTGTAGATTTATATAAAAAAACTCAAATCCTAAATTTCTAATTATAACTCTAAAAAGTTAAACTCTAAATTTTTTGAACTTTAAATTTTAAACTAAAATTAAAAGATTGTATTAAAGTTTTTCCTATTTTTATTTAATACTTATGTAATTGGTTAGCAGTTGTACTACAGTACAGGTACTAGCAATGTTGAAACCTCGTGTTTACTGTTTAGTAAAGACCCATCAAGTTTAGTTGCTTATACGGGCGAGAAGCAGTGAGGGTAAGGGAGTCTTTTCCTTATCACTGTCGTGGGTTATCTTTTGCATTGGTGGTTTATCGTTTGTTCCATTCTCGGTTAACGAGATTAGTAGCACATTAATTAATGACTTGGCTCTTGTTGGGTATTTAAACAAGGATAAGGTGGAAGCCTGAAATTAGTGGTAGAAGTGTAATAAAATGGTCTGGAGCCTTTTTGTTTTGAAATTAAACATGGTTTGGAGAAGTGGGAGGAATGGTATATTTTATGTAGGAAAATTTTATTGCGAGAGTATCACTATTGACGAGCATAGATAAACACTATTAATTTAATTTAGTATAATTATAACTAGTTATATTTAAAAATTAAAATGTAAATCAATTAAAATATATTATTTTATTTTTAATATTTTAAACATAAATTAAAATATTTATTTAACTTTAAATTATAAAATTTTATTTCTTTTTTATTTGGAATTCAAGTCATCGCTACTTTGTCGCCACCACCCTTGCGCTGCAGCTGTTGAGCTTGTCGCTGTTTCCAATGAATGAATTTCAGTGAATTCTAGTGAATGAATTCCTTTTGAGCCTAATTTTTGTGCGTTTGTTCAAATGAATTCAAGTGAATGAATTCCAATGAGCGGTGGGGAACGGCTGAAATGCTGTTCATCGGTGGGGACAACTGTCACACAGGAGCGTCGAGTGCGGCAACTGTTCGAATTTTAAATGAATAAAAATTAAGTTTTATAATTTAAGGCTAGATAGATATTTTAATTTATGTTTAAAATAAAATTAAAAATGAAATAATATATTTTAATTAATTTATTTTTTAATTTTTAAAAAATTATAATTATACAATAATTTAAATTAAATTAATAGTACTCATCGATAGTCGTCGAATGTGACAAAGTATTCTTTTATGTAATGGAATAAAGTAGCAACTTGGACGCATAATTAGGGAACCCAGTAAGAAAAGGACACGCGTCCATGTAGTGAAAGTCGTGGCAAATGGATAAGGGGGTCATCTGTTGTGGTCCCAAACGAGGATTTGAATAGGTGGGGTTTATCTTATACGAGAATTCATGCAGCCTATGTTTCTGTTGGAAAAACAATTAAACGTAACTTGGAATACACCATTAGTTTTACAACAGGAACTATTATTTGGTGGTTAGTGTTCGATCGAGTTGAATTGAGTAAATTTTTTTTAAAGTTATTCGAGTTGACACGTCATATTTTACAATTTAAATTTTATTTGAATTTTTTTCGATTTGAGTCGAGTTGGAGTTCAGTCGAGTTTTCGAGTTCTTATACAAATTTAATTGTAATTATTAGTTCACTTTGATTATAATTTAAACTACTTTTTTTAATCATATAAGATATGCATATATATCTCATCATATTTTTTCATATGTGACATATTTCTTCATATTTTTTATATCAAGAAAAATTGAGGAACTTGACTCGAACTTAAAAATCAATCCAATAACTACTAAAAATTTTGAGTTATTCGAATTTCTATTTTACAGCTCAAACTTTATTTGAATTTTTTTCCAGTCGAGTTTATATAATTTCGAGTCGAGTCAAAATAAATCGAATTTTTTCACCTTGAACCGAGTCGAAAATTTCGATTTTTTGAGTCGAGTCGAATTTTGCTCACCCCTACTATTATTAGAATTCAAGTAAATGTAAAATATTTTAAAAACATAAATGAATGACTACGTCTGGGTTGTTAAATGTTAATGGAGGTGATGTTAAAATTCCACTAATCCAATGATAAATCAATAAAATACAAATTTTATATTGAAATATTAAACGGACAGAATTATAAATATAAATACAACATATTTAAAATCAAACCGATAGGAACGAGTTGAGGTATATAGCTACACAGTTTCTTTAAGACAGATTTTCGGCCACTCCTTGGTGCTTGAGATTTTATGGTCGTCTGTCCCTTAAGATACAATAACTAGATGATCAACTACAGTAACACAACTGCAGAGATCACGGACTACAACCTTGCCTTCTCCTATCATCAAAAACTACTTTTGAAATCACAAAGTAAAACAATAGAAAATTCTTTGTGTTATGAGTTGTGTAAAACCTAGAAGTTTTACATCCTATTTATAGGAGTTTTACGAGGGGTATAAGCGATTTTTTTTGACCTATTGAAACATTTATGATTTTGAGAATTAATGAGCCTTTAAAGAATAATTTCTAATATTACTGTCTGAATTAAAGGAAACTTTAATATTTATAATTTTATTTCTAAAACAAAATCTGGCAAATATATGCTCTTATTTGAGAAAAAAATAATTTAAATTCGTGTCAAAATATATGCAAGCCCACAGAAGGTCAGACCAGTTCGGACATTTATGTTATAACGATGTGCATCGTTGCACATTTACGAATCAACATTTGGTTCCACATTTTTCTCAACAATGTTTGTATTAATTTCTCATTCAAAGTTCCAAAATTATCATTTTTCCAACAATCCCCACATAAATAAAATTGATCATTTAATCAAAAACATTTTGACTCGATGTGGTGATAGAATCTACACGATGCATAGGATATGTATGTTTCTTCTTTTAAACATTTCCTTGTAAAAGTATATTTATTTTACTAGCTGACTAGTAGACGCGATGTCCTTGAACTGTTCTGTCGTTTGTGTAAACAATGGTAAACTTCACACAACTACCTCTCTAACAAAAATGTTAGTTCTCATGAGTATGTCTATATGGTCGTGGACATCGCCTGATTCTGCAAGAGTTTAAAAGAATTATGTCCAATAGCCTTCTTGAAGCAGTCCCACTTCACTCTCACATAGGTGACTCATGTTGCTCGACTCACTAAAGCACACAATGGTCATTAAAAGCTTTGCTTAGCCTATTTCACTTTGATCACTGTTTACATCATAAGAACAGACTTGGGAGAAGAACCCCCACAATGTTCGCGTCTATGCAATTAGGTTGTTCCTTTGAACTTAGATCTTGAGATCTCTAGTCAATTAGGTAGAGTTTTCCTTCACATAGCACCTTAAATATTTTTGGGCTACATTCACATTTTTTTTTGATGTTTTCAACTTGATTTCCATTTAACCCTTTGGTTAGCGGATCCGCAACGTTATCCTTTGATTTTACAAAATTAGTAGAGATAACTTTATTTGAGATCAGTTGACTAATGATATTATGTCGACGACACATGTGTCTCGACTAACCATTATACATAAAGCTCTATGCTCCACCATATTTTAAATTTGGCAAATATATGCTCTTTGCTGAGTGGATCGCAAGATTGATATTGACCAAGAGGGGGGTGAATTGGAAATTTAAAGGTTTTGTGGTGGAAATTGCAAATTGAAAATAATAGACAAGGGATTTAGAGTGGTTCAAGTTCCAAATGAACTCTACATCCACTACCTTAGCTTCACTAAAGATTTGCAACAACTCCACTAATTGCTCTTCCCCTTTTCTAGGACAAGGAGGCAACCTTTACAATTTCGGTTGATTTTTCTACCCAAAAATCAACCCAATCCTCACACAAGTGAACAAAGAAATTTGATGGCTAATAAGGTATCTCTCAATACAAATGATAGCCCCAATACAAGCACTCAACCCAATTGAACAAAATATGAATGAAGATTACAATTGGGATTTCTAGACAAATAGGAATTTTGGCACAATTGCTTGGATTTGATGAATAAGTGTTTTCTTGAAGATCAATAGTTGTTGCTGTAGCTTTTGGATGTGTCTTTTATACCTCCTCATTGATTTCTAGCCGTTTGGGTGGTTGGGAACATAAATGGAGCCGTTGGAACCCTCTCTTACCACCATAAATGCACTTCTGCAGCTACCGGTATCAGTACGCGGGAAGGAGTATCTGTACCTGTCTCAGAAAAGAAAGAGCCGTTGTGTGCATTTAATAAGGGGTATCGATACGCGCGTAAGCGTATCGGTACGGGGTATCGAAACAGCAATGGCCGTATCGATACCATTTTCTGAACTTAGCTCACTGTCCAAAATCGTATCGGTACGGGGGTTAGCCGTATCGATACTGGTCAACGACTTTTTAAAGTTTGGTTACCAACCAACTGACACCAACGGTCATATTTTTAAACCGACTTAATATTTAAAAATTTATAAAGCCCGTATCGATACGAGGGTTAGCCGTATCGGTACGCTAATCAAACTCTTTGAATTTTAACACAGGGGTGTATCGATACTAGGGTTTGGTGTATCGATACTGGTTCCGACAGTAACCAAGGTTGGCAAAATAGTATCGACACGCTTGGTGCTATATCGATACTCCTGAACGATTTACAATGGTTTTGCCTTGGAACACTTAGAAAATATTTTGAGTTTGAGTTTTATAAATCAGTTTTAAAGTGTTGGTGTTTTAAAACTTATTAAGGGACTTATAAAGACAATTTTAAGTTTTACAAATTGATCCTTAAAGATCTAATTATATCAAAATCAAACATAGGTTTTACACTCTTATTTGAGGAAAATTTATATTAAATTTGGGTCAAAATATTCACAAGCCCACAAAAGGCCAGACCGGTCTGGATATTCACGTTACTCACGTTGTGCATCGTTGCACATTTACTAACCAGCATTTGATTTCACATTTTCCTCAACAATGTTTGTATCAATTTCTCATTCAAAGTTCTAAAATTATCAAATTTTTTTTTCAACAAGTGAGATGAGAAATAAGTAGTTTCTGAAATGTTGTGGGCTTGTGCGTATGGCTCTTGAAACTAAAAGAGGAGACAATGAATTTAACCTAATCTATGGCTGGTTGGCCAAATTGCTCATCTTTATTCTCTCACATTTCCTTAAGTTATGAATTCTAGATCCACTAACACTCACTTTCGATTTAACTTTTTTTTCCCAAACTACTTGAATAACGGAAGTACCATACTTATTGAACATAAATTAAAATGGTTGATTCTGACTAATTTGTTATTAAATCTAAACCACTTTACTATAAAATTGTCTGGGTTAAAATATATATAAACTTAAAACGACTAAAATCCAAATTCATCAAAGACTTGGAACCATCTATTTTTTTTTGAATAGGTATCGTCTGAAATTTATTAAAAGAATAAATGAGCAATAAAAACAAAAGCAAAACACCTCAAATTGTTCTGACAAAACATTAAACAAAGCTCTCCCAAAAACGGAGAGAAAAAACCAGAGGGAAAACCTTGGATTATAGCTAATACCATTTTCATTTAAAAAATCTTCAAACCCTAAATTTTGAAACTCGGTTCCATGATCACTTCTAATATGTGAAATTCTAAGTTCAAGATCATTTTGGGTTAGTTTTGAAAATGTGATGAATTTTTCCAAAGCCTCATCTTTAGTACTTAAAAAGAGAACCCAAGTAAATCTAGAAAAATCATCAACTAGCACAAAAACATAAGACTTACCACCCAAGCTCATAGTCCTAATTGGCCCAAATAAATCCATGTGAATTAGTTGTAAACATCTACTAGTAGAAACATCATTAATGGATTTAAAGGAAGACTTATGTTGTTTACCCTTTGAGCATGCATCACAAATTTTATCATTTGAAAATTTTATTTTGGGTAAACCTCTAACTAGATTTAGAGAGACTAGTTTTTCCAAAACACTTATGCTAGCATGTCCTAGCTTCTTATGTCACAACCATGCATCATTTTCATTTTGAGCAACTAAGCATGCATGAGATGTATGAATGTCATCTAGATGCACCATGTATATATTCCCTATGCGATGACCTATGAGCATAATATTATTAGATTTAATGTCTACAATTTTGCATCCATTTTTATCAAACAAAACATTAAATCCTTTATCACACAATTGACTTATGCTCAATAAATTGTGTTTAAGACCATCAACATATAAAACATTTTCAATGAGAATAGTAGAGTGATTACCTATGGAGCCAATACCTTTAATGTGACATTTGGAGTTGTTACCAAATGTTACTCCTCCTCCACTTTTTGGCTTTAGATCCATGAATCTACTTTTGTCTCCGGTCATGTGCCTCGAGCATCCACTATCAAGGTACCGTGAGTTTTGACTTTGTGCTTTGGCCTTGTAGCAATGCTCCCCCTACAAACAAAGATATTAAACTTTGGTTTTTGGTACCCAAATCATTTTGGGTCCATGAGTGTTAGCTCCCAAAACCTTGGTTCCCTTAGGAATCCAAGATGACATAGCAATAATATTATTAGATTTAACAAGTTCCTTAGGAACCCATACACTTCTAATTCTTTTAGCTCTACTATGTCTAGGGTAACTACCTTGTTTGTAGTAGTTAGTCTTTTTCTTAGGTTGGTGTGTTCTAGAGGATTCTCCTACTTCATGCTTGACACTACCAACATTTTTAAAGACTTTTTGAGCTCATTTAGCTCACCCAACACCTTTTGGTGATCACAATTACATTGAGATAAAAGATTATTAAGATCAACATTTTCATCTTGAAAGAATTTTAGTTCATCTTTTAATCCTAATATCTTTTTCTCAAATTTAGAATTAGCTTGAGTAAGTGAGTCATTTTTCTCATTTAATTCTAGAATAATCTTTTTATTCCTAATGACCGACTCCTTATATTTCTCAACTAATTCATCGTATACCTCTTGCAACTCATCATATGCATCATTTAACTCTTCATATGAAAAATCTAAAGTAGATGAGTTAGAGGTTACCAAGGAGGAATCTTCCTCAAGTGCCATGAGGTAAAGATTAGCCACTTCTTGTTCGTCATCCTCCGATGACTCCTTATCACTCCATGTAGCAAGCTTGGCTTTGAGCCTCTTCTTCTTCTCAAAGCCCTTCTTCTTGAGTTGAGGGCACTCCGAACGTATGTGGCCGGGTTGTTTGCACTCAAAGCAAATGATAGGATCCTTTCCTTCTTCTTTGTTCTTGCCTTTGAAGTCCATCTTCCTTTGGATTTTTCTTCCCCGGTTGGACCTCATGAAACACGAGAACCGTTTGGCTATCATAGCCAATTCTTCAAGTTCATCCTCCTCACAAGATGAGCTCTCATCATTTTGTGAAGCTTTAGCCTTGAGAGCTATTCCCATCTTCTTCTTCTTCTCAACCTCAAGCTTCTCTACCCTTTTCTCTTCTTTCTTCTTCTCATCTTCCCTTCCTTGCTTCATGATCTCATGAGTAAGGAGAGAACCCACAAGCTCATCAAGCTTCAACGTTTTCAAGTTCTTTGCTTCGATGATAGCGGTTCTCTTCCCATCCCAAGACTCGGGAAGTGAATAGAGTAGCTTCCGGACAAGCTTGTCTTCCGGTATGATCTCTCCAAAGCCCTTTAGACCATTGACAATCGTGGAGAATCGATCAAACATCTTTGACACCGTCTCATCGGGCTCCATCTTGAAATTTTCATAGCTAAGATTGAGAATTCCAATCTTAGTTTCTTTAACATCATTGGTGCCTTCATAAGTGGTCTCGAGAGTGTCCCACACTTCTTTGGCACTTTCAATTGATGAGACCTTTGAGTAGATGTCCGGACCGAAAGCACAAAATAGCATGTGGAAAGCTTTATCATTGACTTGAATCTTTTTCCTCTCCTCTTTACTCATCTCCATTTTCTTCTTTAACACCATCTTGCCTTCACCATCTTGCTTCAATGGAATATATGGCCCATCCTCAATGACATCCCACACAAGATAGTCATTTGATTTGATGAATAGACGCATTCTATTCTTCCAAAAAGAATAGTTATCACCGTTGAAGAAGGGAGGCTTTGTAGTGGATTGTGACTCGTATATGCCGAAACCGGAGGTTGAAGTCATCTCTTGATATTTTGATGATCAAACTCTTCCAAGGAACTTCTCTTGTGGTTGTTAATCCTCAAAGAGGCAGGCTCTGATACCAATTGTTGAGTGGATCGCAAGATCGATATTGACCAAAAGGGGGGGGGTGAATTGGAAATTTAAAGGTTTTGTGGTGGAAATTGCAAATTGAAAATAATAGACAAGGGATTTAGAGTGGTTCAAGTTCCAAATGAACTCTACATCCACTACCTTAGCTTCACTAAGGATTTGCAACAACTCCACTAATTGCTCTTCGCCTTTTCTAGGACAAGGAGGCAACCTTTACAATTTCGGTTGATTTTTCTACCCAAAAATCAACCCAATTCTCACACAAGTGAACAAAGAAATTTGATGGCTAATAAGGCATCTCTCAATACAAATGATAGCCCCAATACAAACACTCAACCCAATTGAACAAAATATGAATGAAGATTACAATTGGGATTTCTAGACAAATAGGAATTTTGGCACAATTGCTTGGATTTGATGAATAAGTGTTTTCTTGAAGATCAATAGTTGTTGCTGTAACTTTTGGATGTGTCTTTTATACCTCCTCATTGATTTCTAGCCGTTTGGGTGGTTGGGAACATAAATGGAACCGTTGTAACCCTCTCTTACCACCATAAATGCACTTCTGCAGCTACCGGTATCGGTACGCGGGAAGGAGTATCTGTACCTGTCTCAGAAAAGAAAGAGCCGTTGTGTGCATTTAATAAGGGGTATCGATACGCACGTAAGCGTATCGGTACGGGGTATCGAAACAGCAATGGCCGTATCGATACCATTTTCTGAACTTAGCTCACTGTCCAAAACCGTATCGGTACGGGGGTTAGCCGTATCGATACTGGTCAACGACTTTTTAAAGTTTGGTTACCAACCAACTGACACCAACGGTCATATTTTTAAACCGACTTAATATTTAAAAATTTATAAAGCCCGTATCGATACGAGGGTTAGCCGTATCGGTACGCTAATCAAACTCTTTGAATTTTAACACAGGGGTGTATCGATACTAGGGTTTGGTGTATCGATACTGGTTCCGACAGTAACCAAGGTTGGCAAAATAGTATCGACACGCTTGGTGCTATATCGATACTCCCGAACGATTTACAATGGTTTTGCCTTGGAACACTTAGAAAATATTTTGAGTTTGAGTTTTATAAATCAGTTTTAAAGTGTTGGTGTTTTAAAACTTATTAAGGGACTTATAAAGACAATTTTAAGTTTTACAAATTGATCCTTAAAGATCTAATTATATCAAAATCAAACATAGGTTTTACACTCTTATTTGAGGAAAATTTATATTAAATTTGGGTCAAAATATTCACAAGCCCACAAAAGGCCAGACCGGTCTGGATATTCACGTTACTCACGTTGTGCATCGTTGCACATTTACTAACCAGCATTTGGTTTCACATTTTCCTCAACAATGTTTGTATCAATTTCTCATTCAAAGTTCTAAAATTATCAAATTTTTTTTCAACAAGTGAGATGAGAAATAAGTAGTTTCTGAAATGTTGTGGGCTTGTGCGTATGGCTCTTGAAACTAAAAGAGGAGACAATGAATTTAACCTAATCTGTGGCTGGTTGGTCAAATTGCTCATCTTTATTCTCTCACATTTCCTTAAGTTATAAATTCTAGATCCACTAACACTCACTTTCGATTTAACTTTTTTTTCCCAAACTACTTGAATAACGGAAGTACCATACTTATTGAACATAAATTAAAATGGTTGATTCTGACTAATTTGTTATTAAATCTAAACCACTTTACTATAAAATTGTCTGGGTTAAAATATATATAAACTTAAAACGACTAAAATCCAAATTCATCAAAGACTTGGAACCATCTATTTTTTTTTGAATAGGTATCGTCTGAACTTTATTAAAAGAATAAATGAGCAATAAAAACAAAAGCAAAACACCTCAAATTGTTCTGACAAAACATTAAACAAAGCTCTCTCAAAAACGGAGAGAAAAACCAGAGGGAAAACCAAACGCTTCAGACGATCCAAGGCATGCAGATACCTTTTGTTTCGGACAATAAAGGATATGTATCAAACAAATCGGCATGGCTTAAACAGAGAGAAACCCAAAAGTAGAGACAGAACGGGGTCTCTAGTTGCTCGAAAGACCTTCGAGATCCTAATCCATAGCGGCAGAGATTTTCGGTGGGACTTCATCAACCCATAAACGATCCTCACTACTGCGCCGTCCAAGGGAGGCCAATGTATGCGCCGCCCGGTTCCTTTCCCGGCCGATGAAGCTAAAAAGGCAAGTTCTAAAACCCTTTGAAATTTCTTTAGCTTCCGCGATCAAAGGCCGTAGCACTGACCGATCTTCTTCTTGTACTGAAAGCTTCTGGAATACCGTTCGAGAGTCTCCTTCGACCACGATATGGGAAAAACCCAAATCAATTGCGAACGACAAACCCTGGATTGCAGAGATGGCTTCCGATTCAAAAGCCGAAGCAACTCCCTGGTTCAATCGGTAAGCCGAGCCAAGAACCATTCCAAAACTATTTCTGATAATTATTCCTGACCATGACTGCTTTGATTGCATGAGGAAGCTAACGTCGAAGTTCAATTTGACGAAAGGGACTTGCGGCGCACACCATCTGACAGAGGAGTGTGTGTGGGGATGCATAAGTTGGGCTGAAATAATACCCAATTCAGCCATGTAACTTTTTATAAAACCTGCAACTTCCGTAGTAGATTGTCTGATTCCTTCATGTAACAATTTATTACGCGAAAACCAAATTGCCCATAGAGTGATAGCAATTTCTGGATGCCTGTTTTTGTTGTAATTCTCAAACAACCACGCTAGCCATTCACAAAAATCAATCTGGCCAATATGAGAGGGCCACTGGAAAGCTTGTAGGTTCTATATATTTTTTGCATAACTACACTGATGACTCACATGACAAACTGTTTCTGGTGCATTAGAACATCTAGGGCATGTATTGTGGCTAGAGATTCTTTTAATATAAAGATTATTCATAACTGGTTAGAAATTATTAGACATTTTTCAAAGGCTGATTTTGATTTTTGAGGGACATTTCATTTTCCAAATCGAATTGAAAAACTGACATGCATAGATATTAGGTACGAGATCTCTAATGAGGAGTCTGTAGGCACTTCGAACCGAATAAATCCCAGTAGGTTCCCCTTCTCAAACCAGAATATCTGGTTGTAATACTCGAGGAAGCCTTATGGATAGGATAGTCCGAACATCTTCTGAATTGAAATTAGCCCTAATGATGGGTTCATTCCATGTACTTGTACCAGGAAAAAATAAGTCTGACATCCAATTAAGATGAGGAACCTTCTGAGATGTAATACGTTGCGAGGGAAAAGTAGGAAGCCAATTAGAGTCCTAGATAGGCACAGTAGTACCCCTGCCTAGTCTCCAAAAAATCCCCATTTCGAGTGTTTTTCTTGTGGACCAGATACTTCTCCAGATATACGATGGACGAGAACCAAGAGTAGACCGAAGAAAATTAGAGGATGGAAAATACATTGCCTTCAAGATTCTCAAAACCAAGGAGTCTGGGTTCGATAAAATTCGCCAACCTTGTTGAGCAAGTAGAGCGATATTGAAGAAGCCCAAATCTCTGAAGCCCATACCACCACTCTCCTTAGGAAGACACAAATACTGCCAAGTACACCAATGCATGCCTCTCTTGTTTGCTGATTTTTTTCCACCAAAACCGTGCAAACAAAGATTCCAGTTCGGAACATAAAGCTTTAGGAAGTAAAAAAACAACAACCCATAGCATATAGTGGAAGTGCTTGTAAAATAGATTTGATATAAACTTCTTTACCTCCTGAAGATAGTGATCTAGTAGTCCACAATGAGAGACTTCGAATCACTTTATCTTTAATAAATTCCACTGATTCCTTCTTCCTCCTACCCACCATAGAAGGGAGACCGAGATAAGTATCCGGGCAAGATTGACTTGTAACCCCTAAAATACGGCACACAGCTCTACGATTATCGTCTAGGGTATTCGAGCTGAAATAAACATTGGATTTATCAAAATTTACCAACTGACCCGAGCTTTGGGAGTTAATTCGGAGAATATCCTTCATATTAGTAGCCCCTAGTGAAGTAGCATCCTCAAAATATAACCGTCATCTGCAAAGAGTAGATGAAAGACTAAAGGAGCACTTCTTAAAATGCGAATACCTTTAACCAAATCATTACGTGTCCCCAACCGTAATAAAGCCGAAAGTCCTTTACTACATATTACAAACAGAAAAGGGCTTAGCGGATCCCCTTGCTTAATTCCTCAAGTTGGTGTAAAATCCTCACCAATCTGCCCATTAGTAATAATAGAGTATGAAACAGTTTGAACACACTACATAAGCCTCGAAATCCAACTTTCGACAAAACCCATCCGTCCTAAAACAACTTCAAGGAAAGGCCATTCAACTCTGTCGTAGGCCTTACTCATATCTAATTTCAAAGCAAAGCTCCCCTTTTTGCCTAATCTTCTCAACTTCATAGCATGAAGGACCTCATAAGCTACTATAACGTTATCGGATATGAGTCTTCCTGGGATAAAAGCACACTGTGCTTCATCAATGCAAAAGTGGAGCACTTTTTGTAATCGAGTTGCAAGCATCTTGGAGACTGTTGAGTGTGTAAAAGTTCTATTATTTACACCCTTTTTAACCCATATTTCTGCTGCATTCAAGCATCATTGCATTGCATTTAGGTTAGTTTTCAGCAAAACATCACAATTATATAAAAGGCACGGATTCTACTAAAAGATGGCGTATTTTGTAGGTTACTGCCATAGTTGACGAGGAAGGCAGGTGCAGGACAGAGAAGCAGAAGAGCTGAACTGGGCAAGCAGACGACGAGGACGAAGCTGCCATGGAGCTGTCGTGACAGCATGGTGACAGCAACTTTATGAAGAGGAAAAGTAAAGTGGACCTCGATAGATAGAGAAAAATCTGCTCGTTTGTCGTGTGAAAGCCAAATATTTTTCCAAGCCCCGGATCAAAAGATATGACAAGCCAAAGCTCAAGGAGAGGAAATTCCTAGAAACAAGGATGGCAGCTGCAAAGTAGGAACTTTAGAGATTAAGTCTTTATTAGAATCTTACTTTTAATTAAAGTTGTAATCCTTGTTAACTTAGAATACTTGAGCCCAAAGCTTATATAGGGGCATAGATTTAACCTAGGAGGCATAATACCCCATAATCGATAACCTAAACCCCTCCGCCGTTTACCCGCCGTCGTTATGTTCTAAAAACCCCCTAGGGCCACGGGTTGTTTTGTAAAGTAGTTGCAAGGGTTGTTTTGTTTTAGGATTTTCCAAGTTCAATAAAATAAACTTCAAGTTCTCTTATTTTGGTTTTAATATCTTGCAAGAGCATCGGGAGAGCATTGTGAGGTTATCTATTTACTTAGCATTGAGAGAGTTAAGTATACGAAAGAGATAAGAGCGCGTTCTCTAGTTTATAGTTGAACCATCTCGTGCCTAGGGATAGGGCGAGGTTAAGTGGCTAAGGAAGAATTCATACACATCAGTGTTCATCCTTCGATTCACGCCGGGAGGTATCATCAAAGACGTGATCATCGACAGACTTGGACCTAGGGATAGGCCAAGGCAGATCTGGATTCTTGCCAAACTTGGAGTACGGAGTTGGTGTGTTCGCTGCCGCGACAGCTAACGGACAGCCGCCGCGACAGGTGCTGTCGGCGACGGGCGCGACGACAGAACTGGAGTTCCTAAGCATCGCAATACCTGCACTACTGAGCAATTCAATACCAGCCCATTCTCTCTATCTTGATATTCCAACTCTTTTATTTTCGTTTTACTTTATTATTTTTGTGAAAAATCTCTCAAACTATTTCCTTTACTTCGTGCAGTGAATTAAGGTGAAGTCATTAGCCCAATCCCTGTGGAGACGATATCCGATACTTCGTATCACTTTACTACTTGCGTCGTGTACACTTGCACTACAATTGCGATAGACTCTTTTACACGCAACAAGTTTTTGGCGCCGCTGCCGGGGATTGGCAACATAACTACATCTTTCTTTTATTGCACTTTTCGTTTTTACTTTTATTTTCATTTTTGTTTTTATTTTTCTTTAATTTTTCTTTTGTGTTTTCAACTCTTGCTTTTCACGAGGTTTTCTTGTTTATGCGCAGATCTAAAAGAGGCGAAGATCCTGAGTATAAATTAGATCCGGAAGTTGAACGTTCCTTCAATCTCAAGAAACAACTTCGCCACCTTTTAGACCGGAACGAGTACCTTGAGGAACAGCTAGAGAAGATGGCCCGTAATCCGCCCGCTGGTGGAGGTATACCGCCTGTCGGCGATCCGCCCGCGGCAGATGGACGACGGTCATGTCGTGACTACATGCTGAATGATCATGTAGAGCTGGAGACCACGCTGCCAGATATTGATGTTGATAACTTCGAGCTTAAACATGTCATGTTTAGTATGATCAACAATACTGGGCAGTTTAGTGGTGCTGCGACAGAAGATTCTAGGGAGCATCTCAAAACATTCCAGGAGATCTGTGGTTCGTTTAGACTGCCAGGAGTTAGTCCGGAAATACTGAGGCTTCGGTTATTTCCCCATTCATTGAGGGACAGAGCTAAAACTTGGTGGAATAAACTAACACCGGGTTCAATCGTAACTTGGGCAGATTTATCTCGTGAATTTTTATCTCGTTTTAATCCTTCGCATTTATCTGAGCGATTACGTAACGAAATTGCTACTTTTCAACAGGAAGATGACGAGCTGATGCACGAGGCCTGGGACAGATTTACTACTCTTCTTCGAAACTGCCCAATGCATGGATTCCCCGTCTAGAATCAGGTTACAAAGTTCTATAATGCTGCCAACCTACAAACTCGCATCCGAATTGATTCCGCAGCAAATGGGTTACTATTGGATAAGGATCCGGACGAGGCTTTGCAAGTTTTGAAAAATCTGGCTAAGAATGAGGAGCAGTTTCCGACAGCTAGAAGAGTGGGTAAACTGGTACTTGCTGTCAAGGATTATGAAGCCGACAGCACGATGAAATCACAGGTAGCCTTCCTTACTAAAGCAATGAAAAGGTTATTGAATGATGATGGTTTACAAGGATTTGCTGTTGAGGAAGTATGCAATATCTGTGAGGGAAATCATAGTAGGGATGAGTGCCCAATAAATGTAGAAGAGGGAAAATATGTTGGAAATTACAAGCCAAATTATAATTCCAACAATTATAATCCCAATTGGAGGAAGGATCCTAAGTTTTCATGGAGCAATCCTAATAATGCCCTGAACCCTCAAGCACATAATCAGAATCAAGGAGGTCCTCGATTGCTGACGCGACAGCAACTGCCGCCGCACCTGCCACCGCAGCAGCAACAACAGCCACCACCTGCCTCGAGCAGTATACTGGAACAGACTCTGGCCACCTTTATGTCTCAGACCGGTACGTATATTGAGAATATGAATCAGTTTGTCAAGAAGACAGAGAATTTCATGGATAAAACCGAGATGAGGATGACAAATCATGAAGCTACTTTGAAATCTATGGAGACACAAATGGGTCAGGTGTCGCAACATATTAAGCCGAGGCAGAATGAAGGATTTCCTAGCAATACTGAAAATGCTATACCGCCCACACATGAGCAGTGTAAGGCGATTACTACTAGGAGTGGGAAGAAACTACCAGGGCCAGAGAAGGAAGCTGAAACAGTAAAGGATCCAGCCGTAGATAAACCTGCCGAGGAATCTGCCCCGACAGATGATAAACAGACTGCTGCCGATGAGCCTGTCACGACAGCAGAAGCGACAAAGGAGAAAAAAGATGATTACCGTCCTTAGATTCGCATGCAGTGGGAAGGACGCATTACTGATTACCGTCCTCCACCACCTTTTCCCCAACGGATACAACAAGCTAAGCATGAATCTCAACTTAAAAAGATTTATGATATTTTTAAGCAGGTTCATATTAATATTCCGTTGTTAGATGCTGTTAGGGAGATGTCCGGTTATGCTAAATTTCTCAAGGATGTTATGTCAAAAAAATCTAAACTTGGGGAATTTGAAACGATAAAGATAATAGAAGGTTGCATGAGTATTCTCCATAGGCAGCCACCCCAGAAAAAGAAGATCCGGGGAGTTTCATCATACCTTGCGTAATCGGAAATAAATTCGTGGGTAAGGCACTTTGTGATCTTGGTGCTAGTGTTAATCTAATGCCCAAATCTGTTTTTCAGAAATTAGGTATTGGGAAGGCGCGGCCCACGACAGTAACTCTGCAGCTGGCAGACCGCTCTTACGTTCATCCTGAAGGAAAAATTGAATATATTCTGGTAGATAAATTTATTTTTCCTGCTGACTTTCTTGTTTTAGATTGTGAGGCAGACGAAAACGCACCAGTCATCCTTGGGCGACCCTTCTTAGCCACGGGAAGATCACTGATTGATGTGGAGAAAGGAGAACTCACCATGCGAGTAAACGATCAAGAGATCAAGTTGAATGTTCTCCAAGCAATGAAACATGCTGATGTGGACGAGGAATGCAAGGCTATCACTGATGTTACCCTTGATCAACCCTGCATCAGGTCGGGCTGTCAGGATATTAAATTTGGGCACTACCGCGGCAGCCACCTACAAGTCTGTCACGACAGCAACGACGACAGTACCGACGACAGCAACTTCTCTGATTCCGAAACATCTGATACTGAAGATCCGGAGGAGGTAAACTGGATAGGCAATTGTCCAGGTAAGTTATTCGAACCTTTGAATTATACTTCGGATAACCATTTAATCCAAAAGCCATCTACTGTTGAACCACCTGCCTTAGAACTTAAGCCCCTGCCAGAGCAGCTTAAATATGCTTTTCTTGGTTCAAACGATACGTTGCCCATAATCATCTCTTCTAAGCTGCCGCAGGAACAGGAACGACAGCTAATCGACATGCTACGGCAGCACAAGAAGGCAATCGGATGGACGATTGCTGATATACAAGGCATTAGTCCGGCATTATGCATGCACAAAATCCTTCTAGAGGAAGAGAATAAGCCGACTATTGATGCCCAAAGGCGGCTAAACCATGCGATGAAGGAGGTAGTGCGTAAGGAGATAATTAAGTGGTTAGATGATGGTATTATTTACGCCATCTCCGACAACAAATGGGTAAGCCCGGTACAATGCGTTCCAAAGAAAGGAGGAATGACCGTGGTAACCAATGAAAACAATGAGTTAATCCCAACCAGGACTGTGACCGGTTGGAGGGTTTGTATGGACTATCGGAAGCTTAACAAAGCTACCCGAAAGGACCACTTTCCTTTACCCTTTATTGATCAAATGCTCGATAGATTAGCGGGTAAACCTTACTATTGTTTTCTTGATGGTTACTCAGGTTACAACCAAATTGCTATTGCACCAGATGATCAAGAGAAAACGACTTTTACATGCCCCTACGGAACATACGCGTTTAGGAGGATGCCGTTTGGACTCTGTAATGCACCTGCCACCTTCCAAAGGTGCATGATGGCCATATTCTCCGACATGGTAGAGGACTTCTTTGAGATTTTCATGGATGATTTTTCCGTCTTTGGAGACGATTTTGAGAGTTGCCTCAGCAATCTTCAAAAGGTACTTGAAAGATGTGAAAAAGCTAATCTTGTTCTAAATTGGGAAAAATGCCACTTTATGGTGGATGAAGGGATAGTCCTTGGCCATAAGATTAGCTGCCGTGGGATAGAAGTCGACAGGGCCAAAATAGAAGTAATGTAGAAGCTGCCGCCGCCGACCACAGTCAAGGGCATTAGGAGTTTTTTAGGGCATGCTGGTTTTTATCGGAGATTTATCGCAAATTTCTCGAAAATCACCAAGCCCCTATGCCATCTCTTAGAGCAGAACCGACCCTTTGACTTTAATGAAGAATGTACTGAAGCATTCAAGGTTCTGAAGGAAAAACTAGTAACAGCCCCCATAGTACAGCCACCAGATTGGACACAGCCATTTGAGATTATGTGTGATGCTTGTGACTATGCTGTCGGGGCAGCACTTGGGCAGCGCAGAGACAAGCTGTTTCATGTCATATATTATGCCAGCAAGACATTGAATGACGCCCAAGTTAACTACACCACCACAGAAAAGGAGCTGTTAGCTGTGGTGTTCTCCATCGACAAGTTTCGTTCTTACATACTTGGGACGAAAGTAATAGTACACACAGACCATTCTGCCCTTAGGTATTTGTTCGCGAAGAAGGATGCAAAGCCTAGATTGATACGGTGGATCTTGCTACTACAAGAATTCGACCTTGAGATCAAGGACAAAAAGGGGACAGAAAATCAGGTGGCTGACCACTTGTCAAGGTTGGAGACGGGACAGAGTCTACCAATCGACGAGACACACATACTGGAGACCTTCCCAGATGAGCAGCTCTTTGCTGCCGCGACAGCCATGGCGGCAGGTAAGTCTTCTGAACTCCTCTGGTACGCGGATTTCGTTAATTTTATAGTTAGCGGAATATTGCCTTCTAATCTTAATTATCAAGCCAGGAAGAGGTTCCAAAATGATGTTAAGCATTATTATTGGGACGAACCTCTTCTTTTCAAACTATGTGCAGATCAGGTTATAAGGAGGTGTGTACCACAAGAAGAGCAAGAAGACATACTCAATCACTGCCATGCTTCACAATATGGAGGTCACTTAGGAGGCAACAAAACTGCTGCCAAGGTGCTGCAGTCAGGGTTCTACTGGCCGACACTGTATAAAGATGCACAAGACTTCTACAAGAACTGTGACAGGTGCCAGCGGACAGGTAACATCTCAAGGAGAAACGAGATGCCACTGCAAAACATTCTAGAAGTCGAGATCTTCGATGTTTGGGGGATCGATTTTATGGGACCTTTTCCATCCTCATGTGGAAATCTATACATCCTCCTAGCAGTGAATTATGTCTCCAAGTGGGTAGAAGCAATCGCCACTCAAAAGAATGATGCCAAGACGGTCCAAAAGTTTTTACACAAAAACATTTTTTCTAGATTTGGCATCCCTAAGGCGATTATCAGTGATGAAGGGAGACATTTTGATAATAGGGTAATTGTTGTCGCTTTGAAGAAATATGGTGTCAAGCACAGGATCGCGACAGCATACCACCCACAGACCAATGGACAAGCTGAGATATCTAATAGGGAAGTGAAGAATATTCTTGAGAAGATGGTTAAGCCAACTAGGAAAGATTGGTCTTTACTCCTTAACGATGCATTATGGGCATATAGGACAGCTTTTAAGACTCTATTGGGCATGTCTCCATACCGACTGATTTATGGGAAAACTTGTCACCTGCCTGTCGAGATAGAGCACAAAGCATACTGGGCAATCAAGGCAGTAAATATGGACTTAGACAAGGCAGGCCAGAAAAGGCTGTTAGATTTGAACGAAATTGAAGAAATACGGACAATGGCCTACGACAATGCAAGGATCTACAAGGAGAAAACTAAGAAGTGGCATGACAGGAAGTTGCTGCCACGACAGTTCTGCCCAGGGCAGCTTGTGTTCTTGTTCAATTCTAGACTGAAACTCTTCCCAGGGAAGTTAAAATCTAGATGGTCTGGCCCATTCCAAGTAGTACAAGTTTTTCCCCATGTTGCCATCACAATCCGATCCTTAAAAGACGGGCACCAATTCAAAGTCAATGGACAACGCCTCAAGCATTATCAGAGGACTGAAGCCCCAGGAATACAGGAAGTGGTTACCTTAGGAGATGCCCCACAAGGCATCCCTAATTTAACCTAAGTTTTATTTTTATTTATTTTTATTATTTATTATTAGGTAATAAGGTTTATTTTAATTTGAATAATGTTTTTCTATTTTCTGTTTTTTAGGAAATAAAGGAGTCAAGAAGAAAAGAAGAAGTGGCCCAAGCCCACCATCCATCCATCAAGCCCAACAGAGCCCTTTTATTGAAGTCTGTCGTTTCGGCTGTCGCCGCAGACGGATAAGACAGGCTGTCAACAGACTAACACGGCAGACGCAGAAGCGTTTGACAGACGCGTAATAGACGCATAATTACGTGTCAGATGCATCAGACACGCTAAAACGCAACAGTCACCCCGTTATTCACGCCTGCCGTTACAGCATTAAATGGGCAGCAACTCGACCGCTATAAAACCCCGTTCTCACATTCGTTTTTCATCACTTCTGTTTATTCTTACTTGCTTCCTCCTCTCATTTTTATTTGCTTTCTTTACTTTCAAACCCTTGCAACTAATATGTCTTCTAGACAGACCCACCGCGGTGCTGCCTCCGCCTCTTCATCAGCAGCACAGTCGCCCTTCGAAACTAAGGAATTATGGGAGGAAAGGGGCTTCATCTACATCCGCAAGGCACCAAACATGGGGCTCCGACCATTCATTGCAAAGGCGATAAGGAATTTGCTATGGGAGCAGTTCGCCGAACAACCGGCAGAACTAAACGACACGTTGGTGAGGGAGTTTTTTTGCTGCCATCGACAGCAAAATGACAACCTCCGTCACCGTCCGAGGAGTGGAGGTGCCTTTTACAGTTGACAGCATCAATCACATGTATGGCCTATATTTTGCCCCCGACGATGACGCCCACCAGATATTTCTAGAGACCCTCGATGCTGCCGCCTACAGTGCTATCATGGCGGAGGTGACAGAGGAAGGAACAACATGGACCACATGCAAAAAGAATCCTAACTCTGTCAAAAGGGGCAGCTGCTCCCAGAAGCTAAACTTTGGAACGCTTTCATCAAGAAGCGTATCCTGTCGTCCTCCCATCACACGACAGTGAACCAGTAGCGGTTGGCTCTCATCCACTCAATCATGCACGACCGCCCTATCAACGTGGGCCGCTATATGAGGGAGAGCATCTTGGACTGCACTTTCCGCTCCTTTTCCCGTCTTTGTCTACCATTCACGATCACCCTCCTTTGCCGCTGCGCTGCCGTCCCAGAGGCCACCACCAACAAGCTCATCAAGGGCAAAGGCTGGACGGACAACAACATCAACAACCTCATGGAGCTGATAGTCGCAACACCTGTCAACTCCTTCAAACCCGCAGCAGGCCCAGCAGACTCAGATGAAGAACCTGCTCCTGAACCTGCCGATGAACCTGCCACGGCAGCCGCTCCGATGGACCAAGCTGCCCAGATCCTCGCCGCCATACAGAGGGTGGAAGAAAGACAGATGGGGCTGATGACATTCATCCGGGACTTCGCAACTTCCACGGTAAATTTCATTACCAATAACTTAAATTATCCCGATGTTAATTTCCCCACTTTCCCCAATCACTATTTCCACATCCCCTCCCCTGTCCACACACCTACACCACCTGCTTCCCCCCATGCCCACTCTGCCGCCTCCACCCCTTCACCTGCCCCGACGGCAGCTGGCAGTCATCTGGCCGACACCTCCGCCAGAGGAACGAAGCGACAGCCCTCGGACGATCTCGAAGCATACGTGGCTGGTTTCTCCCCTTCTTCTGTCTGGGCTGACAGCGAAGCAGACCCTCACATTCGAAGGAACTTGGAGAAGGAATTCACGCCTGTCAAGAGGCTGAAACACGTGGCAGACAGAAAACTGATGCCCAAGGCCAGTGCCACCACCAGCAGCACCTGGGATAGCGGTAGCAGCTCCGATGTCCAGGTTGTGAAGCAACCTGCCCAGCCTCCTCCACAGCCCAGACGCCACCGCCAGATCCGTGTCAGCAGCAGCAGCGAGGACAAGGATTAAAATTTAAGTCTTTTATTTTTATTTTCTTGTTGCCTGCTTTATTTTTATTTTGTGATGTACCTGTGTTCATCTTTATCTGTCATTTTGCATTGAGGGCAATGCAACCCTCGAGTTTGGGGGTGACAACCCTCCATTTTAATGGAGTCGTAGTACATCTTTATTTAATTGTGGTGTCTTTTATTTAATTTAAGTTCTCCAAAAAAAAACTAAAACTGTTGGCTTAAAACTGTGAAGATAACTTACCTGTCATGACAGCTCTGTCGTGGCAGCATCTTTAGGACAGTTTAAGGAGAAGTTTAGAGCCTTTCTATAGTTCTGAAAAACTTAAACACCTTTGTGACTGTTATATTGCTTAGATTTCTTTTAGCCAAACTAGAATAGGATGCTTAGTACTTGAATAGCTCCTAGAGGTGCCTAACACTGACTCTAGGAAAGAAGTTTAGCAAAAGAAACTCAAAAACCTAGAGGTGCCCGAAACTGGCTCTAGGAAGTTAACTAGAGGTGCCTAAAACTGGCTCTAGTAAAACTTAGCTTGAAAAATAAAAAAGAAGCATGAAAATGTGTCTTCAAGAAAATAAACTTTGGCATAAAAATTCGAGTTAAAGAGTTGAATATTCTAGTGAAACTAAGAGAGTCTAGCATATAACTGTTCACAAGCATGCACACACGGCACGAGAACTATAGGGAGATTCCGGACAGATCCTAAAACCTTCCGACAGGTTGCTGCCGCCACAGAGAATGAGCGATGGGTAAGGGATAGTTCACTGTTTGAAAGCCAACGCAAAAATATTCTTTTTCTTTTAGGTTTTGATTGCTTGAGGACAAGCAAAAACTTGAGTTTGGGGGTGTGTTGAGTGTGTAAAAGTTCTATTATTTACACCCTTTTTAACCCATATTTCTGCTGCATTCAAGCATCATTGCATTGCATTTAGGTTAGTTTTCAGCAAAACATCACAATTATATAAAAGGCACGGATTCTACTAAAAGATGGCGTATTTTGTAGGTTACTGCCATAGTTGACGAGGAAGGCAGGTGCAGGACAGAGAAGCAGAAGAGCTGAACTGGGCAAGCAGACGACGAGGACGAAGCTGCCATGGAGCTGTCGTGACAGCATGGTGACAGCAACTTTATGAAGAGGAAAAGTAAAGTGGACCTCGATAGATAGAGAAAAATCTGCTCGTTTGTCGTGTGAAAGCCAAATATTTTTCCAAGCCCCGGATCAAAAGATATGACAAGCCAAAGCTCAAGGAGAGGAAATCCCTAGAAACAAGGATGGCGGCTGCAAAGTAGGAACTTTAGAGATTAAGTCTTTATTAGAATCTTACTTTCAATTAAAGTTGTAATCCTTGTTAACTTAGAATACTTGAGCCCAAAGCTTATATAAGGGCATAGATTTAACCTAGGAGGCATAATACCCCATAACCGATAACCTAAACCCCTCCGCCGTTTGGGGGGGATTCGATCCCGCGACCTCATGGTTCTAGGCTAGTAACCCAGCCAACTGAGCTAGGCAGCTCTTAATGTCTAAAGCTCCCCAATATCCTTTTGAACCTTTCTGGTGGAGTACCTAAAATAAATAAAGCACAACCTAACTCTCCACCTTCGGGAGAGACCATTCGAACCAGATGAGATCTGGAATGTTTCAAAAAAAATGGAGGAAAGCTCTCACCTAACCCCCATCGCCTCATCTCTGATCTGCGCCACCGCCGGGCCGTGGCGTTCACAGCCACCACCGCTGGCTTCCCCGTCGAGCCCCAACCAAAACAGTGGTCGCCACTCGCACCGTCGCCGCTTAAATCATTGGCAATCGAAGAGAATGTCTGTTCGAAACCCTTGCTTTGCCACCCCTCTGTTTTCGTCCGATTCCAGCCGCCTCAGCCGTCCGTTCGCGATGCCGCCGCCAGATCCGGGCTCCCGACGTGACGATGAACAAAACCCGACCGACCGCTTGCCCGTCCGACGCCGGCAAGCTCCTCATCGGAGCACCGCGTTTTTCCGGCATATTCGAACCCTTGAGGTGAGATCCGGCCTAATTTCCGGCTTGTTTCGTGTTATTATTTTGTGGGTTGAAACCTTGAGTTAACGATCTACCGTTTTCCGATAGAATCGCGACCAAGGGGCGTCTCCGATGACCGATTCCGGTGACCGGCCGACAAAGTCTTATACAAGGGTAAGTGGACCGGTTTGGTTTAAGCCCAAAACTCGAACCGGCTCAGACCCGGTCTAGCCTGAGCCGAGCCGCCCGAACTGGTCCAAACAAACCGGCCCAAGCCCAATAACCGGCCAACCCGAGTCTGACCCAAACCGTACCCGAACCCGACCCGTTAACCCAACCCGTCTGCCCGATCCGAAAATCCGAACTGAGTCAACCCGAGTTAGTCGAGTCAACTCGCCCGAGTCAGCTGAGTTAACTCGCCCGAGTCAGCCGAGTCAACTCGCCCGAGTCAGCCGAGTCAACTCGTCCGAGTCAGCCCGAGTCAACTCAGTTGACCCTTATCAGTTGACTGCGGATGTCAGCATTGACCTGCTGACGTCAGCGTTGACTCTGGCCCCGTTGACTGTTGACCTGCTGACGTCAGCGTTGACTTTGACCGTTGACCAAAAAGTCAAAGTTTCCAAAAACTCCTATTTTATGTTTTTCGACGTTCTAAGTCCGTTTTTGAAGCCCGTTTTGCAAAATTCCAACCCGAAAGCCTCCGAATTTGACTTTGAATCCGAGATTGCTTATAAGTATTTAATTTTGGTTATGAGCTCTCTGAATATGGACTAAAATGTGAATCTATGTCATTGAAGGTATCAAGGTACCCTTGAATTTGAGATGTTGGGGGCCGTCGAATCTTGGTATCGAGTGCGATCGAATGAGGTGTCTTGAATCAACTGTTATAGCTCGGAACTAAGGTAATACACTACTACCCCTTGTATGCTTTATGAACATGCTGATATTCGGTTAACGCATGCATGCTTATGATGACGTATACTATAAATTCTGCTTAAATTGAATTAGATTCGAGCAATAAGTATGGATATTAATTAGACCAAATTATCCGAATAAGATTACTAATGGGCTAACAGTATCAGAAGTTCTAATAGTTAAATTCAGTTAATCCGCAACTCAATCAACAGTGTGTAAGAATCGAGGCCTAGGATACAGAGTGGGAGATATTAATTATGAATTTACGAAAATGCCCTTGGAGCATAAGTATGACTAAACTACCCCTCTAATAAAGGAAATGACCTAAAGTCGGCATTCGACCTGATTATGCAATTTAAACTACCCAAGAGGTATGTTTTAATGGAAAGACTTCGGCATCATTATGCAATACGTGTGATACAAACTTGGATAATCCCTCAAACTCTGTATAACATATGAATGAGAATTCTCTGGAAATATTGTTGAAATCCTAAGTCGATCCTTATGACAGTAATGCGTGAATTAAATGAGAATGTTCGTAATGACCAAAAAGACGAGAATGCCCTCGAGCACCGAAATGTCTGATTAATTTGAATGACATTATACCCTCAAGTTCTGTAAAGAATGAATCGTCTGTAAAGGGGTGTAGAGTTAGGACGACTTAATCTGTATTGGGTACGTAAATGATGAAGGTGCTAAATAGTAAAATTTGACGAAAATGGTGGATTTATCCCAATTTCTAAAATGACTGAAATGCCCTCTTAAGTTAAACAAGCAGTTATGCATTTGATGAAATTCTGGGATCTCTAATAAGACTTTAAGGGCTAAAGTGCCCCTAAGTGTTAGGAAGCACACTCATGTATGTTAATCACCCCTGATAATTAAAAGACCAAAATGCCCTCGTTGGCCAAAATAATTAAGATATCCCTGAATGTATCCGATATCGTGACAAACCTTGACATAGAAATCTCTGAATGCCTCATTGGAAGCCTAATAAGCAAATAAAATTTTCTGAGCAACTGTTTATGCTTTGTTGGTATAAATTACTAAATTGTCCATATGTGATAAAATGACCATAATGCCCTTGTAGGCTTAAATGACTAAATAACTCATGATGCGTCTAAACTCTCAAAGATCTTGATGTATCACTTCCTGAATATCTGGGTTAAACCGT
This sequence comes from Hibiscus tridactylites, assembly GCA_958450335.1. Taxonomy (NCBI): domain Eukaryota; kingdom Viridiplantae; phylum Streptophyta; class Magnoliopsida; order Malvales; family Malvaceae; genus Hibiscus; species Hibiscus tridactylites. The sequence continues at coordinate 14,538,472 of OY288276.1, read as the reverse complement.
TAATATGAACCCCTTCTAATAGGGGCCACGTTTCAGAAATCTGTTCAAGTTGTCAAAGAGTTCAATATGTCCCATTTCGTAAATGCCAAGTATCTTCAAGAAATGATTTGTCCCACCTAGTGTGTTCCATGTGTGATATATTCTGTTGAATGGATTGTATAATTATTTAATCATGAATAATATTATGTTTGATGAACATTTCAATTGTTATTGAGATTGCATCACTATGTTAGAAAATGAGATAAAATGATGAACTTGATATACGATGACATTCTCTGCCTACCTGATATATGTCTGCTCAATCTGTATACTTGGTATGTGATCGTTTGATCTGTGATGGTATTGTCTGATTGTTTGATGAATTTGTTAGCATGATCTGTTAGTTTGACCTATGATGGGATAATCTGTTTGCATGATGAATGCTGAAGATGTATGCTCTGCTCAATAGTATGCTCATTTATCTGTCAAAAGCATGAACTTCTGTTTCTGATACTCTGAATAGAATATGTCTGTTACATGTATTATGTTACTCATGTTTGGAATCTGAACGCCGATTACTATTTGGGGTATACTGTTGGGTTATGTTATGAAGTGTCTGCAGGTACAGCCCTGATCCAGCTGGTAAACCCTTCTGTTAAGCTCTTACGCCCACGGGCCTAAGGTAAGTCTTTTTGGACCTAAGGCATTCCCTTAGGTAGGCTCCTACGCCTCAGGCCTAGGGTAAGACCTTCTGTATGCAGTTCTAGGAGACTGCATATTGGTGTAAGGTTGGAGGGTAGTTCTTGTAAACTTCTGTATGAACATTGAACATTTGCATTTAATATGTTATGTGCTCATATGATATGATGTTCTTATGTATGATTGATTTGCAACTTATTAAAACACACTAGGCTTCGTGGTTTAACTTCTCCAACCAGCCACTCTGTTGATTCTCTAAACAATAAGCTCTCTTTTAATACTCAGTAACATAGAAAGAACAAACCTTGTTGTCCTCAAGAATAGTGCTTCACTAAATTAGCGAAACATAAATGGAGACAAGTATTGCCTGGAACATCATAAAAATGTTATGCCTACCCTGTGTCTGCATGAGCTTATAGCATCTTTTGGTAGTTCTGTATTACTGAGCTTTTTCAAGCTCACGTTATTTTTACTATCGCAGGTCAAAAGAATATAGCATGACAAAATGTTGACATCAGTGTTCGGAGTTCCCTCGGCGTTGCCTCTAGAGTACGGTACTGTATAGTTATGGGGCATGTAGGTCATGTATGGTATCATGTCAGTGTCTGTAAAATACTTTTCTGAAATTTTGCTATGTGTTTAAATGATTTCCTGAAATTGTATTTTAAACAGAAATCCATTTTTTTAGTTTAATAAGTGTTTTGAGAAAGAAAAAATGTTTTCATGTGTATTTTCATTGTGGGTCGCTCTTGTGACCCTAATGCGACTTCCTAGGATCCGTTGTAACGCATAGGCGAGTCTAGGGGGTTACACAATATGCTAAAACCGCTGATAGAATACTGCCCCTAACCCATCTTCACATGCTGCTTTTAAAGGGCCCATAGATCGAACGGACGCAAGAACATCTTCCCTACTGAAATTAGCCAAAAGGCCATCATTCATTGTACTAGTTATACTTGGCAATATCCCATCGAGGATTTGCCCAGGTTCACTACTTCCTTGGGAAGAAAACAAATTCTTAAAAAAAGATGTTGCCACATCCCGAATGTCATCCTCCGAGTCAACTAGAACATCGTCATCATCTTTTAAACGAACAATTTTATTTTTCCTCTGCCGACTGGTGGCAAAACTGTGGAAAAACTTTGTATTCCGATCTCCGTTACGAAGCCAATTCGCTCTCGCCTGTTGTTCCCAATACAATTCTTCACGGTCAGCTTCAAGATTTAAGGCAATTTTTGTCTCTAGAATTTCCTCTAGAATGTCATCACTAGGCTGAAGATCATTAAGCTCTTGAAGGCGTTTTTTGAGGGCTCAGATCAGAATCTTCTTTGCCTTTGTGATATCATGAAACCATTGTTCGAGTTCGCAACCAATCGACCGAAGTCTATCAGGAATCGAGCCGCTCGATGACTGCCATAGATTTTTAACTATCGTCTCGCATGATTTTTCAGTAAGCCATACTGCCTCAAAACGAAAATATGAATTCGATCACATGGTTGGGAAGAAAGTAGAGTATTCAACAAAAGTGGGCAATGGTCCGAAAATGCATGGGGGAGATGTTCAAGTGAAAACCTGGAGAACAAATCCCACCAAGCCGAATTCGCCACCCTACGGTCCAATCTTTCTCGTATCACATTAGAAGAGAGTCGCCCCATTCCCAAGTGAACCAGGGGCCACGATATCCTATATCACGCAGGTCACAATTAGACAATGCCATTCGGAACTCATTCATCTGTCGAGCACTATGAACCTTTCCACCAGATTTTTCTGAAGCCAGTAACAACTCATTAAAATCTCCGATCACGATCCAAGGGGTTTCGTGCATATCGTCCAATTGACGTAAAAAATTCCAAGAGTGGATCCGATTTTTCTCTCCAGGTGCACCATAGAAACCAGTGCATCTCCATACACGACCATCAGAATCATTTTCGAACAAGGCATCAATATGTCGTTTAGAGAACGAACGAAGAGACACAGAACAAGTGTCTTTCCAAGACAACGACAGACCTCCACTTCTCTCAACTGCTGGAACATCCACACCATTTTGAAAACCCCACGATCGCCTCACCTTTTCCATCCTTGGGCCTGAAAGTTTTGTTTCAATCAAAAACAAAACGTCCAGCTTAACGTCCCTAAGCATATGCTTGAGACGCTTGGTAGTTCGGGACTGGCCCAAGCCCCGAACATTCCAACTCATGAGCTTCATTGGGCCCGGTTGGCCCGATATGTCGGACCTGCCAAAAGATGTTGAGATGCATCATTTGAATCAGTCTTTGAAACTTCTGATGTAGAAACGTTGACCCGAGGACGTTTGGAGCCTTCTGTCAATGTAGATTGGGAATTTTCCTCATGTGACGTCATTATCACATCATTAATTGCCTTAATTCCATCATTCAGGCAATCATTCAATTGCATCATAGAAGGAGCAGATTCCGAGATATTCCCTGGAATAGATATGATACCCGAATTAATCTGATTACCGAAGTTTGGGGAAGAATTTCCATAATGCGTTCCAGTTGCCAAATTGGTGTGATGGAATTCAAGAGAGCGTGAATGAGCCGACATTGAAGGAGTGATCAAGGATTCTTCCCGGAGCCATCTGCTCGGCAACATTTCCGCTGCTCTTCTTGTTGGTGCCCTCAAACCAAGGTCCCAGCCAAATGTAATTTCCTCCTTAGGTTTTGATAGTCTCACCGGACAAAGAGATTCCCCATGACCCAATCTCCCACAAATGAAACAAAAAAGCGGGAGTTTCTCATATTCAAAACGGACATAAGCACACCCACCACTCGCTAGAGAAATTGTCTTGCGTCGTTTTAATGGTTTCCTGGTATCAAAACTTGCCCGCAAACGCATAATACCTTTGTAACCTAATGATACTGCCTGCGAGTCATAATCAAGAAAAGTCCCAATGAATAAACTCAACTGACGTGCCACTCTCTCGGACATATAGCCATGCGGAACATCATAAACCAGGATCCAAAAGGGAGCAGTATGTAAAGGGACCTCCATCGGTAATTCACCCTCCTTCAGTCGATGCAAAATAAGGAGGTGGGTATTAAAATTCCACGATGATCCCCCCTCTATTCGGTTCATATCCACCGGATGGAAAAAACGGAAGAGGTATATGCTCTCCCCTAACTCCGATATAGCAATCCCTCCCAAGGGCCTCCATAAGTTAGCCAAAGTATTACGCATAGATTGAAAATGGATCACACTGATTGTGAGGAAGCAACCTACAAAACATAGATCAAAAGAGATGCCCAAAGGAGGGCCTTCCCCTTCCGCTTGCACCTGGATTTCGTTATCCTCATCATCCTCTATGGACAAAGTAGCTAGATCATCTGCCATCGAACGATCTATGGAAATAACAACACGAAAATAGGATTGGAGAGACGAAACACAAGAAAAGGAAACATGCCAAAAGGCATAGAGAACGTGCTAAGAAACAGACAGAGAAAACGTGCTAAGAAGTAGACAGGTTTAGGTTAAATTAGAAACGGGCAAGAGTTATTCTTTAAAATATTGATATTATAGTATGATAATCGGCACTGTTGTGATTTTTAACTAGTACTAAATAGTTTTAAGTTTTATAATTAAAATTTGGTCGTGTTTTGATACGTTTTCGATCAATACCAATTTGTATCGATGCATACCAATCCACAAAAATTGGATAAATGATTTTAATATTTCAAATCAGTATTTAAAAATTTTAGGCTTAACCGTCAAATAAATGTCTAAACTATACATTTTTTTCAGTTAGGTGCCCAAACTAGTTTTCGGCTAAATTAGGACTTAACGTTTCATTACGTGACCAAATAGGTGTCTGCTGTTAATTTTCACTGTTAAATGCCACATGTCACCTCTAAAAAAATCTAAAATTATATTAAAAATAAATCTAATTAATTAATTTTTTAAAAATCTCTAAATTTTCTAGATTTTACAAAACATCCCCCAAATTTCAAAACCCCTAAAACCCCAAAACCTAAATCTTAATTTGGGTCGGTTCCGCTACCAATTGTCACGCCGCTGCCCACCATATCGGTCACCGGACCATCTCGACCATTTCCCCATCATCCCGTCGCCAGAAATCGACCGACGTTGTGTGAATCGAAAAAATTGTTGAATGGTTATTTCGAACGATTCACGATGAACAACGACATGAGAGGTGACAAACAACGTGTGGGTTGTTCGGCGAGGGGACGATGCTTCATTCCATCACCGACAACGCGGCCGCCGCTGGTGGTAGTGGTCGGATTTGAAGGGTTTAGAGATTTTGGGATTATTTTGAGAATATTTGAAAATTTCAAGATATATTTTTATTTTATTAATTTGATTTATTTTTAATATAATTTTGGATTTTCTGAAGGTGACACATGTTCTATAACGAAAAAAATTAACGACGAACCTTAAGTGAGTCACAGAACAAAACTTTAGGTCCCAATTTGGCCTGAAAAATAATTTGGACACTTAACTAGAAAAAAGGTATAATTTGGACACTTATTTGAAGCCAAAATTTTATATTAACTATTTTATTTTTATTTACATTAAAGAAATTAAAGCTCATATTTACTTATTAAAATATAAAGGCCCTGTTTGACAATTAGCGGATAGCTGATAGCGGACTACATTAACTGATAGCTGATAGCTGATTGTATTAGCTGATTTGACTAGCGGATTGTATTACCTGATTGTACAAAAGTGTTTAGTAAAATTAACTGATAGCTTATAGCTGTATGATTATTTAAACAAGCAAAATAACATATAAGGACATGATTATATTCAATACTTGTTTGAATAATTTATTTGTTGTCAATATTTTGTATCTAATTATTATTAATTAGATCTATAAAATTATTTTTAATATAACTTTTCTAAACATATTCGAATGATTTATATATTAATTTATCATTTATATAATTATTTTAATATAATTTAATTAATAAATAAATTTAAATACACATATAAATATGTGATAATAAAAAGAAAAGAAGAAAATATGATTAGCTTATAAATAGGGTGAGACAATATTTAATTTAGGTTATTTTGAGATTTTATGTAACTAGTAAGGGTAAAAGAGTCTTTACAACTCTAATATTAAACCTCTAATCTCAAAAAGATCATATTATGAGCTTTTTCAAAATTAGCGGTTTCACCCCAATCCGCTCTTCCACAAACAACAATATTAGCGGATTTGACTGGTCAAACCTCTAATTATGCTTCAAACCTCTAATTTTTGCCCAAACCTCTCTTCACCAAACATGGCCAAAGTAAGTAAAACTTAATTTAAAAAAAATTAAATTACATATTTACTTACAAATATAGTTTTATTTTTTATGAAAAAAAGCCCATTGAACAAATTTATTCAACTACAATTTGCATCCAAAAATTCAGATGATTAGTTTCTCTAAAAACTTTTCAGGTTATTTTTCATGGTTGTAAATAGAAGTGGTTCTTCTGTCCTCGGACACTCGGGTGTCACTTGTCACACACACACACATATATATATATATATATATATATATATATATATGTTAAGATCAACTTACACAGTGTAAAACTCTTTAAGTTTTACACGTTTTTTTGGATCGTTGGATGGGGGAAATGGATGACTGAGATTAACTCTTTTTTTTTTTCTCCAAGTGATAATCTTCACATATTCTACTGTTAATCCTATCCATCCGTTTCACCAATCCAACGATTCAAAAAACATATAAAACTTAAAGAATTTTACACTGTGTAACTGGATCCTATCCCTATAATATTCTTTCATCTTCTTTTCCGTCTCCTTTCCGCTCTTTTTTTTTTGCATATTTGAATTTGCGTGTGATTTTGTTTAATAGGTCTTTTCTCTTTTTTATTATTAAAAATATTATATATTTATATTCTATTATAACACATTTTTTTCTTATTTGGGTTGGATTTGATAGCAACTCTCTATTTGACCTTTATTTTTTTTGAATAGGCTAAATATGATTACAAGATAATATTTGTTCATAGATATTATTAACCCTTTGATAATAGGCATATACCATGTTGACAAATCAATTTGAACTTGTGTCTCCTAAGATGAACATCATCTCTTTTTCCACCGTGACACTTGTTAGGTTCCACTTGGCCTTTATTTTATTATATTACGATTATATCATATTTAGACTCTCATATTAATAGGTGTTCGTAATGCGCTTGAGTTGTGACAACGTCAGTTGTCAATGTGTCGTTATCGTACATTTATTTTTGTGTTAGTACCGATGATGCATACTCTTCACTTATGACAATGTTGTTTGTTTTGTTTAGGTTGATTTTTTAACCTTTGTCTGTATAATCCATTAATCCTATTTTTATTATTTAGTGACGAGTTCATACCCTAGGATTGGTTAGTATGATTAAATCATTCTAATTTTTATAGATTTTCTTTTGAAATTTGATTTTATTATATTTCTTCTATCTTTACAGTATCTGTGAAGAAGAAGGCGAGTTCCAATTCCAGGCACTTGTTCATACAAACTTTGATAAACCAAATAAAAATATTTGGAAGACTTGCAAACTTAACTTTACACACACACACACACAAACAAGACATGGAAGCCGGTTCATGGTTCATGTTCCTCCCTGGTACCCTGAAACAACATACATGTAATGTTCGTAAGAAGAAGAAGAAAAGGAACGCGAGAGAGACGATGTTTAATTACCTTAATCAGCAATCAGGGGGCATATCGAGGTTGCACTTTGCGGGTAAACCCATGGCAAGTTCTGGATCGATCCCGAGTGAAGGCAGCCACATGGAATTCTTATAAGAACACAAGCATGATAGGTTAGCCCCTTTAAGAGCCTCACAACACACAGGCGTTGGATCAACTGGGTTCGGCTGGCTCACTGATGGCTTGCAGGCCTCGATACCCTCGTCGTTCATGTCGCACAAGCTTATAGCCCTCGACCCCTCCAGCATTAAACCCACCATCACCAACCCTAAAACAACTAGTTTCCCTGTCTCCATAGCTGTTAGCAGTCTAGTAAACTGTGGCGATGGGTGAGGTTGTGTGTTGCCAACATATTTTGGTGGGGGTTTTTATAAGGTGGGGAAATTAGCGGTTTGCGCCACGAATTTTGGACCCGTGAAAGAGAATTGTCGGGATTCGGAGTCACGGGTGGTTCTCGGCCCACTTGCTTTGTTGGATTTGTCGACTGGCCATTGGTTTTGTTTGAGATGCTTTTTAGCTTAGCTGGGGGTGTTTCCATTTCTATAACCCAAACATAGAATCTGAAACATAGGCTTAGTTTGTGGTTGCTTTTAAAAAGTGTGGTGAAAAAAGTGATTTTCAAACTAGCTGTTGAAAAGTAGTTTTGAAAAACTGGTTAGTGTTTGTCATTGAAGTCAAAAAGTGATTTTCATGAGATAAAAAGTCTATTTTAGACATAATATTAAAAAGTAAAAGTAAATTTGGGTGATTGTTCAATTTAATTAATGTTATGATTTATGAAATAAATCAATTTCAATTATAATAAAAAATATTTTTTTATAAAATTTAATTTGAAAATATAAATAACATTCTAAATTATATACAAACATACCACTTACACATTAATAATAAATATAAAATAAAGTACAAATAAAACAATTTTATTCTCAATATAAATATTATAATATATATATTATTTTACAATTATGTATGCATAAACATTATTTTAACAATAAATTATAATTAAATAATAAGGGTAAAAAAGTAATTTTATTTTTAAACTAGCTTTTCCACCCAAGAAGCAATAAAATCCAGCTTCTTGGTTTGGGTGGAAAAGCTAGTTTTAAAATCAACCAAAAACAGCATATTTTAACTAAAATCACTTAAAAAAGTGATTTTTGGTTGCGAAATGCAACCAAAAACAGACCCATAATCTGTCAGTCTCAGTCATGAAAGTCGATAAGATTAAATACCCATTGCTTCTGCAATCAAGGCAGGTTCGTCTCACATATGTTAAAGAATATTATTCAAAGTAATGAAATATATTTTTGTTTAAAAAAAATTTATTTTTGAATATTTGTTTAGAACCTTAAAAATATCTGAAACGACACCTTGATTAAAGGTTCTTTGTTTTGGGTCTTGCTTTTTATTTATATTTGTGTATTGATATATGAAATCCAGACATATCAATACTTTTTAGATTAAGGCCCTGTTTGGCAATTAGCGGATAGCTGATAGCTGATAGCGGATTACATTAGCTGATAGCTGATAGCTGATTGCATTAGCTGATTTGACTAGCGGATTGTATTAGCTGATTGTATAAAAGTGTTTGGTAAAATTAACTGATAGCTGATAGCTGTTTGATTATTTAAACAAGCAAAATGACATATAAGGACATGATTATATTCAATACTTGTTTGAATAATTTATCAGTTATGAATATTTTGTATCTAATAAATATTAATTAGATTTGTAAAAAAAAAATTTAATATAAATTTCCTAAACATATTTGAAAGATTTATATATTAATTTATTATTTATATAATTATTAAAAAATTATATGCACATATAAATATGTGATAATAAAAAAATAGAATTAACTTACAAATATCACCATATAAATTAGTAGTAACAACAAATAAGTCGAATATTTAATATGTCATTATTTATATTAAAAATGTTATTATTTAGTTTAAGTTATTTGGAGATTTTTGGTAATTGTTAAGGGTAAAAGAGTCATTACAACTCTAATATCAAACCTCTAATCTCAAAAAGCTCATATTAGGAGCTTTTTTAAAATTAGTTTTTTCACCTCAATCCGCTCTTTCAATCCGCTATTTACCAAACATCAATATTAGCGGATTTGACTAGTCAAACCTCTAATTATACCTCAAACCTCTAATTTTTGCTCAAACCGCTATTTACCAAACAGGGCCTAAAACTTGAAATATTGTTAATTAACAAATAATTTTATTTTAAAATATATTTAATATCATAACTTGAAATAATATTTGGATTAAAATATAGTGTATTAATGGTGTATATTTCTATGCAATTTCCGTTAATCATATAATGACATATCATCAAATACTAATATAATGTATTTAATTTTAAAATTTTATGAAATGCAATCATCCAATTCAACAACTGTATAGAAGTTTTTTAATACTCTTTTAGGGTTACCATGTATTATATATTCATATTTTTTAACTCTTTAATATTACACACACATCTTACAGACAAAGCTGTCCGTTCCCGAGTATCTTAAGATAAACACAATTTACTTTTTCACTAAGATCACTTGTTGACTTCAACAATTATATAGAGTTTTCTTTTACAAATCCTAATTCTAATTCTAATCCTAATCCTACCTAGAGGAGAGGGGAAGGGTGATTCCAAAGGAAGGAAGGAGGTGCTCCTAATAAGTCTAAAACCCATGATCTAAGAGAATATAAGAGAACAAATATAAGCAATTTGACCAACCGACAAAATATGCTTACTCACAACTGTATAAATAATTTTACATCGTTAATACAACATATATTAATCATAACTTTTTTAATAGTTTTGAGTAACGAAGCTCATGAATTAAGTTTGTGTCAAACTCATATATATTATCATATACTATATACAATTGCTCGAGTTGGACCGGGTTCGAATGACATCGAATTTTATTTTGCTCACATTAATCTATTATATATATTTCTTTTATTATTATTGTTGTTGTTGTTGTTATTATTATTATTATTATATACATAAACAATTAATATTTTACAACAATGTTTTAGTATATATTTTATAAATATAAATCAAGTGAAAATTAATACTATTTTCAAAAACAAATTTACGAATAGGTCAAACTTAAGTTTCAAATATTAAATTTTGAGATCAACACATATTTGTATCAGACAACTCTTTTAGTTAAATCTTTTTTCAAAACTAATATTCTTGTCTAACCCTATCAAAATAGTATAAATAATATTATTTAAAAAATTTCTTGAAACGAGTATTTTCAAACAGTATGGGCCAATTTATATGGGTTTTTGCTAGAATGTAGATCTATTTACTTTTCATTTTGTTTAGTTTTCAACAAAAGATAACGAAGTTTATAGTATTAGAAATGTGTAGTATTTTCAGAAGTATTTTAACGGCGAGTTTAGAAGTGTAGGAAATCCTAGCAAAGTGTCTAGCGAAACGGTTGCAAGGGGTCATGCCGAATCTGATCAGTGATGTTCAATCCGCTTTTGTGGGTGGAAGGCAGATTTTAGATGGCATTACGCTTGCTAATGAGACAATACATTCTTTACAAAAGCGCCGATTTAGTGAGGGGGTATTATCTTGAAATTAGACTTCGCGAAGGCCTATGATTGTATTAAATGGGAGTGTTTGGATCAAGTAATGACTCGAATGGGGTTTGGTTCTTTGTGGCGACAATGGATACTGGTTTGTGTGAGCACGGCTCGGCTATCAATTCTAGTAAATGGCTGTATGACAAGAGAGTTTGCCATGAAATGGGGGCTTCGGCAGGGGGACCCATTATCGCCCCTTTTGTTTGTAATTGTAGCGGAAGTGTTGCATCAGTTTCTTCGAAATGCTGCTACTTTAGGGCTGATTGAGGGCGTGTCAGTCACAGAAGGCTTCTTGATGTCGCATCTGCAGTTTGCAGACAACACTATTTTGTTTTTTAAAGCAAATATACATCATGATGTGAATTTGAAAAGAGTCTTAACGTGCTTCGAATATACATCAGGACTACAAATTAATTATGAGAAATCTAGTCTTTATGGTATTGGGATAGAGGATAATATGGTTAATGACATTGCTTTAGTGATGGGGTGCAAGTGTGGTGTTCTACCGATTGTTTACTTGGGACTACCACTTGGGGTTAATTCTCGAGGCTTGCAAATATGGGAGCCTTTGATTCACCGTTTTTGAAAGAAATTGTCGGGATGGAAGCGCGGATCTTTGTCGTTTGCATGGAGATTGCTCTTGGTAAACTCTGTTTTATCAGCTTTGCCGAGTTTTTATGGTTCCGAGAAGCATCATTGTAAAGCTGGACCGAATACAATGATGTTTCTTATGGGGGGTCGGAGGAGAAATGTAAAATGAGTAGAGTCCGTTGGGAAGTGGTTTGCCGTCTTAGGGAGTTTGGTGGCTTAGGCGTCGTCAATTTGGGAGCTCGTAACTTGGCACTCTTGGCGAAATGGAGTTGGAAATATGCGATGAATGAGAACTCTTTAAGGCATTCGCTTATAGAAGAAAAATATGGAAGAGATACTTTCATATGGCGTCCGAATGAAACGGGGAAGCGTAATACGTCGATTGTATGACGTCAATTAGTGGATGAGCAACGAGATGAAAAGGTACAACGATTTATGGGTTTTTTCAGATTTTTTTTGCAAGTGGGGGACGGCTCTAAGATTCTTTTTTGGCATGATTGCTGGTGCATGGAGGAGCCACTCCAATATGTTTTCCAAAGGTTGTTTCGTGTGGCACTGAATAAGGGGGCGTTGGTTAAAGATTATACGAGATACGGCAGCTTTGAGCATGAGGAGTGGGCTGATTTTTTTACACGTTCCTTGCGATCGTTTTGTAACCCCCTTAACCCGGCCCAGACGGTTGAACCGAATTAAGAAGTTTACACGGGGAAAACCAAAGTCAACCCGAAAGTCAACATTGATTAACGACCTTTTTTTCTTTTTAATCCTATCTAGATGCACATTAACCCTAGATATGTTCACAAGATCAGCATACTCAAAGATGATAACAATAAGAGAACATTCAGGGACTCAATTGCATAAATTAAGGAATTAGGGACCAAATTGTAAATTCTAAAAATTATAGAGACTTAACCCAATTAAAAGTTACCAATATGAAATTAATCATATTTCATGCTTCTCTGCCAAATTTCAGCTCAAACGGACATCCCAAACTCATTCAATTGCATATACAAAGTTTAGGACCAAAACGCAAAGATTTCAAAACATATAACTGTCAATTTCAGTGCCCAACGGTCGAGTGTTCCGAAATAGGGAGAACCTGTTCCGAAACGCGGGACCGTTCCGAAACGAGTTCCGAAACAGGGCTTGGCAGTAGCATTTCCGTTCCGGAACGATTCCTCCCGTTTCGAAACGCCTAGGCCATTTCAGGCCCCTGTTCTGAAACGGTAGCACCCGTTCCGATACGGCCTGCCCAGATTTGCAGAATTTTGTTGATTAAACACACAATTGACCCATCAAACATGCTCCAAAGGCAACCAAATTATACCAGCAAGTCATTATATGCATAAGGAACATAATTGCATCAATCATACTCAAACATGGCATCAATATAAGAAAAACCCAATTCTATAGGCAAGTATCCTATATAGCAAACCATGCAATCCTCAATTCACCAAAACAAATACCAAGAGGCCAATTACATGTACCAACATTATCAACAACATAAAACCAACTTAGGGAGTCCAAACATCTCCCAAAACAACAACATAGGTCCCCCATTGCCAAATGCCCAAAAGCTAATAGTGTTAGAAAACATTCACCATACATGAGCTTAAACCTTCACTTGGATTCTTGGCTTCCTTGCTGCCCCTAATGCACTTCAATGCTCTGCATTATTGGTTTAAGAAAAGAGAGAGCGTAAGCAAATAGCTTAGTGAGGAATGCTCATTTAAAACAACTCAATAATGCATTTATAAGACACCTTTATAAACCTTAGTTCAAAACAACATTTACACATGCACATAAGCATTTCAAACAAGCATTTCATGCTTCAAGTTTATAACATGTCATATTGGCCACAAGTGATACAATCAATACAAGATCCACACATGGACTTTTAACCACCATTGTGATCTTACAATTCACAAGGACCACACATGGACTTTTAACCACCATTGTGTCCTTAGCACAAAAATCATCCATGGACTTTTAACCACCATGATGTTCTTACAATTCACAAGGACCACACAAGGACTTTTAACCACCTTTGTGTCCTTAACAAGAATCACCCATGGACTTTTAACCACCACAGTGTTCTTAAATACACAAGGACTTTTAACCACCTTTGTGACCTTAACAAGAATCAACCATGGACTTTTAACCACCATGTTGTTCTTAAAATACACAAGGCTCACACAAGGACTTTTAACCACCTTTGTGACCTTAACAAGAATCAACCATGGACTTTTAACCACCATGTTGTTCTTAAAACAAGAACCACCTATGGACTTTTAACCACCATAGTGTTCTTAACCATTCTCAAAACATCACTTGCCAATATGCATCATTAACAACAATATTCCACTATTTTAAAGCATTTATCAAAGCCATAATCATCATGCATCATTAAGCATCAAAACCACATTAAACAATGTTCAAAAACAAGGATCTCTTACCTTGAGCATCCTTCAACACATGGCTTATAAAATCAGCAAATAATCATGCTAAAAAACATGCTTTCAAAATAGAATTAACACATGCAAACAAATCACATTGCATTCAACCAACTCATGGTTCATCATCAAGAGAGTTTTTCCGAAAACTTACTCTTGAGCTTAGCTAAGTTGCTTAGACTTAAACTAAGCTCCCAAACCTTCAAAACATTGGTTTCAAAGCTGAAAACCAAAATCCACTCATTGATTCCGTTTCGCTACTTGCTGAAACACCAATCAAGCTTCCGGATCACCACCACAAAGGTCCGAAGATGTCTCCTCTGTTTTAAACACATCAAAGTAGAGGATTAATGCATCATCATGCATTAATATCTTCAATGAAAGCACCTAAACTCGCTGCTCTCATCAACACTCCCATTTCGGCTACCAAACACAACCGAAATCACCTCCAAACAACTCCACAACACTACCCAGCCAAGATCCATCAATTCTAAACATTCATAAACATCAATTAGCATCCAAAAAGGATCTAACCACGTCCTTATACCTCCAGCTATAACAGATCATCAAGATCACTCCAAAAACAACCATGAACTCAAGCAAAACTTAGGAAAATCAACCTATTCGGAATTGCATTGATTAAACCTCAATTTCTCATCAATTATACATTCATTTTTCATCAAAATGACATCTCAAAACAATGCCCAAACAGATCATACGATTTCATCAAAATTAAAGCAAATCTTGCATTTTAAAGCCAAGATCAAGAACACAATTGTAAAACCTTTTATAAAACACAAATCAAGGATTGAGAACTTGGGAATTTCAGTAAAGAACTGAGAATTTAGAGGAGAAGGACGTTCATACCTCTAAACTTGAGTTTCTCCCTTTTAGAACCAAAATTCTTGAAGATCCAATAAGCAAATGCTAAGGTTTTGATGAAGAGATGATTAGAGATCAAAAGAGGATTGAAATCTCATATTTGGATGTCAAAATCAGAGGGAAAATGTGCTGGGGAAAGTGTTTGGGTTGAGAGAAAAGTTGAGAGAAAAGGAAAATGGGAATTTGGAAAAGTTAGTTGAAAATGCCAAAATATCTTTCCCTCCCTTTTACTTTTATTTTTAAACCATTAATTAATCCTTTAATATTTAAGAAAAATCTGGAGAAACTCCTATTGGGTAAATAGCTCCTTAAAGATTCAAAGTTTCAATCCTTTTTAAAATAGTCACACAGTTTTCAAAAATTACATTTTGGTCACTAACTCAAAATGTCACTCTTCCAAACCTCATTTTGTAAAATTGATTTCACCATTCTCTTATATATAATAAAAGAGGATTTTAAGACATTTTCCATATTTTTAATGCAACCCGAACTAGGCTTTCCTAAAATCACCTTTATATATTCGAACCGCACTCCGACCGAACCGGTCCAAACCCAAAACTTCTAAGCCCAAAATTGGGGCGTTACACGTTTGAAGTACGAAAATTACAGGATTTAAAGGCTTGTGTGCTGTGTTTAATCTTCATTTTGCTGGTGTTGACCGTCTTGTTTGGAAACCAGCGCTCAAGGGCGTTTTCTCGGTGAACTACTTGTATGGTTTAAGTGTTTCTTTTGGTTTGGAGTCTTCATCAGAGTTGGGTGCGGTATGGAAGTTGCAGGTTCCCCCAAAACTCCAATATTTTGTATGGTTGTTAATGTTGGGAAGGCTGCCAATGATGGACTTGTTGCGTAGCCGCGGTGTTCCGGTGGAGGCAGTAATGATAACCTGTTGATGGTGTCGTGAGGTGGAAGAGACAATGAACCACATTCTTTTTGGGTGTCCGATCATGTGGGAAGTGTGGTTGCTGTTTTTTCAATGATAGAAGGTGGCTATCGTACAACCGCGGTCGTTGATAGATTTTTTTAGGGTCACGTTTCGCAGCTTCTTTGCCGGTGTGGTACGAGAATGGTGGTTAGCGGGGTGTGCTACGATGTTGTGGTCAATGTGGCTTGCTCAGAATGATGTAATTTTCCATGAGAGGCGAATGCCAGTGAGTGAGATAATTTTTCTTGTTAAGCTACGCTCGATGTACTTGGCTCGACTTGGTTCCTCCGAGGTGATTCCGGAACATGTGTGGTGGGAATGTCTATGGTTATGTCATACGCAACCCAATCCGATGATTTGTCGGATGAATGTTGTTTGGGAAAAGCCGGCTTTGGGTGTCATCAAATTTAATGTTGATGGCTCATCGCGGGGTAAGCCGGGAAAGGCTAGTTGTGGGGGTGTATTGCGTGATGAGCATGGGCGAATTCTAGCTATGTTCTCGGGGCCAATTGGGGTGGTTGATTCTAATAAGGCGGAGCTTCAGGCCATTTGTTATTCTTTAGAATTGCTTTGCAGATCGGTGTGGCGTGTGTCACATGCGATGGTGATTGAGTCGGACTCGGCAGTCGCTATTGCATGGGTGTTACATAGGGAGAAACGACTATGGAGGTTATCGCATTGGTTCTACTGGATTGGTGACGCTTGTCGGGTCTTGGAGGATGTCTTTTTCCATCACTGACTTCATAGCTGTAATAGTGTCATAAATGTTATCGAGTGTACTGACTCCATAGCTGCATACAAATATTGTATTATGTCTTTGATTTTACATTTCACAATATGAAAAATTAATGTTATGCAGTTGAAAGCTTACTTTTGCGCCAACGGTATATTTCATAAATAATCATAGTAGGCTCGTAGTATAGCATCCAAAAATGTCTTTGACTCGTCATCTTCAACCTTTCACAAGAAAGATGTGATGGTAACCAAGACAATCATAAATTATATAAATGAAAAAAATCACAACCATTAAGGGACAACATTTAATTCGATGGCCTTAATGGCCAAAATTATATTATTTCCAATGTTCCCTTCGGATGAGCTTAAGGCCCAGTGTTTAATGGACAGTGTTCAATGCATATGGCAACCGCCATTTGCTATTATTAACGTGCACGATACACTCAACCAACAATTACCATTGAGAATGTTAATTACACTAAATAATTATTTCCAATTAACTTTCTAAACTTTATGTAGTTCAATGGTTGTCCTTTGAGATTCGATGGAATTTTCGACTAACCTGGCCTGCAACATGGTTATCCTACAATAAAACAGTACACTAGTCAAGGCCAAGCTCATAGGTACATGAAAAAGATGAAAATAATCTTTAAATAAATTTAGCCTTTACCTTTTTCTTCATTGGTGCTGGCCAGCTAGGCTTTGCATCTAAACCTATGATGCGCCTAACTTCACCTTAGGTGTTTTGAATTTGAAAGAAGGAGTAACAGCTTTTGTTGTCTCTGTAAGAATACGGATCTAGCCATCATGTCTTTGAGGTGACACCTCCAAAATGTTACGGCCAACAACCCTATTAATTTCAGTCACAATATAGGCTCTATCAATCTCCATATTCCTTGACATCTTCTACAAAGAACCTTTCATTTCGTCTCGCATTTCTTTCACAACCTCATGAACACCGTCAATTTTGGCTTCTAAACCTGTGATTTTAACTTCAAAATCTTTTGTTTTCACTTCAAATTCGTTCATTTTGAAATCAATATCGTTCATCTTCACTTCCAAGCTCTGCTTGAAGCAGGTCATGTCAACCCGTACTTCTACGATGTCTTTAAAAAGAATATTTAATTTCTCTCCTAACATCGTATCATCAACCCCCCTCATACTGTCAAATTTCTCCCCACCTTTAATTTGCTTCTCATTCTCGCATTCACAACCTCTTTTAGCCCATTCACCTCGGACATTATTTATTCCTCACATTTAATTTGCTTTTCAATTCCCATATTGGCATCCTCTTTTAGCTCATTCACCTTGGACATTATTTGCTGAAGCATATCCAACATCATCGCTATCGTTGCATCCGCAACATCGTACTCCTCAGAAGCAACCTTGCAGATTAAATAAACATTAGGGTAAACTATACCAATGACCACCAAACTATAGGGTTGGTGTCGATTTGTCCACTATATTTTTAATTGCGTCAAATATACCACTTAACTATTTAAATGGTTCCAATTTAAGCCACCCGCCGTTAAAAAAACAAAAAAGTAGACAACACTGTTAAAAAAATTGGTATAATTACACATTTGGACCTCTATATTTATACTATATATCAATTTAGTCCTAATTTTAATCTAATAAAATAAATTAATTATTCAGTAAGATAGTGACACGTGTCACCACCTTATTGGAAGTCTTTAATTATTTTTATTTAATTTATTTAATTAATTTTCCACCTCCAATCAAGTGGTGACACGTGTCACCCAATTGGAGGTGAAAAAATGAGAGCAACAAAATCACCCCCATCAAGAATCGAACCCAAGTTGTGTGCTTGCCACTGAACCAAGAACACTTTTGTGCTATGGGGTACAACACTTAATATATGTCTTTAATGATTGTTAATGCCCAGAAAAATTAAAGAGAAGAAAATGCACTTAGACGAATTCAAACCAAGGACCTTGTGGTCCAAAGCGCATGTGCTTGCCACTGGAGCAAGTGTATGCTTTGTGATATAAAGAACAACATTTAATATATGTCTTATATAAATTTTAATGCTTGGAAAAAAGAAGGAAATGTGGTTTTAGGAAACTCGAACATAATATTCTTATGATGCATAAAAACATCTAAACCAATTAAATAAATCTAATAATTATATTAAAGTTAACAATATTAAATTATGTTTGTGAGTTTGAATTTGCTAAATGAATTTAATATAATTATATATATAATAATTTAATTAATTTTTTAATAAATATTAACATTATTAATTAAGTTAAAAAAATTAATTCAATAATTATATACGCGAAATTATAAAAATAAATATGGAACTAAAAATATATTAAATTTAGTTTAAAATATATAAATTTTAAAATGATTTTTATATTAAAAAATTAAAATTAATAATATCAAATTCTTTATTTTAAACCGTGCACTAACTATAATTTAAAATATATACAAAATATTCTTAACTTTAATTTAGTTATTAGATTTATTTAATTAGGTTGAATATTTTTATGCATCATAAAAATATTATATTCGAGTTTCTTAAAATCACATTTTCTTCTTTTTATCAAGCTTTAAAAACTATATAAGACATATATTAAATGTTTTACTTTATATCACAAAGCATACACTTGCTCCAGTGGCAAGCATATGCGCTTTGGACCACAAGGTCCCTGGTTTGAATCTATCCAAATGTATTTTTTTCTTTAATTTTTCTGGGCATTAACAATCATTAAAGACATATATTAAGTATTGTACCACATAGCATAAAAGCATGCTTGGTTCAGTGGCAAGCACACAACTTATGTACTCCAAGGTCTTGGTTTGATTCTTCATGGTAGTGATTTTGTTGCTCTCATTTTTTCACCTCTAATTGGGTGACACGTGTCACCACTTGATTGGAGGTGGAAAATTAATTAAATAAATTAAATAAAAATAATTAAAAACTTTCAATAAGATGGTGACACATGTCACCATTTTATTGAATAATTAATTTATTTTATTAGATTAAAATTAGGACTAAATTGGTATGTTGTATAAATATAGAGGACCAAATGTGTAATTATACCAATTTTTTTAATAGTTCAGTCAACTTTTTCGTTTTTTAACGACGGTGGCTTATTTAGAACCATTTAAATAGTTAAGTGGTATATTTGACACAATTAAAAATATAGTGGTCAAATCGACACCAACCCTATAGTTTGGTGGTCATTGGTATAGTTTACCCTAAATATTAAAAATTCACCTTCCACATAATAATTGAATAATATAATGACACATAATGTATTACTCTACATCTCTTCAAAGCTTTCATGCCTTTGGGTGCTTTCATAACTTTTGCGAATTCCTTGACTTTAGGTGCTTCAACATTTTCAGTTAATAGCTGCTTCCAGGAAATCATCTTCATAATGAAAAATATATAATTAATTAAACACGATTTCAATTGACTTACTAGATAAGTAATAATCCAACAAATACCTTTGGCCTATTCAAAGCTCGCTCGCTTTTCAAGCGGGCATAAACAAATGCGACCTCCGACTGCATCTAGTGCAGAATGCGAGCCTCACCACCACTAGAAGCTGCACTGGATATGCTATCAAATCCATACCAATAATCATACAATTGAACCTGAATTTCAAATCTAATATGACAAAACCCAGTTCTATTGATTTCTCATAACTAATGGTAATTTAACTTTACCTCTAAGATTGTAATACACCCTTTTAGGTAAACGTGTCTTTTCACCTTCCGTAAACAGCTTATTGCCTCAATAAGTGTATTGTAAACATACTTGGCCCAATTCACTTTACCCGGTAAGCAATCGTCCTACAACAACTTCAAAAAATATCCACATAGGTGTATCTCAGTAGTAGGACACATGAAAACTCCAATAATGTATAGTAACACCCTTGCTTTCAAAGCATCCCATTCAAAAGCATCAGACACTACATCTCGCTTGAATGGAGCAAAAGTTAAAACTGTGTTGAGGTTGTACTTTGCACCGAATTCTCTATCATTCTCCCTCGACAACACTTCATGAACATCAACACCATCATTCTTCAAGCATAATATAGCTTCTAAATCTTCAACTGATACAGTAATGTTGTGTCCTTCAAACTCAATAGCACTCCTTCCAACATCAAAACTTTTCATCAATTCCCCACATAGCTCTAAGTGTAGAATGCACGATTTTATAAAACCTAACGACCCAAAATCAATTTTATTAAGAACATGATCAATCCTTATTGTCTTCATTTCTTTTATGAAATCATAAAATATCTTTTGACTACACCTTATGTTAGAATATGTCTACAGGGAATAAGATAACAACTTCCTACGTCAATCTCAATATAAACTATTATAATATATCAAACAAAGAATGCCTTTATATTGTTATTACCTTCTTCAGCTATCCTGATTTATAGTCTTCGTATGCAGCCTTCTTATTCTGAGTTTCATCAATGTAAGGTTTCTTGTCTTCCTTCGGCAGTTTCTCCCATTTCTTGCTTAACTTTTTTCTAATCTACGAATGACAAATTCAAATGAATTTAATATTTTACATATGCCTTTAACAAACATCATAAACCATCAAATCCTACCTCATTTGTCACTTTCTCCTCAGTTTGATTTCTCCTTAAACATTCACCTTGACTATAAAACATGAAAATAACAAAGATATACATCCAGTCTTTCATTTTGACATGCAATAAGAATATGTAAACATCAACTTACTAAAACTTAATGAAGGGAGGATTTTTTTTGCGTACGACCTATCACATATGGCTAAAGACCCAGCTTCCTTAGCATCAACTTCATTACCATCTTTATCACCAACTTCTTTAGCAACTTCATCATTACGATCTTTATCATTACCATCTTTATCAGTAACTTCCTCAGCGACAACTTCTTTAGCAACTTTATCATTATCATCTTTATCAGCAACTTCTTTAGAAACTTCATCAACAACTTCATCAAAAATGAGATTCAAATTTGTAGTTGTCATTAGGGGTGTTCAAATCTGGGTACCCGAATTGTCAGGTATCTATATATTCGACCTGTGTCCCGATCCAAAAGTTGTGGGTACTCGTTAGTCGGGTACCCGAAAGTTGCATGCAGGTACCCGAAAAATTGGGTACCTAGATTTTTACTATTTTCAAATCATTGAATTAAAAAAAACATACACAAATTTAAAAGTTCGAATTACATAATCTAACGTCCAAACATAGAATTTTAAAGACTTTATTATCAAGTTTTTACATTATAGTTATATCATGGAACAAGAATTTATAACAAGAATCACTGCACAAAGCCACAAACACAAATTTTACTGCACAAACACAAATTTCACTACAAGTTGAATATTTAAACAGGGTATTTAACAACTGTAAACACTAAACAATGAGTATTTAAAGTTTAAACAAAGTCATCCCTTTAGTATTTTAGATATAGGGCTTCTTACCGAAAAAGATATCGTGTCTGACTGTTTGTGTGTGGGACTGTGGGAGATTATCGTGTCTCCTATCGTCGGAGGTTTAGAGCCGATATGATTATGAGCGACCGAAAAAGGTGGGCGTCGACGAGCGCAGAGAACAAAGATTGAATGTAATTTTCTAATTTTAGCTTTTAGGGCTTTTAGATTTTGGGTAAAAAACTAAGATGGGAACACGACTTGAAGTCTGAAACAATGAAACATGATGTGGATTAATTACTTTATTTTATTTTAACATATAAATAATTAAAAAATTAAACTATGTAGGTAGTCGGGTATCCTAGTACCCGGGTTTTTTTGATTTTGTGACCTGGGCCCGACCCGGAAAATGACGGGTCGGGTACCGGACCCGTGACATATATTTTTTTTTGAAAAATTACCCGAATTTTTATGATCGGGTCGGGTCATCCGGGTCGGGTATTTTTGAACACCCCTAGTTGTCATCCTAAGAATTAAATCTTCACATGAATCAGTCCAGAAACAAACCAACTCACTCATAAATAAACTCACCCTCATTACAAACAAATGTAACCTTTTAGGTTCAAATTAAGAGATGGAAATTGTACCATTTCAAAAAAAAAAAAAAAAAAAAAAAACGAATCAAGACAAAATATTCAGTTTCAACAGATTTCCTCCAACAAGAAATGCAATTTCATACCGAAATTTCGAAACACAAACCCTAAATTTCAAGTATTTCACAAACAAACAAACTTAGGGTTTTTCTTGTTACCTTTGCAATAGAGACGATTGCACAGGTTTAGTTGTAGACCTAAATTGAGGTTTTGATTCTTTACACTGACTGAAACGTTTTTCTCAAATTCAGAGGATTCTATAAATTTTCAATGGGGAAATAAGTTCTAACCCTAAAATGTTATTAAAAAATGAAGGTTCGATTCTTATTTTAGGGAGTCGGAGGGTTTTAATCGTTAGGTGTAGCAAAACGACTACGTACGTTGCGAGACCTACAAAAAACTGAAAATATGAATCATTAAGCTGAAAATATTATAATCTTCTAATTTGGGTTGCGAAACTCATTGATGAATTTCGATACTTGGCGATTAGACCTAATATGTTATCTACTTCCTTCACTTTTACAGTTTCTACGTCTAATTTTTTCTATCCAACATACCATACGCCATGTTTCAGTACTTATACTTAAGTTTCAAAACATACTATACAAACATGTATTGTTAAAGGCACTTTAAACATTTCTAGTTTACACATTTTCTACAATTTCCAGAATATGTACACAAGTTTCGATATCATGAGAAAAAAGTATACTGTTACGCGTTAACACTAAAATATTACTTTCATAGATGAAAGTTTCGGTACTCGATATCAAATTCCGAGACATCTTCTGCCAATGTTAATTGTCACAAACTTTACTAACAATTTAGGTTTAAATTTTTATCTACCGGTTCTGGTACATATCTCATAATTCCGAAACTTATGCGTTATTTTAACATTTGACGTTGCAACACGAATGTTATCCCCATAAAGTTGCGATACTACTTACTAAGTTCCGAAACTTACTGACAACAACATTTTCCTATTTCTGTGTGTTTTTTATGAGAATCTAAATCTAACGTCAAAATCAAAAAAAAAAATCATCTAACGGCTCTAAGTTCCCACCGTTTATCAGCCTTATACTAACTTGTCGTTCTTTAGACTCTCCGGTCTTGTAAGTCATATATTACGTGTTATTCACAATAAGAACAAAAATCATATTTAAGCCATAGAAAAAATTACATTATTTTTTTAATGCTTATATTCCTGTATACGCATCTAAATACACCAATCTACATTCAAAATAAAAATACATTAATCTATACCTCTATATTAAAATCCTCCACTTCACATGACGACACCTGAAATTGTTTTCGGTAGGATAATGGAGCTAAGGCTTCGCATAAAATTTTGCTCGACTCTCCATAGTTTTGAATATAATCTACGTGGAGCCCCTTAAGCCATCAACATTCAACTGTCAAAGATACGTGTAAATTGCTAGGCATATGAGTCAAAATACATGTTTTCATTATGTGGCAGAACTTGATGAAATATGGGGTCGATTTAATTTTTTAACAAATTTGGACGGTTGAACTAAAATTTTGAAATATTTAAATATTTTTTAAAATTTTTTAAGAAATTTAATGAGAACTTCTAAAAATTGTAAAAGAAAATTTAATTAAAAATATTCAAAATTTTAAAATTTAATATGAATTTTTACAAATTTTGAGGGGGCTGAATTAAAAATTTTAGGGTCATAATCTAAATTCACAAAACTTGGGGGGCATGGCCCTCTAGGTCCCTAGCAGCTTCCGCCCTTGTTTTCATTAACACATGGTTGTTATATTCTGAATAAGTTTAATTGGATGGAGCTAATAATCAAAGGGTTTTTTTTTCGATTTCGATGTTGAGTTTTTATTTTAAAATTTAGAGTGTATTTTTATATCATGATTTAGAAGGGTTTTTACGGTATCCAAGAACTTCGTTGGGACTATAGGTCGACATCACTGTAGATCGACTTCAATGGAAGTTGCTAACACTGCAGGTCAACTGCAGTACTCACTACAGGTTATTTCAACAAAATTTATTATTTGATAGAAACCATCTATCATGAAATAAAAAAAATACTTCAAACCTTAAAATAAGAAACTTAACAACAATATCCTAACAATTATCCTTAATAATCAAATATAGAGAATAAAATTTAAATAAAATGTCCCTGAACTACAATATAATTTCTTTTATTGCTATAATGGTTTGCGACAAAGTGATAAATATGGAGAAGGATGGTGAATAAGAGGAGGAGGTTGGAGGGTGGAGAAGCAAACGATGAGGATGTTAGTGAGTATGGTGTAAGGGTTTGTTGAAGATATATAAAAATGTTGATAGCAGTAAGATGATACAAAGAAGTTGGAGAAGATAAACATGGATTTTCAATTGTCGGAGCTTCAAAAAAATCCAATTAAGAAGCAAATATTATTAAATTGAAACTACGCTAGGGTTTTTTTATTGGACATTGATGTTGAGTTTTTAGTTTTAGGTTTGGAGTGTTTTTTTTTTCATTTCACGATCTACGGTGGTTGTTACAGTTTCGATGGAAGTCGTAGGTACTGCAAACAAATTTTAGTGAAAGTCACTAGCATTACATGTCGACTTCAGTTCAGCATAGAGAAATTCGTCAGCTCTACAAACTGGTTTCAGGCCAACTGTAGTACTCATTGCATGTCACATTAGTAAAATTCGGTGATTACTCCATTGATTTAATAGGAATCAAGTAGATCATGAAATAAATAAAAAACCCAAACCTTGAAATAATAAAACTCAACAACAATATCCTAGAAATTATTCCATAGTTCGGATATCTAAACTAGGTAACTTCTCTCAAGTTGGTATTCAGAGCATTTTTGCTTCCAAGTTGATACTTGAATTAGATACATCCACCTAATTTATTACCTAAAGAATTTTTACTTCAAATTTGGTACATGAATTATGCATCTTCTCCCAAGTTAATACCAACACTCATGCACTCTATCAAGTTGGTCCTAGTTTGAAATAACTAAATAAATTTAACCTCTATATTTAAAATTTTATCAATTTATTGTTTGTTCATCTCCTAAATTATTTATTCTTTTCCTAAAAATGTTATATTACTTTCTTGGTATAATAAAACTTTAGCAGTAATTTGTTGATTTATAGTAAAATGCAATCATCCAATTGTTGCTTTGATCTTATGGACTCGTTTGGTTTGACCGTATCGCAAAATCTGACTAAATTGAATGAATATTTATTTATAGATGGTTAAATGTATAAAGTTCTTTCGAATTAAGATCAAATTGATAGAATGTATAAGTTTTAGAGACTAAATTTGTTAATAAAAGTACTAAAATAGTGGATGGAACAAAGGTTTGGGTATCAATTGGGGAGCAAAAATTCTTTAGGTACTAACTTGAGAGAAAGTGTCTAGTTCAAATACAAATTTGACAGCAAAAATTCTTTAAGTGCCAATTTGGATATCAATTTGGCGCATTGATAAAGGCTTGAGGAAATATATTAAATAAAATATATTAAAAATTAGAGGAAATCCATCCAATCGGGTGATGACATGTGTCGTCATTTGATTGGTTAATTAATTTTATTTAATTAAATTAAAATTAGGACTAAATTAATATAATAGATAACTAACATGGACTAAATGTGTAATTATACAAATTTTTGTTAACCATCATGTCGCCTCCTCCATTAGATTGTAACCGTCGGTGGTTAAAATAGAAACACTTTAAAAGTTCGATGGTCTGATTGACGAGTTGCTTAGTTGTGTTGTCAAAATAAGAACGATCTCATAGTTTGGTGGTCACCTGTGTAGTTTATCTTTTTTATTAAATAAAGAGGTATTGTATTTTGGCTTAAGTGGTAAGTGCCCAAACTATACCCTTTTTCAGATAGGTGCACAAAGTATTTTTCGGGCTAAACAGTTGCCTAACTTTTTCAACGTTACTCAAATACGTGACATGTTACTGTTTGTTAATTTTCACTGTTAACTTATGTTATCTGACACGTGTCAGCTTCTTAAATTTTTAAAATTATATTTAAAAATAAATAAAAATTAATAAAACAAAATAACCCCGAATTTCACAAAATAAGCCCAAAACTTGAAATCCCTAACACCTCAAAATCTAAATTCCGATTTGACCTGATTTTACAGCCGATTGTCACGTTGTCGCCCATCACATCCATCGTCGGATCATCATGACGAAAATCGACGACGCACTGCGAAACGCCGAAATCGTCGAATGATTCATTTGAATAATTCGCGACGATTGGCGGCATAACGGACGATGAACAGTGCGTGGATTGTTTGGTGAGGGGAGGGCGCTTCATTTTGTCGTCGAAAACGCGACCAACACCGGTGAAAATGGTCGGATTTAGGGATTTGGGGACTATTTTGAGATTATTTAAAATTTTCAAGATATTTTAAAAATTCTGATTTATTTTTTAAGAAAAAATAAAATTCAGAAAATGTTTAATACTGTCACGTGTCATAATTTTATTGGCTAATGAAATTTTTTTAATGGACAGTAACAACAATGCACCTATATGAGTAACGTTGAAAACGTTAGACATTGTTTGGCCCGAAAAATACTTTGAGCACCTATCTAGGAAAAAGAATATAGTTTGAGCTCTTATTCGCAACGTATACTTTATATTTTCAAGACAAATGTCAAGATCTAAATTAATACAAGATGAAACAACATAAATCATTCAATGGTTGAACCAATTAATAGTTATTTAGTTTTATTGACCTTTAATTACGAGTATTACTAGAAGAAAAAAAAAGAGGGAGGGGCCCTCTTGCTTTCTCCTATTTCCAACTTTTTTTTTGCATTGTTTTTGTTTTAAGTTTTGATAAAGCCAAGTTTTAGGTTTCAAACCGAGGGGAATTCAAGAATCTTCATGAGTCATGACAATTGACCATACAATACCATACCTCTCTCTCTATCCATAAATGCCTGTTAAAGTTGAGTCCCTCTTCTGTTTGAATTTATTTCTAAAATAGAAACTAAATCTCAATGCAAAATCAAGCACAATAAAACGGTATAGTCAAGCCAATCAGAAAAGACAGATCCTAGAAAATAACACAAACCACATAAATACGAACCAATCACTCCTAATCTCCTATTACTAAAAGATAATCCAATTTAATATTTAGGTCATAGGATTCATTCATCAAGAACAAACACTAAAAGATAATCCAATTTAATATTTAGCACAAGAAACAAATTTTGCAAGATGAAACAACATAAAACATTGCAAAAATTGTTCAAATCAGACATGAACAATAAACTCGATTCTGACTCGATTGACAAAAGTAGTCCAAGACTCATCATACAAAACAATGGTGTACCCAACACAAAATGTCTAACCATAACACAAGGAAAGTTTCATTCATCATAGAAACATCTAAAAATTGTAATTTTCATAATTATAGTATTAATAACAATAAACATCCGTTATTAGAAACAAAAAAACTTACACCGGTAGTCGTTAATTTCAGTTAGTTTTTTTTAATCACTAGTATTTAGAAATTTATATTATAATGGCTAACATTATTAATTTGTCACAAATAATCATTGAACCGTTAACTATCATTTTAATTAATCATCACTGGTAGGGTTTAAAAATTTAGTTCAGAAGAATTTAATTGAGAGTTTTCTTTTTTCTCTTTAGGGTTTACGCTTTTTTCTTACCCCTTACTCTCGTTTTTTATTCTTAACTAGTCGACGGCGACATCAACCTTAATGTTGATTGCATTTTTTTCCTTGATTTCTTATATTCAATTTTTTATTTCTTTTATATTTTGGTTTACTTCTAGTTTTTATCTGCTTTTGTGACACGTTTTTCCTTTGCCTTATGGCACAATGTTAGAACCAAACCATAATTAAATATGAAACATAATACCCATGATCTATTATGTCAAATCATGAAGAACAATAAACTAAATGCGGAAGCGTACCTGAATTAATCGATAGATAATTGAATCCTTTGATGGAGATTGCCTAAAAGTGGTTGTGGTCTTCCAAGAAGATAGGTTAGCCATTGCCGTAAAAACTCTCTGACGGGGACAAGAATAATACAAGTTAACCTATTTCTTGCGGACCACTACCTCTTTATATAGTTGATTGTTAAATCAACTATTAAATATTTATAACTCTGCCCCTCATTGAATTATAAATATATCTTATGGTATCTGCACTTTTATTTCCATGACACGCCTAACATAATTGGTCACTTAATTTAATTTGTGTCATACTTTATAATAGCATCATATATTTTACATATGTGCCCAAAATTGCGGATTTTAATCCAACAATCTCCGACTTGGGCAACATATGTTTCCTGATAAATGTACAACCTTATGAGCTCAAAAATTTGCTATTATATAATAGGTATTCTATAACAATCTTGACCATCAACTATACCCATATAGGATCAAAGCAACCTTTGCCATATTAATCATGACTAGACCCACCAATGGTCACATATACAAATATAGTCAAATGACATAGATCAATCATTGATGCATAGCATGGAAAATTACATAAAATGTGAACTGTACATGTCTATTTCCAACTGTTCCTCCTAAACCTTAGTAAGATCAAACTTTACTGAATTCAGAGTGTGCATAAACCAAAAGAACTTTATTTCTGTAGAAAATAATCTTAAAATGTCCTTAAACTAAAGTAACCGAAATTGTGTCTAAAATGAATGAGCATTTTTTTTCAAAATTACAAATTCCCACTAAAACTGAATATCTTTAAATAACATTACACCCACATGAGTAGCGTGCTCATGAATGACCTAGGGTGAAAGTTTCTTAATATGCGCACAATTATGGAGTTTGTACCAACATGCTCTATTGACACACAACCATTCTGAATTTTCTTTAACAACTAGGAACTTAATATTGTTCCTATTGTTTATAGAATAAATGAATGCATATTTATTGTTACAAAATAACTAAAGTGGTCTTATGCTGGAAAAGGTGGGGGAGAATGATTTTGGCGAGTGTTTTGCATGGAAAATCCTCGTGCTGCCGAAAGTCCAAGCTTTCTTATGGTTCACACGGATGCGTCGTTTGCCCACGTTTGATTTTTTGAGGCACCGCGGCATTGTGTTAGATGAGCAGCAAGGCTTATGCGTTTGGTGTCGTGAGGGGGAGGAGGGGATCAATCACCTATTTTTCTTGTGCCCGTTTGTGCAAGGCATATGGGACTGGTTTAGGCGTTGGTGGGGGTGTGTTTACCATTGCCAAGGATGTTTTCTGAGTTATTCCGGGTTTTCATTGTTCATTTTCGGGCGATTTACGACATTTGTGGGTCTCGAGCATTGCAGCGCTGTTGTGGTCTCTCTGGCTCGCGCGTAATGAGATGGTTTTTAATGAAAAGTTGTTACCTGCATCAGAGGTTTGTTTTTTGGTTAAGTTACGCTCGTTTTATTAGGTGAAAACTCTAAAGGATGGGTTGTTCATAAGTGAGTCATTATGGTGGGATTGTCTGAGTTCTTTTTATGCGACTATCGCTACTCGGCCTTGTCGTGTGGGGTGTGTTGGGAACCTCCGATCGGGGGGACGTCGAAGTTCTCGGTTGATGGTTCAGCCCACGGTAAGCCAGGACCAACGGGGTTTGGGGGAGTTTTGCGCGATGCTCATGGTAGGATTTTAGCTCTTTTTTCATGTCTTCTTGGTTGCCTCGACTCCAATGCAGCGGAGCTACGGGCGATTACTTTTGCTTTGATGTTCTTTGCAGCGTCTAGATGGTCATCACAACCTCTTGTGATGGAGTCGAATTCCAAAATTGCTCTTGACTGGGTAATGCATTTGGATCGACGTCCATGGCATTTTTTGGAGGTCTTTGGTAGAGGTGGCAATCGGGTCGTTCGGTTTGGGTTCGGTTCGGGTCGTTTCGGGTCTATCTAGAATCAGTTTAGATTCGGTTTGGGTCAAAATCGGATCGGTTGTTTTTGGGTCAGGTCAATATCGAATCAGTCGCTTTCGGTTCGGGTCAAAATCGGGTCGTTCGGGTCGCTTTCAATTCGTGTCAAAATCGGGTCGTTCAGGTCGATTTCGGGTCAGGTCAACATTTAAATTTTCGGGTCAATTCGGTTTGAGTTGGGTTTAGGGTTTGAGGTTTAGTATTTATGGTTTAGTTTAGAGTTATTGGTGTATGAGATTAATTTTGATTCAACGTCTTAATCTATGCATTTGAATTTGATTAAATATTTAAATCAAAGCTTCATGTATCCATATCAAAATTTTGTGTATAATTATATTAAATCAAAGTTTATTATATGTAATAATAATAATAATAATAATAATAATAATAATAATAATAATAATAATAATAATAATAATAATAATAATAATAATAATAATAATAATAATAATAATAGTAATAGTAATAATAATAATAATAATAATAATCTCTGAAGTGAATTAATTTATTAAACTTAGGATCTAATTGAGCTAACTAAAATTTAGAAGCATAAATCACGGACATAATTAAAATAATTCTAAAACTAAATGTGAACTTTCAATTAAATTAATCTAAATTGAAACTTAATTAAATTAAGAAAAAGAAAAAGAGAAAGACAATTGGTAAAACTAGAGAGGGAAAAGATAAAATTTTGGAGAGAAATAAGCCACCATTTTTTAAGCTAGATTGAAAAAAGAAAAAAAAAAAGACAATTGGTAAAAATAGAGAGGGAAAAGACAATTTTGGAGGAAAATAAGCCACCAATTATTTAAGCTAGAGATTAATTACTTTTTAGGTCATGTTGTATTTAAAATGTTACATTTTAGTACTAATATTCAACTTTAAGTTTTAGTTTAATTTAATTTAGTCACAACTATCCCCGCGGTTTAGACTTCGGATATAGAAATCCTCTCCCCGTAGTGATATTTAGTCTCTAAAAATTTACTTGTAGTCAAAATTAACTAATCTTTGTAATTTAGTCTATTAATTTAATATAATGATATTTTTGTTCATTTTAATTTCCAAGATTTAATTTTTAGTCAAAATTGACCCATATTTATTTATATGGTATAATTATGAAATTGGTCATTGGACTCTCAAATTTCTCCACTTCCAAATTGTCAATTTAGTCAACAATTCAGTTTTATAATATATTTTATAGTAAAATTATAAAATTAGTCACCAAGCTCTCATATTTCTCCACTTTCAAATTGTCAAGATGGTCTCTAATTCTAGTTTTAGCTATATTTTACGGTAAGATTGTAAAAATTGTCTCTAATTTCAATTTATGGTTTATGGTTTAGGCCTTAGTGTTAATGGTTTGGGTTATTGATTTTAGATTAATTTCTATGGCATAAAGGTTAACAGTTTAGGTTTTTAGGGCTTAGTGTTAATGATTTAGGGTTTATGGTTTAGTTTAAGGTTATTGGTTCATGAGATTAATTTCTATGGCTTAAGGTTTATTGTTTAGGATTTATGGCTTAAGATTAAATATTGGGAGAGAAAATAGTACATTAAAATTCTAAATTTAAAAATTAGTAAGAACAAAAGTTATATTTAATTAATATTTAAACGTAAAATGACATAAAATGTTATTATACCACTACTTTGACAAGAGCAACGGTCTCTTCCATGGTATAGTACAAAAAGATAATAAAACATATTTCATTTTATTATTTATTATATTGTTAAAAATAAATAATATTAAAAATAAATTATTCATTTATTTTACCTTAATTTTCGGGTTAAAATCGGGTCGATATTCGGTTCGGGTAATATTCGGTTCGGGTCCATTTCGGTTCAATAAAAAAATTCGGTTCGGTTTCTGTTCGGTTTATTTCGGGTTTCGAGTCAACTTCGGATCATCATGTTCGGGTCAAAATTGGGTCTCAGTTCAGGTAATTCGGCTCGGGTTTCGGGTCTCGGGTCAAGTTTACCAGGTCTAGTCTTTGGCATGATTGATCGTGCATGTCTTTCTTTGGGATCCGTTTGTTTCATTCACATTTTCCATGAAGAGAATGGGTTAGCGGATGCGTTATCAAGGGAAGGGGTGTCGCGGGCATCTTTGTTTCAAGCTTGTCTATGACTTATTGGTAGTCCTTTGAGGGGTGCTATGTTTTGCTGTTTGTTTTGTCTCATTCTTGTCCACGTCTCGTACTCTTTTCCTTCGTTAGGCTTAGGGAGGTTTTTAATGAGGCGCACGTGTGACAATCGTTGTATCTTTTCTCGTTTAATATATAATGTGTTGCTGATAAAAAAAACTAAAGTGGTCTTTCTATTCAATCTACAATTAGCAGCTCAAGTGACAAAATTCTTTTGCATCAATATTCTATTAGAATCGAAGACTGTAAACCTAATGATCTCTAACTTACCAGAACTCCGACATGTGAGCATGTAATTTTTGTTCTATGAAGATATCTCATAACCCCATTGGCTGCTATCCAATGGTCCATAATATGATACCTCAAATATTTGTCTAACATTCCAACAATGTACACAATTTCCGAACGCATACATACTTAAGCATAAATTAGATTCTCAATAGCTATAGAGAATCTTTTGGATTTTCTAAATTTCAATGTTACTTTTAGGGCATTGAGTAAGACTAAATTTTTCTTCTTTAGCAATATGAGTTTCACTTGGTTTTACTCCCACTGAACTTGTAGTATATACAATTGTCAACCAAATTTATCTCAAAACAGAATGAGATAATCAATATGAAATTTGTAATTTCATTAATAAGAGTCCTACTTCGGATATAGAAATCCTCTCCCCGTAGTGATATTTAGTCTCTAAAAATTTACTTGTAGTCAAAATTAACTAATCTTTGTAATTTAGTCTATTAATTTAATATAATGATATTTTTGTTCATTTTAATTTCTAATATTTAATTTTTAGCCAAACTTGACCCCTATTTATTTATATGGTATAATTATGAAATTGGTCATTGGACTCTCAAATTTCTCCACTTCCAAATTGTCAATTTAGTCAACAATTCAGTTTTATGCTATATTTTATAGAAAAATTATAAAATTGGTCACCAAGCTCTCATATTTCTCCACTTTCAAATTGTCAAGATGATCTCTAATTCCAGTTTTAGCTATATTTTACGGCAAGATTGTAAAAATTGTCTCTAATTTTAATTTACGGTTTATGGTTTAGGCCTTAGTGTTAATGGTTTGGGGTTATTGATTTTAGATTAATTTCTATGGCTTAAAGGTTAACAGTTTAGGTTTTTAGGGCTTAGTGTTAATGATTTAGGGTTTATGGTTTAGTTTAAGGTTATTGGTTCATGAGATTAATTTTTATGGCTTAAGGTTTATTGTTTAGGATTTATGGCTTAAGATTAAATATTGGGAGAGAAAATAGTACATTAAAATTCTAAATTTAAAAATTAGTAAGAACAAAAGTTTTATTTAATTAATATTTAAACGTAAAATGACATAAAATGTTATTATACCACTACTTTGACAAGAGCAACGATCTCTTCCATGGTATAGTACAAAAAGATAATAAAACATATTTCATTTTATTATTTATTATATTGTTAAAAATAAATAATATTAAAAATAAATTATTCATTTATTTTACCTTAATTTTCGGGTTAAAATTGGGTCGATATTTGGTTCGGGTCCATTCGGTTCGGGTCTATTCCGTTCGGGTCCATTTCGGTTCAACAAAAAAATTTGGTTCGGTTTCGGTTCAGTTTATTTCGGGTTTCGAGTCAACTTCGAATCATCATGTTCGGGTCAAAATTGGGTCTCGGTTCAGGTAATTCGGTTCGGGTCTCGGGTCAAGTTTGCCAGGTCTAGTCTTTGGCATGATTGATCGTGCATGTCTTTCTTTGGGATCTGTTTGTTTCATTCACATTTTCCATGAAGAGAATGGGTTAGCGGATGCGTTATCAAGGGAAGGGTTGTCGCGGGCATCTTTGTTTCAAGCTTGTCTATGACTTATTGGTGGTCCTTTGAGGGGTGCTATGTTTTGCTGTTTGTTTTGTTTCATTCTTGTCCACGTCTCGTACTCTTTTCCTCCGTTAGGCTTATGGAGGTTTTTAATGAGGCGCACGTGTGACAATCGTTGTATCTTTTCTCGTTTAATATACAATGTGTTGCTGATAAAAAAAACTAAAGTGGTCTTTCTATTCAATCTACAATTAGCAGCTCAAGTGACAAAATTCTTTTGCATCTATATTCTATTAGAATCGAAGTCTGTAAACCTAATGATCTCTAACTTACTAGAACTCCGAAATGTGAGCATGTATTTTTTGTTCTATGAAGATATCCCATAACCACATTGGCTGCTATCCAATGGTCCATAATATGATTCCTCAAATATTTGTCTAACATTCCAACAATGTACACAATTTCCAAACGCATACATACTTAAGCATAAATTAGATTCTCAATAGCTATAGAGAATCTTTTGGATTTTCTAAATTTCAATGTTACTTTTAGGGCATTGAGTAAGACTAAATTTTTCTTCTTTAGCAATATGAGTATCACTTGGTTTTACTCCCACTGAACTTGTAGTATATACAATTGTCAACCAAATTTATCTCAAAACCGAATGAGATAATCAATATGAAATTTGTAATTTTATTAATAAGAGTCCTGCTTCGGATATAGAAATCCTCTCCCCGTAGTGATATTTAGTCTCTAAAAATTTACTTGTAGTCAAAATTAACTAATCTTTGTAATTTAGTCTATTAATTTAATATAATGATATTTTTGTTCATTTTAATTTCTAAGATTTAATTTTTAGCCAAAATTGACCCTATTTATATATATGGTATAATTATGAAATTGGTCATTGGACTCTCAAATTTCTTCACTTCCAAATTGTCAATTTAGTCAACAATTAAGTTTTATGCTATATTTTTTAGTAAAATTATAAAATTGGTCACCAAGCTATCATATTTCTCCACTTACAAATTGTCAAGATGGTCTCTAATTCTAGTTTTAGCTATATTTTACGGTAAGATTGTAAAAATTGTCTCTAATTTCAGTTTATGGTTTATGGTTTAGGCCTTAGTGTTAATGGTTTGGGGTTATTGATTTTAGATTAATTTCTATGGCTTAAAGGTTAACAGTTTAGGTTTTTAGGGCTTAGTGTTAATAACTTAGGGTTTATGGTTTAGTTTAAGGTTATTGGTTCATGAGATTAATTTCTATGGCTTAAGGTTTATTGTTTAGGATTTATGGCTAAAGATTAAATATTGGGAGAGAAAATAGTACATTAAAATTCTAAATTTAAAAATTAGTAAGAACAAAAGTTATATTTAATTAATATTTAAACGTAAAATGACATAAAATGTTATTATACAACTACATTGACAAGAGCAACAGTCTCTTCCATGGTATAGTACAAAAAGATAATAAAACATATTTCATTTTATTATTTATTATATTTTTAAAATAAATAATATTAAAAATAAATTATTCATTTATTTTACCTTACTTTTCGGGTTAAAATCGGGTCGTTATTCGGTTCAGCTTTCGGTTCGGGTAACATTCGGTTCGGGTCTATTCGGTTCGGGTCCATTTCGGTTCAACAAAAAAATTCGGTTCGGTTTCGGTTCGGTTTATTTCGGGTTTCGAGTCAACTTCGGATCATCATCTTCGGGTCAAAATTGGGTCTCGGTTCAGGTAATTCGGTTCGGGTTTCGGGTCTCGGGTCAAGTTTGCCAGGTCTAGTCTTTGGCATGATTGATCGTGCATGTCTTTCTTTGGGATCCGTTTGTTTCATTCACATTTTCCATGAAGAGAATGGGCTAGCGGATGCGTTATCAAGGGAAGGGGTGTCGCGGGCATCTTTGTTTCAAGCTTGTCTATGACTTATTGGTGGTCCTTTGAGGGGTGCTATGTTTTGCTGTTTGTTTTGTCTCATTCTTGTCCATGTCTCGTACTCTCTTCCTCCGTTAGGCTTAGGGAGGTTTTTAATGAGGCGCACGTGTGACAATCGTTGTATCTTTTCTCGTTTAATATACAATGTGTTGCTGATAAAAAAAACTAAAGTGGTCTTTCTATTCAATCTACAATTAGCAGCTCAAGTGACAAAATTCTTTTGCATCAATATTCTATTAGAATCGAAGTCTGTAAACCTAATGATCTCTAACTTACCAGAACTCCGACACGTGAGCATGTAATTTTTGTTCTATGAATATATCTCATAACCCCATTGCCTGTTATCCAATGGTCCATAATATGATTCCTCAAATATTTGTCTAATATTCTAACAACGTACACAATTTCCGAACGCATACATACTTAAGCATAAATTAGATTCTCAATAGCTATAGAGAATCTTTTGGATTTTCTAAATTTCAACGTTACTTTAAGGGCATTGAGTAAGACTAAAATTTTCTTCTTTAGCAATATGAGTATCACTTGGTTTTACTCCCACTGAACTTGTAGAATATACAATTGTCAACCAAATTTATCTCAAAACCGAATGAGATAATCAATATGAAAATTTTAATTTCATTAATAAGAGTCCTACTTAAGCTCATAGATAAATTTCTTTAATTTACATATCATTGATTTTGTATCATTAGACACAAATCTATGGTTGTACCATATAATTCATTTCTTTAACGTCGTCGTTGAAAACACAAGCTTAACATTCATCTTATGTAGCTCAAGATTAAAATAAGCAACAAGCGTCATGATTATCGTAGAAGAGTCTTTCAATAAAGTTGAAGAGAAAGTCTCTACAAAATTAATGTCTTCTTTTAGAATGTATCCTTTAAATACAAGACATGTCTATACTTATCCACATTATCATTTGTATCCCTCTTGGTTTTAAATATCCATTTACAACCAATTGGTTTGCACCTTCAGGTAATGAGACAAGTTCATAAACTTTATTGTCTTGCATAAAATTAAACTTTTCTTGAATGACATCAATCCACTTTTGAGAGTTAGAACTTTTATGGTCTGATAAAAAATGATTGATCGTTTTCTATCATTCCATTGTTACCTTATTTTCTTGAAGAAATACAATATAATAATCTGATATAATATTTTATCTTCCTCTCGTGGACCTCTTTAATGACACTTGTTTTTTAAGGTTGTTGAGTTTGTTCTTCTGAAACAATTACATTATCTTGAATGGGAGTTGTTCAACATTATTTTGCTGAGATACTTGATTCACTTCTTGATTAATGATAGGTGTAAAAAACTAAACAACATCAAAAGTGATAGTATGTGTAACGCCCCGAGATTAGGGCCCGGGAGATAACTGGGTTTGGTTAAACTGGTTCGGGTTAAATTAAATTGGTAAAAACCATTTTTAATAAACCACTAAAGGATTTTAAGGAAAAGGGGGCAAAAAGGGAACTTTGAAATTAAAAATTAAGAAAAAAAGGGTTTTTCAAAATACCATCATCTTATTCTTCCTCTTTCCACGTTATTTCCTCCAAGTCACCATTGCTACTATTCCATTGGAGCAAGCATATCACCCAAACAAGTTTTCAAGGTAATCTCTCTTTTGTTTTGATATTTTT
The DNA here is from genome assembly GCA_958450335.1 of Hibiscus tridactylites. Classification (NCBI taxonomy): domain Eukaryota; kingdom Viridiplantae; phylum Streptophyta; class Magnoliopsida; order Malvales; family Malvaceae; genus Hibiscus; species Hibiscus tridactylites. The sequence goes on along the minus strand of OY288276.1, from coordinate 14,500,373 downwards.
CTTTCTTAAACTTATTGTTGGTGAAATTTTCCTTAAACTCATTGTTTAAAACTTGTTTTCTAAAATGCTTTGTGCTTGAAAAGAGGAAAAATTAAGGGATTTTCGTTTGGGTAGTTGATGTCATGTTTAAAGGTGTTTTTAACCTTGTTTTAGTGTTCTAAAAATGTTGGGATAGTGGCTAAATGTAGGGAAACCCGAAACTAGTAAAAAGAGGGGGTTTTGGAGTTGAAAGTTTGGGTTTTTGGTTTGTTCTTGTGAAGAACTTCGAGCTGATTGTTTCTAGACCTTGGGTAAGTTTTTTGGATGTTGAAAGATGTAGTTTTGATGTAAATTTGTTGGGTTTTGGCAGCTAGTTGGGTTGAGTCGTTTTGATGGTGTTTCCAAGTGTTTGCGGGTGTGAATCGAATTGGTTTTGATGATAAGTGATGAGTTTCTATGTTGCTGCAAGTTTGGGGGATTGAATTGGGTCTAATGCACCATTTTTGAATTGGCTAGAAACAGGGGAAGCAAGTTTGGGCTCTTTGGATGCGAGACCGGGTAGTTCGGAGGCTTGAATCAGTGTTTCGGCTATCATTTGGGTTCTACCGATGAGTGTAAATGTTTTTGAGAGTTTAGGTTGAGCTCAAAAGGCCAACCTAAGCTCAAGAGTAAGTATTTAATGTTACATTTTACTTTTCCAGAATTTTATATTTCAATCTTGTTATGCATTGTTGATATGAGATGAATGTGTGTATTTGATTATTGAGTGTGGTATTTGTTGAGTTGTGTGGGGCTCGATTCGTTCAACCGATTTTGCTCACCAAGTGGTGGAGAGGTGGATATTTGGGTGGAAGGGTTGTGGAAGCTAGAAAGAATATTGACACAAAGATTTATATTGGTTCGGCCTTCTAACAAGCACCTACATCCACTACCTTAGCTCCCCACTAAGGATTTCACAATCAATCCACTAATTGATTCGTCCCCTTTTCTAGGATTAGGAGGAAACCCTTACAACCGATCAAGCTTCTACCCAAGCCTTGATCAAAACCCTCTTTTACAAAGAGATAAAGAAAGCAAACTTAAACCCTCTAATAGGTATTTGTTTGCACAATGAAGCACTCACCCAAAACCTAAAACACTTAAGCAAATTTGACAATTTTGGCTCACTAGTGTTTGTCTATACAAGAAATGACAAATTAAGCACTAAGACAATTTCTTGATCATTTGTTGATTGACAATTGAAGCATTAGTCTTATCTTGATGCTTGGAGGTCCCTTTTATACTCCCAATTGAGTTTATAGCCGTTTAGGACCGTTGGGGTTGAAATAGAGTCGTTGGAGCCTTTAATTCCCTCCATAAATGCAGTTCTGCAGCTCCCCGTTTCGAAACGCTCGAAGCCGTTTCGAAACGCTCTTAATATAGAAAGAGCCGTTGCAGTCTGTCAGGGCACCCGTTTCGGAACACCCCCTTGCCGTTTCGGAACGCGTATCGGAACGCTATAAGCCCGTATCGAAACGACCTGCATTCAAAAGTTAGTTGGGAAAGAGCCGTTGGGGTTTATGACCGTTGTGGTCAGTGCCACGTGGGCGTATCGGAACGGCCTAGCCTGTTTCGAAACGCTAAGGCCCGTTTCGATACGTGTATCGAAATGTTTTAGCCATTGGAGGCACCTATTTCGAAACGCCCTAAGGTGTTTCGAAACACTTGGTCAGTTTTGTGAAAATTGGCCTTTGAAAACATGAAAAACCTTTTTTAAAGACATCCCTAAACATGTTTGGACTTTGGAAATGTTTTAAATACTTTTTAAATCAGTCCAAATTATTTTTCAATTATTATATCAAAACATTAGTTCTACAGTATTGTTATGTTAGTTTATATGATGTTGAGTATTGGCAAATATGAGAGTCTTACCGAGTATAATTGGTCGATTATAGGATTATAGTGCACTTGTAAAATTTGTGCTTGGCCCTAGTGATGTAAGATGCCATTAGGGAGGAGTACGGTGATGTAAGATGCCAGTGGAAGCTTTATTGTTAGACCTCGGTGATGTAAGATGCCATCGTGAGTCTTGTTGTTCTTGTTAGATTCAGTGATGTGGGATGCAATCAAATCCAATCCACGTATCTGAGTAATGTAACCATAGTTGCCATTATACTCTTGTGTTGGAAGGTTGAATGTTACATGTTTATTGTTGAGAGTTATGCTATGTTGATTATATGTTGATGCATTACTTGATGTAAGATGTCAAGCATATGTAAGATTGTTGATAATCATGTTGACGGAATTCATGCTTGTGGTTTTGCTTGCAACTCATAAATGGTTTTTACTAAAATTGTATTGTTGTGGTTGTGGTTTTGAGCACCACTCACTAAGCTTTTATATTTACGCGTTCCTTTCCAACAATGCATATCGTTAGTGATTCGGGAAGCAAAGGAAGGCGAGGGAAAGGTTTCGACGATTGTAGCTTAAGCTCAAGTATGGATTTTAAGTTGTAATAATGAATTAACAATGGGAATACTTACACCTTGTGTTAGGGAGGTTGTTGTAAACTCCCATGAGTTTGATCATTTGCTACATCTTTTAAATGTTGAAACCATGCTATGTTGAGGCTTGCTTTAGCTTTTGGTTAAATGCCTTATGTTTTGGACTTGTTGGTGTTTGAGTTAAAGTGTCCTCTTTGAGCTTTTGTGATTGGAATCCATGTCCGTGTGTATGCATGAAGAATAATTAAATATGAAACCTAATACACATGATCTATCATGTCAAATCATGAAGAATAATAAATTGAATGCGGAAGCGTACCAGAATTAATCGATAGATGAAAACTTTGAATCCTTTGATGAAGATTGCCTAAAAGTGGTTGTGATATTCTAAGAAGATAGGTTAGCCCTTACCGTAAAAACTCTCTAACGGGGACAAGAGTAATACAAGTTAACATGTTTCTTGGGGACCACTACCTCTTTATATAGTTGATTGTTAAATCAACTATTAAATATTTATAACTCTGCCCCTCATTGAATTATAAATATATCTTATGGTATCTACACTTTTATTTCCATGACACTTTAATACCCATGACACGCCTAACATAATTAGTCACTTAATTTAATTTGTGTCATACTTTATAATAGCATCATACATTTTACATATGTGCCCACAATTGCAGATTTTAATTTAACACACAATTCTACCTTTATGTCACATTTTCGCCTACCTTTGTGGTAGATTTACGTTCATTGATGGTTTTATCACGACACTCGGCTCTGATTTGCAGTTATCAATGGTCTTTCAATAGTTTGATCCCCTTTTGTATTTTGTTTTCCAGTACAGTCAAATCTGCTTTGCTAAGTAGTTTGCAAGATTGTTGGTTTCGCTCAGCACTCCTACTTCGATCTTTAAGCGTGTAGGTGGATAGAGACGATGAGTTTTATTTTTTGCTTCCTTTCTTCAGTGTTCCATCTCATCCTTGTTGTTGTAGCTCACTGGACGTGTTTTGCTGGTCTGATATTTTGTTATCCATTTTTTTTAATTCTTTGTGTTGTTATTTTCTACTAATTTTTATTTTATTTAAAATATTTATTTATTATATTCTCTAACAAATTTAATGGACATATTATAAAAAACAATTGATCGTCACTGGTCCTAAAAATTTGGAATGTTATAGCTTTTGGGCAGAGCTGGGTGAGAGATAGTAGTTCTTCCAATAGGTTTTTGGTCATCTTCAGTATTTTATGAATAAGGCCATCAATCTAAAGGATAGTGTTTTCGATTTAAATCAATACTTTTTCCCCCGATAAACCAATACCTAATAACAAAAACGATCTCAACTTTCTCACCCTCACCCCCAAAAACAAAACCCTAGCTTTCTGCCATTCTCATCGGCCACCAGCCGTCGGTGATCAATTGGGTTCCCCTCCAAATAGTAAGTTTTTTCTTCTTCTGATGGGGCTTTTTAACCCTATGGTGGCAGAGGGCATTGCCCTTGGGGTCTCTCCATCCTTTTCGTCGGATTTTTGAGGGGAATCGATTCTTTTTTTAGAACGGTCGACCGACGCCTGTTTTTGGATGGTTCTTATCACTACGACTGGAGGCTTGACGACGCTTTCGTCACTGGCATTTTTGGCTCTAGCACTCTGTCGGCTGAGCTTCGTTGTGGTTTTTCTTCTGGTGTTTGTGTTGTTTTCTCTCGTTTCAGTGCTCTGACGCGTTGTTGAACGCTCTTGTTACTTCACGTTCACTGTCTAAATGCTCCGGCGACCACCGGAAAGACATGCAGTGTAGGCACATGGATGTTGGCTTCTCCGTTCTTGCTTTCTCTTCTCTGTTATGTTTTCTGCTAGTTCTTTGTTTGTTTTTGTGCTTTTGGTTTGTTCAGGTCTTGTGTTTGACCGTTGTGCTTTGTTTTGCTCGTTTTTTCTTTGACTTTGTTGGCCATTTTTATTCTTAGCTTGTTGGTCGACTTCTTCGTTGGTCCCCCTATATTGGTTCTATGTTTTGTGATATTTCCTTTCTTTGAATGCCAGTTACCTTTGTTCAAAAAAATTGATGATATTATAATCATTTTATGATAAATTAATAATATTAATAATCACAACATATGTAGTTTAACATCAATAATAAATTTTGATAAAAAACTTAATAATAAAAAGTAGAGTAGTCTCGAACATTTTCGGTGTCCTGAGCGAAAACTTAAAAAATAATCCACTATTTAATAAAAGTATATGTCTTTACTTTAAAAAATTAATTTAATATTTCACTTATAAACCATACAAACATGATCAAACGTTATCACACATTATTTTTATTGATTTGTTAATAAAACATTTTAAATACAACTAAAACAATAAGATACAATCAACAACTTATAAGATTTTTATTTAAATAATCACTAAAATTATGAATATAAAAATAAAGATCTTGTATAAATACTCATGTTGCTCTTCCTTATGAAACGACACCAGTAAATAGTAAAATCTCATTAAAACATTGATGACTATGTGTTAGTTTATATAAATAAAAGGCTTAACCATCAAATAGGTGCCCAAACTATATCATTTTTTCAGTTAGCTGCCCAAACTATTTTTCTGGACAAATTGGGACCTAAAGTTTCATTCCGTAACCCATTTAAGGTTCACCGTTAATTTTTTCGTTAAAGGACACGTGTCACCTCTACAAAAATCCAAAATTATATTAAAAATAAATAAAAATAAAAATAAAATTGTATCATTAAAGTTTCGAACATTCCCAAAATAGTCCCCCAAATCCCTAAACCCCTCAAATCTGACCACTCTCGCCGCCGCCGACCGCGTTGCCGGCGACGAAATGAAGCGCCCTCCCCTCGCCAAACAACCCACACGTCGTTCGTCGTGAATCGTTCGAAAGAACCATTTGACAATTTCGTCGATTCGCACGGCGTCGGTTGATTCTGGCGGCGGGGTGATGAGGGAAATGGCCGTGATGGTACGACGACCGGTTTGGTGGGCGGCGGCGGAATCAACCCAAATCGGGATTTAAATTTTGGGGTTTAGGAATTTTGGAATTTGGGGGTATTTTGTAAAATCTGGAAAATTTAGAGTTTTTTTTAATATTAATTAATTTTATTTATTTTTAATACAATTTTGAATTTTTCTGGAGGTGACACGTGTCCTTTAACGAAAAAAAATTAACGACGAACCTTAAATGGGTCATGTAATAAAACTTTAGGTCCCAATTTAACCCGAAAAATAGTTTGGGCACCTAACCGGAAAAAGGACAAAGTTTGTGCACCTATTTGCCTATTAAGCCAAAATAAATAAATAAAAAACTTGGCGTTTCATATAGTACTTAAAAATAACGTTTTCAAGGTCTTCTTCTTGTGAGCGCGCAAGAAATTTCTGTAATTGGTTATTAGTTTTAAACTTCAAAACTTCAAGCCTACTCTATAGGTTCCTTTTACACCCATACGATGTAAGAAAATCAAGCATTTATTTTCACTTTGGGTAAATGTCAGTGTGTAAAAAAGCGATTACCACTGAATTACTGATATATCCATAAATATTTAGCATTTAGAAGGAAGAGTAGTACTATTACCAGCTTCTTTCATACAAAAATTTAAAAACACTATTAAATTATTGGGATAAAAACTCAAAAGCTGAGCCTAGGCGAGGGAGCAAGCAAAGGTCACAGCTTGTCTGTATAGTGCACATGCATGTCCTTTTATCTGCTGCCACCATATTTTATTCTATTTTTTACTGATGCTGCAAATGAAACTGTTGCCTTGGGGTGTTGACCTTTTATTGACTTCATCTTCATTAACCGACTAAAATACCATTTTCTTTTCTTTTAAAAATTTCAACTTTTTCGATTTCAGCCATTCTCTTGTGTGCACAAAGCACCAGGTTTTTTACTGGTAATGCGTGTGTGCTGTGGGGTTAAAAAAGCCAAAATAAAAGGCCAACCCCTAGCCTTTGCTTCGAGATTTGAGAAAAAAATATAAAAAAACAAAAGAGAAAACAAGCTTCAAGCATTGGAATATACATCTTGATCAGCGATAAAGTAGGGTGTAGGCAACCTGATTAAAGCAAAGTTAAAACATAATATATGTTGTTTTGAGAAAGGGTAAATTACGTATATTATCACTGAATTTATTCTTAAATTTATTTTAGTTAATGAAGTTTTAAAATGTTCAATTTAATTATTATAGTTTAAAACTTAAACGGATTTTGTCACTATTTTGTTAATATTTTGACGGCATCTATCTACCGACAAGTAGGATTTTTTTTTAAGATTCAAATGGTAGAAAGTCTCATTGGTACGATGAAAGCAATACACTAAAAAATGACTCTATCCAACGATAAATGAAGAAGATCGACGAAAGAAAAATTAAAAAAATTTTACTCAATTCATTAACTTCGAGAAATTTTAATGAGCAAATTAAATATTTTAAAATTTTATTAACTAAAATAAATTTGAAAGTGAAATTTTGAAGACCCCATATCAAAAAGCAAAGCTAATAACCATGTTTTAGTGGTTTTCCTGTCTTGTCTCTCTCTCTTCTCTGGTTTTCACCTTTTTTTACCTTACTTCTTTGTCCTTTTGTCTGCTACTGTGAGTTCCTTTGCCTTTTACCTAACAGAAGTTTTATTGCTTTGGATCCCCTACTTTACCCTATTCCCTTCTTTCTCTTTCATAGCTCCTTTCCCCCTTTTAAATTGCTAGAATTCTATGAGAAAGTCAAGTCATTCTCCAACATATTCTAACACTCGTCTCTTTCTCTCTGTGTAACAATATGGATGTAAGTAAAGCATACCCTTTTTTCCCTCTCAGTTTATCTATGCTTCAAACTCATCAGTTTAATGTTTGGTTTTGTTCCTGATGATGTTTGTGTTGTAGGAATATTATACAAGGAGCCATGTTCCTGCTTTTGGCAGCTGGGATTGGAACAACGACCTCCCTTTCACTCAGTGTTTCGAATCAGCAAGGCAAGCCGGGTTGCTTCGTTACAGCTACTCCGAGGATCGTGATCTGTATGTTGCCGGCGATCTTTATGATAACGACGTTGTCACTCCTGCCATGATCGTTGTTCCTCGCAGAAGGGTAAGATTCTAACCACAACAACAAACCTTAAAATCCATGTCTGCTTCTTTTTCACTCGTGCATGTGCATTAACCTAGATTTTGATTCGTGATAAAGACTATGGTTTCTTCGTAAATAAAATTGCATGTAAAGGAGTGTACTTTGCTTTAATTTTGTTTAAGATTATTATAATCTTGGAAGGAGAAAAAGACATTTGGCATGCTCATAAGCGAATGGTCTACGACATACGAACAACAATGTGACTTTTGCAGAAGCTTTTTGTTCTTTCTATAGTCAAGCAATTATGTGTTAAGTTCTCCAAAAAAAGGAAATCTTGTCCCTCAATTAAAATTGTAACGTGCTGAAATAATGACGGTGGTGAATGGGTAAGCATGCATTGATCATATGACTGTGAATGGGCTATTTTTGGTAATAAAGATGAATGAAAATTTTGCAGACAAAAGGACGAGGGTCGAATGTTAAAGAAGGGAAAAGGCAAAGGTGGGAGATGAATGACGTGAAGCAACCACCAATGCACCACCGGCCAACACCCAAACCGGTTGATGAAGACCTGTATAAAATATCCCCACATCTGCTTTACGCAAAACCCAGAAAAGTATGGTCCAGTTTCTTCCATTTGTGTTGTTAAACTCGAAGCATTATTTATAATCCTTTTGTGTTGTTGAATGTTGATGCAGAAGAGAGGGTTGAGCTTCTTTGCGAGCTGCATGGTTCCTGCTTGTGTGTTGTGAAGCTGCTGAATTGCCCATTGCCAAATTTGCATGATTTGTCATGTATAGGAATAGGATTATTGTAGGTAGAATCGTTTTCCTGTCTTGGGGCATCATTTTGACTTTTGAGAGTTGTTGAAACTTGAATACGTTGGGCAGTCCTTTGGTTTTTGGGGTTCTGGATTCTGGTAACATCACGGGCTACGTCTTAATCTTTGTGAATTATTACTATTATTATTACAACGTTGATCACGGACCAGTTTATCACTAATTCATTCAAATATTTTGGTTTTGCACAAAAGTTAAATTTAAGTTTTGACTCTGGATTAAATTTATCTTTATTATATGATGTACTGAAAACAAAGCAAATAGGTTATGTGCAGGGACGAACCTAAAAATTTAAGTTAAAAAACGAATTTATAAAATTTTAGGAGACGAATATAAAATAATTTTTTTAAAATACATAATTATTTTTAAAAAATTCTTAAATTATATACGATTTTTAAATTTTAGAGAGACTGCACCCTTGGACCTCCAACCACCTCTGTCCATCCCCTTTGCGTGCAAACAAGAAGACATTGCCATACCATAAAGAAGGAAACGAACAGAGAAAAGTAAATATGTGTTAAAGAGAAGAGAAGGGTATATACTGAGAAAGTGATGGATATGATTTTAATCAGCATTAGGGGCCATTACCACTTGAGATTTAAATTATAATTGTAGTCGTGCTTTTGATCTTATTAAGTTTATTACAGTTGTACACTCAACAAATATTATTGTAGTCTATTCAGATATCACAATTACGAAATTTGTAATAATATATATATTATTATGAATATAACAATTGTAGATATAGTAGGTTTGATTAGTGCCAAAATTGCTATATTATATAACAAACGTTATTGTAGTTACGAACTGATAACTTGTAATAACAGCTAATAACTTTGCATTGACATAGTCATAGTTAGAGTGATAATACTCCAAAACGAAAAAGAAAAAGAAATTTATAAACCAAATGAAAATCGACCAAACGATCGGAAAAGAAGGAATTGTGAACATGTGAAGGTCAACCCAACTCAACTCGGTCCCCTTTTTATCTATTCTGCCCTTAATTATCCTCCTATCAATCAACCTATCTTTTATTTCTTTATGCTATCGAACATCATTAATAAAATTGCATTCTTTATTTTTTATAAAAATGTGTGTGTATTTATAATAATAATAATAATAATAATAATAAAATATTATTTAATTTGTGAATAATCTTCACAAATAAATTATATTAATTATTTAAAAATATTCTAAAAATATTCGATATATCATAATACTATTATTAAATTATAAAAAATTGTTATGGTAGGTTGACTTGATATATTTTTAATTATTAAAATACAGACAATTCTGGATATTATTAGATTAATTTATTTTTATTTTAGGGTTAACTACTAGAATTGTCACTTATGTTTCTCTCTAAGAGTTGATCACTAACTCTGAAAAATGATTAGTTAGGTCACTTACGTTTTCGAGGCGTAAACTTTTGGTCACCTAGCCATTTGTTGCTGTTAACCTTTGACGGTATGTTGAACTGAAACAAGAAAAAAATGATAAATTACTTAGACAGATCCTAAACTATTACTTCACTCTTATTTTGACCACCGAAATAAAAATAATTTGTATAATTACACATTTAATCCTTCACATTTATAATTTTTTATTTTTTCTTCATCTAACTCAATCTCTAATTTTCTACTATATTAATCCTCAATTCACACCATATATTATAATCTATCACCATATTTATCCATGTTTCAAATAATATTTGTAATCCTCAACTCAAAATTTTTAATCTTTCAAAAAAAATCTCGAAATTTTAAAAATTTTACAAAGCAGTCCTTAAATTCCTAAAATTACCCAAACCCTCAAATCACCACTGCTTTCGTCGTTGATCGCCGCCTTTGACTATACCCCTTTGGTCGCTGGAGCATGACGGTCATTTTCCCCAACACGACGTCACTGAAAATGGCGAACAACGTGCAATTGAACGTCGAATGCGAAATCGACGTTCGGCTGGCACGTCGTTCACTGTTTTCGGCGACTTCGTGTTGGGGGAAATGACCGCCATGCTTCGGTGACCAAAAGGGTTTGGTCAGGGGCGGCGATCAGTGGCCGAAGCGGCAGCGATTTGGGGGTTTAGGTAATTTTAGGGATTTTAGGATTGTTTTGTAAAATTTCCAAAATTTCCCGATTAAAGATTAAAAATTTTAAGTTTTTTTTCTTCATTAGATTGATTTTAAAAAATATAAATGTAGTGTCACGTGTCGAGCATTGATTGTTTGATAATTTTTTTAACACCCCTTTAATGGTCTGGCACCTGAAGTTTTAACGGATGAAACTTTGAGCACCTATTTTTTACAAAAAAAATATTTTAGGCACCTATAGTTAAAAAAATGTATACTTTAGGCACCTATTTTCAGTTAAGCCTTTCGAATATGCTATGTAAACATTGTTGCACGTAAATTGAGCATTATTTTGTACGGAACAAACGGCTGAGTGACCAAAAGTTTACGCCCCGAAAACGTAAGTGACCTTACTGGTCGTTTGTCACAATCGGTGACCAACTCTGCACTGGGGAAACGTAAGTGACCATACCAGTAGTTAACCCTTTATTTTAAAATATTATGTCTAAAATAGACATCTTATATATTTAAAAGCATTTTTTGATACTAATACCAAACACTAAAATTTTAAACCAAATAATCCAAAATCACATTTAAAAGTATTTTTTCACCGCACTTTCCAAAAATAATGTCGAACTATCCCTCAGTTTTTGATTAATCTATCAAAGATTGGGTGAGTATATGATAATGCAGTCTAATATACAGTTAAAAACAATACAACTGAAATGTTAGAAAATATGTAACCTTAAATATTATTTATACTAATTGAAATGTACCTAAACATTTTTTCACGACAAGTTACTGAACTTGTCTTTTAGTTTAAGCTTACTACAAACCTAAACTATTATAAAAAATATATCATGGGTAACATTTTAGATTTCATATTTTTTTAATATTTTAATTATGCTATTTTTAACCAGGAATGATAAAAAAATTGAATTCGACGGGTTTCAACCTCATTTTTTTTACTTTTACTTTTTAGGTCGGGTCGGGTTTTTAAGAAACTTGAGTCGAGTTCATGTTTAGGGTGAAAATTTCTGACCCGGTTTATTTATAAATATATATTATATTTAATATTTTTATTTATATTTCAAGGCGGGACATGTTTAATCGAATTTTTTTATTAAAATTTTGGGATCAAATCAAAGTCAGGTTATACTTTTATTATATCAGTCCGGGTCAATAATAAAAATATATTAAACTCAGGTTAGGTCATGTCGAAACTTTAAATTTTCTAGGCGGGTTTGAGGCGGCAAAAAAAAACCCACCAAGTCACGCCTTGTTGCCATCCTTATTTTTAATTGTATATTAAGGTGTTGTAAAGATTGATGCATTTCTAACAAAGCAGCTATACTGGGCAATTTTGGGTGAAAAACCCCTTTTAAAATATTATTTTAAATAATGGCTCCCAAAAACATTTATTTGGCAAAATGACCCCCTTTCTTGCCAGGTCGGCAGACCTCGCGTTTTGTAGAACGCGAGGTACGATATCGCGTTGTACAGAACGCGAGGTCTGTCGACGTGGCGTTCCTGTCCGTTTTAACGGTTTAACAGTACCTCGCGTTCTGCAGAACGCGAGGTCCCCGAGATATTGAAAAGGCGGCTTGGAATATATCGGACGGACCTCGCGTTCTGTAGGACGCGAGGTCTGTCCAATTCCAGCCTAAACCGCAAGCAAAAACATGCGTAAGTAGGCCTGTTCGAACCCAATTTCGAGCGTGTAAATGGTATATTTTTAGCGATCATCGAGTTTGGGGTCGTAGTACTGAAAATTGTCTATCGTATGATACCAACATGGTTAATTTCCGTCCATTCTACAATGGTTTAAAATGGCTTCGAAAATCCTATGCTAGCATACTTTTTTCGATTGAAGTTGTATTTCAACTAATGTCGATAGGCATGTTCGAGCAGAATTTCATACGTATAAATTATAAATTTTTAGGTAACATCGAGTATGGGGTTGTAGTACTGAAAATTCTCTATCGTATGACACTGACACGGTCAATTTTCGTCAATTGTACATTGACTTATCGTTGCTTCGAAAACACTATCATAACATATTTTTTTGAATGATTGAAAATATAAGATGGCGTACTGTATAAATAGAAGTAAACTGACTTTATTGATTAGATTGTCATGTGCGAACTCGCATATACAAATTAAAAATAATTAATTAATACGAGGGGCTGAGCGATTAGGACACTTAGGAGCTGTGTGCCCAGTATTTCGACATATAGAACAATGCTTCTTTTGTCCGGTTTTCTCTCGATGTTCGACCAAATCCTCGGCACAATATATTCTTGTAGAAGGTGGACGTCCTTTGGCTCGTAGTAGTGCTGGATCTGGGCGTATGATCGGTTCAGTGTCCACAGCATTTGGATCAACCTCATTTCCGATTGGAGGAAACTCTTTTTCGTAAACTTTAAGCACCGTTTTGAGTAAGTATACCGGATCAACCATACGCATGTATTCTATTCGTTGGTTAGTGCAAGCAGCAATGGCATGTGCGCACGGGTATTTGAAAGTTTGGAATATTCTGCACTCGCAGGTTTTTGCCCTCAGATCTACAACGTAAGCGTTGTGCTGAATGCCTTCTATCCGCCTGGAAAATTCCGCAACACGAAACAAGTGTCCTTCTCGCGAGAAGAGGGTTGCTTGCACCTGTCTTGATTGGGCTACTTGAATATGCAGTCTGTCGCGGAAATCTGGATGGACTTTGTGTCCATCTGCCATGTACTCAGTTGCTTGCTTGCCCAAGGTTGCAAAAAGGGTAGCTAAACGATAATAGGTCGCTTTGACAATGGAAGTGATAGGCAACTGCCGAACTCCCTTCAGTGATGAGTTCACTGCCTCATCCAAGTTCGTTATCATGTGACCATAACGTTTACCCTCGTCATACGATCGAAGCCATTTTTCCTTTGGGATATTTTCAAGGTATTCAGCGCCCTTTTTGTTTCTCGCTCTCAGTTCCTCGAGTAGTTCAGCCACCTCTTGTTTGTAGTGCGAGTTGCCTACGGGATGACAGTTGAATAGTTATGGTCGAAAAACACATGAAAAAGGTCGTAAATTGAAGCGAGTAACAAGTAATATAGTAAATGAAAATGACATAAATGACGTACCCATATCGAGCACCATTTGACGTTCATCACGATTCTTGTATTTCAGCAGGTAGTTTGCGGCTATGTGCCGCAAGCAAAAACGGTGGTGAATGTATGGAGGCTTCCAATAATCACCCAAATTTTCTATCGCCCACAGCAGCGCTGTGCCTCTGTCAGAAATAACACACACCCCTTCATCACTTCTTCTTCGTATTACAGGATCAAGGACATATTTTCGTAGGTTCGTAAGGAAGAACGTCCAAGACTCCAAATCCTCCTTCGGGACGATTGCGAATGCAACAGGAACGCATTTGCGATTGCCGTCCTGTGCTATAGCTAGAAGTAGGATCTGTGTATATTTTCCGTACAACCATGTGCCGTCGATTTGGACCATCGGTTTGCAGTGCTTGAATGCGTGGATGCACTGGGGGAAAGTCCAAAATAACCGGTGGAATTGACAAACACCTCGGACGACACGATCATTTTCGTATGCCAGAACCGTATCAAGTTTGACAACCATTCTGGGGATGTGTTTCTGCAGGAGATTAAGCCACGGGCGCAACTCTATGTAAGATTCCTCCCATCGGCCATACAATTCCTCTTTGGCCTTTTTCCTTGCATACCATGCTTTCGAATAACCTGGACGGAAGCCGGTGACAGCTAGAGCTGCAGCCTGACATGTGGGGACCGACACAGTGGGATTTGTTTTCACCAGTGTGGAAAAGATGTCCGCGAGGAACTTTGCATCCAGGTTCTTGTGATCCTGGTTGAGGCTACCAACGGTGCATGTATGGGGCCCCTCAAGTTTTGTTATTTTCCAACGGTTGCCTGCCCTCTTCAAGTCTGATATACGGATTTTCCATTTACAGCCTTGATCCTTTTGGACGCACTCAGCCTTGTAGTATTTGGCTTGGGTTTTCTTCACCGTCGTCTCAACATTATGACGAAGGTTGTACTGCTTAACTGCCGCCACCGCAATTTCCTTGTTCGCGAACGCCATACCAATTCTTAGTTCACCATCAGAACGGTGGACTCGGCCATCTATTGTGTCGTCATGGGGAAAATCAGGGACGTCCATTGCATCCATATCAACCGTTGTGAAGTGGGATGGTGGCTGGAACATAGAAATTGGTCTTGCGTCTACAGGAAAGTTGGTGGCAGTCGGTTCTTCGTCCAAATCTGGTGGTGGAACGGCAGTGTCTTCTGGGTCTTCTGGTAACTCTGTCAAGTCTTCTGGTTCCGGATAGAATGGCCCCAACTCGTCTCCGTCTGGCCCGGGTTCTCTAATCGGTTCTTCGTCAGGAGCATCCTCCGGGAGCTGGAATAGTAGAGCTTCTGGAATCACTACCCTTTGAGGCGAGGATTGGGGTCGAGGAGCGGGAGACCTCTCACGAGATCGCTCAGGAACCTCATTTCCAAGACCAAAATCAAGATCACCATAAGAAGAATGTATTCCCATTGATGGTTGAACGTACTCCGTGCTAGGGACATACGTTGAGTGTCGTCCATATGATGAATCATGGTCGTGCATAGCGTAAGAAGACGACGCTCCCTCACCCCCAAAAGAAGAATGTCTCCCCATAGATGGTTGACCGTAGTCGGTGCCAGAGACATACATTGAGTGCCGGCCATATGATGCTTCATGGTCGTGCGTAACGTAAGGAGCCGACGTTCCTTCCCCCCCAAAACTATAAGGATTGTATGGATCGTATGGACTGTACAATGCATTTGTTGGTGCATCGAATTCATCGTTTGGGGGTTGGTTGAGGTCGAACCCGATACTAGCTACGCAGGACTGCCTTGGAGGAGCAGATGACGATGCACCAACTTCGTTGTCTCGACAGAGTAGGCCAAAATCACGTCGTAGACCTGCGGTCGGGCTATCAACGTTGGCATTCGGATCGAAGTCGAAATTCGCCCGGCCCCAGCTTGGTATTTCGACAACTGGATGAGACTCGGAGAACGATACATACAGCTCGAGGGCCCCCCGATTGAATACTCGAAGTGGGCTTCCATCATCATTTGCACATCAGCATTTGCCGCAATTTGGCATACAGTGTACCGTAAAGGGTCTATAGATATTGGCACCCGATACTTCACGTCGGACAAACGATGATTATTGAAATGAGGAACTTTTGCCTCCAGTTCCTTGACCAACTTCTTGAACGATAATCTCCTCGGAAGCTTTATCGTTACCGGATCTTCGCAGTAAAAAAGGACCCCCTCTTCAGTACCCTCGAATATCTGACCATCGTAGTAAACTTTCGTAGTAACGCCTCGTCCGGCCATTTGAATATTTTGAAAGACTTTTGAAATTTTGATACTTAGAAAATTCTAGGAATTGATTACCAATTGAAACTTATATTTTCGTTTTATGGTTAGGGTTCATATATAGGCAAAATTATTTGCCCTTGCAATCCAGGAGAATCTGGTTGTGTAAGGCAAATAATGGTTCAGAGACGTTACTTTGCTTGTCCATTACCTAAAACCGATAAGCAGGTAAGGGATAGAGTTGATGGGAGGCAGGAATGGCGTGTGTGTGCCTGGGAGGCAGTCCCCTTACGTTCGACAAGTAAGGAATGGCGTGTGTGTGCCGCATCTGAAAATGTTGATCTGAATACGCCCCCGATTCCTAAAAGTCGTTTCGTTTCAAAACTGTAGCCGGGGATCCTCTCGACGGCGGCTACAGAAGCAGCCATTGAAGCCACAACTGCAGCACACAACCTCCAAAATATATTTTTTCCTGTATTCACGTCAACCATAAACCCTCTATAAATAGCAAACTCTTGGAGTGGCAAGGAGCACCGAGATATATTTTTTCCTGTATTCACGTACGCAGTTTTCGCTTGAAGCTACTAATGGCAACATAGCGCATATTTTGGAAGTTTTGTTTTAATTTAACTTCCAAAATATTGCGCTATGTCGTTATTTTTAGTTACTACTGAAAATATAACGCGTATTTAGTATGCTTCATTGTTGTTGTTATTATTATTGTTCTTACTATTGTTGTTATTATTATTATTGTTTTTAGTTACTACTGAAAATATAACGCGCTAATATTATTGTCCTTAATATTAGTGTTGTTGTTATTATTATTATTAATATTATTATTATTTTAATTTTAATTTCTATTTTTATTGTTATTGTAAATAAATTTTATTATTAATGTATATTAAATGAGTTTCCCGCTTTAAAAACTCAAATTTAAAAAACCCCACGACCTCGCGTTCTGTAGAACGCGATGTCTTTAGAACCTCGCGCTCTATAGAACGCGAGGTTCCTTTCTGACCGTTCAGATAACGCGTCTGAACACTGACGCGCCTTTTCAGTGAACCTCGCGTTCTATAGGACGCGAGGTACGTGAATATCGCGGTCTATAGAACGCGAGGTTCATTAACCTCGCATCCCAAGCGCCGCGAGGTCCTCTATAAATTGGAGGTTTTTTTCCTAAAAACCTCCACAGAACGCGATTTCTATACAAATTTCACAATAATTTGTCAGCAACTTTTATATATCGTTCGATCACATGGAGCCCTTGCTACGCAACCGAGCGAGTCACTGCAGTGAATATTGGCGCAACAATCCAGAGGTATTATTTTTTTCCCTATTAATTTTTAAAAAAATTTTATTAATTAAATTTTATTCTTTTATTTTTACTAACTATTTTATTTTATTTTTTTCAGGGATACGAACGTAACTTACAATGTTACGTTAACCGTATCACCGTCGCACCCATTCCTGCTGTTATGCAATTGATTGAGCGGGCTGGTTTTGGGCACATAGCTCGCTATATAGGGGGGTGAAGGTTAGACCGTCGTTGATCAGCGCGCTGATAGAACGGTGGAGACCCGAGACGCACACATTCCATCTTCCATTTGGCGAGGCAACAATTACGTTGCAGGATGTTGCCTACATTCTCGGGTTGCCTATAGATGGCAGCGTTATTACTGGCGTAGCGATGGGACATTGGCCACTCCTATTTGCTGAACAAATTGGGGTGATGCCCCCTGATAGAGCGTGGGACGGAGGGAAAATTTCTCTACCGTACTTGGAGGAGAACTTTGGAAACCCTCCCCCGATGCGGATGATGTTACACTTGAGGTATTTTTTTATTATATTTAGTATGCTTTTATTACATTCATTATTAAATTAAAATTATTTATTTACACATTAGCGTTTAGGGAATTTTTTATGATGAATAGGATACTTAGGATACTTTATTAAATATTTAGGTTGCCTACATTAAATATTTAGGATACTTACAATTTTTTATGATAAATTTTTAGGATGAATTCAGTAATTATGTAGGATACTTTATTAAATATTTAGGTTGCCTACATTAAATATTTAGGATACTTACAATTTTATTTATTAGGATGAACTTACAATTTTTTTAATTAGGATGCCTTTATTAATTTATATTTTCACAGCGGTATGCGCGAGCCCACATCTTGCGCATTATTGGCGGGATATTAATGCCCGACAAAACTCGCAACAAAGTGCACGTTATGTGGCTTCATCATCTCACAAATTTAGCCGAGTCTGGACAAAAATCTTGGGGGTCAGCTGTCTTGGCATTTCTTATCAGAGACCTCTGCAGAAACGTTGACGCCTCCAAAGCATCGATGGGAGGATGCTGTTTATTCCTGCAGGCTTGGGTTTGGCTTCGGATCCCTACTTTGGCACCACAGCTTTGGATTCCCAGTCCTCTGTCATTTCCGCTTATACGGAGGTACTACATAATCTACTATATTTTTTTATTAAATTATTTTATTTAACGATCTTTTTCATTATTTAAAGGTGGACCGCCAACCTATCCCACGTCGGCCTACCGGACTCCCAGAAAGCATACAGATATAGATTCGATGGCTTGACGGAGGACGAGGTAATTCAACAATTATTTTGGTTTTTTCCATACTATTTTTTCCAATAATATTTCATATAGAAATTTTACTAACTTTTTTCATTCTTTTTAGTTCGTGTGGACGCCCTACGATTCAGAGGAGATTCACAACATTACTCCAGCTGATATTGTGCAACATCGACAGCGAGACCTCTGGATTTCCGTAGTTCCGCTGCTGAACTACGAAGTTTGCGTGTGGCATTCTGCGGATCGGGTACTCCGACAGTTCGGGTACGTCCAAGATGTTCCACGCCCTCCGCAAAATATGGACGAGTTTCACCATCTTACGCGTCAGGGGAAGACGGAGACTGACTGGGCCGAGCACCACGCTGTCTGGATAGCGCTTTGGGGTCAACGATTTCTCAGACGCCCACATTTTCTCCAACCAATTATAGAAGGGGGTCCTTCGGTCACTTTCAATTATGGCCAGTGGTATAGGGACAATGGGATGCGACATATCCTTACTCCGGAGGAGCTGCAAGCCGGGCTTCCCCAGCGACCCCAAAACCGCCCACGCGGGAGCGGGCGAGCGAGCCAGACCCAGAGCCAGACCCAGAGGCAGACCCAGAGGCAGTCGACGCAGCGCGGTCCGAGACCACGATATGACACTCCAGGGGCATCATCTTCTGCCCCACCATTGCATAGCGGTCCATCGACTTTCCAGCAGACGATGCCTCCACCCCAGTTCGGCTCCACTGATGCCTATCGCCCCCAGACGCCCACGACTGACCTTCTACTTATCGATTATCCACCTCAGTATGAGTTTCACATGGTGGAGAATACGCCGATGGGTAGTTTGTTTTACTCCCCGCCTAGGCCCAGCACAGATCCGCAGATCGCGCACGATGGTCAGGATGATAGGGACCAGGGACCACCACACGATGGACCGAGGAGGAATCCGGATCGCCCGCGTCATCCACCCGACTGCGGAACGGGTGGACATAGGCATTATTAGTTTTTTTTGTTGTTTTCTACTTATGTTTTTAATATTTATGTAAAACACTTTAAAATTTTATAATGTCGTATTCTAATTTTATTTATGAATTATAATTTTGTTTGCATATTATAATTAAACTTTATAATGTTTATTTAATTTTTGTTTTTAATAAATTTAATAGGATTAAAAAACAGAAAATCGACATTAGTTGAAATACAACTTCAATCGAAAAAAGTATGCTAGCATAGGGTTTTCGAAGCCATTTTAAACCATTGTAGAATGGACGGAAATTAACCATGTTGGTATCATACGATAGACAATTTTCAGTACTACGACCCCAAACTCGATGATCGCTAAAAATATACCATTTACACGCTCGAAATTGGGTTCGAACAGGCCTACTTACGCATGTTTTTGCTTGCGGTTTAGGCTGGAATTGGACAGACCTCGCGTCCTACAGAACGCGAGGTCCGTCCGATATATTCCAAGCCGCCTTTTCAATATCTCGGGGACCTCGCGTTCTGCAGAACGCGAGGTACTGTTAAACCGTTAAAACGGACAAGAACGCCACGCCGACAGACCTCGCGTTCTGTACAACGCGATATCGTACCTCGCGTTCTACAAAACGCGAGGTCTGCCGACCTGGCAAGAAAGGGGGTCATTTTGCCAAATAAATATTTTTGGGAGCCATTATTTAAAATAATATTTTAAAAGGGGTTTTTCACCCAAAATTGCCGCTATACTGTGGTTGCTGCAGGTGCCACCAGAAAACCAGAAGAGCAGCAACTCAAAAAGTAAAAAAAAAAACTCAAGCAGCAGTGGCAACAGTTGTAATGAATCTGTGTCAGTAAGTTATAAATTGTGAGGCAATGTCATGTGATGAGCTAATTTCATCCCTCCATCTTGTTTTGTGAAAATTGAAATCCATCTCCTCCAGCTCCAGGCACTCCATACTAACATTAATGCGTCTGTTCTGCCAACATTCCAAGTTGTAAAATATGATTTAAAACCGGGACTCCATTAATGCTTTTAATTAATTTCCCAATTTTGGGTTTTTTGGTAGGTAACTCCTTTGAATATCATCAATGTCGTTTGCTGTGCAACAGATGAGATGAAATTCAATTATCAGAAGGTTATTATTTTGCATTTGCACCTATTAAATGATTTCTCAGGATTTTCTATGATTCAGATCGCCCGGCCCCCACTTCTTTTCTTGCATCGGCCAGGACATTGATTTTCCCCCTTTTCTCGTTTCAGTCTGGATTTATCGCACCTTGAAACACCGATATATGTAATGTATGCATGCGAGAGAGTTTGTAGGCATATATCACCAATTCTTCCAATGTTTTTTAAAACTACTTTTTGGGTCCAAAAGTAATACAAAATAGATAGCTTTTCAAGTTAAAAGCCTTTTCAGCTTAATTTGGAAAATGTTTTAAAAGTTGAAATTTATAGCTTTTAATTTTTCCAAAACTAATTTTGAGCAAAAATATTTATTTATTTCATTTATATCACAAAATTTTTAAAATAAACATTATATATATTTAAAAATACTAAACACTCCTATTATAAATCAATCTAAAATATTTTTTAAAAATACTTGTCAAAAACACTTTTCTATTACAATTTTCAAAAGTAATGCCAAATTTACATTAAGGGCCTGTTTTTAGTTGTAGTTGCGGTGACCAACGGCCGTTCACTAGTAACAACAACCCCAAACAGGCAAACACCCACCAATTTAGCTCTAAATTCTCCTTTCCTAATATATTTACGCACTCAAATGTTCGTTTTGTATAAGCTAAATTTTTTAACTTTTGAAAAACACCCATTTGCCTCCAAACCTGAGTTAGGGACTTCAACCAAAAATAAAGCCTAAATGTAATAGATGGAAATGTGAAGATTACACTCAAAACGGTGAAGAAAAAACATAACGTGACAGCATAAAGCAGTTAAATGTAGTTGCATGTTCCATAGGAAAAAGAGACATTCAGATGAAAGTTTAAGGAGTGAATTTCTCAAAATGACAGCAGCAATTATGTTTGTCGCGTACTACATATGCTCTGGAGAATATGGGAGAGTTGCTACAGGAAGTGTTATACCCTCTATTGAGACAACAATAAGCCAGAGAACACCACAATAAGAGACCCTCTCGAGGAAAAGCTCGGCTGCATCTTGATGTACAATTTATTAAAATAAATTTAAAAATAACAGACAATTTTTTTATTAACTCTGCTAATTTATTTAATAATTATCCACATGATATTAAGGAGATAGATTATTTAAGATAAACTACATATTTCTCCATCCAACTATATTTAAATAGTTGAATAGATTTCAAACTAATTTATCTATTAATCCACCGGTGGGAATCATAATAACTGCTTTACATACCATTTTGTTTAAGAACATTCAAGCATCATATCAGTGAGATTTCAGGCCATTTCCAGAATCCACCACCACCACTGAATAAAACAACCACGTATACATACAAAATTTCCAAAACGAACCTTTTTTATCTATAAAATTTCCAAAAAAAAAAAAAGATACTTTAGGCTATAAGCACATCTTGAATCCATATTCAATATCTACAGACCCTTTATAATCAAGACCACCTCTTTTGCAACAAAAAGAAAATGTATCTTGAGAGATCTCATACAATATCATACCTTTATCCATATTGCTTACAAGTACAGCATTCCACAATACAAGCATGAAAAACCTTTGCACTCTTATGTGACGGGCAAGGCCTGCTCAAGAGTACTCTGAATCTGATTCAGCTAAAAGAATTCCGATGTCGCTCATCGCTTCCTAATACCCTTTCTTTCATTATACTCTTACTCACTATCAGAAAAGTATCTCTGAGTGTCAAATGGCTGGTTCCTAGAGTTCGTATTGTAGCTGTTCGCAGCATTTTGTCCATTCATTGGTGCAAATGCTGCATAATACAGGTGCTCCGTATAAGCAATATAATACATTGCACATGATATTTGCATACTGTACATAACTGAAATTCTCATCCATTTTACATGACATGAAGTGAAAATTATTTGTTGACGAGTCCAACGCATAAGGGGAGTAAATTTATTCACGAGTCCAAGGCATATGGGGATTTCATGGTTACATTTTAGGCTCCAGTTTACTCATGTAAGCCTAACCATCCCAACGTCTAATAAAACACAATGAAAGGATCCAAATTTCTGTATATTAAAGATATTCACACGGTAAACGAAAGTCCTCGTAAATCAAACACAAGAAACAATTTATCAGCTAGTTGGAAGTGCATATTGAAGAAAAATGCAGTTTATGTGTGACACTCTACATCAAACAATTGGCAACAAGTTCAATGCATTTTCATTAGTTAAGTAAAATAACAATCCAATCTATGACCCTGAGAGGCCACAAAACTCCAGTAAAAGAAGACAAGGAAGAAGGTTCAAAATAGAATTTTGTTCTCAAGTGGCATAAAAAATTTGCAAGCCTGCCAGAGCAAAATTATGAGATACTCAAAACTTAATTCATTTAACTAGTTAGGAACTTGGGCTAAATCTTTCATCACTTCAATCACAAGCAATAGACAAAATAGCTCAAACAACTATTGATTATAGTTTTAGTTCCCTTCATCAATGAATATGAGCACCCTTCAGCCAAATTGGGACCAAGGATGTACGTAGAGGTGGTAATTTGGTAACTGAGTTGTTTCTGGTATTTTAATCTACAACATGCATATTGTGATCCAATTTGGATTCAAATCATGTCAAAATTCAAGTCAGAGCATGACATTCAAGATAAGGTCTTCCCTAGTAAATTCAGTTTATTGATATAAGTTTTCCGCATAATACAAGTACAAGGGTGCTCCATGTTAGCAATATAATAATACATCGCATATGATATCTTCATGCTATACATAACTTTTGATGCATTTTAATCTACAACATGCATATATAGGGATCAAGTTTGGAACTTTTGATTCAAATCATGTCAATTTTCAGGTCAGAGCATGACATTCAAGATATTGCCTTCCCTAGTAAATTCAGTTCCATTGATATATGTAGTGCAAGTTGATTGGTTCAATTCAGCTTTTACTACCTCTAGATCTATAGAATAGAAGCATAAGCAGCATTCAAAATTTCCGTATAAAACATATATTAACTTGAAAAAATCTAACATACCTTTCTCTCTCATTCTTTTCTCTCTATCAAATTCAAACTTATCCCGAAGCTGATCGACTTTCCCTATGTTATCAGCTTGCCTATTCCTCACAAAACCTTGATCCTGCAGACAGAATACATAATTCAATGTAATACCAAGAAGAAGAATTATTCCAAAATAATAACAAAAGGAAAAAAGTTCCATGTATTCAACATGGAATGGCCATGATCTGATCAAATTGAGTGTAATATAGTAAGTTAAGCCGCCAACAAATGGTGTAAGAATTCACACCTTCATGAGATCGGCACGTGGTCCCCTGCTCCTATAAGACGAAACAAAGGGAGTATGATTAAGCATATCATTTCGAGTTGAATCCTTAGACAAATTATCATGTGATGCCAAATGAATACATTGTCAATCAAGATATCTAACATTTACAAATGGAAAGGAATTTACCCTAAAATATGTCTACATGATTAATTAACAAAGCACGAGGGAGAAACCTGTAAGGGTTAAAATCTTGATCGTCCTCCTCCGCAGACTCGTACTTGGCATGATCTTTGGCAATTTTTTTAGAGTAACCCTCATCCCAATACAACCTCTCCCAATTTTCTCTAAGCTCATTATACAGTTCCATGTACTTTTTGCACCAGGGTTCATGCTCCTTCAGTAAAACAAACAAAACCCAGAAAGAAAAACATACCGTTAGCTGCAGTTTTCAGTTTATTTGCATTATTAAGAACACTTGTAATTATGTTTTAGCGCTAACCGATTCCTTAATAACGAGGCGCGTGCGGCGCATAAACTGTTCCCTGAGCTGCTTTCGACGCTTGTTTGGGATGTTGTCCCTGGGGATGACGAAGCGCTCACGTGGGGGCACATGATCGCCGATCTCGTGCATCTCGCCGTCCACCACCCACCATTCCGATTTGTCATTCGTTTTCGTGAAGGAAAATCCTGAGGCTGAGGCCTTGGAGCGCCGCTTGGAGGAAGCGGCGTCGGTTCTAGCGAAGCGGAGTTGGTGTGTGGCGGAACGGAGGCATTGGGTTAGAGTGTGGAGTCGCTTTGAGAAGAGCATGGAGATTATTAGGGAATTGGGCGTTGGTTCTTCGCAATGTTAACTCTGTAATCTTTTAGGTCTACTCTGAAGTGGTATTGGCCGTATTGCCACTCCAAACTGTATTTCTTAGAGGAAATCATGCCTTCAGTCCTTGTACTCTTTAAAATTTTGAAAACTGATGCATATATTTTTAGAACAAATCCCTAAATTATGTTTTTGTCACTGAACTTTTAAAATTTTCAAAATAATCATTAAACTTTTATTTATTTAATTATAGAATGATCATTGAACCGTTAATTGCAAATCTAATTCCGTCAAATTGATGACATGAAATACTAAACTAATGGATAATATCTCATTTGACTCCTCAATCATAACAAAAAAATATTTTACTATTTTTCTAATATTTCTAAACAGTAATTCCAAAAAAAAAATTATAGCATTATGTGTTTTCCACAATTTCTCTACCAAAATCCAAATGCCAAAGCACAAGTAGAATCATATGGCTTTGCATCAAGCAGATCCCCACAGAACATAGTCCATCATTGCTCTTTCGTATAATCTTCAAACCTGAACATACCTCAAGATTTCCATATTATAAGATACTCAACACATCAATCACACAGAAAAACGATTAGGGGTTGGGGAAGATTGTTCCATATAAGAAAGAAATATTGCTTTGGTTCAATGGACAAACTAACATGGCCTATTTATAATCTTATCCGAATTATCATGTCGATTAAAAAACTATATCAAACCGAATCAATTTCACCCCTAGTTTGGAACTCCTTGGCTTTGTGGCCTAATTAGACAATCACTTTTAAGAGGTGAAGATTTTATAATCTTTTATATATATAGGAAAATACTTTGATGCACAAGCTTACACAAGCCCTTTAATTTTAGGGTTTAGGGTTTTAGGTTTTAGATTAGGGTTTAGGGGCTTAGTATGTAGGGTATATAATTTAAGGTTTATGAGTAGAATTTAGAGTTTAGGGTTTAGGGCTTAGGGTTTAAGTTTTAGGGTGTTAGGGTTTGTGATTTAAATTTTATAAAAAGATTGTGTAAAAAAATTTACACAGCTTGTGCATCAAAATAAAACCCATATATATATATATATATATATATATATATATATATATATATACCAAAAAGTAAAACAAACCTTTCCTTAGGTGTATTGGCCAACCTCATCTACAATACAACTACTAAAAGATAAGAGCTAGGGACATCTATATTCAATTTTCTTTTCCAAAGTGAGTTACAATGATTTTAAAACCTAATGCTCAAACCTCCATGATCCATCAACTTCGGAAGAAGAAGATTAAATTGTTTCAATAATGAGAAATCCCAGCAATTTCAACCAAAAATAAAATATATATACTCAGAAGCCATGATATCAGCTGCAACTTTAAAAGCTCCCATAGCAGTGGAATAAAAGTAACTTGTAAGTCTGTAAGCGGTCCTTGGCCTGACGAAGACGGTAATCAATTAAGCAGCTAAACAATTACACCATGTTTCAGTAGAGTTTGAATTGAATGCATTACAAAGAATTCTTCTAAATTCCCATTATAACAACCAAATGCACAATTCTATCATTTCAACAATCCTAGAGTTCAATAACAAGAATAGTTCTGTTGTAATTGCATTCCTCCAGATAAACAGAGCATTTCAATAAAGCAGCCAAAATTCGTACATGTGATTCAAGAATTCCAATATTTATACCGTGAACTAATCAGGGAGAAAAGTTTTTAATAAGCAGAATAGATAATCTAACACTAAACATTGGATTATCATTTCTTACGCACTCCTTGCGGCGCAAGCAATCAATACATTCCTCTACTGTTATTGAGAATCGACCCGAGAGTCCCCAACACTGCAAAAGCCAGAAGAGGGCTAACATCCAGAGTGTCAAATATCGGTGGGATTATATTCCTGAAGAGATTCAAATAAGGATCACAGAGATCCCTAATTGCCGAAAGGAGCTGCCGGTCCCAGGGAATGTTAGGGAACCAACTGAGCAAAACCCTAACCATCAAAACCCCACTGTAAATGTCGAGCCACTTAGATAATCCCGCCGCAACCACCGTCAACGGCGTGTTGAGGTATCCGCTAGGGCGGTCCTTTAAGGAAGCAAAGAAGAGAAGCCCCACGCGGGAAAGTGCGTTAGAATTCCGGGAGATTGTGTTGAGAGATAAATTCTGGATCATTTTGGTGAAGACAATGGTGGCGGAGAGGGATAAGGAGAAAAGGGTTTTGAGGGTTCGAGTTGAACCGTTGAGTGGGGACTGAGTTGGGGTTTTGGGGGATTTGCAGGGTGTTGCCGGTGAAGGAAAAACGGAAGCTAAAGGGATGAATTTGGGGGGTTTGGCGATGAACTTAGAGGGTTTAATCGGGAAAGACCGGGGAACGAAGTTGGGGTTGAAGGTGAAGGTTGTAGAATTAGGGTTTCGTGGAGGAAGGTGGATTGGAGCTCGGAGAAGGAGGGTTTGGCTGACTAACGACATATTTGAATTTTTTTTTCTCGAGAAACAAACGGAAAGAGAGAGTTTATGTAAATTAAATATAATTCTTTCTTGATCTCTAGTGTAGTTGATTATTTGAGGGAAATTAAAAACTTAAAGGGAGACAGATTTTCTACTTCGTTTTAGGAAAACTATAGTGAGCTCTCTCTCCCGTCCTAGTGAGTCCGCTACCGGTACGGTTTTTCTAACTGGTTTCCTAGTGATAGGGTGAAGTCTGGAAGGTGTGGTTTTCAACCGGAGGGTGGTGGTTTGGAGCCACTGAAGTGCTTCTTTTTCTCGCCTTTGCTCTAGGTTTTATTTTCTTCTATCCTTCTCTCCTGTCCCAGGTTTGAGGTGTTTTTTCTCTTAACCGTCTCTTGTATTTACTTCAATTTTGTTGCTTTT
The DNA here is from genome assembly GCA_958450335.1 of Hibiscus tridactylites. NCBI lineage: Eukaryota > Viridiplantae > Streptophyta > Magnoliopsida > Malvales > Malvaceae > Hibiscus > Hibiscus tridactylites. Next base: position 14,472,879 of record OY288276.1, on the reverse strand, counting down.
TTCATCGCTTCTTACTTCCCCAAAAGACCATCTATCGTTTTATTACTGTCTCCCTACCAACCCTTTGTTCCAACATTTATTCCTTATGCGGGGTGGTCCTTTTCTCAGTATGGGGGTGGTTGATAACGATTTTCCCACCAACCCCTCTGACCCAAAGCTGCCAAATCAGGTTTTTCTCAATGAAGTGGAGCTAAATGAAGACAATAAAGTTAATTTTTCCCTGAAAAAATTGGCTTTGCTTGGGAAACTGTTGTCGCCTACTCCGGTTAAGACACTGACCATCACTGCCATTCTGAGAAAGGCTTGGAAAAGTGAAGATTTGGAATGCCACAACTTGGGGCGAAATTTCTTCCTGTTTCTCTTTAAGACTACCGAAGAAAAGCATCGTATTTTAGGGTGCAAACCTTGGTCGATGCAGGATGCGCTGCTGATCTTGAAGGAGTGGCAGCCGGACAAAGCGCTGGAAGAAGTGGATTTCTCGACGGAGGAGTTCTGGGTTCAGATCCATAACCTCCCTATTGGCCTAGCCACTCCAAATAACGTCCGGCGAATCGGTAATCTTTTCCCTCTATTCTTTGGTTCCACGTTGGATGGGGACAACAAACCTGTGTGGCATGAACCAGTTGGCATTCGTGTTGCCATCCGGGTAGAAGACCCGCTGAAAACTGGGTTCATCCTCAACAGAAAAAGAGATAAACCTCTGGAAGTTGGGTTCAAATATGAAGGACTTCTGAAGTTCTATTTTCGGTGCGGCCGGTTGGGTCACGTCGAAAGAGAATGCAACTGTAACTTAGTTATGACGAAGCTGACCGACAAGTTTGGGTCGTGGCTGTGAGCCCCCGTCAGAGAAAACCACATGCTGAAGAAGACAGCAAAGCCGGAAAAGTCTGGTTTATTTTCGGTTGTCGAAACAGACAAAACAAATTGGCACAAGGTCCAACCACAATCTATACCAAATCTGCAGGAAAAAGGCAAGCAGATTAAGGTTGCCAGAGAAGTCACGTCGGGCTTAGGAGAAGTCAACCATCAATTTCCTTCTATAGCAGCTGAGGACCCCACCATGGTTAAGTCAAAAGCAAGTGGTAACATGGAAGTGGTGTCTGCAGGTTTTAATTTCCTTAAACCTGCCACAGAATATAACGCAGAAAAGGAGCCTGAAGGAGGAGATTTATCGAAGATTATCTCAGGAAATCCTTCCGCTTCGGGATCAAAATCTGGCCATCACATGTTGGGAACCAAGATAGACAAATCAGGGTCGTGGGGAAACTTGCTTGCTATGGGGCTTGATATGATGGAAGTCACCCCAAATCGAAAGAGAAAACGTGAACCTGATGAAGATATTCTATTTGGGTCAACTAAACGTAGGGAGTTGTGGAATCAAGTTTCGCAGGCCATTGTTCAAGTTGGATACCAAAACTGGGTTCTATCGGAGAAAAATCCGGCAGCAGGAGAGGACTTCCTTACAGCAGCTCTGTTCCCTTCCTCTATTTTACCTCGTCCTCCATCATTCAAAGCATCGAACGAAAGAAACGGGGGAAAATTTTTGGTACACGTAGGCTCACCCTTATCAAGGAAGCGGCTCGGCGTAAGTTCGCAATGGAGTGTACGAGAGTCATGGTCGATGAAGCTGGTTTAATCCAACTTGGGATAGACCCGTTTGGGAAAAATATTACGCGTGTCCCCTCTATGTGCATCGATGACAACTTCTTTTTGAACGAGGAGATACAACTTAGTGACGGTGAAGAGATGATCTCCCAAGCACCTAACTTGCTTTATGTTAACCCTTTCTGCGATGAAGTGTTGGAATCAGATAACTCCACTGGGAGTTATCTGAAATCACCATGATCTCCTCCTTTGTCGAAGCCTGTGATTGGAAGGGGCACAGGTTATGCTGTCGACTAGACCCTTCCCCAAGGATCATTGGATTTGCGACCTACTCGAATGATCCATGGACTCTAAAATCCACGGTTTTTCTTTATTTTGCTTCGGTTTATGACGGTTTCAAGTTGCTTGGATTGGGGTGGAATTTTATGATTACCATGCTTCCTTTCAGCCGGGCTACGGTGGCTACTGCCTTGACAAGGACCAACGTGTATGCGTCGGAAGCCTGCCTCTGGATAGAGCTCTCAGGCATTGTCATCGTCCAAAGTCCAGGGAGGCATCAATGGTTTTCATTTTTAGTTTCGCCCGAAATCATCCTAGCATGCTCGATTTGGTTAACACCTTCCTATGTTTAATCATGGGCGGTGTCACTTGGGGTTTCCTCACCTCGTTTGGATCGTTTTGTGTTGTTTCGTTTGGCGTCTGTCTGTTGTTTAACCCTTTGATGCTTTGGGTTTTTATGTTTTTGTGGAGACAGCTCTCCTTAGGAAGTTGGTTTCTCCTGTGCTGCTCTTGTGCATGCCCTTCCCAGTACCTCCCGGTTGTGGGCATGGAGGATACATGGGTTGGCCCCATGCTTTGTGTTTGTACGTGGTTTCTCTTTATGGAATGAAAGTTAATATTATTGAACAAAAAAAGTGTAGTTGATTATTTATATTAATTAAATTTTGTATTTTTTACTGAAACTATTTTTTCTTCACTATATTACGAGACTGTCGAGACACGAGTATGGATATAGTTTAACTTGTATTATTTTACCAACAGTAATAAACGATGCAAAAATAAAGACACACAATTCAATCATAGATAAACGTTGGAACATGAAAATCTAGTAATCATCTCTATTTTTTTCCCGTCCTTATCCAATTAAATGTAAAAGTATTAATGTAAGAGATATGGTAAGATTCGCTAACGAATTTCATTGTATCGGTCCACTATCACAAATATAAATTTACTCGTATTATATCGTCAATTTTACTTAATCAAATGGTACATCATGGTGATCGCTACACGAACGATAAATTATTATAAAAATAGACGAAAAATTATACCTTGTGATGTGCGAAAAGGATTAAAAAAACAAACGAAATTATTATTTGAAACTAGAAACCGGGTCATAAGACGAACAAAATCAAGAGACAAAAAATCGAGTTATGGAGACAAAAAATAATAATAACAAAATGCTTAAAAAAACCAAAACCAAATGGGTTATTATTTAAAATTAAAAATAAAAAAGTAAATAAAGAGAGAGAAGTAAATGTTAGCTAATACTTTTAAAGAAAAACATTAAAGAAAGAAACTTTTTGAGGATAAATTAGAAAAAGATTTTACAAGCGAAATTATTTAAGGTTTAAAGGTTAAAATTTAAATTCTTAATTTCATAGTTAAGAGATGAGGTGAGCAACCGCCACACTACATCTCATAGTTCTCTTTTTTTTGCTAATACAGACGGATAAACTAGGCTAGAAGTTCAAATCCTCTTGGAGCAGATGACGAACATCAACCGGTGGTACTTCAAACAATTCTTCCGTAGCTGACACTCCTTGGCTTATAGCCGCGAGGCCATCCGCAACCATGTTCCCTTGCCGCCCAATGTGGCTAATACGGATACACCATTCCTTCCTCATTAACAAAAAAATCGAGGCCACTAAACTATGACCTTGCAGAGCATCTGAAGTATTCGACAGGATACGAACCGTTTCAAAGCTATCTGACTCAACCTCCACTCGTCAGAAACCAAGCCGCCAAGCATGCACCAACACGTCATGAACACCCCACAACTCCGATAGAAGTACAGAACAAATGCCCACCTTACGATGAAAGCCAAAAATCCATCGCCCCTCAATGTCCCGTAACACACCACCCACCGACGCACGATGACTTGTTGGGTTGACAGCGGCATCCGCGTTGGCTTTAATCCAACCAACAGTAGGGCGGAGCCAATGCACCACCGGTCTCTCCACCATCGCCGAAACCCGCTCCCTCCTAGCAGCCTCAAAGAATTCTGTAGCAACTCTCCTACACTGCAGCAGAAGACGGTTGTTCTCAACATAATCCGCGTCCAACAAGCGCCTACAACGGTCCTTCCATAGCAGCCAACACGTTGAAGCAAACAACACTTCCCAAGACCCACCATCCTGTGTAGAAACAGTATTGGAACTCAAATTCTCAAACAACCAAGTCTGAAATGGCATGGCCAAAAACCCCGCCATAGCAGCAGGCGGAACCAAATGCGTGTGTTAGGCGACATTTGTGGGATAAATTATATCAGCTCAGTCCTGGGGTTGAGGTTCTATGGATCTTGGGGGGTGACTTTAATGCAATTCTCCGTAAGGAGGAGCGCTGTGGTGGTTCGAGTGAGGTTTTGGGAACTAGTTCTTTGTTTCAGGATTTTATTGATGTTACAGAATTGACGGAAATTGATTCGAAAGGTGAAACTTTTACTTGGTGTCGGGGCAATTTGTATCAGCGTTTGGATCGGTGCTTGGCGAATTGTGCTTGGTTGGTAAAGTATCCATTGTCGATTGTGGTTCATTTGGATCGCGTAGGTAGTGATCATTGTCCACTACTCCTTAAGCCGACAGGTGTTTTGGCGACTAATTTGGAGCGACCTTTTCCGTTCCTGGTGGCTTGGCAGGATCATCTAGACTTCCGGGCTCTTCTTGAGTCTGCTTGGGATGGGTCATCTTCGGTAGTGGTAAATGCGCAGAAGTTCCAGGAGGTTATCAAGCAGTGGAATGTGGATGTGTTTGGTCGTATCGGAAAAAAGAAGAAACGAATTTTGGCGAGACTTAGGGGGATTGAAAAATCGCTGCAACGATCACATTCGGAATTTTTGATTGGTTTGAGGAATCAGTTGCGGGATGAGCTTGATGTTATTCTTGAGCAGGAGGAGTCAATGTGGTGCCAGAAATCGCGTAGCCAATGGATCTTATCGGGTGATAAAAATACTTGGTACTTCCATGCCTCGACAATGGCGCGTCGACGAGCTAATATGATTGTGGGCTTGAAATCGAGTAATGGTTTTTGGAACACGAACCAGAGGGTTCTGAAAGCGGAGGCGATTGATTTCTACAGGAAATTATTTACTGTTGATCCTAGTTGCCATGGGCAGTACCATATCCGCGGGTTGTTTCCTAGATTGCGAGATGATGCACTGCGGGCGCTAGGCGAGAACGTTACGGATGTGGAAATTAAGGCCGCTATTTTTGACAAGGATCCTTGGAAGGCTCCGGGTATTGATGGGTTACATGCAGCTTTCTATCAACGCAATTGGGATGTTGTGGGAGACAGTGTGTGTCGATGCATAAGGAGTTTTTTACTGGGGAACCGTTTCCGATGGAAATTAATAGAACTATTATGGTACTTATTCCAAAGGTTGCTTCACCTGAAACATTGAGTCAATTCAGGCCTATCAGCCTCTGCATGGTGATTTATAAAGCCATTACTAAGGTAGTGGTTAATCGGATCAAACCTTTCCTATCAGATTGGATCTCGGAAAGCCAAACCAATTTTGTACCTGGGCGGGCTATTTGTGATAACATTATCATCGCTCAGGAAATTGTTCACTCTATGAATCGGAAATCAGGGAAGCGCAGATGGATGGCGTTGAAGATTGATTTAGAGAAAGCTTATGACAGACTGGAGTGGGGTTTTATTGATGATACCTTGCGCGATGTTGGTTTTCCTGATGACTTGCGTGAGTTGATTTTAAAATGTGTATCTAGTGTTTCGACTCAGATTAGTTGGAATGGTTCTTTAACTGATTCCTTCATGTCGTCACGAGGTATCCGTCAAGGTGATCCTATTTCACCGTATTTATTTGTGCTTTGTATAGAAAGGCTTAGTCAGGCGATCAATCAGAGAGTGGCGCCAGGTCATTGGAAAGGCTTTTGTACCTCTCGGCGTAGCCCGATTATCTCGCATTTAATGTTTGCGGATGACATGGTTCTTTTCGCTGAAGCATCTGTGGAACAGTTGGATGAAATTCGGGAGGTTTTGGTGGTTTTTTGTAAGTTTTCGAGTCTCAAAGTGAATGTACAGAAGTTGAGTATTTTCTTCTCTAAGAATGTGTCGAGTGAGGTTCGTCAAGAATTGAGCACGTTGGTGGGTTTTCGGAGGTCTCTGATCTTGGGCGTTATCTAGGTGTTCCGATGTTACATCGACGAGTTACTCGAGCAACGTATTCATATTTAGTTCAGAATGTGCAGGATAGGCTATCAGGGTGGAAAGCTAAATATTTATCTTTTGCGGGTCGAATTACTCTTGCGAAGGCGGTGTTGTCGGCGATTCCATATTATGCGATGCAATCGACCAAGATTCCTATTGGGGTATGTGAGGAAATTGAAAGATTGATTCGTAATTTTATTTGGGGTAGTTGCGCTGATAGAAAGGGTGTTCATTTGGTAAATTGGAATGAGTTATGCACACCTGTTGATTCTGGGGGTTTAGGATTCAAAAGCTTAAGAGATCAAAATGATGCCTTTCTAATGAAAATTGGTTTCAACTTAATTGCGAAACGGGGACAACTTTGGGTGTGGTTCTTGCGTGCTAAATATAAATGTGTTGAGATTATACCGGCATCTATTACTCGAAGTAATTGTTCATATTTATGGCGCGAAGTGTAGGTGATTTGGCATGAGGTAAGGGCGGGGGGTTGTTTGGCGGGTTGGCGATGGTGCGAGTATTGATTTTTGGCGGGATCATTGGGTGCGTGGGGTTGGTCCGCTTGGGTCGGTTGTGTCGGATCCGGATTTAATTCCAGGTGATTTTACTCCACTTAAAGAGTTGTGTGTGAATGATGGGCAATGGGATGTCAGACAGTTTCAGCACTGTTTTGATGAGGTTGTGCTCGACCAAATTATGGTCATTAGGGCCCCGAGCGGTAATATGGTTGCGGACTCGCCGGGGTGGAGATGGTCTGACAATTTGGCTTTCTCGGTGAAATCGGCGTATGATGCAATTCGGCCGCACAGTAATGCTCCCAGGGTTGGTGTTTGGCATTTGTTGCAACGGTTTCAAGGGCCGCAAAGGATTAAATGCTTTCTTTGGTTGGTGTGTAAGGGAAGGGTGTTGACCAATAGCGAACGCGTCCGACGACATTTGGCGGAGTCGGCTGCGTGCTCATCGTGTGGGGCGAGTGAGGAGAATGTGGATCATGTATTACGCCACTGCTCAACAGCAAAATCGGTATGGAGGAAGCTGGTGCCGCCGGCGCATTGGAGAGGGTTTTATAGTGGTTCGGTAGTGGACTGGGTTGTTTCGAATCTGCAGCAAGGCGCTACTGCATGGGGAGGGCTGGATCGTTGGGATTTGCTGTTCGCGGCTGTGCTATGGCAGCTATGGCTCGCGCGTAATAGTGTTTCATTCCGGAATGAGGCAAGGGGGCTGATGAAATTGTTATGCGCAGCAGGGGGGCTGGTTCATGATGTCTTGCGGGCGTTGTTGAGCTCACGATCATTGCAGGAACATAGGCCGACTGTCCGACAACATCAGCGTCGTTGGGTGCCACCGCGTCATCCTAGTTGGAAGTTGAATGTTGATGGGGCTTGCGACATAGTTACTGGTTCAGCTTCATGTGGAGGAGTTCTCCGGGATGCTACGGGCACTTGGGGTGGCGGATTTTCGAAGTATATAGGTCGGTGTCGTGCGGTTGATGCGGAATTTTGGGCGGTTCATGAAGGGTTGGTTTATGCATTAAAGCGCAATATTGATGACGTTGTCGTCGAATCGGATTGTTTGGAGGTTATCCGCATGTTGCACAACGGCAACGATGGGAGTGAGATGTCTTCTTTGGTGAGCGCGATTCGCGCCTTGGTTTCTCGGTTCCGGATTTGTGAGTTTCGCCATGTTTGTCGAGAGGCTAACCATGTCGCTGATACTTTGGCGAAACTGGGGCCTTGGCAAGGTTATGAGGTGACTTCTTTTAGTTCTCTGCCTGATGCGGTGTTGGGATTATTGCATGATGATCTACCCCTTCGGGTTAGTTTTATATTTTCATGTTATTTCAATTATGTGATGTAATGCTATGGTGAGTACTCTTTTCCTCCACCTAGGTTAGAGAGGTTTTTAACGAGGCTCGCCATAGTATCTTTCCCCTTGATTAATCAAAAAAAATTCTATCAACGTTCGCTGCCGTCTAAAATTCAATGTAAAAGGAAAGAATGCGAGGTAGTAAAAACATAAAGGGTAATCTTTACCCGTGGTCACTTTTGTTTTGGGTTTGTTCTATTTTGGTCACCTGAATTCAAAAATGATTATTATGGTCACTTACGTTCGAAATTGTTTATGTTTTGGTTACTGGACCGTTAACCTCCGCTAATTAAAAATAATAATTTCTAATTTGACCCCCAAACTTTCAAAACTTCATTTTTCATCATCTTCCCCATCATATCAACTCCACTTACTGGATCAAGCGCCGAGGAATAGGGGAAGGAGCGAGAATAACACGAGATGTCAAAACAATATTAGGATGTCTAACATGTAGTTTCGTTTCTGCGTCGACGACAACACATTCAAACTTGAGAACATGTAGTTTCGTTTTCTATTTATGCGTATTGTAGTATCCATGAATTTTACTACGTTTAGATATAAATTTTTTTGGTTAGTGAATGAAGGAAAATTGATCACTTGTCGAAAATTGAAATAGTTTTTTTGCGAATCGTTTTCTTCTTGCAGTTAAATTTATCTTTGAATAATTTTATATGTGAATGTTTAAGTTTAAATGATGCAAACGAAACTCAGATTTGATTGAAATTTTCCACAACTTTCTTTTGTATGTTTTTTTTATTGGAACTTGGATTTGAACCATAAGCCTCTCAATGCCAAAGCATGTTCAGTATGAATATTTTTAATTTGTTTGGCTATCTGGAGCCTTGTATTTAAGGTACCTTGATAGTTAATTTTGTCTGTTGTTGAGGGTTTGTTTCGTGTTTGCGTTATGTTTTTTAGTTTTTGTAATTTTCAAAACTATAATTGTGTGTGGTTTTACCTTGTTTCTCTATTCTATCTACTTGAAAAAATTTTAACTGACATTTTGTTTTTCAAAGAAGGAGAATCTTTGCTTGTATGGTCTTCCTAATGAACAATGGGAAGTTACTTTACCTGCTGAGGAAGTGCCTCAGAGCTTTCGGAGCCTACATTGGGTATTAACTTCGCTAGAGACGGGATGCAAGAAAAGGACTGGTTGGCACTTGTTGCTGTTCACAGCGATGCGTGGTTACTAGCAGTGGCTCACTATTTTGGTGCTAGATTTGATTTCAATAAAGCTGACATGTATAATTTTGTTCCCTTATCTGCTGCATAATGCTGCAATTTCCCTCGTTGATATACAGGGAGAAACCTTAATAATGTTTGGTGGATTGCATGCTTAATCAACTTTAGAAGTGCATCTAAGCATGTTGTTTACATCATTTTTTTTACCTTGGGTTCTATTTGATCAGCTCTTTATGATGCCTAGTCAAGGACATGCGAGTTAGTGCTGGATATGAAACTTGAGAACAGATGTATAGAGATTAAATGAAATTTACTGCATATAGTATTTATAAAGAAACTTAAAACGAGATTGAATGAATTCTTCCTTTAGGAAGAATTTTGTCATGTGTATTAATTTGCTAGATACTCATGCATATTTCATGGTGGTTGAAGGGTGTATTTGCAAACACATGTAATCTTAGATGCAATAGACGTATCTTCAATTTTATAAACTATCTCCCTACAATATTCGAAATCGTCTCTGAAAATGCTAAGAAACAGACAAAGGAGAAGTCATCAGTTTCAAATCATAGCAGCAATAAATCAGAGTCAAGCACAAAAGCTGTAAGTAGGACATTGATGATTAAAGTTTTCTGATGGTTTAAGTTCGATATTGATTAATCTTTTAGTGACAATGTGTGCTTTTAGTGAAGTCTCAACCTATGTTATCTGGATCTCTTGAACTTCATTGCTCTGATATTTAAGCCAGGGGTACTGCTATCGATTTATCCCAGTAAGTGAAGCTGATATGATGGGAAAGATGGTGACAAATGAAGTTTAAAAGTTTAGAGGTCAAATTAGAAATTATTATTTTTAATTAACGGAGGTTAACGGTCCAGTGACCAAAACAGAAACAGTTTCGAACGTAAGTGATCATAATAATCTTTTTTAAATTCGGGTGACCAAAATAGAACAAACTCAAAACAAAAGTGACCACGAATGAAGATTACCCAAACATAAAATTATGATAAAACCAAAATATTTTATACTCCTAATATTTTATCGTTTTTATAAAAGCCAATGATGACATTTTTATACAACTATTAAAATAAAAAACGGGTTAACTATAAAATAGGGTTCAAAATCTATTTTTTTGGTAATGTGTTTAAAGTATTTTTTTAGTTAAAATAGGTGTTAATTTTTTATCTGAAATATGTGTTTAAAGTTTTATTTCGTTACTATTTTAAGATAATATAGTTTAAAATTTTTATCACCCAACTAGAATTTGACACGTGTTTTTTGTTTTATTTTTTCAAAAAAATTGAAGGAAAAAAAGGAAATAATTTTTTTTAAATCTAAAACTTCTCAAAATCTCTAAAAAAATCTCAATTTCTTAAAATCCAAAAATTTCATAATTGACGACATTGTTATGGTCGAGATTCTTGCCAGACTCTACCGTCGTCGTCGCCAAAGTCTCTCACCTATTTTCTCCAACCACTCACAATAGATAACTGGTGAAAGGTGTGTTAATCAGATGTCAAGTGGTTGGAGTCTTTCACGTTCGTCGTTCGACGTCCGATTGACATGCCTTTCGTTGGGTACTAACGATAGGTTTAAGATTTTGGCGTTTTAGTGATTCGAGACTATTTTGTGATCTCTGCGAATTTCGAGATTTTTTTAATTTATTTTTAAAAATTAAAAAAAACAAAAGTCACGTGTCAAGCTATAGGTGGGTGATGATATTTTTGACAAATTGACTTTAAAACAAGCTAAAATGAAACGTAATACACGTATTTCATCAAAAAAAATACCTTAAATACCTATTGCAAAAAAAAGAGGCGAAGTTTAGGCACCTATTTTGTAGTTAAGCCAAATAAAAACTAGCCAACTAAAATCATACAAGGGTCATATAATGAAAAGGTTAAAAATTTAATCAAAAGACTCGAACAAAAGATAGATACAAACAACATAAAAAATCGCCGATTGAAGGCTAAAGCCATCAACACTAACATTAAAAAAATACATATAAACTCGTATGGCATGTTGTCAAAACGGTCATTACCACAACTCAATCACGAACAAGAAACAATGATTGTGAACGCATATTCAAATCTAGTCCGAGGGTCCAAAGCATGAAAGATCAACAAGATAACAAATAAGCATCATCTTTATCACCCCGCGAATTCAACAAATCCACCTCTAAAAAAACATAAGATGAAAAGAACGACTAAACAGTTGTAAAAATAGATAAATGAGCAAAAGACATAAAAAATGTGTCATAAAGGTAAAATTATACTTATTAAAAACTAAAAAAAATTAAAGATATGATTTAGTCAAGCAACAACAAAACAAAACAAAATCGACGGTCGACAGTCGACGATCAACACTAGAATTAGTATCGTCGCCGGCCAAATAAAAATTAGAAACAAAAATAATTAAGCGTTAATCTTTTAAGTATATTATAAGTGGCGAATTTTATCTGTTAAGAGAAGTACCGACTTGTGGTACTTCGTGACTTCATCATTTTCACATATATATACTAATTTTGAGAATTTCTTTTCAAATTTAAGTAACAATTTGAATAAAGAAAATCAAATACTAATTTGATAAAAGTTATCAAATTTAAGTACTAATTTTATAATACGACAAAAGAAAATTACAATGCATTATTGAACTTGGATTTAAGTTGTTTTTGCCAGTAATGAACCGAAAATATAGAATAAAAAGTTGCTTTGCTTAGTCATCGAACTGTACGGTAAAAGAGGAAACTGAAATCGTTTGTTTTCGAACTTTTTCAAGATTCCCAGAAGTCTAATGCCGAATTAAATGGTTCTCTATAAAAATTCAGATGCAGATTTCTAAGATGTTTCGAAATCAAACAATATATATATTCATATTGCATACATATCTGGATCTGTGCAACATAATGGACGTTCAAGAACAGCTGGTTATGTACCTGATTAAGTACATTATTAACAGAAGAAAGTATCCAAATTATATATCAACACAGGGGAAACAATTGGGGGCTTAAGAAGGGCAAGTACATATAATAAGCCTCTATGAACTTTTCCTTGACCGTCATCTCCGAGATGATCTTCTTCAGCATTTTCAGAGGACCAACCATGACAGTCCATTGAACTACCGGACGTGACCCTAACCAGAACCCTCGACGTTTAGCCTTATTCCCGAGCCGTATTGTGCTTCCCCGTCTCCTCTTCGGACGCCTCCGTCCCCGGCACCACGACACCAACAGTGTCGAGTTTGGAAACATCGATAAGGTCATGGACCCTTTTTTCAGCATCCTTGAGAAAAGAAGACCGGTTGGTATTGGTGCTAATGCTGATTGTCAATTCGCAACCCGGTTTCTTATATAGTGAGTGTAAAGATAGAGCAGGGTTTGATTAATAATGATGGTCATTATGGCCGCTCATTATTCTAATCATGACGCTCAAAGCTTGATGATAAAATTGATTAAAAAAACTCATTAAGAAAGGGTTTCATTCCCCTTTTAACATGAGGGTTGCGGTAGTCATGATTAGAAGAGATGGGGGGTGCTTGACCAAGGCTTCAAATGAGTTCAAAGTGAAAGTTGGTGAGAGGTACCAATCATCAAGGAATCCAATTATGCTCATATTATTCTTTAATATCATTTTTGTTCATCGCTTATTTTTGAATTCGAATCTTAACATCTGTAACTCTTTTTCATTTACAAACTCGGAATCACGGTTGACCTCTGATTTAGTCATTTTCTTGTCGTTCATCGTGTAATGGGAGGAAAGAAAACTCCATTCCTAAGCTTTGAGGTGCTAGACTGCTAGCAAATGGCTCATAGATGCAATCATCCATATTCCCATGAGTAATTTAATGGCAACGAGGAGCGCATTGTTTTTATGCAGGTGCAGGTGCAGCAATTGATTTGACATTTTAGGATAAAACACAGTCCACAGGTCTAGTGCGGGTCGCCATAGTGGTCTGAAATCTGAATGTTAGATGGGATAAAAAGTTTGATAAATGGAAGCAAGGCTCTCAGTTTCACACTCACCCCCTGTTTGTTTGATTCAGAGTGAGTGGTTTAAGATTGGATTCAGCTATTCTGAAATACAGTAGGCCAAAACAAAAGATACGCTAAAAGGCGAACCCTCTTTTTTAATATATTATCTGTCAGAAAGGATTGGATTCAGCTGCTGAAAACAGTAACAAAAATCTACGGGAAATACATGCACCTAAAGCAGCCCACCACCCCACCTATAATCTAAAAACATTCAAATAGGTAATGATGAACCACTCTCTGTAATGCCATTGTTGGCGCTGGAGTTGTTGTTGGAAGCCGGGTACTTGATAGCATTCAGTTCAGCTTTGCGCAAAGCAGCTTTCCCTAGATCAATGCCACAGATATCAGACAGCCGTACGAGGTAGAGTAGAACATCGGAGAGTTCTTCACCCAGGTGAACTTTTTCTTCTTCTTTCCAATCAGGCAACCCTTTTGGCACCTCCCCTTTCCACTGGAATATCTCCGACAATTCTCCCACTTCTCCCACCTACATGAATCATCACATTTAAAACCCTAACTTGGAAATCAAGGAAAGTAACAGAAAAAAGGGCGACTTGCAGAGGTGCAAAACCATGTTTTGTGCTTTAGACAAGAACAAGCTAACCTTCATCATGATGCTTTGTTTAAGAAACATACCAGGGCCAAAAGGAGATTCCTTGGGCTGTGGAACTGATCCCAGTCCCTTTCCTTGGCAAAGATGGCCATTTTCTGCTTAAGAAGATCAAGACTCACGCTTTGATCACCTTCCTGAATTCCCCCGGTCATCGTTTGCTATTTTAGTCCCTTTGTTTAATTGCAAAAAAAAGGGGGGGGGGGGGGGGGAGTAAAAACAAAGATGGTAGGAAAAAGAAGAAAGGAATAAGTAAAGAACCGAAAGATGGATTGATAAAGGGAGGAAATTGAGAGAGAGAAGGGTGAAGAGTAGAGAGACAAGAGCAAGTGCAGTTTTCTTGGAAAAAGGCTACAAAGCTAATATAATAAAAAGAGAGTGGGAGAAACAGACCAGAAAACAAAGGGACGTTTTATTCTGTGAAGAGTTTGTGCATTTAATTAACAACTTATATTTTTATTTTAATGGCTTAATACCAAAAATATCTCTCTCATGAATGATCATTTTAGTTGTTATTTTTTAAAATAATTTAACCATTAACATTTTAGTTTGGGTCAAAATAATTTATCTATAGATAAAAATGTTAGTCAATTAATGATAAATAGTTTGAAAAGATTTGACATTCTTTTAATTGATGTGACATTCTTTTAAGTCAATATCTTTGTTTGTGTGATATTATCGTACCATCGTGCATTGTCATGTAGATTTGTCACGTCATTTACCGTTAGTTGACTAACAATTTTCATCTACAAAGGGTCATTTTGACCAAAATGAAACATTGAGAGTTAAATTTGTTAAAAAAATATTAAAGATCAAAATGACTATTTAGTCAAACGTTATGGACATTTTTTTGCTTTATGCCTATCTTAATTTGTAAATATGCATACAATTATTTATCAAAGGTTTGTATATGGCCATGTTTGGCAATTAGCGGAATACATTAGTTGATTGCATTAGCTCATTTGGCTAGTTGATTACATTAATTGATTATAAAAAAGTGCTTGATAAAATTAACTGATAAGTTATACGTAACCCCCTAGACTGGCCTATGCGAAATGACCATGTCTAACAGAGCACATCTCAACTTTAAAATCCAAGTAAAAAACATGTCAAAATTCAAGTATCTAATCTGAAAATATATCTGCATAACTCGATGTAGGATGATGAGATCATTTATATAAACATATCAGATGATAGTTACAAAATGAGTAATATCAAGTAGTGTAGCAAAATACTCATAACATAATACCATACATCCCAAAATATAGGTACATGTAGATCTGGTAAACTTGACCCGAGACCCGAAACTCGAACCGAATTACTCAAACCGAGACCCGATTTTCACCCGAACATGATGATCCGAAGTTGACCCGAAACTCGAAACAAACGGAACAGAACCGAAACCGAACCGAAATTTTTTGTTGAACCGAAATGGACCCAAATCGAATAGACCCGAACCGAATGCTACCCGAACCGAAAGCTGAACCGAATATCAACCCGATTTTAACCCGAAAATTAAGGTAAAACAAATGAATAATTTATTTTTAATATTATCTATTTTTAACAATATAATAAATAATAAAATGAAGTATGTTTTATTATTTTTTTGTACTATATTATGGAAGAGACTGTTGCTCTTGTCAAAGTTGTGGTATAATAACATTTTATGTCATTTTACGTTTAAATATTAATTAAATAAAATTTTTGTCTCTACTAATTTTTAAATTTAGAATTTTAATGTATTATTTCCTCTCCCAATATTTAATCTTAAGCCATAAATCCTAAACAATAAACTTTAAGTCATAGAAATTAATCTCATGAACCAATAACTTTAAATTAAACCATAAACCCTAAATCATTAACACTAAGCCCTAAAAACCTAAATTGTTAACCTTTAGGCCATAGAAATTAATCTAAAATCAATAACCCTAAACCATTAACACTAAGGCCTAAACCATAAACCATAAACTGAAATTAGAGACAATTTTTACACTTACCATAAAATATAGCTAAAACTGGAATTAGAGATCATCTTGACAATTTGAAAGTAGAGAAATTTGAGAGCTTGGTGACCATTTTATAATTTCACCATAAAATATAACATAAAACTGAAATTGTGGACTAAATTGACAATTTGGAAGTGGAGAAAATTGAGAGTCCAATGATCAATTTCATAATTATACCATATAAATAAATAGGGATCAATTTTGGCTAAAAATTAAATCTTAGAAATTAAAATGAGCAAAAATATCATTATATTAAATTAATAGACTAAATTACAAAGATTAGTTAATTTTGACTAAAAGTAAATTTTTAGAAACTAAATATCACTACAAGGAGGGAATTTCTATATCCGAAGTCTAAATCGTGGGATACTTGTGACAAAATTAAACTAAACTAAAACTTAAAGTTGAATATTAGTACTAAAATGTAACATTTTAAATGGAACATGACCTAAAAAGTAATTAATCTCTAGCTTAAATAATTGGTGGCTTATTTCCCTCCAAAATTTTGTCTTTTCTCTCTCTATTTTTACCAATTGTCTTTTTATTTTTCTTTTTTTTCAATCTAGTTTAAAAAATTGGTGGCTTATTTTCCTCCACAGTTTTGTCATTTCCCTCTCTATTTTTACCAATTGTCTTTCTCTTTTTCTTTTTCTTAATTTAATTGAGTTTCAGTTTAGATTAATTTAATTGAAATTTCACATTTAGTTTTAGAATTATTTTAATTATGTCCGTGATTTATGCTTCTAGATTTTAGTTAGTTCAATTAGATCCTAAGTTTAATAAATTAATTCATTTTAGACATTATTATTATTATTATTATTATTATTATTATTATTATTATTATTATTATTATTATTATTATTATTATTATTATTATTATTATTATTATTATTATTATTATTATTATTATTATTATTATTATTACATATAATAAACTTTGATTTAATATAATTGTACACAAATTTTTTATATGAATACATGAAGCTTTGATTTAAATATTTAATCAAATTCAAATGCATAGATTAACAAGTTGAATCAGAATTCATCTCATACACCAAAAATTCTAAACTAAACCTCAAACCCTAAACCCAACTCAAACCGAATTGACCCAAAAATTCAAATGTTGACCCGACCCGGAATCAACCCGAACGACCCGATTTTGACCCGAACCAAAAGTGAACTGAACGACCTGATTTTGACCCGAACTGAAAGTGACCGATCCGATATTGACCCGACCCGAAAACAACCCATCCGGTTTTAACCTAATCCAATACTCGAACCGGATCCAACTAATCACACACCCGAATTAGACCCGAACTGAACCGACCCAAACCGAATCTAAATCGATTCTAGATAGACCCGAAACGACCCGTACCAAAACGAACCGAACCCGAACGACCCGATTGCCACCTCTAAGCACATGTCACTCTGAAAGAACAAAATGGTGGATGAAGACATTACAAATTAGTAGAGTACATAATGTTTCGATCCTCCGGATGTCAGGTATAGGGTAGCATATCCAAAACATCTAAAAGGGAGAAGAATTGGGGGAATGAGCTAGGGAGCTCAGTGTGTTCCATTAAGTGCAATATAAAATATTTAATTAGTTTAGACATGTATAATTCATTTCAAAAAATTATGCTATAAGGGCAACCAAAGTTTTTATGTAAAACCTAGCTACCTTCCAACTAAATCTCAGTGTGCAATTCTCCAGAACTTAATCTATAAAGGCATTAACCCAGGCTCAGTGGGCGTAGGTACCATCCTAAGGGGATACCTTAGGTCCAGTAGGAATTACCCTAACTGAATCATAGGAATCTGATTCAATGGGAATTACCCTAGCCGAAGCATAAGAACCTGAAACAGTAGGGATTACCAGACAAATCAGGACTGAATCTGTGGTAACTTCATACTATATCCCAAGTACCCCGGTAATAGTTTAGGCAGTAATTACAATATTCAGTAGTGGCAGTGATTACGGTAATTAGTTGTGGTAGTAATAACAGTAAATATAAAACAGTCAATTATTTTCAGTAAAACAATAACTAGAGAGCATGACATTCAATTAGGTATTCAAACATAAATCAGACAGATAAAGTGATCATGCTTAAAATCATAAAACATGTTATGTTTCCACAAAATCAGAGAATATCAGTCATGTGCACATGATTAGTTCAAACAAAACATTTAAAACGTTTATATAACATATAAGGAACACACCTCAAAAGATCGGGTTGGTCGATCAGATGGTCTACTGAGCACCAGTGTGACTTTCCGATGCAGTGCTAGAACCTAAGATACAAAAAATTTTAAATTAATACGGGTGAAATTCTTCAATATGATAATTCACAATGTACGGATACATAGGAGTCACCACGGGATCACGCGATCGCACGTAACAAGAGGAGCTAGGTTGAGCAGGTGCGCGATCGGGAGAGTCTCTAGTACCTTTAAATAAATAATACCAAGTGTCAAATCCTTTATTCAACAACTTCTCTTAAATAAATTAACTCAGTACATATGCATGTTCGAGTTCAACGTCTAATTCGGAGGCTTTCGAGTTAGAATTTCACAAAACAGACTTCAACAACGGACTCAAGACGTCGAAAAATATAAAATAGAGGTTTTCGAAAAAAATGTCTTTTTAGTCAACGGTCTGGGTTAACTAAGTTGACTCGGTTTGGGTCGGGTTCAGCCTCAGTCGGGTTGGGCAGATTTGGGTCGGTCTGTTCGGGTCGGATCGGCTTTCCAAAACGATTCGAGACGGTTTAGCTCAGTTGGGTTTAAGAGAAGACCGGTTTAAGGCCGGTTCATCTAGGCCACCAGCCAAGGCGGCTGAAAATCGCCTTGAACGACGCGAGTGTTCCACGCGCGACCCTAGACGGCCGGAAAAACACCCAAATGCCAATTTTTTTCCAGATTTCAACAACCACAACACATCCTTAACTTTAAAATCCAAAATTAGGTCGGAAACATACCAAACTTACCCAAAGCAGAGGAAGAGCCACCGGGAAAGAGCGTAGCTCCGATAGGTCCCTTGTCGGCGTCAGAAATGAGAGCTACAGCCTGGGTTTAGCTCGACTCGGCCCGAGGAACTCACTCATGGTGGCGGCGCAACGAACAAACTTCAAACGACGCTGAAATCGTAGAAAAATAGAGGAGAATAAAGGGTTTCTGTGGAGCCTTTTGAACCATTTCCTACGGTGAACAATGGTGACACACTGCGAGTGACAGTCAAGGCTAAGATCAGGGCGTGACGGCGGACAAAACAATGGTGGCGAAGATGGTCACGGCAGAGTGGTGTAGGAGATCGGATATGGGTTACCGATTTGGTTTGAGGAGGTAAAAAGTCATTAATTCTGGATCTGAACATTTCCAGAATGACATTTAATTCAATAGAAAAGGGTGGTTGAGATATTTCGAATTATCTTATTATTTTATTTGGTTCAGACATTTCAAGTACCACTTAAAAATAAGTGGGTGCATGATAACAATAGAAAAGATCTTAGCCTAGTTGGTTAAGACACAAGCTTATGCAGCCAAGGGAGAATCCCCTTGGCTGCCATTTCTTTTTTTCTTCTTTTTTTTACTACTCAAAATCAAGGTGTTACATCATAGCTATTTGATTATTTGAACAAATAAAATGACATATAATGATATGATTATATTCAATATTTGTTTGAATAATTTATTAATTATCAATATGTTTTATCTATTAATACTAATTAGATTATAAAAACAAATTTTTACTATAACATTATTAAGCATATTTTAAAGATTTATATATTATTTTACTATTTCTATAATTATTTTTAATATAATTTAATTAATTATTAAATTTAAATGATATTTGATGCATATGTTAGTTTTGAATTTTTTTTAATTGTTAAGGGTAAAAGAGTCTTTACAACTCTTATATTAAAACCTCTAAACCCAAAACTCTTATTCGTAACATTTTTAAATGGAGAGGTTTCATCCAATCCGCTCTTACAAACCCTTATTCACTAAACATTCTAATTAACAAATTTAACTTATTAAATTTCTAAAAATAAAACTTCTAGTTTTAGCTCAAAAAATTGTTTGACGTCGCTTAAATGTGTATGTTATGCTTGTACAATGTATAAAATATATGTTAAACTATGTGGGTGACCACCCAACTATTGGATCTGACCTGTTTTGACCACCAAACTATAAAAAATCAAAATTCGACCACTAAACTATTTAATTAGACCTATTTTGACCATCAGCCATTAAAATATAACGGTAGTGTGACGTGACTGTTATTGAAAATTTGTATAATTATAAATTTGGTCCATGTTAGTTACATATTTGTTAGGTTTTTAGGTGCTCGATTCTTTCAATCGTTCTTGCTCGCCAAGTGGTGGAGAAGTAGAAATTTGGGTGATAGAGGCGTGGAAGCTAAAAAAGATAAAGACAAGATGATTTATAGTGGTTCAACCTTCTAACTAAGGTCTACATCCACTACCTTAGCTTCTCACTAAGGATTTCCAATCAATCCACTATTGATTCGTCCCACTAAGACACATTTTGATCATATGTTGTATTACAATTGAAGCATTAACCATTACTAGATGCTTGAAGGTCATTTTTATACTTCTTAATGAGTTTGTAGTCGTTACTAGCCGTTGGGGTTGAATTGGAGCCGTTGGAGACTTGATTTCCCATATTAAATGATGTTTTGGAGCCTTTCGTATCGATACGTGAGGACCCGTATCGGTACGCTCTTTTTCAGAAACTAGCCGTTGGACTCTTGCCAGCCTAAGCGTATCGATACGCTTGAGGGCGTATCGGTACGGTATGTCATTTAAAAGATCGTTGGGAAATAGCCGTTGGGGATGTTAAAATAGGGATCGATACGCTTAAGGGGTGTATCGAAACGATCTCTATCCGTATCGATACGACAAAGCCTGTACTGATACGGGTTTTGGCAGAATCAAAACATGGGCAAAAGTGTATCGATACGGGGTACACCGTATCAGTACAGGCTAGCTGAAAAGTCAAGTTTGGCTAATTGAAATCATTAAAAACTTTGCCAAAAACCTTTTTAAATACCTCAAACATATTTTTAGGTTGTTTGGAATTAAAGACAAGTTTTAAATTCCTTTCAAATTTGTCCAAAACATTTTTCAATTATTATATCAAAACACTTATTTCAACAATCTCCCCCTTTTTGATAAAATAAAACTAACTTAAAAAATTGTTTGGGATTTCTCCCCCTTTGTGAAATAAATTTTGAATAAGAGAATTAAGATACAAAATCAATTAAAGCTCCCCCCTTATTCAATTGAAAATTCAAATTTTCAAACCAAACTCTCCCCCTTTTTGTTATATCAAAAAGAATTCAAAAGACATTAAGTTCAAAATAACTTAGGAGGTTTGAAAAGATGACAAAAATTTAGAATTTTGGTTTTAAAATGGCTCCCCCTTACTCAAAGCATCGTCAAAAATGTTAGTCCAACATATGTCATAATCTAGTTAAAATAAGAAATAAAAATAAATCAAATTAAACAAATAAAACAACTAGATTTTTACCACACTTGAACACGATGGAGGATGTGAAGTCTTCCTTCTTCAAGTGTCTTTCTTTGTGTGCATGGAGCTCCCCCTCAATTTTTGTCTTGTTGATCACTCTACATCACACCTATCATAAGACAATCAAGTAATTTTTTGTATCCAAATTGCTTTGGATCCATAGACGTTAGTAGCACAAAACTTAGTCCCCTTAGAAATCCATTTTTCAATTCCATCCTTTTTAGTTGAAGTACTTAGTCCTTTTGGGACCCAAATACTTCTAAAAACTTTACCATTTGCAAATCTAGGGGCACTAGATTGTCTTACATAAAAATTTGATTTTTCTAAATTATTTTTCTTTTCAAGCTCTTTGGAAATCAAATCTTTTTCTTCTTGAACTTTATGGAGCAAATTTTGTAAATCAAAACATTTTTGTTCAAACTCTTCGAGTTTTGCTTCAAGTTCAATTTTGGTTTTAGAAAGCAAGTCATTTTGAATTTTCAAATTCGAAATCACTTTCTTGTTTTTCAAAATGTTATTTTTAAATTCTAAAACCAAATCGTCACAGGCATCTTGTAATTCATCAAAAGAATATGAACGTGAAGTAGATGAATTAGAAGTTACCCCTGAATCTTCTTCGATGACCATAAGGTAAATGTTGGCTTGTTCATCATCGGTGGAGTCCTCATCACTCCAAGTAGCCACATATGCATTCTTCTTATGGCTTGAAGTGCTTGCCCTCTTCTTCTTCATGGATTCTCGTTCAAGCTCTTTCAAGGCTTTCTTCATGTAAGGGGCATACTTCTTGAAGAGATGAACTATCTCTTCTTCTTCATCCTCCTCCTCACTTGAATCTAGATGATGACATGTGGAAGATTTGAGAGCAATGAAATTTGTGTTGATGCCAAGCCCTTTTAGCTTCTTCTCCCCTATATCTCTAATCTCTTCCCTCTTCTTCTCATCTTCTTTGTTTTTCTTCATAATTTGGTGAGTGAGAAGTGACCCCATGAGCTCATCAAGCTTCAAGGTTTTGATATTTTTAGCTTCGATGATGGCGGTCCTTTTTTAGTTTAATGACTCGGAAAAGGAGTAGATGAGCTTCCGGACAAGCTTCTCTTCCGGGGTGGCTTCTCCATGACCTTTAAGTCCATTGGTGATGGTGGAGAACCTATCGAACATCTTCTCAATGTCCTCTTTCCGATCCATCTTGAAGTTTTCATGCGCTAGGTTGATGAGCCCAATTTTGGTCTCCTTTACTTCGTTTGTTCCCTCGTATGTAACTTCGAGCTTGTCCCAAACTTCATTGGCACTCTCGCAAGAAGACATCTTCTCGTAGATGTTGGGGCCAAATGCACAAAAAAGGATGTGCAAGGCTTTGCAATTAAGCTCTATCTTCTTGCGATCTTCGGCACTCCATTCCGCCTTGCTTTGTTAAGGCACGAATGGACCGTCTTCTACTATGTTCCAAAGCTTGTAGTTCTTTGACTTTATGAAGAACTTCATCCTTGTCTTCCAATAAGCATAGTGCGTTCCGTCAAAGAAAGGCAGTTTGTCGATGGATTGCGCCATAGAGCCGGTTGATTGAAATGTTGATCGAGCTTGCCGGATCTTCTCAATAGGATGTTAATCCTTTTCAATTGAGCCAATCTCTGATACCAATTGTTGGGTTTTTAAATGCTCGATTACTTCAACCGTTCTTGCTCGCCAAGTGGCGGAGAAGTGGAAATTTGGGTGATAGAGGTGTGGAAGCTAAAAAAGAGAAAGACAAGATGATTTATAGTGGTTCAACCTTCTAACCAATGTCTACATCCACTACCTTAGCTTCCCACTAAGGATTTCCAATCAATCCACTATTGATTCGTCCCCTTTTCTAGGCTTAGGAGGAAACCCTTACAAACCGATCAAGCTTTTTACCCAAAGCCTTGATCAAACCCTCTTTACAGAGTGACAAAAATAAGCAAACTCAAATCCCTCTAATAGGTATTTTTTTGCACAATTAAGCTCTCACCCAATCCTAAAACAATTGAGCAAATCTAACAATTTTGGCTCACTAGTGTTTGTCTATACAAGGAATTGACAATTAAGCATTAAGATACATTTTGATCATATGTTGTATTACAATTGAAGCATTAACCATTACTAGATGCTTGAAGGTCCCTTTTATACTCCTTAATGAGTTTGTAGCCGTTACTAGCCGTTGGGGTTCAATTAGAGCCGTTGGAGACTTGATTTCCCATATTAAATGTTGTTCTAGAGCCTTCCGTATCGATACGCGAAGACTTGTATCGGTACGCTCTTCTTTAGAAACTAGTCGTTGGACTCTTGCCATCCTAAACGTATCGATACGCTTGAGGGTGTATCGGTACGATATGTCATTTAAAAGACTGTTAGGAAATAGCCGTTTGGGACGTTAAAACAGGGATCAATACGCTTAAGGGGCGTATCGAAACGATCCCTATCCGTATCGATACGACAAAGCCTGTATTGATACAGATTTTGGCAGAATCAAAAACTGGGCAAAAGTGTATCGATACGGGGTACACCGTATTTGTACGGGCTTGCTGAAAAGTCAAGTTTGGCTAATTTAAATCATTAAAAACTTTGCCAAAAACCTTTTTAAATACCCCAAACATATTTTCAAGTTGTTTGGACTTAAAGACAAGTTTTAAATTCTTTTCAAATTTGTCCAAAATATTTTTCAATTATTATATCTAAACACTTAGTTCAACAATCTCCCCCTTTTTGATATAATAAAAGCAACTTGAAAAATTGTTTGGGATTTCTCCCCCTTTGTGAAATAAATTTTGAATAAGAGAATTAAGATACAAAATCAATTAAAGCTCCCCCTTATTCAATTGAAATTTCAATTTTTTCAAACTAAACTCTCCCCTTTTTGTTATATAAAAAAGAATTCAAAAGACATTAAGTTTAAAATAACTTAGGAGGTTTGAAAAGATGACAAAAATTTAAAATTTTGGTTTTAAAATGGTTCCCCCTTACTCAAAGTATCGTCAAAAATGTTAGTCCAACATATGTCATAATCTAGTTAAAATAAGAAATAAAAAATAAATCAAATTAAACAAATAAAACAACTAGATTTTTACCACACTTGAACACAAGGGAGGATGTGAAGCCTTCCTTCTTCAAGCGTCTTTCTTTGTGTGCATGGAGCTCCCCTCAATTTTTGTCTTGTTGATCACTCTCCATCACACCTATCATAAGACAATCAAGTAATTTTTGGTATCCAAATTGCTTTGGATCCATAGACGTTAGTAGCACAAAACTTAGTCCCCTTTGGAATCCATTTTTCAATTTCATCCTTTTTAGTTGAAGTACTTAGTCTTTTTGAGACCCGAATACTTCTAAAAACTTTACCATTTACAAATCTAGGGGCATTAGATTGTCTTACATAAAAATTTGATTTTTCTAAATTATTTTTCTTTTCAAGCTCTTTGGAAATCAAATCTTTTTCTTCTTGAACTTTATGAAGCAAATTTTGTAAATCAAAACATTTTTGTTCAAACTCTTCGAGTTTTGCTTCAAGTTCAATTTTGGTTTTAGAAAGCAAGTCATTTTGAATTTTCAAATTCGAAATCACTTTCTTGTTTTTCAAAATGTTATTTTTAAATTCTAAAACCAAATCGTCATAGGCATCTTGTAATTCATCAAAAGAATATGAGCATGAAGTAGATGAATTAGAAGTTACCCTTGAATCTTCTTCGATGGCCATAAGGCAAAGATGGTCGAATTTTAAATTTTTATAGTTCAGTGGTCAAAATAGGTCAGACCTAATAGTTAGGTGGTCACCTAAATTGTTTACCCTAAAATGTAAGAGAAATGTAGCGGAGGGGGAGGTGATCCCGTATGAAGCTATTAGCTACATATCTAGGTACGTACAACCTCAACCTTACGACCCATTAGGGGTGTGTAAAAAAATCGATACGATTGTTCTGATCTGTTTATCCGTTGATCCGATCCGAGTTTTCGGATGTCCAATCTGTTTTTTATTTTCGGATAATTTGGATCGGATATCTGAAAATTTCGGATCGGATATGGATAATGATTT
Source organism: Hibiscus tridactylites (assembly GCA_958450335.1). Classification (NCBI taxonomy): domain Eukaryota; kingdom Viridiplantae; phylum Streptophyta; class Magnoliopsida; order Malvales; family Malvaceae; genus Hibiscus; species Hibiscus tridactylites. The sequence goes on along the minus strand of OY288276.1, from coordinate 14,447,539 downwards.
TACATTTGGATCGAATATTCGATTATCTGATATTCGAAATTTTTTTTTATAGATATGAATTTTGTTATATTAGATACTTTTACTTGTTATATATGAAAGATTGAATTTTTTTATGGATACAAATCTTATTATACTCAATAGTTTGTTGATTTTTATATTCGAAAACCTAAAATGTTTATGGATAAGACCGCCAAATTCAAAAAATAAATAAATTAACTCATAATTTCGGGTATTCAGATATCCGAATATCCGATCTGAAATTTCGGATATCCGAAAATCGTGTATCTGATTTTTTTAGATCGGATAGAAATCACTAAAATACTTATCCAAAAATTTCGGGTATCCGAAATTTCAGATCGAATCGGATCTGGTATCCGAAATGCACACTCCTACGACCCATAACAACATTCAACCCTGACAATCCATGATGCCACGTGTCAGTAGCCCACATGGATTCTCGCCTCGATCTTTGGGCAGCCTCCTTTCTTTGTAGGGACCACGTCTTCTTCTTCTTCTTCACTACCCTCATGGAACTTGTTTGTTTTGGCTCCTCCGCTAGGACTTGCCGGCACCGGTGCGCACTTGGTGGAATAGAATTTATTGCTAAAAATAAATTAAAATCCATATTCTATTTCAAGATTATAATCTAAGTTTGCCGTCTAACTTTCCGAGAACACTCCTAACAAGAGAATTATTCTGTTAATGATGATGAATATTTTGATTTCGGAAAAACAATAGACTTACTAGGTTATTTTGTCTTCAATAGTAAACTCAAATCAATAGTTGTTTTTGTTTTTAAGTTGCATAAGTTTTATCCTTAAAGTCATTTAATTATTTTGTTTTTTGATTGATGTTGTTTGTAATCGAGTTAACGTGAACATTAACACTGTTAATATGATGGTGTATAATACTGACATGACAGTACATGATATTAGCATAGAAATTCATGAATGATGACGAGCAGTTTATTTGTTTTTAGTCCATCTTGAAGATAAAATTAATTTTTCACTAAGATAAAAAATATAATTGATTTTAAGTGAAGATTCGAGAGCTTATTTAATTTTTAAGAAAAAATAAAATTTTAAAAATTAATAATATTAAAATATTCATAAAAATTATTAAAAATAAAAAAACTAAAATATTAAGTAAAATTATAAAATTTAAAATATCAAAAAATAGAAAATAATTAATTATAAATATAATAACAAACTTTTAAAATATTTATAATAAAAACCGAACACTTCTCTCCGAAAAATCTTCAATTGTATTTTGTCAATATGAGTATATTATTTTTTGGAGTATATTATTATCCCTTAAACATATTTTCAGTGAAATAAACATTATATTAAAGTAACAATAAAATTTAAATTGTCCATCAATATTCTACTTCAAATGTTAATGAACACACCTAAAGCTTAGTCGACTTTCGATTTTTACTGTTTGTTATAAAAAATTTATTTGATAATTAAATTTACATATGTAAAGAAATATATATATATATATATATATAAACAAATAAAAAATTAAAGTTGTAACAAGAAGTTAAGAAAATATAATTAAGGGTGGACAAAATTCGACTTAACTATATATAATTGAATCGAGCTATTTAATTTTTGAATAAAATTAAGTAATTTTGTCTTCGAGTTGAATTTTTGCGACTTGAATATCTAAAAAATCGATTAAAAGTTGGTATAAATATCTCTTAGGTCCCTAACAATTTTTTTAATAAGCAACGTGATAAGTCTCATAAAAAAATCAAAATGTTTTTATTTTAAAAAAATCAAAATGTTCTTTAATTTAAAAAAAAAGTCATAAACTTAATAAAAGATACATACAAAAGTCAAGAAACTATTAAAAATAAAAATACTATAATTTTTTTAAAAATAGAAGTTACAAAATGATGTGTTATATATATAAATTAAAATTTTTAAATATTAATAAAATACTAAAAAAATAACACTTTCATTAGAAAAGTCTTCATCAATATGGGTCCACTATTATTCATTGGACATACCTCAATGGAATCAATTTAATATTAGAGTAACAACGAAACTAAAAAAAAAATCGATTTTTTTCACAAAATTTGTGTTCATTAATATTTGGTGCGAAAAGTTGAAAGAAAATTTGAGTTTTATTGTTTCTCAAATAGAAAGTTGATTCTATTGAAAATATGCTCAAAAAATAATAGTAGACTTAAGCTAATCAGAGACGATTAAAGACCTTTCTGGTGGTTTATAAACATTTGCATATTTTGATTTTTTATATTTATAATTTACCATTTTATAAATTTTTGATATTTTTATTTTTATAATTTTTACTTAACTTTTAGTTTTTTTATAATATTTTTATTTTAATATATTTATGAATATTTTAGTTTTTTTAATATTTTAGTTTTTTTTAATATTTTTTAATTCTTAATTTTTTAAGATTAAAGGAGTCCTCAAACTTTTAATTTAAATTAATTGTACACTCAAACTCAACCAAAAAAATCAATTAAAGTCTCTACCATACTATTATTCACATGCAAATTGCCACATCAGTATTGATTGGAATTTACTTTTATGTGATGACGAAATGACCTCTTTAAGCCAAAATTTTTAGGTTTATGTGAAAAATCAGTCCTTAAATTATGTAATTTATTTATTTTTAGTCCTTAAACTATTTTTTAGTCAAAACAAGTACTTAAATTATTGTTTCTGGTCACTTTAAGTCCCTAAACTATTTTTTGGTCAAAATAAGTACCTAAAACGTGTCATTTTCTACTTTTAGTCCCTAAGTTATCTATCGGTCAAAAAATCTCTATAACGTGTTAACATCTTATTAGTCAAAATAATTTTTTTTTACTTAGATAAATATCGAACTTAAAGTAACCATAAATAATAGTTTAGGTACTTATTTTGACCAAAAAATAATTTAAGGGCTAAAAGCAAACAAAACGTATAGTTTAGGGTTGGCTTTTTATTTAAGCCCAAATTTAATATAACATGATATTTTTTTATCAAAGAAAAGATTTTATTTCATGCAAAACTATAAGTACATACGCAAAGGAGGAGGCAAGTTTGGACCCCAGAGTGTTTGACATTGAATGTTTTTGGCAAACTTAGCAAGGCAATCCGCAGCCTGATTACAAGATCGATGAGCAAAGGAGAAAGAACAAGAGACGAAAGATTTAGCTTGAGCTCTTATATCTTCTTCCACTGCTGAGGAAACCCAATCAGATAGGGAGCCCGAACATAGCCTTCGAATGACGGCTTGCCAGTCAACCTCGATAATAATATCCGAGAATCGTTCATAGAGGCAAGAGACATACCGAGTCTGATGGCCATAGCTTCTGCCACCGCAGCGGATGGGGCTAATGCTGGTGCGGATATTCCTTGAATAAAAGATCCTGAACTATCACGTGCCATCGCTGCCACGGTAACCTTACCAGTATGGCAGTCAAAGGCGACATCACATTTGATCTTAATCCTGTGGGGGGGGGGGGGGGACCAGCTATTCGGTACCCTTGGTACATGAAGCTTCTCCGGGGGTAGCTTCAATAGCTTGAGAGAAATCCTTAAAGTCCCTGTCAGCCCGTAACCACACGTCCCAGGGGAAGTCTTTCCTTCTTTTGAAAACCAAAACATTCTTCGATTTCCAAATTGCCTAGAGGAGAAAGGCGATAAGTGCACAACCTTCAACAAAGTTTCCCATTTTTAAGAAATCATTGACCTTACACCACCATATAGGAAAACCGGGAAAACCAAAAGTGGAAGGCGCATAATTGAAACCTGATGCCTTCCATACCGCTTGTGAAAACGAACAGAAAAAAAGGATATGCTCAATGAATTCCTTCTGTTCGCCACATTTGGGGCACTGGTCGGAATCCTGGAATTTACCGTGAAAACGAGCCGCAAGAGTACTTTTAGTAGGTACAATATCATGGCAGAGTTTTCAGAGGAAGGAACGGATCTTGGACGATACTTTCAACTCCCAAATGGATTTCTATAAAGCCTTGTTGGTACCCGTATTGTTACTAGAAGAGGGTTCCCTCGAGTTTCTAGGGTTGTCCTCAATGATCTGTACCCCGACTTAGCCGAATAGTCCCCATTTTTTGTTCCCGCCCATATAAGGGTATTTTTAACGCCTGAGCCTCCTATTGGAATAGTAAGGATCGCTTTTGCCTCCTCCGGTGAAAAGATGCTCTCAATTTTAGATATATCCCACGATCTTTGATCTGAATTCATGAGGTTGTAGATAGAGAGATTGGGGCAACTTGGCGGGGGCTGGGTGGAGATTCTGAACTTATGTAGCTTTGGGATCCGATTATCATTCCACGTCAAAATGCGTTTACCATCTCCTATTCGCCACAAGGAGCCGTCTCTGATAACTTCGATCCCCTCCCAAATACTTGCCCAAGCCCATGACGGATTTTTGCTCTTTGAAGCCTCAAAAATGTTTTCGTTCAGGTAATATATAGCACAGAGAGTCTGAGCCAAAAGAGAGTCTGGATGCTTCACCAGTTTCCATGTGATCTTCGCAATGAGGGCTCTATTAAAAGTTCTCAGATTCCGGAAACTCAGGCCCCCCTAATCGTTCGAACGACAAAGGTCTTTCTAGCTGATCTAGTGGATGCTTTTTTCCTTGTTCCCTCCGTCGTTCCACCAAAACTTTGCAACCAACGAACAAAGCTCACCACAAAAGGTAACTGGAAGGAGAAAACATTGCATGACATATGTAGGGATTGCCTGAGCGACCGCTTTAATGAGAACTTCCTTCCCGACCTGATTTAAAAGTTTGGTTCTCCATCCCCTAAGTCTATTCGGGACTCGTTCCTTGATAAACACCAAGGCCTCTTTCTTGCTTCTCCCCCAAAAGAATGGTAGACTAAGGTATCTATTGTCCTCCTCCATTGGTCAAAATCTCAGAACATTGGATAAGTGAAGTCTGAGGTTGTTGCTGACATTGGGAGAAAAACCAACCGAGGATTTCTGAAAATTGACCGTCTAACCCATAGCAAGTTGAAAAAGGTTTAGAACTCGCAGGACAGCTTCACAATTCTTCGTATTCACCCCAAAAAACATAAGGCAGTCATCTGCAAACAACACGTGACTAAGTACTGGACACCGTCTTTTAATTATAAGGCCATCAAATCTGGCCAGCTCGACCTCCTTTTCCAAAATCCACGATAGAATACTTGATATAAAAGTAAATAGAATGGGGGACCACTGATCTCCTTGTCTCAAGCCCCTTTCGGAAGAGAAATCCCCGACTATCTCCCCATTAAAGACCAAGGAAAAAGAGGTGGAAGAGACACATTTCATAACTCTGGCGACCCACCACTCACAGAAACCCAATCTATTCATAACGAAGCGCAAAAGATCTCAACCCACTTTATCGTAGGCTTTCTCAAGATCAATTTTCAGAGCCATGATCCCCTTCTTTCCCCTTTTTGCCCGTTTGATTGCGTAGAAGGCCTCATTTGCGAGTATAATGTTATCATGGATAGATCTGCCTTGTACAAAAGCTGACTGATGGTGAGGGATGATGTCCGAAGGAACTTCTTCAGTCTCGTCGCCAAGATCTTAGTAATGACTTCAAGCGAAAAATTACAAAGGCTGATCGGTCTAAAGTAGGAAACTTCAGATGTATTTGGTTTCTTAAGAATAAGGACGATATTATTTTTATTAAGCCCGTAATCAAGAACTCCCTCACTGAAGAAAGCCGAAACCATCCCAAAAAGACCGCCTTTGATAGTTTCCCAAAAGGTTTGGTAGAAACTTCCAGGGAATCCATCATGTCCAGGCGCTTTAGACGCTCCCATATCAAAGACTGTCTTCCTTATCTCCTCTTCAGACACTATTTGCTGAGTTCAGAATTCATCTTCTCGGTTACCAAATGAGGGATGTACTCCCTAAGATCTTGGAAATCGATAGAGTGATCCTTAGAGAAGAGTTTTTGGAAATATTGCTGCAGGTGCCTTGCAATGTCCGCAGGTTTCTCCATCCAAACCCCATCTTCTCCTTTCAGTCTTACAATAGAGTTTGTTCTTCGATGTTGGATGGTTGTTGCGTGAAAGAATTTTATGTTCATGTCTCCCCATTTTATTCAGTTGGCTCTTGAACGTTGATGCCAATACCTCTCTCCTCTCTCCCATTCAGAATCCAGCTCCTTCTTCATCTATTTGTACTCTTCCAGTTCTGAGTTAGAGAGTTTCCTCCCCTGGTGATTCTTGATCCTGGTAATCAAAACCCTTTTCTTCTCATTTTTTTTGTCTTCGTCTTCGTTTTACTCCACCTAATGAGAGCCTTTCTGGTGCTTCGAATTTTCCTCCCAAAATTAAAGGCCGTTCTCGTAACAGGGGGAGCTTGCCAGCTGCTAGAAACTGTTTGGGAGCAATCCTCTTCCAAGAGCCACTTGTTTTCGAACTTAAAGTCTTTCTTGTATTTCCTAAGGATACCCTTAGTGAGCACGATAATTGGGGCATGGTCGGAGGCAATAGCAATATTCATTACTCCCAAATATAACATGATTTTGAGTGGGTGCCAGCTCCACCGGTTAATCTCAAGGTGATATTCAATTTACGCCAATGGCTGAAGAAGAGAATTAGAAAAGGAAGAGCAATAGACTAGCAAGTACAACTTGTAATGATGTTTATAATTATGTAAAGGATGATTGCACTGGACTTACAACATGTTTATCATATCTCTCTTGTAATGGAAATATCACTTTAATTAAAGTGGCAATCTGATTATGATGCCAACTACTTTAAGATAATAATCGTCTATTTCTTTTTCTTTTCTGAAAATTATAAACCAGCTGGACTCAAGAGAAGGATTAAGATATTTGAATTTGATTTGACTAATAATTCGAACAACTCAACTTAACAATAATCGAATTAAAATTTAAAATTGTAATTTGAATCATATATGAGCACATATATTATGTTTACAAGTATGAAGAGAATATTTACCGGATTCGAATCTAATTAATCCATACAAGTATACTTAAAATATGGTATTAAACAAGTCCACAATTTTCCATGTATTCCCATGCCACGCTAGGACCAATTTGTAATCTTATGATGGTGAATTGAATGAAAGCTTATAGGAGCAAAAGTAACCTTATCTTGTTTGTCTTTTTTTACGATTTTGCAAATGGGTATGGGTGGTACTAGCAAATAGCAATTCACTTTCAACTCACACATTTTCTTTTGTCCATTAATGATCCTATAGACTTGAGTACGTCAAACAACATGTCTATCAATTATTGTATCAAATTAAACTATACTTCATTATGTTTTCATACAGTATTATGTATTATATTTTGATATAAAATAAACGTAAAAAAATTATACAATTTAAAATCTAAATTCTTAAATTATAAACTTTAAACTCTAAATTTCACAAACTTATAATTTAGAGTTAATTATAAAATACATCCTTAAATTATGACTCTCATTCTAAAGTAGTCCTTAAACTTTTAAATGTTCCAATTTCATCCTCAAACTACGACTCTCATTCTAAATTGATCCCCGAACTTTTGAATGTTCCATTTTCATTTCCATAATATGACCCTCATTCTAAATTGGTCCCCAAACTGTTTGAATATTTTAATTTCATCCTCAAATTATTGTTTATATCACAACATATTATTACATTAATACACATAAGATTTTAATGACAATTAAACTTTTTATAACGGTTTTATTAGCATAAGATATGATTAGCATATACTGATAATTTTGGGATGGTATTAGAACGTTCAAAAAGTTTGAGGACCAATTTAGAATGAGGGTCATAGTCTGAGGATAAAATTGGAATGCTCAAAAGTTTGGGGGGACCAATTTAGAATGAAGGTTATAATTTGAAGACGAAATTAAAATGTTTAAAAGTTTAGGAACTAATTTAGAATGAGTATCATAATTTAGGAACATGTGGTGCAATCAATCCTATAATTTACACAAACTTATCGATCACAATTTTCCCATTTAGTTACAAAATTAATGTGAAAAGGACCACATGATCATATACTTTTTTAGAGATATGATGATGTTAGGTTTTGTTAGTGTTATGAACAGAGAATCAAATCATGATGTGAAAGATTATGTCGATGAGAGCATATGAAGAAGCTGCAGAATTATTATTGCTGGAATGTTATTTTAATTGTGCTTCAGTAATATTAGTATAAATAAGTTAAGAACACTTAGAGAATGTTTTATGCGGTATTTGTTAAACTTTTGAGTGCGACTAAACTTCCTCCTAAGTTCGATATTCCATATTGAAACCTTTCTCTTCTATCTCACTTTTATTTCTTTAATTCTTCTATTTCTTTTTGATAACGTTGCAAGGAAGTTCCTAACAGTCAGCATAAAAATTAGAATCTTTCGTCCATCATGAACAGACAAACAAATCATCTTTACAACTTCTTTTAATTTAACTTGTTCTACACGTTACAACGATTTTGTTTCTTAATTATATGTATAAAATAAATTTAACATCAGCTTAATTGGTTTGGACTATGAAAGAGTTTCAATAAACGTGGTCTGTGCATTTTTTTTTGCTATTTTATATACTTCACCAATAATTTTATGTTATATATATTAATGATTATTTTTCGTTGTTTTAGTAATAAAACATATGACATAGAATATTGGTGAGTCATATAAAAGAGGCACATAAAAAAGTAAGATAAATTTTATTCAAAAGATTTTAGGGTTGAGTTCAAATTGTATCATACTTCTTCATTGACTTAGGTTATGAAGTCAAGCTTTCTAACTCTATTATCCTTACAGCCTACATGACTTTGTCTCTCAACAAAATTGATAAATTAAAATTTAACCGAAAACGATATTTAATATCGATATCATGATTCATATAATAATTCTCAATTATTGACAATGTTTTACAAACTTTTCTCAACGAAACTGCATGTAAACGGAAATGATATATTTATAGTTTAATTTGTCTAATATACTTGTCATTTTGTGTGTTTGGGTGAAATGTTTCATCAACATATATAAGTCATTTGACTGACGGGTGATGGTTTCCAACCCCGTTTTACATTAATATAATAATATATCTTAGGAAAATTCTACAACGTGCGACGAACATCGATAAACACCACTAATGATGAACACCGATGAACACCATTAAATTAATTAATAGAGATTTAAAATTTTAAGGACCCATCATACAATTAATAATTATTTTAAAAATTCAATTAAATTATTTTTTATATATATTAAAATTTTATTTTTTAATAAGGGTAAACTATATATTTAGTAACTCACTTATTTCTGTATTTCTATTAAACCCTCGTTATTTAAATATTATTTCAATTTGACCCTATTTTTTATAAAAAATAATCTAACCCTCAATCTAAAACCCTAAACTATTAACCCTTAAAACCCTTAAACTCTTAAACATATACCCTAAACCATATACCATTAAAAATAATTTCACCATCATCGATTTAATTCAATTCAATTGAATTCTCCTAAAAAATTTAAGTAAATTATTTTTTATATATATCAAAATTAATTAAACTCGAATCTTCTAGAATTATCACTATCATCTTCTACAAAATGCCGGATATATAACTCAAGATCAAAATCGAAAACATGTACTCATTCGGTAATGGCACTCCAGGCTGGCTTCGGTCTCCGTCGAAGCAAACTGAATACCACAAAATGCCGGATATATAACTCATTAATCTTTGATGGAAGTTTGACTGGTAGACATTACCATTGTTTTTCCAATAAGTCCACCGTAAGAACTCTTATAATATCATTGGTTTCGTCTTCGAGTAGAACTACCTTTTGAACGAAAATATGATCAAAATCAAAATAATTAAATTAAAAGTTTTTAAAAAATTCAACGATTCATTAATTTTTTTTTAAGAAAATCCAAAACATTTAGCACTTGGTATATCCTTTAAAAGAGTAAACTTTATGCCTCCCACTAACAAAAACATGTTAGCAAGGAAACCACAATACCTGTATCTTTTCTCTCTTAAAAACCCTCTTCCATAAAACCAGGATTTTAAAGACTCAGACTTAATAAAAAAAATAAAATCTCGGCAAGCAATGCAAAGAGAAGGCTTTAAGAATTTAAATTTATGACCCTAAATAACACAACCGATGACCCCATCCAAGAGTTGGTCTCGAGCTTTCTCGAAAATAGTGATTACACATAACAACGGAATTTCAGCCGCACACAACCAAGCTAATAATTTATCACCCTCTGATTCGTCGGTTTCCATCGGTTAATTGAATTGAATTAAATCGATGATGGTGAAATTATTTTTAATGGTATATGGTTTAGGATATACGTTTAAGAGTTTAAGGGATTAATGTTTAATAGTTTAGGGTTTTAGGTTGAGGGTTAAATTATTTTTTATAAAGAATAAGGTCAAATTAAAATAATATTTAAATAATGAGGGTTCAATAAAAATACAGAAATAAGTGAGGTACTAAATATATAGTTTACCCTTATTAAAAACTAAAATTTTAATATATATAAAAAATAATTTAATTGAATTTTTTAAAATAATTATTAATTGTATGATGAGTCCTTGAAATTTTAAATATTTATTAATTAATTTAATGGTGTTCATCGGTGTTCATCATTAGTGGTGTTCATCGATGTTCGTCGCACGTGGTAGACTCATCCTATATCTTAACTTTAAATAAATTGTTTTTAGATTAGATTTTGTTGTTGATGCATATCTGCTTTTTATATTGTTCAACTGAAACCTCACTTGAGGCATGCCAATTTTGAATCATTATATGTACACTTCAGCTGTCTTGTTTAAGTGTTTTTAATTATTAAATCTCACCCAATACCCATAAGAAAATGACAAAGATTATCAATTTGTATAAATATTTTAAGTTTGAAACATATGGGTGTTGAGATGCTAACCTCCTAGACCCTAGTCCTAGTGGGAAATTCCACAGAACCGGGCCGACTTCTCGCCAAATTTCCTATTAATCCATCAAATTATCGATTTATAAAATTAGCCACGAGAATTCCTTGGTGTATAAATAATTAAATTTGGATTCAAGCATATTTAACAAAGTTGGAAATAAGTTAATTAGATCAACATAACTTCTTTTGTAACATTTAATAAAATATATATTCAAATATATATTATCATTTTGCTAATTAGACGTGTTTTACTGGTTTGATGTTTTATTTTCTATTTTTTCTAATTTAAATTTATTGTATTTTGTTATTTTTCTGTTATAATTTTATTTCTTTTGAATTGTTTATATATATATATATATATACTTTCTATTAAGTAGTTTGAGGGAGTTTGAAGTTGAAATGAAATAAATGAGATCCCAAGTAAAAAGGTGGTATGATTTAGGGGGTGTGAAAAATATATGATCCGGTCGATTTAATCTGTATATTCGTTTATCCAATTTGAAATTTTATTTTAGATCAGATATTTCATCTGGTTTTTATTTTTTTTGGATCGAATACGGATACAGTATTTCAAGTTTTGGATTATCTGAAAATCTAAAGTATCTGAAAATTCAAAATTTCATAGATATCTTGTTATATTTAGCAATTTGTTGCTTGTTATATTCAAAAATCCAAAATTTTTATAGATACGACCACCAAATCCAAAAAATACTTAAATCATATTATATATTCGGATAATCAAATATCCAAATATTTAATCAAGATATTTGAATATCTATTTTTTTAGACCAAATACGGGTCACTATTTGACCGATCCAAAATTTCAAAGTATTTAATTTTCTAAATTAAATTCGATCAAATATCTAAAAATACACGCCTAATAGGATTAACATAACAATTGAATGTTCCAATCTTGGCGTGGACAGCATGTTGCGTTGGCTTCATTTAATTTATTCACTCTAAACCTAATGTGAATGACGCCTTCTTCAATGTACACACACAGATTTATACCCTTTTATAATAAAGGTATAATATCAAAAGTAACTCTAACATTTCACTGAATTGTTATTTTGGTCCTTATTCTTTTTTTTAAGCAATTTAGCTCTCAATGTTTATTTTTGGTCAAAATGACCCATTTGCGAATGAAAATTGTTAGTCAACCAACGATAAATGACTTGAAATGATATGAAAAATCTACATGGCAGTGCTCATTGCGATAACAATGTCATATAAGCAAATATACTGACTTTACAGAATGACACAACAATCAAAAAATGATTTTACAAAATTGTATAAAATATAAAATGTTATTTCTTCTAACGTGTCATTCTGTCAAGTCATTTCAAGTTGTTTATCATCAGTTGACTAACAGTTTTCATCCGTAAAGAGGCCATTTTGACCCAGAATAAAATATTGATGGCTAAATTATTTTAAAAAATAAAGGTCAAAGTGACAATTCAGTCAAACGTTATGTGCATTTTCAGTATTATGCATATAATAAAATGCATGTATCAATGACCAAGGCCATAAATCTTCTAGATTTGCCTTACATGTGATTATTTTGTTGTGAATAATATATCATGTATTGTGGCACACCGTGATAAATTCAGGTTCTAGATATGTATTATGAAGCTAACCAATTATTTCAGTATATTTGGGTCGATCAAACAGACCAATATTCTGGAATTATTGGATCGGATAATTACATGTAAAGAAGGTAATGGATCAGATTGTATAGAGTCTGAATCTAAATCCGATTATAACCGGGCTCAGATATTTTTTTCGATTTGAATTTAGATTTGAATCAGATTGTTTTTGGATCGGATTATCTTAAATTGTCATTCTTACTGTTGACCCGAATTCGAGGGATAGATCCGCAAATTTTAGCGTCTTTAAGGTATATTGTGTTACGTCCCTCTAATATTTTTATTTTAATGCAAATTAGTTCATAATTTTGTGTATTTATTTTTTTACGTTTTTAATTTATGTCATTTAATTATGTATTTATTCATTTTTCACTCTTATTTGTTGACTACATTTAAACTTACGCTTTTAATTTGCTTATTATTTTAATTCATAATTTTAGCCTAATATATAAGTTTATCTTGAAATATTACATCATTTACTATTTTATTCACTAATTTTTTTTTACTTTTCGATAATTCTTTGCATTTATTTGTTTCTTTATTGTATTTATTTTCTTATTTGTTTGTCTATGCTTTTATGTTACATTTTTTCTTTATATTTATGTATATAAGCATAATTGCATATAGTGTACATAGATATATTACATTATATTAAATTTAGTTAATAGATATAAATTATAATAAATATTAGTATTATTATTATTTAATTTGCATTTTAATACATTTATATTTTTATTATCACTTTTAATATGAATATATATGTAATTTAATTTTGTTTTAACCATTATTCTAAATTACTTAATATATATTTATGTTTTTTAATGTATTTAAGTTAACATTTTTACTTTATATATATTGCCTTGTTGTTTTAATGTAAATATTATAAACGATATTTTGTTTTAAAGAATTATATATATATATATATACATATGTTTTTAAATAAGATATTTTTTAAATAATTTATTTTTTATACAAAATTAATTACAAATTTTAAAATTAATAAAGTTTATTAAAAATAAATATATTGTAAAAAATAATTTAAGTATTTACAATTTAGAGAATTAATGATTTTCAATGATTTAGTACAAATAAAATTGAGTTATTAGTATAACCTTATAAATATATTTTTAATAAATTTTATTTTTTATTTTCTAGTTTAGTTTAAATGTACTCTCTGAATTAAGATTGTGTTATTAAGTGACGACAGTATACTTTAGTGAAAGTTATTCTTCGTTTCAAACAAGAAAAAATTAGACGGTTTAAAAATATATATTAAAAATTTAAAAATCAAATAATTATATGTGGAGTGGTAAAAGTCTTGCTCAAATAATGAGTTTTAATAGTTTTATTTAAAGATTTACAATGACATTTTCAACGCTTTATAAATAAGAATAATTCTGTAATTTTCCAATTGAACTGGTGATGGTTAATTCTTAATACTAGACTTAGTCAAAAGAATCAAATAATAATATAGATATCGACAGCTGAGCCCTGAGCTCCATCGAAATAACAATTATACATGTGGAAAGATTTGAACTTTGCCTTTTCAAAGCAAGATCACAAGACACAGGGTTGATCTCAGCATGACCTTGCCTAAACATACAAAAACGATGCAACTTTATTCTGAGAAATTTGTGGTTTAGTAATCCCACAAAAGTAATCAGATTTTTTTGCCTTTTTTTTTTGTTCCTTCAATGTATAACCTTTGAATTGGGTGTTGGGTTGTATGTTATAATGAATAACTAGATCTGCCAATTGAGTTGAGGAGTCTCGACTCGGTCAATGCTTGATTCGAATTAACTTGAGCTCAACTCAAAATTTTAACAAGTCGAGTCGAGCAAGGCCCAACTCGACTTGATAAGTTCGCGAACAACTCGTTAATTTATTTTATAATTTTTTGGTAGCTACCTTAAAAAATATTTCAAGAAGTTCAAAACCTAGTTGAAAGCTCTAGAAAGTTCAATGGCTTACTAAGTAATTACACAAAAATCTTTGGGTTCAAATTTCCAAAACTTTATGTATTTACCGAGCTTAACGAGCACGGGTCGGGCAAAATTTTGAAGCCGAGTCGAGCATGAGTCAAACAAATTTCAAGTCTTGGACTACTCAACTCGTGATCAACTCGCTCGATAAACACCCCTATGAATTATAAAAAGAGCTCATAAATAAGTTTATTTGTGGACATAAATAAACCGAAAACACTTAAATTCATTCATCGAATTAAACAAATTTACTTTTTGTTCATACTCGTTTATTCAACTTAACAATTGAACATAAACCATCATTCACGAATAGCTCATCGAATGATTTGTTGAATTATAACCTTAAGTATTGGTTCATAATCATTTCATAAAAAAAATTCTTAATTAAATTTATTCTATTATGAGCACTCAGTCCGTGAGTAGATGATATCAACAAAGCACTTTCCTCTGCAATTTAGCATCAAACTTGAATTAATTAATCTTATAGAAATCCCTACACGGCAACATAATTGCATCAGATTTGCTGTTGTGACTAGAACTTGTTAATTAATATATTTTCTGGCATTTAGTTTTTGAACCCCAAACCTTTTGTCTTTAACAATGGAGTTATGTTTTGAGGTTTGAGCAGGTCCAATGCCATGCCTAATTAAAGATGCCGACAAGGACAATCTTTAAGATTACTTGTTTTATTTAGCCCCCGGGATTCAAGAACAAGGTCGCATTCCCATCCCAGATGTCATGTTTAAAGTTTCTTTGAAATTTCCGAAGATGGTTTCTGATTTGATTAAAGCAAAACTCACTTTCGGTCTGCTACATCGTTTTCATGTCCACACTGGTTTTGGGTGATTTTGCATTGTAGGACCCGACTTAGACAATTTTAAACAGATTTTCCGAAACAAAATATTAAACCCATGTTCTTTTTACCGGACATAACCCTGTTTAAATGTCTGCTTGCCTGGAACTTTGAAAAGGAAATTAGAAAAAGAGTATAATTGGCGATAGCTACGGGATAAAAATTCTTTGCCTATTTTGGTGCCTCTACTTATACCTAACACTAAAAAATACTATAAAAGTAAATTTCAAGCCCAAGCCTTAACCTTAAATTTTAGATCATAAACCATATATTCTATACCTTAAAAAATACACACTTACCATAAATTCACTGAACATAAAACCTAACTTAAAACCCTAAATCCTAAACCTGAATTTAAGCATGAAAGCATAGTAGAAACACCGAAAAAGTACAGATAATTTTCATCCATAACTATGGACAAGGTATTTGACAAAGCTAAGCCTTATGGGGAATAAAGTGAAGTGTATGGCTATGGCTACTCGCTACTCTTAAAAGGTCTAAAGGATAAGCTATTAAAATGATCACTTATATTTTATAGGTGTTCATTTTACTGATTAAATTCAAAAAAGTAACGTTGTATTTATATTATTTTTATGCTTTCTTTTTAAGCTTTAGCCACTCGAGTGGAAATTATGTTATTTTTATTTATTTTTCATGCCAACTCAACATTTTGTTAATGACTAACGAAATTTAGCACTCGAGACTAAAACTTTAAAAATTGAAAATGAAAGTAACCCCAACATTATTTTTTGAATTTAGTGAGTAAAAGTAAACACTTGTAAAACATAAGTGATGACTTCGGTAGTTTACCCAAGTCTAAAACATGTAATTAGGGATGACAATTTAATTCGAATTTGATCTGATCTGAAGAAAATATCTGATATAAATTTGATTAGAAAAAGTCTGAATCTGAATCTAAAAAAGAGTCTGAGTCCTAATAGGAGGCGGATCGGATATGAATACCGTCAGGATCCGATCTGAATCCGACCCAAGTCCATGTCTGATCCGATTCCGATCCATATCCGAGTTTGAATAAAAATATTTATGACTTTTAATTCTTTAAAACAAAATATCATTTATAATATTTACATTAAAACAATAAGGCAACATATATAAAGTAAAAAAGTTAACCTAAATACATTAAAAGAAATATAAATATATATTAGGGAACTTGGAATAATGGTAAAAATGGAATTAACTTTATATATATATATATATATATATATATATATATATATATATTCATATTAAAAGTGATAATAAAAATATAAATGTACTAGAAATGCAAGTTAAATAATAATAATAATATTTACTATAATTTATATCTATTAAGTAAACTTAATATAATGTAATATATCTACGTACATCATATGTAATTATGTTTATATACATAAATATGAAAAAAATATAAGATAAAATTATAAACAAACAAACAAGAAAATAAATGCAATGGATAAATAAATAAATGCAAATATGAATGAATTATCGAAAAGTAAGAATTAGTGAATAAAATAGTAAATGATGTGATATTGTAAGATAAAGTTATATATTAGGCTAAAATTGTGAATTAAAATAGGAGGAAAATTAAAAGTATAAATAAAAAAACACATAAATTTAAATGTAGTCAACAAATAAGAGACGAAAATGAATTGATACATAATTAAATGGCACAAATTAAAAACGTAATAAATTAAATACACAAAATTATGGACTAATTTGTATTAAAATAAAAATATTAGAGCACTGAAACACAGTATACCTTAAAGACCCTAAAATTCGCAGATCTATCCCTCGAATTCGGGTCAACACTAGGTATGACAATTTAATCCGAATCCAATCTGAAAAGATCCGATTGAAAAATTCTGAATCCAAGTCGAAAAAATATCCGAGTCCGATTCTAATCGAATTTGAACTTTGACTCTATACAGTCCAATCCATTGCCATCCCTAATTTTTAAGTAATTAGTAATTAATCTTGCAATATTTTCAAGCGGCTCTTCCTATTTGGTAACGATTCTTTTTTCTCAGGTTAATCCTAGAAGATTAGGATTGTGGTTTATCTAATGATAAATTAAGATTTATATGCAGTATTAAGTTTTTATTGATTAAATGATTTGAGTATTTTGCATTAGATTCCTAACATCTTACTTGAGTAATAATTTTTAGAATTGTTGACACAATTTCTAAAAACAAATACAATAGATTATCTTTATAATATTTTTTTTTGATAAAATTATCTTTATAATATTTAATTTCTTAACTAATATTGAATAGAAATTATTGTTATTTTATGTTTGACATATTTTATTTTCATAGCAACAAAAGATACCTAAATGATTCTTATTTTTGTGAAAAAGTTGTTAATCGTACGTTGATTTCAACAAGACTTTTGTGAGTTTAACTTTTATATTTATTCCTTCAAAATGTTAAACACATTAAAAAGTATTGTGAATAGTCATGAAAAAGATACGAGCTAATATTAATCTTTAGTTTTGACTTTTCAAACGTTAATCTCACAATCAAAATTTTATGACTTGCAGGACAAAACAACCTAGCAGGAAGTGTTTTTCTTCTCCATTAATGCCCCTTCAAACTTGCAACAAAACAAATTTGTAGTGGTACACTGGTACGCACTATTGACTGGGTTGTTTCCTTGGACCGACATTTATATTTGCATCCTCTACATTCATTGTAATCTGTAAGTGCAGGTAGGAGCTGTGGATCCAATCATCAATCTCCTTGAATTTCATTGCCACCCTTTTTGTTTACAGAGACGTTGCAGTTTAGAAAAAGTCTGGAAATTGTAAGACAAGCGAGACCAAAATGATGTGATTTTGTACTCATGGAGGCGAGAAAGACACCCTTTGTTGGAGAGGAAGTATTACTTGAGTTGTTTTAGATTCTGAAAAATTGGAACCATGAGCATGAAAACAACACAAATGCAACATTGATTATAAAAAAAAAAGGGTGGGTGAAATTGACCTTGAATTGCATGTGCTGCAAGTATGAAGGTCTTCATAGAATGTTGTTAGAAGTACACCGACTTCTCCATTGCTCTAGAAACGTCTATATAGTGCGTCTATATAGTGCATTATATCCAATATTCTAGAGTTCTTAAATTACTCATAATAATTAGTTAATCTATTATTATAATAATAAAATAATGTAAAAAAAATGAATGTCCACCGACATAAAGTACTATAAATAGGGGTATTATGTGCAAGTTGAGAGAGTGCAGACTGTAAGCAAGTGACTTGAGTGTAGGTGCAAGTGTGAGGAGTGAGAGTGGGTGAGGTGAGGTGCTATGTAAATCGAGTAATGGTCGAGGGAAATATTGTAGTGAGTGTTAGTGGTCAGTTTTAGGTCCTCTATAGTAGGTGTGTTGGGTCCATCGGGGTTTTCAACAATTGGTACTAGAGCGGGCGGTTCAGGACCGTTACTAGTGGAGAAAGCATCGGTAACCATTGGACGCTTACATTGGTCAACGTTGCATCAAGGTGCTAAGGGGAGATTCTGCTAGAACACAGTCAGGGATTGTAGAGCTTTTGGTTCAAAACCAAGCTTAGTTGACGTCGGACGTCAGTCAGCATGGCAGACTTCGGAAGCACAAGCAACGAGATTAAGAAGCTCAATGACCACAACTACGGTTACTGGGAGACATGCATAGAGTCCTACCTACAAGGTCAGAATTTGTGAAAAATAGTCGCCGGCACTGACACAACTCCTCCACCGAGGGGGAATGTCGAAGCCTTGAGAAAATGAAAGATCAAGGCTGGGAAGGCTTTATATATATTGAAGACCACAATCGAGGAGGACCTATTAGAGCATATTCATGATGACAAGACACCAAAGGCAACCTAGGAAACTTTAGCAAAGTTATTTTCAAAGAAGAATGAAGCACGACTGCAACTCTTGGAAAATGAGCTCGTTGGTATTTCACAAGGAAACTTATATGTTACTCAGTATTTCACCAAGGTGAAATATATTTGTCGCGAGATATCTCAACTTGTACCAGAGGAGAAGGTGAGTGAGGCAAGGATGAAGAGAATTATCATTCATGGCCTAAGACCCGAGTACAGTGCATTTATTGCTGCTGTAAGGGGATTGCCTACTAAACCATCCTTAGTGGAGCTAGAGAACCTATTGGCTAATCAGGAGGCATTAGCCAAAAAGATGAGCGAAGTAATCATAAAAAAAGAAGAGGAGGCACTCTTCACCATCAAGAGAAAATGTACGTCAAGAAGACAAGGCGTGCCAAAGGAAATGAGAACACAAGGAGACAAGTTTCACTCGAGAGTTAAAAGTAACACTTCAGGGGGAGCTCGACGTGGAAAAGAAGACTATCACCAACAGTATGAGAAGAACGATAGAAGACAAAGTGGTGAATGCTTTAATTCTGGAAGGAAGGGCCACTTTGCTCGAGATTGCAAATTACCCAGAAAAAACTTTCCAAGGAAACATGACCATCACAAAAGAAGAGAATAATGAGGTCGTGTTGGATGCTTCCATCAGCGAGGAAAAATAGGATGCAGAAGCTGGACTTTTTGTTGAAGAAGATTTAATAGAAGAAATGGAGGAATCATCTCTTATAGCAACCACATACTCAAATACGAACTATAATGATGAAGAAGAGTTCGAAGAAGATATGAAAGCGCCAACTCTAGACTACAAGGATGAAGAGTTTGAAGAAGACATGGAGAAACCAGCTCTTACAACAACCATGGAGTCAAAAATTGATTACGAGGAGGATTGGATCGTGGACTCTAGGTGCTCCAATGATGAAAGATGTTGGAGATGTTGTGATCCAACCAATTACGAATGCTACACTTCAAGGAATGTGGTGTTTGATGAAGCTTATTCCTGGTGGTCACATCAGCGAAATGAACTTTCGAAATCTCATAGTTTAGACGAGATTTCAGAAGATAACAAAAAAAATGAGAAGAGCAAGCATCAGATTCAAGTGAAGAAAGAGAAAGGTCACCCTCGAAAGATAAAAGTATATGAAAGACGGCTGTATATCAACCTTCATCTGAGGAGCGTCGTCCAAGCCAAATGGAAGTCAACGAGCTTCGAGAAGAAATGTCGGGAGTCCTAAACGAGGCTTCTGGTAAGTGTTCACAACAACGTGAGACTTTTTATAGTGAAATTCTTACCCTCAAAGAAGAGAACAAAGCTCTAAGGAAAGAGTTTAAGATGGTACATGAGGAACTGGAAGATGTGAAGAAGGAGATGGTGCTTCTTAAGAAGGCACTAGCTCATGATGCGGGAGCCGCCTCAACCGTCCCAATTCCAACTTATTCAAGAGTAGAAGTTTCTAAACCCAAGTCTTATAAAAGGGATGGGAACACGAAGAATGAAGATAACTTATCGTGGAACTTGGAACAATACTTCCAAACCACAAACGTCATGGAGGATGCTAGGAAAATTGACCATGCCTTAATTTATTTTGAAGATGCTACACTGCTATGGTTATGGAGTAAGCATGTAAAAATGAAGAAGGGATTTTGCATAATTGCTACTAGGGAGGAATTCAAGAAGAATTTAAAAAGTCATCTCTATCCTAAGACTGTAGTGAAAGAGACACGAGCAAAAGAATTCTCTAAAATGCTATTGGAGATTTCCAACTATCTCAACAAGAGAGAAAGAAACGATAAAGAAGAAATAGAGCAATCTTGTTAGCAACAAGTAGAGACGAGTATAGAGTCTCTCTACATCCTTAACTCCATCAAGGTCAATATTATGGGGTCTAAGTCCGAAAAGAAGGAATTGTTCGAGCAAGTGAAGATTGGAGGACAACTAGTACGTGCCTTAATCGACAATGGAGCAACAAACAAGTTTGTTAAGGAGATCCTTGGAAGGGAGATCAAGACGATGCCATCAAAGATAGATGAACAAGTTACAAACATATTCACAAGGAGTGCTAGTAAATCAAAGTCTGAAAAGATAAGAGAACCACTCGATATGATCTGTAAGTCATCTATGGAGAGAAGTCGTTGAAGGGGAGTGTTAGAAGTACATCGACTTCTCCATTGCTCTAGAAACGTTTATATAGTGCATTATATCCAATATTCTAGAGTTCTCCAAATTAGTCATAATAATTAGCTAATTTATTATTATAATAATAAAATAATGTAAAAAAAATCAATGTCCACCGACATAAGATACTATAAATAGGGGTAGTGCGTGTAAGTGATATGTGTGCAAGTGATATGTGTGCAAGTTGAGAGAGTGCAGACTGTAGGCAAGTGACGTGAGTGTAGGTGCAAGTGTGAGGAGTGAGAGTGGGTGAGATGCTATGCAAATCGAGTAATGGTCGAGGGAAATGTTGTAGTGAGTATTAGTGGTCAGTCTTAGGTCCTCTATAGTGGGTGTGTTAGGTCCGCCGGATTTCCAGCAAATGTTTACGTAGGTTAGATTAAGGTTGGTCATTGTTCCTCTTTTGGAATTACAAAGTTATGAGGTGATACAATGTGAATTTTAAGTTGTAGGGCTATATATATATATATAAGAGGATAGACCGTTGAATCTTTCGATTGATGCATCGGGAGGGAACAAAAATCCTATGTCTCTTCTCGGTACATTTTTTATGTCTTAACATTAAAAAATTAACTTTTAGACACTAACCTGAAATTTTAAATCATATACCCTAAAAATGGATAATATCTCTAATCTCCTAAGCTCTAATCATAAACTCTATTTTTAAAATTTTGAGACATAGAAAGAGACCGTAAAAGGGGACAAATAATTTCTATTAGATGAGAGGTTCCCAGGATACCAAGGCCGGTGGCTAAACCATGAGACTTTTGGAATTACAAAAATGCCCATTGCGTTTTCTATTAATAGGAAAGGGTTTGGATTAGGTTGATGTTTTGGTTTGGATTAGGTTAATGTGAATATGAATTGGGCCTTGCTGAAAATGCATGAGTCCAGTTGGATGACTGGCCCATTCAACGAGGTTCACTAGATTTATCCATAATTGCCAGAGTGTTGTTTAATTTCTTTTAATCTCAGCGTACATGAATTGTTGTAATCAATACCAAATTAAATTAGGGATACATTAGATATTTAAGTTCCATTTAGACATTTTTTGAAAATATTTTGAGGCATGGATGGTATAAATTTTATTTTATACAACTCTATTAATTTAAAATTTACAAATTTAATTTAGGGTTTAAGTTTAGAGTTTAGTTTTAGAATATTAAGGTTTAAGGTCGGTGAGTTAGATGTTATATTTACAGTTTAAAGATTCAATTACTTGTTTCTAATTTAAAAATGAATAAATAGTTAAAGTAGAGTTAATTATGTCACACGTCCCTAAATTATAACCATCGTTTTAAATTGGTTTTTAAACTTTTAAACATTTCAATTTTATCCATAAATTATAACTTTTATTCTAAATTGATCCTCAAATTTTTTAATATTATAATTTCATCCACAAATCATTACTCTTATTATAAATTGATGCCTAAACTTTTGAACATTCTGATTTAATTCCCAATATGCTAATCATATATCATGTTAATAAAACCGTTATAAAAAATAGTTTATTGTCATGTAAAGATTGATATGTATTATGTAATAATATGATGCGGCATACATGATAATTCAAGAATAATGTTGGAACGTTCAAAAGTTTGAAGATCAATTTAGAATGAGGTTTATAGTTTGAAATAAAATTGAAACTTTTAAAAACTTAAAAATCAATTTAAAATGAGAACCATAATTTAAAAATCAAATCATAACGTTAGAGAAATATAAAAATCAATCCTTATTTAATGACGTGTGTGTTGCACTTAACTCTTAAAAAATAATACTACAAATTTACAAACCTTTTGATCTTGTTTGTATAACAGTTAGGAGTCTAGGATTTTCCCGCGAATACCCAACATGAGAAGAATACCTAACCTTGCCGCCAAGCCTTCCTCTGCTGTTTTATGTCCCTTAAGTTTAAGCTTGGCCATTATCATCCACCACCACCACCCATGTCTATGGAAGCACACAATCCCTTGCCTTTGCTTTCCATTCTCTTCCTTCTCAAGGAAAATCACCCACTATATCATCACCCTCAATCATGCCATTGCCTATCATCATTTTCAAACTCTTCATCTCCTTCCTGTTTTAGCTTCCTCTTCTTTTTCATAGCAACAGATGGAGTCTCAAGAACCCAATGTTACAAAGTCCCCTTTGATGCACTCGAACCGGGTGCTGGTGAAAACCGTACTGGAAGGTAGTGATGCCGAGACGGGGTTCGTTGGTACGACAGTGGTGGTTGGTGGGTGGGTGAAATCTTCCAAGGAGGTGAAGAAGGAGCCTGTGCCACCGCCATCACCATCGCCACCGATGGCAGCCGATGCTCGCCGTGCTGCTCCTCCGAGGACTAAAGACGTTAGTTGTGTGGAAATTCTTCAATCTCGAATCCCATTTTTCAGGACCATTATCAGGGTTTTGGGCGGCTCTTCTAGTTCCCCTGCTGTTCGACAAAAGTTGGAGTCTTTGATTCCCAAACCACCTCCTCCTTCTACATTCTTTTTAGAAATTAATGATGGCTCTTGTGTTTCAAGTCTGAAGGTAACCTTCAAATCCTATTTTTGTCTATGGAAGTGATTACTTATATGGCTTGATCATGCAAATTCCTAATTGACATTGAGAATTTCTCAGGTTGTGATAGATTCAGGTATAGTTCCAGTGCCTGCAGGCCAGATTCTACCAACTGGAACATGTGTATTAGCCCAAGGTGTTTTGGAAAAACCATCAGCACATGGAAAACAAATCATTGAGCTTAAAGTAGAGAAAATTCTTCATGTTGGGACAGTAGAGCAAGATAAGTATCCTTTGTCAAGGAAAAGATTACCCCTTGATTCCTTAAGGGATTATCCCCATATTCGCCCTAGGACAACTACGGTATTCTTTGCATACATTGCTATTTTTCCGGTCATTCTGTCGTAAGGGAAAAAAACCCTTAAAATTGAACCTAATATACTCTTTGATTGCCATGATTTATGTTGCAGGTGGCATCTGTTACACGAATCCGCAGCGCCCTAGATTTTGCGACCCACACTTTCTTCCAGAACCATGGTTTTTTACATGTGCAAGTGCCAATTATCACAACTACTGACCCTGAAGGCTTCAGTGAGAAGTTTCAGGTCACAACTCTTCTAGGAGAAACAAGCAAAAAGGAGGGGTCGATCGGTGTAAGTGATTCTGATGGTGTTAGCCTGGAAACTGTTAAGGCTGCCATAAAGGAGAAATCAAGTTTAGTTGAACAGCTTAAGAGAAGTGACAGCAATAGAGAAGCGCTTGCTGCTGCTATTCAGGACCTGCGAAAAACAAATGAATTGGCACAGCAGGTTGAAACAAGAGAAAAATCCAAACCAGTAACTGCAGTGAAGCCTGACTTGGTGAACTTCAATGCGGATTTCTTTGGTCGGCAGAGTTATTTAACTGTTTCGGGCCGCCTTCATCTGGAAAGCTATGCATGTGCTCTTGGACATGTTTACTCATTTGGACCCAGATTTCAAGCTGATAAAAGAGTGTCCGCAAAGCATGTGGCTGAAATGTGGACAGCTGAGGCCGAAATGTCTTTTACACAATTAGAGGTAAACCATCGAATCTTAGAGGCTCAAACATATCTGTAATTCCATGGTCATGTTAGATTAATAATTGAATTTTTATCATTTAGCTCTTCAGCCAGTACTTAGGTAGTTCAAGTTATTCTGTGTTTGTAGTATGTCTAATAGCTGTTGCATATGTTTCATGGGAGTTTCAGGATGCAATGAAATGTGCAGAGGACTATTTCAAATTTCTATGCAGATGGATACTGGATAACTGTTCAGATGACATGAAGTTTATCTCTAAAAGGATCGACAAGACTGTCGCTGATCGTCTTGAATATATGGCATCGAGTTCTTACGAAAAGATTTCCTATAGAGAAGCAGTGGAAATTTTGAGAAAGGTGAACTTGGATAGCATGCAATTCCTATAGTTAAGCCAAGCTGACATATCAACTGTTTTCCATCTGACAAAAAGTTTTCATTCTTGGCCAACAGGTCATAGATAAGGCTTTTGATACACAACTTCAGTGGGGTGTACCTTTGACAGATGAACATCTAAGGTATGTATAATGTAGCTATTATAACTAACGAACTGAAGGGGAACTGTTTTCCGATTAGTGTGGTTCTTACTATATCCATTTACTCGATGGCAGTTACTTGGCTGATGATCACTACAGGAGGCCTGTAATTATTTACGATTATCCAAAAGCAGTTAAGCCCTTTTATGTACGCTTGAATGATGACCGAAAAACAGTTGCTGCATTCGAGATGGTTGTACCCCAGGTAAGCCTAAACTTTTCTCAAGTGGTGAAGAACATCTTAGTACAAATATCTTCTGGCGTCAAAATGCTGCTGGTGCTTTAGAATGGCTATAAAGCTTAATAATCTTATGCAGATCGGAACAGTGGTTACAGGCAGCCAAAATGAAGAGCGCTTTGACATTCTAAATACAAGGTATGATGTTAACCTTGCCGTATTGTTTCATTGCACCATATATTTATGCTCCTAGAACAAATAATTTGGAAATAAAGGTTGGGGAATTTTCGATTTAAATGAAACTGGTGACAGTGCAAAATACTAACTTATTTGCAAGGACAATTTCTGATTCGCTGCTATGGTTTTTTGAATTCAGGATCAAGGAATTTGACTTGTCAAAAGATCAGTATGAATGGTACCTGGATCTCCGCCGGTATGGAACAGTCAAACACTCCGGATTCAGCCTAGGATTCGACCTGATGGTTCTCCTTGCCACTGGCCTAACGGATGTTCGAGATGTAATTCCCTTTACCAGAAGTCATGGAAAGGCCAACAACTAAGAGAGAGCATTGAAGTTCATAAAAAATAAACAGTTTCAACTTGATTGTGTTTCAGAAAAAGAGAAACAACTTGTGTAAACAGATATACTAAATGCAACACACGAGAAATAGATCATTGTTGTTGATACAAAGTACACAATAACAATTAATGCAGCTGAAGAGTTCATGGAATGAAAAGTAACCATCACGCTGCTTGCAAATCTCGTAGAATACTGGTTGCTTCCATGTTTAACCATATCGGTGATATTTATATGTATCCTTTCTGGTTGCTGGTTATGGAGAGATCTCCAGCTGCAATTGCCAAGCATTGAACATAATCCCTCTGAAAGAAGCCTCCCATTCCCTGTTCCATTGCAGAAACTGACAAACTTCGACACTACAGTCTCGAGTTTCACACGTCCTTGTCGTCTAAATTTATCCATCACCAACCTATTTTCTTGTGACAACTGAAAACTTTCAGTATCTGTAACCTTCTCAAAGCTAATATAGTCAAAACTAAACGATCTGTCAACTCCTTTACCCATGTTCTTATTACTAAACCGCGGTCGAACCAAATCTTTGCAACCGTTCTTTGCCGCGTATAGCATCTTTGCACCAAGCCAGGCCATGGAATTGGTCTGGTTCCTTGCCATAGGAAGTATGAACATAAGCTTTTGAAAGAGCCTGAGAGACCAGTTTAGCCTACAAATATATGAATCCACTGCGACTTATGACGATTTCTTAATCTAACTTGTAGAATAAAATCAATATATTAAAAAATTATATGTAAGCAGGAAATATAGGGACGATAAATGTGCATATTTCCTAGCTATGCTATGGAGTGCAAAGTGTCTTTACAAATCTGCAGACATATGTAGTAATTGATGTAAGGACTATGGAGTACAATGTAGAAATTTGTTTGATTTTGATTCACATATTTTGTTTATATCTATAGAATCATTCAAGGATTCCTGTGTAGAAAATTCAGAGATATAACCTGTGGTTATTTAAGAGAAAATCAATTTTATGCAATGAAACTCATAACTAAAGTCTCGTGTGATCTAGTTTTTTAATTTGTTTTATATTTTGAAAATCTAAAGAACAAGGCGCATCTAGTGTAGTGGTATCATAGTACCCTCCCACGGTACTGACGGGGGTTCAATTCCCCGGATGCGCATTTAATTAGTGCCTGATTGATTTTATTTTCTTTTTTTTTACTAGTTCTTGAGCTTAGTATTTTAAATTTCAAATAAAGTTCATTTTGAAATACACCTGCTCAAGCCCGATGAATTGGGGAAGTGAACTGTATCTTAAAGTAAATTTAAGAATTTTGATATACCAAATATTTATAAAAATGTTTGTTTTACTTATTAAGTATTTTAAAAATAATTCAAAGCGCATAAAATTTGTAATTTTTATTTAAAAATGTTTTCTGAATTAGTTTAACTTTTTCAAAATAAGTATGATCGGTAAGTTATTATTTTTTGGCTCCATCTAACTAGTGCAAAAGGTTTGATCTCCTGGTAAAAAGGATTGAGAAAAAAATTGATCGCTTGTCTGCACTGCTATATATTTAAAAATATAAAAAAATATTGTATTACAAAAACTAAATTGACATTAAATAAATATAGGTGTCAAATTCTTCATAAAAGAAAGGGATGAGTTTCAAATTTATACATGAATTTTGATCCATGCACATGAAAGTTTGATTTCAATTCAATTATACACAATTAAAAATATATCCATTTTTACTTAAAATATGCAAGTGTAAAACGATATTTTATTGATAATGATCTCAGTAATTTGTGAAAACAGAATCAAAATCAATTTTTATGTGTAAAAATGTACAAAAACAGAATTTACGATATTTATTTCAGACACATATTCACTTAATCCCCCGTAAAGCAGGTGATTGCTTGTGGACCTCCAAGGTGTGCCTCATTTGCTTGCTTATTAAGTTGCATACATATGCAAAAAAAAAACGGGAGTAACCTTTCATGGGAGTAAATATGACCTGCTTCTAGTTTTACAGAGTTTGCATCGGCGTCCTCTAAAGATAGACCCGGAAACATCAGGTCTCGCGGATCATGTTCGAGAATTGTTGCGAAACATTTCCGAAGAGAGAAAAGATCAAGTGTTGACTCTGTCTTGAATCTTTGTGGCATCATAATATATAGGCAAGATGACAAAAGATGTCCTAACGTTTGTATGTTTTGTTATTTGGCCCCTATTCTATTTTTTGGTCTAAATATGCCCCAGTTTGATGAAAACTGTCAGTCAACTGACGTTCAACAGTTGATGCTGACTGGACTTGCCACGTATTAAAATCTGCTGATGCGACGTCAAATTTTTTTTATAAGCCGTTGAACGTCAGTTGATTGACAATTTACATCCAACAGGGGCATATTTGGACTATGAATGAAACGTTGGGGGAATATTTGGACTAAAAAAAAGAATAGGGGGCCAAATGACAAAAAAGCAAACGTTGGGGGCATATTTAGACAAAAAAAAATAAGGGGCCAAATAACAAAACATGCAAACGTTGGGGGTATCTTTTGTCATTTTGCCTAATATATAAATATACCTTTTGGCATTGTCTTATGTACCATAGAAGTATATAGTCCATTCTTTCAAGAATCTCGTCGGTCCTTCACCATGTTGTGATTTTGTTTGTTCAGGCTAAGTTGGAAGCTTGTTTCACTTTCCAAAACCTATTAAGTGTTTGTTTTTTTTTTTAAACAAGATATTTATAGTAAGCAATATATAATAAATCTTAAATATAAATACTTGAAAATTAAACAGTAATCTTTATAATGGCAACTTTGAATATGTCAACAACGTAATAGTTACGTTTCCATTTCTATCTACATTATACTTGGCCTACTCCAAGGACTTGTCCTAATTTTATTTTTTTAAAGGTTGACCGAACATTTGTCTTCAATCAGAAAAACAGATTTCAAATTATGATGAGTCTACCACGCTCGACGAGTACTGATGAGTACTATTAACGACGAGCACCGATAAGCACCATTAATTTAATTTATAAAGATTAAAAATTTTAAAAGATTTAATGTATAATTAAAATTATTTAAAACTCAAAAAGTTAATTAATTAAAATATATTATTTTACTTTTACTTTTTTTAAACATAGATCAAAATACATACCCTACCCTTTAATTACAAAATCTTAACTTTTGTTCATTTGAAATTCAAACCGTCGCCGTTGTATTATTCGAATGAGGCGTCGTCAAGCACCACTAATTTTTGGTCAGCCTACTTAACCCCTTGTGTCCCAGTTGCAAAGGATGGTGTTCATCATCTTGGTGACCCGGGTTCGAGCACCAGTGTTGCCATGCTGTGTGTGCCTTCTTAAAAAAGACTAAGGAAGTTTAAACAGATGTTACCCTTGCATCACACCAGTATATTAAAAAAAATTGGTCAGCCTGACCGCAACGTCAAACATTAGTCTTGTCTTTGCTGCTCAGTGTTGTTTGACTCGGTTCCAATGCTTGTTTTTGTGTGTGTTTCTCTTTGTTGTTTACTGCATGCCTTCACTCTCCCGTCGTTAGGTTTGCCCCCAAGTCTCGACGTTCTTCGAGTGGGCTTGCATTATTTAAAGAATGTTTTGTTTCTTAAAAGTTTAATTATGATTTTTGCAAGTCATCTGATGCAACGGGAAAAGCTCAACGGCGACTACAACAGCGACATCGACGGCTTAAATTTTAAATGAATAAAAAGTAGGGGTTTATAATTTAAGGGTATAGTATGTATTTTGATTTATGTTTAAAAGAAAATTAAAAATAAAATAATCTATTTTAATTAATTTATTTTTTTTATTTTTAAATAATTTATAACTATACGGTGAGTCCTTTAGATTTTTAATCTTTACAAATTGAATTAATGGTACTCATCGGTGCTCGTCGTTAATAGTGCTTATAAGTACTCGTCGAGCGTGGCAGAATTTTCCTTTTGAATTATATTATCTACTATCATGACGAAACTCATTATTATTTATAAAGAATATCATGGTCAGTAATGAATTATATATATATATATATATATATATATATATATATATATATATATATATATTAGGAGTTAAAAATAATTTAGTTTAAAAAATTTAAGGTTTAAATATACATTTGGTACTTGAACTAGATATATTCTCCCAAGTTGGTACCTAAAGAAAATTTTCTTGCACATTGGTACTTGAACTATACACTTTCTCCCAACTTGGTACCTAAAGAATTTTTGCTTTCAAGTTGGTACCTTAACTAGACACCTTATCCCAAGTTGGTACCAAAACTTATACTTTCTATCAATTTGGTCCTAATTTGAAACAATTCAATAAATATAACTCTCTATATTTAAAAATTCTATCAATTTACTATGTGTTATTCACCTAAATTATTTGTTCTTCTCTTAGAAATGTTATATTACTTTCTTGGTATGATAAAAGTTTAAACATAACTTGTTGATAGAATTCAGTTATCCAATTGTTGCTTTGATCCGATGGACTCGCTTGATTTGATATTCTCACAAAAATGATTAAATTGATGGAATTTTTAAATATGAAATGTTAAATTTATTGAATTATTTCGAATTATGACTAAATTGATTGAATCCATAAGTTTTGGGGACTAAAAGTATTAAAATAGTAGATAGAATTAAAGTTTGGGTACCAACTTATGAGGAAAAGTTCTTTAGGTACCACGTTGGGAGAAAGTGTGTAGTTCAAATACCAATTTGGGAAAAAAAATTCCTTAGGTACTAATTTGGGAGAATGTGTATAGTTTAGGTACCAAAGTTATATTTAAGCCAAAAATTAACCTTTAGGGATCATGAATTCATTAGTCCCCATTTTATTCTGCTCCTATATATAAATGATATACAAAGTGTGTGGTTTTAATATGTTTGTTTCATAAAATGTGTATTTCTTTTATTATTCTACTTAATAATGTTGGTTTTTATCAATAAAATTTTAATTTGTATAAAAATTTTAAAAATGTAACTTTACTTATGATATGTAAAAAAAAAATTATGTCATTTTGAGATATTTATAATATCATTTGCATAATTAATTTAAATTGTTTTCAAAGTCTTTACTATCGGATTAAGTTACATTTAGATAGTAAAAATATCTCATCCAAAACCCAATATTTACATTACTACCGGTAAGACCTTTAAAAAATAATATTAAAAAATATTAGTTAGTCAATAGATTGAATATAGGTGGTTAAACAAAAGAACCCAACAAATGTTCCAGTGGAAAAACGGATGATCCTAGGAGACACAAGTTCAAATCGTTTTGTCTACAAGGCGTATGTCCAAATCATTGTTAAAGGTTAAGAATATGTATGAACATGTACTACAATATAATCACCTTTAGACCATTAAAAACTGGTTAAACAAAAAATTATTTTTTTATATTTTAAATATTTATAATTCAAATTAAATAAAAATAAATTTTTTGATGAATAAATAAAATAAAATTTTATGTGTAAAAGATATGTGTCTAATTATTTTTTAAAAAAGGTATATATGTATATACCGCATGTTAAAAAAGTCAAATCATGCTATTTGACAAAATAAACGAAAATTCGACATTAAAACTGAAAATTTATATTATTGATCAAATTATAATACAAGAATTTGTCAAAACACAAAAATACAAGAACATTCTATAGACTTTGAAAATTCTATAAATAAATTTGTCAAAAGTTGAGATTAATGTTACAAGTTAATTAATGATTTTTTTTATAAAAGTCACTAAATTTTTATTAAATTTATAGAAAAATTATAATTACAATGCATTCAAGAAGAAAGATATTTAGATCAAACAACCCAAAAATCTTTACAACCCAAAAACAAAGAAAAAAGAATCTTTTTATAGAGATAAACATACCAACAAAATGTAGTAGTCTCATGAATCTCCTTGTCTCTAACCAAACGAGACACATAAAGAAAGAAGGAGTAGTGCGCGATCCAAACTGTCAAGCAAAAAGTACCGCTACCCATGACTGATTTCATCGGCAAACAACCATCAACCGAGTGGGTATATAACTTTCCAAGTGACCACTGACAAAAACATAAATCAGAAACTAGCGTCGATTGAATCTCTGTGCGAACAACAATCGTTCGCTAGGGTATGCTGAAACATGCCACAAAGACAGATGAACCAAACCACAAAATAAAAACAAAGACATGTCACAATGACAAAAGAAAAAACGTGTCACAAGAACATAAAAAGAAATTTTTATGAAAAAAACTAATAGATCCGGTGGTCGACAACCAATATTAAAATTAATTGTCGACCACCGATCAAAAAAATTGGTCAAAGAGAGAGCGGCTAGAGTTGAAAGTATTTTGGTAATTGAGAGAGCGACTAGGGTTTTGTTTCTAATTAATATGGAATAAAGAATGCTATTGGCTTCTTATTTTTTTATTATAAAAAATGACATGCTTTTGTGTTAAAAAAATCTATTTAAAACAACATTAAAAATATAAAACACAAATAGAATCACAATATTTATTTGTCTCTTTTTGTGTCTTTTTATATTCCTCACCAATCACCAATAACTTAAA
Organism: Hibiscus tridactylites; assembly: GCA_958450335.1. Taxonomy (NCBI): domain Eukaryota; kingdom Viridiplantae; phylum Streptophyta; class Magnoliopsida; order Malvales; family Malvaceae; genus Hibiscus; species Hibiscus tridactylites. The sequence goes on along the minus strand of OY288276.1, from coordinate 14,414,721 downwards.
CCAAAAGTATTATTAATAAAATAAAAATAATTAATAAAATAATAAAAAATATTAATATGCATGCCATTAAGTCATTGGCGAGACAAAAAAACGAGTTCATCCCTTTGTGTCCTGATGGCAAAGGTAGATGTTTATCATCCTTTTAAACTCGAGTTTGAGCACCAGTAATACATATTGTGTGTGATACTACCCTTGCATCACACCAACATATTAAAAAAATGATAGAAAATTTTAGTTCTAATTATAAAATTCAAAGCAATCAACTTTTTTGTGTAAAAAATTCAAAGCAGTTACAAAATTGATATTTCAGTATTTCTTATACATTGCATTTGAAAAGTGCGGTGAAATATTATTTTTGGGAAGTAATTTTAAAAAGTACTTATGTAATGCTTGATTTAAAGAGAAATGTTTGATATTGCTGTAAAAAATTACTTTTAAGTAGAAAAAAAGTGGTTATGTATTGTTTTTAAAAGGTACAAAGTCAAAAAATATTCTAACGTTTGATTGAATAATTACTTTGTCCCCTATTTTTTTTGGAGCAATTCAACCCTCAATGTTTTATTTTGGGTCAAAATGGTTCCTCTATAGATGAAAATTGTTAGAAAACTGACATGAACCGTTTTAAATGTCTTGACAGAATGATAAGTCAGCAGAAAAATTATTTTATATTTTATATAATTTTATAAAATTATTTTTTGACCGATGTAACACTTATTCAAGTGAACACATTTGTTGTAACACCCGAGTTTAGGGGCCGGATGCTAAGTGTGTGAATCGGGTTCGAGTCGTGGGCTCGTTTTAAAATTAAAATAGGCTTTGGTTTTAATTAAAAAAGGGCTTAAATTTCATTAAGGGTAAAAAGGTAATTTTAAAAATAAAGGAAAAAAGATGTGTAAAAAGAGGCTTTTTGAAATGTTCTCTTCATCTTCTTCATTTAGCTATTTCACGACATAACCTCCCCCTTACCCCAAGTTACTATTCCATCAAGTTCCTTCACCATTTCAAGAGCTGTAACATCCGGGTTTAGGGGTTAGGTGAAAATAATATTTTAATATAAATTGGGTTCGGTTTTATGATTTAAATAATGGTTCGGGTTTGGTTTTCAAATTAATTAATTTGATAGACTATGCTTTGAAAATTAAACCCCCAAATAGTCATGGATTTTATGTCCTTGTGATTAGTTCATTTCATTAAGGGCAAAGTAGTCTTTTGAGCCCTAAAATAAGTCACATGTCAAATAAAACACCCACTTCTCTACTATTCATCTTCCTCTTCAAAACTTACCAACGGGAAACCAAAACTCTCTTCCACATTCACTATTCCATTTCCAAAGCTCCTCCATTTCAACTCCGAATTGAAAGGTAAAGGTAATTTTGAACTCCCCTCACCTCCCTCTTCTCAAAAGTACATTTTATTTTCGTTTTCATGAAGTTTCTAGAAAATAGAGGTTTTGAATATTTTGATTAAAAATGGTGCCTTTGTGTAGTTAAACCTAATATTTTGATTTATTATGGTTAGTTATGGAATATAGGGGCCAAATGATGTTACATATGTGAATTTCAAATGATTTTAATCAATTTTCGGAATTGGGTACCAAGGGGGTCTTAGGAGGGTTTTAAAGTGGTTTTTGGGGTTGGTTAATGTTGGATTTCGAGGGCTGGTGCTAGTATGATATTTGAGGATTGCTTTGGGTGTGTTTGATGGTTGTTTGGAGGCTAGAAATGGAAGATTTCAGTGGGTTAAATGGGCTACTCGAAAATTCTGTTTTTGGACTTGTTTGGAGTGTTGAATGCTTGTTAATGTTAATCCGGGTTGTTTCCGATGATGAGTTGTTGATTTGAACGTTTTGTTTGTGTTTGAGATGATTAGAATCGAGTTTGGGCATCGGTGGAACATCGGAAGTGAATCCGGGAAGTTGAAGGTTGTTGCTTGCTTGGTCTTTGGGCTTGGAAGCTTAGGTGAGTGGTTAATTGTTTTAAACGGTTTTAAATTGGTTGGTTCGAGTGTTTGGACTAGGTTGGGCTTGGTAGACCCACCTAGAGTTAGGATTAGGGTGGTAGCTTAATCCTAAACTTGATCTAGAGCCTTTGGTTGAACTCATTATATGGTTGTGTATGTCTCGTATAAATTGTGGTATGAATGTCTATGTATATTACTTTATACATGTGAAATGAGATTGGACTTATGATGCTTGAGACATGCATAATGATGATTGTTGGTGAGTACGTGCTAAGCACAAAGTTAATGAAGTGAGTAAATATTGGCACTAGTAAACTTGGATACAAATGATCGATCATTAGGATGTTAGTGTGTACACATGAGTCTAAAGTCGCGTGTGGCCTTGGTGGCGTTGAGTCACCAAGGAGGAGTACGGGTTCGCCCGGAATTGTATTTAAATGTAGTCGGTGATGAGTGGAATCCTATCGACGGGGCGTGAGGATGAGTGGAATCCCCTCCGCGAGACCGGTGATGAGTGAAATCCCACCGTGAGGTAATGTGGTTGTTGGATATGAGTTTCCAACATGTCTATCCGCGTATTCGGGTCTTAACTAGGTGCCAATGTTGTTTGATGTGTATATCAATGTGTTGAGGTTCATGGTTCTTATTGGAATACTTGTTTGTGATTACATGTATCATGGAAATTGAGCTTATGATCATGGCATTGTTATTGTCTTTTGCTCATGCATTCTATCTTGTGGACCTTTGGTATGGTTGTGTTTTACCTTGGCTAGATCGTGCTCGGACCCTGCAATGTTGAGGTTTGTTTTTAGAGCTTACCCTCACTAAGCATCATTGCTTACGCTCTCTTTGTTCAACATTGCAGATCCTTAGTTCGTGGGTTGCTCGGGCAAGTGGAGGGCCTCCAAGTGTGATTTTTGGCTTGAGTTCATCTAGTATGGATTTTAATGCTAGGCATGTAATAGTTTGAGCAATGGGACGTGTAATGTTTTGTTGGTTGTTGTTGGTTGCTAGGAGCATGTATAGACTCCTTAGTATCTTGTTTTGTATGGTTGTGTTGCCATGGTGAATGTTAACTCATGCCTAATTGCTTACTTTGAATGTTAGCCTTATGCCTTAAGAGTTTATATATGTGTTTGATTGATGTTTGAATGAATGCATGTTTGTGGGATGTTGCCTTAGTATTATACATGTTTAAATCTTGTTAAAGCATGAAAATATTGTTGGTATATCTTGGGTTTAATTGGTTGGGTGTTATGATGTGTTTTGGTGATGTTTTGGGGCACCTTTGTGCCTCAAAACAGCAAAATCGAGTCTGCAGACAGGGGGTGTTTCGGAACGGGTCCCCCTGTTCCGGAACGGTCCTTGTGTAAATGGCCTGCCGTTTCGAAACGGGTGAGGGTCGTTTCGGAACATTTTGGCTACTGAAATTTTGAGAAATTGGCGAGATGAAGCCGTTCCGAAACGGGCCTTTGAAGTTTCGAAATGGTCAAATCTCGTTGACCACGAGATATTGACCGTCAAGGTCGTTCCGATACGGGTCTCCCCTGTTTCGGAACGGTCACCTTGTAGTTGACCCAGGGCCGTTGACTAAGTCAAGGTGTTTCGGAACACCCTGAGGGCGTTTCGAAACGACCTGCTGTAATGGTATAAAATGGGTTGTTTATGTCTTGTTTGGTCGGAGAATGTTTCTTTGTTTGTAATCTTCCGCTGTTGTGCTTCACATAGGAATTAAATATGCATCTAGATAAGATTAAAGTTAAAAGAAATTTTCTGGGTCGTTAACCGAGGGGAAGCCTTAACGGATTTCGCTTCGGTTTTCCCCGTGTGGCCCACTCGGACCGGTCATCCGACCAGACCGGGACGAGGGGGTTACAAGAGCTCTCTTCAAGGTAAAATCGTTTTTGACTTCTCCTCTTTATTCCGAGATTTAGTGTATAAGGTTTATGGTTAGAAGTTAGAGTTTAAGGTTTAAGGTTTAGATTTTAGGGTACTAGGGTTTGAGATTTGGGTTTAGATTTTATAAAATAATTAGAGTATTTTTTTTACACAATTTGTGTATCAAAATATAACTCTTATAACAATATATAAAGATTAAAAATTAAATTTACTATTATGTTAATTTTATCAACTACCATTAATATTTTTTAGGGTAAACAAAATAAATGCTCCCGACTATGACTCAATTCTTTGTTGAGTCCCCTAATTATGAGAAGTTACAATTAGATTCCCTGATTAGTCGCGGCTAACAAATCGGTCCAATTTCGTTAAAAAAATAAATGGTTGATGACACAACAGTTAATAAAATATGTATAATAACATATTTAACCCTCAACTTTTACATTTTATTTTAATTTGGTCTTAAATTTAAAATTTCATCTCTCAATATTTAAATATTACAACATTTTAGTCTCTTAAATTATAAACTTCATCTTCTTCCCTTCTAAAAAACAAACACCCAATGATATTAACGGTAGTCACCTGCAACCCTATTTATATGAGCAGTAGAAGATCATTGGGAAATCAAAACCTCCATTGATGTTTACGGTAGCCATCTATAATGATCTACCCATAACAGGAGATGCATACCTTTTATTTTTAAAAAGGAAGAAGATGAAGTTTAAGATTTAATGGATTAAAATGTTGTAATGTTTAAGTGTTAAGAGTTAAAAATTTAAATTTAAGATTAAATTAAAATAAAATGTAAAGATTAAGAGTTACATTTGTTATTATACAAGTTTTATTAATTGTCACGCTCTTAACCTTTTATAATAAAATTGAACTAATTTATTAATCGCAATTAGTCGAGAACTTATTTGTAAGTTCTCATAGCTAGGAGACTCAACAAAGAATTGAATACCATTTATATAGTTTATTCTATTTTTTTAAAGACGGACATTATTTATTAACTCTAGTGATCATTCGAATGTAAAAACATTCTATAATCAGGGGACCCTAGTTTTTCTTATTTCCATGTTTACGGACTAAAACACGTGATCTGATTGGCTCGGTTTGTACGCCATGTGTATTTGCCGCGTTAAAAACAATTAAGAAATAACTATTATTATAAACAATATTGTTATCTCGTTTCTCAAAATGGTCATCTTGTACGGACGAACATACCGCCGTTGACGGCGTCATCGAAACCAACGAAACGGCATTGGACGGTATTCCCGGGATGGATCGTCGCTGGGGTCAATGAGGTGTTGCTCGCTTGGATCTGTTTCGTCGTCCGACGGTACGGACTGAACCATTTGTTTTGCATATAACGGTTTTTTCTCCACGGAGGGAGGGATAATTGTTTGCTCTTCAACGATCTTTTCGCCGAATCGGTCATGACCTTGACGATCTTTTTCAATTCCTCGCTTTTGCCAATGAAAACTCTAGGCAAATACTGCAATAGCCTCGAGTAGTCGCTCGTCGGCCTCGCGATCTCGAATTCGGAGGCAAAATCGAGATCAACGAAGTACCTGTTTTGCCGAAACGGCGATACCGATTGCACCACGTCGATGAACTCGTAGCTTCCGGCGATTAGGCCACCAGAGGAACTCCATTTCGTAATGCAGATCGCCGCATTGTGGCCAACCTGGCGAAGATAAGCCATTACTTTACGCCTGAAAATAGCTTTATCCGTCCTGAAAAAGGAAAGCATTTGTATCGCATTCGAAACGTGAGCCAAGAGCAGATTTCTGTAAGAATCGGTGCTGTTAAGAGAGGTTAACTTAATAATGCTATCGGGCGATTCAGTAGCATCAAGGCTTGAGTCGACACGGTCAGAGTCGGAGTTGTAACCGGTTTGTTCTGCAGTATCGCGATCGTCTTCCAGGAAATTATGAACGAGTTCCGACAGGCAGGGGGAATCATCTTCGGTGGCCGCAGATTGTTCGCTTCCGCTGCTGGAGGAAGCGGCACCGATGAGTTGCGCCTTGACTCTGTCGTTGAGCGGGTCAGTAACTCGTTTTGCCCTTGTACGAAAACCAGCCATTCCTTTCTTTTTTGCTTCTTTTTGTGTTTGAAATAGTTTTGGTTTGAGCTAAATAAGAGCTGAAAAAGAGGTAAGAGGAAAGGAATATCCGAGGAGCTTCGAAACGGAATCGTTTTAGGTAAGGAAAAAAGTAATTTGGAGGTGGAATTTTAGGGAGGAATATTCGAGACAAGTTTAAATTTAAATAAAGCAAGACGAAAGGATATATCATTCATATCTATATTTATCCATTAGCCATTTGCCATGGGCCAGCCGATTTATATTCAGACTCAATGCTGCGCACGTGAAGGGTTTATACGGGTTCTGTACATCATTCGGTGACGTGTACGGCCATGATTCGATTTCCTTGTTCTTGTCTGTTCATTCACGTTGATGGGAGTTGCTCCAAAATAGATAATAATTTTATTTTTTAAAACTTTTTGGAAAAAAATTAAAATTTTATTTTAAAAAAAAACTCAAATAAGTCCGCAAATCCCTAAAAACCACAAATCTCCAAATCCTTATTATTGCAATTGTTGTCAAGTTCACTCTTTCGATCGTTGGATCCAGTCGACTATTTTCGTTAACTCATCATCGTTGGAAACTGACAAGCAGTGTGATAGTCGAACGATAATTTCACATTAGTCGTTCAATGTTTTACTGACACACCGTTCGTCGATTTTCGACGATTGAATGTGTGAGCCCAACGATGGTGATTGGTGGCAGCAAGTGTAACGATGAGGATTTGGGATTTTGAGATTTTGAGATTTGGAGACTATTTTAAAAGTTTTTAAAATTATAAGATTTTTTTTAAAAGATTTTAAACTATTAAGAAAATAATTTGGACATTTATATAAGTAGTTTGGACATTATTTTTTACCAAAAATAGTTTAGTCACTTTGGACATTTATTTTTATATTAGGCATTTTATTAAATATCTAAGGTCTAATTCTACTTTTTAATCCTGGATTTTAAAATTAATCTATTAATAATTTGACATTATTTGAACTCTTTGCCGTTAACAAGCCCACCTTATCTTACTTGAGAGGCATATAATCACACCATAGTGTTAAGAAATCTAATAACTATGCTCAACAAATAATAAATTAAACGTGAGTTGAGTGGTGAAAGTTACTTAGAAAAATTCACTCATAACATTGTTATCAATTTAGACCTATTATGATAACATTAGAATTTAGAAGGTTACAGGATAAAATTATGAGTTATGACAAACCAGAATAGAGGATTAAATCCTGAATTTGATAAAACCGAGGGAGTAAAACTATAATTAGAGGAGTGATGAATGAGAATGATTAGGTTGAAGTGGGAGTGAAGTTAGGTGGGGTGGATAAGCCTAATCGGGTATGAATTAGTGCAATAGGAAGGCGAAAGGTGGGTGCCTCTTCATGAGGGGGAAGGGCAAATGAGCGGATCAGTAACTCAGTTCTGAATTAAAACCAATGGGTCGTTCAAACTTGGAATATTTATCATATTCCCTACTTGCTGCCTGTTCACACTTGAGTGTTTGATGTAAAATCGGCCTGTCATAAACTAGTTTTGATATAACTGGTTACGAATTATTATTTTCTTCTCAAAAGATATGTTTAATAATCTTAGAATTTCTATTTTTCGACATATTTGGCTCAAAAACTCTTTTTTAATAATATATAGGATTTTGGTTCCCTCCAGGAAATATTTGGAAAAATGACCCCTAAACTTGCCACGTAGTTAAACCTCGCGTTCTCTGGGAAGCGAGGCTTGAAACCGCGTTCTGCAGAGCACGAGGTCTGGCTATGTGGCCTCGTTGTTTGAATTAACGATTTTCCAGAAAGTCGTGTTTTGCAGAATGCGAGGTCCTCGAGAATTTGAAAGGGCGGCTGAATATATCGCACGGACATCGCGTTATGCAGAACGCGAGGTCTGTGCGAATTTGACTTGAAAAACAAGGGTGTGTAGGCCTGTTCGAGCCCAATTTCGGGCATGTAAATCGTATATTTTTAGCGAACATCGAGTTTGAGGTCGTAGTACTGGAAATTCTCTATCGTATGACACCAACACGGTCAATTTCCGTCCATTCTAAAATGGTTTAAAATTGCTTCAAAAACCCTATGCTATCATCCTTTTTTGAATGAAATTGCCTTTGAACAAATGTCGATAGGCATGTTCGAGCAGAATTTCATACGTATAAATCGTAAATTTTAGCAAACATCGAGTTTGGGGTCGTAGTATTGGAAATTCTTTATCGTATGACACCAACACGGTCAATTTCCGTCCATTCTACACTGACTTAAATTCGCTTCGAAAACGCTATCCTAGCATATTTTTTTGAATGATTGAAAATATAAGATACCTATTTTATAAAACGATTTAGGATAATATTATTGATTGATAGTTATGGGCGAACTCGCATAAACAAATTACAAAGAATTAAATAAGATGGGGGGTCGAGCGATTAGGACACTTAGTCATTGTGTGTCTAGGATTTTTACATACACTACAATGTTTCTTTTGTCTGATTTTTTCTCGATGTTCGACCATATCCTCGGCACAGTGTATTCATGTAGACTGTGGACGTCCTTTGTCTCTTAGTAGTGCTGGATCTGGGCATATGGACGGTTCAGTGTCCACAACATTCAGATCTGGGCGAGGTCGCAACATTTGTTCCGTTCGAGTCATTTAACGCGTTTACTAACCTCGCTTGATGTCAACTTTAACAAATCTTTGAGTGACATTTTGCATGTGATTGTTGATTCGAAATAAGTACCGAGAAAATAAAATGTTGCGTGAAATTTTACCATAAGAGGAGCAAAGATTAACGTTTGGTGTTTTTGGGAGAAACATGAATGAGTAAATGATGGTGGAATTGTTGGGTATTTATAGTAAAAGAAAAACACCACATAAGTAAATTTAATTCGAATGAAACATTTAATTTGCATTTTATTTAACAAAACTTTCAACAAGTTTTCTTTAGCAAAATAGGGTTGCATCTGCATGTCAATCGGTCGATACATTATCTGCAAAAAGTCTCGAGTGAAAGAAGCATAACACGATAATCATCTTCTTTTGAAATGGTAGCAGCTTTGACCCACATTACCAAATGTAATCGGCACCGGCCGCATTAGCAAAATAGGGCTGCATCGACAATATGGTCGATCTGAATCTGCCCTCGCTTCTTTTAGTCTGGACATTTTGCAGATGGTGAGGGCAAGCTGCGAAAAGAAAAGAGTCACCAAGAAGTGCCTAGAAAGTTTAAATGGAAACTTTCTAGGCACTTCTTGACGGTAAATGGCAGCCAACCACAAGCTCCCGGATATTGCGATGTGTCGGTAAGTATTCTTCAATCAATGTATCATGCGGGGGTCTGAACCCAGTGGAACATAAAATCATGACACAACTCCAACTATCATGAACGAACAGAAAATACATAAGAACTCCAACTTCAAAAACCCAGCAAAACAAGAAATCATGAAACAACTTCATTGGTTACGAAAATCTATTGGCGTGCAAATATATAGACCAACCTCGCTTTCTGAATAAAGCGATTTTGACAGAAATCACAGTGAACTCGCGTTCTGTATAATGCGAGTTTTAACAGACATCGCGCCCTACAAAAAGCGAGTTTGCCACATCAGCAGATCCCCCTTCATCTATAAATAGCCAACTCTTGGGGAGGGAAGGACCACCCACCCATCAATTTTAACAATTATCGATCGCAGCTACTAATAGCAACATATCGCGTATTTGGGAAGTTTATTTTCAAACTAATTTCCCGAATATTGCGATATGTTTTTGTGAAACCGATAATTTGATTTTGATATAACTAAAGAATTTAAGGACTAAATTGAAAATGTGAAAACGAATTTTTAATTCCTCAAACCTCTCTACATGTTTAAAAGAAAATGCATAAGTTAAAAACAATTTTATCAAAAGTTTTCTAAGTGTTCTTGAAGCCAAAAAAGTGATTTTCGAGTCACCGTTTCGGAACGGCCTTAGGCGTTTCGAAACACTTTTAAAACTGTGAGCTCATGTTTCAGAACGGGTATCGAAACAGTTTCAACACTGTCAACCTATGTTTCGAAACGAGTTTCGAAACGGCTTAAGAACCTCGAGACATCGTATCAAAACGACATCAATTGTTTCGAAACGGTATTCAATCATATATAAAAAAATATGACCATTAGAAGTTTTTAACTAATTTTTCACAAGTCGTTAAGGCGTATCAAAATGATTCAAGCCGTTTCGATGCGGTTCTTGACAGTGGAAAAAATGTTTCGAAATGGGTTTCGAAACGGCTCTTAGCGTATCGAAACGATCTTAACCGTTTCGATGCGGGCTCTTTAATGCACCCCAACGACTCTTTCTATCTTGGTATGTTTCGAAACAGGGTCGGGCGTTTCAAAACGGTTGGTTGCAGACTGCATTTATAGAGGGAAGATAACATCCCAACGGTTCTATTGATAAATGCAACAACCACAACGGCTAGAATTCAATGAGAAGGTATAAAAAGGATCTCTAAAAGCTTCAGCAACAACTATTGATCCTAAAGAAAACATCCAAACATCAAATCTAAGCATTTGTGCCCAAATCCCATTATTGTCTTGTAACCCAAATTGTATTTTTCATTCTTATAATTTCAATTGGGTTGAGTGCTTGTAATTGGGCTATATTGTGTATTGAGAGATACTTGTTTAGCCAACAACTTCTTTGTTTCTATTGTGTGAGGATTGAGTCAAATTTTGGGTAGAAAATTTGACCAAAAATTGTAACAGTTACCTCCTTAGCCTAGAAAAGGGGAAGAGCAATTAATGGAATTGTTGCAAATCCTTAGTGAAGCTAAGGTAGTGGATATAGAGTTCGATTGGAACTTGAACCACTCTAAAATTCCTTGTCTACCATTTTTATTTGTCAATTCCACCACCAAAAGCTTTAAAAATCCAATTCACCCCAATCTTGGTTTATTTCGATCATTTGATCCACTCAATAATTGGTATCAGAGCCTACCTCTTTGAAGGATTAACAACCACAAGAGGAGTTCCTAGGAAGAGTGTGATCATCCAAAAATCAAGATATGGCATCTACCTCCGGTTCGAGCATGTATGAGTCTCAATCCACTACAAAACCACCTTTCTTCAAAGGTGACAACTATTTGTTTTGAAATAATCGGATGTGCCTCTTCATCAAGTCCAACTATTACTTGGTTTGGGATGTCATTGAAGATGACCCCTACATTCCATTGAAGCAAGATAATGAAGGGAAGATGGTTTTGAAGAAAAAGATGGAGATGGGTGAAGAAGAGAGGAAGAAGATCCAAATATATGACAAAGCTCTTCACATACTCTTTTGTTCTTTCGGTCCGGACACCTACTCCAAAGTCTCATCCATTGAGAGTGTCAAAGAAGTGTGAGATACGCTTGAGACCACCTATGAAGGAACCAACGATGTGAAGGAAACCAAGATTGAAATTCTCAATCTTAGTTATGAGAATTTCAAGAAAGAGCCCGATGAGACGGTGTCCAAGATGTTTGATCGCTTCTCAACCATAGTCAATGAGCTTAAAGGATTTGGAGAGACTATACCGGAAGACAAGCTTGTCCGGAAGCTACTCTACTCACTTCCCGAATCTTGGGATGGGAAGAGAACTGCCATCATAGAGGCCAAAAACTTGAAGACTCTAAAACTTAATGAGCTAGTTGGTTCTCTTCTTACTCATGAGATTATAAAGCAAGGAAGGGAAGAAGAAAAGAAGAAAGAAGAGAAAAGAGTAGAGAAACTAGAGGTGGAAAAGAAGAAGAAGATGGGAATAGCTCTCAAAGCTTCATTACTTGAGGAGAGCTCTTCTAGTGAGGAGGATGAGTTAGAAGAATTGGCTATGATAGCCAAAAGATTCTCACGCTTCATGAGGTCCAACCGAGGAAGGAAAATTCAAAGAAAGATGGACTTCAAAGGTAAAAACAAAGAAGAAGTGAGGGATCAAATCATTTGCTTCGAGTGCAATAAGCTCGGTTGCATTCGTTCGGAGTGCCCTCAACTCAAGAAGAAGAGCTTTGAGAAGAAGAAGAAGCTCAAAGTCAAGCTTGCTACTTGGAGTGATGAGGAGTCATCCGAGGATGACGAACAAGAGGTGGCCAACGTTTGCCTCATGGCACTTGAGGAGGATTCTTCCATGGTAACCTCTAACTCATCATCTTTTGATTTTACATATGATGAATTAAATGATGCATATGATGAGTTGCAAGAGGTTTATGATGAATTAGTTGAGAAATACAAGGAGTCGTTCATTAGGAATAAGAAAATTATTTCAGAATTAAATTATAAAAATGACTCACTTTCTCAAGCTAATTTAAAATTTGAGAAAAAGATTTTAGGGTAGAAAGATGAACTAAAATTCTTCCAAGATGAAAATGTTGACCTTAATAATCTTCTTTCTCAATGTAATAGTGAACACCAAAAGGTGTTAGATGAGCTTAACAAGCTCAAAGACTTTTTTAAAAATGTTGGTAATGTGAAGCATGAAATAGGAGAATCTTCTAAAACAAACCAACCTAAAAAAAAGACTAATAACTACAAACAAAGTAGCTTTCTTAGACATAATAGAACTAAAAATATTAGAAGTGTGTGGGTTCCTAAGGAACTTGTAAAATCTAATAATATTGTTGCTATGTCACCTTGGATTCCTAAGGGAACCAAGTAATTGGGAGCTAACACTCGTGGACCCAAAATGATTAGGGTACCAAAAACAAAAGTTTAATATCTTTGTTTGTAGGGGAGCATTGCTACAAGGCCAAAGCACAAAGTCAAAACTCATGGTAACTTGATAGTGGATGCTCGAGGCATATGACCGGAGACAAGAGTAGATTCATGGATCTAAAGCCAAAAAGTGGAGGAGTGGTGACATTTGGTGACAACTCCAAAGGCCACATTAAAGGTATTGGCTCCATAGGTAATCGCTCTACTATTCTTATTGAAAATGTCTTGTATGACGATGGTCTTAAATATAATTTATTAAGCATAAGCCAATTATGTGATAAAGGATTTAATGTTTTATTTGATAAAAATGGGTGCAAAATTATTGACATTAAATCTAATAACATTATGATCATAGGTCATCGCATAGGTAACATTTACATGGTGCATCTAGATGACATACATACATCTCATGCATGTTTAGTAGCTCAAAATGAAAATGATGCATGGTTGTGGCATAGGAAACTAGGACATGCTAGCATTAGTTTTTTAGGACATGCGAGCCAGAGCCAGAGCCAGTCGAGGCAGCGCGGTCCGAGACCGCGAACTGACACTACAGAGGCCTCATCTTCTGCCACAACATTTCAGAATTTGAGCGGTCCTTCGACTTTCCAGCAGATGAGGCCTCCACCCGACTTTGGCTTCTCAGATGCCTACCGTCTGCATATACCGACGAGTGATCCTTCGATGATCGATATTCCATCGTTGGCATCTCAGTTTGACTATAGCATTGTCTTGCAAACGCCGCCGGGTAGCTTGTTTTACTCCCCGCCCGGGCCCAACATAGGTCCTCGTATCGCAGATAATGTTCATGAGGACTAGGACCAGGAGGATGCAGCACACCTTGTTCGGAGGAATCCAGATCGGGATCGTCGTCCACCCGACTGCGAAACGGGTGGACATATACATCATTAGCCTTTTTTTCTAATGCATTTGTACTTATGTTTCTAATATATTTATTTCAGACATTTAGTTTTTTTTTTAAATATCGTATTTTAATTTTCTTTATCTATTATAATTAAACTTTTAAATGTTTATTTAATTTCATTTTTATTTAATTTCATTTTTTTTATTTTATGCGATTGCTAAACCAAAATTATCAATTGTTGTTCAAATGCAATTTCATTAAAAAAAAGATGATATAATAGGGTTTTGGAAGCCATTTTAAGCGAGTTTAGAATGAACGGAAATTGATAGGGTTGGTGTCATACGATAGAGAATTTTCAGTACTACGAACCCAAACTCGATGTTCGCAAAAAAATTACGATTTATAAGCCCGAAATTGGGCTCGAACAGGCCTACCCACCCTTGTTTTTGAACCCAAAATCGCACAGAACTCGCGTTCTGTAGAACGCGAGGTCTGTGCGATATATTCAGCCGCCTTTTCAAATTCTCGGGGACCTCGCGTTCTGCAAAACGCGACTTCCTGAGAAACCGTTATTTCAAACAACGATGCTAGGTAGACGGACCTCGCGCTCTGCAGAACGCGATTTCAAGCCTCGCTTGCCAAAGAACTCGAGATTTAACTACGTGGCAAGTTTAGGGGTCATTTTTCCAAATATTTTCTGGAGGGAACCAAAACCCTATATAATATTAAAAAAGGGTTTTTGAGCCAAATATGCTTGTCATCACCTTTCTAAAACGTAACACAAACGACTGTTGGATATTGTGCCCATCAAATACCTGAAAATTAAATATTAGGTCAATTAAATTGGAACATAAAAATTAACGAGCCAATGATTTACATGATCAATTACCTTAAAGAAACAAAAAATCAAAATGATCGATTCATGGATGAAATGCTAATGTAGTTTTATCATGGCATTGGTGTGGTTCGCACACTAACAGCTTCTCTAAGTTATTCTACAAAACGAGTAGACAGTTTTAAGAATATCACTTTTAATATCTTCAATAATTATCTTGATCAAAAGTTTTAAAAATCTTTAAAATTGTCCTCTTGATGTAGATTTTATTTCTAATATAATTTATCTTTAAAATTATCCTCTTAATTGATGTAGATTTTATTTCGAATATAATTTGTCAAACACTCCTTTCTAATATGAAAACTCCATAAAACAGTACTAATTAGTTTTGAACCAACAAATGGTATTTATCATAAGAGACTAGGTTCAATCGTTTTGTTTGTAACGTATATGTGAATTTTCAAAGGGTTAAGATTTAAGAATATTTATAAACATATATTATTTTATAATTATCTACAACATAAATATCAAAATTCGAAATCATACAAGATAATTAATATGAATATCTTTAATCACTCAATTGATTAATAAATATAAAAAAAATTAACTGCTTGCATTGATGGACAAAAATCAACCATGATGAAACTTAAACCAAATAAATCTAGTATTATATATAATTAAAACTTTGATGACAAGGATCGACAAGGCTTCCAACAAGAAGATAAAGATAACCAGACTGGATGATTTGACTGACAATGGAAGATTGACTTATCCCATGCTCTCTCGGACAAACACCCCAAGGACCTAATTATGAATTATCCCAAAACACAAACGTCAACATGAAGTAATAGAATGTGGAAGACAAGTGTCAAGGTGTTATATATTGATAGAAATTTTGATAATCAACGCCTTAAACAAGTAATTAAAATTCTATGTCACTACTTCAAGATTTGGACTTTAAAACTTTACATATACCATTCTCCCATTCGTTTGTAATGGGTCCAAATTTGATAAAATAATAATTTGTATTGTATAAAAATTCTAGTTTTATTATTACACCGTTATATTTTTTTCTTCATTATATTATAATCTTTATGTCCTATCAATTATGTTTTATATTAACTTCTCACGTAATTTTAGAAAAAAAAAATTAGATATATGCTATAAAATAATTAAAATGATAATTTTATCATAAAAAATTCAATTTTAATTTTGCTAAAAAATTAAAAAAGAGTATAAAAGAATTATGGGTGATAAAAATTATTAAGTTTTTAAAATGTCATATTTAATGGGACGGAAAAAATATATGAAAGTAATTATTTTTATACTCGTATGATACCCAATTTCTATGCATCATCAAAATGAGGCTGCAAACTGGGCATGGATTTGAGGTTGGCCCAATTAGTAAGCTTTTATAAATAGGCCACAAACTTTAAACTTGATGACTCAAACCCAAACCCAAACCCCTTGTCAGCGAAAACTTTTTAAACCAGGCTAAGCTATGCACTTCCCTAAAACTTGGTCCCAAGGCCCAAGCTCTCCTAACCATCTCAATTCTATCTTAGATGTTATAGCGGTTCGGTTCGGATCAATTTAAAAAAAAATTCTTATGCAATATTTTTAGTTTATGAAAGATAAAACAAACCGAATATAAAACTATCTCATGAAACAAATTTAACTGATTACTTAGTTTAGTGTTGTATATGTATCGTTTTAAGAGGTGATAACATTGGTTTTACATCGAAAAGAAAAAAAAAATCATAATATATAAAAATGATGACAATGCATATTTTATAAACTTATTAGAAATGTTTTTTGGAAGAAAATAATAATTTCCTATTGTATACACCTTGTAAAGGTCTTAACATTGATCTTTAATAACTGTTAAAAAAACTTTAATATAAAAAATCTTTGAATATGAAATTCACTCCAATTTGTTGCAAATAAATGATGTTTTTAGTATAGGAATCCAAAATTAACTTGACGTTCGGTGATGCACAAACTACCCAAAGAACGTACGGTGTGTTTATTAAAATATTTAGGGTTTTAAAGTAAATTGTTTAGGGTTCTAATTGGGGGATTTAGGGTTTTTAATTTAGGGATTGACTATGGTTGATATTTGATCTAATTATTTAAAAAAATTAAAAAATATATAATATATATAAAAAATAATTTAATTGAAATTTTATTTTAAATAATTTATAATTGTATATTGAGTCCTTAAAATTTTTAATCTTTATTAATTAGTTTAATGTTATTCAACAATATTCAGTATTAGTGGTGTTTAACGATATTCGACGTCGGTTCTAAAATTTTCCTAATCATAATCCTAATCCCAAGTATTGGCGGTTTAATCCTCCTTTGCCCGCCGCTGGTTTTTAACAATTTCTGGTTTTGGACAACCGCACCGCCCATTTCAATTATTTTAATACTAACAAATAAAATAAGGTATCATACTATTAGACTTAATAAAATATCCAAAACAAAGAGGAAAAAAAGCACCCAACCAGCAATGCTTCATCATCTTTAATTCAAGCTTTTCCCAAATCAAATACTATCATTTTCATTTCATTTTTTTCCTTCTGAACTTTACCCTTTTCCGTGGGGTTACAATTTTATTGATATTTAAAAAATGAAATTGGATTAAACATTTTAATTTACTAAAAACCTATGTCGTGTCGTGTCATGCCAAGTACAAGACAGGAAACAGAAAAACCGGAAAGAGAAATGGTAAAAGATAAAGTTTAATTAATATATAAATGGTAAAAGGGGAGCTAAGGTGCTCAGTGCTCACAATCGTCAGCCGGCAAGCTGGCCTGCACTGCCACTGCCTGTTGTATTGGAAGCCAATTGCAGTGGTTTCCTTAGATTGGGTTTTTATGTGAAAAGTCTGCTTATATTGTTTACTAATTTCAAACTGCTGATTAGTGTTGTTAACAATTACTATTAAATAACTTTAAAAAAATTATGGGTTTTGTTTGTTAATGAGAGTGAATCAATGATGGGATTGGGGATTAGATAAATAAGGGTCCTTCTTTGCAAAAGATTTTGGGGGCACATGCATTTGCATTGCAACACACAACATGGTGTGAAAAAGCAGCTTTCTCATCCAACAAAAGTACCTCTTTTGTATTAGTGCCTATGGTATTTTTTTAATGTTTTACCTTCAATTCAAGCTACTACTATGAAGTATGAATTTGCCAATAAAATACATAAAGCTTATCACTCCTTTTGTAAATATTCAAATGGTGATGCATTTGCTTACTCTTGTTTACTTTTAATCTACTTATTTTACGTTTAAATTGTTGCATATAAGTAAAGAGTTAACTAAGTTAATTTCACAAGTCAACTTGACATTAGATAAATTATTATAAAATTTTTACTTTTAAAAAATATTTAGTTGTTGATTAACGAATAACTCGTTTGACAACATTGTTGTAACTTGTAACATCTAAAACCTTCCTTATACCTCACTTTATCAAGCCAACTCATCACGTCAATAGCCATCAACTCTAGGTCTAGCACCAACAGTCTACATAGGGTAATATATACCCACATGCATGAGAAAAAAAAGGGGAACGGAAGCTTTCACTTGGAGAACAAAAATTATTTGTCTCTTTTGGTGCTTCTTTCATGCCTTAATATAAAAAAAAATTAAATTTTAAGCTATAACTTTAAATTTTAAATACTAAACCTTAAACTTTAAACTTTAAAAAATAAACCCTACTCATAAATCATTACCTTAAACTCTAACCTTATTTTTTAGGGTGAGACATAATAATAGGCATACATAGGAGGCAGTGGCAGATCCATGATCTAAAAAATGAGAGTCCAAAATTTTAATATTTACCATCAACAACGTGAGCTTAAATTGCCTCCATCATAGTTTTTATTTAATATTTACATAAGGCTTATTTTTTTATATATTAGTGGTGAAAACTGAAAGTTTCCACAAGTGCCTTAGTTTTAATGTTTAAATGTTTAAAGTGTTTAGAATTTAAAGATGATGGTTAGAATTTAAAGTTTAGGTTTAGAATTTAGAGTTTAGAGGTTAGAGGTTTTGTTTTTAGGGTAATATGGTAATGATTTAGGTTTGAACTTATAAAGCCTAAATTATAACCTTAAACTCTAAATTCTTACCACTATCCCTAAATTCTAAATCCTTACACATAAACCCTTAAACCCTAAACCTTAAAACTAAGGCACTTGTGGAAACTTTCAGTTTCCACCGTCAGTGTATAAGATATAAATCCTTTGCATAAAACAATTAAAAATAAGATAATTATACAATACACATGCGGTGGAAACAAAAAGTTTCTACAAGCGCCTTAGTTTTAGGCTTTAGGATTAGATTGTATGGTATAGATGATATGGGTTTAGGATCATAGGTTTATAATTTAGGGATTGAGGTTAGAATTTAGGGACTGAGGTTATAATTTAGGGATTGAAGTTATAATTATAAATCCCTAAACTTAAATCTTTTTAGGCGCTTACTAAAACTTTTTGTTTCCACCGCATGTGTATATAAATCCTTAAAAATATTATTTAAAAATCAAACATATCCGTTGAATTTATTTAATCTCTCACCGGTCACCTCACTACAATATTCATTTGTTGGAAATAAATTTACAAAATATATATTTTTCATTTACTTAGGTACACAGGTTCGATTCTCTAAGTTATAAAATTTATAACTTCTATCAATACGACCCTCTTTTATTTATTTGTTGATTTTTTTGTTTTGGTCACTTAAACTAGATTTAGATACGAGTTTACAGTAACCGTTTTTACTCGTGATTGAATTGTGATAATGATCATGTTGTCAACATGCCTTATTATTGTGATATGTATTTTTTAATGTTGTTTGTTGTTGACTATTACCTTTCATCGTCGAGCTTTAGTGATGTTTGTATCTATTTTGTTTTGAGCCTTTGAATTAGAATTTTTACTTTTTCGTTGTATAATCTTGTTTACAATTTAGAGACGTCAGTTTTTGTGTTTTTAGAAATATGTCTAAATCAAGTTTATTTACTTGAGTTGTAAGCTCTCATTGTATTTTTTTATCTTTTCTTTTTTAATAAAGCTAGGGTATTCATGTTCAAAAAAATCTAATTGATATAAAACTTAATACATTTATATTATTTTCGTTTTTCTTATATAAAATTATATTTTTAACTTTTTTAATATCAAAATATTTCTCCCGATAATAATCTGGTTTTTTTCGATTAAGAAGTAACTAAAACATTTTAATGGAAGTTTGATAATATAGAAAAATTGAATTTAATTATAAAATTTATTTGATATATTACTTAAAATTAAATAATGGATTTAATTAATTTGTTTAATAAATTTAATTTTTTTTATTAAATAGAAAGACATTACATTCTCTTGCTAAGATTTAAACCTACACAAAACAAGACAAGATGAGCATCCTTAACCACTAGGTCAATTAGTAGATCTATGATAAATTTAAATCTAGTTGCTCTCTTTTTCTTTCTTCCCTACTGTGACTTTTCTTAATTTTTTCTGTGCTACAAGGAAACAATATCAATCTTGTATTGGTTGTCGGCTGTTGATGATAAAAATATTGTTTTATTTTTAGTTTTAGTTCATAATAAGAATTTCATCTGCCTTAGATTTCTCGTTTCCGCACATTTTGCCATGTTTTGTTTCGTTTGCCTTTGTGGCACAACTTTCACTTGTTTTATAATACAGTTTTCGTATACTTTTATGGTAGTTTGTTGTTCATGTAGTGAACGTCATCGAGCACGTCCCTGAAGCAATTTGTCAATACATTTAGAATTATTAGCGGAACAGTCTGCAAGATTGTTATGTCCATCTCCTCTCTTATATCATTACTTAAATGTCTAATTAGATAGGGACTATGAGATTTTGAAGATGGTTGTTAACTTTTTATTGAAGATGAAGATCATATTTAAGGGAAAATTTTACTGTTTCTGCACGCGCTTTGAGGTTTCATGTTTTGTGTACCATTCATAGTCTTTGAGTTTTCATGATTTTTTTTTTTGTATAAGTTCTTTGTGGATATAGTTCTCAAGTTTTTATTTGTATTTGAGGTGTGTTTTGGCATACATTTTCTTATTTTTAACGAAATATAACTTTTTATTTTGACAAAAAATTAATTTGTTTGATAAATGTAAATTTTAGAAGATAACATAAATTTAAAAGAAATATAACAAAATCTGTTGAATGGGTTCTATATAAAATTATATGTATACTTATCATTTATTAATTCTCCGCACTTTGTTTACTGAAAAAAAAGTTCTATAAAACATTTTTTTCCAACTCGGATTACCAAAATCATTTAAAACATCCAACCGAACTAAAACTCACACTACACATAAATAAGAGTATGATACATGTTTAAATGTGCTCGAAGAGTTCCTAAATATCACAATAACAATCATGTTAACCGAATTAAAATTCAATAGTTTAGTTGATTATATTTTCAAAAAGGAATATTATTTTTTTATCGACACGCTTTACATGATTTAGTATTAAATGTATAAATTTAGTGAAGCGGAAACCAACGAGGTTGGTTCAAGTGGTAAGTAGCTTGGTATCGCTTAAGTATGTCTCGATTTCGAGGTTTTGTGTATGCAGAAAATATTCACCGGAGAACTTATCTACTAAAATCAGGTGTGTAACGTGGGTCGGTCCAGATTAATCGGAACAAAATCACGGAAACCAAGAGGGTAGAAAAAAATAGTGAAGCAGAAAATTTGGGACCATATCAAAGAAAGAAATCTAGCAGTAATGGCATGCAACTATGTTTGACTGCCCATAATTTTAAATATATGGATATAGCTCGGAAACTCCATTGCTAGTGCTTTGCTTTCACATTTTTCATTCTTTCCTGCATTCATATTAATCTAACAGCTTGAAGGCCCGGATGGCCACAGATTATTGATATATATAATAGGGATTGAAAAGTTGGCAAAGGAATTAAAGATGAAGCTTGCCCATTTTTAGAAAATGTTTGAATCTGATGGTGGTGCCAGAAGAAGCAATATTGCAGCAGTTGTTGAAATTTGACCATTCATTCATCACCAGCCATGCATGCAAATGCATTTATGGCTTTATTATCCTCACGTTTATTTGATTTTTTGTTTTTGATTGAGCGATAAATGATTGGAAATTTCGATTTTTAGTGTGATATATAAAGTGATAAATGCACGAGGGTCGGCAAAAACCTAAATCCTCATCGATGGAACTTTTTTTATAAAAGATGGAACATGTTTTTAATAGTCAAGGTAATATATGTTTATAGTTTCTTTTTAAAAAATTTTTTTGATAGGATATACACACTTTACATATAAAAGTATTCGAATATGAATTTTCTAAGATGAATATCATTTTCTTTTTATTGGGACCATTCGTTCGGTTCATAAAACCATTGCCATAGGATCCAATAAAAACATATGGATTATTATCATATACACTAACGGTGAAAAACAAAATTTGCACAATTAAAATTATTTATGAGTTTAAGGTTTTAATTTAGGGTTTACATTTAAGGATTTATGTGGTAGGGTTTAAGATTTAAAGTTTAGATTATAGGTTAGAGTTTTAAAATTTTATAGTTAAAAATTTAAATTTTAAATTTTAACTTAAAAATAAACATACTTGTTTAATTTTTTTACATATCAAATATTCCCCTAAACATGTACAGAAATGTTCAAAGAAAGACACCTGATGCTACTCCATAGTTAAGCAAGTGGGTCTGTCGGGTCAGCCATGAGCCATGGAGTAGAGTTTTTCTCCTTTTTGAAATTTGAATTTATGGTGTATATAGATGTGGCAATTTGGATGGGTTTGGGTTGGCTCTTTCCAAGTTTGGATTTTTTATTCAAGTTTTATCGAGTTCGAATTTTTTGTATTTAAAATTTATCTTTTATCAAATTAAATTTAAATGAGTGCAAGTTCAAAATTTTGGACTCGAACTAATTTTACAATCTCTAGGCGTGTATGATACATTTTTTTAATAAATAAATGGAGTTAACTAGGTGCCTCATTAAAAACATCCCTAATCCTAAATGGAGGAAAAGAATACACTTAACAACTTAAATAACAAGAGATAACATAAAATATCATAAAGATAAGAGAGAACAATCCAACTGAAACGCATGACATGCAAAGTCTGGTGGAACCGTAGACCATATCTCACCACCATCCAAACCTAAGCCATATTTCACCAAAGAATCAGCTACCAAGTTCGCCTCCCTACCAATATGAGTTAAGCGAATCTCCCAATCCAAGCGTAGTAATCGCCCAATAAGATGCACAATCGAAAAATATCGATGCCGCCTATCATTGTCCTTTAAAATCCTAACCACATCGGCATTATCAACTTCAATCCACACTTGCCGCAAACCCAAAGACCATGCTCGTTGCAGCCCCTCCAACACTCCCCATAGTTCCGCTTCAAGAACCGAGCAATTACCCACAAATTTAGAGAAACCTAGTATCCACTCACCCATTGATGATCGAAGAATTCCTCCACAAGTCGATTCACCCGACATCAAACGATGAGCCCCATCGGAATTGAGCTTTACCCAACCCAACGTCGGGCGAGACCAAACTGCCGGCTCCCTGGGCGCAACAACCCCAGCAAGCGGCTTCTCGCGCTGCACCCATCGACGTGCAGATTCCCATGACCACGCCATACCCTTAGCTTGCGCGATAATCTCCTTCGACTGGACTGCCTCATCTGTAAAAACCCAAGAATTTCTTTGCTTCCATATGTACCAAATAATGACACCAAACAGCACGTTCCACTGGTAAAGACCCACGGCCGCACAAACATTACTCTCCAAATTCAATCACATCCAATCCTGAAACTGCAAAGATGTAAACAGCTGCCATTTATCTTGCTTAACCACTCTTCTCGACACCAAACATGCCGTTGGGCAAAACCGAAACAAATGGTCAATAGTTTCGGGTTCTGCTAAACAAACATCACATCGTTCATCCATAGTTAGATGCCGTCGGACACGCTCCTCGTTGGTAAGTACCCGACCATGACAAAGCAACCAAAGAAACATCTTCACCCTTTGACAACCTTCATACTTAGCTACCACACTACATATAGTATCTCCATCATCCTCCACACTCAAGAAACACTCCTTGTATGTCGAGCTTACCGAGAACATTCTATCGGCCGTTAAACTCCAACCCACACAATCTGGTGGTGCTGCAACCATTGGCAGCTTTATTGCAGCTATGTACTTAAGGACCCGCGTCGACAGAATCCCTTCAAATCTCGACCAAGCCCACTCACCATTCCCTGCAACCATCGACCACAAAGGTGTTGGACCCATAGGTAACTCTACACTCGGCAAAATGTGGTCCAACAAAGCGCCAAGATTAGCTACCCAAGGGCTATGACAAAAATCTATCAACGTGTCGTTTCCAACATTCCAGACCAAGTTCTTCCGCACAAGCTCCCACACGCTCGCTATTCCCCTCCACAAATTAGAACTATCGCGACATCCGAGGTTATCCGGAACAACCTCTCGACATTTATACTTGCTCTGAAGAACCCGAACCCATAAATCCTAGCAGCGAGACACAATACCAAACCCGAGCTTCATGAGGAAAGCTCTATTTTGATCGACCAAGCTTTTGAAACCAAGACCACCGAGAGATCGTGGTTTACAAAAAACCTCCCAATTCACTAAATGGACATGACGGCCATCAGAAGCATTACCCCACACGAACCTGCGTATCAATCGCTCAATATCATAACAAATCACCTTTGGCAAAAGAGTTGTCTGTATGGTATACGATGGAATAGCCTCCAAAACCAACTTTGCTAGAGTAACTCTGCTAGCGAATGATAAACATTTAGATAACCAACCTGAAAGCCGACCACGCACCTTTTGCACAAGAAACTGATAAGTCAATCAAGTTACCCGCGCATGTAAAAGTGGAACACCTAGATATCACCTAAGATCATTAACCTCCATAAAACAAAACCCCGAGCTGATGACTTGCATGCACTCAGTGGAAACATTACGTGAATAAAATATATTTGATTTTGGAGCGCTACCTTGTGCCTTGACGCCCCACAGAAATCAAGCAAAACTCTCCGAATAATATCAAGCTGGTCCTTGGTGGCTTCAACAAATAACACCATATCATCGACGAAGAACAAATGTGAAAGCCCCGGCCCTCCCCGAGCTAGAACAATCGGTTTCCAAGCCCCACAATCAACCTCCATCCGTATCGCTTGAGACAACCACTCCATGCAAAGAACAAATAGATAAGGCGAGATAGGATCACCTTGTCTAATTCCCCTACTAGGTTGGAATGGGTCTGACGTCGAGCCATTCCGTAAAACCTGCATCGAAGTCGATTGCACACATCTCATTATTACCAACCGTAACCACTATGGGATACCCACATCATGTAGCGTGTCATCAATAAATGACCACTCTAACCTATCATAAGCCTTCTCAAGATCAATTTTAATCGCCAAAAAACCTTTCCTACCCTTATTACTACACATGGAGTGAATGACCTCTTGTACAATGATTTTGTTATCAACAATAGATCGACCAGGAATAAAGCTGGTTTGTGTGGGCGAGATCCAATCAGGCATAAAACCTTTCAAACGATTAACCACTACCTTCGTTATGAGCTTGTACAGAACAGAGCATGGACTGATAGGTCGAAATTGGGTAATAAATTTCGGCGCATCAACTTTTGGGAGAAGAACAAGGAGCGTACGGTTTAAAGAAGTATCAACATCAGTCTCTGCATAAAAAGCACGAACAAATCTACAAACACTTGGACCCACAATGTCCCAATTCTATTGATAAAAGATAGCTTGAAACCCATCAGCCCACGAGGCTTGAAGCGAACCCATATCAAACATAGCAATCTGCACCTCATCATCTGTTATCTCCCTAGTCAGTTCGAATGCCTCCTCATGATGTAGCTGCTGAAAATTCCCCCTAAGAGCATACTGGTATTGCGCAGTAGAGGTATCCCACTGAAATAACAAGTTGTAAAACCCCACCGCCATGTCCCTGAGCCTAACCAGATACGTAACCCAATTCCCTTCCCCATCACGCAACGCACAGATAGCATTGGATCGGCGTCGCACCATAGCAAAGTCATGAAAGAAAGCCGTATTTCGATATTCGTCTAAAACCCACTAACATCGTGCCTTCTAAATCCACATACTCTCCTCCTGAACAAGTACCGTATCCAATTCACCCTGAAGCTTCTTCTCCAACTTCGCCAATGACCCAGTATACCGTTTACACAATGCCTTTTGAATGCCCCAATACGTCTAATCAGAGTTGATTTCTTTCTACCAATATGTCCGAAAACATGAATGTTCCAGTCAATTAAAGCTTCTGTAACAGTCCGTAAATTAGATAAAACATCCTGCTTATTATCCCAACAATGTTCCAACAACGGTCGAAAACTAGGATGATCTTGCCAGGCTCCTAGAAACCGAAACGGTCGATCTACCACTGGTGCCTCAGAAGATCCAAACGGTACTAAAAGTGAGATATGATCTGAATCCAACTCCAAATGTATAACAAACTATTCGAATACCATTGAAACCACCCATCATTAATCAAACCCCAATCTAGACGCTGAAAAAGATTACCTCTAGCCCAAGTATATTGCGGTCCCGAGAAAGGTAATTCAAGTAAGCTAGCATAAAAAATAAAGTCCTGAAACAAACTACTAGTACCCAAGGCAGATAACGAACCCCCTAACCTTTCCTTAGAGCGTAAAATAGCATTAAAATCACCGCCCAATAACCATGCTTGATCCGACGGCGGCTCCAGCTCAAGAAAGCCACGATATAACTATCTTCGCTTACTGGTCGACGGACTACCATACACTGCAGTAAATAAGACTTGTTCCCCAGACCCATCAACCCGAATTTGACAATGCACAAATTGGTTAGAAAACCGCAAAATATCAGCAGAAAAACCATCACGCCAAAGAATCCAAATACCACCACTAAAACCATGGGATTCAATACGAAACGAGTGCACAAAATCCAGTTTTGGATCAGTCTATCCGCCCGAATACCACTAATACGTGGTTCCATCAAGGCCACCACGGAAGGTCTGTGACATCGCATGAAATACCGAAAGTGACAACGAAACTCTGAACTAGCTGCACCCTGGCAATTCTAAATGAAAACACTCATCATTAAAAGGTATAAAATAAAGAGACTAACATCTACTGTCGCGGAGCGACATTCTCTTTATTGACCGCCATGTCTGCTGCTTCCCCACCTTGGGTATCTAGCCTGATAGGAATCGACACATCCTTGTCTGGAATGTTAACAACCAATGGTTTCTTCTGATTCGGTTCTCCAGGGTCAATCGACATACTTACCTTTCTCTGGCTTCTACCTTTAGGGTTAAATTTCACATTATCAGCTTGGATCCATTTTGAAAGAACCGAATCCGGCGGAAATCAGAATTCAGACTGCTTACGAACACTCAAACCTTTACGAACTGACGACGCGTGATGTTTTTACCCATTGCCAGCTTACCACTAGACCTACTCGACCCCTATCGACATCTTTGTTCTCATTGATGACAACTGCAGAGTGCGAACCACCCTTAATCTTCGGAGAATATTTTGAAGCGACGACCGACTCACCATCTTGTAAAACAACCAACTTACCATATATACCATCATCCTTCTTTCCCGCACTGACCTTTGGCCTTGACTGACCACCCTTCTTACCGTTATCGCGTTGAGTCGATACCTAAGGAGCCTGGACCATACTCGGACGTGCCTCTACCGGAGCAACCTCCTCCTGCGACTCAACTCCACCCACAACATCAGCACTCTCTGTCAATAATACTGAAAATCGGGAGCCTTTCTACGCTTCCTCACGCCCACCGTCATTCACACTACTATCACCAGTTTTCCAAGGTCTACGACGACGAGTATTCGCTATCATCCAAGGGCCGAAAAGGGACTCCTCTTCCTTTTCTTTTTGTTCAGACCCTGACGGTAACTCCCTCTTTAGCCGAAGCTTCTTCTTTACCACACACATTTTTCGAGTGCCCATAACGACCACACTTAAAACATATTTCAGGAAAGCCCTCATATTTAATCTTCTAAACGAAGTTACCTATGCCAATACACGGTAGCAATGGTTTATTCAGATCGACCATAATCGCCAACCTCGCGAAACGACCACGATCCCCAATATCAGTCTTTTAATCAATCCAAATAACCCTACCAATGGTTGAGGCGATATGTCTAAAGAATCCTTTTGAATAATATTGATACGAAAGTCTTGGTAATTGCACCCAAACTATAACATGTGATGGATGTCGCTCTGCAGTGGAAAAAGCACAGCTCCAAGGCTGAACCGTTAAATAACTCCCATACACTATCCATGGCCCCTCCGTCAAGACTTTCACATAATCGCACTCTTGAACGAAGCGAACCACATAATAGTCATTCTCAAAATCAACTAGTTGAAAATCCCCTTTCGGCTGCCATATAGCCTGAATCCTATTCAGCAAAGCACCATGGTCAATCTTCCTATCCAATAATCAGACTATTACCGATTTACGCATGCTATGATCTAATAGGTCATGAACACGATCTGAGAACTGAATAACCGGATACGAGCCATCACGTACAACACACACATCCGCTTTCGAAACCACAACTTCATCGTTAGACACCTTCACATTGGCACCCTCCCCACTTACGACTTCACCAGCAGCCGCCGCATACGATGCCTTGGCCGGCATCTCCGATCCACCCCGCTCTTCTTCCACAACCGACACATTCTCTTCAAAAGCCACGGTTGAGTCAACTTCCATCTCACTCCCACCGGACGGATCAGGTGTAACCAGAGCAGCCCCAGCCGAGCCATCCACACAATTTCGCTTAGCCTCGCGACGATCCTCGGACGCAACCGGCGCTCCTGCTCTCTCCAACGCCGGCGTGAATAAGACCTGGATTACGGGCAGCGTTGGCAGCGCCAAGCCATCCCTTCCCGGTGGTTCCGACGATCCCTCCACTGGCAATCCATCGACATAAAGACTAGAGTTACCCACAGAGTTTCCTTGCGACATAGAATAGGGTTTTTTCTAATGTTAGATTTTGTGTATGATACATTTTGATCAAATTGTAGTGCATAATGAAGGAAAATTTTATTTAAAAATAAAAGGAAATGCTCGCTTTGCTTGCCCAAATACCGTTGGATGGAATGGAATAAATTCCAATGATAAACACGATTTTAATAAATGAGATACACTATAGTTTATGTGCCAACAAAATGTTGAGTTCAGTCGTTTTAAGTGAATTTTGTCATTCTATTATTTTCAATTCCATTACCTTTTTTGGCACTGCTGAATTAATTGTGGGTGGACAGTTAATTAGATAGCATATCTCTCGTTGTCGGTGAGATATATATTTTTGTTTAACCACTCGAATTTGATTCATTAGTTAACTAATTCAGATCGAGTTTTAAATAGGCTTAATATGAGGCGACCCTCTGAATTTAATTTTCTCCATTCATATCGTCAGAATTGGAACTTCTGACCTTACTTATGAGACATAATATCTTATCTCGTTAAACTAGCGAATTGTTTGTTCTCCGTGAAATATTTAATTACTATTAAAAATTCACTATGTAAATCAATAAAAGAACTATTTACTCTATTGCTCATCCCCTTGTGTCCTGGTGGCAAAGGTTGATGTTTATCATCCCTTGGGACCCGGGTTCGAGCACCAGTAATGCATGTTGTGTGTGCTGTCTTCGAAAAGACTAAGAAAGTTGAACAGATGCTACCTTTGTATCGCACCAGCATATTAAAAAAAAAAACTATTTACTCTATTAAATTTATATCTTGGTTGTTGAAAGTTGAAGATAACTATTATATTTTATTGAGCAAGCACATTTTGTTAGTTGGCCAAATTACTTATTTTTGTTTTTTTATATTACCTTAGGTCATAGATTCTAGATCCACTAAGAACACTTCATTCTTTCCCCTAAAATCTTCCATTCTCTCTTAGAGTTATGACTAGAATTAGAATTGGTCAAAACCTATTATTTTCTATTACTCTAATTTCGGGATCAGTAAGTCAAAGTTCATACCTTCAATCTTTTAACATAATTTACTAATAATTATGATACAGTTTACGTAATTTATAGTTATAAAATAATTACTAACTTTAATTTCCTAGTTCCAATGATTAAAATTTAATTCTGACAAAAAACCATAATTCTGAGTGGGTTTATGGAGATCACAAATAAATCCAGAATTGAGCCGATTCTAATTTTGATTTACCACCTATTTTTTATTAAATAAAAATGTATTATATTTTTTATTCATCACCATACTTTTTTTATTAAATAGAGAAGTATTACATTCTCGATTTACCACTTACTTCTATATAAGCATCTTGGTAACTAGGTTAATTAGTAGATTTCAATTTATGACACACTTTCATATTAATTTTGTACACGTGTACATGAGCTATCATCCTAATATATATATATATATATATATATATCATTGATAAGTAGACTAGAAAATGAAAACTTGTTAATAATAAAAAAGAATCTAATATATTTGTTTTTTATATTAGAAGAAAAGTTATAATTGGTTGGTTGCCAGCAATTTGATGGCTTAATTAAGGAATAAGGTTCTTAAAACATGCCGTCCAAACTCCCACGACAAATGCAGCTCATAATTTCAGAGTAGTTCCAAACACGAACAAGAAGGCAAAAGCAAAGGCTACTAAGCCTTTTCTTTTCTTTTCTTTTTAAGTTAAATTATGGCACACAAGAAAAACATCAATCTTACCAATGATGCCTTGATAAAGTTAACAAACTTATTTTAAGTTTCTTATCCTAAAATTTCCCAAAAATCATACTTAAAATAAATGTTCACGTCTTATATACAAAAAAAGGTTAAAAATCATGACATTTAACATCGAAATTCAAAATTATTCATTAAAAATAGGATATAATAAAGTAATATAGTTTGGGTTGGAAGAATTTAACAAATCAAATTCAGTTAACCGAATTTTAATCGATTAGTATGACATGAACTAAACATTTAAATGTGTATTATTCTTTGATCAAAAAATTTAAAGGATACAAGTCATTCTTATTTAAGTCTTGTAAAAAAACTAATCGAATTCAAAACATAATTCTATTGTTCCATGTAACACTATCAAAATCAATATATTCAAATTTTAACTTCCAACATTTCTAACTTTTAAAAAATAATAATTAAGTAGCATGTTTTCATCTGCATTGCATTGAGAATTTAGCAAACAAAATAGTAGACATGGTTGAATAATTAAATAAATTCAAGTGGTTCATGTCACGGTACTGCCGTAGTCCTTTCTTACAAAAACAAAAATAAGCGCGGCAATTAATTGAGTTTTGGTTTATAACCCTAATATTATATACGCACACTACAGCTATTGATGGACAATGCATTAATTATAAAGTTGTACTTACCTTTAATCATTTTAATTTATTCTTATAATACAACTTATCTTATAAGAGGGAATGGCAATTTCTGTCAATGCCAATTAAAATAAATGTCTCATTTGTACTTTTTGGATCAGAATGCTCCAAGTTCGCTTTTTTTTTTTGTGAACTTTATATCATTTTAGAATACATTAATGAATTTTAAATAGGCAGTGTCGAGTTGGGTTTGGATCAGAATGAGTCAATATGAGATTAGAAGTTTAATGTTGAAAAGTTCGGGTCATTTTTTTTAATTATGATCATTTTATGTTTAGTGATTCGAGTTAAATTTAACTTAAAAGAATTATTTTGATTAGGATGTTGTTAAATTCAAAGCTATTTGTAATTTTTAGTCATATATTTCTGATTTGGCCATTAAAGTTAATATAACTAAATCATATTTTTGACACATGAAATTTTATGATTTAACATGTAAATAAATATTTTACATTAATCTCATTACATATAATAGTGAGAAAAGTCAATTACAACTTAACTAATTAAATTGAGGCAATTTTATCAAATTCAATTTGATTAAGTTCCGATATTGGGTTAATTTGATTAAATCTCTAATCTTAAATCATTATCATGTTTCGTAAAGAGCGGTTTGAGCTAAAATTAGAGGTTTGACCAGTCAAATATGCTAATTTGGTTGTTTGGTAAATAGCATACTGGGGTGAAACCACTAATTTTGAAAAATCTGCTAATATGAGCCTTTTGAAATTAAATGTTTTGACATAAGAGTTATAAAGACCCTTTTACCCTTAAAAATTATCAAAAATCTCCAAATAACCAAAATTTAATCTTTTTTTGTTTTAATTCTTCACTCTCACGTATTTATATTGTGACATTTGTAAACTAATACTTTTTGCTTTTTCCCATTCTTTTTATTCTCAAACATTTATATTTGTACTTAAATTTTATAATTAATTAAATTGTATTAAAAATAATTATATAAATAATAAATTAATATATAGATCCTTCAAATATGCATAGTAATGTTATATTAAAAAATATTTTTCATAATCTAATTAATATTAATAGATACAAAATATTGATAACTAATAAACTATTCAAACAAATATCGAATATAACTATGTTCTTATATGTTATTTTGCTTGTTTAAATAATCAAACAGCTATCAGCTATCAGTTATTAGTTAAATTTACTGAACACTTATATACAATCATTTAATACAATCCGCTAGTCAAATCAACTAATGCAATTAATTATCAGCTAATGTAATTCGATATTAGTTATCCGCTAATTGTCAATAAGAGCCAAGGTTGATATACTTAGTCCCTTTAACCAATTTGTAGCCGTTGATGCTTTTAGGCCAAAACTTTAAAATATAACTTTTTATTGTCTTAAATATTATAATAAATATATTTAGAAATTAATTATTTTAAAAAATAAATACATTTTTTTTAAAATAACGTTAGTAAATTTTAGAAGAACAAAAAGTCAAATAAAAAAGTGGCCATCAAAAAGTTAAAATATTATATCACTATTGATAATTATATTTTTATTTTAAATGTTCGATCAGCGTTGAATTTTAATAAAAAAACTAAAACTCGACTTTTAATAAACAATGGTATTCGGAACAACAGAACATTATGGAAACTATGGCTTAGAAGGAACTCCATGGTATCTATGCGTACGATTGAGTCGGCTGGTCCAAGTTTCTCTTCGGTTCCAACTTCTGTGATTCCCCCGGATGCGACTGAATTAAAATTAACACGGATAGAGCAAGGCAGTAGATGGATGGTTATGCGTTCTCTGTGATCATCATAGAAATTGGATGATAGGGTTCGTCAAATGTATTGGAATTGTGGGGCGTATAATGTGTGCTTGGAATGGTGAGCATCGAAATGTTATAAATGTTATACTTGAATTGGATAGTTTGAAAGCGTTGAAAGTCTTACGCAACGATGCTAATAGCCGAGGATTATTGTTGAAATTTAACTTCCTAGGGTTTCTTTATTTCTGATTTGGGGAAAGAGGAAATGATTCTTGAAGACGAAAGCCAAACAAAAGTATTTTTATTAAAGCTAAAAACGGCACCCAATAGAGCGTTTTACAAAGTTCACTTAGCTAAGAAAAATAAATCTAATATACAATAATCAAGAAGTAAATCAAGATTACTATAACTAATTAGCAGCTATACAAAGGTAAAGAATTAAATTCTGTTAGCCCTCCTCAAGTTGGAGCATAGATGTTATGTATGCCCAACTTGAAAACTAAGGAGTGAAAAAGAAAACTTGGCAGGGCATTGGTTAAGCAGTCTGCAATTTGATTGTGAGTTGAAACTGGTAACAACTTGAGAAATCTTTGATGAACTTTCTCTCGAACTATGTGACAGTCTATCTCAATGTGTTTTGTCCTTTTGTGATGAACTGAATTTTCTGCAATTTGAATAGCAGACAAGTTGTCACAGTAAAAATTTGCAGGTTGTAATTCAAGGTGAGAAGCTTGAAGCAAATAAAAAATTAACTGTAATTCACAAGTTACAAAAGCTAGAGCTCGATACTCAGCTTCACTAGATGAACGAGAAACAGTTTGTTGTTTCTTAGATTTCCATAAAATTAAAGAAGAACCTAGAAAAACACAAAAATCAGTAATAGATTTTCTAGAATCTGAGCAGGAAGCCCAGTCAGAATCAGAGAAAGCATTCAAATGTAAATCAGTATCAGTTGAAAAAAACAGACCCTGACCAGGTATCCCTTTTAAATATCTAAGAATCCTATGGGCAACAACCAAATGTGTATTAGTAGGGCAAGACAGAAACTGAGACAATTGCTTGACTGAAAAAGCAATGTCAGGCCTGGTGTTAATAAGATACAACAATTTACCAACTAATCTCCTATAAACAGTGACATCTTCTAGAAGAACCCCATCAACTTTTGAAAGATGTTTAACACCTCTAGTTACATTTATAGGAGTAGATACATGCTTGGAATTCAAGAAATCAGTTTCAGTAAGCAATTCTGAAACATATTTTCTTTGATAAACATTTATTCCAGAAGCTGATCTAGCAATTTCAAGCCCTAAAAAATAGTTTAAATCACCCAAAATTTTTATTTTAAATTTTTTTTTGTAAAAAATCCATAATGAAGTGAATTTGTTCTGAACTAGGACTAGTTAGAACAATATCATCTACATACACTGCTAAAGTTATAAAATTATTACCCATGTCTTTAGTAAATAAGCCACTATCAGCAGGAGACTGTTTAAAACCCTCCTCAAGTAAAGTCAAAGTCAATTTTTCATTCCACTGTCTACTAGCTTGCTTTAGACCATGTAAACTTTTGGCTAAAGGGTCAAATTTGCCCCTATAGTAATCCGAAATCAGCAATGTTGCCCCTATTTTTTTTTCTCCGTAATTTTACCCTCAAAGTCAGTTAATTGTAGCAATGTTGCCCTTTGACCGATTTTGACCGTTAAATGCTGACGGGGCAGTTAACGGTGCTGACGGGGCAATTTTATCCTCGAAGTCATTCATGCAATTTTGCTCTCAAAGTCATTAATTGCAGCACTTTTACCCTTGGTTTATTTAGTTTTTGAATAAAATTGGATAAACAATTTGGTTTTTTCGAGTTAAACTTTAACAAACAGAATATATGAAAAATCGATTAACAAATTGATGTAAATATCCTTTGAGTCCCTAATAATTTTAAAAATAAGCAAAATGAGAACTCTCACAAAAAATCAAAATATTATTCAAATTTTTAAAAAAATCTATAAATTTAATAAAAATAAATACGATATTTAAAAAATTATTGAAAATAAACCAACGAGAAACGTGTTAATTGAACGGTGAACGCGAACTATTCTATTCGAACGACGTTCGATTGACACACTTACCGATGATGGGTTGTTAGGAAAAAATGTACGGTGAACTCGAATCATGTGGCTCAGGTTGAATTCTGCTTTATCTTCTGGATATCCTTGTATTTATCTCCCATGCCATTTTCGCCGAACACCACTAATGTCGTTTTCTGTGATCATCGTACATTTTTTCCTAACAACCCATCGTCGGTAAGTGTGTCAATCGAACGTCGTTCGAATAGAATAGTTCGCGTTCACCGTTCAATTAACACGCTTCTCGTTGGTTTATTTTCAATAATTTTTTTGAATATCATATTTATTTTTATTAAGTTTATAGATTTTTTTTAAAAAATTGAATAATATTTTGATTTTTTGTGAGAGTTCTTATTTTGCTTATTTTTAAAATTACTAGGGACTCAAAGGATATTTACATCAATTTGTTAATCGATTTTTTATATATTCTGTTTGTTAAAGTTCAACTCAAAAAAACCAAATTGTTTATCCAATTTTATTCAAAAACTAAATAAACCAAGGGTAAAAGTGCTGCAATTAATGGCTTCGAGGGCAAAATTGCATGAATGACTTCGAGGGTAAAATTGCTCTGTCAGCACCGTTAACTTCCATGTCAGCATTTAACAGTCAAAATCGGTCAAATGGCAACATTGCTACAATTGACTGACTTTGAGGGCAAAATTACAGAGAAAAAAAATAAGGGCAACATTGCTGATTTCGGATTACTACAGGGACAAAATTGACCCTTTAGCCTAAACGTTTTTTTTAATTTGCAAACTAAACCAATCTTGTTATCATTATTATTACTAAGACCAAGAGGTATTTTCATGTATACCTCCTCATGTAAGGAACCATGAAGAAAAGTATTGTTGACATCTAAATGTTGAAGTTTCCAATTTTTAGAAGCAGCAATGGCAATCAAAGTTCTAATGGTGGTCATTTTAGCAACAGGACTAAATGTACTTAAAAAATCAACACCTAACTATTGAGTATAGCCTTTTGCAATTAACCTTACCTTATATCTATCTAAAGACCCATCAAACTTTAATTTTGTCCTAAAGACCCACTTACAACCTACAATTTTCTTGTTAAGAGGTAAGGGAACAAGGTCTCATGTATTATTAGTTTCTAAAGCAAGAAATTCATCTTTCATTGCATTCCTCCAACGTTCATGAGCAACAGCTTGCTTATAAGTCTTAGGCTCAATTAAAATATCAACATTACCAATGAAAGAAGAATGTTGAGCAGATATATTCTCATAGGACACAATATTAGCATTGGCATGTTTAGTAGTTCGAGATTTAGGTAGAGTTACTTGAAAATTTTGAAATTTCTGAGGAAGCTTAACAGATCTGGAAGATCTAGATATAGGAGGAACACTTATAACAAAATCAAGAGAATTTTATTCTGATTCTGATCAGTATTATTAGTATTAACAGAATCAGAACGATCAAAATTATTAATAGGAGGAAGATTATGATTAACATGTTTGAAGATATATCTTTTGCAGTAAAAAGAAATTCACTCAAAAGACTTGAACTATCACAATTAGGTAAAACAATATTAGAAGAAGACTTATGGAAAGGAAAGAAAAATTCATTGAAAACTACATTCCTAGAAACAAAAACAAATTTAGTTTCTAGATTATAGAGCCTATATCCTTTCACATTTTT
This sequence comes from Hibiscus tridactylites, assembly GCA_958450335.1. Lineage (NCBI taxonomy): Eukaryota > Viridiplantae > Streptophyta > Magnoliopsida > Malvales > Malvaceae > Hibiscus > Hibiscus tridactylites. The sequence goes on along the minus strand of OY288276.1, from coordinate 14,378,319 downwards.
AGGAAAATCAAGAAAAATGCATTTGACTGCCCTAGCATGCATTTTAGTAGCAGACTTAGGTAATTCTGATGCATATGCTAAATAGACAAAAACCTTTAGATGATGTAGTTGAGAAAAATTTTCATAAAAAACTTCATAATGGGTTTTATTATGAAGAATAAGGGTAGGAGTCAAGTTTATTAGAAAACAAGAATGAATGACACAATCTATCCAAAAACATAAAGGCAGATTTGCATGAATTCTAAGGGCTCTAGCAACAGCAAGCAAGTGTTGATGTTTTCTTTTCACACCACTATTCTGTTGTGAGGTATAAACACAAGAAGTTTGATGTATTATTTTCTTTTCTTTAAAAAAAGCATCCATTTGAAATTCTTGTGCATTATCGGATCTTATACATTTAATTTTTGTTGAAAACTGAGTAAGAAAAAAATTATAAAAATCAATTAGTAATTGTCTAACTTCAGATCTAACAGAGAAAGGAAAAATCCAAGTAAAACGACTATTATCATCAACAATAGTTAAGAAATAACTATGACCATAGATACTTTTCACAGGAAAGGGACCTCATACATCAGTATGAATTAAATCAAAAACAGATTCAGAGACAGACATATTCAGAGACAGACATACTGACAGGAAATGGCAACCTTCTATGATTAGCTAAATGACAAATGTCACAATCAGAAACATGACTAGAAGGAATATCACCACATAATTTTGAGAATTCAACAATCCTAGGATTAGAGGGATGATCTAACCTAGCATGCCAAGCAACAACAGATTTATGACTAGCAGTAGACTTATGATTAGTCTTATCATGATCAACAAAAACATCAAAAGCATTATAAGCAGTAGTATTATTGTCAACAACATTAACATTATCAGATGCACAAGCATATGCAGTAGTATTATCAGAAGTACTACTATTATTATTATCAGATGCACAAGCAGATGCAACAGCATTATCAAAAGTACTATTATTATTATTAGATGCATAAGAAACAGTAGATAAAACAGTAGACCTGACATTTGCATTTGAAAAATGATACAATCCTCTTTTGACCTCAGCTGAACCAATCATCCTCAAGGATTGGGCATCCTGTAAAAAAACAACATTTGTTAGTAAACAAAACTGAAATATTAGATTTCAACAACAATTGGCTAACAGATATCAGGTTAAACCCAAAACGAAAAATATGTAGAACATTCTGTAAGACTAAATCTTCATTAAGTTGAACATTACCAACATGTGCAACTTTAACTAAACTTCCATTTGGCAATTTCACATATTTATTATTTATTACAGAATAGGAACTAAACAAACTTATATTATTAGTTATATGGTCTGTTGCTCCTGAATCAATGATTCAGTAAGGTTTAGAATTGTTATTATGCAAAGTATTAACTAAGTTAAAACAAGTTAGAACCATATCTGAATTTTCAGAAGGAGCATCAAGAAAGTCAGATGTCAAAGCATTGGCATTGGACTGATAATCAGAAACTTAAGTAGAAGAAGCCTTTTTTTTTTGCAACAAAGAGTGTAAACCTTCATATTGTTCTTTAGTAAAAGAACAATTCTCCAGAGATTTGCCAAACTAGACTGACTATCAGACTTTTCAGAATTCAGAACTCCTACAAGATTGACTTTGCTAGTGACAACAGAAGACTTTGACTTATAACCAGGAGGGAACCCATGTTTTTTTTATAACATTTGTCAACTAAATGCCTATAAAGACTACAAAACAAATATAAAGGTCTACGACTGTTTAAAGAAGATAAACTAGACATTTTCTGAAATTTTCCAGAAGAACTTCTATCAACAACCAGAACATGGCTATCACAAGAACTACTAGCAGATATGGACCTTTCATGTTGAACAAGAATTAAAAAAATCTCATGAATTTTTAGAAAATGTTTGACCATTAAGATTTGGGATTTCGGAACTGCAAACGAGTCATTTAGACCTCAAAGAAAATGAAGGGCAAAACCATGATTTCGATATTTGATAGCAGAACAAAAACAATTTGAATTTTTAATTCCATGTAAAAAGTTGTTAGGGAATTGATACCTTGGGTAAGAGAGTAGAATTCTTGTTGAAGATCGGAAATCCTAATTAGGTCATCCTGACTAAATCGATTACGCAAATTCGTCCACAATTCGTAAGTAGTGTCGAATCAGAGGACACTCTGAGCAATTTCGGGACTGATAGCGCGTTGAAGCCAGGAAAAAACCAAGTTATTGCACTTGACCCAGGGAAAATAACTTGCATAGCCTTCATCGAGTTCCTTTATTGATCTGTTGACGAACTGAAACTTGTTCTTCGATATTAAAGCCATTCGCATCGATCTCGCCTAGGAATGGTAGTTAGATCCCGAAAGCAAAACGGAAGTGAGGACAAGCGAAGGGTTTTCATTCGGATGGATGAAGAATTTATCGGAGGGGTTAAGATTTCGAAAACGAGAAACTGAAGAATCGAAAGAGTGCGAGTCGGAAGACCCAACTGATACCATGTTGAAATCTAACTTCCTAGGGTTTCTTGATTTCTGATTTGGAGAAAGAGGAAATGATTCTTGGAGACGGAAGCGAAACAAAAGTATTTTTATTAAAGCCAAAAACGGCACCCAATAGAGCGTTTTACAAAGTTCACTCAAACTAAAAAAATGAATCTAATATATAGTAACCAAGAAGTAAATCAAGATTACTATAACTAATTAACAGTTATACAAAGGTAAAGAATTAAATTCTGTTAATTATGCTCATTTGAATGGCACATGCGGAGTTACGACAACATGAAATGGATGGTTCGACTACAACACGTAGCTCGGGATGGCAATCAAGTGGCAGATAGTACGACAAAATTGGCGTGTTTTGAATACTTAATTTGAGTTCAAATCATTTCGGCTCATGAATTTGGATCAAGTTCGGATCATTTTGGGTTTGTTAATGTGTCATGATCAAATCTGGTCGAATTAGATTCAAATTTAGATTAATTGGATTATACTTTTGAGTTCGAGTCAAAGTTCATGAGTCTAAATTTAAACTAAATAGACTTGAAATTATATTATTTAAAAAAAAAACTATGTAACCCCCTCGTCCCGGTCTGGCCGGATGACCGGTCCGAGTGGGCCACACGGGGAAAACCGAAGCGAAACCCGTTAAGGTTCCTCCTCGGTTAACGACCCAGAAAATTTCTTTTAATCTTTATCTTGTCTATAGGCATAATTAAATCATATGTGAAGCACAACAACGGAAAATACAAACAATGTAACATACTCCGATCAACCAATACATTAAACAGCTCATTTTAGCCCTTTACAGCAGGCCGTTTCGAAACGCCTTGACTTAGTCAACAGGCCAGGGTCAACCATAGGGCGACCGTTTCGCAACAGGGGTGACCCGTATCAAAACGACCCTGACGGTCAATTTCTCGTGGTCAACGAGAATTGACCGTTTCAAAACATCAAAGGCCCGTTTCGGAACGCCTTTATCTCACCAATTTCTCAAAATTCCAGTAGCAAAAATGTTCCGAAACGATCCCCATCCGTTCCGAAACGGCAGGCCAATTGCAAGGGGACCGTATCGAAACGGGGTGGCCCGTTCCGAAACTCCCCCTGTCTGCAGACTCGTTTTGGCTGTTTTAAGGCACATGGGTGCCTCAAAACACCACCAAAACACCCTACAACACCATAACAATTAAACTTAAGGCAACCCATCTATATTAGCATGCTTTAACAAGATTAGGACAAGTCTAAACACTAAGGTAAGACATCACAAGTCATGCATTCATACAACATCATTCAAACATAAAGACAACCTCTAAGGCACATGGCTAACATTCAAAGTAAGCAATTTAGGCTTGAGTTACAATTTAACATGGCAACACAAACCATACAAAAGCAAGATATCAAGGAGTCTAAACAAGCTCCTAAACAACTAGCAACTATCCATCAAAACAACACATGTCCCATTGCTCAAACTATTACATGTTCAACATTAAAAATTCATACTTGAAGTACTCAAGGCTAACAACCACACTTGGAGGCCCTCCACTTGCTCGAGCAACCCGCGAACTAAGGATCTGCAATGTTGAACAAAGAGAGCGTAAGCAATGATGCTTAGTGAGGGTAAGCTCTAAAAACAAACCTCAACATTGCAGGGTCCGAGCACGATCTAGCCAAGGCATTACACAATTGTGCCAAGGATCCACAAGAGCCACAAGATAAAGATGCATGAGCAATATACAATATAAATGCCATGATCCTAAGCTCAACTCCACAATACATGTAGTCACATTTAACATCCAATTTAAAGTTCGTATATCTCAACACATTGATACACATATCAATCAACATTGGCACCTAGCTATGACCCGAATACGCGGATAGACATGTTGGAACTCACATCCAACAACCACATTACCTCACGGTGGGATTACACTCATCACCGGTCTCGCGGAGGGGATTCCACTCATCCTCACGCCCCGTCGATGGGATTCCACTCATCACCGACCATATTTAAATACAATTTCCGGGTGAACCCGTACTCCTCCTTGGTGACTCAACGCCACCAAGGCCACGCGCGACTTTTGACTCATGTGTACACACTAACATCCTAATGATCGATCATTTGTATTCAAGTATACTAGTGCCAACATTTACTCATTTCACATTACTCATTTCAATCAATTTCGTGCTTAGCACGTACTCACCACAACCATCATCATGCATGTCTCAAGCATCACAAGTCATATCTCATCTCACATGCATAACACAATATACATAAGCATTCATATCGCATTTCATACGAGACATACACAACCGCATAAATGAGTTCATCCAAAGGCTCTACATCAAGCTTAGGATTAGGCTACCACCCTAATCCTAACTCTTGGTGGGTCTACCAAGCCCAACTTAGTCCATATACTCGAACCAACCATTTTAAAACCAATTAAAACCATTAACCACTCACCTAAGCTTCCAAGCTCAAAGACCAAGCAAGCAACCACCTTCAAATCCCCAGATTTACTTCCGATGCTTCACCGATATCCAATCTCGATTCTAATCAATCCCAAACACAAACAAAACATTCGCAATCAATAACTCATCATCGGAACTAACTCGGATTAACATTTTCAAGCATCCAACACTCAAAATCAATCCCAAAACAGAATTTCCGAGCAGCCCCTAAAACCCACTGAAATCTTCCATTTCAAACATCCAAACAACCATCAAACACACCCAAAGTGACCCTCATATATCATACTAGCACCAGCCCTCAAAAACCAACATTAAACCACCCCAAAAACCACTTTAAAACCCTCTAAAAATCCCCTTGAAACCCAATTCCGAAAATTTCCCAAGATCACTTGAAATTCACATATGATATACCATTTGACTTCTATATACCATAACTAAGCATATTAAATCAAAATACTTCACTTAATCACATAAAGTTTCTATTTTTAATCTAAACCTTCAAAAATTCCATTTTCTAAAATCTTCATGAAAATGAAAATAAAAGGTACTTTTATGGAGAGTGAGACGAGGGGAAGTCAAAAATACCATTACCTTTCAAAACGGAGTTGAAATGAGGGAGCTATTGAATGAAATAGTAGATTGGGTAGAGAGCTCTTTGTTTCCCGTTGGTGTGTTTTGAAGAAGGAAGTGAATAGTAGAAAATGGGTGTTTTTGTTTTGTTTTAATTTAAAGGCCCAAGGACCCTTTTGCCCTTAATGAAATGAGATATTCACAAGGGCACACTATCCATGGCTATTTGGGATTAAATTTTAAAACATAGTCAATCATTAAATTAATTAATTTGAAAACAAAACCCGAACCATTATTTAAATCATAAAACCGAGCCCAAATAATATTAAAATGTTATTTTCACCTAACCCCTAAACCCGGGTGTTACAAACTATTTTAAATTTATGCTAATAAACCAGAGTTGACGAGTCTAATTTTGAATTAATATTTTGAATATAAAATCAAATGTTTTAAATAATTTTTTTATAAAGATGAGATATATTGGTCATGTTTGACAATTAGCGGATAACAGATTACATTAGCTGATAGTTGATAGTTGATTGCATTAGCTGATTTGACTAGCGGATTGTATTAGCTGATTGTATAAGAGTGTTTGATAAAATTAACTGATAGCTGATAGTTGTTAGATTATTTAAACAAGTAAAATGACATATAAGGACATGATTATATTCAATACTTGTTTGAATAGTTTATTAGTTACCAATATTTTGTGTCTAATTAATATTAATTAGATCTATAAAATTATTTTTAATATAATTTTTCTAAACATGTTGAATGATTTATATATTAATTTATTATTTATATAATTATTTTAATATAATTTAATTAATTAATAAATTTAAATACACATATAAATATGTGATAATAAAAAGAAAAAAATAAACAGGATTAACTTATAAATAGGATGAGAAAATATTTAATTTAGGTTATTTTGAGATTTTTGGTAATTGGTAAGGGTAAAAGAATCTTTATAAATCTAATATCAAACCTCTAATCTCAAAAAGTTCATATTATGAGCTTTTTCAAAATTAGCGGTTTCACCCCAATCTGCTCTTTCAATCCTCTATTCACCAAATAATAATATTAACAAATTTGACTGATCAAACCTCTAATTTTTGCTCAAATCTCTCTTTACCAAACATGGCCGTTATAAATTAAGAACCATGAGTGTTCTGTCTATTCGTTTAACAGTCTAAGTAAGGAACGAAGACATGTGTAAGGTGATAGGGCCATGCCTCCAAATGTTGGGTTTAATTGTGTTTAGGTCCGTACTAGTTTTAAAGGTAGACAAATTAAGTCTTCCCCTATTTTTTTGGATCTAATTGCTTTTTAGGTCCTCTTAATTTTGAAACTAGGCAAATCAAGTCTTAACCTGCCATTTTTTGGTCTAAATACTTTTAGGTCCCTTTCAATTTCAAAATTAAACAAATTAGATCATAATGCCTCAAATTTTAATTTAAGAACCATGAGTGTTCTGCATAAAGAGAAAACAAGAAAGACATAATTCTTTCATAAAGTATTTAACGTTGCTTTATTCATGTAAATTAATTATATTAACTAGATCACGATGAAATTAGAAGCTTTTAACAAATGAAATGAGTTTTGTGTGTGTCTATATATATATATATATAATACGCAACACTTTTAAGCTTATGAAAAAATGACTAAATATTCAATTTTATTGTTAAAGAAATTATCATTTATTAATATTTTGATGAGATAAATTATTTGATATATGTCTTTTTTTTTTCTTTGTTTTCTCTATTTTTCTACCAATAGTTAGATTTAGAGTCGTTGGCTGATATTATAACGCTTCGTTTGGTACAACAAATGTAAAAGAGGTGTATTATATTAAATAACACTTGTGTATTAAAAGATTGATGTAAGATAGTTGATACTAAATCATGTTTGGTGTGTGAAATTTGTAATAAAGTTAAAAGATAAGTGTTATGTATGAATGTACTCTTTACCCTTAAAATTCTAGCTTCATATTTCCCCCTTGTTTTGACATTGATTATTATATTATTTTTATGGTATATTGTTAATGGTTTGGAGTTTAGTGTTTGTTATTTATAGGGTTTAGGGGTTTTATGGTTCATAATTTAGGGCTTATGGTTTAGGGTTCAATGCTTGATGTTCATGGTTTAGAGTTCATGGTTTATTGTTTAATATTTAGAGTTTGTGGCCCAATGTTTAGGGTTTAGGGTTTAGGTTTTGGAGTTTAGAGTTTAAGGTTCATGGTTTATGTTTTAGGGTTTAGAAGTTGGGGTTGAGATTTATTATATATGGCTTAGAGTTTGTGGTTTGATGTTTGGAGTTTGAGGTTTGAGGTTTATGATTTTCAATTTGAGGTTTAGGGTTCAAGACTCATGGGTTAAGGTTTATGGTTTAACTTTTGGAGTTTAGGGTCTGTATATTGGGGTTTATTGTTAGAGTTTGTGATTTGGTGCTTGAGGTTTAAGGTATAGGGTTAAGGTTCATTGTTTAGGGCTTGTGGTTTAGAGTTTATTATTGGGTGTTAGGGATCATTGTTTAGGGTTTAGGGTTAACACATTTACAATGATGTAAATACTTGAAAAATAAGATGAAGGTATAATTGATAAAAATGACTATAAAACTAGTGTGTTAAATAAACACCATCTCTACCTCGTGATAAATATCACTCAACTTGCGTATAAAATAATATGTCGTATTAAATTTCACATATACCAAACGCACATATAAGAATAAGTTTCAGAATAGAAACTTATTAAATAATACAACACACTAGTTATAATCCAATCAAAGGAGACGCAAAAGTATTTTTTTATATATATATCATATTTAAATTAGGAATAAATGAGCCAAAGTAAATTTATGTTTCAAGAATCATAAAACAAAAACAAAATGCAATGTCAAAAAGAAGGTATTATTATCATAGTATCATAGTTTTTTTTAATCCCTATATTTTTTTTCGTTTTTCCTAAAATGAAAAAACTGGCCAAAAATCGTCGACAACTCCTAATGTTATCATCAGCTGAAGACAACTCCTCTTAGTACCGTAAAAAAATATCATTTCCTTAAATAATTTTTATAAGACTCTTTTATTTTGTATTTTAACCTTTTCCCCCCTTAAATTATCCTAACATTTCCATTAAAATAGCATATATAAAAAACAAACTCATAGGGCTCCGTTGGGTCAAAGTTTACCAAAATACAGAAACAAGTGGATAAAATTGGAGTTAGAAAGTCAAAAACAAGCAAACCAAAGTTACAAGGGTTTGACAGTAAGAGGAAGAAAGGAGCATTCTGAATGTATGACCCATGCCCATGACTTAGCTCCATCATTCATGCGCTCACATTCAACTCCATGGCCATGGGGGATTCATGTTCATGCGTGTACCGGTGCCAACTTTCTCCTTTTCAAATTTAGGTTAACCTGCAAAACTATTATAATTCATATGTGTTGTTTACGATGAAATCATGTCGTGCCTTGTCCTTATTACTTTTTTCTTTTTTGTTTAACCATTGATTTCCAGCCCACGACCGACTAATACACATTCAGTTTTACAGAAGCCTATTATAGGAACGACCTCTTAACCTAATTTTCTCTATTTACAACGTTAAGATCCAAACTTCTAATCTTACTTAAAGGATCTAGTGTCTCGTCCCACTAAACTAACTAATTGTTTATTTTATTACTTTTTTCTTTTAAACACATTAATTAATAAGGATGGTTATTTGGAACAATGAAATAATTTAAGTTTGTTATTTAACCTAATTAATATTTTTCTATTTTCTATTTATCTTTTTCTAACTTTTTTTCTGTCAATTTATCAATTATAAATTTTAAAAAGTAGAGTGAACAAAATTTATGGAATGAATTTATTATTATTATTTTGATAGGGAGAATTGATTTTTGATTGATCCAAATACAAACAAGTCGATACATCATTTTTTGTTCAACCAATCCGAATGATGATTTAATTCAATGATTTGGATTCGTCAAAAGACTAATACCATGAAATGAAAGATTAATCATTAGTACATGCACGAGTTATTTTCATTAATAAATGTAAAACGTACCCAAAAGATTACGATTTGACAAGCAACAAATGCGTTATTTTGACTAAAGAAATTGGGTTCGACTTTGTTCTAAATTTTTATAATAACCTTTTATGAATATTAAATTTATACGTAAATCGTGATTAAATGTATAATGTAATATATGAATTTTAATTAAATGTAGTCATACACATGTATTTTTTTTTGAATATATTGTTTATTTTATTTATCCGAAAGTAGCAAGATGTTACAAAAATATACATTGCCTATACACAAAGAATGCAAAACTATTAGAACTCCAAAACTAAACATAAATAGGCGTTCACTTTATCAATTTTGTCTATACAATGGCCAAAAAGTTTATATCGAATAATGCCTTGTATGTTCTCCACGAGAATATCAATAGATGAACTCTTCCCTCGAAAATGTCTATTATTATGTTCTTACAAAACACTGTAAATAAAAGTAGTCCAAGAGAGTTTTAGGAGTTGCACTATAAAAGTCTTCCCTTTTAATTTGGTGACAGCCCATCGCAGCTCTTCCTCTCAAGATAGAGTGTTTCTCACAAAGTTACAAAGCATCAATAATTTCTTTCATACGACACTAGAGTAGCTGCATTCGAAAAATAAATGATCTCTTGTCTCAAGAGCGCTCCCACCAAGGTTGCACATATCATCTGTAGATATCCCCATCATACTAAGTATGTCTTTTGTTGGAAATTGATTAAGGATTGTCATCCATGAGATAATCGAGTGTTTAGGGATGTGTTGAGAGAACCATAAGAGTTTCTCCCAGCTCACTTTGATTTTTTTTGTCTCAAACAATAGTCTATATCTGTTTAGAGGTGATCTCCCTACTACTGTTTGCTGGATTGAATAATCTAGCTGCCTCTGATCTAAGTTTTAGGAGCTTTCGTAAAGTCTAACTAAAATGAGATTTATTTTCGGCTTTCCAAACATATGTTCCTTTGAATAAATTATTATTTATTCTAATTCAATTGTACACATTAAAAAAATAAATGCATCTGATTTTATTTATTTTTTTGAAAATAAGTCACTAGTTTTATTAATGAGAAAATACCTAAAATTACAATAAGGGTTTAAAAACTATCATTGTAAACTAAATACATAATTTGGACTTCCTCCTAGAACTAGTCACTTTAGATCAGACATGAACCATACATGAAAAGATTATAAACTCATCCAAATACTCAATCGAAAATAGATACGAAACCTGACTGCATCGGCAAAACGAACCACAAAAGGGGATGAAGCTATTGATAGACCACCGAGAAAACGCAAATCAGAGCTGAGCACCTGAAAAACTCTTCACAAGCGCAAATCGCGTATCCAAATTCAAACTGAAGGTCCATAGAAGGAAAGATCAACATGATTACAAATAATTGCCTTCTTGATCAGTCGCGGCGTTGGCAAATCAACCATGATAGAAAACAAATAATAGAAAAACGTGCTAAGAGATAGAAAAACATGCTAAAAAACAGAAAAATGTACCAAACGGTAGAGAAAAGTGTGTCATAAAGACGAATTTATTGAATTAAAAAGACTGAAAATCAAAAGAACGAAAAAATAAATAAAAGAGGATGACCGGCGGTTGACAAATAGCCCGAAAGCTATTACCGTCGGTGGCCTATGTTCGAACCAAAAAGAGAGCGGCGGCACTAAAAAAACCCTAATAATCGATTAACTAAATGCATCTGATTTTATGTTTGATAAATACAATTATTTATTTATGTAATACATAAATGTAAATGATACTACATGGGTAAATTATTTAATTATTTATTTATATGTATAGCTGTACAAAGTCATGGGCGGAGCTAATATATAAATCGGGGTGCAATTGACTTTATTTGATTTATTGGAGTATAAAATTTTGAAGGATGTAATATGAAATTTTCATATAAAATATTAAATTTAACTCCACTTAATTTGTTGGGGTAAGGGGTCAATAAAATTAATTTAGTGAGAACCTCATAGGCTCATACTCTACCATAATCTTACTATTAACATCAATTATTTTATCCATTTAATTGAAAATAAATTAAAAATATTATTTAATAGCTTACCGTTTAGTAGGGTCTAAAACTTCACACGAAATACACATCATACTATTTTTTTTGGTAAGAAGGGTATTGTTATCACGGATCTCATTAAGAAACATCCCTAAACTTAATGGTGAAACAAAAATACACATGATAACAACAATATATCAAAAAGTCACTAAATCAAGTATTCAAGAACAATATGTCCGCATGTAATAAATCAATGACATAAGCCGACAGAACATCAAAAGAAATCATCTCAAGATTCTTAGTACATATCATACTATTTGTTATTTGATTACATCTCCTAAAATCTAAAAACTTCACTAAGGTATCCAATAAGTGTCATAGTTAAAAAGCAGATGATTTTCAATCTAGGAGATATGGGTTCAAATCGCTTTGTTTATAAGATGTATATCATATTATCAAAGAGTTAAGAATATATACAAACAAATACTATTTTCTAATCACTTTTAGACTATTAAAAAAACTGTCACTAAACACTTATTATTTTTCGTGAATTAAACTTGTAATAGCATAGTAAATGATGTTGCTTTAGTCTTAATTGATATTAAGTCATTATATAGATTCCGAGCAGTCTCTTTTTTTATTAAAAATTATTAATTTCATTTAATATAATATTAGTCCCATTAACACACATCATCATTACTATAAAAATATTTAACAAAAGAAAAAGGGAAATTGTGTTTAATTATTGCAAAAAGAAATGGAGAAAACAATAAAAATAAATAAATAACTAAATAAATAAATAAATAAAAAGGTCAAACAATAAGCATTGTTTTACATCTATATAACTCCATGGCAGCCCAACCCAATTCTTCCCCTTCCCCTTTGCATTTCTTCACCAAATTTGTATTCTGCCTTAACTTTCCTCTAACCACCTCTCTTTTATGAAAGAAAGCAATCATTTTGATCCCACACTTCATTCATTCCCACTCATTTGCCTTTTGGAACTATAAAGAATCCCAATTTACAAAAATAAAAAAAATTCAATCCGGGACTTCCTTTCTTTTGCTCTTCAAATTTCCCATTTTTTTATCTGGATTTTGACGTTGAATTTGATTAATGGAGAACCAGTTTTTCCTCAACGCGGGAATCCCACCGCAGGCTCCTCCATTGCACTTTGGGTCGTTTTTATCATCGTCGCCGATGTCCGACTGGCAGTCTCTGTCTTCAGCCATGGAAATTGAGTCCCGAGATTGTTTCCCGACTACAGATTATGGTTTACAGTACGAGTCAGCCTTAAGTTCCATGGTGTCTTCGCCGGCTGCTTCGAATTGCAATATTTCCGGTGACAGCTTGATGATCAGGGAATTGATAGGGAAATTGGGGAGCATTGGTAACTCCGGCGGTGAGATCCCCCAGCATTCTCAGCCCATGTTGGCGGCTTCTTCTTGTTACACCACTCCATTGAATTCCCCTCCTGAATTGAACTTGCCATTGCCGAAACCAATGGGGTTGAATTCCAGTGCGGCGGATTTCTCAGCTGATCCCGGATTCGCGGAGAGAGCGGCGAAATTCTCTTGCTTCGGAAGCCGGAGTTTCAATGGTCGAACGACCCAGTTTGGTCCCAAAGACAATGGCGAAACCGCTGCTTATAGATCTAATCCGCCGGCGGCAAACGCCAAGCTACCGCGTGTTTCCAGCAGTCCTGTTATAAAAGCAATGGTATCTCAAGAGGAATCCACTGTTTCCGACCAAAACCCCGAGCCTGACTGGAAAGGTTCGAATTCCAGGAAAAGAAAAGCGTTTCCCAAAGCAAAAACAAAGGAAACTTCACCGTCCCCATCGCCAAATGCTTCAAAGGTATAATAGACTTTGAAAAGAGTTCAAAATTGTAACTTTTTTACAAGAGAAAATTTCTCTCTTTTAACAGTCTGTAATTATCCATTTTCCAGATTACTGAACCTAACGACGAAACATCAAATGAAAAGCGATGCAAGTTATCCGAAAGCAATGGAAACGAAAATGGCTCTGGTAAAGCAGAGGAAAAGTCCCCTGAGCCTCCCAAGGATTATATTCATGTTAGAGCAAGAAGGGGTCAAGCCACTGACAGCCATAGTTTAGCTGAAAGAGTGAGAATCATATCCATAATTCCCACTTTTTGTCTGAATTCAAAACTGGGGTTTCTTGCATTAACACTGGTTATCTATATCTGTCACTTTGATCAGGTCCGCAGGGAGAAAATCAGTGAAAGAATGAAGCTTCTGCAAAATCTTGTTCCCGGTTGCAACAAGGTCTGGAAACAGAATCTGTTCTAAATCAAGTAAAAGAAAAATGATTGCTTTATTTCTTAAAAATAATGGGTTGTTGGGGGTTTCAAATTATAGGTTACTGGAAAAGCCTTGATGCTGGACGAAATTATAAACTATGTTCAATCATTGCAACGACAAGTTGAGGTAAAATTATTAACTTTTTGTTGATGAACGTGTGGTGATCGATTTCTTGGTATACAAGTTTTCATTGTTTTTTTTTTTAATTGGCAGTTCCTCTCAATGAAGTTAGCTTCGGTGAATACCAGGCTGGACTTCAACGTGGAGAGTTTAATGTCAAAGGATGTAAGTCTAAATCTCTTATTTCAACAGTTCATTTATTAAAATAAATAATGTTTCAAATCTTTGACTTGGAATTTACCCTTTTTTTTCTTCTTTTTTGCAGATATTTCAATCAAACAACACTTCTCTGCAGCCAATATTCCCAATAAACTCCTCAGCTTCATCTTTTTTGGGGCACCAACCCCAGCAAAATCCACCATTACATGGCAATGGGACAATGACTGTCACTGAATCCTCGGTGGACCCTATGGAAACTGCCATCTGTCCCAAGATTAGCACCCATTTGCCTCAAATTAACCGGTTTATTGAAACTGCACCACAGGTGAATTTCATTTTCATGGTTTATCTTTCTTTATCTTTTCCATTTTCAGAGACCTAAACATCTGAATTTGGGTGTCAAAATCATGTTTCAGTACCCAGCATTTTGTGAAGGTGACCTGGAAACCCTAGTCCAGATGGGGTTTGGCCAAGAAATGGCATTACATTCACAGAACTTCCAGGGTAAGGAAAGAAAAAAAAGAATCAAAATAGAATTAAGAAACCAATTAGACCAGACTGATTAATTAATGATTGATTATTCTTGTAATTGCAGGGTCAAATCAAGTGTCTGACATGAAAGTTGAGCTCTAATAACACCATTCTTTGGTCCTGGATTAAAGGTTTAAAGCAGAGAAGAATTGCTGCTGTAAATAAAAAAAATGAACTTATTATTGGACCACTGCATGAACTACTACCATAACTAGGCTACTAGCCATTTATGCTTAGGTTTATAGTGGAGGATTCTTTTCCCTTTTTCTTATAATATTTTAATTTTAATTTTAGGGTTATCTTTTTCAACTTCTAATTCTTTCTTTTTCTTTTTTTTTTCTTTTTTGTTTCTTACCAATTTATCCAATGTAAAATCTGTGTACTGAATATGGTGCAAAGATCTTTAGAGCAAAAAAGCACCAACATTTGTAAGATATAGTATTTTAATCAATTAATGCTAATTAAGCAGCTTTCACTTTCATCACTATTGGACATTCAACTAAATTTTGTCTAAAAATTTAAAATGCTATAAAAAAGAAACAAGTTTCGAAACTTGGCAAAAATCACCCTAAAGTCAACATAAAAATGTTATAAAAAAATTAACATTTTAAGTTCTTAAACAAATTTTGAAACTTATCATTTTTAACCGTAATATAAACATGTCGTTTTTTAAACTCAACAATGAATTTCGAAAATTTTCTTGAAAATTTCTTTGCATGGGGGTCACCATCACATCAAAAATTTTAATGCCTTACTAGATCTTGTAATCTGTTTGATTTGATCCTTACTAGTGTTTTCAAGTGTTAACCAGCTGTATTTGTTTCTCTCTCAAAGAAATGAAAGTGTAATTTAGAGTGATTAAGACATTGATAATCTTGTAGCTGGCTTCAACCCTTAATTCTTGCCATTTCCCCCCATAGATTAACCAAAGATAGACCCTCATGTCCCTTTCTTCTTTCTTTATCATGACAAAAAGTAATTAATTAATTAATTTAAGCATAACCAAAAGATTAAAAGGTTATAACCACCCATTTGATTATGAATGCAACTTTTGTTTTTTAATTGATTCCTTTTTCTTATATTATTTTATGCATCAAAAGAATCCCAGGTTGGCATTGGTGAGATTCTGACTACACCCAATGAATCACTGAGCTTTATATCTTTCAAAATTACTATTATTATTATTATTTATTTTATTAACCAGGATAATTATTTGTATTGGAATTCAGGTATTTATATTGGAAAGATGCTTTCATAACCCCTTTTTTTTCTTTCTAAATTTTCGTTTTCTATTTAATATTTAATTCAAGGGTCAATAATTGGGTTCACAGATTAGACTTTGTTTAATCACCGGAAAGATGCCTTTGTAAAATAAAATAGATGCCAATCATTTAGCGACATGTCTTATTTCTCTCTGATTTTTTTAATTTAGTACTATACATTATATAAAATATTGGTAATTATTTCATGCATAAGCGTGTGTAAAAATAAAGTTTCTACACACTTTAATTTTAGAGTTTAGAGCTTTTGTTTAGGGTCTAGTGTTTAGGGGTTTTGGTGGATGTGTTTTGAATTTAGGGGTGTGGTTAGACTTTGAGGTTTATGGTTAAAATTTAGGGTTTATAGGTTAAAACTTAAATCTTTAACCATGTTACCCTAAAAACTAAACCCTAAACCTTACATTATAAACCCCTACACTTAACCCTTAAACCATAAACTCTAAACCCTAAACTAAATTCTTAAACCTTAAAACTAAGACGCTTGTAAAAACTTCGTTTCCACTGTCAGTGCATGAAATATTTTTTCATAAAATATATCGATATAATATTTAAATTATTCATAACATTCAATTTTAAATCATAATTTATTGTATACTTAAACACATTCGAATTTACAACTTTTAAAATCGATCAAATTAAAACTCAACGACACATGTTATTATAAAATTCGATCCTAAATATATTTAAATGGTAGTATTTTTGAATTGAGGATTATGCCATAGATGGTACGTTGTTGTTTTTGGTCATGGGTGCTTTCATAAGATCAGTCATCTCATCTTTTAACGGGTCTACACGAGTAGCATTATACCTCTATTGATCTAAGTTTTTTAATGGGAATTTGTTGGTAAATGGTCTTAATCAAACCCCCAAATCCATGTGCTCACCAGATGAAGAAAATGCCTTTTCAGAGTCTCCCACAACACCTAATTAACCCCTTTTTTTAAAAAAAATCAAGCGATTGGAATGAGGACAGATGCTTCCTAGGAGCCCATTTGGTTGCTATTTTAGGGATTATTATATGGTTGATTAGGGCATGTCTCCCATTAACATAGTAATTCTCACTATCTTTTATCTTTCGATATCGGGTAGTCACATTAAATCTTGATTAAAACTGATGCTAAAACTTTTGAAACAGATATGCAGAATTCAAATTTAACTCACTACAAGTAAATATCGAATTTCTTACCACTCAGTCTAACAAACCATGAATGTTAGAAACTAGAAATGATTTTTGATAATATTTTATTAAACCCAATCATGAGAGTTGGGTGAGTTGACAACAAAATTAATATTAATTTTGATTGGGTGAGGAAAAGGAACAAGAGGAGTAGCAATCATCCTCCATCCCCCATGATTTGTTTCACCAACCAAGCAGTGCATAATTTCATGCCCTCCAACTGTAACCGTGTTTGTGTTTATGTTTATTTTTTCTGCATTTCAAAGCTTCTTTCCTTTGCCTTGCTTTTGTGTTGAGTATTTGTATACCCATCATTTGCACGTTCTTCCTTTTTTCTTACTTTCTTCTCCTTCGCTGGAAATACACTCTTGTTTGTATGTTGCACTTTACGAATTTGTAATAAAACACATTTTATTTCTCTGTAAGATGATCTTAAAGAATCATACCATAAAGACGATAGAGATTTTTCAGTGCAGAGAGTGTCTGATCTGACCGATACAACGCTTATTTTTCTTTTAGATTTACAATTTTCTTTTTCTTTTTTGCTGTTTTCTTTTTATGTTTTAAAATCTCTAATAGGTTATGTTCGTGTTTTACTTTTGTTTATCAATGAAATTGTTTAGTTGATGTGTCAAAGAAAATCATATGATAAAGATAAAACATTTGTTCTAGCGATCTTTCAATTTTATCTACAGTTAAAACAAACGTTAATTAAAGTGTCTGAAAACAAAAAGGTAGTGTGCAATTTATGGTGTTCAAAACTACTCAACCCGGTTGATTCAGTTCACCGACCCGAACCTTAAAAAAATTGGGTAATTTTATTAAAAAAATTATCTGACCCGAAATGTTTTCTGAGTTGTTGGGCCTGGTCTGGGGTCGAAATATTTTTTTGTAACCGGATACCGGACCCGATACTTTTAATATATTTATTTTTAGTTTTAAATTATATTTTTATTGTAGGTTTTTAATATTTTTACTATAAAACTAAATTTAAATCTCTAAATTCTTTATATGTTTGCATTATGTACTTTAAGTTTTAAAATTTTTTAAAACATTTGTACTAATTTATTAATAAAAATTAAAAAGAAAAACCAAGATTACTATTTTCAATGTCTTTTAGATGATATATATATAGCCTCATAGTTTCTTTGGTCTGGTGCTTATATTTTGTGGAGGTTTGTTGTGTTCTCGTGACTATTTTCATGAGCCTATGTATTGTTTTGTTTATGTTTTCAGCTGCTGGGTAGTTTATGGCTTTTGTTCGAACTTATAACATTGGTACGATACACTCTTTTTCCTCTATTTAGGTTTAGGGAGTTTTTTAACGAGGCTCGTTCCATTGTTCACTATGATTTGTTTATTTAATCAAACATCTACCTTTTCAAATATTATATATATATATATATATCCCAAATATTTTTAGCTTAAAACTAACTTTAAATCCCTAATTTTTGTGTTGAATTATGTAATATGAACTTTTAAAATTTATATGTTTATATGCGATTTTTTAAAACTTTTAAATTTAAAAATAAATAAATAAATAAGTGAATCGGGTACCTAGTACCCGATTTTACGGGTTCCTGAGTTTAACAGGTACCTGATTAACAGGTACCCGATAATAATAATCAAGACCGAGCCGAAAAATTTAATACTCGAAAAATTGGGCATCCGGGAATGAACACACCTAGTGTGCATGATATGCATGTAGGTAAAGGGTGAAACCTAATTTGGACAGGAGATGTCCAATGAACCAAGCCCAACGCAGAAACCTGCTTTGACTTGTTTAAATTTCAATCTCCAAGTTTCCTACATCACCATACATGCTGATTTCTTTTTCTATTTGGTCCCCGAAAAACACATGAATGGTTTTTCTCCATTAATTCCCAATTCTTGCTTTTATGACCAAAAAGCCATTTTTATACATTATACAATTTTTTTTATTAATTTGATAATAACCACAAAAATTAGAGAAGCCGTATAAACATGGAAATCATGGGCTTCTTTAAAGCCCAAAGACTGGCCTTCATTAATATGAGCCCATAAGATATATGAAGAACAATAAACTTGTTGAGGGTATACCTCCAAATAACCCAGGCCTTCATCACGGATGTGCTTTTTGGGCTTAACCATGCAGAATCTAATGTACCGTTTGGTTTTAAAAAAATTTTTTATTTTTATTTTTTAAAATATAATTTTTAGTTTTAGTTTTCTAAAAATTAAAAAACATGTTTGATTAATGAGATAAAAACTTTTTTTAAATGAAAATAATAAAAATGTATTTGGTATCTAGCGCTTTTCAAAATAGAAATGGAAAAATAATTATTGAATAATTAAAATAAAATATAGTTAGAAAAATATAATAATAATAATAATAATAATAATAAATAAAATATGAGTAAATAAATTAAAGTTTTGAAAAAATGACATTAGAAGCATTCAAACTCGAGTTAAAATTTAAATACTAGTGTTTTTGTATTTTCTACTTTTCTAAAACATTTCAATGAAAACAATAAAAACATCTTTTTTATGTTTTCAAATTATCACTTATTTCATTTTTATTTTTTAAAAATATTTTTTAAATTTACTACCAAACATGTTTTTATCATCGTTTTCTATTTTTCAAGAAAATGAAATTGAAAATGAGTTATTTTCCTTTGATTATTGCACTTATATTTTTTTACAACCAAACTTCTAAAGTTATTACATGTCTCCTTTGATAAATCATAAAATATATTAATTTTAAATTTTAAATCTAACCACAAACACTTAGATCTAACTTCTAAAAATTAAGTGTTT
This sequence comes from Hibiscus tridactylites, assembly GCA_958450335.1. Taxonomy (NCBI): domain Eukaryota; kingdom Viridiplantae; phylum Streptophyta; class Magnoliopsida; order Malvales; family Malvaceae; genus Hibiscus; species Hibiscus tridactylites. The sequence continues at coordinate 14,358,310 of OY288276.1, read as the reverse complement.
GTAGAAAAATAAAATTTCCACGGTCAATGGATATAATATTTTTCTTTTTATTTAATATAAATTTAAGGGTAAAGTACACAGACGGTCACTGAACTTTGGTAAAAAATAAAATGGTAACCAAACTTTTAAAAATCACAAAATGACAATTAAATTTTATGTTTTATAACAAAATGATAACTAGATGTTAAGTCTCGTTAAGTGACTGTTATGAAATTTGGTATAATAACACATTTAGTCCTTTATATTTATACATTCAATCAATTTAGTCCTAATTCGAAACAATTCACTAAATTTAATCCTAATTCAAATATTTTAAATTATTATTTTTTATTTTAAATTGTTTTCTTTAAATAGAATATTTAATATTTTCATATTAAATAACTACTTTAAATATGATGGTAGGACATTCCAACGAATCAAAGGTGAAGGTAAACAACATGGCATGGAGGAAGGCTCCTCTACCCGTGCAGAGGAAGATGTGAAAGGAACCAACATGAATCTCCGAGCAAATGTTCCATCTGATCGTCCAACAGCTGAAGGCTTAACTCTTGACTTTTCAGCCATAAAGCCTGGAATTGCTGCAAACCTGAAATTTGGTGGATCTGGTTCTTATCCAAATTTACCATGGGTTTCAACCACAGGTACTAGTCCACATGGAAGAACTATTTTCGGTGTTACTTACAGATTCAGCGCAAATTAGATAAAGATCGTTTGTGCTTGCCATGGAACCCATATGTCCCCCGAAGAGTTTGTTCGGCATGCCAGTGAAAAGTGCTCCAATTCGAATAATAACAATGGTTTAACGGCATTTCCAGGTACCAATCTTGCTGCCTCTAGTTCTTGAACATCGTAACATATATTTACTTCCAGTCAAGTATGACATTTTTATGGCCTTGATCCTTGAATACGCTGCTGAGGGGGCTTTCTTTTCTCACAGACTTTAGTTCTTTGTTTCCTTTTCCTGTTGTATTAGCTGCTGGAGTTGAATACTGCATTTCTATGTACAAATTTCTAGTTTCCTTCTCTTGTCCAATAGTAACGTTAAGCATTTTATTTCTGTAGTAACAGATCCTCATGAAAATCATTTTTCTTTTGTTGTATTGTATTTGCCAGCAATTTAAGATTCAGATTCTGACATGCAATATATGTGTAATCTCATGGATTGTTCCAGACTCAATTACCAAATTACACTATCTTACATGTTGATGACTCTAATTCCGACATGGGAGTTCATGGTTTTGAATTTTTTTTCGATTCGAGTCGAGTTGAGTTATCGAGTTCCTATAAAAATTTAATTGTAATTATTTATCGTGTTATCATACTTTGGAATTTTGCTTTAAGGATCAAATTGAAAGAATGCATAAATAATGAGGGCTAAATTTAGTAAATTGTTTCGAATTAGGACTAAATTGATTGAATGTATAAATATAAAGGACTAAATGTGTTATCATACCAAATTTTATAACTGACACTTAACGGAATTTAACGTCTAGTTACCATTTTGTTATAAAACATAAAGTTTAATTGTCATTTTGTGATTTTTGAAAGTTTGGTTACCATTTTGTTTTTTTTACCAAAGTTCAGTGACCGTCTGTGTACTTTACCTTAAATTTAATTATTAATTATCATTATTTTTATAGTAGTCCAAAAGTGGTTATAAGATAGTACTTGTTCATATTTTCTCTTAACCTTTTGATTAGGGGTGTTCAATTTCGGGTACCAGACCTTCGGGTATTAAATTTGCTGGCCCGTGTCTTGACCCGTGAATATCGGGTACCCGTAAAATCAGGTATCGGGTACCCGTAAAATCAGGTATCGGGTACCCGGTTCTCATTTTTTTTAAATTAAAAAAAATTTAAAAGTTCATAACACATGATCCAAACAAAAAAAATAAAGGTAATGTACACAGACGGTCACTGAACTTTGATGCAAAAAACAAAATGGTAATCAACCTTTCAAAAATTACGAAGTAGCAATTAAACTTTAGATTTTGAAACAAAATGGTAACTGAGGCGTTAAATCCCGTTAACCCCTAACGGAAATCTGACTGGGTATGCCACATCCTCACCCACTTTTTCACCTCATATATAAAAAATAATAAAACTATATTCCACATATTTAAAAATTAAAAACAAATCATTTTTAATCCCCTCCATTAATCTTCGTTTTCAATTCTTGTTAGCGTTTGGGTGATCGGTTTTCATAGGCTGCGTAACCTCAAAACTCGACCTGCTGCCGGCGGTCTGTTTGTGCCGAGATCACTGCAACTTCCTTCAGGACGCTCTCCAGCAAAGCTACACCCTTGCCGATGCACACGTGGCATACATGCAGTCGCTCAAGACTCTGGGTCCAGCTCTCCACCATTTCTTCGATTAATGTCTCAAATCTAAGGCCGGCGGTGACTCCGCCGTCTCCACCGAGAAGCCACCGAAGCTATGTTCGCCGCTGTCCTCTCCTGCCCATTCTTTTTCGAGCTCAACCTCAGATTCGCACATTCAATTCAATACTGATTCGGAAGAGGAAGAGTTGGGCGAAGATTTTAGTAAATATATTCCATTCAAATTATCTTAATCAGGGAATCCTAACATCATATCCTTTGCCTGATCAAGATTATCACGCTAACAGTGGCTCAGGCTGGAAAACACCTCCACCTCCGGCTCCGAGGTGCGCGACTTGAAATTACTTGAACTTTTTTGATGAAATTTACGAGAGATATGAGTTGCCTTATTTTTCGACCAAACCAGTGAAGAACAAAGAAAAAGCCGATGGTCATCTCGAAACGCAAGTAGTAAAGCAACTTCATGGAGATATGAAATCTAGTGCACATTTTACTAAAGACAAAGGAAGAAATCTGAGCGGAGAAGCAGTTTCACTAAAGTACAGCGATGTTGAGATTGACAAGGTTCAAAAGAAGGCTGATATAGATGAACCCAAAAATCAAAACGGCAAACAAAGTGTCTTTGAGATAATCAAAGAATTACAGGTCCTTTTTGAGAAAGCTTCAGAGTCAGGAAATGAAGTTTTGGATAGCTGAGTGTTTCATCCTTTAAAAAGGATTAAAAATATTTGTTTTTAATTTTTAAATATGACATGGAATATAGTTTTATTATTTTTTATATATGAGGTGAAAAAGTGGGTGGGGATGTGGCATACCCAGTCAGATTTTCGTTAGGGGTTAACGGGGTGTAACGCCCCAGTTACCATTTTGTTTCAAAATCTAAAGTTTAATTGCTACTTCGTGATTTTTGAAAGGTTAGTTACCATTTTGTTTTTTGCATCAAAGTTCAGTGACCGTCTGTGTACTTTACCCAAAAAATAATGATTTGAAGTTTATAACAATAAAAAAGACATTAAAAATATTAATTTCGATCGTGATTTTTTTCGAATCTCATATTTTTTAAAGAAACCTACTAATGCATAAATGCAATAGAGAAACCTTGTTGTTTGTTTCATATCAAATCTTACATATTCACAAATTAATATATTTTTTGAAAAATTTAAAACATGAAAGCATATAATACAAATATAGAATGAATTTAGGGATTTAAATATAGTTCTAAAGTAAAAATATTAAGTAATCTAATAAAATAAAAAATAAAAAAATAGAAACCGGGTACCTGAAAAAATCATATTTTTTGACCTGGGTAAAAAAATTCGGGTAAATACCCAGTTATTTATGTTCAGGTATTCAGGTAGTTAGGTCGGGTAATTTTAAACACCCCTACTTTTGATAACATACTCACACCTTGTAGACAAAACTAGGGATGTAAAAGCTGACCCAACCTGAAAACCCGACTAAAACCTGATCGAGTCAGAACCTGGTTTGACTCGAGGATTTGATAACCCGAACCCGATCTGTAACCGTCTGTTGTTGACCCGAACACGAATTGGACTTGTTAATGTAGTAACCGAACCCGACATGCATATGACCGAAAACGACTCGAACTCGAATTGGACCTGTTACGGTGGACCCGAAACTTGACTTGCACCCGACTGAAACGAACCCAAACCCGAGACTGACCTGGCAAATAATCGATTTTCCCGACCTGTTATGGACATGAACTAATATAAACCTGGCTTGAAATGTTAAATAATTTAAAGTGTAAAGTGTTCATTATATACTAAATAAAAAATTTTGTTTTAATAGATACATATATATTATATACTTAATAAAAATTAAGACATATTTTTATTAAGATAAATTTTTTTATTAGTATATATATGCTAGAATTTTTTATTATATTAGGTTTAGTAAAAATTCATTATATATTTAGTATACTTAGTAAATTCATTATATTAAGTAAATTATTTAATAAAAATATATCTTAATTTTTAATATAATATATAATATATATTGTGTTAATTTCATTATGCTTAATAAAAATTTTGTCTGGCACATGTCTTAATTTTTATTAAGTAAGCTATTTAATAGAAATATATACTTAATATATACTTAGTAAAGGTATTATATTATTCTTGTTAAAAAAAATTATATGTTTGTTAAAAAATTATATATAATGCAATATTTTAACAAAATTTATATTATGTCTATTAAGAAATTAAGACATATTTTTATTAAGACATTTTTATATTAAATTCATTATGCTTAATAAAAAATCATTATATTAGGTATATATATATATTATGCATATGTTCTTACAATTATAGATTAATCATCTTTAATTTTTTAGGTAAATATTATTATCAACTTAACTAACTTAATTTAAACAGTGTAAACAACAATCATCTTAATTTTTTCTTTTAACTAAAGTTGACCAAAATTATTAGATAATAATGAAAATTGTTTGAGGTTTTATTGATTACTTAAGATGATAAAAACAAAATAAGTTAACTTAACACTTACAAATGTGTAAAAAATATAAATAAAATTATAATTGAATAAAACAAAAGTTTATTACAATTACAAACTTACAAATTTAGCAAACTTTAAACTTACAAACTGAAAATTTAAGCTCTCAGATCTTATAACAAAGTCTTATGAGACTAAAAGATCAATCTTGCTACCAGAAATATCCTCATCGAGATGTCAAAAGATGTAATGTTACCATCAAATTTTAATTATGGGTAACTTGTATAGCTAAGAAACTGACATAATTAATAAAAATAAAACTACCAAGTAAACCAGCAACCAACAACATAGAACAACCAGTAATAGAGAACATGCAATAACCAACAACCGACAACAATACTAAGTGATTAACAAAAACACTAAGTGATTAACAACAACACTAAGTGATTAAAATAGCTAAAAACCAACATAATTAAACAAGGCAACTAAATAGATAAGAAATAAAACTACCAAGTAAATCAAAAACCAAAAACAGACTCAACAACCAGCAACAAGCAATAAACAACAACACTACGTGCAACAACATCAAGTGATTAACAACAACAACAACTAAATTGGAAAACAATGAACGTTGTTAGAAACAATGAACAATATTAAAAACAAAACAAAAAAAGAACTAACAGGCATTACCTTATTCTGAAATTGTATCTTCACCAAGATTAGAGAATGAAGAATCTTTCACAACAGTAATATATTCTTCATCCTTTTCCTCAGGTTCAAAACCATACAATCAATTACGGGTTGTCATAAATATCTCAACATTTTTAGGCAAGAGTTTAACCCTCAACTTTTTTAAAACCCGACCCTCATGCTAAATGAAGATTCAGAAGCAACTGAAGTGATTGGAATGACTAAAACATCCCTAGCCATTTGTGAAAGTATGAAAAAAGAAACAGACTACGCTTTCCAATACTCTAAAATGTCAAACGCAATATCTTCAGTACGAGGGAGAAGAGACAAAGTAATGTAGGAGTCAACATCAGATTTTTCACTCCTAGAAGCAGCTAAATTGATATCAAAGTTCTAACTTTAAAAAGATAAAGTTAGTCACTAAACTGTAACTGAAAACAAAAAATAATTAAATGTAAAAACAGAAGCTTAATTGAACTTTATGAAAATAAAGACTAACCTTAAATAAATTGGTTTTTTTAAATGTTCGTGGCCGAGCAGAACTGGAAACATTTGAACTTTGAGAGGAGTTATTTTGGACAAAAGAATTAAAAAAAGAACACGGCACAACTTGAATAATATATATACAAATTAACAAACTCATTGTAAACAACACTTACTCTTCTTTCAACCTGTTCTTCAACATAGATGACACCATACAACACCTTCAGAAGTTGTAATTTATACCGAGGATCAAGTAAAACAACAACCGAGACAATCGTTGAGTGATTAGGCCAATGTTTCTAATACAATTCAAGCATAGGTCCTGCCATTGCAGAAATGCCCTTACAAGGATCATTGTGAGTATCACACAACAACTTTTCAATGGCAAAAACATTAGCCAAGTACAAGTTAGAAGTGGTGTAGGACTAATGTTTTGATATAATAATTGAAAAATGTTTTGGACTAATTTGAAAAGAATTTAAAACATGCCTTTAAGTCCAAACAACTTGAAAATATGTTTGAGGTATTTAAAAAAGGTTTTTGGCAAAGTTTTAAATGTTTTAAAGAAGTCAAAATTGGATTTTCAACAAGCCCGTACCGATACGGTAAACCCCGTATCGATACCTTTTTACCCAAGTTTTGAATCTACCAAAACTCGTACCGATACGGGTGAGACCATATCGATTCAGATAGGGGTCGTTTCGATACACATATTAGGCATATTGATCCCTGTTTTAACAACCCCAACGACTATTTCCCAACAATCTTTTAAATGACATACCATACCGATACACCCTCAAGCGTATCGATACGCATAGGCTGACAAAGAGCCCAATGACTATTTCTGAAGAAGGGCGTATCGATACGGGTACCCGTGTACCGATACGGTAGGCTCCAGAACTGCAATTAATGTAGGAAATGAAGACCCCAACGGCTCCAAAACATCCTCAACGACTAGTAACGACCACAAACTCAATTGAGACTATAAATTGAAGGCTGGAACACTTGTAGAAAGTGAGAGACAACATCCAAGCAACATGAGCAAGAGAATTAGAGTCTAAATATTTATTTTACTATTCTCTTGTACATACTCTTTAGAGAGAGTGCTAAATTGTAAATCCTTGTACTCTTGTGAGCTTTAGTTGTGTAGACACACACCTTGTGAGGTATTAAGTTTACCTAAATTAATCCATTGTAAAAGGAGAGGTTCTAGTTTAGCCTTAGACAAAAACTAGAGTTGGTTCTATCTTAGCCAAGTTCAAAAGATAGGGTTGTAATAGTTTCCTCCTAAATCGGGAAAAGGGGACGAATTCATTGTTGAGTGAATTGGAAAATCCTTAGTGGTGTGCTAAGGTTGTGGATGTAGGTACTTAGTTAATAGCCTGAACCACTCTAAAATCATTGTGTCACTTATCTACCTTTATTTCGATTTTAGCCAATTTAACCACCAAACATTTAACACCCTTCTTAACGATTTCGGTGATCGATTCGAGCGTGCTACAAACTCAACAAGTGAGATACTTAGATCCTAAAAATAGAATAGTAATTTCAAAAAAATGGCTCAAGGAAATCACAGATTAATTGAGCAGTTTTCCACTCAACCTCACTAATTATATCCAACTCATTTTCCCTATTAACAAACAAGTTGATAAATGATTTAGCATCAATTGCCCCACGAAGTATTGAGTAAGTAAAGTTTCATCTAGTAGGAACATCCAATATCAGCTTACCAGAAAAGGCAGAACCACAATCATTAACAGTAGATTCAAAGGCACAAAGTCTAGCATCAGAAGAATCAATAGACTTAACTATTTCATGCAATTTAATAACAAAAGATTCAATTACCTTCAAACCTTTTTAAACAATCAAGTTCAAAATATGGGCAGCACACCTTATATGGAAGTACTTACCATTGCATGGAAGGAGAGAAATGACATGCAAATCATCCTTGAGTCGCTTAACCATTCTCTCATTTGCAGAAGCATTATCAACAATTATGGTAAAAGCTTTTTTTCTCAAGACCCCACTCACATAATAATTTTTTCACAAACTTATAAATAGACTCACCATCATGGGGGGGGACGAAGAAAATTTAATATTTTAGACTGAAGTTTCCAGTTATTATCAACATAATGTGCATTCAGAGCAAAATATGAACGCGAAGTGCAAGCAGACCATCCATCACTTGTAAAACAAATACGACTTGAAACAGAATGCATTGAATCAGGTAGCAATTTTTTATGCTTCTCATGCTTTAACATGCAATGCTTAGTAATAGTATACCTCGAAATATCCTTCACATTAAAATTTAGATACCGATGCAAAACTCTAAATTTTTCATGCTCGTCCACACTCAAAGCATAACCATGACACAAAATAGCTTCAGCAAATAAATTATAGTATTTTTCTGACCAAAAGAACTATCAAAAGATCCACGCGTTGTTAACGGGTCGTGCATCGTTATACGTGTCTTGCTCCGCAAGCACACGTATTTTAATCTGTTTTTAATTTGGTCATGATTTTTGTGAAATTTAGCTTAAAGGTTTGTTTTATTCTCGATTTGGTCCTTATTCCATTTTAAGGTTTATGGTTGGGTTTTAATTTAGGGTTTGGGTTTTAATTTAAGGTTTCAATTTTAGGGTTTAGTGTTATTGTTTTAATTAGGGTTTCAATTTTAGGGTTTAGGGTTTAGGGTTTTATTTTTTAGTGTTTATGGTTTAGGGGTTTGAATTAGGGTTTTGTTTTAAAAGTTTAGGGTTTAATGTTCTAAGGCTTAAGGTTTAAAGGTTTAATGTTTAAGGTTTTAGGGTTTTTTATGGTTTTAAGGTTTTAGTTTTAGTATTAGTGTTTAGATTTAGGGTTTTGATTTTATGTGTTTTAGTTTAGGGTTTAAGGTTTTATTTTTTGGTTTAGGGTTTCATTGTAGGGTTTAGGGTTTTTTATTTTAGAATATATATTAGTATATATGTATGTATCATGTATGTATGTATGTATGTATGTATGTATGTATGTGTCAATGTATGAATCTTAAACCCTAAACAATTAAATTAGAAACATAAACCCTAAACCCTAAACCCTAAACCATAATATATGTATGTATGTATCGATGTATGAACTATAAACCCTAAACATAAATCCCTAAATAGTAAATCATAATCCATGAACCCTAAACCATAAACCTTAATATATATATATAAACCATAAACCCTAAACCCTTATCCCTAATATATATATATATATATAGTGTGTGTGTGTGTGCACGCGCGCGCTTTGAATTTCTCTTGTAAAGAGTGTTTACTCGAGCTTTGGGTAGAAATCTTTGAGGGTTGTAAAGGTTGTCTCCTTAGCCTAGAAAAGGGGACGAAATTCATAGTGAATTTGTTTGAAATACTTAGTGGGGAGCTAAGGTAGTGGGTGTAGACCTTGAATAGAAGGTTGAACCACTATAATTCCTTGTGTCTTATTGTCCAATTTTCATCTCCCACTAAAACACCCAATTATCTAACTTCTCCACACTTGGCGAGAAAGAACGGTTGAATGATTCGAACATCATAAATCTCAAAAGATTTTAATATGATGGCATTTTTATTCATGTTGAATCGTTGATGTTAGTCCCTAAAATTTTATTTTTCACCAAAATTTACCCTTAGTATTTTATAAATTTTGTAATTTACACCAATATCTTAGATAGTTAGATATGAATCATTTACTGATATTTTTGTTCATTCTAGTCCCTAAACTTTAAATTTAGTACAAATTGACCCATATTCATTTTTTTATTTAGTCCAGTGTTTACTATTTTAAATTTTAAATTTAATATTTTTGTTCATTATAGTCCCTAGAAGGCTAACTATATTCTTATTCCAAATTGACCTGACCCTTATTCATTTTATTTACAATTTAGTCACGTGATTTTAATATGATGATATTTTTATTCATGTTAGTCCCTAAAATTTTATTTTTCACCAAAATTTACCCCTATAATTTTATAATTTTTGTAATTTACTCAAATATCTTAGATAGTTAGATATGAATCATTTCCTAATATTTTTTGTTCATTCTAGTCCCTAAACTTTATATTTAGTACAAATTGACCCCTATTATTTTTGTAATTTACTCTAATATTTTACAAATGAATCATTAAAGGCTTAAACGTCAGATAGGTGCCCAAACTATACCCTTTTTCCCAGTTAGGTGCCTAACGTTTGTTTCGGGCCACTTAGGTGCCTAACGTTTCATTCCGTAACCCATTTTAGGTTTTAGCCGTGACGGACGTTAAAATTTTCCGTTAAAGGACACATGGCATGTTTTTAGAGTTTCTGATATTAAAAATAATAAAAAAATAAATTAAATAAATTAAATCCCTTAAACTCATCTTCTTCCCCATCAAACCATCCTTCCCCTTCCCCTGTTCTTCTATATCATCTCTTGAATAAAACCTAGCACCAATAGGTCCACTGGTAGCTTCATACCCTTTTGAATAAAACCTAGCACCAATTAGTTTCCTATTGCAGCTTGATGAACTGAAGTTTTGGCCAACCTCACACTCGCCTTTCCACCTCGATGGCACCGGTCCAAGCTCAGAATCATCGAAGCTTTTCAGCTCAGGCCAAACACTTGTATCCAATACGCCAACAATCACATCACTCATTGAAGCCAATGTGGGGAAGAGAGGTACAACACTGGAATTTCCTAATCTAAGGAACTCCGGTGTTCGAGTTGTATGCAGTTCATATCTAACTTCAGGTAAGACAAAGAGGACTCCAGATTGTTTTTGAAGCGATTCAGCTTCCTTGTGTGTCAGCCTCGTCGAATAACCATGAATTATGTTCTCGTATGTGTAAAGCATGGGTGCAGATTCAGAGACAGATTTTAAAGATGAATGATACCATAGGGAGTGATGAGTGAAACCTTCTGGCATGCTGGACTTGTCCATGTGAACTATGTAAGTCCTCTTGGCTCATCCGATCTTCTCTTCTGCTACGACGCATGCGTAACACAAACTCAGAACCACAAAGATTTCAACAAATTTGATCTTCAATGGCTTCATCTCTTCGGTTTTTGGATTTTCTCTTGAATGCTGATTGCTTAGGTTATCTCTACTATATGATGGTTTCAGTCATTTCTTGTTTCAATGATTGATGTACAGAACACATATATATACATACGTGACGAGCAGGAATCAAGTTGATAATGATGGCCACTATATATGTGCTTACATTAAAGTTATTATTCTCTGATAATGGCTTCTGAAATGGGAATTTGCTTAATCCTACTAATGGCCTGAAAACAGAGCATTTGTTGTTGCTTATTAAGAAAAAGTTTGCCATTAAAGTTGATTTGTGTACTTCTATGAGCAAACCACGTTATAGATTCCTCGTAAAAAGCTCTGAAATGTAATGAAAGAGGTTGCCTAACTCAATGCCAGCAAAGGAGTTGCCGCTGTTAAACATGAACCAGCAATAGATCCAATAGTTCGCCTATATCTTCTGGAATCATTCAACTTGAACACAATATTGTACCATTGCTCTACAATCAAGATATCATTTAATTAGTATCAGTTGTTTCCGCTCTACGATAGTATCATGGTGGAAAAGATGTATTATTGTTTGTGCAGTGAAAGAGGGGGGAAAGGGACGGTTTGATGGGGGAAGAAGATGGGTTTATGGGTTTAAGGTAATTTAACCCATGTTATTTTTATTTTTTATTTATTTTTTTTAATATCAGAAACTCTAAAAACATGCCACGTGTCCTTTAACATAAAATTTTAACGTCTGTCACGGCTAAAACCTAAAATGGGTTACGGAATGAAACGTTAGGCACCTAAGTGGCCCGAAACAAACGTTAGGCACCTAAGTGGCCCGAAACAAACGTTAGGCACCTAACTGGAAAAAAGGGTATAGTTTGGGCACCTATCTGACGTTTAAGCCATCATTAAATGATATTTTTGTTCATTCTACTACTGCGTATTGCCTAATATTTCTTTTTAATGTGATTCATGTTCGCCATTCGTCAAGGGCATTGAATAATTAGCTCGAAATGAATGACCAACCTAAGGTCTATTGACCTAAATGGCTAAATCTGAATTACTCCGACCTGAAATTACACGACCTGAAGTCTACCCGAACCCGAATTAACCTGTCAATTAACCGTTTCGACCCGACCTAAACCTGACCCGCACCCGACCCGAGTCGAGTCAAAACATCAAATCGACCTGAAAATAACCTGTATCCGATTTGACCCGACCTGAAACCCATCTGATTACCTGTTTTTACATCCCTAGACAAAACTCCTTGAACTCAAATCTCCTAAGAGGAAGATCGCCATCTTTTCCAATGAAACCACTCGTTGGGTTCATAAACTTAATTTACACTATCTATATCATCGTATTAAAAAAGTGATGGATAAAATAATAATGAATTTAGAAGGATTAGTTTACATGGTAATTTATTTAAGATCAATAACTAATTCATTAGGAATCAAAATTTAAAATTCTACTGCCCCACTTGTGGGATGTTGTCTCAAAAAAAAAATTAAGAAATATAATGAAAATTTTGTGAATTTATTTTTTATTTTATTTAAATTTTATTTCTTTATAATTAAGTATACTTTACCTACCATTCGAAAAATTATACTTTACCTCGATCTTGATTTCTATGCTACTTTTTACAGTAATTCGTGAATTAATCAAAGAAGTTGATCAACACCTTCATTCGAGGGCCGATTTGAATTTTGTATTTCTAAAATACACTTTTAAAAAAAATCATATTAGACTTGCGACTAATTTAGAATTTGTTTTTATCCTAAATTCTCATAATTATATTAAATCTGATAAATTTTTAAAATAAATAATTTATTTTTATAATAAATGGTAATAATTCTAGTAATATAAAAGTGCCCCTAACAAATTTAATGTGATTTTTGTTGCCACTCTAGCCATGTCATTTAACTATCTGTTTAACCTAGCAATGTTATTTAACTATTTGTTTAGGTTGTTTTAAATATTTTTGTTAGATATTGAGCGAAAACCATGGATTTTAGCCCAAAAGAAAAATGGTAAATTTTTATGTTTATCTCTTGTCAGTAATTGAAATTTAATTTAAATCATTTTTGATACATCTTGTTTGGCAATTAGTGGATAGCGGATTACATTAGCTCATAGCTGATAGTTGATTGCATTAGCTGATTTAACTAGCGGATTACATTAGCTCATAGCTGATAGTTGATTGCATTAGCTGATTTGACTAGCTGATTGTATAAAAACGTTTGGTAAAATTAACTGATAGCTAATAGATGTTTTATTATTTAAACAAACAAAACGACATACAAAGACATGATTATAATCGATGCTTATTTGAATAGTTTATTAGTTATCAATATTTTGTATCTATTATTGTTCAAAAAAATATTTTGTATCTATTAATATTAATTAGATTATAAAAAATAATTTTTTAATATAATAATACTAAGCATATTTGAAGATTTATATATTAATTTATTATTTATATAATTATTTTTAATAGAATTTAATTAATTATTAAATTAAATAAAAATATAAATGTGTGAGAATAGAAAGAAAAAATAAAAAGTATTACTTTACAAATGTCAAAATATAAATACGTGAGGGTGAAAAATTAAATTAGAAAATGTTAAATTTAAATTATTTGGAGATATTTGATAATTGTCAAGAGTAAACGGTCTTTATAACCATTATGTCAAATCGCTAATTTTAAAAAACTTATATTAGCAGTTTTTTAAAATTAGAGGTTTCATCTCAATACGATATTCACCAAACATTAAGATTAGAGAATTTAACCGGTCAAACCTCTAATATTAGCCCAAATCTCTATTTTTGATTCAAACCACTATTTACCAAATATGGTCAATTAAATAGAACGTATTTTTACCCCCTTATCTAAGGTTTTACCGCAACCCTTTTCTTTTAGATTTTTACCGCAACCCTTTTCATCCATTAAATAACCCTTTTCATCTATTAAAATTTGATATTTTCAATTTTATTTAGCCGTTGACGGTATCAATTTTGATGATGGTCGTCGACCTTCATGTTTATTTTTTATTTTTATTTATTTTTAATAAAAATAACTCTGCCTTCGTAGCATGTTTCTCTCTGTTTTTATGGCATGTTTATTATATCTTTTGATACGTTTTCTTCTTCTTCCTTGCTCGTTTGACTATTTTTTTCATTCAATATTTTTTCAGGGATAGATTTGACGACGCCACAACTAGACCTGGCAAACTTGACCCGAGACCCGAAACCTGAACCGAAACCCGATTTTGACCCGAACATGATGATTTGAAGTTGACCCGAAACCCGAATCGAACCGAACCAAAATTTTTTGTTGAACCGAAATGGACCCGAACCGAAATAGATCCGAACCGAATAGACCCGAACCGAATGGACCCGATCCGAATGCTACCCGAATCGAAAGCTGAACCGAATATCGACCCGATTTTAACCCGATTTTAACCCGATTTTGACCCGATTTTAACCCGAATATCTATTGTTAACAATATAATAAATAATAAAATGAAGTATAGAAATTTGAGATCTTGGTGACCAATTTTATAATTTCATCATAAAATATAGCATAAAATTAAAATTGTAGACTAAATTGACAATTTGGAAGTGGAGAAATTTGAGAGTCCAATGATCAAATTTGTAATTATACCATATAAATAAATAGGGGTCAATTTTGGCTAAAAATTAAATCTTTGAAATTAAAATGAACGAAAATATCAATATATTAAATTAATAGACTAAATTACAAAGATTAGTCAATTTCAACTAAAAGTAAATTTTTAGAGACTAAATATCACTACGGGGAGGAGATTTGTATATCCGAAGTCTAAACCGTGGGAATACTTGTGACTAAATTAAATTAAACTAAAACTTAAAGTTGACTAAAATGTAACATTTTAAATGCAACAAGATCTAAAAAGTAATTAATCTCTAGCTTAAAAAATTGGTGGCTTATTTCCCTCCAAAATTTTGTCTTTTCTCTCTCAATTTTTTCCAATTGTCTTTTTTTTTTTTTTTCAATCTAGCTTAAAAAAATTGGTGGCTTATTTCCCTCCAAAATTTTGTTTTTTCTCTCTCTATTTTTACCAATTGTCTTTCTATTTTTCTTGATTTAATTGAGTTTCAATTTAGATTAATTTAACTGAAATTTCACATTTAGTTTTAAAATTATTTTAATTATGTCCGTGATTTATGCTTTTAGATTTTAGTTAATTCAATTAGATCCTAAGTTTAATAAATTAATTCATTTTAGACATTATTATTATTATTATTATTATTATTATTATTATTATTATTATTATTATTATTATTATTATTATTATTATTATTATTATTATTATTATTATTATTATAAACTTTGATTCAATATAATTATACAAAAAAAATTATATGGATAGACAAATTCAAATGCATAGATTGAAAGTTGAATTAGAATTAATCTCATACATCAATAACTCTAAACTAAACCATAAATACTAAACCTCAAACCTTTAACCCAACTCAAATCAAATTGACCCGAAAATTTAAATGTTGACCCGACCCGAAATTGACTCGATTTTAACCCGAACCGAAAGCGACCCGAACGACCCGATTTTGACCTGAACCGAAAGCGACCGATCCGATATTGACCCGACCCGAAAACAACCGATCCGATTTTGACCCGATCTAATACCCGAACCGAATCCGACTCATCACAGACCCGAATTAGACCCGAACCCGAACCGAACCGACCCGAACGGAATCTAAATCGATTCTAGATAGACCCAAAATGACCCGAACCGAACCCGAACCGAATAACCCGATTGCCACCTCTAGCCACAAACTAGGGGTGATAATGAGCCTGACCGGCTCGCGAGCTACTCGGGCTCGGCTCGGTCAAAGCTCGGTCAAAGCTCGGCTCGAGTGAGCTCGACTCGGGCTCGGGCTCGGCTCGAAACCTTAACAAGCCTGAGCCTACCCAAGCTCGGCTCGAAAAGCTCGTGAACAGGCTCGGAATCTACATATGCACTAAAATAAATTATGTGTTTGTATTTTCTTTCATTAGTTGATTGTTGTTTGATTTTGTATTTTCTTTAATTATATGTTTGTATTATAAGAATATTTATTAATTAGTTGGATTAATCTAATTTTTGGCACTTTTCCCCTTTCTGGTCATTGAATTTCGTTTTAGTGTTGGTTATGAAATGGATTTTTAACGAATATTTTATATAAAAAAAAACTATAGCAAAATTTTTCTTTTCGAGCCGAGCCGAGCCGAGCCTAACGAGCTTCGAGCCCGAGCCGAGCCCAATAGAATTGTTTTCGAGCGGAGCTCGAGCTTAAAATTCTGAGCTCGACGAGCCTCAAGCCCGAGCCGAGCCCAATTACACTGGCTAAAGCCATCACTATGATAGTTATTATAAACATGTTTATTTAAAACTCAATCCGTGAAATGGAGATGAAAATTTTCAACACTTTCATCTTTGAGTTCCATCATTATTAACGTCCAGCTGAAAAAAAACAAGGGGAGCTCATCATTGCTTAGATTTACTGTATGAAAAGAATTAATGAGTTCAACCAAATCTTCTGATTCTTAACTCATCTTCTTATAGAAGACCCAGGTACCTGTTTCCCAGAGAATCGCCTTTAGGGTGTCTTGATGATCTGGTAGTATAAAAACTAGATGACCTAGCTTCGATTTGCTGTAATTAAATAAAATAAAATTAATAAAGAAATCTAATTAGATGATGATACATGTTATTATTTTATTGGAGCCTTAAAATCAAATTGATATAGTAGGTAACTAACATGGACCAAATGTATAGTTAAACAAATTCTTGTTAATTGACATGTCACTTCTTCTATTAGATTTTAACAGTAGGTAGTTAAAATATGACTAATTAAAAATTTTAATTATGTGATTGTCTATTTTTTAGTTAGATGATCAAAATAAGTCGAACCCCATTAAGTGGCCACACAAGTAGTTTACCCTTTTAAAATATATCACAATTCTTTTTAGGATGAGTCTACCACGCGCGACGAACACCGATGAACACCACTAACGATGAACATTGATGAACACTATTAAATTAATTAATAAAGATTTAAAATTTTAAGGACTCATCAAATAATTAATAATTATTTTTAAAAAATTCAATTAAATTATTTTTATATATATTAAAATTTTATTTTTTAATAAGGGTAAACTATATATTTAGTACATCACCTATTTTCGTATTTCTATTGAACCCTTATTATTTAAATGTTATTTCAATTTGACCCTATTTTTTATAAAAAAAATAATTTAAGTCTTAACCCTCAACCTAAAACCATAAACTATTAAACCTTAAACCCTTAAACTCTTAAGCCTACACCCTAAACAAATTTAGAGAAAGATATAACTTGTAAGATTGTTCTGCCTTTCTTCTTTAAAGTAGCAAACCAAAGACTATGAATTCTCAAAGAATGTTAGTACAGTATGTCTGAAATCCGGATACCACCTAATTATGTGTCCTTGATAATTGTCTTGCAAGAGCATGGATGCAATATGCAACATCGGCCCGAGGCTTCGTAGCTGAAACGAAAGCGAAAATTGCTACGAAAATAGAGAGAGTGTCTAATTTATAAGAAATTACTGTATAGGCAGATCAAGACAAGAAATGAAGACGACATTGAGCATATTCACCTTTAATGTATTTTTCCTTTGCAGGGCGTTCGTAATGGCTTGTGGCCTTTAATTTATATATCTTCTCTAAATTTGATTAGGGTATGGGTTTAAGGGTTTAATAGTTTATGGTTTTAGGATGAGGGTTAAGGGTTAAATTATTTTTTTTATAATAATAGGGTTAAATTGAAATAATATTTAAATAATGAGGGTTCAATAGAAATACGAAAATAGGTGATGTACTAAATATATAGTTTACCCTTATTAAAAAAGTAAAATTTTAATATATATATATATATTGTAACACCCGTGTTTCGGGCCTAGGAGTTAACCGGGTTTATAATTCGAGTCAATAAAACTTAATTTAATCAATTCAACTAAAATAATGACCTAATTGAGCCTCTGTAGAAAAGGGAAGGACCTAAGTTGCTATTAGACCAAAGACTTTCAAAAAGCAAGACCACTTTATACATAAAGTTGTCATCTTCTTCATAAAACCCTTTTCAAACATTAAAAGGGGAAAACCTCCGTTACTAAAACCTCTCAAATATCAAAGTTACTATTCCATTGATTTTAGTACTCGATTTCAACACCAATTTAAGAGGTAAATATGTTTTCTCAACCTCCTTTTTATTCTCTATCTATCCATGGTCTTGGATTTTAAAAATATGGGGTTTTGGAAATTAGGGTTTATATTAAAGTTTGAAATTTTTAAGGGGTTTTTCCAATTGGTTTTGATAAATTGAGTTAGGGCTTTAGTTAATCATGTTGAAAGGTGTAACATATATTAATTTGGTTGAATTTGGATGAAAATTCGTAGTATGTTCATAAGACAAATTTTAAGGTATTAAAATTTGGGTTTTTGGTGGATTTTAGGTTGGAAACCAAGGGCTGATGGTTAGGGTATGTTAGGAGGGTGATTTGGGATGTTTTGGAGGTCATTTGGGTGTTTAAAAACATGATTTTCTGCTGGGTAAAATATGAGTACGAAAATGGAGTTTTGGAGGGTTTTGAGTGAGTTTTGGGGGTTGTTTTAGGTGAGAATTGATAGCCCAATAGTAGTACTATGGTTAGAGATTGCTTTGGGATCATTTGTGGGTGCAATGGATGTTGGAAACATGGTTTTTGGAAGAGGTATTGGGGCTGTCCGAAATTGCTAAGTATGGGGTTTGGTCACGACTTGAAATGTTGGGTTTGATATTTGAATTTGTATTCCGGGTTGATATTTTGATGTTGGGCTGATTTGAGGATTATTTGAATTATATTGAGGTTGTTTAGAAGCGAGAGCTTGCGTTGGAGAAGCTTCGGGAAGAAATCCGGAAACTTGAAGGTGATGCTTGCTTGGTAGTTGAGCTTGGAGGTAGAGGTGAGTGGTTAATGTTTTTAAATCGATTTTTAAGTGTTGGTTCAAGCATGTGAACTAGGTTGGGCTTGGTAGACCCACCTAGAGTTAGGATTAGGGTGGTAGCCTAATCTTAAGCTTTAGTTAGAGACCTTGGATGTACTCTTTAATCATTGTTATGCCTCATGATGAGTATGTATAGGGTGATACACATGTATGTGAAAGTATGGCTTAATGTATTGATTTTATATGCATGTTGATGACAAATAAAATGTGGATATATGATGAGATAATTGTTCGGTTGACATACATGTGGTGTTGGATTGTGAAATGAGGTTATGTTGTGGATTGTATGATTTTGGAGAATCATGGTGAGTACGTGCTAGGCACGAAATTTATATTGAAATTGATATTGTAAAAAGTTGTGTAGTTTGATTTATATTGGCACTAGTATGCTTGGGTACAATGATCGATCATTAGGATGAGTGTGCACACAAATTGAGTCAAAACGTACGTGGCCTTGGTGGCGTTAAGGCACCAAGGAGGAGTACGGTGATGTAATGTTCCACCGGAAGCTTTTATATATTTCTACGTGATGATGAGTGGAATCCCATCCGTAGGGCATGTGGCGATGAGTGGAATCCCACCTATGCAAGGACCGATGATGAGTGGAATCCCACCGAGGTAATGTTGTTGTTGGAAATACGTTCCAACGGGTTATCCGCGTATTCGGGTCATAGTTAGGTGCCAATATGAGGTTGTATGAATATACCAATAAGAGATTATGTATACATGCTTATATGATACGAATGTGATGCCTTTATGAATTGATAAATGATGTGGTTAATGCTTGAATTATGTATCGTGGTAAGTTGAGCTTATGAGTTGTTGAGCATGACATAAGGTTGACTATAAGTTCATGCATCATGTTCATTTTGGCTTTGCGGACCGGAGGTAAGATCATGCATTTCATTATGGAAATAGCTCGTGCTTGGGCCATGCATTGTCGAAGGTTTGTTTTATGAGCTACCCTCACTGAGCTTTTATGCTTACGCTCTCTTTTGCTCGACAATGCAAATAAATAGCTTGTGGGTGGCAAGGGCAAGGAAAGGTCTCCAAGTGTTGCTTACGGTTAGCTCAAGTATGATAGTTAAATTTAAAGATTGTAATAGTAAAGCAATGGGATAGGTGTTGTTGTTTTGTGCTATTGTTTGTTGTTTAGGAGCATGTTTAGACTCCTTAATTATGTTGTTTTTGATTGGCTTAATGATGTTATGTTTGGATTGTAACCATGTTTAAATTGTTTACCTTGTGTGTTGGTCATGTGCCTTTGAGGTTTCCTTCATGTTAGAATATTGAAGTATGAGCTCTGAATGCTTGAATGCCATCTTGGGTCTATTGCATGATTTCCTTGATGTTTATACATGTTGGGTGCTTGTATGGCTATATAGTGGTATGTAAATGTTGTGTGAATGTTTGGTTGGGGCTAGGGAAGTCTTAGATTGCA
This sequence comes from Hibiscus tridactylites, assembly GCA_958450335.1. NCBI lineage: Eukaryota > Viridiplantae > Streptophyta > Magnoliopsida > Malvales > Malvaceae > Hibiscus > Hibiscus tridactylites. The sequence continues at coordinate 14,337,794 of OY288276.1, read as the reverse complement.
TTTAGATTCGAGTCTTGATCGTTTTGCTGAGTTTGGGAGGTTTTGCAGTGCAGGGGTATCGATACGGTTGGTACGGTATCGATACCACCTTCTTGTTTCAGGCCTCGTGTATCGATACACTTGAGGGGTGTATCGATACCATTTTGGTCACTGGAGCTACTGTCCATTTCGGTATCGATACGGGCCTCTGGTGTATCGATACCGTCATCTTAGCATTGACCATGGGAAGTCAACCGTCGACGAGGGTATCGATACACTCCTTGGGTGTATCGATACGGTCTCTACGGATTGACTTTGACCAGTTGACATAGTCAAGAGGGTATCGATACACCCCTTAAGTGTATCGATACCGCCTACAGTTAAGCTCAAACCTAGTCAAGGGGTATCGATACACCCCTTAGGTGTATTGATACCGCCTGCAGTTTAAGTTTAAAATTGGGCTGTAACATGATTGTTTGAGTTCATTTGATTTTTTGTATATGTTGTTCCGCTGTATGATCACTTAGGGTTTAATATCCATTTAGACAAGATTTAAAATAAGAAAAAAATAGGGTTGCTAACCGAGGGGGAATCCTTAGGGGTTTTCACTCGGTTTTCCCCGTGTAGCTCACTCGGGCCGGTCATCCGGCCAGACCGGGACGAGGGGGTTACATTTGTTGTTATCAGAGCCTAAGGTTTCTGAGACCTTGGGCAGGTAAGTGAGGTAAGTTTAAATTTTGAATTGATATGCACGGTGTTTGCTTGCTTTGTAAGTATGACTGCTTGTATGACAAGTATGTTGATTGTTTGTTTAAAAGCACGTTGCTTGTTATCCGTGTATGCTGTGAATAATGATTGTTTGATTGAGAATATATGTTGTTTAATAGTACGCATATGTTTGCTTGTTTAGCAAGTAAGCCCTGTTATATGCTTGGGTGAGCATGTATGTGTGCTGATTTGTTTGAAACATGTTTAGTAGAGTCTCATTGCTACTATTACATCGAAAAAGAGATTTTAAGTGAGGGAAACATACTTGAGCCACTTGGAAGCCTTGCCTTGCTAACCCAATCTTGTATGTTTTACTGTTGATGTTGTTGTTGATTAAATTGCTTTTAGGTAAGTAGAAGTTGTAGTTTCTGAAAAGGGTGGACTATGTTGAGGGAGTCCATCACCTCAGTTAGAGAGGTATGGTTGTACCGGAATTGAGGTACAATTCGTTCGTTTGAGACGATGTATGTGGTTGATTCTTGTGGATGAGGGACGATGTGAACAACTCTGGCATTAGTTAGTAAGAAGAAGTGAAGGCCTATGAGTGGGGGTTAGAGTAGGGTCGATGTTTTATCGAATGAGCCCTTGGAATAGTATTAAGTTGGTTTCCTCTTGTTGATTCTCAATCCGCGCTTTTGTATATCGTTAGCAAGTATGAAAGTTGAACATGCTTGGTGAAGTGTTAGTTGGTGACCGTTGGGGTTTGGCCTATGATTTTAATGCAAGACAGTCGGTCAGTGTCCGTGAGTGGGATCTAGTTTGTGTGATTGGGTCAGTGTACGTTGAGTTGTTTTCCGGCAAGCGGAAGAGATGAAGTCACTTCCGATATAGTTGAGCCGAGAAGGGAGCCTTGAGCTTTGACTTCAGGATTGTTTGGTAGGGGTAGAACAAGTCCAGCAAGACTGTTTGTGTGTGATCAGAATTGAGTCTTGAAGTTACAAGATGCTCTAAGAACAGTTTAGAAGAGTCAGGTTTTTTCGAAGAACTAGTCTGAAAACAAGAGGACCGAAGACTATCAGTTGTGTACATGTGAAGTGGCAATTTCTACGAATACCTCATTTTGTGTGAGCGTGTAAGAGATTAGATATCCTTGTTGAGACTTTAGATGTAGGGACGCATGTGGCTAGCCTTTTGGGAGATAGTAGTGATCAGAAAGATGTACATAAGATATTTGTTGGTGGTTCAGAGTTACTAGTTTCTAGCAGATGTGAAGTGATTGTCTTCTTACGGTTTCGATGTACCTTTTTGACGTGGTTTGACTCGTAGAGCACAAAGCTAGGATATACCTTGAGACAGAGAGAGAATTGCCTTGAAGTTGCAAATTTATGTGTGACTGTAGCAGTAGGTAAGGAGGCGAACTTCTTGTCGAATGTTGACCCAACTTTGGAGGTCGAAGATTGATTGAGTTTAGTTGGAAGGTTTGCTTAGCAAGTCTGATGAATTTGATTTTGAATGAAGATTAGACCACAGAATGCTAAATTAGTTTGTGTTTACCTAGAAGTGTTTGGAAGATTCACCCAGTTTGTCTCTTGATAGAGAAGAATAGTTCGTTATTGAGACCGTCTCCGAGGTTGCTTCAGTTTTGTTGCTCTGTAACTTATGAATTCCGGAAGAATTGAGAATGTTGAAGAATTAACTTCGAGACTTGTTAGAACTTAGATTCATTAGGCCTAGTGCAATCTGTGAAGAAGAAAGAGTGACAGTACGAGAATGTGTATAGATTTCAGACAGTTGAAACAAGTGACAGTGAATAATTAGTATCCGTTTCTGAGTGTCAGTGATTTGTTGATCAGTTAGTGTGTGCTTCAGTCTTTTCGAAGATTAATTTGAGATCTGATTACTACCAGTTGAAAGTGAGAAAAGTTGAAGTACCGAAGACAGCTTTTAGGGGCAAGATGTGATCACCTTGAGCTCTGAGTTATGTCGTTTTGTTTGACTAGTGTATTAGTTACCTTCATAGAAATGTTGAGCATAATATTTTCCTGAGTTTCTTGATCAGTTGTAGTAGCTCTTCTGGATGTCACGTGAGTATATTCAAGTACCGAGGAAGATCATGACAAGCTATGAAGTTAGTGCGGTAGATTCTATTAGAGAATTAATTGTATACCAAGTTGTGCAATGTGAACTTCGAGTTAATGAGGATGTTCTCCTAGGACATGTAGATCAGCCGAGTGTGTTAGAGTAAATCCCAAGTAGGCAAATGTTGCGTGTAAAAGAGTCTATCGCAATTGTAGTGCAAGTGTACACGATGCAAGTAGTAAAGTGATACGAAGTATCGGATATCGTCTCCACAGGGATTGGGCTAATGACTTCACCTTAGTTTTCTGCACGAAAGTAAAGGAAATAGTTTAGAAAGTTGTCACGAGAATAATAAAGTAAAACGTAAATAAAAGAATTGGAATATCAAGATAGAGAGAATGGGCTGGTATTGAATTGCTCGGTAGTGCAGGTATTGCAGTGCGTAGGAAATCCAGTTCTGTCGTCGCGCCCGTCGCCGACAGCACCTGTCGCGGCGACTGTCCGTTGGCTGTCGCGGCAGCGAACACACCAACTCCGTACTCCAAGTTTGGCAAGAATCCCAGATCTGCCTTGGCCCATCCCTAGGTCCAAGTCTGTCGATGATCACGTCTTTGATGATACCTCCCGGCGTGAATCGAAGGATGAACACCGATGTGTATGAATTCTTCCTTAGCCACTTAACCTCGCCCTATCCCTAGGCACGAGATAGTTCAACTATAAACTAGAGAACTTGCTCTTATTCCTTTCGTATACTTAACTCTCCCGATGCTAAGTAAATAGATAACCTCACAATGCTCTCCCGATGCTCTTGCAAGCTATTAAAACCAAAATAAGAGAACTTGAAGTTTATTTTATTGAACTTGGAAAATCCTAAAACAAAACAACCCTTGCAACTACTTTACAAAACAACCTGTGGCCCTAGGGGGAATTTAGAACATGTCGACGACGGGTAAACGGCGGAGGGGTTTAGGTTATCGGTTATGGGGTATGATCTCCTAGGTTAAAATCTATGCCCTTATATAAGCTTTGGGCTCAAGTATTCTAAGTTAACAAGGATTACAACTTTAATTAAAAGTAAGATTCTAATAAAGACTTAATCTCCAAGTATCCTACTTTTCAGTCGCCATCATTGTTTCTAGGGATTTCCTCTCCTTGAGCTTTGGCTTGACGTATCTTTTGATCCGGGGCTTGGAAAATTGTTTGGTTTTCACACGACAGACGAGCAGATTTTTCTCTATCTATCGAGGTCCACTTTACTTTTCCTCTTCATAAGGCTGCTGCCACCTTGCTGTCACGACAGGTCCATGGCAGCTTCGTCCTCATCGTCTGCTTGTCCAGTTTAGCTCTTCTGTTTCTCTGCCCTGCGCCTGCCTTCTCCGTCTACTATGGCAGCAACCTGCAAAATCAGCTATTTTTAGTAGAATCCGTGCCTTTTACATATTTGTGATGTTTTGCTGAAAACTAACCTAAATGCAATGCAATGATGCTTGAATGCAGCAGAAATATGGGTTAAAAAGGGTGTAAATGATAGAAATTTTACACACTCAACACACCCCCAAACTCAAGTTTTTGCTTGCCTTCAAGCAGTTAAACCTAAAAGAAAAATGAATATTTTTGTGTTGGCCTTCAAACAGTGAACTATCCCTTACCTGTCGCTCAATCTCTGTGGCGGCAGCAATTTGTCGGAAAGGTTAGGATCTGTCCGGAATCTCCCTATAGCTCTCGTGCAGTGTGTGCATGCTTGTGAACAGTTATATGCTAAGACTCTCTTAGTTTCACTAGAATATTCAACTCTTTAACTCGAATTTTTATGTCAAAGTTTATTTTTTTTTTGGAAGGCACATTTTCATGCTTCTTTTCTATTTTAAAGCTAAGTTTTACTAGAGCCAGTTTTGGGCACCTCTAGTTAGCTTCCTAGAGCCGGTTTCGGGCACCTCTAGGTTTTTGAGTTTCTTTTGCTAAACTTCTTTCCTAGAGCCAGTGTTAGGCACCTCTAGGGGCTATTCAAGTGCTAAGCTTCCTATTCTAGTTTGGCTAAAAGAAATCTAAGCAAAATAACAGTCACAATGGTGTTTTAAGTTTTTTAGAACTATAGAAAGGCTCTAAACTTCTCCTTAAACTATCCTAAAGATGCTGTCACGGCAGAGCTGTCATGACAGGTAAGTTTACTTCATAGTTATAAGCCAACAGTTTTTTTAAAGAACTTAATTAAATAAAAGACACAACAATAATTTAAAGATGTACTAAGACTCCATTAAAATGGAGGGTTGCCACCCCCAAACTCGAGGGTTGCATTGCCCTCAATGCAAATGACAGATAAAATGAAGGCAGGTACATCACAAAATATAAATTAGGCAGGCAGCAATAAAGAGAAAATAGAAGACTTAAATTTTAATCGTTGTCTTCACTGCTGCTGCTGACACGGATCTGGCGGCGGCGTCTGGGCTGTGGAGGAGGTTGGGCAGGTTGCTCCACGAGCTGGATGTCTGAGCTGTTGCTGCTATCCCAAGTGCTGCTTGTGGTGGTGCTGGCCTTGGGCATCAGTTTTCTGTCGGCAACGTGTTTCTGCCTCATGACAGGCGTAAATTCCCTCTCCAAATTCCTCCTAATATGAGGTTCCGCCTCGCTGTCATTTGAGTCCGGTCGTTTCGTTCCACGTGCGGGGCTGTCGGCATGAGGACTCCCAGCTGCCGTTGGGGCAGGTGATGGGGTGGAAGCAGTAGAATGGGAATGTGGGGAGGCAGGTGGTGTAGGTGTGTGTACATGGGTGGGGATGTGGAAATAGTGGGCGGGGAAAGTGGGGAAATTAACATCGGGATAATTTAAAGTGTTGGTAATAAAGTTTACCGTCGAGTTGGCGAAATCCCGGATGAATGTCATCAGCCCCATTTATCTCTCTTCCACTCGTTGTATCACAGCAAGGATATGGGCAGATTGGTCTGTCTGGGCGGTGGCGGCGGCAGGTTAAGGGGCAGGCTCCTCGGATGATTCTGCTAGGGAGGCAGCTGGGTTGAAGGAGGAGATAGGTGTTGCGACTGTCAGCTCCATGAGGCTGGTGATGTTGTTGTCGGTCCAGCCTCTTCCTTGGACCAGTTTGTCGGTGGATTCCTCCGGGACAACAGCGCATCGGCAGAGAGAGGTGATCATGAACGGTAAGCAGAGGCGGGAGGTTGTTCGATAAGTGCAATCCAAGATGCTTTCCCTCATATAACGGCCCACGTTGATAGGTCGGTCGTGCATGATCGAATGAATGAGGGCGAGCCACTGCTGGTTCACCGTCGTGTGGTGGGAGGACGGCAGGATGCGCTTTTTGATGAAAGCGTTCTATAGCTTTGCTTCTAGGAGCAGCTGCCCCCTTTTTACGGAGTTGGGGTTTTTCTTGCTTGTAGTCCACTCCGTTCCTTCTTCTGTCACCTCCGCCATGACAGCATCGTAGGCGGCAGAGTCGAGGGTGTCCAAGAATTTCTGATGGGCGTCGTCGTTGGGACCAAAGTAGAGGCCGTACATATGGTTGATACTATCGGCTGTGAACGGTACCTCTACCCCTCGGACGATTACTGATATTGTCGTTTTGCTGTCGATGGCAGCATAGAACTCCCGTACTAAGGTATCATTTAGTTCTGCCGGTTGTTCGGCGAATTGCTCCCATAGTTGAGCCTTTAATGCCTTCGCGATGAATGGTCGGAGCCCCATGTTCGGTGCCTTTCGGATGTAGATGAATCCCATTTCTTCCCATAATTCCTTGGTTGCGAAGGGCGATGCTGCTGCTGATGAAGAGGCTGAGGCAGCACTGCGGCGGGTCTGTCTAGAAGACATATTAGTTGCAAGGGTTTGAAACTAAAGAAAGCAAAGAAAAACGAGAAGAGAAAGCAAGTAAGAATAAGCAGAAGTGATGAAAAATGAAAGTGAAAACGGGGTTTTATAGCGGTCGAGTTGCTGCCCATTTAATGTTGTAACGGCATGCGTGAATAACAGGGCGACTGTTGAGATTTGGCGTGTCTAACGCATCTGACACGCATTTATGCGTCTGTTATGCGTCTGCCGCACGCTTCTACGTCTGCCGTGACAGTCTGTTGACAGCCTGTCTTATCCGTGTCTGCACGGCAGCTGGAACGACAGGCTTCAATAAATGGGCTCTGTTGGGCTGATGGATGGGTGGTGGGCTTGGTTCACTTCTTCTTTTCTTCTTGACTCCTTTATTTCCTAAAAACAGAAAAACAAAACATTATTCGAATAAAATAAACCTAATTTCCTAATAATTAATAGATAATAAAAATGAATAAAAATAAAAATTAGGTTAAATTAGGGATGCCTTGTGGGGCATCTCCTAAGGTAACCACTTCCTGTATTCCTGGGGCTTCAGTCCCCTGATAATGCTTGAGGCATTGTCCGTTGACTTTGAATTGGTGCCCATCTTTTAATGATTGGATTGTGATGGCACCATGGGGAAAAACTTGTACCACTTGGAACGGGCCGGACCATCTAGATTTTAGCTTCCTTGGGAAGAGTTTCAGTCTAGAATTAAACAACAACACAAGCTGCCCTGGGCATAACTGTCGTGGCAGCAACTTCTTGTCATGCCACTTCTTAGTTTACTCCTTGTATATTCTTGCATTGTCGTAGGCCATTGTCCGTAATTCCTCAATCTCGTTCAGATCTAATAGCCTCTTCTGGCCTGCCTTGTCCAAGTCCAAATTCACTGCCTTGATTGCCCAATATGCTTTGTGCTCGATCTCGACAGGCAAGTGACAGGTTTTCTCATAAATCAATCGGTATGGAGACATGCCCAACGGAGTCTTAAAAGCTGTCATATATGCCCATAATGCATCATTTAAAAGTAAAGACCAATCTTTCCTAGTTGGCTTAACCATCTTCTCAAGAATGTTCTTAACTTCCCTATTAGGTATCTCAGCTTGTCCATTGGTCTGTGGGTGATATGCTGTCGCGATCCTGTGCTTAACACCATATTTCTTCAAGGCGGCAGCAATTACCCTATTGTCAAAATGTCTCCCTTCATCACTGATAATCGCCTTAGGGATGCCAAATCTAGAAAAAATGATTTTGTGTAAAAACTTTTGGACCGTCTTGGCATCATTCTTTTGAGTTGCGATTGCTTCTACCCACTTGGAGACATAATCCACTACTAGGAGGATGTATAGATTTCCACATGAAGATGGAAAAGGTCCCATAAAATCGATCCCCCAAACGTCGAAGATTTCGACTTCTAAAATGTTCTGCAGTGGCATCTCGTTTCTCCTCGAGATGTTACTTGTCCGCTGGCACCTGTCACAGTTCTTGTAGAAGTCCTGTGCATCTTTATACAGTGTTGGCCAGTAGAACCCTGACTGCAGCACCTTGGCAGCAGTTTTATTGCCTCCTAAGTGACCTCCATATTGTGAAGCATGACAGTGATGGAGAATGTCTTCTTTCTCTTCTTGTGGTACACACCTCCTTATAACCTGATCTGCGCACATTTTGAAAAGAAGAGGTTCGTCCCAATAATAATGTTTAACATCATTTTGGAACCTCTTCCTAGCTTGATAATTAATATCAGAAGGAAGTATTCCGCTAACTATAAAATTAATGAAATCAGCATACCAGGGAAGTTCAGAAGACTTACTTGCCGCCATGGCTGTCGCGGCAACGATTACGGCAGCAAAGAGCTGCTCATCTGGGAAGGTCTCCAGTATGTATGTATCATCGATTGGTAGACTCTGTCCCTTCTCTAACCTTGACAAGTGGTCTGCCACCTAATTTTCTGTCCCTTTTTTGTCCTTGATCTCTAGATCGAATTCTTGTAATAGCAAGATCCACCGTATCAATCTAGGCTTTGCATCCTTCTTCGCGAACAAATATTTCAGGGCAGAATGGTCTGTGTGCACTATTACCTTCGTCCCAAGTATGTAAGAACGAAACTTGTCAATGGAGAATACCACAGCTAATAGCTCCTTTTCTGTGGTGGTGTAGTTCACTTGGGCGTCATTCAATGTCTTGCTGGCATAGTATATGACATGAAACAGCTTATCTCTGCGCTGACCAAGTGCTGCCCCGACAACATAATCACTAGCATCACACATAATCTCAAAAGGCTGTGTCCAGTCTGGTGGCTGTACTATTGGGGCTGTTACTAGTTTTTCTTTCAGAACCTTGAATGCTTCAGTACATTCATCATTAAAGTCAAAGGGTCGGTTCTGTTCTAAGAGATGGCATAGGGGCTTAGTGATTTTTGAGAAATTTGCAATGAATCTGCGATAAAAACCAGCATGCCCTAAAAAACTTCTAATTCCCTTGACTGTTGTCGGCGGCGGCAGCTTCTCGATCACTTCTATTTTTGCCCTGTCGACTTCTATCCTACGACAGCTAATCTTATGGCCTAGGACTATCCCTTCATCCACCATAAAGTGGCATTTTTCCCAATTCAAAACAAGATCAGCTTTTTCACATCTTTCAAGCACCTTTTGTAGATTGCCGAGGCAGCTCTCAAAATCGTCTCCAAAGACGGAAAAATCATCCATGAAAATTTCTAGGAAGTCCTCCACCATGTCGGAGAATATAGCCATCATGCACCTTTGGAAGGTGGCGGGTGCATTACATAATCCAAATGGCATCCTCCTAAATGCGTATGTTCCGTAGGGGCATGTGAAAGTCGTCTTTTCTTGATCCTCCGGTGCGATAGCAATTTGGTTGTAACCTGAGTAACCATCAAGAAAACAATAGTAAGGTTTACCCGCTAATCTATCAAGCATTTGATCAATAAAGGGTAAAGGAAAGTGGTCTTTTTGGGTAGCTTTGTTAAGCTTCCGATAGTCCATACAAACCCTCCAACCGGTCACAGTCCTGGTTGGGATTAACTCATTGTTTTCATTGGTCACTACGGTCATTCCTCCTTTCTTGGGAATGCATTACACCGGGCTCACCCATTTGCTATCGGAGATGGCGTAAATAATACTAGCATCTAACCATTTAATTATCTCCTTACGCACCACCTCCTTCATCGCATGGTTTAGCCGCCTTTAGGCGTCAATAGTCGGCTTATTATCTTCCTCGAGGAGGATTTTGTGCATACATAACGCCGGACTAATGCCTTGAATGTCTGCTATCGTCCATCCAATCGCCTTCTTATGCTGCCTTAGCATGTCGATTAGCTGTCGTTCATGTTCCTGCGGCAGCTTAGAAGAGATGATTACGGGCAACATATCATTTGAACCAAGAAAAGCATATTTAAGTTGCCATGGCAGGGGCTTCAGTTCTAAGGTAGGTGGTTCAACAGTAGATGGCTTTTGGATTAAATGGTTATCCGAAGTGTAATTCAAAGGTTCGAATAACTTACCTGGACGATTGCCTATCCAGTTTACCTCCTCCTGATCTTCAGTATCTGATGTATCAGAGTCAGAGGAGTTGCTGTCGTCAGTGCTGTCGTCGTTGCTGTCGTGACAGGCCTGTAGATGGCTGCCGCGGCAGTGACCAAATTTAATATCGTGACAGCCCGACCTGATGCAGGGTTGATCAAGGGTAACATCAGTGATAGCCTTGCATTCCTCGTCCACATCAGCATGTTTCATTGCTTGGAGAACATTCAACTTAATTTCTTGATCGTTTACTCGCATGGTGAGTTCTCCTTTCTCCACATCAATCAGTGATCTTCTCGTGGCTAAGAAGGGTCGCCCAAGGATGATTGGTGCATTTTCATCTGCTTCACAATCTAAAACAAGAAAGTCAGCAGGAAAAATAAACTTATCCACTCTTACCAAAATATCGTCAATTTTTCCTTCTGGATGAATGTAAGAGCGGTCTGCCAGCTGCAGAGTTACTGTCGTGGGTCGCGCCTTTCCAATACCTAATTTCTGAAAAACAGACTTTGGCATTAAATTAACACTAGCACCAAGATCACAAAGTGCCTTACCCACGAATTTATTTCCGATTACGCAAGGTATGATGAAGCTCCCCGGATCCTTCTTTTTCTGGGGTGGTTGCCGATGAAGAATACTCATGCAACCCTCTGTCATCTTTACCGTTTCAAACTCCCCAAGTTTAGATTTTTTCGACATAACATCCTTGAGAAATTTAGCATAACCGGACATCTCCCTAACGGCATCTAACAGCGGAATATTAATATGAACCTGCTTAAAAATATCATAAATCTTTTTAAGTTGAGATTCTTGCTTAGCTTGTTGTATCCGTTGAGGGAAAGGTGGCGAGGGACGGTAATCAGCAATACGTCCTTCCCACTGCATGCGAATCTGAGGACGGTAATCATCTTTTTTCTCCTCTGTCGCTTCTGCTGTCGTGACAGGCTTATCGGCAGCAGTCTGTTTATCACCTGTCAGGGCAGCTTCCTCGGCAGGTTTATCCAAGGCAGGTTCTTTTTCTGTTTCAGCTTCTTTTTCCGGCCCTGGTAGTTTCTTCCCACTCCTAGTAGTAATTGCCTTACATTGCTCATGTGTGGGTGGTCTAGCATTTTCAGTATTGCTAGGGAATCCTCCATTCTGCCTCGGCTTAATATATTGCGAAACCTGACCCATTTGTGTCTCTAGAGATTTCAATGTAGCTTCATGATTTGTCATCCTCATCTCGGTTTTATCCATAAAAGTTTCTGTCTTCTTGACAAACTGATTCATATTCTCCATATACGTACCGGTCTGAGACATAAAGGTGGCCAGAGTCTGTTCCAATATACTGCTCGTGGCAGGCGGTGGCTGTTGTTGCTGCTGCGGCGACAGGTGCTGCGGCAGTTGCTGTCGCGTTAGCAATCTAGGTCCTCCCTGATTCTGATTGTGTGCTTGCGGATTCAGGGCATTGTTAGGGTTACTCCAGGAAAATTTGGGATCCTTCCTCCAATTGGGATTGTAATTGTTGGAGTTGTAATTCGGCTTGTAATTTCCAACATATTTTCCCTCTTCTATTTGTATTGGGCACTCATCCCGACTATGATTTCCCTCACAAATGGTACAAACTTCCTCGACAGCAAATCCTTGTAATTCATCTTCATTCAATAATCTTTTCATTGTTTTGGTAAGGAATGCTACCTGTGATTTCATAGTGTTGTCGACCTCATAGTCCTTGACAGCGAGTACCCGTTTACCCCCTCTTCTTGCCGTCGGAAACTGCTCCTCATTCTTGGCCAGATTTTTCAAAACTTGCAATGCCTCGTCCGGATCTTTATCCAATAATAATCCATTTGCTGCAAAATCAATTCGAATACGAGTTTGTAAGTTGGCAGCATTATAAAACTTTGTAACCTGATTCCAGACGGGGAATCCATACATTGGACAGTTCCGAAGAAGAGTAGTAAATCTGTCCCAGGCCTCGTGCATCGGCTCGTCATCTTCCTGTTGAAAAGTAGCAATTTCATTACGTAATCGCTCAGATAAATGCGAAGGATTAAAACGAGATAAAAATTCACGAGATAAATCTGCCCAAGTTACAATTGAACCCGGTGTTAGTTTATTCCACCAAGTTTTAGCTCTGTCCCTCAATGAATAAGGGAATAACCGAAGCCTCAGTATCTCCGGACTAACTCCTGGCAGTCTAAACGAACCACAGATCTCCTGGAACGTTTTGAGATGCTCCCTGGCATCTTCTGTCACAGCACCACTAAACTGCCCGGCGTTGTTGATCATACTAAACATCACAGGTTTAAGCTCGAAGTTATCAACATCAATATCCGGCAGTGTGGTCTCCAGCTCTACATGATCGTTCAGCATGTAATCACGACATGTCCGTCGTCCATCTGCTGCGGGCGGGTCGCCGACAGGCGGTATACCTCCACCAGTGGGCGGATTACGGGCCATCTTCTCTAACTGTTCCTCAAGGCACTCGTTCCTGTCTAAAAGGTGGCGAAGTTGTTTCTTAAGATTGAAGGAACGTTCGATTTCCGGATCTAATTTATACTCAGGATCTTCACCTCTTTTAGATCTGCGCATAAACAAGAGAACCTCATGAAAAGCAAGAGTTGAAAGTACTAACGAAAAATAGAAAAAGAAAAATTAAAAGAAAAACAAAAATAAAAACAAAAGTGCAATAAAAGAAAGGTGTAGTTATGTTGCCAATCCCCGGCAATGGCGCCAAAAACTTGTTGCGTGTAAAAGAGTCTATCGCAATTGTAGTGCAAGTGTACACGACGCAAGTAGTAAAGTGATACAAAGTATCGGATATCGTCTCCACAGGGATTGGGCTAATGACTTCACCTTAGTTTTCTGCACGAAAGTAAAGGAAATAGTTTAGAAAGTTGTCACGAGAATAATAAAGTAAAACGTAAATAAAAGAATTGGAATATCAAGATAGAGAGAATGGGCTGGTATTGAATTGCTCGGTAGTGCAGGTATTGCAGTGCGTAGGAAATCCAGTTCTGTCGTCGCGCTCGTCGCCGACAGCACCTGTCGCGGCGGCTGTCCATTGGCTGTCGCGGCAGCGAACACACCAACTCCGTACTCCAAGTTTGGCAAGAATCCCAGATCTGCCTTGGCCTATCCCTAGGTCCAAGTCTGTCGATGATCACGTCTTTGATGATACCTCCCGGCGTGAATCGAAGGATGAACACCGATGTGTATGAATTCTTCCTTAGCCACTTAACCTCGCCCTATCCCTAGGCACGAGATAGTTCAACTATAAACTAGAGAACTTGCTCTTATTCCTTTCGTATACTTAACTCTCCCGATGCTAAGTAAATAGATAACCTCACAATGCTCTCCCGATGCTCTTGCAAGATATTAAAACCAAAATAAGAGAACTTGAAGTTTATTTTATTGAACTTGGAAAATCCTAAAACAAAACAACCCTTGCAACTACTTTACAAAACAACCCGTGGCCCTAGGGGGAATTTAGAACATGTCGACGACGGGTAAACGGCGGAGGGGTTTAGGTTATCGGTATGGGGTATGGTCTCCTAGGTTAAAATCTATGCCCTTATATAAGCTTTGGGCTCAAGTATTCTAAGTTAACAAGGATTACAACTTTAATTAAAAGTAAGATTCTAATAAAGACTTAATCTCCAAGTATCCTACTTTTCAGCCGCCATCCTTGTTTCTAGGGATTTCCTCTCCTTGAGCTTTGGCTTGACGTATCTTTTGATCCGGGGCTTGGAAAATTGTTTGGTTTTCACACGACAGACGAGCATATTTTTCTCTATCTATCGAGGTCCACTTTACTTTTCCTCTTCATAAGGCTGCTGCCACCTTGCTGTCACGACAGGTCCATGGCAGCTTCGTCCTTATCGTTTGCTTGTCCAGTTTAGCTCTTCTGTTTCTCTGCCCTGCGCCTGCCTTCTCCGTCTACTATGGCAGCAACCTGCAAAATCAGCTATTTTTAGTAGAATCCGTGCCTTTTACATATTTGTGATGTTTTGCTGAAAACTAACCTAAATGCAATGCAATGATGCTTGAATGCAACAGAAATATGGGTTAAAAAGGGTGTAAATAATAGAACTTTTACACACTCAACAGCAAAAGAAGATATGAGTTGGAAGAAATTGAAGACCGTTACAAATATCTATAGTTCTAAGTCTAGCATTGTTAATTTCAGAGAATTGTAAATAGTATTTTGAAGATAGTTGCTCCATTGATAGATTGCTACAGAAGAAAGTTCAGTTTGTGAGGTTAGATGCGAGACATTGAACCCTTGAGAAACTGAAAGAAATGTTGAAGAGAGCTTCGACCTTGATCTAGCCAATGTCAGAGAAAGAATTTGTGAACCATAGTGATGTGTTACATGTAGAGTTAGGTTGTGTGCTTATGCAAGACAGAAGATTGTGGCTTGTTCATCAAGATAGTTGAAAGACCGTGAGAAGAGTTATCCGATATGAGACATAGAGTTAATTACAGTTGTGTTTGCTTCGAAGACTTAGAGACAAAGCTTGTATAGTAAGAAATGCACAATGTGTACGTACATATTATCAGAACTTGAATTGTTAGACAACTTAAGAAGGGTTGAAACTTGAACAGCATAAGTGTTAGAAATGCTTGAATACTGTAATATCAAGAGTGAGTACCATCCGAAGATAGTCAATGTAGTAACCGATGTTCCGAGTTGAAATTGTTGTTAGATTAGTAGTTGTGTTGCGAGTTGTATTTTCCGAATTCAGTTACCGAATGACAGTGTTCTTGTGGCCGCGTTTCATGTTGAACCTACATTGAGTCAGAATGCTTGAAGAGAAACAGTTGCAAGACATATTCTTGGCACCTCACGTGCGAGGCATAGTAGAAGGAAGACCTTCATAATACAGTTTCAGAGATGATAGAGTTTTGCATTTTAGAGACAGAATAGTTGTACCGATTGACCTAGTGTTTTGAGATGTATTGTTTTGGCCGAAGCGCACGGTAGTTCATTTGTATTGCATCTAAGTTGTATGAAGACGTATTGCGGGTTGAAGACGAGCACTTCTGGATTGAGTTGATGAATAATGTGGTTCAGTACGAGAGTAGG
This sequence comes from Hibiscus tridactylites, assembly GCA_958450335.1. Lineage (NCBI taxonomy): Eukaryota > Viridiplantae > Streptophyta > Magnoliopsida > Malvales > Malvaceae > Hibiscus > Hibiscus tridactylites. The sequence goes on along the minus strand of OY288276.1, from coordinate 14,322,608 downwards.
TGTGTAAATTGCCAGCGTATCAAGACTGAGCGTCAGTTTTCTTCTAGCTTGTTACATCCGTGGAAGGTTCTTAATGGAAGTGGGTAATAGAGATCCGAGACTTCAATTAGATTGTTTTTGAAGACGTCTGCATAGTGTTTGATTAATTGATGAAGTCAGATGATCAGTCAGAGAAAGTCATCGGTCAAGTTTTTAAACAGTGCTGTATGAGTTGTGAGTCGGGCTAGATCCGTTGTTTATTTGTTGCGGTTGCCACCAGAGTTAGAAAGAGGTTTGTGATGTGTCTGTGAATCTATGATTCGGGGATGTGAGTCAGATATGTTCCGTGCTATGTTTGTTGAAGAGATTGAGTTGAGTTAGAAATTGCGTGCAACGAAGAATCGGTTGAGATCTTAGCATCAGATATCTATTGTGGTGTGGTAAGTATACCGAGCTGGTGAGTATGTTGTAGTGAGAAGGGAAAAGAAAGTGTGTAGGAGCAGTTTCCGTGGCTCTTCATGTTTGATGAATTTCGGGGACGAAATTACCTTAAGTGGGGGAGAGTTGTAACACCCGTGTTTCGGGCCTAGGAGTTAACCGGGTTTATAATTCGAGTCAATAAAACTTAATTTAATCAATTCAACTAAAATAATGACCTAATTGAGCCTTTGTAGGAAGGGAAGGACCTAAGTTGCTATTAGACCAAAGACTTTCAAAAAGCAAGATCACTTTATACATAAAGTTGTCATCTTCTTCATAAAACCCTTTTCAAACATTAAAAGGGAAAAACCTCCATTGCTAAAACCTCTCAAATATCAAAGTTACTATTCCATTGATTTTAGTACTCGATTTCAACACCAATTTAAGAGGTAAATATGTTTTCTCAACCTCCTTTTTATTCTCTATCTATCCATGGTCTTGGATTTTAAAAATATGGGGTTTTGGAAATTAGGGTTTATATTAAAGTTTGAATTTTTAAGGGGTTTTTCCAATTGGTTTTGATAAATTGAGTTAGGGCTTTAGTTAATCATGTTGAAAGGTGTAACATATATTAATTTGGTTGAATTTGGATGAAAATTCGTAGTATGTTCATAAGACAAATTTTAAGGTATTAAAATTTGGGTTTTTTGTGGGTTTTAGGTTGGAAACCAAGGGCTGATGGTTAGGGTATGTTAGGAGGGTGATTTGGGATGTTTTGGAGGTCATTTGGGTGTTTAAAAACATGATTTTTTGCTGGGTAAAATATGAGTACGAAAATGGGGTTTTGGGTGAGTTTTGGGGGTTGTTTTAGGTGGGAATTGATAGCCCAATAGTAGTATTATGGTTAGGGATTGCTTTGGGATCATTTGTGGGTGCAATGGATGTTGGAAACATGGTTTTTGGAAGAGGTATTGGGGCTGTCCGAAATTGCTAAGTATGGGGTTTGGTCACGACTTGAAATGTTGGGTTTGATATTTGAATTTGTATTCCGGGTTGATATTTTGATGTTGGGCTGATTTGAGGATTATTTGAATTGTATTGAGGTTGTTTAGAAGCGAGAGCTTGCGTTGGAGAAGCTTCGGGAAGAAATCCGGAAACTTAAAGGTGATGCTTGCTTGGTAGTTGAGCTTGGAGGTAGAGGTGAGTGGTTAATGTTTTTAAATCGATTTTTAAGTGTTGGTTCAAGCATGTGAACTAGGTTGGGCTTGGTAGACCCACCTAGAGTTAGGATTAGGGTGGTAGCCTAATCTTAAGCTTTAGTTAGAGACCTTGGATGTACTCTTTAATCATTGTTATGCCTTATGATGAGTATGTATAGGGTGATACACATGTATGTGAAAGTATGGCTTAATGTATTGATTTTATATGCATGTTGATGACAAATAAAATGTGGATATATGATGAGATAATTGTTCGGTTGACATACATGTGGTGTTGGATTGTGAAATGAGGTTATGTTGTGGATTGTATGATTTTGGAGAATCATGGTGAGTACGTGCTAGGCACGAAATTTATATTGAAATTGATATTGTTGTTGTTGTTGGAAATGCGTTCCAACGTGTTATCCGCGTATTCGGGTCATAGCTAGGTGCCAATATGAGGTTATATGAATATACCAATAAGAGATTATGTATACATGCTTATATGATACGAATGTGATGCCTTTATGAATTGATATATGAAGTGGTTAATGCTTGAATTATGTATCGTGGTAAGTTGAGCTTATGAGTTGTTGAGCATGACATAAGGTTGACTATATGTTCATGCATCATGTTCATTTTGGCTTTGCGGACCGGAGGTAAGATCATGCATTTCATTATGGAAATAGCTCGTGCTTGGGCCCTGCATTGTCGAAGGTTTGTTTTATGAGCTACCCTCACTAAGCTTTTATGCTTACGCTCTCTTTTGTTCGACAATGCAGATAAATAGCTTGTGGGTGGCAAGGGCAAGGAAAGGTCTCCAAGTGTTGCTTACAGTTAGCTCAAGTATGATAGTTAAATTTAAATATTGTAATAGTAAAGCAATGGGATAGGTGTTGTTGTTTTGTGCTATTGTTGGTTGTTTAGGAGCATGTTTAGACTCCTTAATTATGTTGTTTTTTATTGGCTTAATGATGCTATGTTTGGATTGTAACCATGTTTAAATTGTTTACCTTGTGTGTTGGTCATGTGCCTTCATGTTAGAATATTGAAGTATGAGCTCTGAATGCTTGAATGCCATCTTGGGTCTATTGCATGATTTCCTTGATGTTCATACATGTTGGGTGCTTGTATGGCTATATAGTGGTATGTAAATGTTGTGTGAATGTTTGGTTGGGGCTAGGGAAGTCTTAGATTGCATTTAGATTCGAGTCTTGATCGTTTTGCTGAGTTTGGGAGGTTTTGCAGTGCAGGGGTATCGATACGGTTGGTACGGTATCGATACCACCTTCTTGTTTCAGGCCTCGTGTATCGATACACTTGAGGGGTGTATCGATACCATTTTGGCCACTGGAGCTACTGTCCATTTCGGTATCGATACGGGCCTCTGGTGTATCGATATCGTCATCTTAGCGTTGACCGTGGGAAATCAACCGTCGACGAGGGTATCGATACACTCCTTGGGTGTATCGATACGGTTTCTACGGATTGACTTTGACCAGTTGACATAGTCAAGAGGGTATCGATACACCCCTTAAGTGTATCGATACCGCTTACAGTTAAGCTCAAACCTAGTCAAGGGGTATCGATACACCCCTTAGGTGTATCGATACCGCCTGCAGTTTAAGTTTAAAATTGGGCTGTAACATGATTGTTTGAGTTCGTTTGATTTTTTGTATATGTTGTTCCGCTGTATGATCACTTAGGGTTTAATATCCATTTAGACAAGATTTAAAATAAGAAAAAAAATAGGGTTGCTAACCGAGGGGGGGAATCCTTAGGGGTTTTCACTCGGTTTTCCCCGTGTAGCTCACTCGGACCGGTCATCCGGCCAGACCGAGACGAGGGGGTTACATAAATAATTTAACTGATTTTTTTTAAAATAATTATTAATTATTTGATAGGTCCTTGAAATTTTAAATTTTTATTAATTAATTTAATAGTGTTCATCAATGTTCATCATTAATGGTGTTCATCGGTGTACGTCGCCCGTTGTAAAATTTTTCTTCTTTTTAACATAAAAGTTTTAGCTCTGACATCTAAAATTTATAATCTTATCTTAAATCCAACACAAAAATTTTAGTAACACCCTTAGACATGTGGATAAAGAGAATTGCTCAAATTATCTTCCATGATTTTTTGTTAAATATTAAAGAATTACATTCAACAATATCTAGAAATTTTTAAAATATTTAAGTTGATATCATTGTAAATTTAATAACTATTAAGTGTAAATATTAAAAGAATTGTTGAAAAATTTTAGGTATATATTTTTCTTTTGTTAATTTTAAATTTTTGCTTTTCTATAGCATTTTAAATATACATGCATATATAATGTCATAAATTAGGAAAATAGACTATGGTAAAAAAATAGAAAATCAATAAAAGAAAGTGGATAGAAAAACTTATTAAATACTGGAATCGACAATATTTAATAAGTTATACTTATTATTGGATTTAAACCAATAATTTTCGTCGTATGAAAGTAATAGTAATTCAAAGATCATTTATTATAATAAGAAATGATAAAGAGAAAAAAAAAGGAAAAACATATCACGTCGATGGATTACAAATCCGACATTTCTAAGCAATGCCAATCAAGCCGATCAAAAATGTATGATTATGTTATTGAATCATCTAATATTCAGAAATTATGCACATAAAATGATAAACTATGTATTACAAATACAAGGACTATATCTATATTTGAGTTGGACACGTTTAATAGTTAATATTTACTCCTCCTTATATTGAATATAATTATTTTTGAGCAATAAACATGGCATCCTCAATCAAGCCTAAGACATTTTTGTTAATTAGCATCACAATGAAAATGCTCTCTTGCTCGATTTTTTCTGCGCTTTCTCTTTTTTATCGGACAATTTTTACTATTTTTAAACTCTTAACGGTATAAGTCGCTCACGGCACGACGGTTGTTGATTGGTCCTTCGGTCCTGGTGGTTGGATCTCCCCACAGGTCGGCACCACGATTCCTTCAGCGATCTTGACGGTTGCAACATTGTGGAGCTCGAAGCTTAAGGGTGATTGTTTTCGATGGAGCGAAAAGGTACAGTTTCCCCCGATGAGCCTCGACCCTATTAACTACTGTTGTGGCCTTCATCGAAAAGGACTAGGAAGGTGGCTGAGGGCTGTCGAATGGCAATGCTCATGTTCCTTCGCTGATGGAAGTTGTTGGTCATCTGGTGTTGACTCTGTTTCGAGTTCTCTTGCTGGCTCCTTAGTTTTGAATGATGTCGTAAATGCTCAAACAAGAGTTTGGAAGGACAAACCGACACTAAAATGGTTGTTACGGCGGTCCACTCGGAGACCGTTTTCTACCTTTTCACAATCTGATCCTCACTCCCCTCTCCCCTTTTGGAACTCCAACGGAGATCTTGTTCACCAAGGCGACTGCTTTACGATACCATTTTTGTCACCTGTCGGTTGCGAGGTAGAGGCGTTGGAGGTGGCGACCCTCATCGAAAAAAATTTAAAATGGGTTGTTGGCTCAAGGGCCTTTCGGTACCTTTTTGTTGAGGATTGTCTCTCTATGCACGCAACTCCATTTCCTTTTATAAATCCTTTCTTTTTTAGGTCAAACATATCTATTCCTTACGGGATTTGGAGGTTCTTTTACATTGTTTTTGCCAACTCATTGGGGGTTGTTCTTAAGCATTGTGCAAGGCCCACTCTGTGATGGTTTTATTGCCTTGGTTCACCAACCTCATATGCGGAGGGTCAACGTTGGGGTCTTGGTTTCTATTGATCAAGGCCAATCTTGATTGTGTTTTAGCGAATATCTTTAATCAGGGTTATCCGCAATATTCATGAATCTTTTAGTATCAACTGGTTAGAAGGAACTAAGAATGTACTCCTTCTCCTAGGATTATATCGTACCATGCGGGTTTGTGTGAACTTAGGTTTTCATTTGTTTTGTTGTTGTGCTTAGTTGGCAATTCCTTCTTTCGGGCACCTTTCATTGCGAGCACATATCCCAAGTTGTAGTGATGTTTGCCAATTGTCTCACCAAGATTGACTTTTTTCCCACCAATTAGATGTTCAGTTCAAAGCCTAACTACCACAATAATGCAAGGCGGGAGAGAAGCCGGATGCGTATCATAGAAGGACTTATTGGTCTATCTAATAGCCGTACAGTCGCTACTAATACTAAGACAGAGATGACAGGATTAGTCTTGAAGTTTTTATCTCTCTAAAAAAGGGCTCTCTAAATCCCTAGAGATTGTTAACTTCTCTATATGAAGAATAATCCTAAAGAAAGATCTAATCCAATTTAGAAAAAAATTCGTGGATCGACTAAGGAAGGCTATGAAGCTATCGATTCAATGAAAGAAAGAATAGTTGTGCTCAAACCGCTCAGTACAATCACGGAGTTGTCACTACAATGGCTGCTCATGTACTGGTACCCTTTAGGCGTTTTTCTCAATAGGTAGAAGCATAGCGCTGTCAAAATTGATAGCAAAAGAGCCTTCTTTCGCCCTAGATAGAGAGAGCCCAAGCCTTGCTTAGTTTGGTCAGTCCTACGAATTCTATAGAAATAGAATAAGGAGTGAACCCAATGATTGTTGATTAAAGAGAATTCTTTTTTCCTTGTTATGAAAGGATTGATTCATAGTCATTTCCTCGGTTTATTTAAGCATAACAGCTTTTTTTCTATTAGAGAAGATATCAATGACGAGGCATCTCGGGGATGCAGACTAAGTCCTTGAGACACTTATGATTGATGAGCTATTGGGAATCGAGGAGAATAAGAAGAATACCACACTGTTATTTACAAGCTAACCGCAGGGATTAAAGTGAGATCCGATGTGTCGATACTGGATCCGGACACGCTAACTAAACTGCTACCTTTTGCAAGGAAATCAACGGATACTTCTAGCGCGCACCTACGCTAAAGAAGCATCAAGTAGGACCGCAGGTTAAGTGAAGCTGCAAATGGAAAGAAGATGTGTAGAGTGGATCGAAAGATCGATATTTACCAAGAGGGGGGGTGAATTGGAAATTTGAAGGATTGTAGTGGAAATTGGCAAATTAAAATTGAAGAACAAGGAATTTAGAGTGGTTCAAGTTCCAAATGAACTCTACATCCACTACCTTAGTCTCACTAAGGATTTGCAACAATTTCACTAAGTTGATCTTCCCCTTTTCTAGGACAAGGAGGCAACCCTTTACAATATCGGTTGATTTTTCTACCCAAAAATCAACCCAACCCTCACACAAGAGAACAAAAGAATTTGTAGGCTAATTAGGTATCTCTTAATACAAATGATAGCCCCAATACAAGCACTCAACCCAATTTTACAAAATAAGAATGAAGAACACAAATTGGGATTTTACACAAATTTGGGATTTTTGCTCAAATGCTTGAATTTGATGTTTGGATGTTTGCTTGAAGTTCAATAGTAGTTGCTGATGCTTTTGGATGTCCCTTTTATACCTTCTCATTGATTTCTAGCCGTTTGAGTGGTTGGAGAAGTAAATGGAGCCGTTGGAACCCTCTCTTACCACCATAAATGCACCTCTCCAGCTACGAGTATCGGTACTCGGGAATGGGTATCGATACATGTCTCAGAAAAGAAAGAGCCGTTGTATGCAATTAATAGGGCGTATCGATACGCACGTAAGCGTATCGGTACTGGGTATCGAAACGGCAAAGGCCGTATCGATACCTTTTTCTGAACTTAGCTCACTGTCAAAACGCGTATCGATACGGGGGTTAGGCGTATCGATACCGGTCAACGGCCTTTTAAAATTTGGTTACCAACCAACTGACACCAACGGTCATATTTTTAAACCGACTTAAATGCTTTAAAATTCTTTAAACCAGTATCGATACTGGTATTACCGTATCGATACACTCTTTCAAACTCTTGAAGTTTAACACAGGGCGTATCGATACGAGGGTTTGCCGTATCGATACGTGTTCCGACAGTAGCCAATTTTGGCAAAAAGGTATCGATACTCCTCAATGGGTATCGATACTCTATGACGATTTTCAATAAATTTGGCTTGGAACACTTAGAAAATATTTTGAGTTTGAGTTTTACAAATCAGTTTTAAAGTGTTGGTGTTTCAAAACTTGTTAAGAGACTTGTAAAAACAATTTTAAGTTTTTCAAATTGATCCTTAAAGATCTAGTTATATCAAAATCAAACATAGGTTTTACAATCTCCCCCTTTTTGATATAACAAAACCAAAACTTAAAATTTTGACATTTTTGAATAACCTTTACAAAGTAACTCCCCCTTAATATAAGCTTGGTAACCTTTGAGTTAAAATCAAAATATTTTAAAGATGTGAGCAAGTTTCTTCTCCCCCTTTTTGTTAGATCAAAAATGCATGGAGACAATAAAGTGCATAATGAAATCAAAGGTATAATAATAATAAGCAACATAATTTTATTCATCATAGCATAAGAAAATCCAAACGAAAACAAACAAGAAATCAAAGCATAGGTTTTTAATCCTAAAACAAACTTAGTCCTAAAAACAGAAACATAGGTGCATAAAAATAGAAAATCCTAGATGATTATGAATGATATGCAAAAAGAGATGTCTAGGCATTGTCATCGTCGTCTTCATCATCTTCATCATCATCGACCATAGGCTCATTGCTCCGCATGCTATTACGCCATTCATCATGGAAAGCGGCAACGGAGATATTCAAGGAATTGTGCTCGCTTTCAAGGGATGTAAGGCGATTTTCCATACCCGTCATCCTTGTATCGAAGGTGGTTTCCATGGAGGTTAGACGAGTGTTCATGTCCGTGCGTAGCCCGGTAAATTGCTCATTGAGATATGTCATGAGAGCATCCAAATTGGGCTGTGGGACTTGAGGAGCCGGAGGAGCTTGAGGAGCTTGTGGTTGTTCCAATGCGGCTGCGGCCTCGGGTGGAAGTTCGGAAAGACTTAACCAACTTCCATTAAAGTAATGGAACTTTCCCCGAGCAAGGGATCGCTCATCAATAGGATCGGTAAGAGTAGATGCAAGATCAAATGAGCAATCAATATCCTTTTTCATAAAATAGTAACTTAAAGCCGTACCGTAAATAAAGGATGTGATGAGAGGGGTTTGGCGATTTTGAACATGATAGGCGATCTCATCGAACATGATTCGAGCTAGGTTTGGGCGATTTCGTTGACGGAAACAACGGATCCAAAAATCATCCACTTGACGGATGGTAGAGTATTTGCCACCGGAGGGACGTAACCACCAAGACACCATCAAATGTAGGATTCGATCGTGAGCATTGAGGACGGTTACGGAACCACCGAGAACATGGCCCAAGGCATTCTCATCATTTAAGCCTACATCCTCTAACTTAAAAACCTCACAAATCCCTTTGACATCGAGAACGATTTGCTTCCCCATGAGATAAGAGCGGATGGCAACAATTTCCCCATTGCGAGAAATAATTTTGGCATTAGAATAGAAAATTAAAACCAAAAGACGATAGTAAATACCGGGGATAGAAAGAAACTCCATGAAATTCCAAGTGCGAAGCAATGGAAGATATTCAAACTTGAAGCGCTCGGAGTCGAGAAAAGGAATGGAGACGACCCTTTCCGCACGAATTTTGTAGTTCTCAAATTGGCGAAAATAGGGAAGACTCGCGGAAGTTTCAAAGGATTTGTTATAAATTGTAACATAATCCGGGCGTGCAACCATTCCGGGAGTTGAAGATTCACCGGCATGAGTAACCCTCGGTCGCTTCCTCGAATGTTCTTTAGGTGCCATAATCTAAAAGAAAATTAAAGAAGGTTTCTTCAATTTGAGTAAAAATCAAGGTAAAAAGATTTTAAAAAAAATTTTGAAAAGCAAAGAGATTTAAGAAAACAAAGGGTAAAAAAAACAAAAGAGAATTAAAAAGAAGAGATTACCTTGAAGGAAACTTTGAAGATTGAAGAAAAACTTGAGAGAGAGCACAAAACTTTTCTTGATGCAAGAATTCTTTTAGAATTGAGTTGTAGTGTGGAAGATATGAAGGAGGAAGGGCCTTTTTATAGCCAAAAACGGCTAGGGTTTGTTAGGGTTAAAGAGTTTTAATTTTGGTAAAATTAGATCTCATTTAAGACTGATTTAATGCCATCTGCGCGATAGGGTATCGATACTCCTGAGAGGGTATCGATACGGGGATAGAATTGTCTTTTCTCAAAAATGCCCGTTGGAAAGTCGTATCGAAACGGTGGGGCCCGTATCGAAACGACCTGTATCGATACGATTTTAAGCGTATCGATACCTGTGAAGCGAGAAAAAAAATCTGGGAAACAAGATGAAGAACACGTATCGATACGCGTATATCCGTATCGATACCGTATGAGGCGAGGAGAATTCTGGGCAACAAAATGAAGAACACGTATCGATACGCGTATAGCCGTATCGATACCATATGCCCAGAATGACCTATTTGGTTCTAAGAACAACCAAAGGCTCGAACTTAACACCTCCTAAAAGTATGCAAATGATGAATGAACAGTTCTAAGCATGTTTTAACAGAAGCATACTCCCCCTAACTATAGGCATGGATAAGATTAGGAGTTTAAACACATAAACATGGCAATTTCACAAAATCAAGCATTTTAAGCACAAAAGAGGTCCTAAAAGGTCAAGATAGGCTAGCTAGACCTAACTCTCTCCTAAGGGACCAAAAACGCTCTTTGTCTAAAGGTTTTGTAAAAATGTCCGCTAATTGATTCAAGGTGTCTACATACTCTATAACCACATCTTCCTTAAGGACATGATCTCTAATGAAATGATGCCTTATTTCTATATGTTTGGTTCTAGAGTGTTGGATGGGATTTTTAGTTAGGCATATTGCACTAGTGTTGTCACATTTTAGGGGTATGGTTCCAACTTTAATTCCATAATCTAAGAGTTGTTGCTTCATCCAAAGGACTTGAGCACAACAACTCCTTAAGGATATGTACTCGGCTTCGGTGGTAGATAAGGCTACACTATTTTGTTTCTTAGAGAACCAAGATATGAGCATACTACCTAAGAATTGGCAAGTTCCCGAAGTACTTTTCCTATCAATTTTGCAACCCCCATAATCCGCATCCGAATAAGCATGTAGGTTGAAGGTAGAGTCTCTAGGATACCAAAGGCCTAAACAAGGAGTGTCTCTAAGGTATCTAAAGATTCTCTTAACGGCTATAAAGTGAGACTCTCTAGGACTAGCTTGAAACCTAGCACACAAGCAAACACTAAACAAGATATCCGGTCTACTTGCGGTAAGGTAAAGCAAAGATCCAATCATAGAGCGATAAAGCTTAGAGTCAACACACTTACCTCCTTCATCTTTGTCAAGCTTTGTAGATGAGCTCATAGGAGTGGCTTGAGGCTTTGCATTCTCCAAGCCAAACTTCTTGAGCATATCCTTTATGTATTTTGCTTGGTTGATGAAGGTGCCATCCTTCTTTTGCTTGATTTGGAGTCCCAAAAAGAATGAGAGCTCCCCCATCATGCTCATCTCAAATTCACCTTGCATTAGCTTAGAAAACTCTTGACAATGACATTCATTAGTAGAACCAAAAATAATATCATCAACATAAATTTGAACTACTAAGATGTCATTTTTATACATTTTTATGAAAAGTGTAGTGTCCACCTTACCTTTTTCAAATCCTTTTTCAATCAAAAAATTTGAAAGCCTTTCATACCAAGCTCTAGGAGCTTGTTTTAAACCATAAAGAGCTTTGGTAAGTTTGAAAACATGGTTTGAAAATTTTGAATCTTCAAAACCCGGTGGTTGTTCCACATACACTTCTTCATTTATAAAACCATTTAAAAATGCGCTTTTAACATCCATTTGAAAAAGCTTGAAATTATGATAACATGCATATGCAAGCAACATCCTAATGGCTTCCATCCTAGCTACGGGTGCATAGGTTTCATCAAAATCTATTCCCTCTTCTTGAGTGTAACCTTGTGCTACAAGTCTAGCTTTATTTCTCACAATGTTACCACTCTCATCTAGTTTGTTCCTAAAGACCCATTTAGTTCCTATTGTAGATTGATTACTAGGCCTATCAACTAATGTCCATACATTACTTCTCTCAAATTGATTTAACTCTTCTTGCATAGCCATAATCCAAAAGTCATCTTTCAATGCTTCTTTTATGTTTTTAGGCTCTATGCATGAGATAAATGCAACATGGTTCATTAATCTAAGAGAAGAACGAGTGGTTACCCCCTTGGATGGATCACCCAAGATTTCACCATCTTTGACATAGTTCAACTCCCTTGGGTAGCTCACTTCCTTTTCCTCAATAGCCAAGTCCTTCAAGGCTTCAAGAGGTGGATCTTGTGTATCTTCTTCTTTTGGTTGAATCTCATCCTCCTTTGAAGTTTGACCTCCATCAAAGGCATTTATGATTCCTACATCATCATCATCACAAGAATCCTTCCTAGGAAGGAGGTTATCATCGAATACAACATGAATGGATTCTTCTACTACTAAAGTTCTTTTGTTAAATACTCGATAGGCTTTAGAGGTTAAAGAGTAACCTATAAAAATAGCTTCATCACTTTTTGCATCAAATTTACCTAAGTTATCTTTTCCATTATTTAAAACAAAACACTTACACCCAAAAGGGTGAAAATAGCTAATGTTAGGCTTTTTAGATTTTAAAATCTCATAAGGTGTTTTCTTTAAAATTGGCCTAATCATTACTCGATTTACAATATAACAAGCGGTGTTTGTGGCTTCCGCCCAAAAATATTTAGGTAAATTATTTTCACAAAGCATAGTTCTAGCCATTTCTTGTAAAGTTTTATTTTTCCTCTCAACTATCCCATTTTGTTGAGGAGTTCGAGGAGCCGAAAAATTATGGCTAATACCATTTTCATTCAAAAATTCTTCAAACCCTAAATTTTGAAACTCGGTTCCATGATCACTTCTAATGTGTGAAATTTTAAGTTCAAGATCATTTTGGGTTAATTTTGAAAATGTGATGAATTTTTCCAAAGCCTCATCTTTAGTACTTAAAAAGAGAACCCAAGTAAATCTAGAAAAATCATCAACTAACACAAATGCATAAGATTTACCACCCAAGCTCATAGTCCTAATTGGCCCAAATAAATCCATGTGAATTAATTGTAAGCATCTACTAGTAGAAACATCATTAATGGATTTAAAAGAAGACTTATGTTGTTTACCCTTAGAGCATGCATCACAAATTTTGTCATTTGAAAATTTAATTTTGGGCAAACCTCTAACTAGATTTAGAGAGACTAGTTTTTCCAAAACACTAATGCTAGCATGTCCTAGCTTCCTATGCCACAACCATGCATCATTTTCATTTTGAGCAACTAAACATGCATGAGATGTATGTATGTCATCTAAATGCACCATGTATATGTTTCCTATGCGATGACCTATGAGCATAATATTATTAGATTTAATGTCAACAATTTTGCATCCATTTTTATCAAATAAAACATTAAATCCTTTATCACACAATTGACTTATGCTCAATAAATTATGTTTAAGACCATCGACATATAAGACATTTTCAATGAGAATGGTAGAGTGATTACCTATGGAGCCAATACCTTTAATGTGGCCTTTGGAGTTGTCACCAAATGTTACTACTCCTCCACTTTTTGGCTTTAAATCCATGAATCGACTCTTGTCTCCGGTCATGTGTCTCGAGCATCCACTATCAAGGTACCATGAGTTTTGACTTTGTGCTTTGGCCTTGTAGCAATGCTCCACCTACAAACAAAGATATTAAACCTTGGTTTTTGGTACCCAAATCATTTTGGGTCCATGAGTGTTAGCTCCCAAAACCTTGGTTCCCTTAGGAATCCAAGATGACATAGCAATAATATTATTAGATTTTACAAGTTCCTTAGGAACCCATACACTTCTAATTCTTTTAGCTCTACTATGTCTAGGGTAGCTACCTTGTTTGTAGTAATTAGTCCTTTTCTTAGGTTGGTGTGTTCTAGAGGATTCTCCTACTTCATGTTTGATACTACCAACATTTTTTAATGACTTTTTGAGCTCATTTAGCTCACCTAACACCTTTTGGTGTTCACTATTGCATTGAGACAAAAGATTATTAAGATCAACATTTTCATCTTGAAAGAATTTAAGTTCATCTTTTAATCCTAAAATCTTTTTCTCAAATTTAGAATTAGCTTGAGTGAGTGAGTCATTTTTCTCATTTAGCTCTAAAATGATTTTCTTGTTTTTAATGACCGACTCTTTAAACTTCTCAACTAATTCATCATATACCTCTTGCAACTCATCATATGCATCATTTAATTCTTCATATGAAAAATCTAAAGTGGATGAGTTAGAGGTTACCAAGGAGGAATCTTCCTCAAGTGCCATGAGACAAAGGTTGGCCACTTCTTGTTCGTCATCCTCCGATGACTCCTCATCACTCCAAGTAGCAAGCTTGGCTTTGAGTTTCTTCTTCTTCTCAAAGCCCTTCTTCTTGAGTTGAGGGCACTCCGAACGGATGTGACCGGATTGTTTGCACTCATAGCAAATGATGGGATCCTTCCCTTCTTCTTTGTTCCTTCCTTTGAAGTCCATCTTTCTTTGGATTTTTCTTCCCCGGTTGGACCTCATGAAGCGTGAGAATCGTTTGGCTATCATAGCCAATTCTTCAAGTTCATCCTCCTCACAAGATGAGCTCTCATCATGTTGTGAAGCTTTTGCCTTGAGAGCTATTCCCATCTTCTTCTTCTTTTCAACTTCAAGCTTCTCTACTCTTTTCTCTTCTTTCTTTTTCTCATCTTCCCTTCCTTGCTTCATGATCTCATGAGTAAGGAGAGAACCCACAAGCTCATCAAGCTTTAATGTCTTCAAGTTCTTTGCTTCGATGATGGCGGTTCTCTTCCCATCCCAAGCTTCAGGAAGTGAATAGAGTAGCTTCCGGACAAGCTTGTCTTCCGGTATGATCTCTCCATAGCCCTTTATCCCGTTGACAATTGTGGAGAATCGATCAAACATCTTTGACACCGTCTCATCGGGCTCCATCTTGAAATTTTCATAACTAAGATTGAGAAGTCCAATCTTAGTTTCTTTGACATCATTGGTGCCTTCATAAGTGGTCTCAAGTGTATCCCACACTTCTTTGGCATTTTCAATGGAAGAGACCTTTGAATAGATGTCCGGACCGAAAGCACAAAAAAGCATGTGGAGAGCTTTATCGTTGACTTGAATCTTCTTCCTCTCCTCTTCACTCATTTCGGCTTTCTTCTTCAACACCATCTTGTCTTCACCATCTTGCTTCAATGGAATGTATGGCCCATCCTCAATGACATCCCATACAAGGTAGTCACTTGACTTGATGAATAGCCTCATTTTGTTCTTCCAAAAGGAGTAGTTGTCACCATTGAAGAAATGAGGCTTGGTGGTTGATTGTGACTCGTACATGCCGGAACCGGAGGTTGAAGTCATCTCTTGATATTTTGATGATCACACTCTTCCAAGGATCTCCTCTTGTGGTTGTTAATCCTCAAAGAGTTAGGCTCTGATACCAATTGTAGAGTGGATCGAAAGATCGATATTTACCAAGAGGGGGGTGAATTGGAAATTTGAAGGATTGTAGTGGAAATTGGCAAATTAAAATTGAAGAACAAGGAATTTAGAGTGGTTCAAGTTCCAAATGAACTCTACATCCACTACCTTAGTCTCACTAAGGATTTGCAACAATTTCACTAAGTTGATCTTCCCCTTTTCTAGGACAAGGAGGCAACCCTTTACAATATCGGTTGATTTTTCTACCCAAAAATCAACCCAACCTTCACAAAAGAGAACAAAAGAATTTGTAGGCTAATTAGGTATCTCTTAATACAAATGATAGCCCCAATACAAGCACTCAACCCAATTTTACAAAATAAAAATGAAGAACACAAATTGGGATTTTACACAAATTTGGGATTTTTGCTCAAATGCTTGAATTTGATGTTTGGATGTTTGCTTGAAGTTCAATAGTAGTTGCTGATGCTTTTGGATGTCCCTTTTATACCTTCTCATTGATTTCTAGCCGTTTGAGTGGTTGGAGAAGTAAATGGAGCCGTTGGAACCCTCTCTTACCACCATAAATGCACCTCTCCAGCTACGAGTATCGGTACTCGGGAATGGGTATCGATACCTGTCTCAGAAAAGAAAGAGCCGTTGTATGCAATTAATAGGGCGTATCGATACGCACGTAAGCGTATCGGTACTGGGTATCGAAACGGCAAAGGCCGTATCGATACCTTTTTCTGAACTTAGCTCACTGTCAAAACGCGTATCGATACAGGGGTTAGGCGTATCGATACCGGTCAACGGCCTTTTAAAATTTGGTTACCAACCAACTGACACCAACGGTCATATTTTTAAACCGACTTAAATGCTTTAAAATTCTTTAAACCAGTATCGATACTGGTATTACCGTATCGATACACTCTTTCAAACTCTTGAAGTTTAACACAGGGCGTATCGATACGAGGGTTTGCCGTATCGATACGTATTCCGACAGTAGCCAATTTTGGCAAAAAGGTATCGATACTCCTCAATGGGTATCGATACTCTATGACGATTTTCAATAAATTTGGCTTGGAACACTTAGAAAATATTTTGAGTTTGAGTTTTACAAATCAGTTTTAAAGTGTTGGTGTTTCAAAACTTGTTAAGAGACTTGTAAAAACAATTTTAAGTTTTTCAAATTGATCCTTAAAGATCTAGTTATATCAAAATCAAACATAGATTTTACAAGATGGACTCAGATCAGACACCTCCCCTTCCTGCTTTCGTAGGGTAGAACATTGAATTGACCAAAGGATCTTCCTGAATTTGCCACCAGGTTCGTTGAAGAGGCTTTCTCCTCTCTTACACACAATGCCGAGCGAGAAAGGTTTTCTGCTTTCCGATCGTGTCCTGAATTTCATTTCCTAGTAAAGTAAAGGACGACTTTACCGATGCCTGAATACGCAAGGAAGAAAGGGCAGGGCTCGCTCTACCCGACCCGATCTGACTTTTGTTGTTTCTCAAGGGCCTTTCGGTACCTTTTTGTTGAGGATTGTCTCTCCATGCACGCAACTCCATTTTCTTTTATAAATCCTTTCTTTTTTAGGCCAAACATATCTATTCCTTACAGGATTTGGAGGTTCTTTTACATTGTTTTT
The DNA here is from genome assembly GCA_958450335.1 of Hibiscus tridactylites. Classification (NCBI taxonomy): domain Eukaryota; kingdom Viridiplantae; phylum Streptophyta; class Magnoliopsida; order Malvales; family Malvaceae; genus Hibiscus; species Hibiscus tridactylites. Next base: position 14,305,863 of record OY288276.1, on the reverse strand, counting down.
GCCAACTCATTGGGGGTTGTTCTTAAGCATTGTGCAAGGCCCACTCTGTGATGGTTTTATTGCCTTGGTTCAACTCATTGGGGGTTGTTCTTAAGCATTGTGCAAGGCCCACTCTGTGATGGTTTTATTGCCTTGGTTCACCAACCTCATATACGGAGGGTCAACGTTGGGGTCTTGGTTTCTATTGATCAAGGCCAATCTTGATTGTGTTTTAGCGAATATCTTTAACCAGGGTTATCCACAGTATTCATGAATCTTTTAGTATCAACTGGTTAGAAGGAACTGAGAATGTACTCCTCTTAGGATTATATTGTACCCTGCGGGTTTGTGTTAACTTAGGTTTTCATTTGTTTTGTTGTTGTGCTTGATTGGCAATTCCTTCTTTCGGGCACTTTTCATTGTGAGCACCTATCCCAAGTTGTAGTGATGTTTGCCAATTGTCTCACCAAGATTGACTTTTTTCCTACATCGATTATGATGATAAAACCCTCTACCCGTTCGGGAGAGGAAGCCTACCTCCGGATGATGGTCTCACATAATCGTAGTCGCAGGTGTTTAAGTCAATTTTGTGATGAGACTTTCGACAACTGGTTAGAAGGAACTAAGAATGTACTCCTTCTCCTAGGATTATATCGTACCCTGCGGGTTTGTGTGAACTTAGGTTTTTATTTGTTCTGTTGTTGTGCTTAGTTGGCAATTCCTTCTTCCGGGCACCTTTCATTGCGAGCACCTATCCCAAGTTGTAGTGATGTTTGCCAATTGTCTCACCAAGATTGACTTTTTTCCTACATCGATTATGATGATAAAACCCTCTACCCGTTCGGGAGAGGAAGCCTACCTCCAGACGGAGGTCTCACATAATCGTAGTCGCAGGTGTTTAAGTCAATTTTGTGATGAGACTTTCTATGTTTCTTCTTGGCTCTTTCGAGCGTTTTCAAGGCCTACGTGCCTCCGCTTGATATCCTTGTTCTTTTAGGATTGTTTTTCCCCTTGCAGGACATGCTTGTTGACTGGCTTTTCCTTTTGATGTATATGTTGTTCTAGTTGAATGAATTTCTCTTTGATAAAAAAATTCAAGCTTAAGACGCAGAAGAATGCATTACAATCCAATCATCTATTCTCAAAAACAAAAAGTAGTTGAAACAAATGAAACTAGGTTGATGCCATCCTCCAACTGTCCCTTGATGCCTATGCCTTGCTATCTATGCTCACTGCTGCGGCTTCTTTGCCACCTGATTTCTGCAGCAACAACAAACCAAAACAATATATCACTACACTTCATCAGAGCAAGGATGCGGCCACTTCAATACTTACATTGCCAGCCTCCACTTTATTCATCTTGGCAAACATATTGCCATACAATTTGGCTTCTTTCTTATTGTACTCCTTAATCTTCTCCTTCAAAACCTTGTATTCCATCTTAATCTCCCTGATACCACACATTTACAAATATGAGCGGTGAGCCACACAGGCAAAACCAATTTTAAGCAGCCATATAAAAGCAAATTACCTATTATCGGGATCAAGTTCAAGAGCTTTCTTGATATCAAACTCCGCCAAATCTAAATCTGCCAGATGGATGTATGCTTGAGCCCTTCTATACAAGGCTTTCACGTTCGAACTCTCTAATTCCAAAACCTGCATACGCAAAACATGCAACACTTAATTTTACTACAAGATCGAGCTAATTGTTACGACTGCAATTGTTAAAGATGATTCAGACCTTGGTGCACAATTTCTCAGCTTGCTTGTAATCCTTTAGCTTCAGCTTGCAAGCAGCATTGTTCAGATTGCAAGCAACCTTCAATGCCTTGGCCTGCTTTTTCTCCTCTTCACTGAAGGAAGTATCATAATCGATGTACTTTACAGCCTGCACGTATAAACACCAATTAAATCGCAAGGTATAGGAAGACAAATTTTCACAAGCCAGTACATTTGCATTGCACTGCATACCTTTTCATATCTCTTAGAAGCTTTCACATATTTACCCGCCTTGAACATTACATTTCCTTCTTCCTTCTTCTTACCAGCTGCTTCAATCTTTTCTGGGGTATCCATATCCCATGATTCTTTATCCTGTAAAAGCAAATTATCAAAGCCACTTTTAATTCATTCCCAAATAGGTACCTTGCAGATACACAACAAAGAGCTAAAATCATCATCAAGCACACTGATCCACTAACCTTGATAAATGATACCATCTCAACTTCATAGTACACAGTTGAGTTAGGGGGTACCACAGCCAGCTCCTGCTTAGACCCAGATGACCCAAACGCATACTCAGGTGCAATAATCAGCAGTGCTACTTCACCCTTTTTCATCGTCATCACAGCTTTATCAAGACCATCAATGACTTGCTCTGTAAGAAAAGTTCAGAAGCGGCTGTTCAGCTAAAATCATTGAACTAGAAGTCTGAGAGTGGATGAGGGTGGCATCTGTAAATTCGTTACCTTCATCTGTCTTGAACTCAAACAACTCTTCTCCTTCAGCTTGACCTTTCTTTGAGAAAACAGTATCATCTTGCAGTTTCCCGATCAATTTCACTGGCAAATGGTTTATAGAAAATATATGTTTAAACGACAAGTTTCTAGCATGCTGCATACTGCATGCAGAGAACTGAAATTTCTTTCACATAATATAACACCAACCTTTGACAACAGCCCCCTCATTCGGGCGTTCGTATCCCTCCCCTTCCTTCAGGATCTTCTTTATAACCTTTTTGTCCTCAGTGACCTCGGTAACAGTTTTCCATGAAATCAACTCCAGAGTAACCTGGAGTGTGGCGTTTGGAGGCACTGCACCTTCAGCACCAGCGGCTGGCTTCCCCTTCTCACCAAAGCCATCTTTATCATGGAAAATGGGGTTAACAACATGAACAAAGGTATTTAATTCATTCTTTAGATGAAATAATTGATAATAACTTACATTGTGGCTTCACTGTGAGAAGTACCTTCTCCCCTTTCTTCATAGTTTTAACAGCTTTAGCCAATGCAGGACAGAAATGACCTATTGAAAGAAGAAGCAACCACGGGAATTAAGGAATTACACTAGACAAATAAGGAGATAACTGAAGAATCAGCAATACAAACCATCCTTGACCGTGAACTCCTTGCTATCAGCTTTTGCAACCACCGTTCCATCCTCAAGCTTAGCTTCATAGTTAACTGGATTCAAGATACAAACCCATCATTAAACCTAGTTCAATCAAACAGCCAGTCATACAGAAATAATATTATCATAAATATTAAAAGAATGGAAAGAACATAATACCTAGCACTTCATCAAGGTCCTTTGGAGTCTCCCACTTCTCTCCTTCAGTCAGTATCTTCTTAAATAGCCCACCATCTTTGCAAATGTCCTTGACACTAGTCCAAGATAGCAATTCAACATCGAATTGGAGGGTTGCATTAGGAGGAATGGTTGGTGGTGAGCCGGACTCGCCATATGCCAGCTGGGGAGGAATGGTAAAAATAGCATTTTCTCCTTTCTTCATTGTCTTAATACCTTCATCCCATCCTTTAATAACTTGTCCTGAAAACATCAAAAGAAAGTAGAAAACCATATTAATGGTCAATATCAATTAGAAGAGTTTGTCACTATTAACAAACTCCCTTAAATCCCAATATAAGGAGAAACTTTACAACGAAGGTTTCAAATTTCAAATGCAATACCCTCCTAATGCTTTGTCATGTCGTGAACTTACGGTATAAAAATTCTACGAATCTGATATTTCCATTCTACCAATATCTAAACGGAACAACCCCGAAGATTCACATAAACTCCTTTAATACATTCCGAATAAGCAAGTTCTAAACACTTGATCGTAGTTAGTAACTTGAACAGCAGGAACACAAGTTTTACTTCAGAAACTCGCCATGGTTTTAACATTAGTCCCACATGTTAATCAAAACAAATGTTTTTATGTTAATTAACAGTGCAAAACGCTAAAACCAAACTTACAATTTCAATCCTCAACATTTTCCTTCCAAATTCAATATACACCAGATTGAAATTGATTTCAGAAATTTCTAAAAGCGAAAGTGACGATCTTCATTTACCTTGACCGAGAGTGAACTTGAAAGGAGTTCCCCTCTCACGGCTCGAATCGAACTGAGTTCCATCCAGCAACGTCCCCGTATAATGAACTGCACCAACAACAACCAATCAGACTCCAACCGAAACAGTATCAGAGGAGAACTTTTATTTTTCATTTTCTGATTTCACTTCCTCGTTTAACGTATAATTTATACCTTCAACTTCATCGCCGCTTTCAGGATTCTCCCAACCTTCACCTTCCTTAACAAGTTTCTTCTTCAAGCCTTGATTTCCGATCTCCTTCTCTTCTCCGATCTTCATAATGGGAGCCTCGTCGGGGAGATCCATGTCGTCCGCCGCTGGGATATCGAAATCCTCATCCATTTTGAGTCGATGAATCTAGAGCTAGGTAGAGAATGAGCGCGTGGGAATTGAACTTTGAGAAGCGATTCAATGAACCGCAAAGAAAGGGATTTTATGGGAGAGTGTAGGTTCTAGAGGCTTCCAAACTAAAGGGTTGAAGGAGAAACGTGATCGGTACTTGATTGATTGTTCTTCAAGGGTTGGGATGCTTCCAGATTTCCTTTTTATAGTTCAAAAATATTCTAAACAATTTCAATCCATTTTATTTTGTTTATCAGCCGTTAAAATTTAATTGGAGAGCCAAGGTGTCGGTTAACAAAATTTATATAATTACATATTTAATTATTATTAGTCATCTATTATATTAATTTATATTAATTTGATCCCAAGTCTTCCTCGATTAAATGGCATGAGATTGCCATTGAACCAAGAGTCCATAGTCCATTTGTGATTAAAATATAAAATGTAAGTATATGTTTTAACTTGTTGCTAATGCCAGAAAAAATAAAATAATATGAATTAAAAGAACATGAACATGACACACTTGGAAAGCTTAAAAAACATTAAAAATATGGTAGAAATATAATAATTAAACACGACAATATTATATATATTATTATATTATATTAAAAATAAAAATTATATTAGAGTCAACTTTAATTTTATTGTTAATATTATTTATTTCCTTTTCATGCAATTAAATTTAAGGTTGAAAGGTCATTTTTGCCCCTGTGATAGTCTTAATTTATCGATTTAGCCCCTATGGTATTTTTCCATCAATTTAGCCTCTGAAATAATCCAATTGCATCATTGTTTGACTCTTGACTGGCGGAAGCTAACGTTGACTATTATGGCGGTGACGTGACAGTTTACGATGATGTGGCAGAGGGTACAATTGATTTTTCAAGTGAGCTCGAGGGTAAAATTGAATTTCGGTTGAGTACGAGGGCAAAATTAATTTTTAGACAAAAAATAATGAGTAAAATACAAAAAAAAAAGTAAAATAACATTAAAAATAATAAAAAAAATAATTTTTTATTAATATATGACTAAAAATAAAATAAAATATTTAAAATGAGTAAAAATTATAAAATTAAAATATCATAAGCTAATAAATTATAAACTATTCAATAATTAAAATTTAAAATATTTTTAAAGTATTAAAAATATAAAACCTTCATAAAAAAATTGGACGAATGTGGTTTTCTTTCTCTTCAAAAAAATGTAAGGAAGAAAGAATCCTAAAGTACGATTAATGTAATTTTTTCAACCGAACAAAAATCTTTTACCCTTTTTGGTGCTCCTCTCTCTCAATACTATAAATTAAACTCTACACTCTAAGTCTAATTTCTAAATCACAAACCTTAAACCCTAAAATTTAAACCCTTTACTTGATTAAATTTGCATGCATATTTTTATGATTCATATTCACTTTATATTGATAAAATTTTCAATTAGGGTTTATGATTTAAGGTTTGAAATTTAGAGTTTGTAATTTCTAGGGTTTGAAATTTAGAAATTTAGAAATTAGGATTAAAGGGTAAAATTTATTTTTTAAGTTTTGGTTTTTCAATAATTTATAATTTAATAGCTTTTGATATTTTAATTTTATATTTTTACTTATTTTTTATTTTTTATTATTTTTAGTCATATATCAATAAAATATTTTAAATATTTTATTATTTTTACATCATTTTAGTATTTTTAATATTGTTTTAAATTAGTATTTTTACCTAAAAATCAAATTTTCCCTCATACTCAACCAAAAATCAATTTTACCCTAAAACTCAATTGAAAAATCAAATTTCCCATATCTCATGTCATCCTAAACAGCCATATCACCACCGTAACTGTAACACCCTCGAACCTAGCCTAAAAGTTAAAAGACAATTAAGTAAAATTTAATTTTAATTAGATTAGAATTATAAAGTGTCTTAACAAATTAATTTAATTAGTGACTCGATTGAGAATTAAAAAGAAATAAAATACTTGATTGCCTAGTGACTAAACCAAATAAGGGAAGAAATAATGTCTTTGGATGTCACATTTTAGAATTCTTGGGATGTCTTTGGATTAGAACAATATTAAGAATTAAGTAAGGGACTAAAGAAATTATTCCTACTCCTAATGGTGACACAATTGTCAACCATCATCATTCCTTCTCTTCTTTCCTACCGACACCTTAGTGTGGAAGAGAAATCTTATGAAAAAATGAGAGAACAAAGGAGAGAGAGAGTTAGCCATTGCTGAAAATAAAAAGATAAGAAGAAGCTTTGCATTTTAGAGAAATTAACTTGAAAAACTAGATCAATCACAACAAGTAAGTTCAACTTTCTTCCCTCTCTTCCCTCTTTTCGAGAACGTGTGTGTGTGTGTGTGTGTGTGTGTGTGTGTGTGTGTGTGTGTGTGTGTGTGTGTGTGTGTGTGTGTGTGTGTGTGTGTGTGTGTGTGTGTGTGTGTGTGTGTGTGTGTGTGTGTGTGTGTGTGTGTGTGTGTGTGTGTGTGTGTGTGTGTGTGTGTGTGTGTGTGTGTGTGTGTGTGTGTGTGTGTGTGTGTGTGTGTGTGTGTGTGTGTGTGTGTGTGTGTGTGTGTGTGTGTGTGTGTGTGTGTGTGTGTGTGTGTGTGTGTGTGTGTGTGTGTGTGTGTGTGTGTGTGTGTGTGTGTGTGTGTGTGTGTGTGTGTGTGTGTGTGTGTGTGTGTGTGTGTGTGTGTGTGTGTGTGTGTGTGTGTGTGTGTGTGTGTGTGTGTGTGTGTGTGTGTGTGTGTGTGTGTGTGTGTGTGTGTGTGTGTGTGTGTGTGTGTGTGTGTGTGTGTGTGTGTGTGTGTGTGTGTGTGTGTGTGTGTGTGTGTGTGTGTGTGTGTGTGTGTGTGTGTGTGTGTGTGTGTGTGAGCCATCTATGTTCTTGATTTGAGGCTGTTAAAGAAGTAAATGATGGTGATAAACTACCATGTAAATGGTTAGAAAGAAAATGGAGTATTAAAGGTTGTATATGGAAACTAGAGTATATTGTCCAGAGAGCTAGTGTAATGAGCAGCAAATTGTAAAATTTATCAAAAATTATTGGATTGAAATTTTGACGTGAAATTTTGATAGGAGATATTTGAGAAATTTAATTTTAATTAGAAACAAACGGCTCTAGATTTTGAATTTTGTAGAAAAATTTGGAGCTAAAATGATTCAAGAGGTATAAACTGTTCGACATGTAGGAGAGACAAACCTTTGAATAAAAATCTGTATCGATTGGATAAGAAATAAATTGTGAAAATTATATGGACTTAAAGATAATGTCATTAGCTTTAAAACGGTATAGAATAATTGAAAATCCGAGTTACGGATTGAAAGTAATGGCCAATTTAATAACAAGACTCGAATCTGTCCAAAATTGGAAGATTAAATAAAATTAGTTGCGGAAATTAGCTTAATTGAGTAATTGGTTGTTAAATTGAATACTAAACAATTATGTATTGATTGTGATTGAATAATGAAATTGAGAGAAGAAGGAATCGAAGAGGATCCAATAGCTAAATCGACTAAGGATCGAAAGAAAAGCATTCAGATTCAAGATTAGCTTGGCGTTTGTGAGTGAAACAATCCTTAGAGTTGAGAATAGTGTCTCAACTAAATTTGTTTAATTTTTTCTTTGAATTACATGAAATTGGACTTAATAATAGATTAGTAAATTAATAAGGGGGGAAGGATTAATAAAAAAAATTAGTATTGGGAAATGTTGTTGTGTTCGAATGGTTGAGTACTTGATTGGAATTTTGGTGATTTCTATGCTTAATTATTATAGAATTGGAACTTTATGGCTCTAATTATGTTGAATATTGAGTGATTTGGTTGCTGAAAATTGTTTGTGAATTTAGTTATGTCCTAGTTGATCAAGTTATATGCTGAGCAATGGATATTATATGACCAATGGCTGAATTTATATGACGTGTTTGAAAATTTGTGTTAAAATTTGGAACAATGTGATATGTAATTGAAATTATATGTTAGAAATGAGAATATGTGATTTATGTTGTAAAACGATTTTAAATTTTAAATTGGTTGGTATGAACAAGTGGTTATATGCTAGATTGATTGTTAACACGAGAATTAGCAACACTGTTATAATGGTCAAGCCTTTGTTTATATGGTCAGTCTAGGTAGTACGACATGCCTAGAGTCTAGAGCTCGAAATTTGGTACGTTAGTGTACCCCTCTGAATTTGGTACGTGAGTATATCCCCTCTGTTGAATTTGGTACGTGAGTGTACCCCTCTGAAATTGGTACGTAAGTGTACCCCTTTGTTTGGTGATTATTCACCACTTTGTCATATGTGACTCGAATACCTAACTAGCTATATTACCAATGCAATCGAACTAATGTGAATTGAATTGATAATTTGTTATATGTGACAATCTAAATAATGTTGATTATTAGTATTTTGAGAATGCTCATGGATCGAATTGAGCTGCCTATGTATTAAATTAAAATTGAAATTAATTCTCTGCAACATTTTGCTACTGTTTGTATAAATAATATATGAATGATCGTATAATATCTTGTAAATCATGATTGTTTGAATTATACATGAATGAAATTGAAATTATTGATGTTTGAGGCACCCTTGTATTCGAATGGATGAATTAAATTGTTGATCTAATTATTTATGAAATTCTCCTTGATTATGTCTGATTTGATTGCACTTGTGTGTAAATGACATGTTAACCTTTGGTTGCTCTTGATAATCCGAATGATATGTAAGATTAAAAATGCTATATTTGTGACAAATGAAAATTACTATTCGATCAAATGACCAAACATTAACAGATGTTAGTGTAAGGTTTCCTCACTAAGTACCGTGTGTACTTATCGCTCCGTTTTTCCTTTCTTCCTAACAATTCTGGTTTTAGCAATCTTTAGCTTTTCTATTCCAAACCTGTTAAAGCATCTACAAACTGAAAGTATGCCTTGCATCATCTCTGTAGTTCTTTTGTGTGGTGGCTTAGTGGTCAGTATTTTAGTGCAAGTGGCATGTATTTTGTTAATCCTGAAAGTTTGTATACAGTGTATGTAATGAACTAACTCGTATCTCCGTTTATTTTTGTTGTATATAATGGGGTAAATATGAGGTATAGTAGTAAGCCCTCATATATTTTATTTAGAGGCTTGCTAATGTTTTGAAATAGTTTTGTATAGATGATCGTAGAGTCATTTTAGTCTTTAAGTTTGGAATTCAACATAGGTGGATGAAAATTAGCAAACATTATCATATGGTCACGTTTTGTTAAGCTCAATCGAATGGGGAAATATTTTGTATGATTGAGTTCATTATGAAATATAAATTGATCGATTATGTATATACTTTGTTAGGTTTCGGTTTAAGGAATTATATGATAAATTTACATGCCTTGATTCATATAGAATCATATGAAAAGATTGAGTAAATTGATAGATGATAAAAATGTCACCTTTTCGATTGAAATGTAAAAATGAAAGTCTAAATAATAAGTAGTATTAAATTGATATGCAAGCTAGAAATGATTGTTGGTTATATTACAAGTAGCTTCAATTTGGCCAAATTACAAATTGGAATTGGAATTGATTAGCAATTGGTTTATAAGTATAAGCTAAATGTATTCGAAATAAAAAAATAGTTCAGTCCGTTGCGCTCTTAAGTATGTTTAGCAAACGGCCGTAATATTCCTCGTTCCTAATCGAGGCGGGGTGTTACAAAAAGTGGTAATTAGAGCTTTTTAGGTTAGTTCCTAAAATTTGATTGAGTTTGCATGCATTGTATAGGTTTAAACTAAGCCACCCAAAAGTTGTACATAGAGATAATTATAAATTCATTCTACTAAGTTCTTCTATTTGAATTAATGTTAGAATGGATAAGACTACAATCAGTGGGAACAATGAAAGTCCACGAGAATCTTCTAATGAGGGTGGAAGTATAAGGATGGAACAGAATCCCTCGAAACAAACCAAACCTCGAGAAATTGAACAACCTTGAGTAGAGTCGCAGGAACCAGTGCAACCTCGGCTAGAAGTCGTAGTCATTCAAACTGCCCAACGAGAATGTCTCCTTAGCATGAAAGAGATTTTCGATCAATTGGTGACTAATCTCTAACAAGACCACTCATTTGCTTATACAGTGGTTGTGCCAAGCAGAGCCCCTATTGATAAATTGTCCCAGCACCGAGCTTATACTTTTGCTGGTGCTAACGACAAAAAGCCAGAAGATGCTGAATACTGACTTGAGAACACCACTAAAGTCATGACTAAACAGTTACAGCGCTTAGACGAACACAAACTAGAGTGCGACGTGCCCTATTAGCAGGTGAAGCTATGAACTGGTGGGAAACCACTACTCTGACTGTTCCAGCTGAATCTGTCACTTAGAAATTCTTCGTGGAGGAATTCAAAAAGAAATATATCAGTGAACAGTATCTGGCTGAGCGCATAACACGTTTCTTATACCTTAAGCAAGCCAATAAGCCCATTGAGCAATATGTGGCTGAATTCTGCAAATATTGCAAGTATGGCTCTAAATACATTAAGACCGGGGCTAACAAGTGTCGAATGTTCATCGATGGCCTTAATGATGAATTGAGCCCGATCTTTACTGCTCTAGGGATCACTGATTTCCATAATCTTGGCAATAGAGTTATCGCAACGGAAGCTAAAATGAGAGCTGCCGAAAGAAGGAAATGAGGTAATCGAACTGATAAGAAGCAAAAGCGGGATGACAAATCCCAATGGCAATCTAAAAAGACCAAATTCCAAAAAGAATGTTCTTCTAATTTCACCTCTACTTCGAGGGGTAATTACACTTCAAAGCCTTCAACGATGATCAAATCTTCAGTATCTGTTATATCAATTAATAGCTCAAGAAATTCATAGAAGAGTTCACCTTGCAAGTTCCGCCAGAAGCCACATCGTGGCCAATGTCGTTTTCAATCAAATTTGTGATATGCTTGTGGTGGTGACGATCATTACATTAAAGATCATCAAAGTCCCTTCTCAATTCATCCTAGATCTGTCAAAATGTTTAAAGACCTTCAATCTCTGTATTGGTGGCCATGAATGAAATTCGCCATCACTGATTTTGTATCTAGGTGATTGAACTGTCAGAGAATTAAAGCCGAACACCAAGCTCCCACTGGATTGCTCCAACCTTTTGAGTTTCCTCAGTGGAAGTGGGACCAAATCACGATGAATTTTGTAACCGGTCTTCCTTGCACTCTAAGAAAATGTGATGCAGTGTGGGTAATTGTGGACCGATTCACTAAGTCGGTTCACTTTATCCATGTTCGAATGAATTATAGCTTGGAAACCTTAGCCGATCTATATATTCGTGAAGTGGTTCACTTACATGGAGTTCCAACCTCTATTGTTTCAGATCGAGATCCAAGATTCACGACTCGATTCTGGAAAACTTTACAACGGACTCTGGGAACCAAATTGAATCTCAGTACAACTTTTCATCCTTAAAGTGATGGGCAATCTGAAAGGGTGATATAAGTGCTCGAAGATATGCTTAGAGCCTGTGTTATAGACTTTGGAAGAAACTGGGAGAAATCCATACCGTTCATTGAATTTGCTTACAACAACAGTTATCAAGCTTCGATTCAAATGGCTCCTTTAGAAGCTCTGTATGGAAGAAAGTGTAGATCACCTTTATGCTGGTCTGAGTTAGGTGAAAATAAAGTTCTTGGTCCTCAAATTCTTCGGGAAACCGAAGAGCAAGTTCAAGCCATTCACAGTAGACTGAAGCAAGCTTTTGACAGACAAAAAGCTTACGTTGATCTTAAATGAAGGGACATCCAACACAATGTTGGAGACAAAGTGTTCCTTAAAGTTTATCCTTGGAAAAAAGTCTTTAGATTTGACAAGAAAGAAAATCTTAGTCCTCGATTCATCGGACCCTTTGAAATTACTGAAAGGATTGGACCAGTGGCTTATCAACTTGCGCTTCCTAGCGAGTTCAATAAAATTCATAATGTATTCCATGTCTCAATGCTTCGAAAGTATAGATCCGATTCATCTCATGTTTTGGAACCAGAATAGGTGGAATTAAATCTCAACTTATCATATGAAGAGGAACCAATTCAAATTCTTGATAGAGAGATTAAGAGACTCCGGAACAAAAGTGTCCCATTAGTTAAAGTATTGTGGAGAAATCACAAAGTAGAGGAAGCAACATGGAAACCTGAAGAAACGATGCACAAACAATATCCACATTTGTTCAGTTCAGGTAAGAATTCGAGGACGAATTCTTTCTTTTAAGCAAAATTTAATTCTAATTAGATTAGAATTATAAAGTGTCTTGACAAATTAATTTAATTAGTGGCTTAATTGAGAATTAAAAAGAAATAAAATACTTAATTGCCCAGTGACTAAACCGAATAAGGGAAGAAATGATGTCTTTGCATGTCACATTTTAGAATTCTTGGGCTGCCCTTAGATTAGCACAATATTAAGAATTAAGTAATGGACAAAAGTGTAACCCCCTCGTCCCGGTCCGGACGCTTGACCGATCCGAGTGGGCTACACGAGGATAACCGAGATGAAACCCGTTACGGCTCCACTTCGGTTACCGACCCTAAGCGGAAGCCCAACAACAAACAGGGCCTAAGCCCAACCTTTGAAACCCTTTTAGAGATGTTAAAAAGCCCAACTATAGGCTTGTGTTTCGAAACAGTCAGAGCCCTTTTCGAAACATAAGCTCCAGTTTTAAGAGCCAAACACCCGTTTGAAATGCATCCACCCGTTTCGGAACAGGGTCTCATTTTGCCTTGCCGTTTCGATACCTGTTTCGAAACAAGCACTTCTAGTAGCCAAAGTGTTTCGAAACTGGTTTCGAAACAGGGGCTCACAGTAGCCAAAACATATCGAAACACGTTTCGATACGGGGCCCTGGAACCAAACCCGTTTCGAAACAGGGCTACCCGTTTCGAAACACATACACTGTGTGAATTCTCAAAATCAGCTTTAAACACCTCCAAATGATCCCAAACGTCCTAAACGACTCCAAGAAGCAACCATAACATAAAAATACACTCTAGAGGCATGCACCCTATTGCAACATACTCAAGATTCATCAACATATAAGATAGGCATTCATTCAAAAGATCATACATAGCATTCAAGGTTCATGTTTCAAAGGGACATACACTTAGCCAATTTAAGGTGGGCAAGATAGACATGGTTTACAAGCAAGTCATACATCCAAAATCCAAATCAACATAACATATAAAAGGAGTCTAGCATGCTCCTAAACAACCAACATCAACATACTTCAAAAGGCTCACACCACAATTACATGTCTCGTTGCTTGACCATTACATCATAACTAAAATACCCATACTTGATAGCTAAGCTAGCTCCGCAAAGCACACTTGGAGGCCCCTTCTTGCACTAGCAACCCACGAACTAAGGATCTGCATTGTCGAACAAAAGAGAGCGTAAGCATAAAGCTTAGTGAGGGTAAGCTCTTTAAAAACAAACCTCGACAATGCAGGGTCCAAGCACGAGCACAACAAGGTAAATGCATGACTTTATCTTCGATCCATAAGAGCCGAAATATCAATGATGCATGAACATAAATTCATAATAAGCCATGCTCAACAAGCTCAAACCACATCATATGTAAACACATATATTAATCCAAATAGGAATCACATTTCATATTACATTGATACACACATCAACTCATATTGGCACCTAGCTATGACTCGAATACGTAGATAAACACGTTGAAACTCACATCCAACACAACCATTACCTTGCGGTGGGATTACACTCATCATCGTTTCTCGCGGAGGGGATTTCACTCATTCTCGCGCCTTGTCGATGGGATTACACTCATCACCGACTAATATATATATATATATATATGAAGAATTTCCGGGCAAACCCGTACTCCATCTTTATGACTACCATCATCAAGACCACGCGCGCATTTGACGCACGTGTGCACACTTACATCCTAATGGTCGATCATTTATACCCAAGCATACTAGTGTCAATACTAAACACAATCCATAATATCCATTCATAACCATTTCCGTGCTTAGCACGTACTCACCATGATTAACATCATGCCCATACCTCATGCATATAACAATGCATCACAACCATGCCTCATCATACATGTATAACACGTTTATACATAACCATCCTAACACAAATCATCATGAGGCATAAACAATAATTAAAGAGTGCAACTAAAGTCTCTAATTAAAGCTTAGGATTAGGCTACCACTCTAATCCTAACTATAGGTGGGTCTACCAAGCCCAACCTAGTCCACATGCTTGAACAAATTACACAAAACCATTTAAAACACATTTAACCACTCACATTCACTTCCAAGCTCAACAACCAAACAACCAACACCTTCAAGCTTCCGAATTCACTCCCGACGTCTCACCGATGTCAAACCTTGATTCTAACCAAATCCAAACACAAACAAAACACCAACAATCAATTACTAGTCGTCAGAACAACCCGGATTAACATTTCCAAGCAATTTAACACCCAAATTCATGCTCAAAACAGAATTCCCGAGCAGCCCTCAAGACCCACTGAAATCTTCCATTTCAATCAACCAAACGATCACCAAACACACTCAAAATGACCCTCATATACCATACTATCCCCAGCCCTCAAATTCCAACATAAAACAACCCCAGAATCCATTCCAAAACCCTTCAAAATTCCCATGAAAACCCAAATACGAAAATCATGTTAAAACACTTTGAAATTCATATATGTTGGACTTCAAGGTTCATAAACAACATATCTAACATTATTAAATCAAAACCTTAGGTTAAAAACAATAAAGGTAGTATTTTTATTCAAAACTCCCAAAATTACAAATTCCTAAAACATGGATGAAAATGAAAACTATTTGTACTTCCAAAGAGAGGGAGATGACAGCAAGTTGGAAATGTAATTACCTTTCAAAACCGAGCTAAAATGAAGGAGCAAGGAAATGGAATAGTGAAAGGGGGAGGGGAGCTTCTCTTGTTATGAAAATGGTGAAAATGGGGGGGGGTGAAGAAGATGACTAGGAAGCTATTTTAATAAAAGGGGGAATTTAAATTGAAAGTTGAATTATTTACAGGATTATCGTTAATGAGATGGCAATCTCACTAACATTTAAAACCCATGGAAATTGGTTTCCAAATCAATTTGAGTCCAACATATAATATTTATTTTGAAGACCCGAGGCCCAAACAATAATATATTATTATTTTAATTAAAAAATTGAGACTCAGAATATTATTTAAATAATATTTTCTCCCGACCTCTAAACTCGAGTGTTACAAAAAGAGACCATTCCTACTCCTAATGGTGACACAATTGTCAACCATCATCAATCCTTCTCTTCTCCTACCCGACACCTTAGTGTGGAAGGGAAATCTTGTGAAAATTTGAGAGAACAAAGGGGGGAGAGTCAGCCATTGCTGGAAATAAAAAGATAAAAAGAAGCTTTGCATGTTAGAGAAATTAACTTGAAAAACTAGATCAATCACAACAAGTCCAAGTTTCTTCCCTCTTTTGGAAAATGTATATATATATATATATATATATATATATATAATGTAAATGAGCCATCTATGTTCTTGATTTGAGGCTGTTAGAGAAGTGAATGGTGGTGATAAATTAACATGCAAATAGTTAGTAAGAAAATGGAGTATTAAAGGTTGTAAATGGAAACTAGAGTAAATTGTCCAGCAAGCTTGTGTAATGAGCATCAACTTGTAAAATTCACCAAAAATTATTGAATTGGAATATTGACATAAAATTTTTATATGAGATACTTGAGAATGTTAATTTTCATTAGAAACAAAAGGCATTAGATTTTGAATTTTGTAAAAAAAAATCTGGAGCTAAAATGGTACAAGAGGTACAAAGTGTCCGACGTGTAGAAGAGACGAACTTTTGAATAAACATATGTATTGATTAGATAGAAAATAAATTGTGAAAATTATTTGGACTTAAAGATAATGTCATTAGCTTTAAAAAGGTATAGATTAATTGAAAATCCGAGTTACGAATTGAAAGTTATGGTAAATTTAGTAACAAAATTCGAATCTATCCAGAATTGGAAGATTCATTAAAATTAGTTGCGGAAATTAGCTTAATTGAGTAATTGGTTGTTAAATTGAATACTAATCAGTTTTGTATTGATTGTGATTGATAATTAGAACCGAGAGAAGAAGGAATCGAAGAGGATCCAATAGCTAAATCGACCAAGGGTCGAAGGAAAAGCATTTGAATTCAAGATTAGATCGGCGTTTGTGAGTGAAACAAACCTTAGAGTTGAGAATAGTGTCTCAACTAAATTTGTTTAATTTTATCTTTGAACTGCATGAATTGGACTTAATAATGGATTGGTAAATTAATAAGGAAAGAAGGATTAATAAAGAAACTAGTATTGGGAAATGTTGTTGTGTTCGAATGGTTGAGTACTTGATTGGAATTTTGGTGATTTCCATGCTTAATTATTATAGAATTGGAACTTTATGGTTCGAATTATGCTGAATATTGAGTGATTCGGTTGCTAAAAATTACTTATGAATTTAGTTAAGACCTTGTTGATCAAGTTATATGCGTTATATACCGAGGAATGGATATTATATGACCAATGGCTGAATTTATATGACATGTGTTAGGAAATTTGTGTTAAAATTTGGAATTATGTGATATGTAATTGAAATTATATGTTAGAAATGAGAGTATGTGATTTATGTTGTAAACCAATTTTGACTTTTAAATTGGTTGTATGAAAAAATGATTATATGCTAGATTGATTGTTAACACGTGAATTACAACATTGTTTTAAGGGACAAGTCCTTGGTTATATTGTCAGTCTAGGTAGTACGGCATGCCTAGAGTCTAGAGCTCGAAATTTGGCACGTTAGTGTACCCCTCTAAATTTGGTACGTGAGTGTACCCCTCTATTGAATTTGGTACGTGAGTGTACCCCTCTAAATTTGGTACGTGAGTGTACCCCTCTATTGAATTTGGTACGTGAGTGTACCCCTCTGAAATTGGTATATAAATGTGCCCCATATGTTTGGTAATTATTCACCCCTCTGTCATATGTGACTTGAATACCTAATTAGCTATATTACCAAGGCAATCAAACTAACGAGAATTAAATTGTTAATTTGTTATATGTGACAATCTAAATAATGTTGATTGTTAGTATTTTGAGAATGCACATGGATAGAATTGAGCTGCCTATATATTAAATTAAGATTGAAATTAATTCTCTGCTACAGTTTGTTGTTGTTTGTATAAATGATCGTATAGTATCTTGTAAAGCATGATTGTTCCACTGATACATGAATAAAATGAAATTATTGATGTTTGAGGTAGACATGTATTCGAATGGAAGGATTTAATGGATGAACTAAATTGTTGATCTAATTAGTTATGAAATTCTCCTTGATTGTGTTTGATTTTATTGCACTTGTGTGTAAATGACATGTTAGCCTTTGGATGCTTTTGATAACTCGAATGATATATAAGATTAAAAATGCTATACTTATGGTAAATAGAAATTACTATTCGATCAAACGACCAAACATTAAAAGATGTTAGTGTAAGGTTTCCTCACTAAGTATCGTGTGTACTTATCACTTCGTTTTTTCTTTCTTCCCAACAATTCAAGTTTTAGCGATCTTCAATTTTTCTATTCCAAACCTGTTAAAGCATCTACAAACTGAAAGTATGACTTGCATCATCTCTGTTGTCTTTTTATGTGGTGGCTTAGTGGTCATCATTTTAGTGCAAATGACATGTAGTTTGTTAATTCTGAAATTTTATATGCAGTGTATATAATGAACTAACTCGTATCACCATTTATTTTTGTTGTATATAATGGGGTAAATATGGAGTATAGTAGTAAGCCCTCATATATTTGCTTTAGAGACTTGATAATGTTTTGATATAGTTTGTAGAGATGATCGTCGAGTCATTTTAGCCTCTAAATTTGGAATTCATCTTAGGTGGATGAAAATTAGCAAAGATTATCATATGGTCACGTTTTGTTAAGCTCAATCAAATGGTGAAATGTTTTGTATGATTGAGTTTATTATGAAATACAAATCGATCGGTTATGTATATATTTTGTTATGTTTCGGTTTAAAGAATTATATGATAGATTTACATGCCTTGATTCAAATATAATCATATGAAAGGATTAAGTAAATCGATAGATGATAAATTGGTCACCTTTCGATTGAAATGCAAAAATAAAAGTCTAAATAATAAATAGTATTAAGTTGATATGCAAGCTAGAAATGATTGTTGGTTATATTACAAGTAGCTTCAATTCGGCCAAATTACAAATTGGAATTAGAATTGATTAGCAATTGGTTTATAAGTATAAGCTAAATGTATTCGAAATAAAAAAATTGTTCAGTTCGTTGCGTTTCTATCATAAGTATGTTTAGCAAACGACCGTAACATTCTTCGTTCCTAATCGGAGCGGGGGTGTTACAGTAACGACCACGTTGGCTTCGGCCAGTCAAAGGGCAAACGGTAATGCAATTGGATTACTTTAGGAGCTAAATTTATGTAAAACTATCATAGGCGCGAAATCGATAAATTGAGTCTACTACAAAGGCAAAAGTGACCATTTAATCTAAATTTAATTTACTTACTACATTTCTAATTTTTAACAAAATTTAATTTAATAAAAAATTAAAATTAAATTAAAAATTTATTTAACGATACCAAACTTATCTTATGATTAGATTTATATTCATAAGTTTGAATTCATTAACCGGTTTTTTAATATAATTTTAAAAATTTTAGCTTAAATCATGCATTAACTATTATTTAATATACATGTATATATTGTTGTCAATTTTAATTTAATTATTATATTTTAATAGTGGTTTAAATGTTTTTTATGCGTCCCAAGTTGTTCATATATATGTCCTTTAATTCATATTTATTTATTTTTTACGGGCATTAACAAAAACATATATTACATGTTGTACTTTATATTACAAATGAGCTCTTGGTTTAGTGGTAATCTCACGCCACTTACTCCAGGTGGACTTGGATTGAACCCAACCAAGCCAAAACATCAGTTCATTTTTCTCCAATCAGGTGGTGACATGTGTCACCACTTAATTGAGTGTTTAATTTATTTAATAAAATTAAAATTAGGACCAAATTGATAAAATAGATAACTATCAAGGATTAAATATGTGATTATACAAATTTTCATTAATTGCCACGTCACGTCCTTCATTAGATTTTAACGACCGATGTCAAAATAAGACCAATTAAAAAATTTGGCGGTGTCTTTGTCTAATTTTCTTAGTTGGATAGTCAAAATAAAACGAGACTCCATAATTGGATGGTCATACATGTAGTTTACCCTAAACTTCTTTTTCGTCCACATGAACTTCCGAAATTAATATTTTCCCCTCATTTTTAGTCTTTTTGATGAGATGACTAAGAATGTACCACATATCATACTCTAGTGTTATCTCATAAAAATGATTAAAAAATCAAGTTCAAAGACACGTGTGGACAAAAAAGGGGACCAATTTAGAAAACTTTGTCAAGTTTCAGGGGTTAATAGTTGTCTTATCACTTTATTTTTAATAATTTTATGATTAAATATAATTTTGTGTATTGTAAGTTATTTCGAGGTTTAGTTTGATATATAATTTTTTTGTCCAATTATATTACTTAAACTTAACTTATTTGTTTAAATTAATACAAGAATATGGCTTCTTTGTTCAAATTAGATTACTTCAAATTTAAATTCTACCGGATAGAACGAAATTAGACGAGTTTAAATATTTTTTGAAATTTTATAAACAATAATTTTTTTTTTAAAATATGCTGGTACAATGCAAGGGTAACATCTGTTCAACTTTCTTAGTTTTTTTTAAGACGGGATGATAAACATCTACCTTTGCCACCAGAACACAAGGGGATGAGCTAAATAATAAATATTTTTATTTCAAATTTATTAACTAATTGGACCAAGAAAAAGTAGGAGTGCTAAATTTTTGTGAACCGTGGAAGTTGTTGTTTCATTCGAAATTGAAGCTTGTCTGCCATTGAAAATGCCCACCATCAGAAATGCACAACTTTTATCAATTCTCCAGCTACATTCTTTCCCGGAGAAGTTCTAGGGTGAAACCCGTTAAAATGAGACTAAAATGAGGCCGGAAATATTTAGTAAATACTACCCAGAAGACAAACGTAGTGAAATATAAGAAAGCTAGCGTCAATCTACAAGTGACTAATCTATAGCTCATCGTCAGTTGTATCCCCGCCACTGGACGGCTTCCCATTGACTGAAACAAGCTCTGTTTCGAATATTAGCGTTGCTCCACCTGGTAAGTTTGGCACAGCCACAAATATGTCATGTTATTTTATTTCCTAATGAAAAAACAAGCACAAGTGATGTTAGGGTCCCCGGGGCCGGGACATCGAACAAAAATGAAGTAATACCTGGGATGGTGGGTGGCGAACCCTGTTCACCATATCCAAGCTTTGCAGGTATTTTCAACTTGCGCTTCTCGCCAACGCACATCCCCAGCAGTCCTTGGTCCCATCCTGCACATAGCATATCCATTTTCAGGCAATGCAACAATTAACACTCTGGTCGAAAAGCAAATGGTTCGTTTTCGGAGTAATAGCAAGTTGTTAAGGGGGATTAACCTTTGATTACTTGTCCACTACCAAGCTCAAATTCAATGGGATCACCCCTTTCAAAACTGGAATCAAAAACCGTTCCATCGGTGAGCTTCCCCTGCAAATAAAGGAATGATATTTTTTGTGAACCAAGAAACTCATTGGCAGTTAACGATTTTGTCTAACCATAAAACGTTTTGAGAGCAACATATTCTTAATCACAAAGTCATTTTCTTTTCTTTTTTGTTCTTAAACAAGCATAAATCCCCCCGATAGGTAAATCCCACAAAACTATACAAATCAGTGCCCCCTTATTATAATACAGTAAAGAAAATTATCTAAACCAAACTCTTATTTGCAAAATCCAACCAAGGAACAAGCTAGAAAGTCGAAACCAGTCGACATACAGAAACCTCAAAAATGTTTGGCAGGGGAAAAAGGGGACAATCAAATATTCGTCATTTATGCATAAGGATCAAGAAATATGATATAAAACGCATGATCCAGCTGAAGCTGTTAAAACATACCCGATAGTGCACTTTTACTTTATCACCTTTGTGAGCTTGAAATTCACACGATGGGGGCTTATACTGTGAAAAAGGTGAGAAAGAAACACATAATAAGATCACAAAAGCAAACAGAAAAGACCCAGAAACAAGAAATTGAAGTCACCTAATTTATCTGCAAATAAAATTTAACAACATGAGCCAACTAAGAATTGACGCAAAAGGTTATGAAACGGCACTAAATCCAACAAATTAAACAGCAAAAAGAAAAATATCATTCTGTATTTGAACTCTGCATCTCAGATTTCACGAGCAAAGTAACAAATTCAACATTCCTAGATAAACGGCTACGAAAAACCAATGATATAAATGAAAAAAAAAAAAAACGCTACCACTCAGTCAGACCTAACATTCTCCAAAATACAATATATGATATTAAAGCTAATGAGAGACGCATTTCACAGAGTTTGATTTACCGCCGGTCAAATGAGTAGGAAAAGATACACAAAAAAGTAATTAAATAGCGAATAAAAAGGGGAAAAGAAATACTTTAACGCCGATCTGCAGCTCGGTCACATCGCCGGACTTCTTGGCATTCGCTGACGATTTTAAGTATACAAAAATGAAACCAATGATTAATTAAAGCGTAAGGAAGCTGAATTGCTTACAAACTAGAAAAAAAGAATATTAAATCAAAAGACGAGAGACACTTCAACACTGGATCAGATCTGGAAATGACGAGACCGTATAATTAATGGACGAAAAAAAAAATTGACCGGATAAGGAACTTACCTAATGCGAAAAGAACAAGCAGAAGCACAACCGGAGAAACCTTCAACACGCAGCTGAGCCTGAGACTCATTTTGTTTCACTCTCAAATTCCAAACACTGAACTCAGATCAGATTATCTCTTCCGACTTGTATAAATTTTGGCGTTGTGATTTATATATGAAGACGTCCAAAGGGCTGAGGTGGTTTTCTTCGTGGGTTCTTTCAAGGCCTCATTTTGATGTAAGGGCCTGCCCAATTTGAATGTTGAATGGCTGCCATTTGTCACCATGTTTGAATCTACATATAAGAACATCGGCATTGAAGCTGGCTGTAAGGGAAACAACACCTTTTTGGACCTTCTCCTTGTGAAAAATTAGGGCGGGAGTTCGATCGAGTTAAGTCAAAAAATTTCGAGTTATTCGATTTTACAAGTCTAATTTTACGATTCAAACTTTATTTGAAATTTTTTCGAGTCGAGTCGAGTTTATAAAATTTGAATCGAGTCGAGTTTCGAGTTTCTGTACAAATTTCATTATATGTATATATTTCTTTGTGTGTGTATATAATATATATATACTTCTATATGCATATACGTAGCGGTGCATGTATATATTTCTATATGCATATATTTAGGGCTAGACGTTTGCACATATTGATTCTAATTTCAATGGCTTTTTATATGCATATATAATATACATATATATTTCTTCATATTTTCACATGTGATATACATAACATATTAAACATAATTGATAGAATCGACTCGAACTTGAAAATTGATCAACTAATTAATAAAAATTTCGAGTTATTCGAATTTCCATTTCATAACTCAAACTTTATTTGAAATTTTTCTGAGTTGACTCGAGTTTATAAAATTACAAGTCGAGTCAAAACAAGTCAGTTTTTTCGCCTCGAGTCGAGTCGAATAATTCAATTTTTTCGAGTTGAGTCGAATTTTGACCACCCTATAAAAAAACATGTGTTTTTTCTAATCAAATTATGAAAAATAGGTTATGTTCTAGAAATTATACGAAAATGCATATTCTTTAAGAGAATGGAATCTACTATATAAATGGTCGTTTACTTATATTTTTAGCATTTTGAGAGGTTATTAATGAAACTGATAAATTTATCACATTAAATTTGTCTGATATTAACTTTTAAAATATCAAATATTTTAAAATTTAGTTTTAAATATTTTAATTAATTAAATTTTATAAAATATTTATTTTTAAACTTTCATATTTTTTCATATTTTTATCACTAATAATTTAAAACAATAATAACTCAAAGGTAAAAAATATTGACAAAAGAAGTCAATATTAGACATGCTCAGGGGACGGATGGAATATATTTTATTAATGTGTGTTATAAATAAAATAATTTTAATATAAGATATCAGATTAAAATTATAACCTCTCAACCTGACCTATATGTTATTATTGAATCTTGAAAGTCACATCAGTCACACAAATGACCCTCGAAAACCTTTTAAAATTTTACAAACAAAACACAAACTAAATATCATTTCAAATCATGCAATATACCAAAACGGTGTAAAACATTCTGAAGATGAAAACGACAACACATACCACAACTAAATGTCATTTCAAATCATGCAATATATCAAAATTGTGATCCTTCGATATTATATCAAGTGTAACAATCTAAGATATATAGAAACGGAAATAGAAGAAACGAGGGTGAGCTAGAAAGTTCAATGTGGTAAAAAAAACGGCCACAAACAAAGTAACAGTAAATATGAATATTTTTGTAACACCCCGATCCTACCGAATCCGAGACGTTACTTTCAGGCTACCTTTAACTCAACCCGTAAAATTTCGTTCAATTTAAAACCTCAAGTTTAACCATAAATCATAAGTAAATCAATTCATAAATAAGAATTTTCATAGATAATTTCAAATCCAAAATAAATGGAGCTATGTACGAATTTAAAACATTGTATTTTCAAAATAAAGTAAATTATAGTTACAAACCAACTACCATAAGGTTCTATAGATACATAGTTCAACTACTATAATCAAGGTACTATACTCAAGTTGAATCAATGCGGGGAAATTTTCGGAGATGTGCTCCTTCAAGCGAGTGACCTGTCAACCTACGCACGGAAACAACAAATCCCCCACACATGTATTCGGGACATACATGTACTCGAGACCACCTAGACATCGAGTACACCACATTGGTATTCGGGACCACCCATACATCGAATACCACATCATATCACTTACTCGAGAGCACAAAGACATCAGGTGGTGCATGTCATATACCCGGGACCACAAAGACATCGGCTACTAACCCATGTTGTCCCCAGGACCACAAAAATATCAGGTAGCGCATGCCACATACCCAGGACCACCTAGACATCAGGTTGTAAATGCCACTCAAGATCATCTATACATCCAATACATTGAGAATACGTGTACTACAATACCATACTTGGATATTCGGGTCCTATATTTATACACCATAAAATCAATCCAAGACTCACAAGGCCCATAAACAAATACAAGGGAAGGGAAGGGAAAGTCGTTCATTGAAGACATCCAAAGTCATAATTCAACCAAAAGCTCACCATTAAAATTTATTACATTCGATTATGTTTCAATATAGCACATTTTCCAAACCTTGCTAAACTCTTATTAAAAACCATCAACATTTGGGCAATAGTTTTAATGGGTACCGGTACGGCCCAATAGGTACCGATACTCAGCTTAAGGTATCAGTACTTGGCCACATGTACCGATATCAATTTATGCTATTGTAATTTGACAAAATCAGCTTGTACCGGTACTGGATTGACCGTACCGATTCTCGAGCTCAGGTATCGCTATACCTCTATCGTGCTGATACTAAAATGGGTCATTGGAAAATTATAAAGTCCACGAGTATCGGTACGAGTCATCTCGTACTAATACTGCCTTGAATAGCGTACCAATACAGGTTGAGTACCGTACTAATACCCTACTCACAGCTGATCAGTGTTCTTCAAGTTTAGTAAGGGGTGTCGGTACTGACTTCTCGTGTACCAGTATCGAAGCTTAGAAATAGCTCATCAAACTATGGGGTTCAGCATGAAACCCCCAAATCTGACTCATAAGTGTAGTTTCATACTTTCTAAACTCTATTACGATTTTTATGCTCATTTTAAGGCCCTATAACGACATTTTCATCGCAAAGCAATAAGAAGATCATCCAATGATCAACATGTTCAAACACTCAAATTTACACCATGCTCAAAGCAAAGCAATTACTATCATAAAAAGCAAGAAGCACTTCAAAGTTAGAGATGTACTTACCTTAGGCAAAAATTATAAAATGCT
The DNA here is from genome assembly GCA_958450335.1 of Hibiscus tridactylites. Taxonomy (NCBI): domain Eukaryota; kingdom Viridiplantae; phylum Streptophyta; class Magnoliopsida; order Malvales; family Malvaceae; genus Hibiscus; species Hibiscus tridactylites. Next base: position 14,280,174 of record OY288276.1, on the reverse strand, counting down.
ACTCTAGATAGACTTCTTTAACTTCTTATCTCCCCCAATCGAAAAGAAAGCTTCTCCAAATTTCTTGCACAAATCAACCAAATGCTAAGTGAATTACCATCCTTTCAAAAGATTAGTAAAGGTAACTAAACGAACTTAATTACTACACTAAGCTTGTATCCATCTCAAAATCAAAATCCTATTAAAACCTCAAAATAAGCTCTCTCTCAAGAATGTCCATGAAGCATTTTAAGATTTATCTAAAACTCAACTCAAATATCCATTATCTTATCTCAAACATCTTTAATTTACCGTTGTTACAAAAACCAATAAACGTTCTTACTCTAGAATTCCATAGAGATTTTAAGATATTCTCAAATTCAAATAATAACCCTCAATATTATACTCGTCTTAAAGAGAAAGTGAAAGAAAAACTTTTTTTTTATTTTACAACACAAAGCTAGGCTAACATTCAACTATAAATGGAAGAAATTTAAAAATAAAGTTTGAAACCCTTACCTCATTTATCTCTCTTTGCCAACATGGGGAGAAGAATGAACTTTTTTTCATCTTTTCTCTCTTTCTTACTAATATAAAACTTCTTTTTAAAATTAAACATAAAATTCATTATATCCAATGGCTCGAGATAAAGATGTCAATCTCATTCTCATCCAACGGTCCAAAATAATTGTTTGTAAAATTTTCTATAGTTACTTTGGGTAAAATATTCATTAAAGAGTCCAACTCTTCCCTTGTTTCACTTTAGAATTATGAATCTCATTTCTTTCAATTTTGGTCATCAATTTCCTCAAAGTTGATCTTCCAAGTTCCTATTCTTTCAATTTAAATCTTTAACATCAAGAAACCCAAACCTAAATTCAAGATCTGAATTATTAACCCAAAATCCGGGTAGTTACAACTTTATTTAGTAAAAGAATAATTCAACAGTTGTCAAATCATAAGACAAAACATAAACAGAAAAACATATTATCAAACATTCTATTGTTGAATCATAGATCAGAATTTACGTTCTTAACATACATACGTTAATAAGATTTATTGTTATCAATAAGGACATAGCCATGATTGAATCATAAGGGGGCACGTTATTTAACTTTAGAAGGATTGAGATCTTAAAAAAATAATTAAATCATAAAAATTAAAGGTGATATGATTTTTTAAAATTCACTAATTTTAAAAGGTCTTAAAAATTAAAGGAGATAGGATGTATCTTTAAAAGGAAAATGGGGTCAATGTAAGTTTAGGGCAAAACTCCTTCCCGCCCTCAACGTACATTCGTCCCTAGTTTTCAGATTCCCTTACTAAAGCATATTACCAAAAATCAGAGGGTTGACACTCACTACAAAACAAAATGATTAAGCTAGCGTTAGAAAGTTGGAACAAAATAAAAAATATAAAGATAAAAAGATAATAAAGCAGTTATACCAACGCCCAAAACGTTACGGGCAATGACGAAGGGACATGGTCCCCCGAATTTTTTTTTGTTGCTAGAAAATTAATTAGGTTTTTTTTATTTATTTAAACTCTTAATTTTTAAATAAATTATGTCCCTTTTATTTTTATGATTAATTATACTTTGTCCCTTTGATCTTGATTTATGATTTCGTCTCTATTACGGGCTGAAGTTAGCAAACCGTTAAAATTAGACTTAATTGAAAAGAAAGTCTTCAAATTATATATTTTTTATTTAGGTGTTTAAAATTTCATTTTATTTATGGTGACTCCGCTATCACGCTTTCTTCTTGAAATTATCTCTTGGATCATCTTTCTATCAATGTCATTCTTTTTATTTCTACAGGGTAGTACTCTTCGTGTCCCCTGAAATTATCCATTTGTTAGCCCTTATGTTTCATATTCTGTTCGCTTTTCTCTACATGCATAATTTCTATCGATTCCCAGTTGAACCGTTTCCATCTCGTTGTCATGGTTTGCTTTGGTTCTCCATTCTCATGGCACACCATTTTTTGTTTTTCAATCTATTTTCTGATAAATTCTTGATATTCCGCCAATTGTCTCTATGAAATTAATACGAATTCTTCCATACCTTCCATCTTTTGTATGTCTATTAATCGTTGGTTGTTCTCCTCCGATGGTAATGCCCCGTAGGTTGTTGTGCACCCGCTCCTACCTTCGTAAACTACGAAGGAGGTTGGTCCCAAAATTGTTGTCTAGAATTTTGCTGAAACTATTGCAATTGTTGCATGGTTGCTGCCGCCAACGAGTCGAGGTCCTCTGAGCTCCTTCCACTCATATCAGTTGATGGATATCTTTACATGTTAAATAATTCGAAGAACTTGGAGGCTAAAGGATGCGCGCGTCCATTCTCACTACACCAATTGTTGACTGATAAAGTAAACACAGGTCGGAAACGATGATCCGGTGGTGGTTTTGATGGTGATCATTGGTCTGGGTTTAGTTTCTTTAGTATGGCCTTGGTGTTCCCAAAGTCAGAGATCATGTGTTGTTCTAGTTGCATGCGTGCTTTATACAGTATGGATATGTGTTACTGCAGGGTGGTCGTGACACTGTGATTGAATTGGCTATGACTTGACGTCCTAAGTTTGTATTATTATTATTATTATTATTATTATTAGCGATCACGTGTGCTGACACATAGTCGCTAAACATTGTTCGCAACTCACTTGTTTGTCGTGAGTTACTTATGTTTTTTCGCCTATACGAGGGTTCACAGGGGTAGGTCATCGTCGTTGGCTCATGTATACGTTCGCAGGTCGTGACTCCTTGATATGTGGTTGTTTGCAGGTACTAACAAAAATTAAACCAAATTCTAAGCACCAAAGGGATTTTTTTTCCTTTGATTTGTTTTACACCTCCTGGTTGGTTGAATAAAAAAAATATTATGCGAGAAAGGTGATGACGTAAAAAAAATGTAAAGTCAACAATTTTGTTAAATTTTTAACGGATAAGGACTAAACAAAAAAGATATCTAACGAGATGAAAAATTTTGACGAAAAAATTTAGTTGAGTGATCAAAACAGAAAAATAATGATAATTAGGTGATCACCCATGTAATTTTCCCTTAAAGATTTTAAATGTCTCTATATAAATATATTTCTTCCATAAAATACTTCGTACAATCACAAACTAATTGATTTGCGTATCAACAAATTTAAATTATTAATATAATTCGAAGGTTGTTCAAATCATTGAAATTTGTGAAGTCAAGAAAAAAAATGAATGGTAAAGCAGAATTATCACTAAAGGACAACATGTCTTGGAGCGTATCAACAGAATTATCACTAAAAAATTAAATGGGAAAATCAGGATTATTAAAAAAAAGCTGAATGGGAAGTTGCATTAAGTAAAGGCTTAAATGAAAAATCAACCTTTAAATTATATTTTTTAATTTTTTTATTTTTTAAATTATTTTTGGTCAAAATTAATTTTTAAATTATAAATTTTGGTTATTTTAAGTTCGATAGTTATTTAAGTAAAAAGATTGTTTCGGCCAATAAGATGTTGACAAATCACAAATATTTTTTGACAAATATATAATTTAGGGACTAAAAAGAAAAATGACATAGTTTAAGTACTTATTTTGACTAAAAATAATTTAAAAACTTAAAGTGACAAAAACGATAGTTTAAAGATGTATTTTGATTAAAAAAATAATATAAGAGCTAAAAGCAAACAAAAACATAATTTAAAAGCTAAAATTTTCATTTAAGCCTTAAGTAAAAGAAGAAGAAGATAACATGAATAGCATAACCTAACAAGTTTCTAGTTTATCTTTTTCAAAAATAGATCTCTCGTTTCTTTACAATTTAAAGTTTTTTTTTTTTGTTTTTTTATCGGGTGACATCGTTTCTCTAAATTTAAAGCGATAATTACTCTAAATTTCTTATTTGTGCATGCGTTCTTTTTTCTTTTTAGTGTCTCGCTTCTTATTCATTTTGATATGGCTTTTTCTGAAATCTTTCGTAGATGAATAAGAAATTTTTTTCGACGTTGGTCGTTGTTCTCCCTTGGACCTAAGAATGATTTTGAAAAAAGTTTTTATGAAGAAGAACTCGTCTTCCCTTATCTTGTGTTGTGGTCAAAATATTTTTCTCCTTGATTTCTAGTATTTTGATAGTGGCTGCTTGGGTTCTCTGTTGCAGGTGACCCATATGCTTTATTTGGCGTTTCTCTTAGTGGTTGTGGTCGTCGTCGATGGTGGTATTGCTGAAAAAGAAGTGCATGTTGGATTTAAGGCCTTGTTGGCCACTCCTTTGTCGGTTGTTTTCATGGCTTTGTGGTTGGGCTTAACATTGAGTACTTCTAGCCGTTCAAGATGATTGTTTTATGTTAAGACACTTGGATCAAGTCTTCCAACGCTATTTTGTTGCCTACAATTTTTATCATGTTTGCTTCAGAGACTTTTTAACTATAATTTTCTCATGGCCTTTGGATCTTGCCTCTTATTTGGTCTTAGTGTATCCTTATTATCTTGTCCCGGATAACCTTTGTTTCTATTGATAGTGTGTCTTTGTTTTCATCTCAACTTAGGCTACTTTTGTAATGATTGTTTGGGTTGAAAGAAAATTTTATTTTATTGGTCAAAAAGAATATCATAGTCTTAGAGGTGTTAAAAATATCTGACCCGAGTGATCCGGCTCGTCGACACGTCGACTCGAACCCTTAAAAATTAGAATTTTTTTTATAAAAAATTACTTGTATGGGCCGAAATTTTATGTAACAGAGTACCCAACCCAATATAATACTTTTAATATATATATATATATATTATTTTAGTTTCTTAATATTTTTATCTTAAAACTAAATTTAAATCTTTATGTTCTTTCTATGTTTGTATTATATACTTTTACGTTTTAAAATTTTTAAAAATATTTGTATTAACTTATTATTTTCCAATTTGAATGAAAAATTCACGATTGAAATTAATATTATTATTATTATTTTAAAAGCAAAACAAATTACTTACCGTACAAAGCTCCTCGGCCATGCGCCCCCAAAATCTCCTCCTCTTACGCCAAAACTCTTAGAGCCTCAGCCGTTCTGCTTCGAATTACCGACATTTACAGTCCCGTTTTGGATCCTGCTTTACGAGTGTCGTCACCCCCGTTTACAGGACTCCGGTGTGCTGGTGATTGCTATGATCGACGACGCCTGGTGGTTTGCTCCAAGAAGTTTTCGGGGTGATAAGGTTTAATGCTTTGACGAAGTTCGTTGGCTGCTTCTCCGATTTTGGATTCACTCAAGCTCTACCCCAAGAATTACTGTCAGAGGTTTGGTTGATTCTTTCTCACCGTCACCGGTAATTGTTGCTTTTCTTCTATCTCACCTTTCTGACGATTTCCCCTGTATCCGGTTCTCTCACCTTCCCCTCGCCCGGTCCCGGCTTCTTGTGTGCTTCCCATTTCTTGTTTTATGGTGGTTTTAAATCCTTCGAATCCTGGTTTGTCCTCGTTCTTGGTCTTTATCGGGCGGCCTCAAGCTCTGAATGTTTGGGAAGTCCCCACTGGTTGTTTTTTTTAAGTTTCTCACGGTTTGGGTTTTTCATTATTGGACTGTTGATGATATTTGGGATATGTATTTGTCTGTTAGTAGCTTGCTTACCGGCTTTTTTGAGCTCTTCTTTGTTTCTGTTCCCGGATTGGAATATCAGTTTTAATTGGAACCCGGTTCTTTTAGTCTTGGTTGTGTCCAGTCTCGCTGGGTTTTATCTCGTTTGCCCAGTTACGTTAGGACTGGTTGCCGACAGATTAGTGCGGTGGGGTGGCGTCTCACTGACTGGTTTGCCTCGTGCTCTGATCTTCGAAGTTTGTCGGTTGTGAGGCATAAGTAATTGTTGTATCAATGCTTTGGTGAATTTTCAGGGTGCAAGTGTGAATCCTACAATCTAAGGCATGTCTATTCTGGCCTGGAATGTACACATATTGGGGAATAGAGAAACGGACAGAACTCTCCATAACTCGGTTACACAACACAGACCAGCGATTATATTTCTCAGCGAAACAAAGCAAAAAAGAGATACCTTGAAAAAATTAAATGAAGATGAAAATGAATTCATCATTCTACGTTGAACCAAGAGGAATAGCGGGAGGTCTTGCGCTATGGTGGACAGGGGTTGTAAACATCTCTATCCTCAAACACACCAAGAATTTCATTAACACGAAAGTGGTCCTTCAGAATGGAGGTGAGTGGTTCGGAACATTCATATACGGTCCCCTGTACAGAGAAGAAAGGCAAGCGTTTTGGGAAGAGCTAAATCAGTTACGAAGAACTCCGAGTGATAAATGGCTTATTATGGGTGATTCTAATATAGTAACTCGACAAGACGAAAAGGAAGGAGGAAAACCTGTCAATCCTGATGAGGCTAAATGCTTCCTCGATTTCATCGACTATATATGCCTTGTTGAACTACCAATCAAGGGAGGCAACTTTACATGGTCTAACCAAAGAAGTGGAGATGGCTCAATTTGCGAGAAATTGGACCGTATTCTAAGCTCCGTGGAGTGGAGTTTGGCTTATCCAAAAGCATTGGGGTTAGTGGATATTGCTATGGCTTCCGACCATGCCCCAATTATCTTGATCATGGAGGGGTACCCTAGAAAATATAAGAGGGCCTTTAAATTCGAAAACAAATGGCTCCTGGAAGAGGACTGCCCCCAAACAATATCTAGTGGATGGTCAACACCCCGCTGTAGGGAGAGCTATGTGTAATTTTGGGAGGAGAATTCGAAGCATTAAAAGGGCTCTCATTAAAGGGAGCAAAACGAAAGCCAAGTTGAAAAACGAAATAAAGAGGGAATTAATGACCAAGATCAAACAACTCCAGGGGAGAAAAACACTAGTTCAGAAATGGAAGAGTACAAACAAATGAAGAAGGAGCTTGATTCTGAATGGGAGAAAAAAGAGAGGTACTGCACTAGCGATCAAGAGTTAACTGGCTTAAATGGGGAGACAAGAATACAAAATTCTTTCACGCCACTACCATCCAACATCGAAGAATTAATTCCATAGTTAGAATAAAGAGAGAAGGTGGAGTATGGTTGGAGGATCCCTCGGACATTGACGATCATTTAAAGCAACATTTTTAGAATTTGTTCTCTAAGGACCACTCTATTGATTTCCAAGGCCTCAGAGAATACATCCCCCAGTTGGTAATCGAAAAGATGAATTCTGAACTGAGTAAATCAGTGTCCGAAGAGGAGATAAGGAAGGCGGTCTTTGCTATGGGATTGTCTAAAGCACTTGGACCTGACGGATTTCCGGGAAGCTTTTACCAATCTTTTTGGGAAACTATTAAAGAGGATCTCATTAGGGTGGTTTCTGTCTTCTTCAATGAAGGAGTGCTGGAGTCAAGGCTTAACAAAACCGACATTGTTCTTATCCCTAAGAAACAAAACCCATCGGAGGTATCCAATTTCAAACCAATCAGTCTTTGTAATTACTCGATGAATGTGATCACTGAAATCCTGGCGACAATACTAAAGATATGCCTTCCAGATATTATTCTTCATTCTCAGTCAGCCTTTATTCAAGGCAGATCTATCCATGATAACATCATTCTCGCAAATGAGGTTTTCCACGCGATTAAACGTGCAAAGAAGGGTAGGAATGGGATTATGGCTCTAAAGATCAACCTTGAGAAATCTTACGATAAAGTGGATTGGGATCTTTTTCGTTTTGTTATGAAACGGTTGGGGTTTTGCGAATGGTGGGTTGTCAGAGTTATGGAATGTGTCTCATCCATCTCTTTCTCCATGGTCATAAACAAGGAGAAAATGGGCGAATTCTCTGCTGGTAGAGGCTTAAGACAAGGGGATCCGCTATCTCCATTCTTGTTCACTTTTATCTCAAGTATTCTGACGTAGATTTTGGACAAGGAGGTCGAAATGAAAAGTTTTGACGGCCTTCGAATTAAACGCCAATGTCCGGTGTTAAGTCATCTGATGTTTACCGATGACTGTCTTCTGTTCTCTGAGGCAAACCAAAAAAACTATCAAGCTGTCCTCCGTATCCTTGATCTTTTCCAATACTATACAGGCCAAACGGTCAATTTTTTGAAATCATCAGTTACTTTCTCCCCAAATGTCAGCAACAATCAAAGGAATCGTCTCTCTAACACTTTGGGCCTCCAACCAATGGAAGAAGACAACAAATATCTAGGGTTACCTTCCTTATGGGGTAGAAGTAAAAAAGAGGCATTGGCTTTTATTAAGGAGAAGGTCCAGGTTAGGCTTAAAGGGTGGAAAGCTAAACTGCTAAATCAGGCTGGTAAGGAAGTGTTCATCAAGGCTGTCGCACAGGCTATTCCTACGTATATCATGCAATGCTTTCTACTCCCCGTCACTTTCTGTAATGAGATTAGCTCGCTCGTGGCTAGGTTTTGGTGGAACAACAATGGAGACAAGGAGAAAAGCATTCACTAGATAAACTGGAAAAACATTTGTCGCTCAAAAGATAAAGGGGGACCGGGCTTCCTAAATCTGAGAACTTTTAACAAAGCTTTAATCGCCAAAATTGCATGGAAACTGGTCAAACATCCGGAGTCGCTTCTTGCTCAGACTCTCCATGGTATCTACTACCCAAATGGAAACATTTTCGACGCTCCCAAGAACAAAAACCCTTCCTGGGCCTGGGCAGGAATAAGAGAAGGGATCGAAGTAATCATGGAAGGCTCTCTTTGGCGGGTGGGAAATGGATGCAACATCTCTACATGAAAAGATAATTGGATCCCGAATCTTCATAAGTTCAGGGTCATCTCTCAACCACCATCCAACTGCCCCCACCCTTTCGTATCCAGTCTCATGAATCCGGATCAAAGATATTGGGATATAACCAAAATTGAGGGTCTTTTCTCTCGGGAGGAAACAAAAACGATCTTGTCTATCCCGATATGAGGACTAGAGGTTAAAGATAAACTTATTTGGGTGGGCACGAAGAATGGGGACTACTCAGTGAAATCGGGTTATCGCTTCATTGAGGAGAGTTCTAGATCTTCCTCAGAACCTTCTTCTAGTACCTCCCCGTGTGACAACAAGGTTGTATGGAACTCTATCTGGAATCTGAAGGTCCCGTCCAAAATACGATCCTTTCTTTGGAAACTCTGTCATTGCATTGTGCCTACCAAAAGCACCTTCGCGGCTCATTTTTATGGAATTTTCTGGATTCGGATTATTGCCCCAGATGTGGAGAACAGAAGGAATCCTTGGAGCACCTCCTCTTTTTCTGTCCTTTCGCCCAAGCGGTTTAGAAGGCTTCCAGCTTTAGCTACTCACCTTCTGCCATTGGTTTCCCAGGCTTTCCTCAATGATGGCTTAAGATTCAGGAGTTCCACAAATTGGGGATTTTGAAGATAGTAGCGCTCTTATTGCTTTTCTACTTTGGGCTATTTGGAAATCGAGGAACGCCTGGGTCTTTGGAGGAAGGAAATACCTCCTTTGGGAAGTGTGGTTGCGAGCTGAACGAGATTTCAAGGAATTCTCCATTGCTACCCTAGTTAGTAACCCAATGAAGACCCAAATTCCCAACGAACCAAGGGTCTGGTCCCCGCCTCCTCCAAATAAGATAAAAGTTAATTGCAATGCATCTTTCGAAAACAACACATGTAAGGCCTTGTTGGCGGCAATTGCTCGCAATTGCTCTGGATCTTTTCTCTAAGGATTAACCGCACCAGCAACAACTCCATCAGCTGCGGTAGCGGAAGCTCTTGCTATTAGACTCGGCATCCCTCTTGCTATTGATAATGGTTTCTCCAACATCATCGTCGAAGCTGATTGTCAAGTCGTGATCGAAAGACTCTGTTCGGGAACGCTTTCGGACTGGGTTTCCTCAGCTGTGGAGGAGGACATTAGATCGCAAGCCAAACTTTTAGTCTTTTGTTCCTTCTCTTTTATTCCCCGAACTTGTAATCAAGCGGCGGATTGTTTAGCTAAACTTGCTAGAAATTTTCTGTGTAAAATTGTTTGGGGACCATCAGTGCCCCCTTCTCTTTGGATGTTTCTGTAACCTTTTGTGAAATGAATACCTACCTTCTTGATAAAAAAAGGGGTTAATGAAAACATACAATGCAAGTATATCTTTACACCATACAAGAAGTCCTAAACTATCTTTTCTTTAAACCACAACTCAGCCTGCAAACTCAAACACTCTTCACTTCACTTCAGTACAGAAATGTACAGAAACAAAAAATGAGAATAGGTACCAACATTTCCAATTTGCATGTATGGCAGCCTGGATTTTGTATTAATGCTTATTATATATATATATCAAATATTTTTCTTCTTAAAATAAGTTTAAATCATTAATTTTTATGTTTGAATTATATATTATAATTTTTAAATTTTATGCGTTTCTATATACTTTTTTTTAAAAAAAATTAAATTTAAAAAGAAAAAATTTATGCAATTCCTAGCAATGGGAATAAAATATATTTCATGGCTATTCGTTTACTTTTTAGTAGAGGTGGCAATCGGGTCATTCGGTTCGGGTTCGGTTCGGGTCGTTTCGGTTCGGGTCATTTCGGGTCTATCTAGAATCGGTTTAGATTCGGTTCGGGTCAGTTCGGTTCGAGTTCGGGTCTAATTCGGGTCTGTGCTGAGTCGGATTCGGTTCGGGTATTGGATCGGGTCAAAATCGGATCGGTTGTTTTCGGGTCGGGTCAATATCGGATCAGTCGCTTTCGGTTCGGGTCAAAATCGGGTCGTTCGGGTCGCTTTCGGTTCGGGTTAAAATCGGGTCAATTTCGGGTCAATTTCGGGTTTGGTCAACATTTAAATTTTCGGGTCAATTTGATTTGAGTTGGGTTAAAGGTTTGAGGTTTAGTATTTATGGTTTATGGTTTAGAGTTATTGATGTATGGGATTAATTCTAATTCAACTTGTCAATCTATGCATTTGAATTTGATTAAATATTTAAATCAAAGCTTCATGTATCCATATAATTTTTTTTGTATAATTATATTGAATCAAAGTTTATAATAATAATAATAATAATAATAATAATAATAATAATAATAATAATAATGTCTGAAATGAATTAATTTATTAAACTTAGGATATAATTGAATTAACTAAAATCTAAAAGCATAAATCACGGACATAATTAAAATAATTTTAAAACTAAATGTGAAATTTCAGTTAGATTAATTTAAATTGAAACTCAATTAAATCAAGAAAAATAGAAAGCAACTGGTAAAAATAGAGAGGGAAAAAAACAAAATTTTGGAGGGAAATAAGCCACTAATTTTTTAAGCTAGATTGAAAAAAAAGGAAAAAGACAATTGGAAAAAATAGAGAGAGAAAAGACAAAATTTTGGAGGGAAATAAGCCACCAATTTTTTAAGCTAGAGATTAATTACTTTTTAGGTCATGTTGCATTTAAAATGTTACATTTTAGTCAACTTTAAGTTTTAGTTTAATTTAATTTAGTCACAAGTATTCCCACGGTTTAGACTTCGGATATACAAATCCCCTCCCCGTAGTGATATTTAGTCTCTAAAAATTTACTTTTAGTTGAAATTGACTAATCTTTGTAATTTAGTTTATTAATTTAATATATTTATATTTTCGTTCATTTTAATTTCAAAGATTTAATTTTTAGCCAAAATTGACCCCTATTTATTTATATGGTATAATTACAAATTTGATCATTGGACTCTCAAATTTCTCCATTTCCAAATTGTCAATTTAGTTTACAATTTCAATTTTATGCTATATTTTATGATAAAATTATAAAATTGGTCACCAAGATCTCAAATTTCTATACTTTATTTTATTATTTATTATATTGTTAACAATAGATATTCGGGTTAAAATCGGGTCAAAATCGGGTTAAAATCGGGTTAAAATCGGGTCGATATTCGGTTCAGCTTTCGGTTCGGGTCCAATCGGTTCGGGTCTATTTCGGTTCGAGTCCATTTCGGTTCAACAAAAAATTTCGGTTCGGTTCGGTTCGGTTCGGGTTTCGGGTCAACTTTGAATCATCATGTTCGGGTCAAAATTGAGTTTCGATTCGGGTAATTCGGTTCGAGTTTCGGGTCTCGGGTCAAGTTTACCAGGTCTACTTTTTAGTGTGAGCACCCACAATAAAAAGATTACAGTGTTTTCAACATTAGATATCTTAGCTCAACCAAAAAAGTATTCATTACTCGACTAGCAGGTACTCAACAATTACGGGCCGATATATCTACTATCCAAACAACATAATAGTCAGATTTGAACACCCCTATATGCCCTAACCGAACCGTACTTATCGAAAAGAACCTAAAATGATCTTTCAAATATTTTAATACAAAGGGGATCAAAAATTAATTGTAAGAAAAGAAAAAAAAAACAAATACCATGGGTGCTGAATAAATAAATAAATAAAACTATGGGTTCTGTGCTGGTTTGTCTCCTTACCTTAACCGTGTAAAGCCTTATCCATTTTGTTTCTCTGCATCTCGCTCTATACTGTTCTTATCTTATCCCATAAAATCGCTCAATTTCTTCTCTATCTTTTACTTCACTCACAAATTCAACGAGTTAATTAAATTTGGTAAAAATTAAAAGATTTTTAAATTTTAAAAATAATATCTAATAAATTATTTTGTAATGTTTCCGATTTTATTTTTAATTTTTTGGATTGAAAAAAAATATCATAATATCTTTCAACTTTTTTCTCCATCTTTTTCTATTGTTTGGGACCATTATTCAGTCATTGGCCACTGTTTTCCCAATCACAAGAAAATATCTTTTCACCACGTGTCAAGTTGCACAAACGTACACATCCACATCAGGTAACTCTAACAAATTTTCCCACCTCTTTTTTTATTTTAATATTCTTTTTTTCATAAAAAGTTGATTGCTTAGACTTATAAACTCATGATAAGAATAAGAACAATAATAATAATAATAATAATAATAAGTGGATAAGCAATAAGGCCACAAACCTCTCCCGCTCTCCTTCTCATCTTTCATCTCTCCCATAATTTCAGCACATTCTGTTTGGGGTTCTCACTTTGACTGTTGATGGACCATTGTTTCTCTCTCCACAAAGTTCCTTCTCTCTCTTCCTTTTTACCATCTCCGGTAAAAATTTATCGGGGGGCCCAAGGTTTTACACCTCTGAATTCACCTTCCAACCGGCGATCACTTAGGACTGCCTTTACTTCCACTGATTTCAATGGCCGGAAGGTGCCCTCCTTCAGAGCCAGCGCCGGGGCTAGTCGCTGTGACTTTAGCAGCTTGAACGCGCCTCTTGAGCCGAGGTCGGCTCCTGGGAAGTTTTTAAGCGGCGTCCTTCAGAACCAACGACAGGTCTTCCACTTCGCCGCCGCCGACGAACTTAAGCGGCTCGCCGATGATCGTGATTCAGCCGTCGCTCGTATGTTTGTTAACTCGGATTCTGACGAAGCCTGTCTTCACAGGTTTGTATAACAAGTTCTGTTGCTTTAGTATAGTACAAGGAAAATAAAAAGTTTTTTCTTCTTATTTTTTGGATAATTATAAGTCTATTAACTTTCATTTGTTCTTTAAAGGTGTTGTTTTTTATATTGGAAAGCCGGATTTGGTTAAGTTTTTCTTGATTCTGTTATTAGCCCCGAGGCTGAAGAAATTAACTATTGAGGCTTAGTTTTGAATTCTTACCTTGGTTCATCATCAGTCGTGATCATTTTATTTCACTTGTAATTCTAAGCTACAAAAAGCTTGAGCCTTGAGAATCATATGATATTTTATAACCGATAAGAACCGCCAATGAAGTAGGTGTTATTTTAACTGCCATTGGAACACCTCAAAATTTGTATGTTGGATCCTTTGACTCTGTTGATCGATATAACAATCTTTTTCTCGACATAATTTCATTTGTAAATTCCAGAAGGATCGCCCAACTGAAAGAACAGGAGTGTCAAGCTGGTGTGGAAGATGTCATGTACATGTTAATCTTCTACAAATTCTCCGAATACAGAGTACCATTGGTTCCAAAGCTCTCCAGGTGCATGTACAATTGTAGACTCGAGATATCGCCTTCGAAAGACTGGGAGCTGGAATCCATCCATAGCGTTGAGGTTTTGGAGATGGTTAGGGAACATGTCAGCGCTGTTATTGGCTTGAGAACCAACTCCAGTGTCACAGACAACTGGGCTACCACTGAGATTGAACGGCTCCATCTAGGCCGACTTTATGCAGCCTCCATCTTGTATGGCTATTTTCTCAAGTCCGCCTCCTATAGACACCAACTGGAGCGATGCTTAACTTTGGTTCATCAAAAACGTCTGAACCATAGGAACTCCCTTCAGTTTCTTGATCTTTTACCTTGTGGAATTAAGAGTTTGGTATTTGGCCATGCTAGAGATATGCAATCTGTTCCATTAGGTCAAGGGCCGGGTAGACAGGAAATGAGTTTTGACGAGTTGAGGTGTTACGTTATGGGATTCGACCCCGAGACACTGCAGCGATGTGCCAAACTGAGATCCAAAGAGGCTGCGAATTTGATCGAGAGGCACAGCCATGCACTCTTTGGTGACGAGCAGACGGGTATTCCCAAGACGGATGAGGTGATTAAGACATCATTTTCGAGCCTGAAGAGATTAGTTCTGGAAGCTGTGGCCTTTGGTTCTTTCCTTTGGGACACTGAAGAATATGTGAACACCCTGTATAAGCTGAAGGACAACTGATATGAGGTGAAGGGGAAGTTCGTTTGTAACTTTGTATAGAGGAGCTCTCTCTATGTCATTGCTTTGGTTTGCAGGAACTCGGGAATTCGCATTGTATAGTTACAAGTTGATATAATGGATAATGTACTGTCTGAAACTTTGTTCATCAATGAGATCATTCCACTTGTTTGGTAGTTTGTTGATAACAGAATTCAAGAGGGAACAAACCAGTGGTAGTTAATGGGGTATTTTGCTGCAATAATGTATGACCTAGTACTTTTTTTTTATTTCACGATTTAGGGTAATTGCTATAATGGAGTTGGAAGTCGGCTTGTCTATGCACCGATCTCCAACTTCATTCTTATGATGAAAAGTCTTTTCCTGTCAGTATCTTACATTTCATGCTACAGTTTAGCAGTAAACCATATATGCAAGCTAGTGATCGAGCCTATGTCAATACTGTAAACGCCTCTATTTGGAGGTTGCTAGAACTACATTGACAAATTGTTGATTGTCATCTGCTACAATTGCAAGAATGGAAAGGTTTTTTTCTTGCCACTGCATTTGATATCAGTAATATTTGTCAAATTTTCATTTGAAACTTGTTTGTCTTTGGCACTATAGCTTGCTACTTTCTCTTTTCTCACTTAGGTATAAAATTTCCGAGGAGCTTGGAGATGGTACCTGTGGTTGTGTGTTCAAAGCCTTCAATATAGAAACATTTGAGATTGTAAGTAACTTGCTCCTATTGTTGCTTCTTTTACCTTTCAGTTTACATAACTACATGAATTCTTTTTATTTGTCAATAAGGTATGTTCTGCTCAATAGTTCCTCACCTATGGTTGAAGTTAATTCAATGATTAGTATTATATATTATGCTGCATTTAAAAATTTTCTTCTAATGCGTGGTACGTCTTGTACTTCACTTATGGTTAATTCAATTTTGAAGCCACTTTGTGAGCTTGAGTCATTGAGTGAATTATTTGTTTTTAATCGGTCAAACCACAGTTTAGGGTGTCTGCTGATGGTGTCTCTCTTTATGAACATGACTATGTATACTACCACCGTCACCACTATCCCTTTCCTTGTAGGAGGGTTGACAATCATTTTGAACTGTCTATTACTAGAAAAGTATTTATACTATACAGAATTAGAAAACTGGGTAGTTGGATATATGCATGACATGAGATATTAGAGCTTTATAGATATTAGCAGGGCCCAAGTA
This sequence comes from Hibiscus tridactylites, assembly GCA_958450335.1. Classification (NCBI taxonomy): domain Eukaryota; kingdom Viridiplantae; phylum Streptophyta; class Magnoliopsida; order Malvales; family Malvaceae; genus Hibiscus; species Hibiscus tridactylites. The sequence continues at coordinate 14,264,344 of OY288276.1, read as the reverse complement.
TAAATTTGGAGCATACATATATATGTTACATGTGTGTGTAGACGAACAAGATTAGAATAACTTGGGTGTTGAAAGGTTCAATTTGGAAAATGATTCTGGTGTTTCTCGCCTCAATGGTGATTAGGAAGACCTTGGACTGGAAAACTTAACTCGGACTATCATGGGTGGCTGCTTGAAATGTCCCCCCTCCCTCTGTTTAAACTCTTTCTTTAGTTAAACAAGACAGTAGTGAATTTATTAATGTGGAACTTCCTTCGGTTGCTTTTTGTAAATGTTTTCAATTTAGGTTGGTGTGAAGAAAATGAAACGAAAGTTGTACTTTTGGGAAGAGTGCATGCATCTAAGAGAAGTTAAGGTAAGCTGTAATATTTGCTTGAATGTTAGAGTACTTTGGTTTGTACATAACCCTTAATCATAAGAGCTGCTTCCTTGTATTATCTCCAGGCCCTTGCGTAAATTAACATTTGCAGATATGTGGGCTGTTTAATGTGTTACAATCATGGCAGTGCTGTTATTTTAAGAATATTTCTTTACTTGCTTCCCAAGTATAAGAATATTTGTAGGTGTTGTTATTTAACATTTGTCATTTGCTACTTAAGTAAAACAGCTTATCATGATTTCCCCTTCTTACCACTTGGCAGTGAAATAGATCAACTGTACAAGATTTGCTGTGTTTTGATTGGACTTCTTTTCCTGAATCAACAAACATCTCTCAGTTTTATCGATATTAAAATAACCTATGATGGTGTTGACTTTTTCGGTTTGTACATGACACATATTAACTATGATTACATAAATTTTTAAAATAAAATAACCCGAAATATTTTTAATATTTATTTCATAATTTTAACTATTCTGTATGATTTTTGTACCATTCCTTTTCAATTAAACTTTACTCTCACTCTAAATCTAAAATTTATAAGAGAAATTCAATATTTTTTTTCCAATTGAACATTTTAAATATGTTTTATGTTTTGGCTTGTAATCATAATATTATTTTAGTGAAGACAACATAATTTGAAATTACATTAGGAATAAATTTTGTATTTAGTATTTAGATTTCATAAATCCTTAAAATTTTATGTAAAAATTAAAAAAAATATTTTGAGAGGGATTAATTTGTTCAAGTTCAAAATTAAGAGCGACTTAAAGAGTGTTTAAACCAAAATATTTAAGTTAATTAACAATAGTTTTAACGGTTTGGACTAAAATATTAACTTTTCAAATGTACGGCTAATTAAAATAAACTTTAATTATAATACAGGGAGTTCTACTGTATTTTAACTAGTTTTTTCTTATATTCAACAATTTATTCGAAACTTCCGTGAACAAAATACATAAGTATCTAAATTATTTTTAATAAAAACTTCTTTTAGAAATTCGGTTGTATTAAATTATTTCCTTCATTTTTTAAAGGCAAAGATATTTTTTTCTTTTCCCTGGGAAATTGCTTGTACATTTATGTAGCATTATAACTTTTTCTTAAATTTTAATGTTTATATATAACTTATAATACACGCACTCACGTGTTGAATGTGAATATGAGATTTAAATAGGAATATTTAACTTTGTTTTTAATAAACTTAAATATTTTTCTATAATTTATCTGAGTAAAGTCTTGAGCTTTAAGAATACTCATCTCTCTCTCTTTTTGATTTTTTTTTAAGTTTACCTCTTGCTTTAGATTAACTGTTGTTATTTTGATATTAGATTAACTGTCGTATTAATAAAAACTTGTGTGTATAAAAAGCAGAATTAATCTTGTTTAATTAGTAGACTTGTTCAAGCGTTAATCCTTGACCTAGTGAATTAGACCCAGTTTCTATTGCTTCTAAGGATATTCTTTTTCCTGAAAATTATTTTTCTAAAGCTTTTTTCAATACAAGCAAATTAATCGTCAAACACTTAATTTTTTAAGAATTAAGGGATGATTTAGATTGATAATTCTTATTTTTTTTACTCAAACTCTAATATTTCAGTGATATGTGGTTAAAAGTTATACAATTCGAAATGTAAAAGATAGTGGTCATGTTTGGCAATTAGCGGATAGCTGATAGCGGATAGTTAATTGTATTAGCTGATTGTATAAAAGTGTTTGGTAAAATTAACTGATAGTTGATAGCTGTTTGATTATTTAAACAAGTAAAATGACATATAAGGACACGATTATATTTTATACTTGTTTGAATATTTTATTATTTATCAATATTTTGTTTATAGTAATATTAATTAGATTATAAAAATATTTTTTAATATAAAGTTACTAAGTATATTTGAATGATGTATATATTGATTAAATATTTATATAATTATTTTTAATATAATTTAATTAATTATTAAATTTAAATACAAATATAATTGTGTGAGAATAAAAAGAAAAAAAAACTAAAAATATTAGTTTACAAATGTCACAATGTAAATATATAAGAGTGAAAAATTAAAATAAAAAAGATTAAATTTAAGTTATTTGAAGATTTTTAATAATTATTAAAAGTAAAAAGTGTCTTTATAACTCTCACATCAAAACTTTTAATTTCAAAAAGCTCCTATTAGCAGCTTTTTCAAAATTAGAGGTTTCACCTCCAAATCGCTATTCTAATCCGCTATTCACCAAACATTCAAATTAGCGAATTTGACCCGTCAAACATCTAATTTTAGCTCAAAACGATGTTTACCAAACAGGACTAGTAAATAAATAGATATTTGATTCGAGTAAGATTGTTTTGTTTTTCTTTCCTACGTCTTTCACTCAAAACAATTTTGTCAAATAATAATGGCTTTTGTCCATATATTTCCTTTCAGGGAATTATTTGAAAAAATACCCCTTAGGGGAACATTTGAGAAAATACCCTCATTTGGTCCACGTCAGGCAAAAACGCGTCCTGCAAGGCGCGAAATTCAAAATCGCGTTGTACACGGAGCAATTTCAGTGTGAGCCGCGATTTTCGCGTTAATAAATTAGAACGGTTGAAAATTTAATTACCATGTTAAGGTTATGAAGAAGTCACGCTGTGTAAGACGCGATATCTGAAGTCGCGTTGTACAAGACGCGATTTTTATTCAGTAATCGCACCCCAGCCGACGCGATTTTCACTACAAATTGGTCCCCAACCCTCCTTCTACCCCACACCAAAAAAATTAACTCTCTCAAATCTTCTTTCTTGGTTGATTTTTCGTGATTGATATAATGGTGGGATTGATAAGGTTGGATCACAAGCACGTGTTCGATTATCATCGGAGACATTTAAGTTTTATCTCTTTTTATTTTTTATTATTTTATTATATATTGTTATTAGTAGATACGTATTTTTGATAATTTTTTATATAGTTTAATTTTTACATATGCGTTTATTTTTTTTAGAATATGAAACGACGTTTGGAGGTTTCTTACAACCGGATGACGAGATTACCACACCTTTTGATAGAATCGTACTTAGAGCAGGCCGGATTTTTGCAAGCATCCAAAATTGTTGGAGGTGCAAAAATAGGCGTTGATTTGGTAAACGCTCTTTTGGAGAGGTGGAGGCGGCCGAAGACACACACATTCCACCTTCCTTGCGGCGAAGTGACGATTACCCTAGAGGATGTGTCCTATATCCTAGGTTTGCCTGTTGATGGAGAGGCTATCAGTGGTCCCGGTTCTGACTCTTGGGTGGACCTATGTTTGAGTGGGCTAGGGGCTGTGCCGGAGCGTTTTTACGACGGAAAAATACAACTAGTGTGGCTGGGAAATAATTTTGGTGATGTACCCGTTGACGTAAGTGAAAAAGGTAAAATAATTTTTTAGTGAATATTATTGAAATAATATTTTTTTTGCATATGGTAATATATATTTTTATTGTAGGCATATGTTCGCGCTTATATTTTACAGATGATCGGCGGGGTATTGATGCCTGACAAAACTCGGGACAAGGTTCACACGATCTGGTTGTGTCATTTGCAGAATTTTGTAGATGCTGGTAAACTGAGCTGGGGATCCGCAGTTTTTGGCCACTCTGTTTGGGAAGCTATGCAAGAACACCGATCCAGAAAAAGTATTGCATCGGAGGTTGTTTGGTGTTGCTCCAGTCCTGGGCGTGGCGGATAATGTCGTTTTTACACCCTGAGCTTCTACAGCCTACTCCATATGTTTTTCTGCTAGCCTGGAGGTAAGGAAAGAGTTGTTAATTTTTTAATAGACGTATTATTATAATTAATTAAAATTATCTTCTTATTTTGTAGGTGGACCGCTCGTTTAACTCATGTTGGTGTTGCGAAGGGCCTAGTATATCAGACAGGATATTGAGAATTTTTCAAAAGATCAGATAACACTTTGGTGTATTTATATAAAATAAATTTTATATTTAACTATACATAATTCCTTTTTTAATATATGCATTATATATTCTACAGTTTTTATGGACGTCGTACTCTCATATGGAGTTGCAGGACTGCATCCCGATATTTTTGGCCGAGACGAAGCTTATTTGGACAGCCTCTGTACCACTCATCTGCTATGCCACAGTTGAGTGGCATCCGACCAACTGCGTCTTACGGTAATTTGGTTGTTTCCAACGTATACCAACCGAGCCTCCAAATTTGGATGAGTTGCACAAACTCACTCGACAAGGGAAGCCCGAGGTAATAAATATTTATACACTTACCGCATTCTTTTATTAATTCAAACGTAATTCATATCTAAAAAAATAAATCAATTGTTTGATAGTCCTGTAGGTTGATTGGTCGGTGCACCACCACTCTTATATTGCTCACTAGAGGGACATGTTGAATCAGCGTTCGCAACCTCGGAGTGAGTATTGTATGTTTGCTACAATGGTGAGCGATGATTACGAGGAGTGGTTTAGGGCGAATTGGAAGCCGTCTATTCTGACTCCAGAGGAGGCACCAGTCGTGTATCAACGTCATCAACACAACCACCCACGATCTCAGCGTTCGAAGCGGGGGGAGGGAGCACAGAACACCTCCGTCGGTGGTCCTTCCTCCGCTGAACCGCCACGGTCACCATTAGATGCTACCCCACCACCGATGCGGCCACGGCTAACTCAAAGTCCAAGTCAATGTTATTTAATGCTTTCTTCTATGTTAGACCATTTTGCTCAACTTTGGGCGATGATGAGTGGTGCCTCCAGCTATCCTGCAGGCTATGTGCCTTACATACCCTTAATGTTGTTCCCTCCGATGTCAGCCGCATTTGGAACCGGGATTATCCAACAAACGCCACCACAGTCGATTTTCTACCTTAGTGAGCCTGGTGGAACAAGCAGTATTGCAGGTGTTGGAGCCGGGGATGGTGATGATGGTGATGACGCTCTCCCCCGACGCAATTCAGAGCGACTTCGTCGTGCACCGTCTTGTGGTACCAGTGGACATAGGCGCCATTAGTTTTTTTTTTGTTGTTTATTTTATTTGGAAATATTGAACTTGATATTTTTTTTATTTTTAATTAGTATATATTTTAGTTTAATCATGATTTGTATTTTATTTGTGTTTGTTTAATTAATTAGTATATGTTTTTAAATTTGTGTTTTTATTCTTTAATTAGTTTATATTTTATTCGATCGTTGTGAACAAAAGTACGAAATAGTTAACATCTAATGAACATAGGGATGCAACTACAAATAACAACAAATCATAATATCCGGAAAATTAGTTTTTGAATAAATTTTCTAGACACGTCATGATTCCTGACACGGATATCCCTGAGCAAAGTCGCGTTCTATAAAACACGATTTTCCTGACACGTCAGGAATCCTGGCAAAGTCGCGTTCTGTACGACGTGATTTTCATGCTATATATGCCTTCCCTTCCTTACGAACCTTACTGGCAAACTCACACTTGTATTGTGAGTTGTAGGTATATGCAGTTGTAGCAGGATACCAATTATTGTGGTGCGATGTTTGTACTGTGCGTTTGTTGAAGATGATCGACAAATCACAATATCCAAAAACGCGTGGTGGGGTGCCACGAAAATGATCGGTACCTTGAATTCACAATAGCTGGAACTTTATCTGTCCTATTCAGGGTTACAACTTTTGGTGGGTGCCGGTTATATTTAATAGCGCGAGTCAAAGCTGCTACCATTATCGGTGTTTTCGAAGCTATGTTAAGACTCACGCATGTAACGTTGTTGGTGACAACTGTACCGTGGAAGATGATGATTATTGCGTACTAACAAAATCCACGAAGCTTGAGGGCTCCAACAACCTGGACAAGCTTTTGCACCTCTTGTCGGCCATACAAATGGGACAAACTATTGCACCTCTCGTCTATATCAATTCATATGTAAATTATTTTAGTATGCATGTTTAGGGTTACAATTGACCACATGTTTATGGGTATAAACATAATTTACATATTTAATTCAGATGTAATATGTTACGTGTATCAATGCATATCTTCTATTAAGAACAATAATTTATAGTTTACCACGTGTTTAGGGGTACAAATTACAATTGTTTCAATGCATGTCTTCAAGCTCGGTGGCCTATTGGAGTTGTATATTGTACCTCTAAACATGCTTTCATTGTTGGGTCTTTGACTCCGGTTACATGCGGGGGTCGCAGGGTAGACCAAAACGTTAAGCAGCTTGTCTGCCATTCAAAAAAACCTTCGATTTCTGGATATTGTGATTTGTTGTTGTCGACCGTCGTGAACAAAAACATCGAATAGTCATCTCACAAGAGCTTACAGTGTTGAGTCTTTGACTCTGGTTGCATACGAGGGTCCTAGCCTCGAACAAAAGGTTAAGACCCGGTGGTTGTCTTGAATCTCGGAGGTCTATTGGATATTGTCATTTGCCTGTCATTAAAAAAGACCTCAAATTTTCGGATATTGTGATTTGTTGTTGTCGATCCTCGTGAACAAAAATACTGAATAGTTAACATCTACTCAACATATAGATGCAACTATAAATAACGACAAATCACAATATTCAGAAAATTTGTTTGCGAATAAATTTTCCAGATACATGATTTGTTGGCATTAATAGTTACAATCGAAAACTTCAAGCACTATTATGCAGTTTTTTTTCTCTTCGACTAAGTGGTGTGGGCTTCGATTGATCGAGAAGGTACTTATAGTCACAAAAGTCGCGTTCTGTAAGAAGCGACTTTCCTGACATGTCAGGAATCCTGGCACAAGTCCCGTTCTCTAAAACGCGACTTTTCTGACACATTAGGAATCCTGGCAAAGTCACGTTTTGTAAGACGTGACTTTCCTGACACGTCAGGAATCCTAGCAAAATCACGTTTTTAAGACGCGATATTCATGACTGTAGAACTAAGTGTTTTGATATAATATTTGAAAAATGTTTTGGACTAAATTGAAAAGAATTTAAAATGTGTTTTTAGTCAAAAACAACTTGAAAATATGTTTAAGGGTTTTACAAGGCTTTGGAACAATTTAAAGTACATTTAAAGTAGTCAAAATCAAGAACTTCAGGTGTCCATACCGATACGGTCTTGGACTGTACCGATACGCCTTAGGGTTTCAACTACATGAACTTTCCAGTCGCCAAAACCCATACCGATACGCGTAGTTGTATCGGTACGGTGTGTTTTTGAAATAGCCCAACGGCTAGTCGCGTACCGATACGGGTGTATCGCGTACCGATACGCCTAACTACCCCAACGGTCATTTTCCCAACAGTCTTTTAATTTGCAGGACCGTACTGATACGCTAGGTAAGCGTATCGATACGCATCAGCTGAAGAAGCCCAACGGCTAATTCCTTATTGGGACCGTATCGATACGGTTTGAAGGGTATCGATACGCCAAGCTGCATAATTGCATTTATGGTGGGAAATAAAGGCTCCAACGGCCCCAATTCAATCCCAACGGCTAGTAACGACTACAAACTCATCAAGGAGTATAAAAGGGACCTTCAAGCATCTTGTAATGGTTAATGTTTCAATTTTTACAACATTATGATGTCAAAATTTGTCTAGAGCTTAAATTGTACATATCTTGCTTAGACAACACTTGTAAGCTTAACATTGTTAAATTTGCTCAAGTGTTTAGGTTTTGAGTGAGTGCTTTGTATTGAAAACACATACCTATTAGAGGGATTTCTAGTTTGCTAAGTCTTTCTCTTGTAAGAGAGTGGTTGATCAAGCTTTGGGTAGAAAGCTTGATCGTTGTAACGGTTTCCTCTTAATCCGAGAAAAGGGGATGAAATTCTTAGTGAATTTGTTTGGAAATCCTTCGTGGGAAGCTAAGGTAGTGGATGTAGACCTTGGTTAAAAGGTTGAACCACTATAAATCCTTGTGTAAATTGTCTATCTTTTCCTTTCCACAATTACACCCAAACTATCCAACTTCTCCACATTTGACGAGCAAGAACGGTTGAAGGAATCGAGCCCCCTAAATCTCAACAATGACATGTTAGGAATCTTGGACAATGTCTCTTTCTGTAAGATGCGATTCAATTGCCAATAGACGATAGTTGGTCTATTTATAGCCCCCTTTACGAGTGTTGGTGAATATTTTCACTTGTATTATGATTTGTGAGTATATGCATTTACATGATTAGTAGGTGAATTTGGTGGGATAGTAGTTGTAGTGTGTTATGTATATCATCTGTGTTTGTTGAAGATGATCGACAAATCACAATATCTAGAAACGCATGGTGAGGTGCCACGAAAATGATCGGTACCACGAAATCACAATAGCTGCAACTTGAGCTGTCTTGTCTAGGGTAACGTTGTTTGGTGGGTGCTGATTACATTTGATAATGCGGATCAAAGCTCCAACCATTTTCGGTGTTTTTGAAGCTATGTTAAGACCCTCGCATGTACCGGTGTTGGTGACATATGTATCATGGAAGATGATTATCGCATACTCGCGATATCCATGAAGCTTGAGGTCTCCAACAATTAGTATAACTATTGCACCTCTCGTCGGTCATTTATCAGATCGATGGTGCAGATTGACGGTACATTCTTGTACGACATATACACTCAGGTCTTACTAGTGGAAGTTGCACAAGACGACAACAGAAAATGCATTCTGGTAGCGTTCTTCAGGGACATTTTTTTCTTACCTACCTGCAAACCCATGTCTTACAACGGGTACTACGGGCAAGACCAGACGAAATATGTATTATTTCAGACAGAGGCACAAGGATCTAGGGATCAATCCAACGTTTGGGACAGTCTTGGGAACCTCCCTATATTCATCATCAGTACTGTCTACGGCACATTGCTGCAAATTACTATTATATGTATAAGAACAATGATGAGCGTATAGTGGTTCTTCGCATGGGTACGTCTTTCGCTCTCAAAATTATAAATTAAATTGTCAATTATTATTAATTCTCGTTAATTATTTTGTCTTTTATTGAATAGGCAACGGACACCAAGTTGAGCAGGTTGAAGAGCACGTCGATATGGTCACATGACAATGAACTTGGCTGAGGCGACCAATTCGTCTCTAAAGGGAACGCGTCATTTACCTATCACATCAATTGTGAAGGCAACATATTATCGACTGTCTACTCTTTTTTGCAACCCTCGGAAAACAAGCTATGAACTGGATGGCAGGTGGCCACAGGTTCCATCCAGATCTCTAACAAAAATTTCAGATATATCGTGCGCAAGCAAACACGATGGGTACCACATGCTCCTCTCGTCACCAACATAGGTTTACGGTTACTGAATTTTTACGATCACTTGAAGGAATTATGCACCACAACTACGTTGTTAATCTACAAAAGTGAACATGTGATTGCAGAGTCTTTCAGACATTCAAGTACTCGTGTGCTCACGTTTTCGCTACATGTGCATTTGTTTATCTCGATGCAATGACACTCGTTGATTCTGTATACAAATTTGATAACGTTTCCAAGGTATACCGATATGAGTTTCCTCCGATTGTAAATGAACGTCATCCTGATGTGGTTCAAAATGAACCTAAGATTCGGCCAAATGAATCCTTGCAACGCAACAAAAAAGGTCGCCCGAAGACAACTAGGATTCATTGTGCTGAGGATATGGTTCCTCGAGAACCGACTGACCAACCTAAGTTGTGTGGAAATTGTAGGAAGCCTGGACACAACATCAGAAAATGTCTTTTTAAGAGCCGGTCTCGAATCAACTAATTGTAATTTGTAACTCTAATATTTTAATCCTAAATAACACGTGTTCTTGTACGATTTTAAACATGTGTTCTCGTACTACCACGTGAAAGTTATATAACAAAAAAAGCCACAAACATACACTAAAACAACAAAATTGACTAAAACATGAATATCGACCCATGTTTCCATTTTCTTAATGCAAAGGAATATACCAAGTTAGCATTTTTAACACAATTTCTAAACTCTTTAGGATGCCTTTTACGCGTCAATTTTTGCACCATTGTAAACATGTGTTCCCGTACTACGACGTCAAACTTAAATAACAAAAAAACGTGAAATTCCTATGCAAATCAAACATAAACAACCCTACCAACCCATGTTCCCATTTTCTTCAATCAAAGAAAAATGACAAGGTAGTGTTTTTTAACGCGATTTAAACACCGTTTCATATGCTTTATATACGCTGATTTTTACAATGTTTTGAAGAGAAACATCACTACTATGAGGTAGAATATTAAAATCATGAAAAATTATCCCCTAAGATCATGCAAATTAACCCTAAACAACCCTATCCAGAATTGTATAAACAAAAGATTTACGCAAAAATCGCGTTATGCATAACGCAACTTCTGCATATTACTCGATAAAAATTCACGACGAGTCGTTTGAAATTCTCGTGGAAGTCGCGTCCTACAGAATGCGACTTCAATTTATTTTTAAAAAAAATAAATACCAGATAATATAATCCACATCGGACTGAAGTCGCTCCGTGTACAACATAATTTTGGATTTCACGCCTTGTAGGACGTGATTTACCCTAACGTGGGCCAAATGGTGGGTATTTTTCCAAATGTTCCCCAAATGGGGTACTTTTCCAGATAATTCCCCAAAAGGGAATACCTGGACAAATTAGCCAATAATAATTAGCTTCCCATAAATAAATAAAATAAATGATTTCTTTTTAAAAAATAGGCTTAAGACTGTTTTAAGCCCCTGGATTTTTGAAAAAAATCATTCAAGTCCATAAACTTTTTGTGCACCCAATTAAGCCCTCTAATCAATAAATTTAACCAGTAAAGCCTTTTGACCGATTTTAACCATCAATTTTTGATGATTTTTTCTTGAGATATTAGAGTCACGTGACTCACTACACTTTTTTCATGTGACATTTACAATTTTTAGAAAACTAATTTTTATAAATTATTTTAGAGCTTTTAAAGAATTTTTCAAATAAAATAAAAAGATTCTTGAAATGTCAAGTGGTGACATTGTAACACGACAAGGTTCACTAACTGGCCCAAAAAATTGTTAGTTTTAACAGTCAACGTTGGTCAAAGGGTTGAATTGATGAAAATTTGAAGTATAAAAATTATTAGATTTAATAGTCAACGTTGGTCAAAAAGTATAAATTGAATAAATTTTTGGAGTATAAAAGCTTAATTAGGGGCAAAAAAGATTCAAAAATTTAATATGTTTTTTTCTTCAAAAGTTCAAGGGCTTACGACACCCTTACGTCATTGTTTTAAGAGCATTTTCACTGAAATAGCACAATTACATTTTTAATTTACCAATCTATCACCCATGTGGAATTATTTATCTTTATAGTACCCTTATAGTGAACTCGCCACTCACGTTTGACGAGTTCTGCACTTTTTTTCAATATTATTTTATTAAACATGTCATGCCTGAAAAGCGAGCTTAAAAAAATTTATTGAACTCGTCACTCAAGTCTGACGAGTTCATTAATAAACTAATTTTTAAATTAAAATTATTATTTAATTAAGCTATAATTAATAAATAATTAATTAAAACTCCAGCATTTTAATTATTTGAAATAACCTTTTAAATAATTTAAAATCTCTTTCTTATCTGATAAAGAATATCCGATTTTATCTTTTATTTAAAATTCTTTCAAATAATAATTTAAATTCTATTTAATTATCTTTGATTTAAAAGAGTTTTAAATAATAGTAATTAAATTATGTTTTATATTTTATCTAAAACACTTTTAAATAATAATAATTTAAATTCTATTTTCTTATCTGATGTATAACAACACATTATCTTTAAACCCTAAAACTAAGACGTTTGTGCAAACAAAGTTTCTACAAATGCTTGTGCATGGAATAAATACCCATATGTATAACAATACATTTTTCCTTGTAAAACTAACCATCTAAACATAATATTAAAATAAAAAATATTCTTCTCAAGCATATCTATTTGTAATAATTTTAAAAATAAATATCATTTTAAAAAATTATTGTACATAGAATTAAAAAAATATAATAAAATATTAAATTTATATTTATTTATTAAACTAAATAAATGAATGTAAATAAGATTTTGAGACTCGTTTTATCAAAAAATTGAACAAGAACAAAGCATGTTCAATTTGTTTATACCATGAATAAACTTTTTATGTTCATTTAAAGTTCATTTTGTATTGAACATGTTGAGTGGTTCCAGTGGTAAAAGATGATGTTTTATTTAGGTGACCCGTGTTCGAACACTTTGTGTGCATGGTGTGTACGGCTGTACGCGTCATATAATTACGCTGGCATATAAAAAAAAGCTCATTTTGTGTTTGTTTCATTTGGTTAATAAATTATTAAAACAATATTTTATTTTTCAATTACTATATAATTAACGATTTTTATTTGTTTGGTGTTTATTTTATTTATTTATAGTATAATTTATATTTGATTATTGTTCATGAATATATTTTTTTAATTAAATAGAGATTACATTCCCATGTTGAAATTCAAACCTTGAGATAACATGAGTATCATTGACCACTAAACTAGTCAGTAAATCTCATTCATAAACATATTTTAAATTGTTCGTGGATATGTTTGCGAGCAAATTTATTAATATATTTATTTAATGTTCATGAACACACTTTTAAATATTAAACGAAAAATGCTGAATATGCATGCACATTTCTAAATAAATAAATAAATAAAATTTTAAAATTCTTAACAAATACGCTCTAAATACAAAAAAAAACCTTTAAAAACAACAAGTGAACATTACTCTGTTTGTTCAAATTCGATTTACTTACGAGACTTGAAAAAATATAATTAAGGAAATGAAATGTGTTGGTTTAAAAAAGTAAACTTCAAATTGGAAATTGCCTTAGTTTTAGGCTATAGGAACTTAGTTTAGGGTATACGGTTTAAGGGTTTAGGTGTAAGAGTTTAGAATTCAGGGATAGTTGTTTAAATTTAGGGTTTAAGGTTTTAGGGTTTAGGGTTTGTATATTATGGTTTAGTTTTTAGGGTAATATGGTGAAGATTTAGGTTTTAACCTATAAACCCTAAATTATAACTCTAAACCTTAAATTTAAACCACTATCCCTAAATTTTATACCCCTACACCTGAACACCTAAACTTTATACCCTAAACTACATCCCTATACCCTAAAACTAAGGCGCTTGTAGAAACTTTCAGTTTCCACCGCCTGTGTATAAAATATTTATATATATATATATATATATATATATATATATAAATTAATTAGGGGTATTATATTTATACACTAAAATTTAAAAATACATATAAAATAAAACAATATACATAATTGTGAATCTCTGAAATTTAGTATATCAATATAACTTTTTGAATATAATTTCAATTTTGTGATACAATTAAATTGTAAATTTTTAATTTCTTCCGCAAGTTTTTTATGTGTTTCTACGTGTCCGCTGTTAACCACCGTAGCACAAATGTCGGGGTTTTTTTTAGGACATTGTAGTTAATCTTTTTTATTTTATAATATGAGTTTTTTATTTTATTATCTAGTATTATTGTTACATTGGATTTTTTTTGTTCAGAATGTTACATTGGGATTAGAAGTGAAACCGACTTCACCGTTATGTGGTAAAACAACTGCATGTTATTTTAGTGAAAAATGAATGTTGGTCAGATTAAAAATTTACAATAACACTATAGTCGATATCCCTTCCAATCAATTTTCAAAATCACCGTAACAATAACTTCAAATCGTAAAATAAAAAATAAAAATACTTTATATAATATCATGAAATAAAAATTTCAACCACAATGTCTTATGTAACCCCTCGTCCCGGTCCGAAAACGCTTGACCGGTCTAAGTGGACTACACGGGGATAACCGAGGCGAAACTCGTTAAGGCTCCACTTCGGTTAACAACTCAAGAAATTTTTTTATTTATTACTATCTTATCTAGATGCATTATTATGTCTTATGTGAAAAAGGCAACAATGGAAGCAACAAGCAAGGCGATCAACCCAAACAGCATACCAAAACAGCCCATTTTTAATTTAAACTGCAGGCCGTATCGAAACGCCCAAAGGGTATATCGATACGCCTTGACTAGGTCAACTGGCCAAAGTCAACCCGAGGAGACCGTATCGAAACGGGGTGAATTGTATCGAAACGCCCTCAACGGTCAACTTCTCGTGGTCAACGCTACGAAGACCGTTTCGAAACGCCTAGGACCGTTTCGATACCCTCAATTTCTCGTCAAAATCTCAGATTTCCAGTAGCAAAATCGTATCGAAACGTCCCCTCTGCGTATCGAAACGCCTGGCCTGAAACAAGAGGCCGTATCGAAACGGGACCAACCGTTTCGATACACCTGCTGCGAACATACATGTTTTAGCTGGTTTATGGCATAAGGCTGCCCCAAACACCAACTACAATCTCCCACAACCAAACATACATCACTCTAAGGCAAAACCACACACAACAAGCATGCTTAACACACTCCCAACATATAGAAGCCATACGTTGAAAAGGATCAACAAAATAACATATGATTCATACATAGCATTCAAGATAACATGCTTAGACAAGAAAATACACTTAAGCATTCATAAAGGGCACAAGGCCAACATACTAGGCATAAGCAAACCTTAAGCATAACATCCATATAACAAGGAGTCTAAACATGCTCATAAAACAAAATAGCCACATAAGTCCCCATTGCTTGACTATTACATCATTAACTTAAAATAGTTCATACTTGAGGATAGCAAAAGCTCAACTAGCACACTTGGAGGCCCTCTCCTTGCACAAACAAGAAGGATGATGGAATAGTAAACACAATGGTGAAGAGCTTTTATCGTGAAAATGGAGAGAAAGGGGGAAGAAGATGAGTTAAAGTGGGTATTTTTAATGTTTGTTTAAAATTAAAAGGCCAAAGACCAAAATACCCTTAATGAAATAAGACATTTACAAATAAGAGATATCCATGGCTATTTGGGCTTGTTTTGTAATAAGTTCAACATAATTTATTTGTTTTGAAAACCCGAGGCCCAAAATATTATTTTATTATTTTAGTTTCACCCGACCCCCAAACTCAGGTGTTACAACTCTCACCCACTTAAGGAATTTCGTCCCCAAATTACCTGACGGAAACAAATACGAAAACTGCTCAAGCATATCAGCTTTCCTCTCCCACGTGGCCTCTTCCACACCTCTATGTCTCCACAACACCTTGACCAACTCTATGGTCTTGCCACACAACACATTGCTATCAGAAGCAAGTATCTCAACTGGTTCTTCATTGTATGACAAGTCCGGATTCAGTTCTATCTCCTCAACGGGCATAACATGAGATTGATCTGATTTATATCTCCTAAGCATCGACACATGGAAAACATCATGGATCTTGTCTAACTCTGAAGGCAATCTCAAACGGTAAGCTACTGGCCCAATCCGCTCAACTATCTCATACGGACCAATAAACCTTGGACTCAACTTGCCTTTCCAGCCAAATCGCATTACCTTCTTCCACGGAGATACTTTCAGAAACACTTTTTCACCCACTGAAAACTCAATCTCTTTTCTCTTTAAGTCTGCGTAAGATTTCTGACGATCGAAAGCTGCTCTCAAGCGGTCACAAATCAACTTCACTTTTTCAGTAGTCCCCTTAAACAAATCCGATATAGGTAACAATTTCTGACCCGTTTCAGCTCAACAGATCGGAGTCCTACATCGTCTACCATACAAAGCCTCATAAGGATCCATCTGTATACTAGCCTGGTAACTGTTGTTGTAAGCAAACTCGACTAAGGGCAAATGCTTCTCCCAAGAACCCTAGAAGTCAATCACACAACAACGAAGCATATCCTCTAAAATCTGTATCACTCGCTCTGACTGTCCATCTGACTACGAATAATAAGAAACACTGAAATGCAAACGGCTACCTAGGGCACTATGCAGACAACTCTAGAACCTCGCTGTGAATCTCAGATCTCTGTCTGAAACAATAGACTTCGGAACTCCATGAAGCCTCACAATCTCGCGAATGTACAAATTCGCCAACTTGTCTAAAGAATATGTGGTGTTCACTGCTAGGAAATGAGCACACTTAGTAAATCTGTCAACAATCACTCAAACCGAATTCTTCTTCGAAGGAGACAACGGTAACCCCGACACAAAGTCCATAGTGATTCTCTCCCATTTCTATTCCGGAATCTTAAAAGGCTGTAACTAACCTGAAAGAACCTGTGGTTCCGCCTTTACTCTCTGACAAACCATGCAACGGCTCACATACTTGGCTACATCCTTCTTCAAACCAACCTAGAAATAGTCGTTCTTCAGATCTCGGCACATCTTAGTACTGCCCGGATGCATAGAAAAGGACTCGAATGTGCTTCACTCAGAATCGTACGTCTCAACTCAACATCTTCAGGTACTACAACTCTGTCTCTGAAACACAACACATTCGCACCACTGAAACTATACTCGACCGATCTTCCTTCGGCTATGTCCTGAACATGTGAAACTAGAGATACATCTTGCAATTGTTTCTCTCTGATCAACTGAATCAAAGAAGGCTTCACTTGCAACTCTGTGATCAAACCACCATCATCAGATACACTCAACCTAGCAAACATAGCTCGCAACTCAACTGCAACTTTTCTGCTCAACGCATCGGCTACTACATTTGCCTTACCTGGATAGTACTCGATAGTCAAATAATAGTTTGTCAACAATTCAAGCCATCTTCTCTATCTCAAGTTCAACTCTCTCTGAGTCATAAAGTACTTCAAGCTCTTATGATCAGTGTAAACCGTGCACTTCTCACCATACAAGTAGTGACGCCAAATCTTCAATGCAAACACAACAGCGGCTAACTCAATGTCGTGCGTAGGGTAGTTCTTCTCGTGCACCTTCAACTGTCTCGAAGCATAAGCAACAACTCTCCTCTCTTGCATCAGAACACAACCTAAACCTACGTAGGAATCATCACTATAGATTACGAACTCTTTCCCTGAAACTGACTGTACTAACACTAAAGCATTCGTCAAAGCTTCTTTCAACTTCTCAAAAGCCTTCTGTCTCGCATCTGACCACTCAAACTTAACTCCTTTTTGCAACAATTTAGTCAACGGAGCAGCTACTCTAGAGAAACCATCAACGAACCTCCTATAGTAACTGACTAATCCTAGGAAACTCCTAATCTCAGTCACTGACTTAGGTTGTTTGCACTCAACAATAGCCTCAATCTTCGTCGGATCAACACGAATACCTTCAGCTAACATAACATGGCCAAGAAACATAACCTCTCGAATCCAGAACTCACATTTGCTCAACTTCGCATACAACTGATTACTCATCAATCTCTGCAAAACAAGTCTCAAGTACTCATCATGCTCTTCTTTTGATCTCGAGTACACAAGGATGTCGTCTATGAAAATAACTACAAACCGGTCTAGATAGACCTTGAAAACTCTGTTCATCATATTCGTGAAAGCTGCTGGTGCATTTGTGAGCCCAAACGGCATCACAAGGAACTCATAATGAGCATATCTAGTCCTAAAGGCTGTATTCGAAACATCAAATTCTTTTACTTTCAACTGATAGTACCTTGATCTCAAGTCTATCTTCGAAAACACTGAGGCACCCCTCAACTGATCAAACAAGTCATCTATATGAGGCAACAGATACTTGTTCTTCAATGTTAACTGGTTCAATTGTCTGTAGTCAATACACATTCTCATATTGCCATCCTTCTTCTTCACAAACAACATGGGAGCACCCCAAGGCGAACTACTTGGCCTAATAAAACCACGGTCTAACAACTTCTGAAGCTGACTCTTCAACTCTTTCAGAGCCATACGATACAGAGCAATAGAAACTGGAGTAGACCCTAAAACAGTCTCAATCACAAACTCTACATCTCTGTCAGGAGGCAAACCCGGTAACTCTTCTGGAAACACATCCAGAAAATCACAAACTGTTTTGATATATTTTGGCCTGACCTCACTCATATTCGGATTCATCACATATGCTAAGTAATCCCCACAACCGGAATCCATTAACCTATGAGCCTCTAAAGCTGACACAACATTCGACAAGAACTTAACGTTCTCGCCTACTACCACTACCTCGTAGTCATCGGAAAGCTTCAACGAAATTCTCTTTGTCTCAAAATCTACACTAGCTATGTGCTCAACCAACCAATCCATACCCAAAATAATATCAAAACCATAGAACGGAAGTTCCATCATATCAACTAGAAATACATGACCCTGAATCTTCAGCGGACACCTCTTATACATCCGCCTAACTACAACTGTCTCACCAAAGGAACTAGTCACATGCATCCCTACATCTAAGATCTCAACAGGTATGTCTAACTTCTTTACATGCTCACTCAAAATGTAAGAATGCGTGGAACCAGAATCAACTAAGGAAAGCAAAGACATGGACTGTAACTTAAAATTACTTGTTATCACATATGTGTCATTCCCTGCCTCTCTGTGTGCGTAGACTCTAGCTGGTCCACCGACCTCTCTGATAGTCAGTCGCTCTCGCAAGAGCCTGAGCAAGATTTGGTGCCTGTGCCGCCTGATGCAGACACTCTCTCCTGAAGTGGTCTCTCGATCCACAGTTCCAGCAAGCATGAAAATTACCCCAACACTCTCTTGAGTGTTGTCTCCCACAACGGGCACACTCGGGCAACCGCCCTCCAGCTCTATGGCCCTGATGGCCTCTACCATGGTGGCCACCGTCATGCCTATGGTCAAAATGATGTCCACCACCCCGATACCTCTCGGCATCACCACGATCAAAGTTATTGTGCCTCTTCCCTGAACTGGATCCTCCAGAACGCTTGGTCAGCCCCAAGCTATACTCGATGTCCTTGGCCCTAGTGACCAAGACATCAAAATCAGAATAATCTGAAGCTAAGGTGTACCTCTTGACTTCCCCATGAAGTTCATATCTGAACTGATCACAACGGTCCCTCTCAGTAGGAACCAACTTCGGAGCATACTGACTCAAACGGACAAAACGGATCTCATAATCTGTCACTGATGCATCTCCCTGAACAAGAGCCATGAACTCCCGCTTCTTCTCATCTAGATATCTCGGCCCCAAATACCTCTTCCTGAAAGCATTCTCAAAGAAATCCCAACCAATCTCAGCCTCAGGCACACCAGTAGTAATGGTGACCCACCAGGTGTAGGCATCACCCTGAAGCAACGAAACTACACAACCCAACTTGCGAGCACCAACACATCCCATCTGAGCTAGAATACAGACTGTCTTCTCCAACCACAACTCTGATCTCTCAGGTGTAGATCCTATGAACTCATCAGCCCCTAGGCTATGAAGCCTCTCTAAGGGTAAGCTAGCATCATCGCCTCTCGGCTGAGCTGCAGCCTGAGCTCCGGCAACTGCGGCTTGAAACGCTCCCGCTATAGCTTGAACTAGCGGAGCCATGTCTATCCCCGCAGGACCTTAGCCACCCTGACCAACCTGAGGTCCCGCTCTCTCAGCTCCAGCCTCGCCTCCCACTTCAAGCTGAGGAGGTGGTGGTGGTGGATGAGCTCCGACTCCTACAACAGGCTCTCCCAGAGGAGCCTCTACTACAGCCACCGGCTCATTAACAGGAGCCGCAACTCGAGGTTCCTAACGAACCAACCTCGGTCTACCTCTAGGCCTCGACATACGCGCTCATAGATAACAACTACAACAAGACACAAAAATATGGTTAGCAAGGGCAAGGGTTCCAAGTGGCTCAAGTATGTTCCCTCACTTAAAAATCCTTTTTCCGATGTAATAGAAGCAATAGGACTCTACTCAACATGCTTCAAACAACATATACATATTATCAATCAAGCAAACATCAAGCATACTTGATAAACAAGCAAACATGCTTACATGGCAAGCAAACATCGTGCAATTGTAATACAAGAAATTAACTTACCTTACTTACCTGCTCAAGGTCTCGGAAACCTTAGGCTCGGATACCAACAAGTATAACCCCCTCGTCCCGGTCCAGACGCTTGACCGGTCCGAGTGAGCTACACGGGGATAACCGAGGCGAAACCCGTTAAGGCTCAACTTTAGTTAACAACCTGAGAAAACTTTTTATTTATTATTATATTATCTAGATGCATTATTATGTCTTATGTGAAAAAGGCAACAACGGAAGCAACAAGCAAGGCGATCAACCCAAACAGCATACCAAAATAGCCCATTTTTAACTTAAACTGCAGGCCGTATCGAAACGCCCTAAGGGTATATCGATACGCCTTAACTAGGTCAACTGGCCAGAGTCAACCCGAGGAGACCGTATCGAAACGAGGGTGGACCGTATCGAAACGCTCTCAGCGGTCAACTTCTCGTGGTCAACGCTACGAAGACCGTTCCGAAACGCCTAGGACCGTTTCTATACCCTCAATTTCTCGTCAAAATCTCAGATTTCCAGTAGCAAAATCGTATCGAAACGTCCATCCACGTATCAAAACGTCTGGCCTAAAACAAGAGGCCGTATCAAAACGGGACCAACCGTTTCGATACACCTGCTGCGAACAGACAGATTTTAGCTGGTTTATGGCACAAGGCTGCCCCAAACACCAACTACAACCTCCCACAACCAAACATACATCACTCTAAGGAAAAACCACACACAACAAGCATGCTTAACAAACTCCCAACATATAGAAGCCATACATTGAAAAGGATCAACAAAACAACATATGATTCATACATAGCATTCAAGATAACATGCTTAGATAAAAACATACACTTAAGCATTCATAAAGGGCACAAGGCCAACATACTAGGCATAATCAAACCTTAAGCATAACATCCACATAACAAGGAGTCTAAACATGCTCCTAAAACAAAATATCCACATAAGTCCCCATTGCTTGACTATTACATCATTAACTTAAAATAGTTCATACTTGAGGATAGAAAAAGCTCAACTAGCACACTTGAAGGCCCTCTCTTTGCACAAGAAAAAAAGATGATGGAATAGTAAACACAATGGTGAAGAGGTTTTGTCGTGAAAATGGAGAGAAGGGGGGGAGAAGATGAGTTAAAGTGGGTATTTTTAATGTTTGTTTAAAATTAAAAGGCCAAAGACCAAAATACCCTTAATGAAATAAGGCATTTACAAATAGAGGTATCCATGGATATTTGGGCTTGTTTTGTAATAAGTCCAACATAATTTATTTGTTTTGAAAATCCGAGGCCCAAAATATTATTTTATTATTTTAGTTTCACCCGACCCCCAAACCCGAGTGTTACATCTTATATATATATATAAAAGGCTTAACCGTCAAATAGGTGCTCAGACTATATTTTTTTAGTTTGGTGTCCAAACTATTTTTCGAGCTAATTAAGTGCCTAACATTTTATTCCGTAACCCATTTAAGGTACGCCGTTAATTTTTTCCGTTAAAAGACACGTGTCACCTCCAGAAGAATCCAAAATTATATTAAAGATAAAATTAAGAAAATAAAATAAAAATATATCATGGAGGTTTCAAACATTCCCAAAATAGTCTCCAAATCCTTAACCCCCCAAATCCGACCACTCCCGCAGCCACTGACCGCGTTTCTGGCGATGAAATGAAGAGCCTTCCCCACGCCGTTCGTCACCCTTCTTGCCGCCGTTCGTCGTGAATCGTTCGAAAAATCATTCGACAATTTCGTATATTCGCACGACGTCGATTGATTTCCTGTGACGTGATGGTGGGGTAAATGATCGTGATGGTCCGGCGATCAGTTTGGTGGGCGGCGGCGGAATCAACCTAAATCAGGATTTAGATTTTGGGTTTAGAGATTTTAGAATTTGGGGTTGTTTTGTAAAATCTGAAAAATTTAAAGATTTTTTTGAAAATTAATTAATTATATTTATTTTTAATATAATTTTGAATTTTTCTGGAGGTGACACGTATTTTTTAACGAAAAAAATTAACAACGAACCTTAAATGAGTTACGGAATGAAATGTTAGACACCTAATTAGTCCAAAAAATAATTTAAACACCTAACTGAAAAATGTTATAAACCTATATAAAAAAACCCACGCATGGCCTATGCTGCTAATCGGAGGTAATTCCAAATTCCACCTCCCAAGAAGAACCGATCCTTAATCTGGACCCGAATCACGCAAAAAACAAGCCGAATCCGAACCGTATCAATCACACGCTGAACCCGCACTTCAAATTTTCCCACAGACAAGAACGCCCATATACTTATCCTATAATGACGCTTAAGTCCCGCACTCAACGCGCACATTTAAGTTGCCGTCCACGTCACTCCTTATCCACCAAATCAGGGCAATCTCGTCAAAAAAATTGCAATTCTGTAATATATCAAGATCTGTAGGGATAATCCAGTCATTCAAGAAAGATATAATAATATTATATTACCGCTGGACCACCTCCCTTCCCCACCACAACCAGGCATTGGTCTTCGTTTCAACTTTCAATTTTTTAAAGAAAAAAAAATAAATAAAAAAGGATAAAACTATAATTATTTTTTAAAAAATAATATTTTAATTACTATTATATTTTTCATTGTTTTCTTCTCCTTCGCTTCTTCTGCGGAAATCCTCTCTCATATGGCTTCTGCAGTAATCTAAACCTTTCTCCGAAATTCTTCCCTTTTGATTGTTTTAAACAACATCCTATATACATTGGCAATCCGTTTCCTTTTTTTCTTCCTTGGATACTTTTCGCCCCTTGTGTCTCGAAGGTGAGTTTAATCTATTTATTTCTCCTTATCAGTCTTCTTCTATTCTCCTTTTCCTTTTAAAAATAAGAAATTGTGATTTTTTGAATTCAGAATCGCTGTTTAGATAAATATCTCTGTTTTTCTTTCACATTGGAATGCAGTTGGAGTTTTCGCTTTACTTCCTGTTTGTTTTCCGAGAAAAAAAAAGAGGTAAAAAGTTTCTGGAAGCTCTCGATTCGTTTCTTTTAATTTTGTATTTTTTTTTAAAAATTGAAGTGGCAGAAAAGAGGAGACTAATTTATTTTGGCTACGTGATTGAATTAAGCATAATTGAGTTCCGGTGTTCGTTGGAAAATAAATTCATAGTTTTAGATTTATATATTTCATTTTTTTGTAAAAAGAACTATGTGCCTTTTTCTCGGTGAAGAAATAGAACGTACACGTTTTTTCCCGTTTCCGTTGCTCAACATGATATCTATTTGGTTTTAGTCGCTGTTCGCGCCCTTGTAATTAGTGTTTCAATTTTCGATACCGGAGATTTTCATTTATTCAGGGAAAAGTTCTCCCTCCTACTCTTTTGATGATTCATTTTATTATTTCAATTCAAATTTATTGATTTATTTTCTTCAGCTTTAGAAAATCGATGACTTTCAGCAAGCTCATTTTCTTTATATGGATGAGATGTGAATAATAAATTGTATCAGTGGCTTTAAATGTGGGAGATCTGATTGAATTTGCTGATGTATTTTTTGCAAAAATATCTTTGAAATCCGAGATTTCATTTGTTACACAACACTTTGTTCGACTGATTAGTAAAAGCGGGTAAGGAGGGAAAGACTGATACTGCCGTGTTTGTGTCTGACCCCCTATAGTTTGATACATGGCCCTCAGTTAATGTTTGTTTCTATGTCTAGACCACCGTGTTACAATCTCCTTGGACAGATTTTTGTTTTGTATTTTTGTTATACAAGCCCTATAGGACTAAGTCAAATATAGCTGTCTGTCTGATATGTTGGCCAGTTTTCTTTCTTTAGATCATGATTTATGACAAGCAATTTAGTCTTGCAAAGTTATGCTGATTTTCGGTGATTGTTTACAGCCCAACCCTGGTTCTGCTATATGGAGCATCAGTTAAGCTGAGTGTAAAGAAAATGGATCAACCGATGAAGTATTGCACTTTTGCTGGAGTTCTTTTTGAGGTCTCATAGATTCATTGAGTTTAGATGATAAGCGCAGGCCGCAGCTTGTAGAAGCTGCAGATGAGGATGTTGATAATTTTCTGGCTGATATTCTACCATTCTTATGATGAAAAGTCTTTTCCTTTCAGTATCTTGCATTTCATGCTACAGTTTAGCAGTAAACCATATATGCAAGCTAGTGATCGAGCCTATGCCAATACTGTAAACACCTCTATTTGGAGGTTGCTAGAACTACATTGACAAATTGTTGATTGTTATCTGCTACAATTGCAAGAATGGAAAGGTTTTTTTTCTTGCCACTGCATTTGATATCAGTAATATTTGTCAAATTTTCATTTGAAGCTTGTTTCTCCCTGGCACTATAGCTTGCTACTTTCTCTTTTCTCACTTAGGTATAAAATTTCCGAGGAGCTTGGAGATGGTACCTGTGGTAGTGTGTTCAAAGCCTTAAATATAGAAACATTTGAGATTGTAAGTAACTTGCTCCTATTGTTGCTTCTTTTACCTTTCAGTTTACATAACTACACAAATTCTTTTTATTTGTCAACAAGGAAAGTTCTGCTCAATAGTTCCTCACCTATGGTTGAAGTTAATTCAATGATTAGTATTATATAGTATGCTGCATTTAAAAAATTTCTTCTAATGCGTGGTAAAAATCAACATACGTCTTGTACTTCACTTATGGTTGAGGTTATTAAATGATTAATGTTATACACTTTGCTGCACATGAAAACATGCTGGGAAGTCATTGTAAGGTCACTTCTAGTTGTGAGTGTAACAAGCAGGATATTTGTGCATTGGTCTTATGTGATGATTGAAATGATCTCAATGTCTTGGAGATTGCAAATGGTGAATGTGGGATCAATTTTGAAGCCACTTTGTGAGCTTGAGTCATTGAGTGAATTATTTGTTTTTAATCGGTCAATCCTTTATCTACCAGCTGCTAATTTTGGGGTGTTATTTAGGGTGTTATTTAGGGTGTCCAAACCACAGTTTAGGGTGTCTGCTGATGGTGTCTCTCTTTATGAACCTGACTATGTATACTACCACCGTCACCACTACCCCTTGCAGGAGGGTTGACAATCATTTTGGCCTGTCTATTACTAGAAAAGCTTTTTATACTTTACAGAATTACAAAATTGGGTAGTTGGATATATGCATGACATGAGATATTAGAGCTTTATAGATGTTAGCAGCGCCCAAGTATAAATTTGGAGCATATATATGTTACATGTGTGTGTACTGTGTACATATAATTACGAACAAGATTAGAATAACTTGGGTGTTGAAAGGTTCAATTTGGAAAATGATTCTGGTGTTTCTCGCCTCAATGAGGATGTTACAATGGTGATTAGGAAGACCTTGGACTGGAAAACTTAACTCGGACTATCATGGGTGACTGCTTGAAATGTCCCGCCTCCCTCTGTTTAAACTCTTTCTTTAGTTAAACAAGACAATAGTGAATTTATTAATGTGGAACTTCCTTCAGTTGTTGCTCCTCATGCTTTTTGTAAATATTTTCAATTTAGGTTGCTGTGAAGAAAATGAAACGAAAGTTCTACTTTTGGGAAGAGTGCATGCATCTAAGAGAAATTAAGGTAAGCTGTAATATTTCCTTGAATGTTAGAGTACTTTGGTTTGTAAACTTTGTACATAACCCTTAATCATAAGAGCTTGTTCCTTCTATTATCTCTAGGCCCTTCGTAAATTAAATCACCCTAATATTATAAAGCTAAAGGAGGTTGTCAGGGAAAACAATGAGCTATTCTTCATCTTTGAGTACATGGTAAGGGTCTTCCAACTTTGCACAGTTCTACAAAAGCATAAGGTTTTATGATTTTATCTTCCACTTAACTATTTTATCTGTGCTTCCTGCAACTATAATTTAAGTTGCTTTATTTCCGTTATTTTTGCTCAACAAAAAGCTTGGGAACATGACTCTGAGTAGGCTGGAGCTAGGAACATGGAGAGTGATTGTCATTGTCTTGGTTACAAATACCAGTTTGTAATCATTTTCTATGCCAGTGCCAGGGTACCAGGGATATGCTCATTTAATTACAATGTTTAAACGTGTAAAATTCGAAATGGGAGCCTATGTTAACCAAATCTATGCATGGTTCATTTTTGAAGAATTATATAATTTCTGTTAGTGAAAGAGTTGTGCAGATGCTGACTACCTCCTCTCCCATTTACCAAAGACCGCAAAAATTCTTCAATATTTCATCTCTTTCAACAAAATTTCATAATTTTTTTTTATTAATTAAGGTTTCAAGTGATTGTGATTGGCTGATTGCCTGCTGATCTTCTCACTTTCCTTTAAATATAATGATACAGCGATTGTGTACTTATGTATGATTCATTGTGTGAAAAATTATTTATTGTAAAAAAGCATTAAGTTGAATGAAACCCTTTCCAGTTTGATTGTAAGAGGTTGAATATTCCTTTCTAGGAACATAATCTTTACCAAATCATGAGGGATCGACAAAGACCCTTTTCTGAATGGGAGATACGCAGCTTCATGTCTCAGATGCTGCAAGGACTTGCTCACATGCATAGAAATGGATATTTTCATCGAGATCTGAAACCTGGTAAATCTTCCTTTCAGCTATGTGCATGTCGTTATCGTGGATATACATATAGTGAACTATCTCTTTTTTTCAGAAAACTTGCTGGTGACAAAGGATGTTCTGAAAATTGCTGATTTTGGACTGGCGAGAGAAGTATCATCAATGCCTCCTTATACAGAATATGTTTCTACTCGATGGTGAGTGATTGTATTGTGGATATCATCTCATTTGCTTTGCATTCACGTTTCTTTATGTTAGCACAATGTCAGTGCCATCTTGCTGATTACTTCGTAATTATATCCTGTTCATATGGTATTATTTCCCTTCTAATTATTTGTGGCGTAATTTTGTCAGGTACCGTGCTCCAGAAGTCTTGTTGCAGTCTTCCACCTACACTCCTGCTATTGGTACGTGGATATTACTTGATCTAATTATCCATGTGTATGCGTGTATGTACACATGTGTGTAAGTTCTGGTAGCTTTATGGTACTATTGTAAGAATCCAAAACTTAACTTGCATCTGATAATGTATTTTTTCTGTCAATTTGATTTAGACATTTTTTTCTTTCCGTTAAATGTTACATTGAGGTTTATTTAAGTTGATTATCATTATTTTTTTTGCTTGAATGATGCCTGGTAATACTAACATTTGCAGATATGTGGGCTGTTGGTGCTATATTAGCAGAGCTTTTTACTTCATCTCCTATTTTTCCTGGGGAAAGGTGATTTATAATTCCGAGCTTTTCTTCTTTTAATTCTGGTGGACGGCGATGTAAATTAAGGCAATTCTTTTGTTTTAACAAATATCTCTTTTCTCACATAATAAATGCATACAACAATGAAAATACTTTGATGTCCAACTTTTATTCCTTTACCATGTCCCAACATGTATTATATGTTTATTATATGCTAACTTGAATATGTTCCTCAAATCTGAATTCAAGTTTGGTCTTTGATAAAGTTTCCTGTAACATATAGTTGGTATGTCTTGTGATGCTGGACTCCGGTAATTCTGTTGGATTTGTAGTTAATAATTATGATTGCTAGTGTCAATACTTTCAATGGCTTAAAGTTATTAGTTTATTGATTGTATGTAACTGATAATTTAACATTGTATTCCTAGAAAATGAACAAAACATGGTTGTTCGTTGTTTCTTCTAATGTTGTTTCTGTTTTACTTTATTCATTTGAGCTTTAGGCACATTAAGTTTTCTCCCTAACCAAATTCATCTTACATGCTTATGTAACCTTTTTTGCTTATGCGCAAAATATTGCATGCAAATTTACTCATGCCGTCCTCAGTCTATGCCTCTTTTGCCGCTTTATACATACTATTCTGTGTTTGTACATGAATATGCGTGCATGCATTCATGGCTAGGGCCTAGGGGATTCATAACTGTAGATATTGGGAATATAATGTCTTGGCAGTTCTATGACCCTAAGATATTTGGGGATACTGTTATGTCTATGTACATGAATGCGCGTGCATGCATCCGTGGGAGGGATGTGTAAATATAAATATGTTTAATGTGTTACAATCTTGGCAGTGCTGTTATTTTAAGAATATTTCTTTACTTGCTTCCGAAGTATAAGAATATTTGTAGGTGTTGTGTATCTGGTTTTGTTATTTAACATTTGCTACTCAAGTAAAAGAAAGATATGTCAGAGCATATCATGATTTTCCCTTCTTACTGTAGTATTCTCACCACTTGGCAGTGAAATAGATCAACTGTACAAGATATGCTGTGTTTTGGGTGCACCAGATTGGACTTCTTTTCCTGAAGCAACAAACATCTCTCGTTTAATCAATATTAGTCATTCAGAGGTAGTTTTATTTATTTTTTAGTTATATTTTATTGGCTATGTTTTGATGTTTGCTTTTATTTTATTAGCTATCATCATTACTTTTGGGCAGATTTTACCTAGCAACCTATCGGATATCATTCCCAATGTTAGCCCTGAGGCTATTGATTTAATCCTGGTATGTCTTGTGGTTGACTAGCATTTAGCAAAGTGACATTTGCTCTACTATAATGTCTAACACTCCCTGCTATGAATGACTGTAGCAACTTTGTTCATGGGACCCTTTAAGGAGGCCAACAGCCGATCAGGCATTGCAGCATCCTTTTTTTAATGTAATACATGTGTTCTCGAGTTATTTTTCTGATTTCTATTATTATTATTGCAATTATACTAAAAAATCCTGGACAGGTGGATGCTCGTGTTCCTCATCCACCACTACATGATCCACTTGAGCTGAGTTTAAACAACATGGGTGAGTCTTGAAGATCATTATAGTACCTGTGCAAAGACTATTAGATAACATTTTCTATTCTTTCTTTTTTCTGGTTCAACCAATTAACACTTTCTTGTATTATTCTGCAGGGTCAAAGCCAAGTCTTGAGTTGAATCTATGGGATTTTGATACACAACCTGATGAATGTTTTCTGGGCCTGACACTAGCTGTAAAACCAAGTGTTTCAAAACTAGGTAATATTATTGTATGTCCAGCATTTATGGTTCAGAGTTCAGACTTCAGTAGGCTGTTTGCTCTTTTTAGCTACTGTTGCCTCTCAAATTCTAGTCGGCAACTGCATAAATATGCACGTGGCATGAACATGGATCCCTTTTCATCTCCTGGTTGAGTTCAGCCGAATAGTGGATGGTGTCTTTGAAGTTAGAATGTGTTTTCTACCTCATGTAGTTGGGGATGCCGAGGGTTTTAGACATTCATGGAGATATTGAAGTAGATAGACCTAGAAATAATGTCTACTGTTTTCCACTTGGGAAACAATATTTTACAAGCTGTATGGTTGTCTATCGACTGAATATGCTTTTCATTGTTATATTTTAAAACAATGTCAGCATTAATGGGTATCTGCTTTTAAAATCCAACAAGAACATCATTGTTTCGGAAGGCCCATTTACATGATTTTTATGGATAAATTTCTGTTTATTGCAACATTTCTCATGTACTGTTTTTTTAATCCTTTTATTCCGGGTCAAATTCAATGCCAGTGTTTACTTTTTCAAAAATAATAATCTGACATTTATTTCTGCAGAGGCGGTCCATAATGTGTCTCAACGTATGGAAGAGGTGAGTTTTGGTGTACTATAGACTCAAGAAAGTTGCTCTTGGCTTATTATATATCTTTGATGTGGATCCCATGTGTTAACATTACAGAAATATGGCTAATACTGTACTTCATAATGCAGGAGATACTGTTTTGTCCTAGTCTGAATGATCATCCAGAGCAATCAGGTACAATAGTGATTCATAAAGCACCTTTGTTTTGAACTTCAATCTAAATACCATGCTTAATTTGAGCCAACCACTAATTGTATGGGTTCTTTTCATTCTCAGTTTTTTGGTCATTGCTTACTCCTGATCAAAATGGAGTTCACACACC
This sequence comes from Hibiscus tridactylites, assembly GCA_958450335.1. Lineage (NCBI taxonomy): Eukaryota > Viridiplantae > Streptophyta > Magnoliopsida > Malvales > Malvaceae > Hibiscus > Hibiscus tridactylites. Next base: position 14,234,125 of record OY288276.1, on the reverse strand, counting down.
AGTTGAATCCTCCTTGTCTCTCTCATTCAGGCAAGTTCTTTCTTTTTGCCTCTCTTCTTAGGTTTGGTGCAGAGTGCATGCAGTGAGCCGGTGACTTTAACTGGACATCTGTGACGGTCCCTGGATTTTTCATCTTATAATTTTTTCCTTCTTGTTTGAACTAGTTTTTCCACATTAATAGTGAAACCCATTCAGTAGTTTTAGCAGTTTATACATAAACTACTACTGCAATAATGTATCGATTTGGTTTCTAGCCTGTTTACAATATCTTTGTGTTTGTCACCTCTCTTTGTGCATTATGTTCATTAATCACTCTATGATATCTGATATTCCCCCTTTCCGCAGTTCAATTCAGCATCCACCGATTGGAGTCCCACAATCAGCTGGGTTCGCAATAGCATCATTGCATCCTAATCTCCCTGTAGGGCAAAACTATTGGCTGTGGCCTCCCCCTTCGGGCAAGGTTATACCCTCTGACTCAACCTATTAAGGGCCTGTAGAGAATTTGTAATTTATTTAGTTTGTATTTGTAAAGTCGATCCATTTAGTACTCCCATAGCTTCTATTGTTGTCCAATCTACGCTTTTGCCATTATCTGTCGGTGAAATCGTTGTCCCGGGAAAGTTTCCGGGAAGTTTTTCATATTTCATCACTTCCAAGTATAGGGAATTTCACGTTGACTGGAATATTCATCTTGGTTAATGTACATCTTCCATACAAATCTCCCCTCTCTTATTGTCTGCGGTGTGCCGATGTGCAGGTAAGGGAAAATGTCTGATTTTTGACCCAATACAAAGCATCGGTAGCGAATAGCGACCTTCATCACCATGTATTTCATTTCCAGATCATTAATTGATTTTATATTTGTACATTAAGATTTCAAAATTAAAATCGAGTGATGTTATTAATGTTTTAATTTATTGATATAATTTCATTAAGTGCTTCGGTTCAGACAATATTTGTTATAAAATTATGAACTTTAGTAAGAACACAAAATGGGTAAATACATCTTATATAGGACCTTTGGTACATTTCACAATCCAATATATCATAATTTATAAGGCGAATAATCTTCTCCTAATACAGATTTGAAGCAGATTATCAGAACCAAACAATTGCTGATGTCGATTTTGTCCATTTTTTTAATAGAAGATGACATATATGAACGAAATTGTTAGTATTTGAAAACGACATTATTTATTACTGTAGATTCACAACGAGTCTCTAAATAATTTTTTTGAAGATCCATTATTCAATAAATACCCTTTTTCACCATTTTTCCCGAATTAAACATATTAGAAAGAAACGTGTATTTGATCCATTAGGTGCCTTCCACTCACCAGCAATACACATTCGAGAATAAAAAAGTCAATTTTTAGGTCAAAATAGTTTCAATTTTTTTTTTAAAAATCATAAAATAAAGACTGAAGCAAACAAAAATGAGAACCTCTCTCTTCATCTTTCAAAATCTTCGACAGAAATAGTTGAAAAATACTTCTCTCATTTGAGTTTCATATAATCTTGAGATACCTCTTGTTGCATCTTATTAGTTAAAGAACGGCTTTTTTTTTTCTTCAAAATTTTCAAAAATCAATTCATTTTCTCTTCTAATTATCTATTATTTTACATAAAATTACAACTTTGCATCGCAATACATTAATTTTCTAAGATAAGAAAAACAAACTATTTTCCTTCTTAGTTTCAAAAAATTATTTTTCTTCTTTTCATTTTGGTCTCAAATTTTATTCTTTCCATCTTCTTCTCATCACTTTCTTTTTCATTTCTTTCTCACTATTTTCCTTTTTTAATTTAATTTCATTCCTTTTCATTTGATACGTTTAGTCTCTTTTATCGATTGGAGATCATCAAAGTTTTTTTTAGATCAATGAATATGATTTTATAAGATGAAAAGAATCATACAAGTGAACTACTAACATATGTCTCATTAAAAAATCTAAACCTAATCGAAAGAAAAGAGTACACATGATAATAAATAACAATGCCAAAAGCTAGAAATACAACATACAAGACCATTTGAAAACGAACAAAACAAAAATGCCTCATTCACCATGCCACATGTAGGGATGTAAAAACAAGTCAGAATTTGAAAACCTGCCTGAAACCTGCTCGAGTTAGAACCTGATTTGACCCGAGAATTCGATGACCTGAACCCGAACTGTAACTGACTGTTGCTGACCCGAACCCGAGTTGAACCTGTTACTGTAGCAACCGAACTCGATCTGCGTCCGACTGAAAACGACCCGAACCCGAATCTGATATGTTAATTTTAACCTGAAACCCGACTGAAACGAACTCGAACCTGAGACCGACCTGGCAAATTACCTGATATTACCCGACTGAATCGACCCGAGATCTGATTTTACCCGACCTGTTATGAACCCGACCTGTTTTGAACTCGACCTGTTAATTGACCCGACCTGTTTTGAACCCGAACTGTTGTTGACCTGAACTGATATTGACCCGAAATCCATGACTTAATGAATTAAAAAAGTTCATAAATATACATATAATATGATATATATATATATATGCACACATGACACATGATACATAAATACATACACACACACATAAGTACATATATATTAGTATATATACACACATACACATACATATTATATACATACACATACGCATACACATACACATACATGATACATGAATTATGATACATACATATATAATATATATAACATATATATAAACATAATATATATAACATATACATAATACATAATTATGTATTACATATTATATATAACATAAATTACAATATACATATACATATACATATACATATACATATACATATACATATACATATACATATACATATACATATACATATACATATACATATACATATACATATATTACATATTATATACATAATATATATAACATATACAATATACATAAATGTGATATATATTATACATATTATTATACTTTCAATGTAACTGTTTTCTAACCAACTGTTGCATTCGTGCAATGACTATAAATGGTACGCAAATGGTGCAAGTATACACGTCGAACGAGTAATAAAGTGATGAGTGAGTATCGTCTCCACAGGGATTGGAGGTATTCACGGTTACTGTAACAATAAAGCTTGAACTTTTTGCAGGTGACAAAGCTATAATAAAAGAAATGGTGTATAATAATGCTGAAGCAAAACAGTGCAGAGAAAGATGGGATAACAATATGATAGACATGTCCCCTTTCGTGTGCGAAACTCACTACGGAATGACTGGCTGGGAATGATGGACAATCTAACTTAAGCTCCTTAACAATGCTAAGGCTTTTCAGCTATCTTCTATGCTAGGCGAGATTTACTAAGAATGCTCATAAACTATCTCTAGCCAGGAAACTGGGAGTCAGAAATGCTACAGCCGTACCTCTCGGCGTAAACTTATAACACTCACCCACCCTTCACGTACTATCCTTTTTAGCCCTTGAAACCTATCACTTATCTCTAAGGTAGGTTAGGGTCTGCCTCTCAACAGTCACTCCATTGCTTATGAGGGTTATAGGGCTAGCTCTCTCGATTACTAACCCCAATATACACCTAAAGAACGACCACTCTTGAGGCGCTTTAAGGTAGGGCTTAACTTTCGAAGCACTTACAATCCTAAGCTCTTACAACTTTAAAGAAATGATAAAGCATGAGCAAAACATAGAATCATGAAAAACACTGAAAAAACTATAGCATGCATTAAAAAGTACTCAAAATAACATCATCCATCAAACCCAAGCCACCTAAAACAGTTCGTGGCTGGGCAATATCATCCAACGTATCATTGCGATAACATCACCAAATATAAAGATATAACAAGAAATTGCTATAACGACAGAAAGAAAGGTGAACTCCTTCTCCGCCATGGACTGCCCGACTGTCTTAGGCCCACCGCCTCTCTCGAGGCCGGTGAGGCCACTCTTTGGAGCTTCAACGATGGAGGACACCAAGCTGGAGAAGATGAAGGTGGAAACTTCCTCTCCTTTTCTCTCTCTTCCGCCTCTCTATCTACAGCGCTCAAAATACCACACTTTGCTCCAAGCTTCTCTCCCCTTTATATAGTGGAGGCTTCTAGAGTTTGGTGCCCTAAAGATGCCTTGATATTCGCAAGGAATATCCACCGACAAGGTCTGCTTCGAGGGGACAAGGGAGACAGTCTGCAGGCGGGCTCCGGCTACTACACATGTCAGATCGTCATTCTTTGCATGTTCACATGTTTCTGCAGCTCACGTGTATCTCACGTGCTGGCCTATGTCCGCTTCCATCATGCTATAGCAATTCCCGGCACCGGCTTTCTCTTAACTCCTTTCCTGCGCACCACAAAACCAAAAATCAACCTTCCAAGCAGTACCCCTCGATATGGACCAATAATTAGCAAAGATAAATATGCACCCAGAAGAAGAAAATGCAACCTAAATGCTATGGTATGAACTCAAGAACAGGCAAATGCTATAGCAAAAAGGTATGAAAACAAGGATATTTATGCAGTTATCACACCCCAAACTTAAGCTATTGCTTGTCCTCAAGCAATGAATAGAATAGAACAAATAAATCTAATATGGCAATATTTCAGTCCTCAGAAATAACTTAGGCAGATAAATAAATATACACAACCGGACATGAGATCCTTAAGAACATTCCTTAGGACTAAGCTGTGTGCGTGTGTGCGTGGCTGCCTTTCTCCTATACTTAAGCCGGTGAGACAAATTTTCAAGGAAGCTCTCTAGTTATACCCTAACTATGTTCTCTAGCTCTTTTCCAATTTTTAGACTTCCAAAGATATAAGTTTTCTGCTATGAATGGTGTCAGCTCATTACACCTGCCGCCCTTAACTCTAGATGAGCAGGGAGCAAACCTCTCACCCCGAGCTAGTAGGCAGAGTCATCCCGTGACAACTTTCATTCACTCATATGCTATAGCAAGGCTTTATTATATTTATTTATTATTTTATTATTTTTTTAAACATGCTATAGCAAAGCGGAGTGTTCTTCTACAGATATGTCGTAGCATTTATTTGCCTGTTTTAGTACAGGGTCGTCTAAATTTTCTTTTAAGTTCTCTAGAGTCTACATATCAGAGTTTTACTAGGGTTCTTACTGAAATTTTTTTTCTAACAAACTTAATTATTGAAAGAGAGCAGCTGTGTAAATTTTTTTAACAACTAGATCCTAAAGTCAGTTCTACAGATCTCAACTAGTTGTGTTTTTTTTCTACTTTAATTCAGGCCTTAGCAATTTCATCGTCAGACATCATAAATATGTTCATAGGCTAACTCTAGACTAAACAAAATGCCATAGTAAAAATTTTTGTTCTATTTTATAATGCATATGCTAAAGCAAAATATTAACTATGAACACTAACACCCCCAAACTTGAGAAATGCAGTGTCCGCAATGCATAAACTAATCTATACTATATTCCATGAAAAATGAAAAATTGAAAAGAAAAAAAAATTAGTACCTCTTGGGTGCAGAGGCTAAGTGGTGTTGCTGGTGTGGCCTATCGACGTCTCAGAGGAGTAGTGGTGTGGGTCTGCCACATCATCCACGCTCTCGGATGAGACTAATTGAGCACTCAGCGAGGGCCTGACACGTCCAGATGTGTGCTTGATGCGAGTTTTCAGTCTGGATGCTGTAGCATCCTCTGATTGTGCTGGAGTCGGCTTAGTCATGTGTGCTGTAGCAGCTTTCTTCTGAGGGGTTTCCTAAGGGTCATTTGGTGCGTGCTCTGGTTTTGAGAGTGGGATTTCTGGTCTTGAAGGCTTAGGATTTGTTGCCTTTCGGGTGCGTTTCCTCTTCTTGGCTGGAGAGGTTGCTGGGTCGGTTTATTCAACAGTAGGCTGGACAGATGAAGTTTCTTAATCTGACTGGGCAGTTGGAGTTGATGATGCTTTCTTTCGCGAGGTCTTTCTCTTTGCTGGGGTCAAACCTGTCTTTCCTGAAACAGATGTATCTACAAGATCGTCTATGAAGATGTCCTTCCTTTTGCACAAGGCAGTGATTAGATTAGGAAAAACAAGGAGGCTACGGGGTCGTTTCAAACAAGCATATACCTCATCCACTACTATCTTTCCTATATCAATTTGTCTACCATGTATAATGGAGTGAATGAGAAACAATCGAGAAATATGGACGGTAGCAGTGTGTAGTGTGGGCATGAGCTTATGCCTCACAAAGTGATTCCATACCTTAGCCTCTGGTTTGAGGCGTCCTCTCTAAACCGACTTGTTATTATCCAGCACCATTCCTTGAAAGAAAATATCCTCCAGCACCTCTCGTTGCGTCTATGCGTCCATTGTCATCACAAAAGAAGTGTGACGGTCCATTGTATGCTTCAGTCCATAGAACTTGTTGATTGCTGTAGCAGTAAACTTGATTTTCTCTCCGCGCACGTGAACTGTGGACTGGGATGGACTCGTCAAGTGGGCATAAAACTCCTTCACCAGTGATGAGCAAATTTCTTCAGGATGGGCAGCAAAGTTTTTCCATCCATGGGTGCCAATGACGTTCATTATGGACTAGTCGAACTGATCTTCTTCTTCTTGAGGGTATTTGAACCCTATTTCTGGAAGAACGTTTCTGTCCTTAAGCTTTTCCCATCTCTCATTGGCTGCTTCGTCAAAAAATTTGGGAATCTCTAGGACTAGACGTTGTGTGGGGCGGTCAGAAGTCTCAGGGGCATTTTTGCAACGGGACATGGAGTTTTTTCTGAGAAGTTGGGAGGAGTGAATGTGTGTGGGAAAGAGAGTGGTGAGGGTTTTCTATGTTTGAGGAGAGAATCGAAAAGGTGGAGGGAAAGTGTTTGAGTGTTTGAAGAAGATGAAGAAGGTGAGAGGACGGAAGATGAAGAAAGTGTTAGGAGTTGAAAAAGGTGGGGAAAACTGACGAGTTAATGGGAGATGGGAGGTGATGGGGACGTGTGTCGGCTTTAAGGGAGAGAGACAAAATTTTGAGTTAATGTATTGGCAGATTGCTGGAGAGAAAATATGAGTCTATGTGGCTAGGGTTTCTCTTCATTAAGTAGATGAATATTCTCTCTCATGCTTTTTGTGTTTTTCTCTCTCTCTTTTAATTCAACTCCCCACTTTTCGAATAAAACCACCTTTATCTTTCTCTTTCCCTTTTTCTTGCGTCCCTCCAAAATTGGATAAAAACAAAGTCCAAGTCCTTCTCCATTTGCTATCAACCCTGCAGATGGCGTGCTCCCCTGCCGTTGTACCTGACATTGTGCTTAGGAAAGAGAAAGCCTTTGTACGAGGGTCACGTGAAAAGATATGAAAATTAAAAGCAAAGATAACACAAAACTAGACTAAAAAGAAAAGCATTATTTATGGATATGCTATAGCATAAAAGATAGAGTTTAGAGATGCAAACTTTCAAGGATCGTTAAGATCCATGTATGACTTGTCTCTGAGGATATGGGCTCCACTGTACACCTTCAGGCGTTGGCCATTGACTTTGAAAACTTCATCGTCATCCAACTTCTTGATATCCACTGCGCCATGAGGGTACACCTTGTGTATGACGAATAGCCTAGACCACCTCGATTTCAACTTTCCAGGAAAAAGCTTTAGCCTGGAATTGTAGAGAAGCACTTGTTTTCCTTCTGAGAAATGCCTTGGCAAAATGTGTTTGTCATGCCATCTCTTGGTCTTTTCCGTGTAAATGCGAGCATTCTCATATGCTTGGGCTCTGAATTCCTCCAGCTCGTTAAGCTCTAGCAATCTCCTCTCACCAGCAAGTTAGGCATCCATGTTGAGTTTCTTGATTGCCCAATAAGCCTTATGCTTAAGCTCCACTGGTAAGTGGCACTCCTTGCCAAATACAAGCTTGAAGGGTGACATGCCTAAAGGCATCTTGAAGGCTGTCCTATATGCCCAAAGTGCTTCATCCAACTTGGGGGACCAATCTTTTCTCTTAGGATTCACCATATTTCTCCAAGATTTGCTTAATTTCTCGGTTGGAAACTTCAGCTTGTCTGTTTGTCTGCGGGTGATATGTAGTAGCAATCTTGTGTCTGACTCCATAGCGATGTAATGCTTTAGCAATAAGCTTGTTGTCAAAGTGAGTTCCTTCATCACTGATGATGGCTCGGGGTGTTCCGAATCCGGTGAAGACATTCTTGTGAAGAAACCTCATGACTGTCTTGGAGTCGTTCCTTAGGGTGGCAACGGCCTCCACCCATTTTGACACGTAGTCAACTGCTAGCAAAATATATAGATCTTCATATGATGCAGGAAACGGACCCATGAAGTCAATTCCCCACACGTCAAAGATTTCAAGCTCCAGAATATTTTGCAACAGCATTTCATTCCGCCTGGAGATGTTCCCCGTTCTTTGGCATCTGTCACAAGTCTTGTAGAACTCGTGTGTGTCCTTAAAAAGTGTAGGCCAAAAGAAGCCTGCTTGAAGAACTTTTGCAGCAGTTCTAGCACCACCAAAACGCCCTCCACATGGTGATGAATGACAGTGGTACAAAATGTTGTGGTATTCTTCTTCTGGAACACATCTTCTTATAATCTGACCAGGGCATTGCTTGAACAAACAGGGTTCATCCCAGTAGTAGAATCTTGTATCATGTCTGAATTTCTTGAGTCTCTGGCTAGATAAATCATGAGGCAAAATACCACTAATAAGATAATTAACAATATCAGCATACCACGGAATTGCGGTAGCAGCTAACAATTTCTCATCAGGGAATTCCTCCTTAATTTCAGTTTCACTACCTTGTGTGACAACATTTTCTAGCCTAGACAAATGGTCAGCTACCTGGTTCTCACATCCTTTCCTATCTCTAACCTCTAAGTCAAATTCTTGTAGCAAGAGTATCCACCTAATAAGTCTAGGTTTAGCATCCTTTTTAGTCACTAAGTACTTAATGGCTGAGTGATCGGTATGAACTATGACCTTAGTGCCTATCAAGTATGACCTAAACTTATCAAAGGCAAATACTACAACAAGCAATTCTTTTTCAGTAGTGGTGTAATTGATTTGTGCATCATTCAAAGTGCGACTAGCATAATAAATAACATGAAAGAGTTTACCTTAACATTGCCCAAGTGTTGCACCAATGACGTAGTCACTTGCATCACACATCAGTTCGAACGGCTCGTTCCAATCAGGTGGAATAACAACTGGTGCTGAGATAAGCTTCTCTTTCAGTTCTTGAAACGCGCTATGGCAATCTTTGTCAAACACAAATGGTTGATTTTGCTGTAGCAAACTGCACAGTGGCTTTGAAATCTTCGAGAAATCTTTGATGAATCTCCGATAGAAGCCAGCATGCCCTAGGAAGCTTCTTACTCCCTTGACAGTAGTGGGAGGAGGTAGTTTCTCAATGACCTCGACCTTTGCTTTGTCAACTTCTATCCCTTGCTTCGAGATCTTGTGGCCTAAGACCGTTCCTTCTGTTGCCATGAAATGGCACTTTTCCAAATTGAGCACCAAGTCAGCTTCCTCACGCCTCTTTAAGACCTTGGCGAGATTGCCCAAGCATGTGTCGAAGTTATCTCCAGAGACCGAGAAGTCATCCATGAAAATTTCTAAAAAATCCTCGACCATGTCTGAAAAGATAGCCATCATGCATCTTTGAAATGTTGCTGGAGCATTGCAGAGACCAAAGGGCATTCTCCGGAAAGCATAAGTTCCATAAGGGCATGTGAAAGTCATCTTTTCTTGGTCTTCGGGTGCTATAGCAATCTGACTGTACCCAGAATACCCATCGAGGAAGTAGTAGAATGCTTTGCCCGCTAGTCAATCCAACATCTAATCAATGAATGGGAGAGGAAAATGGTCCTTCTTGGTCGCCTTGTTGAGCTTCCTATAGTCCATGCAAATCCTCCACCCGTGACGGTTCTAGTAGGCAATAGCTCATTCTCCTCGTTGCTTACCACGGTCACGCCTCCCTTCTTCGGTACACACTACATCGGGCTGACCTATGAGCTATCAGATATCGGGTAGATTACTCCAACATCCAGCCACTTGATTATCTCTTTCATCACTACTTTCTTCATAATTGGGTTTAGTCTCCTCTGGGGCTCAAATGTATTGCCGTGACAATCATCAAGCAAAATTTTGTGCATACAAATAACAGGGCTTATACCCTTCAAATCAGCCATAGTCCACCCTATTGCTTCTTTAAGTTGTATCAACATATTTACTAAACTAGTTTCTTGATTAGGTGTGAGACTAGATGAAATTATTGTTGCGTGTAAAATAGTCTATCGCAATTGTAGTGCAAGTATACACGACGCAAATAGTAAAGTGATACTAAGTATCGGATATCGTCTCTACAGGGATTGGGCTAATAGCTTCACCTTGAATTACTGCACGAAAGTAAAGGAAATAGTTTAGAAAGTTGTCACGAGAATAGTAAAGAAAAACGTAAATAAAAGAGTAGAAATATTAAGATAGAGAGAATGGGCTGGTATTGAATTGCTCAGTAGTGCAGGTATTGCAATGCTTAGGAAATCCAGTTCTGTCGTCGCGCCCGTCGCCGACAGCACCTGTCGCGGCGGCTGTCCGTTAGCTGTCGCGGCAGCGAACACACCAACTCCGTACTTCAAGTTTGGCAAGAATCCCAGATCTGCCTTGGCCTATCCCTAGGTCCAAGTCTGTCGATGATCACGTCTTTGATGATACCTCCCGACGTGAATCGAAGGATGAACACCGATGTGTATGAATTCTTCCTTAGCCACTTAACCTCGCCCTATCCCTAGGCACGAGATGGTTCAACTATAAACTAGAGAACGCGCTCTTATCTCTTTCGTATACTTAACTCTCCCGATGCTAAGTAAATAGATAACCTCACAATGCTCTTCCGATGCTCTTGCAAGATATTAAAACCGAAATAAGAGAACTTGAAGTTTATTTTATTGAACTTGGAAAATCCTAAAACAAAACAACCCTTGCAACTACTTTACAAAACAACCCGTAGCCCTAGGGGGTTTTTAGAACATGTCGACGACGGGTAAACGGCGGAGGGGTTTAGGTTATCGGTTATGGGGTATTGAGTATCCTAGGTTAAAGCTATGCCCTTATATAAGCTTTGGGCTCAAGTATTCTAAGTTAACAAGGATTACAACTTTAATGAAAAGTAAGATTCTAATAAAGACTTAATCTCTAAGGATTCCTACTTTTCAGCCGCCTCCTTGTTTCATGGGAATTCCTCTCCTTGAGCTTTGGCTTGACATATCTTTCGATCCGGGGCTTGGAGAAATATTTGGCTTTCACACGACAGACGAGCAGATTTTTCTCTATCTATCGAGGTCCACTTGATTTTTCCTCTTCATAAGGCTGCTGTCATCTTGCTGTCACGACAGGTCCATGGCAGCTTCGTCGTCATCGTCTGCTTGTCCAGTTCAGCTCTTCTGCTTCTCTGCCCTGCGCCTGCCTTCTTCGTCAACCATGGCCGCAACCTGCAAAATCAGCCATCCTTTAGTAGAATCCATGCCTTTAGTGTATTTGTGATGTTTTATTGTAAACTGACCTAAATGCAATGCAATGATGCTTGAATGCAGCAAAAATATGGGTTAAAAAGGGTGTAAATAATAGAACTTTTACACACTCAACACACCCCCAAACTCAAGTTTTTGCTTGGCCTCAAGCAATTAAGACCTAAAAGAAAAATATTTTTGTGTTGGCTTTCAAACAGTGAACTGTCTCTTACCCGTCGCTCATTCTCTGTGGCGGTAGCAACCTGTCGGAAAGATTAGGATCTGTCCGGAATCTCCCTATAGCTCTCGTGCAGTGTGTGCATGCTTGTGAACAGTTATATGCTAAGACTCTCTTAGTTTCACTAGAATATTCAACTCTTAACTCGAATTTTTATGCCAAAGTTTATCTTTTGAATGAACTTTTTCATGCTCCTTTGATTTCTTTGTTTTGACTCGATTTTTTTTTCTATTTTTCAAGCTAAAGTTTGACTAGAGCCAGTTTTAGGCACCTCTAGTTAACTTCCTAGAGCCAGTTTCGGGCACCTCTAGGGCTGTTGAGTCTCTTTTCTAAACTTCTTTCCTAGAGCCAGTGTTAGGCACCTCTAGGGGCTATTCAAGTTCTAAGCATCCTGTTCTAGTTTGGCTAAAAGAAATCTAAGCAATATAACAGTCACAATGGTGTTTAAGTTTTCAGAACTATAGAAAGGCTCTAAACTTCTCCTTAAACTGTCCTAAAGATGCTGCCACGACAGAGCTGTCATGACAGGTAAGTTAACTTCACAGTTTTAAGCCAACAGTTTTATATTTTCTGATTTTTTTTAAGATAACTTGAATAAAATATAGGACACAACAATAATAAAAAAATGTACTAAGACTCCATTACTATGGAGGGTGCCACCCCCAAACTCGAAGGTTGCATTGCCCTCAATGCAAAATGACAGATAAACTAATGGCAGGTACATCACAAAATGACAGATAAGCAGGCAGCAAGAAAAGAAAAATAAAGGACTTAAATTTTTAATCGCTGTCCTCTCTGCTGCTGCTGACACGAATCTGACGGCGGCGTCTGGGCTGTGGAGGAGGCTGGGCGGGTTGCTCTACAACCTGGATATCGGAGCTGCTACCGCTATCCCAGGTGATGCTGGTGGTGGCGCTGGCCTTGGGCAGCAGTTTTCTGTCTGCCACGTGTTTCTGCCTCTTGACAGGCGTAAATTCCCTCTCCAAATTCCTCAAGATCAAAGGTTCCTCCTCGCTGTCGGCCGTGGCTGGCCGCTTCGTTCCACGTGCGGGGCTGTCGGCCGGAGGACTTGCAGCTGCCGTCGGGGCAGGTGATGGGGTGGAGGCAGTAGAATGGGAATGTGGGGAAGCAGGTGGTGTGGGTGTGTGGACAGGGGTGGGGATACGGAAATAATGGGCAGGAAAAGTAGGGAAATTAACACCGGGATAATTTAAAGTGTTGGTAATGAAGTTTACCGTCGAGTTGGTGAAATCCCGTATGAAGGTCATCAGTCCCATTTGTCTCTCTTCCACCCGTTGTATCGCAGCAAGGATGTGGGCAAACTGGTCTGTCGGAGCGGTGGCGGCGTCAGGTTCAGGGGCAGGCTCCTCATCTGAGTCTGCGGGTGAGGCAGCTGGGTTGAAGGAAGAAATAGGTGTAGCCACTACCAGCTCCATGAGGCTGTTGATGTTGTTGTCTGTCCAGCCTCTGCCCTTGATTAGTTTGTCGGTGGTGGCCTCTGGAACAGCAGCGCAGCGGCAAAGACGAGTGATCGTGAACGGTAGGCAAAGACGGGAGGCGGAGCGGAATGTGCAGTCCAATATGCTGTCCCTCATATAGCGGCCCACGTTGATAGGCCGGTCGTGCATGATCGAGTGGATGAGAGCCAACCGCTGCTGGTTCACCATCGTGTGATGGGAGGACGGCAAGATACGCTTCTTGATGAAAGCGTTCCACAGCTTTGCTTCTGGGAGCAGCTGCCCCCTTTTGACAGAGTTGGGGTTCTTTTTGCTCATTGTCCATGTTGTTCCTTCCTCCGTCACCTCCGCCATGACAACACCGTAGGCGGCAGAATCGAGGGTCTCTACAAATTGCTGATGGGCATCATCGTCGGGGCCAAAATATAGGCCATACATATGGTTGATGTTGTCAGCTGTAAATGGCACTTCTACCCCTCGGACGGTGACTGACGTTTCCGTTCTGCTGTCGATGGCAGCATAAAACTCCCTCACCAACGTGTCGTTTAGTTCTGCCGGTTGTTTGGCGAACTGCTCCCATAACAAGTTCCTTATTGCCTTTGCTATGAATGGTCGGAGCCCCATGTTCGGTGCTTTGCGGATGTAGATGAAGCCTCGTTCCTCCCATAATTCCTTGGTTTCGAAGGGCGTTGCGGCTGCTGAAGAAGAGGCTGAGGCAGCACTGCGGCGGGTCTGTCTAGACGACATATTAGTTGCAAGGGTTGTGAAAATAAAGAAAGCTTATGAAAACGAGAGGAGAAAGCAAGTAAGAATAAGCAGAAGTGAGGAAAAATGAAAGTGCAAACGGGGTTTTATAGCGGTGGAGGAGCTGCCCATTTAATGCCGTAACGGCAGGCGGGAATAACAGAGCGACTGTTGTGTGTTAGCGTGTCTGACGCGTCTGACACGCATTTATGCGTCTGCCGCACGCTTCTGCGTCTGCCGTGTCAGTCTGTTGACAGCCTGTCTTATCTGTCTGCGGCGGCAGCCGAAATGACAGGTTTCAATAAATGGGCTTTGTTGGGCTGATGGATGGATGGTGGGATTGGGTCACTTCTCCTTTTCTTCTTGACTCCTTTATTTTCTAAAGACAGAAAAAATAAAAACATTATTCGAATAAAATAAACCTAATTTCCTAATAAATAATAAATAATAAAAATAAATAAAAATAAAATTTAGGTTAAATTATGGATGCCTTGTGGGGCATCTCCTAAAGTAACCACTTCCTGTATTCTTGGGGCTTCAGTCCCCTGATAATGCTTGAGGCGCTGTCCGTTGACTTTGAATTGGTGCCCGTCTTTTAATGATTGGATCGTGATGGCACCATGGGGAAAGACTTGTACCACTTGGAACGGGCCGGACCATCTAGATTTAAGCTTCCCTGGGAAGAGTTTCAGTCTAGAATTGAACAACAACACAAGCTGCCCTGGGCAGAACTGTCGTGGCAGCAACTTCTTGTCATGCCACTTCTTAGTTTTCTCCTTGTATATTCTTGCATTGTCGTAGGCCATTGTTCGTATTTCATCGATCTCGTTCAAATCTAACAGCCTTTTCCGGCCTGCCTTATCCAAGTCCATATTCACTGCCTTGATTGCCCAGTATGCCCTGTGCTCTATCTCGACAGGCAGATGACAGGTTTTCCCATAAATCAAACGGTATGGAGACATGCCCAATGGAGTCTTAAAGGCTGTCCTATATGCCCATAATGCATCATTCAGAAGTAAAGACCAATCTTTCCTAGTTGGCTTAACCATCTTCTCAAGAATATTCTTTACTTCCCTATTGGATATCTCAGCATGTCCATTGGTCTGTGGGTGGTATGCTGTCGCGATCCTGTGCTTGACACCATATTTCTTCAAGGCGGCAGCAATAACCCTATTGTCAAAATGTCTCCCTTCATCACTGATAATCGCCTTAGGAATGCAAAATCTAGAAAAAATGTTTTTGTGTAAAAACTTTTGGATCGTCTTGGCATCATTCTTTTGAGTGGCGATAGCTTCTACCCACTTGGAGACATAGTCCACTGCTAGGAGGATGTAAAGATTCCCACATGAAGATGGAAAGGGTCCCACAAAATCGATCCCCCAAACGTCGAATATCTCGACTTCTAGGATGTTCTGCAGTGGCATCTCGTTTCTCCTCGAGATGTTACCTGTCCGCTGGCACCTGTAACAGTTCTTGTAAAAGTCCTGTGCGTCTTTATACAGTGTCGGCCAGTAGAATCCTGACTGCAGCACCTTGGCAGCAGTTTTATTGCCTCCTAAGTGTCCTCCATATTGGGAAGCATGACAGTGATGGAGAATGTCTTCTTGCTCTTCTTGTGGTACGCATCTCCTTATAACCTGATCTGCACACATTTTGAAAAGAAGAGGTTCGTCCCAATAATAATGCTTAACATCATTTTGGAACCTCTTCCTGGCTTGATAATTAAGATCAGAAGGCAATATTCCGCTAACTATAAAATTAACGAAATCAGCATACCAGGGAAGTTCAGAAGACTTACCTGCCGCCATTGCTGTCGCGGCAGCGATTGCGGCAGCAAAGAGCTGCTCATCTGGGAAGGTCTCCAGTATATGTGTCTCATCTATTGGCAGACTCTGTCCCGTCTCCAACCTTGACAAGTGGTCTGCCACTTGATTTTCTGTCCCTTTCTTGTCCTTGATCTCAAGATCGAATTCTTGTAATAGCAGGATCCACCGTATCAATCTAGGCTTTGCATCCTTCTTTGCGAACAAATACTTGAGGGCAGAATGGTCTGTGTGCACTATTACTTTCGTCCCAAGTATGTAAGAACGAAACTTGTCAATAGATAACACCACAGCTAACAACTCCTTTTCTGTGGTGGTATAGTTCACTTGGGCGTCATTTAATGTCTTGCTGGCATAATATATGACATGAAACAGCTTGTCTCTGCGCTGCCCAAGTGCTGCCCCGACAGCATAGTCACTAGCATCACACATAATCTCGAACGGCTGCGTCCAGTCTGGTGGCTGTACTATGGGGGCTGTAACTAACTTTTCCTTCAGAACCTTGAATGCTTCAATACATTCATCATTAAAGTCAAAGGGTCGGTTCTGCTCCAAGAGATGGCATAGGGGCTTCGTGATTTTTGAGAAATTAGCAATAAATCTCCGATAAAACCCAGCATGCCCTAGAAAACTCCTAATGCCCTTGACTGTGGTCGGCGGCGGCAGCTTCTCGATCACTTCTATTTTTGCCCTGTCGACTTTGATCCCACGGCAGCTAATCTTATGGCCTAGGACTATCCTCTCATCCACCATAAAGTGGCATTTTTCCCAATTTAAGACCAAGTTTGCTTTTTCACATCTTTCAAGGACCTTTTGTAAATTGCCTAAGCAACTCTCAAAATTATCTCCAAAGACGGAAAAATCATCCATAAAAATCTCAAGGAAGTCCTCCACCATGTCGGAGAATATGGCCATCATGCACCTTTGGAAGGTGGCGGGTGCGTTGCATAATCCAAATGGCATTCTCCTAAACGCGTACGTTCCGTAGGGGCATGTGAAAGTCGTCTTTTCTTGATCTTCCGGTGCGATAGCAATTTGATTGTAACCCGAGTAACCATCAAGAAAACAATAGTAAGGTTTACCCGCTAATCTATCAAGCATTTGATCAATAAAGGGTAAAGGAAAGTGGTCTTTTCGGGTAGCTTTGTTAAGCTTCCGATAGTCCATACAAACCCTCCAACCGGTCACAGTCCTGGTTGGGATTAACTCATTGTTCTCGTTGGTCACCACGGTCATTCCTCCTTTCTTGGGAACGCATTGCACCGGGCTTACCCATTTGCTGTCGGAGATGGCGTAAATAATACCAGCATCTAACCATTTGATTATCTCTTTATGCACCACCTCCTTCATCGCATGGTTTAGCCGCCTTTGGGCATCAATAGTCGGCTTATGATCTTCCTCTAGAAGGATTTTGTGCATGCATAACGCCAGACTAATGCCTTGTATATCAGCAATCGTCCATCCAATCGCCTTCTTGTGCTGCCTTAGCATGTCGATTAGCTGTCGTTCCTGTTCCTGCGGCAACTTAGAAGAGATGATTACGGGCAACGTATCATTTGAACCAAGAAAAGCATATTTAAGCTGCCCTGGCAGGGGCTTCAGTTCTAAGGCAGGTGGTTCAACAATAGATGGCTTTTGGATTAAATGGTTATCCGAAGTATAATTCAAAGGTTCGAATAACTTACCTGGACGATTGCCTATCCAGTTCACCTCCTTCTGATCTTCAGTATCAGATGAATCGGATTCAGAGGAGTTGCTATCGTCGGTGCTGTCGTCGTCGCTGTCGTGACAGGCCTGTAGGTGGCTGCCGTGGCAGTGACCGAATTGAATATCGTGACATCCCGACCTGATGCAAGGTTGATCAAGGGTAACATCAGTGATAGCCTTGCATTCCTCGTCCAAATCAGCATGTTTCATCGCTTGGAGAACATTCAACTTAATCTCTTGATCGTTTACTCGCATGGTGAGTTCTCCTTTCTGCACATCAATCAGTGATCTTCCCGTGGCTAAGAAGGGTCGCCCAAGGATGATTGGTGCATTTTCATCTGCTTCACAATCTAAAACAAGAAAGTCAGTAGGAAAAATAAACTTATCCACTCTTACCAAAATATCTTCAATTTTTCCCTCTGGATGAACGTAAGAGCGGTCTGCCAGTTGCAGAGTTACTGTCGTGGGCCGCGCCTTCCCAATACCTAGTTTCTGAAAAACATATTTGGGCATTAGATTAACACTAGCACCAAGATCACAAAGTGCCTTACCCACGAATTTATTTCCGATTACGCAAGGTATGATGAAGCTCCCCGGATCCTTCTTTTTCTGGGGTGGCTGCCGATGAAGAATGCTCATGCAACCTTCTGTCATCTTTACCGTTTCAAACTCCCCAAGTTTAGATTTTTTTGACATAACATCCTTGAGAAATTTAGCTTAACCGGACATCTCCCTAACGACATCTAACAACGGAATATTAATATGAACCTGCTTAAAAATATCATAAATCTTTTTAAGTTGAGATTCATGATTAGCTTGCTATATCCGTTGAGGGAAGGGTGGTGGGGGACGGTAATCAGCAATGCGTCCTTCCCACTGCATGCGAATCTGAGGACGATAATCATCTTTTTTCTCCTCTGTCGCTTCTGCTGTCGTGACAGGCTCATCGACAGCAGTCTGTTCATCACCTGTCGGGGCAGCTTCCTCGGCAGGTTTATCCAAGGCAGGTTCCTTTACTGGTTCAGCTTCCTTCTCCGGCCCTGGTAGTTTCTTCCCACTCCTAGTAGTAATCGCCTGACATTGCTCATGTGTGGGTGGTCTAGCATTTTCAGTATTGCTAGGAAATCCTCCATTCTGCCTTGGCTTAATATGTTGCGACACCTGGCCCATTTGTGTCTCCAGAGATTTCAAAGTAGCTTCATGATTTGTCATCCTCATTTTTGTCTTATCCATGAAATTCTCTGTCTTCTTGACAAACTGATTCATATTCTCAATATAAGTACTGGTCTGAGACATAAAAGTGGCCAGAGTCTGTTCCAAGATACTGCTCGTGGCAGCTGGTGGCTGCTGTTGCTGCGGCGGCGGCAGATTCTGCGGCAGCTGCTGTCGCGTCAACAGTCTAGGACCTCCCTGATTCTGATTATGTGCTTGAGGATTCAGGGCATTGTTGGGATTACTCCAGGAAAATTTGGGATCCTTCCTCCAATTGGGATTATAGTTGTTGGAGTTATAATTTTGCTTGTAGTTTCCAACATATTTTCCCTCTTCTACGTTTATTGGGCACTCATCCCTACTATGATTTCCCTCACAGATATCACATACTTCCTCAACAGCAAATCCTTGTAAACCATCATCATTCAATAACCTTTTCATTGCTTTAGTAAGGAAGGCTACCTGTGATTTCATCGTGCTGTCGGCTTCATAATTCTTGACAGCAAGTACCCGTTTACCCCCTCTTCTTGCAGTTGGAAACTGCTCCTCATTCTTGGCCAGATTTTTCAAAACTTGCAAGGCCTCGTCTGGATCTTTATCCAATAATAATCCATTTGCTGCTGAATCAATTCGAATGCGAGTTTGTAAGTTGGCAGCATTATAGAACTTTGTAACCTAATTCCAGACGGGGAATCCATGCATTGGGCAGTTTCGAAGAAGAGTAGTAAATCTGTCCCAGGCCTCGTGCATCGGCTCGTCATCTTCCTGTTGAAAAGTAGCAATTTCATTACGTAACCGCTCAGCTAAATGCGAAGGATTAAAACGAGATAAGAATTCACGAGTTAAATCTGCCCAAGTCATAATTGAACCCGGTGTTAGTTTATTCCACCAAGTTTTAGCTCTGTCCCTCAATGAATGAGGAAATAACCGAAGCCTCAGTATCTCCGGACTAACTCCTGGCAGTCTAAACGAACCACAGATCTCCTGGAACGTCTTGAGATGCTCTCTAGCATCTTCTGTCGCAGCACCACTAAACTGCCCGGCATTGTTGATCATACTAAACATGACAGGCTTAAGCTCGAAGTTATCAACATCAATATCTGGCAGTGTGGTCTCCAGCTCTACATGATCGTTCAGCATGTAGTCATGGCATGACCGTCGTCCAGCTGCGGCAGACGGCATACCATCACCAGCGGGCGGATTACGGGCCATCTTCTCTAGCTGTTCCTCAAGGTATTCGTTTCTGTCTAAAAGGCGGCGAAGTTGTTTCTTGAGATTGAAGGAACGTTCAACTTCTTGATCTAATGGATACTCAGGATCTTCACCTCTTTTAGATCTGCGCATAAACCAGAAAACCTCGTGAAAAGCAAGAGTTGAAAGTACTAAAGAAAAATAGAAAAAGAAAAAAAAAACAAAAACAAAAGCGAAAAGTGCAATAAAAGAAAGGTGTAGTTATGTTGCCAATCCCCGGCAACGGCGCCAAAAACTTGTTGCGTGTAAAATAGTCTATCGCAATTGTAGTGCAAGTATACACGACGCAAGTAGTAAAGTGATACTAAGTATCGGATATCGTCTCCACAGGGATTGGGCTAATAGCTTCACCTTGAATTACTGCACGAAAGTAAAGGAAATAGTTTAGAAAGTTGTCACGAGAATAGTAAAGAAAAACGTAAATAAAAGAGTAGAAATATCAAGATAGAGAGAATGGGCTGGTATTGAATTGCTCAGTAGTGCAGGTATTGCAATGCTTAGGAAATCCAGTTCTGTCGTCGCGCCCGTCGCCGACAGCACCTGTCGCGGCAGCTGTCCGTTAGCTGTCGCGGCAGCGAACACACCAACTCCGTACTCCAAGTTTGGCAAGAATCCCAGATCTGCCTTGGCCTATCCCTAGGTCCAAGTTTGTCGATGATCACGTCTTTGATGATACCTCCCGGCGTGAATCGAAGGATGAACACCGATGTGTATGAATTCTTCCTTAGCCACTTAACCTCGCCCTATCCCTAGGCACGAGATGGTTCAACTATAAACTAGAGAACGCGCTCTTATCTCTTTCGTATACTTAACTCTCCCGATGCTAAGTAAATAGATAACCTCACAATGCTCTCCCGATGCTCTTGCAAGATATTAAAACCGAAATAAGAGAACTTGAAGTTTATTTTATTGAACTTGGAAAATCCTAAAACAAAACAACCCTTGCAACTACTTTACAAAACAAGCCGTGGCCCTAGGGGGTTTTTAGAACATGTCGACGACGGGTAAACGACGGAGGGGTTTAGGTTATCGGTTATGGGGTATTGAGTATCCTAGGTTAAAGCTATGCCCTTATATAAGCTTTGGGCTCAAGTATTCTAAGTTAACAAGGATTACAAATTTAATGAAAAGTAAGATTCTAATAAAGACTTAATCTCTAAGGATTCCTACTTTTCAGCCGCCTCCTTGTTTCATGGGAATTCCTCTCCTTGAGCTTTGGCTTGACATATCTTTCGATCTGGGGCTTGGAGAAATATTTGGCTTTCACACGACAGACGAGCAGATTTTTCTCTATCTATCGAGGACCACTTGATTTTTCCTCTTCATAAGGCTGCTGTCACCTTGCTGTCATGACAGGTCCATGGCAGCTTCGTCGTCATCGTCTGCTTGTCCAGTTCAGCTCTTCTGCTTCTCTGCCCTGCGCCTGCCTTCTTCGTCAACCATGGCCGCAACCTGCAAAATCAGCCATCCTTTAGTAGAATCCGTGCCTTTAGTGTATTTGTGATGTTTTATTGTAAACTGACCTAAATGCAATGCAATGATGCTTGAATGCAGCAGAAATATGGGTTAAAAAGGGTGTAAATAATAGAACTTTTACACACTCAACAATTATCATAGGAAAAGTTTCATTGCTCTCTAAGTAAACATATTTAAGATGCGATGGCAAAGGTTTCAATTCTAAAGAAGGTGCATGCTCAAGAGAAGGTTTAGAAGGTACAAATTCAGAAAAATCAAGAGGTTCAAAGTGCATACCTGGTCTAGCCTCGAGTCGACTAGACTGCTCCAGTTCCCTTGAGAGCTCTTCTTGGTCAGAATCATCATCTTCACAGAGTGCTTCGAACTCCTCCATTTGCATCTCATTGCTACATCAAAACTCATCAATCATATTCTATGCTGTAGCATCTACATATTGGCATACTCCTGGGTTGTCTGCATACTTGAGGGTGTCATGTATATTGATCGTGACTGTCTGATCAGCCACTCGCATCATGAATTCACCCTTCTCACAGTCGATCAGAGCTCGCTCGGTGGCTAAAAATGGCCTACCCAAGATAATGGGTGTGTTGCTATAAGCTTCACAGACGAGAATCAAGAAGTCGACTGGCAAGATAAATCTGTCCACTTTTACCACAACATCTTCAACTCTCCCTTCTGGATGAACATGAGAATGATCGGCTAGCTGTAGCACAACCTTGGTGGGCTGTGCCTCTCGAATTCCCAGTTTCAGAAAAATCGACTTGGGCATTAAGTTGACACTTGATCCCAAATCACAAAGTGTTCTTCCGACAAACTTGTCACCAATAGAACATGGGATAGCTAAGCTACATGAGTCCTTTCTCTTAGGTGGCAGCTTGCTCCACATAGAATAACATTCTTCTTCTATAACGACAGTCTCCTGTTTCTCGACCATCCTCTTTTTCGTGACTATATCCTTGAGAAACTTGGCATAAGTTGGCATCTCATCAATGGCCTCCAGAAATGGGACATTGATATGTAGTTTGTCCAAGATATCCACAAATTTCTGGAACTGAAGGTCTTTTTTCTGCTTCTTGAACCGTTGAGGAAAAGGAGGTGGGGGTCTAACTACATCTGTCTGAACTGGTGGAGTTACATCTTTTGCTGTAGCAAAAGCAGGCTCCTCCTCTGGTGTTTCTTTTGCTATGACATCCTCACCCTTTTCTTCAATTGGAGGATCTTGTAAGTTTTCTTCTTCCTGAGGCAAGCTGGGCTGAGAGTCCTCCTTCTCGTTTTCCCCAAACTTGTCTTCTTTGGTAATTTCCTTGCCACTCCTTAATGTGAGTGCCTTGCATTGCTCCTTACTATGGTGCTTAGTGGCTTCAGTGTCACTAGGAAGACTTCCTTGTGGACGTGCATGCAAGGTCTGAGCTATCTGGCCAACTTGTGTTTCTAAGGCTTGGAGAGATGAACTATGGTTTTGCAATAAGGCTCCTTGATTTTTGATGTTTGTTGCATGATCCTGTAGCAAAACTTTCGTGGTTCCCATGAAATCTTTTGTCATAGCCATAAATTCTTTGAATGTAGTCTCCAGCGAACTGTTCGATGAAGATGCTGCTCCCTTGTGACCTTGCCATGGCATCATCTGGTTAGAAGATGGTGCTTTGATCAGATTTTGCTGTGGCGCTGACTGAGCAAAATTACTGTGCCCTTGATTACCCCAACTGAAATTTGGATGCTGACGTCATCCTGGGTTGTAGGTATTAGAGTATGGATTGTTGTTGCGGTTATAATTCCCCACATAGTTGGCTGACTCTTGATTGTCAGGGCATTCACTCAAATGGTGATTGCCATCACATCTGAGACATGAGGTTGCAGACTTCACTTCCTTGACTTCGTTGGGACGTTGGAGGTTTTTTAGCATATTTGTGATAGCAGCTAATTGGGTGGCTACCGAATCATCAGCTTCACTGTCTCGAGCTACTTGGGTTTTCCTCCCCGTTCTAAGTCTTGTGGTCGGAAACTGGTAATCATTGTTGGCTACCCTATCAAGAATGTCAAATGCTTCCTCCGGTGATTTGTCTAACAAGGTCCCATTTGCTGAAGCATCTAGCATCATCCTCGTAGGAGCATTTACTCCATTATAGAACATTACCACTTGGGTCCAGTCATGAAAACCATGATTTGTGCACTTCCTCAATAATCCCTTGAATCGATCCCAACACTCATACATGGATCCGTCATCAGCTTGATGAAAAGAAGCAATATCATTTCTCAACTGAGTGTTTCTATTTGGTGGATTATACCGTAGCAGAAAACTTTTGCATAGATCTGTCCAAGTCTCCATTGATCCAGCTGGCACTCCACTTAGCCATGCTCTAGCACGATCACATAAAGAATATGGAAACAATTTAAGCTTTAGCACATCCTCGTGCACTCCTTGCTGTCTGAACGAGTCACAAACTTCCAAGAAAGCACGAATATGTTGTCTTGCATCTTCGTGAAGCATACCTCCAAACTGACCAATAGTGTTCAACATGTTGAACATAACAGGTTTAAGCTCGAACTGGGCTGCCTGGATTTCTGGAGCTACTATTCTAGGATATAAATCGTCCAAAATAGGAGTTAAATGATCCCTAATAGCTCGTGGTCGAGCTGCTGCTCCCTAGCCATTTGCCATAGCATCTCCGTTACCTTGAGGTGGTGGTGGTATTTCTCCATCCATGTTTCTAGTCTCTTCTCGTCGAACACGTCTCCTAAGTCTCAAGAAATGCTCGATCTCAGAAATAGGTGATTGCAAGGGTTCTCTAGGTCACCTTCTGGTCATACACTGGCAAGACACCTGAAAAGACAAAACAATAAACCTAAAATAAGATTATACTAAAACAAAAAGAACAAACGATAAAAACAAAAACCATAAACAACCAATTGTCAATCCCAGGCAACGACGCCCAAAACTTGTTGCGTTCGTGCAGTGACTATAAATGGTACGCAAATGGTGCAAGTATACACGTCGAACAAGTAATAAAGTGATGAGTGAGTATCGTCTCCACAGGGATTGGAGGTATTCACGGTTACTGTAACAATAAAGCTTGAACTTTTTGCAGGTGACAAAGCTATAGTAAAAGAGATGGTGTACAATAATGCTGAAGCAAAACAATGCAGAGAAAGATGGGATAACAATATGATAGACATGTCCCCTTTCGTGTGCGAAACTCACTACGAAATGACTGACTGGGAATGATGGACAATCTAACTTAAGCTCCTTAACAATGCTAATGCTTTTCAGCTATCTTCTATGTTAGGCGGGATTTACTAAGAATGCTTCTAAATTATCTCTAGCCAGGAAACTGAGAGTCAGAAATGCTACAACCATACCTCTCGGCGTAAACTCATAACACTCCCCTACCCTTCACGTACTATCCTTTTTAGCCCTTGAAA
Source organism: Hibiscus tridactylites (assembly GCA_958450335.1). Classification (NCBI taxonomy): domain Eukaryota; kingdom Viridiplantae; phylum Streptophyta; class Magnoliopsida; order Malvales; family Malvaceae; genus Hibiscus; species Hibiscus tridactylites. Next base: position 14,209,330 of record OY288276.1, on the reverse strand, counting down.
CCTATCACTTATCTCTAAGGTAGGTTAGAGTCTGCCTCTCAACAGTCACTCCATTGCTTATGAGGGTTCTAGGGCTAGCTCTCTCGATTACTAACCCCAACATACACCGAAAGAACGACCACTCTCGAGGTGCTTTAAGGTAGGGCTTAACTTTCGAAGCACTTAAAACCCTAAGCTCTTACAACTTTAAGGAAATGATAAAGCATAAGCAAAGCATAGAATCATGATAAACACTAAAAAAGCTATAACATGCATTAAAAAGTACTCAAAATAACATCATCCATCAAACCCAAGCCACCTAAAACAGTTCGTGGCTGGGTAATATCATCCAACGTATCATTGCGATAACATCGCCAAATATAAAGATATAACAAGAAATTGCTATAGCGACAGAAAGAAAAGTGAACTCCCTCTCCGCCATGGACTGCCCGACTGTCTTAGACCCACCGCCTCTCTCGAGGCCGGTGAGGCCACTCTTTGGAGCTTCCACGATGGAGGACACCAAGCTGGAGAAGATGAAGGTGGAAACTTCCTCTCCTTTTCTCTCTCTTCCGCCTCTCTATCTACAGCGCTCAAAATACCACACTTTGCTCCAAGCTTCTCTCCCCTTTATATATTGGAGGCTTCTAGGGTTTGGTGCCCTAAAGATGCCTTGATATTCGCAAGGAATATCCACCGACAAGGTCTGCTTCGAGGGGACAAGGGAGACAGTTTGCAGGAGGGCTCCGGCTACTGCACATGTCAGATCGTCCTTCTCAGCATGTTCACATGTTTCTGCAGCTCACGTGTATCTCACGTGCTGTCCAACGTCCGCTTCCATCATGCTATAACAATTCCCGGCACCGGCTTTCTCTTAACTCCTTTCCTGCGCACCACAAAACCAAAACCCAACCTTCCAAACAGTACCCCTCGATATGGACCAATAACCAGCAAAAGATAAATATGCACCCAGAAGAAGAAAATGCAACCTAAATGCAGTCTAAATGCTATGGTATGAACTCAAGAACATGCAAATGATATAGCAAAAAGGTATGAAAACAAGAATATTTATGCAGTTATCGCCAACTAAAAATATAAACTTGATTTTTAAATAACTTAAAATATTGTACATATTTATACTTCAAATCAAATTGTTTACAAGTTGTGCAAAAAATTGTTAAGTGTTATGAATATTTATCTATGTGGATGTCTATCATGATTAGAACTTTATCAAAGGAGTTTGATTTATTTATTATTAGGAATATTATCTCTATGAATTAGAGTTTAATGTATTATGTACTTCTTATGCCTATAAATAGATGATTCATTGAAGACATTGTATACAGGTCTATTTTTTTAGAATAATACAAATCTCTCTCTTTCTCTCATCTCTTTGTTCTTCTTGTTCTTATTCTTGTTCTTCTTTATTTTATTCACAACACGTTATCAGCACGAGACTCTAATCAACTGAGGTCTTCATCGTCCGAATCTAAAAGAAGTTATTAGAAAGAACTCGATTCTAGAATGAACCAAAGATAAGTTTTTTTCCTTAATTTTTTTTAAATTACCGATTGTTTTCTCCTTATATTTTAACTTAGTTTTTAATTTTTTGTTGAAAAGCTTGGGAGTATATTTCATTGTATTCGAGCATTGGACAGAGATGAATTTGTGGTTTCTCACAAAGTAAAGGACAAATTGACAGAGATGGAAAGACCATGTTCGGTATAAATTACATAATTTTAAATTGTTGTCTTTATTGATCTACCTTTGACGTGTTTGAATAAAAAACAATAACATTCACATTATTTAGTTTAAATATCAATAAAAAATAGTTTAAATATTAAATTCACGTTTTCTTTCAAATATTCAATTTCAAATCAAATTCTTTATATATTTTGAATTCGTTAAATAACATTTAACTTATAAATATTGAATTAAAAGTAAAAAAAATATGTCAGACTTTGCGCATGAGCGCCTATTTTTTATGGAAGGATAGTCTTTTATATAGTGCCTCATGTTTCTATTTTATTTAGCTTTGTCTACATTTACTTTAAATTCAATTTCAACTTTGGACAATTGGTGTTTTCTATTAAATGTTGTCATACCAATAACTTTTCAATTAAAACTGTGTGTGAACATCATTGATGTAAGTTTATTGAGATTTCTCTATTTATTTAGTTTATAATTAAATATTAATATTTGTTTATGATATTCTATTGGTAAAAGTTGGTATTTTTAATCGTGTTTTGAGTTTTACATGATATAATAGCTGGGAAAGAGACGAGATTCTTATGAGAAGCTGTCATGGTCATTTACTATGTCTCCATTATCTTTGAGAGAAAATCAATATCGGTAAATTCTAACTTTATTTTTATTCTTTAAACTACGATTTTAAACTGCGATAATCATGGTCATTTTGCTCTAAAGCAATAATTCTTCTACGTCAGAAAAACTCGAATATTGACTTCTCCAAATTTCAAGTTACGAAAATTCGTCTTGATCCAAAAAGTTTTATGGGAGGCATTCCCTGAAGTGAATGCAAAGCATGATGTTTATTCCATGCAATTATCAATGATGGGGCATTCCCTGAAGTGAATGCAAAGCATGATGTTTATTCCATGCAATTATCAATGATGGGGCATTCCCTAAAGTGAATGCAAGCATGATGTTTATTCCATGCAATTATTGGATCTGTTTCATTCCCTGAAGTGAATGCAAACATGGTAAATCATTATTCAATTAGAGACATAATTTCGATATAATCCAAGTATAATTGGCTGGACATCCCGTTCTGCGAGGCTACTGGTCTCAAAGGAGGTTTTTAAAGGACCTTGTGGGCAGGTTTAACAATGCCGCGTACGAGGATTAAATCTTTGTTCTCTGTGATAAGGATATGCGAAAAAGGTTTTAAAGGCCCACTGGCTCTACTCCATTCCCTGAAGTGAATGTGAGATTATATTATGGAAGGAATAAAAAATCACATTAAAAGTTGTGATCGTGGTCGAGGCTATGAATATACACATGGAAAATATAGTCGTTTTAAGAATACTTCTACCCGCTGGTAGCGAAGTTATAAGGATGACAAGAGTGATAAAGATCATTCTAAGGAAGTGAAATCCTTTTACCAACGTGATGTTATAAACCATTGGTTTCGTACTTGTCAAACGCCAAAGTATTATGGACTTTATCCATAATCATGAATGATAAATGAAATAAAATATAAACAAAATTTGTTTATGGCGAAAATAATTATGGCGTTATTGATCCAACTCAATTGGATATTGTTAATTTTCTCATAACCCTTGAAGGGAATAATTTACCATTTATTTTATTTCCCTTATAACCTCTAACATGAATAATTGGTATTTCTTATGTTAATTCGTTTTATTTATTATTTATTTATGTTGGTTTGCTTTATGTTTATTTATTTCACATATTATTTATTTACGTTTTATGTTAATTTATTATTTGAAGAATATGATTACTTCCGGAATAAAATATACAATGAATTGTGGCTATTTATGCCTAGAATTGTGGCTATTTATGCCTAGCAGATAATGCAAGTACTCATATTGTACTTAAGCATAAGAAATATTTTTCCCATTTAAATGCAAGGGGAAATATGAGTAGTATTTCTCAAAGTACTAAAATATCAATACTTCGGAAGAGCACATGAAAGTTTATCTCTGATAGATAATCGACTTGATATGATGTGCTATATTTTATATTTTTCATTCCTCGAAGTGAATGATACAAAGTACATATTTTCATTACCTGAAGTAAATGAAACAAAGCACATTTTGAAAGGTGCACAATTATGCATTTCTCGATTAAAATGCAATGGAATAATGTGAGTACTATATCCGGAAATACTAATATCACAAAAGGCTCTGGTTGAGCAAATATGTTATTGTCAAATGAAACTTTATTCCATATTCACATTGTGTTATACTCGTCAAAGTCATAAAGAGAGCAATATGAGTTCGCAAACTATTTCTTTGGGAATTATAGATAACATATGTTATCAATTGGCATTCGAAATAAGCCAATATGGATATAAGTTTTGGTAGCCAAAAAGTCAGTTGAAAGCTCTAGAAGAGCTATATATTGCTACCAAAAGATAATTTCAATTGAAAGCTCCGAAAGAGATAAATATATTCCTATTTAAAGGAACAATTTTGATGGTCGTACTAGACATGTACGAGTGAGATTGAATTACATGTTATGGTAAACAAGAAGTTTACAAATTCAGAGATATACACACACATATATAGTTGGCATGATCGGTTAGACCATCCTTATCAATAATGGTGCAGAAATTATTGAGATTTACATGCACATGTATTAAAAGAACCTGTAGTTCTTGTGGTGCTTATTCTCAAAGGAATGGATTAAATTCCACTTATTAAAGAACGTGAAGTTCTTGTGTTGCTTAAAGGAATTGATTAAATTCCACTTACTAAAAGAACCTGAAGTTCTTGTATTGTTTGTTCTCAAAGGATATAGATGATCCCACTTACCAAAAGAATTAGAACTTAAAGTTCTTGTATTGAAGTTGAGACTGTATGTCTTGCATATCTGAACGAAATATGGGCCCATATATCCACAAATGTGGAAAGTTTTATATGATTTTAGTAGATGCATCTACATTGTTTTATCGACTTACAACCATAAGTTTGTGAGATTGATTCTAAAAATATTCAGATTATGCAGTTAGACTATTCGTCTTGAAAAGCTAGTGGGTTTATATTTTAGGCTATATCAGTTGTTACAAAGCCTATTGATTATGAAAAATATAGTTTAGCAAAATTTCAATTGGATGCCTCCTATTTAATAGCTAAACTATGAGAACAAAAGAGTTATTATTTATATGGTGTTTCCATATAGCAACACTTATACGCATCAAGCCAACGAGTTATAATAAACTCCCCGTTATGATTGGTTTTTGGTCAGAAACCATACATTTCCCATTTTATGATTTTTGAATGTGCGATATGAATTGCTCCACCACAACGCACAAAATGGGTAAATAAAAAGGGTTGAGAATATATGTTGAGTACGAGTCTCCTTTTATGTTTAAATTCTTAAAACATTAATTGGAGAATCATTTATGACATGATTTTTCTCAACATCAGGGGGAGATAATAATCAGCTGGATAGAGGAAAATGAATTATCATTATCTAGATCCTCGTATATGAACTAGAAGTTCATAAGATAATTCATGTTATTACATGTCAACTGCCAGACATATTTACTGACCCAATGAGAGTAATTAAGTCTCATATACCAGCTGAAATGCTCTAAGTTTAAATTACATGTTAGAGCGAGAGAATGTAAATCATGCCTGAAGCATGATAGTTGAAATGGTTCCAATGATCAAAATTCTCGTAAATAGAAAGTAATATGAGATGGTCATATATTGGAGGCGGGTACTCCTGAAGAGACCCAAGACATAACAAATAATAAAACTCTTGAAGAGTTTTAGGTACCTGGAATAAAGATTGAAATCTTGAAGAGATCTCGATGAGTTATGTCATTACGAGAATGGAACTAGAAAAATTGGAAAGTTGTCGACAACGATTTTACAAACAATTTTACATAAAATACTTCTATAGAAGTAAAGAAAGAAATCGAGGATCTTGTATAAAATCTATCCAGAAGTATAGATATTGAATTGGCCAATGTTGAAAGACGCTTTGAACTTCTAAAATAGAAGTATTTGGACCACCAGTCCAAACACCTAAAGGTGTAATGCAAGTGAGGCACAAATAAGTAGTCGTAAATACGACTTGAACTGTGATTTATGAAAAGTTTTAATTACTTCATGGTGGATGCAATTACTTTGGCAGTTATTGAAAATTTTACATGCGTCTAATTATTTGTGTATCCATATTTATCCTTGAAGGATCTAAAATGCTATAAGCATTTGGAAATTTCTGAGGAAATTTATTTAGACATGTCTCATGAATATTTTGGCGCATTTGGTATAATCGCCTTAGTGAATACTAATTGAGAAAATACTATAAGAATGATCAGATTTCCTTATGTATTTTATAAAGGAGTTTAGATCAAGATCCATTATGATAATTTTAGAACTCCTAAAGAGCTTCAAATTGGAAACTCATGAAGTACTTTCAATACAAGTACTTGAATCTTGACATCAAGTTTATCTCGACCTGAAGATCGAGCATTTTTATATATTTCTTTTGTCTATGAATAGACATAAGCTGAAAGAATCTTAAAGAAGATTCAATATGAATAGAGCATATCTATTGAGTATCCCAATAGTTGTAAGATTGTTGGATGTGAATAAAGATAATTATATCTTTTCTTGGTCTTGAAGCACTATATATTAGTTGGTCAAGAAATATCTATAATTATATAAAGATCATTACATTTAGATCTTCAAACATTCGTTGATGCCTTCTCAAATGTCGTAGAAATAATTGTTATGCACGAGGCAAGCCAAGAAAAAATGTGTTTAGCTAAGACCATTGACCCAACATATCCAAAAGATATGTGGATTTACTTTTACAAGATATGATAAAAGCTATCTTGTGTGAAGATAATGCAAGATGTTTATCTCAGTTTGAAAGTGGATACATCATGGAACATATTACTCCAAAGTTTCATCCCTCACGATCTTTAGAAAAATGATATTCAAGATTAAATTATGAAGATTCCAAGATCTTCTGTGATGTTTGCATGAGGGGGAGTAAATACGCGTTGCACTCTTTTTCCCTTAACCGAGGTTTTGTCCCAATGGGTTTTCCTGGTAAGATTTTTAATGAGGCAACATGTTATGCGTATCAAAGATGTGTGTACTCTTTTTCCTTCACTAAAGAATTTTTTTTCCCACTGGGTTTTTATCTTAGTAAGGTTTTAACGAGGCACATTATCTTCATAGACATCCAAGGGGCAGTGTTATGAATATTTATCTATGTGGATGTCTATCATGATTAGAACTTTATCAAAGGAGTTTGATTTATTTATTATTAGGAATATTATCTCTATGAATTAGAGTTTAATGTATTATGTACTTCTTATGCCTATAAATAGATGATTCATTGAAGGCATTGTATACATGTCTATTTTTTGAGAATAATACAAATCTCTCTCTTTCTCTCATCTCTTTGTTCTTCTTGTTCTTCTTTATTTTATTCACAACATTAAGACAATTTTTTTATAAGTTGTGCTAAATTATTGATTTCTGTTACTGCCCATTAGATATTTGTGCTTGCCCATAAACAATATCGATAACTCATAAACCCTAATGCAACACCCTAAACCCTAGACACTCTAATATGAACCATAAACCCTCAGATATAAACCATAACTCTTAAATCATAAACCCTAAAGCATAAACCCTTAAACTCTAAACCATAAACAATATTAATAACTCGTAAACCCTAATGCAACACCCTAAACCCTAAACAATAATGATTACTCATAAACCATAATACAACACCCTAAACCCTAAACACTCTAATATGAACCACAAACTCTCGAATACAAACACTACCTCTTAAACCATAAACCATAAACCCTTAAACTCTAAACCATAAGCAATAATGATAACTCATAAACCCTAATACAACACCCTAAACCCTCGAATATAAACCTTAACTCTAAGGCCCTAAACACTAAACTCTAAACCCTAATCCATAAATAATGGTGATAACTCGTAAACCCTAATGCAAAACCCTAAACCCTAAACACTCTAATATGAACAAAAAAACCCTCGAATACAAACCTTAACTCTTAAACCCTAAACCCTAAACTTTAGACACTTAAACTCTAAACCATAAACAATAACGACAACTCGCAAACCCTAATGCAACACCATAAACCCTAAAACCTCAAATATAAACCTTAACTCTCAAACACTAAACTCTAAACACTAAACAATAAACGCTATACCATAAATAAAGATGATAACTCATAAACCCTAATGTGACACCCTAAACCATAAACATTATAATATAAACCATAAACGCTCGAATATAAACCCTAACTCTTAAATCATAAGCCTTAAACCCTAAACCATTAAACACTAAACCATAAACAATAATGATAACTCATAAACCCTAATGCAACACCCTAAACCCTAAACCATCAAATATAAACCTTGACTCTCAAACGCTAAACCCTAAACCCTAAACTCTAAACCATAAATAATGATGATAACTCATAAACCCTAATGCGGTACCATAAACCATAAACACTCTAATATAAACCATAAACCCTAAAATATAAACCCTAACTCTTAAATCATAAACCCTAAACACTAAACCATTAAGCTCTAAACTATAAACAATAACGATAACTCATAAACCTTAATGCAACACCTTAAACCCTAAACCCTCGAATATAAACCCTAGCTCTCAAACACTAAACACTAAACCCTAAATCCTAAACTCTAAACTATAAATAATGATAATAACTCATAAACCCTAATATGACACCCTAAACCATAAACACTTTAATATGAACCATAAACCCTCGAACATAAACCCTAACTCTTAAATCATAAACCCTAAACCCTAAACACTTAAACTTTAACCATGAACAATAATGATAACTCGTAAACCATAATACAACACCCTAAACCCTAAACCCTTGAATATAACCCCTAATCCTAAACCCTAAACCCTAAAGCCTAAACTATAAATAATAATAACAATAATGATAAATCATAAACCATAATGCAACACCATAAACCCTAAACACTCTAATATGAACCACAAACCCTCGAATATAAACCTTAACTCTTAAACCCTAAACCCTAAACATTAAACCATTAACCTCTAAACCATAAATAAGAATGATAACTCATAAACCCTAATGCAACACCATAAACACTAAACCCTCAAATATAAACCTTAACTCTCAAACACTAAACCCAAAACCATAAACCCTAAATAATGATGATAACTCATAAACCCTAATGCGACACCCTAAACCATAAACACTCTAATATAAACCATAAACCCTCAAATATAAACCCTAAACCCTAAATTATAAACCCTTAAACTATAAACCATAAACAATAATGATAACTCGTAAACCCTAATGCAACACCCTAAACACTAAACCATCAAATATAAACCTTAACTATCAAACCATAAACCTTAAACCCTAATCCATAAACAACGATGATAACTCATAAACCATAATGCAACACCCTAAACCATAAACACTTTAATATGAACCACAAACCCTCGAATACAAACCTTAACTCTTACACACTAAACCCTAAACCCTTAAACTCTAAACCACAAACACTAATAATAACTCGTAAACCCTAATACAACACCCTAAACCCTTGAATATAAACCTTAACTCTCAAACACTAAACTATAAACCCTAAACTCTAAACCATAAATAATGATGATAACTCATAAACCCTAATGTGACACCCTAAACCATAAACACTCTAATATGAATCATAAACCCTTGAATACAAACCCTATCTCTTAAATTATAAACCCTAAACCCTAAACACTTAAACTCTAAGCCATAAACAATAATGATAACTCATAAACCCTAATACAACACCCTAAACCCTCAAATATAAACCTTAACTCTCAAACACTAAACCATAAACCCTAAACCATAATAAATAATGATAACTCATAAACCCTAATGCGACACCCTAAACCATAAACACTCTAATATGAACCCTAACTCTTAAATCATAAACCTTAAAACCTAACCCTTAAACTCTAAACCATAAACAATAATGATAATTCGTAAACCCTAATACAACACCATAAACCCTAACTCTCAAACTAGAAACCCTAAATCCTAAATCTTAAACCATAAACCATAAACAATAATGATAACTCATAAACCATAATGCAACACCCTAAACCCTAAACACTCTAATATGCACTTATAATATAACATATAAATATATACATATATATTATATGTATACGTACATAATAATTAATATAACATATTATATATATATATATATATATATATTAAAATTTATAATATAACATATAAATATAATTAATATAACATATAATATATATATATATATATATTAAAACTTAAAATATAACATATAAATATAATTAATATATATATATATATATATATATTAAAACTTATAAGTTATATAATGTATATATATATATAATATAATATAATATAATACAATATAATATATAATAATTATTAATAGTTTGGGGCTTTGGGCTCATATCCCACCACCCATTCATTTTAGATGGGCTAAATATTTTGTAGCCCTTTAAATTTTAGATGTTTTTTATTTAAGTCCTTTAAGTTTTAGTTCAATTCAATTAAGTCCTTAAAACTTTATTTTTAGTCTAAATTGACTCTTATTTATTATTTGTTGTTCATTATAGTCTCTAAAACTTTGTTTTTATTCGAAATTGACCATATTTCAAGTTTTTAATTTACTTTATTATTTTAGATATGAATCATTTATGATGTGTTTATTCATTTTTAGTTCCAAAATTTTATTTTAATGTGATTCCATGAAAGACGTTAAATAATTAACTCGAAATAAATATTGACTACTTGTAGAATTGTACCGAACTAAAAAAATAATACGAATTCAAAATCTGAATTAACCCGACCTGAAATGAACTCGGACTGAAATGAACCCGACCTGAAGTCTAATCGAGCCCGAATTAACCTACCAATTACCTGGTTCGGACTCGATCTATTTGAACCCGACCTGAAATGGACCCGACCTGCAATGGACCTGACATGCTACTGGCCCGCACCCGACCCGAGTCGAGTCAAATTTTTTTTGACCTGAATTGACTTGTATCTGATTTGACCCGACCTGACAGGACCCGACCTAAAACCCATCTGATTATCTGTTTTTACAACCTTAGCCATATGCATGGCATACCAAACTGCAATCCATCACAAACGCCATCCACCCGAATGCCTGCATCACTCAAATTTAAGCAGTATTTACATACTGAAATGATAACAAAAAAAACATATCATATCACCATCTTTAATGGGTTCGAATCCCGCTATGTGAATGTAAACTCTCTATTTAATAAAAAAAACATCCATTCTCGAGTTCAAACAACAATTCGAAGCACAATTACAAACCCGACACCTATACTGCACCATATCTAGTTAAAGAAAAACATGGAGCCATGATATGCAATCCACACCCCTTTTGCCATCGCATCTGCCATTCTATTGACCCCTCATAAAACACTAACACAAAGTAATCATCGACATGCTTCATCAATTTGATCAAACCAACCCAACATACAACATCTCAATCCTCACTCACCCAATGACCTTATACAACCAAAAAATTTTGTTGTATAAACGAAGTTTCCAAACAAAATCGAGAGCTTTGCCATATGACCAAGACACCCTAGAAGGCCCAACAGATGGTATAAAAAAAATTCAAAAGTATTGAAATGCCCGAAACTACTTTTAATTTTCTCTTCAAAAAAGAATATCTCACATCTATTTCGCCATAACATATCTCGTTTCTGATTCAACTCAGTACATCCTTATTCTCAAACTCTAAAAATATACATGTAACAATAATAGACGTCCAATGCCAATTCAATATACTTGTGCTCCTAATCCATCAACGGATAGAGAAAAAAATGCTATCCTTAACAAAACATACCAAGACCAACACAAATGCAAAGTAGTCAACACATAATGAATCTCCCTACACTTTATAATTTCAATGACTCTAACTCCACTAAACACTTCAGCGTCCGTCAATAATCTTCAATTAAAAAAAAATACCGATCATTGGACAAACCGAAACCAACATTTCTTAACTTCAATCTTAATGAATGTAATCAAAAGGTTGCCTCACTATTCACCTTGCCCAAATCCCTCTATATTTCATGATAAAACAATCATCCCTATTGTTCCCTCTCACGTTTCTCTAATAATTTGGCAAAAGTTCTTACAATCGCTTCTTTGTTATCGACTGTTATAGCGCCCAAATATTTTTTCAATTCGACTGTCTCACGAGCCTCTCTTAAGATCTCATGTTGCTGCCTGCAAAAGCCCGGCTTAACTTGTTGACCTTTTTTAGGACGATCTCTTCACTTCTTTTGCGTTTTATTTTCAGCCAACGATACTAACTCTAATATCATATTTGATGCTCTACGTGAGGGCTTATCAATCACTACAATATCCTTTTCCGCTTGCCCAAGTTTTTCATTAAGTTTACCTATATCCTCAACCTCAATTGACGAATGGAAAAACCCATCAGGCAATCAACTAGCTCGTCTAATCGAAGTTAGCCAAAGCTATAAAACAACTAACATTGACTTTGTTCGAATTTTTTAGGCTTAACTACATAATAAGTGCTCAAATTATGTCTCTTTTTTGCAGTAGGTGCCTAAAGTATTTTTTTCTGAAATAGGTGACTAAAGTATTTTTTGCCTGAAATAGGTGCCTAAAGTTTTGTTTTTAGCTTGTTTTAAAGTCAACAGAGGCACCTACTTTGGCCCCTATTTCAACAAAAAAAAAGAAATTTTAAGCACCTATTTCGGACAAAAAATACTTTAGGCACCCATTTCAGCAAAAAATAAAACTTTAGGCATGTATTTCAACAAAAAAAATACATTATACACCTTTTGCAAAAAAGAGACAGCTCGAACAGTTATTTTATAGTCAAGCTAATTTTTAAGCAAAAGATACTTTAGACAATATTATTAACATCCGAAGACACTTTATTAGATCTCCAAATAATTTTAAAGATTAATACTTTCCTAAATAATTATTTTCACCACCCCTAAATTTGGTAGAAAAGTGAACTCATACATACCGAATCATGTGATGTAATTTATGAATAAAATATGATATTTTATTGAACATAAAAATATTCATTTATTGATGCAGTACAAAACTAAATTTAGTAGAGTCAATACTTAGGGGTAGTTCTAAGGTGAAACACTTTGAAGGTGCAACTAAATGAGACGAATTTATACAAATTCTTATTAAGTTTGTAAGAATTTGTGTAGTTATACAAATTTTAAGAATTTAGGTTATAATATAAGAATTTGTGTAGTTACACAAATTAACTACACAAATTCTTACCAAATTACACAAATTCTTACAACAATTAATAAGAATTTATGTAATTACCTAAATTATTACCCATTGTATACAAATTCTTAGAAAACTAATAAAAATTTATATAACCACCTTATTTTAGCCTCACCCTAGAATTTCCCATATTAAGACTCTGGTTTAAGCATTGCTTTCATTTCTTCAACTAGGTCGGAAATAAACTGGCCCTGTACTTGTGCATTCAGCAGAAATTCCTTCCATTTCATATGATTCTCTCTTATGGACATCCCCGGTTCCTTGTTCACATCAACCATCACAGTCTGGACAGCCTCCTTTATGTCTTCCCTCGAGAAATACCCATCCTCGTCTCTCCTCCTCACTTCCACGGCGGCCTTCAGGTCTCCGGCCACCAGCTTCGAGTTCAAGAACTGGTCGCCCTTGAATGGCAACAGCACCAACTGGCAATCGTTCATCAAAGCTTCAACGACGGAACTGAACCCAGAGTGGCAAACGTAACAACCCACACTCTGATGTGCTAATATAAGCTGTTGTTGGACCCATCCCGTGTGGACAACCCCTCTTCCCTTAATCGCCTCCGTGAACCCTTTTGGCAAGACCCGGTTGAGCTCAGCCTGGGCTTCCACTCCGCCGGGGAAGTTCAGAACCAGAATAAACGGCAACCCCATGAGTTCTAAACCGGTAGCCAGTTCTTTTAATTGATCATCTTGGAGAAACGTTTCGCTACCGAAGGAGCAAAAAACGACGGACTTAGGTGGGTGTTGAGCCAAAAAATTCGCCCATTTCTCGTCGAGCACACCGGACGGTGGTTCAGGAGTAAGTGGACCGCTTAAAAGAACTCGCTTTTGAAACTGGCTCTTCATGAAATCAACGTAGGGACCTTCCATTTGGTTGCAGGTTTTGATAACAATTGAGCTGCAATTGCTGAGACAGTCGATGACTCTATAGTAAACCCCAGGGCCACCGTCGAAGCTCTTGAAAACATACGTCAAATCCCGAGCCTGGAATGCTTTGGGAGAAGTAACAGACGTTTCCGGGAACCCGCACGGCGGCTTCTTCAGGTCATCAACCGTGGGCTCCTCCGTTTCAACTCCAATAAGCCTGGCGGGAACAGTAAGGTAAGCACCGGACACGGCGGAGAAGACCGAGAAGCAAAGCGTCATGATACCTAGTTGAGAGCAGAGTTTGGGAAGCCAGGGTTGGAAGAAATCAAAGAAAACAAAATGGGGTCTGAGATCTGATAGCAGAGCTTGGATTTGAGGCTGCATGAGATCCAAGGCTTGCTTGAGCAGCTCATGCATGGCGGGTGTCATCTGAGAAGTGTTGTGGATATCGGGGGGGAGGCCTTGAACCGGAGGGATATGGAGCGGGATGATTTGGATGTTGGGGGACACAAGGAATGAAGATTTGATGCGGGAAACATTGCCGGGGGGTGTGAGGAAGGAGATTCTAACCCCATGAAGGGAAAGCTTGTTGGAGAGTTGAATGAATGGGCTGATGTGACCGAAAGCAAAATATGGGAACATCACTGCATGGATCTCTCCCATTGTTTGGATGTTTCCTCGCCCTTGCCACAACATGCAATACATTGCCCTATTAATAACTCCTTCTACTAACTAGTAATGACTGATGGTCCCATCCCGGACGGACCGTGGCCTAATTATGTCTCTCAAAATTCTAAATTCAATTCATAAAAACTATATTCATTCTTGAAGATTTGAATTTAGATAATTTTATCGGTAAACTATGTACGTTTTATTGAAGAGTTAAGAATAAGTATAAATAAGTAATATTTTGTAAACATCTAATTTTTTAATTAAATATATCTTATGTATTCGAAGAAAAAATAATTATTTAAGTTATATATGAAAATACTTTTAACTTTATTAAAATTTAAATTATTTAAAAAAACCCTATGTAATTAATTTCCTTTATCCTTGTCCTTTTCTTTATAAAATCATATGGCCGAAAGAGGCATAACGTGGCAACATCAGGACGCCGAATTACAACTACCTATTACAAGATTTCAAATGATCAAATTAAGAGTTAGTATTATAAAAAAAATTAAATTATAGAAATACTAAGCAGGAATGATTATAAGAATAATTTATACAAATTAACCAGGAATCACAAATATGTAGAAATTATTCAAATTATTTGACTTAAAAAATCAAATTATCCAACTTGACTTGATGCAAAAATACTTGACTCATAATTTCATAAACTCAACTTGACTTAAAAAATTTAAATAAAATTGAGTTATAAAATGAAAATTTGAATAACTCGAATTTTTTAGTAATTAATTAGTGGATCAATTTTCAATTTCGAGTTGAGTCTCTCAATTTTGTTTGACAAACACATATATAATATATGAAGAAATATATGTGTGTATTACACATGGTTATAAAAACAATTTAAATTAGAACTAATTAGTACAGTAACATTATAAATGTATACAATTAAATTTAAACAGAAACTCAAACTCACTCGAATTTTATAAACTCGAATTAAATAAAATTTAAGCTATAAAATACAACTCTTTAACTCCAATAACTCATTTTTTTTTTATTCAGCTCAATTTGATTGAATGTACATTCCTAGTAAGTGATACTACTAGTTTCATGACGCATTAATCATGAGGGTTAAAGAAAATTTTGGTGGAAAAAATCTTAAATAATACTAGGTTATATAACATCTACACTTGAGATACGAGTGGACGAAAACATATTATGTTAAAAATGTTAATCCTTGAACTTTTAATTTAGTAAGTGATGAAATTTAATTATTTTATTTTTAATTGTTTTGTATAAACAATAAAATTTGTTTTCGTAGACATTGAACAAAATTTGTTTGACTCTTTTATATACGAGAGTGTTTAAACAAAATATAAAATAAAAGTGTTATATCAAGTAATATGATGATTTTTTAAGTAAAATCTTTAAATGTGATTATTTAATAAAATAAAAACCAAATAATTATTCAATACAACACCTTTATATTATGTACTCTGACATAAATTAATCAAATCCATTATCAATAATTTAGTGTCTACCAAAATAAACTTGCCGTCACTTACAGTTTACTTTGTGTTTTAGGTTTGCGTGCCGTTCAATTATTCAATGTACTTGTTTTGCCTTTTAGGTATGATAGTGTTAGGGGTGTTTACACCGAGTACTAAGATTTTCACGCACCAAAAATTTGGCCCAGAGTAATTAAAATTTGAGTACCCACTAATTTGGTAACAATGTACTTGATTTCTTTTTTTGACGAAATTAAAATTAAGGTTAACTATTAGAATAGTTACTTATGTTTTCTCCCAGTATATGGTTAGTCACCGCTTTTGAAAAACGACCAAGAACGTCACTTACGTTTTCGGGGCGTAAACTTTTGGTCACTCAGCCGTTTGTTGCTGTTAAACACTGACGAATTGCTGACATGGCAACGAAAAATAAGGGTAAATTACTGCAATGACCATTAAAGTTTATCCCATGTACATTTTTGCTCCCAAATTTAAAAAATAAACATTATAGTCACTAATAAAAATATTTTTATTTATTTATAATTTTACCATTTAATTTTAAAAAATTAATTTTTCAACCCTAAAACTTTACAATCAATTAGTATAATAATATTATAAAGGTTTAAATGAAAAATAGGTGCCCAAAGTATACCCTTTTTAAATTTAGGTGCTCAAATTACTCCTATTTAATAACTAAACTTTTAAATTGCTCCTATTTTTTTCACTCTGGATTGTTTTTAATACTATTGTAACATGACATGTCATTTTTTTATTATTGTTAAATTAAAAATAATTTTAAAATAAAATAATAATTATTATTATTAAATTTAAAATATATATTTTTTAAAATATTACTTCTTAAAATAATTTAGGTGTTTAAAGTGTTTTTTTGTAAAAATAGGTGCCCAAATTTACCATAGTTACAAATTTAGTTGTCTGGCTGTTAAATGAGTGTTAAAAAAATTGTCAACCAATTGGTACTTGACACATGTCATTAGTTTTATTAATTTTTAATGGAAAATACTTAGAACTTTCAAATTATTATAAAATCTCAAAATTTGACAAGATTCACAAAACAATCTCTAAATCCCTAAAAAATTTCAAACTTTCGCCGTCGAATACCGCCGCTTCCACCGCTAGTTGTCGTCGCTGACCGCACCCACTTGGTCGCCGAACCAAGGTGATCATTTTTCCCAACACAACATCGTCAGAAACGCCCAACGACGTGCAGCCAAACGTCAAACACGAAATCGACGTTCGCGTTTGACGTTCGGCTACACACCGTTGGGCGTTTCCAGCGACGCCGTGTTAGGGAAAATTGTCGCCTTAGCCCGGCGACCAAGTGGGTGCGGTCAGCGATAACAACTAGTGGCGGATGCGGCGGCAGTCGACGACGAAAGTTTGGGAATTTTTATGGATTTAAAGATTGTTTTGTGAAGCTTGTAAAATTTTGAGATTTTATAATAACTTAAAAATTATGAGTATTTTCTATTAACAATTTTAAAAAATAAAATTAATGCCACATGTCAAGCACCGATTGGTTAACAATTTTTTAACACCCATTTAACGATCGGACACCTAAAATTGTACCTATATAAACTTTGGACACCAATTTTTACAAAATAAAAATAATTTAGACACCTAAATTATTTTAAAAACTAATTTTTTTAAAATATTTTAAATTTAATAATAATAAAAATAATTTTATTTTAAAATTATTTTAATTTAAAAATAATAAAAAATGACATGACATGTTATAATAATAATAATAATAATAATAATAATAATAATAATAATAATAATAATAATAATAATAATAATAATAATAATAATAATAATAATAATAATAATAACTCATGGGGTGACTTCTCACACACCAAATCATGAAGAAAGACAAAGAAGAGGAGAAGAAGAAAGAAGAGATAAGAAAGATGGGAAAGAAAAAGATCATAGAGCTAGGCATCAATGCGAGTGTCGTTGCTCTCAAATCCTCCACATGCCAACACGATTATTTGTGCGAGGAGGAAAGTGAAGATGGAGAGATGGTTCATCTCTTCAAGAAATTCACCCGATTCATGAAGAGCGAGTTAAAGAATTCTAAACATGAATCGAAGAAGAAGATGAAGGATTTCCACAAGTCCAACAAAAAGGGATCATCTTCAAAGAAAGCATACGTGGCGACATGGAATGATGAAGACTCCAACGACGAAAAGGTAGCACACCTATACTTCATGGCCCTCAATGAGGGGAGGTAACTTCTAACTCATCTATTTCTAATCCACGTACATTTGATGAGTTACAAGATGCCTATAATGATTTGCTTTTGGAATTTAATGCATCATTTTCAAAGAACAAAAAGTTAGTTTTAAAATTGAAAAAGAAAAATGATTTGCTTTCCAAAACAAATCTAAAGTTTGAAGCAAAAATTAAAAATTTTGAGCTTAAAGTTTTAGACTTACAAAATTTGCTTCAAACGATTGAAAAAGATCATCAAAGAGAGGTAGATGATCTCAAGAAGGAAAAAGATTTGATTTCCAAAGAGCTTAAAAGAAAAATAATTTTAGAAAATTAAACTTTTACCAAAGACAATCTAGTGCCCCTAGACTTATAAATGGAAAATGTTTTAGAAGTATTTGAATCCCAAAAGGACTAAGTACTTCAACTAAAAAGGATGAATTTGAAAAATGAAATCCTAAGGGGACTAAGTTTTGTGCTACTAACGTTTATGGATCCAAAGCAATATGGATACCAAAATTTATGTGATTGTCTTATTTTAGGGGTGACGGAGAATGATCAACAAGTCAAATATTGAGGGAGAGCTCCACACACACAAGTAAAAACACTTGAAGAAGGAAGTCTTCACATCCTCCCTTGAGTTCAAGTGTGGTAAAATTTAGTTGCTTTATTTGTTTAATTTGATTTATTTTTTATTTCAACTAGATTATCATATATGTTGGACTAACATTAATTGATGATGCTTTGAGTAAGGGGGGCATTTTAAAACCAAAATTCTTATTTGTGTCAATTTTTTAACCTCCTAAGTTATTTTGAACTTAAAGTTATTTAAATTCTTTTTGATATAACAAAATAGCTGATAATTGGTTTGAAAAATTGATTTTTCAAGTGAATAAGGGGAGCTTCAACTTTATTTAATTTTCAAAATTTCTCTTATTCAAAATTTTTAAATACTAAGGGGGAGAATCCTAAACAATTTTTAAGTTGGTTTTATTATATCAAAAAGTGATAGATTGTAGAAATAAATGTTTTGATATAATAATTGTGTTGAGCTCGATGGTCACAATTGAAATGTTTTCCAAGTGTGGAGAAGATTGGATTTTTGGGTGTTTTTGTGGAAGCTAAAAATATAAGAAATGAACACAAGAATTTAGAGTGGTTCTGCTTTCTAACCCAAAGCCTACATCTACTACCTTAGCTTCCTACTAAGGATTTCAACCAAATTCACTAAGAATTCCGTCCCCTTTTCTCGGATTAGGAGGAAACTGTTACAACGATCAAGCTTTCTGCCCAAAGCTTGACCAAGCACTCTCTCACAAGAGAAATTCAAAGCAAACTTGAAATCCCTCTAATAGGTGTATGTTTGAACTTCTAAGCACTCACCCAAAACCTATACACTTGAGCAAATTTGACAATTAAGCTCACAAGTGTTGTTTATACAAGAAATATACAAATTAGCTCTAAAGACAATCTTTCATCATATTGTTGTAACAATTGAAGCATTAGTCTTCCCTTGATGCTTGGAGGTCCCTTTTATACTCTCAATTGAGTTTGTAGCCGTTGTGGACCGTTGGGGGTTGAATTAGAGCCTTTGAAGCCTTTATTTCCCACCATAAATGTAGTTCTACAGCTTGGCGTATTGATACTCCTCAAACCGTATCAATACGATCCCGATAAGGAAGTATCCGTTGAGCAATTTAGCTGGTGTGTATCGATATGCTTGGCTAGCGTATCGGTACGGTCCTGCAATTTAAAATATCGTTGGGAAATTGACCGTTGGGGTAGTTGGGCGTATCGGTACGCGATACAACCGTATCGGTACACGAACTAGCCATTGGTTATATTTTAAAGCACACCGTATCGATACGACTAAGCGTATCGGTACGGGTTTCGGCTACTAGAAAATCACTGTAGTTAAAAGCCTTAAGGGTATCGTTACAATATCATACAATATCGATACAGTTACAGTTAAAACATGGTTTTGACTACTTTAAATGCACTTTAAATCATTCCAAAGCCTTGTAAAACCCCAAATTTTCAAGTTGTTTTTGACTAAAAACATATTTTAAATTCTTTTCAATTTAGTCCAAAACATTTTTCAATTATTATATCAAAACAATTATTTCTACAATCTCCCCCTTTTTGATATAATAAGACCAACTTAAAAAAATATGTTTGGGATTCTCCCCCATTTTGTTATATAAAAAAGAATTTAAAAAGGATATTAGGCTCAAAATAACTTACGAGGTAAAAAGACAATTGACCCAATTTAAAATTTTGGTTTCCAAATTGGCTCCCCCTTACTCAAAGCATCAAAAAGTGTTAGTTCAACACATGATAATCTAGTTGAATTAAAAGAAATAAAAACTAAATGAAAAGAAATTCAACTAATTTTATCACACTTGAACCCAATAGAGGATGTGAAGCCTTTCCTTCTTCAAGTGTTCTCTTTGTGTGCATGGTGCTACCCTCAAATTTGGACTTGTTGATCACTCTCCATCACACCTAACAAAAGACAATCAAATAATTTTTGGTATCCAAATTGCTTTAGATCCGTAGACATTAGTAGCAAATAGTTTAGTCCCCTTAGGAATCCATTTTTCAATTTCATCCATTTTTGTTGAAGTGCTTAGTTCTTTTGGAACCTAAACACTTCTAAAACATTTTCCATTTAAGAATCTAAGAGCACTAGATTGTCTTTGATAAAAATTTGATTTTCTAAAAGTGTTTTTCTTTTCAAGCTCTTTGGAAAATCAAATCTTTTACTTTCTTAAGATCATCAACTTCTTTTTGATGATCTTTTTCTATCGTTTGAAGTAAATTTTGTAAATCTAAAACTTTAAGTTCAAAATCTTTGATTTTTGCTTCAAACTCTAAATTGGTTTTATAAAGCAAATCATTTTCGGTTTTTAACTTTGAAATCAATTTCTTGTTTTTCAAAAATGAAGCCTTGAATTCAAAAACCAATTCATAGGCTTTTTGTAACTCGTCAAAAGAATATGGATTTGAACTAGATGATTTAGAAGTCACCTCCCCTCATTGAGGGTCATGAAGCATAGGTGGGCTACCTCATCATCGGTGGAGTCTTCATCACTCCATGTCGCAACATATGTCTTCTTTGAAGATGATCCCTTTTTGTTGGACTTGTGGGATTCCTTCATCTTCTTTTTCGATTCATGCTTGAATTTATCCATCTCGCTCTTCATGAACCAGGTGAATTTCTTGAAGAGATAGGCCATCTCTTCATCTTCGCTTTCCTCCTCACTTAGTTCTATATGATGGCATGTGAAGGATTTGAGAGCCACGACACTCGCGTTGATGCCTAGCTCCATGATCTTCTTCTTCCCCATCTTTCATATATCTTATTTCTTCTTCTCCTCTTCTTTGTCTTTCTTCACGATTTGGTGAGTGAGAAGTGACCCCATGAGCTCATCAAGCTTCAAGGTCTTGAGATTTTTGGCTTCGATGATGGCGGTCTTTTTTGAGTCTCAAAACTCTAGAATGGAGTATATAAGCTTTTGGAAAGCTTTTCTTCTGGAATAACTTCTCCATAGTCGTTTAGTCCATTGGTGATGGTGGGGAATCGATGGAACATCTTCTCAATGTCCTCTTTCGGATCAATCTTGAAGTTCTCATACTCTTGGTTGAGGAGGCCGATCTTGGTCTTCTTTACTTCGTTTGTTCCCTTGTATGTGACTTCAAGCTTGTCTCATATCTCCTTGACACTCTTACAAGAAGACACTTCTCATAGATGTTGAAGCTAAGTGCACAAAAGATGAAGTGCAAAGCCTTGCAATTTAGTTTCATCTTCTTGTGATCGTCGGCATTCCAATCCGCCTTGCTTCTTTGTGGTACGAACGGGACATCCTCAATAATGCCTCAAAGCTTGTAGTCTTTGGATTTGAAAAACAACATCATTCTCGTCTTCCAATAAGCATAGTTGGTCCTGTCGAAGAAGGGTGGCTTGTCGATGGATTGCGCCATTAAACCGGTTGTTTGAAATGGTTTTCGAGCTTGCCGGATCACCTTAATATGCTGTTAATCTTCTTCAATTGAGCCAAGCTCTAATACCAATTGTTGAGCTCGATGGTCACAACCGAAATGCTTGCCAAGTGTGGAGAAGATTGGATTTTTAGGTGTTTTGTGGAAGCTAAAAAAATAAGAAATGAACACAAGAATTTAGAATGGTTCGACTTTCTAACCCAAAGCCTACATCCACTACCTTAGCTTCCTACTAAGAATTTCAACCAAATTCACTAAGGATTTCGTCCCCTTTTCTCGGATTAGGAGGAAACCGTTACAACGATCAAGCTTTCTACCCAAAGTTTGATCAAGCACTCTCTCACAAGAGAAATTCAAAGCAAACTTGAAATCCTTCTAATAGGTGTATGTTTGCAATTCTAAGCACTCACCTAAAACCTATACACTTGAGCAAATTTGACAATTAAGCTCACAAGTGTTGTTTATACAAGAAATATACAAATTAGCTCTAAAGATAATCGTTCATCATATTGTTGTAACAATTGAAGAATTAGTCTTCCCTTGATGCTTGGAGGTCTCTTTTATACTCCCTATTGAGTTTGTAGCCGTTGAGGACCGTTAGGGTTGAATTAGAATCGTTGAATCCTTTATTTCCCACCATAAATGCAGTTCTACAGCTTGGCGTATCGATACTCCTCAAATTGTATCGATACGATCCCGATAAAGAAGTAGCTGTTGAGAAATTTAGCTGGTGCGTATCGATACACTTGGCTAGCGTATCGGTACGGTCCTGCATTTTAAAAGACCATTGGGAAATTGGCCGTTGGGGGTAATTCGGCGTATCGGTACGCGATACAACTGTATCGGTGCGTGAACTTGCTGTTGGTTATTTTAAAGCACACCGTATCGATACGACTAAGCCTATTGGTACGGGTTTTGGCTACTGGAAAACCACTGTAGTTAAAACCCTTAAAGGTAACGATACCATACCATACAATATCGATACATTTACAGTTAAAACATAGTTTTGACTACTTTAAATGCACTTTAAATCATTCCAAAGCCTTGTAAAACCCTTAAACACATTTTCAAGTTGTTTTTGACAAAAAAAACATATTTTAAATTCTTTTCAATTTAGTCCAAAACATTTTTCAATTATTATATCAAAACAATTATTTCTACAAATTGAAAAATGTTTTGGACTAAATTGAAAAGAATTTAAAACATACTTTAAGTCCAAACAACTTGAAAATAAGTTTGAGGATGTTTAAAAAGGTTTTGGCAATGTTTGAAACGTTTTTAAGTAGCCAAACCAGTGCTTTTAATGTACCCATTTGGATACAGGCATAATCTGTATCGATACGTTTTGAAACTGTCAAATTCTGTTCCTATACGGTCCTACCTGTTTCTATACGGCCGTGCGTTCTTATATGAATATACCCGTTTCTATACGGTCGTTCCTATACGGCCCTACCCATTTTTATACGGTCGTTCTTATACGACCCCACCAGTTTCTATACGGTCTCCTTATTTCACATAACGACTCTTTCAATTTTGAGAGTGTTTCGAAATAGGGACACATGTTTCGATATGGGTAGTTGTAGAACTGCATTTATTGCGGGAAATAAAGACCCTAACAGCTCCAAAACATCCTTGACGTCTCATAACGACCACAAACACATTTGGTAGTATAAAATGGACATTTAAGCATCAAGAAAAAGTCAATGCTTCAATTGTCAACAACATTATGATGTGAAAATTGTCTTAGGTGCTTAATTGTTAATTCTTTGTATAGACAACACTTTGAGCCAAAATTGTCATATTTGCTCAAGTGTTTTAGGATTGGGTGAGTGAGCTTAAGATTGCACATTATCTACCTAGTGAGGGATTTCAAGTTTGCTCTAATTTCTCTTGTAAAGAGAGTTTACTCAAGCTTTGGGTTAGAAAACTTTGAGTGTGTAAAGGTTGTCTCCTTAGCCTAGAAAAGGGGAAGAAATTCAAGAGTGAATTTGTTGAAGGAAGCTAAGGTAGTGGATGTAAGTGCTTGTTAGAAGGCCGAACCACTATAAATCCTTGTGTCCATTGTCTAATTTTTGCTCCTACAACTTCCACCCAAAAATCAATCTTCTCTGACCTTGGCGAGCTAAATCGGTTGAAGGAAATCGAACATATCAAGCCTAACACTAACTTTCTCGATATTAGATAAATAGATGAATTCACGATATCATCTCCTAATTCACTCGCAAACAAGGTTGAGAACCAAGAATGTACAAACCTTGAATCAAAATTGCAAACTCAAGTACTTAAACCAAAATCCAATCGTTTATCAAAACCACAAAAACCCAAACCATGTTACACCAATTCATGGTTGGGTTCAAAAGATATACAAAAAAAATCCCTAAACATGAATCGAATGGAAGCAAAGAAGAAGGAAAAAAATCGATCAGCCCTCTTGGAAACTCTCCTCAATCGAACTATCCCCTTGAAGTTGACGGCTTGGCCTTCTTTATATAGGAGATGGCTAGGTCAAAGTCTTTCTTGAGGGGGAAGTTAAGTTGAAATTAAATTGAATAAAAGAAATATTAAGTATCTTTTAATTTTATTCCAACTAAAACTCCTCCTATTTTCTTGGAATTTAATCTTCTTTTGACCTCTTCATAGATTTCCAACTCCAAATCTTCACGTCAACCACCTAAAAAAGTTAGGATTTCTCGATCATCACTTCGGCTACCACTTCACCTCACCTTTTGTTGTCGACGGTTGTCTCGGCAACTGTTTCGGCATATACTTCTTGGGTTGCCACGTCAACTTGTTCGGTAGGTCTTTCTAAGGTTGCCACGACAACTTCCAGCTTTTCCCGGGCATTAATCATGCACACACACAAAACGACCTGCAACAATATCCTTTTCTGCCAAAACTAATCAAAACATGAACTCCAGCATAACCATAAAGGAAACAAAGCAAATATGCATGAATAACTAAAAATGCAACTAATATGAGCCTAAGGCTAACAATAACATGAGTAAAAAGGGTAATAAAAATAGTACTTTTGAACACTTAACACACCCCCAAATTTGAACTATTGCTTGTTCTCAAGCAATGCAAAACTAACAATTACCTACCAAGATTTTGATCATCAAAGACATGCTTCCGACCTGAATTCAAACCTTAGAGCCATGGCACAAAGTATGACCACCTTTTGGATTTTTTGGATAGTATAAAAATTTCCTGGAACCAAACTATAGTGCTAATGACAATGTGTGTGCGTAGCTGTGTACAAGTTGGTTTTCAAGATTCTATGTGAACAAAAGATTTTTAACAATTTAATTACCGGGGTATTTAATTTATTTTCACTAGATCCAATTTCGGGCACCTATAATGATTCAACAATTTCTTATTTTAATTTAGTCGACTAGAGCCAATTTCGGGCACCTCTAACGATTCTTTAATGTGCATTAATTACTAGAGCCGGTTTCAGACACCTCTACCAAGAAATTAAATTTTAATTTTTAATTTTAATTTACCAAAATTTTAAGCAACCCAAGTTCACTAAGTCTCTATCAATCAACAAGCCATAATCGTGTAAATAATTTCAACATCATAGTAAAATTCGAAATCCTTTTCATGCAATCATAATTTTAAAGGTTCTTTCAATAAAGTGCATTGGCAAAAATTCATCATTGGATTCAAGTCCAAGCAATTAAATGCAATCAAAGGCATTACAAGTAATATATGAATCATAAATGCAATTCCTAAAGATGAATGCAAATAAACATGAAACTAATTAAAGAAAAATACCCCCCAAACTCGAGAAAAGCATTATCCTCAATGCATGCAAAAAGAAAAGAAAATATGAAGAAAGATGACTTACTCCGAGAGTTTGTCATCGTTGATGATGAGTTTCCTTCGTGTGGTTTGCTTGATTCGCTTGCTAGCATATGGTGGTTGGAAGCACAACTGATTCATGTATGTTGGCAACTTCGTCGCCATTATTAGTTACATCCTCAATCTCTTTGGTGCTAGGTGCTTTTCGTTTTGCCTTTTAGGAGGTGAATGTGGGCGACTCTGTTGTGTGCGGTAGTTGCTATAGCATCTTCAGTTTCGGTTGCATGGGCATTGGTATGCGTTGTTGTCTAGGCATGAGCAGTAGGCATTATCGGGGCATCATGACTTGCCAAGGCACACGCTTTAGTGGTTGTCGAGGCATCTCGTCTTGCTGAGGTATCCTTCATCTCGTCCGTTTTGGCAGCAATTTTGGACTCATTTTTCTGAATAGATGTTTGCTTCTTTGGGTGAGCTTGGGCTTCCTTGGAAGAGGTTTGTTTTGCCATGGTGCTTTTGATTCTTGATGTGGAAAAACAAAGAAAACATAAAAACTAATTATACTGAAGACAAATAAAATAAAATAAATCTCCTAAAATTTTTGAAAATAAATAAAGAAAAAAAACAAATCTAAAAATAATTGAAAATAAAATAAAGGTCCAAAAATTAAAAACAAAAAATTAAAATTCTTAGAAAGAGCATTTTCGTGCATCTTCTAAGGTTACTGCATATCCGAGAAAGCTTGAGGAGGGTTGTTTCTGATACTTCTTATAGTCCATTCGCACCCTCCATCGGGTGACAATATTGCCCAAAAAGAGTTAGACCAATATACTTGCAGCTACTCTCGTTTGTGTTACCATGGTGGAGGTGTCTTTCTTTCGTGTTCCCTCGTAGTCCAAGCATTCCTTCCACCTTGTTACTATTCCTGAAGGCACAAATATATTAATAGGAAAAATTATATCAAATCCTAACCATTTAATTACCTCATTCTTGTCAACCTTCATCATGGTTGGATGTAGCCTTCATTGTCTTAGCAATTGCTGCTCAAGCCAATTTTCGTGACAATCAATTGCCAAAATTTGCTATAAGTTAAGGGAAAAACCAATTTTCTAAAAAGCTTTATGAATCCAAACACTGTTTTCTTTTGGCCTCTCAAACATCTTCATCAGTAGAGATTTCGATTGCTTCAACTCTACCAACATCGGTTCCTCAAGACATACCTGCAATGGACAAGGTGAGTTTTTAAAGAATTCAAAAGGCTCAATCATTACCTGCTCATATTCTATTGGCACAATATTGCGATCGTGTTGATCTTGCATGTGGTCATGCAATTGTCGTAGCAAAGGTGGATAAGAGCAATCTTTAGATTCTTTCTTCAGCATCAACAATCTAACATCTCGGGCATCAGATTCCACAAGATTTGATGTAGCATTGTTGTTTTCAGCTTCACTAAATGTTTTCACGGCATTGCTCTGTTCAGGCTCCTCAATCATTGTCGAGGCAATTCGTTGCATAGGCTCATCATGTGTTGGGCATTCTTTCTTATTGGCATCCTTTCGACTTGGAGGTTCTAGTTGTTCCACACCCATCAGGGAGCTCTCTTTGCATTGCTCCTTATCCTCTTGCCTTGAGACGTCAGTATCCCTAAGACTTAATTTTTGGTTCATGTTATCCAAGGCATATATGGATTTCCTCAATTGATCTTTGAATCCCTCAAGGTTGCATCCCATTGAGTTGTCATCGCATCCATTTTCTTTGATACCTCTCAAATCTCTTCAATTAATCCATCAATTCTAGCCAAAGAAGCTAGCAACGTTTCCTCCAAATAATTGGAATGCTATTGAAAAGGACTATATTACCATGGCATATCTGTTGATGCGGTACTTTGCTGCTGATAAGGACTACATTGCCAAGGCATGTATGTTGCTGCAGCAAAATTGTTATGGTAAATTTTTTTGAGCTTTTTAATCATACCATGAAGGATTTTGCTGCTGGTTCCATCTATGGTCCTCCATGTAGTCATATGCACCGAAAAGGTGAGGGCAATTTTCAAACACATGATGTTTCCCACACATAGCACAAGAGTTCTTCACGGTATATGCTCTTTGTGGTTTTCTCGGTTGGTATAGGTAATCATCGAAGGGTGTAAGAAATTCTTGAGTGGATTAATTCCTATCTTCCCACATCAACTCTAGAATAGATCGGCTTTTATTTCCTAACATGTTGATGTCCCTTAACTTGTAGCGCACCTAATTTTTCTTTTTTTAATAAAACAAACAAAAAGAAAAGTTAGTAAAACTAATAGAAATAAATGCAATAACAAAAACAACTAACACCATTTCCAATCCCTGGCAACGGCGCCAAAAACTTGTTGCGTGTAATAAGTGCTACGCAATTGTGCAAGTATACACGTCACAAATAAGAAAGTGATATGAGTACCGAGTATCATCTCCACAGGGATTGGTTTGGGCCACTTTGCTAAAGTTATTGCACTGTAAAAAAATAAAAATACAAATAGGTGATAGGAAGAGTTCTAACTAACAAGTTAACTAAAAAACAATAAAAGTAAAAGATAGAGGAAATCAAATAAGAGATAAGAGGTCGGGTTATCATGAATTTGAGGAGTGATAATTGAAAGAAACGTCTTGGTAATTGAGTGCAAGAACGACCTAATTGCTTGGGCAGTGGCAACAATCAGGTTGCCAAGACAACTGGAATAACGGTTGCCAGGGCAACTAGTATAACTATGCCTGGGTAGTGATTTCCAGGGCAACAACTTGGGAAACTGAGTGGCAACCTCCAAGGTTCGGCGAAGCGTTCTTAAATGGTTTCTTCTTATCCCTAAGTTGAAACGCTAGTTAATTGTGCATGCCTTGATAATACATCCCTGTGTGAACCAAGGGTGAACAACAACCGATCTTGCGCTTCTTTTAGCCGTTGAAATTCGTAACTTATCTTTAGGCCGAATTAGGCTTCATCATCGATAGATTGCATAACGACCATGCTCATTCATTTCTTGAATCTAACTCTCCTGATATTAGATAAATAGATGAATTCACGAGATCCTCTCCCAATTCACTCGCAAACAAGATTGAGAACCAAGAATGAACACACCTTGAATTAAAATTGCAAACTCAAGTACCTAAGAAAAAATCCAATCTTTTATCAAAACCGTAAAAACACAATAACCCAAACCATGTTACATCAATTCACGGTTGGGTTCAAAAGATATACAAAGAATAATCCCCAAACATGAATCAAATGGAACAAAGAAGAAAAAGAAGAAATCGATCAGCCCTCTTGGAAACTCTCTTCAATCGAACTCTCCCCTTGAAGTTGACTGCTTGGCCTTCTTTATATAGGAGATGGCTAGGTCAAAGTCTTTCTTGAGGAGGAAGTTAAGCTGAAATAAAATAAAATAAAATAAAAGAAATATTAAATTTCTTTTAATTTTATTCCAACTAAAACTCCAATTTTCTTGGAATTTAATCTTCTTTTGACCTCTTCATGGACTTCCAACTCCAAATCTTCACGTTAACCACCTAAAAAAGTCAGGATTTCCCGATCATCACTTCAGCTACCACTCCTGGTACATGCATGGGAGGGCTAAAGCAATGCATATTGGACAAGAAGTTGAATTTGTTTGTGAAGTCTGGAAAGTCAGCCAACTTGTGACGACTTTTCGGGTTGGATCCGGGCATTTCTGGGCATAGTTGTCTATTAACAAATTGACCGGAATTTAGTTACCTTTCCAACGCATCTTGAAACGCATCAATCGGACATCGGGAACTCAAGATACGCTCATTTTATTGAAGACTGCGCATGCAGAAAACTGAATACGAGATTATTACGGGATTTTGTAAAATTCAGCCCAAAAGCTATTATATAAGGCTTTTGGACGAATTAGACTTAGCCCAACTTAATTATTAACATTTAAATTATGTTTTTAGGGTTTTATATACTTTAGGAACCAGCCACCCTTCTCCCAAGCAACTCTTATCAACTTATCACCTGCACTTATCAGCTCATCACTTGCAGCCCAAGCACAAGGAGTTTAAAGGCTGTTTTTCTTTTATTTTTTAATTAAATTAGGGTTTCCTTGTTTTAGTAGAAGCTAAATTACTTTGGCTATCCTTCACCTATAAAAGGATGAAGCATCCACCTTTGTAATTCAGATTATTGAGATTTTCTTTGATTAATGAAATATTTAGTGAGTTTTTTTGCAAGTGCTGATTACTTGTGCCTTAGAAGTCTTCTTCAACATATGTTCGACGAGTTCTTGTGAGGGAGATCATCTTCACACTCTTGCTTGCCTAGGTAATTGCGTCTAGGATGGTGGGTTAGAGCCGCTTGAGGTTGCTTGCTTAGATAATTGCGTCTAAGAGGGTGCCGAGGACAAAACAACAACAACAAATCGCAAGCCATCTTCATCTTCAATCTTCACGCCATCTCCCATAATTCCGTAAACAAAGCTAGAAATTTCAAATTTGCTTTACCTATTCTTCTCTTCATCTTTTTTTAATCTTTTTTGTTATATTCTTATTATTCATTTTCTAATCTTTCTTATTGTTTTCTTTTCTTTAAATTTCCAGTATTGAATCTAAAATTTTCAAGAAAATCCCTTCTCTTTTCTATTGAATTTTCAGATCCGCCCATAGCTTTTTTGATTGAGTCTAGAGCTCTTAGTTCTTGCAACAACTTGATTGAAGGCTTCCAAATCCAAGTTTGCGCTACTCTATCATTTGGTATTAGATTTGGGACGATTCTTGGCATGAATTTTGGCGTTTTTGGTGGAAAATTCGAATAAAAGGGGAAAATTTGCAAAAATCAAACGAACAAATTTTGAGCTGAAAATTTCCAGATCAGATCTACACTATTGGAGGAGTCAGCACAAAAAATTTCAGAATTTGTTGACTTTGGGAACATCTCGATCAAAGTGGATCAACTTGCTGCAAATTTCAGGGTTTTTTCGGGTTTTCTGATCTTCTTTCATTCTTAACAACTTGTTTTTCATTTGTTTTACCTTTTTATTGTCTTCTATACATTATCTAACACTTTCTTGCTTCTCGTGTTAGTAGGAAATTAAAAGTTGCACACTTTTATTTCTCCTTGCAACCAATTCAATTGGTGTCAAACTTTTCTTTGGATTCTTAAAGCCTTTAGGATTCATTGTTAGGATTGAACTCCGGTTATATCTTTTTTGAACTTGTGACAGGAAGGTCTTTAAAGAGCACAAGATCAACTTACTTGCCTCGCTAAGTATTTCTTTCTTGGAGTGTTTAGTGAGATTCCTAGTTTTCTTTCTTTTATTTTCACCTTTGTAAATTTGAGTGTTTTAGGATGTTTCGCAGAGACAAGCCTCGTGCAAAACAACATGATACTTTGGGTTCTACTTATCGAGGAAAGCCTTCATTGACCAAGCCGAGACATTCGTTCAATTTTTGTGAAGAAAGGCGAATTGAACCAAGGCGAACCGCACACACTTTGGCCATCCCAAAATTCAGAATACCTTCTTTTCAAGGAAGGTATGATCCTGATGGTTATTGTGATTGGGAAAATAGGGTTGATTTCCTGTTTGGTTGTTACGGATATCCTGAGGAAGATCAAGCTTCATTAGTGGCCCTAAAGTTCGAGGAATATGCAGTACTATGGTTGTGTTTATTACAACGAGATAGACGTCTCAATAGTGAAGCCAAAATAAGAACATGGGATGAACTTAAAAAGGTCATGAGAGAGCGATTCGTTCCCAAACATTACCAACAACAAGAATCCAAGACTTGTCGGAAGAAATACTCTTCTTTTGATAAAGGTACATCTCAACCTTCATCTTTTCACAGCTCTACTAATGCACTATTTGACTCTAGTAGTATGACGCCGAAGGAAGAAGAATCATCGCTATTCAAAAGGATAATGAACAACCGTCGACGAGTCATGTCGAAGAAGACCGAGGAAAGCAAGATGTCGAAGAAATTTATTATCCTCAAGAACATGGGGAAGATGTCACTATTGAGAGTTTAACCTTACCCAATAATGAGCAAATACCCCTAGAAGATGACGTTTCAGAAGAAGAAACACTTGAACCATACATCAAGACAATCTTTCATGCTTAGTAGTCAGTTCTCTTGATTCATCAACAACCTCCCAAGAAAGTAAGTGTGATTCTAACCCTTTATTTGATTCTCATCCTATCATTATGTTAGAAACACTTCATCCTCTACAGAAATTGTATTTCGATGATATTATTTGTGAGAGGAATTGGGTATGTGAGTTATCTTATTTGAAAAAGACCGAGAGTCAAGAGGCCGAGAGCAATAAAAGTCAAATTAATGGCCCAAATTTGGTGAGTGAAAAGAAACATGAGGTAAAAGTCGAACAATGTCCAAATGAAAAAGGCGAGAAAAAAATAAAGAGAGATTTTTTTTTCGACCTAACCATAACATCATTGTTTCGAGTGGCTTTGAGTTCTTTTTTTCAGGATTTTGTTGAACCATTGAGAGGAGCTCAATTGGATCACTCCACCTATGACAAAGATTCCTTTTTATTGCCATTGTTAAACGTCCTTCTTTTTCTGTTTTTGATTCGAGGACGAATCCTTTTGAGGAGAGGGGGAATGATACATGCACGGGAGGGCTAAAGCAATGCTTATTGGACAAGAAGTTGAATTTGTTTGTGAAGTCTGGAAAGTCAGCCAACTTGCGACGACTTTTCGGATTGGATCCGAGCATTTCTGGGCATAGTTGTCTTCTAACAAATTGATCGGAATTCAGTTACCTTTCCAACGCATCTTGAAACTCATCAATCGGACATCGGGAACTCAAGATACACTCATTTTACTGAAGACTGCGCATGCAGAAAACTGGATACGGGATTATTACGAGATTTTGTAAAATTCAGCCCAAAAGCTATTATATAAGGCTTTTGGACGAATTAGAATTAGCCCAACTTAATTATTAATATTTAAATTATGTTTTTAGGGTTTTATATACTTTAAGAACCAGCCACCCTTCTCCCAAGCAACTCTTATCAACTTATCACCTGCACTTATCAGCTTATCACTTGCAGCCCAAGCACAAGGAGTTTAAAGGCTGTTTTTCTTTTATTTTTTAATTAAATTAGGGTTTTCTTGTTTTAGTAGAAGTTAAATTACTTTGGCTATCCTTCACCTATAAAAGGATGAAGCATCCACCTCTGTAATTCAAATTATTGAGATTTTCTTTGATTAATGAAATATTTAGTGAGTTTTTTTTTTTTGCAAGTGCTGATTACTTGTGCCTTAGAAGTCTTCTTCAACATATGTTCGACGAGTACTTGTGAGGGAGATCACCTTCACACTCTTGCTTGCCTAGGTAATTGCGTCTAGGAGGGTGGGTTAGAGCCGCTTGAGGTTGCTTGCTTAGATAATTGCGTCTAAGAGGTTGCCGAGGACAAAACAACAACAACAAATCACAAGCCATCTTCATCTTCAATCTTCACGCCATCTCCCATAATTCCGTGAACAAAGCTGGAAATTTCAGATTTGTTTTACCTATTCTTCTCTTCATCTTTTTTAATCATTTTCGTTATATTCTTATTATTCATCTTCTAATCTTTCTTATTGTTTTCTTTTCTTTAAATTTCCAGTATTGAATCTGAAATTTTCAAGAAAATTCCTTCTCTTTTCTATTGAATTTCCAGATCCGCCTATAGCTTTTTTGATTGAGTCTAGAGCTCTTAGTTCTTGCAACAACTTGATTGAAGGCTTCCAAATCCAAGTTTGCGCTACTCTATCATTCCACTTCATCTTTTCTTGTTGACGGTTTCCGTGTCAACTGGTTCGACATATACTTCTTGGGTTGCCACGACAACTTGTTCGTCATGTCCTTCTTAGGTTGCCACGACAACTTCCAACTTTTCCGAGCATTAACCCTGCACACACAAAACGGCCTCCAGCAGTATCTTTTTCCACCAAAACTAATCAAAACATAAACTCAAGCATAACCATAAAGTAAACAATGCAAATATGCATGAATAACTAAAAATGTAACTAATATGAGCCTAAGGCTAACAATAATATTAGTAGAAAGGGTAATAAAAATAGTACTTTGAACACTTAACAATTCTATTGAAAAAATTCTCATTTGATGTATTAGAGTTTCATATTTAGGGTTTAGGTTTAAGGTTTATGACTTAAGGTTTTATGGTTTATGATTTAGGGTTTATAGTTTAGGTTTAGGGTTTAGGGTTTAGTATTTTAGGGCTTAGGTTTATGTTTAGGGTTTACAATGTAAGACTAGTGTTAGGGTTATGGTTTTATGGTTTAGAGTTAATGGTTTAAGGTTTACTATATTGAATGAGTATTTTTTCACTAAAATCTTTTAGGGTTTTGTAATATATTAAATGATTGTGACTTTTTCAAATGAAATCTTGTATTTATTGAAGGCTTTTAAATGACCCTTAACCTATGTATTTATGCCTAGGTTAGACAAACCCGAAAATCAATTATCAAAGAGATTTACTTTGGGCAAACTACATAAATAGTCCCCATTATAGGGATTCTTTTATTGAGTTCTCCAATTCTGAAAACTATGAAACAATCACACAATTGAAAAAAAAAACTATCAAATTGATCCGTTGTCGTTAATTTTTCAGTGAGAAATGACGTGGCAGTTAATATAAATTAGTATAGTGAGATATTTAGCCCTCAAATTTTACACTTATTTTAGTTTGACTTTAATTTTAAAAAAATTAAACCACGTGATTTTAATATTTTACAATTTAATCTTAAATGCCGATTTCCATCTTCTACCCTCCTAAGGTATTACAGAATGTAAAAAAATCTACTACATAAATAAATACCCCATAAATGAAATCCATCAAATGGATGAAAAAGAAAACAAAACGCTAACAATCGTTTTGGTTTCTATTAAACCAGATTTACATGTTTTATGCATACAAATAGGGTGAAGTACTAAAATACCACTGAAATTTGTTAAAAAAAACAAACGCTAACCAAACATTCAAATGTTACAAAATGACAATTAAATTTTGTGTTTTATAACAAAATAGTAATTCAGCCGTTAATGAGGTAACGTTGCAATTATGAAAATTTGGATAATAATACATTTAGACCTCTATATTTATAGATTCAATCAATTTAGTCTTAATTAAAAAAAACAATAAATTGATGCAACATGTGAGCATCAGGAAGGGGAATTTAATGTCAAAGTTTACATGAACTAAATTGATTGAATCTATAAATATAGAGGACTAAATATGTTATTATCTAAATTTTTATAATTGCAACGTTACCCATTAACAGCCTTTAACGACCGAATTACTATTTTGTTACGAAACATAAAATTTAATTGTTATTTTATAACATTAAAAAATTAATTATCATTTTATTTTTTTAACAAAATTCACTAGCCATTTTAATACCTTACCCTAAAAATTTATACCAATTTTACATGTTTATGCTTTATTACTAAGTGGAAATGGGCTTGTGCACTTGAACCACAATAAAAATCAACCTGATAGATCTTCCATGGTTCATTGAACCACAATGGAAACCCGTTGTCTTTCCCTTAGAATTTGAATAATGCAAAATGACACCAAAGTTTTCTAACTTTTTCGGTCTTCCAATTTACGCCCCAATACAAAAATTAAATTTTAAACTTTAATATTAACACTAAATTCTAATCATAAATCTTAAAAATAAACCATATATCCTACCAGAGACGGAGCTAGGATTAAACATTGGGAGGGACAATAGTCTATTAAGACTTTAAATTTAGAAATTGGGAGGAGCAAAGGACCCATTTGATTTATATTTAAACTAAAAAGAACTTAAAATCTTATTATACCAAAAAAATTTGGGAGGGGCAACAGCCCCACCCATCCCTTGAACAGTTTTGTCTGTCCATGCATCCTACACTCTATATCTTAAAATTTGACCTTAAATTTTAATCTAAAACTTTAAATATATTTTTTTAACGTTAGATCATAAATTAAGACACCATAAATAATAATTTTAGTTTTTTTTTAACTTTTGTAACACTATTGTACTTCACTCTTGACATGCAAATTGCAATATATGAGGCATTGTAGTTTTTTTGCGATGTTACGATTCCCTAGTGGTGATACGCAGTGGGGGACAATAATGGGTCTGACCATCCAAAATTTTGAAAAATTAATATTTAGTTTAAATTTTTTAAAAGTTTGATTTAATTTCTTCAAAAATTTAAATATTTTTATTATACTTCAATTTTTTAAATATTTTTATTTAAGCTTCTAAAATTTTAAAACTTCTCATTAACTATTAAAGTTTTCTAAATTTGGTCCCACGGATTGTTTGAGAAAAAAATGTTAAAAATAGTCTAAAATAGAATATGAATGAAGATTGAAACAGACAAATTTCCCATGTTTTCTAGGGGTGTTTGGAGATGTTAACAAGAAATGCAACTCACCCCTTAATTTTCTGAGAGGGTTTATTGTACAGAGTAAGAACAACATAAGAAGATCTGGATCTTCTGAGAGTAACAAACAAGCAACTAGAACATACCCAGGCTGGCTACACCAGGAAGAAATTATACATTACAGATAGGAACACATTGCTGCACACTGAAAAAGCATGAAAATGAGGCGCACACACACACAGACAAGATGTAGCTCTGTTGTAACTAGTAACTACAATATTCCAGATGTGGCACTGTTTGGAATCCTGTCCAGAAACATAGCCCTTGCAGCCGGGTCGGTTGAAAATCGACCCAGCACAGCAATAGTGGCCGTGTTACTTCCGAACTTCTCGATCCCCCTCGAAATCATACAAGTGTGGTAAGCCTCCACAACTACCATGGTATCACGACCTGAGATCGATGAAACCGTCTCTGCTATTTGCTTAGTGAGCCTTTCTTGCACTTGTAGCTTGAAACCGTAGAAGTGTACTATTGACTGCAAAAGGGAGTTTTCAATGGGATTAGATCCTTCAGGACACAAGTATCCTATATGGACCACACCATGAAAAGGAAGCAAATGATGTTCACATTGAGACCAAAATGGCAGGTTCAATTCGGAATGTATCTGTTGATGATTGTGGGAGCATTCTTCATCATGTTTAAGAAGAGCTTTTATGCCACAAGTGAAGCCATTCATCTCCAAATTCGTATTCCGAAAGTTGATCAACCAATTCAGGAAATGGCCTGGAGTTTGTTCAAGCTCTTTCCTTAATGGATCTTCACCCAAAGATCTGAGTATTGAAGCTACTGCAGCTACCATTCCGGGGTTGGCTGCTACAACCTCAGAGGAAGCATAGGAAGGGCACCAATTATTTCCCATAGAGTCCCTCGTCGGAATTTTCTCCACAGTTACACCTCTGAATTTCAAAAGCCCCATATAGTCAGCCCAAGCATCGGAGTTTTTGTTTTTGAAAACTCCTGAACCTGAAGAGACCAGAGCCTTTATCCATCCTTGATGCTGTGAGTCCGGATTAGGGAAAGGTATGTGCAAACATTGGAGCACCACAGCAACCCCTGCTGGATTGATTCCAAGGTGCAGAGCTGAACATACTTCATCCGCCAGACGCTGCGGATCTTGCAGACGTTTTGCAAATATATCAGCAACTCTAGACAGTTTGCTTAATCCGAGGACTCGCTGGCCCGATGGCACGTAACCAACATGACACTTGACTTGAAACGGCAGCAAGCATGACTCACAGTACGAGAAGAAATCGAGATCTCGAACAAGCACAAGCCCACCTGCTCCCCCTGCATGCCCAACTCCATCATGCAAACCCACTTCAGGGAATAAAGCTCCCTCAACGATATCCTTCACTTTTTGTTCGTAACCTGGATCAAACACAAAAATATAAGATTACACGAAACATAAAATCTCTTTTATTCGGTTGTTTTAGCTTTCTCTGCAGCCAGGAAAAATATAAACAACAAAACACATCGAAGATGGTGACAGGTTTTTAACTTTTTAGCCGACAACAAAATCTTTGCTCCACTTTAAAGTTGTAGCAAGTTATAAACTATAAAACTATATAGTCGGGAAAACAAAACAAAATGCACATGAAACGAAACGCACCTCTTGTCCCATCTCGAAGTGCCTTGGCAACACGAAAAGGAGTTTTCTTAATACCTTCTCGGTTGATATCTTCACCCAAACCCTGCAACAGAACTTTAACAGCATCTTCAATGGCTATAGTTTTTGGCTCCTTCTCCAAACCCAGGTCATTTCCACCCAGTTTTGTTCCATTCTCAAGCTCAATACAGAAATGACCCTCACCCGAACCCATTGACAGAACCAGAGAATAAGACAAAGAAAACAAACTTAATTTGAAACAAAAGAACAAAGTAATGAAAACCCAAAGCTTGAAAATCCACCAGACAATTAGAATACTAATAAAATACGAGGAACTTAGACGCTGAAAGAACGAAAGAGAAAGATATCAATGGAGGAAGAAGATGGGTAGAAGCATGTAGGATTGGCGTTGGTGTACGAAATGTGTGGATCTTCTCCTATGGTATATATAAGGAAAAATAATAATAAAAAAATCGAAAATCATTTTCTTTTTGGAGAAGGCATGGGACTGGATGGAATTCACTGAGCCCGTTTTTTTTTTTTTCTTTTCTGGGAATGCTAAATTGCCGGCCTCAATTACCGCCTCCGCGCGGACCAGAACAACAGCGATGGAACACCGGATCACAGAGGGGATTAATAGAAATAGTAGATTTTAGGTTTTTCCGGCACTTTCAATCAAGTTCTTAATTTTTCTTTTTATGAAGAAAATAAAGAGGAGAATTACAAATCAATTTCAACTATTCAAATAGAATTTAACGTAAAGTTCACAAATGGTAAGTAAATTTTGATCAATTATTTAATTTGGTAACTAAACTTTTAATTGCTTCAATGTTACAATTAAACTTTAGTTTTTTTCCAATTTAACCACCGACCTGTTAATAACCGTTAAAGAGTGACATGACACTTAACATATTTCGTATAATAATACATTTAGTCTTTTATATTTAAAAATTCAAACAATACAGTCCTCAATTTGACCTTATTTTTAATTAAAAATAAATTAATCCTAAACTCAAAACCTTAAACCCTATTTCAAGCGCACAAAAATTCCTATCTCAAGTTGGATCTCCTAAAATTGAGGATACCGGAATGAGAGCAGTCCAGCCTTCCGCACAGAGCACCTAAGATAATCTTAGAACTCTAGTTTGCTCACCGGTTATGAGTGGATACATGCTAAAATGAGAATTCAAATAGAATAAATAAATGAAACAACCAAGTGTTTATATATTTATAAATTTAAACTTTTAAGGTGCGTGATTTGGGGTTTAGGGTTAAATTATTTTATATAAAAATAGGATCAAATTAAAATAATGTATAAATAATGAGGGTTGAATATATTATATTTTTTGAATTAGGACTAGATTGTTTGAATTTTCAAACGTGGAAGACTAAATGTGTTATATACAAAATATTTTAACTGTCACGTCACCCTTTTAATGGTTGTTAACGGGTCGGTAGAAAAATTAGAGCAAAACTAAAAATTTAATGATAACATTAAAGCAATTAAAAGTTTAGCTATCAAATTGAATAATTGATCAATATTTAGTGACCATTTATAAACTTTATCGTAAAAATTAGGGTAAACTACAAAAATGACCACCATACTATTGGAAAAGTCACGATTTGACCACCTTACTTTTTTTCGAAGCAATTAAACCATCATACTATTAAATTGGGTGCAATTTGACCACCAGCCGTTAGAAGTTAACGGCAGGGTGACGTGGCAGTTAAAAAAATAGGGGTATAATTATATATTTGGTCCTTACTATTTACATATTCTTTCAATTTAATCCTAATTTAAATTTAATAAAATAAATTAATTATTTAATTAAGTGGTGACACGTATCACTACCTTATTGGAGGGATTTAATTACTTATATTTAATTAAATAATTTTATTTCTATCCTCCAATCAGGTGGTGACACGTGTCACCACCTAATTAAAGAAAGAAAATAGAGAAAACATCAATTGCACTCAAGGGGAGTCAAACCCATGACTCCCAGCAACAAGAAGCACTGCCTTACCACCGCGCCAAGTGCTATTTTGGGATCCATTCCCTGCAATATATTATATGTACTTATTTGTTCTAATTAAAGAAAGAAAATGGAGAAAACAACAATTGCACTCAAGGGGAGTCGGACCCATGACTCCCAGTGTAACCCCCTCGCCCCGGTCTGGCCGGATGACCGGTCCGAGTGAGCTACACGGGGAAAACCGAGTGAAAACCCCTAAGGATTCCCCCTCGGTTAGCAACCCTATTTTTTTTCCATTTTAAATCTTGTTTAAATGAGTATTTAATCCTATGTGGTCATACAGCGGAACAACGTTCACGTGGCAAACAAACAAACTCAACCCAACATCTTAAAGTCCAATTTTAGAGCTTATACTACAGGCGGTATCGATACACTTAAGGGGTGTATTGATACCCCTTCACTAGATTTAGGCTTTAACTGCAGGCGGTATCGATACACTTAAGGGGTGTATCGATACCTCCTTGACTAGGTCAACTGGTCAAAGTCAACCCGTAGAGGCCGTATCGATACACCCAAGGAGTGTATCGATACCCTCCCCAACGATTGACTTCCCACGGTCAACGCTAAGATGACGGTATCGATACGCCTGAGGCTGGTATCGATACCGAACTGGACAGTAGCTCCAGTGACCAAAATGGTATCGATACACCTCTCAAGTGTATCGATACACTAAGCCTGAAACAAGAAGGTGGTATCGATACCGTACCAACCGTATCGATACCCCTGCACTGCAAAACCTCCCAAACTCAGCAAAACGACCAAGACTCGAATCTAAATGCAATTTAAGACTTCCCTAGCCCCAACCAAACATTCACACAACATTTACATACCACTATATAGCCATACAAGCACCCAACATGTATAAACATCAAGGAAATCATGCAATAGACCCAAGATGGCATTCAAGCATTCAAAGCTCATACTTCAATATTCTAACATGAAGGCAACCTCCAAGGCACAAGACCAACACACAAGGTAAACAATTTAGACATGGTTACAATCCAAACATAGCATCATTAAGCCAATCAAAAACAACATAATTAAGGAGTCTAAACATGCTCCTAAACAACCAACAATAGCACAAAACAACAACACCTATCCCATTGCTTTACTATTACAATCTTTAAATTTAACTACAATACTTGAGCTAACCGTAAGCAACACTTGAAGACCTTTCCTTGCCCTTGCCACCCACAAGCTATTTATCTGCATTGTCGAACAAAAGAGAGCGTAAGCATAAAAGCTTAGTGAGGGTAGCTCATAAATCAAACATTCGACAATACAGGGTCCAAGCACGAGCTATTTCCATAATGAAATGCATGACCTAACCTCCGATCCACACGAGCCATAATTATAAATGATGCATGAACATATATTCAACATCATGTCATGCTCAACATGTTTAAATCCACAACATATGAAATCACATATATTAAACCATGTTAGCAACACATCCCAAATCACAATGGCTCACAATTACTCACATATTGGGAACATAAACCACAATCCGTATTGGCACCTAGCTATGACTCGAATACGCAGATAACAGTTGGAATTCACATCCAACAACACAATCATTACCTGACGGTGGGATTACACTCATCACCGTTCACGCGGTGGGGATTCCACTCATCCTCACGCCCGTCTCACGCGGAGGGGATTCCACTCATCCTCACGCCCGTCGATGGGATTCCACTCATCACCGACTAAAATATATATATGAAGATTTCCGGGCGAACCCGTACTCCATCTTGATGACTACCATCATCAAGACCACGCGCGCATTTTGACTCACGTGTGCACACTAGACATCCTAATGATCGATCATTTGTACCCAAGCATACTAGTGCCAATACTACACATTTCATTACTCTTTCACAATACCATTTCATAAAAACTTCCGTGCTTAGCACGTACTCACCATGACTCACTGTCATGCACAAACCACATTTTCATGCCTAGCATGTACTCACCATGATCCTCGGATCATACAATCACCTCATAACATCATTACACATGTCAATACTACATGTATCTCAACAACACAATTATCACATCATATTTCATACATATGTATATCTCTATCACATTTATCATCAACATGCATGTAATAATGCATTAAGCCATGCCTCCACATACATGTATACAACATATACATAATCAACACCATCACAATTTAACACGAGGCACATACAACCATTAAAGAGTGCAACCAAAGTCTCGAATCAAAGCTTGGGATTAGGCTACCACTCTAATCCCAACTCTAGGTGGGTTTACCAAGCCCATCCTAGGTTCACATGCTTGAACCAAATACTCAAACCATTTTAAAAACATTTAACCACTCACCTAAGCTTCCAAGCTCCAAGCCAAGCAACTATGGTCTTCAATTTTCGGATTTGATCCCGAGGCTTCACCAACACAAAATCTTGCTTCTAATCACCTCAACACATTCAAAACAACCTCAAATCAATTCATCAATTAAAGTAACAAACCCGGAACACTAATCAAACACCAAACTCAACATTTCAAGCCATGAACAACCCCCAAAATTACCAAATCCGAGCAGCCCTTATACACAGCCCAAAACTTGTGATTTCAACACATTTAGCACATTCAAATGCTTCCAAAACAGCCCCTAACTATTACCCTAACATCAACCCTCAATTTCCAACACAAACCACACCCAAAATTCAACTAAAAACCCTCTTAAAACCCCGCCAAAACCCAATTTCGGGAATCCTTATAAAACACCTCAAAAATTATATATGTTGGTCCATTTAGTTCATAAACACCATATCTAACAATATTAAATCAAAATCTTAAGTTAAAAACAATAAAGATATCATTTTTATTCAAATCTTTCAAAAACCCAAATTCTAAAACATTGATGAAAATGAAATCTATTTGTACTTTCGAGTAGAGGACGATGAGAGCAAAATGGGGACGTGTTTACCTTTCAAATTCGAGCTACAATGGAGAAGCAAGGAAATGGAATAGTGAAAATGGAGGGGAGGGGTTTTCTCACGCTGAAAATTTGGGAGGTAGAAGATGATGGCAACTTTTGGGTGTTTGAAATAAGAGGAAAAAGATTTTATTTTTTTTACAAGCCCATGTATTTACCAAAACGCCATTAATGAGATGGCCACTCTTATCTATTCTAAAATCCATGGGATTTAATTCCCAAAACAATTTAAATCCAACATAAAATAAATCGCTTTGAAGGTACGAAGCCCAAATATTAATTTATTATTTTAATTATAAAACTGAAACCTGAAAACGATATTTTAATATTATTTTCTCCCGGCCCCCAAACCCGGGTGTTACAACTCTCCCCCACTTAAGGAAATTTCGTCCCCGAAATTTGTCGGACAAGAATACCACGATATCTTCTCCTCCACACTTACCCTCTCTCCACATCATACTAACCAACTCAGTAGCCCTACCACACAACACTAGTTGTTTGATGCTATGATCCCAACTAGTTCCTTCAGGGTATGTCAATTTCAAACTC
The DNA here is from genome assembly GCA_958450335.1 of Hibiscus tridactylites. Classification (NCBI taxonomy): domain Eukaryota; kingdom Viridiplantae; phylum Streptophyta; class Magnoliopsida; order Malvales; family Malvaceae; genus Hibiscus; species Hibiscus tridactylites. The sequence continues at coordinate 14,165,618 of OY288276.1, read as the reverse complement.
AACTCAAACTCTTCAGCAAACATAGCACGGAACAGATCTGACTCACATCCCCGAATCATAGATTCACAGACACGTCACAAACCTCTTTCTAACTCTGGTGGTAACCGCAACAAATAAACAACAGATCTAGCTCGACTCGCAACTCATACAACACTGTTTAAAAATTTGACCGATGACTTTCTCTGACTGATCATCTGACTTCATCAATTAATCAAACACTATGCAGACGTCTTCAAAAACAATCTAATTGAAATCTCGAATCTCTATTACCCACTTTCATTAAAAATCTTCCACGAATGTAGCAAACTAGATGAAAACTGATGCTCGGTCTTGACACGCTGGCAATTTATACACTTGCTCTCATACTGAACCACATTATTCATCCACTCAATTCAGAAGTATTCATCTTCAACCCACAATACGTCTTCATACTACTCAGATGCAATACAAATGAACCACCGTGCGCTTCGGTCAAAACAATACATCTCAAAACACTAGGTTAGTCGGTACAACTATTCTGTCTCTAAAATGAAAAACTCTGTCATCTCTGAAACTGTATTCTGAGGGTCTTCCTTCTACTATGTCTTGCAACTGTTTCTCATCAAACATTCCGACTCAAAGTAGTCTCAACCCGAAACTCGGCCACAAAACTACTATCATTTGATATACGGAATTCGACAATTGTAACTCGTAACTCAACTACTAGTCTAACAGCAAATACAACTCAGAACATCAGTTACTACGTAGACTCTCTTCATATAGTGCTCAATCTTGAGATCACAGTCTTCAAGCAATTCTAACTACTCATGTTGTTCAAGTTCGAACCATTCCTAAGTCTTCAAATATTTCAAGTTCTGATGATACGTGCATATACACTGTGCATTTCTTACTATATAAGCTTTGTCTCTAAGTCTTCGAAGCAAATACAACTGTAATTAACTCTATGTCTCATATCGGATAACTCTTCTCACGGTCTTTCAACTAACTCGATGAACAAGTCACAATCTTCCGTCTTGCATAAGCACACAACCTAACCCTACATGTAACACACCACTACATTTCACAAGCTCTTTCTCTAGTATAGGCTGGATCAAGGTCGAAGTTTTCATCAAAGTTTCTTTCAGTTTCCCTAGGGCTCATTATCTCGCATTTAACCACACAACTGAACATTCTTCGGTATTAATCTGACAAAAGGGCAGTTATCTTCGAACGGCTATTTACAAACTTCCAGTAGTAACACTGCTAAACTTAATACTATAGGTTTCTGTCATAGTCTTCATTTTCTTCAAACTCACATCTTCTTTTGTCTGTTCAAGATTTGTTCTAATACACTCGGCTAATCTACATGTCCTAAGAGAACATCTTCATTAACTCGAAGTTCACGTTGGCTCAACTTGGCATACAACTGATTCTCTAATAGAATCTACAATACTAACTCTAAAGCTTGCCATGGCCTTCTTCGATACGTGGATATACTCATGTGTCATCTATGAGAACTATTACAACTGATCAAGGAACTCGGGAATTATTCTGTTCAACATTTCTATGAAGGTAACTAATGCACTAGTCCAACAAAACAACATAACTCAGAGCTCGAGTTGATCACATCTTGCCCCTAAAGCTGTCTTCGGTACTTCAAATTTTCTCACTTTCAACTGGTAGTAAACGGATCTCAAATTAATCTTCGAAAGGCTGAAGCATACACTACTGACCAACTAATCACTGACACTCGAAAACGGATACTAATCATTCACTGTCACTTGTTGCAACTGTATGTAATCTGAACACATTCTCGTACTGTCACTCTTTCTTCTTCACAAATTACATTGTAGAACTCTGAGATGGTGCACTAGGCCTAATGAAGCTAAGGTCTAACAAGTCTCGAAGTTAATTCTTCAACATTCTCAATTCTTTCGGAATTCATAAGTTACAGAACAGACAACACAGAAGCAACCTCGAAAACGGTCTCAATAACAAACTCTTCTTCTCTATCAAGAGACAAACTGGGTGAATCTTCCAAACACTTCTAGGTAAACACAAACTAATTTAGTATTCTGTGGTCTAATCTTCATTCAAAATCAAATCCATCACACTTGCTAAGCAAACCTACCAACTAAACTCAATCAACCTTCGACCTCCAAAGCTGGGTCAACATTCGACAAGAAGTTCGCCTCCTCACCTACTACTACAGTCACACAGAAATCTGCAACTTCAAGTCAACTCTCTCTTCGTCTCAATGTATATCCTAACCTTGTGCTCTACAAGCCAAACCATGTCAAAAAGGTACATCGAAACCGTAGGAGGACGATCACTTCACATCCACTAGAAACTGGTAACTTTGAACCACCAACAACATCTTATGTACATCTTTCTGATCACTACTATCTCCCAAAAGGCTAGTCACATGTGTCCCTACGTCTAAGATCTCAACAAGTATGTCTAAATTCCTTGCACGCTCACACAAACAGACGAATCCATAGAAATTGCAACTTCACAAGTACACAACTATTAGTCTTCGGTCCTCTTGTTTCTCGGACTGGTTCTTCAATAAAAGCTGACTCTTCTAGACTGTTCTTAGAGCATTTCGAAACTTCAAAATGCAGTTCTGGGCACACACAGACAACCATGCTGGAAAACAACTCGGATGCACACTGGCCCAAACACACAAACCGATTCCCACTTACGGATACTGATCGACTGACATGTATCAAAATCATAGGCCGAGCCTCAACGATCATTAACTTAGCATTTCTGAATTTCAGATTACTCACACGAGACCCCTACCTTGATCTCGCTAAAAGAACTAAGGTACTCGTACCCACCTCTAAAACTTCACCGGGCATATTCAAACTTGCATGCTTGCTATCAACATACGGAAGCACTGACTCAGAATCAACCAGAAGGGGACAAACCCATAACCGTACCAAGGACTTATCTACTATAACATCGATCCACTCTGAACCTCACTCAAAGGTCTTCACTTCTTTTTACCAACTAATACTAGAAACGATTACATCGTCTCTTATCCATAGGAATCAACCCACATACAAACCGTCTCAAATGGACAAATTGTACCTCAACTCCGGTACAACCATACTTCCCTAACTATAGCAAAGAACTTCCTCCACATCATCCACATTTTCAAAACCACAACTTCCGCTTACCGATTCACGGCTCACACACTGGCCTCAAACTTAATAAAAGCAATAAATCAATCAACAATTTAACATACAAGTTGGGTTAGCAAAGGAAAGGTCCAAGTGCCTCAAGTACGATTTCCCTCACTTAAAATCCTTTTTCCGATGTAATAGAAGCAATGGGACTCTACTAAACATGTTTCAAACAAATCAACACACATACATGCTCAACCAAGCATATAACGAGGCATACTTGCTAAACAGGCAAACATATGAATACTATCAAACAACATATATTCTCAATCAAACAATCATTATTCACAGCATATACGAATAACAAGCAACATGCTTTTAAACAAACAATCAACATACTCGTCGTACAAGCAGTCATACTTACAAAGCAAGCAAACACCGTGCATATCAATTCAAAACTGAAACTTACATCACTTACCTGCCCAAGGTCTCGAAAACCTTAGGCTCTGATACCAACAAATGTAACCCCCTCGCCCCGGTCTGGCCGGATGACCGGTCCGAGTGAGCTACACGGGGAAAACCGAGTGAAAACCCCTAAGGATTCCCCCTCGGTTAGCAACCCTATTTTTTTCCATTTTAAATCTTGTCTAAATGAGTATTTAATCCTATGTGGTCATACAGCGGAACAACGTTCACGTGGCAAACAAACGAATTCAACCCAACATCTTAAAGTCCAATTTTAGAGCTTATACTACAGGCGGTATCGGTACACTTAAGGGGTGTATCGATACCTCCTTGACTAGGTCAACTGGTCAAAGTCAACCCGTAGAGGCCGTATTGATACACCCAAGGAGTGTATCGATACCCTCCCCAACGATTGACTTCCCACGGTCAACGCTAAGATGACGGTATCGATACGCCTGAGGCTAGTATCGGTACCGAACTGGACAGTAGCTCCAGTGACCAAAATGGTATAGATACACCTCTCAAGTGTATCGATACACTAAGCCTGAAACAAGAAGGTGGTATCGATACCGTACCAACCGTATCGATACCCCTGCACTGCAAAACCTCCCAAACTTAGCAAAAACGACCAAGACTCAAATCTAAATGCAATTTAAGACTTCCCTAGCCCCAACCAAACATTCACACAACATTTACATACCACTATATAGCCATACAAGCACCCAACATGTATAAACATCAAGGAAATCATGCAATAGACCCAAGATGGCATTCAAGCATTCAAAGCTCATACTTCAATATTCTAACATGAAGGCAACCTCCAAGGCACAAGACCAACACACAAGGTAAACAATTTAGACATGGTTACAATCCAAACATAGCATCATTAAGCCAATCAAAAACAACATAATTAAGGAGTCTAAACATGCTCCTAAACAACCAACAATAGCACAAAACAACAACACCTATCCCATTGCTTTACTATTACAATCTTTAAATTTAACTACAATACTTGAGCTAACCGTAAGCAACACTTGAAGACCTTTCCTTGCCCTTGCCACCCACAAGCTATTTATCTGCATTGTCGAACAAAAGAGAGCGTAAGCATAAAAGCTTAGTGAGGGTAGCTCATAAATCAAACATTCGACAATACAGGGTCCAAGCACGAGCTATTTCCATAATGAAATGCATGACCTAACCTCCGATCCACACGAGCCATAATTATAAATGATGCATGAACATATATTCAACATCATGTCATGCTCAACATGTTTAAATCCACAACATATGAAATCACATATATTAAACCATGTTAGCAACACATCCCAAATCACAATGGCTCACAATTACTCACATATTGGGAACATAAACCACAATCCGTATTGGCACCTAGCTATGACTCGAATACGCGGATAACAGTTGGAATTCACATCCAACAACACAATCATTACCTGACGGTGGGATTACACTCATCACCGTTCACGCGGTGGGGATTCCACTCATCCTCACGCCCGTCTCACGCGGAGGGGATTCCACTCATCCTCACGCCCGTCGATGGGATTCCACTCATCACCAACTAAAATATATATATGAAGATTTCCGGGCGAACCCGTACTCCATCTTGATGACTACCATCATCAAGACCACGCGCGCATTTTGACTCACGTGTGCACACTAGACATCCTAATGATCGATCATTTGTACCCAAGCATACTGGTGCCAATACTACACATTTCATTACTCTTTCACAATACCATTTCATAAAAACTTCCGTGCTTAGCACGTACTCACCATGACTCACTGTCATGCACAAACCACATTTTCATGCCTAGCATGTACTCACCATGATCCTCGGATCATACAATCACCTCATAACATCATTACACATGTCAATTCTACATGTATCTCAACAACACAATTATCACATCATATTTCATACATATGTATATCTCTATCACATTTATCATCAACATGCATGTAATAATGCATTAAGCCATGCCTCCACATACATGTATACAACATATACATAATCAACACCATCACAATTTAACACGAGGCACATACAACCATTAAAGAGTGCAACCAAAGTCTCTAATCAAAGCTTGGGATTAGGCTACCACTCTAATCCCAACTCTAGGTGGGTTTACCAAGCCCATCCTAGGTTCACATGCTTGAACCAAATACTCAAACCATTTTAAAAACATTTAACCACTCACCTAAGCTTCCAAGCTCCAAGCCAAGCAACCATGGTCTTCAATTTTCGGATTTGATCCCGAGGCTTCACCAACACAAAATTTTGCTTCTAATCACCTCAACACATTCAAAACAACCTCAAATCAATTCATCAATTAAAGTAACAAACCCGGAACACTAATCAAACACCAAACTCAACATTTCAAGCCATGAGCAACCCCCAAAATTACCAAATCCGAGCAGCCCTTATACACAGCCCAAAACTTGTGATTTCAACACATTTAACACATTCAAATGCTTCCAAAACAGCCCCCAACTATTAACCTAACATCAACCCTCAATTTCCAACACAAACCACACCCAAAACTCAACTAAAAACCCTCTTAAAACCCCACCAAAACCCAATTTCGGGAATCCTTATAAAACACCTCATAAATTATATATGTTGGTCCATTTAGTTCATAAACACCATATCTAACAATATTAAATCAAAATCTTAAGTTAAAAACAATAAAGATATCATTTTTATTCAAATCTTTCAAAAACCCAAATTCTAAAACATTGATAAAAATGAAATCTATTTGTACTTTCGAGTAGAGGACGATGAGAGCAAAATGGAGACGTGTTTACCTTTCAAATCCGAGCTAAAATGGAGAAGCAAGGAAATGGAATAGTGAAAATGGAGGGGAGGGGTTTTCTCACGCTGAAAATTTGGGAGGTAGAAGATGATGGCAACTTTTGGGTGTTTGAAATAAGAGGAAAAGGATTTTATTTTTTTACAAGCCCATGTATTTACCAAAACGCCATTAATGAGATGGCCACTCTTATCTATTCTAAAATCCATGGGATTTAATTCCCAAAACAATTTAAATCCAACATAAAATAAATCGCTTTGAAGGTACGAAGCCCAAATATTAATTTATTATTTTAATTATAAAACTGAAACTCGAAAACGATATTTTAATATTATTTTCTCCCGGCCCCCAAACCCGGGTGTTACACCCAGCAACAAGAAGCACTGCCTTACCACCATGCCAAGTGCTATTTTGTGATCTATTTCCTGCAATATATTATATGTACTTATTTGTTGTTAATGACAGGAAAAAAATCTAAATTAAAGGGACTCGAACAAAACACACTCGAGATATATAAAAATATCTAAACAACTATTCCTATATTTTGATCAAAATAAATACGAAATTCTCATATTCTAATATATCTGATAAATAAAAATACAAACAGAAAAACAAAATTGAAGATAATTTTACACATTCTCATAAATACGAAATTCTCATATTCTAATATATCTCATCTAAAATTAATAATTTTAATTTAATTTACTACTTTTATTTTTCTTCAATTTTGTTTTTCTGTTTGTATTTTTATTTATGAGATATATTAGAATATGAGAATTTCGTATTTATTTTAATCAAGATATCAGGAAATAGTTGTTTAGATGTTTTTATATATCTCGAGTGTGTCTTGTTCGAATCCTTTTAATTCATATTTTTTCCTGTTATTAACAACAAATAAGTACATATAATATATTGCAGGAAATGAATCACAAAATAGCACTTGGCATGGTGGTAAGGTAGTGCTTCTTGTTGCTGGGAGTCATGGGTTTGACTCCCCTTTACTAAAATTGTTGTTTTTTCCATTTTCTTTCTTTAATTAGAACAAATAAGTACATATAATATATTGCAGGGAATGGATCCCAAAATAGCACTTGGCGTGGTGGTAAGACAATGCTTCTTGTTGTTGGGAGTTATGGGTTCGACTCTTCTTGAGTGCGATTGATGTTTTCTCCATTTTCTTTTTTAATTAGGTAGTGACACGTGTCACCACTTAATTAAATAATTAATTTATTTTATTAAATTCAAATTAGGATTAAATTGAAAAAATGTGTAAATAGTAAGGATCAAATATGTAATTATACCCCTATTTTTTTAATTATCACGTCACCATGCCGTTAACCTCTAACGGTTGGTGGTCAAATTGCACCCAATTTAATAGTATGATAGTTTAGTTGCTTCGAAAAAAAACAAGTGGTAAAATCGCGACTTTTCCAATAGTATGGTGGTCATTTATGTAGTTTACCCTAAAATTTAATACTACTATCCAATGGGATAATATTATAAAAAAAATATAATTTTTTCTTATAAAATACTCAATACTATTGTATTTTATAATCTCATCATTTGAGTCATCATATTTTATAAAGATTTTGTTTTCTTTCTTTCTTGACAAAAATATTAGCTTTTCTTGCCCATATTGTTTTGTAAAATAAATATACTTATTATTTAAGTTGGCATATTGAATTATTAATAATTTATTTTTATTAATAAGATATATTTAGTCATCATATTTTATAATGATTAATTTCTTTTTCGCACGTCTTGTTACATTTATCTTATGACACATTTTCACCTTCTTATTATACGGTTTTTGTTTATTTTTATGATAGTTTGACGTTTGTGTATGATCATCACGACATACTTTCTGATAAAAGAAGATCAACAATCTAATATGATTAGATTTATTTTGTGATAGTTTATTAATATAATCAAAATTGTTAATTGAGCGATATGCAATAATATTTTTTTATCTTTGCTCGTATATATTAATATAGCATATAGTTGGAAGATAAAGCTTTTCTTGCTTGATTTTTAACACAACATATTCAAGGAAATGTTCAACCTTTTTTCTTCACGCCCTTTAGGTTATATATTTTAATTTTCTTTTTCAAGAATTTTCTTGTAGGAATTGGTCCTCAGGTTTATTTTTATGATTTAGGTATGTTGTATTTGTTGTATATTTCTTTATATTTAATGATTCTGATTGTTATTTGTTAAGATATATGTTTTGATATAATAATTGAAAAATTAATTTGGACTAAATTGAAAAGATTTCAAAATATTTTGTAAGTCCAAACAACTTGAAAATATGTTCAAGGTTTTTACAAGACTTTGGAATGGTTTAAAATGTGTTTTAAGTAGCTAAACATCTATTTTCAAAGTCACCGTACCGATACGGTATACATCGTATCGATACGCTTTAGGGTTTCAGCTACGAAAAAATTTCAGTAGCCAAAATCCATACAGATACGCTTTTGTCGTATCGATACGGAGTGTTTTAAAACTCCCCAACGGCTAGTTCGCGTACCGATATGGTTGTATCGCGTATCGATACGCCTTAACCGCTCCCAACGGTCATTTTCCCAATGGCTATTTGAAATGCATGCCGTACTGATACGCTCGTAAGCGTATCGATCCGCATTAGCTGGAAGAGCTCAACGGCTAGTTCTTGACGAGGACCGTATCAATACGGTCATTCGAGTATCGATACGCTAAGCTCTAGAACAACATTGAATGCGGGAAAATTGCACCCCAACAGCTCCAATTCAACCCCAACGGTCTTACAACAACTAGAAGCTCAATTGGGAGTATAAAAGGGACCTCCAAGCATTTGTGGAAGACTAATGCTTCAATTGTCAACAACAATATGATGTCAAATTTGTCTTAGTGCTTTATTGTACATACTTTGTATAAACAACACTTGTGAGCCAAAATTGTCATATTTGCTCAATTGTTTAGGTTTGGGTGAGTGAGCTAAATAGTGCAAACCATCCACCTTGTGACGGTTTTCAAGTTTGCTAGATTTTTTATTGCTTAAGAGTGTTTCCAAAGCTCGGGTTGTGAGCTTTGGTTGCTAGACTTAGGTTGAGTCTAGGATTGTAACAGTTGCCTCCTAAACCGGTAAAAGGGGACGAATATCTAATGGATATTGGTTGAAAATCCTTAGTGTGAGCTAAAGTAGTGGGTGTAAATGCTTGTTAGAAGGCAAACCACTATAAATCCTTATGTTTTTTGTTTATCCTTTTGCTTCCACAAAATCGCCCAAAATACAAACTTCTACTCAACTTGGTAAGAAACGGTTGAGTGATCATCGAGCATAACATTATTCATTTTAAAAATAATAATTTATTTTTATGGCCAGTTTGACATTGCTTTTAAAAAGTGTTTTTAAAAGGGATGGCGTACAGAGAAAACTCATGGTGGTTTAGAGAAAACTCAAGGCGGCTCAACCAAATAGTTGGTGGGGGGAGACAATTGGTCACCTTATTTGTCCAAAACATCCCGACGACATTACATTGGAGCGGACTGAGACAAGATTTTGGAAGGCATGGAGATGTAGTCGATTCGTTCATTGCAAGGAAGAGGGACAGAGCAGGCATGCGGTTCGGTTTTGTAAGATTCTCCAACAGAATTGATGCGGAGAGAGCGATAGAGAGACTTAACGGATTCAAATTGTATGGTTTTCGCTTATCTGTATCGGTGGCTAAATACAACGTGAGAACGACATATTGGAGAAAATCAAGACAAGAGAATCTGCATCAGGATCCTAAGAATGCAACGGAAAAACACAGACAGAATCAAACAGAAGATTTAAAAGACAACAAAAAATCGAATGAGTCGGTGATGGGATCAAGTAGAAGGGATTCAGAAAGTAGAGAAGAGAAGAGTTTAAAGAGAATACTAGGGCATGTTGAAGAGGAAGCATTATGGAAATTGAACAAATGCGCAATAGGAACGATGGCGAATGTTTGTAGCAGCAACTCGGTAGAAGAAAGACTACATGGATGGGGTTTAGGCGAAATAAAAGTCAAAAGTATGGGAGGACGTTATTTCTTGATTGAATTCAAGGATCAGGAGCTGTTTGAGTTTCTGAAAGAACAAGAATGGTCTTATCTTAAGGAAATCTTTTCCGAGGTTGAACCATGGACTGAATCTTTCCGTTTGCCAAAAAGGTTAACCTGGATTCAAGCAGAAGGAATCCCACTGCATTGTTGGAATCACTGTACTTTTAAACGATTAGCCGAATTATGGGGATCTCTGATAGCCATGGGAGAAAATGCTTCTCAACTTTTAGATGGTGATAAGATGACACTTCTTGTGTCAACAAGTCAAAGGAGCAATATAGATGAAGTAATCGAACTTGAAGTAGGGAGGGATTGCTTTTTGATTCGAATAAAGGAACTAGGCTTCAATATCCATGCTGCTATCAAGTTGAACGATGAAAATAGAAATCCTTGTAATAGGAATTCAGAACCGAAAAATAGAGAGAGCTCATCGGAATCTTCGTCGGAAAACGAAGGGGTTTCCAGTCCGACGAGTATGGATATTAGCAAGAGCCTCGTAGAAGATGAAGCAATAAATGTTTTGTGCATGGGGAATCCTCTTAAAGAAGCTAATAATGACTCCAGGCACGCTGGGGAAGCATATATTTCGGGATGCAGGACAATCAATAATCAGGCTGAGTTGGAAATTAATCTGAAAATAATTCCTGAGGTGGAAATAGTTGGTGTGGTAAATGATACAGAAATTAATATTGATAAGGAGGGGAATGCTACCACGAGTGGGGTTGCAAGTGAAGGGAAGTTCATTGATCCAAATAAGGATATGGGCCTTGAAGTAGAGGGTGATGTGGGTAACTTTAATACACTAGAGAACTTGGGCCTTGAAGTAGAGGGCAATGTGGAACCTATTTCTAATAAGGAACCTCCTGAAACCACTCACGGTAAGTCTACTTGGGAGGCTATGGTAGATGCACCGAACAACAACCAGAGGATTATTGCTGATTCAATCGATCCTCTGGAGATGCCTGGTACCTTGGAGGAGTCCAGAAATTTCTTCCCCGAAATGAACACAAAGCGTCGAAAAGATAAGAGGTATGGGTCTTTATTAGAATTCCAAGATCAAGCTTTATCAGAACAGGAAAGAAAGAAGAGGGATCGGGAGATAAAGAAAATTAAGAAGTTAAAGAAGAACCTGGAAGATTCAGAGCTCTCTGGGAGATCTCTTTCTGATTCAGATCTTACGAGTAGGTGGAATAACGCGATAAAAGAAGCAAGGAAGGCTCTTGAGTCAAGGAAGAAACTAGGTGTTCAGATTGAGGGAGATGAAAGCGAGGCAGTCCGTGATTTGGCACTTTTGGAATGGAATCATAGTGTATAGAATTGAGAGGAAGCAATTTGGTTTGGTCTCGAGTCTCTCCAATCAATATGTCTATTACTCGTGGCGAAGCGGTACAATCAGGGAAGAACAGTTAGAACCAGTACTTTGAAGGTATAAAATTTTGAGGCTTGTTTCGATGTTGTGATCTCGTTTTCTAGTTTCAATGAGTGGTTGCATAGGTTGTTCTATCGTGTTTTAATTTGTGGAGGCAGGGGCTTTGGAATAAAAATGTATGATGTAGGAAGTGTATTTTGTAGAAACAAGGAGTCTTTTTGAGCTTATTGGAGTGAAATTTTTAGGTGCCTGTGGTTTTTTTTAGGCGTTTGTTTTCAATGAAGTTGGTATAGTGGGGAGATCTGGTGGTTTTATTTTAGTAGGGGTAGGTTGTTATCCATTGGCTTATAGAATTTCATATATTTGAAGGGCTTTGTTTCAGTTGAATGTGCTCGGTGCATTAAGGGAAAGGTCATAGAAAAGAGGTGTAGGAATGAGCAAATGGGAAATTGTTTCGCTTTTGTTCCGAGTCTTCGTTTTACTTCGAAGAGCAATTTGCTAAGGATGGCTTGAAAAGGAAAAAAGTTTTCTGTGCAAGAGAGGGGTGAAATTAGGGGGAATTCGATCTTTGTGTGGTTGGTGTGGAGATTACGAGGAGGATTCGATCCATTTGTTTGTGAATTGCAGAATCTAAGAGCGCTTTTGGTGTCTTTTTTGTGCTTGGTGGATGGTCCAATGGCGACCTCAGTCCGATATTAATAGCCTGTGTCAGTTCTGCTTTGAAAATGTTTTCTCAGGATCTCTTAGGAGTATTTGTCATGTGACGCAAAATGGCCTGGTCTTGAGATGTTGATTGTCGAGTATGATTCCATGGTGGTTTTGAATTGGTTGAAGAATCCGATGCAACGCCCTTGGAGATGGTGGCAGATTCTAGTTGATATTGATACTTTGGCTTGAAAGATTGGTTGAGTGAGTTTTGTTTTTGTGCCGAGACAAGCAAACTCGTTTGCAGACAACCTTGCAAAGGCTGGTAGGTGTCGACATGCCCAATTTTAAGGATTGGTGGTAGTTTATTTATTTTGTGCCATGTGTTTTCTAAATGTTGAAATTGTCTAGGATGCTTATTTGCTCTCTGTTAATTGTGAGCCATTGAAATTGTCTTGTATTTAGTGCATTAGGAGGTTGGAAGTTTGTTGGGTGGCTGGGAGTATTTCCCTGTTCAGGTTGTGCGTGTCGGTTCTGTATTACCCTTGATCGTATGTACTCTTTTCCTCTAATTAGGTTTAGGGAGGTTTTTAACGAGGCATACGATCAAGGTATTTTAATAATATTAAATAAATTTGTCGAGCAAAAAAAAGTGTTTTTAAGAAGTGCTTTCTAAAAGTGCTTATGTATTGTGTTTTAAAATAAAATTGTTTAATATTGCTGTCAAAAAGTACTTCTAAATAGATAAAATATATATTATATATATTATTTTTTAAAATATAAAAATATTGATGATATAAATGAGGATAAATAAATAATTATAAGTTATTTAAAAAGTCAAAAGTTAAAACTTCAACTTTTAGAAAACACTTTTAAAATTAGATTAAAAACATTTTTAACCTATAAACTATGGCCCTGTTTGGTAAATAGCGGTTTGGTGAAAAATTAGAGGTTTGAGGTATAATTAGAGGTTTGACTAGTCAAATCTGCTAATATTGATGTTTGGTAAATAGCGGATTGAAAGAGCGGATTGGGGTGAAAAAGCTAATTTTGAAAAAGCTCATAATATGAGCTTTTTTAGATTAGAGGTTTGATATTAGAGTTGTAATGACTCTTTTACCCTTAACAATTACCAAAAATCTCCAAATAACCTAAATTAAATAATAATATTTTTTAATATAAACAATAACATATTAAATATTGGACTTATTTGTGGTTACTACTAATTTATATGGTGACATTTGTAAGTTAATTATATTTTTTTATTATCACATATTTATATGTGCACATAATTTTTTTTAATTATTATATAAATAATAAATTAACATATAAATCTTTCAAAGTATGTTTAAAAAATTTATATTAAAAATAATTTTTACAAATCTAATTAATATGTATTAGATACAAAATATTCATAACTAATAAATTATTCATACAAGTATTGAATATAATCATGTCCTTATTTGTCATTTTGCTTGTTTAAATAATCAAACAACTATCAGCTATCAGTTAATTTTACCAAACACTTTTATACAATCAGCTAATACAATCTGCTAGTCAAATCAGCTAATGCAATCAGCTAACAGCTATCAGCTAATATAATCCGCTATCAGCTATCAGCTATCCGCTAATTGCCAAACAGAGCCTATATATTATGCATTACATTTTTAATCCCGAAACACTTTTGAAAAATAGCTTAAGAACAAGATCTGATTGTTCGGGATTCCATCAGTATTAATTACTATAAAAACGGGAATAAGATGGTAAAGAAGGGTGGAAATCATATGCCCCGAAGTATGCTCCATTTGTGCCCCACTTTAAAATAGTGGGTTTAGATTTCAGGGTTTGGGGTTTAAAGTTGGGGCTTAAAGTTAGGGTGTAGGGAATTAAGGGTAGGGTGTATTTTTTAGGGTTTAGGGTTTGAAGTTTAGGATATAAAAATTAGGGTTACAGGGCAAGATTTAATTTTTAAGTATTTTTAGGTAGAGAGCATAAAAGGAGGCATGGTTAGGGGGCAGGAGATTTTTACCCGGTAAAGAAAGCCACCATATTCAATAATTGATTTTCCTTTTTTAGAAAAATTATAATATGGATCTGACTTATTATATTAGCCATAATTTATCTAATAAAATTTATTCATTTTACCATTATTTTTTCTCTATAATTATTTTCCAATCAATGAATTTTCATTATTTTTTTTTTCATATCATTTTAAAAGTAATTTTTTAGAAGTTATTATATTATTAAATTAATGACATGGAAAATAATGGTAGAGTTAGTGTTTTTATTGAATGGGATCATGACTGATGTGGTAAGCAAGATAAATAATATAATTTCTCTTTTTATTATTTTACCAAATAAGATATCATATTTAAAAATAATTATTCGATGAATGATTTGATTTGATCTGCAATCACGTAGAAAGCGACACTGGAAATTACGGTATCGAGCAATATAGTTCTTGAATTTATTTTTCCAACAATGCGATTCATCCTTGTTTATTTCCCAATCTATTGTTTTTTATTGTTCAAATTAGAAGACCAAAGGATTTTCTCCGTCTTTGAATAGTTTTTTACCAGAAAATATTAAAAAATCTATGTTATTGTTCAAAGTCGAATTGTACACTATCCGTCTTTAAATAGTGCCCTTATTTTTTAATACTTTTTGTTTAAAAACGTGGAGTGTGCCCTTATTTTTGAAGATGACACTATTTGAAGATGGGAGGAGAACACTCTTACTTTGAATAGTGCCCTTATTTTTTTAATATTTTTTGTTTGATTACTGTTCAAAACGGAGAGCAATCCATAGGTCTTTTGATCTAAACATTAAAATACTATATTGTTGAAAATAATTTGAGGAGAACTATATTTTTAGAATAAAAAATTCTAACCATAATATTTATTTAATTCCACCAATCGTTTACCTCTTTCGTAATCCGATATGATATAATATATTTTATCTCTTTTACCTTGAAAGTGCATTTAACGTAAAGATTGGCTTTTCTTGTATTATTTTGTAAAATAAGATATAGTACCTATTATTTAAGTTATCATACTGAATTATTAATAATTTAATTTTATTAATAAGATATGCTAACTCATCAAATTCTATAAAGATTGGATTTTCTTTATTTTATTTTATTTTTTACCAAATAAGATTTTTTTGGATACTTTCGTTTCCCACGTTTTACTATATTAGTTTTTTTTTGGCAAGATTTTCATTTGTCTTAGAGTATGATTTTTATCTACTTTTATGATAGTCTGTGTTCATGTAGCGATCTTTATGTTGCGCCTCTAATAAGAGAATATTAACAATCTAATATGGTTAGACCACTTTTTCGGTAGTTTGTCGGTGCAATCAAAATTCTTAGCAGAGCAATTTGTAAGATTGACTTTTTCAATCTTCACTTATACACCAATATAGCGTCTAGTTGGAAGAGACATAGATTTTAACGATGGTTGTTGGATTTCAATAGAACTTATTCAAAGAAATGTTCAATCTTTTTTTTTTTCACGCTTTTTGAATTACATGTTTTTATTTTCTTTCTAATGAGTTTTTTGATGGACTAGGTCCCAAAATTCTTTTTACAATTCTATCAGTATTATTTATCAAAACAGAAAGGCTTAATGTAAAAATAAGTTCACACGTTATACTTGTAGTTAATTTTAGGTCTCTAAACTATTTTTGGTAAAAGAAATACCTAACATTTCATTTTGTTAATTTTAGGTTCCCAGTAATTAATTGTCGTTAAAAAAATCGTTAATCAATCAAAATATGACACGTGACATGTTTCTTTTATTTTTTTTCAAAAACTTAAAATAAAAAATTTTACCCAAAATTTTCACTTTTTTAAAAAATTCTGAAATTCCCTGAATTTTATAAAAACAGTCCCTAAATCTTAAAAAATTCTAAACCCCAAATAGTTGGGACTTTCGCCGTCGATCTTCGCCCTTGAACCTACCTCTTTGGCCGTCTGACTTAGCCGGTCATTTCTCTTAATATGGAGTCGTCGAAAAATGACGAATGACATGTCAGACGAACGTCGAACGTGAAATCGACGTTCAGCTAGCACATCGTTCATCATTTTTCGACAACACCATGTTAGAAGAAATGACCGACTAGTACGACGATTAAAGGAGTGGGCTCAGGGGCGATGATTGATGGTAGAAGAAATTTGGGGTTTGGGGTTTGGGGTTTTGTAGAGATTTAGAGATTGTTTTGTAAAATTTGAAGATTTTTTAAAAAAATTAAAATTATTGTCAAGTATCAAGCATTGATTGGATAATAATTTTTTAAACAACCTTTAACAACCATGGAGGGACGGATTGCCCCTCCCCACTCCGAAGAATTTTTTTCACCTTTGTCCCCTTATTTAAATTTCTTTAAAAATTGGTTTGTTTATGAATTTGCCCCCCACTTTCAAACATTTATAGTTTGCCTCCCAACCCCAAATCCCGGCTCCGTTCCTGCAACCATGTACTTAAAATTATAATCGTATGCATTAGGGGTGGGCAAGACCGGGTACCATGCCAATTTGTCTAGAATTGGTCCCAGTCCCGATAACCATCGATTCTTGAAAACTAGAACCAGTCCCGGCTAGACCGGGTCCAAGATTTCAGGAACCGGTCCCGGTACTAGTGGGAACCGGTACCAATACCGGGTACCCGGTCAATTAGTCTATTATTAATAAAATTTGAGCAGCAGGGGAAAAAATTCTAACCATCAATAATAATATTAAATAACAAAGTCAGAATATTGTAGGCTTGAAGGTTGAAGTCTTAAAACGAGTCATACTCATAATATTCATACATAAAGAGAAATAAAGGAGCGCCTTCAGTTGTTTTCAACCTCTTCAATGTCATTTTGTACCATACCAAGTACCGGGTACCTGGTACTGGTCTCAGTCCCATTGGGTACCCACCGGGTACCGAGTCCAAAAAATCAAGATCCAGTCTCGGTCCCGATTGTAACCGGGACCTAAATTTTAGATACAGTCCCGGTCTCACCGAAACTAATTCCGGGTAAAAGTCTATCGAGTCCGATCGAATCCGAAACCGAAACTGGGTAATCGAATTTTTGCCCACCCATGCACGTTAGGCACGCATTTTTGTCAGAAAATAATTTAAGTAACAAAAATATATGATTTAGACTCTCGTTTATATATTAAGTCAAACGGAAATAAGATGTAAAAGAAAGCTCTCATGTTCAATAATTGATTCCCCTTTTTTTATTGTTTTGCCAAATAATTGATTTCCCTTCTTTTATCAGAAGATCGATGATTTTTTTGACATAATTATTAGAAGATCGACGAAGGATTGATTTGTTGTAAGAAAAATTATTAGATGAGTTTGACTAACCATGTTATTTATGATGTCATTCAATAAAAGTTTTCTATTTTGTTTGTTTTAAGGTAAACATTCATCTCTTTCTTACATGTAATTAAAAAATGAGTAATTACTTAGAAATTACATTAAAATAGATTAATATTATTAGATGGATCATAGATGACGTGGTGAGTCGGCTCCGCCTAATTTCTTCCGTTACAGCATTAACATATAAAACGACACGCCAGAAATTACAAGATCCAACAAAACCTTGCTAAGAGTATTTTTTTTAAAGGAGCTAAGCGTATTTTACCTCTCTCGTAAACCAATATGATATATATATTTGGCAACAAAATAAAATAATGTCTCTAACGTTTGATTGAATAATTATATTAGTTTTTTAAAGTAATTTAACCATCAAACAATTTATTTGAGTCAAAATGACTATTCTACGGATGAAAACTGTTAGTCAACTAACGATATACAATTTGAAATGACTTATCAATATGACACGATACTAGAAAAAATAAAATTATATTTTATATAAAAAAATTTGATCGATGTGATATTCTTTCAAGTCAACACCTTTATCTATATGACAATGTCATGTTAGTGTGCATTGTCATTTAAGTTTGTCGTGTCAGTGTGTACTGTCATGCATGTTTGTTGTGTCATTTCAAGTTATTTACTGTCAGTTCACTAATAGTTTAATCTGCAAATAAGTCATTTTGACCTAAAAATATAACAGTAAAACCTAAATTACTTCAAAAAAATAATAATAAAATCTAAAACAAATAATCAATCAAACAACGTTATAAACATATTTTTTTTGTTGCATTATACCTAGATACTCTATCTCTTTTACCTTTAACTTTTATTTTTGGAAAACCTGCAAGTAGATCTTTCATAAGAAATACCATATTATTATTATTTGGGGGGACTCGCCTTAAATCTTGAAATACAAATGGTTCTGCCAGCTGCACATGCTGAATTATAAATAAAATGGGGGAGTCTTAAAAAAAACATGTTTACGGTGCGGTTAAAAAATAGTAAGTTTCAAAATTTGTACAAGGACCTAAAATATTAGACTTTTGATGACATTTTAGGTTTTATTTTTAAATTTTTGACAACTTTCAAAAATTGTTTTTTAGTACATTTTAGGTTGGTGATTAAAAAAAACAAGTTTCGAACTTAATTTGTAAGTTTTGAAACTTGTCAAAAAATTGCAAAAAAATAACTTAAAATATTATCAAAAAGTCTAACATTTTAAGTTATTAAACAAGTTTAAAAAACTTATATTTTTTAGTCGTACCTTAGACTTGTCGCACCTTAAAAATACCCAAATAAAACTAAGTGAAGTACACAAAAATCTTCAAAGATTATTGCAATTGTATGCACGTGTTGAAACACATTGTCCGGTCTCTGTCTCCTAACGTTAACAATCATCAGGACAATCACGTTACAATATCAAGTAGATCTTGCACGCCTTAAATTTTGAAATACAAATGGTTCTGCCAGCTACACGTGCTGAATTATAAATAAAATGAGGGAGTAAAAAAACATGTTTAGGGTGCGGTTAAAAAATGGTAAGTTTTAAAATTTATATAAGACCTAAAATGTTAGATTTTTCGATGGCATTTTAGGTTGTTTTTTTTTTCGAGATTTTTGACAAGTTTTTAAACTTATAAAAACAAGTTTCAAAAATTGTTTTTTAGTACATTTTAGGTTGGTGATTTTAAAAAACAAATTTCGAACTTATTTTATAAATTTTGAAACTTGTCAAAAATCACGAGAAAGCAACTGAAAATGTTATAAAAAATTCTAACATTTTAAGTTATTAGAAACTTACATTTTTAGTCGTACTTTAGACTTGTCGCACACTAGAAGTACCCAAGTAAAATTGAGTGAAGTACACAAAAATCTTCAAAGATTATTGCAATTTTATGCACGTTCTGAAACACATTGTCCGGTCTCTGTCTCCTAACATTATTGCGATTTTTGCACGTTTTGAAACTGCTGCGATAAATATTTTGATATAACAATTTAAGAGAAAAATGTTTTTAGACTTATTCAAATATTGCAAAAATAATTCAAAGTTCAACAAACTTAAAAAATAAGTTTTAAAATTTTAAATCCTAAAAAATATGTGTTATTTATCGTTTTATAATTATAAAATATTTTTGAGTTGATTAAAATATTTTTAAAAGTGTTTAAAAATGTTTTTTAATAGCTTTCAAAAAATAAAAACACTATTCAGTCACTATTTGACATTCTTCATGACAATGTTCATGCATGAGTACTGTTCATGAATAGTGAGTATTGATACGCACTGTTCATGTACCGATACAAAGTTGCCAAAACTTGAATGTGAGTTTATAACGGCTATATTTTGAAGGAGTATCGATACCCATACTTGAGTATCAATAGCACTACTGCAGGAGCCTAAAATTGCTCAAAAATTTATCTCCAAACGGCCATAATTCATCCCAATTGCTATAAACGGATACAAACTCATTCCTCCTTATAAATACACTTCAAGAGGGTAGAGATGGAAAGGTCAAGAGAGGAAAGGTTTCATTGTTGATTTCTTTATTATCTATTGTAAATCATTAGAGTCTATTCTTGTGAGCTTAAATTTGTAAACACCTAATACTCTCCAAGGTCCAAGAAACAATTAAAAACCCTAAAGCGTCGCTTCACTCAAACCCCTGTAATAGTTTCAACTCTTCCCACCGCCGACAACCTCTTTTTCTACTTTCCACTCGTCTGTCTTGGGGGCGGAGCCACCGACGAGATGGCACCAGCGTCCCCAGGAGGTTGCTGGCTGTTGCTGCCCTCAACCTCTCATGTTTTATGTTTTCAGAGACCGACCTATGTTATTCCCCATTGGTTGTTGATGGTGGTTCCCGGCGGCCGTTCGATGGAGACCAAGTTTCTCGTCGATTCACAGTGCTCCCCACGGAATTTTAACGGTGGTTTGGGAGAAAGGTTGATATTTTCGGGGATAGGAGGTTTCGAAGGCCCGGGAGCAATGGCTAAGCCCCCTTGTCGAAATCACTCCCGGCTGGTCTCTCCCTCTTTTCCGGCGATTATCCTCTTGGTCCTTCATCTTTTTCTACGAATCTTAACTACCGCTCGGCCACCACTCAAGCCTCCCTTTGGTTCTGTTTCAGTGATTTTTAATCCTTGGTTTTTTTCGGTTTGGTTTTCTGCTTATTGTTTCGTTTGTTCCTTGTTGTCTAAGGGTATTCACCTCATTCATGTGGTTGAACCCTCGATCATAGCTTCCCTTGCTCACAATCTGATCCCCTCAGGATTTTTGATGATAAGATCTTTCACTCTCACGAGGAAAGAAGTCTGCCTCCGGATAGAGCTCTCAAAGAAGTGTCGCCTGATCATGTCATTGATTGATTCATGTGCTTGGGTCCTTCCTTTGACCTTTATTGTTCTTGTTTGTCTCCTTTTGCTTTTTGACTGGGTGCATTGTTTGCTCTTTCCCTATGTTTTTTCTTTATTTAGTAGTAGCCTGAACGATCTGCTCGTTTGTTGTAAGATCTCTGTGTTTCCGTTTGATATCTTTTATGAATGGATGTTTTTCTATTGTCAAAAAATTGTAAACACCCACCTAGAGAGGTATTTTATTTACACATGTCAAGACCTTGTAAAAGGGAGAGGTTCTAATTTAGCCTTAGAAAACTAGAGTGATTCTATCTTAGCCATTGAAAAGATAGGGATGTATGGTTATCTCTTTGTCCTCAAAAGAAAGAATTCTTAGTGAATTGGGAAATCTTTAGTGTGGATAGCTAAGGTAGTGGATGTAGACCTTGGTTGAGAAGGCCGAACCACTCTAAATCGACCGTGCACAAATTGTCATTCTTTTTTATTTCGATTGCTTCCCAAATTCTTTAAGAGATCATTACACCCTTCATTTGGCAAGATTCAAGTTAACGTATTCGAGCCCAACAGAAACACACGGTCTAGTCTCTATAACGATGATATTGGGTGGGTTTTGCAAGGGTTCGCCCACTTCACAATCAATTGGGCATGAATGATTATAAATTTCGCGGGCCGTGGTGCGAGGATGTGTGGCAACCCTTTTTGAGCCCGACATTTTTGAAAACTTTAAATCAACAGAGTCGCCACCAATCTTTTTTTAAAAAATATGATTGGATCACTTTTAAAATAAGGGTTATTTTAATAAAACATTTTATTTATTAAAATAACAATTTTGGTCTGGGAAAACCAGAAAACAGGTTCGAGGATCGGTTATGCGTGGGGAAGGGTTAGCACCCCCACAATGCCAAAAAATTGGTACCTTATTTATTTCAAAAAGTGTTTTCAAAATTGAAATTTGTAAGTTCACAAAGTTTCGATTTATTTGTCCTTTTTATAAATATAAGTCTATTTTAATGGCCTTACCCCTCAAAAAATGAACTCCAATCACCGCCAACACTTCTGGCGATAACCTGTCATTTTCGTTTGGTAAGACACCACATTAAATTAACTTTCACTTTTTTAACAAAACATCAAAGAAAAATTAATTGTGTTAAAGTTTTTAAATTAAAACCTAATTGGTGATTAATAACCCTAAAAGGTCTACATATTTTAAAATCTAATTAGGGTTAAAGTATAGTTTAAGTGTACTTTATTTTCCAAAGTATATAGAGAATTTTCCATCACACAAAGGGTAACGGAGAACACTCAAAATCCCAAAAAATTCACGAAGGGGAAGGGAACAAAATTGGAAACGGAGAAGACTAGGATTACTCGAGCGAAAAGTGGCAGTGTGAATCCCTCAAGTAAATTGGGGGATCAACGGCAGATTATGAAGATTCAAGGTGCGATAGATGGTGACAAAATGGAAATCTTGAAAAATTGTGTAGTGGGATGGAGGCGTAATTCGGTTCCAATTGACATCCTGGCGGCCTAGCTAAATGAGAACAAAATTAGTGGATTTTCGATCATGCATATGACAAAGAGAATGGTCCTTCTAATGCCAAATGGATCACTAGACAGAGAAGGAATTCTTTCGTGTGCAGGATTGGATCAATGGTTTGTGGACGTACGTCCATGGACACCTGAAATTCAGATGTCGACGAGGAGGGTTTGGTTAGCTATGAGTGGGATTCCAATTCATACATGGGTGACGGAAACTTTTGAGAACATTGCCAAGGTGTGAGGTTCTTTGATCAGATTAGATTACATGACGATCTCGCCACCGTCGTTTGAAAGGAGTAGGATCTTAATCGAAACTAATGTGTTTGAAAGGATTGATGAGGTTATGGAACTGGAGGTAGAGGGGATATCCTATAACATAAAAGTGCAGGAATGGGAGCGTGTGTTGGTGCAATTGGACATGGAGGGTGAAGAAGGTGGCTTGGATGGATCAACGGAGTCGAATTCCCGTGCGAATGATGAGGCCCCTGATTCTATGCACACGCCTGGAGTTAGTGATGACTCGCTTCTACGATCCTTTGTTCAGGATAGTATACTGGAAGGGGACAATAAGGAAGTCGCTGGCGATTGCAATCCGGGTGATCAGCAAGAGTTGTGTTCGAAAGATGGAATTATTTATGAATCCATTGTGAGGGAAGTTGGAAAATGACAGGATTTGAGAGTTGAAGCACCGAGTGGTGGGAATTCATGGATGTCGGACGAGTCAATAGCGTTGTTGCAGAGGGAAGGGGATGGTGATCGAGCAAGCCTGGATATCGCGCAATTTGAAAATAAGGCGAGAGAGTATGCGGTGTCGAGTGGAGCGTTGGTGGTGGATACAGATGTGCCTCTTAATGAGAGGGCCTCGGATGCAAAGATGATTGAATATAATGGAGCCCTTAGGAAATTTAGAAGCTTATCGAATGTGATACTTAGTGTTTTGAATCCAGAGGAAAGGTTTGAGGCAGAAACAAGATTAACGAAGAAGACAAGGGGAGACCGAAGAATAAGCTTCAGGATAGCAACTGTGTTGCCAACAGATCATTATCCGATTCTGACTTTATAAATCGGAAGAAGGTGATCTTGAGGGAGGCGAGGGAAACGCTCGACTTGGGCAAGTTGATAGAGGCATCTACAGTTGGTAACGAAGAAGCTACGTACAGGACATCACGCGGATCATTGAGTCGCGCGTACAAGCTAGCTAACAGAGGGAGATGCGAGAGTTGTTGTGGAATATTCGCGGATTGGGTACGGCCGCGAAGCGCAGGGCAGTGCGAGATAGGGTGCGACAACACCGTTGCGAGATGGCAATGATACAGGAAACAAAGTTGGAATTGTTGTCTGCGAATGTGGTAGGTAAGTTATGGTTTTCGGACAATTTTGATTATATTTTTGTACCTTCAGCCGGGCGATCAAGGGGGTTGCTCCTAATATGGGATTGTGCAAAATTTCGGATGGAGGAATCAAAAGTGTTTAGGCAATTTCTGTTAGTAAAGGGCGAGTGGATTGCTGAGCGATGGAATTGTTGGATGGTTAATATCTATGTGCCTTGTGGTTTAGAGAAGCAAGTGCAGGTTTGGCGTGAGTTAAAGGAGGTGATCACGATGCATGATGGTCTGTGGTATGTGGGGGTGATTTTAATATGGTGAGAGCTCCCGATGAGAGATGTGGATTTTTAGATTCGTCTAGGGGAGTTGCGACTTTTAATGAGTTTGTGGAAGATGTTGGTTTGTTAGATATTAAGATGGTTGGGAAACGTTTTACATGGTTTGGGTCGGGGAACAAAGCCAATAGGCTGGATAGGTTCCTGGTATCGAGCGAGTGGATTGATTGCTTCGCTATTCTATATCAATTGAATCTCCCTTGATGGATTTCTGATCATACGTCGTTAAGGCTTACTAGTGATGTATGTGATTGGGGACCTCGCCCCTTCCGGTTTCTGAACGCTTGGTTGGAGAGGAAGGAAAATGTGGACTTGATGGCGAAAGAAAGGGACCGAATTTCAGCGTTGAATGGGGGGCAAGCTATAAATATTAAAATAAAGAAGATGAAGAAATTTTTGCGAGTGTGGAATCGAGATTGTTTTGGCAATGTGGATACTAAAATTGGGGAGGTGACAGCTCGTATTAATAGCTTCGATGAGCATGTGGAGGAGGAGATGGCAGTTGAACAAAGAAACGCTGAGATTCGAGGCCTTAATATTGAACTTTGGCGTTTGCATATATTACGCGAATCGATTTGGTGACAAAAATCACGGTCATTGTGGCTTAAGGAGGGAGACCGAAACACAAGCTTTTTCCATAGAACGACAAAAATTCGTGCATCGAGGAATATGATACATGGCTTGCGTATCAATGGCAAGTGGGTGTCGAATCCTGAGAGGTTAAAACGCCACATTTATTTGGAGTTTCGGAAACATTTTGCACGCAAGCCATCCAAAGGTTCGTTGGATGCTTCTGTCTGATTCAATCAATTAGAGCAGTGGTGTAGTGAAATACTTGAGTCGAGGTTCTTGGTCTCGGAAGTGAGGGAGGCGATTATGAGTTGTGATGGCTTGAAAGCCCCGGGTCCGGATGGTTTCAGCTTTGCGTTCTTTAATAATGGTTGGTATTTTATGCATGAGGATGTCAAGAAGCTTTTTGAGACGTTCTTTGTGACGAGAATGCTACCGAAGGGGATTAATTCTACATTTGTGGTGCTCATACCGAAGAAGGACAATCCGCAAGTGGTAAGTGATTTTTGACCAATATGCTTATTGAATTCTGTGTACAAGATTATGGCCAAAGTTCTGGCTGGAAGACTTTAGAAGGTACTACATTCATTAATTAGTGAGGAACAGTCTGCTTTTATAAAGGGGCGGCAAATTGTTGATGGAATTTTACTAACGAACGAGGTGGTACATTCACTTCGGACGAGGCGTTTTAGTGAGGGGGTGTGGTATTGAAGATTGACTTTGCGAAGGCATACGATTGTATAAAGTGGGAGTTCCTCAACGATGTGATGTGCATAATGAATTTCGAGATTTTGTGACGTAAATGGATGTTGAATTGTGTTAGCACGGCGAGATTATCAGTGCTTGTAAATGGTAGTGCAACTGCGGAATTTGCTATGGAAAGGGGTGCTGAGGCAAGGGGATCCCTTGTCTCCGCTTTTGTTTGTAATTGTTGCTGAGGCATTGCACCAATTCTTGGTGAATGTGGAAAGTTTGGGATTGATTCATGGGGTGTATGTTGCAGCGGATTGTCACTTATCGCTTTTACAGTTTGCGGATGATACCGTAATTTTTATTCAAGGTAGTGTTGAGGTGGCTAGGAATTTGAAGTGTGTGTTAACTTACTTTGAGTATGGGTCGGGGCTGTAAATTACATTCTCAAAATCCGCTATGTATGATGTGGGTATCGAGCAGGAGGTGGCAGAGGAGATGGCAAAAGAGTTGGGTTGTATGCGGGAACAATTGTCGTTCATGTACCTGGGTATTCCGATTGGGATTAATCCAAGGAATGGTAAAGTATGGGATCCGGTGATTAATAAGATGTGTTTGTGTTTAGCGGGGTGGAAGAGGAATTCTTTGTCAGTTGCAACTAGGTTGACACTGGTGAATTCGGTTTTGTCAACGTTACCTTTGTACTATATGAGTATCTTTAAAGTGCTGAAGATGGTGATTGCTAAGATAGATAGGATTCGAAGGGCTTTTCTTTGGGGTGACACGGATTTAAAAAGAAAATTGAACCGTGTAGCTTGGTCCTCGGTATGTAGGCCGAAGAAATTAGGGGGGCTTGGTATGGCGAGCATCGAACTACGCAATTCAGCTTTACTAGCAAAATAGGCGTGGTGTTATGCCTTTAGTCCTAACTCTTTGTGGAAGGATATTGTTGTGGCTAAATATGGGGCATCATCGTGTGGTTGGTTGCCGTGTGGGGTTGGTAAACGTCATATGTCACATGTCTGGAGGCGTATCGTGGAGGTCCAAGAGGGGGATTTAGTGAGTAATTTTATGCGTGAGGAGTGTTTTATGTGGCGAGCGAGGAATGGACAACGAGTTTTATTTTGGTATGACCATTGGTGCATCGATGTTCCATTGTGTGAGTTATTTCCGAATCTATTTCGATGTGTCATCAATAAGTTAGCTCGAATCTGTGAATATGTTGTTCAGGGCAGCTTGGATCATGCATGTTGGCTGGATTTTTTTGGGCGCAACTTGCGATCTTTTGAGCATCAGCAGCTCGACCAAATGAGGGCAATTGTGCGAGTGATTACTCTACACGAGAGCTGGGCGGATGTGCTTATTTGGAGGCCGAGTTTGGATGGGAAATTCTCGGTGGGGAGCCTCATGAAGCTCATGTCCTCGTTTGATGTCCCTCCAAAGGTGCAGTGCTTTCTATGGTTCGTGCAATTGCGACGATTGCCAACTTTGAAGATGTTAAGGGATATGGGTGTGCCATTGGCGGACGTTAATTATGTGTGGTGTAGGGAGGGTGTTGATGAGGAGGAGCACATTCTTTTCGCATGTCTTTTTGTGGAAAAGGTGTGGGAGGCATTCTTCGCTTGGTGGCATGTAATGTGGGTGAGGTCGCGATCTTTTTCGGATTTCTTGGTGCATTGTATGTATGGTGTGGTGACGGGTGTTGGGCGAGCGTGGTGGATTGTCGGATACGTGGCTGCGTTTTGGTCGCTTTGGCTTGCGCGGAATGAGGTAATGTTCAACAAAAAAACATCTCTCGGTTGAGGAGATTGTCTTCCTCTTTAAACTACGAACATTCTATTGGCTCAAAGTTACAAAGATGGGGAGGGATATTGTCGAATCCTCTTGGTGGCTAAGCCCTTTGGATTGTGTGCCGAGTTGTTCGGAGAAGTCTAGAGCTGGAATTCAGTGGAGTCCGCCGTTGTCAGGGACATTGAAGTTTAATGTGGATGGATCAGCGAGAGGGAAGCCGGGCATGGCGGGCTGTGGGGGTGTGTTGCGAGATGGGATGGGTGTTGTTTGTGCTTTGTTCTCGGGACCTTTGGGGTGCATGGGCTCGAATGAGGCAGAGGTGTGGGCTATTTACCATGCCTTGCGTTTGCTAGTGGATACGAGATGGCAGTCGGAATGGTCAATTATCATTGAGTCGGATTCAATGGTTGCAATATCATGGGTACTTCACAAAGAGAAACGACCGTGACGATATTGGTGGCTTTTTGGCGAGATTGACGATGCTTGTTTAAAGATGCAATGTGTGTGCTTTAACCATGTATTTCGTGAGGCGAATTATATTGCCGATGCCTTAGTGAAAGGGGGTGTAGATAGAGTTTCGTGGTTTCATGTCATAGCCGAGCCTTGTAAGGCTATCTGACTGCGTTTTTTTATTGGTGTTGGCTGTTTTTTGTGCCTACCATGATGCACTCTTTTTCTTCCATTTTAGGATAGGAAAGTTTTTTAAAGAGGCATATGGTAGGTTGTATGGTTTGATTATTAATAAATCATACTTCCATTGAGCAAAAAAAATAATAAAACTATATAATATCTTTAATTCCAACAATATAGGGAAAAGTATAAAATATATACTTTCTTAAATTTAAAATTAAATATGTTTTTTTACCTTTTAAAAATTATTTTTTATGATTATTTATTTATTTTTTACTAAAAGAAACTTATTAAAAATTTCAAACACTTCAACAACAATTTTTTTTGTTATGTTTTAAAAAGAATCTTTGACATTTTCCTTTTTGGGTTTTTAATTTTAAGCTATATATTTTTGAAAAATAATTAAATTAAAAAAATCTTATTAAAAAACATAAGTTCTCAAACTTTTTTTGGATTTTTTTTAATGTTTTGCTGGTTTTTTACATTTTTTTTAAATTCTCTTTCTTTTAGAATTTTATTTATTTAAAAAATATATTTTTTTTTGGAATTTTCTTATTTCTTAGATTTTTGAAGTTTTTTTTAAATATGATATATATGTGCCACATAACATGTTCCTATAGAACCACATTTCTTACACAGAAAAACAGTTCATAGGTCAACTTTAATCAAAAAATTCTTTAAATACTAAAGCGATAATAAGATTCAACTTTAGAAATCAAATTACTATTTAACTCTAAAATAAACAAGTGAAAAAAACTCAATAATAACTGTAATCTGTACTATTAAATAGTAAGACATTGCATTTTTAAATAAATAATATAATTTCAAATAATAAATATAACATTGATAGGAATAACAACCGCAAACTAATCAAATTTGCAATTCATTTTCTCTATTCTAAATCGTACTTTAAAATACATGAAAATTTCATCACTACTACTTAAGAAAGCTAGTGCTGCTACAGCTGTTTCAATCGAAGTTTATGTGTTAATTTGAGTCGGGATGGTGCTGAGATTGAACATGAGGAGGGCCCGGAATATTGAACTTAAAAAATAAAACAGTCTATTAAGTACTTAAACTTAAACTTAAAGTTTAAGTGGCAATGCCTAGCTTGTCTAATAGTTAAACTGACCTAAATTGTTATTAAACCAAAAAATTTTAAAAAATATACTCATCCTTCTTTAATTCGGCCCCTACTTGGTTAAATGTTTAATAAGTTTTTTCTTTAATTTGAAGATCTATATTTTATAGGGACAAAAATGCTATTAGACCAAAAGTTATCAAGTATTTACAATTTTTAACAGGGGCCTAAGTCTCTTTGGGCCTCAAGGGAGCTTCATCCCTGGTTTAAGGTTATCATTTTTTAACTAGAAAATGAATTTAATTAAAATAAAAAAATTAAAACATGAAAAATTTAAAGGAGCGTGAAAGAAAAAATCAAAACATTTCATTGGCTATGTTCTTCATCATTCATAGAAATCTAACAAACAAATCTATGTCTTTATCTAACTAGACGTTTAGGTAGTGATGTAAGAGAGACGATCAACAAAATTAATCTTGTAGGCCGCTCCGCAAATAGTTCTGAAAGTATATGCAAACTGTTCTAAAAGGGATCTAATCATATTAGACCGTTAATCTTCTCTGATTAAAAATGTGCAACGCGATGATTACACAAATGTCAAATTACCACAAAGATATATTAGAACTGTGTCCTAAAATAAAATATAATTTAATTTTTTGCGAGAGATAAGAGATAAGAGAAATGCTAACCCTAAAGTTTCAACTTTTTTCTAATTTTAAGGATTAAGCTAGGTTCATGATGAAACATAATTTAATTAAGTTCCATTAGTAAAAACGAATTTAATTTTTATGTTCAACTTTTGGGGTATATATAATTTTTTCCAAAGAAAAAGAATAGAAAAACAAGAAATTTGATTTAGTAATTCACTTGTTTAATACTTAAACCTTATGAAACTTCAATTAACTCATGAATTAAAGATTATATAACTTGATTAACTTTCTTTGGGAATTTTTTTTTTAAAAATTAGAATTTTTAGTTAACAATCTCTAGAGCAAGTGGTTAAAACTCTCAGTTGACACCTTTTTCTTCCCCTGGGTTTTGGGTTCAAAACTCATTAGGAGAGAAATCCCATTTCCCCTTCCCTAGGTAGAAACTGTTTAAAAAATAAAATTTTTAAGATATTATATGTTTTTGAATTTTTTAGAAGTTTCTCATAAATTTTGGAAAATTTTAGATCTTTCTCTTGAAAATTTGTATTTCTTAAAGTGACCAATTTCCTCATTTTGAAAACTAATGGGGGCCTTAAAGTACTCGCACCATTTTTGTTAATTAATTTGGGGTCAACTATATAAATAATCTCTCGATTATAATGTATGTCTTGTTAATTCCTCTTATTATGAAAAGTTACATAACGATCACTCGACTTAAAAATATAACAAAATGGTCTATTATCATTATTTTTTAACAATAGATGAAATGACAATTAATATGAATAGTACAATAACATATTGTTGACTGGTAAAGTGAACAACAACTAGAAATGGTATGAGACGATGACTATGGTGGTGGGTCAAGGTGGCTCTGGTGAATTATGACATGGTCTTTTGGTTGGAGATTGTCATCGTGCTTTACTCTATTTTGCATGGTTATTTATAATGATTTGGACATGTTTCGATTGTGAGTTTTTGTGGCGTTGTGATTGGACATCTTAGAAAGTGATGTTCTAGACTGGTATGTCATCAAATAAGACGATGTGTGCCAACACGTGGTCGTTGGTGAATGTTTGCAGGATGTGTGCTGATGATCGTTCGCATGTCGTGAAATATTCGCAAGGTGTGTTCGCAAGTTCGACATGTGGGTTCTCGCAAGGTTTGGGGTTCGCAGACCCCAACACATATTTAGCTCTCAAGTTTACACTTATTTTTGTTTGACCTTAGCTCTAAAAAGTAACTCAAAACATTTTAGTATTATCCAATTTAATCCCTCTACTTCTCCAACCTGCATTGAGCCACCTTTCCCAACCAAAACCACAATCAATTTCGATTCCTCTCTCTTCATTGTTCCAATTGATTTTTTTCCAAATATCATGAGAAATGCAACTTCCTACAACTACCATTTTCACCGCCAATTTCCCACCCCCACTATCTATTCCTCGAATGCAATATACAAGGGCATCAGTAAAATCAATACTTAGTCATAAGAAACAATGTCTTTCAAGAACTGTTCACCATCAAGTTCGCAACATCAACCGCAAGATCGTAAAAAAATATGTTTTCACTTGTTAACTATTGAAAGAAGGATATATCTTTGAGATAAAACCCATTTTCATTCATCAAAAGGGTGATTTTACAAGAGTACAAAGCTCTCTCTATATATACATGTATTCCAACTAACGTAACTGCATGAACTGTATTAACCAATTCCTATCAATGGAGTTGATAATATCTAACATTCACCCTAATTACTTAACTCTGGAAGTCTTTCTTGATTTTCAACGACTAACAGCTCCCTCCTGAACTTTTTAAACTTCACAATTGGCAGTGGCTTGGTGAGAACATCGGCTATCTAACAGTCTGCCAGAACATGATTTACTTGCAACTCATGAGCATTAACTTTCTCTCGTACAAAGTGTAGATCAAGCTTTATATGTTTGGTTTTTCCATGCAAGAATGGGTTTGCAGCCATGGCAACGGAGTTGGTGTTATCACACCAAATTCTGGGAATGTCTTTAAGATTTAGTCATATTTCATTAGCCACTGCTTTTATCCATGTTACTTCAGTAGTGGGGTTTGCCAAACTTCTGTACTTGGTTTCAGCAGTTGACCTGGATATAGCTCGTTGCTTTCTGGAGCTCCAAGCTAACAAGTGATCAGAATTGAACACACAATAGCCTGAGATAGACCGTATGTCATCAACATCTTCAGCCCAGTCAACATCTGAATTACCATTAATGTTTACAACATTTTGAACTTGACCAGAAAATCATAGCGCATAATCCAAAGTTCCTTTTAAATATCTCAAGATTCTCTTGACAACCAGGCAATGATCATTTGTAGGTGACTGAAGAAGTTGAGCCACTTTGTTGATTGAAAAACAAATGTCTGGACGAGTATGAACTATATATTGTAATACCCCTACCACACTGTGATATTGTTGCACATTCTCTAGTGGTATGCCATCAGTCTTACTAAGTTTCAAGTTTAATGGCATTGGTGTAATAGCAAGATTTGAGTCTGACATGTGTACCTTTCGAAGAAGTTTAGTTATAAACTTCCTTTGACTGAAAATTAGGCTAACTTTAGATCTTTTAGCTTTAATCTCAAGAAAGAATTTGATCTCTCCAACGTCTTTTAAGGAAAATATTTCATGAAGCTTCTAAATTACATGATCAATCATATGTTGGGAGCTGCCAGAAATTAGTATATCATTCACATATACCACCAAATAAGTGACCAAGCCATCAATTTTAAGAACAAATAATAAGGGGTCTGCTGATGCGTGTAAAAGAGTCCTATTAAATTGGAGCGCAAGTGTACACCCGTGTCAAGTTATAATATAAAAGATACCGTCTCCACAAGGATTGGGACAACTTCAAAATTAATTTTCCTGCACAAGGAAAATAAAAACACAGATAATTGAGAATTGGTTGGATTGAAGTAAAACTAAAGTAGACAAGGAAAATAGAGGAGGAAATCAGATTGATAAAGTAGGCTGGTATTGATTTGTTCCATAGTGCAGGTATTGAAATGTTCAGAGGACTTCTGTTGCTTATGTCGTGGAACCTATCACGGAAGCACCTGTCGCGGTAGAGGTCTACTGCTGTCGCGGCGGCGATCAACAACCCTGTTACTTCAAGTTCGGCAAGAACCCCTGGTGTGACTTGTCCTATCCCTAGGTCCAAGTTCTATCGGCGAACACGTCTTGGATGATACCTCCCAGCGTGAATCGAAGGATGAACATCGATGTTTGTGAATTCTTCTTTAGCCGCTTAACCTTGTACCTATCCCTAGACCAAGATAGTTTAATCATAAACTGGAAAAATGTATTTACTCCTTTCTTATACTTAACTCTCCCAATATTAAGTAAATAGATAACCTCACAATGCTCTCCCGATACTCTTATGAGATGTTAAAACCAGAGTAAATAAACTTGAAGTTTTATTGATTGAACTGAAAAACCTAAGAAACAGTTTAACCCTTACAACTACTTTACAAGATCAACCCTTAGCCTTGGGGAAGATTTAGAACATGATGGAGAAGGGAAAAGCTAGGGTTTATGATGGAAGACGGCTAGGAACTAGGTTGTCTCATCCCTTGTCGAAATACAAGCATATATAAAGGCCTTGAGTGTAATGTTTCTTAATGGCCAAGAATACTAGTTTGAATTAAAGTACAATTCATTAAAGACTAAATCTTTGAATAAACGTCCTCTAGTTCGCCCTATCTTCTTGCTTTGACTTTCTCCACAAACTTTGGGCAAGGCCTTCCTTGTGCTTCTGGGCTCCAAAAATTATGCGAGTGGTCTACAAAAATCAGGCTTGAAATCCTCTATCAGTCGAACTCCACTTTGTATTTTCCATCTCTGTTGTCTTCACTATCGCCACTTCTGTCACGGCAACTGTCACAACAGTGATGTATGAGGCAGTTTTCTTCTTCCCTTCACTTCTACTCTGTAGTTATCTTTTGTTCCTCTGCTGCCCTAGATGCTGCCATGACAGTTATCTTCTGTTCCTCTGCTGCCTTGGATGCTGCCACGATAGGTACCTGCAAAAATTGACCGAAATTAGCAGTATCTATGCAAAATTATCTATTTGTGATGTTTATGAAAATTCTATCCTAAAATGCAACTATACATGTTTGAGTGCATCGATAATATGGATAAATGAGGGCTAAAATATGGAACATTTATGCACTCAACATCTGCCTTGGAGGATGAAAATCCCAATTGACACAAGAATTCCTTTAGTTTGAGAAACCAGTTTCTAGGTGCCTGTCGAAGCCCATATAAAGCTCTTTTTAATTTGCACAGTAGAATTTTACCATCACTGAACCTTTCCTCAAAGCATGTCACTTGATGCATATACACATACTCACATAAATCACTCCTCAAAGAGGCATTGTTGACATCCACTTCTCTAATTTGCCACTGACATGTCACAACAATAGACAATAGAATGTTGACCGTAGAGAATCTTACCACTAGACTAAAAGTGCCCATGAAATCATATCATGACACTTGAGAGTAGCCCTTGTCTATCAATCTGGCCTTAAGCCTCTCCACTAATCCATTAGCATTGTATTTCACTTTGAAGAGCCATTTGCATCCAATGGCTTTTCTCCCAACAGATAGCTCAACATTTTCCCAAGTGTTGTTGCTAACAAGAGCCTCATATTCAGCCATTACTGCTACCCTCCAGTCATCATCATGTAAGTCTGCATGGATGTCATGAGGTAGAGCTTTTTGACATTGAACAGTATAAACCTTAGGTTTAAAGATGTTATTTTTCCTTCGAGTGATCATGGGGTGTGAATTACCAGCATTGTTCTGTACTTGAATTTTCTCTTGTGCAGTTGTGACACAAGGAAAAGATTGGTCAATATGATCAACAATAGTCTCTTGTACATGCTCAGGCTCAGGGTGATGGATTTCATATTTAGCCAGTGCTTCCTCAAATTCCTGATTGTCTTCGTCTTCCTCTTCAGATGATGTAGTGTGATCCCAATTATCCACTTGTTTCTTATTGTCCATGGTCACATCGTTTTGTTAATCAGAATGACAAGCCATATATGCCTCTTCATTGGTCACAACATGTGACTCATTCAATAATGTAGGGGATCCATGCAAATCCTAAAAAATGGTTGGACTACTGGAATTATGTAAACCCTCATGATCAATAGCCTAAGCAGCAATGTATTGAGCCATAAAATTACTCACCATAGAAACTGAACAAGACTTATATGCAGAGGATGAATTACCTTCCTTTTTGGTCTCACTGATGTTAAAAGGAAATATTTTTTCAACAAAGACAACGCTCATTGAGATGAAGATTCTTCCATCTTTAGCCACACACAGGTAGCCATGATGCATGGGTGAGTATCTAAGGAAGGTAAAATTCTTGGATCTGTAATCAATTTTGTGTCGATTGTAGATTCGAAGGTGTGGTAAACATAAACAACCAAACACCTTGAGGAACTTATAGTCAGGTTTAATGCCAAAAAATTTATGTAATGGAGAGCAGCCTTCTAATACCCTTGAAGGCATTCTGCTAATAAGGTAGACGTCACTAAGAGCAGCATAGGACCAATATTTCAGAGGGAGTGAAGCATGAGCCAATAATGTCAAGGATGTTTCAACAACATGTATATATTTTCTTTCGACGACACCGTTTTTATATGAAGTGTGAGGACATGATTTTCAAAGTTTGACACCCATCTTGTGCATAGTATGTTCTAAGAATCTAAATTCACCACCACCATCTGATTGTACAACAACAATTGTGGAGTCAAATTGAATTTTAACAAGTGCATTGAAATTTTCAAATGCAGTGGAAATCTTCTTTTTATTCCTCAACAGATACATCCAGGTATTTCTACTGAACATGTCAACAAATAGTAAAAAAATATCTAAAACTATTATAAGCAATAGGAGCAGGTCCCCATACATCCATTTCAACAAGCTCGAAAGGCTTTTTCCCATCTGACATGTTGCACATATTGTAGACTTATCTACAGTGACTGACTTATTAACAAACTTTACTACTTCTCCAACTAAATGCCCCAACCTCTAATGCCATAGCCAATAATCCCCATTGTCCTTGACTGAAGTGTGAAAGATTGATGCATCCTCTACTGTTTGACACTCAAAGTTGTAAAGACCTCAATCGATTCTTCCTTTAAGCAACACAACCTTAGTTTTTGAATCTTTTACATAACAAACATCAACATGAAATTCAAACAACACTAGGTTATCTTTAGCATACTTAGCATCTGAAAGAAGATTCTTGATAATGTAGGGAACATGTAAAACTTGTTCTAAGCATAAAGATACTGTTACTATCAATGATAGTGCTACCAATATGATCAGTGTGAAGAGCTATACCATCGCCAAGATGCACCTTACCACTTTCTGTATACACATCCATCTTCTGAAGGGTGGATGCATTAGAAGTCACAGGGTGTGTTGTGCCCGAGTCAGGAAATCATTTGTGAAAAGAGACTGAACCATCAATAGTGAGTGCATTGACCTGAATATCCTTATCACGTGCACTTGCATAGGCAGAAGCATTGTCAATTACACAAGGATTGTAATTAACTTTATGTGCATGATTACAAAAGAAATATTAGCTTGAACCCTTGGTGCATTTCTAGATTGTTGAGAAGACACTCTTTTAAATTTTTTATCGAACATATGCCAGCATCTATCGACAAGGTGACCTAACTTGCCAAAAAGTTGGCATTGTGGTCGTGGCCTGCATTTGTTCCTTGCATTATAGGACTGTCGAGAAGAATCTTAATCAGAGCTTTGTGAAGAAGGATTTCCTGACTCATCATTGATCTCCACAAGAGCATTTCTTGGTTTGTAACGAGTGTAGTTAATTCCAACTGAGAATCTTGAAGAATCTTTCATTCTTGTTTCAGCATCAACAAGAATTAATCCAAAAGTCCAAGCTTTTATTGCTGCCAGCACCTGGGTTGTTAGTGGTTCCCCTTAGACAAAGAAATTACAGGATATTCTCCTAAGAATCATCAACCAGTTGGGGCCAAATAACTTGAAAAACTTGAGAAAATTGGCAGAGAAATTCCAAAAGTAGGCACCTGGTGTCGGTAGTGGTACCAGTGCAGCCACCACCCAAGAAGAGGACAATAAGGAGGTACCAGATCTTGTACCTGGTGAGAGCTTTGAAGCTACAGCTGAAGAAGGCCAAGCTTTTGAATAGTGTTTTTTATGTTAATTTTATTGCTATATGTTTTGGATGAATTACAATTGTTTCTTTGTTACTTTTACTCTTTTGTTATTTTTGGTGCTCTGCCTTGAACTTTAAGAGTAAGCCATTTTTTCTAAAAAAAATACTATGTTTTCAATAGAATAGGACTTCTTATTGGCATTGATTGCGACAATTGTTGGCTCATACTCAATCGGTAACCTATTAAGAATGGTAGCTATATGCTCAACTTCTGAAATGGAACTCCCACATACTGTCAGTAGATCACATGTTTGTTTAATTGCCATAGTGTATTCTTTCATGGACTGAGTGCCTTTCTTCATCGAACGGAGACGACATTGTAAATTCATGACTTTGGAGGTAGAAAGACTAGAATAGCCTTGGAAACAACCTTTCAAATACCATTTAGAACCCATAAATTTAGGCAAAAGATGAGGACTAATAGTTCAAAGAATCCATGAGGCTAAAGAACTATCTTGTTTCACATGTTGAAGAAACTAAGGATTTATAATTTCATCACTTGCACGATTGTGAATCAGTTTTGCTGGCATTGGAATGAATCCATCAAGATAGTCTTCGAGATCAAGACCCTGGATCGTGAGAACAACCTGCTACTTCCAAAGTAGAAAATTGGTTTTGTTGAGACAGACATTGACTCTCTAGTTTGAGAAAAGCTGGGCTTCAAGATTCTGAGCATTGATAGGAAGTTCAACAAATTCAGGAGGAGCCATGGAGATGAGTTACCGACAAAACCATATCTAGAATGAAGAAGAAACAACACAAAAGAAAACAAGAAGCGTGGATCACTCAGCAACTAATACCATGTTAACTATTAAAAGAAGAATATATCTTTGAGATAGAACTTAGTTTCATTCATCAAAAGGGTGAGTTTACAAGAGTACAAAGCTCTTTCTATATACATGCAGTCCAACTAACGTAACTGCACGAACTACATTAACCAATTCCTCAACTGCATTAATAGTTCCTATCAATGCAATTGATAATATCTAACATCACTTGCCTCAACAAACTCACCAACATGACACTTTCACACTCGCTTTGGCTAAGCTCGAGTCATTGTCGATTCAAACTCCACATTCCTTAATTGCCTTCACAACATTGAGTCTTCGACCAAGTCTCCATTCAACCCTTGCCCGTTGCCTTCGTGACCTTGATTTTGTTGTCCAATCTACTTGCATCGAGGCCATAACAATTATGTGATCTCACATCACAGAACATCCATATTCAGTTTCGTTAAAGGCTTTGATCAAAATGCTCGTGGTGGAGCAAGATGTTAATTCGTAGATTAAAATGAAGATTTTTTTCAACGATGATCAAGACGGTGTCAGATTCTTAATTTGAACTGAATTAATTTTCATAAACAACCTATGTGATTTCAATCTCAATCTCTGAGAATAACCTCGGAGAAAATCATATAATCCCCTTATTTGCTCAATACAAAAGCCCTTCTAAACACTAATTCATGTATGGGAAAAACATAATTAAAGAAATATAATACATTGAAATAATTAATCACGAAGGAAAAAAAGTAAATTTAACAAAAAAGAATAGAAAAATTATATTTTTTGAGAGAAGAAAAACCATGCCGTTGAAGAAAGGAAGAAAATTATATTTGACGCAAGAAAGATAAAAATTAGGGATTGAATTGGTAAAATACTAAAATATTAAGGTTATTTTTTTAAAATTAGGAGTAACTTGAAAGAAAGTGTAAAGTTGATGTCTAAATTTATTATTACGCCAATTTTATTCATTGTCACGTCACTAACGATAACTTTTTAAAAGAAAAAAGACTCAACAAAAATGCCTTATAATTGGGGACTATTTCTGTATTTTGCTCATTAATTTTCCAAATATTCAAGTCGTAAAAAAAATCAAATTAATTCAAACTTGAAAAAAAACAAATTACTTATTTGGGTTTGTTAAAAAAATCAAATAACTCAATTTGGTTAATTTGAAATTTACAAACTTTTCACTTAAATAAAATTGAATCAAATTTTGCTCGTCAGAGGACATGTTTATTAATATTTTTAATGCTACAACTATAAATAAAATGTTATATATTTTTATAATTTTTAATGTGTTTGTATTTTTTGTTATAATGTATATTTTTTGAACTAATATAACAATAGTTTTATTGAATAAATGTCAACAAATGTTGGAGCAACTGATTAAGCCTCCCGTTGACATCTCATTCCCTTTAAGAGTGGTAATGGGGAGGTTGGGGACGGTTTTACATTTCTCACTCCATCTTCAACACTTGTGGATACGGTTTTGGGGAATCCCCATTAAAAGTTTCAGTTATTTTTTCTTTTCCATGCCCATCCCTTACAGATCCCCGCGGGTTTGAGTTAATCCACATCCCCAAGAAAATAAACAAAACTTAATACATTAAAACAAACACCCAACATTAAATCACAAAATTACAAACATAAATGATAAATTTAGTTTTGACAACAACAAACAAACTATTTCAAAATTATAAAACATGATTAAAATATTAAATATTAAAATATAACAGCATGTACTACTTTTAAAAGAAAATATGAAATTGATAATCTATAGTTCCAAACCATGATCCATTTCTTCTAAAAATTCGATAATCTTTCCAACCTTATAATTTACCTCTTCTAATTTTACTCGTACAATTTATGACGAATTTCTAAAGTCAATGTCATTGTTGTTTTTGAAAACAGTCTGCTACCTTTTTCTGACATTTGCTCACTCAAAAATTAATAGCTCCTAATATATAACTCGAAACCGAGAATCGTTTTTTGTTAACGAATCTAGACTTTCATATGGTTATAGAATACAATGCCCACTTTCTGATTTATCTTGTAGAATTTTTGATAATTTTTCAAATTCACTATTAAAAAAACATTTTCTAAAAACCTGCTGCCAACTTTTTATGACTTTTCAACATTCAAATATTTATATCTTTTAAAATACTTATTGTAACACCCGTGTCTTGGGCCTAGGAGTTAACCGGGTTGTTGTTCGAGTCAAATAAAATCTAATTAAAATAAACCAACTTTGAATAATGACCTAATCGAGTTTTAATAATGAGGGAGGGACCAAAGTTGTGATTTACACACATTTTAAATAAAGGAAGACAACTTTTATGGAAAAAGTTGTCATCTTTCTCCTCATTTCCCCTTTCCCAATTTCAAAACCCTCTCCCCCATTTTCAAACACTTCTAAACCCTAGTTACTATTCCATTAGCTTTGCTAACCGATTTCAACATCAAAGTAAGAGGTAAACGTATTTTCTTAACCTCCTCTCTATCCTCTACTTATCTATTGTTTTAGATTTCAAAAATATTGAGTTTTGGGAATTAGGGTTCATATGGAAATTTGGGTTTTTGATGGGGGTTTTCAATTTGTTTTGAGAAATTGTTTTGGGGTTATGCTTAATCATAATGAAATATACAACATATCTTAATTTGGTTGATTTTGGATGAATTTTCGTAGTGGGTCTTTAGGGCAAATTTTAAAGTATGAAAAATTGGGTTTTTAAGAGGTTTAGTGTTGAAATTGAAGGGCAGATGGTCTACCTATGTTAGGAGGGTGATTTGGGATGTTTTGGAAGTCATTTGGGTGCTTGGAAATGGGTATTTCAGCCAATGGTTGTTGGAGTCCGAAAATTGGGTTTTTGAGATGTTATGTGGTTTGGGAATTCGAGGAAATTGGGTTGTGATTTGCAAAGTAGATTGATGGTTGAATTAGCATTGGGTTGAGAAGTAATGTATGTGTTTTGTGTGGCTAGAAGCAAGAGGAAATGTAGAAGAGACCTTGGGATCGAATCCGGGAAGTTAAAGTGATTGCTTGCTTGATCTTTGAGCTTGGGAGCTTAGGTGAGTGGTTAATTGTTTTAAACGGTTTTAAATTAGTTGGTTCCAGTATATGGACTAGGTTGGGCTTGGTAGACCCACCTAGAGTTAGGATTAGGGTGGTGGCCTAATCCTAAACTTGATCTAGAGCCATTGGATGAACTCATTATATTGTTGTGTATGTCTCGTATGAAATGTGACATGAATGCTTGTGTATATTGTATTATACATGTAGAATGAGATATGAATTGTGATGTTTGAGACATGCATGATGATGGTTGTTGGTGAGTACGTGCTAAGCACGGAATTGGTTGAAATGAGTAGTGAGAAATGAGTAAAGGTTGGCACTAGTATAGTTGAATACAAATGATCGATCATTAGGATGTTAGTGTGTACATATGAGTCAAAAGTCGCGTGTGGCCTTGGTGGCGTTGAGTCACCAAGGAGGAGTACGGGTTCGCCCGGAAATGGTATTTAAATATAGTCGGTGATGAGTGGAATCCCATCGACGGGGCGTGAGGATGAGTGGAATCCCCTCCGCGAGACCGGTGATGAGTGAAATCCCACCGTGAGGTAATATGGTTGTTGGATGTGAATTCCAACGAGTCTATCCGCGTATTCGGTTCTTAACTAGGTGCCAATGTTGGTTGATAAATGTATCAATGTGTTGAGATTAATGATCTTTATTTGGATGTTTGATGTGACCACTTGTGTTGAGGATTTAGAGTTTGTTGACCATGACATTTACTTGTATAATGCTCATGCATCTTATCTTATGGCTCTTGTGGATCCTTGGTTTATATGTGTTTCGCCTTGGCTAGATCGTGCTCGGACCCTACAATGTTGAGGTTTGTTTTTAGAGCTTACCCTCACTAAGCATCATTGCTTACGCTCTCCTTGTTCAACATTGCAGATCCTTAGTTCGTGGGTTGCTCGGGCAAGTGGAGGGCCTCCAAGTGTGGTTTTTGGCTTGAGTACATCAAGTATGACTTTTAAATGTCGAACATGTAATAGTTTAAGCAATGGGACATGTGTCTTTTGATGGATGATTGTTGGTTGATTAGGAGCATGTTTAGACTCCATGTTATGTTGCTTTTGTATGGCTTGTGATGCCATGTTTGAGTTGTAATCCATGCCTAAATTGCTTATCTTGAATGTTGGTTAAGTGCCCTTGAGTTTGCCTTGTTAGAATGTCAAGTATGCATGCCTTGTTCCATGTTTATATGTCAAATTGCTTGTATGATTGAATTCTCATCATGTGTGAAATGTGTTTTGATCGTAGGTATAAGCATGTCTAAACTCTTGGTTTGATGTTAGGATACATGTTAGTGTGTTGGTCGAGGTTTGAGAGGGATTTAAGGGCCACTTGTGCCTTAAATCAGCTCAAACTTGTGTTTTCGTAGCAGGGGTATCGATACGGTTGGTCCCGTATCGATACGGCCTTCATGGTCCAGGCCCCGCTGTTGAGTGTGTAAAAGTTCTATTATTTACACCCTTTTTAACCCATATTTCTGCTGCATTCAAGCATCATTGCATTGCATTTAGGTTAGTTTTCAATAAAACATCACAAAATGGATTAAAGGTACGGATTCTACTAAAAGATGGCTTATTTTGCAGGTATCTGCCATAGTAGATGTTGAAGGCAG
This sequence comes from Hibiscus tridactylites, assembly GCA_958450335.1. Classification (NCBI taxonomy): domain Eukaryota; kingdom Viridiplantae; phylum Streptophyta; class Magnoliopsida; order Malvales; family Malvaceae; genus Hibiscus; species Hibiscus tridactylites. Next base: position 14,123,077 of record OY288276.1, on the reverse strand, counting down.
GCGCAGGGCAGAGAAGCAAGAAAGCTGAACTAACCAAGCAGACGAAGAAGACGAAGCTGTCATGGACCTGTCGTGACAGCATGGTGACAGCAGACTTATGAAGAGGAAAAGTCAAGTGGACCTCGATAGATAGAGAAAAATCTGCTCGTCTGTCGTGTGGAAGCCAAATATTTTTCCAAGCCCCGGATCAAAAGATATGTCAAGCCAAAGCTCAAGGAGAGGAAATTCCTAGAAACAAGGATGCGACTGGAAAGTAGGAGTCTTTAGAGATTTAGTCTTTATTAGAATCTTACTTTTAATTAAAGTTGTAATCCTTGTTACCTTAGATAACTTGAGCCCAAAGCTTATATAAGGGCATAGATTTAACCTAGGAAGCATAACCGATACCCCATAACCGAAACCTAAACCCCTACCGTTCACCCGTCACCGACATGTTCTAAATTCCCCCTAGGGCTACGGGTTGTTTTGTAAAGTAGTTGCAAGGGTTGCGTTGTTTTAGGATTTTTTCAGTTCAATAAAATAAACTTCAAGTTCTCTTATTTTGGTTTTAACATCTTGCAAGAGCATCGGGAGAGCATTGTGAGGTTATCCATTTACTTAGCATCGGGAGAGTTAAGTATACGAAAGAAATAAGAGCGCGTTCTCTAGTTTATAGTTGAACCATCTCGTGCCTAGGGATAGGGCGAGGTTAAGTGGCTAAGGAAGAATTCATACACATCGGTGTTCATCCTTCGATTCATGCCGGGAGGTATCATCAAGACGTGATCATCGACAGACTTGGACCAAGGGATAGGCCAAGGCAGATCTGGGATTATTGCCAAACTTGAAGTACGGAGTTGGTGTGTTCGCTGCCGCGACAGCTAACGGACAGCCGCCGCGACAGGTGTTGTCGGCGACGGGCGCGACGACAGAACTGGAGTTCCTAAGCAATTCAATACCTGCACTACTGAGCAATTCAATACCAGCCCATTCTCTCTATCTTGATAAACTCAATTCTTTTATTTGCGTTTTTACTTTATTATTCTCGTGACAACTCTCAAATATTTCTTTTACTTTCGTGCAGTAAATTTAGGTGAAACTATTAGCCCAATCCCTGTGGAGACGATATCCGATACTTCGTATCACTTTACTACTTGCGTCGTGTACACTTGCACTACAATTGCGATAGACTCTTTTACACGCAACAAGTTTTTGGCGCCGTTGCCGGGGATTGGCAACATAACTACATCTTTCTTTTATTGCACTTTTCGTTTTTATTTTTATTTTCGTTTTTATTTTTCTTTAATTTTTCTTTTGTACTTTCAACTCTCGCTTTTCACAAGGTTCTCTTGTTTATGCGCAGATCTAAAAGAGGCGAAGATCCTGAGTATAAATTAGATCCAGAAGTTGAACGTTCATTCAATCTCAAGAAACAGATTCACCACCTTTTAGATAGAAACGAATACCTTGAGGAACAGCTAGAGCAGATGGCCCGTAATCCGCCCGCTGGTGGAATTATACCGCCTGTCGGTGACCCGCCCGCGGCAGATGGACGACGGTCATGTCGTGACTACATGCTGAACGATCATGTAGAGCTGGAGACCACGCTGCCGGATATTGATGTTGATAACTTCGAGCTTAAACCTGTCATGTTTAGTATGATCAACAATGCCGGACAGTTTAGTGGTTCTGCGACAGAAGATGCAAGGGAGCATCTCAAAACGTTCCAGGAGATCTGTGGTTCGTTTAGACTGCCAGGAGTTAGTCCGGAGATACTGAGGCTTCGGTTATTCCCCCATTCACTGAGGGACAGAGCTAAAACTTGGTGGAATAAACTTACACCGGGTTCTATTATGACTTGGGCAGATTTAACTCGTGAATTTTTGTCTCGTTTTAATCCTTCACATTTAGTTGAGCGATTACGTAATGAAATTGCTACTTTTCAACAGGAAGACGACGAGCCAATGCACGAGGCCTGGGACAGATTTACTACTCTTCTTCGAAACTGCCCAATGCATGGATTCCCTGTCTGGAATCAGGTAACTAAGTTCTATAATGCTGCTAACTTACAAACTCGCATTCGAATTGATTCCGCAGCAAATGATTATTATTAGATAAAGATCCGGACGAGGCTTTGCAAGTTCTGAAAAATCTGGCCAAGAATGAGGAGCAATTTCCGATAGCTAGAAGAGGGGGTAAACGGGTACTTGCTGTCAAGGACTATGAGGCCGACAGCACTATGAAATCACAGGTAGCATTCCTCACTAAAGCAATGAAACACTTATTAAATGAAGAAGAATTACGAGGATTTGCTGTCGAGGAAGTTTGTGCTATTTGTGAGGGAAATCATAGTAGGGATGAGTGCCCAATAAATATAGAAGAGGGGAAATATGTTGGAAATTACAAGCCGAATTACAATTCCAACAACTATAATCCCAATTGGAGGAAAGATCCCAAATTTTCCTGGAGTAACCCTAACAATGCCCTGAATCCGCAAGCATATAATCAGAATCAGGGAGGTCCTAGATTGTTGACGAGACAGCAGCAGTCGCAGCATCTGCCGCAGCACCTGCCGCCGCAGCAGCAACAACAGCCACCACCTGCCACGAGTAGTATATTGGAGCAGACTCTGGCCACCTTTATGTCTCAGACCGGTACGTATATGGAGAATATATATGTTTGTCAAGAAGACGGAAAATTTTATAGATAAAACCGAGACGAGGATGACAAATCATGAGGCTACGTTGAAATCTCTAGAGACACAAATGGGTCAGGTGTCGCAACATATTAAGCCAAGGCAGAATGGAGGATTCCCTAGCAATACTGAAAATGCTAGACCGCCCCCACATGAGCAATGTAAGGCAATCATTACTAGGAGTGGGAAGAAACTACCAGGGCCGGAAAAAGAAGCTAAAGCAGAAAAGGAACCTGCCTTGGATAAACCTGCCGAGGAAGCTGCCCCGACAGGTGATAAACAGACTGCTGCCGATGAGCCTGTCACGACAGCAGAAGCGACAGAGGAGAAAAAAGATGATTATTGTCCTCAGATTCGCATGCAGTGGGAAGGACGCATTGCTGATTACCGTCCCCCACCACCTTTCCCTCAACGGATACAGCAAGCTAAGCATGAATCTCAACTTAAAAAGATTTATGATATTTTTAAGCAGGTTCATATTAATATTCCACTGTTAGATGCTGTTAGGGAGATGCCCGGTTATGCCAAATTTCTCAAGGATGTTATGTCGAAAAAATCTAAACTTGGGGAATTTGAAATGGTAAGGATGCAAGAAGGTTGCATGAGTATTCTTCATCGGCAGCCACCCCAGAAAAAGAAGGATCCGAGGAGCTTCATCATACCCTGTGTAATCGGCGACAAATTTGTGGGTAAGGCACTTTGTGATCTAGGTGCCAGTGTTAATCTAATGCCCAAATCTGTTTTTCAGAAACTAGGTATTGGCAAGGCGCGGCCCACGACAGTCACCCTACATCTAGCCGACCGCTCTTACGTTCACCCCGAAGGAAAAATTGAAGATATTCTGGTAAGAGTGGATAAGCTTATTTTTCCTGCTGACTTTCTTATCTTAGATTGTGAGGCAGATGAAAACGCACCAGTCATCCTTGGGCGACCCTTCTTAGCCACGGGAAGATCATTGATTGATGTGGAGAAAGGAGAACTCACCATGCACGTGAACGATCAAGAGATTAAGTTGAATGTTCTCCAAGCATTGAAACATGCTGATGTGGACGAGGAATGCAAGGCCATCATTGAGGTGGCACTTGATCAACCCTGCATCAGGTCGGGCTATCATGATACAAAATTTGGTCACTGCCGCGAGAGCCACCTACAGGCCTGTCACGACAGCAACGACGACAGCACCGACGACATCGACTCCTCTGAATCCGATACATCTGATACTGAAGGTCAAGAGGAGGTAAACTGGATGGGCAATCATCCAGGTAAGTTATTCGAACCTTTGAATTACACTTCGGATAACCATTTAATTCAAAAGCCATCTACTGTTGAACCACCTGTCTTAGAACTGAAGCCCCTGCCAGGGCAGCTTAAATATGCTTTTCTTGGTTCAAATGACACACTGCCCGTAATCATCTCTGCTAAGCTGCCGCAGGAACAGGAACGACAGCTAATCGACATGTTACGGCAGCACAAGAAGGCGATTGGATGGACGATTGCTGATATACAAGGCATTAGTCCGACGTTATGCATGCACAAAATCCTCCTTGAGGAAGATCATAAGCCGACTATTGATGCCCAAAGGCGGCTAAACCATGCGATGAAGGAGGTAGTGCATAAAGAGATAATTAAATGGTTAGATGCTGGTATTATTTACGCCATCTCCGACAGCAAATGGGTAAGCCCGGTGCAATGCGTTCCCAAGAAAGGAGGAATGACCGTAGTGACCAATGAAAACAATGAGTTAATCCCAACCAGGACTGTGACCGGTTGGAGGGTTTGTATGGACTATCGGAAGCTTAACAAAGCTACCCGAAAGGACCACTTTCCTTTACCCTTTATTGATCAAATGCTTGATAGATTAGCGGGTAAACCTTACTATTGTTTTCTCGATGGTTATTCAGGTTATAACCAAATTGCTATTGCACCAGAGGATCAAGAAAAGACGACTTTTACATGTCCCTATGGAACCTACGCGTTTAGGAGGATGCCGTTTGGACTCTGTAATGCACCTGCCACCTTCCAAAGGTGCATGATGGCAATATTCTCCGACATGGTAGAGGACTTCCTTGAGATTTTAATGGATGATTTTTCCGTCTTTGGAGACGATTTTGAGAGCTGCCTCGGCAATCTTCAAAAGGTACTTGAAAGATGTGAAAAAGCTAATCTTGTTTTAAATTGGGAAAAATGCCACTTTATGGTGGATGAAGGGATAGTCCTTGGCCATAAGATTAGCTGCCGTGGGATAGAAGTCGACAGGGCTAAAATAGAAGTAATTGAGAAGCTGCCACCGCCGACCACAGTCAAGGGCATTAGGAGTTTTTTAGGGCATGCTGGGTTTTATAAGAGATTCATTGCAAATTTCTCGAAAATCACGAAGCCCCTATGCCATCTCTTAGAGCAGAACCGACCCTTTGACTTTAATGAAGAATGTACTGAAGCATTCAAGGTTCTGAAGGAAAAGCTAGTGACAGCCCCCATAGTACAGCCACCAGACTGGACACAACCATTCGAGATCATGTGTGATGCGAGTGACTATGCTGTCGGGGCAGCACTTGGGCAGCGCAGAGGTAAGCTGTTTCATGTCATTTACTATGCCAGCAAGACGTTAAATGACGCCCAAGTGAACTACACCACCACAGAAAAGGAGCTGTTAGCTGTGGTATTCTCCATCGACAAGTTTCGTTCTTACATACTTGGAACAAAAGTAATAATACACACCGACCATTCTGCCCTCAAGTATTTGTTCGCAAAGAAGGATGCAAAGCCTAGATTAATACGGTGGATCTTGCTATTACAAGAGTTCGACCTTGAGATCAAAGACAAAAAGGGGACAGAAAATCAGGTGGCAGACCACTTGTCAAGATTGGAGACGAGACAGAGTCTACCCATTGATGATACACACATACTGGAGACCTTCCCAGATGAGCAGCTCTTTGCTGCCGCAATCGCTGTCGCGACAGCCATGGCGGCAGGTAAGTCTTCTGACCTTCCCTGGTATGCTGATTTCGTTAATTTTATAGTTAGCGGAATATTACCTTCTGATCTTAATTATCAAGCCATGAAGAGGTTTCAAAATGATGTTAAACATTATTATTGGGACGAACCTCTTCTTTTCAAAATGTGTGCAAATCAGGTTATAAGGAGGTGTGTACCACAAGAAGAACAAGAAGACATTCTCCATCACTGTCATGCCTCACAATATGGAGGTCACTTAGAAGGCAACAAAACTGCTGCCAAGGTGCTGCAGTCAGGGTTCTACTGGCCGAAACTTTATAAGGATGCACAGGACTTTTACAAGAACTGTGACAGGTGCCAGCGGACAGGTAACATCTCGAGGAGAAACGAGATGCCACTGCAGAACATTCTAGAAGTCGAGATCTTCGACGTTTGGGGGATCGATTTTATGGGACCTTTTCCATCCTCATGTGGAAATCTATACATCCTCCTAGCAGTGGATTATGTCTCCAAGTGGGTAGAAGCAATCGCAACTCAAAAGAATGATGCCAAGACGGTCCAAAAGTTTTTACACAAAAACATTTTTTCTAGATTTGGCATCCCTAAGGCGATTATCAGTGATGAAGGGAGACATTTTGACAATAGGGTAATTGCTGCCGCCTTGAGAAAATATGGTGTCAAGCACAGGATCGCGACAGCATACCACCCACAGACCAATGGATAGGCTGAGATATCCAATAGGGAAGTGAAGAACATTCTTGAGAAGATGGTTAAGCCAACTAGGAAAGATTGGTCTTTACTTCTGAATGATGCATTATGGGCATATAGGACAGCTTTTAAAACTCCATTGGGCATGTCTCCATACCGTTTCATTTATGGGAAAACCTGTCATCTACCTGTCGAGATAGAGCACAAAGCATATTGGGCTATCAAGGCAGTGAATATGGACTTGGATAAGGCAGGCCAGAAAAGGCTGTTAGATCTAAATGAGATTGAGGAATTACGGACAATGGCCTACGACAACGCAAGGATCTACAAGGAAAAGACTAAGAAGTGGAACGACAAGAAACTGCTGCCACGACAGTTCTGCCCAGGGCAGCTTGTGTTGTTATTTAATTCCAGACTTAAACTCTTCCCAGGAAAGCTAAAGTCTAGATGGTCTGGCCCATTCCAAGTGATACAAGTTTTTCCCCATGGTGCCATCACAATCCAATCACTAAAAGACGGGCACCAATTCAAAGTCAATGGACAGCGCCTCAAGCACTATCAGGGGACTGAAGCCCCAGGAATACAGGAAGTGGTTACTTTAGGAGATGCCCCACAAGGCATCCCTAATTTAACCTAATTTTTATTTTTATTTATTTTATTATTTATTATTATTTATTAGGAAATTAGGTTTATTTTATTCGAATAATGTTTTGTTTTTCTAATTTCAGTTTTTAGGAAATAAAGGAGTCAAGAAGAAAAGGAGAAGTGACCCAAGCCCACCGCCCATCCATCAGCCCAATAGAGCCCATTTATTGAAACATGTCGTTTCGGCTGCTGCCACAGACGGATAAGACAAGCTGTCAACAGACTGACGCAGCAGACGCAGAAGCGTGCGGCAGACGCGTAACAGGCGCATAATTACGTGTTAGACGCGTCAGACACGCTAAATCCAATCTGCCGCCCCGTTATTCCCGCCTGCCGTTGCGGCATTAAATGGGCAGCAACTCGACCGCTATATAACCCCATTTTTCCCTTTCATTTTTCATCACTTCTGATTTTTCTCTCTTGCTTTCTCCTCTAGTTTTATTTGCTTTCTTCAGATTTCACAACCCCTGCAACCAACATGTCTACTCGACAGACCCGCCATAGTGCTGCCTCAGCATCCTCTTCGGCAGCAGCAACGCCCTTTACCGACAAGGAGTTATGGGAGGAACGTGGCTTCGTGTACATCCAATAGGCGCCCAACATGGGACTCCGGCCGTTCATTGTAAAGGCCATCACGGCTCAACTATGAGAGTACTTTGCTGAACAGCCGGCAGAGTTGAACGACACCCTGGTTCGGGAATTCTACGCAGCCATAGACAGCAGAACGGCGACATTCGTCACCGTTCGAGGAGTGCAAGTGCCCTTCACTGCCGACAGCATCAACCACATGTTTGGCCTTTTCTTTGGGCCCGATGATGATGCTCACCAGAAATTCCTTGACTCCCTCGACGCTGCCGCTTATGATGCTGTCATGGTGGAGTTGATAGAGGCAGGAACATCATGGACTACCAGCAAGAAGAACCCTCACTCCGTCAACAGGGGGCAGCTCCTCCCCGAGGCAAAACTTTGGAACGCTTTCATAAAAAAGCGTATCCTGCCCTCTTCCCACCACACGACAGTCAACTGGCAGCGGCTTGCCCTCATCCATTCCATCATGCATGACAGGCCCATCAATGTGGGCAGATATATGAGGGACAGCATCCTGGATTGCGCCTTCCGCTCCGACTCACGCCTCTGCCTGCCGTTCACCATAACTTCCTCTGACGATGTGCTGCTGTACCTGAGGAACCATCCGACAAAATAAGGAAGGGCAGAGGCTGGACAGACAACAACCTCAACAGCCTCATGGAGGTGATCGCGGCTACACCTGTCTCCTCCTTCAACCCTGCCGGCTCTCCAGAGGAATCATCAGAGGAGCTTGCTCAGGAACCTGCTGCCGCCACCGCTCCGACAGACCAGTCAGCCCTCCTCCTTGCGACGCTACAACGGGTAGAGGAGCGACAAATGGGATTGATGACTTTCATCCGGGACTTCACGACTTCGACGGTAAATTTCATTACCCAAACTTTAAATTTTCCGGATGTTCAATTCCCTACTTTTCCTGCCCATTATTTCCGTATCCCTACTCCTGTCCATACCCCTGTTCACACACCCACCCCACCCGCTTCTCCACATTCCCACTCTACCGCCTCCACCACATCACCTACCCCGACGGCAGCAGGCAGCCCACCGGCAGACACCTCTCCCCGCGGAACCAAGAGACCTGCCTCCGATGACAGCCCGCTGATCCGGAGAAATTTGGAGAGGGAATTTACCCCGGTAAAAAGGATAAAGCATGTGGCACACAAGAAACGGCTGCCCAAGGCTAGCACCACCACCAGCAGTTGGGACAATGGCAGTAGTTCCGATGTCCAGCTTGTAGAGCAGCTTGCTCCTGAACCTGCCCCTGAACCTGCCCAGCCTCCTCCACAGCACAGACGCCGCCATCAGATCCGTGTCAGCAGCAGCAGCGAGGATATGGATTGAAAAATTTAAGTTTTATTTTCCTCTTATTGCTGCCTGCTTTTATCATTTGTGATGTACTTTTCTTCATGTTTTTGTTTTTATCTGTCATTTTGCATTGAGGGCAATGCAACCCTCGAGTTTGGGGGTGGCAACCCTCCATCATTAATGGAGTCTTAAGTACATCTTTTTATTAATTTTTGTGTCTTAATTTTTAATTAATTGTCTCTTAAGAAAAAAAATCAGAAAATATAAAACTGTTGGCTTAAAACTGTGAAGTTAACTTACCTATCATGACGGCTCTGTCGTGGCAGCATCTTTAGGACAGTTTAAGGAGAAGTTTAGAGCCTTTCTATAGTTCTGAAAACTTAAACACCTTTGTGACTGTTATATTGCTTAGATTTATTTTAGCCAAACTAGAATAGGATGCTTAGAACTTGAATAGCCCCTAGAGGTGCCTAACACTGGCTCTAGGAAAGAAGTTTAGCAAAAGAAAATCAAAAACCTAGAGTTGCCCGAAACCGGCCCTAGGAAGCTAACTAGAGGTGCCCGAAACCGGCTCTAGTAAACTAGAGGTTCCCGAAACTGGCTCTAGAAAACTTAGCTTGAAAATAGAAGAAAAAAAGAAGCATGAAAATGTGTCTTCAAGAAAATAAACTTTGGCATAAAAATTCGAGTTAAGGAGTTGAATATTCTAGTGAAACTAAGAGAGTCTTAGCATATAACTGTTCACAAGCATGCACACACTGCACGAGAGCTATAGGGAGATTCCGGACAGATCCTAACCTTTCCAACAGGTTGCTGCCGCCATAGAGAATGAGCGACGGGTAAGGGACAGTTCATTGTCTGAAGGCCAACACAAAAATTTTCATTTTTCTTTTAGGTTTAGATTGCTTGAGGACAAGCAAAAACTTGAGTTTGGGGGTGTGTTGAGTGTGTAAAAGTTCTATTATTTACACCCTTTTTAACCCATATTTCTGCTGCATTCAAGCATCATTGCATTGCATTTAGGTTAGTTTTCAATAAAACATCACAAAATGGATTAAAGGTACGGATTCTACTAAAAGATGGCTTATTTTGCAGGTATCTGCCATAGTAGATGTTGAAGGCAGGCGCAGGGCAGAGAAGCAAGAAAGCTGAACTGGACAAGCAAACGAAGAAGACGAAGCTGCCATGGACCTGTCGTGACAGCATGGTGACAGCAGACTTATGAAGAGGAAAAGTCAAGTGGACCTCGATAGATAGAGAAAAATCTGCTCGTCTGTCGTGTGGAAGCCAAATATTTTTCCAAGCCCCGGATCAAAAGATATGTCAAGCCAAAGCTCAAGGAGAGGAAATTCCTAGAAACAAGGATGCGGCTGGAAAGTAGGAGTCTTTAGAGATTTAGTCTTTATTAGAATCTTACTTTTAATTAAAGTTGTAATCCTTGTTACCTTAGATAACTTGAGCCCAAAGCTTATATAAGGGCATAGATTTAACCTAGGAAGCATAACCGATACCCCATAACCGAAACCTAAACCCCTGCCGTTCACCCGTCACCGACATGTTCTAAATTCCCCCTAGGGCTACGGGTTGTTTTGTAAAGTAGTTGCAAGGGTTGCGTTGTTTTAGGATTTTTTCAGTTCAATAAAATAAACTTCAAGTTCTCTTATTTTGGTTTTAACATCTTGCAAGAGCATCGGGAGAGCATTGTGAGGTTATCCATTTACTTAGCATCGGGAGAGTTAAGTATACGAAAGAAATAAGAGCGCGTTCTCTAGTTTATAGTTGAACCATCTCGTGCCTAGGGATAGGGCGAGGTTAAGTGGCTAAGGAAGAATTCATACACATCGGTGTTCATCCTTCGATTCACGCCGGGAGGTATCATCAAGACGTGATCATCGACAGACTTGGACCTAGGGATAGGCCAAGGCAGATCTGGGATTCTTGCCAAACTTGAAGTACGGAGTTGGTGTGTTCGCTGCCGCGACAGCTAACGGATAGCCGCCGCGACAGGTGCTATCGGCGACGGGCGCGACGACAGAACTGGAGTTCCTAAGCAATTCAATACCTGCACTACTGAGCAATTCAATACCAACCCATTCTCTCTATCTTGATAAACTCAATTCTTTTATTTGCGTTTTTACTTTATTATTCTCGTGACAACTCTCAAATATTTCTTTTACTTTCATGCAGTAAATTTAGGTGAAGCTATTAGCCCAATCCCTGTGGAGACGATATCCGATACTTCGTATCACTTTACTACTTGCGTCGTGTACACTTGCACTACAATTGTGATAGACTCTTTTACACGCAACACCCGCGTTTCGATACGCGAGGGGGCGTACCGATACTATTTTTGCTACTGGAGCTACTGTCTAGTTCCGTATCGGTACGGGCCTTCATGCGTATCGATACGGTCCCCTTAGCGTTGACCGGGGGAAGTCAACTATTGGGGAGGGTATCGATACACTCCTAGGTGTATCGATACGGTCTCCACGGGTTGACTTTGACCAGTTGACCTGGTCAAGGGGTATCGATAAACCCCTTAGGTGTATCGATACCACATGCAGTAAAGTTTAAAATTTGGTCGTAACATGATTGTTTGAGTTCGTTCGATTGATTCGTTCATGTTGTTCCACTGTATGATCACTTAGGGTTTAATATCCATTTAGACAAGATTCTAAAATGAAAAAAATAGGGTCGTTAACCGAGGGGAAATTCTTAGGGGTTTTCACTCGGTTTTCCCCGTGTGACCCACTCAGACCGGTCATTCGGCCAGACCGGGACGAGGGGGTTACACTTGTTGGTATCAGAGCCTAAGGTTACCGAGACCTTGGGCAGGTAAGTGAGGTAAGTTTAAGTTTTTGAATTGAATTGCACAGTGTTTGCTTGTTTTGCAAGAATGATTGCTTGTGTGACAAGTATGTTGATTGTTTTATTTTCGAGCATGTGTGTGTGGGTCCCATTGCTACTATTACATTGGAAAAATGATTTTTTTTCAGTGAGGGAACGTACTTGAACACTTGGAAGCCTTGCCTTGCTAACCCAGCTTGTATGTTTTGTTGTTGTGGTTGTAGTTAATATCTGTGAGAGCGATGTCTAGACCGAGAGGTAGACCGAGGTTGGTTCGTCAGGAACCACGAGTTGTGGCTCCTGTTGAGCCGGTAGTTGGTGCGGGGGCTCACCTTGAGGGGCCGGTGGCCGCGGGAGTTGACGCTCCTCCACCACCTCCACCACCACCACCTCCTCCACCTGGAGTTGGGGGCGATGATGGAGCCGGGGGAGATGGACCTCAAGGTGGCCAAGGTGGCCAAGGTCCAGCTGGAATCGATATGACTCCGCTAGTGCAAGCAATAGCGGGAGCATTCCAGGCCGCAGTTGCGGGAGCTCAGGCTGCAGCTCAGCCTAGGTGTGACGATGTCAGTCTACCTTTGGAGAGGCTCCATAGCTTAGGAGCCGAGGAGTTTAGAGGATCTACTCCGGAGAGGTCAGAGTTATGGTTAGAGAAGACAGTCCGTATCTTGGCTTAGATGGGTTGTGCGGGTGCACGTAGATTGGGTTGTGTGATCTCATTGCTTCAGGGTGATGCCTACACCTGGTGGGTCACCATTACTACCGGGGTTCCAGAGGCCGAGATTGATTGGGAGTTCTTTGAGTCTGCTTTCCGGAAGAGGTACTTGGGACCGAGGTACCTAGATGAGAAGAAGAGAGAGTTCATGGCTCTTACTCAGGGAGATGCATCTGTGACTGATTATGAGATTCGTTTCGTTCGTCTGAGTCAGTATGCTCCAGAGTTAGTGCCTACTGAGAGGGCTCGATGTGATCGTTTCAGATACGGACTTCATGAGGAAGTTAAAAGGTATACCTTAGCTTCTGATTATTCTGACTTCGATGTCTTGGTTGCTAGAGCCAAGGACATTGAGCACAGCTTGGGGCTGGCCAAGCGTTCTGGGGGATCTAGTTCTGGTAAGAGGCACAACAACTTTGATGGTAGAGATGCCAAGAGGCACAGAGGTGGCGGACATCAGTTTGACCATAGACGTGGCGGTGGCCACCATGGTAGGGGCCATTAGGGCCATAGAGGAGGAGGGCGGTTGCCCGAGTGTACCCGTTATGGGAGACAGCATGCTGGTGAGTGTTGGGGTAACTTCCATGCTTGTTGGAACTGTGGTTCGAGGGACCACTTTAGGAGGGATTGTCCGCATCAGGCGGCTCAGGCACCGAACATTGCTCAGGCTCCTGCGAGAGCTAATGATTTCCAGAGAGGCCGTGGGCGCGGTTGTGGCTACTTCCAGCCTAGGGCCGATGCACCTAGGGTAGATGCTCAGAGGAACCTTGCTCATGTTGTGGCCGTGCAGCCAGAGGCGGGAGGACCAGCGAGAGTCTATGCTCAGAGAGAGGCCGGGAACGACACCGATGTGATAGCAGGTAATTTCGAGTTACAGTCTATGTCTTTGCTTTCTTTGGTTGATTCGAGTTCTACGCATTCCTACATTTTGAGTGAGCATGCACAGAAGTTAGATATTCCTGTTGAGATCTTAGATGTAGGTATGCATGTTACTAGTTCTTTTGGTGAGACAGTTGTGGCTAGACGTATGTATAGGAGGTGTCCACTGAAGATTCAGGGTCATGTGTTCTCAGTTGATATGATGGAACTTCCCTTCTATGGTTTTGATATTATTTTGGGTATGGATTGGTTGGTTGAGCATCGGGCTAGTGTGGATTTTGAGACAAAGAGAATTTCCTTGAAGCTTTTTGATGACTACGAGGTAGTAGTAGTAGGCGAGAACATTAAGTTCTTGTCTAATGTGGTGTCAGCTTTAGAGGCTCATAGGTTGATGGACTATGGATGTGGGGCCTATTTAGCTTATGTTATGAATCCGGACATGAGTGAAGCTAGACCGAAAGATATCAGAACAGTGTGTGACTTTCCAGATGTGTTTCCTGAAGAGTTGTCGGGTTTGCCTCCTGACAGAGATATTGAGTTTGTGATTGAGACAGTTTCGGGGTCTAGTCCAGTTTCGATAGCTCCGTATCGTATGGCTCCGAAAGAGTTGAAAGAATTGAAGAGTCAGTTTCAAGAATTATTAAACCGTGGTTTCATTAGGCCTAGTAGTTCTCCGTGGGGTGCTCCAGTGTTGTTTGTGAAAAAGAAAGATGGTAGCATGCGCATGTGTATTGACTATAGGCAGCTGAATCAGTTGACTGTGAAGAACAAGTATCCGTTGCCTCGTATAGATGATTTGTTTGATCAGTTGAGAGGTGCTTCAGTGTTCTCGAAGATAGATTTGAGATCCGGGTACTATCAGTTGAAGGTGAAAGAGTGTGATGTTCCGAAGACAGCTTTTAGGACTAGATATGGTCACTATGAGTTTCTTGTGATGCCATTTGGGCTCACGAATGCACCGGCAGCGTTCATGGACATGATGAACATAATTTTTAGGGACTATCTAGACCGTTTTGTAGTTGTCTTCATTGACGATATACTTGTGTACTCGAAGACAGAAGAAGAGCATGATGAGCACTTGAGGTTCGTTTTACAGAGGTTGTTGAGCAATCAGTTGTATGCGAAGCTTAGTAAATGTGAGTTCTGGATTCGAGAGGTTGTATTTCTTGGCCATGTTATTTCGGCCGAAGGTATTCGAGTTGATCCATCGAAGATTGAGGCTATTGTTGAGTGGAAACAACCTAAGTCCGTGACCGAGATTAGGAGTTTCCTAGGATTAGCCGGTTACTATAGGAGGTTTGTCGATGGCTTCTCTAGAGTAGCTGCTCCTTTGACTAAGTTGTTGCAAAAAGGAGTCAAATTTGAATGGTCAGATGCAAGACAGAAGGCCTTTGAAAAATTGAAAGAAGCTTTGACGAATGCCCCAGTGTTAGTGCAACCTGTTTCAGGTAAGGAGTTTGTGATTTACAGTGATGCTTCCTACGTAGGCTTAGGGTGTGTCTTGATGTAAGATAGGAGAGTCGTTGCTTATGCTTCCAGACAGTTGAAGATTCATGAGAAGAACTATCCTACTCATGACATTGAGCTAGCCGCAGTTGTGTTTGCATTGAAGATTTGGCGTCATCACTTGTATGGTGAGAAGTGTGTTGTCTACACCGATCACAAGAGCTTGAAGTACTTGATGACACAGAAAGAGTTGAACTTGAGACAGAGAAGATGGCTAGAGTTGTTAAAAGATTATGATTTGACCATTGAGTACCATCCGGGTAAAGCAAATGTAGTAGCCGATGCTTTGAGTAGAAAAGTGGCCGTTGAGTTGAGAGCTATGTTTGCTAGATTGAGTGTGTCCGATGATGGTGGTTTGATCACCGAGTTGCAAGTGAAGCCTTCTTTGATTCAGTTGATTAGAGAAAAGCAGTTGCAAGATGTGAGTTTAGTTCCTCATGTTCAGGACATAGCCGAAGGAAGACCGACTGAGTATAGTTTCAGTGGTGAGAGCTTGTTGTGCTTTAGAGGTAGAATTGTTGTACGAGAAGATGTTGAGCTGAGACGTCAGATTTTGAGTGAAACACATTCGAGTCCCTTTTCTATGCATCCGGGTAGTACCAAGATGTACCGAGATTTGAAGAATGATTACTATTGGGTTGGTTTGAAGAGAGACGTAGCCGAGTATGTGAGCCGTTGCATGGTTTGTCAGAGAGTGAAGGCAGAACATCAGGTTCCTTCAGGTTTGCTACAGCCTTTGAAGATTCCAGAATGGAAATGGGAGAGGATCACCATGGATTTTGTATCGGGGTTGCCTTTGTCTCCTTCGAAGAAGAATTCAGTTTGGGTGATTGTTGATAGGTTCACTAAGTGTGCTCACTTCTTAGCAGTGAACACTACGGATTCCTTAGACAAGTTGGCGAACTTGTACATCCGTGAGATTGTGAGACTTCATGGAGTTCCGAAGTCCATTGTTTTAGATAGGGACCCTAGATTTACTTCGAGGTTCTGGGGTTGCTTACATAGTGCTTTGGGTAGCCGGTTGCATTTCAGCACATCTTATCATCCATAGTCCGATGGGCAGTCAGAGCGAGTGATACAGATTCTTGAGGATATGCTTCGTTGTTGTGTGATTGATTTCAGGGTTCTTGGGAGAAGCACTTAACGTTGGTTGAGTTTGCTTACAACAGCAGTTATCAGTCTAGTATCCAGATGGCACCTTATGAGGCTTTGTATGGTAGACGGTGTAGGACTCCGATTTGTTGGGCCGAGACAGGTCAGAGGTTGTTACCTATGCCAGACTTGCTTAAAGGAACCACAGAAAAGGTGAAGTTGATTTGTGACCGTTTGAAAGCAGCTTCCGATCGTCAGAAGTCTTATGCAGATTTGAAAAGGAAAGAGATTGAGTACTCAGTGGGTGAGAAAGTGTTTCTGAAAGTATCTCCGTGGAAGAAGGTGATGAGATTTGGCCGGAAGGGCAAATTGAGTCCGAGGTTCATTGGTCCGTATGAGATAGTTGAGCAGATTGGGCCCGTAGCTTATCGTTTGAGGTTACCTTCTGAGTTAGAGAAGATCCATGATGTCTTTCATGTGTCTATGCTTAGGAGATATAGATCAGATCCTTCTCATGTGATGCCCGTTGAGGAGATAGAGTTGAATCCGGATTTGTCCTATAATGAAGAGCCCGTTGAGATACTTGCTTCTGATAGCAAGGTGTTGCGTGGCAAGACCATAGAGTTGGTCAAGGTGTTGTGGAGACATAGAGGTGTGGAAGAGGCCACGTGGGAGAGGAAAGTAGATATGGTTGAGCAGTATCCGTATTTGTTTCCACCAGGTAATTTCGGGGACGAAATTCCTTAAGAGGGAGAGAGTTGTAACACCCGTGTCTTGGGCCTAGGAGTTAACCGGGTTGTTGTTCGAGTCAAATAAAATCTAATTAAAATAAACCAACTTTGAATAATGACCTAATCGAGTTTTAATAATGAGGGAGGGACCAAAGTTGTGATTTACCCACATTTTAAATAAAGGAAGACAACTTTTATGGAAAAAGTTGTCATCTTTCTCCTCATTTCCCCTTTCCTAATTTCAAAACCCTCTCCCCCATTTTCAAACACTCCTAAACCCTAGTTACTATTCCATTGGCTTTGCTAACCGATTTCAACATCAAATTAAGAGGTAAACGTATTTTCTTAACCTCTTCTCTATCCTCTACTTATCTATTGTTTTAGATTTCAAAAATATTGAGTTTTGGGAATTAGGGTTCATATGGAAATTTGGGTTTTTGATGGGGGTTTTCAATTTGTTTTGAGAAATTGTTTTGGGGTTATGCTTAATCATAATGAAATATACAACATATCTTAATTTGGTTGATTTTGGATGAATTTTCGTAGTGGGTCTTTAGGGCAAATTTTAAAGTATGAAAAATTGGGTTTTTAAGAGGTTTAGTGTTGAAATTGAAGGGCTGATGGTCTACCTATGTTAGGAGGGTGATTTGGGATGTTTTGGAAGTCATTTGGGTGCTTGGAAATGGGTATTTCAGCCAATGGTTGTTGGAGTCCGAAAATTGGGTTTTTGAGATGTTATGTGGTTTGGGAATTCGAGGAAATTGGGTTGTGATTTGCAAAGTAGATTGATGGTTGAATTAGCATTGGGTTGAGAAGTAATGTATGTGTTTTGTGTGGCTAGAAGCAAGAGGAAACGTGGAAGAGACCTCGGGATCGAATCCGGGAAGTTAAAGTGATTGCTTGCTTGATCTTTGAGCTTGGGAGCTTAGGTGAGTGGTTAATTGTTTTAAACGGTTTTAAATTAGTTGGTTCGAGTATATGGACTAGGTTGGGCTTGGTAGACCCACCTAGAGTTAGGATTAGGGTGGTGGCCTAATCCTAAACTTGATCTAGAGCCATTGGATGAACTCATTATATTGTTGTGTATGTCTCGTATGAAATGTGGCATGAATGCTTGTGTATATTGTATTATACATGTATAATGAGATATGAATTGTGATGTTTGAGACATGCATGATGATGGTTGTTGGTGAGTACGTGCTAAGCACGGAATTGGTTGAAATGAGTAGTGAGAAATGAGTAAAGGTTGGCACTAGTATAGTTGAATACAAATGATCGATCATTAGGATGTTAGTGTGTACACATGAGTCAAAAGTCGCGTGTGGCCTTGGTGGCGTTGAGTCACCAAGGAGGAGTACGGGTTCGCCCGGAAATGGTATTTAAATATAGTCGGTGATGAGTGGAATCCCATCGACGGGGCGTGAGGATGAGTGGAATCCCCTCCGCGAGACCGGTGATGAGTGAAATCCCACCGTGAGGTAATATGGTTGTTGGATGTGAATTCCAACGAGTCTATCCGCGTATTCGGTTCTTAACTAGGTGCCAATGTTGGTTGATAAATGTATCAATGTGTTGAGATTAATGATCTTTATTTGGATGTTTGATGTGACCACTTGTGTTGAGGATTTAGAGTTTGTTGACCATGACATTTACTTGTATAATGCTCATGCATCTTATCTTATGGCTCTTGTGGATCCTTGGTTTATATGTGTTTCACCTTGGCTAGATCATGCTCGGACCCTGCAATGTTGAGGTTTGTTTTTAGAGCTTACCCTCACTAAGCATCATTGCTTACGCTCTCCTTGTTCAACATTGCAGATCCTTAGTTCGTGGGTTGCTCGGGCAAGTGGAGGGCCTCCAAGTGTGGTTTTTGGCTTGAGTACATCAAGTATGACTTTTAAATGTCGAACATGTAATAGTTTAAGCAATGGGACATGTGTCTTTTGATGGATGATTGTTGGTTGATTAGGAGCATGTTTAGACTCCATGTTATGTTGCTTTTGTATGGCTTGTGATGCCATGTTTGAGTTGTAATCCATGCCTAAATTGCTTATCTTGAATGTTGGTTAAGTGCCCTTGAGTTTGCCTTGTTGGAATGTCAAGTATGCATGCCTTGTTCCATGTTTATATGTCAAATTGCTTGTATGATTGAATTCTCATCATGTGTGAAATGTGTTTTGATCGTAGGTATAAGCATGTCTAAACTCTTGGTTTGATGTTAGGATACATGTTAGTGTGTTGGTCGAGGTTTGAGAGGGATTTAAGGGCCACTTGTGCCTTAAATCAGCTCAAACTTGTGTTTTCGTAGCAGGGGTATCGATACGGTTGGTCCCGTATCGATACGGCCTTCATGGTCCAGGCCCCGCTGTTGAGTGTGTAAAAGTTCTATTATTTACACCCTTTTTAACCCATATTTCTGCTGCATTCAAGCATCATTGCATTGCATTTAGGTTAGTTTTCAATAAAACATCACAAAATGGATTAAAGGTACGGATTCTACTAAAAGATGGCTTATTTTGCAGGTATCTGCCATAGTAGATGTTGAAGGCAGGCGCAGGGCAGAGAAGCAAGAAAGCTGAACTAACCAAGCAGACGAAGAAGACGAAGCTGCCATGGACCTGTCGTGACAGCATGGTGACAGCAGACTTATGAAGAGGAAAAGTCAAGTGGACCTCGATAGATAGAGAAAAATCTGCTCGTCTGTCGTGTGGAAGCCAAATATTTTTCCAAGCCCCGGATCAAAAGATATGTCAAGCCAAAGCTCAAGGAGAGGAAATTCCTAGAAACAAGGATGCGGCTGGAAAGTAGAAGTCTTTAGAGATTTAGTCTTTATTAGAATCTTACTTTTAATTAAAGTTGTAATCCTTGTTACCTTAGATAACTTGAGCCCAAAGCTTATATAAGGGCATAGATTTAACCTAGGAAGCATAACCGATACCCCATAACCGAAACCTAAACCCCTGCCGTTCACCCGTCACCGACATGTTCTAAATTCCCCCTAGGGCTACGGGTTGTTTTGTAAAGTAGTTGCAAGGGTTGCGTTGTTTTAGGATTTTTTCAGTTCAATAAAATAAACTTCAAGTTCTCTTATTTTGGTTTTAACATCTTGCAAGAGCATCGGGAGAGCATTGTGAGGTTATCCATTTACTTAGCATCGGGAGAGTTAAGTATACGAAAGAAATAAGAGCGCGTTCTCTAGTTTATAGTTGAACCATCTCGTGCCTAGGGATAGGGCGAGGTTAAGTGGCTAAGGAAGAATTCATACACATCGGTGTTCATCCTTCGATTCATGCCGGGAGGTATCATCAAGACGTGATCATCGACAGACTTGGACCAAGGGATAGGCCAAGGCAGATCTGGGATTATTGCCAAACTTGAAGTACGGAGTTGGTGTGTTCGCTGCCGCGACAGCTAACGGACAGCCGCCGCGACAGGTGCTGTCGGCGACGGGCGCGACGACAGAACTGGAGTTCCTAAGCAATTCAATACCTGCACTACTGAGCAATTCAATACCAGCCCATTCTCTCTATCTTGATAAACTCAATTCTTTTATTTGCGTTTTTACTTTATTATTCTCGTGACAACTCTCAAATATTTCTTTTACTTTCGTGCAGTAAATTTAGGTGAAACTATTAGCCCAATCCCTGTGGAGACGATATCCGATACTTCGTATCACTTTACTACTTGCGTCGTGTACACTTGCACTACAATTGCGATAGACTCTTTTACACGCAACAAGGTTTTGGCGCCGTTGCCGGGGATTGGCAACATAACTACATCTTTCTTTTATTGCACTTTTCGTTTTTATTTTTATTTTCGTTTTTATTTTTCTTTAATTTTTCTTTTGTACTTTCAACTCTCGCTTTTCACAAGGTTCTCTTGTTTATGCGCAGATCTAAAAGAGGCGAAGATCCTGAGTATAAATTAGATCCAGAAGTTGAACGTTCATTCAATCTCAAGAAACAGATTCGCCACCTTTTAGATAGAAACGAATACCTTGAGGAACAGCTAGAGCAGATGGCCCGTAATCCGCCCGCTGGTGGAATTATACCGCCTGTCGGTGACCCGCCCGCGGCAGATGGACGACGGTCATGTCGTGACTACATGCTGAACGATCATGTAGAGCTGGAGACCACGCTGCCGGATATTGATGTTGATAACTTCGAGCTTAAACCTGTCATGTTTAGTATGATCAACAATGCCGGACAGTTTAGTGGTTCTGCGACAGAAGATGCAAGGGAGCATCTCAAAACGTTCCAGGAGATCTGTGGTTCGTTTAGACTGCCAGGAGTTAGTCCGGAGATACTGAGGCTTCGGTTATTCCCCCATTCACTGAGGGACAGAGCTAAAACTTGGTGGAATAAACTTACACCGGGTTCTATTATGAGTTGGACAGATTTAACTCGTGAATTTTTGTCTCGTTTTAATCCTTCACATTTAGTTGAGCGATTACGTAATGTAATTGCTACTTTTCAACAGGAAGACGACGAGCCAATGCACGAGGCCTGGGACAGATTTACTACTCTTCTTCGAAACTGCCCACTGCATGGATTCCCTGTCTGGAATCAGGTAACTAAGTTCTATAATGCTGCTAACTTACAAACTCGCATTCGAATTGATTCCGCAGCAAATGGATTATTATTAGATAAAGATCCGGACGAGGCTTTGCAAGTTCTGAAAAATCTGGCCAAGAATGAGGAGCAATTTCCGATAGCTAGAAGAGGGGGTAAACGGGTACTTGCTGTCAAGGACTTTGAGGCCGACAGCACTATGAAATCACAGGTAGCATTCCTCACTAAAGCAATGAAACACTTATTAAATGAAGAAGAATTACGAGGATTTGCTGTCGAGGAAGTTTGTGCTATTTGTGAGGGAAATCATAGTAGGGATGAGTGCCCAATAAATATAGAAGAGGGAAAATATGTTGGAAATTACAAGCCGAATTACAATTCCAACAACTATAATCCCAATTGGAGGAAAGATCCCAAATTTTCCTGGAGTAACCCTAACAATGCCCTGAATCCGCAAGCATATAATCAGAATCAGGGAGGTCCTAGATTGTTGACGAGACAGCAGCAGCCGCAGCATCTGCCGCAGCACCTGCCGCCGCAGCAGCAACAACAGCCACCACCTGCCACGAGTAGTATATTGGAGCAGACTCTGGCCACCTTTATGTCTCAGACCGGTACGTATATGGAGAATATATATGTTTGTCAAGAAGACGGAAAATTTTATAGATAAAACCGAGACGAGGATGACAAATCATGAGGCTACGTTGAAATCTCTAGAGACACAAATGGGTCAGGTGTCGCAACATATTAAGCCAAGGCAGAATGGAGGATTCCCTAGCAATACTGAAAATGCTAGACCGCCCCCACATGAGCAATGTAAGGCAATCATTACTAGGAGTGGGAAGAAACTACCAGGGCCAGAAAAAGAAGCTAAAGCAGAAAAGGAACCTGCCTTGGATAAACCTGCCGAGGAAGCTGCCCCGACAGGTGATAAACAGACTGCTGCCGATGAGCCTGTCACGACAGCAGAAGCGACAGAGGAGAAAAAAGATGATTATCGTCCTCAGATTCGCATGCAGTGGGAAGGACGCATTGCTGATTACCGTCCCCCACCACCTTTCCCTCAACGGATACAGCAAGCTAAGCATGAATCTCAACTTAAAAAGATTTATGATATTTTTAAGCAGGTTCATATTAATATTCCACTGTTAGATGCTGTTAGGGAGATGCCCGGTTATGCCAAATTTCTCAAGGATGTTATGTCGAAAAAATCTAAACTTGGGGAATTTGAAACGGTAAGGATGCAAGAAGGTTGCATGAGTATTCTTCATCTGCAGCCACCCCAGAAAAAGAAGGATCCGAGGAGCTTCATCATACCCTGTGTAATCGGCGACAAATTTGTGGGTAAGGCACTTTGTGATCTAGGTGCCAGTGTTAATCTAATGCCCAAATCTGTTTTTCAGAAACTAGGTATTGGCAAGGCGCGGCCCACGACAGTCACCCTACATCTAGCCGACCGCTCTTACGTTCACCCCGAAGGAAAAATTGAAGATATTCTGGTAAGAGTGGATAAGCTTATTTTTCCTGCTGACTTTCTTATCTTAGATTGTGAGGCAGATGAAAACGCACCAGTCATCCTTGGGCGACCCTTCTTAGCCACGGGAAGATCATTGATTGATGTGGAGAAAGGAGAACTCACCATGCACGTGAACGATCAAGAGATTAAGTTGAATGTTCTCCAAGCATTGAAACATGCTGATGTGGACGAGGAATGCAAGGCCATCATTGAGGTGGCACTTGATCAACCCTGCATCAGGTCGGGCTGTCATGATACAAAATTTGGTCACTGCCGCGAGAGCCACCTACAGGCCTGTCACGACAGCAACGACAACAGCACCGACGACATCGACTCCTCTGAATCCGATACATCTGATACTGAAGGTCAAGAGGAGGTAAACTGGATGGGCAATCGTCCAGGTAAGTTATTCGAACCTTTGAATTACACTTCGGATAACCATTTAATTCAAAAGCCATCTACTGTTGAACCACCTGTCTTAGAACTGAAGCCCCTGCCAGGGCAGCTTAAATATGCTTTTCTTGGTTCAAATGACACACTGCCCGTAATCATCTCTGCTAAGCTGCCGCAGGAACAGGAACGACAGCTAATCGACATGTTACGGCAGCACAAGAAGGCGATTGGATGGACGATTGCTGATATACAAGGCATTAGTCCGACGTTATGCATGCACAAAATCCTCCTTGAGGAAGATCATAAGCCGACTATTGATGCCCAAAGGCGGCTAAACCATGCGATGAAGGAGGTAGTGCATAAAGAGATAATTAAATGGTTAGATGCTGGTATTATTTACGCCATCTCCGACAGCAAATGGGTAAGCCCGGTGCAATGCGTTCCCAAGAAAGGAGGAATGACCGTAGTGACCAACGAAAACAATGAGTTAATCCCAACCAGGACTGTGACCGGTTGGAGGGTTTGTATGGACTATCGGAAGCTTAACAAAGCTACCCGAAAGGACCACTTTCCTTTACCCTTTATTGATCAAATGCTTGATAGATTAGCGGGTAAACCTTACTATTGTTTTCTCGATGGTTATTCAGGTTATAACCAAATTGCTATTGCACCAGAGGATCAAGAAAAGACGACTTTTACATGTCCCTATGGAACCTACGCGTTTAGGAGGATGCCGTTTGGACTCTGTAATGCACCTGCCACCTTCCAAAGGTGCATGATGGCAATATTCTCCGACATGGTAGAGGACTTCCTTGAGATTTTCATGGATGATTTTTCCGTCTTTGGAGACGATTTTGAGAGCTGCCTCGGCAATCTTCAAAAGGTACTTGAAAGATGTGAAAAAGCTAATCTTGTTTTAAATTGGGAAAAATGCCACTTTATGGTGGATGAAGGGATAGTCCTTGGCCATAAGATTAGCTGCCGTGGGATAGAAGTCGACAGGGCTAAAATAGAAGTAATTGAGAAGCTGCCGCCGCCGACCACAGTCAAGGGCATTAGGAGTTTTTTAGGGCATGCTGGGTTTTATAAGAGATTCATTGCAAATTTCTCGAAAATCACGAAGCCCCTATGCCATCTCTTAGAGCAGAACCGACCCTTTGACTTTAACGAAGAATGTACTGAAGCATTCAAGGTTCTGAAGGAAAAGCTAGTGACAGCCCCCATAGTACAGCCACCAGACTGGACACAACCATTCGAGATCATGTGTGATGCGAGTGACTATGCTGTCGGGGCAGCACTTGGGCAGCGCAGAGGTAAGCTGTTTCATGTCATTTACTATGCCAGCAAGACGTTAAATGACGCCCAAGTGAACTACACCACCACAGAAAAGGAGCTGTTAGCTGTGGTATTCTCCATCGACAAGTTTCGTTCTTACATACTTGGAACAAAAGTAATAATACACACCGACCATTCTGCCCTCAAGTATTTGTTCGCAAAGAAGGATGCAAAGCCTAGATTAATACGGTGGATCTTGCTATTACAAGAGTTCGACCTTGAGACCGGTGATGAGTGAAATCCCACCGTGAGGTAATATGGTTGTTGGATGTGAATTCCAACGAGTCTATCCGCGTATTCGGGTCTTAACTAGGTGCTAATGTTGGTTGATAAATGTATCAATGTGTTGAGATTAATGATCTTTATTTGGATGTTTGATGTGACCACTTGTGTTGAGGATTTAGAGTTTGTTGACCATGACATTTACTTGTATAATGCTCATGCATCTTATCTTATGGCTCTTGTGGATCCTTGGTTTATATGTGTTTCGCCTTGGCTAGATCGTGCTCGGACCCTACAATGTTGAGGTTTGTTTTTAGAGCTTACCCTCACTAAGCATCATTGCTTACGCTCTCCTTGTTCAACATTGCAGATCCTTAGTTCGTGGGTTGCTCGGGCAAGTGGAGGGCCTCCAAGTGTGGTTTTTGGCTTGAGTACATCAAGTATGACTTTTAAATGTCGAACATGTAATAGTTTAAGCAATGGGACATGTGTCTTTTGATGGATGATTGTTGGTTGATTAGGAGCATGTTTAGACTCCATGTTATGTTGCTTTTGTATGGCTTGTGATGCCATGTTTGAGTTGTAATCCATGCCTAAATTGCTTATCTTGAATGTTGGTTAAGTGCCCTTGAGTTTGCCTTGTTGGAATGTCAAGTATGCATGCCTTGTTCCATGTTTATATGTCAAATTGCTTGTATGATTGAATTCTCATCATGTGTGAAATGTGTTTTGATCGTAGGTATAAGCATGTCTAAACTCTTGGTTTGATGTTAGGATACATGTTAGTGTGTTGGTTGAGGTTTGAGAGGGATTTAAGGGCCACTTGTGCCTTAAATCAGCTCAAACCTGTGTTTTCGTAGCAGGGGTATCGATACGGTTGGTCCCGTATCGATACGGCCTTCATGGTCCAGGCCCCGCGTTTCGATACGCGAGGGGGCGTACCGATACTATTTTTGCTACTGCAGCTACTGTCTAGTTCCGTATCGGTACGGGCCTTCATGCGTATCGATACGGTCCCCTTAGCGTTGACCGGGGGAAGTCAACTATTGGGGAGGGTATCGATACACTCCTAGGTGTATCGATACGGTCTCCACGGGTTGACTTTGACCAGTTGACCTGGTCAAGGGGTATCGATACACCCCTTAGGTGTATCGATACCACCTGCAGTAAAGTTTAAAATTTGGCCGTAACATGATTGTTTGAGTTCGTTCGATTGATTCGTTCATGTTGTTCCGCTGTATGATCACTTAGGGTTTAATATCCATTTAGACAAGATTCTAAAATGAAAAAAAATAGGGTCGTTAACCGAGGGGAAATTCTTAGGGGTTTTCACTCGGTTTTCCCCGTGTGACCCACTCGGACCGGTCATTCGGCCAGACCGAGACGAGGGGGTTACACTTATTGAAATCGATCATCGTGTGTTTTTAACAAAACTAGACTGAATCACGTTTACAACGATGTATAGGCCACTTCCTAATTATTTTCATATAATACACGGAGAATTTCTAAACTTACATCAGCCGGCCATACTCAAGTTATAGGAGATTAGATTTTTGTTAAAAATGGGTAAATTACTCTTATGACCATTCAACTTTGTAAAATATTGTAAAATATCGGGGATACATACGAATATTTTTTGGGGATTCCCACGTGATTTATACAAGTACGATTCGGTTATCCCCACATTTTGGATATAGCAATTATTGTCCTCATCCCCATTTAAGCTTCGGTAATAAAACTCCCCCTCCCGTAATGAGGTCGATGTATTGGGTACGGATGGGATGTCCTTCAGGAGTTATTTTGGAGTCGGCTTGGTGGGAATGTCCATGGTTGTGTGAGATTCAGCCCCATGACGTATCGGTACGGGTTAATGTGAAGTGGGAACGACCACCCAAGGGAGTGCTTAAATTCAATGTCGGTGGATCGGCTAGGGGAAAACCAGGTAAAGCAGGGTGTGGAGGTGTTCTACGTGACGAGTTTGGACATACATTGGCTTTGTTTTCAGGGCCGATAGGGGTAGCAGATTCAAATGAAGCGGAGCTCCAAGCCATATGCTTCGCGTTGGAGTATATGTTAGAACCGAAAGGTCGCCAATGCCCGTTGGTGGTCGAATCGGATTCTACAACGGCCATTGCATGGGTCTTACACTTGGAAAAAAGACCGTGGAAATTTTGGCGTTGGTTGCGGAGGATTGATGAGGCATGTGAGGCGTTGAGTGATGTGTATTTTCAGCATGTCTATAAGGAGGCAAATAGGCTTGCGGATGCGTTGGCGAAGAGTGGTGTGGATCGGCTGGGTTGGTTTAAACAATTTGCATAAGTGTTCGTTCATAATTGAGTTTGTTTGGACCTCTTTGGTGTTTGATTTTGTTCCACACGTCCATGAGTACTCTTTTCCTCTATAGGATTTAGAGAGGTTTTTAACGAGGCTTATGGGCGTGAAGGTCATGTATGTTCCCATTCTTTAATAAAACATACATGTTGCTGAGTAAAAAAAATAAAACTCCCCCATCTATGTCCTCATGGGTGAAGATTTCGGTTATTCCCCATACCCGTCGATTCGGATCCCCATAATTTTCGGTTATTCCCCACCTCATTAACACCCCTACTTCCCTTCGTAGGTCGTGCGTTCAATAACCAACAAAAGCATTTTCCATTTCCCTCCCCTAAGTTGTAAGTGTTGTTCAAAAAAAGTTTTATTGAATATATTAAGAAAAAATACAACAGAGTCGTAATCTCAACATGAAAATGAATATAACGATGATTGCACGTTCGATTGGTTTTATCACAATTCAAGCACGAAATATCTGGTGTGGTTGTGACAACTATCAATATGAGAGAAATAATATGAGTATTCAGATCAGGGGTAGGTAATAAAATAACATGCTACAAAATAGAAAAAATATGTTACAAAAGGAGAGAAAACATGCTAAAAAATATGAAGAAAAACATTCATTATTCTCATTAGAAAATGAAAACTTTACTGAACAAAATAACACAAAACTTAAATATGTAAAAAAATTAAAATGATGAAAAAGAGAAAAAAGACAAAGAAAAATGGATGGAGAAAACAACAAAAATTATGGTGAAATATAAGTGAAAATCGAGGTGACAAATAGGTCATTTGGGTCGAGTTTGATTCGGTTTTGACTACATTCGGTTTTGATTCAGTTTAGTTCAGACTTGGTCTAGTTCGGTTTAAATTCAGGTCTATAGTGATTCGGGTTAAGTATCGGGTCGGGTCCCATCGATTTGGTTGCTTTTTGGTTCGATTGATATCGGGTCGGGTCAAGTTCGATTCAATAGGAGATCGATATGTTTCATTCGGGTTTTCAAGCCGAATCAGTTTTTACACCCATAAATTGCTTTATAAAGCCAAATATTTGACCTTTTGGTGAGATATGCGACTTTCATATCAAATCTTTCTTTATTTGTTTTAATATCTTTTCTTTATTTCGGGTTACTTTAGGTTCGGGTCTATTCAGTTCGCTTGAAAATCGATTCAAGTCCATTCGGTTCGGTTGGAAATCGGATCGAGTCCTATCGACTTTGCTAATGCTTGGCAAAAGAGTGGAAATGTAATGTAAATATGTAAGAAATAATGCCAAGAATGGGTCTTTTGCGTGCAAGTATACACGATCAACAAGTAATACAACAATAAGCTGAGTATCGGATCCACGAGGATTGACCAAGAATTTAATTGTTCAATGGTTTTCTTGTTAAAGGAATCAAGAATGTTTGGATTTATTTGAAGTTTTGTTTTAGAAAATAGTAAAGAAATGCAATGAAAATGAAAACAGTTTGGCAAGAAGAAGTATTCAAATGGGTGATGAGCGTTGACGAGGGATGTAACACCCGGGTTTAGGGGTTAGATGAAAATAATATTTTAATATTATTTGGGCTCGGTTTTATAATTAAAACAATGTTCGGGTTTTGCTTTCAAAATAAATTGTGTTGGGCCTATTTTGATTTAAACCCAATAGTCATGGATTCCCACCCTTGTAAATGTCTCCCTTCATTAAGGGCAAAATGGCCTTTTGACCTTTAAGATGAAACAAAACAATTAAAAGAGAAAACCCAACTCCCCTATTCATCTTCTTCTCCACCAACGTGAAATAGAGCCCCCCTCACCCTCTCTACTATTCCATCACCATACACATTTATCCTTGGTGATTTTTGAAAGGTAAAAACGTTTCTAACTTGCCCTCACTTTCCTCTACATGTCTATACCTTTAGTTTTCATTAAAACCTTTGATTTTGTATTTTGAGGTTTTTGAGTTTTGAATTAAAAATGTTAACTTTGTTAACTTTAAGTTGAGCTTTTGATTTGGTGATGTTAGATGAGTCATTTGTTGTCCAAAAGGTCCAACATACCAAATTTTTACAAGGTTTTGTAATGATTTTCGGATTTGTGTTTCAATGGGGTTTTAGGAGGGTTTAGAAGTGAGTTTTAGGGCTGTTTTATGTTGGAAAGTGAGGGCTGATGGTTGTATGATAGTTAGGGGTTGTTTTGGAAGCTATTAGGTGTGTTAAAAGAGTTAGAATCATCGGTTTTGGACTGTGCTAAAGGGCTGCTCGGAAATGGCTTTTTGGGGTTGTTCTTGGTTCGAAGAATAAGTGTTTGAAGTTTGAATTTGTATTTCGGGTTTGCTATATTGTTTGTGGACTGATTTGAGGTTAATTTACTTGTGTTGAGGCGATGAGAAGCAAGGATTTGCGTTGGTAAAGCTTTGGGATCGAATCCGGAAGTGAGGAGGCTTGTTTCGGCTTTGCTTGTTTTGCTTAAGGAAATGAGGTGAGTGGTTAATGTTTTAAATTGATCTCAAAGGTTGGTTCTAGCATGTGGAGGTGAAAATGTTTTCAAGTAAGGTTTTGGTTCAAAGATGGTTTTGAAAGAATTTAGATTTGGCTTGAAAGTGAATTAAACTCAAGAGTAAGTTGTTGTGAATTGCCTCTTTAAATTTCTCCTTTTACCATTTGTTTTTCATTGCTTGAAATGATATTTAGTTATGTATGAAATTCCAATACTTTGGGAAGAAGTTTGTTGCTATTCATTATATCGTTGCTCATGTATGATGGTAATAATGTGGATGTTGATATGCCTTGTAAGGTGTGAGTAAGTTGGTGCAAGTTGTGCACGAAAATGGTGAGTAAGACCATTTGTGGTTTGGTAAGATTCCAAGTTGTAAGTGATGCCTAATTGTGGATTTTGTTACTTCTTGTTTTGGTTGTGCATGATATAGTGAGTACATGTTGTATGGTAGTAATTGTGCATCGTGTTGCATGGTTGGTGTCCAACCTCACGTGATGGTTGTCGTTGCTCCGGTGATGTGTAGTCCCGCCGGTAGCGAATGGTATAAGACTCCGGTGATGTGTAGTCCCACCGGTAGTGGCTAGTAGAAGAGTACTTTGATGTGTAGTCCCATTGGAAAACTACTAGTCGAACCGGTGATGTGTAGTCCCACCGTGTGTGTTTTGGTTATGCTTGTGCATGCCATGTAACGTTCATATTGTACCTCACTATATCATACTCATTATGACGTTGCTTTAAATTTAGAATCATGCCTTTATGCATACCATGAAGTGTAATGCTATGATAAATGCCTATAGTGTTGACCCTTGGTTGAACTCGGATGTTAGTAGAAGGATTAGGTAGTTGGATGATTTGTATGCATTGACCTTTATTTTTAAAGAAAGCTTTGAACCCTGCATTGTCGTAGTTATGTTTTAGAGCTCCGCTCACTAAGCTTTATGCTTACGCTCTCCTTTTTCCGACAATGCAGATCTTTGGCTTGGAGTTAGCAAGGAGCAAGATAAGGGCGTCCAAGCGTGTGGTGGTTTGCTCAAGTATGGTTTAATTAAATAATGTAATAGTCTAGCAATGGGAAATGCTACGTGTTTTAGGAGCTTGTATCTAGACTCCTTTGTGTTGGGCACATGTTGTTAATGCCTCATGTTAATGCTTTGGATTGATTATGGTTTGTAATGCATGAATGCTATGATGAATGTTTGGGTATGGTGGCATGCCTTTAGATGTTTAGATTGCCTTGTCATGGTGCAAACCTCATGTGCTTTCCTTTTGCCTTTTAAGACCCTTGAGTTCCATGTATGACTTGTATGCCTAATTGCCCTTGTTGGAATGCTAAGTATGTATGCCTTGCTCATGATTGGATGCTAAGTTGATTGTATGACTTGTGTATCATCTTGCGATGGATTGTGCCATTGATTTCATGTTAGAGCATGCTTATATGTCTGATTTTGCCTTAGGATTGATGATAGTGTGTTGGTTGAAGTGTTAGAGGGATTTAGGGGCCTCCTTGTGCTCTAAATCAGTTCAAACCTGCAGATTCGTAGCTGGGGTATCGATACCGTTGGTTTGGTATCGATACTGCCCCTTTGGTTTCAGGCCTCGTGTATCGATACTCGAGGGGAGTATCGATACCTTTTTGGCCACTGGAGCCACTGTCGATTTCGGTATCGATACTGGCCTCTAGGGTATCGATACCGTTGTCTTAGTGACCGTGGGAAGTCAACTTTTGGAGAGGGTATCGATACCCTTGAGGGAGGTATCGATACTGTCACCTCAGGTTGACCAAACCCTGTTGACCTAGTCAAGGGGTATCGATACCCCCCTTAAGGGTATCGATACCGCCTGCAGTTTAACTTTAAAAATGGGCTTTTAAATGTTAGTTTTGGGTTCGTTTGACTGCTTCGTAAATATTGTTCCGCTGTATGATCACTTAGGATGTAATTTTCATCTAGACAAGTTTAAAATGGAAAAAAAAATAGGGTTGCTAACCGAGGGAGAGTTCCTTAGGGAGTTTTCACTCGGTTTTCCCCGTGTAGCTCACTCGGACCGGTCATCCGGCCAGACCGGGACGAGGGGGTTACATTTATTGGTATCAGAGCCTGAGGTTTCCGAGACCTCGGGTAGGTAAGTGAGGTAAGTTTGATGTGTTATGTTGTTGTTATGTCTCGGTGAATGTTTTGCCATGTATGCTTAATGTTTTCTTGTTAGTACGGTGTTTGAAAGCATGTGTTAGCATGATGCTTGTGTTGAAGCGTAGTGTCGAGTTCCCATTGCTACTATTACTTATTTAAAAAGATTTTTGTAAAGGAATATACTTGAGCACCTTGGACCCTTGCTCTTGCTAACCCTAAATATTATTGTTTGTGTGTTTTGTTTATTATTGAATTGTTGTCTTTGGTAAGTTGAGGCCGAGGCGTGGGCCTAGAGCTGGAAATCGTGAATCTGAGGTTTTAGAGGATGTGATTGATGAGAGAGTTCATCGTTTTAGTTCAGGGCAGTATGACCGTACTAGAGTTTGGAGTGCAGTTTGTTTGTTTGGGTCAACAGGCACATGAGTTGGTTTCTGTTGAGGGAGAACAATGTGACCGATCTTGACATGAGATGGTAAGAGGAGTGATGAACTAAGAGTTGGCTTCGGAATGATGTCGATGTTATAGCAAGTAATTCCTCGATACAATCATTGAACATGTTTCTTTTCTGATTGATTCTGGATCTACGTGTCTGTGTAATTGGAGTGAGCATGCGAAGCTGTCGAAATCTACCTTGTGAGGTACTAGAGGTAGGTGTTGGTGTTGCTAGCTCCTTCGGGGATACAGTCGTTAGGGGTGTTCAATTTCGGATATCGGATTCGATCCGATCCGAAAATTCGGATATCCGAAAAATTCGGATCACCTAAATAGCGATCCGTATCCGATCCGAAAAAATCGGATATCCGAAAATCCGGATATCCGAATTTTCAGATCGGATACCCGGATATCCGAATATCCGAAACTTATGAATTTATTTGATTATTTTTTAATTTAATGGTTTTATCCATGAAAAATTTAGGTTTTCTAATATAAAAATCAATAAATTATTGAATATAACAATATGTGTATCCATGGAAATTTCAATTTTTCATATATAACAAGTAAAAATATCGAATATAACAAGATTTATACCTATAAAAAAATTTGATTTTTCGGATATCGGATAATCGGATATCCGATCCGAATGTAAAACTACTATCCGTATCCGATCCGAAATTTTCGGATATCCGATCCGAATTATCCGAAAAATAAAAAACGGATCGGATATCCGAAAATTCGGATCGGATCAACGGATAATCGGATCGGATCTATCGGATCGGATTTTTTTGAACACCCCTAACAGTCGTGGTCAAAAAGATGTACAAGGGGTGTTCATTGACGATTCAGTGGCACGTGTTTTCAGTTGATGCGATGGAATTGCTTTTTACGGTTTTGATGTGAAGCTGTGCATGGATTGGTTTGAAGAACATAGAGTTAGGGTAGACTTTGAGACATTGAAAGATTTCTTAGAGCTTTCGGATGACTATGAGATTGTAACGGAAGATAGGAATGTGGGTTTTGTATCGAATGTTAAATCCAGCTTTAGAAGTCAAAGATTGATTGACTTTGGTTGACAGGCTTGCCTAGCAAATGTTATAGATTTGATTTTTGAATGAGGATTAGACCACATAATGTTAGAATAGGTTGTGTTTATCCTAGAGGTGTTTGGAAGAATTGCCCGGTTTGTCTCTTGATAGGGAAGAAGGGTTTGATTTTGAGACCGTCTCCGAGTTTGCTCCTGTTTTGGTTGCTCTGTACCTTATGATTCTCGACCGCCTTGAGAGTGTTGAAGGATCAACTACGAGTTTGTTAGACCTTAGATTCTTTGTCTTAGTGCATCATCTTAGAGGATAACAGTACAAATTGTGAAGAAGAGAGAAGACGATACAAGAATGTGATTAGATTTCAGACAACTGAAACAGTAGACAGTGAGTAGTTGGTATTCGTTTCTGTACGTCAGTGGCTTGTTGATCTGTTAGTGTATGTTTTAGTCTGTTCGAAGGTTGGTTTGAGATCCGATTATTACCAGTTGAAAATGAGAGAAGTTGAAGCATTGAAGACAACTTTCAGGGCAGATGTGATCACTTTGGGTTTTGAGTTATGCCGCTCTGTTAGACTAGTGTGTAAGTTACTTTTGCAAGAGATGTTGAGCAAAAATGTTTTTCTAAGTCCTTGATCAGTTATAGTAGCTCACATAGATGACACGCGGGTATATTCGCGTACCGAAGAAGGCTATGCCAAGCTTTGAAGTTAGTGTGGTATATCCTTTTAGGGAATCAGTTGTATGCTAAGTTGTGCAAGCGTGAGCTCCGAGTTAAGGAAGATGTTCTCCTAAGACATGTGGATTGGCCGAGTGTATTAGGGTAAATCCCAAGTAGTCAGAAGAAGATATGAGTTGGAAGAAATTTGAAGACTGTGACATGTAACTATAGTTCCTAGGTCTAGCATTGTTACTTTCAGAGAATTGTAAATAATCAGTTGAAGATAGTTGCTCCATTGATAGATTGCTACAGAAGAATGTTCAGTTGTGTGGTTAGATGCGGGACAATGAGCCCTTGAGAAACCGGAAGAAACTTTGAAGTGAGCTTCGACCTTGAATCAGCTTATATCAAAGAAAGAGTTTATGAACCATAGTGATGTGTCACATGGTAAAGTTAGGTTGTGTGCTTATGCAAGACAGAAGATTGTGACTTGATCATCGAGATAGTTGAAAGACCGAGAAAATAGTTATCCGACACTAGACTTAGAGTTAATTACAGTTGTGTTTGCTTCGAAGACTTAGAGACAAAGCTTGTATAGTAAGAAATGCACAGTGTGTATGTACATATCATCAGAACTCGAAATATTTGAAGACTTAGGAAGGGTTGAAACTTAAATAGCATAAAGTGTTAGAATTGCTTGAAGACCGTAATCATGCTTTGAGTTGTACTTGTTGTTAGATTAATAGTTGAGTTGTGGGATGTGTTTGCCAGATTCAGTTTACCAAATGATAGAAATTTTGTGGCCGAGTTTCATGTTGAATCTACATTGAGTCAGAATGCTTGAAGAGAAACAGTTGCAAGACAGGTTCTTGACACCTCACGTGCAAGACATAATGGAAGGAAGACCGTCAGAATACAGTTTCAGAGATGATAGAGTTGTTGTACCGTTTGACATAGTGTTTTGAGACGTATTGTGTTGGCCGAAGCATACGACAGTTCATTGGTATTGCATCAGAGTAGTATGAAGACGTATTGTGGATTGAAGATGAGTACTTCTGGGTTGAGTTGATGAATGACGTGGTTCAGTATGCGAGTAAGTGTATAGTCTGCCAGTGTGTCAAGACCGAGCATCAGTTTCTTCTAGTTTGTTACATCTGTGGGAGATTCGTAATGAAAGTGGGTAATAGATTCGAGAGACCTTGTGTCTGATTCGCCTTCGATTTCCTCCGTGAGAACTTAGTTGAGTAATCAATGTTAGTTGCACTGTATGTGGTCCTTTATACATGATCGCGTTACTTGTACCTTGTGTAAGATGGCGGAGTTGTGCCTTAACAAGAGCGTGATTTGTACAGTATCTTGTGTTTGATAGTGGCCAGTAGAGATTCGAGTTTTCTGCTAGATTTTTGAAGACGTCTGCATAGTGTTTGATTACTTGTTGAAGATAGAGGATCAGTTAGAGAAAGTTATGAACCAAGTGTTCAAACAGTGTTGTATGAGATTGTGAATCGGGCTAGTTCTGTTGTTTATTTGTTGCAGCTACCACCAGAGTTAGGGAGGGGATTCAGTGATGTGTTTTGTATATCTGTGATTCGGGAATGTGGGTCAGATCTGTGTTGTGCTATGTTTGTCGAAGAGATTGAGTTGAGTTTGAAATTTGCGTGCAACGAAGGATCAGTTGAGATCTTAGAATCAGATATCTATGGTTGTGTGGTAAGTCCACCAATATTGGTTAGTGTGCTGTGATGTGAGAGAAAGTGGGTTCATGTCCGATAAATTTCGAGGACGAAATTTCCTTAAGTAGGGGAGAGTTGTAACACCCGGGTTTAGGGGTTAGATGAAAATAATATTTTAATATTATTTGGGCTCGGTTTTATAATTAAAACAATGTTCGGGTTTTGCTTTCAAAATAAATTGTGTTGGGCCTATTTTGATTTAAACCCAATAGTCATGGATTCCCACCCTTGTAAATGTCTCCCTTCATTAAGGGCAAAATGGCCTTTTGACCTTTAAGATGAAACAAAACAATTAAAAGAGAAAACCCAACTCCCCTATTCATCTTCTTCTCCACCAACGTGAAATAGAGCCCCCCTCACCCTCTCTACTATTCCATCACCATACACATTTATCCTTGGTGATTTTTGAAAGGTAAAAACGTTTCTAACTTGCCCTCACTTTCCTCTACATGTCTATACCTTTAGTTTTCATTAAAACCCTTGATTTTGTATTTTGAGGTTTTTGAGTTTTGAATTAAAAATGTTAACTTTGTTAACTTTAAGTTGAGCTTTTGATTTGGTGATGTTAGATGAGTCATTTGTTGTCCAAAAGGTCCAACATACCAAATTTTTACAAGGTTTTGTAATGATTTTCGGATTTGTGTTTCAATGGAGTTTTAAGAGGGTTTAGAAGTGAGTTTTAGGGCTGTTTTATGTTGGAAAGTGAGGGCTGATGGTTGTATGATAGTTAGGGGTTGTTTTGGAAGCTATTAGGTGTGTTAAAAGAGTTGGAATCATCGGTTTTGGACTGTGCTAAAGGGCTGCTCGGAAATGGCTTTTTGGGGTTGTTCTTGGTTCGAAGAATAAGTGTTTGAAGTTTGAATTTGTATTTCGGGTTTGCTATATTGTTTGTGGACTGATTTGAGGTTAATTTACTTGTGTTGAAGCGATGAGAAGCAAGGATTTGCGTTGGTAAAGCTTTGGGATCGAATCCGGAAGTGAGGAGGCTTGTTTCGGCTTTGCTTGTTTTGCTTAAGGAAATGAGGTGAGTGGTTAATGTTTTAAATTGATCTCAAAGGTTGGTTCTAGCATGTGGAGGTGAAAATGTTTTCAAGTAAGGTTTTGGTTCAAAGATGGTTTTGAAAGAATTTAGATTTGGCTTGAAAGTGAATTAAACTCAAGAGTAAGTTGTTGTGAATTGCCTCTTTAAATTTCTCCTTTTACCATTTGTTTTTCATTGCTTGAAATGATATTTAGTTATGTATGAAATTCCAATACTTTGGGAAGAAGTTTGTTGCTATTCATTATATCGTTGCTCATGTATGATGGTAATAATGTGGATGTTGATATGCCTTGTAAGGTGTGAGTAAGTTGGTGCAAGTTGTGCACGAAAATGGTGAGTAAGACCATTTGTGGTTTGGTAAGATTCCAAGTAGTAAGTGATGCCTAATTGTGGATTTTGTTACTTCTTGTTTTGGTTGTGCATGATATAGTGAGTACATGTCGTATGGTAGTAATTGTGCATCGTGTTGCATGGTTGGTGTCGAACCTCACGTGATGGTTGTCGTTGCTCCGGTGATGTGTAGTCCCGCCGGTAGCGAATGGTATAAGACTCCGGTGATGTGTAGTCCCACCGGTAGTGGCTAGTAGAAGAGTACTTTGATGTGTAGTCCCATTGGAAAACTACTAGTCGAAACGGTGATGTGTAGTCCCACCGTGAGTGTTTTGGTTATGCTTGTGCATGCCATGTAATGTTCATGTTGTACCTCACTATATCATACTCATTATGACGTTGCTTTAAATTTAGAATCATGCCTTTATGCATACCATGAAGTGTAATGCTATGATAAATGCCTATAGTGTTGACCCTTGGTTGAACTCGGATGTTAGTAGAAGGATTAGGTAGTTGGATGATTTGTATGCGTTGACCTTTATTTTTAAAGAAAGCTTTGAACCCTGCATTGTCGTAGTTATGTTTTAGAGCTCCGCTCACTAAGCTTTATGCTTACGCTCTCCTTTTTCCGACAATGCAGATCTTTGGCTTGGAGTTAGCAAGGAGCAAGATAAGGGCGTCCAAGCGTGTGGTGGTTTGCTCAAGTATGGTTTAATTAAATAATGTAGTAGTCTAGCAATGGGAAAAGCTACGTGTTTTAGGAGCTTGTATCTAGACTCCTTTGTGTTGGCCACATGTTGTTAATGCCTCATGTTAATGCTTTGGATTGATTATGGTTTGTAATGCATGAATGCTATGATGAATGTTTGGGTATGGTGGCATGCCTTTAGATGTTTAGATTGCCTTGTCATGGTGCAAACCTCATGTGCTTTCCTTTTGCCTTTTAAGACCCTTGAGTTCCATGTATGACTTGTATGCCTAATTGCCCTTGTTGGAATGCTA
Source organism: Hibiscus tridactylites (assembly GCA_958450335.1). Taxonomy (NCBI): domain Eukaryota; kingdom Viridiplantae; phylum Streptophyta; class Magnoliopsida; order Malvales; family Malvaceae; genus Hibiscus; species Hibiscus tridactylites. The sequence continues at coordinate 14,085,212 of OY288276.1, read as the reverse complement.
AGTATGTATGCCTTGCTCATGATTGGATGCTAAGTTGATTGTATGACTTGTGTATCATCTTGCGATGGATTGTGCCATTGATTTCATGTTAGAGCATGCTTATATGTCTGATTTTGCCTTAGGATTGATGATAGTGTGTTGGTTGAAGTGTTAGAGGGATTTAGGGGCCTCCTTGTGCTCTAAATCAGTTCAAACCTGCAGATTCGTAGCTGGGGTATCGATACCGTTGGTCTGGTATCGATACTGCCCCTTTGGTTTCAGGCCTCGTGTATCGATACTCGAGGGGAGTATCGATACCTTTTTGGCCACTGGAGCCACTGTCGATTTCGGTATCGATACTGGCCTCTAGGGTATCGATACCGTTGTCTTAGCTTTGACCGTGGGAAGTCAACTTTTGGAGAGGGTATCGATACCCTTGAGGGAGGTATCGATACTGTCACCTCAGGTTGACCAAACCCTGTTGACCTAGTCAAGGGGTATCGATACCCCCCTTAAGGGTATCGATACCGCCTGCAGTTTAACTTTAAAAATGGGCTTTTAAATGTTAGTTTTGGGTTCGTTTGACTGCTTCGTAAATATTGTTACGCTGTATGATCACTTAGGATGTAATTTTCATCTAGACAAGTTTAAAATGGAAAAAAAATAGGGTTGCTAACCGAGGGAGAGTTCCTTAGGGAGTTTTCACTCGGTTTTCCCCGTGTAGCTCACTCGGACCGGTCATCCGGCCAGACCGGGACGAGGGGGTTACAAGGGATGTCTGGTTTGTACGCTAGCTATGCTAGATATTAATAATGTCCTGCCTTGGGTTTATTGTCGAGTAGAGTTCAAGAGTAGTATTGCCTCTGTCGATAGCAATACCCTAAGTTAACTACAATAAAACCGTTATATGTCTATAGTGCAATTTTTCATAAGTTACCTTGATTAAGTTTCAACCTATACTCTTAAGGGGTAGATTCACTTCCGAAGTAAGCTCATGTACTTGAACATGTTCTGTCGAAGCTTCTCTCCTTAGTACTTGGCAACTAATCTTTACCCCTTAAGTCTATTAAGATATTAAGGCGTAATAAGAAACAATGTCAACTATCGTATGACAAAGAATTTAAAGAAATGAAGTGCTAGCCATATAGAAAATAATGTCAAGGCATTCAAATTATTAAAAACCAAACATAAATTGAGCGTTAAACGCAAACATCCCCAACCAACTGTAAAAGCTTAGTTCATGGTTGAGGGTTCCATCCACAAAATATCATCGTATCTCAACGTCATTATTTAAATAAAAATAAAACTAAGAGAATGAACAAGAACGAGGTACGTCGATGCAACCCTTCAAATGCTCTAGAGCTCTCGGTCTAAGATGGTCGAACCACACAGCCTCTAGCTTTCTCTTTCACCACAGTGCTCTCTCCAAGTTTCCTTTGATCGATCTCTTCTCTTCCTTTAAATATGCACGCGTTGGGAACCTTAGATTGGATTTGAAATTTGAATTTTAGTTAACACACCAAGATAAGCGTGTTATCCTTTTATCCTCTTCTGAATTTTAGGGATGACGTGTACTGGGTTTAACAACTACTTTGACCGGGAATCAGACTTCACTTCTTTGCCAGTCGAGCTTGACAATCTCTGATCCAATTTTGCCAACTGCTACTCAGCAATTCTCTTTTGCTTTTCCTGCTCCATGCTCCTACGTTGTTTTGCCAAGTCTGCCCTACTCCTAACCTGCATCAATGCCAACAAAACAATCCTTTACACTGGCAAAATAACAAATCCCTAACTCCTTATGCAAATGCATGATTTTAACAAACAAATTCAAACATATATACATAAAGACAAACAAAAGCATTGTGAAATATACATAAAAATCAGTACTTTGCAAGAGTTAACAGGTCCATATCGGTTCAACTAAAAATCGGGTCGATTCAATTTGTTTCGGGTTTCGAATCAAGTTCATATCAACATATTCGTGTCGATATCGAGTCTCAGTTCGAATCTCGAGTCTCGAGTCAATTTTTCACCTCTGAATCACTTGATTAAAGACCGATCACGACATTCTCGTAAATAATAAAGTAAAAAAAAGTTTTATAAGAAGAAGAGATAAATCCCAAAAGTGTTATAATATGTCAATATCATATTGTATTCTAAATATTTATTTATAAAAAAATTTACAAAGGACGTCGAACATCGTTGAACACCACAACGATGAACAACATTAATTTGATTAATAAAGATTAAAAATTTTAATGGCTTAACATACCATTAATAATTATTTAAAATAAAATTTCAAATAAATTATTTTCATATATATCATATTTTTTAATTTTTTTAAATAATAGAATCAAATACCAATCTTAGTCAAACTCTAAATTAAAAAACTCTAAATCTTTTGAGTTGTATATTAGAGAGTCTTCACCGATCGAGACACCATTATCAATTTTGCAAGAAAGAACAACAACAGATGTGGCAATGTCTGACGCAATGGTTGCCGGAATAGAACACAAGTGTCTTTGACCTACAAGCGCTGAATCAGATTCAGATGCACTAAGGTGATCCAAAACTTCGCTTGAAGTTCCAAAATGTAAAAACAACAAATAAATCACATAAGTATTAACAAAATGAAAAAACTGAGAACCGTAGCAAGGTTTCGATGCTTTGAAGCGTCGAAAGATTTAGAATTTTTTTAATTTAGGGATTGACTATAATTGGTATTTGATCCAATTATTTAAAAAAATAAAAATATATATAATATATATAAAAAATAATTTAATTAAAATTTTATTTTAAATAATTATTAATTGTATGTTAAGTCATTGAGATTTTTAATCTTTATTAATTAATTTAATAGTATTTCGCAATATTTATCGTTAGTGGTGTTCAACTGTGTTCAACACATAGTAGACTCATCCTTATTTATATCATAGTGATAGTGCATAATCATACTCATACATAATATCGTATCTTTTATTTATTTATTTAATATGACATCTTAATTATTTATTATGATTATATGATATTGATACTAGTACACAGTCATACTAATATATGATATCGCACCTTTTATTTGTTTAACATTATATGGTGTGTATCTTAATTATTTATTATAAAAAAACATTATATGATATCTTCTTAAAAAACATTATATGGTGTGTATCTTAATTATTTATTATATCATATTAATATATTGGTAATATTGAATCAATGATTGTATAATTAATTGTAAAAGGTCAAATTGACCCGAAAAATTAAAAAATCAATTAAACTTTTAGGAAATTTTTTCATACAATTTAACCCTCATAATTCAAATTAAACCTAATTTAGTCCTTCCGTTAGTTTGACCACGTTGACCGGCAATGTCCTCTAACGGTCAAAATATAGGCTGACACGTGACACGTTGTAGGCGTGCCACGTCATTAAAATTTATTTTAAAAAAAATCTAAAAAGATCTTAAAAAATCTACAAAATTATAAAAAACATAAAAAAATGTAAAAATTAAAAATATAAAAATATATTAAATTAATTTATTTTTTCCTTATTTTCCTTTATTTTTTTAAAGAACATAAAATAATATATATATTTTTAAAAAACACCAAAGTTTTATTTCTTAAAAAAAAGCCTTGGGAATCCCTAAATCAAGTATTAGCACCAATTCAACCACCGGCCACTCCCGTCGCAAGAAAACTCCGTTTTCTCTCAATATTTCTTCTCACCATCACCGTCGTCTGCCACAGTACCAACAACTTTCACCATCAATTAAACTGACCTGAGGACTTGGGAATGTCGGGTTAGGGTTAAGGAATTTAAAAATTTTGGGCATATTATTTTTTTTTGAAATTTTTGGATTTTATAATTAAAAATATATTTTTTAAAAAATTATACAAATTTTAAATATTATTTCATTCTAAATATTTATATATTTTTTTAATAATTATTACAATTATTTATATTTTTATTTTAAGTAAAAAATATTTTTATGATTTTATACATAATTTTAATTTTCTAAATATTTAACTATTTTTAGATTTTTATCAAATTTTTTTAAAATTTTTTTTATATTTTTTATATATTTTTTTTAAATTTTAAATATATCATTTAATATTTTTAAATATTTTTAAATGATTATTTACAGTTTTGATGACGTGGCATGTCCAGAGTGTGTTACGTGTCACCATCATAATAACTACTTTTGAGTTAACGGAATGGCTAAATTGATTGTAATTTAAAATTTGAAGGTTCAATTGAGTGCAACATTTTTATAAGAGCTTAATTAGTTTTTTAGTTTTCGTTGAGAGCTAATTTGACTTTTAAACTTTCAATTAGTTATGTTTGAAATTGGAGACATACCTAAATGAGTTGTGTCATTTACAGTTAATTATGTCTGTGATTGGAGACATGCATAAATGAGTAGTGTCGATACATTTGTACATATCCCGATTCATTTTAAAGTAATTTTGTTGTATTTTATAAAATTTTAATTTAAAATTTAAAATTATTTATATTATAAAATATCATAATAAAATATTCTATTTATGATAGTGAAATAAATTTAAAACCATATATATTACTATACTTGTTATTTCATAATAAAAGTCGAATCTAGTTAATTTTTTGAAGTTTTTTTATAGCAATTTTTTTTGAAGTTAAGTTTTTTTTTTAACTTAAGAATAATAATTTAAGTTTATTTTTAATAAAATTATTTGATATACAAATTTTATAAAAATTTAGAGTGCACAGCCTTATTTATTTTAACATCATATACTTTTGCAGCAATTATGAAATGCTTTTTTGCAGTATTTTAGCTTTTAACACATTAATTGAGGGTTCATTTCACATTTTTTTACCATTAATTAATTACATAATAAATTATTATATAACTAATATATTAGAAAAACAACTCACGGTGAAATTTGTCAAAAATCCCATATTACCTCATTTTTTTGTAAGTTTGAATCTTGACATTTATCTTTTAACTCATTATAAAAAAAGTAAGTATCCAATCTTATTAAAAGTTTAAGGCTTAAGGGTATCATAATCCCTTAAACTTCTGGAAAAAAATCAATTAATCTCTTAATTTTTTTACACTCAATTAAGCTCCTATACTCTAAAATTTGATCAATTCACCCTTGACCAATGTTGATTGTTAAATCTAACAATATTTTTAGATCAATTGGTGCAACATGTCGTGTTACAGTGTCACTTGACTTTTACAAAAATTTTTATTCTATTTAAAAGTTCTAAAAATTATAAAAAAATAATTTTCTAAAAAATCTGTAAGTGTCATGTGACATAATTGTAGTTGTCACGTGGCAGTCATATCTCAGAGAAAAATTCAAAATTAATGATCAATAATCAGTAAAATAACTTAATTAATTTAATTTATTAGTTCATAAGCTTAATTGAGTGTAAAAAAATATAAGTTCAATTTCTTTTTTAAGTTTAAGGACAAACACTCTTAAACCAAAGTTTAAATATAAAATACAACTGTATTTGGATAATAGATTTTAAAGAAAACTTTAGTTTTTATTAAGGTTTTTAGAATTCAAAAAATAATTCACTGTTAATTTTTTTGATATCTACTAGACTAGTACACACACAAAAACCCGACATAGGAGAGAACCGATAGCTCAACCGATAAAATTCATTTTTGGATAATTTTTTATCCTTTGTGAATTATGAGTACTGAGATTTCAGTCTAATCAATCTTACTTTCAAGTTTTAGGCTAACTTTTGATTAAAAAATATAAGTATAAGTTTAGCCCTTAACATTTATAATCTTTGTCATTTTAGTCTCAACTTTTTTTGAGATAGAGAATTAAAGCATAAGCTAGGTCCATATTCTTGAAAAAAAAACAAGCTTTCTTCTCCTAGATGCACATCCACTCTCAAATCTCGTAGTCTTTCCGTTTTCTCCATTGGAGTCGTGAAGTCTGGTCTGGGAGGTGTTTTCCCTGCAACTGAGGGAGTAGGTTTAAAACCTCTATTTTTGCTTCCAGGTCCCCACCTTCATTTTTGTCTCCCCTTTCAGGTAGTTTCCTTTTTCATTCCCTTCCTTCTCTCTGCCCTCCTTGTCATCTATCAACTTTAGTTTTTCCTCCTAAGCTTTAACTCCTCAACGTCAATGGACCCCTTCCAATGCGTCGTCTTCCCTAAGTATGGGAGTAGTCAATAATGGCTATCCCACCAACCCAGCTGATCCAAACTTTCTGAGCTAAAAATACCTTGATGAACTTGAATTAAATGAAGACAACGAGGTTAATTTTTCTCTCAAGAATCACTCTGTGGTTGGGAAGCTGTTGTCACATACACCTTTCAAGCCTTTGGTGTTAACAACCATTTTGAGGAAAGCTTGGAAACTCGAAACTCTGGAGTGCCACGATCTCGGCTAGAACTTTTTTCTGTTCATGTTCAACTCGGTTGACGAACGCCATTGTATTATCGGTGTCAAACTCTGGGCGGTGCAAGATGCACTCTTAATTCTAAAAGATTGGCAACCGGAAAAGGCCCTTGAGGAGCTCGATTTTTCCCTCGAGGAATTTTGGGTGCAAGTCCATAATATGCCGATAGGTTTGATCACTCCTGAAAACGTCAAAAGAATCTGCAAGCTCTTCCCTATTTTTTATGGTTCATCACTGGAGGAAGGTAGTAAGATTCATTGGCAGAGACCAGTGGGTCCTAGAGTCGCCATTAGGGTCGATGCACTCAAAACGGGCTTCGTTTTGAATCGTAAAAGGGACACGCCACTCGAAATTGCTTTCAAGTACGAGGGCCTTCCCAAATTTTGCTTCCGGTGTGGGAGGATTGGCCATGTCGAAAGAGATTGTCGTCAGGATATCTTGTTATTCAAGTTGGCCGAAAAATTCGGGCCATGGTTACAAGCTTCTCACAGTATCAAGCCGAGAGCCACCAATTTTTCGGTGCCGAGAAACATATCGTAGTCGCCAACAAAGGAATGTTTTTCATGCACTAAAGACAAAGAAGTAAAATATTCAAAGATTGTTGCGTCAGAGGCAAATCCTGGATTTGAGGATGCCTCGTTTAAGGTAACAAGAGATGTCACATATGTTGGCTGTGAAGTCAACCCTAGCTATCCTCTTTTGGAATCTGACACGCAAAGTGCTGGCTGCAACGAGGTTGTTCCCTGGTCCAAAAATAGCAACTCGCTTGGAAAACCTACTGGCACCGTATGTCTTGGGAAAATCGAATCAGCTAACATCCTCACACCATATCCGAAGGTACCAGAGGATAATCATTGCTTCACTTGGGGCAATGCACTCGCAGAAGGCCTCGACAAGATGGTAGTTTTATCCAGCAAAAAAAGGAAATTTCCAGGGGAAGAAGAGGAGACTTTCTACCGTGCCAAACGTCGAGAAATACATGAAGAACTCTCCAAAGCTATCGTCTAAGTGGCACCTAGGCATTGGTGTATCTATGAAAACGGCTTAGCGATGAATGATGATTTTCTCAAAGCACCGTTGTTTCCATCATCCTTTGTTAACACGTCCTCGATAATTAGAAACATTGTGTAACCCCCTCGTCCCGGCCTGGCCGGATGACCGGTCCGAGTGGGCCACACGGGGAAAACCGAGTGAAACCCATTAAGGTTCCCTTCGGTTAGCAACCCTATATTTTTTTTTTATTTTAATCTTGCCTAGATGAACATTAAGTCCTATGTGATTCACAACAGCGGAAAACATTCAAGGGAAAAACACATTCGAACCACGGCCATACTTAACAGTCTATTTTTAAGCTTATAGGACAGCCAGTATTGATACCCTAACCAGGGGTATCAATACCCTAACCAGGGGTATCAATACCAGGGTATCAATACCCTAACCAGGGGTATCAATACCCGGGTATCAATACCCTAACCAGAGGTTTCGATACGCTCAACTTTCATCCACAACACCCGATTCCAGTAACTTTGGAGGGGTATCGATACCCTTAGGGTATCGTTACCCCAGGCAAAATGTGAGGGCTTTTGGGCAAGAGAGTATCGATACCCTAGCTTGGGGTATCGATACCCCCTGCACTGTAACTCCTCAATCTCAACTAAAACAACCCCAACACGACTCTAAATGCATTTCTCGACTCACCTAAGCGTATACCAACATTCAAGCACACATATTTAAGCCATGGGTGTTCAAACATGGATTTAAGCTTTCATACATAGCATTCAAATCAAAGAGCAATATAGGCAATATTAAGCATACATAAAGGCTCAAATGGTCTTAAAGAGAACAAGTCATCTTGGGAGGTTTGCACTTATACACAAGGCAACCTAAACATTCTAAAGCATGCCATTACACTCCAAAATATGCATCAAAGTATCACATGCCTTACAATCCATAATCAAACTCAACAACATCATCATTCAAATGAGTCATACAAGCTCATATAAAGACACCCTATTGCCACATTGCTTAACTACTACAAAATCAACCATACTTGAGCAACAACTTGGAAAGCCCTTCTTACCTTGCCTCAAGCTAACACCACGCTAATGATCTGCATTGTTGAACATAGAGAGCGTAAGCTATAAGCTTAGTGAGGGTGCTCTAAAACGAAAAACATCAACAATGCAGGGTTCAAGCATGTTAATCCTAGTCTTACATACAACAAGCATAGGCATAAAATCAAGTAGACCTAGCTAGTCTTTCAAGTGGCATATATGGTCTCTCAATCCTAACAAGTTTAAACATCAACATCCACATTATGCAACAACACCATATACCACAATCACATATCACCATCATATATCACAATACATGAACAAGTTTAATTGGCCACTTTAATTACCCCGATTATGTGGATATAGACCTCAACAACACTTTACCTCGGTGGGATTCCACTCATCACCGGACCTTGCATGTGCGGGATTCCACTCATCGCCACATGCCCTACGGATGGGATTCCACTCATCATCCCGTAGAAATAAATAAAAAGCTTCCGGTGGAATGTTACATCACTGTACTCCTCCTTGATGACTTAACGCCATCAAGGCCACGTACGTTTTGACTCAATTTGTGTGCACACTATCCTAATGATCGATCATTTACAATCGGTAATTGTTTAGTGCCAATTATCATCATCAATCACATATCATCAACCACACTCATGCTCATCACATATATCCACAACATGATATATATACATGCACCATATAATCACAAGTACAAGAGCATAGTCATTAAGCACATTGTCACCTAAGGAAAACAAGACTAAATTAACTACTTGGATTATAAAGAAATGGCCTACGAAGCACACTTTACACACACACACACACTACTCATGCTCGAACCAAACTTTAAAACAAGTTAAGACCACTCACCGCCCTTCCTTAGCAATTCGAATCAATCCTCCTACGAACCCGGATTCGGTCCCAAAGCCTCTTCAACGTTTCCTCTTGCTTCTAGTCAAACAAAACACATACATTACTTCCCAATTCAATGCTAAACTCAACCATCAACTTACTTTGCAAGCACAACCCAAATTCCACAAATTCCCAAACCACATAATATCTCAAAAACCCAATTTTCGTACTCCAATAATCCTTGGCTGAAACACCCATTTCCAAACACCCAAATGACTTCCAAAACATCCCAAATCACCCTCCTAACATAGGTAAACCATCAGCCCTTCAATTTCAACATTAAACCCATCAAAAACCCAAGTTTTCATACTCTAAAATTTGCCCTAAGGACCCACTACGAATTTTCATCCAAAATCAACCAAATTAATATATATTGTGTATTTCATTATGCTTAAACAAAACCCTAACACAATTTATCAAAACAAATTGAAAAACCCCCTTAAAAAATCCAAACTTTAATATAAACCCTAATTTCCAAAACTCCATATTTTTGAAATCTAAGAAAATAGTTAGGTAGAGGGTAAAGAGGAGGTTAAGAAAACATTTTTACCTTTGAAAAACACCTTAAAACGAGGTTGGAATCGAATGAAATAGTGACCCCAAAGTTTGAAGAAGCTTGGCAATGGTGGGGAGTGTTTCCAACGGTTTGGGGATGGTAAATGGGAAAAGGGAAGACAACTTTTCCCATAAAGTGGTCTTGCTTTTTAAATTTGGGTCAAATTGCAACATAGGTCCCTCCCTACTTATTAAAGCTCAATTTGGTCATTATTTGAAGTTGATTTGTTTTAATTAAATTTTTATTTGACTCGAACTAAAACCCAGTTAACTCCTAGGCCCAAAACACGGGTGTTACACATTGAAAGCATGAAGAGGGGTAAGACTTTTAGAACAAAAAGACTAATCTTATCAGGAAGGTGACCCGACAAAAATTTAAGATGGAATGCTCTCATTTAAAGGTTGATGAAGCCGACCTGTTTGAGCTTGGAATTGACCCCTATGGAATAAGATCACCACGGTGCAGTCAATGTGTATCGATGATTCTTTCTCCCTTAATGAAGAAGTTCAAATTAGTGACAGAGAAGATGGTGTCTCACAAAAAAGCTCCAGTGCGTCAGTCCCTCCCTGGGTGGATCCTTCAAAAGCTCCGGATAACTCAATCGAGAGTTATCCGGAATCGCCATGAGTCCTTTCACTTTTCTCGCCTTTGTGAAGAGGGACTAGAGGCGAGTTTCTGTCGTCGGTTTTTCCCTCTGGAGCGCTCGGGCTCTCGTGACTATGTTTTCGGATTTATGTACGTTTTGTGCTGCCATCCGTTTTGGTTTTTTGCCATGGACGTGCAAGGGCCATCGCTTTCTTCTTCCCGACTGTTTACGGTTTTCATCGATTCATGCCTTGACAAGGGACAACCTCACAAGGGTGGAAACCTGCCTCTGGATAGAGCTCTCAGGCATAATCTATGTTCTCGAAACCTTATCAAAAAGGAAGAGATTTTTTCTTGTCCCTTACAAGACGTCTCATGGTTTTGACTTGTATCTGACACTATCAAAGGTCTGTCCTATGAAAGTGTTTCTCCTTCGCCCTTTAGGTATTGGTGTTGTTTCGTTACGATGGCAAGCTTTTTATTATCTTGTTCGTGTGTGTAGGAAATTTTTAGTTGTTGTTGTTGTTGGTTTGGTGCCCTTGCTGCGACAAGGTGCAATGTATTTCCGGTTTTCTTTTGTTCCTCAGTGGTGTGTACCCGGGCGTTGACCCTGTTTATCTATGAAAGTCTTCTTTTATGATAAAAAAACATATTTAAGATAGATTTCTTAAATAACATTAGAAGTACAAATCCTGACGTTTTGAATAAAACGGTTGGGTTGGGAGGGGCGCCTCAATAATAGACTTTTTGCAATACACGATTCATATTAGTCAATCAATAAATTGAATACCGGTGATTATAATACTCCATTTGTCTCACTAAAATTGTCACTTGTCGACATTTTCTGATGAATTTTTTTTAACTTTGACTCTAATTTATTTAAATATTTTAATTTATTAAAATTTATAAAAATATATATTTAAAATTTACTCGATTGAAAATGTTTCTAAAATATATTTTTTTCGTATTTTTATTTGATAGAGCATAAAATATTTAATTATAAAATATGAAATAATATTTTTATATGAATTTAATTATAAAATATAATTTAAAATTATGTTTTTTTAATAAACGATGAATCGGAAATAAAGCTTATGTAAATAAAAATATGAAAAAACATGAATCTCGCCCGTGAGCAAGTCTGATAGGTACCTGAGTAGTTCTACAGTGACATTTTTGTTACCCCTATAAAGTAAAATTTACACAATATTATTAAATCATACAAATTGTTGTGAATATAAAAAATATTATGAACAATACAATTTTACAATCAAATAATATTGTATGTAATTATACCATTTTCAACACATAAAATATTATTAAAATTATATTAATTTATATAATTAAATAATATTATTCAGAACTCATTAAATAATTTTAATGAAAAAAATGTTATTATTCTAAATGATATAAATTCAAACAGTTTAATTCACACGGTGTCTATAAATTATAAAAAGACTAAAATCAATGTACATATAATAGAATCACACTTGTTATAAATATTTATCTATGTGAATGTTTACTTTATCATTAGGAATATTATCTTCATTAAATAGAGTTCAATGTATTATGTACTTCTTATGCCTATAAATAGATGACTTGATGAAGACATTGTACATAAGTCTATATTGAGAATAATACAAATCTTTTTCTTTCTCTAACCTCTTTGTTCTTTTATTCTTGTTCGTTGTTCTTTGTTATTTCATTTACAACACGTTATCAGCACGAGTTGGCTTAGAAGATTTTAGTTAAAGATTAAGTTTCATCTTTCCTTTAATTTGATGCGTAAACATGAATTTAGTGAAAATAATTGATATTTTTTATAATCATTCTAAATATAAGGAAGTATATTATGATTCATTGTTTCGTTTATATACTTCATGACTTAAGGTTTGATTTTTTGAGTTAGTATATTATGGTTTTTTTGTACAGTTATAATTGTATATATGATCGAATTTGGTATAATTATATGTTATCATTTGATTAAAACTTATATATAATGTATTAGTTATTAGTAATGTTGATAGATAAATAAATAATGTAAAGTTTCATGCCTTTATCTATTTATTTATGAAATGATTAGATTTGTTATAAAATTACATACAAATATATTAAATGTCTATTTATTATTGATAATGTCAATATTTTCTTATGAAAAAAAGTGATGTCTTTTTGGTTGTTTAATGATTGGCGTTTATAGTTTGTAACTTTAAGTTTTGTTACATGATAACATATTATTTTATATTTGTGCATTATTAGAGATGCGGTTATTAAGTAGTAATATTATTAATTTGTCTAGTTAGATTTATATCTCATTTTGTTCTTGGTTTATAATTAGGAATTTCAATTCGCAAAAAAAAGTCTAATTTCATACTTTAATTGATTAAGACAAATACATATCTTGACAGATCTAGCGAATCAAATTTTGAACATATTCATTTTTGTTGGTTAAATAATTTTTCTTCAAATTTTATTTATGTTATTCTATTAATAAAAGTTAATGACCCTGTTTGGTAAATAGCCGTTTGGGCAAAAATTAGAGGTTTGAGGTATAATTAGAGGTTTGACTAGTCAAATCTGTTAATATTGATGTTTGGTAAATAGCGGATTGAAAGAGCGGATTGGGGTGAAAAAACTAATTTTGAAAAAGTTCCTGATAGGAGCTTTTTGAGATTAGAGGTTTAATATTAGAGTTGTAATGACTCTTTTACCCTTAATAATTACCAAAAAGCTCCAAATAACCTAAATTAAATAATAATATTTTTTAATATAAATAATAACATATTAAATATTGGACTTATTTGTTGTTACTATTAATTTATATAGTGACATTTGTAAGTTAATTCTATTTTTTATTATCACATATTTATATGTGCATATAAAAAAATTTAATAATTATATAAATAATAAATTAATATATAAATCTTTCAAACATGTTTAGGAAATTTATATTAAAAAATATTTTTTACAAATCTAATTAATATTTATTACATACAAAATATTAATAATTGATAAATTATTCAAACAAGTATTAAATATAATTATGTCCTTATATGTCATTTTGCTTGTTTAAATAATCAAATAGCTATCAGTTAATTTTACCAAACACTTTTATACAATCAGCTAATACAATCCGCTAGTCAAATCAGCTAATGCAATAAACTATCAGCTAATGTAATCCGCTATCAGCTATCAGCTAATTGCCAAACAGGGCCAATATTTTTACTCGTATTTTGAATTTTATATGTATTTAAATGACTTGGAAAGAGACGTGATGTAAGGAATAATTTTTTAACTTAACCTTAAGTTAATGACCTTACTACATATTAACCTATCAAAAGCCGAGCTCTCCGCCTAAAACCACTCTTATTCTTTGAAACATGCCATGTGAGCGGACATTTTATGCCATGTCTGTTTATTTCTTAATTAAGTAGGTCTATCAATTTATTGATTTTTTTGTTGAAGAAAGAGGAATTATAAAATAAATATTTATTTTGTGAGATTATGATGAGGAATGGTGATTTTAATCCGAAGTTTTGGTCAATTTTATAAGGATATTTAAAAAATATCAGATTTAGATCAAGTCAAAATTTGGGAGATAGATAGTTAGAGTTGGGTTTATAATAAAATATTCGACTCGACCCCAATCAACATATTTAGATATTATTATATATTTATGAAAATATCACTACATTATTGAGTAAATTATATAAATGATCATTATATATTTATACAAATGATCAATAAATTTATGTTTTCGCCACTAAAGTTTGAAAATACGTTTCAACTATTATCATTTTTGATTTATAAAAAAATGGCCACTCAACCGTTAATATTACTTAACGGTCTAACAACAATATGACGTAGAATCTTATCAGAGAGAAAGGCTTGAAAAATATGAAAGAAAACGTGTGCAATTCATGAGATCAAACTTGGGACCTCTTGCAAAAAGTTCCAATGCTCAACCACTACTAAACAAAGCCCAAATACCGGTATAATCATGACAAAAATACTATTTACTTTAAATTGTACTGAGAAAATACTTGAAATATAAAATACAAAACATGGGGTTTGAATTAGGACCTCTTAAAAAAAATACCAAATGCCAAGCCACTAAACCAAATTGAAAAACTTAGGTATAATTTTAACAAAAACATTATTTAATTAAAATAATTTTAGTAAGGTAGTATATATTTATAGATATTCTTAACCCTTTGATAATGTGCATACACCTTGTACATATTTGGATGGGGGAAATAAATAACTGAGATTAACTCATTATTTTTTTTCAAGGGATAATCTTCACATATTTCATTATTAATTTCAATCGTCCGTTTCACCCATCTAATAATCTAAAAAACGTGTAAAACTTAAAAAAATTACATTACATAACCGGATCCTAAATTATCCCTTTCCTTTGATGATTTTATGGAGGCAGATTAGATATCGCATCTCCTCTATAATGATTTTGTGGAGGCAGGTTAGATATTGTGTCTTCATTAATGTGATAAACAAATGGACAATATCCAAAGTAAAACAAAATTAAATATCCATCGAATTTCAGCATTTCAGGTGTTTAGGGGTGATACGATGATTGATTTGCCTTTTCGCTGCTTTTGAACGGTGGTATTCGATTTTAATCAAACTAAAAACGTGTTGATTATCCAATTAATTATATATATATATATATATATATATATATTATTCCACTTGATTTGATTTGATTTTTAATGTATATTTTATTGTTTCCCATTATTATTTAAGAAACTTCAATTCAAACTTAGCTTGAGCATAAACAATTGGTATTCAAGTATTGCAATAATTTGCAAAGCCTATTTCGATAATTCAATTCGCTGTAGATCAATCAATTTAGCAGAGTGAGATCAATTACTTGTACATTATTAAACTTTAAGAAATACATGAGATATAACCTATTTCGTTGCTTATTGCCGACACACTTTTAGTTTTGATACATAAACACTGGAAACTTCGTTTCACCGTCCTGACTATTTAGGCTTTAAATTTTAAATTTTAAACTCTAATTATAAACCCTAAATTCAAAACACTACAACATAAACTTTAAATTAAATGTAACCCTTAGATGGGTTTATTTGTGTAAACTAAAGTCTACATTGGTCAGAGGCGGATCCACGTTCAACTTGTGGGGTCAATTGACCCCACTTGATTTGTTGGATATGAAAATTTTAATGAGTTAAATTGGGTTTTTAAGGAGTTAATATAAAATTTTATAGGAAATATTAGAATTGACCCACTTAATTTGTAGTGGTATGAGAATCTATGTACTTCATACTCTATTCTGACCTTACTATATGAAAATTCTGGATCCGCCACTGACATTGACAGTGCATGCGCGCGCATATATATATATATATATATATATATATATATATTCAAATTTTAAATATGTTTAAAATAATTTAAAATAAACTACAACAAATATCACTGAACTTTAAGTTTAGTATCGATTATACCACTAAACTAAAAATTGATATTATTTTAGCATTAGACTTTAGTTTAGGCTTCAATTATACAATTGGATCGTCAAAACCCATCCACGTCATCACACACAAACTGTTATGATCCATCCACGTCATCGATTTTAATGCCCCAATGGTATAATTGAATCCTAAATTAAATTTCATTGTTAAAATAATATCAATTTCTAGTTTAGTGGTACAATTGATACTAAACTTAAAGTTTAGTGATATTTGGTGTAGTTACTAATAATTTATTTATAACTTCTTTGACTTTTTAAATTTTTTATGTTTTTAATTTTTAAATTTTTATAATTTTTATTTAAAGATTAAATAAACATCAAACTTTCTATTAAAAATTGTTGAGTGTAGCAATCGATCAAATAAAACACAGAGGTGTGAGTTAGATTTTTAAAGAATGATGGAAACTAATTACAAAGATAAGAAATTGTAGGGAGATTTATAGTGGTTCAACTCCCTCAATGGAGTCTACATCCACTACCTTAGTGGACTACACTAAGGATTTTCTACAAATCCACTAACTTATACCCCAAAGTCTATTGAATCATTTTCAAAAAAATAAGTACAAATAAGCAAACTAGAAAATCCTCACAAGGAAGATGTTTGCAAAGTTTATGCTCTCACACACACCCAAAAAATACTAGAAAATTAATTACAATAAAGAACAACACTAGTTTTAACAAGAAAGATGAAAAATTGAGCACAAATTGAATTTTGATTGCTTAAATATTTGGATAGACTTTCTTGTTCATTCTTTACTGTTTGAAGACCCATTTTATATGCTCTTAAATTTTTCTAACCGCTAGGAGACGTTGGAGGGAGTTTGGAGTCGTTGGAAGTCATTAAAACGAGCATTAAATGCTCACCTGCATAGAGGTTTCAAAACCTTAAGAAGGGATTTGTAAAATATAGCCGTTATAGGGCCAAGGTTTGCCAAGGTTTTAAAAACAAGGGCATTATGTTCGAAAGGTTTCGAAACCTTAAAAGAAGGTTTCGAAACTTTCATTAAAAACACACGTTTTTGGCTAATTGTTGACTTTCAAAAGTATATTCGATATAGGTACAAAGTCAAGTATTTTATAAAACAATTTGACAAGTTTGAATCGAATTTTTGACAAATTTATTTTGAGAAATTTACTTTACAAATTTTTACAAGTTAGTCCTTGAAAATTAAATTTAAGTTATATCAAGATCAAAATAAGTCTAACAATCTCCCCTTTTTTATATAACAAAACCTTTTGTAAAAAATTTATTTTTAAAAAATTTGTCAAACTTACAAACCTCCCACTTAACCTCCCCTTAATAAATGTCTTTGTAAAATCTATGAGAATTAAGTTTTAAAGAAATTTGTTTAAAAAAATTTAAGAAAAACAAATTGTTTAATTTTAATTTTCTCTCCCTTTTTGTTATAGCAAAAAAATGCTACAAAAAGAACAAACGTCATTAGAGCAATAGGGTATTATCCAAAAAAGTAATAAAAGGATAAGCCATAATATTCATATTAAACATAGAATCCATCATAAAATCAAATAAAAAGATCTAAATATAAAAACCAACATAACACCATGGGCATAAAGATATCCAACAAAGTGCATAAAAGCCTAAAGACAAAAACCAAAATCCTAAATCAAAATAAGTCCAAAAGTACTATAATAATACCATAAAGACATACCAGAATGCATAAAAGCCTAAGCATTCAGTGCATCATGAGGTGATGAAGGAGGGAAAAGATGACCGCGAACAAAATGCATATCGTGCTCAAGAGATGTCACACGTCCGTCCAAGCCACGAAGCAACCCGATAGTCTCCTCATGAGTACTACGAAAATAGGCATCCATGTTGTTAAAGCGGGTGACCATGGTCGCAAACATGGACTTCATAGTCATGGGAGCCGGTGCATCCTTATCTATCAGATCCTCGGGAGCCTCCAAGTCGACCTCATCTACTCCTTCGGGTGAACCCAACTGTATTCTTTAAGATACCATTGAGCTTTGTGGCAAGATTTGATATCAATCTTGCTTTTGTTCTTCACTTGAGGATCAAGAGAGGTATCAATGTTGAGCTTCTGTAGACTCTCGGCGTGAATGATTACTTGCTGGCATAGGGCATAAAAAATATTGGAAAAGTGTTAACACATTGCCAAGAAAATCTATTGCGTGCAAGTATACACAGTCTGCAAGTAATACAACAGTTAAGCTGAGTATCGATCCCACAAAGATTGCGTTAGAATCCGATTGCTTTGTTTGATTACTTGTCTTGAAAAAAAGATTGTATTGATTGGAAGTGGTTTTGAAAATAATAACAAGAAAAGAAATAAAACAAAGCAAAGACGTTGGCAAGGGGAGTGTTTAAATGAATGATAAGCATTGGCAAGGAGTGCCTAGTTTTCATGTTATTCGTGCCATGCCAGCCTTTAATAAATATTGTCTTGGCATTCTTTGTCGAGCAGATTCAAAGGTAGCAATGCTTATGTCGATGACAATGCCCTAAATTAATTTTGGAAAAACCCCTATATATCTATAGTGAATGTTTTTTTCATAAATCAATTCGATTAAGTATCAATCATTACTCCTAAGGGGTAGATTTCACTCTCGAAGTAAGTTCATCTACTTGAACATCTTCTCTCGAAGCATCTCACCTCAATATCTAGCATATGGTCGTTGCCACCTAAGTCAGTTATGATATTGAGTTGCAATAGGCTAACTATGCCAACCTTCGCTTGGCATAGTATTTTAAAAAGGGAGTGCTAGCTGTCGCTTGGCAGTATTATTAAAAACAGTAATCATGTGAGATAGAAAAAAAATTGGCGAGATAGTTTCAATTTATTAAAAACTAAACATAAAATATAGCGATCAACGCAAACACCCCCCACCAACTATGAAATCAGTTCATCGTAGGGGTTAACAACCAACAAACCATAATCGTTTTTGACATCCATCATCATTAAAACTAAATAAAACAACTAAACCAAAGAGAATGGCGAGAAGGAGGTCTCTCGATGCAACCCTTCACGATCCAGGATCTCGATTAAGCTGGTCAAACCACCTCTCCTTGGTGCAGCTGGTTGTGATCAATCCTCTCGAGAAATCTCCACACTTTGCTCTTCACAATCAGTCTTTAAATAGGTGTGTAAAGGAGGCTAGGATAAGCCTTTGCATTTGAAATTTGAACGCTCAAGGGATAAGGCTTGTGATCACCTTTATCAAGATTTGAAGTGATAGGCTGATAAGGTGATAAGATGATCAGGCCAGGGATGATGTCATCATGTTGACGCAGCTCTGGCATCCCAGCTTGGCATGGTTCTACCAACTGAGCTTGGCACTGCTTATCCGCTATTTTTTCAGAGATTGATCCAATCCTCATTTTCTTGCAGCCTGATCTGGTCCTATTTTTTTGGGTTCAACAACTACTTGTCATGGCATCAAGTTCTCTTCTCTGCCAACCAGTGCTTGGCAATGTTTGGTTCTTCTCTGCTAACAACTACTCAACATCCTCCTTGGCATTGTTTTCTGCCTACGCTGGTATGCTTTGTTATGCTCATTTTTGTGCCAAATATTATGACAAATCTGCAAAATATCAACAAAAACATCCCTTCACTCTGGGATAGCACTAATTCCCAACTTTTTATGCAAATGCATGATTTTGTGACCTAAATGCAACTAAATGTACTTAAAAGACAAGAAAAAACATGTGAAATAGGCATGAAAAATAGTACTTTTAGAGCGTCAACACTCCCCCACACCTAGCTCATTGCTTGTCCTCAAGTAATGCAAAATAAAAACTGTTACAGATTCTTAGGCTAAAATCTAGGCTATTTATTAGGCTAGAATATATTGTAATTAATGTTATATATTATGTTACCTAGTTTAGGTATATTAGATGTGTATATATAACCTATATGTTCTATGAATAAAATACAAGGAATTATTTTCTACATGGTATCAGTTGTCCTAGGTTCTTTCGAATACAATAAAATTTTTTTTGGGCTGTTAGGGTTTTGACCTAAAGCCAATTTTTTGGTCGTTCTTCGCCGGCCACCTTCGGAGGCCTTTTCCGTCGACACCGCCCGTACCACAAGGGCCGTTGTCTGCCGATCTGCCGATCTGGAGTTTCCGGTCACCGGATTCCATGCGCGTGAGCCTCACGCGCCGCCACAAGCTTCCGTATGTCCTTCACGCGCCGGCGTGTGAGAGCGCGTGGTGGCCCCTTTTCGCCGCCGATTTTTCCGCCGTCGTCGCTGCTTCATTCCGATCACACCCCTGCCGCCGGTCCTTGCTTTCGGATTGTTTTGGGTTGGGTGTTCTATCTTTTGGATTTATTAGGGTTTTGTTTTTTTTGGTTCTTTGCTTCTTTGACTTCATGGCTGATAAAAAGGTTGACTTTATGTTTGATATCGTTCCGATTACGTCTAAGATTACTGATCATAAATTGAATGGCTTTAATTTTCTCGATTGGAACCATACAATTGAGTTGTATTTGTTAAGCCTTTCTATGGACAGACATTTGACTGATGATCCTCCGACGGATGATTCTCGCCTTCCTTGGATGAGAGAAGATGCTCGCCTCTATATTCAGATTCATAATTCTATTGACAGTGAGGTAGTAGGTTTGGTTAATCATTGCAAGACGGTGAAACAGTTGATGAGCTATTTGCAATTCTTATATTCTGGCAAAGGAAATTTTTCTCATATCTATGATGTTTGTCAGCATTTTTACAGGGCTGACAAAGAAGACCGGACTTTGACTAGTTATTTTATGGATTTCAAGAAAACGTATGAAGAGCTTAATATGTTGCTTCCATTTAGTGCTGATATTGAGGTCCAACGTAGTCAGCGAGAGCAAATGGCGGTTATGAGTTTTCTTGCTGGTCTTCCACCGGAATTTGAGACAGCTAAATCTCATATTCTTTCTGGTTCCGAGATCTCCAGCCTCGATGATGTCTTTCAGAGAGTCCGTCGTACTGAGAATTCTTTGCCTACTCCATCCCCACAACATGGCAGTGTTTTGCTTAGTCGTGCTCTTCCTTCTGACTCCAGCAAGCAAAATTTCAAGAGTAGTGGTCCTGGTCGTTCTATGGGGTCGGGGTCTACCAAAAGCGATCCACAGTTTGGGGTTCGTGGTCCGGATCACAGTGTAGTTATCTGTCATTATTGTCACAAACCGGGACATACCAAGCGTGATTGCCGGAAGCTGCAGTTTAAGAAAACTTCGTCTGCTAATGTTGCTTCTAGTGTAGACACTTCTTCATCGGCTGTTACGATATCTGCGGATGAGTATGCCAAGCTTCTTCACCTTAAAGACACTGTCAAGCATCCTTCCGGTCCTGTTTCTGCCCTTGTTGAGTCAGGTAAATCCAATACATGTCTTGTTTCCACCTCTTCCAAATGGGTCATTGATTCTGGTGCCACAGACCACATGACAGGTAACCCCAATCTTCTTTCTCATTTTACAACACATCCTTCTATCAATCCTGTTACTTTAGCCGATGGTTCCACATCTTCTGTTATTGGCTCTGGCACTTCGTACCCCACTCCCTCTCTTACTTTGTCCTCTGTTTTGAGTTTACCACATTTATCCTTTAACCTGATGTCAGTTAGTAAACTTACAAAAACCCTTAATTGTTGTGTCTCATTTTTTCCTGGTTATTGTGTGTTTCAGGATCTTTTGACGAAGAAGATTATTGGTAAAGGGCATGAGTCTGATGGCCTCTACATCCTTGACACCCATGTTCCAGAACCTGTTGCTTGCACTGGAATTGTCAGTCCTTTTGAAGAACATTGTCGATTGGGTCATCCTTCTCTACCTTCTTTGAAGAGACTTTGTCCTCAATTTTCTAGTTTAAAATCCTTAGATTATGAGTCTTGTCAGTTTGCTAAACATCATCGCCTTAGTTCCAGTCCTAGAGTCAATAACCGAGCTTCTGCTCCATTTGAGTTAGTTCACTCTGATGTTTGGGGTCCTAGTCCTGTTACTTCTAAACCTGGTTTTCATTATTTTGTTACTTTTGTTGATGATTATTCTCGAATGACATGGCTTTATTTAATGAAATCTCGATCAGAATTATTTACTCATTTCTCTTTTTTTTGTGCTGAGATTCGAACCCAATTTGGTACACCTGTCCGAAACTTGAGAAGTGATAATGCAAAAGAGTATGTTTCATGTCCTTTTCAGAAATATATGCTTGAGCACGGTATTCTCCATCAAACTTCTTGTGTTGACACCCCTTCTCAAAACGGTGTTGCTGAACGCAAAAATAGACATCTTCTTGAAACAGCCCGAGCTTTGCTATTTCAAATGCAGGTTCCAAAATGTTTTTGGGCTGATGCCATCTCCATAGCATGTCTTTGGTTTCTTTGCCTAACGGTAAGCGAGCTATTGGATGTAAGTGGGTGTTTACTGTTAAATTTAATCCTGATGGCTCTCTTAATCGTTTGAAAGCCCGTCTTGTTGCTAAGGGATATGCTCAGACCTATGGTGTGGATTATTATGATACTTTCTCTCCTGTTGCCAAACTTGCTTCTGTCCGGTTATTTATCTCCCTTGCAGCAATTTTTGATTGGCCTTTGCATCAGTTGGATATCAAGAATGCTTTCCTTCATGGTGATCTTCAGGAGGAGGTTTATATGGAGCAACCACCTGGGTTTGTTGCTCAGGGGGAGTCTGGGAAGGTATGTTATTTGAAGAAATCTTTATATGGCTTGAAACAGAGTCCTCGGGCTTGGTTTCGTAAGCTTAGTCAGGCTATTGAAAAGTTCGGGATGCAAAAAAGCGAATCAGACCATTCTGTTTTCTTTAGAAAGTCTGATGGGGGCACTATTCTACTAGTCGTGTATGTGGATGATATTGTACTCACTGGTAATGACACTAGTGGAATTTCTTCACTGAAGTCTTTTTTCTATACTCAGTTTCACACTAAAGATCTGGGGACGTTGAAATACTTCCTGGGGGTTGAGGTGAACAGAAATAGAAAAGGAATCTTCCTATCTCAGAGGAAGTATGTGCTTGATCTTTTATTGGAAACAGGGAAATTGGGCGCCAAACCTTGTAGTACGCCAATGGTCCCTAATCTACAGTTAACTAAAGAAGGTGAATTATTTGATGACCCTGAAAGGTACAGAAGACTTATTGGTAAATTAAACTATCTCACGGTGACGCGTCCTGATATATCTTTTCCAGTTAGTGTTTTGAGTCAATACATGTCGTCACCGACTGTTGATCATTGGAAAGCAGTAGAGCAAGTTTTATGTTATCTGAAAAGTGCTCCTGGGCGTGGAATTCTATATGGCAATCATGGTCATACTAGAATTGAATGTTTTTCCGACTCGGATTGGGCAGGATGCAAGGAGGATAGAAGATCCACCTCAGGATATTGTGTGTTTGTTGGAGGAAACTTGATTTCTTGGAAGGGTAAAAAGCAGAACGTAGTTTCACGATCTAGTACAGAAGCCGAATATAGAGCAATGGCCAAGTCCGTATGTGAGATTATATGGGTATATCAGCTCCTCGGTGAGATTGGAATTAAAGCCTCAATACCTGCAAAACTTTGGTGTGATAATCAAGCTGCATTACACATTGCTTCTAATCCAGTTTTTCATGAAAGAACGAAACACATTGAGATTGATTGTCACTTCATTCGCGAAAAGATACAACAAGGTTTGATATCTACTGGTTATGTGAAAACCGGAGAACAACTAGGAGACATCTTCACCAAAGCTCTCAATGGAATTCGAATCAATTATCTATGTAACAAGTTGGGCATGATTAATATCTATGATCCAACTTGAGGGGGGAGTGTTACAGATTCTTAGGCTAAAATTTAGGCTATTTATTAGGCTAGAATATATTGTAATTAATGTTATATATTATGTTACCTAGTTTAGGTATATTAGATGTGTATATATAACCTATATGTTCTATGAATAAAATACAAGGAATTATTTTCTACAAAAACAAAAATAAAAATGGTGAAAATAGTACCTCGAAAATATTTTGGATGGCATGCCAACAGATGCTGGCAAGCAGAAGTTGGCATAGGTCTGTCCTCAGTTATCTTAGTGCAGCAATGCCAAGCATATAGAAAATTCAAAAGCAGCAATATAACTCTAGTCTTAGGGCATGAAAGTGCATGAAGTGTAGGCAATATGCATAAAGTGCCCACTAACTCCCTTAGTCAAATCTACTACCTAAACTCAAAATTATAATATTTTTTTCTCTTTTCTTGCCTAGGTTTTTTTCCTGGCATTAACTTAAGCTAACCTCGCGATACTGTTTAGCGTGAGTAATAAGAGAGAGCATACCACGAATCCCCACCTTAGTCCAGACATCACTAGGTTTTCTCTTCAACTCATACCTCAAGTTTTGGACTTAAGAACTAAAAGGGAGCATACCACAAAGCCCCAAGAAATCTTGGCATTACTATTCTGGTGGCATAGGTATCAAAAGATTTAAATTTCCTCATTGGACAGACACCTAGGTTAAACTAAACTTGCCTAACAAATGTTAACATGCTTCAAAAATTAGTCGAGACAAAATTTTCTTTTTCACTTTTTTTAGTGGTTTGGTATGCATGACATTAATCCTAATCTAACCTTTATGACATGACATGAAAACAGAATACATTACAGAAAATAAACATGAATGGCATGGCATAAATGTGAAAAAATTCCCCAAACCCAAGATGTACATTGTCCTCAATTCATGAATCAACACATATATACAAAGAAAAACAAAAAATAAAAATGCATGATCATGAAAATGTAGTAAAAATAAGATATAAAGAGTTTAGGAAGAAGAAGAGTCCCCCTTAGAAGATAATCATCCTTGGGCGGCATAGGCTTCAGCTGCTAGCTTGGCTCAGGTCTTTCTATGGGATAAACTCCCACGATCTTGGGCCTTGCATTTAGATCTCGTCATGATAGGCTTTCTGGCAGTGGAAGCTTCAACTTCCTTGACAATATGCACCAACTCTGAGGCGGCAAGATTAATGGCACCAGATGATGTAGGTGCATCTGGTGTGGCAGCAGACTTCTTGACAGACTTGGCTTTTGGTTTTCTTTGCTTCAAATTGAGTATCGGTACTTCCAGATTCAACATGTACTAGAGACATTGGGACAGTGGCATCAAATGGCGTGTGGGCTGGACTGGCAAGATTAGCTGGCATGGCATCGTCGTTGGCAAAGACTTTTGTGTGTAATGACGCAACTTGACATTAAGCTCCTCGTTTTTCTCTAATTTAAGGAGAATAACCTCCTGGCGGTGGTAGATCTGAGAATGCCACCGAACTTGCTGGCATAGAGGTGTCAGGCTCTGCCTTTGACGTTTTGGGCTTTGGCGTCGCCTCTGTTGCTTTTCCTTTTGTCCTTGATCACCATGGCGGTGAGGTTATTCTATATAGCTGGCGAGATGGTTGTGCCTTTAGTCTCTTGGCCTTTTTCCATATCAAGCTTGAGCACACCATACTTCATACAAATGTTAGAAATCAATAATGCAAAGAATAGACTACCATTACTCTTACCAGCTCATTTATAAGTCTCATCAATGATGATTTTGCCGACATTGATTTTCCGGCCAACAATGATCGAGTGCAGTAATGTCAGTTGTTCTTTTGACACCGTTTCATTGTGGGTGGTTGGAATTAGATTTGCCTTCAATGTTTCCACCCCCTCGGTTGAGATTTTAGTGCCAATCTCTTGACCGTTCGATGTCCCTTAGAAGACACCGTCCATGTCGTGCCAAGCTTGCACAGTTCTGCCATCAATTTTTTTTCTCTTGGAAACAATCATTGAGTTGGCATACTCCATGTGTTCATCCTCCACATCCTCTAACTTAAACATGGCATTAACGAGATGAGGCTTTGGAAGGTTCGGTCAAAGGAAGAAGAAGAGAAAATATGGATCTTGATTTTTTGCTTGATAGAGAAGTGAAAGTTTTTGTTTCTTTGAATGGCTAGGGTAGGTGAAAAGTAAAGAGTTAAGTGTTAATAGGGTTTAATTAAAGTATCTGAATTAATTGAGGTTAATGATGGAAAATAAAAAGATTTGATTTGATAAGGGTTTAAGTGATAAGAGTTATGTGATAAGGTTGTAAGTAATAAGATAGGATTAAAGTGATAAGGGTTATGTGATAAGGTTGTAAGTGATAGGATAAGGTCAAACTGATATAGGGTTAAGATATTTAAATTAAATTTAAATTCAACTTAAATATGGGACGACTAGGGTTAAAATTTAAAGAAAAATAATCTCTCTCTTCAATGGACCGAATTTAATCAAGCTATGGTAAATTCTTCTCCCAAAATTCCAATTCGCCGCATGCCAAGCTTCTGCGCTGGCATTGCTCCTGGAACACTGGATTCTTTCATTCTTCCAACTCCTCATGCCAATTCGCTGCTCTGGCATGGTGTCTGGCACAGAAATATGCACATGCCTGAATCTCCTGATCGTCTCATGCCAAGTCCCTCCTTGGCATTTGAAATCTACACATTCTCAAAGCAAACCTTTCAACACATCAAAGGAAATAAAATAAAAATTAAAAGAAAGAAAAAGTATTGAAAATCCTAAATCCTAAAAACAAAGAAAAAACATCTAACCTAATTCAAACCTGTAACCCCCTCTACCCGGCCTAGCCGCCAGACCGCATCGAATGGGTTACACGTGGAAAACTGAAGCGAAACTCGTTAGGGCTCCACTCCGATTAGCAACCCTAGAAAAAATTTCTTTTAAAGTTATCTTGTCTAGATACATTAATTATATCCTATGTGAGGGGACACGTAGCGGAAAACACACATGATACAAAACAAGCAAAACAAGCAATTAAGATAACTCTTTTTAACATTTTACCATAGGTCGTATCGGTATGCTAAAGGACCGTATCGATATGCCTATACTTGGTCAACACCCTAAAGTCAAACCTAGGGAAACCGTATCGATACCCTCAAGGCTGGTATCGATACGCCCTCAACAGTCAACTTCCCTTGGTCAACTACGAAGATCGTACCGATACTATCAAGACTCGTACCGATACGCCAAAATCTCGTCAATTTCTCATATTTCTAGAGAGCATTTTGGGTATTGATATGCCCCCGCGTACCGGTATGCCTTACCCCAAACAAGGGACCATATCGATACCGCTCTTAAGCGTATCGATACGCCCTGCACTGCAAAACTGATTTTAGCTACTAAAAGCACAAGGAACCCAACACTAGAGGCATTTAACAAGCATCTAAGCAACATACAATCACACATATGACTCAAGGCATCCATGGATAAACATATAAAGCAATTTAAACACTTAACGATGCAACAACCAACAAGACAAGATTCTTAGAGAAAACAAGCATACATAGCATTCACCAACATAGCCAAAAGCTAAACAAAAGCATAAACCATCAAGGCATAAGGCAATACAAGCCCAAAACAACTAAGCAAACTTGTCTAAAGCAAGAGACATTCCAACAACACCTCAAAACATAAAGGTCCTATCCCATTGCTTAATACTAATTACTGAAGTCTAAACTCATACTTGAGGAACCCAAATTCCCTTGGATTCTCCCTTGTTCCCCGAGCTACTCCATAGGTCTAAGGGCCTGGATTGTTGGAAAAGAGAGAGTAAGAGTTTAAGCTTAGTGAGAGGTACTCAAAACGGTAGCTACAATAATGCAGTTTTAGAACGTAGTTTGCTTGAAAACCAAAACCATTTCCAAACCATTTCCACATGCTTGAACACATAACAACATACATTTACCTTCACGTGCATTTACCGAATACAACCACAAGCCATAGGCTTACCACATGCTCATTCTCATAACGCAAGCAAAGTAACCAACAATGCATAAGCATAAAAGAAGAAATCAACAACATGCTTAACATGAGAATTAAAGCATCATGGGTATATTGACATTCATCGCTTTTACTCGGATACGCGGATAGTTTCTCAAACCCACTAGACACTTCCGGTGAAATCTCACATCACCGTACTCCTCCTTAGTGGAATCTAGCATCACTAAGGCCACACGCGACTTTCACCTCGAGTGCATTCTAATCCTATTGATGGATCAATTATATCCGGTAACAACTCAACACATGCCAATATATTCATTCACAACCACAAGCATTACCGATGCTTGAACCACTTACCATGTCCAAACTTCCATGCAAAACATGTACTCACAATGCAAATATAAACACAAGCCCCACATCTCAACATGTGCAATAAAGCAATTCAACACATAACAATATAACATGTTCATCATGCATCAAGGAAACATAAAACATGATTTAATTGCTTAAAACCATTAAAACTTACTCTTGAGCTTGGATTGGCTTTTCAAGCTCAATCCAAACTCCCAAAACAATCCCTCAACCATGTTAAGGCTTTTAAAATCGATCCACTCACCAGCCAACACACAAACGATGTGTTGAGTTGAGAGGAGCTCGATTCGATCAACCTATGTGGCTCACCAAGTGGTGGAGAGATGAATTTTTGGGTGGATTAGGTGTGGAAGCTTAAAAGTAATTGAGACAATGATTTTAGAGTGGTTCAACCTTCTAACCAAGGTCTACATCAACTACCTTAGCTCCCCACTAAGGATTTCCAAACAATTCCACTAATTGCTCTTCCCCTTTTCTAGGCTTAGGAGGAAACTCTTACAACCGATCAAGCTTTCTACCCAAAGCCTTGATCGAAACCCTCTTTACAAAGAGAAACAATAAGCAAACTTAAATCCCTCTAATAGGTATTGTTTGCGCAATTTAGCGCTCACCCAAAACCTAAAACACTTGAGCAAATTTGACAATTTTGGCTCACTAGTGTTTGTCTATACAAGAATTGACAATTTAGGTACAAAGACAATATTTGATCATTTGTTGATTGACAATATGAGCATTAGCCTTTACTTGATTCTTGGAGATCCCTTTTATACTCCTTGATGAGTTTATAGCCGTTGCTAGCCGTTGAGATTGAATTGGAGCCGTTGAGGACTTTAATTCCCACCATAAATACAGTTTTGCAGCTCACCGTTTCGAAACGCTCGAACCTGTTTCGAAACACCCTTTAAGTAGAAAGAGTCGTTGCAGTCTGACAAGGCACTCATTTCAGAATGCCCCTGGCCATTTCAGAACTCGTATCGAAATGCCCTAGACCCGTATCGAAACGCCCTGCATATAAATGTTAGTTGGGAAATAGCCATTGGGGTTTATGACCGTTGTGGTCGAAGCCACGTAGGCGTATCGAAACGACATATCCCGTTTCGAAACGCTGGGCAAAATCCTCATCCAGGGAAAGCCCGTTTCGATACTAGTATCGAAACGTTTTTGCTACTAGAATCCCCTGTATCGAAACGCCCTAAGGTGTTTCGAAACGCCTGGACAGTTTTGTGAAGTTTGGCTTTGAAAAACATGTAAAACCTTTTAAAAACACCCCTAAACATAGTTTCAAGTTATTTGGACTTTGGAAGTTGTTTTAAATATTTTTTAAATCAATCAAAAACATTTTTCAATTATTATATCAAAACATTAATTCTACAATCTCCCCTTTTTTAATAATAAAACTATATTGAAAAATTGTTTGGGATTCTCCCCCTTTAACTTTAAAAATGTGAATAAGAGATTAAAGATATGAAATCAAATAAAGCTCCCCCTTATTCATTTGAAAATTCAATTTTTCAAACCATTTCTCCCCCTTTTTTGTTATATAAAAAATAATTTAAAACATTAAGTTCAAAATAACAATAGATGTAAAAGATTGATAAAAATAAGAATTTGGTTTTAAAATGGCTCCCCCTTACTCAAAGCATCATAAAAAATGTTAGTCCAGCAAACATGATCATCTAGTTGACATTAATAAAAATATATCAAAAAAAATCAAAAGCAACTAGATTTTACCACACTTGAACTCAAGGGAGGATGTGAAGCCTTCATTCTTCAAGTGTTTTTCCTTAGTGTGCATGGAGCTCCCCCTCAAAGTTTGACTTGTTGATCACTCTCTATCACATCTAGCAAAAGACAATCAAGTAATTTTTGGTATCCAAATTTCTTTGAATCCATGAACATTAGTAGCACAAATTTTAGTCCCCTTTGGAATCCATTTTTCAATGTCATCCTTTTTAGTTGAAGTGGTTAGTCCTTTTGGGACCCAAACACTTCTAAAATATTTACCATTTTTGAATCTAGGGGCACTAGATTGTATTACATAGAAATTTGATTTTCCAAAATGATTTTTCTTTTCAAGCTCTTTGGAAATCAAATCCTTTTCTTCTTGAACTTTTTGAAGCAATTTTTGTAAATCAAAACATTTTAGTTCAAACTCCTTGAGTTTTGCTTCAAGTTCAAGTTTGGTTTTAGAAATCAAATCATTTTGAATTTTCAACTTTGAAATCACTTTATTGTTTTTCAAAATGTGATTTTTAAAGTCTAAAACCAAATCATCATAGGCATCTTGTAATTCATCAAAAGAGTAAGAACATGAAGTAGATGAATTAGAAGTTACCCTTGAATCTCCTTCGATGGCCATAAGGCAAATGTTGGCTTGTTCATTTTCGGTGGAGTCCTCATCACTCCAAGTAACCACATGTGCCTTCTTCTTATGGCTTGAAGTGCTTGCCCTCTCCTTTTTCTTGGATTCCCGTTCAAGCTCTCTCAAAGCTTTCTTTATGAACGGGTCACACTTCTTGAAGAGATGAACTATCTCTTCTTCTTCATCCTCCTCTTCACTTGAGTAGACATGATGGCAAGTGGAGGATTTGAGAGCCATGGTACTTGCATTGATGCCTAGCCCTTTGATTTTCTTCTCTCCCATAGCTCTAATTTCTTCCCTCTTCTTCTCATCCTCTTTGTTCTTCTTCATGATTTGATGAGTAAGGAGTGGCCCCATGAGTTCATCAAGCTTCAAGGTCTTCAAGTTCTTGGCTTCGATGATGGTAGTCCTCTTTGAGTCCCAAGACTCGGGAAGTGAGTAGATGAGCTTTCGAACAAGCTTTTCCTCCGGGATGACTTCTCCATAGTCTTTGAGACCATTGGTGATAGTGGAGAACCTATCAAATATCTTCTCGATGTTCTCTTCCGGGTCCATTTTGAAGTTCTCATACTCTAAGGTTAGGAGCCCAATCTTGGTCTCCTTGACTTCATCGGTTCCCTCGTATGTGACTTCAAGCTTGTCACATACCTCCTTGGAACTCTCACAAGAAGACATCTTCTCATAGATGGTTGGACTAAAAGCACAAAACAAGATGTGCAAGGCTTTGCAATTAAGCTCCATCTTCTTATGATCGTCTGCATACACTCCGCTTTGCTTCTTTGAGGCACGGACGGACCATCTTCAACTATATCCCATAGCTTGTAATCTTTTGATTTGATGAAGAACTTCATCTTTGTCTTCCAATGGGCATAGTGGGTTCCTTCAAAGAAAGGCGGTTTGTCGATTGATTGTGCCATTTGAGCCGGTTGATGATATAGTGATCGAGCTTTCCGGATCTACTCAATAGGATGTGAATCCTCTTTGATTGAGCCAAGCTCTGATACCAATTGTTGAGTTGAGAGGAGCTCGATTCGATCAACCTATGTGGCTCACCAAGTGGTAGAGAGATGGATTTTTGGGTGGATTAGGTGTGGAAGCTTAAAAGTAATTGAGACAATGATTTTAGAGTGGTTCAACCTTCTAACCAAGGTCTACATCCACTACCTTAGCTCCCCACTAAGGATTTCCAAACAATTCCACTAATTGCTCTTCCCCTTTTCTAGGCTTAGAAGGAAACCCTTACAACCGATCAAGCTTTCTACCCAAAGCCTTGATCGAAACACTCTTTATAAAGAGAAATAATAAGCAAACTTAAATGCCTCTAATAGGTATTGTTTGCACAATTTAGCGCTCACCCAAAACCTAAAACACTTGAGCAAATTTGACAATTTTGGCTCACTAGTGTTTGTCTATACAAGAATTGACAATTTAGGTACAAAGACAATATTTGATCATTTGTTGATTGACAATATGAGCATTAGCCTTTACTTGATGCTTGGAGATCCCTTTTATACTCCTTGATGAGTTTATAGCTGTTGATAGCCGATGGGATTGAATTGGAGTCGTTAAGGACTTTAATTCCCACCATAAATACAGTTCTGCAGCTCACCGTTTCGAAACGCTCAAACCCTTTTCGAAATACCCTTTAAGTAGAAAGAGTCATTGCAGTCTGACAAGGCACACGTTTCGGAACGCCCCTGGCTGTTTTGGAACTCGTATCGAAACACCCTAGACCCGTATCGAAACGCCCTGCATTTAAATGTTAGTTAAGAAATAGCCGTTGGGGTTTATGACCGTTGTGGTCGAAGCCACGTAGGCGTATCGAAACGACATAGCCCATTTCGAAACGCTAGGCAAAATCCTCATCCAGGGAAAGCCCGTTTCGATACTAGTATAAAATCATTTTTGCTACTGGAATCCCCCGTATCGAAATGCCCTAAGGTGTTTCGAAATGCTTGGACAGTTTTGTGAAGTTTGGTTTGAAAAACATGTAAAACCTTTTAAAAACATCCCTAAACATAGTTTCAAGTTATTTGGAATTTGGAAGTTGTTTTAAATACTTTTTAAATTTGTCCAAAACATTTTTCAATTATTATATCAAAACATTAATTCTACAATCTCCCCCTTTTTGATATAATAAAACTATCTTGAAAAATTGTTTGGGATTCTCCCCCTTTAACTTTAAAAATGTGAATAAGAGATTAAAGATATGAAATCAAATAAAGCTCCCCCTTATTCATTTGAAAATTCAATTTTTCAAACTATTTCTCCCCCTTTTTGTTATATAAAAAAGAATTTAAAACATTAAGTTCAAAATAACAATAGAGGTAAAAGATTGTTAAAAATAAGAATTTGGTTTTAAAATGCCCCCCCATTACTCAAAGCATCATCAAAAATGTTAGTCCAACAAACATGATCATCTAGTTGACA
The DNA here is from genome assembly GCA_958450335.1 of Hibiscus tridactylites. NCBI lineage: Eukaryota > Viridiplantae > Streptophyta > Magnoliopsida > Malvales > Malvaceae > Hibiscus > Hibiscus tridactylites. The sequence goes on along the minus strand of OY288276.1, from coordinate 14,052,256 downwards.
TTAATAAAAATAAATCAAACAAAATCAAAAGCAACTAGATTTTACCACACTTGAACTCAAGGGAGCATGTGAAGCCTTCCTTCTTCAAGTGTTTTTCCTTAGTGTGCATGGAGCTCCCCCTCAAAGTTTGACTTGTTGATCACTCCCCATCACACCTAGCAAAAGACAATCAAGTAATTTTTGGTATCCAAATTGCTTTGGATCCATGAACATTAGTAGCACAAATTTTAGTACCCTTTGGAATCCATTTTTCAATGCCATCCTTTTTAGTTGAAGTGGCTAGTCCTTTTGGGAGCCAAACACTTCTAAAACATTTACCATTTTTGAATCTAGGGGCACTAGATTGTATTACATAGAAATTTGATTTTCCAAAATGATTTTTCTTTTCAAGCTCTTTGGAAATCAAATCCTTTTCTTCTTGAACTTTTTGAAGCAATTTTTGTAAATCAAAACATTTTAGTTCAAACTCCTTGAGTTTTGCTTCAAGTTCAAGTTTGGTTTTAGAAATCAAATCATTTTTAATTTTGAACTTTGAAATCACTTTATTGTTTTTCAAAATGTGATTTTTAAAGTCTAAAACCAAATCATCACATGCATCTTGTAATTCATCAAAAGAGTAAGAACATGAAGTAGATGAATTAGAAGTTACCCTTGAATCTTCTTCGATGGCCATAAGGCAAAGGTTGGCTTGTTCATCGTCGGTGGAGTCCTCATCACTCCAAGTAACCACATGTGCCTTCTACTTATAGCTTGAAGTGCTTGCCCTCTCCTTTTTCTTGGATTCTCGTTCAAGATCTCTCAAAGCTTTCTTCATGAACGGGGCACACTTCTTGAAGAGATGAACTATCTCTTCTTCTTCATCCTTCTCTTCACTTGAGTAGACATGATGGCAAGTGGAGGATTTGAGAGCCATGACACTTGCATTGATGCCTAGCCCTTTGATTTTCTTCTCTCCCATAGCTCTAATTTCTTCCCTCTTCTTCTCATCCTCTTTGGTCTTCTTCGTGATTTGATGAGTAAGGAGTGGCCCCGTGAGTTCATCAAGCTTCAAGGTCTTCAAGTTCTTGGCTTCGATGATGGCGGTCCTCTTTGAGTCCCAAGACTCGCGAAGTGAGTAGATGAGCTTTCGAACAAGCTTTTCCTCCGGGATGACTTCTCCATAGCCTTTGAGACCATTGGTGATAGTGGAGAACCTATCAAACATCTTCTCGATGTTCTCTTCCAGATCCATTTTGAAGTTCTCAAACTCTAAGGTTAGGAGCCCAATCTTGGTCTCCTTGACTTCATCGGTTCCCTCGTATGTGACTTCAAGCTTGTCTCATACCTCCTTGTCACTCTCACAAGAAGACATCTTCTCATAGATGGTTGGGCCAAAAGCACAAAACAAGATGTGGAAGGCTTTGCAATTAAGCTCCATCTTCTTGCGATCGTCGGCACTCCACTCCACTTTGCTTCTTTGAGGCACGAACGAACCATCTTCAACTATATCACATAGCTTGTAATCTCTTGATTTGATGAAGAATTCATCTTTATCTTCTAATGGGCATAGTGGGTTCCGTCAAAGAAAGGCGATTTGTCGTTTGATTGTGCCATTTGAGACGGTTGATGATATAGTGATCGAGCTTTCCAGATCTACTCAATAGGATGTGAATCCTCTTCAATTGAGCCAAGCTCTGATATCAATTGAGCCAAGCTCGATTCGATCAACCTATGTGGCTCACCAAGTGGTGGAGAGATGGATTTTTGGGTGGATTAGGTGTGGAAGCTTAAAAGTAATTGAGACAATGATTTTAGAGTGGTTCAACCTTCTAACCAAGGTCTACATCCACTACCTTAGCTCCCCACTAAGGATTTCCAAACAATTCCACTAATTGCTCTTCCCCTTTTCTAGGCTTAGAAGGAAACCCTTACAACCGATCAAGCTTTCTACCCAAAGCCTTGATCGAAACCCTCTTTACAAAGAGAAACAATAAGCAAACTTAAATACCTCTAATAGGTATTGTTTGCAAAATTTAGCGCTCACCCAAAACCTAAAACACTTGAGCAAATTTGACAATTTTGGCTCACTAGTATTTGTCTATACAAGAATTGACAATTTAGGTACAAAGACAATATTTGATCATTTGTTGATTACAATATGAGCATTAGCCTTTACTTGATGCTTGGAGATCCCTTTTATACTCCTTGATGAGTTTATAGCCGTTGCTAGCCGATGGGATTGAATTGGAGCCGTTGAGGACTTTAATTCCCACCATAAATGGAGTTCTGCAGCTCACCGTTTCGAAACTCTCAAACCCGTTTCGAAACACCCTTTAAGTAGAAAGAGTCATTGCATTCTGACAAGGCACCCGTTTCGGAACGCCCCTGGCCGTTTCGGAACTCGTATCGAAACGCCTTAGACCCGTATCAAAACGCCCTGCATTTAAATGTTAGTTGGGAAATAGCCGTTGGGGTTTATGACCGTTATGGCTGAAGCCATGTAGGCGTATCGAAACGACATAGTCCGTTTCGAAACGCTGGGCAAAATCCTCATCCAGGGAAATCCTGTTTCGATACAAGTATCGAAACATTTTTACTACTAGAATCCCCCGTATCGAAACGCCTGGACAATTTTGTGAAGTTTGGCTTTGAAAAACATGTAAAACCTTTTAAAAACATCCCTAAACATAGTTTCAAGTTCTTTGGACTTTGGAAGTTGTTTTAAATACTTTTTAAATCAGTCCAAAACATTTTTCAATTATTATATCAAAACATTAGTTCTACAATCTCCCCCTTTTTGATATAATAAAACTATCTTGAAAAATTGTTTGGGATTCTCCTCCTTTAACTTTAAAAATGTCAATAAGAGATTAAAGATATGAAATCAAATAAAGCTCCCCCTTATTCATTTGAAAATTCAATTTTTCAAACCATTTCTCCCCCTTTTTGTTATATAAAAAAGAATTTAAAACATTAAGTTCAAAATAACAATAGAGGTAAAAGATTGATAAAAATAAGAATTTGGTTTTAAAATGGCTCCCCCTTACTCAAAGCATCATCAAAAATGTTAGTCCAACAAACATGATCATCTAGTTGACATTAATAAAAATAAATCAAATAAAATCAAAAGTAACTAGATTTTACCACACTTGAACTCAAGGGAGGATGTGAAGCCTTCCTTCTTCAAGTGTTTTTCCTTAGTGTGCATGGAGCTCCCCCTCAAAGTTTGACTTGTTGATCACTCTCCATCACACCTAGCAAAAGACAATCAAGTAATTTTTAGTTTCCAAATTGCTTTGGATCCATAAACATTAGTAGCACAAATTTTAGTCCCCTTTGGAATCCATTTTTCAATGTCATCCTTTTTAGTTGAAGTGGTTAGTCCTTTTGGGACCCCAAACACTTCTAAAACATTTACCATTTTTGAATCTAGGGGCACTACATTGTCTTACATAGAAATTTGATTTTCCAAAATGATTTTTCTTTTCAAGCTTTTTGGAAATCAAATCCTTTTCTTCTTGAACTTTTTGAAGCAATTTCTGTAAATCAAAACATTTTAGTTCAAACTCCTTAAGTTTTGCTTCAAGTTCAAGTTTGGTTTTAGAAATAAAATCATTTTGAATTTTCAACTTTGAAATCACTTTATTGTTTTTCAAAATATGATTTTTAAAGTCTAAAACCAATTCATCATATCATCTTGTAATTCATCAAAAGAGTAAGAACATGAAGTAGATGAATTAGAAGTTACCCTTGAATCTTCTTCGATGGCCATAAGCCAAAGGTTGGCTTGTTCATCGTCGGTGGAGTCCTCATCAGTCCAAGTAACCACATGTGCCTTCTTCTTATGGCTTGAAGTGCTTGCCCTCTCCTTTTTCTTGGATTCTCGTTCAAGCTCTCTCAAAGCTTTCTTCATGAACGGGGCACACTTCTTGAAGAGATGAACTATCTCTTCTTCTTCACCCTCCTCTTCACTTGAGTAGATATGATGGCAAGTGGAGGATTTGAGAGCCATGGCACTTGCATTGAAGCCTAGCCCTTTGATTTTCTTCTCTCCCATAGCTCTAATTTCTTCCCTCTTCTTCTCATCCTCTTTGTTTTTCATCATGATTTGATGAGTAAGGAGTGGCCCCATGAGTTCATTAAGCTTCAAGGTCTTCAAGTTCTAGGATTTCGATGATCGCGGTCCTCTTTGAGTCTCAAGACTCGGGAAGTGAGTAGACGAACTTTCGAACAAGCTTTTCCTCCGGGATGACTTCTCCATAGCCTTTGAGACCATTGGTGATAGTGGAGAACCTATCAAACATCTTCTCGATGTTCTCTTCCAGATCTATTTTGAAGTTCTCATACTCTAAGGTTAGGAGCCCAATCTTGGTCTCCTTGACTTCATCGGTTCCCTCGTATGTGACTTCAAGCTTGTCCCATACCTCCTTGGCACTCTCAAAAGAAGACATCTTCTCATAGAAGGTTGGGCTAAAAGCACAAAACAAGAAGTGCAAGGCTTTGCAATTAAGCTCCATCTTCTTGCGATCGTCGGCACCCCACTCCGCTTTGCTTCTTTGAGGCACGAACGGACCATCTTCAACTATATCACATAGCTTGTAATCTCTTGATTTGATGAAGAACTTCATCTTTGTCTTCCGATGGGCATAGTGGGTTCCGTCAAAGAAAGGCAGTTTGTCGATTGATTGTGCCATTTGAGCCGTTTGGTGATATAGTGATCGAGCTTGCCGGATCTTCTCAATAAGATGTGATTCCTCTTCGATTGAGCCAAGCTCTGATGCCAATTGTTGAGTTGAGAGGAGCTCGATTCGATCAACCTATGTGGCTCACCAAGTGGTGGAGAGATGGATTTTTTGGTGGATTAGGTGTGGAAGCTTAAAAATAATTGAGACAATGATTTTAGAGTGGTTCAACCTTCTAACCAAGGTCTACATCAACTACCTTAGCTCCCCACTAAGGATTTCCAAACAATTCCACTAATTGCTCTTCCCCTTTTCTAGGCTTAGGAGGAAACCCTTACAACCGATCAAGCTTTCTACCCAAAGCCTTGATCGAAACCCTCTTTACAAAGAGAAACAATAAGCAAACTTAAATCCCTCTAATCTGTATTGTTTGCACAATTTAGCTCTCACCCAAAACCTAAAACACTTGAGCAAATTTGACAATTTTGGCTCACTAGTGTTTATCTATACAAGAATTGACAATTTAGGTACAAAGACAATATTTGATCATTTGTTGATTGACAATATGAGCATTAGCCTTTACTTGATGCTTGGAGATCCCTTTTATACTCATTGATGAGTTTATAGCCGTTGAGGACTTTAATTCCCACCAAAATGCAGTTCTGCAGCTCACCGTTTCGAAACGCTCGAACCCGTTTCGAAACACCCTTTAAGTAGAAAGAGCCGTTGCAGTCTGACAAGGCACCCGTTTCGGAATGCCCCTGGCCGTTTCGGAACTCGTATTGAAACGCCCTAGACCCGTATCGAAACGCCCTGCATTTAAATGTTAGTTGGGAAATAGCCGTTGGGGTTTATGACCGTTGTGGTCAAAGCCACATAGGCGTATCGAAACGACATAGCCCATTTCGAAACGCTGGGCAAAATCCTCATCCAGGGAAAGCCCATTTCGATACTAGTATCGAAATGTTTTTGCTACTGGAATCCCCCGTATCGAAACGCCCTAAGGTGTTTCGAAACGCCTGGACAGTTTTGTGAAGTTTGGCTTTGAAAAACATGTAAAACCTTTTAAAAACATCCCTAAACATAGTTTCAAGTTATTTGGACTTTGGAAGTTGTTTTAAATACTTTTTAAATCAATCCAAAACATTTTTCAATTATTATATCAAAACATTAGTTCTACACGATGTCCAAGATTCCGAATCAAGCCTCCGAACTACCCAGATTTCCATCCGCAAAGCCTGAATCTGATTCCTCTGTTTTTATTAACCCAAAACTAAACATTAGAACACTAATACACTCACAAACACAGCAAAATCCCGAAACTCAACAATCTTGCAACAACACACATCGATTCAAGCCCAAACTTCACCCAACTTCGTTCTAATGAAACCTCAAGCTGAACCCACCATTTCCAAACATCAAAACACACCAAAATATCATCTAAAACATCCCCCCAACAACAAGGGAACCATCAACCACGATTTCTCCCCAAAAACCAAGCCAAAAACCCACTCTTTTCAACCCCAAAATCCCATTTTTAGACCCATTTCGAGTTTCCCCAAATCCAAACATCATCCCAACATGTTTTACTACTCAAAGCTTAAATTAAAGTACATGTTTAACCATGGAAAAACAAACCCACGAAAATCCCATGAAAAATACTCATTTTCCAACCCAAACTAAAAATGCATTTTTATGGGTTTAAAGGAAAGATTTTGATGAGAATAACTCAAATAAGTAAAAATCATAGTAAGGAAGAAAATACCTTGAGAAATCTTTCTTGGATGAAGTGTTGAAACCAATGGAATAGTGAAAATGGGTTTCCTTTGAAAAATAACGTGAAAGACAACTTAGGAAGATGAGGGTATTTTCAAAACCCTTTTTCTTTAATTTCAAAATCCCCTTTTCACCCTTTTCTCTTTTAAAACACTTTAGGTGTGTTGAAAATTAGTTTTTCTCCAATTTAAATTTTAACCCGAATCGGTTTAACTAATCCAATTATCTCCCGACCCTAAACTTGGGGCGTTACAAAACCTGATGATGATGTTACGGTACCTCTGCCATGAGGATAACCTCCTTGGCTTTTTTCTGATCAACTTCCAAATAGTGCTTCAAAAGTTGGCCCTTGGTTGGTAGGTGGTAGGCTGTGGCAATCATTTGTTTGAATAGCCAACATAGAAAGCCAAAGAATTGCTTCCCTTTGATCGTGTTAAATTCTCGATTGCAGCATGAAAGTTAATATTTTACCATGGTGGCTTTGAACAACCACCTTAGAAAACCGAAGAATCCCTTTGTTGTCGAGGCATAGTCATCCTCATCTTGTTCCAGAATCTTCAGGAAATCTTCAGTTTTGAGCCATAGTGTCTCTAGCATTGTTGTGATGGAAAATTTTCCTGCTCCAGTTCTTCATTCCCAGTCAATTGACATCCACTTTTCCTTCTAGCAACAAGCCATTTGAGCACACCTCGCTTCATGACATTAGTCCCGACCAGAATTGATATTCTCTGTCGCTCAATTGCTCTGGCATCACACTTTTGTTTTATGGTATCCACTTTCATTCCTTGGCAATTCAATGCCAAGTTCTCATCCAAAATGGATTCCATAGGTTCAACTGCATGACATTCAATTTCATATGTACATTTAAGAGTGTTAGAAATGTCAACAGTAATACCTTCTTGTCTTACCGACGTGGGGTTGGAAAATGGTGGCTCCACTGGTTTTGACACAGTGGTGCTGGCATCTGACTACTGTTTGGCATCAGATAGCGGTCTAACATCAGATAGTGGGCTGGAGTCATCAACATATGCCTCTTCTTTGTCTACTTCCTTGGATTCACCCGTTGTCACTGATTTCTCTTCTTGGCAAATAATCAGCTGCTTGCCTTTGTCTTCTTGGTTTGGAACTTTAGATTCCCCTTGAACTAGTTGTTGTGGGGTGCTTTTTAGGATGTTCAAAATCAGTGTCATATGATTTTCAATTTTTTTGATGTTTTCTCAAATCTCTTGATATTGAGCATCCTTCCTAGATTTCACATCCTCCTTGAAGTGTAAGTTCTCTTGCCAAGACATGTGTGTTGTATCAGCAAAGTTGTAATCATCATAGAAGTCTATTTGATCATCGTACGAGTAGCTCAGCTGATGTTGAGGACCGTTTTGCCGTGACATATGTGTTACAGCTGCAATGCCATTATCGTAAGCAAAAATGTCAGCTCCTTGGTCATACCATAGAAAATTTTGCTGGTAATGCCATCGATCGTAAGCTCTAATATAGTCTCTAATGCTCATTCCCTGATCCTCCATGTTCCTAGAAGTACCTAAAATAAATGAAACTAAAATTAATGTTAGAAAAATAAATAATAAAAGGAAAATAATCATAAACTAAAACAAAGACAAGTAAAAATCAAAACAATAAGACTCCATTGGAATCCCCGGCAACAATGCCAAAAACTTTTAGACTCTTGGTGTGAATGATTATTTGCTGGCAATAGGGCGTAAAAGATATTGGAAAAGTGTTAACATAGTGCCAAGAAAGTCTATTGCGTGTAAGTATACACAGTCTGCAAGTAGTACAACAGTTAAGCTGAGTATCGATCCCATAGAGATTGCGTTGGAATTCGATTGCTTTGTTTGATTACTTGTCTTGGAAAAAAGATTATTTTGATTGGAAGTGGTTTTGAAAATGACTAACAAGAAAAGAAATAAAACAAAGTAAAGATGTTGGCAATGAGAGTGTTTAAATGAATGATGAGCGTTGGCAAAGAGTGCCTAGTTTTCACGCTATTCATGTCAGGCCAGCCTTTAATAAATCATATCTTGGCATTGTTTGCTGAGTAGATTCAAAGGTAGCAATGCTTCTATCGATAGCATTGCCCTAAATTAATTTTGGAAAAACCTATATATGTCTATAGTGAATGTTTTTTATAAATCAATTTGATTAATATCAATCTTTACTCTCGAGGGGTATATTTCACTCCCGAAGTAAGTTCATCTACTTGAAAAATCTTCTCTCGAAGCATCTCAGCTCAATATATAGCATCTAGTCGTTGCCACCCAAGTTAGTTATGATATTGAGTTGCAATAGGCTGACTATGCCAGCCGTCGCTTGGCATAGTATTTTAAAAAGGGAGTGTTACGTGTAAAATAGTCTACCGCAATGGTAGTGCAAGTGTACATGACGCAAGTAGTAAGTGATACGAAGTATCGGATATCGTCTCCACAGGGATTGAGCTAATAGCTTCACCTTAATTCACTGCACAAAAGTAAAGGAAATAATTGAGAGATTGTCACGAGAATAATGACGTAAACGTAAATAAAAGAGTAAAAGTATCAAGATAGAGAGAATGGGCTGGTATTGAATTGCTCAGTAGTGCAGGTATTGTAGAGTTTAGGAAATCCAGTTCTGTCGTCGCGCCCGTCGCGGCAGCACCTGTCGCGGCAGCAGTCCGTTGATCGTCGCGGCTGCAAACACACCAACTCAGTACTTCAAGTTTGGCAAGAATCCCAGATCTGCCTTGGCCTATCCCTAGGTCCAAGTCTGTCGATGAACACGTCTTTGATGATACCTCCCGGCGTGAATCGAAGGATGAACACCGATGTGTATGAATTCTTCTTTAGCCACTTAACCTTGCCCTATCCCTAGGCACAAGATAGTTCAACTATAAACTAGAGAACTTGCTCTTATTTCTTTCGTATACTTAACTCTCCCGATGCTAAGTAAATAGATAACCTCACAATGCTCTCACGATGCTCTTGCAAGATATTAATAACCAAAATAAGAGAACTTGAAGTTTATTTTATTGAACTGAAAAATCCTAAAACAAAACAACCCTTGCAACTACTTTACAAATCAACCCGTGGCCCTAAGGGGAATTTAGAACATGTCGGCGGCGGGTAAACGGCTAGGGGTTTTGGTTGTCGGTTATGGGGTAGTCGGCTATGGGATATGAGATATGCCCTAGGTTAAAATACATGCCCTTATATAAGCTTTGGGCTCAAGTTATCTAAGTTAACAAGGATTACAACTTTAATTAAAAGTATGATTCTAATAAAGACTTAATCTTCAAGGATCCTACTTTTCAGCCGTCCTCCTTGTTTCTTGGGATTTTCTCTCCTTGAGCTTTGGGCTTGACATATCTTTTGATTCGGGGCTTGGAAAAATATAAGGTTTTCACACGACAGACGAGCAGAATTTTCTCTATCTATCAAGGTCCACTTTGCTTTTTCTCCATTAACTTGTTGTCGTCCTCTGTTGTCACGGCAGCACCATGGCAGCATCGTCCTCTTTGTCTGCTTGTCCAGTTCAGCTCTTCTGCTTCTCTGCCCCGCGCCTGCCTTCTCTGTCTACGACGGCGGTAACCTGCCAAAAACAGCCATTTTTAGTAGAATCTGTGCCTTTTATATATTTGTGATGTTTTGCTGTAAACTAACCTAAATGCAATGAAATGATGCTTGAATGCAGCAGAAATATGGGTTAAAAAGGGTGTAAATAATAGAACTTTTACACACTCAACAGGGAGTGCTAGCTGTCGATTGGCAGTACTCTTAAAAACAATAATCATGCGAGATAGAAAAACACTACCGAGACAGTTTCGATTTATTAAAAACTAAACATAAAATATAGCGATCAACGCAAACACCCCTCACCAACTATGAAATCAATTCATGGTAGGGTTAACAACAAACAAACCATAATCGTTTTTGACATCCATCGTCATTAAAACTAAATAAAACAACTAAACCAAAAAGAATGGCAAGAAGAAGGTCTCTCGATGCAGCCCTTTACGGTCCAGGCTCTCGATCAAGCTAGTCGAACCACCTCTCCTTGGTGCAACCGGTTGTGATAAATCCTCTCGAAAAATCTCCACACTTTGCTCTTCACAATCAGTCTTTAAATAGGCGTGTAAAGGAGGCTAGGATAAGCCTTTGTATTTGAAATTTGAACGCTCAAGGGATAAGGCTTGTGATCACCTTTATCCAGATTTGAAGTGATAGGCTGATAGGTGTTAAGCTGATCAGACTAGGGATGACGTCATCATGCCGATGCAGCTCTGACATCTCAGCTTGGCATGGTTCTGCCAACTGCTCTTGGCTTTTCTTATCCGCTATTTTTCAGAGATTGATCCAATCCCTATTTTCTTGCAGCCTGATCTGGTCCTATTTTTTCGGGTTCAACAGCTACTTGTCATGGCATCAAGTTCTCTTCTCTGCCAACCGATGCTTGACAATGTTTGGTTCTTCTCTGCCAACAGCTACTCGGCATCCTCCTATGCATCGTTTTCTGCCTACGTTGGTATGCTCTGCTCTGCTCATTTTTGTGCCAAATACTATGCCAAATCTGCAAAAAAGTATCAACAAAAACACCCCTTCACTATGGCAAAGCATTAGTTCCTAACTCTTTATGCAAATGCATGATTTTGTGACCTAAATGCAACTAAATGTACTTAAAAGACAAGAAAAAAACATGTGAAATAGACATGAAAAACAATACTTTTGGAGCGTCAACAGCTTCCTAAAGATGTGGCTAAGCACACATCCAAAGGAAAGAGAAAAAGAGGTGGGGTTTTGATATGACTTTTACGAGGTTAAGAAAGATGATTTTAGCAATATCGGGACGAGTCCTATCACGATATTGAGGAAGCCACGAATAGTCGATAACTCTCATACTAGCAGCTTTTTTGCCGGAAGGACGAAAAAACCAAGTAGTGAGAAGATGAAAGATACGTTCCTCGAGAGCTAGATGAGTGAGACGACCATTTGGGAAAGTAGAAATATTATGAGACTCATACTCATTGGAATTTCCACCAAGTGGAACACCTAAATGGTTAGCAATAGATTGAGGTGTCAATTCAAACTCGGTACCCATGAGATAAGATCGAATACCAATGATAGGTTTAGACCCATTAGGAGACCAAATAAACACGGCATTGGCATGAAATGCACGTACTAACCTACTATGCGTATAAGGTGGGATACTCAAGTAGTCAAGCCACTCTCATTCGGTGAATAACTCAAAAAGATCGAAGTCATGCTTGGGAAACATAAGAAAGGCTAAGTTTATGGTTCGCTCTTCTCTAAATTTTTGGATTCATAGATGTTTAAGTATCTATTACGGTTATCATCACCCCTAAAACAATGATCCTCAAAAGAAAGATTAGGATTAGGAACGAGATGGGGAATAGGAACGAGATTAGGATTAGGATAATGAACGAGTCTATTAGAACCGGAATGTTCACCTCTTTAAACACGAGAACGTTTAGTTTTAGGAGGCATGAAAAAAAGCAAAAAGATGACTTTTGGCTTGAAAAAATTTGGCTGAGGAAATTTGTCAAACACTTTGTGGGCAAGACTTTAAACAAATTTGGGAAAGGGTTTGGAATGGATTGGGTGATACATCCTGCAAAACACAATATATAGCATATAGATTACCAACCCAAAGCATTGATTTAAGCACAAAAACTAGATTTTCTTTGAAAATTTTAGTTTATCCAAAAGAAATTGGGATTTTTGGAATACCTAAATAATGTTAAAAATGGATTTTGTTTAAATCATGTTTAAAGAATGAAAACTATAAAATAAACATGATTTATAAGAAATTCAAGCAACATTTGAAATCCGAAACTTCATCTAAGTTCGAAATAAAGAAAATGAAAGAGATAAGATTTTGGTGAAAGTACCTTGAAGAATTGGTGAAGATGAAGCGAAAAACCCAAAAAAACTTGAAAAAAATTCGCACAAACCAAGCGAGGATATGAGAAAAAAATGAGTGGGCTTGTGAGATTTTCGGATGGAATGAAGAAAGAATACGGGTTAGGGTTTAAAGAGTTGGGATTTTAACCTAAAACGCGACTGAGCACATCCAGAGTTAATGAAGGTTTCAAAAACTTATTTAAGGTTTCGAGACTTTCATGCTTAAAGTTTCGAAACTGTTAAGGAAGGGTTCCGAAACAGTTTTCCAGTAAGGTCCTAAAACTGGATTGACCTGAAGGTTTTGAAACTTTATGAAGGTTTCGAAACTTTTGGTCTAAAATTGACACAAAAGTTAGTTTTAAGCCTCGATTCAACCTGGTAATGCATTCTAACATACTTTAATATTATTAGAGGCAATAAAGAACCTTTGAACTAAGATCAAACAAGTATGTCTCTAGAACGATCACTAGCTATAGACAAAGATTTTGAAATTAAGGTATCTATGCTAGGAGTTGGATCCTAAAAGACTTAAAATTAGCTAAGAGTGATTAATCTTAACTAAGGTCACTCAAACATGAATAATTAATTTTAAGTCAAGATAAGCATGTAAGCACACAAGTCATGAAATCATTGACTAAAATTAAATATTGCTAATTTTAAGGCCAAAAGACATAACATTAAGTATATAAGGCCAAGAATAGCAATTCATGCAACAAAATACTCCCCCTTTCTAATAGCACTGAAACAACATATGGGGACCCTCAATCATGCTTTAAAACATATAAACACATATAAAGCAACATGAATGACCAAACATTACATATAAAAGAAAATGTTACCACTTGAACCAAGGCAGAATGATTATGCCTCATCTTCTTCAAGTGTCCTTCCTTCTAGTGTGTCTAGAGCTTTCAAATTTTCTTCATTTTCCTCACCATGAATCCAACACACCTACAATAAGAAACTATGCATGTTTTGGTACCCAAATTCTTTTGGGTCCATAAGAGTTAGTTCCTAATATTCTAGTCCCTTATGGTATCCATTTAGACAAAAGATCATATTCTTTGTGAGCAATGAGTCCTTTAGGAACCCAAATGCTTTTGACTATCTTTCTATTATATGATCTTTAGGGACTAGCATGTCTATATCCATTAAAGTTCTTTCTAACATAGTTGAGTTTTGAATTTTCACTTTTTTCAAAACTTTTTGTCCCAACTTTGTTAAAAAAAGCTTTAAGATCATCAAGTTCTTTTTGATGATCATCATGGACTGTTGAAAGTAAATTGTGTAAGTTTTGATTTTTCTTTTCAAATTCTTTTATTTTAACTTGCATTTTCTCAACTATACTTTCAAGCTCCTAATTAGATTTGGAAATAGAGTCATTCTCATTTTCCAATTTTGAAATGTTTTTTTTCTATTTTTTAAAATTAACTCCTCAAATTCCAAAGCTAATTCATCATATGCATCTTGCAATTCATCAATAGTATAATCAATTCAAATAGATGAATTAGAGGTTACCATAGAGTCATCTTCTATCGCCATGAGACACAAGTTGGCTACTTCATTCTCGTCCTCGTCAGATGATTCTTCATCGCTCCAAGTAGCTATGTGAGCCTTGTGCTTCCTTTTCTCAAAGCTTTTCTTCTTCAATTGCGAACAATCGAACTTGATATGTCTCGGCTTTTTGCACTCATAGCAAATGATGAGATCTTTCTCTTTGAAATCATTCTTGAAGCCCTCTTCTCTTTGGAATCTTCTTCCTTTGTTGGACCTCATGAATATTTTGAATCTCTTGGCAAACATAGCCATATCCTTGTTTTCACCTTCTCCACTATAATCACTATCTTCATTTGTCGATTTGAGAGCAACTCCAAATTTCTTCTTTTATGCTTCCTTCTTTTTTTCTCCCTTCCCTTTTGACATCATCTCATGTGTAAGCAAGGAACCAATGAGCTCATCCAATTTGAGAGTCTTGAGGTCATTTGCTTCTATGATCGTCGTCTTCTTTCACTCCCATGATTCAGGGAAAGAGTAAATCATATTTCTCACAAGTTTGTCTTCCGGGATCACCTCTCCATAGCCCTTCAATCCATTGAGGATCACAGAGAATCGAGCGGATATGGACTTAATGTCTTCTTCGGGATCCATTTTGAAGTTCTCGTAGTTGAGGTTGAGGAGCCCAATTTTGGTCTTTTTCACTTGGTTGGTTCTTCATGAGTTACTTCAAGTTTGTCCTAAATCTCTTTGGCATTGGAACATGATGACACCCTTCTATATTGCTTCGGGCCTAGAGCACAAAATATGAGATGCATCACCTTGGCATTTGTAGAGAATTTCTTGTTCTCATCATTGCTCCACGTCTCCACGCCACTAGTTGATGCGGTGTAACCACTCATGATGGTCTTCCAAGCTTCATGATCAAAAGCTTGAATGAATCACTTCATCTGGTTCTTCCAATAAGCATAATTAACTCCAATGAAGAAAGGAGGTTTGTTGGTGGGTTGTGGATCTCCCCAAGCTTCAATAGTGGAAGAGGAAGCCATGGTTGACCTTGTAGATGATTGTACACTACGTAGATCGACTCAAGAGGTTGTAAGACCTTCCAATGAGCCTAGCTCTGATACCAATTGTTGAGTGTATCAATTGATCGAATAAAGCCAAGAGGGGGTGAATTGGATTTTTAAAGAATGGTGGAAACTAATTGTAAAGATAGAAAATTGCAAGGGAATTTATAGTGGTTTAACTCTCTCAATGGAGTCTACATCCACTACCTTAGTGACCACACTAAGGATTTTCCACAAATCTACTAATTTGTCTTTCCTTAAGGATAAAGAGTAACCTTACACAATTCAATAGACTTGAATAGACCTCTAAATAGGCTAATATTTTGCCCTAATTACAATAATACACTCCTTAGTGAGCTCAAATGGATTTGAAGTGTGATTGGATGTTGCAAAATGTTTCAATTGTTGCTGCTAATGCTTTTGAATCTTGCTTTTATACCCATTCATTGAATTCTAGCTGTTTGGGTGGTTGAGATCATCAATTGAGCCGTTGGGCTCTATTTTTCCCGCAATAAATGCACTTTTGCAACCTACCGTATCGGTACACGAACAACCGTATAGATACCTATCTCAAAAATAGAAAGAGCCATTATGTAAAAATAAAAGGGGCATATCGATACGAGGGGAGGCGTATCGGTACGATTATAGAGAAAAACAAGGGGCGTATCGATACGAATTGACTGTATCGGTAGGAATTTTGCTTATTAGAATCCTTGGTGAAAGTTTAGCAAAAAAGGTATCGGTACGCTATAAGGGCGTATCGATACGGTTCAACGGTCGTTTGAAAATGTTGATTCCAATAACTGACAACCAACGGTCGAAATATTAAATGCAAAGAATTCTTGAATCTAACCAAACCGTATCGATACGGGGACAACTATATTGGTACGCTAAAGCATAAAAGTAAGCCAGTATGAATGTTGTATCGATACAGGTATAACTGTATCGGTACGCTTTTGTCGATAAAATCTCTAGTGCCTAAAAATCATATCGATACGATTAAGGCATATCGATACACCTGGGATTAATTGTATACTTTGGCTTAGAAACACTTAGAAAACTTATTTGAACCATTTATTAAACTTAGAAACAGTTTTGGTTCAAATGTTTGTCAATTTTGTAAGACTTTTTTAAATACTTAAACATTTATTTACATTTGCAATTAGGTCCTTAGACAATTTTTTATATCAAAATCAAGTATAGGTTTTACAATCTCCCCCTTTTGATATAACAAAACCAAAGTAAATTTTTAAGTTTTTTGAAAACTTTGAAAACTTTACTCCCCCTTACTTTAACATAGGTTTTCAAAAAGTTTAATAAATTTAGGTTCTTTACTTCTTCCCATTTTTGTTAGATCAAAATCAATAGAAGCATAGGATATAATCAAGAAATATAACAATGACTCATAAGCATAATAAAAGCAATATAATATCATAAAGAAAATCCAAATATCTAAAGCCACATAAACCAAACCCAACATAAAACTGAAAACTTAAACAAACTTAAACAAAGCATAGGCTCTTGAACAAAATAACGTAGGTGCATAAAATAAGCCTAATATGATATGAGATATGCCATGAGATGCACTAGAACTCGTTGCAATCATCCTTATCATCTTCATCTTGATTTGCTTAAGAAGCACGAGATTGAAGCCAAGCACCATGGAAGGCAGTGAGGGAGACATCCATGGAGACTTGTTGTTGCTCAATGGAAGAAGCTTGGTTCTTGAAGGTAACCATTCTTTCATTCAAGGAGGTGAGACATGTATCAATGGCGGCAAACCCCAAATTCATAGTGTTATCTAAGGAGGTGAGACGAGTATCTAAAGAGATAAACTTCATTTAAAAAATCCATGAGTGCATCCGTGGAAGGTTGGAAAAAGGAGCTTGTGGAGCTAACGAAGATTGAGCTACTTGAGAAGGTGGTTGATCGATACGAATCCACTGGTTGTCGATGAAGTGGAATTTGGCACGAGTAAGAGATCACTCATCAATAGGTTTACCAAGAGGCTCGGCAACATCATGAGAGCAATCGATCTCCAAGGCATAAAATAGGTAACTCAAGGTCGTGTCGTAATTAAAGGATTGGACTTGATCGGTATGACGATGTTGGAAAAGGTACACCAATTCTGCAACCATATTTTGACAAAGGTTTGGGCACTTACCCTCACGAAAGCATCGAAGCCAAAAATATCCACTATCCGGATTGTAGAGAATTTTCCATCGGAAGGACGAATCCACCAAGAGATAATGAGATGGAGGATGCGATCATGGGCATCAAAAATGGTTACAGATTCGAGTTGAGAATACCCCAAAGAGTGTTCATCATCAATCCCCACATTTTCAAAACCAAAAACATTGCATAAAACTGTTTGGTCAATTCTAAATTTCTTGCCCATGAGAAAAGAATCAATAGCAATAACCTCGTTTCTTTCATTATCATGGATACAACGAGCATTAGCATAAAAAAATCAAAACAAGGTTACAATATAAAATCCTGTATATCCCCAAAATTTTCATAAATTTCCATTGATGCATCAAATTGAGGTATTTGAATTTAAAACGCTTGGAGTTTAAAAAGGGGATGGAAACGACTCGCTCTAGTCGAATAATAAAAGCTTGATATTGTTTATAATGAGCCATAGCCGATGGGGTTAGAAAACTCTTTTGTATGATACATGAAAGATTTGGTTTTGGAGTATTCTTATTATCTGAATTAGGATTGGAAGAGCTAGAGGGAACATCTTTTCTCGATCTCTTTCGAGGAGCCATAATAACCCTGAAAAAAAAACATTAAAGCAAATCGAAAACAATGTATGCATAAATAATCACATTCAATCCAATAATTCAAGGTATTGTTTAAAGCACTATATTTTATAGATTAAAATATATACAAGTATAAAAATAAATTTTGGTAAAAAGAAATTTGAAAAACATATTAGAAAATGTACGGTATAATTTTATATTCGAACAAAAAAAATTCAGATTTGAAAGAAATTTTGCAAAATCTTTAAAACCCATAATGTATATATATATGTGTTATACAAAAACTAATTAAAAAATATAAGAAATAAAACGTAATTGAAAAAGAAAAGAAAATATACCAAATTGATGACAAAGCTTAGCCTTGATATGAATATCAAAATTCCTCAAAATATTTTAGGTTTGTTGTGAAAAATCAAAGGTTTGAAGGGTTTTTATAGCCAAAGTTCGACTAGGGTTTTGAAGAAAATTTGATTGTGTTTTAATAAAGGTTGAACACCTCTTTAAATGATGATTTAAAGCTCCATCGATATATCGTATCGATACGCTTACAAGGCGTATCGATCCACCGTATCGATACAGTTTTTAATCTGTATCGATATGTGTGATCGTATCGATACAGTTAAGACTGTATTGAAGCTCATTGAAAGACCCGTATCGGTATGCTATGACCCGTATCGATACACCTTTGCCAGAAATGTCATTTTGAGCACAAAGGAGATTAGAAACTTCCATTTTAATCGAATCGAAATGCATATATATGATGAATGAGCAATATGTGTTAGGCTTGATAGGCTTGATTTCCTTCAACCGTTATGGATTGCCAAGTTTTGGAGAAGTTGGATTTTTGGGTGTTTGAGTTGGTGGCTAAAAATGAGAATGAAACACGATGATTTACAGAGGTTCGAATTTCTAACCAAAAGCCTACATCCACTACCTTGGAACGCCACTAAGGATTTCCCAAATTCACTAAGAATTTCGTCCCCTTTTCTCGGCTTAGGAGGAAACCATTACAAAGATTAAGCTATCTACCCTTAGCTTAATCAAAAACTCACTTACAAGTGAAATTTAAAGAAAACAAGAAATCCCTCTAATATGTATGTGTTTGCAACTCTAAGCACTCACCCAAAACCTATACACTTGAGAAAATTTGACAATTAAGCTCACAAGTGTTGTCTATACAAGAAATATACAATTTAAGCCCTAACGACAATTTGACATCATAGTGTTGTTGACAATTGAAGCATTAGTCTTCCCTTAATGCTTGGAGGTCCCTTTTATACTCCCAATTGAGTTTGTAGACGTTAAGGACCGTTGGGGTTGAATTGGAGCCGTTGGAGACTTTATTTCCCACCATAAATGCAGTTCTGCAACTGCCCGTATCGAATCGGCAACACCTGTACCGAAACAAGGAAAAACAGAAAGAGCCATTAGGGGCCATTTAAGAGACTGTATCGAACCGATCGTGGTCGTTCTGATATTGAAACAGCTCGTTTCGAAACGGGACAAGACCATATCAAAAAAGTTTGAAATTGTGAAAACCCATATCAAAACACACCTAATGTGTATCGATACGCTTAACTAATTTGCAATAAAACGGTTATGACAAAGCAACAGTCACATTTTTAAACAAACTTTCAAAACTCGTATCGAAACGATCGAGACCATTTCGATACTACCGTATTGATACGAGTTCTCTCGTTTCGAGCCCAAACTTTACAGTTTCAAATCATTTTGAAACACCTAAGGGGTGTATCGAAACACCAGGGTGGTTTTGTAAAATTTGGCTTTAGAAAACACATTAATACCCATTTAAGAATTCCTCAAACATATTTCAATTCGTTTGAACTTAAAAGCATTTTGAAATCTTTTCAATTTAGTCGAAAACTATTTTTCAATTATTATATCAAAACGCATATTTCTACAATCTCCCTCTTTTTGATATAATAAAACCAATCTTGAAAAATTGTTTGGGATTCTCCCCCTTAGTGGAATAAATATTGAATAAGAGAATTAAAAGTCAAAATCAATTAAATCTTCCCCTTATTCATTTGAAAATTCAATTTTTCAAAACATTCTCCCCCTTTTTGTTATATAAAAAATGGTTCAAACTAAGTTTGAAAACTTTGAAGTCCATAACAATGGAGAGTTTTTAAAATAAATTTGACAAAAATGATATTCTTAAAATTGGCTCCCCTTACTCAAAGAATCATTAAGAGTTAGTTCAACACATGATAATCTTGTTGAATTAAAAATAAATCAAATTAAACAAATAACACAACTAGATTTTACCAACACTTGAACTTCGAGGGAGGATGTGAAGCCTTCCTTCTTCAAGTGTTCTTCCTTGTGTGTATGGAGCTCCCCCTCACATTTGGACTTGTTGATCACTCTCCATCACACCTAAAACATAAGACAATCAAGTAATTTTTGGTATCCAAATTTCTTTGGATCCATATACGTCAGTGGCACAAAAATTAGTCTCCTTAGGAATCCATTTTTCAATTTCATCCTTTTTAGTTGAAGTAGTTAGTCCTTTTGGGACCCAAATACTTCTAAAAATTTTACCTTTCACAAATCTATAGGCACTATATTGTCTTACATAAAAATTTGATTTTCCAAAACTATTTTTCTTTTCAAGCTCTTTGGAAATCAAATCTTTTTCTTTCTTAAGATCATCAATCTCCTTTTGATGATCCTTTTCAATCGTTTGAAATGATTCTTGTAAACTTAAGACTTTAAGTTCAAAATCTTTGATTTTTGCTTCAAACTCTAAATTGGTTTTAGAAAGCAAATCATCTTTTATTTTTAACTTTGAAATCAATTTCTTGTTTTTCAAAAATGAAGACTTCAATTCGAATACCAATTCATCATAGGCTTCTTGTAACTCATCAAAAGAATATGAATTTGAACTAGATGAGTTAGAAGTTACCTCCCCCTCATTGAGGGCCATGAAGCATAGGTGGCCTACCTCATCATCGATGGAGTCTTCATCACTCCACGTCACCACATATGCTTTCTTTGAAGATGATCCCTTTTTATTGGACTTGTGGGAATCCTTCATCTTCATCTCCGATTCATGCTTGGATTTAGTCATCTCGCTCCTCATGAATCGGGTGAATTTCTTGAAGAGATGAACCATCTCTTCATCTTCACTTTCCTCATCACTTAAATAAACATGTTGGCATGCGGAGGATTTGAGAGCAACGGTACTCACATTGATGTCTAGCTCCATGATTTTCTTCTTCCTTGTCTTCCTTATCTCTTGCTTCTTATTCTCCTCTTCTTTTTCTTTCTTCATCATTTCATGAGTGAGAAGAGACCTTATGAGTTCATCTAGCTTCAAGGTCTTTATATTTTTGGCTTCGATGATGGCGGTCTTCTTTGAGTCCCATGACTCGGAAAGAGAATAGAGAAGCTTTCGGAAAAGCTTGTCTTCTGAAATGATTTCCCAATAGCCTTTGATTCCATTTGTGATGGTGGAGAATCTATCGAACATCTTTGTTATGTCTTCATCTGGTTCCATCTTGAAGTTCTCATACTCGTGGTTGAAGAGGCCGATCTTGGTCTACTTTACTTCGTTTGTTCTCTCGTATGTGACTTCAAACTTGTCTCATACTTCCTTGACATCTTCTCAAGAGGTCATTTTCTCATAGATGTTGGGGCCAAATGCACAAAAGAGGATGTAAAAGGTCTTGCAATTAAGCCCCACCTTCTTGCTAACATTTACACTCCATTCTGCCTTACTTCATTGTGGCACGAAAGGACCCTATTCAACAATATCCCAAAGCTTGTAATCTTTGGATTTGATGAAGAACTTCATTCTAATCTTCCAATGAGCGTAGTTGGTCTCGTCGAAGAAAGGTAGCTTGTCGATGGATTGTGTCATTTGACCGATTGATTGAATATTATATCAAGCTTCCCGGATCGCCTCAATAGAATGTTAATCCCCTTCGATTGAGCCTCACTCTGATACCAATTGCTAGGCTCGATTTCCTTCAACCGTTATGGAATTCCAAGTTATGGAGAAGTTGGATTTTTGGGTGTTTGAGTTGATGGATAAAAATGAGAATTAAACACGAGGATTTAAAGTTGTTCGACTTTCTAACCCAAAGCCTACATCCACTACCTTGGAACACCACTAAGGATTTCCCAAACTCACTAAGAATTTCGTCCCCTTTTCTAGGCTTGGGAGGATATCGTTACAACAATTAAGCTATCTATCCTTAGCTTAATCAAACACTCACTTACAAGTGAAATTCAAAGCAAACAAGAAATCCCTCTAATATGTATGTGTTTGCAACTCTAAGAACTCACCCAAGACCTATACACTTGAGAAAATTTGACAATTAAGCTCACAAGTGTTGTCTACACAAGAAATAAACAATTTAGGCCCTAAAGACAATTTGACATCATAGTGTTGTTGACAATTGAAGCATTAGTCTTCCCTTGATGCTTGGAGGTCCATTTTATACTCCCAATTGAGTTTGTAGCCGTTAAGGACTGTTGGGGTTGAATTGGAGACGTTGGAGACTTTATTTCCCACCATAAATGCAGTTCTACAACTGCCCGTATCGAAACGGCATCACCTATATCGAAACAAGGGAAAAAGCAAAAAGAGCCATTGGGGGCCATTTAAGAGACCGTATCGAAACGATCGTGGTCGTTCTGATACTGAAAGAGCTTGTTTCGAAACGGGACAAGACCGTATCGAAACATTTTGAAGTTGTGAAAACTCGAATCGAAACACACCTAATGTGTATAGATACACTTAACTAATTTTCAATAAAATGGTTATGACAAAGCAACGGTCACATTTTTAAACAAACTTTCAAAACTCGTACTGAAACAGTCGAGACCGTTTCGATACTACTGTATCGATACGAGTTCTCTCCTTTTGAGCCTAAACTTCATAGTTTCAAATCGCTTCGAAACACCTAAGGGGTGTATCAAAACACCTGGGTGGTTTTGTAAAATCTGGCTTTAGAAAACACATTTTCAAGTTGTTTAGACTTAAAATCATTTTGAAATCTTTTCAATTTAGTCCAAAACTATTTTTCAAATATTATATCAAAACACATATTTCTACAATATGTATGGGCTAAAACAAATGCATACTACCCCTAGCAACAAGCATAGATACATCAAGAGGAAAAAACACATAAGCATGTCATTTAAACTAATTCAAGAAAAATTTTGGACTAAAGAGCTCTAAAAGGTCAAGATAGGTTGGTTAAACCTAACTCTCTCTCAAGAGTCCAAAAAGCTTTTTGTCTAATGGTTTGGTAAAGATACCCACTAATTGGTTCAAGGTGTCTACATATTCTAGAACAACGTTATTTTTCAAGACATGGTCCCTAATAAAATGATGTCTTATCTCTATGTGCTTAGTTCTAGAATGTTGGATGGGATTATTAGTGAGACAAATGACACTAGTGTTGTCACACTTAAGGGGTATGGTACCTACAACAATTCCATAGTCTAGAAGTTGTTGCTTCATCCAAAGGACTTAAGCACAACAACTTATGGTCGATATATATTCTGCTTCGGTGGTAGATAAGGCTACACTATTTTGTTTCTTAGAGAACCAAGATATGAGCATACGACCTAGGAATTGACAAGTACCGGAGGTGCTTTTTCTATCTATCTTACAACCCCCATAATATGCATCAGAATAAGCATGAAGGTCAAAGAATGAGTCTTTAGAATACCAAAGGCCTAAACAAGGAGTATCACTAAGGTATCTAAAGATTCTCTTAACGACTATAAGGTGTGATTCTATAGGACTAGCTTGAAATTTAGCACACAAGCAAACATTAAACATAATGTTGGGTCTACTTGCGATAAGATAAAGCAAAGAGCTAATCATAGAATGATAAAGCTTAGAATCAACACACTTACCTCCTTCATCTTTGTTAATCTTTATAGATGAACTCATTGGAGTGACTTGAGGTTTCACATTCTCCAAGCCAAATTTCTTAAGCATATCCTTGATGTACTTAGCTTGATTGATGAAGATGTCATCTTTCCTTTGCTTGATTTGGAGCCCCAAGAAGAATGTGAGCTCCCTCATCATGCTCATCTCAAACTCAACTTGCATCAACTTAGCAAACTCTTGGTAAAACAACTCATTAGTAGAACCAAAAAATTATATCATCAACATAAATTTGAACTACTAAGATGTCTTTGTCATTTCTTTTAATGAAAAGTGTAGTATCCACATTGCCTTTTTCAAAACCTTTTTCAACCAAAAAAATTGAAAGTCTTTCATACCAAGCTCTAGGAGCTTGTTTTAAACCATATAAAGCTTTAGTTAATTTAAAAACATGACTTGGAAAATTTGGATCTTCAAAACCGAGTGGTTGTTCAACATACACTTTTTCATTAATAAAACCATTTAAAAATGTACTTTTCACATCCATTTGAAAAAAGTTGAATTCATGATAACATGTAGATGCAAAAAGTATCCTAATAGCTTTCATCCTAGCTATGGGTGCATATGTTTCACCAAAATCAATTCCTTCTTCTTGAGTGTAACCTTGAGCAACAAGTCTAGCCTTGTTCCTCACTATGTTACCACTCTTATCTAGCTTGTTTCTAAAAAATCATTTAGTTCATATAGTAGACTTATTACTAGGCCTATCAACTAATGTTCATACTTGACTCATCTCAAATTGATTTAATTCTTGTTGCATGGCCAATATCCAAAAATCATCTTTTAATGCTTCTTTGATATTCTTAGGCTCAATGCATGAAATAAATGCAACGTTATTTATTAATTTAAGAGATGATCTAGTGGTTACCCCTTTGGATGGATCACCCAAAATCTCACCGCCTTTGACATAGTTGAACTCCCTTTGGTAGCTCACTTCCTTCTCCTCAAGAGTCATATCTTTCAATGCTTCTAGAGGTGGATCTTGTGCTTCTTCTTCTTTGGTTGGAACCTCATCCACCTTTGAAGATTGTCCACCATCATTGGTTTCAATGATCCCTACATCATCATCATCACAAGAATCCTTCCTCGGAAGGAGGTTATCATCGAAAACCACATAAATTGACTCTTCTACAACTAAAGTTCTTTTATTAAATACATGATAGGCTTTAGAGTTTAAAGAATAACCCAAGAAAATAGCTTCATCACTTTTTGCATCAAATTTAACTAAATTATCTTTTCCGTTATTTAAAACAAAATACTTGCATCCAAATGGATGAAAATAGCTAATGTTCGACTTCTTTGATTTTAAAATCTCAGATTGAGTTTTATTTAAAATTGGCATAATCATTACTTGGTTAATGATATAACAAGCGGTGTTTGTGGCTTCCGCCCAAAAATATTTAGGTAAATTGTTTTCACAAAGCATGATTTTAGCCATTTTTTATAAAGTACGATTTTTTCTCTTAACTACCCCATTTTGTTGAAGAGTACGAGGTGCGAAAAATTATGGCTTATACCTTTTGCGTTACAAAAATTCTCAAAGCCAAGATTTTGAAACTTTGTTTCATATGGATCAATTGTAAAACTCTACTAGTTGAAACATCATTGATAGATTTGAAAAAAAAACGTTTTTGTTTGCCTTTTGCACAAGCATCACAAATTTTGTCAAGTGAAAATTTAATTTTAGGCAAACCTCTTACTAGATTTTGGGAAACCAATTTTTCTAAAACACTCATGCTTGCATACCCTAGTTTTCTATGCCATAACCATGTATCATTTTCATCTTTAGCAACAAAACATGTATTGGATGTATGAATGTCATCTAAATGCACCATGTATATGTTTCCTATGCGATGACCAATGAGCAAAATTTGATTTGTTTCAATGTTCATAACTTTGCAATCATTTAAATTAAAAAGAACATTGAAACCTTTATCACATAATTGACTAATGCTCAAAAGGTTATGTTTTAGACCATTGACATACAAAACTTTTTTAATAAGAATGGAAGAAAGAGTACCAATGGAATCAATACCCTCAATGTAGCCTTTGGAGTTGTCACCAAAAGTCACCACTACATCACTCTTTGGCTTTAGCTCCAATAATCTACTCTCGTCTCTGATCATGTGTCTCGAGCATCCACTATCAAGGTACCATGTGTTTTGACTTGATGCTTTGACCTTGTAGCAATGCTCCCTAACAAACAACGAATTAAGTCTTGGATTTTGGTACCCAAATCATTTTGGGTCTATGGGTATTAGCTCCCAAAATCTTGGTTCTCTTGAGAATCCAAGAAGCAATGACATGTAAATAATTTGAAGAAATTAGGTTCTTAGGAACCCAAACACTCTTAATCCTCTTACCTCTACATGGCCTTTAAAAGCCTCTTTGTTTGTAGCTATTAAAGTTTCTCTTTACATAGTTGGATTTTGAAGAACTTACTTTTTTACGCTAAAGCATAAATTTAAGCCCAATATGAATGTCGTATCGATACGGGTATAATTGTATCGGTACGTTTTTGTCGATAAAAATTCCAGTGCTTAAAAATTGTATCGATACAACTAAGGCGTATCAATACGCTTGGGCGTAATTGTATAGTTTGGCTTAGAAACACTTAGAAAAACTTATTCGAACCATTTATTAAACTTAGAAACAGCTTTGCTTCAAATGTTTGTCGATTTTGTAAGACTTTTTTAAATACTTAAATTTATTTACAGTTGCAATTAGGTCCTTAGACAATTTGTTATATCAAAATCAAGTATAGGTTTTACATGTACAAATTCAAGTATTTTATAAAATATTTTGACAAGTTAGAATCAAATTTTTCACAAATTTATTTCGAGAAATTTACTTTACAATTTTTTACAAATTAGTCCTTCAAAATTAAATTTAAGTTATATCAAAATCAAAATAGGTCTAACAAAAATTAATCAAGCTCATCGGACACATCATCATTTCCACATAGACTATCACATCAACAAGACTAATGATCACATTGACACAAATGATTATCGATAGAAGTGAACAAAAATCGACTAGAATCGAAAAAAATTGGCTCGACGCAAAAAATCTCAACTCATTTTGACTTGAATCGTAATTTCATAAATTCGACTTGTCTCCAAAAAAATTCAAATAAAGTTTGAGTTATAAAATGAGACTTCGAATAACTCAAAATTTATAGTAATTAGTGGATTACTTTTCAAGTTCGAGTCAAGTCCCTCAACTTTGCATGATGTATATCACATATGAAAAATATACATTTTTATAAAAATATTTTTGACTGATGTGTCATTATGAAAGTCGGCATATTTGTCTATATGATACTGTTTTCACGGCGTGCACTGCCATGTAGGTTTGTCACGTCATTTCAAGCTGTTTACCGTCAGCTGACTAATAGTTTTCATCTGCTGAGGGGCTATTTTGACCCAAAATGAAACGTAAGGGTTAAATTGGTTCAAAAACGAATATGGGCTAAAATGACTATTCAGTCAAACGTTAGGGGCATTTTTTGGCATTATGCCTATAAATGTCTACAATTAAATTTGAAAAGAAACTCGAACAACTCAACTCGAATATCATAAACTTGACTCGACTCGAAAATAAATTAAAATAAAACTTGAGTTATAAAATAGGACTCGTAAATTATATTAATTTGAATTTTTTTTAACTCAATTCGACATGATTGAACTTTCACCCATAACTATCGACAACGAAAACCGTCAATCAAATTATTCAAATTATAAAATTTACTAATTTAATTTCTTAATTGGATAAAGAAAGAAACTCAATTAATTTTTCTTAAAATTTGAGTCTCTTACAATCTTAACTCTTTGAAATATAAAGATTATATTAAATCTACGGGCTAGGAAATTTAATTATACATCATATACAATTTTTTTTGCTTAAAAAAATTAAGTTTATTGAATTGACTTAAAAGCCTAATCCTGCGTTGAGTGCCTCATTAAAATTCTCCCTAATTTTAATTGAAAAAAAAAATTACACTCAACGACGGATAGAGCATAACGGCTCACAAAACAACAAGATTCAACAAAACTCACCCCCAACAATTCAAGACTTACACTCCATACACACTCACAACTCCTTAGCAAACATAGCAAAAAAAAATACAAAGGCTGGCAGCTTTCATGATAAACAGTCTCATGAATTCTCAACCCGATTACCACCATGCTTTGAAGAAATCGGCACAATTCTCGTGGTCAAATTGTATTGGACGAGAAAATAATTTTATATTTTTAAATGAATATTGAAGTTCTAATTTGGGATTAATTTATGGATTTTGATTTGGATTTTTTTTATGAAAATAGATTATTACTAAGTACCTCATTAAAATCCTCTAAATCTAATTGGAGTAAAATAACACATCAGGTAATAAGAACAAAGACGTACAGGAGAATCTCGCCTAACTTTACATACCAAAAACATCTAATGCCTGAGTAACATCACCACGTAAAAACAATAATATCTCATTTGGTGGCGATAGAAACCGCTGACACAACATGTCTTTGCTCTGAGTAAGCTTAGTCATACAATCCGCTAGCTTATTAATTTTCATAGGGATATGAACAATCCGAACCGCCCATGGACGTGGCATCATACTCAAGATATGGGCCACTAAGAAAGACACCATACTATTACCATCATCACATTCAAATAGCCGAACCTCATCAAGACAATTAGACTCCAAGATTAACTTCGATACACCAATTGACCACGCACATAAAATTTCTACATATATACCCCATAATTCTGCGTCCACACTTGAGCATATACCCAACTGCCTCGTAAAACCAATCATCCAATGACCCACTAAAATATTGCTTTCAAAAGTCTAATTTTGATTTGAATTTGAAAACTATCTACTTCATTTGTTTGACTACAAAAAAATAATAATTTAAACTCGCCAATTTTCAATTTAATACTTGACCGAAACTGAAAATAGAACACTGAAATTGATATGGAAATCAAAGTAGATCAATAATTGAGTTATCATTCATCCAGAACACGTCACCAAATGCGTAGTAACCAACGGGAAATGTGATGAAAAGTATCAAGTTAATATGATACTTATAATTAAGGATAAATATTAAATATATATATATATATATGAATTTTAATTTAATGTATAATTTTAGAGATGTTTTTCATATATTTGGGAATAAAATTGTACAACACTTCATATTTAAACTATAAAATCTATGTTTCAGAAAAAATTATAAAATCTAAATCGTAACTCTTAAACTCTAAACTCTAAATCACAATCTGTAAATTATAAATTTAAATCCCAAATTATATAGCCTAAACCATAAAATTAACAAACTTGTGTAAACTAAATTGCATCAAAGTATTTTTCATAATTATAAGTATCATATTAACTTTCGACAGATATGGTGAGGTTTTGGATGTCTTTATCCCAAAGAAAAGAGCGATCAATGGTTGTAGGTTTGGTTTTGTGCAAATAGGATCAATGGTGGATGCGAGGAAAGCGGTCGATAGGTTCTATGGGTTTAAGCTGTTCGAGTTAGTGATTAATGTTTCTTTGGTTAAACACAATGCATGGTCTTCATTTTGGAGAAACACTCGATTGAAAGGGTAGGCTTCCAAATTCGATGGACGACAGCTACTAGTTGAATCAAAACATGGTCAGACTGAGTCACCAAATTTGAAGGTAGTTGGTGAAGTGGATTCTGATCCGGACTCGATACTGGAGTTGAGCGTCGTGGGATGGTGCAATCAAAATATTTGGGTGATTTCTTTGATCGAGGATATGCAGTTGGCGGGATTGTATGGTTTTTCAATTATGCGTGTGTCGGGCATTGTTGTCTTCTTAATGTTAAAATAGTATTGTGTCACGACAATTATTCCTTCAATCTAAGGAGTTGTTGGGTTCATGGTTTAATAAGGTTGAGGAATGGTCACCGAATTCAGCGGGTTTTCATAGTCGATGTGTTTGGCTTTTGGCATACGATGTGTTGATACATGCATGGTCTCGGGCAACGTTTAGTCAAATTGCTTCTTTGTCGGGATCTTTGGTTGATGTTGATGAGAAAACATTGGAGCTGTTATCCTTTGAAAGAGCTAATTTGCAAATTACTACATATTTCTTGGATAAGATTGATGAGATTATTACTATTAAGGTGCAGGACTTAGCCTTTCGGGTAAGGATTGCGGAAGTGGCTCCAGTGTTTATTTCAAACTCCACACGGAGCAGCATGCATGAGGATTCTTCAAAAGAGAGTTCGGATGATGATCATGGTTCAGATGATGGTGACCAAGAGAGAGTTAGGGGGTTCAAGCGGAATGATTTGTGTTAGGCAGCGTGGTAGTTGGATTTAAGGTCCATGGTGTTGGGTTGTTATGGATTTGGTTATGGGTGTTAGTGGGTTGTTAGAACCGAATGGCCCACTGATCTTAACAGCTCAGCTTTAGATAACTGAATCTGTTAGATCCATTTGGGCTATATAAATGTGAAGGGTGGCCCGACCCTTGGCTATCTCGGTTTTGTGGAGATATAGCCCACATTTTATTTTTCCTTTCATCTCAACCGTTCATCTTATTTTTCCTTGTAGATTGTTCATTATGGTATCATTCGCTGGGATTTGGGGTTTCTGATGCCGTTCTAGGGTTTCTTTCTTTTGGATCTAGGGTTTCCTGTGGTTCTCTCTTGTTTGCTTTTTTCGTTGCGGCCGCCGCTATGGTTCGTGTTGAAGGTGACGGTGATGATGATTCGTCTGGTCGATCGGCCAAATTTTTTGCTAGCAAAAGGGTGAATGTGTTGTTAGATGAAACGAACTTTCTCATCTGGAAACAGCAAGTTCTGCTGACGGTGAGGAGTCATCGTCTCGAGGGTTTCCTTATTGGTTCGACGAAGGCGCCGCTGGCTAAGATTCGACAGGCTGACGGTACGGAGGTCTTGAATGAGAAATACGAAGACTTTCTTGCGCAAGACAGTGCACTCTCCTCTTGGATTCTTTCGACGATAAGCCCGCACTTGTTGTCCAATTTTGTTGGTGCTGAGTCCACGGCGGAGATCTGGGCTATTGTCGTGGAGTTCTACAGTAGTCGTTCCACCACGACCGTGATGAGCCTTCACTTCAAGCTCCGGACGATTCGTAAAGGAGAGCTTTCGATGCGTGCTTACATCTCGAAGGTCAAAGAAATTTGTGATGCGTTGGCTTCGTGTGGTAGTCCGGTGCCGAAGGTAGAGCACATCGCGACGATTCTTGGTAGTCTCCCGGCGGAGTACAAGCCGTTTGTGGCAGTTATCACGGCGAGCCGTGAGATTCTCTCTCTTGATAATGTGTCCACCATTCTGGTTGATGCGGAAGCTCAGCAAGGCCTTTTTTGATTCTGAAATGTCGGTTCCGATGAGTGCTCACGTGGCTCAGTTTACTGGATCTGCTAGTTCGAATCAATCTAGTGTTGATTCCTCTTCTAGTGGGGCGTCTCAGCGTCCGTATCGGCAGAATGCTTCCGGCGGTGGTCGTGGTCGGGGTCGACCGCGCTTCCAGTGTCAGTTGTGCGGGAAAATGGGCCATCTCGTTGATCGCTGCTTCCAGAGGTTTGATCAAAGCTTTCCGGGTGTCTCTGCGAGTGTTTTTAAGAATTCGGATGCTGAGGACACCATTTCTGCGAGTGTATGCACTTTAACTGGAGCTAAGTCTGGCAGTATGACTTCTGGTTCGAATGGTGGCTCCACTGTCCAACTCTGGTGGCTCGTGTCTTCATTGTGCTCCGGGCAGCACCGGCACCACTGGTCAATGGTTTGTTGACATTGGGGCTACGCACCATGTTACGGCTGATTCTTCCAACCTACATCAGAGTGATGACTTCTCTGGACCAGGTAAACTTGTGGTTGGTGATGGTAAGGGTTTACTTATTAGTAAAATTGGATCCAATTCTCTGTCTACTAAACGTCGAATGCTTCATTTATGTGATCTATTGTTAGTTCCTCAAATTTCTAAAAATTTGATCTCTGTGTCAAAGTGTGCTAGTGATAACAGAGTCTACTTTGAGTTTCATGCTGATCAGTGGCTCGTGTGTGATGAGGACTCTCATGAAGAAATGCTCAGTGGTACTGTTTTTGATGGTTTATATGTCTTACCTTCCAGCTTCAATTTTGATATGCGTATGCCTACTGTTAATAATGTTGAGGTTAATAATGTTGAGGCCAATGTATCTGTGGTTGATCAATGTAGTTATGATACCTGGCATCGCCGTTTAGGGCATCCAGCTCAAGTTACTTTAGACAAGGTTTTACATAGTTGTGGTTTAACAGTTGATACAGCTGTTAATAAAGGCATTGCTTGTTCTGCTTGTTGTATTGGTAAAAGCCACAAACAACCTTTTCCTACTTCTTCCACTGTTTATACGGAGCCATTTCAACTTGTGTTTACTGACTTGTGGGGTCCTACTTTTGTTAAGTCTGAAGGTTACTTGTATTATGTAGCTTTTGTTGATGCGTACACTAGACATACTTGGTTGTACTTGCTCAAGTCTAAGAATCAAGCTGTGCATGCGTTTAAATTGTTCTCTAAGATGGTTACTACTCAGTTTGGTGTTAGTATTAGAGCTGTCCAAAGTGATTGGGGTGGGGAGTACCGTAGTCTGTCACCTATGCTTGCTGAACTTGGGATTAATCATAAGGTCACTTGTCCTCACACGTCTGAGCAGAATGGTGTAGTTGAACGTAAACACCGTCATGTAATTGAGTTAGCTCTAACTTTACTTAGTCCGGCTTCTTTGGATGTTAAATTTGGTCCCATGTTGTTGTTACTGATGTCCACCTGATCAATCGTTTGCAAACTCGTGTTCTTGGCAATCTTAGTCCATTTGAGAAGCTGTTTCAGCGTAGTGTTGATTATTCTTTTTTTGCGGGTGTTTGGGTGTGAGTGCTTTCCTCATTTTCGGCCCTTTCAGCGTCATAAACTTGAGCCTCGCTCTCATTCCTGCATATTTTTGGGGTACAGTATGCAGCACAAAGGGTATAAGTGTCTTACCTCTCAGGGTAAAGTTGTTATTTCTCGTCATGTGGTGTTCAATGAGGGTGTGTTTCCTGCAGCTTCTTCATCTCGTTGTTCTTGTTCTTCTGGTTCCAAACCCTTTCGCTCTGCTTCTTTCCCTTATATACCCTCCCCTGCAGCTTCCACAACTCCTGTGCAACCTGTAGCTTCAGATCCCTCCCCTGAACCTGTTTCTCCTATTGCTATGTCACCTCCTTCTACACCTTCTCCTATGCCTTTACATGCATCTCCTCTTGAGCACACTTCGTCCACTGCTGGTCAATCAGCTGATTTCCCTGATGTTAGTCCCTTGTATACCCCCTCCTCCTACTGAACCTCTTGCCACTTCTGGTGCTGGTCTTGTATCTTCCTCACCTGGTGTTGGGCTATCGAATGCTCCCACTGATGTTGGTCCGTGTGCTGTTAGTTCTGGTAATAATCTGGGTGTGGTTGAGGCTCCTGAACCACCTGCTGGCCCATCCTCTTCTGATGTTCATTCTGGCACTACTGTTAATTATCATCTGATGGTTACTCGTAGTAAACTTGGTGTCTTCAAACCCAAGTCTTTTGTGGTGCAAAGTGTCCCTGAGTTTGTTCCAGACACTGTCGAACAAGCCCTTGAGGTACCCGCTTGGCGTGATGCAGTGATGGCTGAATATAACGCTCTCTTGGCCAATTATACTTGGAAGTTGGTTCCCCTACCTGCTGGTCGAACTGCTGTGGGCTGCAAATGGTTGTTTCGTATCAAGCACAATTCTGATGGGTCCGTGTCGAGGTACAAAGCTCGGTTAGTGGCTAAGGGGTTCTCTCAAATACCTGGCCAGGATTTTGGGGACACGTTCAGCCCTGTGGTGCGATTTTTCACTCTCAACATTCTGTTGTCGGTTGCTGTGAGTAACAAGTGGGTGCTGCGGTAAGTGGACGTGAATAACGCGTTCCTTAATGGGGTCTCAAAGAGGAGGTATACATGCTTCAACCTCATGGTTTCACACAAGACTCGAATGATGGAAGCTCTCTTGTGTGTTTACTTCAAAAGGCCATGTACGGACTGCGACAAGCTCCTCGCAGTTGGTACACTAAATTACGAAGTGCTCTTTTTGTTTTCGGGTTTAAAGAGTCTGTCGCAGATACCTCTCTATTCATTTGTATCAAGGACAGTGTTTCTTTGTATGTCTTGGTGTACGTAGATGACATTATAATTACTGGTTCATCTGTTGCTGCTGTTGACAGTGTTGTTGCACATTTAAATTCTCAGTTTTCTTTAAAAGACCTTGGAGAGTTGTCGTTCTTCCTTGGCATTTCTGCTCATCGTGTGGGTGGGTCTCTTGTTTTGAGTCAAAAATCCTTTGTTTTGGATCTGTTACGCAAGGCTAAAATAGATCGTGCGAATCCATCTCCCACTCTCATGTGCTCTACTACCAAACTGACTTCAGATGCTGGCAGTCCAATATCAGACCCATACATGTATAGGAGTCTTGTTAGGGCTTTGTTGTATGTCTGCCACACCAGGCTCGATATTGCTTTTAGTGTCCATAAGGTGGCCCAATTCATGCACAGGCCTTGTGAAGAACATTTTGTAGCCGTTAAACAAATTTTACGGTATTTGCTTGGTATCTTGGACTATGGGCTCACGTTTACTCTGAGTGATAGTGGCTCTATGAGTGTTGTTGCCTTTTACGATGCCGATTGGGGTAGCAGCCTGGATGATCGCCGTTCAACGACGGGCTATTGCGTATATATTGATAATTGTTTAGTTGCTTGGAGCTCGAGGAAGCAGAAATCTGTTTCTCGTTCGACGTCCGAAGCCGAGTATAGGAGTGTGGTCGATGCTGTGTCCGAACTCTTGTGGGTGCAAACTGTTCTTACCGACATGCAAATATCTATTTTGGGTCCTCCTATTGTGTTGTGTGACAATACGAGTGCGATGGCAATGTCTGCTAATCTTGTTTTTCATTCGAAGTCTAAACATGTTGAACTTGATGTTCCCTTCGTTCGTGAAAAGGTGTGTGAACGTAAGATTCAAGTTAACTATGTGCCTGCAAAAGCTCAAGTTGTGGATAGATTTACGAAACCATTGTCCAAGGTGTACTTTCGTAATTTCTGGCATAAGGTGGCGGTTCATCCTATTGAGGTGGATCGGGTTTAATTTCGTCTTGGGCTGTAAACAAGGGGGAGGAAGCCGGGGAAATGTTAGGCAGCGTGGTAGCTGGATTGAAGGTCCATGGTGTTGGGTTGTTATGGATTTGGTTATGGGTGTTAGTGGGTTGTTAGAACCGAATGGCCCACTGATCTTAACAGCTCAGCATTAGATAACTGAATCTGTTAGATCCATTTGGGCTATATAAATGTGAAGGGTGGCCCGACCCTTGGCTATCTCGGTTTTGTGGAGATATAGCCCACGTTTTATTTTTCCTTTCATCTTAATCATTCATCTTATTTTTCCTTGTAGATTGTTCATTAATTTGCATCGATCAGGCTAAAAGGATGTTGGCGTTGAGCGAAGTTTTGAGATTGACGAGGAGATGGTGAATGTCGATACACACCAGGCCATTGTTGTGCGTCCAAAGTGGAGATCGAATGCATTATGGGAGGAAGTGTCGCTCGATGTTCCACTAGTTGGCTTACAAAAATCGATGAATACATGTCCTTTTTCGGATGCAAACATAGGTTATGTTGACATGTTTGAGGATAACTGTGTTGAAGGTGATATGTGAACTAAATCTTTGTGAGTTGAGGAGGGTAGGATTGGTGTGGGTGATAAGTGATAACGCATCTGCGCCAACTCTTGTACCACTGGTGTTGGCACTAAGTAAGAGGAGACGTGGGAGACCTCGCAAGGAGTCAGTGAGAGGGGGCGCGACAGCTTCTAGTCCTTGTTTGGAAGTTAATAATCAAACTTTAGTTTCAGATTCTGATGATCGTCAGGCGCTTTTGCATGAGGCTCGTTCGACGTTGGCGTTGAGTAAATTGGTGGGGAGCTCGACCATTGGGAGAGCGAGGTGGATATCATAAAGGACATTGTTCAAGTTATTAAAGGTCGAGGAAACGATTCATTAAGGGAGGTGATTAGAGGTGTTGCGAACATCTAAAAACGTTTTTGTGGTAGGTTGATTTGTTTGGGTTGATAGCTTGGTGTTGCATGGTATTGATGTTGCTTTGTATACTGTTTGCAATGGTTTAGTTCACTTTGTTAACGGTCTTTTGCTTGTCATGGTGAAGATTGTGATTGAGTGGTGTTTGTGTGCTGATTCTTGACCTTGACATTTATGAAAGGTGCTTCGACATATTGGTGTCTTTTGTCTGTTGGGATATTCAATTGTTGTTTTGTCCTATTTTATGTGTGTTGGTTTTAAGCTTGAGGTTGTGTGATGTTGTAGAGTTGCTGCTTTTTAGTTTTTGTTTGTTGCAATGAAGATGTTTGGCGTTGTTGGTGTTGGTGCTGCGTTTTGTGGAGCCTCTACCTCTAGCCGAATGGATTGAGGGTTGCTTGTAACTCATGTAGAGTGTGTTTGTTTGTTGGACGGTGATTTGTGTGACTGAGGTTTTTGGTTACTGTGCTTTAGCATTGGTGTTTGGTTCTTTATTTTGTTTTGGTGTTTGGTCCTCTTTATTATCATGTTGTACTATTTTCCTCCGCCCTAGGCTTAGGAAGGTTTTTAATGAGGCACATAATAATTTTCTTTTATATGATTTTTCATTAATCGAATCATACTAGCTGATAAAAAATAATTATAATTAAAATATATAAATAAAATTTTAACTTCAATTCAATTATATACATTGATCAAAATAAATATATTAATTTATTTGTATATTTAATAAGTATAATTATTTATTTTACAACAAAATTTATTTTAAAGATAGGATTATCCAACGTTACACCCGGAAGACAGAACTTAAAGCAACTATGACAACCCAACACCACCTCTCAGTTAGGGGTGTAAAAACTCACTTATCCTAAAATCCAGTTGAAATAAACACGAGTCTAAATTGGTTGTGATCTGAGGTGATGATGATTCAAATTCTAGTTAGACAAGATGATTTTGGATCCTAACTCAACCTACACCCGATATGAAAACAACATGAACCTGATGTGATAATTGGATGCGACCTGATATGAACTTGAACCTAAAAGTAACTTGGTAAGTATCTGATACAATCCGACTTGAAACGACCAGAGATTCAAGTTTGCCCAACTTGTTAATAACTTGACTTGTTTTTTACCCAACCTTAAATAACTTGACATGTTATTGATCCAGCATGTTAATAGACCCAACCTATAAACGAGTAAATTAACAAGTACCTTTTGTATACAATTTAGCCTCAAAATTCTTAATTGTTTATGAGTGAATTTACTTGCGCAATCCAAATTTTATTGTAGAACTTATGTTTTGATATAATAATTGAAAAATGTTTTGGACTAATTTGAAAAGAATTTAAAACTTGGTTTTAAGTCCAAACAACTTGAATTTATGTTTGAGGTATTTTAAGAAGTTTGTGGCAAAGAGTTTTCATGTTTTAAACAACCAAACTTGTGTTTTCACGTCACCAGTATCGATACGGTTGTACCCGTACCGATACCATTTTGCCCCAGTTTGGCCATTGTCAAACCCCGTACCGATACAGGCCTTTGTCGTATCGATACGGTCAGGATCGTTTCGATACGCCAGGTAAGCGTACCGATCCCATTTCAACTACCCCAACGGCTATTTCCCAACGGCCATTTAAATGTGCACCCGTACCGATACGCCCTCAAGCGTATCGATACGCCTCAGCTGGCAAGAGCTCAACGGCTAGTTCCTATGAAGGCCGTATCGATACCGTTTCACGTGTATCGATACTAGTAGCTGCAGAACAGCATTTATGAAGGGAAATAAAGTCCTCAACGGCTCCAATTTGATCCCAACGGCTACAAACTCAATTGGGAGTATAAAAGGGACCTCCAAGTATCAAGAGAAGGCTAATGCTCATATTGTCAAACATCAACTGATCAAATATTGTCTTAGTACCTAAATTGTCAATTCTTGTATAGACAAACACTAGTGAGCCAAAATTGTCAAATTTGCTCAAGTGTTTTAGGTTTTGGGTGAGTGCTTAATTGTGCAAACAAACACCTATTAGAGGGTTTTAAGTTTGCTTCGTGTTTCTCTTTGTAAAGAGGGTTTTGATCAAGGCTTTGGGTAGAAGCTTGATCGGTTGTAAGGGTTTCCTCCTAATCCTAGAAAAGGGGACGAATCAATTAGTGGAATTGGTTGAGAAATCCTTAGTGGGAAGCTAAGGTAGTAGATGTAGACCTTGGTTAGAAGGTTGAACCACTATAAATCATTGTGTCTTTTTACTTTCTAGCTTCCACAACCCTTCCACCCAAAAATCCATCTCTCCACCACTTGGTGAGCTATTTTGGTTGATCGAATCGAGCCCTTAAAATCCCAACAATTGGTATCAGAGCTTGGCTCAGTCGAAGGGGATTCACATCCTATTGAGAAGATCCGGCAAGCTCGATCACTTTTCATCAACCGGCTCAAATGGCACAATCAATCGACAAACCGCCTTTCTTCGACGGAGAACACTATGCCCATTGGAAGACAAAGATGAAATTCTTCTTGAAGTCAAGAGATTACAAGCTATGGGACATTGTTGAAGATGGTTCGTTCGTGCCTCAAAGAAGTAAAGCGGAGTGGAGTGCCGACGATCGCAAGAAGATGGAGCTAAATTGCAAAGCCTTGCACATTCTATTTTGTGCATTTGGTCCATCCATCTATGAGAAGATGTCTTCTTGTGAGAGTGCCAAGGAGGTATGGGACAAGCTTGAAGTCACATACGAAGGAACAAATGAAGTCAATGAGACCAAGATTGGGCTCCTAACCCTTGAGTATGAGAACTTCAAAATGGATCCGGAAGAGAACATCGAGAAGATGTTTGATAGGTTCTCCACTATCACCAATGGTCTCAAAGGCTATGGAGAAGCCATCCCGGAGGAGAAGCTTGTTTGAAAGCTCATCTACTCACTTCCCGAGTCTTGGGACTCAAAGAGGACCGCCATCATCGAAGCCAAAAATTTGAAGACTTTGAAGCTTGATGAACTCATGGGGTCTCTCCTTACTCATCAAATCATGAAGAAGAACAAAGAGGATGAGAAGAAGAGGGAAGAAATTAGAGCTATGGGAGAGAAGAAAATCAAAGGGCTTGGCATCAATGCAAGTGTCATGGCTCTCAAATCCTCCACTTGCCATCATGTCTACTCAAGTGAAGAGGAGGATGAAGATGAAGAGATAGTTCATCTCTTCAAGAAGTGTGCCCCTTTCATGAAGAAAGCCTTGAGAGAGCTTGAACGAGAACCTAAAAGAAAGGAGAGGGCAAGCACTTCAAGCCATAAGAAGAAGGCATACGTGGCTACTTGGAGTGATGAAGACTCCACCGACGATGAATAAGCCAATCTTTGCCTTATGGCCATCGAAAAAGATTCAAGGGTAACTTCTAATTCATCTACTTCATGTTCTTATTCTTTTGATGAATTACAAGATGCCTACGATGATTTGGTTTTAGATTTTAAAAGCCACATTTTGAAAAACAATAAATTGATTTCAAAGTTAAAAATTCAAAATGATTTGCTTTCTAAAACCAAACTTGAACTTGAAGCAAAACTTGAAGAGTTTGAATTAAAATGTTTTGATTTACAAAAATTGCTTCAGAAAGTTCAAGAAGAAAAAGATTTGATTTCCAAAGAGCTTGAAAAGAAAAACAATTTTGGAAAATCAAACTTTTATGTTAGACAATCTAGTGCCCCTAGATTTATTAATGGAAAATGTTTTAGAAGTGTTTGGGTCCCAAAAGGACTAACCACTTCAACTAAAAAGGATGAAATTGAAAAATGGATTCTTAAGGGGACTAAATTTTGTGCTACTAATGTTCATGGATCCAAAGCAATTTGGATACCAAAAATTACTTGATTGTCTATTGTTAGGTGTGATGGAGATGTTCAACAAGTCAAACATTGAGGGGGAGCTCCATGCACACAAGGAAGAACACTTGAAGAAGGAAGGCTTCACATCCTCCCTTGGGTTCAAGTGTGGGTAAAATTTCTAGTTGTTTTGCTTTTATTTGTTTTATTTTTAGTTTATTCAACTAGATGATCATAAATGTTGGACTAACATTTTTTATGGTGCTTTGAGTAAGGGGGAGCCATTTTAAACCAAATTCTTATTTGTGTCAAAGTTTTTATCCTTATTGTTATTTTAAAAACTTAATGTTTTAAATTCTTTTTGAATTAACAAAAAGGGAGAGAAATGGTTTGAAAAATTGAATTTTCAAATGAATAAGGGGGAGCATTACTTAATTTCATATCCTTAATATCTTATTCACATTTTTAAAGTTAGAGGGGGAGAAACCCAAACAATTTTTCAAATGAGTTTTATTATATCAAAAAGGGGGAGATTGTAGAACTTATGTTTTGATATAATAATTGAAAAATGTTTTGGACTAATTTGAAAAGAATTTAAAACTTGGTTTTAAGTCCAAACAACTTGAATTTATGTTTGAGGTATTTTAAGAAGTTTGTGGCAAAGAGTTTTCATGTTTTAAACAACCAAGCTTGTGTTTTCACGTCACCAGTATCGATACGGTTGTACCCGTACCGATACCATTTTGCCTCAGTTTGGCCACTGTCAAACCCCGTACCGATACAGGCCTTTGCCGTATCGATACGGTCGGGATCGTTTCGATACGCCAGGTAAGCGTACCGATCCCATTTCAACTACCCCAACGGCTATTTCCCAACGGCCATTTAAATGTGCACCCGTATCGATACGCCCTCAAGCGTATCGATACGCCTCAGCTGGCAAGAGCTCAACGGCTAGTTCCTATGAAGGTCGTATCGATACCGTTTCACGTGTATTGATACTGGTAGCTGCAGAACAGCATTTATGAAGGGAAATAAAGTCCTCAACGGCTCCAATTTGATCTCAACGGCTACAAACTCAATTGGGAGTATAAAAGGGACCTCCAAGTATCAAGAGAAGGCTAATGCTCATATTGTCAAACATCAACTAATCAAATATTGTCTTAGTACCTAAATTGTCAATTCTTGTATAGACAAACACTAGTGAGCCAAAATTGTCAAATTTGCTCAAGTGTTTTAGGTTTTGGGTGAGTGCTTAATTGTGCAAACAAACACCTATTAGAGGGTTTTAAGTTTGCTTCTTGTTTCTCTTTGTAAAGAGGGTTTTGATCAAGGCTTTGGGTAGAAGCTTGATCGGTTGTAAGGGTTTCCTCCTAATCCTAGAAAAGGGGACGAATCAATTAGTGAAATTGGTTGAGAAATCCTTAGTGGGAAGCTAAGGTAGTGGATGTAGACCTTGGTTAGAAGGTTGAACCACTATAAATCATTGTGTCTTTTTACTTTCTAGCTTCCACAACCCTTCCACCCAAAAATCCATCTCTCCACCACTTGGTGAGCTATTTTGGTTGATCGAATCGAGCCCTTAAAATCTCAACATTTATTTTTTATTTACCTTAAACTCTATAACCTCAATTTCCAAACTCTATTACTCTAAACCTTGTACTTTAAACGTTAAACTATCAAACTCTATACTCGTAAAACATATTATAATCCACATCATTGTTATTATTATTAAAATTAAAAATGTTGTTGTTGTTTTAAATTTATTATTATTTAAAAAATAAATATAATTTGTTCTTGTGAAAAAGGGGTATGGTGGTGGCCGAAATAGGTGATCAGCGGTAGATGTAAGAAAGGATATGAACGAGAAATTAGAGATTTGGTATAAAAAAATGCAGAGTAAAAGGGATGTGAATCTCATTTTATTGAAAATGGATGACTTGGCCACCGATCGTATTACATCAATGGGTATTTATACCCAAATATACAATCGACTATTCTAACAAACTAACAACAATTTTAACAGCTCTTAACAAGCCTAATTAACTTATAACATTCACCCTACTTTCTTTTTCTTTTTCTTTTTTTTGAACCAAACTAATAATTGGAACAACAACAAAAAATGAGTTCTTTCTTCAGACTTAATTTCCTAACATTCATCCCGCTTTAACAAAAAAAATGCAAAAATGCAAAAAAAATGAGAAAGGGGCCACGAAAGTGGCCAGAATAGGTGACCGGCGGTAGATGTAGGAAAGGAGATGAACGGGAAATTAGAGATTTGGTTAAAAATGCAAAGTAAAAAGAATATGAATCTAATTTTATTGGAAATGGATGAGTTGGCCACCGATCCTATTACATCAATCGGTATTTATACCCAAATGTACAACTAATTATTCTAACAAACTAACAATAATTTTAACAGCTCTTTAACATGCATAATTTGCTTCTAACTGTTCTTGTTTACTCGTTAAATCATTATTGTTAGTGATATTATTATTAAAAGCAAAAATATTACTTATTGTTAAAGAAAGATTATAATTTTACAATTTACAAATTATAAAGGTACTAAAATTAAAACCGAAACCATCAAAATCTAAAGTTATTATGCATAATAATAAGTATTAAATTATATCCGGAAAAAATCACCACAAATTATATGCATAGGCAACTCGATGATATGTACATAACGGATGCATCTCGATGCCTGGGTGGTTACGGAGGCAGCCCAAAATTTGGTTTAAAGGCGCAACGCTTAGCAATAGCGTCTAAGGCTCATAATTGGTTCAAATAAGTTTTAAAAAATTTAGGATTTCTTGTTTAGTTGTTTTAATATGGGGTAAAAGATTATTTCGGCATTTGAGTTTGGGAGAAAAATTACTCTCCCGATCTAAAATCTAATTCTTAAAATTTTCATTTTTTTCATTCACTATAAATCTTATAACCTATTTTCCTAAACCCTATATACAGTAGGTTAAAGGCATAAAACGATACCAAATTGTAATAGAATAACTTAACTTAACTTGATATCCAGAATGACGTGAACTTAATCCGCCAACCGAAATGATCCGACTCGAAGTTTATATGTATCCAATTAAGACTCGACTTGAAGTTCACCCAAAATTGATAATGCCCGACTTGAATTTCGTATGAAATTGACGTGACCTGACCTGAACTTAACTTGCTACTCGGAATAATCAGACTCGAAGTCCATCTAAATTCGAATTAATCCGATAATTAATCATTCAGAACCATAACCGAGTTCGAGTTGGGAACAACCCGATATTAACTCGAGTCGAACTATTAACTTAATCCGATATAACTCAAATTCGACCTGAATCGACCTGAAACTATCCAAATACCCGATAAGCCTCATTGTAATTTGTAAAACAAAAACAAACCCAAAACAACAAGCTGACACGGAACCCATGGACAGAGGATAAGTGGATACAATTGACATCAGCACCCAACGAAACTAGGAACCACACCTGGATCCATTAGGCAAAAGGGATCCATTTGTGACTTCCACCGCCCTACTAAACATGAATAGACAAAAACACCCTCAAAGAGTCAAGGGAAATGACCATAAATAAGAGAAACAAAAAGAACCAACACATCATACTTTCAACACATAAATCAGAGCGCAGAGGACCTCAGCAAAGAATTGGGAATTAGGGTGGTGGAGTATAGGAGTGAATTTACTTTTCGTGTAATCAATCTCTATCTTATTTGCGGGCGAAAGTTGGGTAAGAGTTTGAGAAGGCTAACTTAATTTTTTTAATAAATTAAAGGTTTAAATTAAAAAAATTTAAAGGTTTAACTAAAATTTTTAATAATTTTAAGAGATTTAATAAGAATTTTTAAAATTATAAGAGATGATTTAACTAAAAATATTTAAAAATTTTAAAGTTTAATATAATTTTTTAAAAATTTTAAGAGAAAAATTAATTATTAGGGGTTAGATTCTAATTTCCCAAAATTTTAGGTGAGCATTCCCCTCTAATCTATCATACCTTCTGCCCCTGGTCCTATAATTTCAAAACTATAGGAATGAATCTAAAAAATCATTGCTACTGTAATACAAGATTAATTTGACTGAAAATATGTTCAAGGAACAATAATAGATTCAGACTGAT
The DNA here is from genome assembly GCA_958450335.1 of Hibiscus tridactylites. Classification (NCBI taxonomy): domain Eukaryota; kingdom Viridiplantae; phylum Streptophyta; class Magnoliopsida; order Malvales; family Malvaceae; genus Hibiscus; species Hibiscus tridactylites. The sequence continues at coordinate 14,008,598 of OY288276.1, read as the reverse complement.
AAAAGATAATTGGAGAATTTTCGATAAAAGTGTTTAAATTTTTTTAATACTTCATAAATATTTTTAAAATTTGATTTTTAATAGTTCATTTTTATTTATTTATTTGAAATTTGAATAGTGGTTTTAGTTATTTATAATATTTAAATATTTTAAAATTTAAATCATTTTTATTTGTTCTTAAATATTGAATAAGACTTCAAACTTTAAAAAAAATTAAGCACTTCTACAACATCATCATTCACAGTTAGGCCTGTAAACTAACCGAATAAACACGAATGATGATATGTTCATGTTCGTTTATTTAACTTTAACCGAACGAACACAAATAATTAAAAAACAAAATTTCTTTTGTTCGGTTGTTTATGAATGTAGCTTATTCATGTCAGTTCGTTAAAATGATAAACGAATGTAAACAAACGGACATGAATAAATTTAGATGAATGGGATAGTAAACTTGGAAGGTAGAGCAAAAGCAATTTAAGTTTTTTTTAATCTATCATGAAATAAAAGGGATAGTGACCTCATGGGCGGGAAATACATTTGTGAATAAATTTAAAAGGCTAAGGGGGTATTTTTTTCCTCGAATTCGACTCAAATTAGCAATTTAGCTCATTGTGCAAAAATGCAGTCAATTAGGTATTTCAGTTCGCGAATTGCAACAAATTAACCCCTTGACCAACGTTGATCGTTACGATGTTGACGTGACAGTTAACGATGTTGACGTGCAAATCCACTACGCTGACATGGCAGTCCACTGTGCTAACGTGGCGGCCCACAATATTGACGTGACCGTACACGTATGATGATAATGTGGCAAAGGGGTTGAATTGATTTTTTAATCTAATTCGAGGGCATAATTGATTTTTTCGCCGAGTTCAGGGGCATAATTGATTTTAATTGAAAGTTCGATAACTTAATATTTAAGCTAAAAATATGTTGGGATTTTAGGGGCTCGATTCGATCAACCAAACTAGCTCACCAAGTGGTGGAGAGATGGATTTTTGGGTGGAAGGGTTGTGGAAGCTAAAAAGAATATTGACACAATGATTTATAGTGATTCGGCCTTCTAACAAGCACCTACGTCCACTACCTTAGCTCCCCACTAAGGATTTCACAATCAATCCACTAATTGATTCGTCCCCTTTTCTAGGATTAGGAGGAAACCCTTACAACCGATCAAGCTTGTACTCAAAGCATTGATCAAAACCCTCTTTACAAAGAGACAAAGAAAGCAAACTTAAAACCCTCTAATAGGTGTTTGTTTGCACAATTAAGCACTCACCCAAAACCTAAAACACTTGAGCAAATTTGACAATTTTGGCTCACTAGTGTTTGTCTATACAAAGAAATGACAATTTAAGTACAAAGACAATTCTTGATCATTTGTTGATTAACAATTGAAGCATTAGCCTTCTCTTGATGCTTGGAGGTCCCTTTTATACTCCCAATTGAGTTTGTAGCCGTTACTAGCTGTTGGGGATGAATTGGAGCCGTTGAGGACTTTATTTCCCTTCATTAATGCTGTTCTGCAGCTACCAGTATCGATACACGTGGAACGGTATCGATACGGCCTTCTTGAGGAAATAGCCGTTGGGCTCTTGCCAGCATAGGCGTATCGATACGCTTGAGGGCGTATCGGTACGGGTCCACATTTGAGTGGCCGTTGGGAAATAGCCGTTGGGGTAGTTGAAATGGGATCGGTACGCTGACGTGGCGTATCGAAACGACCCCACTCCGTATCGATACACTAAACCCTCGTATCGATACGGGTTTTGACAGTGGCCAAACTGAGGCAAAATGGTATCGGTACGGGTACAACCGTATCGATACTGGGACGTTGAAAATACAAGTTTGCCTGTTTAAAACATGAAAAATCTTTGCCAAAAACCTCTTAAAATACTTCAAACATAAATTCAAGTTGTTTGGACTTAAAACCAAGTTTTAAATTCTTTTCAAATTTGTCCAAAACATTTTTCAATTATTATATCAAAACATAAGTTCTACAATCTCCCCTTTTTGATATAATAAAACTCACTTGAAAAATTGTTTGGGTTTCTCCCCCTTTAACTTTAAAAATGTGAATAAGAGATTAGGGATATGAAATTAAGTAAAGCTCCCCCTTATTCATTTGAGAATTCAATTATTCATTTGAGAATTCAATTTTTCAAACCCATTTCTTCCCCTTTTTGTTATATCAAAAAGAATTTAAAACATTAAGTTTTAAATTAACAATAGGGATAAAAACTTTGACACAAATAAGAATTTGGTTTAAAAATGGCTCCCCCTTACTCAAAGCATCATTGAAAATGTTAGTCCATCATATATGATCATCTAGTTGAATAAACTAAAAAATAAGACAAATTAATTCAAAACAACTAGAAATTTTACCCACACTTGAACCCAAGGGAGGATGTAAAGCCTTCCTTCTTCAAGTGTTCTTCCTTGTGTGCATGGAGCTCCCCCTCAATGTTTGACTTGTTGAACATTTCCATCACACCTACAATAGACAATCAAGTAATTTTTGGTATCCAAATTGCTTTGGATCCATAAACGTTAGTTGCACAAATTTTAGTCCCCTTAGGAATCCATTTTTCAATGTCATCCTTTTTAATTGAAGTACTAAGTCCTTTTGGGACCCAAATACTTCTAAAACATTTTCCTTTAATAAATCTAGGGGCACTAGATTGTCTAACATAAAAATTTGATTTTCCAAAATTGTTTTTCTTTTCAAGCTCTTTGGAAATCAAATCTTTTTCTTCTTAAACATTTTGAAGCAATTTTTGTAAATCAAAACATTTTAATTCAAACTCTTCAAGTTTTGCTTCAAGTTCAAGTTTGGTTTTAGAAAGCAAATCATTTTGAATTTTTAACTTTGAAATCAATTTATTGTTTTTCAAAATGTGGCTTTTAAAATCTAAAACCAAATCATCGTAGGCATCTTGTAATTCATCAAAAGAATAAGAACATGAAGTAGATGAATTAGAAGTTACCCTTGAATCTTTTTCGATGGCCATAAGGCAAAGATTGGCTTATTCATCGTCGGTGGAGTCTTCATCACTCCAAGTAGCCACATATGCCTTCTTCTTATGGCTAGAAGTGCTTGCCCTCTCCTTTCTTTTAGGTTCTCGTTCAAGCTCTCTCAAGGCTTTATCACATTGAAAAGAGGTTAAGCCTCATTGTAATTTGTAAAACAAAAACAAACCCAAAACAACAAGCTGACACGGAACCCATGGACAGAGGATAAGTGGATACAATTGACATCAGCACCCAACGAAACTAGGAACCACACCTGGATCTATTAGGCAAAAGGGATCCATTTGTGACTTCCACCACCCTACTAAACATGAATAGACAAAAACACCCTCAAAGAGTCAAGGGAAATGACCATAAATCAGAGAAACAAAAAGAACCAACACATCATACTTTCAACACATAAATCAGAGCGCAGAGGACCTCGGCAAAGAATTGGGAATTAGGGTGGTGGAGTATAGGAGTGAATTTACTTTTCGTGTAATCAATCTTTATCATATTTGCGGGAAGGCTAACTTAATTTTTTTTAATAAATTAAAGGTTTAAATTAAATTTTTTAAAGGTTTAACTAAAATTTTTAATAATTTTGAGAGATTTAATAAGAATTTTTAAAATTATAAGAGATGATTTAATTAAAAATATTTAAAATTTTGAAGTTTAATATAAATTTTTAAAAATTTTGAGAGAAAAATTAATTATTAGGAGTTAGATTCTAATTTCCCAAAATTTTAGGAGAGCATTCCCCTCTAATCCTATAATTTCAAAACTATAGGAATGAATCTAAAAAATCATTGCTACTGTAATACAAGATTAATTTGACTGAAAATATGTTCAAGAAACAATAGTAGATTTAGACTCATAAAAGATAATTGGAGAATTTTCGATGAAAGTGTTTAAATTTTTTTAATACTTCATAAATATTTTTAAAATTTGATTTTTAATAGTTCATTTTTATTTATTTATTTGAAATTTGAATAGTGGTTTTAGTTATTTATAATATTAAATATTTTAAGATTTAAATCATTTTTATTTGTTCTTAAAGATTGAATAAGACTTCAAACTTTAAAAAAAATTAAGCACTTCTACCACATCATCATTCACAATTAGGCCTGTAAACTAACCGAATAAACACGAACGATGATATGTTCATGCTCGTTTATTTAACTTTAACCGAACGAACACAAATAATTAAAAAACAAAATTTATTTTGTTCGGTTGTTTATGACTGTAGCTTATTCATGTTCGTTCGTTAAAATGATAAACGAATGTAAACAAACGGACATGAATAATGTAACACCCCGGTTTAGGGGTCGGGTGAAAAATAATAATTTAATATTGTTTCCGGGTCCGGTTTTGTAATTAAAAATAATTTTGGGCCTCGGGTTTTAAGACAACAAAATTTAGTTGGACCATTGTCAATACAAGCCCAATTTTGTCATAGTGTCATCCATTGTAGTTCCCTTATTTCATTAAGGGTGTTTTGGTCTTTTGACCCCCCATTTTAAACAAACATAAAATATTTGTTTTTACTCATCTTCTTCTCTCCACTCCCATCTCTTCCAACGACAAAACACATCTCCCACCTTGAGCTACTATTCCATCTCTTAGCTCACTCGTTTTTGAAGCTTTCTCAAAGGTATAGACGTTTTTTACTTGCTCTCACCTTCCCCTCCTTGGAAGTACCACTATTTTTCATTTTTAGCCATGTTTTGAAATGGAAGCTTTTTAAGAGTTTGATTTAAAAATGGTGCCTTTTTTTTTGACTAAATGTTTTAAGTGATTAATGATAGACATGTTGTTTAGGAAGCATGAGGTCCAATTAGTATGATTTTTAATGAGTTTTGTTAAGTTTCCCGGATTTGGGTTTTGGGGAGGTTTTTGAAAGGTTTTAAGTTGAGTTTTGGGGGTGTTCTATGTAGAAATGAGAGGGCCAATGGATAGGGTATATGTAAGCTTTGTTTTGGAGGCTTTAGGGAGTAGTTTGAAGATTGAAATCAATGGTTTCAAGGGGTGCTTGAGGGCTGCTCGGATTTTTGGAATTTTGGACTTGTTCTCAATGCGAAAATTGATATCTTGTAATTGGTTTGTAATCCGGGTTGGGTATTTTAGAACATGGACTGACTTGAGATTATTTGCTTGGTGTGGGATTGGCTAGAGGCGAGAATTTTGGTCGGAGGAGCTTCGGGGACAAATCCAGGGAATTCGGAGTCGGGAGCTTGGTCTTCGATCTTCTCTTGGGTAACAACGGTGAGTAGAATCATTGGTTTTTACATTGTGCTTGATATGGACTCCCTTGGGGTTTGGGTAGAACCTCGAGATGTCACCTAAACCCGTGTGTAAGCCTCTCTACTCATAAGTTGTTGTGACAAGTTGATTGTATATACATTGTGATCATTGAATGCATTTTAAGTTGTTAATGTTGTAGTCGTTTTGAGTTCGTGCCTCACGTGATGGTGGTCTAAACTACGGTGATGTGTAGTCCCACCGATAGTGACTAGTAGGGTAGTACTTTGATGTTAGTCCCATTGGAAATCCACTAGTCGAAACGGTGATGTGTAGTCCCACCGTAAGTGTATGTTGGTTGTGCTTGAGCAAACCAAGTGTTGTGGTTGAGATAGACCCTTGTGCATCCATTGTTTTCTTGCATACAAATTGTATTTTGGAAAACTGCATGTTGTGAATAGTAGAGCCTCTCTCACTAAGCTAGATTGCTTATGCTCTTTTGTTTTCAACGTGCAGATCGTTAGAGTTTGGGAGGCGAGCGGGCGAAGGAGGAGCTTTTGGAGTTCTCAAGCAAGTTTAAGTATGGTTTGCTTTTGTAATAATGCCTAGACAATGGGGTATAGAGTGTTAGGAGTTGGGGTCAAACTCCCTAGGAAGTTATGCTTGAAATTGTTAAACTCATGTTGTGTTATGTTTAGCTCCTTGGATTATGTTCTATGTTTCTTATGTGGTTTAGTTGCATATGCCTAAACTTGTATGATGTTGGCCTAGGTATGCCTTATGTTGACTACTTGGTGTATGATGTCCTATGCTTGCTAAGTATGCTTATTGTGGTCTTGTACGGAGCCTTGATTTGCATGTCTTCGTTAGATTTGATGCCTCTTATGTCAAGTCCTGATGGTGGTTTGTTGTATGTATGCTTGTGTGTGCTTAGGAGAGTTCAAATATGCATCTAGAAGCTTGCATGAGGTTACCAGGTAGTGAAATAAGATGTTGCAGAGCAGGGGTATCGATACGGATAGACCCGTATCGATACGTCCTTCTCTTTCCAGGCATATCGTTTCGATACGCGGGGAGGTGTATCGATACCATTTTGGTCACTGGAGACACTGTCCAACTTGGTATCGATACCGGCCTCAGGCGTATCGGTACGGTCACCTAGCGTTGACCGTGGGAAGTCAACCTTTGAGGATGGTATCGATACACTTCCCAAGTGTATCGATACGGTCTCCACGGGTTGACTCTGACCCCTTTGACTTAGTCAAGGTGTATCGATACACCCCTTAGGTGTATCGATACCCCCTGCAGATAAACTTAAAAATTGGTCTTTTGGTTATGGGTTTGAGTTCGTTCGATTGTTTTGTTCCGCTGTATGACCACATAGGATTAAATACTCATCTAGACAAGTCTTAAAATGAAAAAAAATATAGGGTTGCTAACCGAAGGGGAGCCTTAACGGGTTTCACTTCGATTTTCCCCGTGTAGCTCACTCGGACCGGTCATCCGGCCAGACCGGGACGAGGGGGTTACAAATAAATTTAGATGAATGGGATAGTAAACTTGGAAGGTAGAGCAAAAGCAATTTAAGTTTTTTTAATCTATCATGAAATAAAAGGGATAGTGACCTCATGGGTGGGAAATACATTTGTGAATAATTTTAAAAGGCTAAGGGGGTATTTTTTTTCCTCGAATTCGACCCAAATTAACAATTTAGCCCATTACGCAAAAATGCAGTCAATTAGGTCTTTCAGTTTGTGAATTGCAACAAATTAACCCATTGACCAACGTTGATCGTTACGATGTTGACGTGACAGTCAACGATGTTGACGTGCAAATCCACTATGCTGACATAGCAGTCCACTGTGCTGACGTGGCGGCCCACAATATTGACGTGACAATACACGTATGATGATAATGTGGCAAAAGGGTTGAATTGATTTTTTAATCTAATTCGAGGGCATAATTGATTTTTTCGCCGAGTTCAGGGGCATAATTGATTTTAATTAAAAGTTCGATAACTTAATCTTTAAGCTAAAAATAATAAATGTGAAAATTTATAAATATAAAAACTTAAAACTTAAAAATATTTATAAACCATCGGAAAAGTCTTCGATTGTTTCTGGCTATGTTAAAGACTATTAATATTCCGTTAACACATTTTCAATGGAATCATCATTGTATTAAAGTAGTAAAAAACCAAAATTCTCCTATGTTTTTCTACATTAAATATTAATGAACATCAATTTAATGTAGAAAAGTGAAAAAAAATGAGTTTTATTGTTACTTTAATATATGATTGATTCCACTAAAAATTTGTTTGACGAATGGTAATACTCAAACTGCCGAAGTCGAAGTCTTTTTCGATGAAAGTGTTCAATTTTTTAATACTTTATAAACATTTTTAATTTTTATATCTATATTTTATCATTTTTAATCTCTAATACATTTTAATTTTTTATATTAGTTTTATTTTCAATATTTTTTAAAAATGTTTTATTTATTTTTATTAAGTTTGTGGATTTAAAAAAATAAGAATGTTTTGATTTTTTGTGAGAGTTCTTACTTTGCTTATTTTTAAAATTATCAGGGACCCAAAAGATATTTACACCATTTTTTATTTGATTTTTCATATATTCCATTTGTAAAAGTTCAACTTGAAAAACCAAATTATATATCCAAAATTTTATTCAAAAACTAAATAAATCGTTTAAATTAAATTGAAATTTAATCTAATTATATATCCATTTTTAATATTTTAAAATTTCAATAATTTTTAAATTCTTATTTTTTAGCTTAAATATTAAATAAATTATCAAACTTTCAATTAAAATGAATTATGCCCCTAAACTTGGTAAATAATTCAATTGTGCCCTCAAATTCAGTTAAAAATAAATTCAGCCCCTCTACCACGTCATCATCACATTTGTACTGCCATGTCAGCACTGTAATGGTCAACGTTTGGTCAAGGGGCTAATTTGCTGCAATTCGCGTACTAGAGGACCTAGTTGAATGTGTTTTCACGCGATGGGCTAAATTGCTAATTTAGATCAAACTCGATGGCAAAAATACCCCTTTAGTCAATCTAAAATAACATAAACAAACAAAAATAAATGAATGAATTATCGAACGCTCACCAACGTAATGAACGAACGAGCCATTTGTTCGTGTTCGTTCATTTAATTAAACGAACAGAAAATCTTGTTCATGTTGATTTAATAAATAAACGAACACAAACGAATTTCTCATTGAACGATTCACGGACAATCATTGAACGTTCGATTCATTCACAGCCTTATTGACAGTTGGGTGTCACTAGTATATATAGAGAGAGAACACTATACACAGGCCAATTTGGGTATAGTGTACTCCCAAATATATTTTTTCCTTTAAAATTAACTTCAAATCACTAATTTTTATTTTATATCGTGTATTATGAAATTTTATATTTTACGTGTTTTTATGTGAATTTTTTTAAATGGATTTGAAAAAGAGTAAACCAAGTACCCAGTAGTCAATACCTAATTTTGCGGGTACCCGATTCTTTTGAGCTAAATTAAAAAATAGTAAACAATAAGATAAAGCCACTTAGAATAACGTACATCGTGGAGTTGACTTTATGGTCAGTTGGTGGGCGGTATGGGTGGGGAAAACTCGTCTCGACTCGAAAAAATTGAATTATTTAATTTGACTTGATGCGAAAATAATCGACTCGTAATTTTATAAACCCGACTCGAAAAATTTCAAATAAAGTTTGAATTATAAATGAAAATTTGAATAACTCGAAATTTTTAGTAATTAGTTGATCAATTTTCAAGTTCGAGCCTAGTCTGTCAACTCTGCTTGATATATTATGTATATCACATGTCAAAATATGAAGAAATATATATATATATATATATATATATATATCATATATGGATATAGAAAGTCGTTTAAATTAGAATCAATATGTATTACAACATTATAAATAACTACAATTAAATTTGTACAGAAACTCGAAAATTCGACTCGAATTGTATAAACTCTACTCGACTGGAAAAGAATTTAAATAAAATTTGAATCGTAAAATAAGATTGTAAACTCGAATAACTCAAAATTTTTTGACTTAACTCGACTCGATTTAACGCCCAACTATAATGAGGAAATTGTCATTGTTCAATTTTCGATTTCAGCGTCCATAATTATCAGTGTTTCTTTTTTATTTTTCTTGTGTTCATAATTGTCATTGTTTCTTTCTTGTCTTTTCTTTTTTCATTTTCCCATGTTCTTAAGTGCCATTGTCCTTGCATAGATATTATTTGAGACAAACAAAAGGTAAATATCTAATAAAGAACACAAAGAAGATTAGTGGTGGGACTATGGACAACGATATCCTTATAATACAAGTACCGGAGATTATCTTGGCCGGCTGCTTATTCTACTCCTTTTAAACGGGGTTTGATTTATTAAACTTGTTTGGTATCTAATTAAAGTATAATGTTAAAAAATACTCCTTGAATAGTTATTTTGATCTTTATTCTTTTTTTAGAACAATTTAACCTCGAATATTTTATTTTAGGTCAGAATGAACCCTCTACGAATAAAAATTGTTGTTCAACTAACGATAAACTACTTGAAATGACTTGATAGAATAACACGTCAACGGAATAGATAATTTTATATTTTATATAATTTTATAAAATTATTTTTTAATTAATGTGATATTTTTTAAGCTAATTTTTTTCTATATAACACTGACATGTCTTTTAAAACCATTTACCGATAATTAATTAACAATTTTCATCCGTAAAATGGTCATTTTAACCAAAAATAAAACGCTGTGAATTAAATTAATTTAAAAAAATATAGACAAAAATAACTATTCAATTAAACATTAATGGCATTTTTTTTTAACTTTATACCTTTATAATTTAATCAAATTAAATCGAAATGGATTAACCAGGTAAGATATTCGATTAAGCCAAAAGTTTAGTAAGGAATGAATTATAAAAGATTTTTTCGTGGAAAAAAAGAATGGTCTCCTTCAAAAAAAAATCACCCGGGTTGATACAACTTTGTCCGCAAGTGTATTAAGCGCTAATAAAATGAACCGATACTACTTCGGGGCATTATTTTTAATATATATATATATATATTATTAGTTGCAATTTAAGAAACTTTAACTCAACCCTTTGTGTTTCAGTGGCAAAGGAAAGGATGATGTTCATTATCTTGGTGACCTAAGTTCGAGCACTAGTATTGCCATGTTGTGTGTCTTCTTCAAAAAAAAAATTAAAAAAGTTTGAACAGATGTTACTCTTGCATCAAACCAACATATTAAAGAAAAAACTTCAACTCACAACTTAGCTTGAGCATAAACAATAGATCTTGAAAACATTTTCAGGCCCTTTATCAACGCGCTGTAGATCAATCTATTTATGCAGAGTTCGAGGTTTATTACTTAAATTAACTTGACTTCAAGAAATACAAATACAGTATTGTTATTATGCGTTTACTACTATTTTCTCCTGCAGAGTTTTCTTAAAACCACCACTTTAGTATATCGCACCAGTAGGTTAATCTTCCGGTATATTACCTGTTCCCTTGTTTATAGCCCCCCGAGAAAATAATATCGAGACGTGCCGCCGTGGATGCCGATATTCTCAGGTTCCGGCCTCAATCAACCATCTAAGGCTTAAGAGCAAGTTTGATGAAAGCAGTACTAAGTCGCTCATCTGCAATCATTTTGCTCTCATAGAAGTCTAGAATCTCCATGGAGATGTTTTTCACCTGCCAGTCTCAATCAAATATTAAATGTTAAAACAAATAAAGCATCGTTGTGAAAGTGTAATTGCAATTGTGATATGGTGGAGGAAATTGCAGAGAACTCGAACTACAGAGCGATGTGTGATGCTCAAGAAGGTGATCAGTAAATACCATGCAATTTACGGTAGAAAGAAATGCATGCATTTCTTCCCAGTTGAAAATAAATATAGGAGGTAAAAAGTGCCTCACCAGACATGGAAAAGTAAATTTCTAAAAGGCAGCCACTTCTTGGTATTACATAGCGAGTTTTTATGTATCGAAAGAAACCGCAATGCTTGGGATCAGATTTAGCTTTAGAGAAACTCACCACATTCATATCAACGCGAAGTTCTTCAAACCAAGTAGTGATATCTTTCTCCCTGTGTGCACTAGCAATGTATATGCAAGCTAAGGCAATCAAATACGGCGGATGTGTGAGAATAAGGTCCATCTTGTATGTATCATTTAGAAGTCCCCTGAGTTTCAAAATGCCAAGTGTAGTATATTTATTCAGTTAACTACTACTTTAAAAGAGAACAGAGAAAAATCCATAAGACAAATTTAGACAAATGATTAATTTAGATTTTTGACATATTCATATGTTCATGTCGTTTTCGTTTAATTTTTTTACAAGTGTTTTAGTTATTTTTTCTTGTGGCATATTTGTGTTGTGTGATTGTATTGTATCCAAAGTTATCAAGTCTGTTGTGGGGTAGCTATGGAATTGAAAGCTGGCTACACGTATACGAGAAATATTCAAAATAAAACAGTTTTCACAAATACAACTATCCAAAACTTCTACCTCAACCAACTTTCATTCTCAGTTTCTCAATAAATATTGCTGAATAGTCACCACAAGATAATCTACATACACCATGGCACAAATATGATCCTATTTAATTCCACGGGCCAGGTATATAGAAGTACATCATCATTCTCAAGAAATCTAAACTGAACAGTCTCAAACCAACTAACTAAAATTTGTTTGATGTAAGATAATAGGTTGTCAGTCAAACCATTACAGGTTTATCTTTGATCCTATCCATTCCATAACCATTATGTGTTTGTGCATGTTATGGTTTATGCAAAATACTTTCAGAAGTTCCTTTACAAGTTTAAGACTTACAGGAGAAATTGAATTTTTTAGGCATTTCTCGGACAAGCATTAAATATTTTGAACTTCAAAAGGTACGGATGTTGGAATTTTGATACTTACCAAGATATCTGAGTCATATTCGTATCATTAATGCCAGCATCCCTCAACAACCTGCCAAGGTAACAGGCATAAGATACATGTAAATGTGAAAGAAAAAAATAGCGATGATAATTAGCAGAAAGCACAGTACTGAAATAATCTAAAGTAGCTTAGTTCCAATTAAATTGGTATTGGGAAAGACACGTGTCTTTCTTAAAGTAGCATATCGACCATATATTATCAGATAAGGCTGCATTCAGTTTTCGTTCATTATAGCATAACTGTGCAACTGTATAATATAAAAATAAGTATTTATTAAATGCTAACATAATCATATGAAAAAAAAGGTGTAAATATCAAAGAATAGACACAATCATTTCACTTGGGAAATGATAAAGATTTAAAAGAACAATAGCAAAAATTGGAGACAATAAGACGTGCATAGAGCTTGACAAAATAATAGATAGAATGACCTTACAGGATTGGATCTCCACAGTCATCCGACTTATTAAGGAAAAAGTTAAGGTTTAATTATTCCCCCATTTATTCTTTTCTTATTCCAGCAATAAATTAATAACCATGCACAAGATCAGTGGTGCAAATTAAATACAAATACAGGTGCATAAAAATCATGGGAAAGAAGATAAAATCTTACGGGGACAATGTGCGGTAAGGATGAAATACAACTAAATAATAGTTGAGAGCTTCTAAGATCTTCATTTCCATTTCAAGTATATCTTTGATTTCATATCTATACTTTTCATCGGCAGCTACAAAGCAAATATGGCAGGATTGCAGTAAACAAACAAAATTCAGGGAAATTTAAAGGATAAATCAACCAGCTTAGTAACAAGTGATTACATAATTTTTTAATGTAAAATACAAGAAGTCTAGCCTGCACTGTGCTTTCTTCTGCCTTGGATGCCAAATATAAGCAACTAGGAGCAACAAGACGTGGATCATATTCAGTCATGCTCTTTCTGCAAGACAAATAAACCATGATCAGTGGTTCATAACCCATTGTATGGAGGAAAATGAAAGCTTCTACATATTTACATTCAATGCATCTCTTCCCGTCTAATAATTCATGGTTGCAGGGTGGGAAATATAATTATAAGTGTCTAAATCTACAAAGGAAAATTAATTATCAATATGTTAATATGAAGAATGTCGTTTTATAAGAAGTAGCAGATCATTTCAGCTCGAGGATGGAAATATATAGAGAAAACTGCATAAAGTAGGAGACATTAACTCACGATATATTTGTAACATGTTAAATAACCGAATGTTCTAGTTGAAAAATCAAAAGAAATTCATAGCTCAAGTTAAAAAAACAATTGAAGTATAAGACAACTAAACTAGGCAAAATACCTGGTATAGACACGTCTCATATATGTAACGGCAGTCGCTACAACCCTGAAATATCAACCATGTCTTAGCACTAATAGCAATGTGAAAACTAGACCGGCAAAGTAATTTTTGTGCATCGTGCTTGTGATGATGACGAGTTATACTCGATTCATTGGGCAAATAAACGAGCTAGATTCACTGCTTTTTCAGGAAACAATTGTCTCACAAATGAAAGAAACTAGCTCTGTTTAAGCATATTGTCATATAAAGGATACATAATCTTAAGAACTCCTTGCAGTTAGCACACTTTGGGTGATTACTTGATACAATTTTCCACACAAAATTTGTAACCAACTATTTCCAGAAGCTATTGTGTTAGGTATGACAGTTACAGCAAACAAAGTGCTTATACACAGATTAATAATTTGATTAGCTAATATAAGAAGTTTCCGGATGAGTGTCCATCCATGAGCATGTGATAATTAGTTTTCAGGTAAAATCAGCAATAGCACTCAAATAGATATACATAGCACATAATGAGAAACCTATGTTTTCCCACTTTTTAAGCTTCCTAACAGAATTACAGTAAGTGATTGAAAAGAGATGCTCCGCCCTTAGATAGTCCAGTTCAGTCCAGGTTATCACGATGTGACGGGAATAAACATACTAAATCAGCTGAATGAAACAGAGGGATTAGTCACATCAGCAGTCAAACTAGTTTGTATTCACCAAAAATTGCAACAATTAAACATCATTAGCATGAAAGAGTATACGCAATTTTGAAAGGAAATGTGAAGATAAAATATTCGATGGCATCGCTGAAATCATTTAAGTAAACTGAATGGTATTTCTTAAAAAACAAAGAGAGAAGATCAAACCTTTGCCTCACTTTAACATGTTGAGCCAGTTTCATTATATCTATAGAAGGGGAAAAAGCACAAAATCACCAACTTTAATCCGGAAGTTATATAGAACAAAGCTATTAGATTTGTTCAATCAAATTAAGCAAAGCACATGTCTGCATGCAAACTGCAATCTAAAACACCATTGATATCCTTTTAAATTCTATGTCTCTAAAAACAATAAAAAAGCCCCGAGAGAGTAGGCCACAAAATTTAGGAAAGAAATTATGGAATTACAAATTTTCTTCTATTTACAAACTTGTTTGGCAGCCATGCTAGATGCAAACATTAAAGCTAATATTAAAAACCGAAGGACCCTCTTGTTCATGAAACCCGTGGTGAGAATTCGAAGCAACCAAATCCAACAAATCTCATTTTCATGACAATACGAGCACTTAAGATGATTAAGTGCCCGTGATTTCGAATACCCAATATGCAAAAATTACAAACTCCACAGATCGTAACATGCAGATTGAAGATTCAAAAAGATGAAGAAAACCCCAAAAACCAAACCCAAATTTTTAAGCAAAAATAACCGATATTACCAATAAATAACAAATACCCAGATTACAAAAATTTACAAAAAAAAAAAGAGTAAGAGAGAAAGGGAACATACAATTGGCCATGTGAATTTTAATGAGCTTAAATTCTTCAAGAGTGATGCCTTTATCTTTATCTTGTTGATGTACCACATCCACCTCTTCCGGGTCCAGAAGCTGTTTACTGCACAAACAAAATCAAATCAAATAAAAAGAAAGAAGAAAAAAAGACATCAAAAAACGCAAATATTGAAACAATCTAAACCCATGCAATGGGTTGTAAAATCAGTGAAACGAGTTTGGTATGTAGTTGTTACAAGTGAGAAGAAGTCCAGAAATTGGCCGCCATTTTTCTCCTTTATTCGTAGATGGTGTTGATGGTTTGGTGTTTATATAAGATGTTTAGTTACGCATCGTAATAATTTGAGTTTGTGAGGAGCCATGATTATGGATTTAACGTTTTAAAGATTACAATAAAAGTTTTGTTTCGCTGGTCAGGACTCAGGAGCTAGGGTCCGCCCATATTAACATGGACATCTTCACAAAATCAGTTTTATAGACCCACAATTATGGAACTTGGGCTTGGTTTTTTTATCATCAAAACATCTAAAGTTTTTATATCCGATATTTTTTTCCTATCCATTTCTTAAAACTTTGTCCTAATTAATTCAGATTAATTTGTATGGTATATCTGATTTTAATAAGTATATCACTCAACGAAAATTTTTTATATGCACAAAATCTCGAATTCAAAATTTACTCGTTTATCATTTGAATCAACCCATTAATTATATCTGGCATTCTTTGATAAATTAAAAAGTAATCTTCCAAGATCACCCCTTAATTTCTCAAATTTTGACACGTTTTCCTTTATATGGTCACCTTCACATTTTCTTTTCGATACTATATAGAGACACACGCACTTTTAGCCTTGCCCCGTGGCCCGACTTCTAAACTTTTATATTCAATAAGCAATAGCATACGTTAAAAAGATTAAGTGTGTGAAAGAAAAATAAGAATTCTTTATGATAAGTACCACCTACGATTTTCTAGCATTGTTCGATAGCAGGGGATTAGTCTTCCATAAGTCGAGTAAAAAAAATTAAATTAATTGAATTGACGAGTCTTATTTTATAACTTAAATTTTATTTAAAGTTTTTTGAGTCAAGTTTATAAAATTCGAGTTGAGTTATTCTAGTTTCTTTTCAAATTAAATTGTAAATATTTATAATGTTATGTTACTAATTAGTTCTAATTTAAATGATTTTCTATAACTATATACGATATACATATATTTTTTCATGTTTTTTCATATATGATATACATATAGCAGGCAAAGTTGAGAGACTCGACTTAATATTTGAGAAATATATCTCTCATACTGATTTTGGACATTAATATTCCGGCCACAAGGTTAGTAAGAGAAAACTATAAACTTATTTCTCCCCAAACACAGCCTTGATTAGTGTTAAACTAGGATTCCAAAAGGTTGATACTTAGGGTAAATATCTTGGAGTATGACAAACCCAAATGTTTGATCAATTGAAAAGCACTTTCATAATCCCCCTTAATCTCTCAAATATTTATATTCTTATTTATTTATTTATTTATTTATTTGGATAAGTGCGTGTGCCATAATCTGAGAAATAATAAATTATGACTCCTTTTCTTTTATGTGGCCACCTTCACTTTTTCTTTTCGATACTATATATAGTAATATAGAGAGGAGACACACACTTTTAGCCTTGCCCCGTGCTCCAACTTCTAAACTTTTATATTCAATAAGCATACGTTAAAAGATAAAGTGTGTGAAAGGAAAAAGAAGATTTCGTTATGATAACCACTCACCTACAATTTTCTAGCATTACCTCATATTAAGTTCTGCATTGGATTCAGTCGAGTTGAATTGTTTTAATTTTGGTTAAGTTTTAATTATAAAATATTTATAATGTCATGGTATTAATTGATTTTAATTTAAATTATTTTTTATAACCTATACGATATATATATATATATATATATATATATATTTCTTTATTTTTTCATATGTGATATGCATATATCAAGCACAGTTGAAAATTGATTCATTAATTACTAAAAATTTTAAGTTGTTCGAAGTATCGTTTTACAACTTAAACTTTGTTTGAAAATTTTCAAGTCGAATTTATAAAATTTCGATTCAAGTTCAAGTCAATTTTTTCGCGCCGAATCAAAAAATTCAATTTATTTAGTCGATTAGAATTTTGCTCACCTTACTCGACACATTATCATTATCTCCAGCTGCTACAATTAAATTACTTGAAAGTCAGATCACAAAATTCGTCACAGTTAATGTTACCATCATCTCTCTCACTTGAGGCCAGAATTGATAGGGCAAATGCACCAGTTTGGCGCCCAAACTCACCCTTGCTCTAAACAGGGGTTGCCACTTGCCACGGCTGATAAATATGGCCTTATCTTCACAATCGGGCTCGCATGGACAGATTTACATGTGGCTCGGGTTGTGCCCCAATTATTTTCATTAAAAACTATAATACAATTCTTATTATTTCGACCTTCTATTTATAATTCATTTAAATTTTATCCTTTCTTATATTAATTATATTTTTCCTTTTATCTTAATTTTTGACTTTGTCGTTACAAATTAGTAGGTCAAATTAGCCATGGTTGAAATTCT
Source organism: Hibiscus tridactylites (assembly GCA_958450335.1). NCBI lineage: Eukaryota > Viridiplantae > Streptophyta > Magnoliopsida > Malvales > Malvaceae > Hibiscus > Hibiscus tridactylites. The sequence continues at coordinate 13,990,898 of OY288276.1, read as the reverse complement.
TTTAGGGATGATGAAATTCAAATTGATCTATGAGTTTTGAATCCATCTGTTTTGAATGCAGAGTTTTTAATAATAAAAATTAGGGGTGAGTGTTCGATAGAGTCGAGTTTGGTCAAAATTTTCGAGTTGGTCGATTGGATAAGTCCTATTTTATAACTCAAATTTTATTTTTAATTTTTTTATCCGGGTCAAGTTTATCAAATTTGAGTCATATCGAGTTGTTCGAGTTTTTTGTTCAAATTAAATGTTTATCATTTTATACTAACGAGTTTCTAAAAGTACTATATATGATATACATGTATATTTCTTTATATTTTTTCATATGTGGTATACATATATCAAAGTTGAGAGACTTGAATTTAAAACTGATCTACTAACTACTAACAATTTCGAGTTATTCAAAATTTATTTTATAATTTAAACATAATTCAAATCTTTTCGAATCGAATATCGTTCATCCTTAATAAAACTATGATTATATATATATATATATATATATATATATATATTGAACGATGTATATAGAACAATTATGATATTTACACTTGATCATACCAATATTTTAAATTATTATTTTACACTTACATATCTAACTTTTAAAAATATGATGTAATAAATATATGAGTAATTATTTTATGCACCGGCGATGGAAATAAAATGTTTTTATGAGTGCTTTAATTTTAGGGTTAGAGATTCTGTTTAGAGTTTATGGTTATAATTTAGGGTTTGTAGGTTAAAACCTAAACCCATAACATATTGCTCTAAAATCTAAACACTAACCTCTAAACGCTAAACTATAAATTCTAAAACCCTAAACAGAATCCATAAAACTTAAAATTAAGGCAGTTGTAAAAAAATTTATTTCCGCCACTAATGTATAATATATTTTCTTAAATATATTAGAAGATAAATCCTAAAAAATTTAGGTAATATTCATATTCTTTGTGTCCATATGTAAAATTCATATTGAAATAATTAAAAATAATAATTTTCAAATGGAGGGAATCAAATTGAGCTATTATAAATTTATCCGACATTTATGTGTCTCATCTGAATTCGAATTTTAACATTTGCCTTGAAAATATAATATCAAGACAAAAACATATCCACAGTAGAGTGTTAATTTTTTAATTAAAAAAAGGGTGTAAGCCATGAGATTAACAGGGAACAAGTTTACAATAAGAATGGTCGAAACAATTAAATTTGGTATTTCAATTGGAACATCATTTTAGATGGTTGTATGAGAATATTGAGAAGTCTTACGGTTCAATAAATGGACTTTGTGTATTAGAGTTTTACCGATTAATCCTGTTAATGAAAACCTTAACACTGAAATATCCTCGTTCGTGCATAAGCAGTTCATTGTATTTTTGTAGTGGTGTGCATAATTAATCGTGATCGTAAACTGTAATCGTTAATTGGTGTAACCGTTATTTTTTACAGATTAATTAATCGAATCATTAAAGTAAACGGTTCGGTTAGTTGTACCGCAAAAAAAGATGGTTAATGGTTACGATTATGGTTACGAATTTTGACAAATGATTAACCTATAGTTTAACCGTTATTATATATATTGAAAATAAAGTATTTTCAACTAAAAGTTCAGCACGTGTAATGCCTCGGGTTTAGGGGTCGGATGTTACGCGGGTAAATCGGGTTCGAGTCGTTGGATTCGATTTAATTAAAATAGACTTTGATTTTATTTTGAAAAGGTTTGACTATCATTAATGTCATTTTGGTAAATTTTAAAGTAAAGGAATTAAGATAAGTGGGAAAGGAGTTTTTCACTATTCATCTTCTTCCTCCAAACTATTTCACGTCAAAACTTCTCCCTAAACCCCCAATCACTATTCCATCAAATCCCTCCCTCATTCCAAGTGTTTTCATTAAGGTAAGACCCTTTTTTTTTATTTCTCCTTTTCATTTCTAGCACATTGATGGTTTTAGTTTTTGAAAAACACCATTGTTGAGAATTTCAAGTTTTCAAAGTTTTGAAAGAAAATGATGAAACTTTAATGGCTTTTCGAATTGTTTTTGGTTTCTAGAGTTAAGATATGATCTAATCTTGCCATAAGGTACATTATAACTTAAAATGGTGGGTTTTTATAAAAAAAATCCCGAAATGAGTTTTCATGGGTATTTAAAAGGGTGAAAATGTGAGTTTTTGAAGTAGTTTAGTGTTAGAGAGTGTGGCTGGTGTTATAGAAATGTTAGAGGGTTGTTTTGAAGGTGTTTTGGGTGTTGGAGTCATTGGTTTTCTGCTGGGTTATTAGGGAGTACGAAAATGGGAGTTTTGGTGCTGGCTTTGGTTTGAAATTGTAAGAATTTGGCTTGTGGTTGTGGTTTGGGGTTGTGACAGTGTTTTGTGATGATTTGGTTGAGTAATGTATTGTTTTTGATTGGTTAGAATCAAGGGAAACCGTTGGAGAGGCTTCGGGCACTATTCCGGGGAATTTGGAGACTTGAGATCGGTGTTTCGGCTTCCGTTTGGGTTTCATCGGTGAGTGGAAATGTTTTGAACTTGATTTGATTTCGAAAAGGGACTTTAGGGGTTTGGGTGGAGCCTAAAGGGCTAACCTAAACCCAAGTGTAAGTTTGCTAAATTTTACTCTGATTGTTAAGTATTGGTGTATGAACAATTGTTGAGATATTGTGTGAATTGCGGATTTCCTTTACTTCTGTTTGATGTTGTTGTGTAGTCGTTGTTGGTGTCGAACCTCACGTGATGGTTGTTGTTACTACGGTGATGTGTGGTCCCACCGGTAGTGACTAGTAGAAGAGTACGGTGATACGTGGTCCCATCAAAAAACTACTAGTCGAACGGTAATGTGTGGTCCCACCGTGTTTTGGTTGTGCATGTGCAAACCATGTAATTGTGTTGTTTATGTTTCTTTTCGTGCATTTAAATGGTTTACTTTGCAATTAAGAAATGTGTTTTGAAAACTATATTGTTGATGAGTTTTTAGAGCTTCGCTCACTAAGCTTTCAAGCTTACGCTCACCTTTTTTCAACATGCAGATCGTTAGAGTTTCGGGCGACAAGTGGGCAAGGAAGGAGCTTTTCAGAGTTCTCGAGTAGCTCAAGTATGGTTTAAGTCTTTGTAATAATGCCTAGAAAATGGGGGTATTAGACTTGTATGGAGTTGGAGTTCAAACTCCTTAGTTTGGCTTGTTGATGTTCTAGCATGCTAGGTTTGATGATGCTATGTGTTTTTGTATGAGCGTTGTTAGACTCATATGTGTTGGTTTTTGGATGTTATTGCCTTTAATGTGGATTGTAAATCATGCTTTTGTTGCTGCCCAAATGCTTTGTGTCTTGAGAGTTTATAATCATGTTCTATGATGTTTATGTGTTTTGTTTAAAGGCATGTAGACCTTGTTATGCAATGTATGTTGGTGAATGCTTGTTTCCCTTTATGAATGGCCTTTTCATGTATGTTAAGTGTTTGAACATGTTTGTAGTAGGGTGTATGCCTCTAGAGTTCGTGTATGCATGATGTATCTTGTTTTTTGAGGTTTAGGGGTCGTTCGGGAACATTTAGAGATGCTTAAAACTTATTTTAGAAACACACGGACTGCAGGCATTTCAGAACGCGTAAGGTGGTTTCGGAACGAGTGTGGTTCTAGGAATACTCGTATCGGAACGCGTTTCGGTACGGTTTGAAACTGTGAGCCCCTGTTCCGATACGCGTACCGAAACGGTTTGGCTACTATGATGGCATGTTCCGGAACGTGTTTCGGAACGCCTAGGCAAAATGGAGCCCTGTACCGAAACAGGGTGGACCGTATCGGTACGGCTGGTCTGGCTTTTAAAACTAAGGTTCGTGTATCGAAACGGGCAAGCCTGTTTTGAAACACAGGCTTGTAATTTAGGCTTTTGGCATCTTCAAAGGTCCTCAAGTGTTGGGCTTGGGTATAGATTGTTGTATGCTTTTTTGTGAGCCTTGTTTGTAGTCGTTAATGTTTGGTTTGGGCGCGTATGTAAGAAACCGGACTAACTTGAATACATGGCAAATTTAAATTAACTTACGTTCCGTCTGCATGGTATAAATCTCGTTTTTACGCTGTCGTTCCACACATAGGATTAAATAATCCATCTAGACAAGATATTTGAAGAAAATTTTCTAGGGTTGCAAATCGAGGCGGAACCTTAACGGGTTTCACTTCAGTTTTCCCCGTGTAACCTACTCGGACCGGTCAGTCGTCCAGACCGAGACGAGGGGGTTACATTTGGTGGTATCAGAGCCTCGGTTACGAGGTCTTCTAGGAAAGGTAAGTGAGGTAAGTTTGATGTGTTATGTTGTTTCTATGTCTCGGTGAGTGTTTTGCTATGTATGCTTGAAGTTTGCTTGCTAGTACGATGTTTGAAAGCATGCTTTAGTGGCCTTGTTGTTGGTTAAGGGTTAGTCAAATGTCCCCATTGTTAGGTGTTGTTGTAAAAAAAATTGTTTTTGGTTTAACGAGCTTGAGAACTTGGGTCCTTGCCTTTTGCTAACCCAATGTTTCCCTTTTTTGTGTGATGTGTTGTTTGTTTTAGATTTCATCTCATCATGGTGAGACCGAGGGGGCGGCCTAGAGCGGGTGACCAGGCACCCGAGGGTGAGCCTCCTGTTCCTCCTACTCCCGATGGTATTGGAGTGGGTGGCGAAGGTAATGTGCCTCAGGCGGGTGCGCAAGTCGGAGGTGATGGTAATGGGCCTCAGGCCAGTGCCAATGCTGGGGTGTTGGAGCTCAGGCGGGTCAGGGTCCAGCGGGCGCGGACATGACCCATTTGATTCAGACAATAGCCAAAGCTTTTCAGACAGCTTTGGCCGGTGTGCAGGCTGTAACACCACCTCGGTGTGCGAGGACATGATTACCCCTAGAGAGGCTTCGTAGCTTGGTAGGAGTTGAGTTTTGTGGGTTGACTCCTGAGGGTTCAGAGGCGTGGCTTGAGAGTACTAAACGCATCTTGGGTCAGATGGAGTGCTCAGACGCTCGTAAGTTGGGTTGCATTGTCTCCTTGCGTCAGGGGGACGCATACACTTGGTGGACCATTGTTACTTCGGGTATGGCCGAAGCGGATATCACGTGGGAGTTCTTCAGAAATTCCTTTAAGAGGAAGTATCTCGAAGTTCGGTATTTGGATGAGAAGAAAATGGAGTTTATGGCCTTGGTTCAGGGTAACAGGACCGTGTCCGAGTACGAGGTTCAATTTGTGAGAATGAGCCAGTATGCACCTGAGTTGGTTCCTAGTGAAAGGGAACTGTGTGAACGCTTCCGGTATGGGTTGACTAGAGATGTGAAGACCTACATGCTTGCCTCTGACTACATCGAGTTTGATGTTTTGGTCTCTAGGACCAAGGATATTGAGCAGAACTTAGGCTCCAGTGCTCGTACTAGTGGATCCGATTCCGGAAAGAGGCACACGAATTGGGATAGAGATCATGCCAAGAGGCATAGGGATATGAGTTATCAGCCTGATTCGAGACATAGGGGTGGTAACTATGGACGGGGCCAGTTGTTGTACACACTCCGGAGTGCACTAGATGCGGGAGACGCCACCAGGGCGAGTGTACGGGTACCTTTGGGCCAAGTTAGAACTGTGGTTCCCGAGATCATATGAGGTGTAACTGTCCACACCCGGCTAGGGGTGGACCGGCTCCAGCTAGGAGTTTTGAGCATCAAAGAGGCCGTGGGCGCGGTCGTGGTAACTTTCAGCTGAGAAACGAGGGTCAGAGGAACTTAGCTCATGTAGTAGCAGTTCAGCCCGAGGGTGGAGGACCGGCTAGGGTGTATGCTCAGCGAGAGGCTGGGAATGACACAGATGTCATTGCATGTAATTTCTCGTTACAGTCTTTGAGTTTGCTTTCTTTGATAGATTTGGGGTCGACACATTCATACATTTTGGGTGAGCACGCAAGGTCATTAGGGTTACCATGTGAGTGGTTAGAGGTAGGTGTAAATGTTACTAGCTCTTTTGGTGATACAATGGTAGTTAGGAAAATGTATAGGAGGTGTCCCTTGATGGTTCAGGGCCACGTGTTTCTGGTTGATATGATGAAGTTACCGTTCTATGGTTTTGACGTGATATTGGGCATGGATTGGCTCGTAGAGCATAGAGCTAAGGTTGACTTTGAGACCAAAAGAGTCTCCTTGAGGCTTACAGATGATTTCGAGGTTGTGGTAGTTGGCGAGAACGTTAGGTTCTTGTTCAATGTTGTTTCTGCTTTGGAAGCTCAGAAGTTGTTGAATTCGGGTTGTCAGGCTTATTTGGCTTATGTGATGAATTCGAATATGAGTAAGGTTAGACCGCAAGACATCGGTGCAGTATGTGATTTTCCGAGTGTTTTTCCGGAAGAGTTGCCGGGTTTTCCTCTAGATAGAGAAGTTGAATTTGCTATTGAGACGTATTCTGATTCTGCACCCGTGTCTATTTCTCCGTATAGGATGGCACCGAAAGAGTTGAAGACACAGCTTCAAGAGTTGTCCAATATAGGTTTCATTAGGCCCAGTATTTCTCTGTGGGCTGCTTCGGTCCTGTTTGTGAAAAAGAAGGACGGTAGTATGAGGATGTGTATAGATTATAGGCAGTTGAACAAGGTGATAGTGAAGAACAATTACCCTTTGCCTAGGATAGATGACTTGCTTGATCAGTTGAGAGGTGCTTCGATGTTTTCGAAGATTGATTTGAGGTCCGGATACTATCAATTGAAGGTGAAAGATGTGGACATACCGAAGACAGTTTTCCGTACACGTTATGGGCACTATGAGTTCTTGGTAATGCCTTTCGGGTTGACTAACACTCCAGCAGCTTTCATGGATATGATGAACCATGTGTTTCACGAGTTTTTGGACAGGTTTGTGGTAGTTTTCATAGACGATATCTTAGTATACTCTAGGACCGAGGAGGAGCATGATGAGCATTTGCGGTTAGTGCTTCAGACCCGTCTTAAGAATCAGTTGTATGCCAAGTTAAGCAAATGTGAGTTTTGGATTAGGGAGGTAGTCTTCCTAGGTCACGTAATCTCGGCTAAGGGGATTAGTGTGGATCCCAAGAAGATACAAGCCATAGTGAGTTGGAAACAACCGAAGTCAGTGACAGAAATCCGTAGTTTCTTAGGTTTGGCGGGATATTATCAAAGATTTGTCGAGGGATTTTCTAAGATAGCGGCTCCTTTGACTAAGTTGCTTCAGAAGAATGTCTCATACGAGTGGTCAGATGCAAGACAACAAGCGTTTGAGAAGTTGAAGAAAGCTTTGACCGAAGCTCCTATTTTGATTCAGCCTGAACCGGGAAGAGAGTTTGTGGTTTACAATGATGCACCATATGTAGGTTTAGGTTGTGTGCTTATGCAAGAAGGTAAGGTGGTAGCTTATGCTTCGAGGCAGTTGAAAGTTCACGAGAAGAACTATCCCACCCATGATATAGAGTTAGCCGCAGTAGTGTTTGCTTTGAAGATCTGGAGACACCACCTTTATGGTGAGAAGTGCACCGTATATACCAACCACAAGAGTTTGAAGTACTTGATGTCTCAGAGGGAGTTGAACCTTAGACAACGTAGGTGGTTAGAGCTTCTTAAGGACTATGACCTTACGATAAAGTACCATCCGGGTAAGGCAAACATAGTGGCCGATGCTTTGAGTAGAAAAGTGGCAGTTGAGTTGCGAGCTATGTTTGTGAGATTAAGTGTGTCCAAGGATGGTGGTTTGATAGCCAAGCTTCAGGTTAAGCCTTCGTTAGTTCAGTTGATTCGAGAGAAGCAGTTGCAAGACGAGTCTTTGGCACCTCACGTGCAAGATATAGCCGAGGATAGGCCTACCAATTTTTTTTGGTGAGAATAGGATCCTATGTTACAAGGATAGGATAGTCGTTCCAGAAGATTTCGAGTTGAGACGTGTTATCCTTAATGAAGCACATAATAGTCCTTTTGCTATGCATCCGGGTAATACGAATATGTATAGTGGGTTAAAAGAAGAGTACTATTGGGTTGGGCTGAAGAAGGATGTGGCCGAGTTTGTGAGTAAGTGTATGGTTTGTCAGCGAGTTAAGGCCGAGCATCAGTTTTCTTCAGGGTTGTTACAGCCGTTAAAGATTCTGGAATGGAAGTGGGAACGTGTCACCATGGACTTTGTGTCAGGTTTACCGTTTACTCTATCGAAGAAGAATTCAGTGTGGGTGATAGTCGATAGATTTACTAAGTGTGCTCACTTCATACTCGTTCATACTACTTATACCTTAGATAGGTTGGTCGATTTGTACATCAGTGAGATAGTGAGGTTGCATGGGGACCGAAATCGATTGTGTCAGACCGAGATCCGAGGTTTACAGCTAGATTTTGGGAGTGTTTGCATCGTGCCTTGGGTACTTGGTTGAACTTTAGTACTTCGTATCATCCGCAGTCAGATGGTCAGTCCGAAAGAGTGATTTAGGTGTTAGAGGACATGTTGAGGTATTGTATCATCGATTTTCAGGGGTTTGGGAGAAACATCTACCGTTAGTAGAGTTTGCATACAACAACAGTTATCAGGCTAGTATTCAGATGGCACCGTATGAAGCTCTGTATGGTAGAAAGTGTAGGACTCCGATTTGTTGGGCCGAAGCCAGACAGAAGCTTGTAACAATGCCCGATCTGCTTAAGGGCACTATCGAGAAGGTGAAACTGATATGTGATCACTTGAAGGCAGCTTCAGATCGACAGAAGTCGTATGCCGACTTAAAGAGAAAAGAAATAGAGTATGTCGTGGGTGAAAAAGTTCTTTTGAAAGTCTCACCTTGGAAGAAGGTGATGAGGTTTGGTAGGAAGGATAAGTTGAGCCCGAGATTCATTGGACCTTATGAGGTAGTTGAGAGGATTGGTCCCGTTGCGTATAGATTGAGGCTCCCGACCGAGTTAGAGAAGATCCACGATGTATTCCATGTATCGATGCTCCGAAAGTATAGATCGGATCCGTCTCACGTAATGTCAGTGGAAGAGATTGAGTTGAACCCCGACTTGTCCTATGATGAAGAGCCGATTGAGATTCTCGCTTTAGACAAGAAGGTGTTGCGTGGGAGGTCTATCGAGTTAGTTAAGGTTTTGTGGAGACACCGAGGTGTGGAGAAGGCTACTTGGGAGAGAAATGAGGACATGGAAAAATAGTTCCCGTACCTTTTTCCATTAGGTAATTTCAGGGACGAAATTCCTTAAGTGGGAGAGAGTTGTAACGCCTCGGGTTTAGGGGCCGGATGTCACGCGAGTAAATCGGGTTCGAGTCATTGGACTCGATTTAATTAAAATAGACTTTGGTTTTATTTTAAAAAAGTTTGACTATCATTAATGGCATTTTGGTAAATTATAAAGTAAAGGAATTAAGATGAGTGGGAAAGGGGTTTTTCAATATTCATCTTCTTCCTCCAAACTATTTCACGTCAAAACCTCTTTCTAAAACCCTAATCACTATTCCATTAAATCTCTCCCTCATTCCAAGTGTTTTCATCAAGGTAAGACCATTTTTGACTTCTCCTTTTCATTTCTAGCACATTGATAGTTTTAGTTTTTGGAAAACACCATTGTTGAGAATTTTAAGTTTTCAAAGTTTTTGTAACCCCCTCGTCCCGGTCTGGCCGGATGACCGGTCCGAGTGGGCCACACGGGGAAAACCGAATGAAAACCCCTTAAGGATTCCCCCTCGGTTAGCAACCCTATTTTTTTCATTTTAAATCTTGTCTAGATGAATATTAAACCCTAAGTGATCATACAACGGAACAACATATACAAAACAATCAAACGAACTCAAACCAACATGCTACAGCCCGATTTTAAACTTAAACTGCAGGCGGTATCGATACACCTAAGGGGTGTATCGATACCCCTTGACTAGGTCAACTGGTCAGAGTCAACCCGTGGAGACCGTATCGATACACCCAAAGAGTGTATCGATACCCTCCCCAACAGTTGACTTCTCACGGTCAACGCTAAGATGACCGTATCGATACGCCAGAGACCGGTATCGATACCAAAGTGGACAGTAGCTTCAGTGACCAAAAAGGTATCGATACGCCCCCTCGCATATCGAAACACGAGGCCTGAAACAAGAAGGCCGTATTAATACGGGACCAACCGTATCGATACCCCTGCACTGCAAAACCTCCAAACTCAGCTAAAACGAACAAGACTCGAATCTAGATGCAATATAGGACTTCCCTAGACCCAAACAAGCATTCATACAACATTTACAGGTCATTATTTAGCCATGCGAACATCCAACATGTACACACATCAAAGAAAGCATGCAATTGAATCAAAGATGACATTTAAGCATTCAAGTCTCATACTTCAACATTCAACCCTAAAGGCAACCTCAAAGGCACATAGCCAACATTCATGATAAGCAGTTTAGGCATGGATTACAATTCAAACATGGCAACACAAGCCCTACAAAAGCAAGATAACAAGGAGTCTAAGCAAGCTCCTAAACAACCAACCATCATCCATCAAAATGACACATGTCTCATTGCTTAAACCATTACATGCTCAACATTTAAAAGTTCATACTTGATGTACTCAAGCCAACAACCACACTTGGAGGCCCTCCACTTGCTCAAGCAACCCACGAACTAAGGATCTGCAATGTTGAACAAAGAGAGCGTAAGCAATGATGCTTAGTGAGGGTGAGCTCTTAAAAACAAACCTCAACATTATAGGGTCCGAGCACGATCTAGCCAAGGCATTCCACATATATACCAAGGATCCACAAGAGTCACAAGATAAAGATGCATGAGCAATATACAATTAAATGTCATGATCATGAGCTCAATTCCACAATACATGTAATCACATTTAAACATCCAAACAAGGATCATATATCTCAACACATTGATACATATGTCAATCAACATTGGCACCTAGCTATGACCCGAATACGCGGATAAACTCGTTGGACTCACATCCAACAACCACATTACCTCACGGTGGGATTACACTCATCACCGGTCTCGTGGAGGGGATTCCACTCATCCCCACGCCCCGTCGATGGGATTCCACTCATCATCGACTATATATAAATGCAATTTCCGGGCGAACCCGTACTCCTCCTTGGTGACTCAACGCCACCAAGGCCACACGCGACTTTTGACTCATGTGTACACACTAACATCCTAATGATCGATCATTTGTACTCAAGCATACTAGTGCCAACATTTTACCCATTTCACATTACTCATTTCAACCAATTCCGTGCTTAGCACGTACTCACCAATAACCCTCATCATGCATGTCTCAAGCATCACAAATCATGCCTCATCTCACATGTATAACACAATATACATAAGCATTCATATCACATTTCATACGAGACATACACATCCACATATATGAGTTCATCCAAAGGCTCTAGATCAAGTTTAGGATTAGGCTACCACCCTAATCCTAACTCTAGGTGGGTTTACCAAGCCCAACCTAGTCCATATACTCGAACCAACCATTTTGAAACCAAGTAAAACAATTAACCACTCACCTAAGCTCCCAAGCTTAAAGACCAAGCAAGCGACCACCTTCAATTTCCCGGATTTACTTCCGATGCTTCACCGATGTCCAACCTCGATTCTAATCAATCCCAAACACAAACAAAACATCCACAATCAATAACTCATCGTCGAAACTAACCCGGATTAACGTTTTCAAGCATCCAACACTCAAAATCAAACCCAAAATAGAATTCCCGAGCAACCCACAAAACCCACTGAAATCTTCCAATTCAAGCATCCAAACAACCATCAAATACACCCAAAGTGACCCTCATATATCATATTAACACCAGCCCTCAAAAACCAACATAAAACTGCCCCCAAAACCACTTTAAAACCCTCCAAAAACCCCCTTGAAACACAATTCCGAAAACCATTATAAAACCTTGTAAAAATTAGATATATTGGACCTTTTGAACAAGTGTCTCATTTAACATCACCAAAACAAAAGCTCAACTAAAAGCTAACAAAGTTAACATTTTTAATTTCAAACTCAAAAACTCCAAAATACAAAAACAAGAGTTTTAATGAAAACTAGGGGTATGGGCATGTAGAGGGAAGTGAGGACAAGCTAGAAACATGTTTACCTTTCAAAAATCACCAAGGATGTGAGTGTATGGTGATGGGATAGTGAACCCCCAAGGGAGAGAAGAAGAAGACGTTAGGTTTGAAAGAGGGAGAGGAAGAAGATGAGAAAGGTGGGTGTTTTATTTGCCCTGTGTTATTTTTAAGGCTCAAAAGACTTGTTTACCCTTAATGAAATGGGACATTTACAAGGAAGGAAAATTCATGGCTAATTGGGGTTTAATCTAAAACATGATCAACCCAAATTAATTAATTTGAAAACAAAACCCGAAATATTATTTAAATTATAAAACTGAGCCCAAATAATATTAAAATATTATTTTCACCTAACCCCTAAACCCGGGTGTTACAACTCTCCCCCACTTAAGGAATTTCGTCCCCGAAATTACCTGGTGGAAACAAATACGGAAACTGCTCAACCATATTTGCTTTCCTCTCCCACGTGGCCTCTTCCACGCCTCTATGTCTCCACAACACCTTGACCAACTATATGGTCTTGCCACGTAACACCTTGCTATCAGAAGCAAGTATCTCAATGGGCTCTTCATTATAGGACAAATTCGGATTCAACTCTATCTCATCAACGGGCATCACATGAGAAGGATCCGATCTATATCTCCTAAGCATAGACACATGAAAGACATCATGGATCTTTTCTAACTCAGAAGGTAACCTCAAACGATAAGCTACAGGCCCAATCCACTCAACTATCTCATACGGACCAATGAACCTTGGACTCAACTTGCCCTTTCGGCCAAATCTCATTACTTCCTTCCAAGGAGATACTTTCAGAAACACTTTCTCACCCACGGAGTACTCAATTTCTTTCCTCTTCAAATCTGCATAAGACTTCTGATGATCGGAAGCTGCTTTCAAACGATCACAAATCAACTTCACTTTGTCGGTAGTCCCCTTAAGCAAGTCCGACATAGGTAACAATCTCTGACCTGTTTCAGCCCAACAAATCGGAGTCCTACATCGTCTACCATACAAAGCCTCATAGGGTGCCATCTGAATACTAGACTGATAACTGTTGTTGTAAGCAAACTCAACCAACGGTAAGTGCTTCTCCCAAGAGCCCTGGAAGTCAATCACACAACAACGAAGCATATCCTCAAGAATCCGTATCACTCGCTCTGACTGCCCATCGGACTGAGGATGATAAGACGTGCTGAAATGCAAACGGCTACCTAAAGCACTATGCAAGCAACCCCAGAACCTCGAAGTAAATCTAGGATCTCTATCTGAAACAATAGACTTCGGGACTCCATGAAGTCTCACAATCTCACGGATGTACAAGTTCGCCAACTCGTCTAAGGAATCTGTAGTGTTCACCGCTAAGAAGTGAGCACACTTAGTGAACCTATCAACAATCACCCAAAAGGAGTTCTTCTTCGAAGGAGACAAAGGCAACCCCAACACAAAATCCATGGTGATCCTCTCCCATTTCCATTCCGGAATCTTCAAGGGCTGTAACAAACCTGAAGGAACCTGATGTTCTGCCTTCGCTCTCTGCAAAACCATACAACGGCTCACATACTCGGCTACATCTCTCTTCAAACCAACCCAGAAGTAATCATTCTTCAAATCTCGGTACATTTTGGTACTACCCGGATGCATAGAAAAGGGACTCGAATGTGCTTCACTCAGAATCTAACGTCTCAACTCAACATCTTCTGGTACAACAATTCTATCTCTAAAGCACAACAAGCTCTCACCACTGAAACTATACTCGGTTGGTCTTCCTTCGGCTATGTCCTGAACATGAGGAACTAAACTCACATCTTGCAACTGCTTCTCTCTAATCAACTGAATCAAAGAAGGCTTCACTTGCAACTCGGTGATCAACCCACCATCATCGGACACACTCAATCTAGCAAACATAGCTCTCAACTCAACGACCACTTTTCTACTCAAAGCATCGGCTACTACATTTGCTTTACCCGGATGGTACTCAATGGTCAAATCATAATCTTTTAGTAACTCAAGCCATCTTCTCTGTCTCAAGTTCAACTCTTTCTGTGTCATCAAATACTTCAAGCTCTTGTGATCGGTGTAAACTATACACTTCTCACCATACAAATAATGACACCAAATCTTCAATGCAAACACAACTGCGGCTAACTCTATATCACGAGTAGGATAGTTCTTCTCATGAACCTTCAACTGTCTAGAAGCATAAGCAACAACTCTTCTTTCTTGCATCAAAACACATCCTAAGCCTACGTAGGAAGCATCACTGTAAATCACAAACTCCTTACCTGAAATAGGTTGCACTAACACTGGAGCATTTGTCAAAGCTTCTTTCAATTTCTCAAAGGCCTTTTGTCTTGCATCTGACCATTCAAACTTAACTCCTTTTTGCAACAATTTAGTCAAAGGAGCAGCTACCCTAGAGAAACCATCGACAAATCTCCTATAGTAACCGGCTAATCCTAGGAAACTCCTAATCTCGGTCACGGACTTAGGTTGTTTCCACTCAACAATCGCCTCAATCTTCGATGGATCAACTCGGATACCTTCGGCCGAAACAACATGGCCAAGAAATACAACTTCTTGAATCCATAACTCACATTTACTAAGCTTTGCATACAACTGATTGCTCAACAATCTCTGTAAAACAAATCTCAAATGCTCATCATGCTCTTCTTCTGTCTTCGAGTACACAAGTATGTCATCAATGAAAACAACTACAAAACGGTCTAGATAGTCTCTAAAAATTCTGTTCATCATGTCCATGAATGCTGCAGGTGCATTCGTGAGCCCAAACGACATCACAAGAAACTCATAGTGACCATATCTAGTCCTAAAAGCTGTCTTCGGAACATCACACTCCTTTACTTTCAACTGGTAATACCAGGATCTCAAATATATCTTCGAGAACACTGAAGCACCTCTCAACTGATCAAACAAATCATCTATACGAGGCAACGGATACTTGTTCTTCACAGTCAACTGATTCAACTGTCTATAGTCAATACACATGCGCATACTACCATCTTTCTTTTTCACAAACAACACGGGAGCACCCCAAGAAGAACTACTAGGCCTAATGAAACCACGGTCTAATAATTCTTGCAACTAACTCTTCAATTCTTTCAATTCTTTTGGAGCCATACGATACGGAGCTATCAAAACTGGATTAGATCCTGAAACAGTCTCAATCACAAACTCAACATCTCTGTCAGGAGGCAAACCCGGCAACTCTTCAGGAAACACATTTGGAAAGTCACACACTGTTCTGATATCACTCGGTCTAGCTTCACTCATATCCGGATTCATAACATAAGTTAAATAAGCCCCACATCCAGAGTCCATCAACCTATAAGCCTCTAAGGCTGACACCACATTAGACAAGAACTTAATGTTCTCGCCCACTACCACTACCTCGTAGTCATCAAAAAGCTTCAAAGAAATTTTCTTTGTTTCAAAATCCACACTAGCCTGATGCTCAACCAACCAGTCCATACCCAAAATTATGTCGAAACCATAGAAAGAAAGTTCCATCATATCAACTGAGAACACATGACCCTGAATCTTCAGTGGACATCTCCTATACATACGTCTAACCACAACTGTCTCACCAAAAGAACTAGTAACATGCATACCTACATCTAGGATCTCAACATGGATATCTAACTTCTGTGCATGCTCACTCAAAATGTAGGAATGTGTAGAACCCGAATCAACAAAAGAAAGCAAAGACATAGACTGTAACTCGAAATTACCTGCTATCACATCAGTGTCGTTCTCGGCCTCTCTCTGAGCATAAACTCTCGCTGGTCCTCCCGCCTCTGGCTGCACTGCCACAACATGAGCAAGGTTCCTCTGAGCATCTACCCTAGGTGCATCAGCCCTAGGCTGGAAGTAGCCACGACCGCGCCCACGGCCTCTATGAAAATCATTCGCTCTCGCAGGAGCCTGAGCAATGTTCGGTGCCTGAGCCACCTGATGCGGACAATCCCTCCTGAAATGGTCCCTCGAACCACAGTTCCAACAAGCATGGAAGTTACCCCAACACTCACCAGCATGATGTCTCCCACAACGGGTACACTCGGGCAAACGCCCTCCTCCTCTATGGCCCTGATGGCCCCTACCATGGTGGCCACCGCCACGTCTATGGTCAAACTGATGTCCGCCACCTATGTGCCTCTTGGCATCTCTACCATCAAAGTGGTTATGTCTCTTACCAGAACTGGAACCACCAGATCGTTTGGCCGAACCCAAACTATGCTCTAAGTCCTTGGCCCTCACGACCAACACATCAAAGTTTGAGTAGTCAGAAGCTAGCGTGTACCTCTTAATCTCTTCATTCAATCCATAACAGAAACAGTTGCAGCGTTCCACTTCAGTAGGAACCAACTCTGGAGCATACTGACTCAAGCGAACAAAGCGGATCTCATAATCAGTCACAGAAGCCTCTCCCTGAGTAAGGGCCATAAACTCTCGCTTCTTTTCATCTAAGTACCTCGGTCCCAAGTACCTCTTCCGGAAAGCGGTCTCAAAGAAATCCTAATCAATCTTTGTCTCTAGAACCCCGGTAGTAATGGTGACCCACCAGGTGTAGGCATCACCCTGAAGCAACGAGATCACACAACCCAATCTGCGTGCGCTCGCACAACCCATCTGAGCCAAGATACGAACTGTTTTCTCCAACCATAACTCCGACCTCTCCGGAGTAGATCCTCTAAACTCCTCGGCCCCCAAGCTATGGAGCCTCTCCAAAGGTAGACTGGCATCGTCACACCTAGGTTGAGCTGCAGCCTGAGCTCCCGCAACTGCGGCCTGAAATGCTCCCGCTATCGCTTGCACTAGCAGAGTCATATCAATTCCAGCTGGACCTTGGCCACCTTG
The DNA here is from genome assembly GCA_958450335.1 of Hibiscus tridactylites. Classification (NCBI taxonomy): domain Eukaryota; kingdom Viridiplantae; phylum Streptophyta; class Magnoliopsida; order Malvales; family Malvaceae; genus Hibiscus; species Hibiscus tridactylites. The sequence continues at coordinate 13,973,972 of OY288276.1, read as the reverse complement.
TGGTCCATCTCCTCCGGCTCCATCCTCGCCCCCAACTCCAGGTGGTGGTGGTGGAGGTGGTGGAGGAGCGCCAACTCCCGCGGCCACCGGCCCCTCTAAGTGAGCCTCCACACCAACTGCCGGCTCAACAAGAGCCGCAACTCGTGGTTCCTGACGAACCACCCTCAGCCTACCTCTCGGTCTAGACATCGCTCTCACAGATATTAACTACAACCACAACAACAAAACATACAAAGTTGGGTTAGCAAGGCAAGGCTTACAAGTGTTCAAGTACGTTCCCTCACTTAAAAATCCTTTTTCCAATGTAATAGTAGCAATGGGACACTTACACACATGCTTTGAATAAAACAATCAACATACTTGTCACACAAGCAATCATTCTTGCAAAACAAGCAAACACCGTGCAAATCAATTCAAAACTTAAACTTATCTCACTTACCTGCCTAAGGTTTCGGTAACCTTAGGCTCTGATACCAACAAGTGTAACCCCTTCGTCCCGGTCTGGCCGGATGACCAGTCCGAGTGGGCCACACGGGGAAAACTTAGTGAAAACCCCTTAAGGATTCCCCCTCGGTTAGCAACCCTATTTTTTTCATTTTAAATCTTGTCTAGATGAATATTAAACCCTAAGTGATCATACAGCGGAACAACATATACAAAACAATCAAACGAACTCAAACCAACATGCTACAGCCCGATTTTAAACTTAAACTGCAGGCGGTATCGATACACCTAAGGGGTGTATCGATACCCCTTGACTAGGTCAACTGGTCAGAGTCAACCCGTGGAGACCGTATCGATACACCCAAAGAGTGTATCGATACCCTCCCCAACGGTTGACTTCTCACGGTCAACGCTAAGATGACGGTATCGATACGCCAGAGACCCGTATCAATACCAAAGTGGACAGTAGCTTCAGTGGCCAAAAAGGTATCGATACATCCCCTCGCGTATCGAAACACGAGGCCTGAAACAAGAAGGCCGTATCGATACGGGACCAACCGTATCGATACCCCTGCACTGCAAAACCTCCAAACTCAGCTAAAACGAACAAGACTCGAACCTAGATGCAATATAGGACTTCCCTAGACCCAAACAAGCATTCATACAACATTTACAGGTCATTATTTAGCCATGCGAACATCAAACATGTACACACATCAAGGAAAGCATGCAATTGAATCAAAGATGACATTTAAGCATTCAAGTCTCATACTTCAACATTCAACCCTAAAGGCAACCTCAAAGGTACATAGCCAACATTCATGATAAGCAGTTTAGGCATGGATTACAATTCAAACATGGCAACACAAGCCCTACAAAAGCAAGATAACAAGGAGTCTAAGCAAGCTCCTAAACAACCAACCATCATCCATCAAAATGACACATATCCCATTGCTTAAACCATTACATGCTCAACATTTAAAAGTTCATACTTGATGTACTCAAGCCAACAACCACACTTGGAGTCCCTCCACTTGCTCAAGCAACCCACGAACTAAGGATCTGCAATGTTGAACAAAGAGAGCGTAAGCAATGATGCTTAGTGAGGGTGAGCTCTTAAAAACAAACCTCAACATTGTAGGGTCCGAGCACGATCTAGCCAAGGCATTACACATATATACCAAGGATCCACAAGAGTCACAAGATAAAGATGCATGAGCAATATACAATTAAATACCATGATCATGAGCTCAATTCCACAATACATGTAATCACATTTAAACATCCAAACAAGGATCATATATCTCAACACATTGATACATATGTCAATCAACATTGGCACCTAGCTATGACCCGAATACGCGGATAAACTCGTTGGACTCACATCCAACAACCACATTACCTCACGGTGGGATTACACTCATTACCGGTCTCGCGGAGGGGATTCCACTCATCCTCACGCCCCGCCGATGGGATTCCACTCATCATCGACTATATATAAATGCAATTTCCGGGCGAACCCGTACTCCTCCTTGGTGACTCAACGCCACCAAGGCCACGCGCGACTTTTGACTCATGTGTACACACTAACATCCTAATGATCGATCATTTGTACTCAAGCATACTAGTGCCAACATTTTACCCATTTCACATTAACCATTTCAACCAATTCCGTGCTTAGCACGTACTCACCAATAACCCTCATCATGCATGTCTCAAGCATCACAAATCATGCCTCATCTCACATGTATAACACAATATACATAAGCATTCATATCACATTTCATACGAGACATACACATCCACATATATGAGTTCATCCAAAGGCTCTAGATCAAGTTTAGGATTAGGCTACCACCCTAATCCTAACTCTAGGTGGGTCTACCAAGCCCAACCTAGTCCATATACTTGAACCAACCATTTTGAAACCAAGTAAAACAATTAACCACTCACCTAAGCTCCCAAGCTTAAAGACCAAGCAAGCGACCACCTTCAATTTCCCGGATTTACTTCCGATGCTTCACCGATGTCCAACCTCGATTCTAATCAATCCCAAATACAAACAAAACATCCACAATCAATAACTCATCGTCGGAACTAACCCGGATTAACGTTTTCAAGCATCCAACACTCAAAATCAAACCCAAAATAGAATTCCCGAGCAACCCACAAAACCCACTGAAATCTTCCAATTCAAGCATCCAAACAACCATCAAATACACCCAAAGTGACCCTCATATATCATACTAACATCAGCCCTCAAAAACCAACATAAAACTGCCCCCAAAACCACTTTAAAACCCTCCAATAACCCCTTGAAACACAATTTCGAAAATCATTATAAAACCTTGTAAAAATTAGATATATTGGACCTTTTGAACAACAAATGTCTCATTTAACATCACCAAAACAAAAGCTCAACTAAAAGCTAACAAAGTTAACATTTTTAATTTCAAACTCAAAAACTCCAAAATACAAAATCAAGAGTTTTAATGAAAATTAAGGGTATGGGCATGTAGAGGGAAGTGAGGACAAGCTAGAAACATGTTTACCTTTCAAAAATCACCAAGGATGTGAGTGTATGGTGATGGAATAGTGAACCCCCAAGGGGGAGAAGAAGAAGACGTTAGGTTTGAAAGAGGGAGAGGAAGAAGATGAGAAAGGTGAGTGTTTTATTTGCCATGTGTTATTTTTAAGGCTCAAAAGACTTGTTTACCCTTAATGAAATGGGACATTTACAAGGAAGGAAAATACATGGCTAATTGGGGTTTAATATTAAAACATGGTCAACCCAAATTAATTAATTTGAAAACAAAACCCGAAATATTATTTAAATTATAAAACTGAGCCCAAATAATATTAAAATATCATTTTCACCTAACCCCTAAACCCGGGTGTTACAGTTTTGAAAGAAAATGATGAAACTTTAATGGATTTTCAAATTGTTTTTGGTTTGTAGAGTTAAGATATGATCTAATCTTGCCCTAAGGTACATTATAACTTAAAATGGTGGGTTTTTATCAAAAATCACGAAATAGGTTTTCATTGGTATTTTAAAAGGGTGAAAATGTGAGTTTTTGAAGTATTTTAGTGTTGAAGAGTGGGGCTGATGTTATAGCAATGTTAGAGGGTTGTTTTGAATGTGTTTAGTGGTGTTTTAGGTGTTGAAATCATTAGTTTTCTGCTGGGTTATTAGGGAGTACGAAAATGGGAGTTTTGGTGTTGGCTTTGGTTTGAAATTGTAAGAATTTGGCTTGTGGTTTTGGTTTGTGGTTGTGACAGTGTTTTGTGATGATTTGGTGGAGTAATGTATTTTTTTATTGGTTAGAATCAATAAAAACCATTGGAGAGGCTTAGGGCACTATTTCGGGGAATTTGGAGACTTGAGATCGGTGTTTCGGCTTTCGTTTGGGTTTCATCGGTGAGTGGAAATATTTTAAATTTGATTAGATTTCGAAAAGGGTCCTCGTGGGTTTGGGTGGAGCCTAGAGGGCTAACCTAAACCTAAGTGTAAGTTTGCTAAATTTTACCTTGATTGTTAAGTATTGGTGTATGAACAATTGTCGAGATATTGTGTGAATTGTGGATTTTCTTTACTTCTGTTTGATATTGTTGTGTAGTCGTTGTTGGTGTCGAACCTCACGTGATGGTTGTCGTTACTACGGTGATGTGTGGTCCCACGGGTAGTGACTAGTAGAAGAGTACGGTGATACGTGGTCCCATCAGAAAACTACTAGTCGAACGGTGATGTGTGGTCCCACCGTGTTTTGGTTGTGCATGTGCAAACCATGTAATTGTGTTGTTTGTGTTTCTTTTCGTGCATTTAAATGGTTTGCTTTGCAATTAAGAAATGTGTTTTGAAAACTGCATTGTTGATGAGTTTTTAAAGCTTCGCTCACTAAGTCTTTGTAATAATGCCTAGACAATGGGGGTATTAGACTTGTATGGAGTTGGAGTTCAAACTCCTTAGCTTGGCTTGTTGATGTTCTAGCATGCTAGGTTTGATGATGCTATGTGTTTTTGTATGAGCGTTGTTAGACTCATATGTGTTGGTTTTTGGATGTTATTGCCTTTGATGTGGATTGTAAACCATGCTTTTGTTGCTGCCCAAATGCTTTGTGTCTTGAGGGCTTATGACCATGTTCTATGATGTTTATGTGTTTTGTTTAAAGGCATGTAGACCTTGCTATGTAATGTATGTTGGTGAATGCTTGTTTCCCTTTATGAATGGCCTTTTCATGTATGTTAAGTGTTCGAACATGTTTGTAGTAGAGTGTATGTCTCTAGAGTTCGTGTATGCATGATGTATCTTGCTTTTTGAGGTTTTGGGGTCGTTCGAGAACATTTGGAGATGCTTAAAACTTATTTTAGAAACACACAGACTGCAGGCGTTTCGGAATGCGTAAGGTGGTTTCGGAACGGGTGTGGTTCCAGGGATACCCGTATCGGAACACGTTTCGGTACGGTTTGAAACTGTGAGCCCCTATTTCGATACGCGTACCGAAACTGTTTGGCTATTGTGATGGCCTGTTCCGGAATGTGTTTCGGAACGCTTAGGCGAAATGGACCCTTGTACCGAAACGGGGTGGACCATATCGGTACGGCTGGTCTGACTTTTAAAATTGGGGCTCGTGTATCGAAATGGGCAAGCATATTTCGAAACACATGCCTGTAATTTAAGATTTTGGCATCTTCAAAGGTCCTCAAGTGTTGGGCTTGGGTTCGTGTTGTTGTATGCTTTCTTGTGAGCCTTGTTTGTAGCCGTTAATGTTTGGTTTAGGCGCGTATATAAGAAACCGAACTAACTTGAATACATGGTAAATTTAAATTACCTTATGTTCTGTCTGTGTGGTATAAATCTCGTTTTTTCGTTGCCGTTCCACACAGAGGATTAAATAATCCATCTAGACAAGATATTTGAAGAAAATTTTCTAGGGTTGCAAACCGAGGCGAGACCTTAACATGTTTCACTTCGGTTTTCCCCGTGTAACCTATTCGGACCTGTCAGTCGTCCAGACCGGGACGAGGGGGTTACAGCACGCACACTCCCTTTTCTAATTTCTAAACTCTATTTTATAATCAATTTCATAATTATTTTTATCTTCGATTTGTTAGAATTACATTATATTTTTGTACTAACTTGCTTCATATTTTTAAATATAGGATTAAACGATTTAACACTTAATCAACAAACAACTATGACAGATGAGTTATATTTCATTTTAGAAAAAAGTCGGCGAAGACCTTAGGTGATTTGGTCATAGAGTTAATTTTTGTGGTTTGTGATAGTAACTCATGAAAATTTCATTTACCTTATGTTTGTTTTATGTTAGTTAAAGATTTTTCTTTAAAACTTTGATTGTGTATTGCTATGTGTTGAATATTGTTACAACTTGGATTTTAAACTAAGTATAAAATTTATATATTTTGTGTTGTGTTAAAACTTTGTTGTATGTATATACTTATATTAATTAAGTGTGGATTTAGTGTTCAGAAACTCTATTTAAGCATTTTTATGAACATTTTAATATAATATTTATCAAAAATATAATTTTATTATTCTAAAAAAATAGTGAACATGTGAAAAAATTGTAATAGATTACAAGTTAACCTATAATTGAACCGTCAGTTAACTGTATTTAACGATTAATCATTAGCTGTTAAATTATTTTTAACGATTAGGTTACGGTTAGATGAACACCCCCAGTATTTTGTATGAGTTACCATACAAGTCCTAGTATTGTGGCGTCTCATGGAAAGCCATGCTCAGTAAATTATTTACTGTATAATAAATATGTAGGGTGGACAAAATTCGACTTAGTTTGAAAAATTGAATTTTTTAAATCGGTTCTGCACAAAAAACTTGATTCGCAATTTCATAAATTCAACTAGACTCAAAAAAAATTCAAATAGAGTGTGGGTTATAATATAAAAATTCAAATAACATGAATACCTCTCAAATTTTAGTAATTAGTATATCGACTTTTAAATTCGAGACGAGTCTACATTCATTCATTCATTCATTCATTCAGGACTTAGGATATGTTCGACATTCCAAATACTAGTCTCAACTTTTTGCAACAATAAAGTAAACTTTTGATTTCGGTTAAATTTTTTTAGAATTGTGGTGTGAGTTTGCTTTCGTTAATTTTCTTGAACGTTTCGCTTCATTTTCTTAAAATTTTATAATTTGCACTGGAATTTTTACCTGAATATTAGTTTTGAATTTTTTTATTCCAACAATAGCGTTCCCTTGAAATTATTTCTCGAAATAGGGATGATTATTGTAGAAGATTTAAAGGCTGAAATATCACAACCTGATTTTAAACAGTGATTTCAGGTTGTGCTACTGTTTAAAAATGGAGTGTTATTCTCCCCCTCTTTCAACTTAGCACGATGCCACCTGTCACTTGTTGGGCAACTCGTGCACTGTTTAAAAACGGGTTGCTCACCCCATGTCTATAAACAGTGCAACAATAAACGATATTAGTGCAGAGGCTGGAAAGCCACATGCCATGTACTGTAGAAAAATGGAGGGTGAGAAACCAGTTTTTGAACAGTAGTTGCTCACCCCAAATTCTGCCACATAGCAGTATGTTTTTTAAGATGCATGGCTTACCATTCGACTTTGAACAGTACGAGCATGGAAAATGTATTGTTCAAAGACGGGTTGTAGCCCCATGTCTTCATTTCTTTGCACAGTAAACATCCTTAAATCTGAAAATAATTTGATGGGTTCATTACTTTTTAGAATAAAGTAAACTTTTAATTTTGGTTAATATTTTTTAGAATTGTTGTATGAGTTCGCTTTCGTTAATTTTTTTTAAACGTTTTGCTTCATTTTCTTAAAATTTTATAATTTGCACTAATACAATAATGGTGTTTTGTCTCTATTTTTTAAACGTTTTCAAGGATAATTACAGTTATGGTTATGGATATGACCTTCATGTGGTCCGATTACAACATCACCGAATGATTTGAAGCTTTAAATGCACACAAAAAATCACACAATCCCATTAGTAATTATTGGAAATTTACTTCACAAGTCTCAAAAATAGAGATCTATTTGGAAAACTATTTCTGTTGAAAGGAACCTCGTTTTCGTAACCGGCTCTTTCAATTTTATTTTCTTTCTCTTTTGTTCATTGAAATTGTAATCAAGTTGTCGATTGGTTAGCTAAAAACTTTTGTTTTTATTTTGACAGAAAATTGTTTCATTGTTATCTCTGCTGAAGTTCGTGTACTTTTGTAATTTTGGTTTTCATTAACACATTATCATATTTCGATAAAAAAATAGAGATATAACTGATTCTTTCAAGAAATTAAAATTCTAAGTTTATATGATCAAATCTTGATCCATCTTTATAACTCACACTTCTAATTGATCTTGACGCACTTTAATCATCATCATTAATAATAAGAAATCGCTAATAACCCTCCAGCAATCTGTACTCTAACATCTTGTAATTTTCTGAAAATTTAACATATAAATCTCTAAAGAAAATCATCAAAACTTCCAATAATTACTAATTTTTCACTATTGCATTGGTTACTGTTGAAATGGTTCATTTCAAAGGATTTTACAATATTCGAATATTTTCTTGAGTTCTTAGATACAACGAGGATCGTATTGGTAAAAAAATGATTAAATCAGCAAACAATAAAATTCCTCAAGAGCAACTTCAAATGAAACAAAATGATTACTGAAACTTGGACTATGATTCAAAACCTAAGATTTTTTAAATTATTTGGTAAAATTGAATATTTCTTGTCATTCACAATTTTCAGCGATCGAATAAAAACTGGAATTTAATCTAAGCTCGATCAATAGTTTTAGAATTCAAGATGAAAATATGGAAAGAAGATAAATGTTTCCTAGATTAAACAATGAACTCGAGTTGTTTGGACGAAAAGAATAAAAATTAAAGATATTCCATAACAAGAATGAGTGAGGGCTGCGGAGGGAAACGAACTCACAAAAGATTTCATATTTACACAAACAAATTTTGGTTTCTTTTTTTAAGGAAATTAAATTACCGATCAAAAAATGGAATTTTGCCCCGACAATGTGCCGAAGAAACTTATATTGCGAAATAGATTAGTAATTTTTAAAAAGTAAACGTAAGTGATTATGACGGTCTATTTTTAATATCAGTGATAAAGTATACATTTGCTAAACATAAATAATTATTCTAATAGTGTAATTAAATAATATTTCTTATCATTTTAATTTTCAGCAAGCGAATAGAAAAAAGAAATTTACTCTAAACTCGATTAATGGTTTTAGAATTCAAGATGAAAACATGGAAAAAAAGATAATTGTTTCCTAGATTAAAAATTGAATTTTGTGCGGGAGAAAGTTATTTTGTGAAGTGGATTAATAGTTTTTTATTTTATAAACTAGAGATTTTTCTAATACAAGTGGAAGCCATTAGAAAATCTTAACGAATTTACAGTTTTTTTAATTGTATAAAGTCGTCAAGAAGAGAAGACGACTTTCCTTCCTATGCATGCATATAATTAGTGTCCGTGCAAAAGAATCCTTCTAATGTCGTGTAGAGGCGCTGATGACTTCCACTTTGTACAGAAGAAAGATCTCTATTATCGGTGCTTATCAAGTGAGTCAATCACAAGTAGAGTAGTGCTCGATTCATGCTAGTTAAAAAATTGTGTTGCTTGACTCGACTCGTTGCTCGTTAAGCTGTATAAATTTTACTCAACTATTGCTTATTAAAAAATTTCGTTGCTCAACTCGGCTCGTTGCTCGTTAAACTCACCAAAATTTTGGTATTGTTTGTTTTTTGAACATATAGTAATACTATTAGAGCTTAATATAAACATACAAATTTAGAAGAAGAAAAAACGTGAGGACTGTGGAGATAAATAAACGAACATATTATTAGTGAGTTAAAGATGAAATTAATATTTGAGTGTGAAACTTTTTTAATTTTTCAACAATCTTCGATAAACAAGAAATGTGAGAAGGCCTAAGTGATTTCAAGTATTTAACTTTCAATCGAATTCTTTTTTATACGGAACGGAAGACTTTTACTTTTTTCCCTACTTTTATACCCAAGTAACAATAAAATAAAAAGATAATGTTTTAATAAAAGAAGAAGGAAATGTTAATTATTGTAAATAATTTTTTATCAATACAAATAAAATTTTTGAATTCTCAAAAAATACGAAACAAAAATTTGAAATTAAATATTTTATTAGTAAATTATTTAACAAGTCATTGAACTTTTTTAAAATTATTAATTAGTATTTAAATTTCTTGGAACATATTTTTTTAAGGTAGCCACCAAAAAATTATAAAAAAATTATAAAAAAATAATGAGATACTTGCGAGCTTATCAAGTCGAGAGAGGACTTGCTTAACTCGTTAATATCTAGAGTTGATATCAAATTCGAGTCGAGTCAACTTGAACTGATCAATTCAATTAACACCCTAATCTCTATTTGGTGAAATAAAAAAATCACTCACACCCTTCCATAAAGTAATTATTTCCACATTATTGTCTTGGCAAAATTTCCGATCAAAAGCTTCAAGATTTGCAAAATTTTTGTTTAAAATATGTTGGAGAGTCGAATTGATGTTTTAACAATAATTTAGGATTTAAATGACATTATTTTTTTTTGATAAAAATGATATTAATTTTTTTTATTAATGAGTCATTAGTCATACACCAGTTTAATACACGTCATGTCAGAATGATTATTTTATCACAACTCAATAATATTAGTGATTAATTATAATATATATTAAAAAATTAGTGATAAAATAATTTATCTAAACAATAATAACTATTGATATAGTTTTCTCAATAATTAAAAGTGTTGGTGTTTACATTTTGCTTTCTGATAACCCCACGTGTCTCCGCATACCTCACCTTGCTTTCTGAGAACCCCTTCACCTTTCGCCACGTTTTTCTCTGTCGAATGATATCTTGCCACGCGTACGAATCTCTCCTGGTACGCGTCTCCATCAATCCCTCCAAAAACAGCGAAATACAACTTATCGTACTGAGCTGTGATGCATTGCCACCGGCTTCAGCCACGTGTCGTGAAAATAAACCATGCAAAAGCAGGGGAAACCCTCACGAGATTTTACACGTTTCGAATCCGCGACGTAAGTTTCTGAATGCAACGGTCGGGGATTCGCGGGGATAGCAAGATCTCCCACCACGTGGCGTAATCGACTAGGGTGTCAGAAAGTCACCCAAGCAAAGCTGTTTTATTATTTTCATTCACTCCCACCACCAAACCAAAAACGTGCCGTGTCCCTCACCTCCTCATGCACGTGGGCCACGTGTCATCCTCCCATCTCCTTCCTATTAATATTATAACTAAGCCAGCGATTTACCGCTAACATTAACTTTGTTGGGAAAAAAAGGGTAGCCAATGAGGATTTAATTCAGACCTTAGGGTGCCGTTAAATATGTTAACAAAACAAAAACAAAAAACTCTCATACGTGTCAACACCAACCGATTATCTCCTCTTCTCTTACCTCGACACGTGGCCTTACCTCTCCTCTTCCTTAAACTCACCCCTGGAAATCTGAATCCAAACAGTATTACAAAAGCAAGTACCCGTACAAAAGAGAGTACATTTTATCTTATATTTATTGTTTATTTGTAGCTTGGGTTTTTAGCCGGAAGCGGTCTTTTTTGAAATGGAAAATAATTGTGGGATTACGGGGTTAAAAGAGGATGAGATTGAGCTGGAACTGGGATTATCGATCGGAGGAATCTTTGGAAAAGTCGAGAAATTAAAGCCAGTCAAGAATGGATCAAAACCCAATGAAATCCAGGTTGCAGATCGCAGGGAAATCGTGGATTTTGGTCCACAAATGCAACGAAAGATTCAAGCTTTAAGGAGACATGAAGCGAAGAAGAAACGAGAAGAAAAGCAACAGAAGAGATCGAGATGCCACCAAAACGGTGAATTCCGAAGCGAAGACGACGACGGCGACGATGTAACGGAAGAAAGAGAATGCAAGAAGAATAAAGTCGAAGAATTTTCTGACGGCGTAAATTTTTATTTAAACGCGGAATTAAATCATCCGTCGGCGTACCCGTACCCTCATCTCCAGTTTGTGCCGGTCGCCAACGGGTTCCCCTATTCTTGCGTAAATTCGATGCCATCTTGGGGTTGCGGTGCAAGGAATGGTCAGGTTGCGGTGCAGCCAGTGGCGATGAATGGTGGCGGGTTACAAACGGGTCATGTGCATCACCCAAATGGATATGATTCGGAGCAGAATAACAGCAAAGATGAAAAGAATAAGAAAACTGGGTCAAACGGGTCTTCCACGGATAGTTCCTCCGTTATAAATTGTTCGACACCAAGTAATCAAATGGACTCTGCTCAAAGCAACGGCGGCAATGAGAAGGCGCCGCCGCCGTCGATGCATGTCGCTGAATCCGCATCGTTGAATCCGAGGGAAGCACAAGCCAAGCCTGTTTTGAGTAACGAAACGGGGAAACCGCCTAAGCCCCGAGCTCCTCCTCCTCCAATTCATGACGTCCTTGGTAACATGCCATGCGTTTCAACGACGGGGAATGGAGGCGATGGCAAAACCATAAATGGTTTTCTGTACAGATATACGAAATCAGAGGTGAGCATCATCTGTGTATGCCATGGAAAGTCCTTCACACCGGCGGAGTTTGTGCAGCATGCCGGGGGAAATGATGTATCAGTATCACATCCTCTGAGACACATTACCGTGATTCCTTCTGCTATACAACAAATGTAGCCATGTCTAATTCTTTTGCACGCTGTTTATCATAGAATTACCTTCATGGATTTCTCAACATTCTAGTTAGGACTGAGCCAAAACATTATCAAATTTTGTCAAACTTGTTCATTATCCAACTTTATTCTCATACCTATCAAAAGTTAAATTTACTCATTCCTCTCACTTATATATTATTTTATTATTATTTTTGCTATAACATTTTTTTTATTAATATTAAATACAAAATATAATTTAAAATAATGAAAAAGAAGAAAGTCAAAACTCTAAATACCTGAAACATCTAAAACCCCAAACTAAACTCATCTTCCTCCCTAAAAAATCCTAACCCTAACCCCAAATTCCTTTAATCAAGAAACTTGGGGTAAAGCACCGGGAGCAATGTATTCATTGAGCTTGTTAAACTCAATATCAGTCAAAACACATGGAAAAAATATTTGGATGAATCTTTAGTCTCCAAAACCTGATTGTTTTTGGTGGTTTCAGCAATAATTTGCAAGTCCATTGCCTGTTGAGCTTTCCAAGCTTGAATTCCTTAAGGTTTCAACTTAGCTGGGAGTTACTTCAATGAGTCTTTCAAGAGATTAATTTCTTTGTTTACTTAGTTGGGGATTTTATCTCTGGAAACATACCATAAAAATTGAGAATTTTAAACAGTAATATGTAGGCCAAAAGTAAGAAAAGTAGCCAAAGCTAGATTCTTGTCTATATTGAATTTGTGTACGAGAGAGAAATGAAATCACTATCGACATCACTCCATTACAACCAACTATCTTTCTCAAAACCAAAACCAGGTTCTACTCCAACCGATGTTGTGATTTAGGAGTGAGACCGCCGATTAGTCATTGTTCATCGGTGTGAGGGTGGAGAAGATTAATTATGATTTGGGATCTAGGGTTTGCGAAATGATTTGGGGTTTATGTGTATGATTTGAAATTTTTATTTTTAAATTTAATATTAATAAAAATGACATGTCATAAATAAAAATATTGATAAAATAATCCATGTCATCAAATAGTGACAAAAATTGAAATAATTTAAAAATTGAGTGAGTAAATTGAACGTTTTTGAAACTTCAATGATAAAAATAAGCATGGGAGTAAAGCTTAGTAATAGTTTACTTAATTTACCCTTTATTGTTTTATCAAAAAAATATTTTAAATACAATTAAAATAATAAAATATGATCATTAACATACAATATTATCCCTTAACAATCCTGGATGGAAATTTATGTTGTTCCCCTGTTTCCCCTTCTAAGACAGTACTAATACTAATGTTTATTTTACTACTATAAAACAAAGCAAAATAAATTGCTTTGATCCGTTCCAAAGTCTACTTGTATCAATATCGGGTAACTAATTTTATGATTTTTTGTTTGTTGAGTTTAAAAAATAATCTTAAATTGATATAGATTACTAATATATCAATTTTATATACAATTTGAAATATTTTAAATATAATTATAAATTTTAAGGTTATTAATAACATAGCTAATATTTGGGGTTGAGATAAAACATAATTGTTTAAACAAATTTAGAAATAACTTAATTTTATATAATAAAAAAACATAGATAAAATTTTTTGAGGGAGGGTGGCTGGGGGCAATTGTCCCTCCCACAACCCAGACAGCTCCGTCCCTGGTACTGGCGTTTATTAATAGTGGTGAAGGTATTCATTAGAGTTTTATTGACATTTTAAATTTATATAGTTTAATTTTAAATTTTTTAATAAAATATATTATAATTTAATATGCAATAATATATTTATATACTTCAATTAAATGATTATATATAATTTTTATAAAAAAACAAAAAGTGGTGAAAAAAGTTAATTTAATTTAGAGATATAAATATTTGTATCAACCGTAGTTTAAAATAAATATTATTTTTATAAACTGTGTAACAATTACTTAAGGGGTAATCTATACTGATAGTCCCTTTTGTTTTCACTTTGTTCTGTTTTGGTCACCGATTATGAAAAAAATTGTTTTGGACATTTACGTTATCGATTCATTCTATTTTAGTCACTGAACCGTTTACCCCGTTATTTTGATGATGTGGAATGTTAATATAAATAATAATTTTAATTTTAACCCATGAACTTTTAAAATTTTATTTTTTCATCCTTTTTAGAAAAAAAAATCCAAATTCTACATTTTCACCCCAAAACGGCAAAACCCCCCCTTTTCACCTTCCCAAACCCTAGCACATTTTCCCCGTTTGGCCAACTTCAAACAAACAGAGAATTCAATAAAACAGAAATTCAAAGATGAAAATAGAAATTGAGTTTTTCTCGACTTGGGAGAGTGGTTCTTTGTCGGAAGAGAGTGATGACCTGAAAGCATAAACAACAACAACAATGCTAGTAATATGTCAGCCACAAACACGCAAGTAGTCTATGGATTTTTTTCAAGGTCTTGGAGTTTATCTGCATTAGACCTGGCAAACTTGACCCGAGACCCGAAACCCGAACCGAATTACCCGAACCGAAACCCGATTTTCACCCGAACATGATGATTCGAAGTTGACCCGAAACCCGAACCGAACCGAATCGAACCGAACCGAACTGAAATTTTTTGTTGAACCGAAATGGACCCGAACCGAAATAGACCCGAACCGAATAGACCCGAACCGAATGGACCCGAACCGAATGCTACCCGAACCGAAAGCTGAACCGAAAGCTGAACCGAATATCGACCCGATTTTAACCCGATTTTAACCCGAATATCTATTGTTAACAATATAATAAATAATAAAATGAAGTATAGAAATTTGAGATCTTGGTGACCAATTTTATAATTTCATCATAAAATATAGCATAAAATTGAAACTGTAGACTAAATTGACAATTTGGAAGTGGAGAAATTTGAGAGTCCAATGATCAAGTTTGTAATTATACCATATAAATAAATAGGAGTCAATTTTGGCTAAAAATTAAATCTTTGAAATTAAAATGAACGAAAATATCAATATATTAAATTAATAGACTAAATTACAAAGATTAGTCAATTTCAACTAAAAGTAAATTTTTAGAGACTAAATATCACTACGGGGAGGGGATTTGTATATCCGAAGTCTAAATCATGGGAATACTTGTGACTAAATTAAATTAAACTAAAACTTAAAGTTGACTAAAATGTAACATTTTAAATGCAACATGACCTAAAAAGTAATTAATCTTTAGCTTAAAAAATTGGTGGCTTATTTCCCTCCAAAATTTTGTCTTTTCTCTCTCTATTTTTTCCAATTGTCTTTTTCTTTTTTTTTTCAATCTAGCTTAAAAAATTGGTGGCTTATTTCCCTCCAAAATTTTGTTTTTTCCCTCTCTATTTTTACCAATTGTCTTTCTATTTTTCTTGATTTAATTGAGTTTCAATTTAGATTAATTTAATTGAAATTTCACATTTAATTTTAAAATTATTTTAATTATGTCCGTAATTTATGCTTTTAGATTTTAGTTAATTCAATTAGATCCTAAGTTTAATAAATTAATTCATTTCATACATTATTATTATTATTATTATTATTATTATTATTATTATTATTATTATTATTATTATAAACTTTGATTCAATATAATTATACAAAAAAATTATATGGATACATGAAGCTTTGATTTAAATATTTAATCAAATTCAAATGCATAAATTGACAAGTTGAATTAGAATTAATCTCATACATCAATAACTCTAAACTAAACCATAAATACTAAACCTCAAACCTTTAACCCAACTCAAATCAAATTGACCCGAAAATTTAAATGTTGACCCGACCCGAAATTGACTCGATTTTAACCCGAACCGAAAGCGACCCGAACGACCCGATATTGACCCGAACCGAAAGCGACCGATCCGATATTGACCCGACCCGAAAACAACCGATCCGATTTTGACCCGATCCAATACCCGAACCGAATCCGACTCATCACAGACCCGAATTAGACCCGAACCCGAACCGAACCGACCCGAACCGAATCTAAACCGATTCTAGATAGACCCGAAATGACCCGAACCGAAACGACCCGAACCGAACCCGAACCGAATGACCCGATTGCCACCTCTAATCTGCATCAAAAAATTTTAAAGCTCTTGCCCACAAAGTCACAAGCATAAACAAAAATAGTTTGAAGTTGGTAATGTTAATCCAAGTTCATTTCCAGATTCCTTGGTTACACCACAAATTGTGAAGAAGAAATGATTTCATCACAACAAAGAATTAGGAACTAGCATAGTGAAGAAGAAAGATAAGATACATGCAAAAAAATACATGGCTGCACTCGGTTGTTTCTATTGCAGGACTAGTTGCAATCTTGATCGCAGTAGCTGCCGTCGGGAACTACACTGGTGCTGCAGCCACCACAGGTACCAAAAATAATCTAATGGACAAGGTGCTAGGGTTTGGGAAGGTGAAATGAAGGATTTTGGATTTTGGGGGTGAAGATGGAAAATTTGTATTTTTTTCCTTTTAAAAATGATGAAATAATAAAATTTTAAAAGTTTAGGGTTAAAATTAAAATTATTTTTTTATTAACGTTTCATGTCATCAAAATAACGGGAGGTTAACGGCTCGGTGACCAAAATGGAACAAATAGGTAATGTAAGTGGTCAAAATAATCAATTTTCAAAATTGGTGACCAAAACAGAACAGACCAAAAACAAAAAGGACCACCGATATAGTTTACCCTTACTTAAGTTGGTGTAGGCGTGTAGCAATTAAGTGTTGATCTATATTCAAGTCTTAGGGTCAGTCCCCAGATCTAATCCCTGTTCTTTTTAAATCTCATCAATAGAATGATGACATGTGTCATTATTTTATTTGAGGGTTAATTTTTTTATTATTAATGACCTAATCAGTAATTGTTTTTGCTCAATTGTACGAATAGAAATGACATTATAATTTAATGTATCCTAAAATTTATACAGGTAGTGAAAAATAAATTGATTTATTTAAATAAAAGTAATAAAATTAATAGCTTTATTATTTATTCAAATCATTTGTTTGATGTTGAATCCAAGAAGTGTTATCAGTAGAAAAACGGAAGATATTCATCCTAAAAGACTTGAATTCAATTGTTTTGTCTGCATAGTGTATGTGTTTTGTCAAAGAGTTAAGAATATGTATAAACATATAATCGTTACATTTTTTTTTGTAGCTTTATTGTGGCACAGCGTCATCCATTGGGTTTGGAAATATATATGGTTTAGTCTTGCACCTCTTAAAGTTGAAATTTTCTTGTGGAAATTAAATCATCATGATATAAGTAAGAGGTGCAATTTCTACCAATTTGGATTCTTGTGTTCTCTGTTGTGTGCATGACGAATCGGTTTCTCATTTTCTTTGTCATTGTGTTGTTTCATGGGGGCTTTGGCAAAGGTGGAGTAAGTTAGTCATGCGGAGCAATACTGATGCCTATTTGGTTAATAGTGTTAAAGGCATTGTTGGTTATTTAGAAATGATGCAAAGTTGATTGATGAAAATCAATCCAACTGGTGGTTACCCCCACTTATCATAGTCCTAAAGTTTAATGATACTGGTGGTTACCCCCACTTATCATAGTCCTAAAGTTTAATGATACTGGTGGTTATACCCACTTATCATAGTCCTAAAGTTTAATGATACTGGTGGTTACCCCCACTTATCATAGTCCTAAAGTTTAATGATACTGGTGGTTACCCCCACTTATCATAGTCCTAAAGTTTAATGATACTGGTGGTTACCCCCACTTATCATAGTCCTAAATTTAGAGTGGCAGCTGAATCTTGTTCCTAGAGAGCATAACACCAACACGGATGGACTATGTTTGCAATGGCCTAGTGCAGGGAGTGAGGTGTTTCTGATTTTTGGATTTCAGAGGTTCAAGGAGAGTGAAGAGCAATCGTGTCTGTTTCATAATTTATGAAACTACAGATTCATTCCGACAAATTCATGCTTGGTCCGTGGTGCTAAAAGTTTGTCCCACCAACCATCAATTAAACTCCACTTTTAGCTAGACCTGGCAAATTTAACTCGGGACCCGAACCGAATTACTTGAACCGAGATTCGATTTTGACCCGAACATGATGATCCGAAGTTGACTCGAAACTCGAAATAAATCGAACCGAAACCAACCCAAAATTTTTTATTGAATCGAAATGGACTCGAACCGAATGCTACTCGAACCGAAAGCTGAACCGAATATCGACCCGATTTTAACCCGAAAATTAAGGTAAAATAAATGAGTAATTTATTTTTAATATTATCTATTTTTAACAATATAATAAATAATAAAATGAAGTATGTTTTATTATCTTTTTGTACTATATCATGGAGAGACCGTTGCTCTTGTCAAAGTTGTGGTATAATAACATTTTATGTCATTTTGGCTAAAAATTAAATCTTAAAAATTAAAATGAACAAAAATATCATTATATTAAATTAATAGACTAAATTACAAAGATTAGTTAATTTCGACTAAAAGTAAATTTTTAGAGACTAGATATCACTATGAGGAGGGAGTTTCTATCTGAACTCTAAACCACAGGGATACTTGTGACTAAATTAAATTAAACTAAAACTTAAAGTTGAATATTAGTACTAAAATGTAACATTTTAAATGCAACATGACCTAAAAAGTAATTAATCTCTAGCTTAAAAAATTGGTGGCTTATTTCCTTCTAAAATTTTGTCTTTTCCCTCTCTATTTTTACCAATTTTTTTTTTTCTTTTTTTTTTCAATCTAGCTTAAAAAATTAGTGGCTTATTTCTCTCCAAAATTTTGTCTTTTTCCCTTTCTATTTTTACCAATTATCTTTTTCTTTTTATTAATTTAATTGAGTTTTAATTTAGATTAATTTAATTGAAATCTCACATTTAGTTTTAGAATTATTTTAATTATGTCCGTGATTTATGCTTCTAGATTTTAGTTAGCTCAATTATATCCTAAGTTTAATAAATTAATTCATTTCAGACATTATTATTATTATTATTATTATTATTATTATTATTATTATTATTATTATTATTATTATTATTATTATTATTATTATTATTATTATTATTATTATTAACTTTGATTTAATATAATTATACACAAAATTTTGATATGAATACATAGAACTTTGATTTAAATATTTAATCAAATTCAAATGCATAGATTAACAAGTTGAATCAGAGTTAATCTCATACACCAATAACTCTAAACTAAACAATAAATATTAAACCTCAAACCCTAAACCCAACTCAAACCGAATTGACCTAGAAATTCAAATGTTGACCCGACCCGAAATCGACCCGAACGACCCGATTTTGACCTGAACCGAAAGCGACCAGAACTGAAAGCAACCGATCCGATATGACCCGACCCGAAAACAACTGATCCGATTTTGACCCGATCCAATACCCAAACCGGTTTCGACTCATCATAGACCTGAACTCGAACCGAATCTAAACCGATTCTAGATAGACCCAAAACGACCGGAACTGAATGACCAGATTGCCACCTCTACTTTTAACCTACTTTATTCGCTTGAAATGACGAGACAAATTTATATGGCTGTGTACCCTGATATGACAGTATCATATAGGTAGGGATGTAAAAAGCTGACCCGACCTAAAAACCCGACTGAAACCTGCTCAAGTCAGAACCTGATTTGACCTAAAAATTTAATGACTCGAACCTGATCTGTAATCTACTGTAGTTGACGCGAACCTAAATTCGACATGTTATTGTAGTGACCGAACTCGACCTGCGTCCGACTGAAAACGACTTGAACCCGAATTGGACCTGTTACTGTGGACCTGAAACCCGACATGCGCCCGATTGAAACGAAGCCGAAGCCGACCTGGCAGATAACCGATTTTACCCAACTGAGTTGACCCGAGATCTAATTTTACCCGACCTATTTTGAACCCGATATGTTTTGGACCCGACATGTTTTAGACCTGAACTGATATTGACCCGAAATCTATGACTTGATGAATTAAAGAAATTTTCTGGGAATGTTAGATCATGTTTGTTAAAAGAACTTTTTCAATGCAAACAATTTGTTAAAAGAAATTGTATTTTTAATAAAAAGGTAAAAAATAATTAATATTAACAAATATTATATTAATTTAATTACATATTTTTATTTAATTACGTACTTCTTTTAAACGATATATTAATATAATAAATATATAATAAATATTTATTCTAGTTATAATTATATAATATCTATACTTAATGTAAAACCAAGACTTTTAGAGTTAACCAGAAACAAATAATGATAAATTTAACAGAGTAAAGTAATTTATTAATAATTAAATAATTTTTTTAAATAATAAAATAAAAAATCACTCTCTTACTTTTACTCATTCAATTTTTTTTTCATAAAAATATATTGATGTTTAAATAATTTTCTTTGTCAACCTGTCAATATTTTAATTTAGTTTAAAAATAAATAAATCTTATAGTAGTCAATTATAATTTAATTATTAGATTTTTTCTAGTGGTTTAGACAATTTTCGCTTAGAATACTTCCAAGTGTGTCATGTTTAAGTCCTCTTAATTCATTTTTTTCTGGTATTAACTAGTGTAGAACTCGTATTATGTCCGGGTTAGTCTAATATTAATAATTCGATATAAGTAGTACCAAAATATACAAATAAATAAACTCAATAAATAGTCAAAATATCCATAATAAAGTCCATTTTACATCCAAAGTCCCTTTACATATCCAAAACCCATTTCAAAGCTCAAATTTTCAATCTAATACAGCTCGTTTCCGCCCAAAATGGATAAAATAGCCAAACAAACACAAATTAGATTTGTGTTTTCTTTTTCGCCTAAACTTCACGTGGCAGTTGGCCATAGGGTCATTCACTCTCAACATGAATCAAGCTCCTCGCTGACGTCAGCGTCTGCATCAACCTATATAAAGAGGAGAGAGAGTTAGTTGAGGACAATGATGAGGGTGCAATTATTACCTAAAATAATTAAAAATTGAAAGGAGAGAGAAAAGGCTACCTCGGAAGCCTAAACCCTTAAATACTAAACATAAACCCTACACCATAAACCCTAAATCCTAAACCCTTAATGAATTTTCCTTAAACCATAAACCCTAAACCCTTAAATCCTAAACATAACCCCTAAACCCTAAACCTTAATGTATGTAAGTATATATGTATGTACCTATCAATATCTAAACCCTAAACCCTAACACTTAAATCCTCAACCTAAACACCTAAACCATAAACTCTAATCCTTGAACTCTAATGTATGTAAGTATACATTTATGTATCTATCAATGTGTAACACCCGTGTTTTGGGGCTAGAAGTTAGTCGGGTTAATTGGTTCGAGTCAGTAAAATGTATTTTTAATCAAATTGACCTTAGTGTGAGCAAATTGAGTTTAAAAAGAAAGGGAGGGATCACTTTGGTAATTAAACCAAAATAAAAATAAAGACCACTTTATCTATCATCTTTTCTCATTTCTTCTTCCTCACCGTGTAAACATCCCAAAATTTCTCTCAAACCCTCTTTACTATTTCAATCGATTTCTTCATCAATTCAAGGGGCTTTTGAAAGGTAATCACATATTTGAACTCCCCTTTCCATTTCCTATTCATACATGGTCTTAGATTTTAAAAATATGAACTTTTGAAAATTAGGGTTTATATCAAGTTCGGATTTTTAAGGGGGTTTTCATTTGGTTTTGATAAATTGAGTTGAGGCTTTGCTTATTCATGTTAAAATGCACATTATATGTTAATTTGGTTGGATTTTGATGAATTCCCGAAATTGGGTAAAAATGGGTTTTTTGAAGGGTTTTGGGTGATTTTTGGGGGTTGTTTTAGGTGGGAATTGATAGCCCAATGGTAGTGCTATGGTTAGGGGTTGATTTGGGATCATTTGTGGGTGCAATGGGTGTTGGAAACATGGATTTTGGAAGGGGTATGTGGGCTGTCCGAAATTGCAAAGTATGGGGTTTGGTCACGGCTTGCAACGTTGTAAATTGTGATTGAATTGTATTCCGGGTTGGTCTTATGATGTTGGGCTGATTTGAAATTGTTTGAATTGTGTTTAAGGTTGTTTGGAAGCGGGAATTTGTGTTGGAGAAGCTTCGGGAAGAAATTCAGAAATTTGAGGGAGGTTGCTTGCTTGGCTTGGAGCTTGGAAGCTTAGGTGAGTGGTTAAATGTTTTTAAAATGGTTTGAGTATTTGGTTCAAGCATGTGAACCTAGGATGGGCTTGGTAAACCCACCTAGAGTTGGGATTGGAGTGGTAGCCTAATCCCAAGCTTTGATTAGAGACTTTGGTTGTACTTTTTAATGGTTGTATATGCCTCGTATTAAATTGTGATGGTGTTAATTATATATATGTTGTATACATGTATGTTGAGGCATGTTTGATGCATTGCTATATGCATGTTGATGATAGATATGATATGGTTATACACATGTGTAAAATATAATGTGATGTGGTTGTTAATTATGTACATGTGGTGTTGACGTGTGAAATGATATTATGAGGTGGTTTCATGATCCGAGGATCATGGTGAGTATATGCTAGACATGGAAATGTGGTTTGTGCATGACGGTAAGCCATGGTGAGTACGTGCTAAGCACGGAAGTGTTATGAATTGATATTATGAATGATTAATGAAATGTGTAGTATTGGCACTAGTATGCTTGGGTACAAATGATCGATCATTAGGATGTTAGTGTGTACACATGAGTCAAAAGTCGCGCGTGGCCTTGGTGGCGTTGAGTCACCAAGGAGGAGTACGGGTTCGCCCGAAAATTTTATTTATATTATTCGGTGATGAGTGAAATCCCATCGACGGGGCGTGAGGATGAGTGGAATCCCCTCCGCGTGAAATGAGGCGTGAGGATGAGTGGAATCCCCTCCGCGTGAACGGTGATGAGTGTAATCCCACCATCAGGTAATGGTTGAGTTGTTGGATGTGAGTTCCAACGGTTATCCGCGTATTCGAGTCATAGCTAGGTGCCAATACGGATTGTAGTCTATGTTGCCAATATGTGGTCAATTGTGAGCCAATGTGATTTGAGATGTGTTGCTAACATGGTTTAATATATGTGATTTTATATGTTGTGGATTTAAACATGTTGAGCATGACATGATATTGATTGTATGTTCATGCATCATTTAAAATTATGGCTCGTGTGGACCGGAGGTAAGAACATGCATTTTATCTTGGTTGTAGCTCGTGCTTGGACCCTGCATTGTCGAAGGTTTGTTTTATGAGCTTACCCTCACTAATCTTTTATGCTTACGCTCTCTTTTGTTCGACAATGCAGATAAATAGCTTGTGGGTGGCAAAGGCAAGGAAAGGACACCAAGTGTTGCTTACGGTTAGCTCAAGTATGATAGTTAAATTTAAAGATTGTAATAGTAAAGCAATGGGATAGGTGTCGTGTTATGATGCTTTTAGAATATATGGTTGTTGTTGTTGTTGTTTAGGAGCATGTTAGACTCCTCATATGTGTTTGTTAATTTGGCTTTTAGGATGTATGCCTTGCTTAAATCATGTTAGTATTTTTGCTATCTAGAATTGCCTAAGTGTTGGATATGTTAAGCTTAATATCTATAATGACATGTGTGGATGTGTGGCTTGTGATGTTGTGCTTTGATGTTTAGTCTTGATATGATGTTGCTCAAGCATGCTTGAATGTTGGGTTGCCTTAAGTTTCATTGCTAGTGAGTTGTTATAGGTTGTGGAGGTGTTTTGGGGCACCCTTGTGCCTTAAAACAGCCCAAACGAGTCTGCAGACAGGGGGGTGTTTCGAAACGGGCCACCCTGTTTCGATACGGCCCCTTTGCATTTGGCCAGCCGTTTCGGAACGGATAGGGGCTGTTTCGGTACGTTTTTGTTACTGGAATTTTGAGAAATTGACGAGATATAGGCGTACCGAAACGAGTCCTTAGTGTTTCGAAACGGTCAAATCTCGTTGACCACGAGAAGTTGACCGTTAGGGTCGTTTCGATACGGGTCACCCCTTTTTCGAAACGGTCACCCTATGGTTGACCCTGGCCTGTTGACTAAGTCAAGGCGTTTCGGAACAACCTCAGGGCGTTTCGAAACGGCCTGCTGTAAAAGACTAAAATGAGATGTTTAATGTTTTGGTTGGTCGGAGTATGCTGCATTATTCGTATTTTCCGCTGCTGTGTCCTACATAGGATTAAATTATGCCTATAGACAAGATAATTAAAAAGAAAATTTTTTGGGTCGTTAACCGAGGGGAAGCCTTAACGGGTTTCGCTTTGGTTTTCCCCGTGTGGCCCACTCAAACCGGTCATCCGACCAGACCGGGACGAGGGGGTTACACAATGTATGAACCCTAAACCCTTAATGAATTTCCCATAAACCTTAAACCCTTAAATCCTAAGCTTAAACTCTACATCATAAGCTCTAAACCCTAATTTATGTAAGTATGTATGTACGTACATATCAATGTATGAACCCTAAACCCTTAATGAGTTTTTCACAACTCATAAACCCTTAAGCTATAAACATAACCCCTAAACCCCAAACCCTAATGTATGTAAGTATGTATGTATGTATGTACCTATCAATGTTTGAACCCTAAACCCTTAATAATTTTTTTTCCTAAACCCTAAACCCTAAACCATAATATATGCGAGTATATATGTGTGTATCTATCAATGTATGAACCCTAAACCATTAATGAATTTTCCCTAAACCATCAACCCTTTAAATCATAAACCATAAACCTTAAACATTGAATCGTCCAAAGTTTTATAATTTTAATTTGATATTTCTGTTTATTATATGAGCCAAAATAACTATTCAATCTTACGAGTATTTTTTACTTTATGCTTAATATTTATTGTAATGTGCAGGCGAAAACATTTTTTTTACTATTAGTAATTTTTTTCATTTGTGTTAGAGATGAACTTAGAAGGGTGTTAGAGGATATGTTCTACTATTAGAAATTTTAAATTCATATATAATTTAAATATTTTTGTATTTTTATTAATATCAAATTTTGTATTGATTTTATAATTCTAATTTTTAAAATTTTAGATTCTCGATATAAAATCTTACGTAAATTCTTAGTATAAATTTGTGTTTAGACATTTATGTCTTGTAGGTGAAAATATTTTTTTATTATTAACAATTATACCCTTTCAAACTTGTCAAGGTCGATTTTTATATGCCCAAGTGTATTAAGATGAGTTTGTTTATGCTGTCTACAACCTACATGCTGATCATGGATCCAGCTCTCCCTTAATATTTTAAAATCCAAAAAAGCTATTTTTATACCTTCCGGAGGTCAATCATATTGCAAAAACAAAGTTATTTTTAAAACAATATATTATTCATTCATTACATAAAATTCTACATAAAAAACTTTAAAAATTTTAATCAAACAACTTGGGAGGAAATAAAATACACAAACAAAAACACTATTAGCTATGAAGTATAATATGATAATATTTATATAATTTCAAATTCATTTTTTATAAAAAATATTTTTTTTACAATTTAATTTTTTAACTTTACATTTTATTCAATATCATCCTTCAACTATAATTTTTTTGTAAATTATTTATTTCCATCAATTCTTTGGCTCTTTCATACCCCTATCAATACTTTATCCTCAAAAGTTTATTCCATAAAAATAACATTCTAAACATATCTTAGAATTTTAGATGATATTTTTTATTAAATAACATTACAAATTTTACTCAAACATGTGAAAAAAATATGAAGGTGTGTGTGTATAACATTTCCACGTCAGCGTTCGATATCATGTATGTTTAGCACATCATTTCAAGTCGTTGACTGTCAGTTGACTAACAATTTTGATTCACGGTAGGGTCATTTTGACTCAGAATAAAACATTGAAGGTGAAAGTGTTTAAAAAAAGAATGTAGGCCAAAATGAGTATTTAATTAAGTTAAAAGTATTTGTTGACATTATGCCAAAAATTATTAAAACATGCCATGTAGGTGAAAATACTGAAAATGTTAGAGAATGAACAAATTCAGTAAGGTCAAATTTATAATTAGGCTTAATGCATAAAATAGCCTCTAAAGTTTACCACTTTTCCCAACTTGGTACTTAACGTTTCATTTAGGACGTTAAACCCCTTAACGTTTTCACCGTTACCTATTTTGCTCCAAATCGTTACTTTTGCTGTTACAAAAAAGTTTTCAACCGTTAAAAAAGTTTTCAACCGTTAAAAAAATTTTCAACCAATGAGATTGCGCCACATCAGCTCCTCTTTGATAGAGTAACCTGACTGATTTTATTAAAAGGGTAAATGTCATGTCAAGTCTCTCATGTTTATTTTTTATTCAATTTAGTCATTGAAATGTCTATTTTACCTAAAATTGACCCTTATTTGTTTCTAATTTTTTAATCTATTCCAATATTTGTTATTAATAATAATATTATTTTATTTAAAAGTTATTATTTAATAAAAAATAAATTAAATATTTTAATACTATATTAGTAACTTTTGATAAATTAATCCTTACTAATTTAATATTATATTATTTTTTAATTCCAAAATAAATTAGATTTCTAATTTAGACCCATCAAAATAAATTAAATGTTAATCTTAAATAGTTTCCAATTACGTCCCAAAATAATAGAAAATTGAACCTTATTTCTTTTTAGTATTACTTATTCGAATTATATTCTTTTTAGTCCAATATTTATTATTGTTTATAATACTATTTTATTTAAATGTTAATATTTAATAAAATAAAATAAATATTTTATTATTAAATTTGTAATTTTTTAGATAAATTAAATTACTTGAAATTGACCCTAAATAATTACTTATTCAAATTGTATTATTTTTTTAGCAAAATTTGAACTATAATTTTCTATTAGTTTGTTCACTTTCAATTTCAACGAATCTCCCTGCATATCCCCAACAAAAGAATCAATTTATGTGAATTACATGTGTTGTAGTTCATGGTATATATATGGTGTCTCTTGCAATTTATTTGATGTTATAGTTGCTTTTTAGTAATTTTAAAAGAAAATAATACTAATCTTAAAAATTAATTTAATTTATCTTTATTAAAAATATTTTAATTTTAAATTAGTAAAATGTAATTTATATAAAAAAATCGTTTAATGTTAAATTAGATAAATTAAGAGACTAATTTAATATTAAATTAATATCAAATTATTAATTTAGGACGTAATGGGACTAAATTATAAAATTAATTTATTTTGGGACGTAATTGGAAACTATTTAAGATTAACATTAGATTTATTTTGATGGGTCTAAATTATAAATCTAATTTATTTTGGAATTGCAAAAAATAATATAATATTAAATTAGTAAAGATTAATTTATCAAAAATTAGTAATTTAATATTAAAATATTTAATTTATTTTTTATTAAATAGTAACATTTAAATAAAACAATATTATTATTAATAACAAATATTGGGCTAAATTAAAAAATAGAAACAAATAGGGGTCAATTTTAGGTAAAAATAGATTTTTCAGTGACTAAATTGAATAAAAAATAAACATAGGAGACTTGACATGGCATTTACCCTTTTAATAAAATCAGTCAGGTTACTCTATCAAAGAGGAGCTGATGTGGCGCAATCTCATTGGTTGAAAATCTTTTTAACGGTTGAAAACTTTTTTGTAACGGCAAAAATAACGGTCTGGGGCAAAATGGGTAACGGTGAAAACGTTAGGGGGCTTAACGCCCCAAATGAAACGTTAAGTACCAAGTTGAGAAAAGTGATAAACTTTAGGGGCTATTTTGTGCATTAAGCCTTATAATTATAATAAAAAAGTATTTTGCAAATAATTTTTTTTATAAATCTTAATTTTAATTTTAATCATATCTAGAAGGAAAGGGAATGAGAAACCCTAAAGGAAAAGAGAAGGACGCTCTTAGTGAGTCAGGGTTAAAACTCATGACCTAAAAAAATAGAAAGTAATAAAGATGAACAGTTTAACTAATCGGCCAGATATACTTGTTCACAAACAATCTTTCTTAAATTTAAAAGGTTTATTAGGTAATATTTATAGTAACGTTAGGGTCCAAAAAATTTTATTATTAATAATAAATATGTCCATTCGTGTTTAGGCCGTTCAATTTCATGCCGTCGTATGGTCACCAAGCAATGCCTCCTTTTACACTGGAGAGCCCAGTTGGCTCCTTCAAACTCATGAAAGCCAATTTTCATATGCCCAAATGTATTAAGATTCCTTTGTTTGTGCTGCCAACAACCGATAGGTTGATCATGGATCCACCTCTTCTTTATTATTTTAATATCTTACAAAATAAAAACTCCTTTTCTACCTTATCGAAAACATCAAATTTAGGCTAGTTGTCATCTTCCAGCGATGATTTGTCGTATTTTTTTAGGAGTAATCAAAACTCAATTCGAGTAAAAAAATTATTTTTTTTTGATTTAATTTGATTTAAAAATATCTTGATTTAAATTTACTCGAATTATAATTGTATAAACTCTTTTTAATTCAGAAAAAATTAAATAAAGTTTGAGTTATGAAATGAGACTTTGAGTAATTTTAATTTTTAATAATTAGTGGATTAATTTTCAAGTTTGAGTTGAGTCTCTCAACTCTGTCTATATGAAGAAATATATATATATATATATGTATGTATATCGCATATGATTATAAAAAGTAGTTTAAATTTAAACCAAATTAGTATCATAATATTATAAAGATTTACAATTACATTTGAACATAAATTTGAACAACTTGACTTAATTTCATGAACTCAACTCAACTAGAAAATTTTCAAATAAAATTTAAGGCATAAAATAGGACTCGTTAATTCAACTAACTTAATTTTTTACTCGACTAGACTTGGTCGAATGTTCACCTCTAGTTATTGATAGGAAGATGACATTTTATGTTAATAATTTAAAGTGATGACCTATCTTATTCAATATTTCTGTGTTTTATTCTTTTTATCCAATTAATAAATGAACATATCTTATTCAATACTCCATTTCTTTGCTTTTTATTTGTGAAATTTGAATTATGTTATATAGTCTTAGTGTTCAATATTTTGTTGCTCATCCTTCTTCCACCACGAGAAAGAGAAAGCTTGTTTTTCTTCCCTCTCCCTCGTAACCAGATATGGAATTCTCGTTCACCTCAAAGCCCTTTATTTCATCCAATAACTCACCGGAATCCCTACAAAAGTACGAGGAGGAAATATCAACTCTCCCCAAAGAAAATGGTTGGAGTTCCATGATGACTCTTCGCTCATACCAACACTTTTGGTTCTACCCTTTCCTTCTTAAAGGAGCCATGCACGCTCAAGACCACTTCCAGGCTCAACCCGCTGACATTTTCCTGTGCAGTCCGATGAAAACCGGTTGCACTTGGCTCAAGGCCTTAAGTTTCAGCATCGGAACCCGAACCCTGTTCCACGATTCCAACAGCCCTATCCGAAACGCACTGCCCCACGACTGCATTCCCATGTTGGAATTTGGCGAGAACTACTCATTTGCAGAAGGTCACAAAATCCCACTCTTCGCATCACACCTTCCTTACACATGTCTGCCTAAATCAGTAATAGATTCAGGCTGTAAAATCGTCTACCTTTGTAGGGACCCAAAGGACACATTCATTTCCATGTGGCACTTCTTCCGAAAGCTGGTGGAAAATAACAAAACAGGTGAAGAACACTTCGTTTCCGTTGAAGAAGCCTTTGAGTTGTTCTGTAAAGGTGTGTCTTCTTACGGACCGTACTGGGACCATGTGTTAGGGTACTGGAAAGCAAGCTTGGAAAACCCTGAAAGAATATTGTTCTTGAAATACGAGGCCATGAAGGAGGATACTGAGTTATGTGTAAAGAAATTGGCTGAGTTCTTAGGGTGCCCTTTCAGCATGCAGGAAGAAAGAGAAGGGAAAATACAAGGAATCGTCGAGTTTTGTAGCTTTGAGAGTTTGAGCAATTTGAAGGTTAATAAGAGTGGGAAGCATGTAAAGAAGGATGGGTTTATGGAGAATAGTGCATATTTTAGGAAAGGGGAAGTCGGAGATTGGAAGAATTATTTGAGTGCTGAGATGGGTGAGCGTCTTGACAAGATCGTGGACGAGAAATTGCGCGGTTCTGGATTCACCTTCCTCAACAATCACATCAGATAAATCTTGCTCTTGCTCATCAGTTTTCACCCTTTTTATGTTTTTTTACCTGTTTATGTTGTTGAACAAATTGGAATGATCCAAGTTCAATTGTGTAAATCATGTTTCCTTGTCAACTTTTGAGTTTATTTTATTTTGATTAGGGAGAGATATTTCATTTTTAAGGTAAATATCAGTATTTAAATCTATATAAAATGAGATAATATGAACTTAATTTTTCTTTGATTCTTATAGTTGCTTTAAAATAAAGGGAAAATCTTAAAATTATTAATGAGAAAATACTTAAAATTACAATAAGGGTTTACAAACTATCATTGTACACTAAATACATAATTTGAACTTCCTCTTAAAACTAGTCACTTTAGATTAGACATGAACCATACATGAAAAGGTTATAAATCCATCCAAATACTCGATCGAAAATAGATACGAAACCTGACTGCATCGGCAAAACGAACCACAAAAGGGGATGGAGCTATTGATAGACCACCGAGAAAACGCAAATCAGAGCCGAACACCTGAGAAACTCTTCACAAGCACAAACTGCGTATCCAAATTCAAACCGAAGGTTCATTAGCATGAAAGATCAACATGATTACAAATAATCGTCATCTTGATCAGTCGTGGCGTCGTAAAATCAACCCTAATAGAATACAAATAATAGAAAAACGTGTCAAGAGACAGAAAAACATGCTAAAAAGCAGAAAAACGTACCAAACAGTAGAAAAAAGCGTGTCATAAAAATAAATTTATTGAATTAAAAACATTAAAAATCAAAAGAACAAAACAAATAAATGAAAAAGAGAGACCAACGGCACTAAAAAAAAGAAAATCCTACCTCTTCGCAGCTTTTTTAATTAAAAGTGTTTTATGAGAAATGTTAACTTTAACTTTGTGCAATTATATATTTGAAAATTTTATTTTAATTTATTTTATACTTTGAAACTTTAATTTTGGTTCACCTTATACATGTTTTAAAAATAAACCTAAATATTTATGTTGGACAAATATATTTGTATTCGTAAACAAAAAATAAATGTAAAATTTTTTATGTTGGATAAATAACAGTGTTAGTGGTTTGCGCAAGTTTAGTCAAAAATAAATTTCAAATATAACATTAGAGGATAAAATCAAAATTACATTATTTTTAAATCTCAGTATCATAACCTTCTTTATATCTCATTCTACAACCTCCCTGGTAAAAAAATCTTACTTTCTCACTACAAACAAACCATAATATAGCGGCAGTGTAAAAACCGTCACCAAAACTATAAAATCCATTGGTATAAGTATAAAAAACCTATATCGTCCGTAAAGAAATATTGTTGTTGGATGTGTTATCTGTTGTATCAGTTGTGCTGAGTCAGCAAGAGTTAGTTAGGAAAGCTGTTAGTTTACTAACTCACACTGATTCACTCAACATTGTATAAATACCTTGTCCAGTCTCTTTGAGATATTATGGACTTATTAATAAAATTGAGAGTACCGTCTCTCTTCCACTATCTCCTTCATTCTCTAAGTTCTGTAATCTAGCATGGTATCAGTCGCTTGTTCTGGGATTCCCTCCGCTGTGTTTCGCTCTGGTTGTGCTTGCTAAAGACTGTGATTGTGGATTCAAGTTAGTGACTCAAGAATCAGCACGCATCTCTCTTCCGTTCGTCAGGATTTTCTCGTCGAAATAGCGTCGGAATTGGTACGATTGCGGTAAGATTCGTGTACTCATTTGACTTAATCTTTACATCTGTTCCTTGATCTATATTTCTAAAAGTTATCGTTCTCAATCGTAAGGATGTTTGTTTCGTGGTTATGTTGAAAGAACAGACTAGTGATTTGAGGTAACTTTCTAGGTCAAGAATTGTGCCTTCTGATGTGTTATCATCTGTATGGCATCACAGTCTTTGCTTGCTTTATTGTTGTTGCTGGTTGTCTCTATTGTGGTTTGTTATGACTCTACTGTGTCTTCTGATGTGTTAGTTTCTCGGTTGTGGATTGATTGATCTATCATTTTTATTACTGTTTCCTTCTGTGCGTTCCACCTGTTTGATGAAATGCCTCAGTTGTTGTGGTAACAGTTGTCTTAGTTCTTGGTGATGGTTTGCTAAGGGTTATCTGTGCATATCAGTTGTTCAACGTTATGCTTCTATGACTCTCTTGTGTGTTGTACTTTGATATTTCCTTTCTTCTACTCTGAGTTGTAGCATGCGCGTGGTTTGGTGATGGCTATTGAATCCTCTGTTAGTTCTAGCTCGATCTCTGCTTCTTTAACCTCCTCCACGAGCAATTATTCAATTCAACAACTACCGAAGCTTGATACTGTGAAGTTAAGTGAGCATACGTATGTGATCTGGAAACATCAAGTTCTTCTAATTGTTGAAGGGTATGATTTGATACCTTTTATCTCTGACCATGAGGTTCCTGCCAAGACTGTTGTGGATTCAACAGGGGTGACAGTTACTAATCCCATATATCTTGCATATCTTAAGCAAGACAGGCTTCTTGCCTCTTGGCTCCTGTCCACCATTAGTGCAGATGTGCTCCCACATCTTACAGGTCTTAACACTTCTCAAGGAATTTGGAACACTTTAGCACGGAGATATGGTGCTAAATCTTCATCTAAGATTTCCTCCCTTCGACATAGTCTACATTCCCAGAAGAAACGTGGTCTTTCAGTAAGTGAATATATAGGGAAGGTTAAGTAGATCTGTGACACCCTGAGTGTAGCTGGTAATATTGTCACTGAACAGGAACAGGTCAATGTCATCCTTGCAGGGTTGACAGCTGAATTTGAATCAGTGATTGCTGTGGCCTCTCGTGAAACACAGACTCTCGAGAGTCTTTCTGAAATGTTGTTTGATTGTGAAGCAGGCAAAAAGAGTTTATGACTGATACTTTCTCGATTTAAGCCAATGTAGTGACTCATAGCAACCCTAAATCTGAAGACTCCGGTGATAAGGATGATTTTAATGGGGACCAGTTCTCGAATTCAAATCAGTATGCTAAAGGATAGCGTGGTAACAACTTTTTCAGGGGTCGAGGAAGGGGTCGTTTCGGTTCAAATCGACCTCAGTGCCAACTTTGTGGCAAGTATGGGCATTTGGTTCAAAAGTGTTACTACAGGTTTGACCATAGTTTCACTGTTTGCCAAACACGAGAGGGGACTATGTTCATTCAGGAAATGGTTCAAACTTTAGTTCAAAGTCAGATTCATTTGGTTCAACTCATTCTCCTATTCAAGCTTATTCACATACACTCATGACTCCTCCCTCATCTCCATATCCTGCAAATTTCACACTATTTGTTCCTTTTATGCCTGGTGTTGTTTCAACAACTCTTTCACCTAACACATCTGGTGTTCTTCCTTCTGTATCTGATGTGTTCCCAGGACCTTCTGGTTGTGCTTCCTCTGGTTCACGAGATGTGGTGTGGTACCCTGATTCAGATGCTACTCACCACATCACAAATAATCGAGCTAATCTTCAGGCTAAAGCAGCTTACACAGGTATGGATTCTCTTCTTGTTGGAAATGGAAATAAGGCTCATATTTCACATGTTGGTCATGGTAAGCTGTTGTGTGGTGATAGATCTTTGGTTTTAAATAATTTGTTGTGTGCTCATGATATTAGAATAAATCTGTTGTCTGTATCTATGTTTGCCCGTGACAACAGTGTATTTTTTGAATTCCATCCTCATCATTGTCTTGTTAAGGATGTTCAGACCAATATACCTCTGCTGGAGGGGAAGCTCACTCCTGAGGGCCTATATGAGCTACGATCTGCTTTTGTTCCTTGCTCTGCGAGTGCACAAGTTTTTGTTGTTTCTAAGTCTGGTTTGCCCTTGGAAGTATGGCATCAACGTCTAGGCCATCCTTCTCTTCATGTTCTTAAGTCAGTTTTAAATTCCTGTAATATTCATGTGAGTGACAATAACTTGCCTAATGTTTGTTCATCATGTGTGCAAGGCAAGGCACATAAACTTCCATTTTCTTTGTCCAAAACTGAGTATACTTCTCATTTTCAATTGGTTGTTTCTGATGTATGGGGACCGGCTCATGAAGAGTCTGCTGGTTATTGGTATTATGTGTCGTTCATTGATGTTTTTAGTCGATTTGCCTGGTTATATTTGCTCAAACATAAATCAGATATGGCCAATTGTTTTGTTAATTTCTATACTATGGTTGAAGTTCAGTTTGAATGCAAAATCAAAGTATTGCAAACCGATGGGGGTAGTTAGGGGTGAGCAAAACTCGACTCGACTCGAAAAAATCGAATAATTAGACTCGACTCGGGGCAAAAATACTCGACTCGTCTTGACTCGACTCGAAATTTCATAAACTCGAATAACTCGAAAAAATTTCAAATAAAGTTTGAGTTGTAAAATGGAAATTCGAATAACTCGAATAACTCGAAATTTTTAGTAATTAGTAGATTTATTTTTAAGTTCGAGACAAGTCCCTCTATTTTTTATGATATATACATACTGATATATAAAAATATGAAGAAATATTGTCACATGTGAAAAAATATATATGTGCATATCTTATATGATTAGAGAAAGAAGTTTAAATTAGAATCAAACCCTACTATAACATGATAAATAATTACAGTTAAATTTTTTTAGGAACTCGAAAACTCGACTCGACTCAAAAAAAATTCAAATAAAGTTTGAGTTGTAAAATATGACTCGTCAACTCGAATAACTCGAAATATTTTGACTCGACTCGACTCGATCGAACGCTCACCCCTAGGGGTAGTGAGTATAAAAGTCTATCAAAATGGTTGATT
Source organism: Hibiscus tridactylites (assembly GCA_958450335.1). NCBI lineage: Eukaryota > Viridiplantae > Streptophyta > Magnoliopsida > Malvales > Malvaceae > Hibiscus > Hibiscus tridactylites. The sequence continues at coordinate 13,938,877 of OY288276.1, read as the reverse complement.
GAACATGGTTTTCTTCATAGAATTTCATGTCCTAGCACATCCGAACAAAACGACAAAGCTGAACGGAAACATCGACATATTGTGGATATGGGCTTAACCCTTTTGGCCCAGGCTGGGTTGTCCTTAAATTACTGGACTCATGCCTTTGTCACGTCTATTTTCTTAATAAACCGGTTGCCAACACTTGTTTTGGGTGACAAGTCACCATATGAGGTCTTGTACAAGAGCAAACCTGATTATGACTTTTTTCGGGTATTTGGGTGTGCTTGCTTTCCGTTGACCATGCCGTTTAATCAACATAAACTTGATTTTCGGACTCGACAATGCACGTTTTTAGGTTATAGTCCTCAGCACCGTGGATATAAGTGTTTGGATTCAGATGGGAGAATTATTTTGTCTCGTCATGTTGTCTTCGATGAGACTAAATTTCCTCATACTAATACGACGACGTTTCGTTCTGCTTCTTCATCGAGTTCTGGGTCGACTGAGTGTGTTGGGTTTCCTTTAGTCTTGGTTTCTCCAAGGCCCAGTGTGGTGCCTTCTACTACACAGGCCGCGTGCTCAGATTCACGAGCCATTTCTTCATCTGATGTAAGCCCGGTTCGGTCTCCTACCTGTGGTTCTGGTAATAATGTCTCTGGGCCTTCTCCTCATGGACCAGAACATACGATGGATTTTATACATGATGAGGGTCATACTGCTGAATCTCCGCAACCGGGTGTATCTGCAGATGGGCCTGCTTTTATCGTTGAATTCTTTGAGCTAGGAAAAAGGCCAAGACATTTCTCATGGGTTGTTAAACCCACCTTTGATTCCTGATATAACTAATCCACTCTCTGAATTAGGGCATCCTCCGTTGGGTGCTTTCGACGCACAATCTGCCGCTGGGGTTTCAATTCCGTCTCTCGATTTTCCTCCGGAGTTCGTGCCGGTCTCTCCTTTGGGTTAGGTTTTTCGGCTTCTTCACACGAGCCCTTGGTTCCGTCTTCGTGTCATAATTCCCTAGAGTCTCCCCTAGAACCTGTGGTTCAACCACTGGTTGCTTCACCTGAGTTTTTTGGTTCCGCGAATGTCTCTTCTTCTAGTTTGCCCGGTATGGGTGTAACGTCGCATGTCTTGTCATCTGTAGATGATTCGAAGGACTCTCCCTATCCTCCAGTGATGAATATACATTCGATGGTCACACGGGGAAAGAATGGTATTTGCAAACCGAAGGTGTTTCATGCCTCGGTTGTTCCTCTGCCTGATACTAAAGAACCTTGTACAATTCACGAGGCGATGCAAAGTCCGCACTGGCGTTAGGTATCCCAAGAAGAATATGATACGTTAATGAAAAAAACACCTGGAATGTCGTCGAGTTACCTGCCAATCGACAGGCGGTTCAGTGCAAGTGGATTTTTAAGGTAAAGAGACATGCTGATGGGTCTATGTCACGGTACAAGGCTCGTTTAGTCGCCAAAGGATATCTTCAACAACCTGGGTGTGACTTCCATGAAACGTTCAGCCCGATGATTAAGCCCACGACCGTTCAAACGATTATTTCCATTGTCGTGACACGAGGATGGAGTTTACGCCAGATTGACGTCAACAACGCCTTCCTTAATGGCGATCTGATTGAGGAGGTCTATATACTCAGCCTCCTGGGTATGAACAAGGGAATGACAAGAGGTTAGTATGCAAGTTAAATAAAGCCATATATGGGTTAAAACAGGCTCCTCGAGTCTGGTTTGAAAATTTGTGAGATTATTTGATTTCTGTTGGCTTTATTGTTTCTAAATCTGATCCTTCGTTGTTTGTTCGTCTGGAGAATGGTTCTATTGTTTACTTACTAGTGTATGTCTATGACATAATCGTTATTGGCAGTGATGATACTGAGGTACAATGTGTTATTACTGATTTAGATAAACAATTTCCCCTTAAAGATCTTGGTTTACTGATTTTTTTGGGTGTTGAAGTTACATATGCTGCTGGTTCTGTTCTTTTAAGTCAAACCAAGTACATTCGAGATTTGTTGAAACGAAGTGGCCTAGAGACTGCCAAGGGTCTTTCGACTCTGATGGTTACAAGTTTACATCTTTTCACATCTGATGGTTCTCCTATTTCTAATGTTTCTGAATACAGAAGCATTGTTGGTGCTCTGCAGTACGTTGTCATTACGAGACCTGAGATTGCTTTTGAAGTCGACAGAGTCTTTCAATTCATGCAGAATCCCCTTGACACTCATTTCCAGGCAGTTAAGAGGATCCTTCGATATTTACAAGGGTCAATTGACTATGGTTTGCGTTTTACAGTGGCTTCTCGACTGAACATTACTGCATTTTCTGATGCAAATTGGGGTTCTGATCTTGATGATCGACGATCGACCACTAGATTCGGTTTATTTTTTGGGGGGTAATCCAGTGTCCTGGGGTTCGAAGAAACAATCTGTGGTTTCTCGTTCCACTGCAGAGGTTGAGTACAGGGTTGTTGCCTGTGCCACTTCTGAAATACTTTGGCTTCTTTCTTTACTTCAGGAGTTGCATGTTTCTTGTGATGATACTCCAATATTATGGTGTGATAATTTTAGTGTTGTTGATGTCTCTGCCAATCCAGTGTTACATTCCAAATTCAAGCATGTTGAGCTTGATTTGTATTTTGTTTGGGAAAAGGTTGTTGCAGGCACTCTCCTTGTCAATGAAGTCCATGCCTATGAACAAATTGCTGATGTTATGACTAAGCCATTGTCTGCACCTGTTTTCACACGTTTTCTTCACCAACTTGATGTAGTATCTGCCTATGAACCAATTGCTTCCTATGTGTTTCTTGCTTTTCTTCTGTTCTATTGCAGGTTTTTGTTTCATGGTTTTGATGCAAGTTCAGAGATCTTCAGCTTGACAGAAGTTGGGTGAATGTTATAGAGTTATTTTATAATTTGTTGTATCAGTTGTGCTGAGTCAGCAAGAGTTAGTTAGGAAAGCTGTTAGTTTACTAACTCACACTGATTCACTCAACATTGTATAAATACCTTGTCTAGTCTCTTTGAGATATTATGGACTTATTAATAAAATTGAGAGTACCGTCTCTCTTCCACTATCTCCTTCATTCTCTAAGTTCTGTAATCTAGCAGGATGTAACATCGGCATAGAATTTTACCAATGAAAAAAAAGAAGTTGATTGTCAGACAGGTTCATATCTCTATATTGACGGTTTAAACGTTGATATTACAACAACTGTTGGTATAGTTTGTACCATCTAGAGTTTTTTTAACAACTCTTATCTAAAAAGAGAAGATGATAATTTTACTCATAATAAGTATTGAATCAAACATACAAGAGATGAATATATCAATTAAGAGCTTTTAATCACCTACTCTAGAGATTGTTGACTCATCTAGAATTGTTTGTATAGTGGTGGTGATATATGTCGGTATAGAGTTAAATTATTCAAACATACAAGCTCACAAGTTGGGTGAAATTAAAAACTTTTCTAACGCACACAATCATCCATTCAAGAGTGTAATCACTAATTTTGTCCGGACCTTGAACCCCTTTAATTTGTGTTTATCTTGGGCTTATTAGGGATATTAGGTAATTAAATAAAAAAAAGAAAATAAAAAAAGGAAAATATATATATACACATGTATGTATGTATGTATAAATAATACTACACTTATTACCTTATGTTATTATTTATCATATTATCATCTATCTGAAAAAAGAAAAAACCTAAACATTACTAATATATCAGATCATTATTTATCATTTATATACATCCATTACATATTTGTTTTATTATTGTGTGTGTGCTAATATTATCTACTATTAGTAATTATTATTGATATATTTACTATTATTATTTTTGTTTATTATTATTATTATCGTTTTTATTATTATTATTATTATTATTATTATTATTATTATTATTATTATTATTATTATTATTATTATTATTATTATTATTATACTTACTATGATTATCAGATATTAGTATTATTATTGTAAAAATAAAACACAATATATAAAAACCCAAGTCAATTAAATAAGTAACAGTCCATTACATAAAATAAGAGCCCAAAATAATATAAAGAAATATAATTTATACATTAAGCCCAGCAAGCCCAATGGACAAAACAACCCTAAAAACCCTAATCCTTTGTTTGATGTTGCAGCCGCCACAAGCCCCGGCCGTCAGATCTGCTGAGATCTGACGGTCCAGATCAACCCGGGTTAGGAGAAACCCTAGCAAGCTTCCCCAGGTCTCGCGCCGCACAATCGTAGCCGTCGGATCATGCGAAGATCCAACGGTCCAGATCTCGTCCGGATAAAACCCTAATGAGGGTGTCGTCAAGCCATAGCGCCGCTACCGTCGGATCAAAGCCGATCAACGGTCCAGATCCCTCACGCTCCACAACCGTTCCCCTGCCATCAGCTGATCTCGACGCGCATACGAGTCAGCCTCCCCTCCACGCCGTCTGCCGCATCTGACTCAATGTTCTCACCATTTCGGGAGTGACCAGCAGAAAAAACAGAGAAAAGGCGGCAAGTCAGATACCCAAAACAGCAAACAAACAAACACAACAAAAGGTCAACCAGACAAAGCTTCAGAGATCAAAGAGAAAATTAAATTTCTAAGCATTGCATGTATTTTATTCGGTTATATAGGAAACCGAAGCAGATGGTAAGGGGGGGTTTCTGGGAGGAAAAAAATTGTAATAGAGAGAATTTCGAGAGAAAAAATTTCGGAGGGGATTCGTTTCGGAAAAAAAGTGAGCACGAGAGAGATTGTAACCAAAACCCATTCGGGATTTTCACAGTAGCAAATAAAAGAAAGAGCCTTGAGGTATCAACACTTTCATTCGAATCTTTTCATGCATGCAAATCTCAAAAGGAAAAAAATAAAAGTTAGAGTCTTCTTTTACCTTTAGTTCTCGGTTCGACTTCTCCTCTGGTTCGAATTTCTCCCCGGCGATAATCCCTTAGGGGTGAGCCCTAGGGTTTCAAACGCCCAAAAGAGCAGAGACTGGTCTTCTCCTCCCTTCCTTGTGTTCGTCTTCAAGACGAGGTGTTCCAGATCCCTCCGGTGACAAACCCAAGGCCCTAACGGCCGGCGTGGGTGAATCGGAGGTCAAGGTTTTTTTGGAGCCGGTTTGAAAGGGGTGAGGCTTTTGTCTCTTCTCTGGTTTTACCCGAAGTCGGCTGAAAGGGGGTCGTTTTGGTTTCAGAAAGATAAAAAAAAAGGTTTTTTTAGGGTTCCGGCGCCGGCAACGGCGACCGGAACCCCTTTGCGGCGCCGGAGAGAAGGTAGAGAAGAGAGGGGGGTCTCAGCTCTCTAGGGTTTTCAAAAGAGCCAAATAATGTTTTCAGTTTAGTATATATAGTCTTTTCAAGTTCTAAAAGAGGGCTAATCGCATTATAAGCCCCTTCGCGTCACTTTAATTGCGCGAGGGAGGGCTTCCGCTTTTTAAAATTCTTCCCGAAGTCCCTCATGTGTTTTGGGCGTTTTTAATTTGGTCCCCAACTTGGTTTTAATCGGTTTCCGAAGGGGGAATATTACCGTTTGGGTCCCTGTGGCTTTTCATTTCCTTTTGATTGGGTCCCATTTCGCATTTTAATTAGTTTTATTTTTAGGTTTATTATATTTTCAGTCCTCCGAGTCTGTCCTATGTTCATTTTAGTCTTTTTCAGCATAGTATTGTTACATCTCATGCATTTTAATTTTCTTGCTTAGTATTTATATTCCTTTGATTTTAGTCCATGTTTTATTTATACGTTTTATATATGTTGAATGATGCATGAATAATATGGTATGTAATATATGCATATATTTATATCTTTTATGCCTTCTTATGTTTTTATACCTTTTGCTTGGCTTTGCGTATATTTGTATGTCTCGTTTATGATTTTTTTTAAGTTGCATCTCGAACTTATAAAATGCAATGCGAGCGTCTTTTATATTCGGGAAGGAACGAGGCCAGTACCAGTCGTAGTGGTGGTGGTTCGGACGTTCCTTCTCGAATATTAAGACCTTTGAAATCTACTCACTCGTATAACCAAATTCCGATACGATTCGTCACTTTAATTCGCAAAATTTAACATTTATTAAGCGGTAATGTTTTCGGTACCGATTTTCGGGCACGACGGGGGTGCTCATCCTTCCCCGCGTGTAACCGACTCCCGAACCCATTTTCAAAAGAAAAATCTCTGGTTTAGTTTTCGGTGTCTGGTCTACCATTTTTAAATGGCCGGTGGCGACTCCTCCTTTTTTACAAATCCGATTTAAATTTTCAAAAATAATTAAAACCCGGTTCTTCTAAGTGACACCGAGGTATTTTTAGTCGCAACAGATGGCGACTCCGCTGGGGACAAATTTTTGTTTTCAAAAACAAAAAAATAGGGTCAAGCCAAAAAAAACTTTACCGCTCAATTAATATTAGAAGTTGCGAATTAAAGTGATTGAATCGATCGATATTTGTTTATAAGTGCGAGTTTATTTTAAACGCATTTAAAATTGGCATTTAAACCCGTTTGTTTAAGTGGGGGAAAACGCTAGTGCTTTCGTGGGGATATTGTTCCTCCGTGTAGGCCTAGTAAGTACCTTCGGGGCTCGAATACCCTATATCTTCGTGAGAATATCGTTTCTCCGTACAGATGTAGCTAAATGGTCCCCTCGAATTGAACTCGGTTGAGAGGAGCCTATAATGGGTGATGACCGGGGGCCTTGCTACCCTTAGAAGGGGACAGCGAGGACAGTTCGAGTACCTCCTAGAACTAAAACTGCATTTAGAGAACTAGGAAGCCCACCCCTTTTAGAGCCATGCGGACAGCCTAGGTTCATTAGACGGGATAAATAGGGTTGCTTGCTTTCATGCTTGCCTTTTTATCATGTTTATCCTACACTAACGATTATTCTTATGATCTTTTTGCATTTATTCTCGCATGCATTTCATGACATAAAGGTGTTGAGTCAAGGTGGTTTTACCCAATCAAGGGCTATCATTATGGACGGGAGGTTGCTAGAAAGGATAATGTCAATTAGCAAGTCCGACATTGGTCAGAGTTGAATTAGAAAGGTTAAGGGAGCAGCTTACCGAGCGAACACACAGTGTCAGATCTGATGCCCACCATCGTAGAAGGCACAACACTTCTCCACCCCGAGGAAGTCAAGAAAGATTGGATCTACTCCAAACATCTAAAGTCACGAAACTACCCGACCGAGTACAAAGAGGCGACCGAAAAGAGCGTGACGACCGGAAAGAGCATGGATTAGGTTAAGAGATGGATTCAGCTTCGAGGAAATAGCTTGTTTTCCGGGACTTGATACCAGCAAATTTAGAGGGTCTTGAATTGTTAGAGAAGAAAGCAAATCCGGCCCCAGCATTTTTGCCAAAGTTTTCATTTCCTTGAACATGATTCGGGGGTAAGAAGGGTACTCGTAGGACTTTTGCTATGACTATCTTGTAACAAGGATCCTCCTTTACGTTCAAATGAAAGTTGACCTAAGGGGAATCACCTATATGACCAACGCCTTTGACTTGCATACATTTGTAACATTTGTTTCATACATCATTTCGATGCAACATTAAAATTGTCAGCCATGCACCCATCTCATGATCATGCATCTGTTGATTCGAGTCCATAATACATCCATCATTGGACATTAAATTTCGCTTAAGGCATTTCATCGCACCATTACTAATTGGGGAGAACACTCATCCGAGAGAGAGAAAGAGAGAGAAAATGGACAAAAGAACGGTTTCCAGCCAGTACAGCTTCAGAAGCATGAATGACCTAGTGGTTAGGATGGATAAGCTTGTTGAGTGTGTAAAAGTTCTATCATTTACACCTTTTTAAACCCATATTTCTGCTGCATTCAAGCATCATTGCATTGCATTTAGGTTAGTTTTTAATAAAACATCACAATTATATAAAAGGCACGGATTCTACTGAAAGATGGCTATTTTTGCAGGCATCTGTCACAGTAGATGTCGAAGGCAGGCGCAGGGCAGATAAGCAGGAGAGCTAAACTGGACAAGCAGCTGAAGAAGACGAACCTGTCATGAACCTGTCGTGACAGCATGGTAACAGCAGATTTATGAAGAGGAAAAGTGAAGTGGACCTCGATAGATAGAGAAAAATCTGCTCGTCTGTCGTGTGGAAGCCGAATATTTTTCCAAGCCCCGGATCAAAAGATATGTCAAGCCAAAGCTCAAGGAGAGGAATTTCCATGAAACAAGGAGGCGGCTGAAAAGTAGGAATCCTTAGAGATTTAGTCTTTATTAGAATCTTACTTTTAATTAAAGTTGTAATCCTTGTTACCTTAGATAACTTGAGCCCAAAGCTTATATAAAGGGCATAGATTAAACCTAGGGCATGACCGACTACCCCATAACCGAAACCAAAACCCTGCCGTTTACCTGTCACCGATATGTTCTAAATTCCCCCTAGGGCTACGGGTTGTTTTCTAAAGTAGTTGCAAGGGTTGCTTTGTTTTAGGATTTTTCAAGTTCAATAAAATAAACTTCAAGTTCTTTTATCTTGGTTTTAATATCTTGCAAGAGCATCAGGAGAGCATTGTGAGGTTATCCATTTACTTAGCATCGGGAGAGTTAAGTATACGAAAGAGATAAGAGCGCGTTCTCTAGTTTATAGTTGAACCATCTCGTGCCTAGGGATAGGGCGAGGTTAAGTGGCTAAGGAAGAATTCATACACATCGGTGTTCATCCTTCGATTCACGCCGGGAGGTATCATCAAAGACGTGATCATCGACAGACTTGTGCCTAGGGATAGGGCAAGGCAGATCTGGGATTCTTGCCAAGCTTGAAGTACGGAGTTGGTGTGTTTGCTGCCGCGACAGCCAACGGACAGCTGCCGCGACAGGTGCTGTCGGCGACAGGTGCGACGACAGGACTGGATTTCCTAAGCAATTCAATACCTGCACTACTGAGCAATTCAATACCAGCCCATTCTCTCTATCTTGATTTTTCTACTTTTATTTTCTAGTATTCTTTATTATTTTCGTGACAATATCTTAATCTATTCTTTTCCCCTTGTGCAGATAGCAAAGGAAAGGGTTAGCCCAGTCCCTGTGGAGACGATATCCGATACTCTAGTATCACTTTACTACTTGCGTCGTGTATACTTGCACTATAATTGCGATAGACTATTTTACACGCAACAAGTTTTTGGCGCCGTTGCCGGGGATTGGCAACATAACTACACCTTTCTTTCCTTGCACTTTTTGCTTTTATTTTTATTTTCGTTTTTATTTTTTACTTTTCTTTAATTTTTCTTTTGTGTTTTAAACTCTTGCTTTTCACAAGGTTTTCCTGTTTATGCGCAGATCGAAAAGAGGTGAAGATCCTGAGTATAAATTAGATCCGGAGATCGAACGTTCCTTTAATCTCAAGAAACAAATTCGCCACCTCTTAGACCGAAACGAATACCTTGAGAAACAGCTAGAGCAGATGGCCCGTAATCAGCCTGTCGGTGATGAAATCCCACCTGCCGGTGACCCGCCCGCGGCAGGTGGACGACGGTCATGTCGTGACTACATGCTGAATGATCATGTAGAACTGGAGACCACGCTGCCGGATATTGATGTTGACAACTTCGAGCTTAAACCTGTCATGTTTAGTATGATCAACAACGCCGGGCAGTTTAGTGGTTCTGCGACAGAAGATGCTAGGGAGCATCTCAAAACGTTCCAGGAGATTTGTGGTTCGTTTAGACTACCAGGAGTTAGTCCGGAGATACTGAGGCTTCGGTTATTTCCCCATTCATTGAGGGACAGAGCTAAAACTTGGTGGAATAAACTTACACCGGGTTCTATTATGACTTGGGCAGATTTAACTCGTGAATTTTTGTCTCGTTTTAATCCTTCACATTTAGCTGAGCGATTACGTAATGAAATTGCTACTTTTCAACAGGAAGATGACGAGCCAATGCACGAGGCCTGGGACAGATTCACAACTCTTCTTCGAAACTGCCCAATGCATGGATTCCCCGTCTGGAATCAGGTAACTAAGTTTTATAATGCTGCTAACTTACAAACTCGCATTCGAATTGATTCTGCAGCGAATGGACTATTATTGGATAAAGATCCGGACGAGGCCCTGCAAGTTTTGAAACATCTGGCTAAGAATGAGGAGCAGTTTCCAACCGCTAGAAGAGGAGGTAAACGGGTACTTGCTGTCAAGGATTATGAGGCCGACAACACTATGAAATCACAGGTAGCATTCCTCACTAAGGCCATGAAACACTTATTGAGTGAAGAGGAAGTACGAGGGTTTGCTGTCGAGGAAGTTTGTGCTACATGTGAGGGAAATCATAGTAGGGATGAGTGCCCTATAAATATAGAAGAAGGAAAATATGTTGGAAATTACAAGCCAAACTACAATTCCAACAATTACAACCCTAATTGGAGGAAAGATCCCAAATTTTCCTGGAGTAACCCTAACAATGCCCTAAATCCGCAAGCATATAATCAGAATCAGGGGGTCCTAGATTGTTGACGCGACAGCAGCCGCAGCCGCAGAACCTGCCGCATAACCTGCCGCCTCAGCAACAACAGCAGCCACCACCTGCCACGAGTAGTATATTGGAGCAGACTCTGGCCACCTTTATGTCTCAGACTGGTACGTATATGGAGAACATCAATAAGTTTGTCAAGAAAACGGAAGACTTTATGGATGAAACCAAGATGAGAATGACAAACCATGAGGCCACCTTGAAATCTCTAGAGACACAAATGGGTCAGGTGTCGCAGCATATTAAGCCGAGGCAGAATGGAGGTTTCCCTAGCAATACTGAAAATGCTAGACCGCCCCCACACGAGCAATGTAAGGCGATTACTACTAGGAGTGGGAAAAAGTTACCAGGGCCGGAAAAAGAAGCTGAAACAGAAAAGGAACCTGCCTTGGATAAACCTGCCGAGGAAGCTGCCCCGACAGGTGACAAACAGACTGTTGCCGATGAGCCTGTCACGACAGCAGAAGCGACAGAGGAGAAAAAAGATGAGTATCGTCCTCAGATTCGCATGAAGTGGGAAGGACGCATTGCTGATTATCGTCCTCCACCACCTTTTCCTCAACGGATACAGCAAGCTAAGCATGAATCTCAACTTAAAAAGATTTATGATATTTTTAAACAGGTTCATATCAATATTCCGTTGTTAGATGCTGTTAGGGAGATGCCCGGTTATGCTAAATTTCTCAAGGATGTCATGTCTAAAAAATCTAAACTTGGGGAATTTGAAACGGTAAGGATGCAAGAAGGTTGCATGAGTATTCTTCATCGGCAACCACCCCAGAAAAAGAAGGATCCAGGGAGCTTCCTCATACCTTGCGTAATCGGCGACAGATTTGTGGGTAAGGCATTATGTGATCTTGGTGCTAGTGTTAATCTAATGCCCAAATCTGTTTTTCAGAAACTAGGTATTGGCAAGGCGCGGCCCACGACAGTTACCCTACAGCTTGCCGACCGCTCTTACGTTCACCCCGAAGGAAAAATTGAAGATATTTTGGTAAGAGTGGATAAGCTTATATTTCCTGCTGACTTTCTTATTTTAGATTGTGAGGCAGATGAGAACGCACCAGTCATCCTAGGGCGACCCTTCTTAGCCACGGGAAGATCATTGATTGATGTGGAGAAAGGAGAACTCACCATGCGCGTAAACGATCAAGAAATTAAGTTGAATGTTCTCCAAGCAATGAAACATGCTGATGTGGATGAGGAATGCAAGGCCATCATTGAGGTGACCTTTGATCAACCCTGCATCAGGTCGGGCTGCCGTGATATAAAATTTGGTCACTGCTGCGATAGCCATCTACAGACCTGTCACGACAGCAATGACGACAGCAATGACGACAGCACCGACGACAGCGACTCCTCTGAATCCGACACATCTGAAACTAAAGGTCATGAGGAGGTAGACTGGTTAGACCATCGTCCAGGTAAGTTATTCGAACCCTTGAATTACACTTCGGATAACCATTTAATCCAAAAGCCATCTACTGTTGAACCACCTGTCTTAGAACTTAAGCCCCTGCCAGGGCAGCTTAAATATGCTTATCTTGGTTGTGATAACACACTGCCCGTAATCATCTCTGCTAAGCTGCCGCAGGAACAGGAACGACAGCTGATCGACATGTTGAGGCAGCATAAAAGGGCAATAGGATGGACGATAGCAGACATTCAGGGCATTAGTCTGGCAATCTGTATGCACAAAATCCTCCTAGAGGAAGATCATAAGCCGACTATTGATGCCCAAAGGCGGTTAAACCTTGCAATGAAGGAGGTAGTGCGTAAAGAAATAATTAAATGGTTAGATGCTGGTATTATTTACGCCATCTCCGATAGCAAATGGGTAAGCCCGGTGCAATGTGTTCCCAAGAAAGGAGGCATGACCGTAATAACCAACGAAAACAATGAGTTAATCCCAACCAGGACTGTGACCGGTTGGAGGGTTTGTATGGACTATCGGAAGCTTAACAAAGCTACCCGAAAAGACCACTTTCCTTTACCCTTTATTGATCAAATGCTTGATAGATTAGCGGGTAAACCTTACTATTGTTTTCTTGATGGTTACTCAGGTTATAATCAAATTGCTATTGCACCGGAGGACCAAGAGAAAACGACCTTCACATGCCCTTACGGAACATACGCATTTAGGAGGATGCCGTTCGGCCTATGTAACGCACCTGCCACCTTCCAAAGGTGCATGATGGCAATATTCTCCGACATGGTAGAGGACTTCCTCGAAATTTTCATGGATGATTTTTCCGTCTTTGGAGACGATTTTGAGAGCTGCCTCGGCAACCTTAAAAAGGTACTTGAAAGATGTGAAAAAGCTAATCTTGTTCTTAATTGGGAAAAATGCCATTTTATGGTAGATGAAGGGATAGTTTTAGGCCATAAGATTAGCTGCCGTGGGATAGAGGTCGACAGGGCAAAGATTGAAGTCATAGAGAAGCTGCCGCCGCCAACCACAGTCAAGGGCATTAGGAGTTTTTTAGGGCATGCTGGTTTTTATAGGAGATTTATTGCAAATTTCTCAAAAATCACGAAACCCCTATGTCACCTCTTAGAGCAGAACCGACCCTTTGACTTTAATGAAGAATGTACTGAAGCATTCAAGGTTCTGAAGGAAAAGCTAGTGACAGCCCCCATAGTACAGCCACCAGACTGGACGCAACCGTTTGAAATTATGTGTGATGCTAGTGACTATGCTGTCGGGGCAGCACTTGGGCAGCGTAAGGACAGGCTGTTTCATGTCATATATTATGCCAACAAAACATTGAATGATGCCCAAGTGAATTACACCACCACAGAAAAGGAGCTGTTAGCTGTGGTGTTCTCCATCGACAAGTTTCGTTCTTATATACTTGGAACGAAGGTAATAGTGCACACCGATCATTCTGCCCTTAAGTACTTGTTCGCAAAGAAGGATGCAAAGCCTAGGTTGATACGATGGATCTTGCTATTACAAGAGTTCGACCTTGAAATCAAAGACAAAAAGGGGACAGAAAATCAGGTGGCAGATCACTTGTCGAGGTTGGAGATGGGACAGAGTCTACCTGTAGATGAGACACACATACTGGAGACCTTCCCAGATGAGCAGCTCTTTGCTGCCGCAATCGCTGTCGCGACAACCATGGCGGCAGGTAAGTCTTCTGACCTTCCCTGGTATGCTGATTTCGTTAATTTTATAGTTAGCGGAATATTTCCTTCTGATCTTAATTATCAAGCCAGGAAGAGGTTTCAAAATGATGTTAAACATTATTATTGGGACGAACCTCTTCTTTTCAAAATGTGCGCAGATCAGGTTATAAGGAGATGTGTACCACAAGAAGACATTCTCCATCACTGTCATGCTTCACAATATGGAGGACACTTAGGAGGCAATAAAACTGCTGCCAAGGTGCTGCAGTCAGGGTTCTACTGGCCGACACTGTATAAGGACGCACAGGAATTTTACAAAAACTGTGACAGGTGCCAGCGGACATGTAATATCTCAAGGAGAAACAAGATGCCACTGCAGAATATTTTAGAAGTCAAAATCTTCGATGTTTGGGGGATTGATTTTATGGGACCTTTTCCATCTTCGTGTGGAAATCTTTACATCCTCCTAGCAGTAGATTATGTCTCCAAGTGGGTAGAAGCAATCGCAACTCAAAAGAATGATGCCAAAACGGTCCAAAAGTTTTTGCACAAAAACATCTTTTCTAGATTTGGCATCCCTAGAGCGATTATCAGTGATGAAGGGAGACATTTCGATAACAGGGTAATTGCTGCCGCCTTGAAGAAATATGGTGTCAAGCACAGGATCGCGACAGCATACCACCCACAGACCAATGGACAGGCTGAAATTTCCAATAGGGAAGTGAAGAACATTCTTGAAAAGATGGTTAAACCAACTAGGAAAGATTAGTCTCTACTTCTGAATGATGCACTATGGGCATACAGGACAGCTTTCAAAACTCCATTGGGCATGTCTCCATTCCGATTGATCTATGGGAAAACCTGCCACCTGCCTGTCGAGATAGAGCACAAGGCATATTGGGCAATCAAGGCAGTAAATATGGACTTGGACAAGGCAGGCCAGAAAAGGCTGTTAGATTTGAATGAGATCGATGAAATACGGACGATGGCCTACGACAACGCAAGAATATACAAAGAGAAAACAAAGAAGTGGCATGACAAAAAGTTGCTGCCACGACAGTTCTGCCCAGGGCAGCTGGTATTGTTGTTTAATTCTAGATTGAAACTCTTCCCAGGGAAGCTTAAATCTAGATGGTCTGGTCCGTTCCAAGTAATTCAAGTTTTCCCCCATGGTGCCATTACAATTCAATCATTAAAGGACGGGCACCAATTCAAAGTCAATGGACAACGCCTCAAGCATTATCAGGGGACTGAAGCCCCAGGAATACAGGAAGTGGTTACCTTAGGTGATGCCCCACAAGGCATCCCTAATTTAACCTAGTTTTTATTTTTATTTTATTTTATTATTATTATTATTTATTAGGAATTAGATTTATTTTAATAATGTTTTGTTTTTAATTTCAGTTTTTAGGAAATAAAGGAGTCAAGTGAGAAAGAAGAAGTGGCCCAAGCCCACCGCTCATCCACCAGCCCAATAAAGCCCATTTATGGTAACCTGTCGTTTCGGCTGCCGGCGCAGACGGAGTTGACAGGCTGTCAACAGACGCACAGCAGACGAAGAAGCGTGCGGCAGACGCACAGCAGACGCATTAATGCGTGTCAGACGCGTCAGACACGCAATATCCAATCTGCCGCCCCGTTATTCCCGCCTGCCGTTGTGGCATTAAATGGGCAGCTACTCAACCGCTATATAAACCCCTTCCCCTTTTCATTTTTCATCACTTCTGATTTTCTCTCTTGTTATTCCCTTCTAGTTTTATCTACTCTCTTTCTTTTTTCAGCCCTTGCAACCAAAAATGTCTTCACGACAAACTCGCCAGAATGCTGCTGCCGCCTCTTCTTCAGCAGCAGCATCCCCGTTCGCCAACAAGGAACTATGGGAGGAACGGAGCTTCATCTATAACAGAGATGCCCCTCTTTTTGGACTCCGGCCGTTCATTATGAAGGCCATTACGGCACAACTTTGGGAAGACTTTGCCGAGCAGCCGGCAGAGCTTAACGACACTCTGGTCAGGGAATTTTATGAGGCGATTGAAAGTAAGACGGCGACATTTGTCGTCGTCCGAGGAGTGACAGTTCCTTTCACCACCAGCAGCATCAACCATGTATTCGGCCTCTTCTTTGGCCCCACTGACGATGCTCATCAACAGTTTTGGGACACCCTCGATGCTGCCGGACATGATGCTGTCATGAGGGAGTTGACAGAGGCGGGCACAACCTGGAGCACCAGCAAGAAAAACCCCAACTCCGTCAACAGGGCAGAGCTACTCCCCGAGGCAAAACTATGGAATGCTTTTATTAAAAAGCGTATTCTGCCCTCGTCCCACCATACGACAGTCAACAGGCAGCGGTTGGCCCTCATCCACTCTATCATGCATGACAGGCTCATCAATGTGGGCAGGTACATGCGAGACAGCATTCTCGATTGTGCCTTCCGATCAGATTCACGACTCTGCCTGCCTTTCACCATCACTGCCCTCTGCCGCTGCGCTGCCGTACCGGAGGACCCTTCAGACAAAATCAAGAAGGGCAACGGCTGGACAGACAGCAACATCTCCAGCCTCATGGAGATCATCGTCGTATCGCCCCTCAACGCCTTCGATCCAAACGCCCCTCCTGCTGAGTCTGATGATGAGCCTGCTACCGAACCTGCCCCAGAAGCTGCCACCAACACCGCTCCGGCAGATCAGAACTCCCACATCCTTGCTGCCATCTTGAGGATAGAGGAGCGCCAGATGGGTTTGATGACATTCATCCGCGACTTCTCCAATGCAACGGTAAATTTCATTACCAATACTTTGAATTTTCCGGATGTCATTTTCCCCACCTTCCCCGCCCATTATTTCAATATCCCCTCCCCCACTCCCACACCACCTGTCTCTCCCCACGAAGAATCTGCCTCCTCCACACCTTCCCCGACAGCAGCCGGTAGCCCACCGGCGGACACTTCCCCTAGAGGCACCAAGCGAGCTGCCACTGATGACAGCCCTCTTGTCCGGAGGAACTTGGACAGCGCCTTCACGCGGGTGAAAAGAATTAAGCATGTGGCCAACAAGAGAAGGCTGTCCAAAGCCATAACGAGTGGCAGCTGGGACAGCAGCAACAGTTCTGATGTCCGACTAGTGGAGCCACCTGCCCTTCAACCTGCTGACGACCCTGTCCCCCAACCGGAGGAAGAACCTGCACCTCAACAGGCTGATGAACCTGTTGATCAACCTGCTCCGGAACCTGCCCAGCTACCTCCCCAACGCAGACGCTACCATCAGATCCGCGTCAGCAGCAGCAGCGAGGACAGCGAATAAAATTTAAGTTTTTATTTCTTTTACTCCTCTTATTGCTGCCTGCCCTTATATATTTGTGATGTACTTTTATTTATCATGTTTTTCTTTATTTG
This sequence comes from Hibiscus tridactylites, assembly GCA_958450335.1. Taxonomy (NCBI): domain Eukaryota; kingdom Viridiplantae; phylum Streptophyta; class Magnoliopsida; order Malvales; family Malvaceae; genus Hibiscus; species Hibiscus tridactylites. The sequence goes on along the minus strand of OY288276.1, from coordinate 13,921,845 downwards.
TTTTTATGTCATTTTGCATTGAGGGCAATGCAACCCTCGAGTTTGGGGGTGGCAACCCTCCATATTTAATGGAGTCTTTAGCACATCTTTTGTTTAATTGTTGTGTCTTATTAGTTATTTAAGTTCTTTTAAAAAAAAAATCAGAAAAATAAGAAAATCTAAACTGTTGGCTTAAAACTGTGAAGTTAACTTACCTGTCATGACGGCTCTGTCGTGGCAGCATCTTTAGGACAGGTTAAGGAAAAGTTTAGAGCCTTTCTATAGTTCTGAAAACTTAAACACTTTTGTGACTGTTATATTGCTTAGATTTCTTTTAGCCAAACTAGAATAGGAAACTTAGAACTTGGATAGCCCCTAGAGGTGCCTAACACTGGCTCTAGGAAAGAAGTTTAGCAAAAGAAAATCAAAAAACCTAGAGGTGCCCGAAACCGGCTCTAGGAAGCTAACTAGAGGTGCCCAAAACTGGCTCTAGAAAAACTTAGCTTGAAAATAGAAGAAAAAGCATGAAAATGTGCCTTCTAAAAGAAAGTAAACTTTGGCATAAAATTCAAAGTTAAGGAGTTGAATATTCTAGTGAAACTAAGAGAGTCTTAGCATATAACTGTTCACAAGCATGCACACACTGCACGAGAGCTATAGGGAGATTCCGGACAGATCCTAACCCTTCCGACAGGTTGCTGCCGCCATAGAGAATGAGCGACAGGTAAGGGACAGTTCACTGTTTGAAGGCCAACACAAAAATTTTCAGTTTTCTTTTAAGTCTTCATTGCTTGAGGGCAAGCAAAAACTTGAGTTTGGGGGTGTGTTGAGTGTGTAAAAGTTCTATCATTTACACCTTTTTAAACCCATATTTCTGCTGCATTCAAGCATCATTGCATTGCATTTAGGTTAGTTTTTAATAAAACATCACAATTATATAAAAGGCACGGATTCTACTGAAAGATGGCTATTTTTGCAGGCATCTGTCACAGTAGATGTCGAAGGCAGGCGCAGGGCAGATAAGCAGGAGAGCTAAACTGGACAAGCAGCTGAAGAAGACGAACCTGTCATGAACCTGTCGTGACAGCATGGTAACAGCAGATTTATGAAGAGGAAAAGTGAAGTGGACCTCGATAGATAGAGAAAAATCTGCTCGTCTGTCGTGTGGAAGCCGAATATTTTTCCAAGCCCCGGATCAAAAGATATGTCAAGCCAAAGCTCAAGGAGAGGAATTTCCATGAAACAAGGAGGCGGCTGAAAAGCAGGAATCCTTAGAGATTTAGTCTTTATTAGAATCTTACTTTTAATTAAAGTTGTAATCCTTGTTACCTTAGATAACTTGAGCCCAAAGCTTATATAAAGGGCATAGATTAAACCTAGGGCATGACCGACTACCCCATAACCGAAACCAAAACCCTGCCGTTTACCTGTCACCGATATGTTCTAAATTCCCCCTAGGGCTACGGGTTGTTTTGTAAAGTAGTTGCAAGGGTTGCTTTGTTTTAGGATTTTTCAAGTTCAATAAAATAAACTTCAAGTTCTTTTATCTTGGTTTTAATATCTTGCAAGAGCATCGGGAGAGCATTGTGAGGTTATCCATTTACTTAGCATCGGGAGAGTTAAGTATACGAAAGAGATAAGAGCGCGTTCTCTAGTTTATAGTTGAACCATCTCGTGCCTAGGGATAGGGCGAGGTTAAGTGGCTAAGGAAGAATTCATACACATCGGTGTTCATCCTTCGATTCACGCCGGGAGGTATCATCAAAGACGTGATCATCGACAGACTTGTGCCTAGGGATAGGGCAAGGCAGATCTGGGATTCTTGCCAAGCTTGAAGTACGGAGTTGGTGTGTTTGCTGCCGCGACAGCCAACGGACAGCTGCCGCGACAGGTGCTGTCGGCGACAGGCGCGACGACAGGACTGGATTTCCTAAGCAATTCAATACCTGCACTACTGAGCAATTCAATACCAGCCCATTCTCTCTATCTTGATTTCTCTACTTTTATTTTCTAGTATTCTTTATTATTTTCGTGACAATATCTTAATCTATTCTTTTCCCCTTGTGCAGATAGCAAAGGAAAGGGTTAGCCCAGTCCCTGTGGAGACGATATCCGATACTCTAGTATCACTTTACTACTTGCATCGTGTATACTTGCACTATAATTGCGATAGACTATTTTACACGCAACAAAGCTCAAACGGCTTCAAGAACATTTGTTTCAGAAACAAAAGGAGATAATATTGTATACGAGGAAAATAGATCATTTACAAAAATCCAATTCTCATTATTGGTGAAAACTGATTGTACCCAGGGGAATGGTACAACTAGCCCAGAGCAAACGGCTGCCGGTAAAGGCAACTCAAATACGTTAGTCCCTGTGCATTTGGGAAAAATGCAAGTCTCGATTTCAAGAAAATTGAATTGGAGACATTAAATCGCTTCATGAAAGAAGAAGCGATGTTTGGGCAAGTCCGACAAAAATGTTGGCACAACGTGCTTAAATACGGTAAAGTTTAAGACAATGGATAATTCAAATGTCCATCGAAAAATCCATTTTTGCGAATGGTCAAAGGGAGATAAATCCTTTGCAAAAATCCAATCCTCATTATTGGTGAAAACTGATTGTACCCAGGGGAATGGTACAACTAGCCCGGAGCAAACGGATACCGGTAAAGGCAATTCAAATCCGTTGATCCCTGTGCATTTGGGAAAAATGCAAAAGTGATAAGCTAAGCTGTTTTTAACGAAAATTTCATTTTGAAAATATTTTTGCATTCTTTGATTCTTTAAACATTTCATAAGTTTACTCTTGTTTTCCAATTACACTTGTATATACTTTTTGTAAGATTAACTTTAATTCAATTTTAAAAGATTTTTTTCCTAAAAACCGAATGTTGTGAGGACACTATAAATATGAAATCCCTATGTCCTACTCATGCCAAGAGAGAGGTGACAACGAGTGTTTAGGAATAATGGGCCACTCCCATTGAGTGAATTTTCCTCTCGGGCATTGTTGTCTAAGGTTCTTGAATGAAGTGATAACCCTAAAACTTCTACCACCTGAAGACCCATTTTGATATCCGTGTATGGGAGAACATTCGGCATTCCTTCAATTCCGTTAACCTAAACAGAAAATAAAAAATGTACCCATTGTTGTCCCCGTTTGAGCCTTTTGAACTTTTTCTTCAAAATGAACCCAAACCAAGGATCACCCCTACACCGGGGGCAAAGAAAAGATAGAAGTCTATGGACAAATAATTGACATTGGATTCTGATTAGGCTACGAAGATGAGGCCTTGAGGGGAAATAAAAGAGAATAGATACATTGAATACATTTTCAGTTTGAGCAGCAAAAACATCAAAAGGAAATAGCGAAAGAAAAGTCGGTTCTCAAAGAGCTACCCAAATCAAGTCGAAAGAGTACCGACATAAAAGTTGAAGAAATCAAAAGCAAAAGCACTAAAGTGAAAAGTGCAATTTTGAAAAGAGAGAGAAGCAGATAGAAAAGGGACAAGAGGATTCCTTATCCAAATGAATCTCTGCTTAGATGAGCCTCGAAAAATTGTTCACCTTTGAGCAAGAGCCTGCACCAATACAATGCGAAGGTGCAAATTGATCCAAAACTACACTTGATGAAAGGAAATGAACTCTAGGGTGAAAACCCCAAAAAGGGGACAATCTAGAGCGATCCAAAGGAATAAGAAAAGAGATAGTATTTCATCGGAGCATAATCGAGAGACTTCAGATTAAAAGAATTGATCCTTGGTTTCACCACCCATAAACACTTGTTTGGGCCTGTTTACCCTTTCTTTCATAGCCGTGAGCCTTCGCCTACATTACAAGCCATAAAAGACCATTTGGACCATACACGGAAGGATGAATTTGTCTTCAGATTACATTCCGCCTATCGGGGTTAACCTTTCTTCAAGGATTGCCACACTTCTAATGCCTGATTGAGATTAGAAAATAGGGAAGGATGGGTGTTGCGACTAAAAAATAAAAATTACCTCGGTGTCACTTAGAAGAACCGAGTTTTAATTTGGTTTTTGAAAAATTTAGTCGAATTTGTAAAAAATAGAGGAGTCGCCACCGGCCATTTAAAAGTGGTAGACCGGACACCGAAATAAAACCAGAGATTCTTTCTTTTGAAAATGGGTTCGGGAGTCGGTTACACGCGAGGAAGGATGAGCACCCCCGTCGTGCCCGAAAATCGGTACCAAAAACATTACCGCTTAATTAATATTAAAATTTGCAAATTAAAGTGACGAATTGTTTCGAAATTTGGTTATACGAGCGAGTGAATTTTAAAGGTCTTAATATTCGAGAAAGAACGTCCGAACCACCACCACTACGACTGGTACTGGCCTCGTTCGTTCCCGAATAAAAAGACGCTCGCATTGCATTTTATGAGTTCGAGATGCAACTTAAAAAAAACATAAGCGGGACATACAAATATAGACAAAGCCAAAAAAAAGGTATAAAAACATAAGAAGGCATATGCAAATAAAACTACACGATGTATTAAGTTACGACAAGAAATATAATATAGATAAACTATATAAAATCATGCATGGTATACGATTATATAAAATTAAGCTACGTGTAACATTACTCTAAAAATGCAACATCACAATAAAACCGAAATTAAAATATTAATATCAAACATAAATATGAATTTTAAGGGATTGAAATTTAGAAACTTTTAAAAGCTAGAGGGACCAGGGAAGGAATTTACGCTTTGAGAAAGTGAATGGTCACCAAAATCCTTTAAAGTATAAGGGAAAAAAAGAAATAAAACCCATTTTACTTTGAAATCAGATTCAACGTTTTGGGGGACTAGATTGAAAGGTTTCGCAACGTTCTGAGGACCAGAAAGGGAATTAAACCGTAAAAAGAGGCTAAAAATGCCAAAACAGGGACCAAAATCAAAGCTCGCTGAAAACTGTAGGGATCGAAGTGACTATTTGACCATTCGAAGTTGATCAAAACGATTTAAGGGACGAAATTGAACGTTTCCAAAAATATCAAGGGACCCGGGACGCGGTTTAGGAACACGGAAGCCCTTGCGCGTGTAATAAATATACACGGAATGGCTTATTAGGGAATTAAACCAAATTCAAAGCAAAAAAAGTGTTATAAAAACGCGTTTAAAGATTTTTTCAGCCCTTTTGGCTTTTCTGATTTTTGAAACCCTAAAAAAAACTCCCTCTTTCTCTGTAAACTCCGGCGCCGCAAGCCACTCCGGCCGCCGTTGCCGGCGCCGGAGTCCTTTTAAAAAAAACTTTTTTTTGAAACCCCTTTTTGTTTGAAACCCCAAAACCCGATCCCAAAACACTTTAAAAAAAACAAATCTCAAAAGAAAACCCCCTCCCCCTTTTAAAAAATTCAAACCGGAACCCTAAAGCCTTCCCAACCGAGGCCTGGATGGCTCACCCGTCGAACTTCCCGACGGAAGTCAAGGGTTTATCGCCGCCACGACCCGAAAGCCAGAGGAGATGGAGCTCTCAGAAGGTAAAAAACTCTCCCTTCTTGTTTTTTGTTACTTTTGCATGCAAATAAAAAAATGGGAACACGGATACCTTAGAAGGATTTTTGTATTATTTCTCTGAAAATGTTTCTCTCTGGTTACAATGGGTTTTGGGTTTTCGGATTTATATCCGAAAATATTACATGCAATATCTCTCTGCTCTCTGTTCCGCCTTTTCTGATATTTGTATTTCTCTCCCTTTTGATTGATACTCTCTCTGGTGTCTCTGATCTGCTCGGTCGACTTTAATTTATTACTCTTGTTTTTTGTTCTTTTCATTGCTGTTTTTGGGTCCCTGACCGTCGTTGTTTTTTTCTGTGTATGTCGACCTTGCCGGAAATGGGAGGGGCATCGAGCTGGTCGCGGCAGAAGCGTGCTTGTGGCAGGCCATCGGTCAGACGGCGCGGGCGCGTGGGGATCTGGAACATTCTCCGCGTCGATCTGGGACCGTTGGATCGAATCGATCCAACGGTCGAGGCTGCGCGGCGCAAGGGCAAAGGGGAGACCCTCTCTAGGGTTTTGTCCAGATGCGATCTGGGCCGTTGATCTCGCCCAGATCGAACGGTAAAGGGGCGTGCGGTGCGGCGTCTAATAAGGGGCATCTAGGGTTTTTTGTCCGGGATTAGATCTGGACCGTTGGTAGTGTCCCTAATCCGACGGCTAGGAGTTGGTGCGGCGCGAGATTGAAGAGGCTCTTCCCCTAGGGTTTCTCCTACCCGGGTCGATCTAGACCGTACGATCATCACCCAGATCCAATGGTTCAAATTTGGCTGCGCATAACAGAGACAAGCATTAGGGTTTTTTTGATTATTTGGGCTTACGGGCTTTACTTATTTTGGGCATGTATTTTGGACTCTTGTTGTTAATATTTTGGACTCTTAATATATTTTTTTTAATCAGAATGGGCTTTTGTTTATTTCAAGCTTTGTTTATTTTTATTTTGATAATAATAATAAGTATAATAATAATAATAGCGTATAATAATAATAATAATAATAATAATAATAATAATAATAATAATAATAATAATAATAATAATAATAGAGACATATTAATAACAGCAAAAAACAAAACAAAACAAACACAATAGTAATAACACACCTAGCTATAATACTTAATAATAATATATACACAAACAATGTTATGCAAAGAAGGCTAAATGACAAGACACCTAAAAAAACAATATAGTAACGTTTAGGTCTTTTTTGTTTTGAAATGGATAATAATATAATGAACATATAAAAATAACGATACTAATAGTAATAATATATTTGATAATAATACTATGATAATACTAAAAGAGTAATAATAATACAATAGTAGTAATACTCATATATACATGTATATTTTTCTTTTTCGTTTTTTTCTTTTTCTCTTTTTTCCTTTTAAATACCCAACAGCCCAACGTAAGCCCTATACTAACACAAACGTAAAGGGGTCTAATGTCCGGACAAAATTAGTGATTACAGTTGCCCCTCTTTGCTTATACTTGTGGAACAAGAATAAAGCAAAGACCATAAGCACTAATTTTGTCCTACTTCCCTGTTGGATGGTTTACTCCCGACGCAGCCACGCGATTCCAAGCAACTCTTCCCAAAGCCTTCCAATTGTGAGTTCTCCCTCCGGATGCCCCGAGCAGATAGACGGAGTTTTTTTTTGTAGATTTCCCTTCTCTAAGTGCCCGAACGGATAGGCGGGTTCTATTCTCCAAGTGCCTGAATAGATGAGCAGATTTCAAATATCTTTGGTTTCTCTCTTCTGTAAGAACAAGCTAGTCATTCAAACTACTCTGCCTTCCTCTTTGCGATCTAAAAGCAAGTTGAAACTCCTAACATTTTTGCCTCCCCTTCGCGGTCAAAAGGCGAACTTGGGCGTCCAAGTGGATTTGCTTTCTCTTCACGGTCTTAAAGCAAACTGGTCATAACTATATCTGTCTAACTTCTCGGTTGGACGATTTACTCTCCCGGAGCGGCAACGTGCTACACCGAGTAATTTTCTCTCTGAAGCTTTAAGGAGATGAGTTCTCTCTCTATAGAACTCATTTCTTTGGCGTATTCTTCGAGTGGCAGTTCTTTCTATATAGAACTCTCGTCCACATATTTTTGAAATTAAAGATCTCCAAGTCCTCTCTCTGTAGAACCCTCCGCTTTTGAGATCCTGAAGCCTTAGGATTCTGAGTTTTTTCTCCACTAAACTCCTCTTCGTTAGCGTACTCTTCGAGTAGTAGTTCTTTCTCTATTGAACTCCTCTCTGCAATCAAGGATCTACAAGTCCCCTCTCCTTAGGACCTTCCACATTCGAGATCATGTAGTTGCAAGTTCCTCCTATATAGAGCTTGTTTGGACCCTTTCTCTGTAGGATCCTTCATCTTGAAATCTTTCGGCAAGCTTGAAAGCTTTAATCTGAAATCCTTGAGTGGCGAACATGAAAGCTTCACCTGACATTCTGTTAGTTCTCGCTTTATCATTTTCTCTTCGTCCCGATAGGTATTCAATTTGTCTTTCAAAAATAACTGGGGGTTGGAAGGATTTAGAAATCCAAATTATGCAAGTCGAAGGACTCATGATTCTTGTGAGATCTGCTTCTCCTTTCGTGAAGCTGTAGATCTAATTTTTTTTACCGATCTTCAAATGTCTGTTTAAAGAAAACAAGATGCTATGATGATATGTTTTAGCATGCTCCTAGCATGGGTGATATCTAGCTACTGATGATGCATGAGCATATTTCAGGCTGCAAAGGTGCATGTGTTTATGAGAATGCAGAGATGCATGAATTTAGTTTCTCTTCATTTTTTAGGGTTAGTGGTCGTTGTCTTGGGACTACAACCATCCATTAGTCTTGTGTCTCTACAAAACTGGCCCCCAAACTTGTCACTCATTTTTTGTTCAAGTATTCAAGTCGAGTGACTTTCGTCGTATTTAAAAACTTCATCTACACTTTTTCTAGCATTGTGCTATCTTTCATCCATTCTGATTCAAACTCTTATGTATAAAACCCTTGTTACCCCCACGGACAATGATGCCCCTCTCGGGTACTACTGGACCCTTGTTCTTCTTATTCTCATCTTGATCCGTTTCCGTAATTGTCTTCCTCAAAGTGTCCATTCGGGTTTTCACTTTGAACCCTTCTTTTCTTTTCTTTCCCCCTTTCTTCTTCTTTTTCTCATTTTGGGTACTCTTTTGAGTTTTCATCTTGAAGTCAACTTCTCTCTTTTTCGCTTCTTCTTGAAGGGAGGACTTACACTGATTAGAATCCCATTGCCCCCACTTGCTTTAGGCTTATGTACCTTTTAACTGACCTCCGGTTAATGTCAACTGCTTTAACTGGTGTCTTCTGTCCAAAGATGCCACCAATTTTGGCCCTTGTTCCTCTAAATTCGTGGTCAAGAGTGCCTCTTCTGAATTTCGCTCATTTGCCCCAAAGTGCCTTTAGGTTCCTCGTCTCGGCTTCTCTTCTTTTTCTTTTCTATCTTTCTCCTTTTCTTAGGCGTACTTCTGTCTTCATCGCCCTTTGTCGAGTTGATTTCAGATCACTCACTGTCTCATCTTGGTGCATGGTGCACACGATCCTTCTCAAGACATTCCTTCCGTCAAGGTGCCTAGGCTTCGAGGGTAACTTTTGTTCCCCGATTCACAACGTCAAATTTTCTACCCTCATGTTCTATTTCAACCCTTCTTAGCGAAGGTCGACTTCATAGCTCGACATTTTACCGAAGACGGTCTGGATATTTCAATTGGTGGTATTCGTCATCTAGTAGCAATGTTTGAACCTCCGATGGTGCCCCTCTGGGTACTGATGGCTTTACCTCGAGCCACGATCAGTCCGCTTGTTCATTCCCATGTAGAAGACTTATGCAAGTGATTGGGTAAAAATAATTTTATTATGAAAATATACATTTGAAGAATCATGTCAAGTGAAAATCAAGTTTGGGGTCTTTGAAAAAAAAGGTCGACCCGAGTGACATTTTCCGAATGTTGCAGAGATGCACATATGAAATCTTTTCCGGGCTATTAGGCTTTCGAGAGGAGCGACTCCCATACTTAGTTTCTACCCAATTTAAAGGTGGCTCTCTTTTCCTTACTAACTCACCTTGCCCCATCCTTCCCTCTTTTCTGATCTCAATCAGGCATTAGAAGTGTGGCAATCCTTGAAGAAAGGTTAACCCCGATAGGCGGGATGTGATCTGAAGACAAATTCATCCTTCTGCGCATGGTCCAAATGGTCTTTTATGGCTTGTAATGTAGGCTAAGGCTCACGGCTATGAAAAAAAGGGTAAATAGGCCCAAACAAGTGTTTAAGGGTGGTGAAACCAAGGATCAATTCTTCCAATCTGAAGTCTCAATTATGCTCTGATGAAATGCTATTTCCCTCTCTTACTTTTTGGATCGCTCTAGACTGCCCCTTCTTGTTGGGGTTTTCACCCTAGAGTTCATTTCCTTTCATCAAGTGTAGTTTTGGATCAATTTGCACCTTCACATTGTATTGGTGCAGGCTTTTGCTCAAAGGTGAACAATCTTTCGAGGCTCATCTAAGTATAGATTCATTTGGATAGGGAATCCTCTTGTTCCTTTTCTTTATCCGCTTCTTCTCTTTTCAAAACCGCACTTTTCACTTTAGTGCTTTTGATTTTGATTTCCTCAACTTTTATGTCGGTAGCTTTTGACTTGATTTGGGTAGCTCTTTGAGAACCGACCCTTTTTTGCTGTTTCCTCAAAATTGCACTTTTCACTTCAGTGCCTTTGCTTTTGATTTCTTCAACTTTTGTGTCGGTAACTTTTGACTTGATTTGGGTAGCTCTTTGAGAACCGACTTTTCTTTCGTTGTTTCCTTTTGATTTTTTTTGGCTGCTCAATCTGAAAGTGTATCCAATGAATCTTTTCTCTTTTAATGCCCCTTAGTTCACAAGGCCTCGTCTACATAGCACAATATGGATCCAATGTCATTTACTTGTCCATAGACTTCTATCTTTTCTTTGCCCCCGGTGTAGGGGTGATCCTTGGTTTGGGTTCATTTTGAAGAAAAAGTTCAAAAGGCTCAAACGGGGACAGCAATGGGTACATTTTTTATTTTCTGTCTAGGTGAACGGAATTGAAGGAATGCCAAATGTTCTCCCATACACGGATATCAAAATGGGTCTTCAGGTGGTAGAAGTTTTAGGGTTATCACTTCATTCAAGAACCTTAGACAGCAATGCCCGAGAGGAAAATTCACTCAATGGGAGTGGCCCATTATTCCTGAACACTCGTCGTCATCCCTCTCTTGGCCTAAGTAGAACAGATAATGCTTCCATTTGTATCATTCCCACATCATTCGGTTTTTTTCTTTTCTTTTCAAAGTATTAAGGTCATTTCTGTAAAAATATATACATGTACGTATGTTTTTAATAGAAAGGCAATAAGCTTGTAACCATAAAGAATAAATGAAATGTTTAAAAGAAATTAAGGAATATAAAATGCTCGCAAAAGTCTCATTCGTTGAAAATAAAACAAACGAACATCACAAAAGCCCTTACAAGAGATACTAGCTATCATGGGCCCACAATACAAAGTTAAACATGCACATTAAAGAGGAAAGGACATGACAACAAAAGGTAGGATGTAACAGAAATTCCCCACCACCACGACACCGGACTCGACTTTTTGCGCTCGACCTTCCTACTCAAACTTAGGTTTTCCATTCTCGAAGGAAAGCACTCTATTCTCAACAAGCCTATAGATCATGCGCTTTAGAAACGCACACTCTTCCGTTGTGTGGCTGAAATCTCCAGAATGATATTCACACGGAACCCTGGCACCAAACACATTGGTATTAAAATAGGCGTACTGCTTCGGGGGTGGTGGCTTCAGGAGTTTGTTCTGAATCAGCAGAGGTAACAGCTCTGAATTGGTCATCGGGAAACACGCCTTCGTCTTCTTGTCAACCTTTCCTAAAACGTGCTCTTTAGCCTTCCTTTTTTCCCTTTTCCTTAGATAAGGCTCACTTTCTTCAATTTTATTGGGGTCGATCGCTTTTGTAGGTTCTTTCGAAAATTCTTTCGACCCCGTAGGTAGGTCCGACCCTTCCTTAGTATGATCAGGACAGCCACTGACGTTTGTAAATTTCGCCGATGCCTGCGACTTTGCCTTATCCCCCTCTTTCACCACAGCAACTTGACCTCCTCCTAGCTTTACCTTATTATCCACAGTTGGAAACCTGATTATCAAACCCGGACTTTTTGTCTCAAATTCCAACACCCCAAGGTTTAGGAGACCCTGGATTTTGCGCTTAAAATTCATGCATTTCTCGATCGAATGTCCCCGAATTCTGGTGTGGTAATCACAATGCTCTTCCTCACGGAACCAACTGGGATACGGAGGTGACGGGGTTTTAACAAAGCAAGGTGCCACCACTCGAGCATGCAGCAGCTTTGAATACAACTCTTGGTAAGTGAAAGGGCTGGGGGTGAACCGATCATTCCCCTTCATCTTCTCTGAACCTCGAGGACTCCCAACCATAGCTCGGGGTTGCGAAGTTGTAACACTCCTTGGGGCTTCTTGGTAGTCTTGTCGCCCTTGAGCTGATTCTTTCTTCGTTGGAGAAGATAAGCTTTTCCTAAGAGAATCTTCGATCTTATCTAACGCCAACTCAGCGGGGAATTCTGAAGCAGTGCGGTTCACCTCATACTGGCTGATGATGGTCTGGTCTTCTTTAGACAAAGCTTCTTCCATCAGAATGTCATGGTCCACATTCTCACTATTCTCGGTTCGGGGGTTTCCCCTCACGCCGCTTCTTTCGGTCACCACAGCTATCATAGCTCTCAATTCATTGATTTGCCCCATCGTTTTATCTTGGAATGTCTTCACATACGCGATCGTCTCCTTCTGATTTCTAACCAACTGTTCGTGGAGCTGTTCAAGCCCGTCCACCCTTGCTACTAGGTCATTCATGCCTTTGAAGCTGTACTGGTTGGAAACCGTTCTTTTGTCCATTTTCTCTCTTTTTCCTCTCTTTCTGACACTAGTGTTTTCTCCAATTAGAAATGATGTGATGGAAGATCTTAAGCAAGTTTTAATGATGGATGTATTATGGATTCGAATCAACAGATGCATGATCATGAGATGGGTGCATGGTTGACAATTTTAATGTTGCTTCGAAATGATGTATGAAACAAATGCTACAAATGTATGCAAGTCAAAGGTGTTGGTCATATAGGTGATTCTCCTTAGGTCAACTTTCATTTGAACATAAAGGAGGATCCTCATTACAAGATAGTCATAGCAAAAGTCCTACGGGTACCCTTCTTTCCCCCGAATCATGTTCAAGGAAATGAAAACTTCGGCAAAAATGCCGGGGCCGGATTTGCTTTCTTCTCTAGCAATTCAAGACCCTCTAAAATTGCTGGTATCAAGTCCCGGAAAACAAGCTATTTCCTCGAAGCTGAATCCATCTCTTGACCTAATCCATGCCCTTTCCGGTTGCCCCGCTCTTTCCAGCCGCCTCTTTGTACTCGGTCGGGTAGTTTCATGATTTTGGATGTTTGAAGTAGATCCGATCTTGATTCACTTCCTCGGAATGGAGAAGGATTGTGCTTTCTTCAATGGTGGTCACCAGATCTGACACAGTGTGTTCGCTCGGTAAGCTGCTCCCCTATCCTTTCTAACTCAACTCTGACCGATGTCGGACTTGCTAATTGACACCATTCTTTCTAGCAACCTCTCGTCCATAATGATAGCCCTTGATTGGGTAAAACCACCTTGACTCAACACCTTTATGTCATGATATGCATGCGAGAATAAATGCAAAAAGATCATCAGAATAATCGTTAGTGTAAGATAGAAAAGTCAAGCATGAAAGCATGCAACCCTATTTATCCCGTCTAATAGACCTAGGTTGTCCGCATGGCTCTAAAAGGGGTGGGTAATCTAGTTCTCTACATGCAGTTTTGGTTCTAGGAGGTACTCGAACTGTCCTCGCTGTCCCCTTCTAAGGGTAGCAAGGCCCCCGGTCATCACCCATTATAGGCTCCTCTCAACCGAGTTCAATTCGAGGGGACCCTTTCGCTATATCCGCACGGAGAAACGATATTCTCACGAAGATATAGGGTACTCGAGCCCCGAAGGTATTTGCTAGGCCCACACGGAGGAACAATATCCACACGAAAGCACTAGCGTTTTCCCCTCACTTAAACGAACGGGTTTAAATGCCAATTTTAAATGCGTTTAAAATAAACTCGCACTTATAAACAAATATCGATCGATTTGGTCACTTTAATTCGCAACTTCTAATATTAATTGAGCGGTAAAGTTTTTTTTTTTGGCTTGACTCTCTTTTTTGTTTTTGAAAACAAATTTTTGTCCCCAGCAGAGTCGCCATCTGTTGCGACTAAAAAACAAAAATTACCTCGGTGTCACTTAGAAGAACCGAGTTTTAATTTGGTTTTTGAAAAATTTAGTCGAATTTGTAAAAAAATAGAGGAGTCGCCACCGGCCATTTAAAAGTGGTAGACCGGACACCGAAATAAAACCAGAGATTCTTTCTTTTGAAAATGGGTTCGGGAGTCGGTTACACGCGAGGAAGGATGAGCACCCCCGTCGTGCCCGAAAATCGGTACCAAAAACATTACCGCTTAATTAATATTAAAATTTGCAAATTAAAGTGACGAATTGTTTCGAAATTTGGTTATACGAGCGAGTGAATTTTAAAGGTCTTAATATTCGAGAAAGAACGTCCGAACCACCACCACTACGACTGGTACTGGCCTCGTTCGTTCCCGAATAAAAAGACGCTCGCATTGCATTTTATGAGTTCGAGATGCAACTTAAAAAAAAACATAAGCGGGACATACAAATATAGACAAAGCCAAACAAAAGGTATAAAAACATAAGAAGGCATATGCAAATAAAACTACACGATGTATTAAGTTACGACAAGAAATATAATATAGATAAACTATATAAAATCACGCATGGTATACGATTATATAAAATTAAGCTACGTGTAACATTACTCTAAAAATGCAACATCACAATAAAACCGAAATTAAAATATTAATATCAAACATAAATATGAATTTTAAGGGATTGAAATTTAGAAACTTTTAAAAGCTAGAGGGACCGGGGAAGGAATTTACGCTTTGAGAAAGTGAATGGTCACCAAAATCCTTTAAAGTATAAGGGAAAAAAAAGAAATAAAACCCATTTTACTTTGAAATCAGATTCAACGTTTTGGAGGACTAGATTGAAAGGTTTCGCAACGTTCTGAGGACCAGAAAGGGAATTAAACCGTAAAAAGAGGCTAAAAATGCCAAAACAGGGACCAAAATCAAAGCTCGCTGAAAACTGTAGGGATCGAAGTGACTATTTGACCATTCGAAGTTGATCAAAACGATTTAAGGGATGAAATTGAACGTTTCCAAAAATATCAAGGGACCCGGGACGCGGTTTAGGAACACGAAAGCCCTTGCGCGTGTAATAAATATACACGGAATGGCTTATTAGGGAATTAAACCAAATTCAAAGCAAAAAAAAGTGTTATAAAAACGCGTTTAAAGATTTTTTCAGCCCTTTTGGCTTTTCTGATTTTTGAAACCCTAAAAAAAACTCCCTCTTTCTCTGTAAACTCCGGCGCCGCAAGCCACTCCGGCCGCCGTTGCCGGCGCCGGAGTCCTTTTAAAAAAAACTTTTTTTTGAAACCCCTTTTTGTTTGAAACCCCAAAACCCAATCCCAAAACACTTTAAAAAAAACAAATCTCAAAAGAAAACCCCCTCCCCCTTTTAAAAAATTCAAACCGGAACCCTAAAGCCTTCCCAACCGAGGCCCGGACGGGTCACCTGTCGAACTTCCCGACGGAAGTCAAGGGTTTATCGCCGCCACGACCCGAAAGCCAGAGGAGATGGAGCTCTCGGAAGGTAAAAAAACTCTCCCTTCTTGTTTTTTGTTACTTTTGCATGCAAATAAAAAAATGGGAACACGGATACCTTAGAAGGATTTTTGTATTATTTCTCTGAAAATGTTTCTCTCTGGTTACAATGGGTTTTGGGTTTTCGGATTTATATCCGAAAATATTACATGCAATATCTCTCTGCTCTCTGTTCCGCCTTTTCTGATATTTGTATTTCTCTCCCTTTTGATTGATACTCTCTCTGGTGTCTCTGATCTGCTCGGTCGACTTTAATTTATTACTCTTGTTTTTTGTTCTTTTCATTGCTGTTTTTGGGTCCCTGACCGCCGTTGTTTTTTTTCTGTGTATGTCGACCTTGCCGGAAATGGGAGGGGCATCGAGCTGGTCGCGGCAGAAGCGTGCTTGTGGCAGGCCATCGGTCAGACGGCGCGGGCGCGTGGGCGCGTGGGGATCTGGAACATTCTCCGCGTCGATCTGGGACCGTTGGGTCGAATCGATCCAACGGTCGAGGCTGCGCGGCGCAAGGGCAAAGGGGAGACCCTCTCTAGGGTTTTGTCCAGATGCGATCTGGGCCGTTGATCTCGCCCAGATCGAACGGTAAAGGGGCGTGCGGCGTGGCGTCTAATAAGGGGCATCTAGGGTTTTTTGTCCGGGATTAGATCTGGACCATTGGTAGTGTCCCTAATCCGACGGCTAGGAGCTGGTGCGGCGCGAGATTGAAGAGGCTCTTCCCCTAGGGTTTCTCCTACCCGGGTCGATCTAGACCGTACGATCATCACCCAGATCCAATGGTTCAGATTTGGCTGCGCATAACAGAGACAAGCATTAGGGTTTTTTGATTATTTGGGCTTACGGGCTTTACTTATTTTGGGAATGTATTTTGGACTCTTGTTGTTAATATTTTGGACTCTTAATATATTTTTTTTAATCAGAATGGGCTTTTGTTTATTTCAAGCTTTGTTTATTTTTATTTTGATAATAATAATAAGTATAATAATAATAATAGCGTATAATAATAATAATAATAATAATAATAATAATAATAATAATAATAATAATAATAATAATAATAATAATAATAATAATAATAATAATAATAATAATAATAATAATAATAATAATAGAGACATATTAATAATAGCAAAAAATAAAACAAAACAAACACAATAGTAAATACACACCTAGCTATAATACTTAATAATAATATATACACAAACAATGTTATGCAAAGAAGGTTAAATGACAAGACACCTAAAAAAACAATATAGTAACGTTTAGGTCTTTTTTGTTTTGAAATGGATAATAATATAATGAACATATAAAAATAACGATACTAATAGTAATAATATATTTGATAATAATACTATGATAATACTGAAAGAGTAATAATAATACAATAGTAGTAATACTCATATATACATGTATATTTTCTTTTTCATTTTTTTCTTTTTCTCTTTTTTCCTTTTAAATACCCAACAGCCCAACGTAAGCCCTATACTAACACAAACGTAAAGGGGTCTAATGTCCGGACAAAATTAGTGATTACAATGGGGCATGTTGAGTTAGTGAGGTAAAGAGAGCCACCTTTAAATTGGGTAGAAATTAGGTATGGGAGTCGCTCCTCTCGGAAGCCTAATAGCCCAGAAAAGATTTCATATGTGCATCTCTGCAACATTTGGAAAATGTCACTCGGGTCGACCTTTTCAAAGACCCCAAACTTGATTTTCACTTGACATGACTCTTCAAATGTATATTTTCATAATAAAATTATTTTTACCCAATCACTTGCATAAGTCTTCTACATGGGAATGAGCAAGCAGACTGATCGTGGCTCGAGGTAAAGCCATTAGTACCCAGAGGGGCACCATCGGAGGTTCAAACATTGCTACTAGATGACGAATACCACCAATTGAAATATCAAGACCGTCTTCGGTGAAATGTTGAGCTATGAAGTCGACCTTCGCTAAGAAGTGTTTAAATAGAACATGAAGGTAGAAAATTTGACATTGAGAATCGGGGAACAGAAGTTACCCTCGGAGCCTAAGCATCTTGCCGAAGAGGATGTCTTGAGAACGACCGCGCGCGCCACGTTGAGGGCACGCACTGAGATGAGACAATAATCAACTCGAAAAAGGCGACGGAGAAATGCCTAGGAAAAGGAGGAAGATAGAAAAGAAGAAGAAGAGGAGCCAAGGCGAAAACCCAAAGGCACTTCGGGTCAACGGAGCGAAATTCAGAAGAGGCGCTCTTGACCACGAATTTAGAAGAACAAGGGCCAAAAATTGGTGGCATCTTTGGACAGAAGACACCATTTAAAGCAGTCGACTTTAACCAGAGGTCAGTCAGAAGGTACATAAGCCTAAAGCAAGTGGGGGCAATGGGATTCTAATCAGTGTAAATCCTCCCTTCAAGAAGAAGCGAAAAAGAGAGAAGTTGACTTCAAGATGAAAACTCAAAGGAGTACCCAAAAAGAGAAAAGGAAGAAGAAAGAAGACAAAGAAAAGAGAAGATACAGTGAAAACCCAAAAGGCACTTTGAGGATTGAGGCGAAATTCAAGAGGAACGCTTCAGATCACAAACTCATGGCGAAGGAGGCAGAAACTCAAAGCCAAAAGATTTTAAAGCAAATGAGGCAGATACTCAGAGCTCAGGGCAAAGGAGACAGAAACTCAAAGCCCAAGAACTTCAGAGCAAAGGAGGTAGATACTCAAAGCTCATGACAAAGGAGACATAAAATCAAAGCCAAAGGATTTTAGAGCAAAGGAGACAGATACTCAAAGCTCGAGACAAAGATATATAGAATATGCTCATCTATTCGGGCATTTGGAGAATAGAACCTGCCTATCCGTTCAGGCACTTGGAGAATGGAAATCTGTCTATCTATTCATGCAATCAAAAGTCAGTAAAAAAAGAAAAAAAGAAAAAAAAGAAAAAAACAGAAGAAAGAAAGAAAAAAGAAAAACAAGAAAAAAAAGAACAAAAAAGAGAAAGAAGGGTTCAAAGTGAAAACCCGAATGGGCACTTTGGGGCAAACAATTCCAGAAGTGGATGAGAAGAAGAAGAACAAGGGTCTAGTAGTACTCGAGAGGGGCATCTTTGTCCGTGGGGTAACAAGGGTTTTGTACATAAGAGTTTGAATCGGAATGGATGAAAGATAGCACAAGCCTAGAAAAAGTGTAGATGAAGTTTCTAAATACGACCAAAGTCACTCGACTTGAATATTTGAACGAAGAATGAGCGGCAGAAGTTTGGGGGCCAGTTTTGTCGAGACACAAGATTGATGAGTGGATATAGTACCAAAATAACGACCACTGACCCTAGAAAATGAAGAGAAACTAAACACATGCATCTTTGCATTCTCGTAAACACATGCATCTTTGCATCCAGAAATATGCTCATGCATCATCGATAGCTAGATACCACCCATGCTAGGAGCATGCTAAATCATATCATAGCATTTTGTTTTCTCCAAACAGACGTTTGAAGATTGGTAAAAGAACATATCTACAGCTTCACGAGAGGAGAAGCAGATCTCACAAGAGTCAAGAGTCAAGAGTCCCTCGACTTTCGTAATTCGGATTCTTAAAATCTTTCCAACCCCCGATTTTAATCTTTCTTGAAGATTGTTTTTCTTAAAACTCGAATTTCTTAAATTTATCCTTCTAAAAAGATGTTTTCCTCAAAACTCAATTTCTCAATTTTATCCTTCCAAAAGGACGTTTTCCTCAAAACTCAATTTCTTAATTTTATCCTTCCAAAAAGATGTTTTTCTCAAAACTTAATTTCTCAATTTTATCCTTCCAAAAGGATGTTTTCCTCAAAACTCAATTTCTCAATTTCATCCTTCTCAAAGGATATTTTTCTTAAAAGTCAAAATTTCTCAATTTTTATCTTTCGAAAAAGATGTTTTTCCTCAAAATTGCGCGAGGGAGGGCTTCCGCTTTTTAAAATTCTTCCCGAAGTCTCTCATGTGTTTTGGGCGTTTTTAATTTGGTCCCCAACTTGGTTTTAATCGGTTTCCGAAGGGGGAATATTACCGTTTGGGTCCCTGTGGCTTTTCATTTCCTTTTGATTGGGTCCCATTTTGCATTTTAATTAGTTTTATTTTTAGGTTTATTATATTTTCAGTCCTCCGAGTCTGTCCTATGTTCATTTTAGTCTTTTTCAGCATAGTATTGTTACATCTCATGCATTTTAATTTTCTTGCTTAGTATTTATATTCCTTTGATTTTAGTCCATGTTTTATTTATACGTTTTATATATGTTGAATGATGCATGAATAATATGGTATGTAATATATGCATATATTTATATCTTTTATGCCTTCTTATGTTTTTATACCTTTTGCTTGGCTTTGCGTATATTTGTATGTCTCGTTTATGATTTTTTTTAAGTTGCATCTCGAACTTATAAAATGCAATGCGAGCGTCTTTTATATTCGGGAACGAACGAGGCCAGTACCAGTCGTAGTGGTGGTGGTTCGGACGTTCCTTCTCGAATATTAAGACCTTTAAAATCTACTCACTCGTATAACCAAATTCCGATACGATTCGTCACTTTAATTCGCAAAATTTAATATTTATTAAGCGGTAATGTTTTCAGTACCGATTTTCGGGCACCACGGGGGTGCTCATCCTTCCCCGCGTGTAATCGACTCCCGAACCCATTTTCAAAAGAAAAATCTCTGGTTTAGTTTTCGGTGTCCGGTCTACCATTTTTAAATGGCCGGTGGCGACTCCTCCTTTTTTACAAATCCGATTTAAATTTTCAAAAACAATTAAAACCCGGTTCTTCTAAGTGACACCGAAATATTTTTAGTCGCAACAAAGAGTATTATTGAATCAAACATACAAGTCAATCATGGATTGCAAGAAATTGGTCTAATTCGCAATTCAAATAGTTGGTGGAGGTTGAGTTTGTACTAGATACCAAACAAACTCAACCTACTCAAATTACTATTTTTTAATTTAAAAATAAAAATATAATTTTAGATCAATATTTATATATTTTGTAATTAAATTTAAATAAAAATTTGTATATTAATTTATATTCGCATCCAGTCAAGTGAACCAACCAACTAACCCATTGAAAAATTTAATTTAAAAGGATTAAAATTGACAAAAATAATAAACTACAAGAACAAAATTGTCTGAATGTAACATTTTCATTGGCATCTTGCCAAAAAAAGATAATTACATTGTCCCTGTATTCTCAAATTGTGTTTAGTATTATTAATCTTTTTTTTTCTGAATTGTCATGAAATGTAAATGAAATATTCATGGAAACTGCTCATGGTATACGAGAAGGAGAATTCTCACGTAGATTTGCTTGCAAAGGAATTAGCAGAGTCTCCAATTTATTTTGGATGGCTCAATGAGCTTTTTTTTGTCCACTCTGACTGTGATCTTCGTTATGTTGTTGGTTTTTATAATTGAAATTCGTTAGTTTTATTGAACGAGGATATATCCGAAAGTACGATGAATGTTCACAACCTAGTAAACAAAAACACTTAATTCAAACATATTTCTATTAAATAAAACTAGCGTCTTGAGATCATATGGAAAATATAAAAACTCAACCCAAAGACTCGAAACAAAAGATGGATACAAACATCACCAAAGATCGACGGTCAAAGGTAAACCCATCAACAAACAACATAAAAATACATATTACAATGAGACACGTTGACAACACGGTCACTACCACAACTCAATCGTGAACAAGAAACGATGATTGTAAGGCGTATCCAAATCTAATTTGAGTGTCTGAAACAGTGAGATCAGCAAGATAACCAAAAGAGTGTCATCTTAAAAGTCGTGGAGACATCAGATCCAACCTTAATAGAAAACTAAATGAAAGAAACGACCAAACGACTGATAAAGAAAAAAATACTAAAAGATAGAAAAAAAATATACCATAAAGGTAGAGTAAATCATGCAACAATAGCAGAATTATTTATTTAAAACTAAAAAATAAAAGAAAAATAAGACAAACGATAAAAAAAAAATATGAGAGCATAAGAAACGATGATCCCGACAATTAGCAACCAGAACCAAAATTGATTCTGTTGCCGGAAAGAAAAGAAACAAAGAAAGGTAGCATTAGTAATCTCATATTACTCCTATTAAAAAATGTTGTGTAACCAAACAATATAATCTCATTTTGAAATTTTACATTAAAATTACCCATAACAAACGAACCCTAGTGTAACATTGCATTAAAAGTTCCATGAAGATTGCATGCAAAATCGAATGTGAGCATTATATATGAATCAATTGTTTAAGTTTTTATTTTTTTCATGCATCCAATATCTTTTATGGATAATATCCTCACACTTATACTTGAATACGTCCGATACAAATATCGAATGCAAATAGCAACATAAATTTCGAGTTTGCTTGCTTTGCAAACAACCCAGCGGGCCACATGTGATCACATAAAACTGAAGACCCCAAAAATTGTTAGTTGATTCCTGAACACGCTTCATCAGAGTTCCCAACTATTCAGGATACTTTGACCTGCTGCTAACATGGTTCAAAGTCATGCCTGCTTCATCATAGACCTGCTGCAACAAATTCTCCAAGGCCTAGACTTATATTTGTGTTGCTTGTGACATAAAACAGAGAAAGGTTTTCCCTAAGGAATCAATAATTTTTATGGAAAAGCTTAAAAAAGAAGAACCAACAAAGCAGGACAATGGAAATAATTTCTTTGGCTCTGACAATAGGAAATGATCAAATGTTCAAAGTCGGATTCCTGCATATTTATTGTTTGACGTCCCACTCATCCACCCCATACAAATGGGGAACAAGCAAAATGGAGAAAAAAGAGCTACATTTCATGTGACATCAAAGAACATATTTACTTTGAGAACTAAAATCTAATTTCAATGGCACCCTTTCTTGCCATGCCTGCTGCTAGCATGGTGCAACCATCCAATCCCTTTAATGGCCTTGAAGATCTTAACAAGGCTAGGCCTTCCCATTCCCAAATTCATCTTCCCGGCCGACAACTTCAAAGCCTGTAAGCAACACAATTGCCCATTCGACTCTTCCTCATTATCGCAGCGGTAGCCATTGTTGTTACCACCACCACCACCTTTCTTTCCTCTGTTTGAACCGCTTTTCAATTGTGCTTTAGTATTGGAGTCGGCTTCATAAGTCTCCCAAAGCAAATCCATCCCCTCACCACCGCCATCCACGTCGTGTGAGTGTCTCTCTTCGAAAAGCTTGCATGCCAATGGCCTCTTCCACTCCTGTTTTCTCATCGACCCAAAGTTCCAAAGTTCCACTCCTTTGTTCCCAACACCCTTGGATTCCCATGTCATGATCTCGTCTCCTTTTTGTTCATCAACTTTATTGGAGTCCACGCTTAGCGACTTGACGTGTCTATCTCTCTTATTCGACGACAAATTTTCTACCCCATCTTGCAAAAAGTCTTCAAAGATCTTCACCGCCGACTGTTATTCATTTTCAAGCAAAATGGGAGCTTCTTCAATAGCTTGAAAGAAATCTCCTTCAGACTCCATATCCAATACATCATCTGGGTTTTCTCTAGTTTTGAACACGGTCTTAAATGCTCCAATATCTTCCAAGCATCCAAAGTCGCCATAGCTTTCGTGATCGTCAAACATTTGGTATGTAGTAAGTGGGAAACTTACCTCGGGTTCTGGAAAGTGGGAGCGAGAAGCACAAGGGTAGTGGTTATAAAGAGAGGGGAAAGCACCAGGGGAGAAAAGATGATGTAGGAGAAGTAGAGAGGGTGAGAGAACAAAAGAGCATAAAATGAGAGAGCAGAAGACTGGACAAGTCATGGGTTCTCTTCTTGGCAGTCAATGAACACTCAGACATTTATTTTGGTGGAAAACGAGCGAGATTGAAGCGGATGGTGATGGATGGGGAAGACGAAAGAAAGGGGTGAGAGCGGCGTGAAGGGAAGTAAAAATTGGCCAATTTGGGGGAATATTCCCCTTAGGGAATTTAATCTGAAAAGTACCCCTATGTTCGTTACTTGGAAAAATACCTCATTTCACTTCATGTAGGACAAATTCGCGTCCTGAAAAATGTGAATTCGGAATTCGCGTTCTACAGAACGGGAATTTCAGTGCCATGTCAGTATCCAATCATTGGTGAAATGACTGAATATTTGAAACCTAAATTCGTGTCCTGTAGGACGCGAATTCAACGATTTATTACCCTCCCCCCCCCCCCCCCCCCCCGCACACGAGAAATTGAGGAGGAAAATGTATTCAAACGAATAAAAATTGATTGGGTAGCTATATTTTTTTCGAATAACGGGTTATCTAGGAACCCCATTATAATTTTTGAACTATAACGGTGTCGTACTGAAACGTATCTTTAAGATGTGTGAAGATACGAGCCTATACAACATCCTAAGATGTTTGAAAATGGCCTGCAAATGGGCAAGTTACAGTGTTTTAGAAGGATACATTACTGTATATGCATGTTTATGTATTTTATGGTGTGTTTCGACTGTTCTTTTTGTTTTTTCAAAGTTTGGAGACAAAGATGTATAACTTAATTTTATAGTGGTATTAAAGTTCAGAGGAAGACGGTGTTCGAAAATGTAAAAAAATTGTGTTAAGAATGCTATCAAAGTAACATTTTTCAAGCAAAAACGTGTCCATGTGCATGTTTAAATAGATTTTGCGATATCTTTCCCATAATATTTTTGCGTTTGTCATGATTGAAGGCCTGATCATGTAACATATGTTTACATCAGCGTGAAAATTGCGTCCTAACGTGTTAGAAAATCGCGTTAAAAATGCTATCTAATGATGTTTTATAAGCAAACATGGGTACATAGGGAGGTTTAATTGGATTTTCGGGTATGGTTGGAGTATTTGTTTGCTTTTGTCTAAGTTGGTCTCCATAATTATATAACATATATTTACAGTGGTAAAAAAATATCATGAATACGTCGGCGTAACATTATGAAAATCGCGTTAAAATTGCAAGTAAAATATAAAACAAAGCAGAAAAGATCGTTTAAATTAAAATACGACGAAAGACATCACACATAGGTTGATCTAGTTTATTCGGGGGCCGGTCATAAAAGGACATTTCCTAATATCATGTCCAGTGTTCCCACATTTACTGCACCGCTTAGGTTGTCCAGTCTTTTCTCGAGGAACCATATCTTCGGCATAGTGAATCTTCATTGATTTTGGTCGATCTTCTTTCTTTCGTCGCATGGATGAATCTGGGTATACAAACGTGCTGGGAACAAACATCGAGTTTAGCGTGAAATTTGATGACGGGTCAAGTTCTTCAACAAATGCTTTAGCTGGACAAGACGAGAATGATGTGTTCATACAAAATTATCAGAGACGGCAAGAAAAAGAACAAATAATTAAGAAACTAAACTTAATGTCTGACATAAGTACCGACTACGATTAGTAATGTAATTTTGATGAAGTTATGTAAATTATTTATCTTGCGTACTTATATTTTGTGAACTGAGTCTTTTCGATGTAGTTTTCAAAATTGCAGGATGTTATTGCAAGACTATGAAACTTGAGGTGTTTAATGATAATTTTTAACATTGAAAGACATGAAGTTTAAATTAGAGATTTGATTTGAACGTAATTGTAAGTTCTTAAATATGAAAGTATCAATTACTAATTTCGAACATATAATACTTCAATTAAGAAAATATATATTAACATTACTTATAAAAAAACTAACATTAAAATTAAAAAAAACATAATCCTAAGTTTACAAGAATCAATTTCGAAAAACATAGAAAAAATATGACTATTGTCTATGTCCGCCGGCACCACAACTTGGTGGATGTCGAGTTCGAGCAGGATTACGTCGTCCACAACTGGTTGCGGAACATCGTCGTCTCCAGCAGTACCACTCGGTCCGACATGCCCGCTAGAATAGAATAATGATTGCGGAGGTATTTGCCGAACGAACCCGGCGCCTGAAATATCATAAGGCCTAGCATGAAATGAGTACAAGGGGACAAAAGCAGAAGGAACAGTCGGCGTCGAAGATCCGTCCATAATGCCAGGAAATGAACCGTACGTAGTTACCGTCGAAGATCCACCCTTCATTATCACAAAAGGAGTGAAAAAGTCTTCTGTCGGACTCAGGGGCTGCGGCTGAATCATTAACTGGGTGGGGGCCTGTGGGCGAATTGGATCAGTGGCCTGGGGGCGAATCGAATCGGCGACACCAACTGCCCCCCGTGCTCTGGAAGATGAATCATCTCTTTGATGTCGCGATCCACCTGCTCCCCTCGCACGATGAATTCGGGGGCGGTTGCGCTGCACAGGCTTCACGACGTCTGCTTGTTCATCCGGAGTGAGAAGATACGGTTTCTCATTGCCAAAGTACCATGCAAAGTAGTCATTGGTCACCATAGGCTCCTCAAACATCTTGTACTCATTTAGTGCCGGCCACTGATGCCTCTCCTGCCACTGTGCAATGTACGTACGTATTTCACCGACCAGTCCACCTACCGCAGAACATCAACAAAATTATTATTTATAAATTGTAAAGTATGTATAAATCAATAACTATTAAACCAAATTTAATTATTATACCTCAAGTTTCCCTTGTCGGGTCATCCTATGTAATTGGTCGAAATTGAGAGGATTTAGTGGAATAGTTTGAAAACGATTGAACTGGCGTTGGACGCGATCAGCCGGATGCCACTCAATTACAACGTACCAGATGAGAGGTACCACGGCCGTCCAAACGAACACCATCTAAGACGAAAAAATCGATAGACACTCGATGATCTCTGAATTTAAATACGGGATCCACAAAAATTGTAAATTAAATATAAAAATCATTTAAAATAAGTAAACTATATTCATATTATACTTAATATAAAAATTAAAATATTAACCTCAGTTGCAGATTTATTATCAACATATTGTCTAATAGAATGCATCATACTAGGAAGCCCAACAAGACTTAAAGCATTGAACCACCTACATAACATCAAAATATAATTTTAATATTTTAAAAAATAATCAATTTATAAATAAAATTTAATTAAGATTAGTTCCTTACCGTAAACATAGTGGATAGGCATAGGCAACTAGCACAGACAACCCAGGGCGTAAAAATGGCATTCTAAACCACGCCCAAGCCTACAACAACAAAAGACATTCTCTGATGTCATGTTTATCAGCATGTGCAGCCCTACACAACTCTCTATACAGATATGCAAATACTGCCGAACCCCAACCTAATTTACCGGCCTCTTCAAAATCCCACAACCACAACATGTGAACTTTATTTCAGGTTTTTTCGGCCACCAATATTCTCCCAATGATCTGTAAGATATGCACCCGAGCATATGTGTACAATATGAAAAATTATAATTTCATTACTAATAACAAAAAATTAATTTTTTTACCATCTTTATTGGCGTCATTGGGTAAATTCTCACACAACCACTGCAAATACACACATCCACCATCTAATTTGTTTGTCACTACCTCTAACAAGTCCAGACAAAACCTCTAACAATCCTCGACACATACCCAAATTTGGCCTGAGCTATGTAATTTGCTAGACGATGATCCGGTTTCGTCCTCATCCGAGTGATAAAAGCCTCCAACCGAACTTCTTTTTAGTATTTAATTTTAAACATAAAAATAATGTACATTCGAATATATATTTAGTATTTTATCTTACACTATAAAAATTTGTGACATTCAAATACGTGATTATTAATTTGTGTACGTCTTTAATTATTTGTAAAATGGTGAAGAACGCCGATTGGAGGTTTTTATCACTCGAATGAGGACGAAATCGGATTCTCGTCTAGCAAATTACATAGCTCAGGCCGAATTTGGGCATGTGTCGAGGATTGTTAGAGGTGCGAAAATAGATATTGATTTAATCAACGCGCTTGTGGAGAGGTACAGGCAAGAGACACATACCTTTCACTTACCTTGTGGTGAGGCGATCACAACATTAGAAGATGTGCCGCATATTGTTGGCTTGCCTGTAGATGGGGAGGCTAATACCGGTTCCGCCAATGACGACTGAGAGAGCTTTTGTCTGGACTTGTTAGGGGTAGTGCCAAACAAACTAGATGAAGAATGTGTGTATCTACAGTGGTTGTGTGAGAGTACCCAATGACGCCAATGAAGATGTTAAGAAGGTAAAAAAATTAATTTGTTGTTATTAGTAATGAAATTATAAATTTATTATATATGCTCAGGCACATATCCTACAAATCATTGGGAGAATATTGGTGGTCGAAAAAACTCGCAATAAAGTTCACATGTTGTGGTTGCGAGATTTGCGAAATTTTGACGAGGCTGGTAAATTAAGTTGGGGTTCGGCAATACTTGCATATCTGTATAGGGAGTTGTGCAGGGCCGCGCGTGCTGATAAACACGATATTCGAGGATGTCTTTTGCTGTTTCAGGCTTGGGCGTGGTTTAGAATGCCATTTTTACGCCCTGAGTTGTCCGCGCCAGTTGCCTATGCCTATCCACTATATTTGCGGTAAGGAACATAATCTTAACTAAATTTTATTTATAAATTGATTATTTTTTTTAAATATTAAAATTATATTTTGATGTATGTAGGTGGTTCAATGCTTTAAGTCATGTTGGGCTTCCTAGTATGATGCAATCTATTAGGCAACATATTGACAATAAATCTACAAATGAGGTCAATATTTTAATTTTTATATTGTTTCATATTAATATAGTTTACTTATTTTAAATAATTTCTATATTTACTTTACAATTTTTGTGGACCCCGTATTCGAATTCGGATATTAACGAGTGTACCAATTTTTTAGCCTGAGACAGTGTCCGTTTGGACGGCCGTGGTACCTCTCATCTGGTACGCTGTAGTTGAGTGGCATCTAGTCGATCACGTTCAACACCAGTTCGATCGTCTTCAAACTATTCCGGTAGATCCTCCCAATTTCGACCAATTACATAGGATAACCCGACAAGAAAAACTTGAGGTACAATAACTAAATTTGGTTTAATAGTTCTCGATTTATACATACTTTACAATTTATAAACAATAATTTTGTTGATGTTCTGTGGTAGGTGGACTGGTCGGTGAAACACGTACAATATATTGCACAGTGGCAGGAGAGGCATCAACGGCAAGCATTGAATGAGTACATGATGTTTGAGGAGCCTATGGTGACCAATGACTACTTTGCATGGTACTTTGGCAATGGGAAACTGTATCTCCTCACTCCGGATGAACAAGCAACTGTTGTGGAGCCTATGTAGCGCAACTACCCCCGGACTCATCGTACGAGGGGAGCAGGTGGATCGCAAAATCAAAGAAATGCTTCATCATCCAGAGCACGAAAGGCAGCTGATGCCAACGATTTGATTCGCCCACAGGCTCCCACGCAGTTCATGATTCAGCTGCGACCCCTGAGTCCGACGGAAGACTTTTTCACTTCTTTTGTAAGAATGAAGGGTGGATCTTCAATGTTGACTGCGTACGATTCATTTCCTGGCATTATGTGCGGATCTTCGACGTCGACTGTCCCCTATACTTTTATCCCCTTGTACCCATTTCATGCTAGGCCTTATGATATTTCGGGCGTCGGGTTCGTTCAGCAAACACCTCCGCAATCATTGTTCTATTCTAGCAGACCCGTCGGACCGAGTGGTACTGTTGGAGACGACGATGATAGTCCGCAACCAGTTGTGGTCGAACGTGGACGACGCTATCCCGCTCAAACTCGACATCCACCAAGTTGTGGTACCGACGTACATAAGCAGTAGTCATATTTTTTCTGTGTTTTTCAAAATTAGTTCCTGCAAACATAAGACTATGTTTTTTATTTTAATATTAATTTTTTATAAGTAATGTTAATATATATTTTCTCAATTGAAGTACTATATGTTCGAAATTAGTAATTGATACTTTCATATTGAAATGATACTTTCATATTTAAAAACTTACAATTACGTTCAAACCAAATATCTAACTTAAACTTCTTGCCTTTCAATGTTAAAAATTAACTTTAAACACCTAAAGTTTCATAGTCTTGCAATAACATCCTACAATTCTGAAAACTACATCGAAATGACTCAGTTCACAAAATACAAGTACGCAAGATAAATAACTTACATAACTTCATCAAAATTACATTACTAATTGTAGTCGGTACTTATGTCAGACGTTAAGTTTAGTTTCTCAATTATTTATTTATGTCAGACGTTAAGTTTAGTTTCTCAATTATTTATTCTTTCTCATGCCGTCTCTGATAATTTTGTATGAACACGTCATTCTCGTCTTGGCCAGCTAACGCATTTGTTGAAGAACTTGACCCGTCATCAAATTTCACGCTAAGCTCGATGTTTGTTCCCCAGCACGTTTGTATGACCAGATTCATCCATGAGACAAAAGAAAGAAGACCGGCCAAAATCAACGAGGATTCACTGTGTCGAGGATATGGTTCCTCGAGAAAAGACTGGACAACCTAAGCGGTGCAGTAAATGTGGGAACACTGGACATGATATTAGGAAATGTCGTCTTATGACCAGCCGCCGAATAAACTAGATCAACCTATGTGTGATGTCTTCCGTCGTATTTTAATTTAAACGATCTTTTCTACTTTGTTTTATATTTTACTTGCAATTTTAACGCAATTTTCATACATGCTACGACGACGTATTCATGATATTTTTTCTGCCGCTGTAAACATATGTTACATAATTACGGAGACCAACTTAGACAAAAGCAAACAAATACTTTGATCATACCCGAAAATCCAATTAAACTACCCTATATACCCATGTTTGCTTTTAAAAACATCATTAGATAGTATTTTCAACGCGATTTTCTAACACTTCAGGACGGAATTTTCGCGCCGATGTAAACATATGTTACATGACTAGGCCTTCAATCTTAAACAAACGCAAAAAATAATGCGAAAGATATCACAAAATCTATTTAAACATACCTATGGGCAGATTTTTGCTTGAAAAATGTTACTTTGATAGTATTTTAACACAATTTTTTTACATTTTCGGACACCGTCTTCTTCTGAACTTTAGCACCACTACAAAATTAAGCTGCACATTACTGTCTCCAAACTTATAAAAAAACCAAAAAAAAATGTCAAAACACACCGTAAAATGCATTTAAACATGTTTATACAGTAATGTTTCCTTCTAAAATATTGTAACTTGTCCATTTGCCGGCCATTTTCAAACATCTTAGGATGTTGTATACGCTCGTATCTTCACACCATCTTAAAGATATGTTTCAGTACGACATCGTTATAGTTTAAAAATTATAATAAGGTCCCCAAATTATAATAGGGTCCACAAATAACTCGTTATTTGATCAAAAATATAACTATCCAATCAATTTTTGTTGGTTTGAATACATCTTCCTCCTCAATTTCTCGTGTACGGAGAGGGGGGTAATAAAACGTTCCGCCAATGATTGGATACTGACATGGCACTGAAATTCGCGTTTTGTAGAACACAAATTCTGAATTCACATTTTTCCAGGCGTGAATTTGTCCTACATGGCATGAAAAGGAGTATTTTTCCAAGTAACGAACATAAGTGTGTACATTTCAGATTAAATTTCCTAAGGGGAATATTCCCCAAATTGGCCTAAGGCGGCATCATTTAATTGATTAAAAATATAAAAAATAATTAATTTTTTAAAAGATCTATAATGCCACATCATCAAGTCCTGCTATGCAGACATACTATGTCATCAAAGAATGTTGACCGTTAACATTTTTCATCCAACAGGGGTAAAATTTGAACAAAAATAAAACGTTAAGGGTTTTTTTGTACCAAAAAAAGAATAGGAGCTAGAGTGACTAAAATGTCAAACATTAGGTACTATTTTTGACTTTATGCCTATAATTAAAGAGTGGGTAACTACTTGAAAAATATACTGAAATAGGTGAACGTTATTAGATGGATCATGAATAACGTGATGAGCCAGATTCATTTAATAATTTCTCAAAAGAAAGAATTCATAATTTGATAGAGGAAAAATGAAGAGTAGCAAGATTGATATGATATGAGAAACAAAAGTCACTTTACAAACTATCCCCCTCCTTCCTTGTCCCCTCAATCATCTCCATTTCGAACTAATTATTAGAATAAATATAAATAGAGCAAGGGGCCTGCCAAAACCAACGACAGTAATTATGAGAATAATGATCTATCACAACTTATAAGAGTATGGAAAGAATAATTTGATCCAATGTCACATATATATGAACAAAGATTAGCTTTGCACTAGCAAAAGAACACCCATCCATTTGGCCATAGAACTCATAATGGCTTGGAATATTAAAATGAAGCAATCGGAACCGAACTCCTGAAAATGTCACCTTATCCCCAGGCAAAGAGAAGGATTGTCATTCTATTTAGGTCTTTAACCCCCTAGAGGAAAAATATACCTGAATCTTTTTTCCCAAGTTCGCACTAAGCTAACCTATTCAGCTACCAGAGAAGGTTGGAAGATTCAGAAGGAATAAAGCATATAATTGTTCAGATATAAACCCTTGACATGATTCGGAGTGAGCGGCAAAAGAGTACCACCATTGCAACATACATTATGAAGGCGTAACACCATTGCTATTCCTAAAGCCCACTCAAGCCTTAAATACAAAATCCATTGATAGAATTAAATCATTAATGCCCCATTGCAGATAAATCTAGGAATATTCAAACATAAACTTAAATAACATCGATATTAGCAACAGGAAAATACAAGCTTAGAAACATTTTCATTCCAATTCAAAGAAGAAAACCCACTACGATAGTATTTAGAAACATCCACCAACCTGTTCCACATTAAAGCATGCAAAAGGAAAGCATCCGTTACTCTGTCATAACTGGTTTGTTCTCATTTGCTTTGGGTCTCTGTTCCTTAGGCTTCTGTTCCTCCATTTTCCTGTACCAAAGTTATACCCAAAGAAGAACTTAAACCATGCCATCAGAGAACTTTTTCAATAAAATTTCAGTAGCTGAATGTAAAATCCAAGGCGGCAGATTGTAAATGAAAACAATCACATCATCACTATTTGTACTACCGAATTTCATAAGAAAAGACAATAAACCAGCTAGCTAAGTCCTGTTCAAACAAGACAACCTAATTCTAACATCATATTTATAGTGTTCGCAACCACAATACTTCCCACGGGCTGTAATCTTTCCCCTTAACATCATATCCAACGGAGCTTTAATCAATCCCAACAACTAATCATTCACGGTAATAACATTTTAATTAAACCAAAAAGGAAGCAAAATTACATATAAAAATGGGATAAAAAAATATAACGAGAGAAAGAGATAGAGAACCTTTTGTCGGAGGAACCGCCTTTCTGGCTGAGAAATGAGCGGAAGAGAGGAGAATTGACGTCGTAAATCATCGTGGAAGGAAACCCTAAATAGCTTTCTCTACTCACGCTCCTTCAATGATAACCCTAAAATATAGTCTTTGACTCTTTGTGGTTTTAGGGTCTTGAAAACCCAGTTTTATATTCAGATTTGGATTTTGGGTACCATATTTTACTATTGCTGGGCCATTCCCAATAAATTTGTTAAGATTCTGGGCTTTTCTGGGAAGCCTTCGTTATTTTTTTTTATTCTAAAATGATACTAATATTAGTATAATTCTATAAAATGAAACGAAATTTTACTGATTAAGTGTTGTGTGCATTGATAAAACACATTATACTCTCAAAGAGA
Organism: Hibiscus tridactylites; assembly: GCA_958450335.1. Classification (NCBI taxonomy): domain Eukaryota; kingdom Viridiplantae; phylum Streptophyta; class Magnoliopsida; order Malvales; family Malvaceae; genus Hibiscus; species Hibiscus tridactylites. The sequence goes on along the minus strand of OY288276.1, from coordinate 13,888,750 downwards.
TGACACAATTTAAACTTTGAAAACGATTTTCTTAAAAGAGATAATCTTGCACCCTGAAAATAGACCAAAGATAGACATGCATACTACCAAAACATAATAGAATTTTTTGTCAACATTGATTAAATATTTTAGTTGATATTAAACCTCGAATTTGATTTGGACAATTCACTCTCTTTTTTTCTTCAAAAATATACATAAAATGTAATCAAAGTTTACACTGAAATATTTATATAATGAAAACTGTTCTTTCAACCATTATTTTGTTGAGTAACCTTTTTCTTTATTTCATTGTCATTTAATAGTATATTTGCTTAGATTAATGTTATATTTACAGGACATTGTGATATTTTAGAATGTTGTAATTATGTTTGGTTTACAGATAATTTCGGGAAACAGTAATTTAATATTATCAATAGCGAATGTTTGAAAATGTTTGTGAAAATGTCATTATCACTTATTTCTTAGGTTAATGTAAGATTATCAATTATAAATACTATTTTAGACAATTTTATCGCTGAAGTTTACTTATTTATCAACTTAATAATGTTAAACAAAATACAGAATAAAACGTGAATATAAAAACAACAATAGAAGTATTGTCAAAACTATTCACTGTGCCAAATTTCTACAAAGGATTATTAAAAATTAATTTATTATCTCCAAATATAAGTGAAATTTGATGATAAATAATCAAACTAACTTATATCTTGATAAAAAAAAGTGTTTAAGTCAAAGGAAAATTTTACGGCGGGCATCGAACATTATTAACGTTGAACATCATTAAATTGATTAATAATAATTAAAATTTTCAAGGAGTCAACATACAATTATAAATTATTTAAAATAAAATTTCAATCAAATTATTTTATACTATCTATATATATATATATATATTATTTTTTTATTTTTTAAAATAATTGGATCAAATATCAACCATAGTCAATTTTTAAATTGAAAAACCCTAAATATTTTTCTTTTGTTATTTCAGCCACCGCCGCCATTAACTATCGTTCGCTGGCAAAATAATCGTTGCCGCGCCTCTGTCCTTACATGATTGTCGTTCAAGCCTGGAGTACATCCAACCTAAAATGCTTTAAAGATAGCAGTAACAATAGCACCGCAATTAAAAATATTGCTGTTCTTTCTTTTGAAAGATCTGTAGCTCCCTATTTTTAAGGCATTTTAGGTTGGATGTACTGCATTTTATCAGTATACATCACATAAATTTTCAGACTGTTTGGTTGTGGATCTATTGTTAATGCGGTTTGCGGCTTACTGCCTAGGGACGGGTGTACTCTAGGCTCGAATGGCGGTCAAACAGGGACGAAGCCGCGGCGACAATAATTTTACCGACAGATGGTGGTTAAAGACTGCGACGGTTGGAAAGGCAAAAGAAGAAGATTTAAAGTTTTTTAATTTAGGAATTGACTATAGTTGGTAATAGATCTAATTATTTAGAAAAAATCAAAAAAATATAATATATATAGAAAATAATTTAATTGAAATTTTATTTTAAATAACTTATAATTTCATTTTGAGTCATTGAAATTTTTAATTTTTATTAATCAATTTAATGTTGTTCAGCGTTAGTGGTGTTCACCAGTGTTCAACGCACGTGGTAGACTCATCCTTAAGTCAGAATATTATGCTTGTGTACAATTATATTAAATAACTTTTAAATTATTCTAACATAGTATTCAATAGGTTAATTAAATTAATAAAATATTAAATATAAATTGTTGATAGAGTTTATTGGAAATAGTTCTATAAATTTTTATATCAATATCTTTTAAGATGAGTCTACTACGTGCGATGAACACTGTTGAATATTATTAACGATGAACATTATTAAATAGATTAATAAAGATTAAATATTTTAAGGGCTCGATATACAATTAAATTATTTTTCATATATATTAAAATTTTAATTTTTTTAATAAGCTTAAACTACATATTTAGTACCTCACGCATTTCTATATTTATATTTTGGTACCCAAACTAAAAAAGATATTGAAATATCAATATTATAGGCGATTATACCATAGCCTGGTCTTTTCACCGGTGAATCATCCGCATCTTTTTTCTGTTTTCTCAACGCTCCAATGAACAATAAAACTTTTTTTACAGACAAAAATGGTAAATTTTTAAGCAATTAAGTAGCGAAAACACAAGTATTTTTCAAAATGAAATGCAAAAGTCAAAAGTTTCACTTTTTTTATGAAAATTTCAAAATTTTTACTCTTTTTTCATGAAAAAAATGGTTTTTGTTTAAATTTCTTGTACGCTGAAGGTTATAGAAAAGCTCGAGACACGGTCTATGATTAAACGATGATCTTTAAAAAATTAGAAAATTAAAAAAAAATTGTCCACATATTTTCAAGAGGGTATGTTATTGTTTATATATACTGTTGCTACAATTTTTTTCTTTTCATTTAAATTTTCATATAGTTTTTTTAATTGTTGGAATTAATTTAGAGAAAAAAAAAGGTGAGAATGCAGAAGTAGTTAATGATAATGATGGTGAAAGGGGAGGATTGCATTTCAGTGAAAACGTTCTGCAAAAATATGTTGCATTCTTTGACATAAATTATGACGTCTTTGTTTAAATTTCTCGTTTTCGTTTTGTGTTTTCAAAAAGGAATTCGAGCAATTGGGGTTAGTTATTTATTGTTTTTGGTCAGCTCCTTCTTTATCAACGTTGTTCTCAGTCGCAAAACTATTCGTCGGTGAAGAGATAAGATTGTGGTATAATCGTCTATATTTTTTATACTTCAATGCCTTTTTTAGTTTAAGTACTAAATTAAAAATACGAAAATATAAGAGTTATTGATACGCTCCAACTCTCCAATTGATGTTGTAGAGAGAAGTTTTGATTGCCCGGACCTTTGAATGCAAGCAAGCCTTGTATCACGAATGTTTTCTTGTGAAAATATGTTAAAATGGATGAAAGGAGATAGGTTGCAGAAGGATGGTAGTGTTTGTATGTCAAAAGGGTGTAAGGAAAGGAAGATAGATAAGTAGGAAGATGGTTTCGGATGGTGTATGGAAGATGGTGAAGAGAAAGGATGTTGGTAGTATTCAAAGGCTCAAAAAGATGAACATATGCTAAGGAGCATATACCTTAACTTGGATGAGGCCTTGAGGGTGGTAAAAGGACTTAGACTGAGAAACAATGGATGTTTAACAATCTAAAGTATCAAGATGGAAAGACAAGGGAGACGCCACAAATCAATAAATATCTGATAAGTCAAGAAGTTCTAAAAAGAACAAGGATGAGAGAAAACCTCACAAAGTAATTTTTATAATCTGAATTGTGTGTTTACAAATGAAAATGAATTACATATTTATAGTAAATGAAAGGGGGTAGTCGAAATGATGTGTAGGGGAGAGGAAATGATTCGACAGCCTTGGTGTATCCCTCCTTTGGCCGAATTGGTGTGATAAGGGCTTGAATAGGTGTCGATAACCTATCAAGCACTATTCGGCAGCCTTGCACCTTTTCAAATTGGCGCCAAGGTGTGTAGAGGTGCCTAGGTTCCCTCCTTTGCTATTCGGCTAGGTAGGTGCCCTTCCATCACTTAGTTAGGTAGCTAGTGTCACTAGCTGGTCCACTGAAGGAGCTGGTAGTAGTCAGAGGAGCTGGAGATGAGCTGGACGAGCTAGGCTTGAGCTGACTTGAGCTGAGCTAGCTAGCTAACTTAGCTAGCTAAAGGTGAGTAGCTGATTTGAGCTGATCCAAGCTTCCTTTAGTTGAGTGAGCTAGTCTTGAAGTGCTTTTAAGTTGTCCTCTAGCTATTGGAGTGTTTTGGAGCTGAAATGAATCCTCCTTTGCTCAGAAATCACTCTTTTGCTATTTGAGCTCTTTGAAGCTGTTTTGAGCTGAGTGAGCTGGTCCTTTAGTATCCTTGAGCTCTTTTAAGACTTCATAAGTGTCCTCGAACCATTTGGCAGCTTGTAGAGTCTTGAAACGACCAAACAACGTTTTGAGCTGATTCTGACACTTTGAGCTGGAACCGAGCTGTAGCACACTCCCTTGAGCTGTGTTAATATAACCTATGAATAAAACATAATTAAAGAAACATTAGTTCTATGCTTATTACAATTTAGGGCTTAAATGACTTAATAAGTGCATAAAAGTAAAGATGTGGTAGGTACGATGTGTTACATATCTTCAATATGTAATACATTGTATAACTTCCCTTTCAAAGCCATTTGTCCGCCAAAAGCTGTGATGCATTTGTGAGTGTAAGTTTCCTTTAATTGCTTAGCTTTGGCACGAGTGATTGGTCCTGTAGGCATAACCTCAGGGTCTTGTGCTTCTTGTGGTGCTTCTAATGATGTGCTCACATCATCCCCTCCTTCTTTTGAGCGATTTGTCCTCAAATCGTTGGAGTCTTCAAAAGGAGACAAGTCAGATACGTTGAATGTAGCACTCACACTGTATTCTCCTGGTAAGTCGGTCTTGTAAGCATTGTCATTGACCTTTTCCACCACTTGAAAAGGGCCATCACCTCGGGGTAATAGTTTGGATTTTCGTTGTTGAGGAAACCTTTCTTTGCAGAAATGAACCCAAACACAATCTCCTACCTCAAAAGTGATGTTCTTTCGTCCCTTGTTGGCTTGGAACTCATATTACCGAGTGCGCCTCTCAATGTTTTCTCGAACCTTTTGATGAAGTCTTCTAACAAATTCAGCCTTATCTTTGCCATCCTTATTGATAACTTGTTCATGAGGTAAAGGCAAAAGATCCATAGGTGTTAGAGGATTAAAACCATAAACTACCTCGAACGGTGAATGCTTAGTGGCTGAATGAGTGGCCCTGTTATATGCGAACTCCACATACGGCAAGCATTCCTCCCATGTCCTAGTGTTCCTTTGGATGATGGATCGAAGCAAGGTAGACAATACTCGGTTGACAACTTCCGTTTGGCCATCAGTTTGAGGGTGGCAAGTAGTAGAAAAAAGGAGTTTTGTACCTAGTTTGCTCCAGAGGGTTCGCCAAAAATGGCTTAAGAATTTCACATCCCGATATGAAATTATGGTCCTTGGAATGCCATGCAACCTTACCACCTCTTTGAAGAATAAGTTAGCGATATGAGTCGCATCATCCGTTTTGTGACAAGGGATGAAATGAGCCATCTTGGAGAAGCGATCTACCACCACAAATATAGAGTCTCTTCCGGCCTTTGTTCTGGGCAATCCGAGCACAAAATCCATAAAAATATCTACCCATGGTTCTGTTGGAATGGGTAAGGCATGTACATCCCATGAGGCATGACCTTTTATTTTGCCTTTTTGCAAACAAGGCAACGGTCAGAAAACCTTTCGATATCCCTCCTCATTTTTGGCCAAAAGAAATGTTCCTTCAATAGTTCCAAGGTTTTGTGTACGCCGAAATGTCCCATTAAGCCTCCTTCATGTGCCTCCCTTAGTAAAACCTCACGAATTGATCCTTGCGGTATGCACACTCTCCCTTCTTTTAAGAGATATCCATCTTGCTTGTAATATTTTCTATCTGCACACTTATCACAAGACTCATATCTTTCTTTAAAATCAAGGTCAGTAGCATATTGTTCCTTAATAAACGAGAAACCAAAAATTCGAGAGCTTAAGGAATTGAGAAGTACGTACCTCCTTGAAAGTGCATCTGCCACTATATTGTCTTTTCCTTTCTTGTAATGTATGACATAAGGAAAGGATTCCAAGAATTCTACCCACTTTGCGTGTCGTTTGTTGAGTTTGTGCTGACCTTTGATGTGTTTTAATGCCTCGTGATCGGTATGTATGACAAACTCCTTTGGCCATAGGTAATGCTGCCAAGTCTCAAGGGCTCGGATGAAGGCATACATCTCTTTGTCATATGTGGGATAGTTTAAAGTGGCTCCATTCAATTTTTCACTAAAATATGCTAATGGTCGTCCTTCTTGAGTCAAAACAGCCTCGATGCCAATTCCAGATGCATCGCACTAAACTTCAAAGGTTTTGTTGAAGTTCGTTAGTACCAACAATGGGGCTTCTGTCAATTGCTTCTTGATTTCCAAAATTGCTTCCTATTGTTCCTTACCCCATTCAAAGTTTGAATTCTTTTTTATTATCCCGGTTAAGGGGGCGGTAATGGAACTGAAATTTGGCACAAACCTTCTATAAAAACTTGCCAAACCATGGAAACTCCTTACCTGACTGATGTTGGTGGGTCTCGGCCAGTCTTGGATTGCTTTAATCTTCTCTGGATCCACCTTCAATCCATGTTCACTAACAATGAATCCTAGGAAGGAAAGTTCATTAGTGCAAAAAACACATTTTGAAAAATTAGCATACAATTGTTCCTTCCTTAGTGTAGTAAGGACCTTCCTAAGGTGCTGCTCGTGGGCCTGCAAATCCTGACTGTAAATCAATATATCATCAAAATAAACAACACAGAACTTACCGATATATGGCCGGAGAACATGGTTCATCAATCTCATGAAAGTGCTAGGGGCATTGGTTAGGCCAAAAGGCATGACCATCCATTCATACAAACCTTGCTTAGTTTTGAAAGCTGTTTTCCATTCGTCTCCTTCTCGCATTCGAATTTGATGATAACCACCCTTTAGATCAATCTTGGAGAAGATGCTAGCCCCGCTTAACTCATCTAGCATATCATCCAATCTGGGTATTGGGTGTCTGTACTTGACTGTAATCTGATTAACAGCCATGCAATCAACACACATTCTCCACGAACCATCCTTCTTTGGAACCAAGAGAACAGGTACAGCACATGGACTCAAGCTTTCTCGGATATATCCCTTTTCTATGAGTTCTCCTATTTGCCGTTGCAACTCCTTAGTTTCTTTCGGATTGCTTCTATATACTGGCCTGTTAGGAATGGTAGCCCCTGGGATGAAATCAATATGGTGTTCAATTCCCCTAATTGGTGGCAATCCACTGGGAATGTCGTCAGGAAACATATCTTCAAAATCCTGCAAAAGCTGAGAAATATTTGAAGGCAAACCTTCAAGAATGATAGTGCAAAAATAGTTTTCCTTGTACATAAGTACAAGTACACACTGTTGTGTAGATAGGTGCTTCCGAATGTCTCTTCCTTTAGCATAGATGGATCTTATTTTGGTGTTTTCTTCATAGGTCTCCCTCCACTTGGCTATGCTTTCGTTCAAGGCAATCTGGTCACCATTACTTGTTCCGGCTTAAGAGGCATCAAGGTGATTTTCTTACCTCCGAACTTGAAAATGTAATGGTTAAGGTATCCATCATGGACTGCTCTTTTGTCAAATTGCCAAGGTCGCCTAAGAAGGAGATGGCATGCATTCATAGGAAGTATATCACAAAGTACCTCGTCCTTGTATTTCCCAATGGAGATTGGCACCCGAACTTGTTTTGTCAACTTGCATTCTCCTTCATTATTTAGCCATTTGAGTTTGTAAGGTCGTGGATGTTCAAACGTCTTTAATCCAAGTTTCTCAATCATCAATGTGCTAGATACGTTTGTACAACTACCTCCATCAATGATGATGCGGTATACCTTTCCGTTGATGTGGCCTCGGGTGTGAAAAATGTTTTCCCTTTGCTCATCTACTACTGGTTGTGAATTTAGGATCCTTTTAACTAGGAGAACCTGTTCTGAAGTAGATGGGACAATGCATATTTCGGAAAACATAGTTAGTCACAGATAAGTGAAAATTAGGACCTCACCAGTTTACACACACAAAATCCTCACGTTCACTCCAAGGAAAGTAAGATGTCGCTCAATTCACTCGTATTTGCACTCTAGGACTTATTTGGCTTTTACTTGTCCTCTTCTGCTCTCACAAACTCTCTGTGCCTTTTCCACTCAAATTCTCTCAAAACGAGTTCTTAAGAGAACTAACTCGAACCTGTCAAAACTTTTATTGATAATATGGCGTTTAGGCTACAAAACAATGGTTAGGGTTGGAAATAGAAAGAAAGAGTTTAAAATGAAAAGGAAAAAGTTTAGGGACTGAAATGTAAGAGAAAAAATAAAGGATAGAAATGAAAGAAATGAAGAAAACAGAAACGTTACCACAAACCTTGTCTTACAAACTAGTCGTGAGCAATCAAACTTGAGGAACTTCTTGGAGTTGGTTGCTTGGACGTTTGTACTTCAATCTTCACCCTTTTGAAATTCTGATTTTCTTTTATTTTTATCTAATTCAGATTCCTTGTATTTAGAACAATCTGAATTTTATTTTTTTTATATCAGAATTGAAATAAGAAGATATAGGGCTTACTTGATTCTTCCTTGTTTCTTTGATACCACATGATACGCTCTAACTCTCTAATTGATGTTGTAGAGAGAAGCTTTGATTGCCCGGACCTTTGAATGCAAGCAAGCCTTGTATCTCGAATATTTTCTTGTGAAAATATGTTGAAATGGATGAAAGGAGATAGGTTGCGGAAGGATGGTAGTGTTTGTATGTCAAAAGGGTGTAAGGAAAGGAAGATAGATAAGTAGGAAGATAGTTTCGGGTGGTGTACGGAAGATGGTGAAGAGAAGGGATGTTGCTAGTATTCTAAGGCTAAAAAAGATGAACATATGCTAATTGTACACACCAATTTTTTTCTAGGGCCTAATATATGGTCCAACAAGTTTAATAAAATGAAAAAACAAGGAAAAAGAAAAAGAAAACGAAAAAAATTACAGAAAATTCAAAAAAATAATAATAATGTGAAAATGAAAAAAACCTAAAAAAACCATAGTCCGCCGCCCGTAAGAGTCCATGGCCGCGAGGACTCATCTACCTGCTCAGCATCCCCGTTTCTTGCGCTCTACACACACATTCAAGCTTATCCCCTAAGAATCCGGGAAGAAAAAAAACTTAAAAAAACCATAATCTTGGGCTATAAATAAGAAGGCTGAGAATCTGAAAAGGGGGAGGCAGAGAGAAAACGGGAGATAAAATACTCAGTCGAAGCAAAGAAAAGCAGTTCGAGTAAAGTCGGGAAGAGAGATCGAATCATCTACCTTCAATTGCCGGCGCAAGAAGCAGTGGTTGAGAAATCCGAACGGTGAAAAAGTTCGCAGATAGTAGTAGACCAACATATTCGAGAATCAACACAATCCAACGGTGGGATTTCGAAATCGAGAGGTAAAACAAAAACTCAGATCTATTTGAATACATTTCCTTTTTTTTTTGAGAAAATTAATACCGGATTTGGATTTAGGGGAAAGAATAGATAAAAAAGGTATTATTTTTGTATACTCACCGTCGTCGGAGCTACACCGGCGACGGCGACGGTATAGGTCGAGAGAAAATGAAAACAAAGATGAAAGAAAATGGCTCTCATATATTGTTAGAGCAAATAAAAAAAATCAAAACCCCATTAATAACAACAGCTCACAGTGCACGGGAAACCAAATAAAGCTTATTCAAATCGATTTCACTTTTAATTAAATAATTTAATAATAACAGCTCATGCATTGGAAATCAACATTTTGGGAAGCTAAATCACGCGCAGGTTGGGTGATGATTTCACCTTTGGAAGTTTTAGGGTTAATTATGCCTTAGGTCCCTCTTTTACTTTAGGTTCTGTGTATTGTAGGTTTAGTTTTTTTTTTGAACTTCAATATTTAAATTCTTTTAATTAGATCCTTAATTCCAATAATTAATTAGATGATTAAAGAACGAATAATTCACTTAGGTTGTCCTAGTTATTTTCTTTCTTTCCTTTTTAAAGTGGACGATTAATTTTTTTAATTGGATTTAAAATTGAGTTTAATTATAAATTGGTCTTAAAATTTTGCGAATAATGCGATTTGGTCTTAAGATATGTTCGATTAATAATTCGCTTAATTTGAGATAAATTATGATTTGACTTAAGGTTATGGTCTTCAATCAAAATATTAATTTTCCATTTGTATTTTATATATATCATTTTTAGCATGCTTAGTTTTTCTTTAATTTACTCGATTTTTTCATCGCGTATAATAGTGCTATTAAGTATTAACCCTATCTTTGAAGCCTTTTAGACAACACAACCCCTTTAGGTACCAATTTTGGGCGTTGTGGGGGTGCTATAACCTTCCCCACACGTAACTGACTCCCGAGCCCAACTTGACTCCGGTTCAGACGCAGGCCAATTTTACAGGTTTTCGGTCATACCCAATCCAAAATGACCGATGGCGACTCCAATCCACGACGAGCCTTTGAAAGCCCAATCAACTTCGGCCCGGACCAAAAACGACGTCGACAGCTTGGCGACTTCGCTGGGGACTATTCAAGAGAGTCAAGCCACACAAAAAGGGGTACATGTTGTGTTGCATCATTCCATGAGCTTTCTACCCGAGCTTGGTCCCGTTTAAGTGGGGGCAAAACGCTGCTCCTTCGTGAGGTTAACCTCCGTACGAGATAGTAGTCGCCTCCGGGATGCATATGATCTATGTCTTCGTGAGGGTAACCTCCGTATGGTCATAGGGAAGTGCATCCCCTCGAGTTGAACCTGGTCCTGAGAACCTATAATGGGGGAGGACTAGGGACCTTACTAGCCTTAGCAGACGTCAGTGAGGACAATTCGGGTACCCTGTCTAGAACCGTAACCTTATATAACAAACCGTAGAAACCCACCCATGTTATAGCCATGCTGAACTCAAACCTTAAGGTGTCACCCATTGATATATGAACATATGTTTTGTTTTTTATTATTCATATTATTTTTTGTATTTAATTATTTGTTATATTTGTGCAACACTAATCAAATTTCTTTGGGTGTTTATTGTTTATGTACACATGCATCATCATCATCATAGAAGAGTGTTGGTTATTAAATTAATTCGATAGAAAAATCTTCGTCATGGCCAAAAGAGTTCAGTGCTTATCGGAGAAAAATGATGATGTTCGAAAATGGTCAGAAAACACCCAGAGAATAAGAGGTGACAGTATACTAGCAAGACCAGATGAACAATTCTTAGGATATGTTCACCTTCAGCTTAAGCAGAACGACACCCAAGAATTAGGGAAATCTGGGGCCAGTGGAAGACTGATCAGAGGCAGATGATGTATGACGCATATGGAGACATAGCCTATTTGCTACAAGTGCATGCAAATAAGGGGTTGATACGGGCTATGGCGCAATTTTGGAACCCTTTATACAATTGCTTCACATTCAATGGGGAAGACATGACCCCGACGATAGAAGAGTATGCGGCGCTGCTCCATCTAAGGAAGGTCCATGAGTTCGAAATTTATGTGAAAGGAGCTCAACCTAAGACATACAAGGAGAAGCTTATGACTTTGACTGGGACTAGCATGTCATGGGTGGAAGCCCAGTTTCAAGGCAAAGGGGGAAGTAAAGCCATCGCATGGGATAGACTTCGGGGATTGATCCATTCTCACCCTGATCTGAGAAAGCAGGTTGATATATTTGCCCTAGGGATATATGGCTTAATCATTTTTCCTAAAGTAGCTGGACACATTGAAGCCTCAGTGATAGATTTATTTGGAGAGCTCGATTCAGGCCTTAATCCAGTTCCAGCTATCTTGGCGGAGACCTTTCGATCCCTTAATTTCCTCAAAAGGCATGAAGGCGTATATTTCATAGGTTGTGCACAACTCCTCACCGTATGGATGCAAAGTCACTTGGGAGCCAAGAGGAAGTTGTCCAGACGCATACATACCCCACAATATTCACCATTACGGGAGTTCTTAACAGAGGAGCCAAAAAAGGAAAAAACGTTGGGAGAATGGGAATCAATCTTGCGAGACCTGAGGATGGAGGACATTACTTGGCGGGTTTATTGGTTGGATTACAATTATATCTTGTACAAGTGTGGTGCCTTTGATTGGGTCCCTCTTCTCGGTATCTGGGGTGCAACTGGATATGCTCCTTTATTGGTATCAAGGCAATATGGATCATTACAATTTGTCCCAGCCACGAGGGGATTAGGAATGTGTGAATTCGTCTTCGAGAGAGAGAAGTCTAAAAAGCAAATTCTTGAGATAGCCAGAGCTTGGGCTCACCCATACCAAGCCAGATTCGGACCTCTAAGGCTTACTTCGGATTACCAAATTTGGAGAACAAAGAGGAAAAATTGCAACATCCCATCACCTAGCCAAGGGAATGCTCCATCTTTAGAGGAACGATTCAGAGAAATGCCTACTGAAGCTGATATAGTTAGACAAGAGAGTGAGGAGGAGAAGAAGGCGCTGAATAAAAGGATTGCTGAGCTAGAAGCCAAAAACGAAGAGCTAGAGTACAATGCTGCATATTTTAAAAATCAATCAAAGGGGTTTGAAAAGAAGCTGGGCACTGTAAGTGCAAACTTAGAAGACCTACAAGAGGGCTATAGGGGACTTCAGGAGAAGATAAGGAATGCCAACTTGCACAAAACTCCACAAGAATGGGAGCAAGAGATTCGTGATCTGGAGAACGATATGAAGCGTTGTATGAAGCTATTGAAAACCAAAGAAAATCGAGTGGATGAACTTACAGTTAATTTGCAAGCAGCCCAACAGACAAATACGACAACCTTTAATGATCTCATGGTTAGTCGCGCTCAGAACCAAGAACTGCAAGAACACCTTGCATCTCTGCAAGGGATTCTTCAAATCTACCAACAACAAGACTCGGTGATTGAGCTTGAAAAGGCACAAGTTGAAAATGAGAAGTTGAAGGAGCTGGTAACGGCATTAGAAAATTCACTACAACAACACAGGGACTTGATAGATGATATGGAAAGGGGTTCTAAACTTAGCGAGGAACAGTGGGACCTCCGACTTCGGTTTGCAAGGGGTGATATCAAGGTGAGGGAAGACTTGATGAGGGAAGCGCTCATTCAGATCCGGAAGACAGCTGAGCACATCACCGATTTGGCTAAGGAAGCAGGGTCGTTGAAGCATTGGATCAATTCCTCGACACACTTTGCAAATGAATGGAAGAAGTTTTTGGGAAAAGTTGAGAAGTTGGGAGGTCAAGCTAAGCCATACCGTCGAGTTTGGTGTTAATTTGTTTTTTTTGTCATTAAAAACGTTGATTGGAGATTTTTTTTTCTTTCTTTATGTTTTTGGGATATTATATTTTTATTTGTGGATGTTTGTGGATGATTTTTTTTTATTTTATTTTGGTGGATGGATTAGATTTTTCTTTTCAGTTATTTAATAAAAGTTCTTTTTTCGGTTTGTGCGAATATTCTTCTATCCTATTAATTTTCTAACCAACACCTAGTTGCATTCATTCTTGCATTCATCATTACACATTACATTTTGTGTTTCATATGCATTAACATTAAATAAAACACTAATCCGTGGGAGTTCAATATTAGTGATACTGGAAACGAAGGACGATCAAAGCGACCATCCTCACTACACGCGATTCAAGGCTAGAAAAATGGAAGAGAGACTCCAGAAGCTAGAAAAATTTCAAGAACAAGTCATTCAGGATGTAAAGGGCTTAAGAGACGACATAGGGAAAGGTCAAGAGATTCTTCTAAGCAAGTTAGAGGATAAGCTGTCACAATTGTTATCCAAGGCAACAAACGCTGAAAAAGGAAAAGCTCATGAAGTTCACGAGGAAGACTCATCATCACCTTTTGGGTCAAAAGAAACACATCCTCGGTTTGTGTTCTCTGCTGGCGGGCTAAAATCAAATGTCCAGAACCAAACAAATATTCAAGGCGCTTCTGGTTCAAACATGTGGGGAAACCCAATCAAACCAGAAATCCCAAATTTTGATGACCATGATGAGTTGGAAAATTTGAAGAAAGGGCAACCCAAACATTTTGGAATAAATGATGACAAGTTCAGGTGCTTGGAAGAAAGAATCAAAGCTATGGAAGGTACTGATGCCTTCATAGGGACAGATGTAATGGAGCTGAGCTTGGTCCCTGATCTGATTTTACCCCCAAAATTCAAAGTGCCAGAATTCGAGAAATTTGATGGCACGAGCTGTCCTAATGCCCACCTTACTATGTTTTGCCGTAAAATGACGGGGTACGGGAACGATGATAAGTTGTTAATTCATTGCTTTCAGGACAGTTTAGCTGGGTCTGCCATGCGGTGGTATAATCAGTTGAATAGGGCCCAAATAAGCACATGGAGGGACTTAGCACGTGCTTTCAAAGAAAAATACAAGCATGTCCTTGACATGGTACCTGATCGTTTGACACTCCAAAACATGCAAAAAAGGCACAATGAAACGTTCCGACAATATGCCCAACGTTGGAGGGACATGGCTGCACAAGTCCAACCACCATTACTTGAAAAAGAGACGACGACCCTCTTCATTGATTCCTTGGAGTCAACATACTATGAGAAGCTTGTCGGTAATACCACTAGAGACTTTGCCGATCTAGTGACAACATGTGAAGCAATTGAACGTGCTATTAAAAGTGGGAAACTTAGCAGCTTCGAGACTTCAAAAAAATCGTATACCAAAAAGAAAGAGAATGAAATTAATGTTGTGGGAGATAATGGGCATCCATACCCCAGATATCAATCATCACCACAATTTGTATATCGTACAGGATACTCGAAACCCACTACAACCTCTCCAAATCAAGAAAAACAACCGCAAGGAGGGCCCAAGCCACCAAGGACTAATACAGAAAGACAATCTTTCACGCCTATTCCAATTTCTTACAAAGAGTTGTATGCTAAATTATTGGAAGAACGATTGATATCCCCCGTCTTTCTCACACCGTTGCAACCACCATACCCAAAATGGTACGATCCTTCTGCACATTGTGAATTCCATGCTGGAATCCCTGGTCATACAATCGAAAATTGTCAAGCTCTCAAAAGAAGGGTTCAGAGTTTGATTAATCAAAATATCCTTCAATTCAACACACCAGATGGGCCAAATGTCGCTAATAACCCTCTACCGACACATGAAGAACCAAAGGTTAACGCTGTGATGAGAGGCGATGAGTTTAAGATTAAGACACGACTATCTGAAGTGCAATCACCGTTAAAGTGGGTTTGGAAAAAACTGGCAGAAAGAGGATTGGTGAGTTCTAACCGTGTAGCTGTTATGACTAGTAAAGGTGATTACTGTGAATTCCACGATGATGTGGATCATGAGATTCAACATTGTGGTGAGTTTAGAAAGATTGTCCAGAAACTGATGGACAATAAAGAAATAGAGTTTTTCGAAAAGAGTCAAGAAGTTAGGGATGTTTTTACTGTGGATGGACAATTGTCCAAAAAGAGTGATGAAGCCAGACGACCTTTTGTGATTAATTGGCCCAGAATGCACGAAGAGGAATTAGAGAAGCCTCTGCCTCGATTGGTGATTGAGACTCCTTCTCCTTTCCCATACAAGAGTAACCAACAAGTGCCATGGATTTATGGTTGTAACATGACTGTTACAAGAAAAGAGGATTCTGAAATTGCGGCTGCAGGAATTAGTGGAGTTGGGAACTTCACCCGAAGTGGAAGATGTTACTCTCCTGAAATTGCAAAATCAGTAGAGATAAGAGATGTTGAGCAAAAGGGCAAGTTCCCACTGATTGGAGAAAAACTAGAAATTAATGAACCTGTAAAAGAGGAAGAAGCACGTGAATTTCTGAAGTTCATCAAGCATAGCGAATACAGTGTGGTTGAACAATTACACAAAGAACCAGGTCGTATATCTGTGTTGTCTTTGTTGCTGAGTTTAGAGCCCCACAGAAATGCTTTCCTAAAAGTGTTGAACCAAACATTTGTCCCAAATGATGTTTCAGTGGATAAGTTGGATAGATTGGTAAATAATCTACACGCTGACAGTTTTATCTCTTTTAGCGAGGATGAAATTCCTCTTGAAGGTACGGGGTCCGTCAAAGCATTGCACATAACTACCTATTGCAATGGACATATACTACCTCATGTTCTGGTCGACAATGGATCTGCTTTGAACGTCATGCCCATGACCACATTAAGTAGCCTTCCAGTGGATAAAGCTCACATGAGACCTTGTCATACAACCGTAAGGGCATTTGACGGAACCAGGAGAGAAGTCGTGGGGAAGATTGACATCCCACTTCTGATTGGTCCAGTTACGTATAACGTAGAGTTTATTGTTATGGACATCACACCTGCTTATAATTGTCTATTGGGACGACCCTGGATTCATGCGGCCGGAGCAGTACCTTCAACGCTTCACCAGAAAGTTAAGTTTGCAATTGACGGGCGCCTTGTAAGCGTTAGCGCTGAGGACGATATCATTGCATCTGCATCAACGGAAGCTCCATACATTGATGTCGATGAAAATGCAGTCGAGTGTACATTTCGATCACTCGAATTCGTGAATGCTACTTTTGTTTCTGAAGGAAATAAGATCCCAAAACCCAAACTCTCAAAGAATACTATGATGGGAATACGACTCACCGTTGGGAAAGGAGCCAAATCAGGAAAAGGACTTGGGAAATATTTGCAAGGAATGCACACGGCGATACAACCATGTCTGAAATATGATCGAAGTGATGTTGGATTTCAGCCAAATCCACGTCAAAGGATGAAACAAATTTTGAAAATGAGAGCAAAGAGAAGGGCCAAACTGATTGGCCAAAGCATCGAAGGGGAATTGATGGCATTTCCCCATATTTCTGAAACCTTCGTGTCCGGGGGACACATTCATTCTGAAAAGAAAATTCTAGCGGTGCCTCCAGAGAGGTTCGAAGAACTGAGCATAAATGCTATAGGGGAAGAGGAAGAAATCACAAAAAATCGGTCAAAAATTCGCCCATGTCCTCCGGGTTGTGTCTTGGATAACTGGACCGCTGTTGAACTCCCCATTGTTTTTAAATCTTTATCAGAGTAATGCTCGAAACTTGCCCGCTACTTAAGCCCGAAAGTAGTGGGGATTTATTGTAAGGGCCCCCATTTAGGCATCAGTTTATCAATTCAATAAATGAATGCATTTTCCCTTTCAATCTGGTCTCATTGTTTGTACATTTTTTTCTTTGGTTCATTTGTCTCATTTCATTAAAACATTCTACACTTCCCTTTCTTGTGCCTTGTATATATATATTTCCTCTTACACATTTGCAGGCCTTTAGATATCAATTGCACGAATGACATTGCTTCGAGCTCAAAAGTCAACTTTGAACAGACTATATGCTTAGGAGAGTATGAGTCTGACGACAACTATGAGGAACATGAATTGTCTCCTGATCTACTTAGACTAATTGAGCTTGAGAATAAACAAATTCTTCCTCACCAAGAACCAATGGACATAGTGAACTTGGGAACTCATGACGACAAGAGAGAGATAAAGATCGGTACTTTCATATCTTCAGATACAAGAGACAAACTCATCTCCCTACTTCAAGAATTCAAGGATGTGTTTGCCTGGACCTACCAGGATATGCCTGGATTAAATACAGATATTGTAACACACGAACTTTCGTTGAAGCCAGAATGCAAGCATGTACAACAAAAGCTCAGAAGAATGAAGCCAGATATGTTACTTCAGATACGAGAGGAAATAAAGAAACAATATGATGCTGGATTTTTGCAAGTGGCCAAATATCCAGAATGGGTAGCTAACGTTGTTCCGGTACCAAAGAAAAATGGAAAGGTGCGAATGTGTATTGACTATCGAGATCTTAATCGTGCTAGTCCTAAGGATAATTTTCCTCTACCACATATAGACATGTTGGTAGACAATACAACAAGACACCACTTGTTCTCATTTATGGATGGTTTCTTCAGTTACAATCAAATCAAAATGTATCCCGACGACATGGAGAAAACTACGTTTGTAACAGAATGGGGCACATTTTGCTACAAAGTGATACCTTTCGGTTTGAAAAATGCAGGGGCAACATATCAAAGGGCCATGGTGACATTGTTCCATGACATGATGCATAAAGAAATAGAAGTTTATGTGGATGACATGATCGCCAAGTCTCGAACAGAAGAAGAACACATCACAAATCTTAGAAAACTCTTTGAACGTTTGAGGAAATTTCAATTGAAGCTAAATCCGGCAAAATGCACCTTCGGAGTTGCTTCAGGCAAATTGTTGGGTTTTATTGTTAGCAAGCGAGGTATTGAGGTAGATCCTGATAAAATCAAGGCTATCCAAGAGCTTCCGCCTCCACGTACTCAAAAGGAAATTCGAGGCTTCTTAGGTCGTTTAAATTATATTTCTCGGTTCATCTCTCAATTAACCGATAAATGCGATCCCATTTTCCGACTCTTAAGGAAGCATAATACAGGCGTATGGGACTCAACATGTCAAGAGGCCTTTGATAAAATTAAGCAATATTTGTCAAAACCTCCTGTATTAGTTCCTCCTGTATCAAGCAAGCCTTTGATTTTGTATCTAGCTGTATTTGAAAACTCTATGGGTTGTGTATTGGGCCAACACGATGAAACTGGGAGAAAAGAGCGAGCTATCTACTACCTCAGCAAAAAATTTACCGATTGTGAATCGAGATACTCTTCTATCGAAAAATTATGTTGCGCATTGGTCTGGACGGCTCGTAGGCTTCGTCAATACATGCTATACCATACAACATGGTTAATTGCAAAACTAGATCCAATAAAATACATGATGGGATCGCCAGGCTTATCAGGAAGGATGGCTCGATGGCAAATATTACTTTCTGAATATGATATTGAGTATGTAAATCGGAAAGCCATCAAAGGTAGCGCTATTGCAGACTTTTTAGCTAGTCGTGCTTCTTCTAAGTATGAACATTTGAGTTTTGAGTTTCCTGATGAAGCCCTAATGTGCTTAATTGCTAATGAAGAAGAACCAAATGGCATGAAACCTTGGAAAATGAATTTTGACGGAGCTTCAAACGCATTTGGGCATGGAATTGGGGCAGTTTTAGTGTCTCCCAAAGGGAATCATTATCCATTTACAGGTCGACTGAATTTTGAGTGTACCAACAATATGGCAGAATATGAAGCGTGTATAATGGGACTTCGTGCGGCAATCCAACGAAAAATTAAAGTCCTAAAAGCATACGACGATTCGTCGTTAGTGGTTTATCAACTTCGTGGAGAATGGGAAACTAAAGATGCAAAATTGATTGAGTACCGAAAACTCGCCCTTGAATTAATAAAAGAGTTCGAGGAGATATCTTTCCATTACCTTCCCCGAGAAGATAACCAAATGGCTGATGCATTGGCAACTTTGGCTTCTATGTTTAAAGCAAACAAAGAAGATGATATAATGCCCATACAAATGAGTATTTATGATTCACCCGCTAGTTGTTATACCATCGAAGATGAGGTAGATGATCACCCTTGGTACTACGATATTCTACAATATATCAAGTATCAAAAATATCCTGAGGGGGCAAATGATGTGAATAAAAGAACAATTCGAAGAATGGCTGCAGGGTACGTTCTTGACGGAGAAATTCTATACAAAAAAGGGAGCGACCAAAGGCTGCTCAGATGTGTAGAAAACCATGAGACAAAAAAGATTATTGAGGAAGTTCATGAGGGAATTTGTGGAATTCATGCAAATGGCCTTAGTATGTCTAGGCAGATTATGAGGTTGGGTTATTACTGGCTGTCTATGGTAGAAGATTGCATCAACTTTGCTCAGAGATGCCATAAATGTCAGATTTACGGAGATAAAATTCATGCGACATCTTCACCTCTTCATGTTATAACGGCTCCGTGGCCATTTGCAGCGTGGGGCATGGATGTGATCGGACCGATTACGCCAAAAGCATCAAACGGACATCGTTTCATTTTTGTAATGATTGATTATTTTACCAAGTGGGTGGAAGCTGCTTCGTATGCCAATGTAACCAGGTCGACAGTATGCAAGTTCCTAAAAAAGGAAATCATTTGTCGATATGGTCTACCAGACAGAATTATCTCTGACAATGCTTTAAATCTGAACAACCAAATGATGAAGGAAGTGTGTGAGCAATTTAAGATAAAGCATCATAAATCAGCACCTTATCGCCCAAAAATGAATGGGGCCGTAGAAGCAGCCAATAAAAATATCAAGCGGATTGTGGAGAAAATGGCAATAACATACAAGGATTGGCATGAGAAATTACCTTTTGCCTTGCTAGCGTATCGTACATCAGTGCGAACATCTACGGGGGCAACTCCATATTCTTTAGTTTACGGAATGGAGGCAGTATTACCGATTGAGGTTGAGATTCCGTCTCTTCGAGTCTTAATGGAACTTAAGTTGGACGAAGCTGAATGGATTCGAGTTAGATATGACCAGTTGAATATGATAGAAGAAAAACGATTGAAAGCAATTTGTCATGGGTAGATGTACCAAAAGCGAATGATTCGAGCTCATGATAAGAAAGTCCGACCAAGAACGTTTCGAAAAGGGGATTTGGTTCTAAAAAAGAGGTTGCCTATGCAGAGGGATTTTCGAGGAAAATGGATGCCAAATTGGGAAGGGCCGTTTGTTGTGAAAAAAGCTTTTTCTGGTGGAGCATTAATCCTAACCGAGATGGATGGGAACGAGTTATCCAGTCCTGTGAATTCTGACTCAGTGAAGAAGTATTATGCTTGAATTCATGACATACCAAGAGGTGAAAACCCGAAAGGGCCCTGTTGGTAAAAAAAAGGAAAAGAAAAGAAAAAGAAAGGCCAAGAGGTGAAAACCCGAAAGGGCCCTGTTGGTAAAAAAAAGAAAAGAAAAGAAAAAGAAAAGCCAAGAGGTAAAAAAACCGAAAGGGCGTTTGAGAATCAATAGAAGATTCAAGGGTCAGAAGCTCAAGAATAGTACAAATACGATCAAGGGAAAATCTACATGCCTTCATATGTGGTCCAAGAACTCAAATTTTACTGGGCGGAGGTCATATTCAAAAAGACCCTTGAGCAAAGTAGCAATTGAGTCCTCGCAATTGATATTTAGGGGCATTTATTTTTTTCTCTCCCTTCTTTCTTTTGTTTTCGTTTCCCTTTGTTGTCTTAAACGTTTGATTATCATCTATCAAGGCTCAGACCACTTTCATTCAATAATATATATATATATATATATATATATATATATATATATATATATATATATTTGTTATCTTACATTTCCTTGTACTTGTCATTTGGGACATTTGTGCATTCTTTTGATTGGTAATCTCGTTGCTCTACCTAAGGGGGTTTACAATATATTTTGATGTTCGATGTATTACTCGAAAAGAGATTTTTAGAACATAATAAGGCTAGAAAATGCTCACGAACACTATTCTTGGATAAATGGAAAGGAACGAATTCAAGAGGCACGATATGAGGCAGACAGAAAAAGTACAAGGACCTCGATCTCAATAAAAATAAATTCAGAACTTAAAATATATGCAATTTTCATGCATTTAGAATAGTGGAGCATTTTGCATGTAAGATAAATACATTAGAAACACATGCATGTTTTTATCAAGACAGGTTGACAGAAGTGCCATCAATCGCCTTCAAGATGAAGTGCCACCAATCGCCTTCAAGATGAAGTGCCACCAATCGCCTTCAAGATGAAATGCCACCAATCGCCTTCAAGATGAAGTGCCACCAATCGCCTTCGAGATGAAGTGCCACCAATCGCCTTCAAGATGAAGTGCCGCCGATCGCCTTCAGGATGAAGTGTCATCAATGGCCTTCAAAATGAAATACCAATGTATGCTTCCAAGAAGGAATGCTGTTAATCGCCTCCAAGAGGGAGTGTCATGATTCGCCTCCAAAAGAGAATGACATTATCACCGAAAAATTGTTGTTTCTGATCTTTGCTTCATTCCTCTCATTCGAGCAATGAGCAAAGAGGGGCAGCTGTACACACCAATTTTTTTCTAGGGCCTAATATATGGTCCAACAGGTTTAATAAAATGAAAAAACAAGGAAAAAGAAAAAAAACGAAAAAATTACAGAAAATTCAAAATAATAATAATAATAATGTGAAAATGAAAAAAAACCTAAAAAAACCCTAGTCTGCCGCCCGTAAGAGTCCATGGCCGCGAGGACTCATCTACCTGCTCAGCATCCCCGTTTCTTGCGCTCTACACACACATTCAAGCTTATCCCCTAAGAATCCGGAAAGGAAAAAACTTAAAAAAACCCTAATCTTGGGCTATAAATAAGAAGGCTGAGAATCTGAAAAGGGGGAGGCAGAGAGAAAACGGGAGATAAAATACTCAGTCGAAGCAAAGAAA
The DNA here is from genome assembly GCA_958450335.1 of Hibiscus tridactylites. Classification (NCBI taxonomy): domain Eukaryota; kingdom Viridiplantae; phylum Streptophyta; class Magnoliopsida; order Malvales; family Malvaceae; genus Hibiscus; species Hibiscus tridactylites. The sequence goes on along the minus strand of OY288276.1, from coordinate 13,866,693 downwards.
AGCAGTTCGAGTAAAGTCGGGAAGAGAGATCGAATCATCTACCTTCGATTGCCGGCGCAAGAAGCAGTGGTTGAGAAATCCGAACGGTGAAAAAGTTCGAAGATAGTAGTAGACCAACATATTCGAGAATCAACGCAATCCAACGGTGGGATTTCGAAATCGAGAGGTAAAACAAAAACTAAGATCTATTTGAATACATTCCCTTTTTTTGAGAAAATTAATACCGGATTTGGGTTTAGGGGAAAGAATAGATAAAAAAAGGTATTATTTTTGTATACTCACCGTCGTCGGAGCTACACCGACGGCGGCGGCGGTATGGGTCGAGAGAAAATGAAAACAGAGATGAAAGAAAATGGCTCTCATATATTGTTAGAGCAAATAAAAAAAATCAAAACCCCATTAATAACAACAGCTCACAGTGCACGGGAAACCAAATAAAGCTTATTCAAATCGATTTCACTTTTAATTAAATAATTTAATAATAACAGTTCATGCATTGGAAATCAACATTTTGGGAAGCTGAATCACGCGCAGGTTGGGTGATGATTTCACCTTTGGAAGTTTTAGGGTTAATTATGCCTTAGGTCCCTCTTTTACTTTAGGTTCTGTGTATTGTAGGTTTAGTTTTTTTTTTTGAACTTCAATATTTAAATTCTTTTAATTAGATCCTTAATTCCAATAATTAATTAGATGATTAAAGAACGAATAATTCACTTAGGTTGTCCTAGTTATTTTCTTTCTTTCCTTTTTAAAGTGGACGGTTAATTTTTTTTAATTGGATTTAAAATTGAGTTTAATTATAAATTGGTCTTAAAATTTTGCGAATAATGCGATTTGGTCTTAAGATATGTTCGATTAATAATTCGCTTAATTTGAGATAAATTATGATTTGACTTAAGGTTATGGTCTTCAATCAAAATATTAATTTTCCATTTGTTTTATATATATATCATTTTTAGCATGCTTAGTTTTTCTTTAATTTACTCGATTTTTTCATCGCGTATAATAGTGCTATTAACCCTATCTTTGAAGCCTTTTAGACAACACAACCCCTTTAGGTACCAATTTTGGGCGTTGTGGGGGTGCTATAACCTTCCCCACACGTAACCGACTCTCGAGCCCAACTTGACTCCGGTTCAGACGTAGGCCAATTTTACAGGTTTTCGGTCATACCCAATCCAAAATGACCGATGGCGACTCCAATCCACGACGAGCCTTTGAAAGCCCAATCAACTTCGGCCCGGACCAAAAACGACGTCGACACTAATAAGCATATACCCTAACTTGGATGAGGCCTTGAGGGTGGTAAAAGGACTTAGACTGAGAAACAATGGATGTTTAACAATCTAAAGTATCAAGATGGAAAGACAAGGGAGACGCCACAAATCAATAAAGATTTGATAAGTCAAGAAGTTCTAAAAAGAACAAGGATGAGAGAAAACCTCACAAAGTAATTTTTATAATCTGAATTGTGTGTTTACAAATGAAAATGCATTACATATTTATAGTAAATGAAAGGGGGTGGCCGAAATGGTGTGTAGGGGAGAGGGAATGATTCGGCAGCCTTGGTGTATCCCTCCATTGGCCGAATTGGTGTGATAAGGGCTTAATAGGTGTTGATAACCTATCAAGCACTATTCGGCAGCCTTGCACCTTTCCAAATTGGCGCCAAGGTGTGTAGAGGTGCCTAGGTTCCCTCCTTTGCTATTCGGCTAGGTAGGTGCCCTTCCATCACTTAGCTAGGTAGCTAGTGTCACTAGCTGGTCCACTTAAGGAGCTGGTAGTAGTCAGAGGAGCTGGAGATGAGCTGGACGAGCTAGGCTTGAGCTGACTTGAGCTGAGCTGAGCTAGCTGACTTAGCTAGCTAAAGGTGAGTAGCTGATTTAAGCTGATCCGAGCTTTCTTTAGCTGAGTGGGCTAGTCTTGAAGTGCCTTTAAGTTGTCCTCTAGCTACTGGAGTGTTTTGGAGCTGAAACAAATCCTCATTTGCTCAGAAATCACCCTTTTGCTATTTGAGCTCTTTGAAGTTGTTTTGAGCTGAGTGAGCTGGTTCTTTAGTACCTTGAGCTCTTTTAAGACTTCATAAGTGTCCTCGAACCATTTGGCAGGTTGTAGAGTCTTGAAACGACCAAACAACGTTTTGAGCTGATTCTGACACTTTGAGCTGGAACCGAGCTGTAGCACACTCCCTTGAGCTGTTTAATATAACCTATGAATAAAACATAATGAAAGAAACATTAGTTCTATGCTTATTTCAATTTAGGGCTGAAATTACTTAATAAGTGCATAAAAGTAAAGATGTGGTAGGTACAATGTGTTACATATCTTCAATATGTAATACATTGTATAACTTCCCTTTTAAAGCCATTTGTCCGCCAAAAGCTGTGATGCATTTGTGAGTGTAAGCTTCCTTTAATTGCTTAGCTTTGGCACGAGTGATTGGTCCTGTAGGCATAACTTAGGGCTGTAAATGAGACGAGCCAGATCGCGAGCTACTCGAACTCGACTCGGTCAAAGCTCGGTCAAAACTCGACTCGATTGGACTCGACTCGAGCTCAAACTCGGCTCGAGTTCTTGACGAGCCGAGCCGAGCTACTTGATACCCGACTCGAAAAGCTCACGAGCTACTCGAAAATATAATATACTAAATTTTTTATTTTTTATAATTTAAAATCTAAATTCTTAAACTTAAAACCCTTAATATAAACCCTAAATATAAATATAAACCCTAAAATTTAAATCCTAAATTCTAAACCCAACAACCTAAACCTCTATGCTTTAAACTAACACCCTAAACCCTAAAATTAACAAGCTTGAGTTTACACAACTTGTGTATCGAAGCTTTTTCTTCATAGGACTTTAAATGAGACATGACAAATGAAGAGTTACTCGAGTCTAATGCAGTCAAAGATCGGTCAACACTTGACTCGATTGGGCTCGAATCAAGCTCGAACTCGACTCGAGTTTTAAACGAGCCGAGTCGAGCTTAGATTTCTCAGGCTCGTTAGAAATTACCCAAGCTCGAACTCGACTCGAAATCTTAACGAGCTGAGCCGAGCTTAGCACTACTCGAGCTCGACTCGGCTCGTTTACACCCCTAGGCATAACCTCAGGGTCTTGTGTTTCTTGTGGTGCTTCTAATGATATGCTCACATCAGTTATTAAATATGTAGTTTATCCTTGTTAAAAATATTCAAAATATAATATATATAGAAAATAATTTAATTTTATGTTGAGTCGTTAAAATTTTTAATCTTTATTAATAAATTTAATAGTGTTCAGCGGTGTTCTGTAATGTTCGTCGAACGTTGTAGAATTTTCCTATCTTTTAAGTGTAAAGTACACCGGTGATCACCGAATTTTTATGGCGCTTTCATTTTGGCACCAAACTTTTAAAACTTTCATCAAAACGTCTAACTTTTAGTCTACTTTTATTTTGGTCACTCCTGTTAACTTCCGTTAAAATATGTTGACGTATCACATTAATTTCTTCCTCCGTCAATGTTCTTCATGTTGTCAGGGAACAAATATGCGTTCAACCATTTCTTATAGGAAGAAAGATTTGATTTGAGAGAGAAAAAACAAAAATAGAAAGTAATAAAAAAAATTAAAAAATTAAAACCCAAACACAAACATTGCAACATATAAAAAGCCAGGCATAGAGCAATGGGTAACCCTGATTTTTTTCTTCTTAAGTTGCAGCTCTAATATTTCTTTTTTTTTTCAAGAGAAATTTTTGTGTTTGTGTCCTCTTTAGAATGACAGTGAACATCGTCGTCACTTGGTTAAAGAGGGCAGAAGAGATCAACGACTTCGAATTTTCAACTTTTAATTCAGATGAATTCATGTCCTCACTGTTGATGATAGCCTCGTTGATCGAAAAGTAATTGAAAGGCTGCTTAAAATTACTTCTTGTGAAGGCTGGTAAAATCACTTCATAAAATCATCATTCTTTTCTTCTTTGGATTTGAATTGAATGGGAGTCGGTTTGGATTGTTGTAGTGACGACCGTGAATAATGATCGAAAGCTTTGCAATTCTTCGGATTGGATGAGGAAAAATATGTAATGGTTTTGATGTGAGTTTACTTTGAACCTATGTTACCCGATTAATATGGGGTACAAATATGTACAAAAGAACATAAGTAAACTTTTAGGTTCAGTTGGAAGAAAAACAGAGCAAGAAAAAGAAGAAAAAAATGGAGGAAGAAAGAAATTTAACGTGACATGTCAACATTTTTTAATAGAATGGACTAAAATGAAAGCGAATTAAAAGTTGGGTGACCTTAATGAAAATTTAAAAATTTAGTGACCATAATAAAAGCACTTTTAAAATTCGGCGACCAATTGTGTACTTTAGTATTTTTTAATTTAGTATTGAAGGTTAACTTTATTAAAAAATGTTATAATGATAAGTTAGTAAAAAGTGGTTTTATGTAATCTTAAATTCTATCATTTAAATACAATAATCTTATATTTCAGTCATTTGAACTAAACAATGTAATGTAATATTTACATTTTGATAATATCTCAAACAATACCATATTTTTTAATAGTCTTAAAGTAATTATAAGGTAGAATTCGTTCATACATATTCTTAATTCTTTGACAATACACAATTACCTTACAGACAAAATGATTTAAACTCGAATCTTTTATGATGAATTTCATCATCTTCCCACTAATACCGCTTTATAGGTTCAAATAATACTACATTCTAATAATATCTTTCTCAAAAATAGTGATATATCCTGTAAATCGAACGCTTAGTAGATATATTCACTTTTTACTAAAATTATATACAAAGAATTAATAATATCTTTTAACATTATCATTTTTTTTAAAAAAAGTTAGTTTTATTGGCAACTTATCGTTGCTATTTTTAGTATCAAACAAGCAATAATGGTCAACTACTTTCCTTACTATGCAAAACTACGTTGTGTCGACTTCCCATTTGTCTTCGATGATCACACAGCACGGTTAAATATTTCATATTATCGAGTTGAGATTCAATACATCATTATTTTCTAATGTATTAATCACGAGATAAGATCTATCGATACATTATAAAATTATTTAGTTTTGTATTTTTTTAAGATAGATAAATAAAAATGGTTGAATGAAATTAATAAGAAGAAATGCAAAGATTTTTTGAAGAGAAAAAAAAAATTATTTTCAATTTAAAAAATTTAATCTCAACTACCATTAAATCAATGATGAGATTTGGTTAAAAATGGACAACTTTTATAAAGAAGTTATACTATAATGGAGAAAAAATGGTGCAAATAAGGATGCGATGAGGGGAATCAATCTTAGACCTCAAGGGTGGTAGAAGCACGGCTAAATTTGATTAAACATCAACATGAATATTTTTATTTATGGTGGATATTTATATATTAAATGAGATTTTAATGTACTTTATTATTAGAGTTTAATATTTATTAGAATTAAGGTTTCTATCTTATACCTATAAATATAGAATTTAGAAAAAATATTGTACACAACCATACTTTGAAAATATAATACAAGCATTTCTCTTTGTCTCTCATCTTGTTCTTGTTCATCTATTTTATTTTTGCTCTTTACTTTATTCACACTATGACAACATTTTTACATAAGATAAATTGTAGTTAGGGCGAAAAATGATGAACCGAAAACCCCATGATATGTTGAACTTGATCTATGAATTTATTGATTGTGAAATAGGGCGACCTAGATCTAAATTAAACTCTTTTAATGTATCAAGCATTGACACTGAGTTTATTAGGAACAATTACAGAATCAGAATTTGAGGTTGGCGGACAAAACATAAATACTGAAAGGTGGGAGAAGTAAATTCATAATTTATCTATTTTTTCAAATATATATATATATATATATATATATATATATATATATATATATATATATATATATATATATATATATATATACATATATATATATAACAAACAAAGGTATAAAAAAATACTCTCCGTGGGGGCAAGGGCCTCTCCCAAAGGACACGTGGTTTCGTCTCTGATTAGGAAGCCATCTTTTCATAGAATGTCTCGAAAACCTAGTAACCTAAGGGTGTTCATAGTTTTTAAAATTAAATTTGTCAGTAAAAATTTTAGACGCTATGTCATGCTTTGAAAGGATAGATTTGGTTAAGCTTAAAAGGTTTTATCAAGAATCATGTTGATTCTTTACAAAAGATCGAAGTAACAAAGAAACAACTAGATAAATGGGGGCTGTTGATGAGAGATTAAAGACAATCAAATGGGTTTTAATTTGATGGGTCAAAGTAGGGTTTTTTAATTTGTCAAGGCTATGTCAGCATTTATCAAGGAATTTATGCGACCAAAAGTGGTAGTGCCTAAAAGTTGGGTGACCACAGTCCAAAACGTTAACCACCGTTAGAGTTTTAATGTTTGGGTGACTAAAATAATAAATTTTTTAACAGTGGTGATAAAATTGAAAGAATTTTATTTTAGGTAACCATAATGTTAGTATTATAAAATTCGAGTGATCAATTAGGTAATTTATTCAAAAAGAAAATAGTTACAGGGTTGAGGGTTGGAGGGACATTATCTAGACGGGTGATATGGCAGGCGGTCCATCCAATCACGACATCGTCGGTGCTACCAAGTACCAACCAACCTATACTACTATAATTACTCTTTGCTCCTTTGTCTACCCTCTGCTTTCCCCTTTTTGCCCCTTTCCTCCAAATTTATAACCCCTACTCTGCTTAATGCTTATATTACGTGATAAGGCATCATTGACATTGTCCTCCATTCTTCTCTTGCTTAATCTTCCCATAATCGACTCTCGCAAAGAGAGGCGAGTATATGATATAACAACTTAATTTAATGTTAAAAATACGATATAATTTATGGATAAAAAAATATGATACAATTTAAATATTAAAAAATTCAAAGTTTAAAATGTCATTCGCACAATCAAAATGTTATATTTTTAATATTATTTTAAATTAGTGGTAAGCAGGGCGATTGCTTTAAGGTAGGGGCGGTTTAAAGATTTTAAGGGTCTTGTACAATATATTAAAACGTGCCTTAATTTATAATTAATAAAAGATATAAATTGTGTTTTTCAAAAAGAAACTTTAATACAAAAAATTAACTTATATACACACATAATTATGTATATACACACATAATTATATATATAAATCTGTATTTTTTACAAATAAATTTAATTTAATTTAGGTTCTCTATTTTGGGCCCCTCTTTATTGGGGACCTGTGCGGCCACTCCTATCGCGTCTGTCCAGAACTCTCATTGCTTTAAGGGACTAGTGAGGGCCACGGCCCCCCAAATTTTGAGAAATTTGAATTTTACCCTTAAAATTTTAAAATTTTTAATTTGACCCTTTAAGATTTTTAAAAATTTATATTAAGCTTTAAAACTTTGAATATTTTTAATTAAATTTTTTCTCAAGTTTTTAATTTTTTTTGTTAAAATTTTTAAAATTTTTAAATATTTTAGTTAAACCCTCAAAATTTTTTTTTTGAAAATTTCGTTTAAGCTTCCAAACTTTAAAAAAATTTAAGTTGGCTCCTCAAACTTTTATTCCAAGTTCCGCCAGTGGTGGTAAGTTCCGAAACTCATAGACAAATTCCAAAACTTGTCGTAAAAAAATATTTGGATAACATTTTTAGATTGCAACCTAAAATGTTATACTTCTTTATAACATTTTAGGTTGGTGGTAAGTTTCGAAATTCATAGACAAGTTCCGAAACTTGTCATGAAAAAATATTTAAGTAATATTTTAATTGGTATAAATAACATTTTAAATTTTATATTTTCTAATATTTCAATTGTACCGTTTTTTAACCTTATTACACCCCTAGACTTACCCGAGATAACAAAATCCACAATTTTGTGCCGTTTCAAGCATTTTCTTTTCAAATAAAAGATGGGGTGGGGTTGATTTTCTGGGAAAATGCTTACTTTTTTATCCTTTCAAATTACATGGGTTACATAAAGTAATTTAGATTAATTTATTATCATAAACTCTTAGTTTTTAAAATATTATAATAATAACAATCTCAACTAAATTAACATTTAACCTGAAAAAAACATAAGAGATTTTAAAGTTGCCTTTCGGAAGTAAAAGGAGGTGAATAGAACATTACTTGCTCTCGGCTTGTTGCGTTGCTGCCCTTACAAGTTACCAATATATATATATATATATATATATATATATATATATATATATATATATATATATATATATATATATTAAGTTTAGAATATTAGCTTAACAGTTAAAAAGGTGTTTACCCTATACTATTTTTTCAGTTTGGTGTCTAACGTTTTTTCGTGTCACTTCGGTACGTAACGTTTTATTTCGTAACTCAAATTAAGTTTTTTTTATCAACGACCGTTAAAAAATAGTCACCAATTATAACATGACGCGTGGTCCTGTTTTTATTTATTTATTAAATTTCTAAATGTATTTAAAATATGAACTTCTTAAATAACCCCAAAGTTTTAATTTTTTTTTATCAAGCCCCCAAATCAAATCTCCCTCACTGTCTGACATCTCCCACACATCGGTGGTTCACCGTTCACCACCCAAGCGTCGCGTACCTCACCGTTCAGTATTCCCCATCCTTTACTTTTTGGTTAGAAGACTGTGAAACTAAAATTGATTTTGATATAACAATTTAACTTATGAACTAAATTGTAAAACTACAAATTTTAATTATTTTCAAAGACTCACATTTTGACAAGCCATTTTGAACCAAACACTATTTCAAGTCAAAATATATTTAAATGTTCGATTTTCACTAAGTATTTTCTTAAGTTTTCAAGCCAAATTTCAACAAAACGACCAGGCGTATCGATACCCTTATGCGTATCGATACGATTTTTCAACACTAAAATTTTAATCGTTCATAGCGTACCGATACGGTCTAATCCCGTATCGATACAACATTCATCTAGGCAAGACTTTAAGCTATAGCGTATCGATACGCATCGGGACCGTATCGATACTGTTTTTATATTAAAATATTATTTTGCTATAGCGTATTGATACAACATGTCACCGTATCGATACGATATGCTGACCTTTGCAAAATCCTTGTATTTAATATTCGAACGTTGGCTTGTCAGTTAATTGGAATCCAAAATTTTAAAAGACCGTTGAACGGTATCGATACGCTTTTTATCAAAACCAAATTCAGGATTTCAGTGAGCAAAATCCGTATCGATACGTCTAACAGTATTGATACACCCCTTAATATCGTACCGATACGCCCTTCAAGCGTATCGATACGCTCTGTTTTTCAGTCACAACGACTCTTTCTTATTTGAGATACGTACCGATACGCTCACGAGTCGTACCGATACGGTAGGTTGTTGAGCAACATTTATTGCGGGAAATTGCAGCCCAACAACTCTATTGATGATCTCAACCACCCAAATGGCTAGAAATCAATGCAAGAGTATAAAAACTAGTCTCAAATGCTACAACAATAACTACTGAACCTACAAGCAACATCAAAGCACTCAAATCCAAACCTTGTTCATTTTAGAGTCAAATCTTTGTACCCACCTCCATTGTGATTTTCATTGTAATTTTTTATTGTGAGTTTGGGGAGTGTTTGATTGTAATTGGGTAAACATTATCTTAGATAGGCATTTGTAAAGTTTACCAAAAACCCTTCTTTGTAAGAGTGAGTGGGTTAAGCTTTGGGTAGAAAGTTTAATCAAAATTGTAAGGTTTCCTCCTCATCCAAGAAAAGGGGAAGAATCAATTAGTGGATTGGTTGAAAATCCTTAGTGAGAGCTAAGGTAGTGGATGTAGATTTTATTGGAGAACTTGAACCACTCTAATTGCCTTGTGTTCAACTTTTTATTTTCCAATTTCCACCCTTAAAATTTTTATCGCCAATTCACCCCCTATTGGTCATTAGCAATTGTTTGATCAACTCAACAATTGGTATCAGAGCTACACTCATTGAAAAGATTACAACCCTCTTAAGTCGATTCTATGAGATTTTGATCAACAACAAGTCAAGCAATGGCGCCCACCTCCATTTCCAATCTCTATGAGTCTAAATCTACCATCAAACCACCATTCTTCAATAGGGATAACTACCCATATTGAAAGAATAGGATGGGACTCTTCATCAAATCCACCGACTACATGGTATGAGATGTAGTTGAAGAAGGGCCATACATTCTTATGAAGAGAGATGGTGAAGGAAGACTTGTCCCAAAGGTGAAAGCTGAAATGACCGAAGATGATAGAAGAAGAATGCAAGTCAATGATAAAGATTTACATGTCATCTTTTGTGCTCTTGGTCCGGATATCTACTCCAAGGTGTCTTCAATCGAGAATGCCAAGGAAGTTTGGGATACCCTCGAGACAACATATGAGGGAACTAGCGATGTCAAAGAAACAAAGATTGGGCTTCTCAATCTAAGCTATGAAAACTTCAAGATGGATCCCGATGAAAGTGTCTCTAAGATGTTTGATCGATTCTCGGTCATCGTCAATGGATTAAAGGGTTTCGATGAAATCATTCCCGAAGACAAGCTAGTGGGGAAGCTATTGTATTCTCTTCTAGAATCTTGGGATAGCAAGAGAACGACCATTATTGAAGCTAGAGATTTGAAGACTCTCAAGCTCGATGCTCTTGTTAGATCTCTACTTACCCATGAGATCATGAAGAAGGGAAGAGAAGAAGATGGAGGAGAAGAAGGAAGTTGAGAAAAAGAAGATTGGAATCGCACTTAAAGCTTCATACCATGATAGCGATTCTAATGAGGATGAAGATGAGAAGATGGCCATGTTGGCCAAACGATTCACTCGCTTCATGAAGTCCAACCGTGGGAGAAAGTTTAATAGAAAATGGGACTTCAAGAACAAGAGTAAAGAAGAGGAGAAGGACCAAATCATTTGTTATAAGTGCAAGAAATCCGGCCACATCCGATCCGAGTGCCTTCAATTAAAAAAGAAGAGTTTTGGGAAGAAGAACAAGCTCAAAGTTTAAGTGGCAACTTGGAGTGACGAGGAGTCACCCGAGGGGGAGGAGGAGGAAGTGGCTAACCTTTGCCTCATGGCCATTGATGATGATCCAAGGTAAACCTCAACTCATCTAATTTCGATTTTACCTATGATGAGCTTCATGATGCATATGATGAGTTGCAAGAGGTCTATGATGAGTTAGTTGAAAAATAAAAAGAGTCAATTTTGAGAAATAAGAAAAATATTTCTGATTTGAAAAATCAAAATGAGTCTCTTTTAAAAACTAACTCCGAATTGGAAAAAGAAAGTTTTATATTTGATGAATCTTTCAAATGATCTCAAAAAGAAAAATGTTGATTTAGAAAAACTTTTTTCTGATTTTCAAGATTATCACACCAAGGAGGTGGATAATCTTAAAACTTCTATTACTATTGGGAGAAATAATTTTGAGAAAAGAAATTCTTCTAAAACTCAATATGTAAAAAGAAAACCTTGTTATCCTAAACAAAGAATTTTTTCAAAGCAATCTAATAATAAAAGAATTATGAGTGTTTGGGTTCCCAAGGAACTCATTATTTCTAATAATTTGAATGCTATTACTTCTTAGATTCCTAAGGGAACCAAGGTTTTGAGGGCTAACACACATGGACCCAAAATGATTCGGGTACCAAAAACTAAAGCTTAATTTCTTTGTTTTTAGGGGGAGCATTGCAACAAGGCCAAAGCTTCATGTCGTAACTCATGGTATCTTGATAGTGGATGCTCAAGCCACATGACCGGTGACAAGAGTAGATTCTTGGAACTAAAGCCAAAGAGTGGTAGAGTAGTGACTTTCGGTGACAACTCCAAAGGCCACATTGAAGGAATTGGCTCCATTAGTAATCACTCTTCTATTTTTATTAAAAATGTTCTATATGTCAATGGTCTTAAACATAACTTATTGAGCATTAGTCAATTATGTGATAAAGGTTTTAATGTTCTCTTTGATAAAAATGGTTGCAAAATAATGAACATTAAAACAAATCAATTAATGCTCATAGGGCATATGATAGGAAACATTTACATGGTGCATTTAGATGACATTCACATATCTCATGCATGTTTAGTTGCACATGATGAACATGACTCATGGCTTTGACATAGAAAATTAGGACATGCTAGCATGAGTGTTTCAGAGAAATTAGTTTCCCTTAATCTAGTTAGAGGTTTACCCAAACTTAAGTTCTTTAATGATAAAATATGTGATGCATGCTCTAAGGGTAAACAACATAGAACCTCATTTATATCCATTAATGATGTCTCTACTAGTAGATGCTTACAATTGATTCATATGAATCTTTTGGGCCAATTAGAACTATGAGCTTGGGTGGTAAATCATATGCCTTTGTACTTGTTGATGACTATTCTAGGTTTACTTGGGTTCTATTCTCAAGTACAAAAAATGAGGCTTTAGAAAAATTCATCACATTTTCAAAAATAACTCAAAATGATCTTAAGCTTAAAATCACTCACATTAGAAGTAATCATGGAACCGAGTTTCGAAATTTAGGTTTGAAGAGTTTTTAAATGAAAATGGGATTAACCACAATTTTTCCGCACATCGCACTCCTCAACAAAATTGTAACCCCCTTAGCCCGGCCTAGACGGTTGACCCGGACTACGAAGATTACACGGGGAAAACCAAAGTCAACCTGAAAGTCAACCTTGATTAACGACCCTTTTTTTCTTTTTAAACTTGTGTAGATGCACATTAAACCTAGGCATACACTTGAGATAAGCATACTCAAAAATCATAGCAATCGGAAAACAATAAGGGACCCAATTGCACAAAATACGAATTTAGGGACCAATTTGTAAATTCTGAAAATTAAGAGGACTTTACTAATTCTTAAGTTACCATTATGAAATTAGTCATGTTTCATGCCTCTCTGCCAAATTTCACCTTAAACGGACATCTCAAACTCAAGCAATTGCACATACAAAAATCAGGACTAAAACGTAAAGCTTGCAAACCTCAAAACCATTCAAATCAGTGCCCAACGGTCAAGTGTTCCGAAACGGGGTTAGCCCGTTCAGAAACGGGGCTTGGCAGTAGCCAAAGTGTTTCGAAACACCTCTACCCGTTTTGAAACACCCAGGCCAAATCAAGCACCTGTTTCGAAACAGGCAAGGGTGTTTCGAAACACCCTGCCCAGAAACAGCAGATAGGCCTGTTTTAACACATTTAAACCCCATCGAACATGCTCCAAAACAATCCTCAACAAAACAACAACTCGCCAAGCATCATAACTACCAAATTGCATTAAAATCTAGATACAAAACAGCCCCTAGGTGCACCAACTCATTCAAAACATCCAACACTTAATCATGCTTTTAAAACAAGAAGCATAGCATAACGACTTATGAATAAGAAGATTCAAACGTTGCAAGTGTTAAACCACATAGTTCAAAATCATAAACCAAACTTGTCCAACATACACAATCTCAATATACATCAATATAAAAGACTCTCCCTCTATTGCCTTTATTATCTATAGCTATTAACCGAGACATACTTCTCAAGTGGAGCTCTCCTTGAATCCCTTGCTTCTTGCTTCCCAACTTCAAATATCTGCATTGATGGACAAAAAGGAGCGTAAGCACATAGTGCTTAGTGAGGAATGCTCAAAACCAAAACACCATCAATGCAGCGAGTCATAAAACCTCTTTTAAAAGTCAACACGTTTCGATAAACCAAAGCAGTGTTTGAAAACCCATTTTTAATCAACATGCTTTAAATCATGCATTGCTCAAACATGAAAACCAACCCTTAGCTTAGAAAAACTAATTAACTCTCTTCAAAGCACATCCTTGCTAAACCATCAATTTAACCTTTCCATGCATGAACATCATATTGCAAAGTTAAATACAAGTTCCTTGGAAAACACTTCCACTTCACATTATACTTTTCTCATTCTTGAAAATCATCTCAAAGCAAGAAACCTTTGAAAACCACTTACTCCTTCAATCTATCTCATGCATTACACAAATGCAACATATGAACCACAAAAACAACATTTGCATTACATGCCTTATAAAACAAGCCTTCACAAGACTTCAATGCACTAAAGAGATTCCATGCACACATGCATCATTCTCAATAGAAGATAAACACTTGTTCAAGCTAACAAGTAATACATGCATTCTTGGTACATTACACACTTTCCATGCAACCTTGCATCATTTCAAGCATCTCATGCTTCATTACATTCAAGAACATTATATTGGCTTCCAAGTGATAATTCACAAACCATCACAACTCAAGACACAATCGGATACGCGGATTACAAGCGTTGTCCCGCACGCTCCATACACACTTCCGAACAACACAAGGTGGAGTTTACCGGTACAATCACAACCCCCTCAACACCCGTGATGGAGTTTAACGGTACAATCACAACCCCCTCAACATCACTCATCGGAAGTTGTATAATACACTAGCGAGAGCCGGGACACATCACAAGGCTTACACATGGAAGATACCACAACCATTGTAATCACCTTAACCAAGCTCACGCACGGGAGCAACCCTCCACCGTTGTGACACTTAACAAAGTCCACCCATGAGAGCCATCCTCCATCATGGTGACATTTAACAAGGTTCACCCACGAGAGCCATCCTCCATCGCGGTGACACCAATTTCCTCAATCGCTAGGATTCTTGGATGGAGTTTACGGTACAATTACAACCCCCTTGACATCCAAGGCGACTCAATTCACGGTGCACCCAATCCTATAGCCGGCTAACTATATCCGATTAAAGTAACCAAGAACCACTTACATCACTTGCCAATATAACCATTTTACCACATTAATCCATTGTTTTTACAAGCATTGTAACCCCCTCGTCCCGGTCTAGTCGGATGATCGGCCCGAGTGGGCCACACGGGGAAAACCGAAGCGAAACCCGTTAAGGCTTCCCCTCGGTTAACGACCCAAAACTTTCTTTTAACTTTAATCTTATCTAGATGCATATTAAGTCCCTCTGTGAAGCGCAACAACGGAAGATTACAAACAAAGAAACGTTTACCGACCAAACAAAAGCAAACAGTCCATTTTTCTTCATTATAGCAGGCCGTTTCGAAACACCTATAGGGTGTTCCGAAACGCCCTGACCTGGTCAACGGGCCTGGGTCAACCACAAGGTGACCGTTCCGAAACAGGGGTGACCCGTATCGGAACGACCTTGACGGTCAATATCTCGTGGTCAACGAGATTTGACCGTTTCGGAACTTCAAAGGCCCGTTTCGGAACGGCTTCATCTCGCCAATTTCTCAAAATTCCAGTAGCGAAAACGTTCCGGAACGACCCTCATCCGTTTCAAAACGGCAGGCCATTTACACAGGGGCCGTTTCGGAACACGGGGACCCGTTCCGAAACGCCCCCTGTCTACAGATTTTCCTGGGCTGTTTTGAGGCACAAGAATGCCCCAAAACACCTCCACAACACCAAGCAACGTCAATACAAGACAAATTAAGGTATAGCAATCATACAAGCATGCTTCAACAATATTTAGACATGCTTAAAACCAAGGCCACATCTCAATTACATGCATTCGATCAAACGTCATTCAATCACAAGTAAAAGCTCTTAAAGCATAGCCCAACATATCAAGCAAGCAAGTAGACATAAGTTAACATTCACCATGGCAACACAACCATGCAAAAGCCATAAATATAAAGGAGTCTACACATGCTCCTATCAACCAACAACAACCACAAAACATTACACGTCCCATTGCTCCACCATTACATGTCTAAAATTTAAAATCCATACTTAGTGAATTCAATCCAAAACCACACTTGGAGGCCCTCCTCTTGCCCGAGCAACCCATGAACTAAGGATCTGCAATGTTGAACAAAGAGAGCGTAAGCAATGATGCTTAGTAAGGGTAAGCTCTAAAAACAAACCTCAACATTGCAGGGTCCGAGCACGCTCTAGCCAAAGCCATTTACACTTACCAAAAGTCCACAAGGTATAGATGCATGAGCAATATATCACATGTATGCTACAATTATGAGCTCAATACTACCATACATGCAAATACATATAAACATCCAAACAGCTCATATATCTCCACACATTGATACTCATATCAATCAACATTGGCACCTAGTTATGACTCAAATACGCGGACAACTGTTGGAACTCATATCCAACCACACAACCATTACCTGACGGTGGGATTGCACTCATCACCGGTCTCGCGGAGGGGATTCCACTCATCCTCACGCCCCGTCGATGGGATTCCACTCATCACCGACTATCATTAAATACCATTTCCGGGCGTACCCGTACTCCTCCTTGGTGACTCAACACCACCAAGGCCACGCGCGACTTTTTGACTCATGTGTACACACTAACATCCTAATGATCGATCATTTGTATTTAAGTATACTAGTGCCAATATTTTACTCATTCCACATCACACATTTCAATCATTTCCGTGCTTAGCACGCACTCACTATGGACACAATCATAAACCATCACCATGCATGCTTTAAGCAATACAATTCATGCCTCAACTCACATGTATAAAACCATATAATAAACATCCATATCACATGGCATACAAGGCACACACACATTCATATAATTGAGTTCATCCAAAGGCTTAGATTAAGTTTAGGATTAGGCTACCACCCTAATCCTAACTCTAGGTGGGTCTACCAAGCCCAACCTAGTCCATATACTCGAACCAACTAATTTAAAACCTTTAAAAGAAAACAACCACTCACCTAAGCTCCCAAGCTCCAAAACTTAGCAAGCGATAACCTTCAAATTCCCGGATTCGATCCCGAAGCTTCTTCCACGTTTCCCCTTGCTTCAAGCCAAACAAAACACATACATCACTTCTCAAATCAATGCTAATTCAACCGTCAATCCACTTTGCAAAACACAACTCAATTTCCACAATTTCTAAAACACATAACATCTCAAAAACCCAATTTTCGGACTCCCACAACCAAGGGCTGAAATACCCAATTCCAAGCACCCAAATGACTTCCAAAATATCCCAAATCACCCTCCTAACATAGATAGACCATCAGCCCTTCAATTCCCACACAAATCCTCTCAAAAACCCCATTTTTCAAACCCTAAAATTGGCCCTAAAGACCCACTACGAAAATTCACCCAAACTTGATCAAATTCATATATGTTGTGTATTTTAGCATGATTAACAAAAACCCCAACACAATTTCTTAAGACCAATTGAAAAACCCCAATAAAATCCAATTTTCCTCATAAACCCTAATTTTCCAAACCCCCACATTTTTGAATTCTAAGACAATGGTTAAATAGAGGGTAAAGAGGAGATTAAGAAAATGACTTTACCTTTCAAAAAGCCCTTGGATTGGAGTTGAAAATGAATGGAATAGGGTTTTGCTAGTTGAGAGGTTTTGAAAGAGAGGAGGGAGGTTTTTTTCATGGGTTTTGGGGAAGAAAGGGGAAAAGATGACAAAATGGAAAAAGTTTTCATCCTTTTCCAAAAAGTTTGGGCAAATTGCATTATGAGTCCTCCTCTTTTAAATTAAACTTAATTAGGTCACGTTCTGAAGTTGAGTTGTCTTAATTAACATTTTTATTTAGCCCGACTAAAACCCGGTTAACTCCTAGGCCTAAGACGCGGGTGTTACAACTCTCCCCCACTTAAGGAATTTCGTCCCTGAAATTACCTGGTGGGAACAAATACGGAAACTGCTCAACCATATCCGCTTTCCTCTCCCACGTGGCCTCTTCCACACCTCTATGTCTCCACAACACCTTGACCAACTCTATGGTCTTGCCACGCAACACTTTGCTATCAGAGGCAAGTATCTCTACGGGCTCTTCATTATAAGACAAATCCGGATTCAACTCTATTTCTTCAACGGGCATCACATGCGAAGGATCTGATCTATATCTCCTAAGCATAGATACATGAAAGACATCATGGATCTTTTCTAACTCAGAAGGTAACCTCAACCGATAAGCTACAGGCCCAATCCGCTCAACTATCTCATACGGGCCAATGAACCTCGGACTCAACTTGCCCTTACGGCCAAATCTCATCACCTTCTTCCACGGAGATACTTTCAAAAATACTTTCTCACCAACTGAGTAATCAATCTCCTTCCTTTTCAGATCTGCATAAGACTTCTGCCGATCGGAAGCTGCTCTCAAACGGTCGCAAATCAACTTCACTTTCTCTGTGGTTCCTTTAAGCAAATCTGGCATAGGTAACAATCTCTGACCTGTCTCAGCCCAACAAATCGGAGTCCTACACCGTCTACCATATAAGGCCTCATAAGGTGCCATCTGGATACTAGACTGATAACTGTTGTTGTAAGCAAACTCAACCAACGGTAGGTGCTTCTCCCAAGAACCCTGAAAGTCAATTATACAACAACGAAGCATATCCTCTAGGATCTGTATCACTCGCTCTGACTGCCCATCGGACTGCGGATGATAAGATGTGCTGAAATGCAGACGACTGCCCAAAGCACTATGTAAACAACTCCAGAACCTAGAAGTAAATCTAGGATCCCTATCTGAAACTATAGACTTCAGAACTCCATGAAGTCTCACAATCTCACGAATGTACAAGTTTGCCAACTTGTCTAAGGAATCCGTAGTGTTCACTGCTAAAAAGTGAGCACACTTAGTGAACTTATCGACAATCACCCAAACTGAATTCTTCTTCGAAGGGGACAAAGGCAACCCCGATACAAAATCCATGGTGATTCTCTCCCATTTCCATTCCGGAATCTTCAAAGGCTGTAGTAAACCTGAAGGAACCTGATGTTCTGCCTTCACTCTCTGACAAACCATGCAACGACTCACATACTCGGCTACATCTCTCTTCAAACCAACCCAATAGTAATCATCCTTCAAATCTCGGTACATCTTGGTACTACCCGGATGCATAGAAAAGGGACTCGAATGTGCTTCACTCAAAATCTGACGTCTCAGCTCAACATCTTCCGGTACCACAATTCTATCTCTAAAGCACAACAAACTCTCACCACTGAAACTATACTCGGTCGGTCTTCCTTCGGCTATGTCTTGAACATGAGGAACTAGGCTCGCATCTTGCAATTGCTTCTCTCTAATCAACTGAATCAAAGAAGGCTTCACTTGCAACTCGGTGATCAAACCACCATCATCAGACACACTCAATCTAGCAAACATAGCTCTCAGCTCAACGACCACTTTTCTACTCAAAGCATCGGCTACTACGTTTGCTTTACCCGGATGGTACTCGATAGTCAAATCATAATCTTTTAACAACTCTAGCCATCTCCTCTGTCTCAAGTTCAACTCTTTCTGTGTCATCAAGTACTTCAAGCTTTTGTGATCTGTGTAAACTATACACTTCTCACCATACAAATAGTGACGCCAAATTTTCAATGCAAACACAACCGCGGCTAGCTCTATGTCATGAGTAGGATAGTTCTTCTCATGAATCTTCAACTGTCTAGAAGCATAAGCAACAACTCTCCTATCTTGCATCAAAACACATCCTAAGCCTACGTAGGAAGCATCACTGTAAATCACAAACTCCTTACCTGAAACAGGTTGCACTAACACTGGAGCATTCGTCAAAGCTTCTTTCAATTTTTCAAAGGCCTTTTGTCTTGCATCTGACCATTCAAACTTGACTCCCTTTTGCAACAGCTTAGTCAAGGGAGCAGCTACTCTAGAGAAGCCATCCACAAATCTCCTATAGTAACCAGCTAGTCCTAGGAAACTCCTAATCTCGGTCACGGACTTAGGTTGTTTCCACTCAACAATAGCCTCAATCTTCGATGGATCGACTCGGATGCCTTCGGCCGAAACGACATGGCCAAGAAATACAACTTCTCTAATCCAGAATTCACACTTGCTAAGCTTCGCATACAACTGATCGCTCAACAACCTCTGTAAAACAAATCTCAAGTGCTCATCATGCTCTTCTTCTGTCTTCGAGTACACAAGTATATCATCAATGAAGACAACCACAAACCGGTCTAGATAGTCTCTAAAAATTCTGTTCATCATGTCCATGAAAGCTGCTGGTGCATTCGTGAGCCCAAATGGCATCACAAGAAACTCATAGTGACCATATCTAGTCCTAAAAGCTGTCTTCGGAACATCACACTCTTTCACTTTCAACTGGTAGTACCCGGATCTCAAATCTATCTTCGAGAACACTGAAGCACCCCTCAACTGATCAAACAAGTCATCTATACGCGGCAACGGATACTTGTTCTTCACAGTCAACTGATTCAGCTGTCTATAGTCAATACACATGCGCATGCTACCATCTTTCTTTTTAACAAACAACACTGGAGCACCCCACGGAGAACTACTAGGTCTAATGAAACCACGGTCTAATAATTCTTGCAACTGACTCTTCAATTCTTTCAACTCTTTCGGAGCCATACGATACGGAGCTATCGAAACCGGACTAGACCCTGAAACTGTCTCAATCACAAACTCAACATCTCTGTCAGGAGGCAAACCCGGCAACTCTTCAGGAAACACATCTGGAAAGTCACACACTGTTCTGATATCCTTCGGTCTGGCTTCACTCATATCCGGATTCATAACATAAGCTAAATAGGCCCCACATCCAGAGTCCATTAACCTATGAGCCTCTAAAGCTGACACCACATTAGACAAGAACTTAATGTTCTCGCCCACTACCACTACCTCGTAATCATCAGAGAGTTTCAAGGAGATTCTCTTTGTCTCAAAATCCACACTAGCTCGATGCTCAACCAACCAGTCCATACCCAAGATGATATCAAAACCATAGAAGGGAAGTTCCATCATATCAACTGAGAACACATGACCCTGAATCTTCAGTGGACACCTCCTGTACATACGCCTAACTACAACTGTCTCACCAAAAGAGCTAGTAACATGCATACCTACATCTAAGATCTCAACAGGAATGTCTAATTTTCGTGCATGCTCACTCAGAATGTAGGAATGCGTAGAACCCGAATCAACCAAAGAAAGCAAAGACATAGACTGTAACTCGAAATTACCTGCTATCACATCGGTGTCGTTCCCGGCCTCTCTCTGAGCATAAACCCTCGCTGGTCCTCCCGCCTCTGGCTGCACTGCCACAACATGAGCAAGGTTCCTCTGAGCATCTACCCTAGGTGCATCAGCCCTCGGCTGGAAGTAGCCACGACCGCGCCCACGGCCTCTCTGCAAATCATTACCTCTCGCAGGAGGCTGGGCAATGTTCGGTGCCTGAGCTGCCTGACGCGGACAGCCCCTCCTAAAGTGGTCCCTCGAACCACAGTTCCAGCAAGCATGAAAGTTACCCAAGCACTCTCCAGTGTGCTGTCTCCCACACTGTGCACACTCGGGCAAGCGCCCTCCTCCTCTATGGCCCTGATGGCCCCTACCATGGTGGCCACCGCCACGCCTCTGATCAAACTGATGTCCGCCACCTCTGTGCCTCTTAGCATCTCTACCATCAAAGTGGTTATGCCTCTTTCCAGATCCAGAACCACCAGCTCGTTTGGCTGAACCCAAACTATGCTCCAAATCCTTGGCCCTCGCGACCAACACATCAAAGTCTGAGTAGTCAGAAGCCAACGTGTACCTCTTAACCTCTTCATTCAATCCGTATCGGAATCGTTTGCAGCGTTCCACTTCAGTAGGAACCAACTCTAGGGCATACTGACTCAAGCGAACAAAGCGGATCTCATAATCAGTCACTGAAGCATCTCCCTGAGTGAGAGCCATGAACTCTCTCTTCTTCTCATCTAGGTACCTCGGTCCTAAGTACCTCTTCCGGAAAGCAGACTCAAAGAAATCCCAATCTATCTCGGCCTCTGGAATCCCGGTAGTGATGGTGACCCACCAGGTGTAGGCATCACCCTGAAGCAGTGAGATCACACAACCCAATCTACGTGCGCCCGCACAACCCATCTGAGCCAAAATACGAACTGTCTTCTCTAACCATAACTCCGACCTCTCCGGAGTAGATCCTCTAAACTCCTCGGCCCCTAAGCTACGAAGCCTCTCCAACGGTAAGCTAGCATCATCACCCCTAGGCTGAGCTGCAGCCTGGGCTCCCGCAACTGCGGCCTGGAATGCTCCCGCTATTGCTTGCACAAGCGGAGTCATATCAATCCCAGCTGGACCTTGGCCACCTTGGCCACCTTGAGGTCCATTTCCCCCGGCTCCATCCTCGCCCCCAACTCCCGGTGGAGGAGGTGGTGGTGGTGGAGGGGGTGGAGGAGCGCCAACTCCCGCTACCCCTGGTCCTTCTATGTGAGCTCCCGCACCAACTATCGGCTCAACGGGAGCCACAACTCGCGGTTCCTGACGAACCAACCTCGGTCTACCTCTCGGTCTAGACATTGCTCTCTCAGATATTAACTACAACCACAACAACGACACACAAATTGGGTTAGCAAGGTGAGGCTCCCAAGTGTCCAAGTATGTTTCCTCACTTAAAAATCATTTTTCCAGTGTAATAGTAGCAATGGGACCCACACACACATGCTTAAAAGTAAAACAATCAGCATACTTGTCACATAAGCAACCATTCTTGCAGAACAAACAAACACCGTGCAATTCAACTTAAAAACTTAAACTTACCTCACTTACCTGCCCAAGGTCTCGGTAACCTTAGGCTCTGATACCAACAAGTGTAACCCCCTCGTCCCGGTCTGGTCGGATGACCGGCCCGAGTGGGCCACACGGGGAAAACCGAAGCGAAACCCGTTAAGGCTTCCCCTCGGTTAACGACCCAAAACTTTCTTTTAACTTTAATCTTATCTAGATGCATATTAAGTCCCTATGTGAAGCGCAACAGCGGAAGATTACAAACAAAGAAACGTTTACCGACCAAACAAAAGCAAACAGTCCATTTTTCTTCATTATAGCAGGCCGTTTCGAAACACCTATAGGGTGTTCCGAAACGCCCTGACCTGGTCAACGGGCCTGGGTCAACCACAAGGTGACCGTTCCAAAATAGGGGTGACCCGTATCGGAACGACCTTGACGGTCAATATCTCGTGGTCAACGAGATTTGACCGTTTCGGAACTTCAAAGGCCCGTTTCGGAACGGCTTCATCTCGCCAATTTCTCAAAATTCCAGTAGCGAAAACGTTCCGAAACGACCCTCATCCGTTTCGAAACGGCAGGCCATTTACACAGGGGCCGTTTCGGAACACGGGGACCCGTTCCGAAACGCCCCCTGTCTGCAGATTTTCCTGGGCTGTTTTGAGGCACAAGAATGCCCCAAAACACCTCCACAACACCAAGCAACGTCAATACAAGACAAATTAAGGTATAGCAATCATACAAGCATGCTTCAACAATATTTAGACATGCTTAAAACCAAGGCCACATCTCAATTACATGCATTCGATCAAACGTCATTCAAGCACAAGTAAAAGCTCTTAAAGCATAGCCCAACATATCAAGCAAGCAAGTAGACATAAGTTAACATTCACCATGGCAACACAACCATGCAAAAGCCATAAATATAAAGGAGTCTACACATGCTCCTATCAACCAACAACAACCACAAAACATTACACGTCCCATTGCTCCACCATTACATGTCTAAAATTTAAAATCCATACTTAGTGAATTCAATCCAAAACCACACTTGGAGGCCCTCCTCTTGCCCGAGCAACCCACGAACTAAGGATCTGCAATGTTGAACAAAGAGAGCGTAAGCAATGATGCTTAGTGAGGGTAAGCTCTAAAAACAAACCTCAACATTGCAGGGTCCGAGCACGCTCTAGCCAAAGCCATTTACACTTACCAAAAGTCCACAAGGTATAGATGCATGAGCAATATATCACATGTATGCTACAATTATGAGCTCAATACTACCATACATGCAAATACATATAAACATCCAAACAGCTCATATATCTCCACACATTGATACTCATATCAATCAACATTGGCACCTAGTTATGACTCAAATACGCGGACAACTGTTGGAACTCATATCCAACCACACAACCATTACCTGACGGTGGGATTGCACTCATCACCGGTCTCGCGGAGGGGATTCCACTCATCCTCACGCCCCGTTGATGGGATTCCACTCATCACCGACTATCATTAAATACCATTTCCGGGCGTACCCGTACTCCTCCTTGGTGACTCAACGCCACCAAGGCCACGCGCGACTTTTTGACTCATGTGTACACACTAACATCCTAATGATCGATCATTTGTATTTAAGTATACTAGTGCCAATATTTTACTCATTCCACATCACACATTTCAATCATTTCCGTGCTTAGCACGCACTCGTTATGGACACAATCATAAACCATCACCATGCATGCTTTAAGCAATACAATTCATGCCTCAACTCACATGTATAAAACCATATACATAAACATCCATATCACATGGCATACAAGGCACACACACATTCATATAATTGAGTTCATCCAAAGGCTTAGATTAAGTTTAGGATTAGGCTACCACCCTAATCCTAACTCTAGGTGGGTCTACCAAGCCCAACCTAGTCCATATACTCGAACCAACTAATTTAAAACCTTTAAAAGAAAACAACCACTCACCTAAGCTCCCAAGCTCCAAAACTTAGCAAGCGATAACCTTCAAATTCCCGGATTCGATCCCGAAGCTTCTTCCACGTTTCCCCTTGCTTCAAGCCAAACAAAACACATACATCACTTCTCAAATCAATGCTAATTCAACCGTCAATCCACTTTGCAAAACACAACTCAATTTCCACAATTTCTAAAACACATAACATCTCAAAAACCCAATTTTCGGACTCCCACAACCAAGGGCTGAAATACCCAATTCCAAGCACCCAAATGACTTCCAAAATATCCCAAATCACCCTCCCAACATAGATAGACCATCAGCCCTTCAATTCCCACACAAATCCTCTCAAAAACCCCATTTTTCAAATCCTAAAATTGGCCCTAAAGACCCACTACGAAAATTCACCCAAACTTGATCAAATTCATATATGTTGTGTATTTTAGCATGATTAACAAAAACCTCAACACAATTTCTTAAGACCAATTGAAAAACCCCAATAAAATCCAATTTTCCTCATAAACCCTAATTTTCCAAACCCCCACATTTTTGAATTCTAAGACAATGGTTAAATAGAGGGTAAAGAGGAGATTAAGAAAATGACTTTACCTTTCAAAAAGCCCTTGGATTGGAGTTGAAAATGAATGGAATAGGGTTTTGCTAGTTGAGAGGTTTTGAAAGAGAGGAGGGAGGTTTTTTTCATGGGTTTTGGGGAAGAAAGGGGAAAAGATGACAAAATGGAAAAAGTTTTCATCCTTTTCCAAAAAGTTTGGGCAAATTGCATTATGAGTCCTCCTCTTTTAAATTAAACTTAATTAGGTCACGTTCTGAAGTTGAGTTGTCTTAATTAACATTTTTATTTAGCCCGACTAAAACCCGGTTAACTCCTAGGCCTAAGACGCGGGTGTTACAAGCATAACCAAAATGCCAAAACCACCAATTACCATCATCACTTCACTGTTTTGAAGCATTAAACAAAGCCATTAAACAACATGCAACACTATGCATCAATTCCACAATTCCAATGCACAAAACCAAGGATCTCTTACCTTGAGCATCCTTCACACATGACTTTCAAAACCAGCATTAAATCATGCTAAAATATGCTTTCAAAACAGAATTTAAACATGCAAATCACATGCATTGCATCCAACAATCACAAGTGCTTTAAAAACAAATTCATAACACAAACCAAGAGAGAAATTCCATTTACTTACTCTTGAGCTTAGCTAAGTTGTTTAGACTTAAACTAAGCTCCCAAAAACCTTCAAACATTGGTTTCAAAGCTGAAAACCCAACTTCATTCACCGATACACAAAACTAGGCTAGCCAACAAGCCTTCCAAGCATCCGAAACCTTCAACGCCACCTCTATTGCTCACGGATCATTCTCCCCTGTTTCAAGCACATAACAACAGAGGATTAATGCATCATCATGCATTAAAAACACCAGCAACACAACTCAACTCGCTGCTCTACATAAATCCAACATTTCGGCTACCAAACACAACCGTAAACACCTCCAAACCCTTCCAAAACTTAACCCAGCCAAGATCCATCACTTCTAACCATTTTTAAACATCAATTAACATCCAAAATGAACCCAAACTCGTCCTTATACCTCCAGCATTAACAGAACACCAAGATCACCCCAAAAACCACCATTTTCACAAGTAAAAACTTAGGAAAAACAACCTATTCGGGATTGCATTGATTAAACCTCCATTTCACATCATTTAAACATCCAAAATACATCAAAAAGACATCTCAAAACAGAGCCCAATCATCCAATACGAATTTCTTCAAAATTAAATCCAAATCTTGCATTTTAAGCCAAAATCAAGATCACAACATTAAAACCTTTAATAAAACTTAATTTAAGGATTGAGAACTTGGGAATTTCAGTAAAGAACTGAGTATTTAGAGGAGAAGGACGTTCATACCTCTAAATGTGGATTTCTCCTTGTTTAGAGCCAAAATCCTTGAAAATTCATTAAGCAAATGATGAGGATTTGGTGTAGAATTGATTAGGAATCATTTAGGAATTGAAATCTCAACTTTAGGTATGAAAATAAAAGGAAAAGTTGCTGTGGAAATGTGTTTGGCTGAGGGAATTTTGAGAGAAAATGTAATGGGAAAATTTTGGTAAAAGTTAGTTATGAAACTAAAAATATCTTTTTCCCTCTTTCCTTTTTATTAATTAAACATTAAATGAGTCTTTAAAAATCAAGAAAAATCTGGAGAAATCCTCCCTTGGGTAAATTAGCTCCTTAAAGATTCAAAGTTTCAATCCTTTTAAAACAGTCACGAACTTTTTAAAAATTACATTTTAGTCACTAACTCAAAATGTCATATTTCCAAACCTCATTTTGTAAAATTGATTTCACCACCCTCTTATATATATTAAAAGAGGATTTTTAGATATTTTTCCATATTTTTAATGCATCCCGAACTAGGCTTTCCTTAATACCACCTTTTATATTCGAACCGAAAATCCGACCGGTCCGGTTCAAACCCAAAACTTCTAAGCCCAAAATTGGGGTGTTACAACTCTCCCCCTCTTAGGAAATTTCGTCCTCGAAATTTCAACCGGCGAAAAGAGCACAACCAAACTTCTCAAGGCAACCCACAAAGCAACACAGGAGACTTAACCACCACTGAACACTCTCCACACAAAACTCCACCAAACCCAACACACCACATACTGTTCACGAATTCCAGAACACTCAGATGTTAACCACATCTTAACCTTTCACACTTCCGGACTGCACATAGCCCCAACAACAACCTGAAGAACCTCCAAACTTTTACAACATACACCACCTTAACTCATAACTCCCAAAACTCGTACACACGGTGACACCAACCCATCCAGTTCAGCCACCATGTGACCCACAACCTTCACTGCTTCTAAAACCCCTTGCAGAACTGCTCAACCTCTTCCAAAGGTTACCACATCAAGCAAAAATTCTTAAGCATCAACTGCTTACTCAAACTTCTCAACGTATTGACGACATTCCTTCACATCCGCCGCTATCATCACCATAACGACTCACCAAGACTACTGACCAAACATCCGGAAAAAAAATCTCGTCACAAAACCCCAACCTTGACTCCGCCAGCTGTTCCACATACCACTAGCTGACTTCAGAAGGGACTTACTTATGCACGACTAGCCTACCACTTCTCACAAGAACCCGTCCAACCAACAATGGCCCTTGAACTTACATTGCCTTTCCACTTCAAGCTTTGACTACAACACTAGCCTTACCAGGACACCACCCATTCTATACATACATATAAAGATTACGAAACTTCTAATCACCCCAGGCCAAACCTTTTCTACAACCCTCAACACAACCTCTTCTCAACTCTTCGAAGGTTGCTACGAACCATCACCTACAAAAACAACCCTTCTATTACAACATCAATGCCAAGTCACCTCAGCACTCAGGAGACACATCCACTAAACTACTACATCACTTAACACAGAGAACCACCACATCTATCAGCTATTCAAAACCACCTGACCGGTTCTAACTCCAACCGGAAATCTCCTCACCACCATACCGCTAAACTCCTTAAGCGCCAAACACTTTCCTTCTGCCAACATGCTATATCGCACTCACTATTACTGACAGCTCGCTTAATACCCTCCATTACTTCTAACATTCTCCTAGCACCAAAACAACTTTTAAAACCCATCATCCAACCTAATCCTATCATAACACTAACGGACCCGATTAGCTATTAGCGAGTGTGAACGTTCGTATGCATGGTCACCTATATGCCTTATCAATGCCTGTGTACATGTATGCAAAACCTCTAATGTCATGTCGCATGTATGCATGTACCAACATATATAATATAGCATATAACAAATGATTTTAACTGTGCATGTATGTCGGTTCACACCCACCAATAACATCCTCAGGATCCGTCTAAGAACAACCTCCTATCTCACTTCCAACTCTACCATTCTAACAACCCATTAACCACAAAATACCCACTAATACCCTCTTCACACTAAAGTTGTTTTCAAAACAACACCAGCTACTACCCCAAACATGCTAGCTACGAGACCATACCACTACGCAAGGAAATACCAACCGAAACCAAACTAAGATAACTAGGGTAAAGGTTACTTAACAAGGTTACCTGTAAACACCTCACTACCACGGAGCTTCAACAGACGAGCTCTCTTCCTCGTAGAACCATCATTCTCCAGCCGTATCGCTGCAGCATCAGCTAACACATTAAGGTCATCACCATCTCCCTGCGGTAAAGAACCCTGACTACCCTGAGCCAACTTCAAACAATTTCGTCTCAAATGCCCAACAGACCCACAATTCCAACAGGTTTCATTCCCCAAGCTCCTCACACCTTTCTGCCCTTCCTGCCACCTTCGAACCTTGTCTCGGCCGTGCCCACGACCCTTCAGAGACCCTTTTGCTACCACTAAAGCTGATCTCACCACTTGAGGACAATTTCGCTTCACATGCTCCTTAGAACCACAGTTCCAACAAACTCTCATGCCCCAACAACCTCCAACATGACACCTTCCACAATGGTCACACTTCAGCAACCGAGCTACCACTCCTTGATCATACCGCACTTGACCTACGTCTGCACCACCACCCAGACTTCGATTCAAGCAAAACCTTCTATCACGTAGCCTCTTACGCTGACTGCTCCAGAGATCAGTACCCACAACTCTCTTGTTTAAACTTTTCTCACCTTCATAAACTGAAACCACACCCTCACATTGCTTAACCCTTGGGAATTTCTCTCCAAGGTACCTTTCATAAAAGGCAGACATAAAGAAGTCCCAATCTATATCGTGGATATGCGATGCCACCGCCACAGATTTCCACCAGGCACATGCATCCTCCAACATTAATGAGACAACACTTCCCAGCTTACAAGCATAGTCGCAACCTTTCTGATCCAAAATCAAAATTACACTGGCCAACCAGGCCTCGAACGCCTCAAGTGTCGAACCATGATACTCCACAGCTCCCAAATCATGTAAACGCTATTTCGACAAACTCGCACGTCCCACAGTCGGCACGTCTACAGGCCTCACTTTCGCCACAGCCTGAGATGTTCCCAACACCTCTTGAACAATAGGTGATGAACTCTTCATCACAGAACCAGCTTCTTCCTCCTGCCTCACTACCTCAACTCCAGGCACAGAAGACT
Source organism: Hibiscus tridactylites (assembly GCA_958450335.1). NCBI lineage: Eukaryota > Viridiplantae > Streptophyta > Magnoliopsida > Malvales > Malvaceae > Hibiscus > Hibiscus tridactylites. The sequence goes on along the minus strand of OY288276.1, from coordinate 13,836,936 downwards.
GAGACGAAACACCTCCACTAAAAGGTGAATTCCACGCCTTAACAACCTGCTCTAAAGCAGCAACCATCTCACCTAACTGCCATTCTCTCATCGATTTCACCATGCTATTAACAACAAACAATCATAACAAAACAAACAAAACGATCAGGCCAGCTTCAAGCAAGGATTCAAGACTCCAATTCCATCATAACACAATAGCTATAATAATAAGGCAATGGGTATCCAGAATTCTCCCCTTTCACAAGACACAACAGTCAATAAAAACATGGATATCACTACATCGAGCATATCAATCAACATACTACGATCATGCTCTCATCAAACACATTAACTCGCAACAGCATAACATCAACATATCATACCCATCACACTTTCATCATTCATAAAATCAGCTCACATCACCAGCATATCATTAGCACATACTCACATTAACTCAATGAAGATTCATAAACAAAAAGCATGATAAAAACATCAACAATTCGCTCAAAGACACACATTTCAACCGACTTTCAACCACACATCAGAATAAACATCAAACACTTATTACAACAATTTACCATTTCCCGAAGCATTCGCAACTCAACTCTGATACCACCAAATGTAACCCCCTTAGCCCGACCTAGACGGTTGACCCGGACTACGAAGATTACACGGGGAAAACCAAAGTCAACCCAAAAGTCAACCTTGACTAACGACCCTTTTTTTTCTTTTTAAACTTGTCTAGATGCACATTAAACCTAGGCATACTCTTGAGATAAGCATACTCAAAAATCACAGCAATCAGAAAACAATAAGGGACCCAATTGCACAAAATACGAATTTAGGGACCAATTTGTAAATTCTGAAAATTAAGAGGACTTTACCAATTTTTAAGTTACCATTATGAAATTAGTCATGTTTCATGCCTCTCTGCCAAATTTCACCTTAAACGGACATCTGAAACTCAAGCAATTGCATATACAAATATCAAGACTAAAACGTAAAGCTTGCAAACCTCAAAACCATTCAAATCAGTGCCCAACGGTCAAGTGTTCTGAAACGGGGTTAGCCCGTTCAGAAACGGGGCTTGGCATCATAACTACCAAATTGCATTAAAATCTAGATACAAAACAGCCCCTAGGTGCACCAACTAATTCAACACATCCAACACTTAATCATGCTTTTAAAACAAGAAGCATAACATAACGACTTATGAATAAGAAGATTCAAACGTTGCAAGTGTTAAACCACATAGTTCAAAATCATAAACCAAACTTGTCCAACATACACAATCTCATTATACATCAATATAAAAGACTCTCCCCCCATTGCCTTTATTATCTATAGCTATTAACCGAGACATACTTCTCAAGTGGAGCTCTCCTTGAATCCCTTGCTTCTTGCTGTCCCAACTTCAAATATCTGCATTGATGGACAAAAAGGAGCGTAAGCACATAACACTTAGTGAGGAATGCTCAAAACCAAAACACCATCAATGCAGCGAGTCATAAAACCTCTTTTAAAAGTAAACATGTTTCGATAAACCAAAGCAGTGTTTGAAAACCCCTTTTTAATCAACATGCTTTAAATCATGCATTGCTCAAACATGAAAACCAACCCTTAGCTTAGAAAAGCTAATTAACTCACTTCAAAGCACATCCTTTCTAAACCATCAATTTAACCTTTCCATGCATGAACATCATATGCAAAGTTAAATACAAGTTCCTTGGAAAACACTTCCACTTCACATTATACTTTTCTCATTCTTGAAAATCATCTCAAAGCAAGAAACCTTTGAAAACCACTTACTCCTTCAATCTATCTCATGCATTACACAAATGCAACATATGAACCACAAAAACAACATTTGCATTACATGCCTTTTAAAACAAGCCTTCACAAGACTTCAATGCACTAAAGAGATTCCATGCACACATGCACCATTCTCAATAGAAGATAAACACTTGTTCAAGCTAACAAGTAATACATGCATTCTTGGTACATTACACACTTTCCATGCAACCTTGCATCATTTCAAGCATCTCATGCTTCATTACATTCAAGAACATTATATTGGCTTCCAAGTGATAATTCACAAACCATCACAACTCAAGACACAATCGGATACGCGGATTACAAGCGTTGTCCCGCACGCTCCATACACACTTCCGAACAACACAAGGTGGAGTTTACCGGTACAATCACAACCCCCTCAACACCCGTGATGGAGTTTAACGGTACAATCACAACCCCCTCAACATCACTCATCGGAAGTTGTATAATACACTAGCGAGAGCCGGGACACATCACAAGGCTTACACATGGAAGATACCACAACCATTGTAATCACCTTAACCAAGCTCACACACGGGAGCAACCCTCCACCGTTGTGACACTTAACAAAGTCCACCCATGAGAGCCATCCTCCATCATGGTGACATTTAACAAGGTTCACCCACGAGAGCCATCCTCCATCGTGGTGGCACTAAACCAAGCCCACCCACGAGAGCCAACCTCCATCGTGGTGACACCAATTTCCTCAATCGCTAGGATTCTTGGATGGAGTTTACGGTACAATTACAACCCCCTCGACATCCAAGGCGACTCAATTCACGGTGCACCCAATCCTATAGCCGGCTAACTATATCCGATTAAAGTAACCAAGAACCACTTACATCACTTGCCAATATAACCATTTTACCACATTAATCCATTGTTTTTACAAGCATAACCAAAATGCCAAAACCACCAATTACCATCATCACTTCACTGTTTTGAAGCATTAAACAAAGCCATTAAACAACATGCAACACTATGCATCAATTCCACAATTCCAATGCACAAAACCAAGGATCTCTTACCTTGAGCATCCTTCACACATGACTTTCAAAACCAGCATTAAACCATGCTAAAATATGCTTTCAAAACAAAATTTAAACATGCAAATCACATGCATTGCATCCAACAATCACAAGTGCTTTAAAAACCAATTCATAACACAAACCAAGAGAGAAATTCCATTTACTTACTCTTGAGCTTAGCTAAGTTGTTTAGACTTAAACTAAGCTCCCAAAAACCTTCAAACATTGGTTTCAAAGCTGAAAACCCAACTTCACTCACCGATACACAAAACTAGGCTAGCCAACAAGCCTTCCAAGCATCCGAAACCTTCAACGCCACCTCTATTGCTCACAGATCATTCTCCCCTGTTTCAAGCACATAACAAAAAGGATTAATGCATTAAAAACACCAGCAACACAACTCAACTCGCTGCTCTACATAAATCCAACATTTCGGCTACCAAACACAACCGAAAACACCTCCAAACCCTTCCAAAACTTAACCCAGCCAAGATCCATCACTTCTAACCATTTTTAAACATCAATTAACATCCAAAATGAACCCAAACTCGTCCTTATACCTCCAGCATTAACAGAACACCAAGATCACCCTAAAAACCACCATTTTCACAAGTAAAAACTTAGGAAAAACAACCTATTCGGGATTGCATTGATTAAACCTCCATTTCACATCGTTTAAACATCCAAAATACATCAAAAAGACATCTCAAAACAGAGCCCAATCATCCAATACGAATTTCTTCAAAATTAAATCCAAATCTTGCATTTTAAGCCAAAATCAAGATCACAACATTAAAACCTTTAATAAAACTTAATTTAAGGATTGAGAACTTGGGAATTTCAGTAAAGAACTGAGTATTTAGAGGAGAAGGACGTTCATACCTCTAAATGTGGATTTCTCCTTGTTTAGAGCCAAAATCCTTGAAAATTCATTAAGCAAATGATGAGGATTTGGTGTAGAATTGATTAGGAATCATTTAGGAATTGAAATCTCAACTTTAGGTATGAAAATCAAAGGAAAAGTTGCTGTGGAAATGTGTTTGGCTGAGGGAATTTTGAGAGAAAATGTAATGGGAAAATTTTGGTAAAAGTTAGTTATGAAACTAAAAATATCTTTTTCCCTCTTTCCTTTTTATTAATTAAACATTAAATGAGTCTTTAAAAATCAAGAAAAATCTGGAGAAATCCTCCCTTGGGTAAATTAGCTCCTTAAAGATTCAAAGTTTCAATCCTTTTAAAACAGTCACGAACTTTTTAAAAATTACATTTTAGTCACTAACTCAAAATGTCATATTTCCAAACCTCATTTTGTAAAATTGATTTCACCACCCTCTTATTTATGTTAAAAGATGATTTTTAGATATTTTTCCATATTTTTAGTGCATCCCGAACTAGGCTTTCCTTAATACCACCTTTTATATTCGAACCGAAAATCCGACCGGTCCGGTTCAAACCCAAAACTTCTAAGCCCAAAATTGGGGTGTTACAAAAATGGGGTAGTTGAAAGGGAAAATCGAACTTTAAAAGAAACGACTAGAACCATACTTTGTGAAAATAATTTACCTAAATATTTTTGGGCGGAAGCCACAAATACCGCTTGCTACATTATAAATCGAGTAATGATTAAGCCAATTTTGAAGAAAACACCATATAAGATTTTAAAATCTAAGAAGCCTAACATTATCTATTTTCATCTATTTGGTTGCAAGTGTTTTGTTTTTAAACAATGGAAAAGACAATTTAGGTAAATTTGATGCTAAAAGTGATGAAGCTATTTTCTTAGGATATTCTTCAAACTCTAAAGCCTATCGTGTATTTAATAAAAGAACTTTGGTAGTAGAAGAGTCTATTCATATTGTTTTCGATGATAACCTCCTTTCGAGGAAGGATTCTTGTGATGATGATGATGTAAGGATCATTGAAGCCATTGATGGAGGACAAACGTCAAAGGTGGATGAGATTCCAACCAAAGAAGAAGATGCACAAGATCCACCTCTTGAAGCCTTTAAGGATTTGGCTCTTGAGGAAAATGAGGTGACAAACCCAAGGGAGTTCAACTATGTCAAAGGTGGTGAAATCTTGGGTGATCCATCCATGGGGGTAACCACTAGATTCTCTCTCAAATTAATGAACCATTTTGCATTTCTTTCATGAATTAAGCCTAAAAATATCAAAGAAACATTAAAAAATAATTTTTGGATTTTGGCCATGCAATAAGAATTAAATCAATTTGAGAGAAGTAAAGTATGAACATTAGTTGAAAGGCCTAGTAATCACTCTATTATAGGAACTAAATGGGTCTTTAAGAATAAACTAGATGAGAGTGGTAACATAGTGAGAAACAAGGCTAGGCTTGTTGCTCAAGGTTACACTCAAGAAGAGGGAATTGATTTTGATGAAACACACTACAAAGAAAAGCACTTTTAGTGACAATGAAAATAGCCACTAAAAATATTAAATTTAGACACTAAAATGCATAGTGACAAAATTTTCAAGTCGTCCCCCGTCGTCACTAATAACTCCATCACTAGTATATTAGTGACAATTGTACCAAAAATGGTCACAATTGTAAATTTTTTGTGACCATCTTTACGACTCTAATAACTCTATTTTTCGTGATAATTTTTTTGACACTAGGAAGAAATGTTGTGATGAAAAAGTTTGTCACAATTTGTTATCTTTTGTGACAAAATATTTGACACTACAATCAATAAAAATTGTGATAAATTTGTTGGACACTACAAATATATTTTGCGACCAACAATATTGCCACAATAGCTATTTTTTTGTGACCAAATGTTTAACACAATAATTATTAGCAATTGTGATACTTGTACTTGTCACAGAATATATGTTTTGTGACAAAGAAAAGAAGTCACAATAACATTTTTTGTGAGCAAGTATTGGACACTATAAGCATTAACAATGGTGATAAATTAAATAGTCACAATAACTCTTCGAACCAATTTATTTTATACTAAAAAATAAAGTTGTAACAAAAAAACTCGTCATAATAATTATTTTTGTAATGAATATAGTCTCTAAATGTATTTTTAATAGTTATAGAAAAATTGTCACATATGTAATTTTATAAGAGATAAATGCCTCATTGTTGGTTATGTGCGAGTTATTTAGACTTATCTCGTCACTAATCAATTAATATTCTCTTACGTCTAAAAATTTTAAATTATTAAAAATACCATTCGTGAAAAAAAAATATAATTGCGTAAAAGTGCTATCACTTTTTTACTTTTCTCAATACGAATGGATAATTACAATATTTTAAAGTGAATAAGTAAACTAAATTGTAATTAATATTAAATCATAAAAGTAACATCGAAAATAAATTCTTAAAAAACACAATGATAAATCCATGAATGATATTTTGTAAAACTAAAAGACATAAAAAAAAAGAAGAAAACACCTTACCGTAAATGACATTGTCAATTTCTTCAAAGAGACGAGAAAGAAAAATAAAAATTAGAGAGAATGAAAGAAACTAAAATAAGTTAATTAAAAAATAAATTATTATATCATGGGGTAGTTAGTGGTGAAGTGTATTTTTATGTAGAGTGTAGTGGGAAACAAGTGTTTTAAAAAATATAAAACACCTTTTAATTTTCACTTATTATTTTAAAATTATTTTTAGAATTTGTTGATGATAAATAACTTTTTAAGATAGAAAATGATATTTATTTTTAAAATTTTTAATTATGTATTCTTTAAACAATTTTACTATTCACAAACCTCTAAATTAGGTACTCCGAAGTTCAAATTACAATTTTTAATAATAATTTTGCATATAGTTTATTAGCTAAAAAAGAAACAAAGAAGATTATTATTCTCCCTACAACATTATCGTATAGTTCATTTTTTGTGTACGAAATATAAGTTAGAATTTATAGATTGCATTTAAAATAGGGGTCCAAATTTTTATGTTAATCTAGAGGACCAACATAAATTAATAATGAGTTGAGAAACATAAATTCTCTACCGAAAAGGCTTAAATTTTATTATAGAATTTTTAAAATGGTTAAATTAGAAGAAAATAGAATTTTTAACATGTAACAATATCTTAAAATTAATATAAAATATAATCAACTTCTCAAATTTGGTTATGAATTTAAAAAAAAAATTAAAATTTATTGTTTGATATGGATTTGGAGAATTCAAAATTTAGAGTTGATTGTAGATTTTAATATTTTTCATAAACAAGAATATTTAGTATGATATGAAATAACTTGTAAATTGTTACTCCCTCTGTCCCACTAAAACTGTCACATATTGACTTTTTTGGGTCAAACTTTTTCAACTTTGACCTCTTATAATTTTAAATTTATTATTGATAAAAATATAAAAAAATATATTTTAAAAACTTTGAATCAACTAATTTTTAAATATATTTTTTATAATTTTTAATTAATTAAAATATTTAAATAAATTATAGTCAAAGTTGAAAAAATTTGACAAAAAAAATCAACATGTGACAGTTTTAGTGGGACGGAGGGAGTAGTAAATTATTGGTTAGCTATGTAATATATATTTTTCTCTACATTTGATGATTATTGGTTACAACATGTCTACCAATTGCATGATGAAGCAAGTGAAGCGGTCAACAAACAACTACTTAATCTAGTTTGTAGACTTGATAAAAGAGTTTTTCGCTACACAAGTTTATTTCTATTAGTTATGATGATGATGATTGAACATATACTATTTAAAGTTTATTTCTAAGTCTTAATATTATATATTTCTTTCATGTTTTGTTACTTTATTTATTAAATAAAATTTTAATTAGAAGTATTTTATTCTATATTTTTTTATTATAATAAAATTAATTTTTTACATTGTCATCAACTATTTATTAATATTTTAATAATTTTAAAATAATTTTATTAATTACTAATATTTTTTAGTAAAAAATAATATTGTAATAAAATTTATTTTAATGGTCACAAAAACAAGTTTATTATTGTGACAAAACTAATTCAACATTAATTTAAAATTTTAATAGTGGCAAAAAAGTTGTAACATAAAGTGAAATTTTAAGTGACAATTAATTTTTTTGACACACAAATTAAAATAACAGTGATAACTTTGTATGTTGTCACTATATTGTATTCCCGCTAAAATACAAGTTGGCGCCAATATGTGTACTTTATCAGTGACGAAGTTTTATTTACAAAAAAAATCATGTCACAAATATTCATTGTAGTGACAATTTACTTGTGAAAAGAAATATAATGGTCACAACTATTACTATATCAGTGACAAAATATCAATATGTCACAATTACTTATACCAATAGCGTCATAAGAATGTTTTGTCACAAAAAGTGTAGCATTTGTGACAAAATAATTTAAAGTCACAATAAAATTGTCACTAAAAAATACAATTGTTGTAGTGACATGCACTCGTAGCTAGAATGGAAGCTATTATGATGCTTCTAGCATTTTCATGTTATCATGATTTCAAGCTTTTTCAAATGGATGTAAAAAGTGTTTTTCTAAATGGTTTTATAAATGAAGAAGTGTATGTTGAACAACCACCGGGTTTTGAGGATTCAAAATTTCCAAATCATGTTTTTAAATTAACCAAAACTCTTTATGATTTAAAACAAGCTCCTAGAGCTTGGTATGAAAGGCTTTCAAACTTTTTAATTGAAAAATGTTTTGAAAAGGGCAATGTGGACACTACACTTTTCATAAAAAGATATTGTAATGACATCTTAGTAGTGCAAATTTATGTTGATGATATCCTTTTTGGTTCTACTAATGAATGTTATTGCAAAGAATTTTCTAAACTAATGCAAGGTGAGTTCGAGATGAGCATGATGGGGGAGCTCTCATTCTTCTTGGGGCTCCAAATCAAACAAAGAAAGGATGTCACCTTCATAAATCAAGCAAATTACATGAATGATAAGCTCAAAAAGTTCGACTTGGAGAATGTAAAGCCTCAAGTCACCCCTATGAGCTCTTCTATAAAGCTTGACAAAGATGAAGGAGGTAAGTATGTTGATTCTAAGCTTTATAGATCTATCATAGGTTCTTTGCTTTACCTTACCACAAGTAGACCGGATATTATGTTTAGTATTTGCTTGTGTGCTAGGTTCCAAGCTAGTCCTAGAGAATCACACTTAGTAGCCATTAAGAGAACTTTTAGATACCTTAGAGACACACCTAACTTAGGTATTTGGTATCCTAAGGATTCTTCCTTTAGCCTTCATGCTTATTCGGATGCGGATTATGGGGGATGCAAGATAGATAGGAAAATTACCACTGAAACATGTCAATTCTTAGGTAGTATGCTCGTATCTTGGTTCTCTAAGAAACAAAATAGCGTAGCCTTATCTACCACCGAAGCGGAGTACATATCCTTAGGAGTTGTTGTGCTCAAGTCCTTTGGATGAAGCAACAACTCTTAGATTATGGTGTTCAAGTAGAATCCATACCCATTAGGTGTGACAACACTAGTGCCATTTGTCTCACTAAGAATCACATCCAACACTCTAGAACCATACATATAAAAATTAGACATCATTTCATTAGAGACCATGTTTTGAAAAATGATGTTGTTCTAGAATATGTTGATACCTTAAACCAATTAGCGGATATATTTACCAAACCTTTAGATAAATAATATTTTTGGACCCTTAGGAGAGAGTTAGGTTTAACTAACCTTTCTTAACCCCTTTAGGTCCCAAATGGTCAAAATTTTGCTTGAAATTGGATGATATTCATGCTTGTGTTAATTTGCCTCCTTTTGCTTCTATGTATGTTGCTAGGGAGAGTATGCAATAATTTTAGTCATTAAATCTTGTTCATATGTCATTCACATGCATTTAGGGACGTTTAAAGTTAGATTTTTGGACCTTAAACTGTCAAAATTACACTATCTATGAAAGGCGTATCGATACGGCTAAAATCGTATCGATACGGGTTCGTCAAGGGAAGTGATACAAGTCAAACTATATCGATACGGTCACACGTATTGATACGTCATTGAAATCGAATTAAAATTTAGGGCAAGGCGTATCGATACGCTCTACAAGCGTACCGATACGGTATCGACGGAAAGTTAAAACCGAGCTATTAAATGTGAAATCGCTTTTAAACAAAAATTCCCCTCTTTACTCTAAAAACCCTAGCCGCAACTACCTATAAAACCCCGCTCAATCTCTCAAATTTTTCACATCAAACTTCAAATTATTTGAGGGTTTTTCACCAACACATCAAAGCCAAGCTTTGTTAGCAATCTTGTGCATTCACATCAACCCATTCATCCATTCTAATAAATCAAGGTATAAACTTTTTCCCCTTTTTCTTTTTAATTTTTGTTTGTTTTTATTAGTTGTTTTCACATAATTTTTGTATAAAACATATATATGAGATATGGGTTTTCAAGTTTTTACAAAAGTTTTTCAAAATCCTAAATTTTTTTCATTCGAATATAATTTTATATTGTATTTTTTAAACTGCTTTTTGAAAACTTTTTAACCAATCTTTTCTTTTATACATATATATTTTTAACATTAAAATTGTCTTTCAATACCTTGAATTATTGGAATTTATTGTTAGATTGAATGAGATGATAATTGCATACATATTCGAATTGTTTTTATGTTTTCAAGATTATGGCACCCAAAAAGAAAGTGAAACGATTCTTAGCCACTACTTCCGATCCTATTGAGGACGATGAGGGTAATCCTAAACCAAATCTCCCTTACATAATCCAACGTAGTTTTTCAAACCCTTTGGATATGTCACTTTATAAACTTTTCAAGGTTTTACGCTTAGGGAAGAACATGTTGTGTCAATTCCTTTTATAAACTTCGAACGCTTTAAATTTGCATACCTTCCTTTGATTCAACAATGGAAATTTATAAACTTCTTAAACCTTTCTCCCGTTTTATATCGAAATTTGGTCACAATTTTTTTTCCAATGCCATATGCATCCATAATGAAACGAGAGAACACGATGTTGCTATAGAATCTCATCTTATGGGCACAACTTTTCAAATCGATCAAGATGTTCTTTGTAAAGCTTTTTGTTTTCAAAATATAGGGATTGATGATAAGAATTCCTTAGGTCATGGTCCTCTAGGTTCAGTCAATGTTTTAAATGCTCATGACCGTATTCTTCATCTCATTATTACATGGTTTTTTCGTCCCTCGGGTGGAAAATTTTTAACTATCCGTCAAGTTGATGATTTTTGGCTTAGGTGTTTTCGTGAGGGTAAGCGCCCTAATCTTTGTCAAATCATGTTCACCGACCTTGTTTACCTTGTTCAACACTGTCACACCGATCAAGTAAAGTCCTTTTATTATTCTACGGCGTTGAGTCATTTGTTCCACTCCCTTAAGATCGATTGCACCCATGACTATCCCGAACCCCTTGGCCATCCTATAGATGAGTGTTTCCTCTCTCGTGCTCACTTTGCCTATGTCAACAATGAATGGGTTCGTGTCCCTCGAGCTCCTCGACAAGATGCTCAAGCCGATGCTCCACAAGCTTCTCAGGGCTCTCAAGGTGCTCCTATTGCTTCTTCCTCCATGGACACTCTCATGACGTTCCTTAATGAGAAATTCACAAACATGGAAGTCGGGTTTGCAGCCATTGACACTCGATTCACATCATTGGAAGATCGAGTCAAGGGTCTTGATACTCGCTTCACATCTTTGGAGGACCAAGTCAAAGCCATAGCTCTTCAACAAAATTCCATGGATGTCTCTCTCACCGCTTTCCATGGTGCTTGACCCGATCAATCTAGAAGGCATCAACCTACTTAAGATGATGATGATGAAGAGGACAAAGATGACGATGATGGTGGGAACGAGTAGTTATACATATCATCACATATCATTTAGCTTTATTATTCATGCACCCATCTCTTAGAACTCTATGCTTTTCTTTATGTTGATCAGATTTGAGTTTGTATTTATGACTTTGAACTATTTGTTGCTTTAAATTCTGAAGTTTGCATTTGAGTTCAATAATATTTTGTTGCTATTATCCCACCTTGTGGTTTTATGTTTGATCTAACAAAAAGGAGAAGAAATATTATATAGAGCCAATTTTGAAAACTTAAAACTTAAGTTTAAAAATCTATCTTAAATTAAGGATAGTAAGATTTTCAAAAGTTTCAAAACTTAAAAATTTATATTTGGTTTTGTTATATCAAAAAGGGGGAGATTGTGAAACCAAAATTGATTTTGATATAACAATTTAACTTATGGACTAAATTGTAAAACTATAAATTTTTAAGTATTTTCAAAGACTCACATTTTGACAAGCCATTTTGAACCAAACACTATTTCATGTCAAAATATATTTAAAGATTCAATTTTCACTAAGTCTTTTCTTAAGTTTTCAAGCCAAATTTCAACAAAACGCTCAGGCGTATCGATACCCTTATGAGTATCGATACGATTTTTCAACACTAGAATTTTAATCGTTCATAGCGTATTGATACGCATCAGGACTGTATCGATACTGTTTTTATATTAAAATATTCTTTTGCTATAGTGTACTGATACATCGTGTCACCGTATCGATACGATATACTGACCTTTGCAAAATCCTTGCATTTAATATTCGAACGTTGGCTTGTCAGTTAATTGGAATCCAAAATTTTAAATGATCGTTGAACGGTATCGATACGCTAAGGGAGCGTACCGATACACTTTTTATCAAAACCCAATTTAGGATTCGAGTGAGTAAAATCCGTATCGATACGTCTAACCGTATCGATGCACCCCTTAATATCGTACCGATACGCGCTTCAAGCGTATCAATACGCCCTGTTTTTCAGTCACAACGGCTCTTTCTTATTTGAGACAGGTACCGATACGCCCACAAGCCGTACCGATACGGTAGGTTGTTCAGCATCATTTATTACGGGAAATTGCGGCCCAACGACTCTATTAATGATCTTAACCACCCAAACGGCTAGAAATCAATGCAATGGTATAAAAACTAGTCTCAAATGCTACATCAATAACTATTGAATCTACAAGCAACATCAAAGCACTCAAATCCAAACCTTGTTCATTTTAGAGTCAAATATTTGTACCCACCTCCATTGTGATTTTCATTTTAATTTTTTATTGTGAGTTTGGGGAGTGTTTGATTGTAATTGGGTAAACATTATCCTTAGAGAGACATTTGTAAAGTTTACCAAAAACCCTTCTTTGTAAGAGTGAGTGGTTTAAGCTTTGGGTAGAAAGTTTAATCAAAATTGTAAGGTTTCCTCCTCATCCAAGAAAAGGGGAAGAATCAATTAGTGGATTGGTTGAAAATCCTTAGTGTGAGCTAAGGTAGTGGATGTAGAGTTCATTGGAGAACTTGAACCACTCTAATTCTCTTGTGTTCAACTTTTTATTTTTCCAATTTCTACTCTTAAAATTTTTATCGCCAATTCACCCCCTCTTGGCCATTTGCAATTGTTTGATCAACTCAAGAAAGACCAATCAGTCTCCCATTTTTCATTGTTGGATGCTCGTCGAAAAAGCAATCGACGATTTATTCGTCGGTTTTCGACGACAGGATGATGACGTTTTCAGTCGTTGAGGGTCGAAGAAGGTAAAGGTGGTCGGTGGTGGTTCAATCAGTGGTGGGGTGACATGAATTTAAGGATTTGGGGTTTGGGTTTAGGGACTTTAGTGAAAATAAGAAATTTGAGTTTTTTAATAAATTTAAAGGTTTTATGATTTTTAAAAATTAAAATTCAAAGAAAATGTCAGGAATATGCCATTTGTCGTATTTTTATTAGATAATAAAAAAAATTACTGTTTGTCACGAAAAAAACCTAATTTGAGTTACAAAATGAAACGTTAGGCACTAAAGTGGCCCGAAAATATCGTTAGTCACCAAACTAGAAAAGAAAAGTATAAATTGAGTACATTTCTAACTATTAAGCCTAGAATATTCTAAAAGATTGTGCATGTGTGGTGATTGTGATAATGATATGTGTATGAAATTTGTAGTAGTTACAAATTTCGGCATGTGTTTAGTTTCATTTAATAATATTAATTAAAAGATAAATTAAGAAATTGAATTCCTTTCGAATTATTTTAAAATATAACGTTTTTATGAATATTATTTTATCTCTAATTAATTTAAATTAATCAAGAGATAAACAAAAAATATTATTTTAGGGTAAATTGCACAGATCATCACTCAACAATCTTCTCACTCTTATTTTGGTTACTCAACTTTCAAAATTTTCTATTTAATAACTGAACTTTATACATTGAAAGTTTTTGGTCACTCATGAATATTTTATTATTATTTTAGCATGACATGACATTTATTATTATTATTTAATATAAAAATAATTTAAAATAAAAATAATTTAAAATAAAAAAGAAAAACCAAATTGTCCGTCGGCCACCATTCGTCGCCATTGCTGACGGCCGTAGATGGTGGCCGTTCGGTCCCATATTTCACTGGTCACTTCGTCTCACTTCCCTGAGTCAGAATGCGACCTTCATTTTGTCGGAAAGTGCTCTGAAATTTATGAAAAGGAGATCACAAGTGAGGAAACTAAAACGTTTATAATGAGATTCACGAGTTTTAGGATATTTTCAGGTAAAACAACCATCGGATTCAGACTCAGGGTGTCAAAACGAGTCACTTGGTGCAATTTGGGGTCAAACGATCACCGGTTTTGAAGGCCACTGATGGTCGGCGGTGATGACAAGCGGCGACGATTATTTCAAATATTTTTAAAATTTAATTATAAAATATTATTTTATTATTTATTTTAAATTGTTTTTATATTAAATAATAATAATAATGGCATGCTAAAATAATAATAAAATATTTGCGAGTGACAAAAAACGTTCAATGTATAAAGTTCAGTTATTAAATAGAAGATTTTGAAAATTGACTTACCAAATAAGAGTGAGAAGATTGTTGAGTGATGATCTGTGCAATTTACTCTATTTTTAAGTAAATAACTAATAATGAGATATATAATAAATAGTAGATTGTTATGAATATTTATTTATATGGATGCCCATTACGATTAGAATTATATCTATTAAATATAAGGTTGGTGTACTTTATTATATCCAATACACTGGTGGTGGAAAACTTTTAGTTTCCACAAATGCCTTAGTTTTAAGGTTTAGAGACTTAGTTTAGGGTTTATAGTTTAGGGGTTAGGATTATGATTTAGGGTTTAGAGGTTTGGGTTGAGGTTTAGGGTAATAGGTTGAGGATTTATGTTTTAACCTACAAACCTTAAATTTTAACCCTAAATTCTATTCACAATTACTAAATTTCAAACTACTAAACTTAAAACCCTACACCATACACCCCAAACTAAGTCCATAAACCCTAAACTAAGGCACCGACTAGTATATCAAATAATTTTCCCTTTTATTATAGTTTGGTTCGCTTGCCACTTTTTTGTCACCATGTAAAGCGTCTCGTTTGGATTAGAGACAAGAAGATTCAGGAAAGCTTCTAGATTTTGATGGTATGCTAATCTCTATGGAAGTATTTGCTTTTCTTTGCACCTTTGGGTTCTTGTATGAAATATCCCCTTTATTCTCCCTTCTGGATGCGTTGTATTTGTAATATATCCATGGTTTTTAATACAATTCAGTTGCCATTGTCCAAAAAGAACTAGGGTAAAATACCTAAATCATCACTCAACTTTGCTCCCAGGCCTATTTTGGTCACTAAACTTTTAAGACGCTCAATTTACTCACTGAACTTTACACATTGACCTATTTTGGTCATTCCACCGTTAAATCTCTAACACCGCTATGACGTATAAATAAAAATAATATATATATATATATATTAATACACGTCATTAAATAAAATATTTAAATTTAAAAAAAAATCAAAATTTACCTCACCTCTCTCACCCACCCCTCTCTCACCTTCATCGACAATCAAATTCCCACTCCATTTTCTTCACCATTATCAACATCAAGTTGCTCACCCTTCACCATCACTCAATTCCATCTTCACAATCTAATACCCCTTCAACCGAGGTCTTCTATTCCCACAACCAAACTTAATATAATTTTACCTTCACCACCTTGCACCTTCATCTTCAATCCCACCGTCCATCATTCATCACCTCCAACTATCATAAATCGGCCCCCTTTAAAAACAAAGAGGAAAGAAACAATTTAAAAATCATAAAAGTTTGAGAAAATAACTCAACATCTAGGAACAAAGAGAGGAGTTTAATTAATCAAAAAGAAAAATTGTAACCCTCTGCTGTCGTTAACTCGAACCACCATCACCCTTCACAAATTGACAACCAAAAATACAAAGAAAAACAAAGGAAATCAGAACAAATCAGATCCAAAAAGAAAAAAGAAAATCAAACTGAATTCTAAAAGAAGGTAAAACTTTATCATTTCGGTTTTGGCGATCGGAGCGTTGGTCGGTGAATCCCAATGGTCATTCAAGGTTCCTTGGTGAGAATATCAACATACCTCAGTTTCAGGTCGATTTGACGGTGAATCGCGCTCCCAAGACGTAAGGGTTTGGACTCGTTTGGGTTATTTAAGGGTGATTTTCAGAAAAAAATGAATTAGTAGAAGGAAAGGGAAGAAGAATAGGAGTCTGCCGGTGGTTTTGATTCGCTGGAAGACCTATCAGAGCGGTGAAGGTGAGAGACGAGTGGGGTGAAGGAAAGGGGAGAGGAAGTAAATTGACGGTGGAGTCGGTCGGTGGTTTTAAAATTTAGAATTTAATTTAATTAACCATTTATTATTTTTATTAAATATATATTATTTTTTATTTCCACATCATAGCAGTGTTAGAGATTTAATGGTGGTGACCAAAATAGGTCAATGTGTAAAGTTCAATGATTAAATTGAACGTTTTGAAAGTTCAGTAACTAAAATAGGCATGGGAGCAAAGTTGAGTGATGATTTAAGTATTTTACCCAAATAACTATTGTTATTATAATGAAATGTTGATCTCATTGAAAATTGTTCAAGAAATGACGATTGACTCAAGTTGACAAGAGATAGTCACAAGAATTTCCTGATGAAGGCGTATTCTATTTTTATATAATTTTCTCTTATTTTAGTACCTTCTTAAACATTTTATAAAATTTTAATTAATATTTCTTAGATTTCTATTTTAATTAAATAAATTTAAATATTTTCCAATTTTTTTAATTTTTTCAATTTTTCTAATTTATAATTATTTTGAATTTCAACTATTTTTTTAGTCACATCATCATTCACATATGAACCGTAATGTTAGTATAATAACAATCAAAAAAATTTTTATTAATCAAATAATTTAATTGATGCAATTTTAGAGTTGAATGGCTAAACTGGGTTCGTAGAAGGGTTTAATTAATTTTGTTAAGTATTGAGTTTTTCAAAGTATGGTTAAGCCAAATCTATATTATTGAAAAGGAAAATGTTAGAAGCGACAGTGACAAATCATGAAAGCATTAACCTCTATAAATTATAAAATGAACATTGTTAGAGTTTGTCTCGGATTAAATTAGATTTTGGTTTAAATTAAGAAACTTAGTATGAGTAAATTTGATGCGAGCATGTTGTGGATCGTATTGAATTTTTTACAATGTAAATTTTTTTTGGTAAATAAATATGTAATGTGATTTAGGGTTTTTAAGAGAACGAAATAAAAGAGTTGCAAATAGATTTAGCGGCTGTAACACCCGGGTTTGGGGGTCGGGTGAAATTAAATTATTAAAATAATGTTTCGGGTTTTCTCTTTTATTTTAAAATTTTATTTAATATGTTGGACCCGATTTTGACTTAAAGCCCGAATTTCCATGGATTTTAGAGTCTTGGATGATGGCCATTTTTCATTAATGGCAGTTTTGTAATTAAATGGTCTTTGTAAAATAAAACCTCTTTTTATTTCAAATACCCAAAATTCCTATCATCTTCTACCTCCAAAACAAACCAACGTGAACTCCTCCCCTCCATTGAGAGCCACTGTTCCATCACCATCCTCCTTCATCCTTGGTGATTTTCAAAAGGTAAGCATACTCCCATGTTGTCCTCATCTTCCCCTTGCTACTCATGTTTTTAGTTTTCATTGAAACCCATTACTTTGTACTTTGAGATTTTTGGGTTTTAAGTTAAAAATATAAACTTTATTAACCTTTAAGTGAGCTTTTGATTCTCTGATGTTAGACATGTTCTTAGCATCATTAAAGGTCCAACATATATGATTTTTACAAAGTTTTAACAACATTTTCGGATATGGGTTTATTGGGAGTTTTAGAGGGGTTAAAAGTTAGATTTTGGGGAAGTTTTGGATAAGAAATCGAGGGCTGATGATAGTGTCATGGTTAAAGGTTAATTTGAAGATGTTAAATGACATTTTGGAGGTTGGAAATATGGTTTTCTGGCTTGGCTTTTGGGCAGCTCGAAATTAGCACCTTTGGGTTTGTCTTTAGCTTGAATTTCGTGTGATTTATGCTTGGATTGTATTTCGGGTTTGCTCCATTGAATTGTGGACTGAAATGTGATTGTTTTGATTGTGTTGAATGATTAGAGTCAAGGTTTTGTGTTGGCGAAGCCTCAGGAACGAATCCGGATAGCTTGGTGGATTGATTGGCTTGAGTTGTTGGACTTGGATAGTCAGTGAGTGGTTCTTCGGTTTTAAATTGGTTTTTAAAATGCTTTGGTTCGAGCATATAGACCTAGGTCAGACTTGGTAAACCCACATAGAGTTGGGATTGGATTGGTAGTCTAATCCCAAGCTTTAGTTTAGAAGACTATGTTTGAACTTATGAATGTTGTGTTTATGCCTCATGTATTAATTGTGATTGATGTTGCTATGCATAGCTATGTTTAATGATGAGGCACGATGATCTACTTATGCATTGTGTTATGCATGTGTTGATGAAATGTGGGTTGCATGATTGTAAATCATGGTGGATACGTTCTAGGCACGGAATTAGTAAGGATGTTGTGTTATGATGAACTTGCGTTGAGATAGTATTGGCACTAGTATGTTTAGGTAAAAATGATCGATCATTAGGATGTTAGTGTGCACACGAGTGTCGAAATGCACGCGTGGTCTTGGTGATGGTAGTCACCAAGATGGAGTACGGGTACGCCCGGAAATCTTCATTTATATTTCAGTCGATGATGAGTGGAATCCCATCGACGGTGCATGAGGATGAGTGAAATCCCACCGTAAGGTAATGTAATGGTTGAGTTGTTGGATGTGAGGTCCAACGGTTGTTATCCGCGTATTCGGGTCATAGCTAGGTGCCAATACGGTTTGTTAAATATGTTTCATATGGTTGTATTATGGACATGTTGAGCATGGCATGATAATTGAGGTTATGATCATGCATTTCATATAATTGATTCATGTGGTTCCGGAGGTAAGGAAACATGCATTCATCCTTGGTTTTGTTGCTCGTGCTTGGACCATGCATTGTGGAGGTTTGTTTTATGAGCATACCCTCACTAAGCTTTGCGCTTACGCTCTCCTTTGTTCGACAATGCAGATTCTTAGTTCATGGGTTGCTTGTGCGAGGAGAAAGGCCTTCAAGTGTGTTATCTTAATCTTCAAGTATGAACTTTTAAGTTAATTGATGTAATAGATAAGCAATGGGATTCGAGTATGTTGTTTTGTGTTAAGGAGCTTGTTTAGACTCCTTTAGTATGTTGATGCTTTGGTTGTGGCTTGCTTATGCCTTGTATGTTGGCCATGTGGCCCTTATCTCTATGCTTTCATGACATGTTTAATGGTTGAAACTTAGCTTCTTCTATGGTATGCTATATGGATGTTGTTGATGCTCCGTTGTTCGCTAAATATGTTTAGTATGCTAATCCTTGGTTGCTAAAAGTTGTATGAATGTTTGCTTGTGGTTAGGTAAGTCTTAAATTGCATCTAGAGTTGAGTCTTAGTGCTTTTTGCTGCTAAATTGAGTCTTGCAGTGCAGGGCGTATCGGTACGCCCAAGGGCTGTATCGATACGGTCCCACACTTTGGGACTCAGATTTGGCTTAGCATACCGGTACACGGGGTGTATTGATACGCCAAAACCTCTATGGAAATCTAAGAATTTGACGAGATTTTGGCGTATCGGTACGGGTCTAGGGCTTATCGGTACGGTCTTGTATCGTTGACCGTGAGAAGTTGACCAGTGAGGGCGTATCGGTACAGTCAACCAGTGTACCGATACGGTCTCCCTAGGTTGACCTTGGGCAGTTGACCTAGTCAAGGCGTATCGATACCCTCTTCAGGTGTATCGATACAGCCTGATGTATGAGCTAAAATAGGCTGTTTTAAATTGCATGTTCGATTGTTTTGCCTCGCTTGTTGCTTCTGTTGTCGTTGTTTCACATAGGATGTATTAAAGCCTTTAGACAAGATAATAAATAAAAGAAATTTTCTAGGGTTGTTAACCGAAAGGGAGCCTTAACGGGTTTCACTTTGGTTTTCCCCGTGTGACCCACTCTGTAACCCCCTCGTCCCGGTCTGGTCGGATGACCGGTCCGAGTGGGCCACACGGGGAAAACCGAAGCGAAACCCGTTAAGGTTCCTCCTCGGTTAACGATCCAAAAAATTTCTTTTAACTTTATCTTGTCTATATGCATTATTAGGTCCTATGTGAAGCACGACATCGGATACCCAAACAATCAACATCGACCATTCAAAACAACGTTTTAAAACAACTCATTTCAACCTTTACAGCAGGCCGTATCGAAACGCCCTTAAGGTGTTTCGATACGTCTTGACTTAGTCAACAGGCCAGGGTCAACCTGATGAGACCGTTCCGAAACAGGGGTGACCCGTATCGAAACGACCTCAACGGTCAACTTCTCGCGGTCAACGAGATTTGACCGTTTCGAAACTCCATAGACCCGTTTCGGAACACCTTCATCTCGCCAATTTCTCAAAATTCCAGTAGCAAAAATGTACCGAAACGGCCTCTACGCGTTTCGAAACGCTTGGCCAAAAACAAAGGGACCGTATCGAAACAGGGTAGCCCGTTTCGAAACGCCCTCTGTCTGCAGATGGGTTTTAGCTGTTTTAAGGCACAAGGGTATCCCAAAACCTTACTAAAACCTCCAGCAACACTCTAACAACAATCCTAAAGGCAAACCAACATACGAGCATGCTTGAACATCATTATAACAAGACTAAACACTAAGGCACAACATCACAAGCCATACATCCATGCATAAAATTAAAGGTATTAAGCTTTAACATATCCAACACTTAGGCAATTCTAGGTAGCAAAATACTAACATGGTCCCAAGCATAGAACACATCCCAAAAGCCAAATAACAAGCACAAACAAGGAGTCTAACATGCTCCTAAACAACAACCATAGCAACATGATCCAAAAACATCGTAACACGATTACATGCCCCATTGCTTGACCATTACATCTTAATTTAAAAGTTCATACTCGGTAGCTAAACAAGCACCACAAGCACACTTGGAGGCCCCCTTCTTGCTCCTAGCAACCCACGAACTAAGGATCTGCATTGTCGAACAAAGAGAGAGCGTAAGCAATAAAGCTTAGTGAGGGTAAGCTCTTTAAAAACAAACCTCGACAATGCAGGGTCCAAGCACGATCTCAACCAAGGTAAAATACATGAATACCAAGGATCCTCAAGAGCCAAAAGTTAAAGATGCACGAATAATATTCAAAATATATGCCATGCTCATAAAGCTTTATTTCACATCATATGTAAACACATACAAACATCCAAATATAGAGATCACATTTCACAACACATTGATACACATATCAATCAATATTGGCACCTAGCTATGACCCGAATACGCGGATAAACATGTTGGAACTCACATCCAACAACCACTTTAACTCACGGTGGGATTACACCCATCACCAGTCTCGCGGAGGGGATTCCACTCATCCTCACGCCCCGTCGATGGGATTCCACTCATCATCGACTATATATATACATAAAATTTCCGGGCGAACCCGTACTCCTCCTTGGCGACTCAACGCCACCAAGGCCACGTGCGAATTTAGACTCATGTGTGCACACTAACATCCTAATGATCGATCATTTGTACTCAAGCATACTAGTGCCAACATTTAACTCATTCCACATTATTCATTTCAATCAATTCCGTGCTTAGCACGTACTCACCATGATCACAATCATGAACCATTTCCATGCATGCCATAAGCATCACAAATCATGCCTCATCTCACATGTATAACACATTATACATAAATCAATCATATCACAAGTATTACGAGGCATATACATTCAAATATAAGTTCATCCAATGGCTCTAGATCAAGTTTAGGATTAGGATACCACCCTAATCCTAACTCTAGGTGGGTCTACCAAGCCCGACCTAGTCCACGTACTCGAACCAACCATTTAAAAACCACTTTAAACATTTAACCACTCACCTAAGCTTCCAAGCTCCAAGCCAAGCAAGCAACCACCCTCAAGTTCCCGGATTTCTTCCCGAAGCTTCTCCAACGCAAGTTCTCGCTTCTAAACAACCTCAATACAATTCAAACAATCTCAAATCAGCCCAACATCAAAATACCAACCGGAACACAATTCAAACACAAATTACAATGTTTCAAGCCATGAACAACCCCACTTTTAACCAAACTCGGGCAGCCCCAAAACCCCTTCCAAAATCCATGGTTCCAACACCCTTTACCCCCACAAATGATCCCAAATCAACCCCCAATCATAGCACTACCAAAAGCCTATCAATTCCAACCTAAAACAACCCCCAAAACTCACCCAAAACCCTCCAAAAACCCCATTTATACCCAAATTCGGGAATTTGTTTAAAACCATTCAAAATTCACACATGTGGTACCATTTAACTTCTATACTTCATAACTAACCATATTAAATCAAAACATTAGGTCTAGCAACACAAAGACATCATTTTTAATCAAATCTTTTGAAATCCCCATTTCCAAATCTTTGACGAAATTAAAAACAAATGGTACTTTCGAATAGAGGGAGTTGAGGAGAAGTCAAAAACGGTGTTACCTTTCAAAAATGAGTTGAAATGGAGGAGCTTTTTGATGGAATAGTGAAAGAGGAGGGAGAGCTCTATTTCACGTGGGTTTTGGTTGAAGAAGAAGATGAATAGTGGAAATGTTGGATAAAGGGGGATTTAAAATTAAAAGATGGGCAAATTACAAAAAGGCCATTAATGAATGGCTATCTCCTTTGCTCTTTTAAAAAAAACCCTCACTTTGCAATTCCTTCAATTTGGTCCAATTTCAAATATTTACTTTTGAAACCCGAAACTTAAAAGATTATTTTAATTATAAAACCGAGCCCAAATAATATTAAAATATTATTTTCACCCGGGTGTTACAACTCTCCCCTACTTAAGGAATTTCGTCCCCGAAATTACCTGACGGAAACAAATACAGAAACTGCTCAACCATGTCCGCTTTCATGTCCCACGTGGCCTCTTCCACACCTCTATGTCTCCACAACACCTTGACCAACTCTATGGTCTTACCACGCAATACCTTGCTATCAGAAGCAAGTATCTCAACAGGCTCTTCATTATAAGACAAATCCGGATTCAACTCTATCTCCTCTACGGGCATAACATGAGAAGGATCTGACCTATATCTCCTAAGCATCGACACATGAAAGACATCATGGATATTCTCTAACTCAGAAGGTAACCTCAAACGGTAAGCTACAGGCCCAATCCGCTCAACTATCTCATACGGACCAATGAACCTCGAACTCAACTTGCCCTTCCGGCCAAATCTCATCACTTTCTTCCACGGAGATACTTTCAGAAATACTTTTTCACCCACGGAGAACTCAATCTCTTTCCTCTTCAAATCTGCATAAGACTTCTGACGATCGGAAGCTGCTTTCAAACGATCACAAATCAACTTCCCCTTGTCAGTAGTCCCCTTAAGCAAATCCGGAATAGGCATCAATCTTTGACCTGTTTCAGCCCAACAAATCAGAGTCCTACATCGTCTACCATACAAAGCCTCATAGGGAGCCATCTGAATACTAGACTGATAATTGTTGTTGTAAGCAAACTCAACTAACGGTAAGTGCTTCTCCCAAGAACCCTGGAAGTCAATCACACAACAATGAAGCATATCCTCTAGAATCTGTATCACTCGCTCTGACTACCCATCGGACTGCGGATGATAAGACGTGCTGAAATGCAAACGACTACCTAGAGCACTATGCAAGCAACCCCAGAATCTCGAAGTAAATCTAGGATCTCTATCTGAAACAATAGACTTCGGAACTCCATGAAGTCTCACAATCTTCCGGATGTACAAGTTTGCCAACTTATCTAAAGAATCCGTGGTGTTCACTGCTAAGAAGTGAACACACTTAGTGAACCTATCAACAATCACCCAAACAGAATTCTTCTTCGAAGGAGACAAAGGCAACCCCGACACAAAATCCATGGTGATCCTCTCCCATTTCCATTCCGGAATCTTCAAAGGCTGTAACAAACCTGAAGGAACCTGATGTTCTGCCTTCACTCTCTAACAAACCATACAACGGCTCACATACTCGGCTACATCTTTCTTCAAACCAACTCAGAAGTAATCATTCTTCAAATCACGATACATCTTGGTACTACCCGGATGCATAGAAAAAGGACTCGAATGTGCTTCACTCAGAATCTGACGTCTCAACTCAACATCTTCTGGTACAACAATTCTATCTCTAAAGCACAACAAGCTCTCACCACTGAAACTATACTAGGTCGGTCTTCCTTCGACTATGTCCTGAACATGAGGAACTAAAGTCACATCTTGCAACTGCTTCTCTCTAATCAACTGAATCAAAGAAGGCTTCACTTGCAACTCGGTGACCAACCCACCATCATCGGACACACTCAATCTAGCAAACATAGCTCTCAACTCAATGGCCACTTTTCTACTCAAAGCATCTACTACAACATTTGCCTTACCCGGATGGTACTCAATGGTCAAATCATAATCTTTTAGCAACTCTAGTCATCTTCTTTGTCTCAAGTTCAACTCCTTCTATGTCATCAAATACTTCAAGCTCTTGTGATCGGTGTAAACTATACACTTCTCACCATACAAGTAATGGCGCCAAATCTTCAATGCAAACACAATTGCGGCTAACTCTATATCATGAGTAGGATAGTTCTTCTCATGAATCTTCAACTGCCTAGAAGCATAAGCAACAACTCTTCTTTCTTGCATCAAAACACATCCTAAACCTATGTAGGAGGCATCACTGTAAATCACAAATTCTTTACCTGAAACAGGTTGCACTAACACTGGAGCATTTGTCAAGGCTTCTTTCAATTTCTCAAAGGCCTTCTGTCTTGCATCGGACCATTCAAACTTAACTCCTTTTTGCAACAATTTAGTCAAAGGAGCAGCTACTCTAGAGAAACCATCAACAAATCTCCTATAGTAACCGGCTAATCCTAGGAAACTCCTAATCTCGGTCACAGACTTAGGTTGTTTCCACTCAACAATAGCCTCAATCTTCGATGGATCAACACGGATACCTTCGGCCGAAACAACATGGCCAAGAAATACCTCTCGAATCCAGAACTCACATTTACTAAGCTTCGCATACAACTGATTGCTCAACAATCTCTGTAAAACAAATCTCAAGTGCTCATCATGCTCTTCTTCTGTCTTCGAGTACACAAGTATATCATCAATGAAAACAACTACAAAATGGTCTAGATAGTCTCTAAAAATTCTATTCATCATGTCCATAAATGCTGCAGGTGAATTCGTGAGCCCAAATGGCATCACAAGAAACTCATAGTGACCATATCTAGTCCTAAAAGCTGTCTTCGGAACATCACACTCTTTCACTTTCAGCTGGTAGTACCTGGATCTCAAATCTATCTTCGAGAACACTGAAGCACCTCTCAACTGATCAAACAAATCATCTATGCGAGGCAACGGATACTTGTTCTTCACGGTCAACTGATTCAACTGTCTATAGTCAATACACATGCGCATACTACCATCTTTTTTTTTTCACAAACAACACGGGAGCACCCCAAGGAGAACTACTAGGCCTAATGAAACCACGGTCTAATAATTCTTGCAACTGACTCTTCAATTCTTTCAACTCTTTCGGAGCCATACGATACGGAGCTATTGAAACTGGGTTAGACCCTGAAACGGTCTCAATCACAAACTCAACATCTCTGTCAGGAGGTAAACCCGGAAACTCTTCAGGAAACACATCTGGAAAGTCACAAATTGTTCTAATACCTTTCGGTCTAGCTTCACTCATATTCGGATTCATAACATAAGCTAAGTAAGCCCCACATCCGGAGTCCATCAACCTATGAGCCTCTAAAGCTGACACAACACTAGACAAGAACTTAATGTTCTCGCCTACTACCACTACCTCGTAGTCATCAGAAAGCTTCAAAGAAATTCTCTTCGTCTCAAAATCCACACTAGCCCGGTGCTCAACCAACCAATCCATACCCAGAATAATGTCAAAGCCATAGAAAGGAAGTTCCATCATATCAACAGAGAATACATGACCCTGAATCTTCAGTGGACATCTCCTATACATACGTCTAACCACAACTGTCTCACCAAAAGAACTAGTCACATGCATACCTACATCTAAGATCTCAACGGGTATATCTAACTTCTGTGCATGCTCACTCAAAATGTAGGAATGCGTAGAACCCGAATCAACCAAAGAAAGCAAAGACATAGACTGTAACTCGAAATTACCTGCTATCACATCAGTGTCGTTCCCAACCTCTCTTTGAGCATAGACTCTCGCTGGTCCTCCTGCCTCTGGCTGCACTGCCACAACGTGAGCAAGGTTCCTCTGAGCATCTACCCTAGGTGCATCAGCCCTAGGCTGGAAGTAGCCACGACCGCATCCACGGCCTCTCTGAAAATCATTCGCTCTCGCAGGAGCCTGAGCAATGTTCGGTGCCTGTGCCGCCTAATGCGGACAATCCCTTCTAAAGTGGTCCCTCAAACCACAGTTCCAACAAGCATGGAAGTTACCCCAACACTCACCAGCGTGTTGTCTCCCACAACGGGTGCACTCGGGCAAACGCCCTCCTACTCTATGGCCCTGATGGCCCCTACCATGATGGCCACCGCCACGTCTATGGTCAAACTGCTGTCCGCCACCTCTATGCCTCTTGGCATCTCTACCATCAAAGTTGTTGTGTCTCTTACCAGAACTAGATCCTCCAGAACGCTTGGTCAGCCCCAAGCTATGCTCAATGTCCTTGGCTCTAGCAACCAAGACATCAAAGTCAGAATAATCAGAAGCTAAGGTGTACCTCTTAACTTCCTCATGAAGCCCATATCTGAAACGATCACATCGGGCCCTCTCAGTAGGCACCAACTCTGAAGCATACTAACTCATACGAACAAAGCGGATCTCGTAGTCAGTTACAGTAGCATCTCTCTGAACCAGAGCCATAAACTTCCGCTTCTTCTCATCTAGATACCTCGGTCCCAAGTACCTCTTTCTGAAAGCGGACTCAAAGAAATCCCAATCAATCTCTGCCTTCGGAACTCCAGTAATAATGGTGACCCACCATGTGTAGGCATCACCCTGAAGCAAGGAAATCACACAACCCAATCTACGTGCGCCCACACAACCCATCTGAGCTAAGATACGAACTGTCTTCTCCAACCATAACTCTAACCTCTCCGGAGTGGATCCTCTGAACTCTTCGGCCCCCAAACTACGGAGCCTCTCCAAAGGTAGACTAGCATCGTCACACCTAGGCTGAGCTGCATCCTGAGCTCCCGCAACTGCGGCCTGAAATGCTCCCGCTATAGCTTGCACAAGCAGAGTCATATCAATTCCGGCTGGACCTTGGCCACCTTGGCCACCTTGAGGTCCCTCTCCTTCAGCTCCATCCTCGCCTCCAACTCCAGGCGGAGGAGGTGGTGGTGGTGGAGGTGGTGGTGGTGGAGGTGGTGGAGGAGCTCCAACTCCCGCGGCCACCGGCCCTTCTATATGAGCCTCCACTCCAATCACTGGCTCAACAGGAGCCGCAACACGTGGTTCCTGACGAACTACCCTCGACCTACCCCTCGGCCTAGACATCGTTCACAAACGATAACTACAACCACAACAAACAAAATATACAAAATTGGGTTAGCAAGGCAAGGCTTCCAAGTGCTCAAGTACGTTTCCCTCACTTAAAATTCTTTTCCGATGTAATAGTAGCAATGGGACTCCCAAACAACATGCTTTTAAACAAACAATCAACATACTTGTCATACAAGCAATCATACTTACAAAGCAAGCAAACACCGTGCATATCAATACAAAACTTGAACTTACCTCACTTACCTGCCCAAGGTCTCGGTAACCTTAGGCTCTGATACCAACAAGTGTAACCCCTCATCCCGGTCTGGTCGGATGACCGGTCCGAGTGGGCCACACGGGGAAAACCGAAGCGAAACCCGTTAAGGTTCCTCCTCGGTTAACGACCCAGAAAATTTCTTTTAACTTTATCTTGTCTATAGGCATTATTAGGTCCTATGTGAAGCACAGCAGCGGATACACAAACAATCAACATCGACCATTCAAAACAACATTTTAAAACAACTCATTTTAACCTTTACAGCAGGCCGTATCGAAACACCCTTAGGGTGTTTCGGTACGCCTTGACTTAGTCAACAGGCCAGGGTCAACCTGATGAGACCGTTCTGTAGAACTAATGTTTTGATATAATAATTGAAAAATGTCTTGGACTGATTTAAAAAGTATTTAAAACATTTCCAAAGTCCAAACAACTTGAAATAATATTTAGGGAATTTTTCATAAAGGTTTTTCATGCTTTCAAAGGTAAATTTTCACAAAACTGACCATGTGTTTCGAAACACCCAACGGCTCTTTCCCAACTAACTTTTAAATGCAGGTCGTTTCGATACGGGCTTATAGCGTTCCGATACGCGTTCTGAAACGGCAAGGGGGTGTTCTGAAACGGGTACCCTGACAGACTGTAACGGCTCTTTCTATATTGAGGGTGTTTCGAAACGGCTTCGAGCGTTTCGAAACGGGGAGCTGCAGAACTGCATTTATGGAGGAAATTAAAGGGTCCAACGACTCTATTTCAACCCCAACGGTCCTAAACGGCTATAAACTCAATTGGGAGTATAAAAGGGACCTCCAAGCATCAAGAGAAGACTAATGCTTCAATTGTCAATCAACAAATGATCAAGAAATTGTCTTAGTGCTTAATTTGTCAATTCTTGTATAGACAAACACTAGTGAGCCAAAATTGTCAAATTTGCTCAAGTGTTTTAGGTTTTGGGTGAGTGCTTCATTGTGCAAACAAACACCTATTAGAGGGTTTAAGTTTGCTTTCTTAATCTCTTTGTAAAGAGGGTTTTGATCAAGGCTTTGGGTAGAAGCTTGATCGGTTGTAAGGGTTTCCTCCTAATCCTAGAAAAGGGGACGAATCAATTAGTGGATTGATTGTGAAATCCTTAGTGGGGAGCTAAGGTAGTGGATGTAGGTGCTTGTTAGAAGGCCGAACCACTATAAATCATTGTGTCTTTATTCTTTCTAGCTTCCACAACCCTTCCACCCAAAAATCCATCTCTCCACCACTTGGTGAGCAATATTGGTTGATCGAATCGAGCCCCTAAAATCCCAACAATTGGTATCAGAGCTTGGCTCAATCGGTGAGGATTAACATCCTATTGAGAAGATCCAGCAAGCTCGATCACTAGTTCATCAACCGGCTCAAATGGCACAATCAATCGACAAACCGCCTTTCTTTGACGGAGACCACTACGCCCATTGGAAGACAAAGATGAAATTCTTCATCAAATCAAGAGATTACAAGCTATGGGATGTAGTTGAAGATGGTTCGTTCGTGCCTCAAAGAAGTAAAGCGGAGTGGAGTGCCGACGATCGCAAGAAGATGGAGCTAAATTGCAAAGCTTTGCACATTCTATTTTGTGCATTTGGTCCATCCATCTATGAGAAGATGTCTTCTTGTGAGAGTGCCAAGGAGGTATGGGACAAGCTTGAAGTCACATACGAGGGGACAAACAAAGTCAAGGAGACCAAGATTGGGCTCCTAACCTTGGAGTATGAGAACTTCAAAATGGATCCGAAAGAGAACATCGAGAAGATGTTTGATAGGTTCTCCACCATCACCAATGGTCTTAAAGGTTATGGAGAAGCCATCCCGGAGGAGAAGCTTGTTCGAAAGCTCATCTACTCACTTCCCGAGTCTTGGGACTCAAAGAGGACCGCCATCATCGAAGCTAAAAATTTGAAGACCTTGAAGCTTGATAAACTCATGGGGTCTCTCCTTACTCATCAAATTATGAAGAAGAACAAAGAGGATGAGAAGAAGAGGGAAGAAATTAGAGCTATGGGAGAGAAGAAAATCAAAGGGCTTGGCATTAATGCTAGTGCCATGGCTCTCAAGTCCTCCACTTGCCATCATGTCTACTCAAGTGAAGAGGAGGATGAAGATGAAGAGATAGTTCATCTCTTCAAGAAGTGTGCCCCTTTCATGAAGAAAGCCTTGAGAGAGCTTGAACGTGAATCTAAAAGAATGGAGAGGGCAAGCACTTCAAGCCATAAGAAGAAGGCACATGTGGCTACTTGGAGTGATGAGGACTCCACCGACGATGAACAAGCCAACCTTTGCCTTATGGCCATCGAAGAAGATTCAAGGGTAACTTCTAATTCATCTACTTCATGTTCTTACACTTTTGATGAATTACAAGATGCCTATGATGATTTGGTTTTAGATTTTAAAAGCCACATTTTGAAAAACAATAAATTGATTTCAAAGTTAAAAATTCAAAATGATTTGCTTTCTAAAACCAAACTTGAACTTGAAGCAAAACTTGAAGAGTTTGAGTTAAAATGTCTTGATTTACAAAAATTGCTTCAAAAAGTTCAAGGAGAAAAAGATTTGATTCCAAAGAGCTTGAAAAGAAAAACAATTTTGGAAAATCAAACTTTTATGTTAGACAATCTAGTGCCCCTAGATTTGTGAATGGAAAATGTTTTAGAAGTGTTTGGGTCCCAAAAGGACTAACCACTTCAACTAAAAAGGATGAAATTGAAAAATGGATTCCTAAGGGGACTAAATTTTGTGCGACTAACGTTTATGGATCCAAAGCAATTTGGATACCAAAAATTACTTGATTGTCTATTGTAGGTGTGATGGAGATGTTCAACAAGTCAAACATTGAGGGGGAGCTCCATGCACACAAGGAAGAACACTTGAAGAAGGAAGGCTTCACATCCTCCCTTGGGTTCAAGTGTGGGTAAAATTTTCTAGTTGTTTTGAATTTATTTGTCTTATTTTTTTTTTCAACTAGATGATCATATATGTTGGACTAACATTTAAATGATGCTTTGAGTAAGGGGGAGCCATTTTAAAACCAAAATTCATATTTTTTGTTAAATTTTACCTCTATTGTTATTTTTGAGATTAATGTTTTAAATCTTTTTGATATAACAAAAAGTGGGAGAAATGGTTTGAAAAATTGAATTTTCAAATGAATAAGGGGAAGCTTTACTTGAATTAAAATTTTAATCTCTTATTCACATTTTTAAAGTTAAAGGGGGAGAATTCCAAACAATTTTTCAAGTGGTTTTATTATATCAAAAAGGGGGAGATTGTAGAACTAATGTTTTGATATAATAATTGAAAAATGTCTTGGACTGATTTAAAAAGTATTTAAAACATTTCCAAATTCCAAACAACTTGAAATAATATTTAGGGAATTTTTCATAAAGGTTTTTCATGCTTTCAAAGGTAAATTTTCACAAAACTGACCATGTGTTTCGAAACACCTTAGGGCGTTTCGAAACAGGTGCCTCCAGTGGCCAAAACGTTTCGATACTCGTATCGAAACGGGCCTTAGCGTTTCGAAACGGGCTAGGCCGTTCCGATACGCCCACGTGGCACTGACCACAACGGTCATAAACCCCAACGGCTCTTTCCCGACTAACTTTTAAATGCAAGTCGTTTCGATACGGGCTTATAGCGTTCCGATACGCGTTCCGAAACGGCAAGGGGGTGTTCCGAAACGGGTACCCTGACAGACTGCAACGGCTCTTTCTATATTGAGGGTGTTTCGAAACGGCTTCGAGCGTTTCGAAACGGGGAGCTGCAGAACTGCATTTATGGAGGAAATTAAAGGGTCCAACGACTCTATTTCAACCCCAACGGTCCTAAACGGCTATAAACTCAATTGGGAGTATAAAAGGGACCTTCAAGCATCAAGAGAAGACTAATGCTTCAATTGTCAATCAACAAATGATCAAGAAATTGTCTTAGTGCTTAATTTGTCAATTCTTGTATAGACAAACACTAGTGAGCCAAAATTGTCAAATTTGCTCAAGTGTTTTAGGTTTTGGGTGAGTGCTTCATTGTGCAAACAAACACCTATTAGAGGGTTTAAGTTTGCTTTCTTAAACTCTTTGTAAAGAGGGTTTTGATCAAGGCTTTGGGTAGAAGCTTGATCGGTTGTAAGGGTTTCCTCCTAATCCTAGAAAAGGGGACGAATCAATTAGTGGATTGATTGTGAAATCCTTAGTGGGGAGCTAAGGTAGTGGATGTAGGTGCTTGTTAGAAGGCCGAACCACTATAAATCATTGTGTCTTTATTCTTTCTAGCTTCCATAACCCTTCAACCCAAAAATCCATCTCTCCACCACTTGGTGAGCAATATTGGTTGATCGAATCGAGCCCCTAAAATCCCTACACGTTCCGAAACAGGGGTGACCCGTATCGAAACGACCTCAACGGTCAACTTCTCGCGGTCAACGAGATTTGACCGTTTCGAAACTCCATAGACTCGTTTCGGAACACCTTCATCTCGCCAATTTCTCAAAATTCCAGTAGCAAAAATGTACCGAAACGGCCTCTACGCATTTTGAAACGCTTGGCCAAAAACAAAGGGACCGTATCGAAACAGGATAGCCCGTTTCGAAACGCCCTCTGTCTGCAGACGAGTTTTAGCTGTTTTAAGGCACAAGGGTGTCCCAAAACCTCACTAAAACCTCCAGCAACACTCTAACAACAATCCTAAAGGCAAACCAACATACGAGCATGCTTGAACATCATTATAACAAGACTAAACACTAAGGCACAACATCACAAGCCATACATCCATGCATAACATTAAAGGTATTAAGCTTTAACATATCCAACACTTAGGCAATTCTAGGTAGCAAAATACTAACATGGTCACAAGCATAGCACACATCCCAAAAGCCAAATAACAAGCACAAACAAGGAGTCTAACATGATCCTAAACAACAACCATAGCAACATGATCCAAAAACATCGTAACACGATTACATGCCCCATTGCTTGACCATTACATCTTAATTTAAAAGTTCATACTCGGTAGATAAACAAGCACCACAAGCACACTTGGAGGCCCCCTTCTTGCTCCTAGCAACCCACGAACTAAGGATCTGCATTGTCGAACAAAGAGAGAGCGTAAGCAATAAAGCTTAGTGAGGGTAAGCTCTTTAAAAACAAACCTCGACAATGCAGGGTCCAAGCACGATCTCAACCAAGGTAAAATACATGAATACCAAGGATCCTCAAGAGCCAAAAGTTAAAGATGCATGAACAATATTCAAAATATATGCCATGCTCATAAAGCTCTATTTCACATCATATGTAAACACATACAAACATCCAAATATAGAGATCACATTTCACAACACATTGATACACATATCAATCAATATTGACACATAGCTATGACCCGAATACGCGGATAAACACATTGGAACTCACATCCAACAACCACTTTACCTCACGGTGGGATTACACTCATCACCGGTCTCGCGGAGGGGATTCCACTCATCCTCACGCCCCGTCGATGGGATTCCACTCATCATCGACTATATATATACATACAATTTCCGGGCGAACCCGTACTCCTCCTTGGCGACTCAACGCCACCAAGGCCACGCGCGAATTTAGACTCATGTGTGCACACTAACATCCTAATGATCGATCATTTGTACTCAAGCATACGAGTGCCAACATTTAACTCATTCCACATTATTCATTTCAATCAATTCCGTGCTTAGCACGTACTCACCATGATCACAATCATGAACCATTTCCATGCATGCCATAAGCATCACAAATCATGCCTCATCTCACATGTATAACACATTATACATAAATCAATCATATCACAAGTATTACGAGGCATATACATCCAAATATAAGTTCATCCAATGGCTCTAGATCAAGTTTAGGATTAGGATACCACCCTAATCCTAACTCTGGGTGGGTCTACCAAACCCGACCTAGTCCACGTACTCGAACCAACCATTTAAAAACTACTTTAAACATTTAACCACTCACCTAAGCTTCCAAGCTCCAAGCCAAGCAAGCAACCACCCTCAAGTTCCCGGATTTCTTCCCGAAGTTTCTCCAACGCAAGTTCTCGCTTCTAAACAACCTCAATACAATTCAAACAATCTCAAATCAGCTCAACATCAAAATACCAACCCGGAACACAATTCAAACACAAATTACAGTGTTTCAAGCCATGAACAACCCCACTTTTAACCAAACTCGGGCAGCCCCAAAACCCCTTCCAAAATCCATGGTTCCAACACCCTTTACCCCCACAAATGATTCCAAATCAACCCCCAACCATAGCACTATCAAAAGCCTATCAATTCCAACCTAAAACAACCCCCAAAACTCACTCAAAACCCTCCAAAAACCCCATTTATTCCCAAATTCGGGAATTTGTTTAAAACCATTCAAAATTCACATATGTGGTACCATTTAACTTCTATACTTCATAACTAACCATATTAAATCAAATCATTAGGTCTAGCAACACAAAGACATCATTTTTAATCAAATCTTTTGAAATCCCCATTTTCAAATCTTTGACGAAATTAAAAACAAATGGTACATTCGAATAGAGGGAGTTGAGGAGAAGTCAAAAATAGTGTTACCTTTCAAAAATGAGTTGAAATGGAGGAGCTTTTTGATGGAATAGTGAAAGAGGAGGGAGAGCTCTATTTCACGTGGGTTTTGGTTGAAGAAGAAGATGAATAGTGGAAATGTTGGAAAAAGGGGGATTTAAAATTAAAAGATGGGCAAATTACAAAAAGGCCATTAATGAATGGCTATCTCCTTTGCTCTTTTACAAAAAAAACCCTCACTTTGCAATTCCTTCAATTTGGTCCAATTTCAAATATTTACTTTTGAAACCCGAAACTTAAAAGATTATTTTAATTATAAAACCGAGCCCAAATAATATTAAAATATTATTTTCACCCGACCCCTAAACCCGGGTGTTACACACTCGGACCGGCCAGCCGTCCAGACTGGGACGAGGGGGTTACACTTGTTGGTATCAGAGCCTGAGGTTTCCGAGACCTCGGGCAGGTAAGTGAGGTAATTTGAATTCTTGCATTGCAATTGCACGATGTTTGCTTTCTTATCAAGTATGTTTTGATGCTTGTTTAATTGATCGTATGTGTGTGTTGTTTGAAGCATGTTGATGCGTGATTTGTCTGCTAAGTGTTGAGTAGAGTCTCATTGCTTTTATTACATCAGAAAAAGATATTTTTATGTGAGGGAAACATACTTGAGCCACTTGGACCCTTGCTCTTGCTAACCCGATTTTGTATGTTATTGTTGTTGTTGTTGTAGTTGTTATCTGTGAGTTGTTATGTCGAGGCCTAGAGGTAGACCCAGGTTGGTTCGTTAGGAACCCCGTGTTGCGGCTCCTTCTGGTGAGCTGGTGGTTGGGGTAGAGGCTCATGTAGAAGAGCCTACTGTTGGTGTCGGAGCTCCTCCACCACCACCACCTCCTCAGCCTGATGTGGAAGGCGAGGCTAGAGCTGAGGGAGCAGGACCTCATGTTGGCCAAGGTCCTGCGAGGATAGACATGGCTCCGCTAGTTCAGGTTATAGCGGGAGTGTTTCAGGCTGCAGTTGCCGGAGCTCAGGGTGCAGCACAACCAAGAGGAGATGATGCTAGCTTACCCTTAGAGAGGCTCCGTAGCCTCGGAGCGGATGAGTTCAGGGGATCTACGCCTGAGAGATCAGAGTTATGGCTAGAGAAGACGGTTCGTATTTTGGCTCAGATGGGATGTGTTGGAGCTCGTAAGTTGGGCTGTGTGGTTTCGTTACTTCAGGGTGATGCCTACACCTGGTGGGTCACCATTACTTCTGGCGTGCCTGAGGCCGAGATCAGTTGGGATTTCTTTGAGACTGCTTTTAGAATGCACAATAATGAAGAATGCACCAGGTAGGTAACTTATGAGAAGAAAGATGGTATACTGGGCATGCTTAAATATCAAGTCTTTCAAAGAACCAATCTTAGACATGTATTTTCGTATTGTATTTCAATTACCAAAGTCCTTGAACAATCATTAGTCTTTAGGTTTCTAATCTTATTAGAACAACCTAGTTTAACCAATATTACCACCATTGAATATCACTTGCTTATTCTTCGCATTTAACCAAGATAAATCTAAGTATTTTGCTTTGGCAAAACCTACACAGTACCGATCGAGGTTTTAACGAAGGTTAATATTGGATGACTAATTTTATTAAATATGGAGGGTTTTGTTTATATTAATGTCACCATTCTATTATGATTTAAGCAATTATCATCAAGCTAAAAATATACATTGTATCACACACATGTAAAGCAGTAAATATAAATGCAATGGTTATAGCCCTTAAAGCTAAGGTGGCCCATCCCAAGCCAATGGGAGAACTAAAATTACTAAAGATAGAACTTGCTTCTCAAGCACCTAATCCACCTTTGATCGGCCCATCATTCTGCTCCTTTGGTCCACGCTTTCTCCGCAAATATTACAATTTTTTTAAAAATTCATTTTTCATACGAGGGAGTAAGATGAGAAGAGAATTACAATAAAAGAAAGAAAGACACGACACGTATGCCATATTTATTTAAGGGTAAAATGCCCAGTTCATCACTTAACTTTTGTTCCGTGACCTATTTTGGTCACTCAACTTTAAAAACGCTCAAATTACTCACTAAACTTTGATTTGTGACCTATTTTCACCAGTCCACCGTTAAAAAGTCTAACGCTGTTATGACGTGTTAAATATAATTAGTAAAATAATAATTATAAATACACGTCAGTAAAAAAATAAAAAAGGGGCAAAACGACTGTGCATTGATACTAAGGAGACTATTACACTAATGACCCGTTAACAAAACCTAAATCATTCTTATTCTCAATCAATGATTTGGGGGAATTTTTAGTTTAGGTTTTTATTGATTGAAAACCAAATTTGCGTTGGGGACTTTCTTTTCTTGGGAGAAATTGAGGGTTTGGTAAATTGTTAGAGAATAAAGAACATTTGGATCGAAGAAATTTTAAATCTGAAGTTGAGAGACCATTTGTTTGGAAAGAAATCGGCTGGAAGAAATCTGGGTTCAATTGATTCAACTGCGGGGCTGCAAATTAGAGGAGAGGAATGGATTGTCGTGTATTGCGTGCGAGGGATATGAAAAGCATGTCATATGGTAAGTTCTACATATCTTTTTCGATTTAATCTTTTAAAATTAGGGTTTAGGGATAGAAGCACGTGGTTTCAATTTTGTTGTTATGAATTTTTGTGGGAATTTGTGAGAATTTTGAATGGGTATATTGAATTTTGGATTATGGATGAATAAGTTGAAATTTTTTCAGGAGACTGTGTTTTCTGATGCTCTTTGCAGGATTGTCTTTGTATTGAACAACGCTATAAACGTTATAACATACAAATACTTTACAAGGACTTGTTGATGTAACTGAACTCTAGGATCATATTTTTGTTTCATTTGCTGCACTTCTTTATTTGCTTTTTTCTGCGGTTGTCGTTTGTTGTAGGAACAACTTTTAGATGGTTTGAAATGAATAGCGCCCATTTCCTATGATTTGAATCATGGTATATACTGGTTTTTGCAATGAATTTGTAGGAAAATTTTGGGATCCTTCCATTTTCTGCAATGCTTATTTCTGAAATATGGATGAACTAGTTTTAAGAAAAGAAAAAAACTGGCCTTCAGTGTTAGAACTGACCTGATAACCAACAACAGAACAGTAATGATAACTATATTGAAAACATATTTTTATTAATATTTTTTAAAGGACTCAAATCCAACATGGCATAAAAATTATTAAAAAAAGCCATGTCACTGTCCAGTTACTGATTTAACGGTGGACTGATGGAAATAGATCACAGAGCAAAGTTTAGTGAGTAAGTTGAGTGACCAAAACAAGTCACGGAGCAAAAGTTAAGTGATGAACTAGGTATTTTACCCTTTATTTAAAACCAAAATAAAGGTCTATTGGGTTATAACCATGCATTTCAAACACCGTGCATATCGAACATAACATCGAGCGGTTTATTATTGAGGTCTTGACAGATTGTACCTACGTAGGGGTCAAGGGGCGGAGCCCCTTGCGTGGATTTCAAAATCCACGAAGTTTTTACTTGAACAACTCTTTGTTACTTTACACGCACGTTATCTATAAACTAACCATTAGTCTGAATATAACAGTTACCCATACATGTTAACGCTTAACATCCGAAAACCCTAACATATCTGTGACTAACTCTTTAATCACTTGGAACAATCAATTTAATTTATTCAAATTAGGCGTAAAACGATCTAATGTGTGAAAATATCATATATTTGTCAAAAATCGAATAAACCCTAATCTAATAACATGCATCTCATACAAAAGCATCATTCAAGTATTTAAGTCTGAATTCGTATCGTACAAGTGGCTCTGATACCACTGTTGGGAAACACCGGTACACCCCATGGCGCAACAAAAAATTATCCGGTGAATTCCGCCAGTGATCCATATACAGGGGACGAATTTGGGGTGAGTATGGATGAAATATTACCTTAATAAATCTGGTATCTTGATATCCTTAGGGAGTTAGGATAAAACAAATTGAATCCAAGTCGTCACAATAGCGCTCTGACCTCTACACAGTCCACCCGAACGAAACAAACAATATTTTCTCTTCTCTAATTATTATAGAGGTTTTCCGAAAAAGCATAATTTGGCTGCTAGACCTTGTGCCTTTATATAGCATTCAAAAATCTAATTCTAATTAAATTCGGATTCATTAAATATACAATATATTTAATTGAATATAATTAAATATGTAGAATCTAATTCTACTTTAATTCGAATTCATTAAATATACAATATATTTAACCGAATACAATTAAATATGTAGAATCTGATTCTACTTTAATTAGGTTTTTTAGGGATATATATTTTAGTAGTGTTTGATAATTATAATAATTATCTAATTATTAAAATATATATAAATGAGATTATCTATAATTACAATAATTATAATAATTTCGTCTTTAATAATTATTACGTATATAACAAGTTTGTACATATGATATTTAGTCGATATTTGTTCGTTTCAATCATAGGGTGTGGCCCTTGTAGGTTAATGTAACGTTAGTAGTAATATCTAGAACAATTCTAATATTACAAACAATGAGTGACATCTAGCAATACATCATTGCTACTTAAGTTACATGAAGTCGTGGTTCGACTTTACCTTTTTCCGTGATTAATTTCTTTTATGTATTACATCATTTTGTCCTTATATCTAGATCGAACACAAGTCATGGATTAGTCACACTTGTATAGTCCATCTAATATTTCTTGATGTCTTGAGTAGACTATGATAAACGAATAACTACGATATCTCATATCAATTTATTCGAGCATGGCCATGCATTTTCTAGTCTCACTCAATCAAGTGGCCTACGATATTACTCCTATTATGTAGGAGATTATGTAGGAGGGACAAATTCTATCTTGATCAACCATATTTCGCTATATAGAGTGTGACATATCCAATATTAGTCTTTATAGTGTTGTAACCCCCTCGTCCCGGTCTGGCCGGATGACCGATCCGAGTAGGCCACACGGGGAAAACCGAAGCGAAACCCGTTAAGGTTCCCCCTCGGTTAGCAACCCTAATTTTTTTTTCATTTAAATTACACTCTAACTAGAGGCATAATTGATTCTTAAGTGATTTCTATAGCGGAAACAAGACTCCCGGGAGGCCCTACAGCAAAACAGGCCTAACCTAAGCATCGAGACCCTTTAGAGATACCTAAAAGCCCACATTCAGGCATGTGTTTCGAAACAGGTACAGCCCGTTTTGAAACACGGGTTCCAGGTAAAAAGCAAGTCACCCGTACCGAAACACCTCCACCCCGTTTCGGAACAGGGCTAAAAATTTGCCTTGACGTTTCGGAACTTGTTTCGAAACATGCATGGACAGTAGCAAAATCGTTCCGAAACTTGTTTCGGAATGGGGGCTCACAGTGGCCAAACCGTATCGAAACGGGGTCCGATACGGGGTCCCTAAAGCCTTACCCGTTCCGAAACGGCTCAGCCCGTTTCGAAACGCTGGCTGTCTGCAACTTTCAAAAATCAGACTTAGGCAACTCTAAATGATCCCAAAAGCCCTCAACAACTCCAAGAAGCATACATCACAAACAAATACCCTCTAGAGACATGCTCACTATTGCAGACATTCATAATCATCACAAGATTTAAGATAAGGAAATCATCCCAAGAATCATCCAAAACATACTTAAGCATTAAAAGGCCTTTAAGGCTCAATTCACCACACATAGAGTTACATGCCACAACCACACATGCACTCATACAAAAGCAGGGCATCACAGACAAGCATTCATCAAGGCTTAACATGGTTTACAAATTCAACAAAACATAAATACCAACAAACTCCAAGAGTCATACAATGCTCAAACAAAATACACTCTTGCCCCATTGCTAAGCTACTACATTAATTGTTAAATCATACTTGAGCAACAAATACTTGGAAAGCCCCTTCGCCTTGCTCCTTGCTAACACCATGCTAATGATCTGCATTGTTGAAAATGAGAGCGTAAGCTAGAAGCTTAGTGATGATGCTCTAAAATCGAAAACATCAACAATGCAGGGTCCAAGCATGCAAATCCTTAATCTCACACACAACATACATAGGTATCAACAAGTCAACCTAGCTAGTCTTTCAAGAGTCATAATATGGCATCTCACATCATACTAAGCTCAACAACAAATATCTCAATTATCAAAACATCATAAACATGAGAGCAATATCATTGGCCACTATTAGTTTACCCGGATGTGTGGATTTACTCTCAACAACAACATTACCTCGGTGGGATTACACTCATCACCGGACATTGCATGGGCGGGATTCCACTCATCACCACATGCCCTACGGATGGGATTCCACTCATCATCACGTAGAATATAAATAAATTTCTGGTGGAATATTACATTACCGTTCTCCTCCTTGATGACGCAACGCTATCAAGGCCACGTACGTTTTGACTCAATTGTGTGCACACTAATCCTAATGATCGATCATTTACACCCGGTAAGTTAATTAGTGTCAATTCCTTTAACCACATCACATATCCACCATTTATATCACATACTCATCACATACACATATAGCATGGTATACACATACAAATCAATCCACATTTCTCACGATCAATTAGGCAAGGCATAAATAGCATCAATAGAAATCAAGGAGCTAAGTTACC
Organism: Hibiscus tridactylites; assembly: GCA_958450335.1. Lineage (NCBI taxonomy): Eukaryota > Viridiplantae > Streptophyta > Magnoliopsida > Malvales > Malvaceae > Hibiscus > Hibiscus tridactylites. The sequence continues at coordinate 13,795,512 of OY288276.1, read as the reverse complement.
AATTTAACTCCCACATAGGAATGGCCTACCAAGCACATTCCAACACATACACTACACACACTTGAACCAACTTTAAAACATGTTTAAAGTTTACTCACCACCCTTCCTTAGCAATCCAAGCAAGCAAGCAAGCCTCCTAAATGCCCGGATTCGATCCCGATGCTTCTCCAATGTCTCCTCTTGTTTCTAGCCAATCAAAACACATCCATTACTCACAAATCAATGATGAACCTCGGTCACCACTCCAACCCACAAACACAAGCCACACTTCAACAATTTCAAACCCAATAATCACCCAAAATACCCATTTTCGAGCTCCCTTAAAACCTAGCTGAAAACCATGTTTTCAAGCACCCAAATGACATCTAAATGATCCCAAAACACCTTCCTAACATCCCTAAACCATCAGCCCTTCAACCCAACCCTAAAACTCACCAAAATCCAAGTTTTAGACACTTCAAAAATGGCCACAAAGACCCATTTCGGGTTTTAACCCAAAATCACCCATTTTAACATATTATGTGTATTTTAAGGAGAATAAACCAAAACCCAACTTAATAATTCAAAATCAATTGAAAAACCCAATAAAAATTCAAATTTTCCTTAAACCCTAAATTTCCAAAAGATGATAGTTTTAAATTCTACAACTAGGTAAATGTAGAGGATGAAGAGGAGAGTTCAAATATATAATTACCTTTAAAAATGCCCTTGAGATGAGGAATAAATCAAATGGAATAGTGATTTTGGGGTTTGAGAGGGTTTAGGGTGGTTTTCACGTTGGGGGAAGAAATAGGGAGGAAGACACTTTTTTTGTTCCTTTTTGAATCAAAAAGGTGATCTGGCTTTTTAAATTGTTTTGGGCTAAATTACCAAAATGATCCCTCATTTTTATTTTAAAATTCAATTGGCTCAAGCCAAGGTCAATTTGATTAAAATTAATTTTAGCGACTCGGACCAACTAACCTGACTAACTCCTAACCCCAAAACACGGGTGTTACAACTCTCTCCCACTTAAGGAATTTCGTCCCCGAAATTACCTGACTGAAAGAGATACGGAATCTGCCTTTCCATATCCTCATTCATCTCCCATGTGGCCTCGTCCACACCTCGACGTTGCCACCGCACTTTTACTAACTCAATCGATCTACCCCGTAACACCTTACTGTCAGAAGCTAGGATCTCAATTGGTTCTTCCTCATAGGTCAAATCCGGATTCAATTCAATCTCCTCTACAGGCATAACATGTGATGGATCGGACCTATACTTACGGAGCATCGAAACATGAAATACATCGTGTATCTTCTCTAGCTCGGATGGCAACCGCAACTGATAAGCGACCGGACCAACCCTCTTCACAATCTCATACGGTCCTATGTACCTCGGACTCAACTTCCCCTTTCGGCCAAATCTCAATACTTTCTTCCACGGAGACACTTTCAAGAATACCTTCTCACCCACTGAGAACTCAACTTCTTTTCTCTTCAAGTCGGCATAGGACTTCTGCCTATCCGAAGCAGCCTTCAATCTATCGCAAATCAATTTTACCTTGTCAGTTGTCCCCTTGAGCAAATCCGGCATAGGTAACAACTTATGTCCCACTTCAGCCCAACATACTGGAGTTCTACACTTTCGGCCATACAAGGCCTCATACGGAGCCATCTGAGTACTCGACTGGAAGATATTATTGTAAGCAAACTCAACTAGAGGCAAGTGCTTCTCCCACGTACCCTGAAAATCGATGATGCAACAACGCAACATATCCTCTAAGATCTGTATAACCCTCTCTGACTGACCATCTGACTGAGGATGATAAGACGTGCTGAAATTCAAACGGGTATCCAAAGCTGTATGCAGACACTCCCAAAATCGAGCTGTAAACCTCGGATCTCTATCGGACACAATAGACTTCGGCACACCATGCAGTCTAACAATCTCACCAATGTACAAATCGGTCAATCTATCTAAAGTGTAGGTAGTATTGACTGCCAAGAAGTGAGCACACTTCGTAAAACGATATACTATAACCCACACCGAGTTCTTCTTCGTAGGAGTCAAAGGCAAACCCGAAACAAAATCCATGGTGATATTCTCCCATTTCCATTCCGGAATTCTCAACGGGTGCAACAAACCTGAGGGAACCTGATGTTCCACCTTCACTCTCTGACACACCAAACACTTACTCACGAAGTCGGCCACATCTCTCTTCAAACCAACCCAAAAGTACTCATTCTTCAAGTCACGGTACATCTTCGTACTCCCCGGATGCATAGCAAACGGACTAATGTGTGCCTCAGTCAAAATTGTACGTCTCAAGTCACTGTCCTCTGGCACAACTATCCTATTTTTCAAACACAAAACCCCATCGATACTGAAACTGTAGTCTGAAGATCTACCTTCGGCTATATCTAGCACGTGAGGTGCCAAAGATCTATCTAAGAGCTGCTTCTCTCTAATCAACTGACCTAGGGTAGGTCTAACCTGAAGCTCGGCTACCAAGCCACCATCTCCGGACAAGCTCAATCTAGCAAACATGGCTCTCAAGTCTACAGCTATCTTTCTACTCAAAGCATCGGCCACTACATTGGCCTTACCTAGATGGTACTCAATGGTAAGATCATAGTTTTTAGCAACTCTAACCACCTACGCTGTCTGAGATTCAAATCTCGCTGAGTCATGATGTACTTCAAACTCTTGTGATCGGTGTACACTGTGCACTTCTCACCGTACAAATAATGCCTCCAAATCTTTAGAGCAAACACAACTGCAGCTAACTCTATGTCATGGGTTAGATAGTTACGCTCATGGGTCTTCAACTGTCTTGAGGCATAAGCCACCACTCTCTTGCCTTGCATGAGAACACAACCTAGGCTTACGTAAGAAGCATCACTGTAAACTACATAGTCTTTCCCAGACTCTGGCTGAATCAAGATTGGTGCTTGGGTCAAAGCTTCTTTCAATTTCTCAAAGGCTCTCTGTCTTGCATCTGTCCACTCAAACTGTACACTCTTCTGAAGTAACTGTGTCAATGGAGCGGCTAACTTAGAGAAACCTTCTACGAATCTTCTGTAGTATCCAGCTAAACCTAGGAAGCTACGTACCTCTGTTACAGACTTCGATTGCTTCCACTCAACAATGGCCTCTATCTTTTTCGGATCAACTCTAATCCCATCGGCTGACACTACATGTCCTAGGAAGACTACCTCTCGGATCCAGAATTCACACTTGCTCAACTTCGCATACAACTGATGATCTAGCAAAGTCTTCAAAACTAGTCTCAAGTGTCGGTCATGATCTTCTTCAGTTCGCGACTACACCAAGATATCATCTATAAAAACAACTACAAACTAATCTAGGTACTGATGAAAAATCCTATTCATCATATCCATGAAAGCAGTCGGTGCATTAGTCAACCCAAAAGGCATGACTAAAAACTCATAGTGACCATACCTAGTTCTAAAGGTCGTCTTCGGTACATCAACCTCTCTTACCTTTAGCTGGTAGTAACCCGATCTCAAGTCAATCTTCGAAAAGACTGATGCCCTTCTCAACTGGTCAAACAAATCATCAATTCTAGGCAAAGGATACTTATTCTTCACTGTTAGCTGATTCAACTGTCTGTAATCTATACACATTCTCATGCTTCCATCTTTCTTCTTCACAAACAAAACGGGTGCACCCCAAGGTGAAGAACTAGGTCGGATAAAGCCTCTATCTGTCAACTCTTGCAACTGAGTCTTCAACTTTTTCAGTTCTTTCGGTGCCATGCGATACGGAGCAATCGAAACAGGAGTTGAATCAGAATAAGTCTCAATAGTGAACTCTACCTCTCTATCCGGTGGTAACCCTGGCAACTCTTCCGGGAACACACTAGGAAAGTCACACACTGTCCGGATGTCTTGAGGTCTAACCTCACTCACGTTCGGATTCATCACATAGGCCAAGTATGCTTCACATCCCAACTCAACTAACCTCTTAGCCTCCAGAACTGAAACTACATTGGACAAGAACTTCACGTTCTCACCCACCACTACAATCTCATAATCATCTGTGAGCCTCAAAGAGATCTTCTTAGTTTCAAAGTCTATCCTAGCTCTATGCTCCGTGAGCCAGTCCATACCCAGAATTACATCAAAACCATAGAAAGGTAGCTCCATCATATCTACTGGAAACACATGTCCCTGAACCATCAACGGACACCTTCTGTACATTTTTCTAACTACTATCGTGTACCCAAAGGAACTAGTAACACTAACTCCTACTTCTAACATTTCACAAGGCAAATTCAACGATTGTGCATGCTCACTCAATATGTAGGAATGTGTAGACCCGGAGTCAATCGAAGAAAGTAAACCCAAAGACTGTATCGAGAAGTTACCTGCGATCACATCTGTGTCATGTTGATCCCCACACTGAGCGTAAACTTTGGCCTGACCTCCGTCCTCCGGCTGGACTGCAACTACATGTGCTATGTTCCTCTGACCATCATTTCTTGGCTGGAAGTTACCTCTACCGCGCATGCGGCCTCTCTGAAAGTCATTGGCTCTAGCAGGAGCCTGAGCTGGTGCTTTCCCCACCTGATGTGGACAGTCACGCCTAATATGATCTCTAGCCCCACAACTCCAACACGAGTGGAAATTCCCCCAACACTCACCGGTGTGGTTCCTCCCCCAAGTAGCACATGTGGGCAACTTCCCACCAGCCCTCTGGCCCTGTTGGCCCCTACCGTGGTTACCGCCACCACGCCTATGATCATAATGATGCAGTTTGTCCCGATGCCTCTTGGCATCACCTCTATCAAAGTCACTGGACCTCTTACCCGAACTTGAACCACCAGACCGTTTGGTCAGGCCCAAACTGTGCTCCAAGTCCTTGGCCCTCGCGACCAAGACATCAAAATCAGTGTAGTCTGAAGCTAGAGTATACCTCTTGATTTCTTCATTCAGCCCATAATGGAAACGATTACATCGTTCCACCTCAGTAGGAACAAGCTCAGATGCATACTGACTCAGCCTAACAAATCGAATCTCATAGTCTGTCACAGTCATACTCCCCTGAAGCAAAGCTATAAACTCCATCTTCCTCTCATCGAGATATCGCGTACCCAGATACTTCTTACGAAATGCTGACTCAAAGAACTCCCAAGTAATCTCGGCCTCATCCATACCTGTAGTGATGGTGACCCACCAAGTGTTGGCATCACCCTGAAGCAAGGACTCAACACACCCTAACTTGCGCTCTCTGGTACATCCCATCTGTGCGAGGATACGGACAGTCTTCTCAAACCACAACTCAGATCTTTCTGGTGTAGACCCTCTGAACTCTTCGGCCCCTAGACCACGAAGTCTCTCTAACGGCAAACCAGTGCCCTCTCCTTGATGATGTGCTGCTGCCTGACCCCCAGCCACTGCAGCCTGAAAAGCCCCGGCTATCGCCTGAACCAAAGGAGCTAAGTCTATTCCAGCCGGACCTTGGCCACCTTGGCCTCCCTGAGGTCCCTCTCCTTCGGCCCTAGCCTCGCCTCCTACTCTTGGTGGAGGAGGTGGTGGTGGTGGAGGTGGTGGTGGTGGAGGTGGTGGAGGAGCTCCAACTCCAAACACAGGCTCTCCCACTTGAGCCTCAACTCTAACTACTGGCTCAACTCCTGGAGCCGCTGCCCGTGGTTCCGGTCGAACCATCCTAGGCCTCCCATGTGGTCTCATGGTACAGCTAGCAAGATTATAACTACAACAAACAACAACAAACAGATAGGGATTACGTTAGCAAAAGCAAGGGTCCAACAGTGCTCAAGTACTTCCTTTACAAAAACCTTTTTAAATTAAGTAATAGTAGCAATGGGCACTCGACTCAACACCAAACGCAACAATTCATACATCAAATCATCATACGAATAATCAAACAACGAGATTTCATGGCAAAGCATACATCAAGCAACACAATTACTTAACACATCAAGCTTACCTCACTTACCTGCCCGAGGTCTCGGTAACCTCAGGCTCTGATACCAACAAATGTAACCCTCTTGTCCCGGTCTGGCCGGATGACCGATCCGAGTAGGCCACACGGGGAAAACCGAAGCGAAACCCGTTAAGGTTCCCCCTCGGTTAGCAACCCTAAAATTTTTTTTCATTTAAATTACATTCTAACTAGAGGCATAATTGATTCTTAAGTGATTTCTACAGCGGAAACAAGACTCCCGGGAGGCCCTACAGCAAAACAGGCCTAACCCAAGCATCGAGACCCTTTAGAGATACCTAAAAGCCCACATTCAGGCTTGTGTTTCGAAACAGGTACAGCCCGTTTCGAAACACGGGCTCCAGGTAAAAAGCAAGTCACCCGTACCGAAACGCCTCCACCCCGTTTCGGAACAGGGCTACGAATTTGCCTTGACGTTTTGGAACTTGTTTCGAAACAGGCATGGACAGTAGCAAAATCGTTCCGAACTTGTTTCGGAATGGGGGATCACAGTGGCCAAACCGTATCGAAACAGGGTCCGATACGGAGTCCCTAAAGCCTTACCCGTTCCGAAACGGCTCAGCCCGTTTCGAAACGCTGGCTGTCTGCAACTTTCAAAAATCAGACTTAGGCAACTCTAAATGATCCCAAAAGCCCTCAACAACTCCAAGAAGCATACATCACAAACAAATACCCTCTAGAGACATGCTCCCTATTGCAGACATTCATAATCATCACAAGATTTAAGATAAGGCAATCATCCCAAGAATCATCCAAAACATACTTAAGCATTAAAAGGCCCTTAAGGCTCAATTCACCACACATAGAGTTACATGCCACAACCACACATGCACTCATACAAAAGCAGGGCATCACAGACAAGCATTCATCAAGGCTTAACATGGTTTACAAATTCAACAAAACATAAATACCAACAAACTCCAAGAGGCATACAATGCTCAAACAAAATACACTCTTGCCCCATTGCTAAGCTACTACATTAATTGTTAAATCATACTTGAGCAACAAATACTTGGAAAGCCCCTTCGCCTTGCTCCTTTCTAACACCACGCTAATGATCTGCATTGTTGAAAATGAGAGCGTAAGCTAGAAGCTTAGTGAGGATGCTCTAAAATCGAAAACATCAACAATGCAGGGTCCAAGCATGCAAATCCTTAATCTCACACACAACATACATAGGTATCAACAAGTCAACCTAGCTAGTCTTTCAAGAGTCATAATATGGCATCTCACGTCATACTAAGCTCAACAACAAATATCTCAATTATCAAAACATCATAAACATGAGAGCAATATCATTGGCCACTATTAGTTTACCCGAATGTGCAGATTTACTCTCAACAACAACATTACCTCGGTGGGATTACACTCATCACCGGACCTTACATGGGCGGGATTCCACTCATCACCACATGCCCTACGGATGGGATTCCACTCATCATCACGTAGAATATAAATAAATTTCCGGTGGAATATTACATCACCGTTCTCCTCCTTGATGATGCAACGCCATCAAGGCCACGTACGTTTTGACTCAATTGTGTGCACACTAATCCTAACGATCGATCATTTACACCCGGTAAGTTAATTAGTGCCAATTCCTTTAACCACATCACATATCCACCATTTATATCACATACTCATCACATACACATATAGCATGGTATACACATACAAATCAATCCACATTTCTCACGATCAATTAGGCAAGGCATAAATAGCATCAATAGAAATCAAGGAGCTAAGTTACCAATTTAACTCCCACATAGGATTGGCCTACCAAGCACATTCCAACACATACACTACACACACTTGAACCAACTTTAAAACATGTTTAAAGTTTACTCACCACCCTTCCTTAGCAATCCAAGCAAGCAAGCCTCCTAAATGCCCGGATTCGGTCTCGATGCTTCTCCAATGTCTCCTCTTGTTTCTATCCAATCAAAACACATCCATTACTCACAAATCAATGCTAAATCTCAGTCACCACTCCAACCCACAAACACAAGCCACACTTCAACAATTTCAACCCCAACAATCACCCAAAATACCCATTTTCGAGCTCCCTTAAAACCCAGCTGAAAACCATGTTTTAAAGCACCCAAATGACATCTAAATGACCCAAAACACCTTCCTAACATCCCTAAACCATCAGCCCTTCAACTCAACCCTAAAACTCACCAAAATCCAAGTTTTATACACTTCAAAAATGGCCACAAGGACCCATTTCAGGTTTTCACCCAAAATCACCCATTTTAACATATTATGTGTATTTTAAGGAGAATAAACCAAAACCCAACTTAATAATTCAAAATCAATTGAAAAACCCAATAAAAACTCAAACTTTCCTTAAACCCTAAATTTCCAAAAGATGATAGTTTTAAATTCTACAACTAGGTAAATGTAGAGGATGAAGAGGAGAGTTCAAATATATAATTACCTTTAAAAATGCCCTTAAGATGAGGAAGAAATCAAATGGAATAGTGATTTTGGAGTTTGGGAGGGTTTAGGGTGGTTTTCACGTTGGGGGGAAGAAATGGGGAGGAATACACTTTTTTTGTTCCTTTCTGAATCAAAAAGGTGATCTAGCTTTTTAAATTGTTTTGGGCTAAATTACCAAAATGATCCCTCCTTTTTATTTTAAAATTCAATTGGCTCAAGTCAAGGTCAATTTTGTTGAGATTTTAGGGGCTCGATTCGATCAACCGTTCTTGCTCGCCAAGTGTGGAGAAGTTGGATAATTGGGTGTTTTAGTGGGAGGTGAAAATTTAGCAATTTGACACAATGATTTATAGTGGTTCAACCTTCTAACCAAGGTCTACATCCACTACCTTAGCTTCCCACTAAGGATTTCCAACAAATTCACTAAGAATCTCGTCCCCTTTTCTCGGATGAGGAGGAAACCGTTACAACCCTCAAAGCTTTCTACCCAAAGCTTGAAGGAACACTCTCTTGTAAAAAGAAAGACTTAGCAAACTAGAAATCCCTCTACTAGGTGTTTTGTTTGCAATTCTAAGCACTCACTCAAAACCTAAACACTTGAGCAAATTTAACAATGTAAGCTCACAAGTGTTGTCTAAGCAAGAAATAAACAATTTAAGCTCTATACAAATTTTGTCATCATAATGTTGTAACAATTGAAGCATTAACCATTACAAGATGCTTGGAGGTCCCTTTTATACTCCCAATTGAGTTTGTAGCCGTTTGGGATTGAATTGGAGCCATTGGAGCCTTTATTTCCCACCATAAATGCAGTTCTGCAGCTTGGTGTATCGATACTCGTCCAACCGTATCGATACGGTCTCAATGAGGAAGGAGTCGTTGGCTTTTTCAGTTGATGCGTATCGATACGCTTACTTGGCGTATCGATACGGTCCTGCAATTTAAAAGACCGTTGGGAAAATGACCGTTGGGGAAGTTAGGCGTATCGGTACGCAATACAACCGTATCGATACACGACTAGCCGTTGGGCTATTTCAAAGCACACCGTATCGATACGGCTAAGCGTATCGGTACGGGTTTTGGCTACTAGAAAATTCGGGTGGTTTGAAACCCTAAAGCGTATCGGTACGGTCATATACCGTATCGGTACGGGTACATAAAAATGCTGGTTTTGACCACTTTAAATGAACTTTAAACTCATTCCAAAGCCTTTAAAACCCTTAAACATATTTTCAAGTTGTTTTTGACTAAAAACACATTTTAAATTCTTTTCAATTTTGTCCAAAACATTTTTCAAATATTATATCAAAACCTTAGTTCTACAATATCCCCTTTTTGATATAATAAAAACCAACTTGAAAAATTGTTTGAGATTCTCTCCCTTTAACTTTAAAATTGTGAATAAGAGATTAAAGATATGAAATCAAATAAAGCTCCCCCTTATTCATTTAAAAATTCAATTTTTCAAACCATTTCTCCCCCTTTTTATTATATCAAAAAGAATTTAAAATGACATTTAAGTTCAAGATAACATAGGAGGCAAAAACAAATTTAACACACTTAAAATTTTGGTTTTTGAAAATTGGCTCCCCTTACTCAAAGCATCATGAAAATGTTAGTTCAACATATATGATTATCTAGTTGACATAAAAGAAAATAAATCAAATAAGAACAAAAACAACTAGATTTTACCACACTTGAACTCAAGGGAGGATGTGAAGCCTTCCTTCTTCAAGTGTTCTTCCTTTGTGTGCATGGAGCTCCCCCTCAATTTTTTGACTTGTTGATCACACTCCATCACACCTAGCAAAAAACAATCAAGTAATTTTTGGTATCCAAATTGCTTTGGATCCATAGACATTAGTAGCACAGAATTTAGCCCCCTTAGGAATCCATTTTTCAATTACATCCCTTTTTGTTGAAGTGGTTAGTCCTTTTGGGACCCAAACACTTCTAAAACATTTACCATTCACAAATCTAGGGGCACTAGATTGTCTTACATAAAAATTTGATTTTCCAAAACTATTTTTCTTTTCAAGTTCATTGGAAATCAAATCTTTTTCTTTTTGAACTTTGAGAAGCAAATTTTGTAAATCAAAACATTTTTGTTCAAAACCTTTCAATTTTGCTTCAAGTTCAAGATTTTTTTTGGAAAGTAAATCATTTTCAATTTTTATTTTTGAAATTAACTTTTTGTTCTTGGAAAATGATGCCTTGAATTCCAAAAGCAAATCATCATAGGCATCTTGCAACTCATCAAATGTATATGAATTTGAAATAGATGAGTTAGAAGTTACCTCCCCCTCATTGAGGGCCATCAAGCATAGGTGGGCTACTTCATCATCGGTGGAGTCTTCATCACTCCATGTGGCCACATATGCTTGTTTTGAAGATGATCCCTTCTTTTTGGATTTGTGGGAGTCCTTCATCTTCTTCATCGATTCATGCTTGGATTTTTCCATTTTGCTCTTCATGAACCAGGCAAATTTGTTGAAGAGATAGGCCATCTCTTCATCTTCACTTTCCTCCTCACTTGAATCTACATGATGGCATGTGGAGGATTTGAGAGCTATGGCACTAGCATTGATGCCTAGCTCCATGATCTTCTTCTTCCCCATCGCTCTAATCTCTTCCTTCTTCTTCTCCTCTTCTTTATTTTTCTTCATTATTTGGTGAGTGAGAAGTGACCCCATGAGTTCATCAAGCTTCAAGGTTTTGAGATTCTTGGCTTCGATGATGGCGGTTTTCTTTGAGTGTCATGACTCGGGAAGGGAGTAGATGAGCTTTTAGACAAGCTTCTCTTCCGGGATGGCTTCTCCATAACCTTTAAGTCCACTTGTGATAGTGGAGAACCTATCAAACATCTTCTCGATGTTTTCTTTCGGATCCATTTTGAAATTCTCATACTCTAAGGTTAGGAGCCCAATCTTGGTCTCCTTGACTTCATTGGTCCCTTCGTATGTGACTTCAAGCTTGTCTCATACCTCCTTGGCACTCTCACAAGAAGACATCTTCTCATAGATGGATGGACCAAATGCACAAAATAGAATGTGCAAGGCTTTGCAATTTAGCTCCATCTTCTTGCGGTCGTCGGTACTCCACTCCGCTTTACTTCTTTGAGGCACGAACGGACCATCTTCAACTATATCCCATAGCTTGTAATCTCTTGATTTGATGAAGAACTTCATCTTTGTCTTCCAATGGGTATAGTGAGTTCCGTCAAAGAAAGGCGGTTTGTCGATTGAATGTGCCATTTGAGCCGGTTGATGGAAAAGTGATCGAGCTTGTCGGATCTTCTCAATAGGATGTGAATCCCCTTCGATTGAGCCAAGCTCTGATACCAATTGTTGAGATTTTAAGGGCTCGATTCGATCAACCGTTCTTGCTCGCCAAGTGTGGAGAAGTTGGATAATTGGGTGTTTTAGTGGGAGGTGAAAATTTAGCAATTTGACACAATGATTTATAGTGGTTCAACCTTCTAACCAAGGTCTACATCCACTACCTTAGCTTCCCACTAAGGATTTCCAACAAATTCACTAAGAATTTCGTCCCTTTTTCTCGGATGAGGAGGAAACTGTTACAACCATCAAAGCTTTCTACCCAAAGCTTGAAGGAACACTCTCTTGTACAAAGAAAGACTTAGCAAACTAGAAATCCCTCTACTAGGTGTTTTGTTTGCAATTCTAAGCACTCACCCAAAACCTAAACACTTGAGCAAATTTAACAATGTAAGCTCACAAGTGTTGTCTAAGCAAGAAATAAACAATTTAAGCTCTAGACAAATTTTGACATCGTAATGTTGTAACAATTGAAGCATTAACCATTACAATATGCTTGGAGGTCCCTTTTATACTCCCAATTGAGTTTGTAGCCGTTACTAGCCGTTGGGATTGAATTGGAGCCGTTAAAGCCTTTATTTCCCACCATAAATGCAGTTCTGCAGCTTGGCGTATCGATACTCGTCCAACCGTGTCGATACGGTCTCAATGAGGAAGGAGCCGTTGGCTTCTTCAGCTGATGCGTATCGATACGCTTACTTGGCGTATCGATACGGTCCTGCAATTTAAAAGACCGTTGGGAAAATGACCGTTAGGGAAGTTAGGCGTATCGGTGCGCGATACAACCGTATCGGTACACGACTAGCCGTTGGGCTATTTCAAAGCACACCGTATCGATACGGCTAAGTGTATCGGTACGGATTTTGGCTACTGGAAAATTCGGGTGGTTTGAAACCCTAAAGCGTATCGGTACGGTCCTATACCGTATCGGTACGGGTACATAAAAATGCTGGTTCTGACCACTTTAAATGAACTTTAAACTCATTCCAAAGCCTTTAAAACCCTTAAACATATTTTCAAGTTGTTTTTGACTAAAAACACATTTTAAATTCTTTTCAATTTAGTCCAAAACATTTTTCAAATATTATATCAAAACCTTAGTTCTACAAATTTGATTAAAATTAATTTTACCGACTCGGACCAACTAACCCGACTAGCTCCTAACCCCGAAACACGGGTGTTACAAGTGTAGTCTGTTACAACACACGTTTGACAACATCAAAATATGTCACTCTCGATATTGAAATAATGGTAATCTCAAGTCTAAGGATCATACACTTAGTTATCACCATGAGCAGTGTTGTGACTGTCACATAATAATCCAAGAAACATGATCATAGCGGGTCAGTCCAGTATGTCATTCTCTAACACATATTTATGTATTGATTTTGACATCTCTATATCAATAACAACTCTTTGTTATCAATCAACTACATATTAGTCTTAATATATTATTGTTGTCCACGCCCACAATAATTCTCGACTAAGGACATTCAAGAATAACTATATTATTCTAAGGACTTTATTATAATTCAGTTTATTTATAGATGCACAGAATAAGACTGAAATAATAATAATGGCTTTATTAATAAACAAGATAAAATAAGTATGTTTTTTACAATCATCTCATGATTGGTCTTTGGGCATACTCCAACAGTTCCAAGCTTCTTTGTGATGCTGTCATATTTCGTTTATTCTTGTTCAGCTCTTGTTTCGTGCTTGTTCGTGTTTATGTCTTGTTTATGTTTTACTTTGGTTTGGCTCTTGCCTCGTGTTCTTGTTCGATTTGTATAATCATACCATTATGTGTACTATTTTCTTTCGACTAGGTTTAGAAAATTTTTAATGAGACACATAATGATATTGTTTTGTATGGTTCTTTTGCTAATAAAACCATACTTTCCAATAAAAAAATTTACCAAACAAGGTCTAGAATGGTAAGCTTATGTATAATTTCCTTTAAAATTACGAACTTTCAAGTTTATATACGGTAAATTTTACACTCCTTGAGCTCTAAAATGATAAATTTGTGATTTAATATTTTTTAAAACTGTAAAGTTATAAATTAAAAAAAGGATTAATATCTTATGCACGGGCGGTGGAAACTGAAAGTTTCCACAAGCGCCTTAGTTTTAGGGTATATGGAGTTAATTTAGGGTATATGGTTTAGGGGTTTAGGTGTAGGGGTTTAGAATTTAGGGATAGTTGTTTCAATTTAAGGTTTAGTGTTATAATTTAGGGTTTATAGGTTAGGGTTTAGTTTTTATGGTAATATGGTGAAGATTTAGATCTTAACCTATAAACCCTAAATTATAACCCTAAACCTTAAATTAAAACAACTATCCCTAAATTCTAAACCCCTAAATCCTATACCCTAAACTAACTCTATATACCCTAAAACTAAAGCGCTTGTGGAAACTTTCAGTTTTCACCACCTGTGTATAGAATATTTATCCTTAAAGAAAAAGTAAAATTATTTTCTAACTTTGATAAAAATTACAACTCTTTTTCTTTTGGCAAAAATAAATTTTAGCTTATATCTTATTATGGCCCTATTTGACAATTAGCAGGTACTTGATAGTTGATAACAAATTGCATAAATTGGCCATTGATATAATCGGTTAATTTTAGCTTAGACTTTAGGTCATGTTTGACAATTAACGGATAGTGTATTACATTAGCTGATAGTTGATTGTTGATAGCTGATTACATAGTTGATTTGACTATTAGATTGTATTGGCTGATTGTATAAAAGTGTTTGGTAAAATTAACTAATAGCTGATAGTTGTTTGATTATTAAAACAAGCAAAATGACATATAAGTACATAGTTGTACCCAATAGTTATTTGAATAGTTTATTAGTTATCAATATAAGGACATAATTGTACTAATAATTTTTTTTAAAATAACATTACTAAGTATATTTGAAGGATATATATATAAATTTATTATTTATATAATTATTTTTAATACAATTTAATTAATTATTAAATTTAAATGATATAAAATAGAAAAAGTTAAATTTAGGTTATTTGGTGATATTTGGTAATTGTTAAGGGTAAAAGAGTCTTTACAACTCTTATGTCAAAATCTCTTATTAAAAAAACCTTATATTAACATTTTTTAAATTAGAGGTTTCACCCCAATACGTTATTACAATCTTCTATTCTAAATTAACGAATTTAATTGGTCGAACCTCTAATGTTCGCTCAAAATGTTTTGTACCAAATATGGCCATACCTTTTTTACACTATGCGAAAACACCAAATATGGCCATACCTTTCTTTAATATCAGTCAACTTAGTAAGCTCAGATATTTAAATAAAGTTTAAATTTTAAATTCTAATATTATAAATAAAAAAATAAATTGAGAGAATTACCTCATCATAATAAGGTGTCCGTCAATGTCTTTGTATTTATGTTTTGGGATAATTTGAGTAAATAACTCTTGTTAATATCTTTTTGGGAAAACTACACCACTGACCACCAAACAAATTAGGGATATACCTATTTGAACCACCGAACTATAAAAAACGTCAATCACACCACCGAACTTATAAAATCAACCTATTTTGACCACCGTCGTTAAAAATCTAACGGTGGAGTGACGGAATTGCCACGTGGCAACTGATGGGTATATTTAAAAATTACACATTTAGTCCTTGTTATTTACACATTCTTTCAATTTAGTCATAATTTTCAATTAATAAAATAATAAATTATTTAATTAAGTGGTGACATGTGTCAAGACCTTATTGGAGGATTTTAATTATTTATATTTAATTTTATTAATTTATTTTCATCCTCCAATCAGGTGGTGACACGTGTCACCACCAATTTAGAGGAGAAAAACAATTTTTCCCTCACATGCGCGCTGGGGGATTTAAACCTGGGTCTCCCAGGTGTAAAAGCAACAGCTCTGTCACTACACCAAGCACAACTTTGTGCTATAATTCTCCAGATATAATATATATCTCTTATTAGTTTCTACATTTATAAGCCAAAAGCTCAAACCCTAAACACTAATTTCACATATATAAATCCTAAACCCTAAACTCTAGCCCTAAATATTTCAAATTAAACCTCAAACCCTAAAATTTTCAAATTAATTCCACGCTAAATATTTTAAATTAAACCATAAACCCCAAACCCTAAAAGTTTCAAATTAATTTCACGTTAAATATTTCAAATTAAGCCTTAAAGGCTTAAACCCTAAACCCTAAATATTTCAATTTTTTCACGCTAAATATTTCAAATTAAACCCCCAAACCCCAAACCTTAAATCCTAAAAATTTCAAATTAATTACACACTAACTATTTTAATTTAAACCATAAACCCTAAATATTTCAAATTAATTTCACGCTAAATATTTCAAATTAAACCCTAAATATTTAGTGTGTAATTAATTTGAAATTTAGGGTTTGGGGTTTAATTTGAAATATTTAGGGTTTAGGGTTTAAGGCTTAATTTGAAATATTTACTGTGGAATTAATTTGAAATTTTAGGGTTTGGGTTTAGGGTTTAAGGCTTAATTTGAAATATTTACCGTGGAAATAATTTGAAATTTTTAGGGTTTGGGTTTAGGGTTTAATTTAAAATATTTAGCATGGAATCAATTTTAAAATTTTTAGGGTTTGAGGTTTAATTTGAAATATTTAGTGTGAAATTAATTTGAAATATTTAGGGTTAGAGTTTAGGGTTTAGGATTTATATATGTGAAATTAGTGTTTAGGGTTTGAGTTTTTGGTTTATAAATGTAGAAACTAATAAGAGATATATATTATATCTGGAGAATTATAGCATGAAGATGTGCTTGGTGTAGTGGCACGGCTATTGCCTTTGCACCTGGGGGACCCAGGTTCGAATCCCCCAGTCCGCATGTGAGGGAAAAATTGTTTTTCTCTTCTAGATTGGTGGTGACACGTGTCACCACCTAATTGGAGGGGAAAAATAAATTAATAAAATTAAATATAAATAATTAAAATCCTCCAATAAGGTCTTGACACGTGTCACCACTTAATTAAATAATTTATTATTTTATTAATTGAAAATTAGTACTAAATTGAAAGAATGTGTAAATAACAGTGACCAAATGTGTAATTTTTAAATATACCCATCAATTGCCACGTGGCAGTTCCGTCACTCCACCGTTAAGTTTTTAACGGCGGTGGTCAAAATAGGTTGATTTTATAAGTTTGGTGGTGTGATTGACGTTTTTTTATAGTTCGGTAGTTCAAATAGATATCCCTAATTTGTTTGGTGGTCAGTGGTGTAGTTTTCCCTATTTTTTTTTCATTGAGAAAATAGTATAAATTCGTGCTGTTTGGATTTATAATAGTGTATCTTTTCACGTTACAATTGTATTTAATTTTTAAATGCTTAATGAGAAAGTTTTGTTGTCTTTGATTTAACCGTTAATTGGATGTACGGAGTAACTCGTAGTCCATACAAAAATGTCATATTTATATGAATTTTGATGTTTACAATTTATTTTATTTAAATTTCATCACATACATGTATTAGTGATATTCATATTTTTTTCATGTCATATTCTGATTTTATGTTCATTGTGTTTGTGTATAATTTATTAGAATGATTTAACTTCAATTATAAATTAATTTATATAAAAATTAAATTATCAGATTAATCACATATTATATTTAAATATTTAATCTGATTTTTTGAAGCATATACTACTTATTTTAACTCAAAATACTCAATTTGATAAAAAAAAAGGGTAAACTACTGTAGGGGTCACTTACGTTTAGCGTCTGTACAGAGTTAGTCACCACTTTTGAAAAGTGCATATTAGTAGTCCTCTACGTTTTCGATGTGTAAATACTTGGTCAATCCGACGTTAACTCCGTTAGTCCCCTAACGGATTGCTGATGTGGCGAAAGGATAAATTACTACAACAGCCATTAAAATTTATCTCATGTACATTTTTTCTCCTCAATTTAAAAAAAGTAAACATTATAGTCACTAATAAAAATGTTTATTTATAATTTCACCCTTAAATTTTTAAAAATTCATTTATCAATCCTAAAACTTTACAATCAATTAACACAATAATATTATAAATGCTTAGATGAAAAATAGGTGCCCAAAGTATACCCTTTGAAACTTAGGTGCCCAAATTGCTCCTATTTAATAACTCAAACTTAAAAATTTAGTCCACTAACTACTAAAAAATTCGAGTTATTGGAATTTCTATTTTATAATTCAAACTTTATATTGAATTTTTGAGTCGAGTTTATGAAATTATGAGTCGATTATTTTCACATCAAACCAAAAAATTTAATTTTTTCGAGTCAAGTCGAGTTATTGGAATTTCTATTTTATAATTCAAACTTTATTTTGAATTTTTGAGTCGAGTTTATGAAATTATGAGTCGAGTATTTTCACATCAAACCAAAAAATTTAATTTTTTCGAGTCAAGTCGAGTTATTGGAATTTCTATTTTATAATTCAAACTTTATTTTGAATTTTTGAGTCGAGTTTATGAAATTATGAGTCGAGTATTTTCACATCAAACCAAAAAATTTAATTTTTTCGAATCTAGTCGAGTTATTGGAATTTCTATTTTATAATTCAAACTTTATTTTGAATTTTTGAGTCGAGTTTATGAAATTATGAGTCGAGTATTTTCACATCAAACCAAAAAATTTAATTTTTTTCGAGTCAAGTCGAGTTATTGGAATTTCTATTTTATAATTCAAACTTTATTTTGAATTTTTGAGTCGAGTTTATGAAATTATGAGTCGAGTATTTTCACATCAAACCAAAAAATTTAATTTTTTCGAATCTAGTCGAGTTATTGGAATTTCTATTTTATAATTCAAACTTTATTTTGAATTTTTGAGTCGAGTTTATGAAATTATGAGTCGAGTATTTTCACATCAAACCAAAAAATTTAACTTTTTCGAGTCAAGTCGAGTTATTGGAATTTCTATTTTATAATTCAAACTTTATTTTGAATTTTTGAGTCGAGTTTATGAAACTATGAGTCGAGTATTTTCACATCAAACTAAAAAATTTAATTTTTTCGAATCTAGTCGAGTGTTGCACTTCCCTACATATATTTTTTAATTTTAATCCGAAGTTTTTCTTGGGACAAACACAGATTAAAATTAAAAATTATATGTAGGGAAGTGCAACACTCGACTTGATTCGAAAAAATTAAATTTTTAGGTTTGATGTGAAAATACTCAACTCATAATTTCATAAACTCGACTCAAAAATTCAAAATAATATGTAGGGAAGTGCAACACTCGACTTTGGGCACCTATTTTTCATCTAAGCATTTATAATATTATTGTGTTAATTGATTGTAAAATTTTAGGATTGAAAAATGAATTTTTAAAAATTTAAGGGTGAAATTATAAAGAAACATTTTTATTAGTGACTATAATGTTTAGTTTTTTAAATTGAGGAGAAAAAATGTACATGAGATAAATTTTAATGGCTATTGCAGTAATTTATCCTTTCGCCACATCAGCAATCCGTTAGGGGACTAACGGAGTTAACGTCGGAGTGACCAAGTATTTACACATCGAAAACGTAGAGGACTACTAATATGCACTTTTCAAAAGTGGTGACTAACTCTGTACAAACGCTAAACGTAAGTGACCCCTGCAGTAGTTTACCCAAAAAAAAAAAGAGAGAAGGGTATTAAGGTAAATCTGAAAACAAGTAAAGAAACCCAAGAGAATTGGTATTTACAATTAAGAGATGAAGGAAGGGGCAATAGAGGAATAATAATAATAATAATAGGCAGAGGTGATTGAAGTACACAAATAGTATACAAAGGATACGTTCCTCTTCTCATCTCTACAGATTACAAAGACTTTGCCTTTGGATTTTGGCCTTTGATTATTTTCCTTTGCCCTGTTTACGCCATCTGAAGCAGCAACTCCACCACCCTTTCTTAAAAACGGGGCCTTTTTTAGTTTTTTTCACTCAAAACATCAACACAAAATGCAAACAAAACACAAGTTGATGTAGGTGGTAGATGCATGACTCATGAGTCATGAGAGCCACCACCAACTTCTGATTAACACACTTTTTTTCCTTCTTTCTTTCTATTTCTCTCTTCTCTTCAATCACCGTTTTCCTCCCCTCCCTTAAAGCAACAAACTTTATACTACTTTTTCCACCAGATTTTATATTGTCAACCTTAAAAGCCTGGCCTTTTCTCTCTCGGTTTCTACGCTGACTCAACCACCACCTCATTTGTTTTGCCCCCCTCTTTCTCAGGTATCAAACAAAAGATAAAAACAATGACTTGTCTTCTTTCTGTTGTTTATCTTCTTTGTAATGGGTGGTTTTTGCGTTTCCTGGTCATGGAGTTATGCCCATTCTTCGCTTTGATGGGTCTTCTCTTCGATGATTTTTGTGTATTTTGGGGCTTGGGTTTTTTTTTCACTGCCTCTGATTCCATGAATGGTGGTAGGTTGGCGGGTTGACTTATTTTGGGGAGATTATTGGGATCTTTATTAGGCAAACTCATTGTTCAGTTTTGTTAGTTTCACATGATTAAAGTTTTGGCTTTATTTTACTTTATGCAAATTTTGATGAATTTGTTTATTTTATTTTACATAAAAGCCTTTATGTCACCTTGTCTTGTCCCCTTATCCGGAGCCTAGTGTGAACCATTAGAAATGAATACTATTCCCCCTCAATTGTGGGTTAATAACAATGTTTCAACTTTCATGAGTTTTGTATTGGTTTGTTCATACTATTCTCTAATTTCATTTATGATGATTTCTGTTTTGCCAGTATCAACTCTGCTGTATTCTTTTAGAAGATCCAATCCGTACATAGGATTAGATTTTAGTGTCTGCAGCATTATTGAACTGAGGCGTCTGTAATAATGACTTAATGAGAAAATGGTTGGTTTTCAGTACTTGTGTTTTGTATTAACTGGCTTTGACATTTGATAACAAAAAGCTTATTAGCATCCGGGGATTTCACCTGGCAATTCCATTTTCCTTGAATTTCTTTGCCCGGATTGCTTATTTGCATCATGATACCGGTGTTAACTCGTAGTTTTATAATGGCTTTCAGTGTAACTGTTATTGACCTTTTATGCTTTAGCTCATCAATACGTGATAGCTTATTTGTTTAGCTTTTGAAACTATTTCCTATCTCTGTCAGCCATCTATTTTCATCTGCCATTTGTTCATTTTGTAGTATATTCTCCTTTAATGTTTGTTATTTTCAAATTGTTTAATCTACTGATACACGCCCAACATTCGTAATCCTACAAGCAGGCACCGGGATAAATGCAAAGGGTGGTCAATTAAACAGTTGTTCACAGATTAAAGCATTCCCTACATGGTGAGCTTACGCAGACGCAAGCTCCTGGGACTCTGCTCTGGTAAATTTTGGTTGAGATGTACTTTAAATTGCATAACTAAATTGCTTCCATCAGTAGGGAAATTATCTATACATTGTTATGTAAAATGTGTCCTCCAATTCTTTGCTTTTCTGCTTTCCAGGTCAGTTTGTTTGATCAAATTACGAGTTACTTAGAATGTAATTGAAAAGGTTCTAAGTAATGCTGAATAATGCCATTCATGGTATTTGTTGGCCTTTTGCAGGGAGGAGTTCGTTTTCGACTCCACTTCCTAGAGTTTGTGATAACAGACATACACCTGAAAGTTCAAGTCAGAATGCAAAATCACTTAGTGTGCATCCCTTACCCTTAGATTTCATCAACCAAATGAATGGGGTAAGAATGCTTGACTAATCAATTTATTGAGATAGTATTAAATGGTTTATTTCCCTCCTTTTATTAAGTAGAGAGATATTACATTCCCAAGATAAATGGCACGATTCGAACCCATACAAGATGGGGCAACATGAGCATTTTTGGCCACTCATCCAATTAGTGGATCTCTATTCCCTCCTTTTAAACCTCTTCTAATACTAAACCGGTCTTGTAAATTAGTTTTTTCCATAATAATGTATTTACTGGTGTGCGAATCATTTCATCCACCTTTGTCATAAAGGGGAGAAAAATATCATTTGTTAGTTCCATATTTTAGGAAGGATTTGTAACATGCAATAATGTAAACATGAAAGAGCGCCTTTTTAATTGATAATTGCCGACAGGGATTGCACTTTATCATTGTTTTGCTAAAGGTTTTTGCATGGTAGACAGTCACAATTGCATCCTTTCATGCGATTGGCCAATGTTCATGGTTGGTGTTGGTGTAGTAGTTATAGTTGAATGAATATCGAACCATCTGTTGTTGCATGTCTAGATGTGTTATAAGGAATGATTCAAAAGGCGAATCAATGTATATGCTACTTGTTTTCTCCTTTCACTGAGCTAGACATGAATGAATTTTTTTCTGAACAATATATGAATGGATTGAATAGAAAGAATTATGTGTTCATTCATTATTGATAGAACATGTTAAGCGCCCATCCTAAAACCAGTTGGCGGTAGATGTAGGATAACGCTACTTAACAGAACATATGAAAATGGTAATGATGGTATCTTTTCTTTTGTGTCTTTCAAGTATATGTTCCAAAGGATTCCTAGGTTCCTTGCCAATATGGAGGAATGAAAGGGATATGATGATTCCTTTAATAGTTTACGCTTGGTCACCCATTGCATTATGAGGCAACCATTTGTATTAAAAATTTGCATATGAGCTAGAATATCTGCGTAGTCAGTTGTCAATTAAAATGCTAATTTGGTCTACTGGCCGACTATACTCCAGAGTTGGTTTCACTGGTAAGGTAAAAAGTCTGTCTGCATTTCAGAATTTGTTGTATTGTTTGTGTGTCCTTTTCGGTACTGGATTTTAGCTCATATCATTGTGCTAGTTATAGTTTATTTTAACTCACATCATCGATTGGAAGTTCTTTATAAATATGTTAAATGATCCAGGTTCTTGATGTCATGATATATAAATAATAATTGGCATTTAATTTTTTTTAATAATTAACAATACATGTAACTGTTTGGTGCTGTTTCTCAGAAAAGTATTGCCAAGGTTGACTCTGCATCACCAAATGTTTCTGGTTCTGCTTCATCAAAAGAGCATCAGATTCAACCTTTTCCAGGTTTGCATCTTTGGAAACTTTTACTTGTTTATGGTTTTGCATTGATCTTTCTTTCTTTGTTTGAAATTTTTACTTGTTTTAAGATGATATCAATAGGTTTCCAGCTTATCAAATTCCTTTTTCTGCTGATCAGAAAGAGTACATGCCTCTTACTAATTGTTTCATGCATCCAAGATTTGAGGCCCGGCATATAAGTTGATCGTTTTGCAAAAGTAAAATATAAGTTATTGCACAATTGGTTTGTCAAAGTTTCATAGTTTTGACATCATTTGTTCAAGCATAACTCTACTGTGACTGTCTAGAGAATCAACATGAAAATGATCTGATCTACAATATTTTGGCACTGTTTTTCTGCAATAAATGACACGCTCGACATAAATACGGAAGCATTGCTATTCGAGGAAGTTAATGAGATGGTGCTTCCGGATAAAACATATCATTACCTGTTAGCATCAAAATCAGATTCTGGGAGCCATTTTAATTTTTCTACATTTTGAATGATGCCCTTGTACAATGTTATTATCTGTAGGGCTGGGGCAACCAATTAAGCGCAGGAAGCGACACAGGAGGAAGCATCTTCAAAACCAAGAACCATGTCTAATGAGGGGTGTATACTTCAAAAATATGAAATGGCAGGCCGCAATAAAAGTTGACAAGAAACAGATTCACTTAGGAACAGTTGGTTCACAAGAAGAAGCTGCACGTTTATATGACAGGTAATAAGCTGGCTTTTATCTGGCTTGTAGTGATTACTACTACAATTTTCAGAAACTCTTGTCAGTTGCAACTATATGTAATACAAACATTACTGTTTCGGCTGAAGATTGAATAGTTCAATATAACTGCCAAAAACCATCAACCCTAGTCTGATAAAAACATTGATTTGATCTAAAGAACAACTCATGTTCATTAAAATTATTGTTCTGCTTTTATATTCATCTACTATAAGTATACAGCTGGATTCAATCATTTCTGTATGTGCCAAGATGGTTTCCTGGTGGCCTATTTTAGGTAATGTAACTTAGTTGTTATTTTGATGGATAGACTAATGGATTTCGAAACTCATTGGTAGATATTTTTATCTGTAGAGCTGCATTCATGTGTGGAAGGGAGCCGAACTTTGAGCTTACCGAGGAGGAAAAGCAAGAGCTTAGGAAGTTCAAGTGGGAGGAGTTTTTGGCATATACTCGCCGTTCAATTACCAACAAAAGTAACCCCTTTCTCTATGGATTCCATCCTTATTAACCGAACTGTTAGAACTTTCAATATTCAATACTTTTACTTTCAACAATGATTACAGAACACAAGCGACGGCTGGAGGTCGAAGCACAGAAGAGGTCCGAGTCTGCAATAGAGAACGGCGAGTGGGACACCAAACAAGGAGTCAACATGAGCTTCTCAGCTTCGGAAGAGATGGTACCAGACTCTTCAGCCTCATGAAAGATGATGGTTCTTACAGTGATGCTGAATAATCTGGTTTGAGCAATTAAAGTCTAGTTGCAGGGTCTCCACTCTTAGGTGTATAAAGTCCCCTATTAAAGCCAAGTAATATTATTTTGATCTCATTATCAACTGGTAATCAGATATCTATAGTGTTTTAAGTTTTAACACAAATAATAAGCAGGTAAATATTAGTTGCATCATGACCCTGATCATGATCCACCATTGTTGTTAGACTGACAAAAGGCATTGCAAATGCAAAGCTATATAATGCCTTAATTTTGATTTTAGTCGAAGCTGAACCCCGAATGCGTTTAGAGGTCATAGTTGCTGTCAATGTAGTGCAGAATTGCAGAATGATTAGTTTCCAAGAAGCATTAATCCTTCCTTTGCCAAGTCTATCTCTATGGTTTCATCTGCCATTAATGGGGGAAGCATGGACTGATTACTGTTGAGCTTGACACCAAAATGAGGCCAACAAGCCGACAACAATATATATGTGTGCGTGCGCGTGTGCTGTGGCCTGTGTGTGTTTACACTTGCTCTATTAAATGTCTTCATTATTTGTCCGCAACTAATTTGTTGTTGCGACACAGTGCATGGACTGATTCGAGATGAATAAGAAAAAAATTTAGCCATAATATTGCATTTCATTGTTAATGCAATGCTGGAATAAACAATTCTTACAAGTACCAAAAGGGCCAGTAGAAAGTAAGAAAAATGAATATAGATAAATAAGAACAAAAACCCAGCAAAAATAACACTCTACTCGAACTATCCATTCACTTCCACTTTTTTAATTTATCAAATTTTGGAGAAAAATCGTAACCCTCTGATTTCAATTTTAAGTTTTTTAATACCTTTCTCTAAGTAGGATTTTTGCTTTATGTTTTTTTTTAATTTTATTAAAAAATTTAGAATATACGACCTTATCTATTTTAATGTCATATGTTCCATTTAGGACCTAAAATTTTAGGTCGGAGGAAGTTGAATTTGTTTTTTTTTTTAGATTTATATGTTCAATTTTCTAATAAATTTTTTAATTTGTCATGATTTATAATAATTTATAATAATCTAGATGTTCTAGTCTTAGCTTTTAAATATTATATATTTTTAATATTTTAACAAAACCTTTGTTGTTTTCAAGTTTATATATTTTTTTTGAATAACAGAGATAGAAGCAGTTTCAAACTAATAAGCTGGAATCATGTTATTGTTGCAGTAGTTCAAGTTTATATTATTTTAATAAATATTATAGGTTCGAGCAATTTTATTTACAAGATGTGTATGTCTTATTAAAAAAATATAAAAAATTATGAATAAATACTCTTTTATTATTACTTTTGTTGTGAATAAAATAAAGAAGAACAAGAATAAGAACAAGAAGAACAAAGAGATGAGAGAAAGAGGGAGATTTGTATTATTCTCAAAAATATAGAATTGTATACAATGCCTTCAATGAATCATCTATTTATAGGCATAAGAAGTACATAATACATTAAACTCTAATTCATAGAGATAATATTCCTAATAATAAATAAATCAAACTCCTTTGATAAAGTTCTAATCATGATAGACATCCACATAGATAAATATTCATAACACTCCCCCTTGGATGTCTATGAAGATAATGTGCCTCGTTAAAACTTTACTAAGATAAAAACCCAGTGGGAAAAAAATTCTTTAGTGAAGGAAAAAGAGTACACACATCTTTGATACGCATAACTTGTTGCCTCATTAAAAACCTTACCAAGAAAACCCATTGGGACAAAACTTCGGTTAAGGGAAAAAGAGTGCAACGCGTATTTACTCCCCCTCATGAAAACATCACAGAAGATCTTTGAATCTTCATAATTTAATCTTGAATATCATTTTTCTAAAGATCGCGAGGGATGATACTTTGGAGTAATATGTTCCATGATGTATCAACTTTCAAACTGAGATATACATCTTGCTTTATCTTCACACAAGATAGCTTTTATCATATCTTGTAAAAGTAAATCCACATATCTTTTGGATATGTTGGGTCAATAATCTTAGCCAAACACATTTTTTTGGTTTGCCTCGTGCATAACAATTATTTCTACGACATTTGAGGAGGCATCAACGAATGTTTGAAGATCTAAATGTAATGATCTTTGTATATTCATAGATATTTCTTGACCAACTAATATATAGTGCTTCAAGACCAAGAAAAGATATAATTATCTTTATTCACATCCAACGATCTTACAACTATTGGGATACTCAATAGATATGCTCTATTCATATTGAATCTTCTTTAAGATTCTTTCAGCTTATGTCTATTCATAGACAAAAGAAATATATAAAAATGCTCGATCTTCAGGTCGCGATAAACTTGATGTCAAGATTCAAGTACTTGTATTGAAAGTACTTCATGAGTTTCCAATTTGAAGCTCTTTAGGAGTTCTAAAATTATCATAATGGATCTTGATCCAAACTCCTTTATAAAATACATAAGAAAATCTGATCATTCTTATAGTATTTTCTCAATTAGTATTCACTAAGGCGATTATACCAAATGCGCCAAAAATATTCATGAGACATGTCTAAATAAATTTCCTTAGAAATTTCCAAATGCTTATAGCATTTTAGATCCTTCAAGGATAAATATGGATCCACAAATAATTAGACGCATGTAAAATTTTCAAAACTGCCAAAGTAATTGCATCCACCATGAAATAATTAAAACTTTTCATAAATCACAGTTCAAGTCGTATTTACGACTACTTATTTGTGTCTCACTTGCATTACACCTTTAGGTGTTTGGACTGGTGGTCCAAATACTTCTATTTTAGAAGTTCAAAGCGTCTTTCAACATTGGCCAATTCAATATCTATACTTCTGGATAGATTTTATACAAGATCCTCGATTTCTTTCTTTACTTCTATAGAAGTATTTTATGTAAAATTGTTTGTAAAATCGTTGTCGACAACTTTTTAATTTTCTGGTTCCATTCTCGTAATGACATAACTCATCGAGATCTCTTCAAGATTTCAATCTTTATTTCAGGTACCTGAAACTCTTCTAGAGTTTTATTATTTGTTATGTCTTGGGTCTCTTCAAGAGCACTCACCTCCAATATATGACCATCTCATATTACTTTCTATTTACGAGAATTTTGATCATTGGAACTATTTCAACTATCATGCTTCAGGCATGATTTACATTCTCTCGCTCTAACATGTAATTTAAACTTAGAGCGTTTCAGCTGGTATATGAGACTTAATTACTCTCATTAGGTCAGTAAATATGTCTGGCAGATGACATGTAATAACATGAATTATCTTATGAACTTCTAGTTCATATACGAGGATCTAGATAATGATAATTCATTTTCCTCTATCCAGCTGATTATTGCCTCCCCTGATGTTGAGAAAAATCATGTCATAAATGATTCTCCAATTAATGTTTAAGAATTTAAACATAAAAGGAGACTCGTACTCAATATATATTCTCAACCCTTTTTATTTACCCATTTTGTGCGTTGTGGTGGAGCAATTCATATCGCACATTCAAAAATCATAAAATGGGAAATGTATGGTTTCTGACCAAAAACCAATCATAACGGGGAGTTTATTATAACTCGTTGGCTTGATGCGTATAAGTGTTGCTATATGGAAACACCATATAAATAATAACTCTTTTGTTCTCATAGTTTAGCTATTAAATATGAGGCATCCAATTGAAATTTTGCTAAACTATATTTTTCATAATCAATAGGCTTTGTAACAACTGATATAGCCTAAAATATAAACCCACTAGCTTTTCAAGACGAATAGTCTAACTGCATAATCTGAATATTTTTAGAATCAATCTCACAAACTTCTGGTTGTAAGTCGATAAAACAATGTAGATGCATCTACTAAAATCATATAAAACTTTCCACATTTGTAGATATATGGGCCCATATTTCGTTCAGATATGCAAGACATACAGTCTCAACTTCAATACAAGAACTTTAAGTTCTAATTCTTTTGGTAAGTGGGATCATCTATATCCTTTGAGAACAAATAACACAAGAACTTCAGGTTCTTTTAGTAAGTGGAATTTAATCAATTCCTTTAAGCAACACAAGAACTTCACGTTCTTTAATAAGTGGAATTTAATCCATTCCTTTGAGAATAAGCACCACAAGAACTACATGTTCTTTTAATACATGTGCATGTAAATCTCAATAATTTCTGCACCATTGATTAGGATGGTCTAACCGATCATGCCAACTATATATATGTGTGTATATATCTCTGAATTTGTAAACTCCTTGTTTACCATAACATGTAATT
Source organism: Hibiscus tridactylites (assembly GCA_958450335.1). Taxonomy (NCBI): domain Eukaryota; kingdom Viridiplantae; phylum Streptophyta; class Magnoliopsida; order Malvales; family Malvaceae; genus Hibiscus; species Hibiscus tridactylites. The sequence goes on along the minus strand of OY288276.1, from coordinate 13,766,932 downwards.
CAATCTCACTCGTACATGTCTAGTACGGCCATCGAAATTGTTCCTTTAAATAGGAATATATTTAGCTCTTTCGGAGCTTTCAATTGAAATTATCTTTTGGTAGTAATATATAGCTCTTCTAGAGCTTTCAACTGACTTTTTGGCTACCAAAACTTATATCCATATTGGCTTATTTGAAATGCCAATTGATAAAATATGTTATCTATAATTCCAAAAGGGATAATTTGCGAACTCATATTGCTCTCTTTATGACTTTGACGAGTATAACGCACTTTGAATATGGAATAAAGTTCCATTTGACAATAACATATTTGCTCAACCAGAGCCTTTTGTGATATTAATACTTCCGGATATAGTACTCACATTATTCCCTTGCATTTTAATCGAGAAATGCATAATTGTGCACCTTTCAAAATGTGCTTTGTTTCATTTACTTCAGGTAATGAAAATATGTACTTTGTATCATTCACTTCGAGGAATGAAAAATAAAATATAGCACTTCATATCAAGTCGATTATCTATCAGAGATAAACTTTCAAGTGCTCTTCCGAAGTATTGATATTTTAGTACTTTGAGAAATACTACACATATTTTCCCTTGCATTTAAATGGGAAAAATATTTCTTATGCTTAAGTACAATATGAGTACTTGCATTATCTGCTAGGCATAAATAGCCACAATTCTAGGCATAAATAGCCACAATTCATTGTATATTTTATTCCGGAAGTAATCATATTCTTCAAATAATAAATTAACATAAAACGTAAATAAATAATATATGAAATAAATAAAGATAAAGCAAACTAACATAAATAAATAATAAATAAAACGAATTAACATAAAAAAATAAAAAAAATAAAGAAACCAATTATTCCTATTAGAGGTTATAAGGGAAATAAAATAAATGGTAAATTATTCCCTTCAAAGGTTATGAGAAAATTAACAATATCCAATTGAGTTGGACCAATAACGCCATAATTATTTTCGCCATAAACAAATTTTGTTTATATTTTATTTCATTTATCATTCATGATTATGGATAAAGTCCATAATACTTTGGCGTTTGACAAGTACGAAACCAATGGTTTATAACATCACATTGGTAAAAGGATTTCACTTCCTTAGAATGATCTTTATCACTCTTGTCATCCTTATAACTTTGCTACCAGCGGGTAGAAGTATTCTTAAAATGACTATATTTTTCATGCGTATATTCATAGCCTCGACAACGACCACAACTTTTAATGTGATTTTTTATTCCTTCCATAATATAATCTCACATTCACTTCAGGGAATGGAGTAGAGCCAGTGGGCCTTTAAAACCTTTTTCACATATCCTTATCACATAGAAAAAAGATTTAATCCTCGTACGCGGCATTGTTAAACCTGTCCACAAGGTCCTTTAAAAACCTTCTTTGAGACCAGTAGCCTCGCAGAACGGGATGTCCAGCCAATTATACTTGGATTATATCGAAATTATGTCTCTAATTGAATAATGATTTACCATGTTTGCATTCACTTCAGGGAATGAAACAGATCCAATAATTGCATGGAATAAACATCATGCTTGCATTCACTTCAGGGAATGCCCCATCATTGATAATTGCATGGAATAAACATCATGCTTGCATTCACTTCAGGGAATGCCCCGTCATTGATAATCGCATGGAATAAACATCATGCTTTGCATTCACTTCAAGGAATGCCTCCCATAAAACTTTTTGGATCAAGACGAATTTTCGTAACTTGAAATTGGGAGAAGTCTATAGTCGAGTTTTTCGACGAAGAAGAAATATTGCTTTCAAGCAAATATAGACTTTATAATAATCTTCTTGTAAATCCAAAATCATCATGATTTATCGCACTTTAAAATTGTATTTTAAAAGATAAAAATAAAATAGAGTTTACCGATATTGAATTTCGTCTCAAAGACAATGATGACGTAGCAAATGAACCAAGGCATCTTCTCATAATCTTTTTTACACCATGTCTCTTTCCAACTCATTTGAATACATGTAAAACTCAAAACACGGTTAAAAGCATCGACTTTTATCAATAGAATAAAAAAATATTTGAGACTAGATCAAAAAGTATAAAAGTAGTCATAGATCAAGTTGAATAAACATAACTATAATTGATGTGATCAAATTATAAACAACCATAGTTAAAATCAAGCGACATTTTGATGAATATATAAACACATCAAAGTAACGTATTCCTTTTGCCTTTGATTCACATACAAAGTAATTGATACAAATAATAAAGTTGCTTTATATCTCGAATTTATTCATATAAATTACCATAATAATAATAATAATAATGATAAAACAAATATATAACAATCACATGACAACACAATCCTTGAATTGAATCAATTATAAATTAGAATGGAATAATAAAAACTTTGAATAAAACTAATATGCTTTAATTTGGTTTGCTTTATCAATCCATCTAATAAAGTACGACGATAATTTTAATTTTCGTTAATTCAAGAGTTACTTCAAGTATGAATAAAATAATAATAAATTAAAATAATAACCAAATAATAGATATGAATATACTAGCTTTTGGAGAATGATAAATCAATCATTATATTAGTATATAAATAAGTAAAACGTACCATACTTTCCAAGGTAAGCTGAATATATGATAGATGTAGTCACCAATATCAAATTGAAATTCTTTTCGAGAACCACCAACAATAATCACAGTAATTGAGCGAGCGAGATCGTGCTGATAACGTGTTGTGAATAAAATAAAGAAGAACAAGAATAAGAACAAGAAGAACAAAGAGATGAGAGAAAGAGGGAGATTTGTATTATTCTCAAAAATATAGAATTGTATACAATGCCTTCAATGAATCATCTATTTATAGGCATAAGAAGTACATAATACATTAAACTCTAATTCATAGAGATAATATTCCTAATAATAAATAAATCAAACTCCTTTGATAAAGTTCTAATCATGATAGACATCCACATAGATAAATATTCATAACAACTTTAAGATTATTAAAAACGTTTTTTTTATAAAAATGGCATCTCCATATTTATCATCCTCCTTGTATGTTTAAAAACATATTCATTTCAAATGTTTACAAATGGTAAAAGAATTTGTGGTTAACAACAATAGCTATTTCATTTTTTATCTGTAATGAATTATATTTAATATTAAAATAAGTCATGTTGGCAATTAACGGATAGCTGATAACGGATTATAATAACTAATAGTAGATTGCATTAGCTGATTTGACTAATTGATTGTGGCCTTGTTTGACAATTAGCGGATAGCTAATAGCGGATTGCGGATTGCATTAGCTGATAGCTGATTGCATTAGCTGATTTGACTAGCGGATTGTATTAGTTGATTGTATAAAAGTGTTTGGTAAAATTAACTGATAGCTGATAGCTGTTAGCTGTTAGATTATTTAAACAAATAAAATGACATATAAGGACATGTTTATATTCAATACTTGTTTCAATAGTTTATTAGTTATCAATATTTTGTATCTAATTATTATTAATTAGATCTATAAAATTATTTTTAATATAACTTTTCTAAACATATTCAAATGATTTATATATTAATTTATTGTTTATATAATTATTTTAATATATTTAATTAATAAATAAATTTAAATACACATATAAATATGTGACACATAAATATGTGATAATAAAAAGAAAAAAGTAAATAGGATTAGATTATAAATAGGGTGAGAAAATATTTAATTGAGATTATTTTGAGATTTCTTGTAACTTGTAATGGTAAAAGAGTCTTTACAACTCTAATAACAAACCTCTAATCTCAAAAAGCTCCTATTATGAGCTTTTTCAAAATTAGCAGTTTCACCCCAATTCACTCTTTCAATCCGCTATTTACCAAACAACAATATTAGCAGATTTGACTGGTCAAACCTCTAATTATGCCTCAAACTTCTAATTATTGCACAAACCTCTCTTTACCAAACATGACCTGTATAAAAGTGTATAATAAAATTAGATGATAGTTATTTAATTATTTAAACAAACAAAACAACATATAAAGACATGATTATATTCAATATTTATTTGAATAGTTTATTAATTATCAATATTTTGTATCTATTAATATTATCAAGATTATGAAAATAATTTTTTAATATAACAGTACCAAAACATATTTGAATGATCTATGTATTAATTTATTATTTATATAATTATTTTTAATACAATTTAATTAATTATATTAAAATAAATGTAAATATAAATGTGTGAAAAAAAATATCACGATGACACTGAATAATTAAAATAGGAGTCAAATTTAGGTTATTTTTTTAAAATAGGAGTTAAATTTAGGTTATTTAAAAAAATTAATAATAATTAGTAAAAATATATTTATAACTCTTTTGTCAAAACTCTTAATTTCAAAAAAAAACTCATTCATTCACCTAAAGCCATTACATCGTAGTACTTGGAAGTTGTTGAATTTTGGTACAATGGTGGTATTACATGTTTTGATTCGAATTGGGGGAATTAGATTAAATGAATAACGTCGGTGGTTGGTATGTGTGCACTGTGCAGTTGGCCAAGTATGGGGAGCACTGCAGGTGCATGTATCCACATGAGGGTGATCCAATTCATTACTACATATGTATAATGTATAAGTAGATTGTGAAAATCACATGAATCATGAATGCTGATTCAGTAGGTGTTAAATACTTATAACAATGTGCTGATGAATTGAATACACTAAAACATAGTTTAGAAACTACACAAGTCAGAAACTCCAAAATTAGCTCCACTTCATCTTTTGTCCAAGGCCAGTTTGCATTATACCTGAAATGCAATATTATTAATCATCATATCTTTTCTAAGAGCAGATATGCAAATCTTCCACAATGAATGTTCACACTACAAAAGATAATAAACTTACGTTACTTTACTAGTCAGGCATGAAGTTCATATTCAAGTGGCCGATGGGAGGAAGACCCTAATTAGTTCTCTCACAGTGACTCTTTTCCTGCAAGTTGGGCATTTCGCCTGAACAGCTATTGCAGCTTTGATGCATGCCTTGCAGAATATATGACCACATCTTGTTGACATCTCCTCCGTTAACGGCCCCATGCAGATTGGGCAGTTGAAGGTTGGTTCCTTTGGGGGTGGGGGTGGGGGTGGTGGCTTTATAATTTCCTCAACCTGCCAATTCAACAGCTACCAAGTCTAAAGCATTCATAAATTTAATAAAAACCAGAAAATGCACCCGTACGCATGTGTCAAGTCACGATATCTTTACATCTAATGACCAGCCAAATCCGTGCATTTCCTTGAAAATATTTTACATTACACATTTTGAACAAAACACCAAGAGAGAGTTCTTAGTCTTACCACCAACTGGGGTGAGCTTTCCAAATTGATAACAAGCCTATTCGGATTATTATGAGTTGACCTCCAGTCTGGAAGGGGAGAGATGTGAGCTAACCCAACTAGAAACACAGAGCAACATAGGGTTTTAACTTAAGTAAATAAGTAACCACCAGTCTATAAATTGGTTGACCAATGCAATAACACAAGTAAAACATTAGATTTGATTGGGCTACAAAATTGAAAATCAACTGCTGAAAACCAAAGAAATGTATTTTAATTAACAAAAATCTATTGATGTTATTAACCACAGACCCTGCAAGAGTATGGTCGGCAATCTCAGCATACAACAAAAGAAGTGAATAGGTCTTCTTAGAAAACATAGACATCCAATAGCAAAGTAAAATTTCTAATACTACTTCCTGCTTTATTTCCATATAGTGCAATTCTCTTGACTTACTTATAGAAGCATTTGATTCATCAGCATCTTTTAATCAATTGCAAGGAACATAATATAACCTAGATTTTCACTCGGGTTATATCACGTTTGGTTAAGTGGAGCATGATTCATGTGCTTCAAATGTCTTATTTCAAATATGAAAAAAAAACTGCCATTCCTTATATTCAACAATTTAAGGGGCGCACTATTTTGTCCCAATGACCCTGAACCTCACAAGAACTAACAAAGCACCTAAGTCAAGACAGGGTTTGAAACCCACAGGACATCTACCTTAAAATCTAGTCATTAATGGGGATTTGACATTGTTATTAAGAAGGAATCTGTTGACTCATGGAGACAAATAGAATGAATTTACAAGGTAGCGCATCAAATAAGCTTCTTCTATGCAAGTGCAACATGCATATGACAATGCAGATAGCACGTGAGGTCAAACAAAAACACTATAAACGACATTCTTTGTAAATTTAACTACCTGAATCTACATCAACAACAGTCCTTCCACGGCTCCTCCTTGAATTGTTCTGAGCCTGATACAAGATCCCGATAAGTCAATAACAATCAGCATGATGCAAATGGTCCATAAAGACAGATTTCATGTAAAGGTCAAGTGAAAACGAAGCATAATGAAACAAGAGAAGCATACCTCTGCAAAAGCTCTAGCCGAAGATTCAATTACGTCATCATCGATAGCCTCAACATCAATAGTTGCAGGTGGTCCAAGCTGCACGGATTGGATAGTTTGTTCCTCATATCCAGCCTGTTGCGAAGTACCCTCCAGTTCTCTGATTTCACTGGGTGGAACATTCAGATCAAGCACTGCCTTTCTCCGCCTATACCCTCTAAGAGAAGGCCCCCTCACTTCAAGAGTGCTCATGCTCAGCTTATGATTTTTCAAAGCAATATCCAAAGATTGCAGCCTCAATAAAACCTAAAAGATGCTAAAATACAACTTACTCAGGTACATTCGCAATATATATTGTATCATGTTTTCACTAAAAGCAAACACCTTCTTTACTTGACTTCAGTGCTAAAAAAACAATTGGTTGCATTCGGAAAATGACAATGGAAACTCTAAGCAACTTGCTAATGACATTTACACAAAAAGAGTTCAATCTGAAATCAAACCTACCTTGTGATTTAGAGCTTCAAAAAGAAAAGAGAATCCAGAGACAGATACTTTATTGTTTGATTTTTCAATTAAAAAAGTGAAACAGGGATATGAGAATAGTAATTAGAATATTGTCATAGCATAAAAATAAGATCTTTTTTTTCACAAACTTCGATTCCTAGAAAGTACAAGTAGCAACAAAGGGGTCATCACCGTATTCCAGTTCGATTTAGTATATAAAAAATTCAGTAAAAAAACGAGATAATGAACAATCACTTGACATAAACAACAACAGGGCAAAATTTCAATCAAAATTCAAACTTGAATCACTAGAAAGATTAAAAGAGAAAAAGAACCGACAAGCAAAAGAAACCCAAATCTTAACAACAGAAGATCAATTGGAAACCAACACATCAAATTGAAAAAAAAAAACCCAGAAAGATTGGTAAGTCAGAAGAGAATGGGAGATCAAATATCATACCTAGATACACTCGGAAAATCGGATCGAGAAATCAAGAATAATTCCTAAAGGAAAAGTCGGGGATTGATCAGAGCGAAGCGGAGAATCCTGGTGAAATGATCAGGTCTAGGGTTTTTAAACGAGGGGGAAGACTAGAGATTTTCAACAGTAATATGAAGGTTGCGCGGTCGGTGTGGGCTTGAAGAGTGTCCACGTGGCGTGATTCCCCTCTTTTCTTGTTACGTATTGGCTTACATATGCATCCAGCGCTCACAAATCTTTCGCCTAAGCGCGTTCGCTTTGGCTTTGGCTATCTTTTTAGACTCCACCTTTTCGGTCTTTTTGGTCAATCTCAACTTTTTCTATTTCTGATTTTTTTAGAGCCACTCTTGTATTAATGCTGAGATTAATTACTATAATTAGATTAATTACCATAATAGGTATAATTTAAGTATAATATTCAAGTAATTTACATTTTTAGATCACTAAACAAATTACATCACAAATTTTTAATTTAATCAAATTAGATCATTTAAATTTTATAATTTATAAATTAAGTCATTTATACTGACAACGTTAAATAATCTTAATGTAAAGACTGAAATTGAAATTTTTATTCAATATATTTTTCACATATCATCAATAAATAATATTTAATTAAAAATTTAAATATATTTTTTAGGATTTATAGGAAATTTAGATATTTTTATGAATTGTTTCAGAAAATATAAAAAAGTATTAAAATTATTAATTAAACATTATTTGATGATGATATGTGAAAAATATATTAAATATAAGTGTTAATTTCAGCTTTTTACATTAAAATTATTTATTGTTGTCATTACAAGTGACTTCATTTATAAATAATAAAAGTTGGATAGTGTAATTCGATAAAATTAAAAGTTTGTGATGTAAATGAAAGTAGAAATTATGTTTGGTGATCTAAAATATAAATTACACTATAATATTATAAATCTTATAAAATATTAATTATTTTTATTAATAAAATGTGTGTCATGATATTTATTTATTTTTAACAAATAATAACGATTAGTTTTATCGAATAAAGAAGAAATAATTAAAATTTTGAGAGAAAAAATACAAAAAAAACAAGAATAGATTAATCAATGTTATGAATATTTATTTATGGTGAATATTTATGTATTAAATGAGACTTTAATGTACTTTATTATTAGGGTTTAATACTCATTAAAATTAGTGTTTTTATTTTATGCCTATAAATATAGAGTTTGGAGAAAGTATTGTATAGAACTATACATTGATAATATAATACAAATCTCTCTTTTTGTCTTTCATCATTCATTGTTTATGTTCTTTATTCACAACAATCAAGATATTTTCATATTGTTGAAGTCATCGCTAACAATTGAAAAGAAATACAAAAGAATACTTGGAAGGAAGGAAAATATTTTGATACATAAACTTGTGTAAATTTTAGTTTACACAAGCCTTTTAATTTTAGGATTTAGGGTGTAAAATGTAAGGTTTATGGTTAGAATTTATAGTTTATGGTTTAAGGTTTAGGTTTTAGGGTGCTAGAGTTTAAGATTTATACTTTAAATTTTATAGAAATGTTGTGTAAATTTTTTACACAGATTGTGTATCAAAAAGTAATCATGGAAGGAAACTATTTTATAATGGATGTAACCATTTAATATTTATTATCTTAATCTAAATATACTAATGTTCATGTTATAAATATTTTAAATCCCTGGTTGGTCTGCAGTTTTACACGCTGGTTTGTCTGCAGTTTTGCACATTGGTTATCCCTGATTTTTGAAGGTTGATTATGAAGACTAATTTGGCTGCGTTGTCTATTGATGATGGTGACGAGGAGGCTATAGTTCTTCCAGATAAAGTGGGGGAGGTTGACGATGACTATGCGTTGTGTCTAGTTGGCTGTTTCCTAACTTCAAGTGTGATTCACTTTCTGTCTATGAGAAACATTGTAACACTCGGGTTCGAGGGTCGGGTGAAACTAATATTAAAATAATGGTTCAGGTTTTGGTTTTCTATTTATAATAATAAAATAATATATTGGGTCTCGGATTTTAAAACAAATAAATTAAGTTGGACCATTTTCAAAACAAGCCCAAATAGCCATGAATGTCTCCTATTGTGATTTCCTTATTTCATTAAGGGTATTTTGGTCTTTGGCTTTCCAATTTTAAACAAACATAAAAAAATGCTTTTTGGCTCATCTTCTTCCCCTCTCCATTTTCATTTTTCACGACAAAGGAACCCCTCTTCCCCTAGATACTATTCCATCTCATATCTTGCTCATTTTTGAAGGTTTTGCAAAGGTAACCTCGTTTTTGACTTGCCCTCGTTATTCTTTACAAGCTAATACCTTTAGTTTTCATTTTTGTACATGTTTTTGAGATTTGAAGTTTGGAGGATTTTGGTTAAAAATGTTACCTTTATGGTCTTTAGCTAAAGTTTTTGGTTTGTTATTGATGTGTGGGTTGTTTACTATCCATGAGATCCAATATATGTGATTTTTAAAGAGTTTTATATATATTCATGGATTTGGGTTTTGAGGGGTTTTGGAAGGGTTTTAAGGTTGGGTTTTGGGGGTGTTCTATGTTGGAAATTGAGGGCTGAAGTTTGTATGATAGTTAGGGGTTGTGTTGGAGGCATTTAAGTGTGTTAAAGGGGTCGAAATCAAGGGTTTTGATATGTGCAATAGGGCTACTCGAAAATAGGAGTTTTGTGGGTGTTCTTGGCTTGGTTTGATGCTTAACTGGTGTTATGAGTTACAACAGTGGTTTGTGGTTGTTTTGGTGATTAATAGAGTGTGTTTGATTGATTAGAAATAAGGAATTTGGTTGGTGAAGCTTCGGGGATGAATCCGGAGATTTCAGAGTCTTGAGCTTGGTCTTCGGTCTTCTCTTAGTTAGCATCGGTGAGTAGAATTGTTAATCCTTGTTTTATGCTCGATATGGAACCTTTGGGGGTTTGGGTGGGACCGTGAGGGTTCACCTAAACCTGAGTGTAAGTTTCTACTCCTATGCTTTGTTATGAGTGGATGAATGGCTATGTGTTGTGATTATCATGTGCATCTTGAATTGTTTATACATTTGTTAATGTGTAGTCGAGTTGAAGTCAAGCCTCACGTGATGGTTGTCTTAACTACTGTGATGTGTAGTCCCACCGGTAGTGACTAGTAGGAAAGTACTTTGATGTGTAGTCCCATTGGAAAACTACTAGTCGAGACGGTGATGTGTAGTTCCACCGTGTGTGTATGTTGGTTGTGCTTGTGCAAACCATGTGTAGTTGTTGAGAAAGCCATTCGTGCATCCATTGTTTTATTTCCATTTATGAAAAGTGTTTTGAAAACTGCATGTTTGTTGAATTGTAGAGCTTCTCTCACTAAGCTAGTAAGCTTACGCTCTCTTCGTTTTCAACATGCAGATCGTTAGAGTTCGGGAGGCAAGTGGGCAAGGGAGGAGCTTTAGAGTTCTTAAGTCAGCTCAAGTATGATTTACATGTTTGTAATAATGCCTAGACAATGGGGAATAGACTAGTAGGAGTTGGCGCCAAACTCCTTAGATGGTTTGTGTTAGTTGAGCATGTTAAACTATTGATGTGTTATGTTTCGTCTCGTGGATTGTGGACCATGCCTATTTTGCTGCTTAATTGTATGGCCTAAGAGTGTATGAACTTGACCTATGAATGCTCTATGTATGGTTGCCATATGCATGATGCCTTATGAATGCTATGTATGCCTCCTTTGACGAATGGTTCTTGTTAGTTTCTTTTGACTCTTATGCTAGGTCTTGGTTATAGAATGTTGTATGAATGCTTGTATGTGGCTAGGGAAGTCCGAAAATGCATTTAATGTTGAGTCTTGTGTTGTTTTGCAGCTATTTGGTGTCTTGCAGTGCAGGGCGTATTGATACGCCTAAGGGCCGTATCGATACGGTCCTACACTTCGGGACACAGATTTGGCTAGGGGTACCGATACTCGGGGCGATCGATACGCCCAAAGCTCATTGGAATTCTGAGATTTTCACGAGTCTTTGGCGTATCGGTACGGGTTCTAGGCGTATCAGTACGGTTTTATCTCTTTGACCACGAGATGTTGACCGAGAAGGGCGTATCGATACGCTCAAGGGATGTATCAATACGGTCTTCCTGTGTTGACTAGTGGCTGTTGACTTGGTCAAGGCGTATTGATACCTTTGACAGGTGTATCGGTACGGCCTGCTCTGTAAGTGTAAAATGTGTTGTTTAACATGTTGTTTTTGGTTTGAATGCTTTTATCTCGTGATGTTTTCCGCTGTCGTGATCACTTAGGAAATATATGTGCCTTTAGACAAGATATAATAAAAAAAGATAGGGTTGCTAACCGAAGGGGAGCCTTAGCCGGGTTCACTTCAGTTTTCCCCGTGTAGCCTACTCGGATCGGTCAGCCATCCAGACCGAGACGAGAGGGTTACATTTAGTGGTATCAGAGCCTGAGGTTTCCGAGACCTCGGGTAGGTAAGTAAGGTGAGTTAATGTGTTATGAGTGTTTTGCCATGTATGCCTAAAATATGTTACTAGCACGGTGTATGATTACATGCTGTGATGACTCTGTTGTTGCTTGAGAGTAGGTCAAAGTCCCTATTGTTAAGCGTTGTTGTAAAAAAAGGAAAAATGTTTTGGTTTAACGAGCTTGAGAACCGGAGTCCTTGCCCTTTTGCTAACCTAACGTTTCCCTTGTTGTTGTGTGTTTGCTGTTTTAGATTATTATTTTTGCTATGGTGAGACCGAGGGGACGACCTAGAGCGGGTGACCAGGCACCCGAGGATGTGCCTCCTGCTCCTCATGCTCCCGATGGTAATGGAGAAAACATTGGGGGCGATGGTAATGGGCCTCAAGTTGGGGCTAATGTGGGAGGTAATGGGGCTCAAGCGGGCTAAGGTCAGGCAGGTCCAGATGTGGCCCATTTGATTCAGACCATAGCCGGAGCTTTCCAGACAACCTTGGCCGGTATGCAGGCTGCAACACCACCTCAGGGTGCGGGGACATGATTACCCCTAGAGAGGCTTCATAACTTGGGGGCAGTTGAGTTTCGTGGTTTGTCTCCGGAGGGTTCAGAGGGGTGGCTTGAGAGCACTACTCGCATCTTGGGTCAGATGGAGTGTTCAGATGTCCGAAAGTTGGGATGCATCGTCTCTTTGCTTCAGGGGGACGCTTATACTTGGTGGACCACCGTTACTTCCGGTATGGCCGAGACAGATATCACATGGGAGTTCTTCAGAAATGCCTTCAAGAGGAAGTACCTTGGAGTTCGGTACTTAGATGAAAAGAAAAGAGAGTTTATGGCCTTGGTTCAAGGTAATAGGACCGTGTCTGAATACAAAGTCCAGTTTGTGAGGTTGAGCTAGTACGCACCAGAGTTGGTCCCGAATGAGAGGGAGCGGTGTGAGCGTTTCAGATATGGGTTGACTACAAATGTGAAGACCTACCTGCTAGCCTCCGACTACACTGAGTTCGATGTCTTGGTCTCTAGGGCCAAGGATATAGAGCAGAACCTAAGCTCTAGAGCACGTGCTAGTGGGTCTGACTCCGGAAAGAGACATGCGAACTGGGATAGAGATCATGCCAAGAGGCATAGGGATAGGAGGTACCAGCCGGATATGAGACATAGGGGTGGTAACTATGGTCAGGGCCGTCAGGGCTAGGGAGCTGTTGGGCACATTCCGGAGTGCACTAGGTGCGGGAGACGCCACCCGGGCGAGTGTATGGGTATTTATGGAGCGTGTTGGAACTGTAGCTCCCGAGACCATTTGAAGCGTGACTGTCCACACCTGGTTAGGGGCGGACCGGCTCCAGCTAGGGGCTTTGAACATTAGAGAGGCCGTGGGCGCGGTCGTGGAAATTTTCAGCCAAGGAATGAGGGTCAGAGGAACTTGGCTCATGTTGTAGTAGTCCAGCCCGAGGGAGGAGGACCGGCTAGGGTGTACGCTTAGCGAGAGGCTGGGAATGACATTGATGTCATAGCAGGTAACTTCTCATTACAGTCTTTGAGTTTGCTTTCTTTGATAGATTCGGGGTCGACACATTCGTATATATTGGGTGAGCACGCAAAGTCATTAGGGTTACCATGTGATTGGTTAGAGGTTGGCGTAAATGTCACTAGCTCTTTTGGTGATACAGTGGTAGTTAAGAAAGTGTATATGAGGTGTCCTTTGATGGTTCAGGGCCACATATTTCCGGTCGATATGATGGAGTTACCCTTCTATGGTTTTGATGTGATTTTGGGCATGGATTAGCTTGTAGAGCATAGAGCTAGGGTTGACTTCAAGACCAAGAGAGTCTCCTTGAGGCTTACCGATGACTTCGAGGTTGTGGTAGTTGGTGAGAATGTCAGGTTTTTATCCAATGTAGTTTCGGCTTTGGAAGCTCAGAGGTTGTTGAGTTCGGGGTGTCAGGCTTACTTGGCTTATGTAATGAATCCAGATATGAGTGAGGTGAGACCTCAGGACATCAAAACATTATGTGATTTTCTGAGTGTTTTTCCAGAAGAGCTGCCAGGCTTGCCTCCAGATAGAGCAGTTGAGTTTGTTATTGAGACATATTCTGATTTTGCACCAATGTCGATTTCTCCATATAGAATGGCACCAAAAGAGTTGAAAGAGTTGAAGACACAACTTCAGGAGTTGATTGATAGAGGCTTCATTAGGCCTAGTGTATCCTCATGGGGTGCTCCAGTCTTGTTTGTGAAAAAGAAGGATGGAAGCATGAGGATGTGTATAGATTATAGACAATTGAATAATGTAACAGTGAAGAACATATATCCTTTGCCTAGGATAGATGACTTGCTAGACCAGTTGAGGGGTGCTTCTGTGTTTTCGAAGATAGACTTGAGGTCTGGATACTATCAGTTGAAGGTAAAGGATGTGGACATACCGAAGACAACCTTTCGTACACGTTATGGACATTATGAGTTTTTGGTGATGCCTTTTGGGTTGACTAACGCTCCAGCAGCCTTCATGGATATGATGAACCGAGTGTTTTATGAATTCTTGGATAGGTTTGTGGTAGTGTTTATAAATGAATTCTTGGATATGATGAGCATTTGCGGTTAGTACTTCAAACCCTACTTGAGAATCAGTTGTATGTCAAGCTAAGCAAATGTGAGTTTGGATTAGGGAGGTAGTCTTCCTAGGTCACGTGATCTCGGCTAGTGGGATTAGTGTGGATCCCAAGAAGATAGAAGCTATAGTAAATTGGAAACAACCGAAATTAGTGACAGAAATCCACAGTTTCCTAGGTTTGGCGGGATACTATAGAAGGTTTGTTGAGGGGTTCTCGAGGATAGCGACTCCGTTGACTAAGTTGTTACAGAAGAATGTTCTGTATGAGTGGTCAGATGCAAGACAAGCAGCGTTTGAGAAATTGAAGAAAGCTTTGAACGAAGCTCCTATTTTGATTCAGCCTGAACTGGGGAGAGAGAATTTGTGATTTATAGTGATGCTTCCTACGTAGGGCTAGGTTGTGTGCTCATGCAATAAGGTAAGGTGGTAGCTTATGCTTCGCGACAGTTGAAAGTTCATGAGAAGAATTATCCCACACATGACATAGAGTTGGCTGCAGTAGTGTTTGCACTGAAGATTTGGAGACACCATCTTTATGGTGAGAAGTGCACCGTGTACATCGACCACAAGAGTTTGAAGTATTTGATGTCTCAGAGGGATTTGAACCTCAGGCAACGTAGGTGGTTAGAGATTCTTAAGGATTATGACCTCACCATAGAGTACCATCCAGGTAAGGCAAACGTAGTGGCCGATGCCTTGAGTAGAAAAGTGGTCGTTTAGTTACGAGCTATGTTTGCAAAGTTGAGTGTGTCTAAGGATGGCGGATTGTTAGCCGAGCTTCAGGTTAAGCCTTCATTGGTCCAGTTAATCCGAGAGAAACAGTTGCGAGATGAGTCTTTGGCACCTCACGTGCAAGACATAGCCGAAGATAGGCCTACCGAGTATTGTTTTGGAGAGAATGTGATCCTATGTTTCAAGGATAGGATAGTGGTTCTGGAGGATGCCGAGTTAAGGCGTACGATCTTGAATGAAGCTCATAATAGCCCTTTTGCTATACATCTGGGTAGCACGGAGATGTATCGAGGGTTGAAAGAGGAGTATTATTGGGTTGGGTTGAAGAAGGACGTGGCCGAGTTTGTCAGTAGGTGTATAGTTTGTCAGAGGGTTAAGACCGAGCACTAGTTTCCCTCATGATTGTTACAGCCGTTGAAAATTCCAGAATGGAAGTGGGAGCGTATTACCATGGACTTTGTGTCAGGGCTACCGTTGAATCCTTCGAAAAAGAATTCGGTGTGGGTGATTGTGGACAGATTTACTAAGTGTGCCCACTTCATACCAGTTCATACTACCTATACTTTAGACAAGTTGGCCGATCTGTATATATATGAGATAGTGAGACTACATGGGGTACCAAAGTCGATTGTGTCAGACCGAGATCCGAGATTCACCGCTAGATTTTGGGAGTGTTTGCATCGAGCTTTGGGTACTTGGTTGAACTTCAGCACTTCGTATCATCCGCAGTCAGATGTTCAGTCTGAGAGAGTGGTTCATGTATTGGAAGATATGTTGAGATTTCGTATCATTGATTTTCAGGGGTCATGGGAGAAACACCTACCGTTAGTGGAGTTTGCGTATAACAACAACTTTCAGTCGAGTATTCAGATGGCCCCTTATGAGGCCTTGTATGGTAGGAAGTGTAGAACCCCGATTTGTTGGGCCGAAGCTGGGCAGAAACTTGTACCGATGCCCGAGTTGCTTAAGGGCACCACCGAGAAGGTAAAGTTGATATGTGATCGCTTGAAAGCAGCTTTAGATCGACAGAAATCCTATGCCGGATAAAAGAGGAAAGATGTAGAGTATTCCGTGGGGGATAAAGTGTTTTTGAAAGTCTCACCTTGGAAGAAGGTGGTGAGGTTTGGAAGGAAGGGCAAGTTAAGCCCATGATTCATCGGACCTTATGAGATAGTGGAGATAATTGGCCTCGTTGCGTATAGATTGAGGCTTCCGATTGAACTAGAGAAGATTTATGACGTCTTTCATGTGTCGATGCTTAGGAGGTATAGATCGGATCCGTCTAATGTTATACCAATTGAGGAAATAGAGTTGAATCCGGACTTGTCTTACAACGAGGAACCAGTCGAGATACTTGCTTCTGATAGCAAGGTGTTGCGTGGTAATACCATAGAGTTGGTCAAGGTATTATGGAGACATAGAGGTGTGGAAGAGGCCACGTGGGAAAGGAAAACTGATATGCTTGAGCAGTTTCCATACTTGTTTTCGTCAGGTAATTTCGGGGACGAAATTCCTTAAGTGAGGGAGAGTTGTAACACCCGGGTTCGGGGTTGGGTGAAAATAATATTAAAATAATGGTTCGGGTTTCAGTTTTCTATTTATAATAATAAAATAATATATTGGGTCTCAGATTTTAAAACAAATAAATTAAGCCGGACCATTTTCAAAATAAACCCAAATAGCCATGAATGTCTCTTATTGTGATTTCCTTATTTCATTAAGGGTATTTTGGTCTTTGGCTTTCCAATTTTAAACAAACATAAAAAATGCTTTTTGGCTCATCTTCTTCCCCTCTCCATTTTCATTTTTCACGACAAAGGAACCCCTCTTCCCCTAGATACTATTCCATCCCATATCTTGCTCATTTTTGAAGGTTTTGCAAAGGTAACCTCGTTTTTGACTTGCCCTCATTATTCTCTACAAGCTAATACCTTTAGTTTTCATTTTTGTACATGTTTTTGAGATTTGAAGTTTGGAGGATTTTGGTTAAAAATGTTACCTTTATGCTTTTTAGCTAAAGTTTTTGGTTTGTTATTGATGTGTGGGTTGTTTACTATCCATGAGATCCAATATATGTGATTTTTAAAGAGTTTTATATATATTCTCGGATTTGGGTTTTGAGGGGTTTTGGACAGGTTTTAAGGTTGGGTTTTAGGGGTGTTCTATGTTGGAAATTATGGGCTGAAGTTAGTATGATAGTTAGGGGTTGTGTTGGAGGCATTTAAGTGTGTTAAAAGGGTCGAAATCAAGGGTTTTGATATGTGCAATAGGGCTGCTCGAAAATAGGAGTTTTGTGGGTGTTCTTGGCTTGGTTTGATGCTTAACTGGTGTTATGAGTTACATCAGTGGTTTGTGGTTGTTTTGGTGATTAATAGAGTGTGTTTGATTGCTTAGAAACAAGGAATTTGGTTGGTGAAGCTTCGGGGACGAATCCAGAGATTTTGGAGTCCTAAGCTTGGTCTTCGGTCTTCTCTTGGTTAGCATCGGTGAGTAGAATCGTTTATCCTTGTTTTGTTCTCGATATGGAACCTTTGAGGGTTTGGGTGGGACCGTGAGGGTTCACCTAAACTCGAGTGTAAGTTTCTACTCCTATGCTTTGTTATGAGTGGATGAATGGTTATGTGTTGTGATTATCATGTGCATCTTGAGTTGTTTATACAATTGTTAATGTGTAGTCGAGTTGAAGTCGAGCCTCACGTGATGGTTGTCTTAACTACGGTGATGTGTAGTCCCACTGGTAGTGACTAGTAGGAAAGTACTTTGATGTGTAGTCCCATCGGAAAACTACTAGTCGAGACGGTGATGTGCAGTCCCACCGTGTGTGTATGTTGGTTGTGCTTGTGCAAACCATGTGTAGTTGTTGAGAAAGTCATTCATGCATCCATTGTTTTATTTTCATTTATGAAAAGTGTTTTGAAAACTGCATGTTTGTTGAATTGTAGAGCTTATCTCACTAAGCTAGTTAGCTTACGCTCTCTTCGTTTTCAACATGCAGATCGTTAGAGTTCGGGAGGCAAGTGGGCAAGGGAGGAGCTTTGGAGTTCTCAAGTCAACTCAAGTATGATTTACATGTTTGTAATAATGCCTAGACAATGGGGAATAGACTAGTAGGAGTTGGCGCCAAACTCCTTAGATGATTTGTGTTAGTTGAGCATGTTAAACTATTGATGTGTTATGTTTCGTCTCGTGGATTGTGGACCATGCCTATTTTGCTGCTTAATTGTATGTGCCTAAGAGTGTATGAACTTGGCATATGATTGCTCTATGTATGGTTGCCACATGCATGATGCCTTATGAATGCTATGTATTCCTCCTTTGACGAATGGTTCTTGTTAGTTTCTTTTGACTCTTATGCTAGGTCTTGGTTGTAGAATGTTGTATGAATGCTTGTATGTGGCTAGAGAAGTCTGAAAATGCATTTAGTGTTGAGTCTTGTGTTGTTTTGCAGCCATTTGGTGTCTTGTAGTGTAGGGCGTATCGATACGCCTAAGGGTCGTATCGATACGGTCCTACACTTTGGGACACAGATTTGGCTAGGGGTACCGATACTCGCGGGTGTATCGATACGCCCAAAGCTCACTGGAATTCTGAGATTTTCACGAGTCTTTGGCGTATCGGTACGGGTTCTAGGCGTATCGGTACGGTTTTATCTCGTTGACCACAAGATGTTAACCGAGAAGGGCGTATCGATACGCTCAAGGGCTGTATCGATATGGTCTTCCTGTGTTGACTGGTGGCTGTTGACTTGGTCAATGCGTATCGATACTCTTGACAGGTGTATCGATACGGCCTGCTCTGTAAGTGTAAAATGAGCTGTTTAACATGTTGTTTTTGGTTTGAATGCTTTTATCTTGTGATGTTTTCCGCTGTCGTGATCACTTAGGAAATATATATGCCTTTAGACAAGATATAATAAAAAAAAAGATAGGGCTGCTAACCGAAAGGGAGCCTTTGCCGGTTTCACTTCGGTTTTCCCCGTGTAGCCTACTCGGACTGGTCAGCCATCCAGACCGGGACGAGGGGGTTACAAACACTCTGGCGGATGTCTGGCACCCCTTAGAAGGAATAACAATTTCTGATTTAGGTGACAAGAGGATTTGCTTTCGATTCTACCATGAGGTGGACCTTATTAGGGTTTTGGATGGTTGCCCTTGGTTCTTCAATAATCATTTGCTTTTGTTACATAGGATGTGTTTAGGGGAAGACCCATTAAAGGTGCCCTTGGAGAATGTCGTTTTCTGGGTCCAGGTTCATGATCTTCCTCCTGGCCTGGTGTCGGAGCAAATGGCTAAACAATTTGGAAGTTTTTTGGGTCAGTTTATGGAATATGATTTGGAGTTGGTGATGACTGGAACGAAGCAGTTCATGAGAGTTAAAGCATTAATTAATGTTAACCAACCTTTAAAACGGAAGAATAAAGTTGCTCTGGGCAAGGATCGGACTATTTATGCTCGTTTTCAATATGAAAAGCTGAGTTTGTTCTGCTTCATTTGTGGTAAGCTTGGCCATGGTGAAAGTTATTGTGGCTTGTGGTTATCTCTTGATCCAAAGGAGGTGGTGTTTGGTTGTGATCTGTCTATTCGGGCTACGACACGACGGGGACTGCCGACACCAAGCAGGTGGTTGAGAGAGGAAGTTACTGGAACTTCATTGGTGGACATACATGTTGCATCTAACATGTATGGGCAGTTAAGTGTACGTGGGAAAGCTGGAGATATTCCTTCTCTGCCTCAATCCCCACGTGGTAAAAATATTGTGGGCACTTTTAACCCTGATAAGGGTACATCTACTGGTGCTTGCATCGAGATTGAATTGGATAGTGAGGATAACCCTATCCTTATTGTAGATGGGAAGAAAAGGCAGCGTGTAATTAAAGAGGTGCATCCAGTTTCTAATACATATGATTCTGCTACGCCGGGAGTTGTGAATAAGATATCGGCTAGCTCTGCTAAGTAGGGCAGCCGGATGCCATAAAGCTTTTTAGTTGGAACGTCCGTGGGTTGGGGAAACCACGGGCGGTTAACCGGCTCAAAACTCACTGAGAGGTAACCATCCCCACATTTTTGTTTCTGATAGAAACAAAACTAGACACAAGGAGAATGGAGAGAGTTCTACGTAGTTGCGGTTTCTTGTTTGGCATTGATGTTGGAGCTGTGGGATCGAGGGGTGGATTGTCGTTAGGTTGGAAACATGATATTGATGTAACATTGTTGAGTTTTTCGGGATCACATATTAATGTTATAATTAAAGAGGATGAAGATCAATGGAGGTTCACTAGATTCTATGGAAACCCTGTGGAGCATAGGCGTTCAGAGTCATGGAGTTTGTTGCGACATTTAGAATCTCGACAAGCACTTCCATGGGTTGTGGTGGGAGATTTTAATGAGATCACTTACTCCTTTAAGAAGCAAGAAGGAAGGCTACGATCTGAGCGTAATATGGCTGGGTTTCGTGATGTGCTGGATAATTGTAATCTTAGTGATCTCGATTTTAATGGGGTATGGTACACTTGGGAAAGAGGACGTCTACCAGAGAATAATGTCCGAGAAGGTCTGGATAGAGCTGTAGTTAACCCTAGTTAGTGGAGTATGCATCAGGATTACTCGGTTTCTCATCTACCACATTCCATTTCAGATCACTGTCCCATTTTAGTTGATACTGTGGGTCAGGCTACGCAACGCCTAGTGGCCAGGATTGATGTGTTTCGGTTTGATGCAAACTGGATCTTGGAGGATGAAGCTGTTCAAATTATAAAGAATTGTTGGGAGAGTTCGTTTACTGATGTTCCAGGGAAGTTACATGATCTGGGATGTGCTTTGATGTCGTGGAGTAGAGACCATAAGAAGCAATTGACATTTCAAAAGCGTGCCATGATGCGTAGGTTAAAGGAATTAGCAAGGTGTGACCCGAATGAGGAGACCCTTTGTGAGTTGACTGATGTAAAGTTGGGACTCAATTTGGAAGCTGATAAAGAGGATTATTTTTGGGAGCAACGATCACGATTGAATTGGTTGCATCATGGTGATCAAAACACAACGTTTTTTCATAACCATGCAACGTACTGTAAGAGGAAGAATGCAATAAAAGGGCTTCTTAATAACAACGGGGAATGGGTAACTGAAGATCGTGATTTACTTAATGTTGCGAGTGACTATTTTATGGATCTTTTTCAAACATCTTCACCATCTGATGCTTCTGCAATTTTTGAGAAAGTTATGCCTAGGGTAATAGTCGAGATGAATGATGCACTTATGAAACCCTTTACAACTGACGAGGTTTGGCAGGCTGTGAAATGTATGGCTCCCATGAAAGCTACAAGTTTGGATGGTTTTCCAGCATTGTTTTATCAGAAGTTTTGGGGGATTATTGGTGCAAACATTAGTAACTTTTGTTTAGCTATCCTTAATGGAGATGCTGATTTGGGAGCAATCAATAACACTCAGATTGTTCTGGTTCCTGAAGTTGAACAACCTCGAAACATGTCTCACTTTAGGCCAATAAGCCTTTATAATGTGCTTTATAAAATCACATCAAATGTACTGGCTTGTCGATTAGCTCTAATGCTAGAACCTTGCATTGATAAAGCTCAAGGAGCTTTCATCCCAGGCCGCCAAATTTCAGACAACATCATAATTGCCTATGAAGTGTTGAACTCGTTGCAAAAGAAGCGTGTAGGTAAAAATGTAATTTTGCTCTAAAAGTCGACTTAAGTAAGGCGTATGATAAAGTGGAATGGTCGTTTTTGGAAGGTATGTTGATGAAGCTTGGTTTTGCGGAAGGTTGGGTGAGTTTGATCATGAAGTGTGTCCGTACTGTATCATATTCTGTTTGTCTGAATGAGAGTAATGACAGTCAATTTTTTCCTTCTAGAGGCCTTAGGCAAGGGACCCTTTGAGCCCGTACTTATTTTTAGTGTGTGTTGAGGGGTTGTCTATTATTTTGAATGAAGCACATTCTTTGAAGTCGATTAAGGCTGCTACTATTGGCCAAGAAAGGTTAGTAGTTGGAAACTTATTATTTGCAGACGATTGCATTTTATTTGGTGATGCATCTATTGTAGGAGCTTCAAATATGAAAGACCTTCTGCATGCTTATGGTAATGCTTTAGGGCAGAGAGTGAACTTTGGTAAGTCACTTGTATTTTTTAGTGCTAATGTTGATCC
Source organism: Hibiscus tridactylites (assembly GCA_958450335.1). NCBI lineage: Eukaryota > Viridiplantae > Streptophyta > Magnoliopsida > Malvales > Malvaceae > Hibiscus > Hibiscus tridactylites. The sequence goes on along the minus strand of OY288276.1, from coordinate 13,744,555 downwards.
ATCTTTAAGAGAGCATATTGGGACGCTATTAGGAGTTCGTGTGTCGGTAAATCTAGAAAAATAATTAGGGCTACCTACTATGGTTGGGAGAAATAAGAGGGAAGTGTTCAATTATTATCTGGATCGTTATAATAAGAAAACAAACAACTGGGGAGTTTGATTTTTAAGCATGGGGGGCAAGGAAGTTTTGATAAAGAGTGTTCTCCAATCTATCTCTGTGTATGCGTTGAATTGTTTTCTTTTGCCAGCTTTATTATGTCGAGCTTTAGAGCAAGTTATGGCAAAGTTTGTTGGAGAAACAATGGAACTAAGAAAGAAATTCATTGGAGTACTTGGTCCTCTCTTGCACGTCCCTAGTCTTGTGGTGGTCTTGGTTTTCGAAAGCTTGCTCAGTTCAATGTAGCCATACTTGCTAAACAATGTTAGCGATTGATTACATAGCCTAGTTGCTTCCTTGCTAAGGTATTAAAAGCACGCTACTTCCCTGCGTGTGATTTCTTGTCATCCAATCTAGGCTCCAATCCCTCTTACATTTGGAGGAGTTTATGGAGTGCTAGGGGTCTAATAGAGAAAAGAATTGGATGGAGAGTTGGATCGGGGCAAAATGTTAACATTTGGAATGATGCATGGCTTTCAGGTACAGGAGATAGGAGAGTTAAAAGGGATTCTATTGACATTAGATACACATTTGTTTCAGTTTTAATTCATTCTCCTACTTCATCTTGGAAAATGGATGTTTTAAAAGCTCTCTTTGGAGGTTAGATGGTTCTGGTGTATACTCTGTGAAGAATGGATATCGTTTATTGCGAGATGACCTCTCTGCCGCCAATGGTATGTATAATCCACCACTTTCACACTTGGTTGAGCAATTCTATAATGAAATGTGGGCCATTTGATTACCTGTTAAAGTGAAGATTAGTTTCTGAAGAATTGCAAATAATTTTGTTCCAACTTTTACTAATCTTTAAGTTCGTAGGTTAAATGTGAATAATGTGTGTCTATTCTGTTGTGCCCCTGGTGAAACTGTTGAACATTTAATGAGGAACTGTAACTTTATAAAATGGTTGTTCATAGAGCAAGATGTTAATTTCACCTGTTGTCCTCCTGGCCTTGACTGGTTAAAATGGTTGGCAAGAACTTTCTGTAGTCTAAATCCTAAGCTCAAAGTTGTAATGATGGTGACGTTCTGGGCAGTGTGGTATGAGCGCAACAAGTTGATTCATAATGGAACTTAGCTTCAGTGAATGGCTCTAAGACTTTTATTAGAGCTTTTATTCGAGAATATGAAGCTGTTAATACACTTTCTTCTCCAGTAACAGTGGAACGAGTGGATAAGTGGCAGGTTCCTGCAATGAATTTTATAAAGTTCAATTTTGATGATGCATTTGATATTAATACAAAAAAAATCTGTATCTGCAGTGATTGGGCGAGATCATGCAGGACTCATTATGGCTTCATGTACAATTCACCATACTCATATTCTAGATGTATTTGTGGCTGAAGCTTTAGCGTGTTTGCAGGCTGTAATTTATGCAAAAGATCTTGATTTCAGCAGAGTTGTTATTGAAGGCGATAATCTCACTGTGATAAAGAAAGTTTGTTCTTCATCGATTGATGGTTCTTTGATTAGTCCAATTATCCATGATATCAAGTTTGTTGTGAGGCAATTTGAGAGTATTGATTTCCAGTTTGTTCATAGAAAGAGTAACTAAGCTGCTCATATCCTAGCTAACGAGGGTAAAGGATAACAATGTGACTGTTTTTGGATTGAAGAAGCCCCACCAAAGACAGCAGAGGCGGCAATATTGGATGCAGAAAATGTATTTTGAGGTTTGGTAGTGATAAGTCGTTGGTTGTTTAGGCCATGGTTGGTGTTTTGAGCCTTGGTGTAGGTTGTTTTCGGAGAACTTCTTTATTCGCATTTGTTAGATGCTCTCTGATATCTTTTAGTTTGGAAATTTGTTGGTTTACTTTGTTAGCAGGGTCCTTTGTGTGGTTGTTTAGTTGGGTCGTTAGTGTTGCTGTCTGTTTGGCCTATAGTTGTATTTTGCTTTTTAACCTTATGAATCCAACCAGCTCATTCATTCAAAATATATATATATTTTCTGTGTATATTTTTTTGTATAAAAATGTATACATATTTTTGATATAATCATTAATATTTTATCTATTAATTAAATAATTTAAAATGATTTTTATAAAGTTTTATTATAAGAATAATCTTCTTAATCTATCTTATTTCATTCAAAATGTGAGAATTTAACATTGATTTACTCGAAAATTTCAACCAATTCAAAACTTACATGATGCCAATACTACAGATTCGTTTTATATAAATTATAACACATAAACAATATTTTTTTGAATAATATAAACAATCACTTTTAAACACACTTGAACCTACAATCTTTAAATGCTATAATGATAATAGTACTAGCAGATGTAATGTTTAATCAACAATTTATATTATTTGTATACTAGTAATAAATATAAATACTTATGTTTTATAGTTTAACACATTAAAAATAATAAATAATATGCTAATTATTTTAAAGACATTTTTTTATTTATGTAATAATGTGGGTAGTCTTTAGAAAGGAAAAGGGGTTCAAGTAACCATGCTTGACTTGAGGAACTCGATTTTTTGTTATTTTAATGAATATTTTTCAAATAAAAATCGAACTGGAATTAACAGCACCTCTTGTTGTTTAAAAATACTCAAGCTTTTGCATGAACCAACTTGCCTCAGTGGTTAAGGGAACGGTTGTTGTTCCTAGAGGTCACGGGTTCGAGCACTAGCAGCTGCAGTAGGGTGATCGAGCGTTCATTGTCAAGTGGTTGAGAGTATATATAGAACAGATACTAATTGTAATCACTCTAGCTTTCATCAAAAAAAAATACTCAAGCTTTCAATATCAAAATTCAATAAAAAAACCTTAAATATTTATAATTTTTAATTAACTCTCTATTTTATCGAATAAAAATTAAAAATAATAATTTTTATTTATGTCGGACCGGGTAAGGTTGAGTTTGAATTTTTACTCTAAAATTCAAGTTGGATTCGAATCGGGTGGAGCATCATAAAATATCGATCAAGTTCTGGTGGAAGTGTTACATTTTTGAGTTTGGTGCGGATCGACCAAGAAACCGACCCAGATCCCTAAATTCAGCTTCAGTAACTCCACATACCATGTCGACAGCTGAAAGCATGAAACCCTTGAAGACGCATGCAACTTTTGTAGTAAAAATCATTTTGTTCAAACTGGTCTTTCATCTTGTGGTTCAGTTTGTCTTCACTTCTGCCGGCAATCCACAAGTGCAAACCCTATCCGTGCAAGAAAAAGCTTAAGCATTTTCATACCATTATGAGGAACACATTATTGAATCAAACATGTTCCACTCTCTTAATAACATAACTCTTGGTTCTTCTTCATAGCCAATTCTTGAGAAATCAGGTGCTCCAACTTTGAGAGTCACTGAAATAACTGCATCCGAATTCCCTAAACCGTTAATATGCTGCTGAAGCTCTATAACCCTCACGAACTAACTAATCTTTTTTTTTTTTTGCTCAAATCACGAACTAACTAATCAGTAAGTGAAACACAAGGCAGCCAAAATAACCCAGTCAATGTTTAGAACGTGTTGGGGTTCGGATTCTCTACAACTTTGTAAGTTGTAACATTGTATATTTTAGAAGACCCAGTAAATGTTTGACTGGGTTTTTTCTTCTTCAAAGCCATCCATCCATACATTCATCTGCCACATAATACATGAGTGGTCGTGCCAAACCATATTTTCTATGTATATCTAGACATGAATATAAAATTATATTATTCCTTAAAAAATCTTCCGAATACAATAGTAAAAACTTTGAATTATTAATTAAATATAACCCATGTCCGAGTAACAATTTGAAAGCTCAAAAACTGGCCGCCGTACATTTAGAATACAATAAAAGAATCTGTATTTGGTGTTGTCTGATCAAACATAATTTGCAGTGCAAAGTGGTATACCAAGAGTTGATAATATAAGACAACTGACAGAAGAAGAAAAAAAGTGAAGAGAAAAGAGAGAAACATGTTTCTCCAACAGAATAATATGTTTATCATCACACAAATAGAGATTATAACCGCACTTCCATCGAAAGGAGCCTTCAATGTATTTACAGTACCCCACACAATTCATAACAATTCCACAAGTTGTTCGCATCCCTCATTTTCTGCACCATGGAAGGCAGCAACTCTGAAGGAAACAAAGACATACTGGATCAGGAATCATGCGTGTAAAAAAACCCAAGTGCTCAGTCAGGTTCCAAAACATACCTTAGCAGCACTGTTGTTAGATGATCTCCGATTTCGAACATTGTTGTACGGGGATTGATCACCTGGCGCCCTGCCCCCGTTGTTCCTTTCTTCTCGCACCTTGTTAAAAATGTGAGTATAACCATCAGCTGATGCCGGATTACTCTCATCCCAGTCACCAAATTTTGGAACAGCAGCACTTTTATCGGGATGTAACACCAGAAACCAGATTATTAGCAAAAGTGTAACTAAAGTGACAAGTTTGTCTCAAGAAGAGCCATTGTGTGGGGAAAAGGGAAAAAAAATCGAATCTCAAGCCAAGAAAGACATGCATTATGCAATATCATTATCAAGCTCAGCAGAAAATCCGCAACACGTTTATTTTTCGAGTTCATGTCATATATGATGATAAAATGGAGAAAATAGCTTACACTTTCATCGCCTCTAGCACTTGGCCTCAGTCTGGATCTCCCAGGAGTACCATGGCTACTATCATAGGGAGTTTTTCCTTCCCATGCAGGTGATGGCATGCTACCTCTCCCTGTGACTCGTGCCTGGGGATGCAGAGGTGATTTCTCTAGGCTGTTTTCAGATCCAATACTTGATCTTGTAGGGCGTTTTGGTGCTTCACCGGAGCTTACTCCACGACCATAACGTGAAGGTGTAGTGTCCCCTGAAGGTCTGCGGTTGACATTGTCATGTCGTGTTGGAGAGTCAGCATATTGCCTGAGGTAACCTTCTTCCCTGCTTCTTCGGTGTTCATGTCCCCTTCTAGTAGGTCCTTGTCCTACTGGTTCATCCACCTCCGGTTTTGCTCTTGAAGCAGGATTAGACCTAGTCGGAGCTACAAAATCTTGATGTAAGTTTGGGCTCTCTTGAGGATCATTTGGGTTTACAATCTTTCCTCCGCTGCTGCGACCTTGACGGGCCTTATCGAAATAAACTGTGTACGGAACATTCTCTTCACCCTCCCAATTGCCAAATTTGGGCACATGGGAGCGTTGTTGCCGTTGCTACAATGACAACAAAAGCTTCTTATAAGATAATACACAAACAAAACTCTCATCCATCATTAAAATGGCTCAAAACAGGAAAGCCAGCAGATTTTTCACATGGGAATCACACACGCAATTAATTTGTGATGATAAACACATACAAGTTTTATCGAATTCGGAACAAACATAAAGACGAACACACATATAACTTTAAGTTCACCAAGAATTATTTCCGGCTAATACACATTCAAACTAAAGTTCAGCAAGTATAGGCAAACATAGTATTCAAAGAATACAAAACTCAAATGTGGGAATTGCCATGTCAAACCATACATATCAATAAATCTTACCTAGTTTTTTCTTCTCATCCTCACAAGCAAACCCCTCTAGCAATCATCAAGAAGAACCTTGAAAATTTTATATTGTGAATTTTATCAATATTCTTTATGCTATTTAATCCACATTGTCGGATGCTTTAAAATTTCCACTATCAAAATTTGCAAGGCAATTAGATCCATGTAACCCCAGATCAGAAAAACAATCCAATCAGGTGATGTTTTAAGGTCATCCAAAGATAAAAGTGTGCAAGAGTCAATCTCATCCATCCAAAGAACATTTCAGTAAATCAATATTCTCAGACAAAAAAAAATGATGATGGTAATAATAACTACAATAATGAGGAGGATTATAATAACAACATCCAATAAAACAGAATCTGAAATACATCATATAAAAATCAATTAAAGAACTAAAAGGAAGCAGACATGACACAATCATGCTTTGTTTAGTTTGGCTCTCTTGTAAAACAAAAACTGACATAACACATAAGCACAAAATCCCAGAATTCTCATCGAAAATTCTCAGAAAACAAACAGAATAATGTAAACTACACCAAAACCCCCCAAAAAGAAAATATCAAAGATAGAAAAAAAAAACTTACTGTCATTTCTTTCTTCAGCAAACTTGAGAAAGAAAACCCAAATCCTCAAAAGAACTCTTCAACCGAAATTCAAAGAAGAAAAGAAGAAGAGAGATAAACAAGAGAAATGAGAAGAGTTTTAGATAGAGAAGGAGAATTTAAAGAAGAAGAGAGAGGGGGGGGGGGGGGGGGGGGGTCATCAACCATTGACCGGCACCACCGGTAACGTTTGACCATTTCTGCTTACCTCTCTCTGTAAAAACCTCTGTTTCTTCACATTTTCATATGTCTCTCTCAAACCCAAAAGCTTCGATTTTTATTTTTATTTTCTAATAAAATTTCCACTCCAGTTGTCATCGTTCCCCACTCGGGACTCCTCCATCCACTCAAAGCTATGGTTTTTGGTGACTGGAATGAATTAATTTGGCGCTGACGATAGCAGCCTTAAAAGGATGTGCTGGCTGAACTGTTAGGACTTAGGACTCATAAATTTAACGTCGTTACTGTTAATGGCGGCTGACTTGTCATCGTAGGTAGCTGAGACTTTGTCTTCCTCCGCGGTTAACTATTTTTTTTCTTTTTCTTTTTTTATTTGTCGGCTTCTGTTCGGACTTTTCTGAGATCCTTTTCATTCTAAATCTTCTTTTAAGTTTTTTTTTCTCTTTTTGTTTGTCTTAAAAATAAATTTTAATTTAGCCATTTGTTAATTAATATTGAAAAATTAAAAATAACATGAACATATTCCCTAATTTGAAACCCCGAGAACAAGTTATAAAAAAATACTACTAATTAATAAAAATAATATATTATAGGTAAATATAATTAATCCATTCAATTAATTTAAAAAGAAAAAATAAAGCATATGTTGCCAACTTGAAAGTATTCTTTTTACTAATATCTTTTTAGAAAAAAAGGTTTGATTTGTAAGAGTATGTTTGTATGTTACGAATGTGTTGGCTGTCGAAAGGATTTTAATTATTAAAATAATTTTTCTTTATTGTTTTTGATGATTTACTAATTATCTATTTTAAAAAAATTGCAACTATACAATATTCAAAATAAACATTACACCTAATATTGGATTAACAACTAATGCTTGTAACTCAATCTACTGATTTTCTTCCTATTACAACTACAAACTTTTAATGGTGCAGTTAGTAAAAATTTAATTATTAGTTGAATTTAATTTACATCTTTAAGTATCTAAAGAATATATTTTTTAATATGATGAATAGACTACGCAGGCATCTCTTATTTTTTAAATCAAAAGATATTGAACGTTTAAATATATTCAATCTTATAATATTTTATACGTTGTACCAACAAAGATATAAACTGAATTAAACTCAATTAATAATTTTATGAAAATAAAAACGTGTGTTCCTAATATTACATAAATGTAACACAATTTTAACCTTATATATTTTATTAAACTTTTATGGGAAAGATACTATTTAAGTCAAGGTTTGTCGCATTTAAAAAATATGATATTTCACATCAACGACAAGAAAAGGGTTTTGTAGTCGACAAGTATTCGCAGCTGTTGCCGTGGCTGCAAACCTTGCCGAAGAGATTGGAATACTGAGTCCGAATTCAAGTCTATCTTTTGCAGCGATTCTTCAATTGATTCTTGAAAGGGAGTATCAAGATTCAACAGCAAAGGTCGCCATCAGAAGCCATACCAGTTAACGCCGTAAGTCATAACGCTATGAAAAACCCTAACAAGTCTTCTATCTCTAACGTAGTGGCCATGTCTTCCGCCGAGGTTGTGGTTGTCGGCTATCATGGGGGACGACCACCGAATGAGGTTATTGTTTTGGATGCGTTGGTGTCCTGCGAGCGTCCTAGATCCCCGATTCCTGTAGGGGTTCAACTTGTAAGCAAAAAAGGACGTGGTGCGGGAGAAACGGGTAAGGATGATGCGTTGTTAGGGGTGAACCGGAGTGGACTGAATGATGTTGCTATGGAGGAGGCCAACGTGCAGACGGAGGCAGCATCCGACAAGGCAGAAGCGACGATATTGGGGAGGAAGGAAGCGACGGCTAGGGGTGTTATCGGAGAAACGTCGACTGCTCATTTGTTTAGGGACAAGCTTCTTGGTCATACGACCAAGGCTAGGTCTGCACATGGTATTTGTGACTTGGACGTCGAGGTGAAGAAAGAGGATGTCCGTTTGGGAGGGAACAATACGCTTTCAGAAATTCATTTTTCAGATAGGGTGTACGATGCGATCGATGCTAAATTGGCAAATTCGGTGATTATCCGGCTCCTTGGGAAGCCTATAGGTTATAGGACTCTCCTTAATCGAATTCAGAGTATGTGGAATCTCGTTGGCGACATGAATCTCATTGATTTAGACAATGACTATTTTCTTGTTCGTTTTGCGAAATAGGAGGATTTTCACAGGGTGTTTGCTGGGGGGCCGTGGGTAATATATGGTTGTTATTTGACTGTGCAGCCATGGAGCCGTTATTTCTCTACAAGTTATGTTCATACCTATAATATTATGGTTTGGGTACGTTTGCCCAAGCTTCCATATAGATACTACACTAAGAGTCTCTTTTGATATATCGCTACAGCCATTGGCAAGGTTGTTCAGGTAGATTACAACACTACGGAAGAGAAGAAGGGTAGATTTGCTCGTCTGACGATCATTGTTGACCTTAAGAAGCCGCTTGTTTCGGGAATTGTTATTGACGGGGTTAGGCAGGATATTGCGTACGAGGGGTTACCATCGATTTGTTTTCAGTGTGGTAAGTTTGGACATTTGAAGGAAACATGTGGTGTAGAATCGTCGCCATTGCAAGCAGACGCAAAAGAGACAATCCAAAGAGATCCTTATAATTTATATGGACCATTGATGCAAGTGGTGAACCATCGACGAAGACTAGTTGAGGTAAAGAAGGGGCCGAGTAAAGCCGATGTTGGGAACGAGGCTGGAAACATAACTAGTTCTCGGTTTTCAGTGATAGCAGATGATGAGAGCGTTGAGCATGGTCGTGATAAGGAGTTGCCAGCTCTTAATGAGTTGGTGGAGGGTGTGGGTAGTGATGGTGTTTCGGGGCCAAGAGAGGTGGTACCGAAGGGAAGGGAGGTTGAACTGGTCGTGGTTCTTTCTAGGCAATCGGGCAAAGGTGATGTGGGGACTGAGGGTGTGCACGAGGCTGCGCCAAGGGATGAGTTATCAGAAGCTCAGAAGGGGGGTTTTGAGATGGTTGCGGCCCAGGGGAAGGTAGTGGCATCAAAAGTCACTTTGGATGCTTCCAAGCACAGCGCGGTTCAGGTCGTGGAAACGGAGAAAGACAAAATAGTTAAAGGAGTTAAGGAAAGAGTGTTGCCGAGTTTAATACAGAGTGAAGGGGTGAGTAAGATATTAACCAAAAAAGGTCATGGGACTACAGTGATTCAAAAACATGATCTCAAACAGAAGAAACGAGAGACTCGAGGGCAATCAAATTCGGTCATGACTTCATTCTAACAAAGCTTGTCTCAGATCTCGATAGAGCAGCGGCAGTTGAACGGGAGAAACATTTAGGGTCCCTGTCGGAAAACGGGATGAATGAAACGAGGGTCCAATGGCGAGGGAACTCGACATTTGAGCAGCCCCGGGGCTCGGATATGCAGGTTTAGCCTGATGCTCTTTTTTTCTCTTTTGATTTAATGATTAAGATTATTTTTTGGAATGTCCAGGGCGCTCTTGACCCTGGCTTTAATCGTTCTTTTAAGTTGTTGATGAAGTCACAAAACTAGATATGGTAGCAGTTATGAAGCATCGTATTAGTGGAGTTGATGCTGATAAATTCATTCATCGGTCGGGATTTGAGTTTTCGTATAGAGTGGAAGCTCAGGGTTTTTCGAGGTGGTATTTGGGTCATATGGAGAGATACAACCCGTTTTAATGTTCTTGCAGTGTAGACTTAATACGTGCATGGTGTGTGCTCTGTAGATGGTGATGGGCGAAGATTCTTTGTTTCGTTCGTCTATGCTAGTCTGATTGCTGTTAAACAGAAGAGACCCTGTGAACACCTAAAGATCTTGGAACCAGAGGGTTTACCATGGGTAGTGGGTGGTGATCTCAATGTTATTAGTAGCTTGGTAGAGCGGAGAGGCGGTTCTCAAAGGAGATCCGATATTTTTCAGAGGTTTCGTGAGTTCATGTTTGATATTGGATTGCTTGACATGGGTTTCCATGGGCCTAAGTTTACATGGCGGCGTGGTTCTTTATTTGAAAGGCTTGATAGGTGTATTTGTAATACAGAATGATATGAGGTTTTTCCACAGTCAAAAGTGTTCCACTTGCTGAAGCTTGGACGAACCATAGGCCTATCATGCTTGATATTGGTGATCGACTAGAGATGAAAGGGCATCGACCGTTTCGATATATTGCTGCTTGGAATGATCACCAGTAGTTCTCGGATTTTCTTTCAACGGTATGGTATCTGGATAAAACTTTGCTAGCGAATGTGGAAGCGTTTCAGGATGAGGGTCAGAAATGGAATATGGATGTGTTTGGCCATATTGGGAGGCAAAAGTCAAGGTTGGTGGCACGCATTAAAGGGATAGATAAATCTTTGAAAGATAACAATGATCTTTTTTAGAGACTTTGGAGGATGAGCTTAAGAAAGAGCTTGATGTCGTGTTAGAGCAAGAGGAAAGTCTTTGGTACCAGAAGGCCTGGACCGATTGGATAACAAAGGGTGATCGAAACACTGTGCTTTATCACACTGCAACGATGACCAGACGAAAAAGGAACACGATTTGCATGTTGCGCTCAAAGGATGGCAAATGGTGTGCAGATCAAGAGACCCTCAATGTGCATACGATACAGTTCTTTCGTAGGTTGTTTACAAGCGAATGTTTGTCGACGGCTGTTGTGGATGTCACGAGTACATTTAAACAGTTCAGTGAAGAGAAGTTGAGGCCATTGATTGGGGCGGTCACGGTTGAAGAGGTGAGGCGAGTGGTTTTTGTGATGACGCCACTAAAGGCCCAGGGGTTGATGGCTTGTATGTTGCTTTTTATCAGCGGAATTGGAACACGGTAGGAAGTACAGTGGTAAGCTTTGTTCAATGCTGTTTTGAGGAGGGGTTTTAGATGAACGAGTTAATCAAACTCTTCTCGTTTTGATTTCGAAGGTTGATGTTCCGGAGTCTATCAACCAATTCTGGCATATAAGCATTTGCACAGTTTTGTATAAAATTATTACCAAGATAATCGTTGATAGATTGAAGCATTTCCTTCTGGATTGGTTTGCCAATACTCAGGCTAGTTTCGTCCATGGTCGTCATATTACGGATAATATAATCCTTGCCCAAGAATTTGTGCATTCAATGATATCTAAGAAGAGACATAAGGCGTGGATAGCAATAAAAGTTGATCTCGAAAAAGCATACGATCGTCTGGAATGAGATTTCATAGAGGAGACTTTAGTAACAGTGAGAGTGCTGACCAAGCTTCTTCACCTTATTATGGTGTGTGTTCGCTCTGTATCCACTCAGATTTTATGGAATGGCAAGTTGTCTGATTCGTTTAATCCTACCAGAGGTATTAGGCAGGGTGATTGTAGAGCGTTTTAGGTGTACTCTATTTATGAGCGCAAGTGCACACTCTTGTCAAGTTATAGTATATAAGATATCGTCTCCCACGGGGATTGGACAGCTTGGTTCGAATTATTGTTCCTGCACAAGTAAAGTAAATGCACAAGTAAGATGATTGTTGAGAAGAAAAGTAAAATAAAACACAAGTAATTAAGAAAGTGATCGGATTGATAGAGAAGGTAGGGTTATGCTGCTTCTTAGTGTGAAACTGCGTTGAATAGGTCAAGTTGTTTTGCGCTGCCACGATCTGCTGCCTCGGCGGGTAATGGCGGATTGAGGCGGCGGCAACTTTCGATGCCACGACGTATCTCTACTCTTGCAACTTTCATTGTCCCAGCAGGTGAGATGGAGAGAAGTCCTGGCAGCAAGTCTAGCAGATACTCTAAGTTCGGCGAAGCAATTCTGAAGTGATCCTTCCTATGTCTAGGCAAGGATTCTGTCACTACGTGATGTAGGCAATACCTAGCAATCTCAGCGTAAACCTAACACATGCAGTCGATGTTTGGTTGCTCATTTTAGCCGCTGAAATTCTAACTTATGTCTAAGTCGAATTATTCAACACCTCGTCATGATGAGACCGTGCTTAAATCTTTCGTGAGTTTGACACTCTCGTGCCCGACAAATAGATTTCTTCATCTAGACTTTTGGAACTAATTGAAGAAGTGAAGAACGTGAATTAAGCAAACTTGAGAGTATTTTATTGCAAAACAAACTTTGAAACCTAAACAACTGTTCTCACAACTAATTACAACATAACCCCAAACCCAAGAGAAAATTAGAACATATCGGCGGCAAGAAAACTTAAGCTATGCCTAAAGAAAACCTAAGATGATTTGAATTAGAATTACAATGAGTATTTATAGACAATAGCTATGTCTAGTCCTTCTTGAAGTAGAAGTCTTTAAAAGTAGCTTTCCACATTAAATGTGACTTTAAACTCTGACTTCTTTGAGTTGAATGTGGACTTTATCACGTTGCCTTGTCCCACAAGCAATCTCTAGATTTCGCTTCGGTGGCTCTGCCTGCTGCTATAGACGTCAGAAAATCGAGTGGACATCACCGATAGAATCAGGATTTTCTGCTCTACAAATCGCACTCCGGTTCTCCAACTCCATAGTCTGTTGTCGTGGGCAGCAAGGTCGATGGCGACAGCACTCGGTAGCTACTGTCTCTGTCTGGAGCTACATCAGTACAACTCACTGGTTTGCTGCATCAGTACAGCTCCCTGGTTTGCTACTTCAGCATCACATCCTCAGCTTTTCTTTTCCTCTGTCAGCTTTTAGTGCCTAAAACCAAAAATACACTAAAACATTACCTTTTCTTCACCAACTTAAAGATAATCAATACAAGCAAGGCAAGGTAAAGAAATATTGTAAAATGCAATGCATGATCGTAATTATGCCTAAGATGTACTCAAAACCAACAATAATATGAGATGGAATGTGCATGAATTATAGAACTTGTAGACACTTTACACACCCCCAAACTCGAACTATTGCTTGTCCTCAAGCAATGCAACCTAATCATACTTGCTCTAATAATAACCAGAAAGAAAAAACATGTTTTTCAACTTGATTTTATACCTCAAGACCGTGGTACTTATATTAAATTAGTGAAGGGAATTTAGCAAGAAAATAAGTCAGAATTAATTTCTAATGCAGTGCAGTGTGTGCAGGAATGTATACATGCTGAATACATAATAACTAAATAAACAAAGTTGTTGTTACTATATAAAAGGTTGCTACCGAGGCAGCACAATTAAGCACAATAATTTAATCATGGCAGTGAGGGCTTAAGCTTATCACAACTACTCTTCTAGGTCTGAAATTAAGATATGAGCAAACTACAAAACCCCAAACCCTTGGAGTAGAGTCGTCCCATGAAGGCTTTCATTCACTCATGCTAATTTGTTTGTCACTTCAAAACTTTCAGATTCATGGACTTTGATAGCAGCGGAGTGTCCTCACACATGATTCTTCCTAGAGCCTGTTGCAGACAGCTCTAAGGTAAAACATCAATGTTCTTTGTTTTTACTTTTGCTACCGTGGCAGTGTTGTATTTTTCGGTTTCTTTTTTCTGCCTCAGCGGCTACCTATAATCATTTTTAGAACTTTACAAAGAATTATAAATACAACCAGGCAGTGTTTGTTAGATATTCTAACAAATTCAGCAAGTAACAATTGTGTTTGTCAGTTTTGGCAAAAAGAAAAAAAATTCTAAGTCATTTTCATGCTTTTCCCATATTCAGTTCAATTTATTATTGGTGCGAAAATAAGTAATCGGCTAACTATCATAGGCACAAGTTATATAACAAAATTTTATGTCCCGATTATTGCCAAGGCACGTACAATGCAACTTATATGCTACTAAGTATGCCTAGACAAAAGATGTGAGAACTATCCCCCCAAACTCGAGATGGGCATTGCTCTTAATGCACAAAATAAGACAAAAAAATAAAATAGAAAAAAAATAAATACAAGAGATATATAAAAGAAATCATGAAAAGAAAAAAAAAGAAAAGAGAGAACTAAAAATTGGCTGAGGGTTGAGAGGAGGTTGAAGTCTTTTCTGCTGAGGAGGAGGAAGAGGTTTGGATGATAAAGCGGCGACCGGTAGATGGCTTGGCGACAGTCTTAGCATGTGAGGTTTTTGCTTTTCGCGGCGGTTGTACTCTCTTTGGCGTAGGATGAGGCTCTTCTTGAGGTTCGGCAGGAGGTGCTTCGCTCTTTTTTGACTCTGTTTCGAAGTCCACAAGCTCGGTGACTATGATGTGACGCTTCTTCTTCCGAGTGCCTTCCTCCGTGGGTGCTGCCGAAGGGACAATTGCCATTAGGATGGCTGCTGCTACTGCTACCACTAATGTTGTTGGTTCCGGCGGCTGCTGTTCAATCTCCTCTTATAAGGAGGTGTTTGCCACTGTCACTGCTGTACAGGCTGGTGAATGTTGCTGATGATGCCTCTCGGGGGAGTCGGCCACTGTATTGGATTCGATGGTGGCTGAGTAAGATGGGTAGTGCATCGGAGAGGGCACCTGACGGGTGGTATGACAGGCAACAGTGGCGAATGGCGTTCCTTGTGCTGAGGCTGTTGTTGCAAGATCTGTAGGTTATGGAGGCATGATGAGTCCATCATCAGGGAATCTGTGCAGGAGATAAGCCACAAAGGCTTCTTAGACTTCTCTTGCATATTTCATGAAGGCTAGCTGCTGATGCTCGATGCGTTTGTTGTTATCTATAAGGGTGTGCAGCAGCATGAGGACTTCATTGCCAGGGGTAGCTTCAGTACTGTCGGAGGCGGCTGGAGTGTCAGGCTTGGTGGCAGATGGTTGGCTGGGCGTTATGGGCTTTGTCTCTGGGCCCTACATTATATGTATGCGGAGTTTTCTGGTCAGCCATTCTTTGGCAGTTGTCATCTTATCTTTTGGGTCTGTCGGCACTCCAAAGTTGGCGCAAAGTCCTGTGATGAGGGACAGGCTGTACAACCTGCCCTTCATCTTTCGGAAGCATGTGTGGATCTCCTTGTAGATAATTTCCCCAACATTGATGGGCTGGTTCATCATGATGTTGTGGATTAGGGCAAGGCGCGGCCGATCGACAATAGAGTTGTGGGATGTGGGCACCAGGCGCCTCTTTACAACCATGTTCCATAGCATTGCCTCTGGCAGTAGGTGGCGGTGTTGGACAGATCATCCATGTTTGCCTGCCAACCACGACGTGTTGGGCTTGCAGAGTTTGGCATTAATTTTCTCATAATCTGCAACCGTCAGTGACTGCATCCACTCCTCGTGAGGGTTGTCGGGCATATCCAGGCCATAGAAATGGTTGATGACGGTAGCGTTGAGCATGACAGGCTCCCCTTGGATGTACACGAATGGCATCTCCGGGAGGAGATGGTGGGCATAGAACTCCCTAACTATAGTGATGTTGGCTATCTCTAGTTGTCGTGCAAACATCTCTCATCCCTTACTATGGATGGTCTTGAACAGGGTAGGCTCCAAGCCAAGGTCTCTCGTCTGCTTTGTGTAGTGGAAGCCTTGCTCCTCCCATATATTCTGCTTTGCGAACTGAGTTCAGTATCTCGTTTCAGCTACGCGTGAGAAGAAGCGTTGGAAGGTGGGTTTGGGTGCTGATGTTGAAGCCACGTGAGACCGTTGTAATTAACTGAAAATCTAAAAGAAAAATAGTTAAGAGTCGTGGATACAAGAAATAGATAGCAATGAGGTGAAAGTAAAGAAAATGAATGAGGTGTGAAAGGTTTAAATAGAGGTTTCTGAGAGGTGTTGTGGCGGCATTAAATACCCAACGGTCCAGTTGTCTCGCGCATGTTACAGGATTTCTGCCCGTTATTTTTGGAGCCGTTGGCGGTCAACTAGTCGTTACGTGTTTCTGCGCTAGGCTGCTCTGGGTTGTCTCAGCGGGATGGTGGGCGGGCTCCTTACTGGGCCTCCTTCTTGATCCAGCTCTTTTATTCTTAAGCCTGAAAAAAATAAAAACAAAAATAAAAGTAATTAAATAACTTCTAAAAAATAAAAATCTAAAAACTAGTCTAATCCTAAAATAAATTAAACTTTAATCCTAATGTATAAAAATAAAAATAAAGAAATTATAAAAAAATTAAGTTATGTTGGGAGTGCATTTGGGTGCAGCTCTCAGACATAACCACTTCCTGAGGTAATGTCAAGTTCTAGTATGTAAGATATCGTCTCCCACAGAGATTGGAAAACTTGGTTTGAATTATTGTTCCTGCACAAGTAAAATATATGCACAAGTAAGATGATTGTTTATGAGAAAAGTAAAATAAAACACAAGTGATTAAGGAAGTGATCAGATTGATAGAGAGGGTAGGGTTATGTTGCTTCTTAGGGTGAAATTGTGTTGAATATGTCAAGTTGTTTTGCGCTGCCACGATTTGCTGCCTCGGCGGGTAATGGCGGATTAAGGCGGCGACAACTTTCGATGCCACGGTGGATCTCTGCTCTTGCAACTTTCGCTGTCTTGGCAGGTGAGATGGAGAGAAGTCCTGGCGGCAAGTCTGACAAATACTCCAAGTTCGGTGAAGCAATTTTGAAGTGATCCTTCCTATGTCTAGGCAAGGATTATGTCATTACGTGATGAAGGCAATACCTAACAATCTCAGCGTAAACCTAACACATGCAGTCGACGTTTGGTTGCTCCTTTTAGCCGCTGAAATTTTAACTTATGTCTAAGCCGAATTAGTCAACACCTCGTCATGATGAGACTGTGCTTAATTCTTTCGTGAGTTTGACACTCTCGTGCCCGACAAATGGATTTCTTCAACTAGACTTTTGGAACTAATTGAATAAGTAAAGAACATGAATTAAGCAAACTTGAGAGTATTTTATTGCAAAAAAAAACTTTGAAACCTAAACAATCGTTCTCACAACTAATTACAACATAACCCCAAACCCAAGAGAAAATTAGAACATGTCGATGGCAAGAAAACCTAAGCTATGCCTAAAGAAAACCTAAGATGGTTTGAATTAGAATTACAATAAGTATTTATAGACAATAGCTAGGTCTAGCCTTCTTGAAGTAGAAATCTTCAAAAGTAGCTTTCCACATTAAATGTGACTTTAAACTCTGACTTCTTTGAATTGAATGTGGACTTTATCATGTTGCCTTGTCCCGTAAGCAATCTCTAGATTTCGCTTCAGCAGCTCTACCTGCTGCTATAGACGTCAAAACATCGAGTGGACATCCCGTAAGCAATCTCCAAATTGCTTACAACTTGAATCAACCCGTTAATATTAAAATAACACTAATACCAAATTGCCTCAAACCCGTTAATAATAACACTAATTTTTTTATAAACGTTTTTCGAGGATATAGAAATGGGAGGAATCATGGACATTAAAATATTAAAAAGGAGTTAATGACCGTCCCTAAAACTTTCTATTAAAATTCACCCAGTTTGTATTTATAAAATATTTATTCAAACATAATAATTCATCTAGTAAACATATATATATATATATATATATACCAGCTTATCTTATGATAATACTAAAAATACATTTATCCTAATTCCTAAGAAACAAGTGACTAAACTCTTCAAAAAGTGATTAGTGCCACGTATTTTTTTTGTTTGGTTGACGATAATATCAATTTTATGTTGATCTTTGATCCTCGATATATTTTTTTTATTTTTTGTTGATTTTTTTTAGATTTTTAATAAGAATTTTTTCGTTTTAGTTTCTTACTTTTTTGCTCATCTTGTTGCACTTGTTTTCTCTATCTTATAGCACGTCTTTGCCTTATGGCACATTTTTCGCTTATCTTTATATTAGATTTGCGTTCATGTAGAGTTTCTCACGATATTCATCTATGGTTTGTGATTGTTGTCGCTGCATTCAGATTTGTTTAGCGATGCAACCTGCAAGATTGTTGTGTTTCTGTAAATGATAACGTGAGTTTCAAAGGAATGCACCAATATTCTTTGTGCCTTTGGATCTTATATTCTTATTTTATCTGCATGAATTTTGATAGATTTAATTCTTGAAATTTCTCCTTTTAGTTAATTGTGTTATTAATGTTTTATCTTCACTTATTTTAATAAAATTCAGTTTATTATTCTTAGTAAAAAAATTAGTGACTAAACATATCAAAATAACAAAAATCCTTTATTAGTAATTTTAAGGGCCAATTTGGCACGGCTTTTGAAAAATGCTTTTAAAAGTGTTGTCAGAAAGTATTTTTAAAAGTAGTTTTAAAAAGTTAATTGTAAGATTTTAGTGTTTGACATTGCTGTCAAAAAAATACTTTTGAAAAGATAAAATGTTCATTCTAGACATGATAAAAAGGAGGTCTTGAGATATAAATATGGTGACGTTGCAAATCCTATGAGACATGTTTTTTGAGAGAAGGTAATGACACCATGACAAATGGTATTGGAGCGATTCTTTGATTGTCCAATTTTACGTCAAGCGCCCCAGGTGTGAGATAGGCAAGTGGCAACCGTGACAGTAAAATTACGTCCTAAAAAGACAGATGACATTACTTTCACGTCGTTATTTTAGAATAATTTAAATGGTCTCACGACAATCACCTCAGTCTTATGATTCAAATCGATAAAGGTTTAAGATGGAGATGACGAAAAAAAGAGAAAAAACAAAAGCAGAAGCCCGTGAGAACGAAGCAAGGATGGGAGCATGTAAAACTATATAGTTTTAGTTAATGGCCAAATAACATACAGTAATAACAAGGCTTACATATTTATATATGAATTAAGTCATTAAAGGGATGTAATAAGATTAGACTGCTGTTCTATACAATATATGAATTAAGTCTTGGGTAGCATTTTGAATGACTTAATAACATGAGACAAGACTACCTTTGGCTTGGAAATAAAGTTTTGAATACCATAATTCAAAGACTTTGTAATTGTTATTTTCTTGGGTAGCATTTTAATCTTTAAAAAACTAATTTGGCAAATAAAATGAAATTTTCCCAAACAATTGACATCCCAGTTTTAGGTGTTGATTTACTTCAAGGACCTGATCAATTAACAACTTCTTGGTTGGGAAAAATACGATAAATGACCATCGCCGTCTGTGGGAATCGAACCCACGACCACATGGTTAAAAGCCATGCGCTCTACCGGCTGAGCTAAGACGGCAACCGATATTAGTTTTGAAAATACAGATAACTTCTCATTATTGAGTTAAACTGGTTTTTTTGGATGAAAGTGAAAAGAAAAAAGAAGCAAACACCAGGAGCGCCGTCTGTGGGAATCGAACCCACGACCACATGGTTAAAAGCCATGCGCTCTACCGGCTGAGCTAAGACGGCTTCATTTTTTCTTTTCCCTAAACAAGTATAACTCAAAATCCTTATTCCAGTTTCAACCGACAATTTTTTTTCAGAAGCTTCAGCTCCTAGTCAATTCCAGTAAAACACCAACTCAAATGAGCTTTGGAACTGAAAATTGATAGTCAGATTTGTTATGTTATGGAGGGCAAAATGAATGAGATGCCACAACTAAACCAGAAAACTATAGGGTTTCTAGGGGACTTGAAAAGGCTAAAGCAACCCTATCTGAATATATTTGTGAAATATAATGTGAAGCGGCATGGGCAATCCCTTTAAAAGCCCACGGCCTTCCAAATCAATGGGTCCAAAAATAAAACTTTTGTCTTCGACACTTCCAGAAGACGTTGGAAGTTGAAAGCAACAGCGAACTAACTAAAAAGAAAACCCACCCAGAACAAACTGGTAACAAAAGATTGAGAATCCATGTCGGGTGTTAACAGAGACAAACCAAAAACAATCCAGCTTTTCTGCCCTTCAGTATCGAAGCTTGTTCGGTTCGTGGCATGGGAAGGTCAGAAACTGGACATTGGCTCCATATCTCGATTGTTCGGCCTAGACCCATCAACGGTGAAGCTCAACGGCCACTTTATAAGCCGAGGGGTTGATCTCGTTTCTTCTTCTGTTACCTGGAGGTCCCTGCTTTCTTTCTTCTCTTCTAAAGGCTTGTCAACCGGGACCAATGGTGATCGTAAGGACGCTCTCATTGTTGATGGCAAGCTTTGCAAAGTTGGGACTAAGAGTAAGTTTATTTTTTTTAGAATAGTTGGCTTTCGATCCTTTTTTGAAGAGTGTTTTCTTGTAGGAGGATATGAACCTCAAGATGGTGTTAATTTGAGTCGAGATTCTGCTGGAATTACTGCAAAGCGACAGCTGAAAGATGTTTGCTCGGTTGAAAACAAAAGGTTAAGAGAAAGCAGCTCAGCAGGTAAAATACTTACGAAAACTATTAAAATAAAGTGGAATTGGCTTTGGGAGTTTGTTAATTTTTAACTGAGATTGAGCCCTTGGCATGCAGGACCCCATGATGGAGGTGTTTCTAAATGCAATAATGGGATTGGCTTCAAGAGAAAGAGTTCCACAGGGAATCTCAGCTTGCTCAAGAAATTAAAGATTAATGACACAAACTCAGGTTTGTTCCACCCATTGAACAACCATTCAGATGATTTTCGTTTACCATTTCAACTGATGGCATTTGGTGCTTCCTATTATAGATTTAAAAGGAAGAGGAAAATATAAAGTTAGCCCTGTTTCGAGCACACCTTTTAAATGCAGTTATTTGAGTGGCAACAAGAAGAGAGGGAGGGAAGATGAAGTGATTGCAGGTGTAGCTTGCAAGAGGATCAGCTCTGGTTGATTCCCAAGCCAATGCTCCAGTTGCTGAACATTTTAGATGAGACAGTGGGGTTTCATTCTTGTAAGTTTTTTTGTGGAAAAAGATTGCTGATTACTTGTCCAAATTGGTGTAAATGGAAAAGTTCTCAAAAGTTTTAAGCAATAAACATGAATTACCCAAACCAGAAAAGTACTTTCTGCAATGAAAATCCATTGAAAGGATACTTGACATGATTTACAGTTTCGATGCATATGATAATAATTTTGTGAAACAAATTTCAGTTCCAGGAAGAAAAAAAAAGATTAAAATTTTCATGAAGTAGAAGGAAATGATGCTGAGTTGACTCATGGGAAAATCACTTTCACCAACTCAGGGGTGAAGTATTCTTTCATTTTGCGCACATAATTGCGGACGTCAGTGGGGTGAGTTTTGGGAGAATTCGCCTCACTTTGCATTCAATTGGGTAGAGATGTTTATAAATTTTGCGGGTTGTTTTGCGGGTTGTGAGGCGAAGCCAAAGATAAACATAAAAATTAAATTTGTCGTGTGTGGCGAGAAAGACGCGAATATGCCTTTGTACCCGTCTCCATCTTCACCCACCTCACATCATCGCCTTATGCCTTGCATCATTCCCACCCTCTTCAACAGATCTTATAATAAGATGTTATAAATACTATTAAAAATATAATATCATCATGAATTATAGTCAAATTTAAGGTAATTCCTATTGACTTGTATTGAGATATTATTGAAAAGTTCAATGTATAATTGAGATTGATCAGTCCAAATATATAAATATTTTTTAAAATATCAACATGGATCATATTAACTTTGTAATCACTAATTTTTTTCAGACTTCGAATCCTTTTAGTTTGTGTCGATCATGGGCTTATATCGAGCTGTTATGTAATTTAAAAAAATTCAAAAAAAAAGAAAAAAAGAAAAAAGAAAAAATATACATGTATATATATGTATCATATTATTATCAATGTTGTTATTATTAATTATTACTCATATTCGTATTATATAGTTATTGTTATAATTATTTATGTAACTACTATCATTATTTTTATTTTTATTATTATTATTATTATAACTATTAGTGTTATTATTACCATTGTTATTATTTATTATTATTGCGTGTTAGTATTATTATTTTTATATTATATTATTATTATTATTATTATTATTATTTATTGTTTGCTATTACTGTTTGATATTATTACATTTATTGTTTTCTGTTATTATTATTATTATCATCATTATTATTACGTGTTATTATTATTATTATTATTATTATTATTATTATTATTATTATATAAACACATAAATAAAGATAGCCCAAAATGTTAAAAATGATATGTCTCCTTGCATATACAAAAGCCCAAATAATACATAGCCCATATATCCCTAATTACACAAAAATCCTAATAGCCATCTGTTGTTTTGCATAGCCAACTTTTGATCGTTAGATCGGACGCTGATCTAACGGTCCAGATCGAACCCGAGCAAACCCTAGGAGAGCCCCTCTGTCGTCCAGTCGCCACCCTCCTTAACCTTTCAATCAGGCAAGCGATCAAGGGCCCATATCGCACCTGAAAAAACCCCCTAGAGGAGCCATCTTTTCGTTTCGCGCCGCAAGCACTCAAACATGATCCGACGGTCTAAGATCAGCACGAGAGGCTTCCAGAAACTCCACGTGCGACACCTTGTCTTCCTCACACGCATGATGCTCAGACCCTTCTGCTTTCTCTGTCATCTTCACGTCCGACGCGTCTGCCGCGACCAGCTCGATGCCCCTCTCGTCCGGTAGTTGCCGACATGCGAACAAAAAAACCAGAGAGTCAAAACACCAAAAATGGCAAGAAGACAAAATCAAAGCAAAAATGAGAGAAGATAGAACTAAGAGCAATAGCAAATAGGTTTTTTTTTCTCTTTGAGATGTATCTCGGTTATATAGGAAATCGAAACACGAAATGTAAGGGGGATTCGGGGATTTTCACACGAAAGCAATAGAAAAAAGAAAATTCAGAGCTATTTTTCTCTCGATATTGCATGCAAATAAAACACAAAAAGAAATAAAAGGAAGAATGGGTTTTTTTACCACCGTTGTTCGATTTTCCCGTCGGTGTCGCTTCGGATACTCATCGCCAATAAGTTGTCGTGCCTTCATTGGGCCACAAACGGTGAGACGACTGAGTGGTAAGCAGAAAGGGGTTACCGTCTCTCAAAGGATTGGATTTTTGGGCATTATCGTTTAGGGTTTCAAAGGGAGTGGGTTTTGCCGTTTACGGTTTTCGGTTTGAGGGGTCTAAGATCTTACAAAAGGGACTTCTTGGCATCGAAAAAAAGGGATTTTGGCTCGATTTTGGGTTAAGAGCTCTTTCCCTCATTTCTCACTGAATCCAGTCATTGAATCGGCCAAAAGAGGTGAAATGGTTTTGGGGAGCCTTTTTATAAAGTTTCAAGTCTTTTTAAAATGATTTAATCACCCATAACCTCCCCCCCCCCCCCCCCCCCCGCGCGTTTTTAAAATATTTTTTCTGGCCATTTCGTTTCTTTAAACTACACGCTCGATCCCTCAAACTTTCTTCAATCTTTCAATTTCATTATGAATACTTTAATCGTCGCTTTTGGGTGAATTCCCCTTTAAACCCCGGGATTTTTAACTTCCGTTTAATCTCGTCCTCAAAAGCAGTGGTAAAATCCTTAGTACTTTTATATATCCATTTTAATCCATGCACCTTTTTTCTTAATTTCAGTTCATTAAACATGTCCATGCCTTTATATATATGCGTATAGATGTAACCACCATTAGGTGGGATTTTAATTCAAATTTGGTTTATATGTATCTAATTTTATATGTCAGGTGGTTCTCGTGTATATGTATGTAGTCTTTATACAAGTATTTATGAATTATGTCTTCTTCGTATGGCTACATATATTATATATAATTTTTTTTATGTAGTTGTATACGAATAATTTTACATAATTACACATATTCTAAATAGCTTTCTCACGTATGTATACACGTATATAGATTATGGTTTTATGAAATCGCACATTTCTAATATATAATGTTACGTTTACGTGATGACCTATAGGTATATAATTGTTTTTAGGCATATATAGATTTTGTGTAGTTATAATTTTACATACAGTTTTCATATATCTTTGCGTTCATAATTATGCGAGCCTTTACTATATTATCTCATCGGGTATATATTTGCTCGTTTCGGTTTCGTTTATTGTGTTTTATCCCATGCATTTCATTCCGTTACATGTTCATACATCTTACCATTGTTCATATATTCTTTGTTTTATGCTTCATTTTATAAGTTTCGTTAACTTATTAGTATTGTGGCATGCATTGTTTATTTTATTTATTTCCTCGATATGTTTTTAGAGGTATACCATGTTAAGTTGCATTTGGAATAAAAAAATATATCATGCGATGTCCTTTTATTCGGAAATGAACGAAGCCAGTACTAGTCGTAGTGGTGGTGGTTCGGACGTTCATTTTCGAATATTAGGGCTTTGAAATTCATTCACTTTTATAACCAAATTTTGATACGATTGGTCACTTTAATTCACAAAATTTAATATTAACTAAGCGGTAATGATTTTGGTACCAATTTTGGGCACGACGGGGGTGCTCACCCTTCTCCACGTGTAACTGACTCCTGAACCCATTTTTCAAAGAAAAATCTCTGGTTTTAATTTCGGTGTATGGTCTACCATTTTTAAACGGCCGGTGGCGACTCCCCAATTTTTATCGATTTCCTTTAAAACTTATTTTGAATTAAAACCTGGTTCTTCCAAGTGACACCGGTATTTTCTAAAATTAGTCGCTACAGATGGCAACTCCACTGGGGAGGAAATTTTTGTTTTTTTTAAAAAATAAAAAATGAGAGTCAAGCCAAAAAATCTTACCGCTTAATTAATATCGAAAGTTGCAAATTAAAGTGATATATTCAATCGATATTTGTTTATAATTGTGAGTTTATTTTAAGCGCATTTAAAATTGGACATATAAACTTGTTTGTCTGAGTGGGGGGGAAACGCTAGTGCTTTCGCGGGGATATTGTTCATCCGTATGGGCCTAATAAGTACCTTCGGGGCTCGAATACCCTATATCTTCGTGGGAATATCGTTTCTCCGCACGTATATAGCTAAAGGGTCCCCTCGAATTAAACTCGATCGAGATGAGCCTATAATGGATGATGATAGGGGGACTTGCTACCCTTAGTAGAGGACATCAAGGACAATTCGAGTACCTTCTAGAACCAAAACTACATGTAGCGGACATAGAAAACCTACCCCTCTAGAGCCATGCGAATAACCTAGGTGTATTAGACGAGATAAATAGGGTTGCTTGCTTTATTTTATCATATTAATTATGTTTATCCGACACTAACACATTTTTGTGACCTTTTACGTTTACCTTTTTTTGCATGCATTTCATGACCTAAAGGTGTTGAGTCAAGGTGGTTTTACCCATTATAAGGGCTATCATTATGGACAAGAGGTTGCTAAAAAGGATTATGTCAATTAGCAAGTCCGACATCGGTCAGAGTTGAATCAGAAAGGTTAAGGGGGCAGCTTACCGAGCGAACGCACAGTGTTAGTCATACTTATAGAAGATCTAATGCCCACCATTGAAGAAAACACAACATTTCTCCATCTCGAGGAAGTCAAGCAAGATTGGATCTACTCCGAACATCCAAAGTCATGAAACTATCTGACTGAGTGCAAAGAGGCGGCCGAAAAGAGCATGGAGGTCGAGAAGAGAATGGATTAGGTCAAGGGATTGATTCAGCTTCGAGGAGATAGTTTGTTTTTAAGAATGCCTCCGGGACTTGATACCGGCAGTGTTAGATGTTCTTGAATGGCTAGAGAAGAAAGAAAATTCGGACTTGATACTGACTTGCGATGAGAGGCCTCCTCTATGTCCAAATGAGAGTTGACTAGAAGGGAATCACCTATAAGACCAACACCTTTGACTTCCATACACATTTGCATATATCGCATCATTTGTTTGTGCATCATCCCAACAACATTAAGTCGGTTAATCATGCATAATGACATCAGAATCTTGTTTGAGTAATGCATTCATTACATTAATTGGATATTAAATGTTGCTTAAGGCCTTTCCTCACATCATCGCTAATTTGAGGAAAACGTGCGTGTCAGAAAAAAGGGAGAAAATGGACAAAGGAACAGTTTCTAGCCAATACCGCTTTGGGAACATGAACAACATGTTAAGGAGAATGGATGAGCTCGAACAGTTCCACCAACGGTTGGTGTGGAACCAGAAGGAAACAATCGCGTGCATGAAGAAGTTTCAAGATGAAACCAATGAGTAGTTTGATGAGTTGAAGGCCATGATCGCCACTCTGACCAAGAAAGGAAAAGCCCCCCAGCCCAAGGAAAGTATGAATGGGGATTCAGATATTGTGATGAAGGAGGTCTTATCTGAAGAAGACCAAGCCGCCATCGACCAATATGAGGTACAATGCTCCCATTCTGAATGCCCTATCGAGCTGGCTCTAGACAAGATAGAGGGTTCGCTGCGAAAAATCCTAGATGAAGAATGGGACCGGAAGTAGAAAGGACGCGAGGATGCCGCCAAGAGTGCCACAGTATCGAAACCACGGGGTATGACTGAAGACCCTCGAAGATCAAGGAAGGCCAAGGGTGCCGAGAAAAGGGAAGGAAAAATTCACCCCTCTGCTGATGTATTCCCGAGTCTACCACGTATATTAGGTCTGAAGACGGATTAAGTGGGGGCAATCTTTTGAAAGGGCAAATTTTGGAAGACGTCGATCATCAACGTAGTTTAGGATTTTATGTTTTCATGCATTATGTTTGTTTTATCTTTTGAAGTAATGTGGATGATCAACCTTGCCCGACAGTGGCAAAGGCTTTTTATGTTAAGGGTCTGTTTGAATGAAATGATTGCCTTTTGCGTTTTAATTGCCTCTTCACTTTGTGTATATATCGGCTAATTGGGTTCCCCTTATATCAAATGCATGAAGGACATTAGTCTAGATCTCAAAGGACGATTTCGAGCGGCATGTGTTTAATTGAAATCCTAAGCTTCTTAGATTATGGAGATGATTACAAAAAGGACAATAAATTGGTTTAATGATCAAAGCCTGGTAATAGGCTATTTTAAAAACAAAAACAAGTTGATTTAACTCGTAACGCCTGGTAATAGGCATCCTTTTTTAAGAAAAGAAAAGAAAAAAGAAAAAAGAAAAAAGAAAAGAGAAAGAGAAATAAAAAGGGGAAAAGAAACCTGGTAATAGGCGTTTTTCAGAAAAAGGGAAAAGAAAAGCAAGAAAAAAAGAGAAAAGAAAAAGGGAATGAGCCTGGTAATAGGCATCTCCTTTCAGAGATTAATCAAAAAGCACTTCAATGCCCGAAACCTGGTAATAGGATTTTTCGGATAGGAGTGTGGAATTTTTGGGGCACTCCGTTGAAGCTCGTTTTTAATTCAAACGCATCGTTTCATGAGTGATGGTAAGAAGTCCTAAATGCGTGGGGCATATGGTCATCTAAGCGTTAAATTTGAAAAGAGCCCATCAGGAAAGGTTAGTGGCTAAGCCCGGGTTGAATGGGGCAATGAAAGAGAACTCTATGAGGTGACAGATTCTAGTTTATTCGGTATAGGCCTACCATGTCCTTCCAAGGCAAGACAGAAATGAAGACTCAACAAAGACTGAATGCACATGAAAGTTGAGGGCAATCGACCCGAAAGTGAGGCTTCTTCCCCAACAACTCTAAAAAATGACTCCGTTCATGCATCATATTTAGCTAGACATCCCTAGAATAGGAGCATGCTAACTCACATCATATCATTTAAGCATTCTTACAGATTTTGCAGATTGCAGAGGATTTTGACTTGAAACTCCTCGACGATGAGTCCCTAACGAGAGGAACTCAGCTAACAAAGATTCAAATAAGTTTCCAAGGAGAATGACTCGCTCAGCCAAGGAGAGGGGAAAGTTCGCCAGAAAGAAAGAAAGAGAAAAAGAAAGAAAGAGATCCATAGAAAAAGAAAGAGAGTAAAAAAGGGAAGGAAGGAAGAAAAAAGAGAGAAAAAGAAAAAGAAAAGAAGAACGAGAGAAAAAAAGAGAGGAAAAAGAAAAGAATAACGAGAGGGAAGAAGAAGAGAAAATGAGGAAAAGAAATAAAGCGAAAGAGAGAGAGAGAAGAAAACAAAAGAAAAAAGAGAGATAAAAAAGGAAAGTGAGAAGAAAATGAAAAGATAAAAAAGAAGAAGAAGAAGAAGAAGAAGAAGAAGAAGAAGAAGAAGAAGAAGAAGAAGAAGAAGAAGAAGAAGAAGAAGAAGAAGAAGAAGAAAGAAAGAAAGAAAGAAAGAAAGAAAGAAAGAAAGAAAGAAAGAAAGAAAGAAAAAGAAGGGAAAAAGAGGAAAAAGAAGAAAAAAATCTCTAAAAAGACGCTTCAGAGCAAGAGGTTAATGAACTCAAGAAAAATAGGGAATATAAAAGGAGGACCCGAGGTGAGAGAAGAGGTACCGCCATTACAAAGAAAAAGAAAAGGAGGAAAGCAAGAGAAAATCAAGATCAATGGACCAAAAGGAGGAGGTATATCTGAAAGATAGATTGGGCTCTTCATAAAAGGGGAGTAAATGATAAAGCGAAAACCTAGAAAAGATTTCAGAGTGAAGGAGGCAGATACTCAAAGCTCAAGGCGCAGGAGGCAAATACTCAAATCCTAAGATTTCAGAGCAAAGAAGGCAGATACTCAAAGCTCAAGGACTTCAGGTAAAACCTTTCATGTTTGCCTCTCAAGGATGTTAGGTGAAAGCTTTCAAGCTTGCCGTCAGATTCCAAGATGAAGGATCCTACAAAGAAAGGGTTCGAAAAGGTTCTGTACAGAAGGAACTTGCAACTTCAGGATCTCGAAAGCGGAGGGTCCTATGGAGAAGGGACTTGTAGATCCTTGATTTCAGAGAGGAGTTCCGTAGAGCAGGAACTACTACTCGAAGAGTACGCTAAGAAAGAGAAGTTCTGTAGAGAAAGAACTCAAAATCCTAAGGTTTCAGGATCTCGAAAGCGGAAGGTCCTATGGAGAAGGGACTTGTAGATCCTTGACTTCAAATTGGGGAAGAAGGGAGTTCCATTGAGGAGGAACTACCACCCGAAGAATACGCCAAGGAAGAAGAGTTCTATGAGGAAAAGAACCAAAAATTACAAGGCTTCAGGATCTCGAGAGCGGAGGGTCCTATAGGGAGAGAACTTGTATATCCTTGATTTCAGATACGATGAGAGGGAAATTCCGTATAGGAGGAACTACTACTCGAAGAATACACCCAGGAAATGAGTTCTATGAAGAAAGAAATCATGTTCTTAAGGCATCAGAGAGAAAATTACTCGGTCTAGCGCGTTGTAGATCCGAGAGAGCAAATCGTCCGACAGGGAAGTTGGACAAAATTAGTAACGACCAGCTTGTTTTTTTACCGTAAAGAGAATACATAGATATTTGAAATATGCTCATCTATTTGAGCACATGGAGAATAGAACATGTCTATCCGTTCGGGTACATGGAGAATGGAACCTGTTGAGTGCATAAAAGTTCTATATTTTGACCCTCATATATCCACATTTTTGCTGCACTCAAGCATGTTTAGTCACATTTTAGGATAGATGTTTGCATACACATCACAATTAGATAAAACTGCATAGATGCTGCTGATTTCAGTCGCTTTTTGCAAGTATCTGCCACGGCAGCATCCGGGGAAGCAAAGGAGCAGAGGCGAGTTGCGGAGCTGGAGCAGAAGGACGTAGAATACCGCCTGTCGTGCCATCTGTCGTGGCAGCGATGACGACAGTGGAAACATTGAGGAGAAAAAACAAAGTGGAGCTAGACAGATAGAGGATTTTAAGCCGGTCTTTCGTGGACTACGCCCATATTTTTCTGAGCCCAGAAGCACAAGGAAGGTCTGGTCCTAAGTTTGAGAAAAAAGTCAAATCAAGAAGATAAGGCGAATTAAAAGACATCTACTCAGAGATTTAGTCTTTAATAGAGTTGTACTTTAATTCAAACTTGTATTCTTGGCAATTAAGAAAACCCAAAACCAAGGCCTATATATATGCTTGTAATTCAACTAGACAAAGGATATCCAGCTCCTAGCCGTCTTCCCTCAAAACCCTAGTCGTTTCTCTCTTTTCACCATGTTCTAAACTTCCCCTAGGGCTACGGGTTGATCTTGTAAAGTAGTTGTAAGGATTGTACTGGTTTTAGGATTTTTCTGATCAATTCAATAAAAGCTTCAAGTTTATTTACTCTGGTTTCTACATCTCATAAGAGTATCGGGATAGCATTGTGAGGTTATCCATTTACTTAATATCGAGAGAGTTAAGTATACGAAAGAAGTAAATACGTGTTTTCAAGTTTATGATTAAACCATCTTGGCCTAGGGATAGGTACAAGGTTAAGCAGCTAAGGAAGAATTCATAAACATCGGTGTTCATTCTTCGATTCACGCCGAGAGGTATCATATAAGACGTGTTCATCGACAAGACTTGGACCTAGGGATAGGACGAGTCACAACTGGGATTCTTGCTGAATTAATCGTTGTCGCGACATCAAAAGACCTCTACCGCGACAGGTGCTGCCGCGACAGGCACGACGACAGACAGAATAGGAAGGCTTCTGAACAATGCAACACCTGCACTACTGAGCAAATCAATACCAGCCTATTTCCTAAATCTGATTACTTAATCTTTTATTTTAGCTTATTCTCAAGATTTCTCCAACATTTATTTAAACTTAATTCTTTTCTTGTGCAACAATCTAAGGATAGAAATATTTCCAGTCCATGTGGAGACAATATCCGATACTTCGTATCACTTTATTACTTGTGACGTGTACACTTGCACCTATTTGCGATAGACTCTTTTACACGCAACAGGTTTTTGGCGCCATTGTCGGGGACTGGCAACATACCTTTACCTTTTATTACTGCACCTTTTTATTTTAGTTTTTATTTCTTCTGTTTTTAGTTGTTTTATTTTCACTCTGCTTTTCACAAGGTTTCTCTATTGCTTATGCGCAGATCGAGACATGGTAAAGAACCTGAGTATGAATTAGATCCAGAAATCGAATGCACATATCAACTCAGGAACCAAGTCTGACTCTTGATAGAAAGAAACAACTATCTTGAGGAAAGATTGGAAACAATGGTGAACGAAAGACAAGGCAATGTGGCGTATAATTTCAACGACAACAACAACCCCAGTGGTGATGTTGATCCTCCTAATGATGCCCGAAACAATCGGCCGCCGCCTGCTGCCCCAGCAGCTCGACAAACTTGTCGAGAGTACATGGATAATTACCATGTTGAACTGGAAACCACGCTGCCAGATGTGGAAGCTGAACACTTTGAACTGAAACTTGTGATGTCAGCATGATAAATTCCGCTGGTCAATTTGGTGGATCTGCTACTGAGGATGCGCGTGAACATCTGAAAACCTTCCAGAAGATCTGTGGATCATTTAGGCAGCCAGGAATAAGCCCGGAAGTACTGAGACTCCGGCTATTTCCTCATTCATTGAGGGATAGAGCGAAAACCTGGTGGAACAAGTTAACGCTGGGTTCAATAAGAACTTGGGCGGACCTTTGTCGTGAATTTCTCTCTCGTTTTAATCCTTCACTCTTATCTGAAAGATTACGTAACGAGATTGCTACTTTTCAATATGAAGATGACAAACCAATGAACGAGGCATGGGACTGATTTACAGGCATGTGACTGATTTACAACCCTCTTACGTAACTGCCCGATGCATCAATTCCCTATGTGGAATCAGGTTGTCAAATTCTATAATGCTGCCAATGCACACACCCAAATGAGGATAGATTCAACAGCAAACAACTTGTTACTGGACAAGGAACCAGATGATGCAATGCTGGTGTTGAAAAAGTCAGCTAAGAACGATGAGAAGTTTCCCACAGCTCGAAGAGGAGGTAGACGAGGAGTATCTGTAAAGGAATACGAATATGACAACTCGGTCAAAACTCAGATTGCATACCTCACTAAGATAGTTGAAAACCTGCAGCGAAAGGAATCTAAAGTTGTATTTTATGCCGAAGAGGTGTGTGAAACTTGTTGCAAAAACCACAGTACAGATGAGTGTCCCTTACAGCTGGAAGGAGGGATGTATGTTGGAAATTATACCAAGAATATGAGCTATGGTTCCAACAACTACAACCCAAACTGGAGGAAGGACCCCAAATTTTCCTAGAGTAACCCAAACAATGTATTGAACCCTCCAGTCCAGAATAACCAGAACCAATGGGGCCTCAAAATCCTATCACGACAGCAAGCACAACAGCAACCATCATCCACAACGAGCATGCTAGAACAGACCCTAGCAACCTTCATGTCTCAAACAGGAGCATATATGGCAAACATGGATCACTTTGTCAAGAAAACTGAGTCCTTCATTGATAAGACAGAGATGAGAATGATAAACCATGAGGCTACCCTACAATTTCTAGAGACACAGATGGGTCAGGTTTCACAGTTCATAAACCCAAGGCAGAATGGAGGATTCCCTAGTGATACTGAGGTCACTAGAGAACCCACACATGAGCAGTGCAAAACTATTACAACAAGGAGTGGGAAACAATTATAAGGGCCGATAATTAAAGAAACATCTGATAAGAAATCGACCCCATAGACACCTGCCGAGAACATTGCCCCGGTAGAAGCAAAACAGCCTGCTGTCGCCACACTTGCCACGACAGCAGAAGAAACAGAAGAGCAAACAGAGGAAACCACAAAATGTGAGCCTCTTCAAATCCGATTCCCATGTGAAGGACACCTCGAAGACTACCGTCCTCCATCCTCTTTTCCGCTGCAGTTGAAAAAATAGAAACAGGAGTACCAGCTTAAGAAAACCTATGATGTTTTTAAGCAAGTGCACATCAACATCCCGCTGTTAGAAGCCATTAAGCAGATGTTTGGTTATGCAAAGTTCCTTAAAGATGCAATGTCCAAGAGATCCAGACTTGGGGAGTTTGAAACTGTGATGATGATAGAAGGATGCATGGAAATCCTTCATAAGCGTCCACCCCCAAAGAAGAAGGATCCTGGGAGCTTCATGATACCATGCATAATTGGCAATAAGTTTGTGGGTAAGGCACTTTGTGATCTTGGTGCTAGTATTAATCTAATGCCTAAATCTGTATTTCAGAAGATAGGCATCAAACAAGCAAGACCCACAGCAGTCATGCTGCAACTGGCAGACCGCTCTTACGTACAACTAGAAGGAAAGATTGAAGATATTTTGGTAAGAGTGGATAAGTTTATATTTTCTGCTGACTTTCATTTCTTAGACTGTGAAGCAGATGAAAACGCACCGATCATCCTAGGGCGACCCTTCCTAGCCACAGGGAGAACAATGATCGGTGTAGAGAAGGGAGAACTGACTATGAGAGTCAATGACCATTAGATAAAGCTCAATGTTCTTCAAGATATTAAACAAGCTGATGCAAAGGAAGAATGTAAGGCAATATCAGAAGTAATTATAGACCAACCTTGCATCAGATCAAGCTGCCATGACAGACAATTTGGTCACTGCCACCACAGTCACTTAGAACACTGTCACGACAGTGACTCCTCAATCAATGAAGAATCTGACATTGAAGGTTCTGAGGAGGTAAATTGGATAAGTACACGTCCAGGTAAGTTCTTCGAGCCTCTAAAATATACCTCGAATGAACATGTGATCCAAAAGTCGCCTATTGAGTAGCCACCTATTTTAGATCTCAAGCCCCTGCTAGGGCAACTAAAATATGTTTTTCTTGGAATTAATGATGTGTTGCCCGTAATCATCTTTTCTAAGTTGATGTAGAAACAGGAACAACAGCTGATCAGAATGCTATAATAGTATAAAAAGGCTATTGGATGGACCATTGCCGACATCCAAGGCATCAGTCCGACAATTTGCATGCATAATATCCTCATGGGGGATGACCATAAGCCGACAATTGATGCCCAAAGACGACTGAACGAAGCTATGCGAGAGGTGGTACGAAAAGAAATCATCAAGTGGCTTGATGCTGGGATAATTTATGCCATTTCGGATAGCAAATGGGTGAGCCCGGTGCAATGTGTACCCAAAAAATAAGGAATAACTGTGGTAACAAACAAGGACAACGAGCTAACCCCAACCAAGACTGTGACCGGTTAGAGGGTTTGTATGGACTACCGGAAGCTTAATAAAGCTACCCGAAAAGACCACTTCCCCTTACCCTTTATTGATCAAATGTTAGATAGATTAGCGGGGAAGCCTTACTATTGCTTTCTTTATGGCTACTCAGGTTACAACCAGATCGCAATTGCACCGGAGGACCAAGAGAAAACAACCTTCACATGCCCCTACGAAACATACGCCTTTCGAAGAATGCCATTCGGATTATGTAATGCACCAACAACCTTTCAACGGTGCATGATGACAATATTCTCCAACATGGTGGAAGATTTCCTAGAGATCTTCATGGATGACTTTTCCGTCTTTGGAGAAGTTTCGACGATTGCCTAGATAATTTACAGAAGGTGCTTGAAAGATGTGAAGAGGCAAACATTGTTTTAAACTGGGAAAAATGCCACTTTATGGTAGACGAGGGCATAGTGCTGGGACACAAGGTCAGCTGCCGAGACATAGAAGTGGACAGAGCAAAGATTGAAGTTATTGAAAAACTGCCGCAACCCACAACAGTCAAGGGCATACGAAGTTTCTTAGGACATGCCGGGTTTTATCGTAGATTTATTTCCAATTTCTCTAAAATTACTAAACCCATGTGTCTCTTGTTGGAACAAAATAGGGCCTTTGACTTTAACACTGAATGTACTGAAGCATTCAGGACACTGAAGGAGAAGCTGATAACAGCCCCAATAGTACAGCCACCAGACTGGAGTTTGCCGGTCGAAATAATGTGTGATGCCAGTGACTATGTTGTCGGGGCAGCACTAGGGCAGCGGAAGGAAAAACTCTTCCATGTGATCTACTATGCCAGCAAGACTCTCAATGATGCCCAAATAAACTACACGACGACGGAGAAGGAGTTGCTAGCAATGGTGTTTGCTTTTGACAAGTTTTGGCCATACATACTTGGAACAAAAGTAGTGGTCCATACGGATCATTGAACACTTAAATATCTGTTCACGAAGAAGGATGCAAAACCTCGGTTGATACGTTGGATTCTGTTATTGCAAGAATTTGATATAGACATCAAGGACAAGAAGGGAACAGAAAACCAAGTGGTTGATCACTTGTCAAGATTGGAGATGGGAAAGAACCAAGTTCAGGACAAAGTCAACATATATGAGACCTTCCCAGACAAGCATCTATTCACTGCCACCAGCACTGCCGCGACAGCCATGGTGGCAGGTAAGCTTCCTGAAATCCCTTGGTATGCTAATATAGTAAACTACCTTGTTAGTGATTTATTACCTCCTGAACTTAACTACCAAGCATGGAAGAGGTTCCAAAATGATGCAAAACATTATTATTGGGATGAACCCGTCTATTTAAGCACTGTGCATATCTGATCAATAGGAGATGCATACCACAGGAAGAGCAGGAAGAAGTGCTTCACCACTGCCATGTTGCTCCTTATGGAGGACACTTTGGAGGAAACGAAAATGCTGCCAAAGTTCTGCAATTTGGGTTCTATTGGCCTAAATTGTTTAAAGATGCACAAGCTTTTTACAAGAAATGTGATAAATGCCAAAGGACTGGAAACATCTCTAGAAGGCATGAGATGCCCCTACAGAACATTCTTGAAGTCGAATTTTTTGATGTTTGGGGAATCGACTTCATGGGACCATTCCCAGCCTCTTGTGGGAATCTATACATACTGTTGGCAGTAGACTATGTGTCCAAGTGGGTAGAAGCTATCGCCACACAAAAGAATGATGCCAAGATCGTGCAAAGATTTCTCCACAAACTTATCTTCTCAAGGTTTGGCATCCCAAGGGCGATTATTAGTGATGAGGGTAGGCACTTTGACAACAGGGTAATTGCTAGTGCACTGAAGAAATATGTAGTTACACACAAGATCGCAACAGTATATCACCCTCAAACCAATAGACAGGACTTGGACCTAGGGATAGGACGAGTCATCGACAGGACTTGGACCTAGGGATAGGACGAGTCACAACTGGGATTCTTGCTGAACTTAAAGTACAGAGTTGTTGATCGCTGCCGCGACATCAAAAGACCTCTACCGCGCCAGGCACGACGACAGACATAATAGGAAGCCTTCTAAACAGTGCAACACCTACACTATTGAGCAAATCAATATCAGCCTATTTCCTAAATCTGGTTACCTTATCTTTTATTTTAGCTTATGCTCAAGATTTCTCCAACATTTATTTAAACTTAATTCTTTTCTTGTGCAAAAATATAAGGATAGAAGTATTTTCAATCCCTGTGGAGATGATATCTGATACTTCGTATCACTTTATTACTTGTGACGTGTACACTTGCACCTATTTGCAATAGACTCTTTTACACGCAACAGAACCCTATCCACATATTCGAGTATTTGAAGCACACAACCCGCCTATCTGATCGAGCGCATAAAGAATGGAACTCGCCGATCTGTTCGGGTATTTGGAGAATGAACTGATGATCTTAAGGCTTTAGGAGAGAAAGTTACTTGGACGCGCGCATGGCTGCTTCGGGGGGTAAACCGTCTGACAGAGAAGTAGGACAAAATTAGTGCTTATGGTCTTTGCTTCATTCTTGTTCCACAAGTATAAGCAAAGAGGGGCAACTGTAATCACTAATTTTTTCCGGACCTCGAGCCCTTTTAGTTTGTGTCGATCATTGGCTTATATCAGGCCGTTATGTAATTTTAAAAATAAAAATAAAAAACAAAAAAAAAAGAAAAGAAAAGAGAAAACAAAAAAATAAAAAAAAAATATGCATGTATATATATATATATGTATCATATTATTATCATTGTTGTTATTATTAATTATTACCCATATTCGTATTATATAGTTATTGTTATAATTATTTATGTAACTACTATCATTATCCTTATTTTTATTATTATTATTATTATAACTATTAGTATTATTATTACCATTGTTATCTTTTATTATTATTGTGTGTTAGTATTCTTATTTTTATATTATTATATTGTTATTATTATTTTTGTTGTTTACTATTAATTTTTGATATTATTATATTTATTGTTTTCTGTTATTATTACTATCATTATTATTGCGTGCTATTATATTATTATTATTATTATTTATTTGAATTACTATTATATAAACACATATAAATAAAGACATCCCAAAATGTTAAAAATGATAGGTCTCTTTGCATATACAAAAGCACAAATAATACATGGCCCATATATCCTTAATTACACAAAAAAAAAACCCTAATAGTTATTTGTTGTTTTGCGCAGCCAACTTTTGACCGTTAGATCGGGCGTTGATCTAACGGTCCAGATCGAACCCGAGGAAACCCTAAGAGATCCCCTCTATTGTAACCCCCTCCTCCCGGTCCGGGCGACTGACCGGTCCGAGCGGGCTACACGGGGATAACCGAGGCGAAACCCGTTAAGGCTTCACTTCGGTTAACAACCCGAGAAAACTTTTCATTTATTATTATCTTGTCTAGATGCATTAATATGTCATATGTGAAAAGACAACAGCGGAAGCAACAAGCGAGGCGAACAACCAAACATCCAATCAAAACAACCCATTTTAAACTTAAACTACAGGCCGTATCGAAACGCCCAGAGGGTGTATCGATACGCCTTGACTAGGTCAACTGGCCAAAGTCAACCCGAGGAGACTGTATCGAAACGGTTGTTGGCCGTATCGATACGCCCTCATCGGTCAACTTCTCGTGGTCAACGCTACGAAGACCGTTTCAAAACGCCTAGGACCTTTTCGATACTCTTAATTTCTCGTCAAAATCTCAGATTTCCAGTAGCAAAATCGTATCGAAACGTCCCCTTTGCGTATCGAAATGTCTGGCTTGACACAAGGGAACCGTATCGAAACGGGACCAACCGTTTCGATACACCTACTGCGAACAGACATGTTTTAGCTGATTTTTGGCACAAGGCTGCCTCAAACACCAACTAAGACCTCCCACAACGAAACATACATTAACCCTAGATGCAAGGCACCCTATACAAACATACTTAACACCCAACATGCATATAAAAGCCATACATTTATAAGAAGAATCAATTCAATAAAAGATTCATACATAGCATTTAAAGGATTTCATGCTTAGAGCCAACATTCACAAACATTCAAGGTAAGCAATAAAGCATGGTTTACAAAACAAGACATTGCATCCACAAGCCATACCAACATCAACATATTAAGGAGTCTAAACGTGCTCCTAACACATAACATCAACATACATCAAAAGCTCAAATCCCATTGCTTATCTATTATATCTCATAACATAAAAATCCATACTTGATAAACTCAAAAGCCCAACTAGCACACTTGGAGGCCCTCCTCTTGCACTAGCAACCCACGGACTACAGATCTACATTGTCGAAGAAAAGAGAGCGTAAGCATAAAGCTTAGTGAGGGTAAGCTCATAAAACAAACCTCGACAATGCAGGGTCCAAGCACGAGCATACAACCAAGGTAGAATGCATGATCTTACCTTCGAACCACATGAGTCAAAAATATCAATGATGCATGAACACAATATCTATATTATGCCATGCTCAACAAGTCATAAGCTCAACACATGGAAATACATAAATCAATGTATTATCAAACACATTCCACAATCCATATTGGCACCTAGATATGACCCGAATACGCGGATAATCGTTGTAACTCACGTCTAACAACACAACTATTACCTTACGGTGGGATTACACTCGTCATCGTTTCACGCGAAGGGGATTCCACTCATCTTCACGCCCCGTCGATGGGATTCCACTCATCACCGACTAACATATATAAGAAGAATTTCGGGCGAACCTGTACTCCATCTTGACGACTACCATCACCAAGACCACGCGCGCATTTGACTCTCGTGTGCACACTAAACATCTTAATGATCGATCATTGTACCCAAGCATACTAGTGCCAATACTAACATAATTCATAACCTTTCACAACACCATTTCATATCCACTTCCGTGCTTAGCACGTACTCACCATGACTTACCGTCATGCACAAACCACATTCCAAACCACATGCACATAACAATGCATCAATATCATGCCTCAACACACATGTATAACACAACATACATAACCACAATACTCACAATTAAACATGAGGCATACTCAACATATGAAGTTCAACCAAAGTCTCTAACTAAAGCTTGGGATTAGACTATCAATCAAATCACAACTCTAGGTGGGTCTACCAAGCCCGACCTAGTTCACATGCTTGAACCAACACTTGAAAACCATTTAAACCGAGTTGAAAATATTAACCACTCACCGACTATTCCAAGTTCAACCACACTAGCCGATCAAGCTCCCAACAGTTCCAGATTCGATCCCGAGGCTTCACCAACACAATTCCTTGCTTCTAAACATCCCAACACAAACAAAACAACTACAAATCAGTCCACAAATCAAAGTAGCAAACACGGAATACAAACCAAGCACAAAACACATGATTTCAAGCTAAAGACAACCCCAAAATCATCATTCCCAAGCAGCCCTAAAGCACAGCCAAAAACCATTGATTTCAACACCTTTAACACTTCCAAAAGCTTCCAAAACAACCCTTAACTAACAACCAACCATCAGCCAACAAATTCCCCACATCAAACACCCCCAAAACTCAACCTTAAACCCTTCTAAAACCTCTCTAAAACCCAATTTCGGGAATCATCATAAAACCTTGTAAAAATCGAGTATGTTGGACCTTATAAGATGCTTTTAACTTATCTAACAACATTAAATCAAAAAGTCATCTAAAGGTTATCAAAGTTTGGATTTTTATCTTCAAAACTTAAAAACTCAAAATGTAAAAATCATGAGCTTTTATGAAAATAAAGGTATAAACTTGTAGAGAATGGTAAGGACAAGTCAAAAATGGGTTTACCTTTGAAAAACTCCAACAACAAGCAAGAAAGATGATGGAATAGTAACTCCAATGGGGAAGGGGTTTTTGTCGTGGGAAAAGTTTGAAGAGGGGGGAAGAAGATGAGTTAAAAAGGGTCTTTTAAATAAAATGAGTTTTATTTTTCAAAGGCCTTGAAATTACAAGAATGCCATCAATGAGATGGCCCATCTTCCACTATTCCAAAATCCATGGAATTTTGGGTTTCAAATTAAAAATTGGATCCAACATATTAAATGAATTTTTAAAACGAAAAGGGAAAACCCGAAACATTATTTTAATATTATTTTCACCCGATCCCCAAACTCGGGTGTTACATTTGTCGTCCAGCCACCACCCTTCTCAACCGTTCGATCAGGCAAGTGATCAAGGGCCCAGATCACACCTGAAAAAACCCTAGATGAGCCATCTCCCCGTTTCATGCTGCAAGCACTCACAACCGTCGAATCAGCATGGGAGGCTTCTAGAAACTCCACGCGTGACGCCCTGTCTTCCCCACGCGCTTGACGCTCTAATCCTTCTGCTTCCTCTTTCATCTTCACGCCCAACGCGTCTGCCACGACCAGCTCGATGCCCCTCCCACTCCGGTAGTTGCTGACATGCGAACAAAAAAACCAGAGAGTCAAAACACCAAAAAATGGAAAGAAGACAAAATAAAGCAAAAAAGCAAAAATGAGAGAAGACAGAACTCAGAGCAATAGCAAATAGTTTTTTCTCTTTGAGATGTATCTCGGTTATATAGGAAACTGAAACATGAAATGTAAGGGGGATTCGGGGATTTTCACACGGAAGCAATAGAAAAAAGAAAATTCAAAGGTATTTTTCTCTCGATATTGCATGCAAATAAAACACAAAAAGAAATAAAATGGAGAAGGGGTTTTTTTACCACCATTGTTCGATTTTCCTGTCGGTGTCGCTTCGGTGAGGCGATAAGCTGCCGTGCCTTCACTGGGCCACAAACGGTGAGGCGACTGAGTGGTGAGCAGAAAGGGGTCGCCGGCTCTCAAATGATTGGATTTTCAGGCAACATTGTTTAGGGTTTCAAAAGGAGTGGGTTTTACCGTTTACAGTTTTCGATTTGAGAGGTCTCAAATCTTACAAAATGGGCTTCTTGGCTTCGAAAAAAAAAGGAAGTTTGGCTCGATTTTGGGTTACCGGCGCCGGTCAAGGGACGCCGGCAAACTGAAAACATTTTAGGGTTTTGAAGAGCTCTCTCCCTCATTTCTCACTGAATCCGGCCATTGAATTGGCCAAAAGAGGTGAAATGGTGTTGAGGAGCCTCTTTATAAAGTTTCAAGTCTTTTTAAAATGGTTTAATCATCCATAAGCCCCCCCCCGGCGCGTTTTTGAAATATTTTTTCTGGCCATTTCGTTTCTTTAAACTACATGCTCGGTCCCTCGAACTTTCTTCAATCTTTCAATTTCATCTCGAATACTCTAATTTTCGCTTTTGGGCAAATTCCCCTTTGAACCCCGTGATTTTTAACTTCTGTTTAATCTCGTCCTCAAAAGAAATGATAAAATCCTTAGTTAGTCTTTTTATATATCCATTTAATCCCTGCACCCTTTATCTTAATTTCAGTTCATTAAACATGTCCATGCCTTTATATATATGCGTATAGATGTAACCACCATTAGGTGGGATTTTAATTCTAATTTGGTTTATATGTATCTAATTTTATATGTCAGGTGGTTCTCATGTATATTTATGTAGTCTTTATACAAGTATTTATGAATTATGTCTTCTTCGTATGGCTACATATATTATATATAGTTTTTTTATGTAGTTGTATAGGAGTAATTTTACATAATTACACATATTCTAAATAGCTTTCTCACGTATGTATACACGTATATAGATTATGGTTCTATGAAATCGCACATTTCTAATATATAATGTTACGTTTACGTGATGACCTATAGGTATATAATTGTTTTTAGGCATATATGGATTTTGTGTAGTTATAATTTTGCATACAGTTTTCATATATCTTTTGCGTTCATAATTATGCGAGCCTTTACTATATTATCTCGTCGGGTATATATTTGCTCGTTTCGATTTTGTTTATTGTGTTTTATCCCATGCATTTCATTCCGTTACTTGTTCATACATCTTACCATTGTTCATATATTCTTTGTTTTATGCTTCCTTTTTATAAGTTTCGTTAACTTGTTCGTATTGTGGCATGCATTGTTTATTTTATTTTATTTTCCTCGTTATGCTTTTAGAGGTATACCATGTTAAGTTGCATTTGGAATAAAAAATATATATCATGTGATGTCCTTTTATTCGAAAACGAACGAAGCCAGTATCATTCGTAGTGGTGGTGGTTCGAACGTTCATTTTCGAATATTAGAGCTTTGAAATTCACTCGTTTTTATAACCAAATTTCGATACAATTCGTCACTTTAATTCACAAAATTTAATATTAACTAAGCGGTAATAATTTTGATACCAATTTTGGGCACGGCAGGGGTGCTCACCTTCTCCACGTGTAACCGACTCCCGAACCCATTTTTCAAAAAAAATCTTTGGTTTTAATTTCAGTGTCCGGTCTACCATTTTTAAACGGCTGATGGCGACTCCCTAATTTTTATCGATTTCCTTTAAAACTTATTTTGAATTAAAACCATGTTCTTTCAAGTGACACCGGTATTTTCTAAAATTAGTCGCTACAGACTTATCTTAGAATATTTATCAAAAATACATACATATATAATATATATGTTTATTGGTTTCTTCCTTATTGTTTCCTAACGTTGAGCTTTCTTTCTAATATCTGTTTTCTTTTCCTTAGTTTTCACCATAAGTATTTTATTTTCTTAATATTGTATGTTACTTGTTCTTATTTTTTAAAATGTTGTTTTTCATTGTTATTTTCTTTTTTAGTTCTTTCTATGTTATTTATTTCTTACAACAATTGAAATATTATTTTACAGTTATTTGTGCTATTTTTTGTCCTTTACAATAGACTTTAATATCTTTTTAGTCCAAACTTTTGTGTTGTGCAAAATTTAATCTCGTATATAATTATTTTTAAAAATAATGACATTTAAAATAGTGTCACATATGTGGCGGGAGTCTGAATGAAAAAATATTTCATACTTTTCTTCATTAAAAAATTTATTTATATAATTAATGTTTATAAATATATCATATAAATGGGTTGTGAGGCGATAAAGAGAGGATTAGGTGGGTCTGAGGTCCCACATGGATGATGGGACGAGGATGGTTTTAATAATGCGGATTGTGGGACAGAGATGATTTTAAATTTTGTATTCGCAGCGGACCGTGGGGCGGGGGATAAAAATGAAAATTCTTAATGGGGATGAGTGTAGAAGGAGTAACTTTCGCACCCTACCCGCCCAATTGACATCCTTACACATAATTTACTTTGGCAAAATTTGAACCATGAGAAAGTTGCAACTAGGGGTTGGCAAAAAACTTTGTTACCCGATCTCGGACTCAGTGGATCTTTACTCGGAATTAATGTCGGTGGAATCGTTGTCATATCCAAAATTTAGGTCCTGATTACGACCGAGACTGAAACTAAATCTTGATTTTCTGGACCTGATAGTCGGTGGGTACCCAGTACTGGTCTTTTAGGACCACTTTAACTGATGTTTTGGTGGATGTAGACCCAGGCCCTGTTTAGCATTGCTTATCGAAAGTGTTTTTGGGCCAAAAGCACTTTTGGAGGCAGAAACAATGCTAAACAACTATTTTTTAGAGAAAAATTGCTTTTTAACCTAAACATAAAAGCTAAAATTTTTAGCTTTTGCAGTTGGAAAAGTGCT
Source organism: Hibiscus tridactylites (assembly GCA_958450335.1). Taxonomy (NCBI): domain Eukaryota; kingdom Viridiplantae; phylum Streptophyta; class Magnoliopsida; order Malvales; family Malvaceae; genus Hibiscus; species Hibiscus tridactylites. Next base: position 13,700,662 of record OY288276.1, on the reverse strand, counting down.
TCTAGGAGCCAAATTACAATTTTAACTTTCATTTGCTATTTTGATTATTTTTAATTAATAACTTTATAATTTCTTACGAAGATATAATTATATAATTAATAAATTATTTTTTAGTTTAAAGATTATATATATTTATTTATATCAATTTTTTTAAATAAAATATTTTAAATTTATTATATTTTCATAGAACACGTACAATTGTTAGAAAAATATGTATTTATTAATAAAATATTTTTTATTTTTATAATAATTTAAGTTGATTTATATCATATACTATAATATTAAATACTTTGGATATATATATAACTTACAATATTATGTCTAAAATAATCATTTATCTTCTTAAAAGCACCTTTTGACAATAATACTAAACACTTAAATCTCAAACTCAAAAAGTTCATAAGCACTTCTGAAAAGTACTTTTCAAAAGTAATGCTAAACTGGCCCTTAGAATTTTTTAGTTTATTCTTTCTCTTTATGTATGAATATTATGAGTATAACTCGTTTTGAGACTTTAACCTTTAAGCCTACAATATTCTGATTTTGTTATTTAATATTATTATTGGTGGTTGAAACTTTTTCCTATAATACTAAAATTTTCTTAATAGTAGATCAATTGACCGGTTATCCGATACTGATACCGATTCTCACTAGTACCAGGATCAGTTCTTAGAATATAAGATTCGGTTTAACCGGGACCAAAAGTGATTCCAGTTTTCAAAAACTAGTAGCTGCCAAAACTAATTATGGCCAAACTACTGGTTACTCAATCTTGCTGACCCCTACTTACAAACCAATTACAAGACAAATCGACTTTGGTGGTACCGATGTTAACCACTTACATAAAAGGCTATCGCCACAAAAATATAGATGACTGATGTTAACCACATTCTCAAAATAACTTATAGTGTCTTATTCAATGAGATATGTTTGGGAGAGTTTAAGGTGCAAGTATAGGATGCGGTTAAAGAATCGTAACTTTCAAAATTTGTCTAAAAACTTAAAAGGTTAGAGTTTTCTATAATATTTTAGATTGTTTTTTAATTATTTTTAACAAGTTTCGATACTTATTTTTTTAATAACATTTTAGGTTTTGACAGGGCCGTCCCTGGGCATGGGCAATAGGGGCGCCCGCCCAGGGCCTATTTTTTTGAATATTTATAGTTAAGGTTTAATATATTTTAATATTTATTATTTAAATTTTAATTTTTAATAATTGTTAGTAGAATTTTATTTTTAAAATTTATTTTTTCCGATATATTTTATTAGTGGTATAATTTTTTTCAATATTTGTTATTATAAGCTATTTTTTTGAATACTTGTAATTAGGGGTCCACTTTTATTATTTATTGTTATTTCAATGCTTGTTATTAGGGTACAAATTTTTCAATAATTGTTATTATGAGGCCAATTTTTCAATACTTGTTACTAGGGGCCTATCTTTTTTAATATTTGTTATTAGGGTCATATACTTAAATTTTATTTTTTCCGATACTTGTTATTACGAGTCCATTTTTTTCAATACTTGTTATTTATGGTCTATTTTCCCTAATATTTATTATTACATGCATACTCTTAAATTTTAGTTTTTCAATACTTGTTATTAGGGTTCCATTTTCTCCTACATTTGTTATTACAAGACTACTCTTAAAATTCATTTTTTTTCAAAATTTGTTAATAAGACCTATTTATTTATATAACACTTGTTACTAAGGGTCTAATTTCAAATATTATTATTTTTTCAATACTTGTTATTAGGGGAAAGGGTGAGCAAAACTCCACTCGACTCGAAAAATTTAATTTTTTCGACTCAACTCGTCTTGACTCGAAAATAATTTCAAATAAAGTTTGAGTTGTAAAATAAAAATGATAATAACTCAAAATTTTAGTATTTAATAGATAAAATTTTAAGTTTGAGTCGTAAGGACTCGTAAACTCGCATAACTTGAAATTTTTTTTACTTAACTTAACTCGATCGAACGTTCACCCTTAATTAGGGGCCTATTTTTTAAGTTTGCCCATGGGCCACCAAAATTTCAAAAATAGGTATGAGTTTTGGGACAAATTTCAAAACTTATCGTTTTTAGCTGCACTTAAACCCGTTGCACTCCAAACTCACGGATATGTTTATCTTTGTGTTTAAGAAATCTCTCCTCCTCAGCAACACGCCTTTTCAGTACATTCAGCACTGATCCAAAGTACAATGCATGATAACATTGCAAGGCATGCTAAAATCAGGAGTTGTCAAAGGTACAAGTAATACTTCTGTGCAGGGCATTTTTCCTGCATTACAAATCGAGCTAATATAAATAAGAAAGAATACAAATCGGTCATATTTAGTTATTCAAAAAAGGGGTCATGTTTCGGAACAGAAATATCAGGAGGTTAATACCTGAAACTTTGACAACAATGGTGACTTGTTCAAAGAGTATTCTTCCAGAAAAAAACCATGCTTGCATGGAAGTGGGGAAAAGCTAATAATAGCTCATGGTAAATCAAATCCTTGATCAATGCGTAAAAAGCCCTATTCAGACATCAACTAATGAACAATACACTAAGATGCATAAATCATAGATTCATAGTAAACTTTGCCCCATCAAGCAATAAGCCAATAACCTTCATTTTAAAATTACGCACGTAAACGAACCAAATGAACATAAACGAGATCATGTTTATATCTGTTCGCTTAATTTTAATCGAACAAATAAATGAACACGAACAACTAAACAAATATAATTTTTTGTTCGTGTTCGTTTGTTAAATAATAGAACTTATTCGTGTTCGTTCGTTAAAATGATAAATGAACGTAAATAATATTCATCCTAAAAAATCTAAATTCAATTGTCTTATTTATAAGATGTGTACATTATCAAAAGAACTAAGAATATATATGAATAGAACCTGTACTATTTTTAAATCAATTCCCACTATTAAGAAACAAATACTTTTCACCAACTAAATACCAACCAAGGAAAAAACCCCATTAGATGGAGCCGGTTTAATATAGGCCGTTGAATTGAAAAAAAAAACGTTGGATAAGGTTACCCGGTGAACCGGTAACCCTTTTAACGATTGTATAAGTTGAGTAAAATACGACGAGCGGGAAAAGAAAAACAAAAATTTAGGGCATCGAACCCAAAAGAAAAAGAAAACGACGAGCTGGTTTTTGCATCAACCAAAGAAGAAAATCTGAAGGAAATTTGTCGAGGAGGTTGGTTTTGAGCACGGTTTTTAGGTAAGTTCTTGCTTTTTGCTTCTTGGTTCGTTTTTTTTTTTTCTATTTCGGGTTTTTTTCGGGTTTTTTTTCTTCTATTTCAGCGAACGGTGAAGGTTTTTGTATAAATCGTGCGAATGTGAATTTCTTTGTAAAATATTATCAATTTTGTATAGGAGAATGGATTGGAAGGAATTTTCGGTGTTTTTGGTTAGTGTTCTGTTAAGGGTTTTTGGGAAAAAAAGATAACAGTAGTTTGAAGAAGTGTTTAACAGTAGTTAAAAAAGATAACCAAAGAAGAAGTTTTGAATTCTTTAAGAAAGAAATATTGTCGAGGAGATTGGAGTTGTAAGAATTATTTAGTTGAAATGCATGTATTGGTTATGAATGTTGGCTGAGATGGTTTAAAAACTGTTCTTGTATTTGGTTGCAGACAATGAAACATAAGAAGTCTCATAAAGGGGATGCAGAGGCACCTAAGCTATGTACAGCATATTTCCAATTCTAGTAAGTTGAAGTTAAATGTATATAGAACTTACAAATTTATTAAATATGAGTTGCATAAGGTAACAGAGAATTTATGTTTTACAGTAAAGTAGAATGTAAACGTTTGGAGGGGGAGAAGACAATGAACAACAATGTAAGTATGTTGTGTAATGGTTTGTTAATTGTACATGATATTTGTATTGGACTAATTGTGAGAGTGATACAGGAAAGAAAAACATTGGGTTTGAGGTGGAGACAGATGAGTGAAGATGAAAATGAGCCTTATAAAAAATGTTCGATGAGCAGAAGCAGGCTCTAGCTGAATGGAAAGCCTCGAATGTGAAGGATATTGTAGTACCTGAGGAAGAGAAAGAGAAAAAGGTAAGTGAATTTTTGAAATTATTTATGGAGAAAGAAATGAAATTGTTCTAACATTAGGTATATTTGTGCAATAGTGAAGTAAATAATGTATTTATGATATGTTGTAGGAGAAGTCTTCAAGATGTAGCCTCATTAAGCTGTCAGAGGTGTTTGAAGAGATGAGGAAGATGAATATTGAGGGTGTGGTACATGAGTTAGGGTTTGGTCCTTTACTGGAAATAAAACCGAGAGCTATTCATCGCGACCTATGTCGCACTTTAGTAGAGAATTTTGATGTCCAGAGGTCGATCATGGAATTTGATGGACATAAAATTCCAGTTTTGGTGGAAGATGTGGAGGCTGTTTTAGGTTTGAAGAATGAAGGAGTCGAAGTTGAAATTGGAACGAAAAATGTTAATGCAAAAGAAATGGCATCGAAGTACGGAATAAAGAGGGATGCCATGGTGAATGAAATTGAGGAGGACATAGTTAGCGGTAAATTTGAGGGAGACGAGTTGAAAGCTCGCGTTCTGCTTTTCATTGTTGGTGTTTTTATAAGTCCTAATGCGAACAATATGCCTTCCTCGGAACATTTACGGTTGTTGTGCCCAGAGGGGTTGAAGGGAAATCTCAATTGGTGCAAATATGCATACAACAAGTTACTTGATGGAGTAGAGAACTGGAAAGTTCGTGGTGGTTTGGCATACATGACCGGATGCATCGCGATATTAGAGGTAATATATGTTTAAAATTATGTTTTGTTCGAACGTAGTATTTGTTTCATGGGATTGAGTTTATTGAGGTAGATTATAATGTTTTGATGAATAATAAATGTAGGTGAGGTTATTTGATTTTTGGAGTGGAGTCGCGAGCAGAATAGTTGCTGCCTCTCAAGGTCGCGGTCGCATACATGCATGGGGCAACAAGAAGGCAGTAAAGAAGATTGTAAATAGCCTGAAGGAAGAAAGCCATCCAAAAAGACCCAAGGTAAGTGGGTTAAACCAACTTGGGATTATATAGGATGTTGTGGTTATATGAAATGATTTAATGATGATGTTTCCAGGTACTTGGGTATGATGATGAGAAAGTGGAAGGGGAAGAAAGGGATCAAAAGAATGGAACAAATCATGTTGTTATGGATATGCTGCAGACTGTATTGGTAGAGTTGGGTGGAATAAAAGATAGTCTGCAAGCCCGTCTGGAGAAGGAAAAAGAAATCGAAGAAAGTGTAAGGGAATTGAAGGAGGAATGCAAGAGTTTAAATGCTAACATGATAGAATTGCAGAAGTCGTTGAGGAAATCTGATGGAGAAATTGTTGTTCATGGTAAAGAAGGAGAAGAAGTGGTTGACAAAGGGCAAGTCAAAGAAGGAGAAGAAGTGGTTGACAAAGGGCAAGTCAAAGTTTCTGATCCGAACGAAGGAGTTCATATTGAGGAGGACCCAATGATGGAGGACGAAGTCGAGTGGTTGAATGAAGAAGCCGTTGCTGTACCGAAAACAATAAAAAAGGTATAATAAATTCATTTGATCAAATTTTTGTAGATGTTAAGGATTGAGAGTATTGTTGTTGATATTGTTTGTGTTAACTTGTAGGGCAAGACAACAGCTATAGCTACTGCAAAGGTTAGTGGCAAAGGAATAAGAATAGGAATTCGAACTCGGAACATGAATAAAGTCAGCCATTGAATGAAGAATGCTGTGTGACAATGTTTGGTTTAAGTTGGATTTGTGTCCACAATAAATGTTGTGTGTGTATGAGTACATTTATTACAGACAAATATGGATGAAATTCTAATGTTATTCAAACTAATTGTTTAGTGCTTGAATAACTAATGAGGTTTTCTAATAAAACTTATATATTTAAATGTGAAGTACTTATTTTTCTTATTAAGTAGATTAAGTATTGAACAAGAAATGTGTAAGCATTGCAGATACTGACATACGTCCAAGTACCGGAAGGAGTAGGCAAGTCAACAAAAGATACTTGTGACTATATATGGAATACGCCATTGCCTGAATCGTAAGCAATCTGAATTTGAAAGTAATCCTCAATGATGTTGTTATGTTAAATATAATATGTAAGTTTTTTTGTATGGGTGCAGTAAATCAATTACAGATTTTGGGCACACATATTTGTCTGTAAGCGATGCAGATACGATACGACCTAGATGTTGGGTGGGTTCAATGGTTAGTAGGTTTGACTATTCCTTTTAAGCATTTTGTATATATTACAAGAAATTTAGTATGATAGTTGCTATATGTTTGTGGTTTAGGTTATAGATGGTGTTGGTTTTACCATTGTTGATGAAGATATGAGGAAGAAATCTAAAAGAAGGAGAGGGTACATCCCGTGTGCATTGAGTGTAAGTAAAATATTAAAGAATCTTATGTGTATTATGAACAACTGGATATGGTTTTGTAAGGATACATGGTTAATAATAAATGATCTATTGTAGTCTCAGCTTCTGGACGGAGTAAATGTTGATATAATCGCTCAGTATTGGAATAAGGTTGGCAATCCATATGGCTTGTTGACGGACTGTAAAGTGGTACGAAGAAGCATTAATAAATTAAACATCTCATGCAGTTTCATGTCATCTGTATATTACAATGGAAATCGTTGCTTGTTTCAGCTCTTTATCCCCGTGAATGAGAGCAACACTCATTGGTTTATGTGTGTCGTCGATATTGATGCTGGTGTAGTGAAGCTACTGGACAGCTTCCCAAATACCTGAGGCAATGGTGCAAGAGTGTGTATGGCAGAGAAACTGGTAATAATCGAGAACTACAAACTTTTATTATTCCATTGTTTAAGATGTTACAGAGTATGTAAAAACAGAAAAAATGTTTCTGCATGTAGACCAATAGTCTAAAAGAATGTTTAAAAGATAAGAAGTTTGTCCAAGTGTTTGGCTCACCATCAAGGCCGTTGACCGATCTGCGCGTGATGGTGGAAAAAGTCAAACATCAGGATAATGGGTACAGAGTTGTCATATTCTAGTACTTTGTGTTAATTTTGTTTAACAAATTGGGAAGGATTACTCGTGGTATTATGTTAACATGGATTTGTTTTCTAACAGAGATGATTGTGGTATGTTTTGCATCAGATGGATGTAGCTTTGGAATGAGAAGCATATAGGGGAAGTGGTAAGGGTTTAGGTTAATCTGCATTCAACTTTCCTTACTTTGGTCATGTATACTACAATGGTCTATAATAAAAGCTTAATTTGTTTGTACTTGTCTTAATAGAGCGTTGGAAAATGGGATCAGATGATTCTTTTGTACGAACTTATCAGTTATCATAAGAATAAATTGTGGAGGAATATCAATGTTGTTGTAGGTCAATGGTGCATGAAGGCAAACGAACCAAGGGTTCCAAAACATGGCAGTTTTAAGCGGCCGGAATGGTAAGGCCTGAATGCTTTGTTTATTATGTATTTGAATGCAGTAGGCCATGTTGTTCATTATTCTAATCTAATGCAATTTTGTTTGGTGAAGAACATGTTAGGGGATGGGGCAGTGGTGAGCGGATGGCAATGGATTTTGACTTATTTTTTTGTGGCGTTGCAGTGCGTAAAGGAACCCACTTTTTTATGGGTCGTAACCATGTTTGGATGTATATGAACTGAAAACATTTTGTATATGATATGTGCTGCAAGCATACATAGGTTAGGTAAGAGTGAAAGTGAAATGTACAAATTTTGAATGTATATTATGCAATTTCAGGGCCACAATGTGGTAAAACGCTTGTACAGAAATTTTGCAATATATGATAAATTTCAGTGGATAAAAGTAGCATATGCACATGGTTTAGGTTTTACTTACAGTGATTTGAATGACATTTGCATTATGGTTGAGACATGTCTTGGTCGTCAAGTTCCGTAGTACCCGTTGGAAGTTGAAGCTTCAGTCCCGGGCATGTGTTCTTATTGTGTCCCTCCATTTTGCAAAATGAACAATGATTCCTCCGTTTTGTGGACGCATTAGTGTTTATTTTCTGCTTTCGTTTTGCGTCCTTCGTTTGCGGGTCTCGAACGGTGTTTTGGCGTACCCTATGTGATGAGGACTCATTGAATGTTACGGACTGCTCAAATTGAGCAGTTAGCCGTAGTAACTCATCTTTTGTGGTTTTGAAACTTTCGTCTGTTTGAGACGCAAGGTAGCACAACCGCGATGAAAGTGAGCGTAGCGATGCAAATCGAGACATTTGTCTTATTTCAGGACAGACTTCGGTGTGAAGATAAGATAGAGCAGATACCTTAGCATTTTTTGTCCACCGCGGTAGTATTAAGCAATTTGGGATGGCGAAGAAGTCTTCCAACTTAAGAACGTGCAGTTGATGGCGACATGGAAGGCCGATCGTCTCAAATTTCCGACAACTGCATGTAATGTTATGTGTTGTGAAATCAAGCACAACTTCATAGATGGCATCCGGATCCTTATACTGTGTCAAACGATACGTTCGTGCACCTTCAGTCGTAAGTATCGGATGGAGAGCACGAAACAGTGTCTCATTTTTTAGTTCCTTCACAACTTTGTCAAACGATGCCCGGGTGAAGATGTCAGCTGCACTACCTTCAAGGTCATGCAATTTGGTCAGTGGGAAAGGCTTCGAGGTGCAATTTTTGTATTCTTCGTTCAACTCATTTAAGCGCATGTCATTTATTCCCTTGTCAATGGCACGGACCACTTCAAGATATGTCTTCTTATGTTCGAGGATAATGTTGAGGGCGGAATTCATTGATTCGCAACGTTGTGTTGAGCGAAGATTTGCGAAGAAATGTCCTGTGAGATATGCTTGTGCCCACATACCAACCGTGTGATCCTTCTCCACGACCCAGGGATACTGCTCGACGTTAAAATCTTTCATAACTGATCTCCACTGGCGATCGAATTCCTCAATTGTCCACCAAGAGGACATGCACCGTGTAAAGGCAGATGTAAATTTGGGATCACCTACGTTTGCCTGGGCATTTCGAGAAAGATGTCAGGAACATATGCGATGATGGGCACATGGGAACACTGTCTTGATAGCCCTGTGCATGCCCCTATCACCATCCGTGACGACTGAGACAGGAGCTTTGTTAGACATTGCCTGCATGAACTCAGTAAGGACCCACTCAAATGTGTCTGCAGTCTCGTCTGCTAAAATTGCGACACCGAAGATAATGGTTTGATGGTGGTGATTAACACCAACAATAGGCATTATAGGTCGGCCATACATGTTACCCTTGTACGTTGTGTCAAATGCAATTACATCACCGAAGCATACATAGTCGGACCTAGATGTTGAGTCCGACCAAAAAATATTATGCAACCCCCCTAATGGATCAGTGTTGAACTGCACGTACAATCCTGCATCTTGATCTTTCTTGAAGTCAAAGTATGCAAGAAGAGAATTGACATCACCGTCACGATATTCATCCGCCCTTGCTTTGTGAAGGGAGTTGTACAAGTCTTTTCGAATGAAACCAACATTGTGGAAACCTCCCGACTGTTGCGTGAAATAATTCATTACCTCCGACGTCCGCAGGCCAACACTCTTCAAAGCATGTGCCTCAATTACATCATCTTCATTAACTTCTCTAGCCGACTGAAGATACGGTTGCATTATAGGTGGGCACAACGGGTGATTATGCTCACTGTGACATACTACTATCTCCCACCTTGATTCTTCTTTGCACTTGACAATCACCTTTGCCTTGCAACCAATTCGTGTTATATCACGAGGCGCACGTTTCCGGTCGGAGTCATTAACTTTCCTTCTGCGCTGTCCTCCCCTTGAACAACAAAACTCTTGCGTATGTACATTTCCCATACCATCAGTCCTTGTTGTTGCACGACTGACACTGAACCCCTTATTCTTCGCATATAGTCGATAATAGTTCCACGCCTCATCACGAGAGTTAAACACCATACCAACCAAATTATCGGAAGCACCAACTTCATTTGTGTTGCACTCATCTGGTTCACCAATTTCAGCTTCCTCAACTCTTACACCAGCCATGTTAAAAGGAATCTTGCCTTTTCATTGTTCTGTCTTTTCACTATAATCACATGAACCGTTTCTTCTTCCTCATCGTGTTTACAACTTGTTTCGAAACCAAGCATAACGATTGAGCCTTTTCAGATTTCTGTCTTCTAATTAATGAAGGGGTTCATGTTCATGTACCTAGTGCAATGAACAGACACAAAGCGTGCCTTCTCAAAGTAGGTACCCCCTCCATAGAACCAATTACTTTTTCGAAACCAAGCAAAAACGATTCAGCCTTTTCACTTTTTCACTTTCCCTCCCAACTGAATTCCCCTATAAATATACAACTCTTCTCCATACTCTTTACAACATCAACAATTCCCTATAGTCATCTGAACCCTTCTTTCTTTATATTCTCTTCCTAACCAAATACTTTAAACTTCTTTCATTTAAGATGAGTTCAAGCAGATCTTCAAAAAACATTCCTCACCATTTCTCGAAGAGAAAATTAGAATTTGAGTCTGACTCAAATTCTGATGATGACTTATATTTGGATTCTGACGATGATGAACAACCGAGCAATGAAACTCTCCGACAAAGCAAATGGTTCATGAGCTTTTTCCAGGCCATTGCTACAATGGTGACCATCACTGAACCTGCTACAAAATGGTCATGTCCAGCCTGCCAAGGAGGTCCTGGTGCCTCTCAGAAGTTTACTGGCATTGAGTCCCTAAAGTCACATGCCTCAACGAAAGGTGGACCAAAGCTGAAGCTCCATCGCCATTTTGCTAAACTCTTGGATGAGGAATTGCTTGCAAGGGGCACTTCTTCTATTCCTTAGGGTCAAGCTTTTGGCCAATGGACTGCTTTGAGAGATGATCCCACTGCTGCTAATACTTTATGCCCCCTACCTGCAAACAACGAGGTTCATGATCACCAAATACTATGGCCGCCCATGGTCATGATAATGAACACACAGCTGGAAAGGGATGCTACTGGGAGGGTAGTTATTTAACAAATTTGAATTATGTTTTCAATATTATTACAATTGCTTCACTTCTAATCTCTTGCATTTTATGCTTCAGTGGATTGGCATGGGAAACCAAGAGCTGCGGGACTCTTTCCCTTCCTATAATACTATTGCCAAGCCTCGCCATTCATATGGACCCGACGGCCATCGTGGGATGAGCCTTTTGATTTTTCAGAGCACAACAAGAGGTTATCTCGACGCCCAGGATCTGCATAACAAGTTTGCTGCCCAAGGTTCCGATAGAAAAGCTTGGGAACAATGTCAAGGCATCTTCAATGCTCCAGGCACAAAGCGCCAACTTTATGGTTTCATGCCTACGAAAGAGGACATAGACTACTTCAACCGCCACCACTCTCAAGGTTGTCTCTATCATAAGTTTCTTCTTTTCTACAAGATTCACTTCTTCTCATACTAATGCATACATATTTTGTTCATTAGGCAACAATAGGGTCAGATATGATATCCGATCTTATTCAGAGATGGTTGGTCAGCACCAACCAGAGGCTGGTTCGAGTGCCATGGGTGGCAGCGGGCATGCAGGTCGTTTCTCGGGGCAGGAATGAGGAGAGAATGAGGAGGGGAGGATTTATTATGTTTTTTTTAATATCTAATGTATTTGAACGTTGTAACGTTGTTTGGATTGGAATGCATTTTATTTCTGTCATTAAATTTCTTCATCTTTCATACCAAACCAAGTAATTTTCACTCACAAGGTTAAAGACCTTCAAATATTTTCGCGCTTAACCAGCACCGAAACCCTATATACTAGGTTTCGATGCAAAACCAGAACCGAACCCACCTTGGCCTGGTTTCGATGCCATTATCATAAATTCTACGAAAGTATTTTTTGTGTATGAATACGTGTATGTACTCATTTCCTTACAAACAAATTGGAAATTTCGACGACCCTGGGAAATTTTGTTTAATAAAAAAAGTATACGTACAGAGTTCTACCCAGTTTGTAATAAATAAGGTATATAACATTTCCTCAAACTAATTTCTACTATTTTGTGTACATTGGGTACTATTACGTGTATATTCATAACTCCTTACATAACTTGTAAGAAAATATGCTTTACGGGTAACAAATTGTGTATGTACACATTTCCTACAACTAATGACCCATTTGTTCCATCTTACACATTTGTAATATATAAGGTATATACCGTTTCGTCTTACAAATTTGTTCCAATTCATGTACAATTCGTCCTATTAAGAGTATATACACAAATCTTAACAAAACTTGTAAAATATTATATTTATCGGGTAAGAATTTCTGTATGTACACATTTCCCTACAAGTAAAAGTCCATTTTCAACCTTCGTCAAACCGTGTACAAGAAAATGTATATACCTTTTCCTCTTAAAAATTTGTACAAATTTCTGTATATTGGGTAGTAATATATGTATATACACAGTTCCATACCTCTATTGTATCAAAATATGCTTTTCGGGTAAGAAATTCTGTATGTACACATTTCCTACACGTCCATAATCCATTCCAAAAATTCGTGCATGTGTTATAAAAGGGTATATACATTCTTCTATTACAAAAGTGTATTAATTTGTGTACAGCATCATGTAACAATTTGTGTACCGGTAAACAGTGCATCCTGTAATAAAACTGTATATACATTCTTTTATTACAATATTGTACCAATTTGTGTACCGCTTCATGTAACAATTTGTATACCGCTTTTTACCCGGTAAACAGGTCAGCCGTTCATTAGCCTGTATTTAAAGGTTGTTCCCTAGAACTCCCCCAAAAGTTAATAAAAAACGAGTATCTAATATCTCGTCCCTCCAATTGTACGCCGTTTCATCCATATCATATATATTATATTTTGATCAAATCCATATCATATCATTAATTCTGCAAAACGAGTCGATTTTTCTTCAAATCAAATGTGGATAAGGATGAAATCTCAGCCAATAATTAAATAATAACAATAATAATAATTTACTATAATTATTATTAGTATTTTTTATCACGTGCAAAAAAGTACGCATTGAAAACGAATCGCTGATTACCCCCACCCCACCATAGTTTACAGACACATCCTCAACCGTCCAAATTCCATATAGTCGATCTTAGCCGTCCATTTAAACGATCCCCATTCTGAAACCAATATTCCCTTCTCCCACGCACATTCAATGCTCTCCAATTCCCTAAATGCCGGAATCCAAATCTTCATCAAATCTAGTTCAATTCCGATGCGTTTTCTTCTTTTTTTTTCCCCACATCAGGCGAGTATCCAATCCAACAGCACTCGCGCCTTAAGGATATCCACGTCATCAGACAGCGGAAATTCTTACCCAAAATATTACCGTAATGCCACTACGTGAGGACCAAGTTGAGAAATTGAAGGCCACTTTCAGTGGTTTATATATAGCGTAAAACCAACGCTTTCTTTTCTATTTCAAAGCTCCCACCCTTTGTCCTCTTCCCTCCAATTCGCCCTTTTTAATTTATCCTCTCTCTAGCGACTGAAAGAGCGGCTCAGCAAAAATGTCGGCGGCAGGTAGCGGCGGCGGACAGGCGGAAGACAAGAAGCCGGGCGATGCTGCCCACATTAATCTGAAAGTCAAGGGCCAGGTTTTAATTTCATTTTCCCTTAAGATCATCTGTTTTAGTTATTTTCGTATTTTGATTCGTTTGTTTTGTTGTAGGATGGAAACGAAGTGTTTTTCAGGATCAAGAGAAGCACGCAGCTGAAGAAACTGATGAATGCATATTGCGATAGGCAGTCGGTAGATTTCAACTCGATTGCCTTCTTATTTGACGGGCGGAGGCTCCGAGGAGAACAGACTCCCGATGAGGTAAACTTGTTCATTTATTGCCAAATCCTAGCATTTCAAAATTCCTAGATACTTATTGGTGTGTGTTTGGGGTAGCTTGAAATGGAAGATGGAGATGAAATTGATGCAATGCTTCACCAGACTGGAGGCGATTGTGGAAGTCTGTAGCCTTTGATTTGGACAATATATTTGAGATATATAGAGCAAAAGAAAGCTTGGGAGCATTACAATGGTGGTAGAGTATCTTTATATATCTGTTCAACTTTTGGGTTTTGTTTTATGATGAATCAATGTATTTATTTGGTCTGCCCTTTTATTTCATAATCAAGTAAGATTTTGGTGCTTAAAAGTAACAAAGGCCCTTTGCAATTTAAGAATGTACAATCCTCGATACACACTGCGTCTGCAATTTAAGAGAAAGACACGAGGACTTCTGTCAATTACAAATATGAATATCTAATTAACGGAAAAAGCTTCAAACGGGTGTTTTTGTGTCTGATTTGATCTTAACCTGGCGTTTTGGGAAAATTGAAACTTTCAACCTCTCTTTCAGCGGACTTTCTCACCCAATTTGCCATTTGAAAATCCACGCCGAACAAATTCTAAGTATAAAAAACCACACATAAATAATGAGTGCATCGGAGCTGTAACTTCAAGATACACTTCGGTACTTTGGTAAATATGAAGTCTTAAGTATATAAGTCGGAAAGTAATGAACCAATGTTACAACCTAGCAAATTAGTGGGAAAATTAGGAAAACCATAGCCGCGCTGCTCCTCTCAAACCCCAAATACGGTAAACTCTTCCACCGTCGGCAACCCCATTTCTGCTTTTCCCCCTCGTTTGTTTCGTGTGAGGAGCCACCAGCGAGATGGCTCAGACGTCCCCAAGTGGTTACTGGCCGTTGCCGTCTCTCGCCTCTCAAGTTTTTTATCTTTAAAGATGGGCCTATGTTCATCCCCTTTGTTGGTTGTTGATGGTGGTTTTCAGTGACCGTTTGATGGAGATTAGATTTTCCGGCGGTTCACGGAGCTCCCTAGGGAAGTTTAGGGGTGATTTGGGGGGAAAGGTTGATGTTTGCGGGGATAGAAGGTTTCGAAGGTCCGGGAGCGATGACTAATCTTCTTCGTCGGAGTCACTTTTGGCCGGTTACTCCCTTTTTTTCTCGGCGATTCTCCTCATGTTCAATCATTTTTTGCCTCGATTTTTTACTGTCGCTCGGCCACCATGCAAGCCTCCCTTTGCTTCTGCCCCGATGATTTTTGATCCTTGGTTTTATCGAGTTTAGTGTTTTGCCTAGTCTCGTTTTTTTTAGATTTTGGTGGATTATGGGCGAACTTAAAAATAGACCCCTAATTAAGGGTGAACGTTCGATTGAGTTAAGTTGAGTAAAAAAAATTAAGTTATGCAAGTTTACGAGTCCTTACGATTAGAATTTTTTTTACAACTTGAATTTTATTTGAATTTTTTTTTCGAGTCAAGATGAGTCGAGTCGAAAAAATTAATTTTTTCGAGTCGAGTGGAGTTTTGCTCACCCTTTCCCCTAATAACGAGTATTAGAAAAAAATAAAATTTAAAATTAAACCCTTAACAAGTGATATATAAAAAAATGGATCCCTATTAAAAAATTAAAAAAATGAATTTTTAGAGTATTCTTGTAATAACAAATATAGGAAAAAGTGAATCCCTAATAACAAGTATTGAAAATTTAAAATTTAAGAGTATGCATGTAATAACAAATATTAGGGAAAATAGACCATAAATAAAAAGTATTGAAAAAAATTGGACTAGTAATAACAAGTATCAGAAAAATAAAATTTAAGAGTAGAGCCTTAATAACAAATATTAGAAAAGATAGGCCCCTAGTAACAAGTATTGAAAAATTGGCCTCATAATAACAAATATTGAAAAATTTGTATCATAATAACAAGTATTGAAATAACAATAAATAATAAAAAATGGCCCCTAATTACAAGTATTCGAAAAAATGAACCTATAATAATAAGTAGTCCCGTTTCTGAGATTTTGGTGGCTCATGGGCGAACTTAAAAAATAGGCCCCTAATTAAGGGTGAGCGTTCGATCGAGTTAAGTTGAGTAAAAAAATTTAAGTTATGCGAGTTTACGAGTCCTTACGATTAGAATTTTTATTTTACAACTCAAACTTTATTTAAAAAAAATTTCGAGTCAAGATGAGTCAAGTCGAAAAAATTAGTTTTTTTCGAGTCGAGTGGAGTTTTGCTCACCCTTTCCCCTAATAACGAGTATTAAAAAAAATAAATTTTAAAATTAAACCCTTAGTAACAAGTGATATATAAAAAAATGGGTCCCTATTAAGAAATTAAAAAAATGAATTTTAAGAGTATTCTTGTAATAACAAATATAGGGGAAAGTGGAACCCTAATAACAAGTATTGAAATTTTAAAATTTAAGAGTATGCATGTAATAACAAATATTAAGGAAAATAGACCATAAATAACAAATATTGAAAAAAATTGGACTCGTAATAATAAGTATCGGAAAAATAAAATTTAAGAGTAGAGCCCTAATAACAAATATTAGAAAAGATAGGCCCCTAGTAACAAATATTGAAAAATTGGTCTCATAATAACAAGTATTGAAAATTTTGTACCCTAGTAACATTATTTAAATAACAATAAATAATAAAAAAATGGGCCCCTAATTATAAGTATTCGAAAAAATGAACCTATAATAATAAGTACTGAAAAAATTATACCCCTAAGAACAACTATCGAAAAAAATAAATTTTAAGAATAGAACTCCAATAACAATTATTAAAAAATTAAATTTTAAACAATAAATATTAAAAAATATTAAACCCTAACTATAAATATTCGAAAAAATGACCCTGTACAGAGTAGGAGCTCTGGGCGGGCGCCCCTATTGCCCATGCCCAGGGACGGCCCTAGTTTTGCCTATCTTTTCGTCTGTTCTTTGGGTATTCACCTCATGTATGTGTTGAACTTTCGATCATAGCTTCCCTTGCTCACAATCTGGTCTCCTCAGCATTTCTGATGATAAGATCTTTCACTCTCACGAGAAAAAAAGCCTACCTCCAAAAGAAGCTCTCGCAGAAGCGTCATCTGACCGTGTCGTTGATTGATTCATGTGCTTGAGTTCTTCATGTGACCTTTATTGTTCTTGTTTATTTTGTTGGCCTATCCCCATTGTGAAACCTATGTTTGATTTTGATATAATTAAATCGTTAAGGATCAAATTGAAAAACTTGAAATTGTTTTATAAGTCCCTTAATAAGTTTTAAATCACCAACACTTTAAAACTGATTTGAAAAACTCAAACTCCAAATATTTTCTAAGTGTTCCAAGGCCTAACTATTGAAAACCGTCCAGGTGTATCGATACGCTTCCAGCCGTATCGATACCTTTTTTACCAAGTTGGCTACTGGAAGGACGCATTTCGATACGCTCTTAATCGTATCGAAACAACGTATCGAAATAGATTCCATCTGTATCGATACAGATTTTAATTGAATTTTTAATTTGAATTGTTTTAAATGCTTTCTTTCGTTGGTGTCAGTTGTTAGGTAACCAAAATTTAAAATGGCAGTTGACCCGTATCGATACGGTAAACCCTCGTATCGAAACGGAAACTTCTAGTGAGCTAAGTTGAGAAAAAGGTATCGACACGGTCTTATTCATTTCGATACACTCCCTGTCCCGTATCGATACGCCTACGTGCGTTTCGATACCCCCTTTTTATTATGTACAACGACTCTTTCTTTTTTGAGACAAGTATCGGTACGGCTCACCGTGTACCGATACTGATAGCTGCAAAAGTGCATTTATGGTGGAAAGAGAGGGTCCCAACGACTCTATTCAATTCCCCAACCACCCAAACGGCTTGAATTGATAGAGGAGGTATAAATTGAAGCTATTTGAAGACCAGCAACAACTATTGCATAAAAAGACAAACATTCAAGCAAAAATCTAACCTCAAGTGGGCCAAATTTCCAATCTCTTGTAATTTCCAAATTGTGTTGTATCCAATTCTTATTCTATCTTTAAATTTGGGTTGAGTGTTGTATTTCAAGGGACAAATATGTATTTGAGAGATATACTTCTTGTCCAATTTCTTCTTTGATTATTTGTGAGAGTTTGGTCAAATTTTGGGTAGAAAATTTGACCGGTTGTGTAAAAGTTACCTCCTAAGCCTTGAAAAGAGGAAGGACAAATAGTAAATTGTTGAAATCCTTAGTAGTAGCTATGGTAGTGGATGTAGAGTTCATTTGGAACTTGAACCACTCTAAAATCCTTTGTTCTTCATTTTTAAATTGTCCTTTCACTCCACAAAATTTTTAAATCTCAATTCACCCCCTCTTGGTCTTAATCATTCAATCGATCCACTCAAGTCCCATGTTTTCACCTTGTTTTGCAACAGCCTGGACGGTTTGGTTGCTGGTTGTAAGATTCATGTATTTTTGTTTGATCTCTTTCATGAATGAATGAATCTTTTATTATAAAAAAAAGTAATGGACCACTGTTTAAGAGATGATAAAGCAGGGTGTCGACGACTTGGGCCTTAAGGGATGAGATGATATTTTATGGATAATGTTTAGTTCATGTAGTATGGAATAAGGGTGTTCATATTTAGGTCATAGTGTATTCAGATGTCTGATAAGTCTAATAATATTATTATAGTATTATTTTGTTTTATCTTCTCTTATATTATGAGTTTATTGAGCATTTGAGTACCCTATGATCTAGTTATAAACACCTTTCACATATTTGATAAAAAAAACACCCTTAATATGGAGGTCAGGTTCGTTGTTTCAGTTTGACATTATTTTTTAAAAATGTCGTCATAACGTGCTTTCAAAAAATTATGTTTAAATATTTAACTATTTAACATTACATGTTTAAAGTATTTTTTTAAAAATAAAATATTTATTTTAGACAAAATTTTATAAAATAAAAATAAATTAACTTTGGTGTTTAAATGCATTATCATAAAATTCATTAATATTATGATATATAAAATAAATTAGTTTAAAATATAATAAAAATATAAACAAAATTATGACAACTCCTTAGTAATATTTTGGTAATATAAAATATAAGTTTTAAATATTTTTAAGTAATAAATAATTATTATAAATTGTTGGATTAAACAAAAAAAGTCTCCAAATTCTTTATTTTTTATACTAATGTAATATATCTAAATATTATCTATTCAAAAAATATATTAAATATTATAATTAATATATTTAATATTAGTGAACACTATGAGTGGTTTCAGTGAAAAAGATGATGTTCATTTTAAAAGACCATGATTCAATCAGCTTTGTCTGCAAAGTATATGTATTGTATCAAAACATATATTTTTTCAAATGAGGATGCAAATTTTCATTTCTGCCTCTACACGCTAATTTTTTTTTTAAATTTAACACTAAAATTTTCACCCCAAATAATGGGGTACAAATGCTCCATGCTGAGCCATGGGACTCCACTATTACTTGTAATACTTGTAATATATTTATTGTATTAATTTAATATTTTTACATTATATATTAAAATAATATATAATTATGCACCTATAAACCTTGATAAAAAAACATAATTTCACCTCAAAAGTGCCAACAACAAAATCGAAAATGTTAACTTTTATAATTAAATAGAAAAATTATTTTTCCAATAAAGATTCAAAAATTAAATGTTTGACATTAGTTTCAGACACTCAAAAACAATGTCACGCACACTTTAATAGTCTCATGTGACAGACATCATACTATAAGGGTATATTTTGAACTTCAAATCAAGTGCAATCCAGATATGTTCAAATTCTGTTAGCGGTAAAATAAAGGTATGTTCAAAATTTTGTTTGTGGTCCAATCTAATGTTGAGAGTTGTGGCTACTTCAATCTTACATGGTCACTTATTTAAAAAAAAAATAAAGTTTACAAATGGTTGTTCAACTTTAATTAATTATTTTTTAAATTGCTTTAATGTTATTATTGAACTTTGTGTCTTGCTTCAATTTGGTCATTGAGTTCTTAACAGACGTTAAGAAAATGACTTGATTGTTAATAAATTTTGTATAATAACACATTTAGTACTCCACATTTGCACATTCAAACAATTTAATCATAATTCAAAAAATAATAACAAATTTAATCTTAATTATTTACACATTATTTCAATTTGGACTTATTTTTAATTAAAAATAATTTAACTCTAAATTCTAAACTTAAAACCTTTAATCCGAAACACTAAACCTAAAACCCAAAATCTATAAATAAAAAACCAAAAACTTTGAACTCATAAACCTAAAACTCAAAACCTTGAACTCATAAACCCAAAATTTCTAAAATTTCCAACTACTCAATTTTAGTGACAAGTATAGTTTGACTTGCCGCTACAATCATCCTGATAGGAATGGTATGTAAATTCAGATGTTTGTGATTGTGAAGATATAATTATTTAAGTTTATAATTATTTGTGCTCACAGTTTTGATCAAAAAAAAAAAAAACTTTCAAAGTGCATTAATCAAACAGAGAGAAACCTACATAGAGGAAGCAAACAAGCATGGGACCAACCCCATGCATAACCAAGCACGAATAGATGAAAGGGTTAAACATTCTGACCACAACAGTGAGCATGTCATGCAAGCCAGCAGAGACCACACCGTGGCACGCAAGGCCAACAAAACGCAACAACAGCAAAGCCACACAGACAGGGGCCAAGTCCAACAAAGCCAACAAAACGAACAAAGAAACAACACTGTGTAAAAGCGATGGGGCCTCAGAACCTATTACATTCAAGCGAGAGCTCTTTTCGGAAGCAGGCTTCTTCATTTAAACGAGCCGAGGGTCTTGTCTTCTGAAATGAAGTAGAGTCACATCCATGCTTGAGCAGGTAAAAGTCAGCTCCACCAATGGCTTCAACGAGCCATGGTCTTGAAAAGGAGCTCATACGAACAAAGCAAAACCGATAAAATCATCCATGGATCACTAACGATAAAGCATCGGCGAATGATCTATGGGGAAGGATAAAACCTTGGAGCTACCCTTCGATCCTTCCCGACGAAGGTAGAAAGGGAAAACATGACCTTAAACGGATTATCCGCCATCTCAAACTCCACGTACGCCACCTGCTCGGGGACATAAGTGATTGAATTCCCAGCACATTCTTACTTCTTTGGTGCAATATTCGAGGGGTAAAAGGTGGGCCAGGCTTGCAAATCTAAAAGAATCCCAGGAAAAGTGGGATATTTTGCTATCTCAAGCATAAATAGAGTACAAACGTAGGAAACAAGTTTTTCCTTAAAATTGCCTTTCACAAAAACCCAACTAATTAGAAGCTCCTGACACGCAAGGACACCATGGTCTGAAGTGACCATTGTACCCGTCCTCTTCTCCATCAAGCTATTCCATGGCCAACGTTCATTACCCACCGTTTTGCCGACGATCACACTTCTCTCGCTATTAGCTCTAAAGATCAGGACTCTACGGAAAGCAAGCCTAAGATGCTAACCTTCAATGACCCAAACATGTTGCTCCTCAAGGCTCAAACCAAAGGAGCAAGGCAATGAAACAGATTAAAACAAAGAAGCCTCCAGGACGCCATCCCTCATCAAAAACACTAGACGAGACCACCCAAAGTGGGTACTCTCCCCTTAACTTGTGACACGTAAAGCTGGGAACATAACGAACCTCTGACAGAAAACCCACCCTCGGTCACTCTCCGCATCCAAACCAGGTGCTCTAATGGAGACCGACGTTTACTCTCGGAGGGGGGGAGTCCACACCACCGAAATTAACAAACGAGCAACAAACTATCGAGATTCGTGAATTGAGAAGGGGAAAACAGGTTAAAAGAACAAACAAGGATTTGGTTTGAGGGAACCATTAGAGACCGTGTTTCTCTTTCAGCTCTACTTTAGCTCCCAAATTTGACCATCGAAATCTCGATATTTATGCTCACAATTTACTGTTGACCTTTTTGTGTACCATTCATTCCTCTTGTAGTGTTAGGGCATTCGCTTTTAGCATCCGCAAGTAACCTAAACATTGGAGTTGTTAATAAAGTTGTTTCTCTATATCAAACTATTGACCCAGATTAAGTTAGACAACTCTACCTGCACAACAAACATTGCCGATTGTAATGAGAGATTTTATGTTTCTGCATGAAAATTTTTATGTACCATGATAGCCTTCCACCTCTCTCCCTCATGTACCTTTCATATATCAAATTGCATGATTAGCGGTAAGTAGGTGCCCCTGAGCTAGTTTGGCAAGTTTTAAATGGATAAGATTGTAAATGTCCATTGAATTATTTGTATACCCAACCCATTAAAATTTAGGGTTTATGAGTTTATGATTTTGGGTTCATGAGTTTATAAATTTTGGGTTTTAGATTTAGTGTTTTGGATCTAGGTTTTAAGTTTAGGGTTTAGGGTTAAATTACTTTTAATTAAAAATAGGGCTAAATTGAAATAATGTGTAAATAAATGAAGAATAAATTTATTATTATTTTTTGAATTAGGAGACTAAATTGTTTGAATGTGCAAATGTGGAGGACTAAATGTGTTATTATACAAAATTTGTTAACATCCAAGTCACTCTCTTAACGTCCGTTAAGAACTCAATGATCAAATTGAAGCAAAACACAAAGTTTAATGGTAACATTAAAATAATTGAAAGTTTGATTGCTAAATTGAATAATTAACAAAAGTTTAGTGACCATTTATGAACTTTACCCAAAAAAACTTACTTTGCCATTTGTCCTTGCTATGTTGTTCTTGGGATTTAGATTCGGTTCTATAATGGATTTATATCAATTGTACATGACATACATGCTCACTAATTGTACCAGTATCGTACTCTAAAAGCGACACCGAGGGAACTCCGAACATTGATGTCGGTCATTGTACCAAGATAAATTTCTTTTAACCTGCGGTGGTAAAAGTAATGTAAGCTTCAGAAAGTTCAGTAATACGGAACTACCAAGAGATGCTAAATGCACAAGCAGGTATATGGCAAGCTTAACATTGTCACGATGTATTGGGAAACAACAGACTTTAATTACGATTCGGTTTATCAGAAAAGCGTTATATCAGAAGGTAACATAGTTGTTCTTTATTTGATCACACGAGTATTAGGAGATAAGTCTATACCCGAAAATTCAGAAGAGATCTAGATTACAAAAGTTGAATCAAAGAGTCTAATGTGGTTCATTAAACCCAGATTGTAAGCATACTAAGAGTTTCAAACATTGGCACATTAATTCAATATGGTGGATTTCAGAATAGGTCAGAAAGTTTTATTTTTAATCACCTAACTACCATCCAACCATACGCCAATAAGCAATATCATCAGAACTATATACATAAAGACTTACCCTAGGCCCGTTGGGCGTAGGATCTTAGATTTAGAAGGACTTACTAGTGCTGAACCTACATAACTTCAATCATATCCTAGATAGTATACCCCTCCAGATAAAATCAATTTTATCCAGTAATCAAAAATATTAGAAAACATGTATTAGATATATTTTGTATTAGAAGACAGAAGCCAGGAATTGTATTTTCATTACGAATAACAGAGTCATGCTTTTAATTTAGAGTAGATAATTTTGGTTTAAAACAGAGAAAATATTCATGGACATATGGAACACTCTATATGGTCCAATTTATTCCTCGTAGTTGGTGATTATCAAAAAAAGAACATTGACCATCTGACGATTTTGGAGTGATTTTAGAATGAGGTCCCTATGAAAATTGGGATTCAATACTAACGGCTCAAACTAGACATTCAAAAGTTGATACATCAAGATCATTGAGACTTCAGATATATCGTGACTGATCCAATCATTAAAGCCTACGTGGACATTATGGTCACTCTGACCTTCAAGGGTAATTTGATAATTTAGACCAACAAAGTATAAACGGTGATGTACAAAATTCGAGAATTCTAGTTGTTCATAAGGTTTCTGAGTCTTTTGAACTACTTAGAACCCATCATTACCGTGTTTATTATTTAGCCGGATAAGTACACCTTAAGTATTCACTTCTCAAAGCTGACTACAATGTATAACAAAATGGTTCCCCTTCACTAAATAACCACTAAACATACTACTAGAAATTGAAGATGTATTCAAGCGGTATTTTCTAAGTATTCAAACATGTGCATTGCACCCGAATTCAAACCATAACATTGAATGTACCCTTGAAGAACATGTTACTCTTTCTATTAACTATGTACTTTCTCTAAAAAAAATCAAATATGCCTATATATGGTATTCGTCCAACATCACATTAGTATAAAAAATGACCAACAAACACGAGTCGTGTATTACCACTTTCAGAGAGTCATTACATTTGTTTGGCTTTATCTATATTTCTTATTTCAAGTCTTATAAGTATTTTCAGTCATTTTAGTATTCGAAGGTACTTCGGACACTTCGATGCCCGAATGTGTTTCAGTTACCCGAGCCTTTCGATCCTTCCAACTATTCATTCATTTTAAAATTAGAGGGTATAACCATTATCTCGGTTAATTTGGCAATTAGTGTCTGTTGAGAAACGTCGGTACACCCCATGACGCAACGAAAAATTATCTCGCAAATTCTGCCAGTAATCCATGTACAAGGGACGAATTCGGGGTGAATAATGATGAAATATTACCTTAATAAATCTGGTATCTTGATATCCTTAGGGAGTTAGGATAAATCAAATTGAATCCGAGTCGTCACAATAGCGTTCTGACCTCTACGTAGTCCACCCGAATGAAATGAACAATATTTTCTCTTCTCTAACTGTTAGAGAGGTTTTCCGAAAAAGCATACTTTGGCTGCTAGACCTTATGCCTTTATATAGCATTCAAAAACCTAATTCTAATTAAATTCAGATTCATTAAATATGCAATATGTATAACTGAATATAATTAAATATGTAGAAACTGATTCTCTTTTAATTCGAATTCATTAAATATACAATATATTTAACTAAATAAAATTAAATATTTAGAATCTAATTCTACTTTAATTAAGTTCCTTTAGGGATATATATTTTAATAGTGTTTTGATAACTACAATAATTATCTAGTATTAATATATATAAACGAGATTATCTATAATTACAATAATTATAATAATTTTCGTTTTAATAATTATTACATGTACAACAAGTTTGTACACATGCTATCTAGTCGATATTTGTCTATTTCAATCATAGGGTGTGACCCTTGTAGGTTCATATAACGTTATTAGTAATATCTAGAACAATTCTAATATTACAATCAATGAGTGGCATCTAGCAATACATCATTGCTACATAAGTTACATGAAGTCGTGGTTCAACTTTACCTTTTTCCATGATTAACTTCTTTTATGTATTACATCGTTTTGTCCTCATATCTAGATCGAACACAAGTCATGAATTAGTCACACTTGTACAATCCATCTCATATTTCGTGATGTCTTGAGTTGACTATGATAAATGAATAACTATGATATCTCATATCAATTTATTCGAGCATGACCATATATTTTCTAGTCTCACTCAATCAAGCGGCCTACGATATTACTCATATTATGTAGGAGGGACAAATCATATCTTGATCAACAATATTTCGCTATATAGATTGTGACATATCCAATATCTATCTTTATAGTGTGATCTGTTACAACATACGTTTGATCGCATCAAAATAAGTCACTCTCGATATTGAAATAATTATGATCTTGTGTCTGAGGATCATACACTTATTTATCACCATGAGCAATGTTGTGACTGTCACATAATAATCCAAGAAACATGCTCATATCGGGTCAGTCCAATATACGGTTCTCTAACACATACTTATGTATTGATTTTGACATCTTTGTGTCAATAACAATATTTTGTCATCAATCAACTACATATTAGTCTTAATGTATTATTTTTGTCCATTCCCACAATAATACTCGACTAAGGAATTTAAGAACAACCATATTACTTTAAGGATGTTATTGTAATTCAGTTTATTTTTGCATGCAAAATAGTAACTAAAAATAATAATGGAAATGTCTATGTACTAATAAAACAAGGTAAAAAAATGTCATTTACAATCATCTTATGATTGGTCTTTGGGCACACTCTAACATTGGGAGCACTAGGAGACCTTGTGTAGAAGCTCACCGATATGGGGTATAACATTAAGTCCTCATATTATTTTGTATAAAGGCTCACTGATATTTTGTTATAGATAATAGATATGTAACAGATGACCATAGGGTCATATAGCCTTTTATGTTTTGAATCACTTATGATGAATATGAATGGAAGTAATCTAATATTTGGTATGTTAAATACTCTTGAATTGTCACTAAAATACCCAATTAGCCGAATGTACATGTTCAATGTAAGTATCTAATTAATAGCTTTAATTAGTATTCGGGTAGGACGCTTTAAAATGAAACTTTAAGAATCAATTTTTGATAAGATTAAACATGGTAGAATCAAACTAGGGGATTGTTCTAAAAGGGTAAATTGAATGGATGAAATATTGGATCAAAAAAATGGCCCACTACGTATTTAGATTAAGTTCTAATTGCAATTGTTTAGCTTAATTATAACATTCCTCGTTCTTAATCGGAGCGAGGGGTGTTATATTTATAGTGTAGTCTGTTACAACATACGTTTGACTACATCAAAATATGTCACTCTCGATATTGAAATAATGATGATCTCAAGTCTGAGGATCATACACTTAGTCATTACCATGAGCAATGTTGTGACTGTCACATAATAATCCAAGAAACATGCTCATAGCGGGTCAGTCCAATATGTCGTTCTCTAACACATACTTATGTATTGATTTTGACATCTTCATGTCAATAAAAACACTTTGTTATCAATCAACTACATGTTAGTCTTAATATATTATTATTTTCTACGTCCACAATAATTCTCGACTAAGGACATCCAAGAATAACTATATTATTCTAAGGACTTTATTATAATTCAGTTTAACTATAGATGCACAGAATAAGACTGAAATAATAATAATAATAATAATAATAATAATAATAATAATAATAATAATAATAATAATAATAATAATAATAATAATGGATTTATTAATAAACAAGATAAAATATGTATGTCTTTTACAACCATCTCATGATTGGTCTTTTGGCATACTCCAACACGATGATATTTCAGTCTTTTGGTCATTATGGTCATTCCGATCAATTCAACCTTATCATTATTTTCAATCCTTTTTGGTCATTTCAATCAATTCAATCTTTTACGCCACTTTGATTAATCCAGACATACGATTAGTTTTCTGTAAACTTATCTTCGAAATTTTATTCAGAATTCAAGGAAATCTAAGTACTTTACAATTTCAAAGGTTTAAGCTTTGTTACCATAACTTTCCAAGAAAATCGAGGTTTTTAGATGAATAAATTATTTTACTAGATATAGTGTAGATTTATAGATCACTTTCATTGTTAGGGGTATTTTAGTCATTCTTATACCTCAAGGGCATTTTTTTTCATTTCTCATCCAAGCATTCTGAACATTAGATCTTTTATCAAGAAATAATCTGAATTGAAAGTTTCGAGGTGAATTGATTTATCGATTATTCACTAAACTTGGATTCTTATCGATCATCAATTCCTTATTCGATTCATTTAGGTCTTATCCAAATTATTATCTTTCTATCGTAATTTGTATGACTTTAAAATATTCATTCATTAATCAAATTCGTTCATGCATTAACTAATACCAACAAGTTCCGTAAAGCATGCAAGAGGTTTTAAAGTATTACCTTGAATCCTTGCTATATCAGTCCTCCCTTGAAATTACATTAGAAACACTCTCGGACCTGAATTCGACGTCCTCTACCTCTCGAATATGAAGATATGTGAATAGGGGTGATAATGAGCTTGACCAGCTCGCGAGCTACTTAGGATCGGCTCGGTCAAAGCTCGACTCGAGTGAGCTCAATTCAGGATTGGCTCAAAACCTTAACAAGCCTCGGCTCGGCTCGAAAAGCTCGTGAACATGCTCAGAATCTACATATGCACTAAAATTAATATGTTTAGCAAAAGAAAAACAATAAAATAAATTAGGAAAGATCTACTAAAAGTAAATTAACTAAAATAAATTGGACAATTTTTTTAGCTGCTTTGTGCGTTGTGTTGTTGCTTGAGTTTCACAGATCTATTGTAGGTAGGTATGTAGGTATTTTGCGCGTATTTAATCGATTAACTGGTAGTTTCTTTTAGAAAGGTGTGCTCTTGGATGTCCGAGATTTTATACGTGCATGTCAAATATGTAAAAGGATGAAGAGTGACTCTCTTGCCCCTGTTGGATTACTTCAACCCCTCTCGATTCCCACCCATGTCTCTAAGGATATATCCATGAATTTTATCACTGGTTTACCCAAATCGCATGGTAAGAAGGCTATCATGATCGTGGTCGACAGACTTACAAAAATGCACATTTTTTTCTTTGCCAAGACATTTGATAGTAAACATATTGGCCACGTAATGGTCCAAGGTTTGATCAAACTTCATGGCATTCCTCATTCTATTTTGAGTGATCGTGATCAGATTTTTGTTATTGAACTCTAGAATGAATTAGCTAAACTTTAAGGTACAAAGCTATGTATGAGTTCTGCTTATCATCTACAAACGGACGGCTAGATAGAAGCTCTCAATCGCTGTCTAGAAATGTATCTCCATTGTCTTGCAGGGGATGATCCGATCAAATGGGAGGGTTATTTGGCTTGGGCAGAATTTTGGTACAATACTTCTTACCAAGCTTTAGCGGGGATGACACCCTTTAGAGCCTTATATGGTCGCGATCCTCCAACAATTCTTACTTATGTGAATTGAGGGACCTCTTCCGATTTGGTGGCCCAGGAATTGCAGGAACGAGACTTATTGCTCAGGGAACTGAAACTTAATCTAGCTCGTGTCTAGAAGAGAATGAAGGTATAGGCAGACAAGCATCACGGTGAGGTTGAACTGAAAGTGGGTGACTGGGTTTTTATTCGTCTCCAACCTTATCGTCAGCTCTCCCTTCACCTGCAGAAACAACACAAGCTTAGTCCTCGATATTTTGGACCTTACCCTATCCTTCAACGCATTGGTGTTGTGGCATACAAGCTGGATCTTCTGGAGGCATCACGTATTCACCTAGTTTTTCACATTTCTCAGTTAAAACTCTGACGTGGTCAACCACTTGAGCAGGTGACACCTATTCCATTGTTGTTGGAGCCATCGAACCTTGAGGACAAGGTTCATTTCCTTGTAGGGGGCGATGTTGTGGATACATTGAAGGAGCAGGAATCAAGTATAACATCAAGCACATAGGATATAATCTAGGGTGAGCTGAATGACAAGAGGATGCCTACGATACGCAGAAGGACAAGAGAGAGAAGACCCCCAATAACGTTAACTGATTTTGTCCTATCTTGAATTACTTAGCATATAAATAATTAAGGATAATGGTCATGGAAAAACTCCGAAAATTCTCCTTACTATCTGAATCTATCTTATTCTCTATTTCTTCCTCTAAAAATTCCAGTACAATCATAACACATTTCTGTTTGGTCCAAAAGTAAGGTTGTAAGGTGACACTGTTGGATTAAAATCCTCAATTGTGGGCACATATGTAAAATGTATGATGCTATTATAAAGTATGACACAAAATTAAGTGACCAATTATGTTAGGCGTGTCATGGGTATTAAAGTTTCATGGAAATAAAAGTGTAGATACCATAAGATGTATTTATAATTCAATGAGGGGCAAAGTTATAAATATTTAATAGTTGATTTAATAATCAACTATATAAAGAGGTAGTAGTCCCCAAGAAATAGATTAACTTGTTTTTCTCTTATTCCCCTTCAGAGAGTTTTACTTTAAGAGATAACATATCTTCTTGGAAGATCAATACCAAAGATTTGGGATTTCAACATCAAGATTCAAGTTTTTTTAGTTTATCGATTAATTCAGGTACGTTTCCACATTCAGTTTATTTAGTTTATTGTTCTTGATGATTTGACATGATAGATCCTGAGTTTAAGTTTCATATTAATTTATGATTTGTGGCTAACAAGTGGCATCAGAGCTTCGTCATGTTGGATTATTGAGAATGAATTTATTTTCTATTATTTTGGATTGATTTGTTCATATGATTTTATGACTTTAATTTTTTTGATTTGATATTTGGGTTAAAGATAATTGTTGAAAGTTTAGGTTTAGGTTTTATTTTATGGAAACAATACTTTAGCATCCAATAGTTTGATTATCGTTTAGGCCAGGCTTCCAAATTTTGTTACAGGAGATTAAAAATTACTTTTGGGTTGGTTTCGTTAAAGTTTGTAATATAATTTCTAGCAGTGAATCAATTTGCTTTGATTTACGTTTTATACCAAATACTTAAACATATCGCGAAGGTCTTGAGGCATATTTTCAATAGTTCTGCCATGTATGGGCATTCCCTTTTATTTGAAATTTTAGTTAAAAGATTGTTTATTTGGTATTAATTCAGGTTTTACGATAATAAGTAATGGACTGATATCAAATCTATTATGGTATTAAGATCGCATGTTTCTTGAAATTTTGAAATTATCGTAGAGTATGTGCTTCTTATGGTTTTGAAAGAATCGGATTTTATTTTTCTTTTTTTTTATCTGACTGTAATTGCACGAAACAAATCAGGTAGAGTGGTGTCAAATTTTGGCTTTATTTTGTAAGTCAATAGTCAAGGCTGCCTTTTAAGCTTAAAGAAAATTTCGTGTGTTGTGTGTTTTTTTTTTTATCATCATTATTATGATTTTGGCCTCTGATATGTATTAATCATTATATATATATAATATAAGGATAAGATCAAATTATACTGTGTAAAACTCTCTAAGTTTTACACGTTTTTTGGATCGTTGGATGAGTGAAACGAATGGATGAGATTAACAGTAAAATATGTGAAGATTATCACTTGGGAATTAAAAATACGGAGTTAATCTCAACCATCCATTTACTCTATCCAACGATCCAAAAAACATGTAAAATTTAAAGAGTTTTACACAGTGTAAGTTGATCCTAACCCTATAATATATATATATATATATATATATAAAGTATTAGTGAAGTCTTAGCTTCAATTGAAGATACATACTTTGGATTAATATAATTTCAGCATTGGTTTTTGGAATTTGGTTTTTGTTTATTTCCCTGGTAAGCAATTCATTCTTATTCATGACCATATTATTTTCAGATTTTCATTGAAGTCTTTAATTAAGTGCTTACCGTTACTTTTAGTGTATGTATATTCTTTGATGTTATGCATATTAATATTGGTTTTCATTTTCTAAAAAGAAAAACATACAGAAATATTAAAATATTATGTGATTATTATATGAATTACTCATTTGTATAATATTTTTAATTTTGGCTTTTAGTTAAAGATTAAATTTGACTTCGATTTTGGGAAATGTATGCTTAAGGTTTAAGGTATTTTTTGAGAAACAGTCAAAGATTTCAGTTTATTCGATTTTTGATAGTCTCATTGAGACAACCTTATTTTGGGTTATTTCGGAAACTTAAGTATTATCAAAAATTTTAGTTTTGATTGTTATGCAATTTTAAATTTGGATATCGGTATATTTATAATATATATTTTAAGTTAAAATTAATTGAAATATTAAGTTACCAAAGTGACCTCTATTGTGGAAATTATTTTATTTTAAAATATAGAAGATTTTGTGCATGTAAGTCAGATTATGTTAGTATTAATCGGCCCAAAGGAAGGTTAATAATTGACATTATTACATGTGCAACTATGATAATAAACATGTGATAATCATTCAGTTTTATATGTGAGCAATAAATCGACCCAAAGGAAGATTTTTGTTTGACATGTTCTTATTATCAATGTTTAATTACTATACCAAGATATCACTTGCAAGTTAATGTTTTGTCCAAAGATGAAATATTAATGGAGTGTCAGCTATCTTGATATTAGGCTTACTTTTATTCAAATTTATTATTATTTTGATTATCTTTTAATTTAATTGAAAGATAAAATTAAGAAAAATATTTTGAAAAAATTAAATTCATATTTTGGCATCAGATGTCTAGTATTTTAATAGATTAATTGAAACATAATGTCACCAAAGTGACCGCTTTTGTGTAGATTAGTTTATTTAAAATATTAAGATAATTATGGGTTTTTGTAATTCATGCGTTTATTAATTGGCCCAAAGAAAAGTTAATATTTGGCAGAATTACGACGACAACTGTGGCGATAAATGTGTGACAATTATAAGGTATTTTATGTGAGCAATACATTAGTCCAAATATTAGCTTATTGTTTGACATAATTTATTGTCAATGTTTGATTGCTACAACAAGAGATCTGTTTACAGTTAATATTATTGTCCAAAGACTTGATATTAATGTTGTGCTTGGTATCTTGAGGGGAACTAGCCATTATTTTGAATTTATTTGTTTACTTATAAATTGTAACCCCCTCGTCCCGGTCTGGTCGGATGACCGATCCGAGTGGGCCACACGGGGAAAACCGAAGCGAAACCCGTTAAGGTTCCCCCTCGGTTAACGACCCAGAAAAATTTCCTTTTTATTTATCTTGTCTATAGGCATAATTTAAATCCTATGTAGGACACAGCAGCGAAAAATACAAACAATGTAACATACTCCGACCAACTAAACATTAAACAGCTCATTTTAGTCCTTTACAGCAGGCCGTTTCGAAACGCCCTTAGGGTGTTCCGAAACGCCTTGACTTAGTCAACAAGCCAGGGTCAACCATAGGGTGACCGTTTCGAAACAGGGGTGACCCGTATCGAAACGACCATGACGGTCAATTTCTCGTGGTCAACGAGATTTGACCGTTTCGAAACATCAAAGGCCCGTTTCGGAACGCCTTTATCTCGTCAATTTCTCAAAATTCTAGTAGCAAAAATGTTCCAAAACGACCCCCATCCGTTTCGAAACGGCAGACCATGTGCAAAGGGACCGTATCGGAACAGGGTGGCCCGTTTCGAAACGCCCCATGTCTGCAGACTCGTTTTGGCTGTTTTAAGGCACAAGGGTGCCCCAAAACACCTCCACAACCTCTAACAACCCACTAGCAATAGAACCTAGGGCAACCCAACATTCAAGCATGCTTCAACATCAACAAAACGAACTAAACACTAAGACACAACCACACAAGTCATGCTTACATACAACTCATTTAAGGAATTAAGCATTCAAAGGTCAACACTTAGACAACTTCAAAATAGTAACATGCTAACAAAGTATCAAGCAAGACATACATCCCAAGTCAAAATAGCCAACACATACAAGGAGTCTAACATGCTCCCAAGCAACATTAACCACAACATAGCCATCAAAAATAACACATGTCCCATTGCTTAGACTATTACATGTTCAACATTAAAAACTCATACTTGAAGTACTCAAGACAACAACCACACTTGGAGGCCCTCCACTTGCTCGAGCAACCCGCGAACTAAGGATCTGCAATGTTGAACAAAGAGAGCGTAAGCAATGATGCTTAGTGAGGGTAAGCTCTAAAAACAAACCTCAACATTGCAGGGTCCGAGCACGATCTAGCCAAGGCATTACACAATTATGCCAAGGATACACAAGAGCCACAAGATAGAGATGCATGAGCAATATACAATATAAATGTCATGACCATAAGCTCAACTCCACAATACATGTAATCACATCTAACATCCAATTTAAAGTTCATATATCTCAACACATTGATACACATATCAATCAACATTGGCACCTAGCTATGACCCGAATACGCGGATATACATGTTGGAACTCACATCCAACAACCACATTACCTCACGGTGGGATTACACTCATCACCGGTCTCGTGGAGGGGATTCCACTCATCCTCACGCCCCGTCGATGGGATTCCACTCATCACCGACTATATTTAAATATAATTTCCGGGCGAACCCGTACTCCTCCTTGGTGACTCAACGCCACCAAGGCCACGCGCGACTTTTGACTCATGTGTACACACTAACATCCTAATGATCGATCATTTGTATTCAAGTATACTAGTGCCAACATTTAACTCATTTCTCATTTCAATCAATTCCGTGCTTAGCACGTACTCACCAACAACCATCATCATGCATGTCTCAAGCATCACAAGTCATATCTCATCTCACATGTATAATACAATATACATAAGCATTCACATCACATTTCATACGAGACATACATAACCACATAAATGAGATCATCCAAAGGCTCTAGATCAAGCTTAGGATTAGGCTACCACCCTAATCCTAACTCTAGGTGGGTCTACCAAGCCCAACCTAGTCCATATACTCGAACCAACCATTTTAAAATCAATTAAAACCATTAACCACTCACCTAAGCTTCCAAGCTCAAAGACCAAGCAAGCAACCGCCTTCAATTCCCCGGATTTACTTCCGATGCTTCGCCGATGTCCAACCTCAATTCTAATCGATCCCAAACACAAACAAAACATCCACAATCAATAATTCATCGTTGGAACTAACCCGGTATGCAATTCAACCACAAACTACCATGTTGCAAGCATGAACAATTTCCATTTTTCACCAATTCGGATGGCCCCAAGACCATGCCCAAAAACCATGATTTCAACTTCCATTATACCCACAAATGATTCCAATTCAATCCTTATCCATAGCACTATCAAAAGCCTATCAAAACCCACCAAAAACAACCCCCAAAACTCACCCAAACCCTCCAAAAACCCCAAGTTTACCCAAATCCGAAAATTGCTCAAAAACATTCAAAATTCACATATGTAGTATCATTTGGCTCCTATATTCCATAACTAACCATAATAAATCAAAATATTAGGTTTAGCTACACAAAGGCACCATTTTTAATCAAATCCTTTGAAAACCCCATTTTCAAAACTTCAATGAAAATGAAAGTAAATGGTACTTTTAAAGAGGGGGAGATAAGGGGAAGTCAAAAATACCATTACCTTTCAAAACGGAGTTGAAATGGATGAGGGATGAGATGGAATAGTGGAGAGGGAGAAGAGCTTCTATTTCACGTTGGGGATGAGAGGAGGAAAAGAGTGAATAGTGATATTTGTGTAAAAAGGGGGATTTAAATTAGAAAAGGGGTAAATTACAAAAAGGCCATTAATGAATGACATTTCCCTTGTTTTTAAAATAGCTCTTCGATATTGAAATTAAATCAATTTGGTCCCACTTCAAATGTTTATTTTGAAACCCGAAATTTTAAAAGAATTATTTTAATTATAAAATCGAGCCCAAATAATATTAAAATATTATTTTCACCTAACCCCTAAACCCGGGTGTTACAACTCTCCCCCACTTAAGGAAATTTCATCCCCGAAATTACCTGGTGGAAACAAATATGAAAACTGCTCAACCATATCTGCTTTCCTCTCCCACGTGGCCTCTTCCACGCCTCTATGTCTCCACAACACTTTGACCAACTCTATGGTCTTGCCACGCAACACCTTGCTATCAGAAGCAAGTATTTCAACAGGCTCTTCATTATAGGACAAATCCGGATTTAACTCTATCTCCTCAACGGGCATCACATGCGAAGGATCCGATCTATATCTCCTAAGCATAGACACATGAAAGACATCATGGATCTTCTCTAACTCAGAAGGTAACCTCAAACGATAAGCTACAGGCCCAATCCGCTCAACTATCTCATACGGACCAATGAACCTCGGACTCAACTTGCCCTTTCGGCCAAATCTCATTACCTTCTTCCACGGAGATACTTTCAGAAACACTTTCTCACCCACTGAGTACTCAATCTCTTTCCTCTTCAAATCCGCATAAGACTTCTGACGATCGGAAGCTACTTTCAAACGGTCACAAATCAACTTCACTTTTTCAGTAGTTCCCTTAAGCAAGTCTGGCATAGGTAACAATCTCTGACCTGTCTCAGCCCAGCAAATCGGAGTCCTACATCGTCTACCATACAAAGCCTCATAAGGTGCCATCTGAATACTAGACTGATAACTGTTGTTGTAAGCAAACTCAACCAACGGTAAGTGCTTCTCCCAAGAACCCTGAAAATCAATCACACAACAACGAAGCATATCCTCAAGAATCTGTATCACTCGCTCTGACTGCCCATCGGACTGCGGATGATAAGATGTGCTGAAATGCAACCGGCTACCTAAAGCACTATGCAAGCAACCCCAGAACCTCGAAGTAAATCTAGGATCCCTATCTGAAACAATAGACTTCAGAACTCCATGAAGTCTCATAATCTCACGGATGTACAAGTTTGCCAACTTGTCTAAGGAATCCGTAGTGTTCACTGCTAAGAAGTGAGCACACTTAGTGAACCTATCAACAATCACCCAAACAGAGTTCTTCTTCGAAGGAGACAAAGGCAACCCCGACACAAAATCCATGGTGATCCTCTCCCATTTCCATTTCGGAATCTTCAAGGGCTGTAGCAAACCTGAATGAACCTGATGTTCTGCCTTCACTCTCTGACAAACCATACAACGGCTCACATACTCGGCTACATCTCTCTTCAAACCAACCCAGAAGTAATCGTTCTTCAAATCTCGGTACATTTTGGTACTACCCGGATGCATAGAAAAGGGACTCGAATGTGCTTCACTCAGAATCTGACGTCTCAACTCAACATCTTTTGGTACAACAATTCTATCTCTAAAGCACAACAAGCTCTCACCACTGAAACTATACTCGGTCGGTCTTCCTTCGGCTATGTCCTGAACATGAGAAACTAAACTCACATCTTGTAACTGCTTCTCTCTAATCAACTGAATCAAAGAAGGCTTCACTTGCAACTCGGTGATCAAACCACCAACATCGGACACACTCAATCTAGCAAACATAGCTCTCAACTCAACGGCCACTTTTCTACTCAAAGCATCGGCTACTACATTCGCTTTACCCGGATGGTACTCAATAGTCAAATCATAATCTTTTAACAACTCTAGCCATCTTCTCTGTCTCAAGTTCAACTCTTTCTGTGTCATCAAGTACTTCAAGCTCTTGTGATCGGTGTAAACAACACACTTCTCACCATACAAGTAATGACGCCAAATCTTCAATGCAAACACAACTGCGGCTAGTTCTATGTCATGAGTAGGATAGTTCTTCTCATGAATCTTCAACTGTCTAGAAGCATAAGCAACAACTCTCCTATCTTGCATCAAAACACATCATAGGCCTATGTAGGAAGCATCACTGTAAATCACAAACTCCTTACCTGAAACAGGTTGCACTAACACTGGAGCATTTGTCAAAGCTTCCTTTAAATTCTCAAAGGCCTTCTGTCTTGCATCTGACCATTCAAACTTAACTCATTTTTGCAACAATTTAGTCAAAGGAGCAGCTACCCTATAGTAACCGGCTAATCCTAGGAAACTCCTAATCTCGGTCACGGACTTAGGTTGTTTCCACTCAACAATAGCCTCAATCTTCGATGGATCAACCCGGATGCCTTCGGCCGAAACAACATGGCCATGAAATACAACCTCTCGAATCCAGAACTCACATTTACTAAGCTTCGCATACAACTGATTGCTCAAAAATCTCTGTAAAACAAATCTCAAGTGCTCATCATGCTCTTCTTCTGTCTTCGAGTACACAAGTATATCATCAATGAAGACAACTACAAAACGGTCTAGATAGTCTCTAAAGATTCTGTTCATCATGTCCATGAATGTTGCTGGTGCATTCGTGAGCCCAAATGGCATCACAAGAAACTCATAGTGACCATATCTAGTCCTAAAAGCTGTCTTCGGGACATCACACTCTTTCACCTTCAACTGATAGTACCCGGATCTCAAATCTATCTTCGAGAACACTGAAGCACCTCTCAACTGATCAAACAAATCATCTATACGAGGCAACGGATACTTGTTCTTCACAGTCAACTGATTCAACTGCCTATAGTCAATACACATGCGCATGCTACCATCTTTCTTTTTCACAAACAACACGGGAGCACCCCACGGAGAACTACTAGGCCTAATGAAACCACGGTCTAATAATTCTTGCAACTGACTCTTCAATTATTTCAACTCTTTCGGAGCCATACGATACGGAGCTATCGAAACTGGATTAGACCCTGAAACTGTCTCAATCACAAACTCAACATCTCTGTCAGGAGGCAAACCCGGCAACTCTTCAGGAAACACATCTGGGCTCATTTCTCAAAGTGAAATATACTCTATTTGGGCTCATTTCTTATAGTTTTGGCACTGCTTCCTATACAGTTTAAACAATTCAAGTTACAATTTTCAAAGGGAAAAATATACTCTATTTGGGCTCATTTCTCATTGTGTTCAAGAGGAAGAAAATTTGAAGCATTATAAGTGTAAAAGTATTAATTTAATTAGTGCTCATTTAGTTAGTGTCTCTAAAAATAAGGGCAATAAAAATATTAGAATAAAGTTGCTAAGGGTCCTAGTCAAAAGAAAAAACAATAAGTTACAAAGTGTTGATTCTTTTGTATAAGTTAGGACATATGTGAAGTAACTAAACTTCAAAAGTGAGCAACTACTTCGGTTATTTTGAGTGATCCATGGGCTGTAAATTTTATGATCTCACAATGAAGATTACTTTAAGGAGAGATTTATAACATTTTTAGGATGTTGAGTTTGGAGGGAGAAATAAGGTTAGATTATTGGAAAATTTTGATAATTTTGAAGCTTTGAATAAGAAATTGATTCAAATGTTGTTGAGGAAAATGTGGAACCAATTGTTGGTTCGTAAATGTGCAGACGTGCACGTCGTGGGTAACGCAAATGTCTGAACCGGTCTGGTCCTTCGTGGGCTTGCATATATTTTGACCCAAATTTGAAATGAATTTCCTCAAATAAAAGCATAAATTTGCCAAATTTTATTTTGGAATTAAAAGGGAAAATATTAGAAGTTACCTTTAATTCAGATAATAATTTTGGAAATTGCTTTATAGGAGAATCAATTGATTCTCAATATTAAATGCTCCATTAGGTCAAATTTCCACTTACACCCTCATGACAATCCTATAAATAAGGATTAAAGCTTCTAGGTTTACAACCAACAAAAACTACAGAAAATTTTTATTGTTTTACTATGTGGATTTTACAAGTGGTTTTCGGTGATAGGCGAAGGCAAGGGTCGGTTCGTGATCTCCATAGTAGTGCAACTATGGCTGATCTTATGTTGTTGTATCCTGGGAGACAGACGACCAATGAACTCGAGCACCATAGGAGTGGCCGAAAATCTGTTTTAAGGAAACTACGTTCGTGCAAGCCTCAACATGTTTCTTTTGGTTCCAAATCGGTTTGAATTTTATATTGTTGTATTGTTCTTAATTTTGTATTGTTCGTTAAATAATATTATTTTATTTTATTATTTATTCTTGGATTAACGCTTATTTTCTAACAATCTTAAGAAAGATTTTTTCCTTTGATCCAAGGCAAACATTATACCTATGAAACAGTACAACAAATTGGACAACTACCACGTCTCTATTACTGGTCTTCCGGAAAGAATGGCCAAGTTTGAATCAAGAAAATCACTGAGGCTTACGGACGAATATAAATTCAAAGCACTTGGCCTTATGGATACGCTCTTGAAATGGAAATATGGTAATTTTATAACCATATATCACATACGACATTCAATATGAAAATATTATAACCATATATGCCAACCTTTCTTAGATTGGAAATAAAAACTTTAAATACATGTTTGCATGTATTGTTAAGATCTTAAATCATGGTATTATTTTGGTAATATTATTATGATATTATTACCTTATAATGCTGACATTTTAATATAAAATATTAAATATGACATGTATATGGATTATCTGGTGTCATAATTGCGGCCTTAATTATGTTTCCTTGTATTTTTGGAAATATTTTGGATTTCTATTCTCATACTAATAATTTTCTTTGAGAAATTTTATAGAGACGAACAGAATATTCAGGCGAATCGTGATTTGTTGTGGAAACAAGGATCTCGTAAATAATTCGTTTCAAGAATTAATTTATGTCGTTTTAACGGATTTACGTGATCTTTCCAAAACAAGAATAAAAAAAATTAAAGGATCAATTTCTTTGATTTTGTTGCCTTGATATCTTTGGTTTGGGTTTTAGTGCTACTAATCCCAATATTTAA
Organism: Hibiscus tridactylites; assembly: GCA_958450335.1. Taxonomy (NCBI): domain Eukaryota; kingdom Viridiplantae; phylum Streptophyta; class Magnoliopsida; order Malvales; family Malvaceae; genus Hibiscus; species Hibiscus tridactylites. The sequence continues at coordinate 13,660,628 of OY288276.1, read as the reverse complement.
CAAAAGATATATGAGAAATAAATCACTAAATTTATTTCTTCGTTAGAATCTTGTGTTGATTCTAATTTTGGAAAATAAGATAAATCATTGGATTTATTTTCAAGAGAATCTTGTATGATTCTAAGGTTGCGGGGAAAATTAAATCATTGAATTTATTTCCGTAAGAATCAAGTATGATTCAATTTTTGTAAAAAGAAATAAATCATTAAATTTATTTCTATGCTAGAATCATGCGTTGATTCTAACTTGAAAAATAAATTATTGAATTTATTCCCGTAAAAGGAAATAAATCACTAAATTTATTTCTGTACTAGAATCATGTGTTGATTCTAACTTGTTAAGGGAAATAAATCGTTAGATTTAATTTCGTGAGAATCTAAAATGATTCAACCTTGAAATAAGTTGGTGAATTTATTTTTGGAAAGAGAAATAACTTAAAGTTATTATTTCTTAAAGAATCAAGTATAATTCTATTTTAGAAATAAATCGGTGAATTTATTTTGGAAATAACATTGGTTACTAAATTCCGACTAAGGTCTCGAATCAAAGCATATAAGAATTTGGTTCTCTATGTTAAAATTAAATTCTTAAAGTCTATTCTGATGCATGCTATGAAGTGCACAATGTTTAAAAATGGCTAAAGAATCGAGAGGGTCGTTGGACCATAAATGGAAGATTCCAAATTGTTGTGAATCAAAAGTAGTGATTTCGATTGATCATCCATGCTTGGAATGATTTCAAGAATAGAATCTATAAACGGTGATTGAATGAAAATTTAAAAATGCATATCTAGGATTGGTTCTTTGAGAGACCTGGTATTATTTAAGCGTGCCTAGTGCACCACCTCTCTTTCATAAGTTACGTACCTGGTGCATTGTTTATTATTGTTCTTTCTATTAATACCATGTGAACTTTTGTTTGGGGTTTAGTTTACTAAATCTTTGTCGTCTAACAAAAGTTAAAAATTATTTTTCTGTTTATGGTTTTAGTCTTTGACTAAATTTCTGACGTTTAACAGATTCATAATGCTTGGTTTTGGATTGTGTCTACGTGACACAATGGAAAATCAGTGAAATTTATTGGAAAGAATTTCATACATGGAAACAAAAGATGTTGCATAATTGACCATGATAAACATGGTTAAATATTTGAAGGATGACCCTCATATTATTAGAGAGGACAAGGTAAATATTGTTACCACCTTCAAATGTTACTAAGGCAAATATTGCTAAAACAAATATTATCACGACAAACGTAGTGGAAGTTAAAAACGACTTCAAACGGTAAATTAGACGGTGTGTTCAAGAAGCAAAATTTCATGGAAAAATGCTTCAATTGCCATAAGATGGGAACAAATAATCAGACTATAGACTTCCAAACGAGGGCAATGTTATTACCATAACAATTGATATGGCAACATATTGGTTGAAGGAATATGTTTATTACCTTCATTGATGATAGCACAAAAATAATGTAAAGATGAAGCTATAGTGAAAATTGTTCTCTATGAGCATGATGTTGAATCCCAAACTTAATTAAAGGTTTAAGATGGGGAGAAACTTTATATGAGTAACGTTGGTACTATAATGTGCCTAACATGTGGGGGAAGCTGTTCTATAAGCTAATTACCTTTTAAACAAGATTTCCCATAATTAAAGAGACTAGACACCGTACAAGTTGTGGAAGGTAATTAAACTTTCTTACAACTACTTGAAAATGTGGGGGTGTCTTGCAAAGGTAATGATCTCATTACTAAAGCAACTGAGAATAGATCCCTAAAAATGGTGGATTGTATTTTCATTGGCTATATAGAACATAGCAATGTATATCGATTTCTTGTGTATGAATCGAAGAACCCTAAGATTCACAAGCATACGATAATGGAAGCAAAGGATGCATTTTCTTTGAAAATGTATTCCCTTGTAAAGCTAGAGAAGTTGGTCAAAGTTCAATAAAACGAACTTCAGAGATTATCGATAAAGATGACCCAAATGATCAACAAGGGTTTGAGCTTGAAATAGAGCCACAAAGAAGTAAACGAGCAAAGGTAGAAATATTCTTTGGATCATTTTTCTAAACTTTATGCTAGATGTTGAATCTTAAACGTATAATGATGTTATACATTCATCTAAAGGCATCTTATGGAAGGATGCCATTAAGAGTAAAATTAATTCCATCATGCAAAACCATATATGGGGAATTAGTGGATCTTCTTCCGTGAATTAAACCACTAAGTTTTGAATGGATTTTCAAACGGAAAAATGAAAGCAGATGGAACAATTGATAAGTATATAAGGCCATATTGGTAATAAAAGGTTACCGAATGCCTTGACTATTTCGATACATACTCTCATGTATCAAGGATAACCTCTATAAGTATGATACTTACAATTGTCGCTTTGCAAAATCTAGACGTACATCGAATAGATGTTAAAAGAGCTTTTCTAAATGAAGATCTTGATGAAGAAATATACATGGAACAACCTGAGGGTTATGTAATTTCAAGTCAAGAGAGAAAAGTATGTAGATTGGTGAAGTCCTTGTATAGACTTAAACAAGAACCAGAGTAAAGATATGAAAAGTTCGATAATGTAATAATGACAAACGACTTCAAGATAAATGAGTGTGACAAATGTGTATATGTCAAAACTACTAACATTGGATATATTATCCTATGTTTGTATGTTAATAACATATTCATTGTTGGAAGCAACAATAAAATGGTAAACGTACCAAAGACTTGTCAAATTCAAGATTGACATGAAAAATATGAGATTAACATATTTAATTTTGGGCATCCAAATCAAACGGTCACTTGAAGGTCTCATATTGACGTAGTCACACTACGCGGGCAAGAGAAGTTTGGTAAGGATGTTTTCGGCATAGCCAGAACTCCAATAAATACATGCCAACTTTTGTCCAAGAACAATGACCAAAGTGTTAACCAAGTAGATTCAATAGACTAGATATTGTTTCTACTGTGAGCAGTTCAAGTACATTCACAAGCAATTCAAGTGAAAATCACTAGAAAGCAATTGTGAGGGTATTGAGATATCTTAGATATACTCGAGATTATGAATTGCATTATTCCAGAGATCCTACCATTTAGAAGGATACTCCGATGCTATTGGATATCTGATATTCAAGATATCAAAGGCACAAGTGGATATGTCTTCACTTTGGGAGGAGGAACCGTGTCATGAAAATCCTTAAGAAAATGGTTATAATCAAATCCATAATGGAATTTGAGTTGTAGTTCTAGACAAGTCTAGAAAAGAAGTCGAATGGCTTCAGAAATTTCTTGAAGGATATTCCTGAACGACCAAAGCCAATGCCCACAATTGGTAGAGCACAGAGCTTTGTATATAATGGGTAAGTCGAGACATATGCGTTGTCGACATAATACAGTTAGACAACTGATCTCAAATGAAGTTATCTCTATTGATTTTTTTGAAATTAAAGGATAACGTTGTGGATCCACTAACCAAAGGGTTAAGTCGAGACCAAGTTAAAAAACGAAAGGAATGAGACTAAAGCTCATGTAAATTTAAGGTGTTATGTGAAGGAAACCCCTACCTAGTTGACTGGAGATCCCAAGATCTAGGTTCAAAGGAACAACCTAATTGCATAAACCTGTGCGGTCACTATAGGGACTCTTATCCCCAAGTCCATTCCTATGATGTAAATAGTGATCAAAGTGGTTTAGGCTAAGCAATGCTTTTAATGACCATTGTGTGCTTTTGTGAGTTAAGCAACATAAGTCACCTATGTGAGAGTGAAGTGGGGCCGCTTCAATGAGACTATTGGGCATAGTTCTTTCAAACTCTTGCAGAACCATGCGATGTTCACGGCCATATGGACATACCCATGAGAACTAATACTCTTGTCAGAGAGGTAGTTGTGTGAAGTATATCATCGTTTACACAAATGGCAGAACAGTTCAAGGACATTACGCCTACTGGTCAGCTAGTAAAGTAAATATACTTTCACAAGGGAAGGTTCAAGGGTGGACACCTACCTATCCTATGCAGCTATCGATCATAGAATCTATCACCACATCGAGTCAAAATGTTTTTGATTAAATCAATTTCATTCATGTGGGAGATTGTTGGAAAAATTTGATAATTTTGGAGCTTTGAATAAGAAATTGATTCAAATGTTGTTGAAGAAAACGTGGAACCAATTGTTGGTTCGTAAATGTGCAAACGTGCACGTCGTGGGTAACGCAAATGTCTGAACCGGTCTGGTCCTTCGTGGGCTTGCAGATATTTTGACCCAAATTTGAAATGAATTTTCCTTAAATAAAAGCATAAATTTGCCAAATTTTATCTTGGAATTAAAAGGGTAAATATTAGAAGTTACCTTTAATTCAGATAATAATTTTGAAAATTGCTTTATAGGAGAATCAATTGATTCTCAATATTAAATGCTCTATTAGGTCAAATTTCAACTTACACCCTCATGACAATCCTATAAATAGGGAGTAAAGCTTCTAGGTTTACAACCAACAAAAACCACAGAAATTTTTTATTGTTTTACTTTGTGGATTTTACAAGTGGTTTTCGGTGATAGGCGAAGGCAAGGGTCAGTTCGTGATCTCCATAGTAGTGCAACTATGGCTGATCTTATGTTGTTGTATCTTGGGAGACAGACGACCAATGAACTCGAGCACCATAGGAGTGGCCAAAAATCTGTCTTAAGGAAATTTCGTTCGTGCAGGCCTCAACACGTTTCTTTTGGTTCCAAATCGGTTTGATATTTATATTGTTGTATTGTTCTTAATTTTGTACTGTTCGTTTAAATAATATTATTTTATTTTATTATTTATTCTTGGATTAACGCTTATTTTTTAACAAGATGCATTGTTTTTAGGAGGAATTGAATTAGAATTTAATTCATACTATCACTTTTGATGATGTTTTGGTTTTCACACCTATCATTAATCAAGAAGTGAATCAAGTACCTCAGCAAAATAATGTTGAACAACTCTCATTCAAGATAAGGTAATTGTTTCAGAAGAACAAACTCAGCAACCTTAAAAAATAAGTGTCATTAAAGAGGTCCCTGAGAGGAAAATGAAATACTATTCCAAATTATTATATTGTATTTCTTCAAGAAAATAAGGTAACAATGGAATGGTAGAAAATGATCAATCATTTTTTTATCAGACCATAAAAATTTTAACTTTCAAAAGTGGATTGATGTCATTTAAAAAAAGTATAATTTTATGCAAGACAATAAAGTTTATGAGCTTGTCTCATTACCTGAAGGTGCAAACCAATTGGTTGTAAATGGATATTTAAAACCAAGAGGGATGCAAATGATAATGTGGATAAGTATAAGGCATGTCTTGTATTTAAAAGATACACTCTAAAAGAAGACATTAATTTTGTAGAGACTTTCTCTTCAGTTTCATTGAAAAACTCTTTTAAGATAATCATGACACTTGTTGCTTATTTTAATCTTGAGCTACATAAGATAGATGTTAAGCTTGTGTTTTTCAATGGCGACAATGAAGAAATTATTTATATGGTACAATCATAGATTTGTGTCTAATGTTACAAAATCAATGATATGTAAATTAAAGAAATTCATCTATGAGCTTAAGTAGGACTCTCATTAATGAAATTATAAATTTCATATTGATTATCTCATTTGGTTTTAAGATAAATTTGGTTGGCAATTGTATATACTACAAGTTCAGTGAGAGTAAAACCAAGTAATATTCACACTGCTAAAGAAGACGAATTTAGTCTTACTCAATGCCTTAAAAGTAACCTTGAAATTTAAAAAATCCAAAAGATTCTTTATACATAAGCTATTGAGAATCTAATTAATGTTCAAGTATGTATGTGTTTGGATATTGCGTACATTGTTAAAATATTAGACATATATTTAAGAAAATCTAGTACGGACTATTGGATAGCAACCAATAGGGTTATGAGATATCTTCAGAGAACAAAAATTACATGCTCACATGTTGGAGTTCTGGTAAGTTAGAGATCATCAGGTTTACAGACTTCGATTCTAATAAAATATTGATGCAAAAGAATTTTGTCACTTGAGCTGCTAATTGTAAATTGAATAGAAAGACCACTTTAGTTATTTTGGAACAATAAATATGCACTCATTTATTCTATAAACAATAGGAACATTTCAAATTTGAAGCACATAAATATTAAGTTCCTAGTTGTTAAAGAAAATTCAGAGTGGTTGTGTGTCTATAGAGCATGTTGGTACAAACTCCATAATTGCGCGCATATTAAGAAACTGTCACCCTAGGTCTTTCATGAGCACACTACTCATGTGGGTGTAATGTTATTTAAGGATATTCGGTTTTAGTGGGAGTTTGTAATTTTGAAAAATGCTTATTCGTTTTAGACACAATTTTGGTTACTTCAGTTTAAGGATATTTTAAGATTATTTTCTGCAGAAATAAAGTTCTTTTGGTTTATGCACACTCTGAATTTAGTAAAGTTGATCTCACTAAGGTTTAGGAGGACCAGTTGGAAATATACATGTTTGGTTCACATTTCATATAATTTTCCATACTATACATCCATGATTGATCTATGTCATTTGACTATGTTTGTATACGTGACCATTGATGGGTTCAGTCATGATTGATATGGTGAAGATCGCTTTGATCCTATATGGATATAGTTGATGGACGAGATTGTTATAGAATACCTATTATATAATAGCAAATTTTTGAGCTCATAAGGTTGTACATTCATCAGAAAACATATGTTGCCCAAGTGAGAGATTGTTGGATTAAAATCCGCAATTGTGGGCACATATGTACAATGTATGATGTTATTATAAAGTATGACACAAAATTAAGTGACCAATTATGTTAGGCATGTCATGGGTATTAAAGTGTCATGGAAATAAAAGTGTAGATACCATAAGATATATTTATAATTCAATGAGGGGCAGAGTAATAAATATAGTTGATTTAATAATCAACTATATAAAGAGATAGTAGTCCCCAAGAAATAGGTTAACTTGTTTTTCTCTCCTTTCCCGTAAGAGAGTTTTACTTTAAGAGATAACATATCTTCTTGGAAGATCAATACCAAAGATTTGGGATTTAAACATCGAGATTCAAATTTTTTAGTTTATCGATTAATTCAGGTACGCTTCCGCATTCAGTTTATTCAATTTATTATTCTTAATGATTTGACATGATAGATCTTGTATTTAGATTTTATATTAATTTATGATTTGGGACTAAAAAACACGTGTTAAAGCTAAGGAAGCAAGTTCTCATGTTATTTTTAACATTGGGATTTGTATTTTGATTTTTTCCCCTTTTAAAGTCTTTGATTTCAGGTCATTTTTATAATATTATAGTTGAACTTTTTATTTTATGATATGATGTTTTCTATTTCATGGTCTATAATGATTATAACAGTATTGAGGAAAGTTGTTGAGACTGTATATTGACTTTAAGGAAAGTCGACATACTTGTAGGCCAATTTTAGACCAATTGGAGTACTTATTACATGTTATTTTACTATTATCATGTATATAAACTTTATTTTGATGTGTAATTGTTGTATGAAAGTTTTATTTTGATTTAGTTTCCACGGTATTTTGGGGTTAGAAAGTGTGTTTTTAAACCTAAAAAAGTTAAGTTTTAACTTTTTTTCAAAAACGCTCAAGTAAAAATACCTATCTTTCTTTTTTTGAAAGAGGATTTTATTAGAATTTTTTACGGCAACTATACTGGCCTCGTTAAAAAATCTCCCTAAATCTATTCGGAGGGAAAAAGTGCACATTATAGTTGCAATAGGGTTATAGAGCATCCACTATTGAAATTACTTAGGAACTAAGTCTAGGACAATACTCTGAGACCAATTTAGTTGACTTGAAACTACACTATCGAGATCATTTTAAGGCTTCCTGCAGGAACTACGGGGGATCAAACACCACCAGATCTTCAGATCTGCCAATGCCTTTTTTGGCTAGTCCATCAGCATAAGTATTACATTCTCTAGAAACAAAACTGAATCTGCAACCCAGAGCCTTGCTTGCCTTCACACATTGTTCAACTAGTTTCTTGAAGTTAGACGGGGTGTTTTGAGGATTTTTCAACCAGTCTATGGCCATTTGGTTGTCACTTTCAATTGTTACTTGGAACCTATTTCGCCATTTTGATCTTCCAAGCAAGCTAATTGCTTCTGATAAATCCAATAGCTCAGTTGTCAAAACATCACACTGACCAGCAACTTTGGAGAAGTACAGTAGAATCTTTGAAGTCTCGTTTCTTAGTACACCTCCAATTCCAGCCTTTCCGTAGCTGCCACGAACAGCCCCGTCAGTATTGAATTTGAGTGTTCCCTTTGCTGGAGCAGTCCAATTTGCTGGTTTTGGCAGTTTGGGACGGAAAAGAATGTGTTTGAATTCAGTAGGATCTGCGACAAGGTCAGTAACAACCCACTTTCTATGCGGCCATTTAGCTTTGCACCACCAAGATAATCTCAGAATGCACAAGTCAAACAAGGGATCAAATTCAAGTTTGCATCCCTTAAAGACTATTTCGTTCCTACATTTCCATATAGTCCAAATGAAACTATAAAAGCTGAGATTCCATACCTGACTTATTAGAGGCTTAGGATCCAAGCCACACCATTGAATCATCAATTCTCAAACACTTGAAGGCATAATAAGGTGTACTTGCCAGAGATTGCACCATTTAGACCACAAAGCCCACACGATGTGGCAGTGGCAAAACAAATATGATATGGATTCTGAATTTGCTTGGCATAATGGGCAGCGATCGGAATTTTGAGTGATAATACCTCTTTTCATTAGCTCTTATTTTGTGGGAATTTTCATGTGAATAACTTTCAAAAGGAAAGCTTCTACATTTGAGGGAGATAGGCAACTCCAGACCAGGCTCCAAGCTTCGTCCTTAGCTGCTCTTTCATGGACACAATTATTGCAATATGATCTAACGCTATACATCCCACTTGAGTCAGCCAACCAAACAAGAGAATTGTCTAGGGATGAATTTATCTTGCTACCTTTGATGAGAGTGAGAAATTCCTCCACACTGTTTGTTCCCACTCCAGCACTTACCTACGAAGTTCAATTTTCCAGAACCAAGTCTTATTCTGGAAGAAGCCAAACTCTGCTATGACTCCTTGTCTCTTGATGGCGAGAGCGTAAATTCTGGGGAAGGCATCTTTCAGCACTCTGTTTCGTACCCAATTGTCAGTTCAAAAATGAATATGATTTTCGTCACTCACTTTAATCCGGACATTAGCCGTGAATGAGGAATTATGGTTGGATAGTTGGGCAGTGATGCTTCTCCACAGCCAAGATTTATTGGAGGCTGATCGTGAGACAGGCAGGAGAGAGTTCGAGTTTGGTTCGTAAATTGTCAAAATAGTTTGGCGCCAAAAACTATTGAGCTCTATACCATAACGCCATAGCCACTTGCTCTGTAGAGCCAAGTTGCGTGTCTTAAAATCAGTCAGTCCTAGCCCTCCTTTGGATTTAGGGTAGCACATTATTTCATTCTTTACCCAATGTATAACACGGCTGTCCAGAAAACCCCACAAAAATTTTGTAATCAGTCTTGATAAGGAATTGTAGATTGAGACTGACATCGAGAATAATGACATGAAGTAGGTTGGAAGATTAGATAGAACCAATTTGACTAAAGTGATTCTTCCTCCGAAGGGTAAGGTTTTTGATTTCCACCCGGCGAACATCTTATTAAATTTGTCCACTAATGGTAACCACAAGGCTTTAGAGTTCTTCTAAATTCTCAATAGAAGACCAAGATACGTAGATGGGAACTTCTCACTTTTGCATTGGAAGATTGATGCCCATTGGACGATTTTTGCATCTTCCACATTTATCCCAAAGAGTTTGGACTTGTGCAAGTTAATCTTGAGTCTGGAGGCTAACTCGAACCCTTTCATAATTCGAACCACATTTCTGATTTGAGCTTCGTTGTCACCGCAAAAGATGATGAGGTCATCTGCGAATTGTAAATGTGACAGTTCCATAGATTTATTTCCCAAGCGAAAACCATTGAAAAGTCCCTTCGACACAGCCTTACTTAGCATAGAGCTTAGGGCTTCGGCTACCAAATTGAACAAGAACGGGGACAATGGGCATCCTTGCCTTAATCCCCTAGAGATCGGAAAGGACTTAGTGTGAGAGCCATTGACGAGCACTGAGATCCTTGCCGACTAGAGGCATTCTTTAATCCACTTGCACCATCTACTGCTAAAACCCATCCTCTTTAGAACCAGGAGTAGAAACTGCCAATCGACTGAGTCGTATGCTTTTCGAAAATCGACTTTGAACACCACTCCTGACAGTCATTTTCTTCTTTTGTAGTCAATTAGTTCATTTGCAATAAGTGAGCAATCGATAATCTGCTTCCCGGGGCAGAAAGCGAATTGCGTATCACCAATGACCAAATGTGCAACCCTTCTCGTACGTAGAGCCAAGACTTTGGCAAATAGTTTATAGATGCATCCCACAAGACTTATGGGACGATAATCTTCCATGGTGGTCGATTGCTTACTTTCGGAATGAGCACGATGAATGAGTGGTTGTAGTTTCGATCTCTGACTTCCCCCTGGTAGAAATCTTCGAAGAAATTACAGATGTCATCTTTAAGTTTATGCCAGAACTTCTTGAGAAAATTCATGTTGAAGCCATCCGGACCCGGGGCTCTCGAGCCATCAGTGGAGGAGAGAGCAGCATAGATTTCTTCCACTGTAAATGATTCTTCTAGTTTAAGAACTGAGTCGGGATCGATCAAGCGTTGAATGTTGTCTAAACGACCCACCTGGAGGGTTTGAGACTCAAATCTGTCTAAAATGTGACTGCACTGTCAACTTAATTTGCCTTGGTTCCGTTAAGATAGAGTTCCCAACTTTGAGCTTAGATATCGAATTTTTACTTCTTCTAGAGGAGGCATAAATATGAAAAAACTTTGAGTTTCTGTCCCCCGCCTTAAATCACCTAAGCCTCGACTTTTGGAGCCACTCTCTTTCGTTTTGTCTTACTGTTTTCCACAACTGAGCTCTGGTAGAAAGAATCTCCTGCTTAAGGATGGGATCTGATTTTTATTTAGTAATTTTCGACTCTAAAACTACAATTCTGTTTTCCAAGGCAAATAAGGTTGCGGTTTATGATTAAAGATTAGGGTTAGAGTTTACGAAATTATAGGTAAGGTGTATTTTTAGTGTTTATGGATTAAGATTAAGATTTTAGGGTTATCACTTAAAATTTAATTGTTTAATATTGAGGCATAGAAAGGGTCATCGAAAAAGAGCAAGGATTTTGTCCCTAATTGACCTAGTGGTCGTGGATGTTCATCTAAATCCTAATATTTGTCATAAGAATACTATTATAACACTATTTAATAAAAAAATATTCTTATTTATATAATAGGTTATTCTATATTAAAAAACATTTTCTTTATTAAATTTTTATGTTGACAATAATGAAAAACTTCTTTCATCGCAAATTTTAACCCTTAAGAACTGTTACAAGACAACTCCACTTAAAAGTTGAGCTTAAGCTTAATCACGTGTTTCAATTTTTATAAAAAACAATTACGTATTTCATTTTTTATATAAAAAAAACAATTACGTGTTTCAATTGATAACTACTATCCATCATTTTGCAAATAAAATTTCAAAATTTTATTTTCATTATCTTTTTGTTTGAATAATAACAACTAAATTTTATTAATAAAAAATAAAATGAATTAAAATTACAACACATCTAAGCATAAAAACAAAATTAGTACAATAATCATAAAAAAAAACTCATACATAAAATAATAATATTAAACCAAAAGATAAGAAGAAAAATTAAATCTTCCCTTGAGAGTGAAGTCCAACATCAAAAGAACTCAATAACCTTCATAAAATCCATTGTCTTTGTCGAACGAGACGCTTTACAAAGTGATAAAGGAGTGGTGAGTGAATTAAACTATCTAGCATACTGCTTCGCTACACGATTCTGATTATATCGGCAAACCAATTAGGAAAAAATGTCGTAAGGGTATTTGTGCAACCACCAAACAACCACAAAGTTATGCAAAAAACGTACCAAAAATTATAAGGATCGTACCACATGAGCAGAGAGAAAGCGTGTTATAAAAGCAAAGAAAATCATATCACAATTACAGAAATTTTTATTCAAAATAATTAAAAAAATAATGAACATAATATATAAAAAAATAATAAATAGAAGTAGTCGACAACCAACATTATAATTGATGACGTCATTGGTCAAACAAAAGTCAAGGGAAAAAGACGATACAAAAATATTGAGAGAAAATCTAAGTTAGAAAAGAGAAAGGCAATTAATATTTTCATTCATTTTTATCACATATATATTTCTTATTCATAATATAAGTTCAGTTATTACCAATCTATATTATATGTAAAATTCATCTTCATATCATATTTTAATGGGTAAATTACTTTATTGACCACTATACTATTGAAAAAAATCGTAATTTGATCATATTTTTTTTCAAAGCAATTAAACCACAATATTATTTAAATGGTATTAATGTGACCTGCCAGCCGTTAAAAATAACAGAAAATTTGACGATGTTGTTGAATAAAATTAGTATAATTATACATTCGATCCCCTATATTTAAAAAATCTATTAATTGTCACCACCTTATTGGAGGATTTTAATTATTTTTATTTAATTTGATTAATTAATTTCCCCCTCCATTTAGGTGATAACACATGTCACTTGATTGGAGAAGAAAAAATGAAAGCAATGAAAAAGAATCAAAGAGGGATTGAACTCACGAACTCACTCTTAAAAGAGATGGACAAGCTTGCAATAAAGCCAAGCACATTTTTGTGATGTAAGTTACAATATTTAATATATGTTTTAAATACTTGTTAATGCCCGAAAAAATAAAAACAAGAAAAATGGCCTTTGGTGGATTAGAACCAATGCCCTTGGAGTAAAAGTAGAGCATGTTTACTACTAAGACAAGCAGATTTTTAAGATATAATATACAACATTTAATATATCTCTTAAATAATTCTTAATGCCTGGAAAAATAAAAAAAATAAAATATGGTTTTAGGAAGATCGAACATAAAATATTTAACCAAATATAATTTTGATTTATTTAATTGGGTTAAATATTTTATGTTAGATTTAACCCAATATTTAAACCACATTTTATTTCCTTTTATTTTTTCAGAAAATATGTCTTAAAAAAATTAAAATTATATTGGCTTAAATATTTTATGTTCGATTTTCCTAAAACCGCATATTCTTTTATTTTATTTTTCTGAGCATTAACAATTATTTAAGACATATATTAAATGTTGTACTTTGTATTCTAAAAGTATGTTTGACCTAGTGGTAAACATACTTTATTTTTACTTCAAGGGCATTAGTTTGAATCCACCCAAGTTCATTTTCCTTGTTTTGATTTTTCCAAGCCTTAACAAGTATTAAAACATATATTAAATGTTGTAAGGTACATCACACAAATGTGTTTGGCTTGATGGTAAGCATGTTTTGACCATTTCCTTAGAGTGAGGTTGCAAGTTCAACTCTTGTTCGATGCTTTTTTTCTTCTTCTTTTTCCTTCTCCAATCAGGAAGGTGGCGACACATGTCACTACCGAATTAAATAATTAATTTATTTTATTAGATTAAAATTATGACCAAATTGATATATTTTTTAAATATAGGGGACCAAATGTGTAATTATACCAATTTTATTTAAAGCCCCGACAATTTTTCTGTTAATTTTAACGGCAGGTGGTCACATTGATACCATTTAAATAGTTTGGTGGTTTAATTGCTTAGAAAAAAAATAATATGGTCAAATCGTAACTTTTTTAATAGTATGGTGGTCAATGAATTAGTTTACCCTATTTTAATTTAGTATTAACTCCATAAAAACGTTATTTAAAAAATCACTAATTGGCCAAGTGGCTAGGGATGCTCATCTTGTGCGAGTTCGAATTTAGCATGGGAATGCAATACTTACTATTTAATAAAAGAAACGTTATTTTTAGAGATTCACTAATTGATTTAGTGGCTAAGGATGATTATTTTGTCTCATTTTGTATTGATTTGAATCCAGCATGAGAATGTAATACTCACTATTTAATAAAAAAATATTATGTTATATAATTTTTAAATAAAATAACTAAAAATAACAATCTAAGATAATTTTATTAAATTTTTTTAATAAAATATTTTCCCATACTACCCAAAAAAAAAACATACAGACAAGTTTATAAACTGTCAGTAACTGTCAGCAAAAAACTAACCCTCGCGTCAGCTTATCTTATTTTCGATCGTCCCCGCCATTTAAAAATATTCCTTTCTTCACATACTCACTTTTTCTCACTTTTTCTCACTTTCTCTCGCTGCTATGTCGAAGCACGTCTTAACGACGACGTTTTGGTGGTCATTTGTTTTCTCACTCGCAATCAACGTCGCCTTTACCGACGCCACCCCGATTCCTTCCACTCTCGACGGGCCTTTCGAACCCGTAACCGCCCCCTACGACGTCAGTTTGCGCGGTAGCGCCGTCGATTTGCCCGATACCGATCCCCGTGTGCGCCGCCGCGTCAAAGGATTCGAGCCCGAGCAGATTTCGGTCTCTCTCTCCGTCAATTATGACTCTGTTTGGATCTCATGGATCACTGGTTGCTCCTCCAAGTCTTCTCTAAATTTAAAACCTCTATGTTTCAAATTTTATATTATTACTTTAATTATCAATATTATCATGGCGTTTCTGCTTTTCGTTGGCTATAAAATCATGATTTTAGTAGGATTGCATCTGCATGAACTAAACGAGTTAAAGGTTCAAGTTACAAATTACATAATTTTATTAGTGATTTTGGAAATGGTGTAGTTTATAGACATTTCCCCCTTTTTTCTTTGTTTGCTGCTACACGAATCAATTAGCTGCCAGAAATTTATAATTTAGCTGCATATTTGCTTTTAGCTGTCTCCATTTCTGTTGTTATTCTTCTATTGATTGATTTTATGTGAGCTACATACTGGCAAGTTTTGCAGGGGAATTCCAAATTGGTAACAACATAAAGCCATTAAACCACAATGCTGTCGCGAGTTTGGTTCGTTATGGGAGGTCAAGGTTTCCATTAACTCATGAAGCCACTGGCTATTCTTTGGTGTACAATCAGCTTTATCCCTTTGAAGGTCTCCAGAATTACACTTCTGGAATCATCCACCATGTTCGTCTAACAGGTTTGAGACACATTGGTTATATTACTTTAACTTAGTTTCATATAGATTTTAATCCGAAATTCAGTATGCTTGGTTCCATTGAGTTTTATTCTGCCCCAACAATGTGATTTGAATACGTCCAGTGATTGGGAAAAGTTATAAATTAAATGTCATTCCAAAATCAAGCCCAATGAAATCTTTTTGGCCTTATTCTTGTTTTACTGGATTGATTAAGTGTTCCTACTTTTGTTGGAGGAGTTATCAGATACAGTTTGCGATTCCTACCATGCAGTTTGTATTAGTACCAAGCAACAATGTTGGCTTTAAATCCTATAGTTTTATATCACCATTTTTTAACTTTTATGATGTTTGGGCTGAAATAGTGCTTGCATTCTGTTAAGAAACCAGGATAAGGTTAATGAAAAGTGATTTTTTTAGAACTATTTTACTCTTGAAAATATATGCCAGTTCTGAAATGACATTTCCCAGACGTTTTTCTCCCCTACTTTGGCGAACACTTCCCTACCTAACCTTTTTTAAATCTCTGTGAGGACTTGTGATTTGAACCGTTGGATGAGTGTTGTGTTTTTATTTCCTTCTTAATGTAGGACTGGAACCCAACACGCGATACTATTATCGATGTGGAGATCCTTCAATATCAGCCATGAGTGGTATCTACCACTTCAGGACCATGCCAGTTTCCGGTCCCAGGAGCTATCCACAGAGAATAGCAGTTGTGGGAGATCTGGGACTAACATATAATACAACTGACACTATCAGTCATTTGAGAAGGAACAAGCCTGATCTAGTTTTATTAGTTGGTGATGTAACTTATGCAAACCTTTACCTCACAAATGGTACTGGCTCAGACTGCTATGATTGCTCATTTCCGCAGACTCCAATCCATGAGACCTATCAGCCTCGTTGGGATTACTGGGGGAGGTCAGATATTTCACTATTACCTTCTCTTTGTCTTTATTGCCTTTCTTTCTTTCTATTTTTGTTGAGGCTAGTGGAGAATTGTTTGCCGAGTTACCTTCATTAAGTCTGAGTTTAACTGCTCGAAAAAGAACTTATGCTAATTGAATGTTCTCTACAGGTTTATGCAGAGTTTAATTTCCAAAACTCCAATAATGGTAGTAGAAGGGAACCATGAAATAGAAAAGCAAGCTGGGAACCAGAGCTTTGTAGCTTACAGTTCTCGATTTGCATTCCCTTCTGAGGAAAGCAAATCTTCATCCACATTCTACTATTCCTTTAATGCCGGGGGCATACATTTCATCATGCTAGGAGCATATGTTCCTTATAGTAAATCAGGTACTATCTGTCCTTGTAAAATCATTCTACAAACTTTTCCGTATGATATCAAGGATAGGGTTCTATTACTTTTTTGGTTTCGGCAGTTTGCTTCTTCTTGGTATATGTGTCTGATTACCCTTGAAATTAATTCCTTTTAATGGTTTATATAAATTAATCATATGAATAACTAATATAGAGTTTCAGGTGTTTTAATCTCTGTGAAATAAAGCAAGCAGATTGAAAATTTCTAGTTTACTGCAACTTTATGGGAGTAAACCTATTTTAGGAGAGTGTTTTAATCTCTGTGATCTCGCTGGCTCCCCAATCCCCCTTTCTCATTTCAAATTATTGTGTAAACTTGCTAACTTATTTCTTCTGCAGCAAAGCAATACAAGTGGCTGGAGAGGGACTTAGCTGATGTCGATAGATCCGTGACTCCGTGGCTGGTGGCTGTTTGGCATCCACCATGGTACAATTCATATAAAGCTCATTATAAAGAGGCAGAATGTATGAGGGTGGAAATGGAAGAACTACTATACAGTTACGGTGTTGACATAGTCTTTAATGGACATGTAAGTCATGAAAGCCAACTTTGGTATTTAGGGGATGAGGGACCATTGTTATACAATCTAAGTTGAGCCAGTAAAAGAACACGAGCAGTTGGTGGGCGTGAAGTAATTTTGCAATTTTATCAAATCATTTGAATTCACATATCCACATATATATGATTTTTTTTCTTTGGGGGTTTGGAGGGGAAATCCACTCCTCCTAAACCTGTTTTGTCTCCAGGAAATATATAATAAACTTTTTCTGCTGCAAATTTTACAGGTTCATGCCTATGAGAGGTCCAATCGAGTTTACAATTACACATTAGATCCATGTGGACCGGTACATATCACTGTAGGAGATGGGGGAAACCGTGAGAAAATGGCAATTGAACATGCTGATGAAGCTGGTAACTGTCCAGAGCCATCATCTACCTATGACGAGTCTATGGATGGCTTTTGTGCAACAAACTTCACTAGCGGTCCAGCAGCTGGAAAGTTCTGTTGGGACCACCAACCTGATTTCAGTGCCTTCAGAGAAAGCAGTTTTGGTCATGGAATCTTGGAGGTATTCCTTTTTCTATGTGCATCTGTCTCTCTGCTTCCGTGTTCAACTGCCTAAGCATCATAGTACTGTCGAGTGTCAACATTTAAATATATACAATATATCGAATTTGTATTTTTAATTTGCGATGTACTAATTTGCTTTGTTTATGATGTTTTCAAATGCACCTGAGGGAACTTTGATTTGAATGTCACTGTCAACATTGTTATGGTGCCCTTCATCACATCTGCACCTTGTAGGAATAGCTTTTCTATGCTTATCTCGTGAAGTTGCTAGAAAATTTGCAGACATTAGCTAAAAGTAGGGAGCAAATTTAGATAGATCCATTAATCAGTCATTGTTTTACCAGTTAAAAATAAAAGAAAACATGAATAATCTTTTGCAAAACAGTCCGATTCTGAGTTCGATTTCAACCCGTTATCATTCTAACATGGAGTGCTAATATGTTCTCTAGTTTATATTTTTTCTTGCTTTTATGGTGATCCCGTCATTGGGTGCTTCTAACTTCTTAGTCATGAATGACAGGTGAAGAATGAAACGTGGGCTCTATGGACATGGTATCGAAACCAGGACTCAACCGGCAAGGTTGGTGATCAAATTTACATAGTGAGACAACCTGATCTGTGTCCTGCCCTTATCACACTCCCAAAAGGTTCATTTGCAGACATTTGAGTGACACCAGAAAGGAATTTTGTGTGCCCTTGCTGGGCTTAACTGAAGATCCAGGTACTTTCAAACACGAATAACTCAATAACATGGGGGTAGGAAACAAGACCATGGTGAGGTTTTCTCATGCATGGCTAACATCCCTGAACATCTTTTGTGGACAACTTTGCACCATGTACACGTATCTTTATATTAGTTGTAGCAAAAATCAAGCCCAAAGATTGAAAACCAGAAGGTGTTATTGTTATGACAAAGGGTGGTACTGGTATTTACTACTATTTTAGAATCTTTGTTATTGTTAGTCAACAGAGTTGAGTCCCATATGGTTGGGGTGGGTTGAAATTTGATTCTGAGACAGGCTGGTAGAGCCTACAGCCTCTGCCCCACTTCATTGAATATAATAAGCCAAAGCGCTTTTCCTGAAAACGGGTCCCATCCCATGCCTTGTGTTAATTGTGCCCAACCATGTTTGCAAGATGTTGATCATCAATGGTGGCTTCTATCATGTTTTTGGGATTATAGATAGATTACTACACCTTGAAGCTCAATCTTTTTTTGAAATATCCAATTTCTACCCATAGAGGGGGAAGGAAAGAAAAAAATGTTCCTGTTAAGTCTAGAATTTATGACTTAAGGAACAAAGGAGAGAGCTGATGAGAAGCTCTGGCTACCCTGCCATCCTTACTTTCTCCTCGATGTTCGGGCTTTAGACTTGTGGGATAGTAAAATTGAATATTGAACGGTGGGATATTTCCTTTTTGATCCTCACAATTACCGTTGTGTTTGTATCTAAACACGTCTGAACAGAAAGAATGCACAAGTTACTATCATCATCGTTGTCGTTCCTTTAAGCATAATTACAAAATTGACTTTCAAATCATGTAAACTAAATTATTGATATCTTATACTCCATTTAATATTATGAAACAAACCACGTGAGTAGCAATCAAACTAAGACAGGCACCTCTTTATATGAAATATAATAAACTAACACACCAAAATTCATTCATAGAATGTAAATTTGTTTTGTGGTGTTGAAAAAGACAGAATCCGACATCGAGCGACAAAATTACAGAAATCATTCCAACCCCTTCCTTCTTAACAGTTCCAAAGCCAGAGAAAAACAGCTTTGCTTCAATCTCACCCCAAACAATTCAGCAAATCAGGCATTACTTTACAGTCTCCAAAGCCGATCGGTTTGTTTCTTTCAGCAATAAAATAAGATACGATAAAGCACCCCATTTTCACTTTTCAGGGCCACAACTCCTTTCCTTTCTTTAATCTTTAATCTTTAATCTGGAAGATACAGACAAGAAGATGATATTACTACCATCAACTCATCATTCAATTCCCTTTCCAGCTATTTCCATCTGCTGTTGTTCAGGATAAGAAATTATGGGAACACAGCTCTGGGTCTTGCTCATAAGTCATAATCATGGTAATCAGAAATGGGAGAGATGGTTTTACCCTTACTGATATTGAACAAAATGGATTGCTAACAATTGAAATGAAGAACAAACCAGAAAGTGGGATCTTAAAAAAGATTCAAAAGATATCAAGGATTTCTAAGATGGAGCCATTGCAAAGTGGGCAGTTCCCTCGCTGAACCCAGAGCTCCCTTGAACAGAGACGGCAAAATGTATGCCCGCATGGAATAAACGCCGCCCCTTTATGCCTAATCATGCAAACGCAACAAGCGTGCTCCATCCGCCCCATGCCTTCTTCGATTACTTCCTGCTCTTCCTCCGCCACCTCGTCTTCCTCGTCGCTTATGATGTAACTCGTTCCCATCACCCCTATTTGTTGGGTTGTTTCTTCCAATAATTCCATTAGTGACATCCTCACCGGCTCCTCTGCACCTGGCGGGACATTATTCACTGCCGCTACACCTTGTTCCGTGACTTCCGTCACCGCCTCTGGCGGAACATTGGCCGCTACAGCTTCTTCCGTGACTTCTGATGCTTCTCGTGCCGCCACTGCTTCTCTAGAAGACAATGCCCTTTCCTCCGCTAATATCGCTGCCAGTCGGCGAGTACCACGACGAGCTAGAGGAGAGTAATCGTCGTCGTCGCTGCTTTCATCGTCGTTTTCGGCGGTGTTCGAGGAAGGAAAACGATTCGGATCATCGCGGTTAGTTTGTGGTCCGAAGCTTCTCGACGGCGGAGCGTCACTAGGCATGCTAACACCAGCCGAATCATCGTGAAACGGCTGCACCAGATTGTGCCCAACCCGAACCAAATCCCCCCGTGATAATTGCAACAGAGAGTTCATAACTGGCGGATCAGAAACCGGGGCACGCTCCCCTCCGTCATCACCCCGAGTCGAGCCATCCGGGTCAGAACGAAACGAACCGCTCAACGATAACTGAGATCTATCACTGCGAACATTGTCATCGGAAACCGGGACATGAACCGAGGAGGTCCAAGCAGAGGCCGGCCGCTTGAGCAGGATCTTGTCCCGAATCGCTTTCCAACTCGTATTGTCTTTGTTGGACCCATCGTCTAGTATAATCTCCAGAAGCGTACGGTTATGGGACGGCGGTTGTTGAGGCCGCTTATTAGCGTTGCCCAAAAAGGCATCGAGAGTCAAAGCGGCAGCCAGAGTGGTCCGGCCGTCGTCGACGGCTGTCATTTGCTCCTACTCTCCATTACATAAAACAAAAAAGAATTTTAAGAATAATAATATAAAACTTATTGGGAGTAAGAGCAAGTGCTAGATTTATTGGGAATGAAACCCGAGTTTGTTTGGTTTAAAACAGGGAAAAAAGAGAGATCTGAATTAATTAATAAATTAGCGTAATTAAAGGTTGAAATCATGATTATCAACTTAACATCGGATTCCTTCACATTGGGCTCACTCTTCAATGGCTGTGGTGAAAATGATGTAACGGCTTTTTAATTCAAGGATTTTTGTTAGGATTATTTTTTTGATAACTAGCTGTGTGGTTTTTTTTACTTACTCTTTAAATTTAACTTCTAAAACTCTAATCACAATATTTAAATTTTAAACTTTAAATTTAAATTTTAAATTTTGAACATTACCACTTAAGCTTTTTAAACTTTAAATCTTAAATTAAGGTTTTGTTTTTTATTGGTTTAGTGTTGAGCGCATAAAAGTTCTATATTTTACTCCTCATTTACCCATATTTTTGCTGCACTCAAGCATGATTTATTGCATTTAGGATAGATTCTTACATACACATCACAATTAGATAAAATTGCATAGATGCTGCTGAAATTAGTCACTTTTGCAGGTATCTGTCGCGGCAGCAACCCAGAGCAGCAAATGAGCATAAGCAAGTTGCGGAGCCGGAGTTAAAGGACAAAGAGCCTCGTCTGCTGCGCAATCTGCCGTGGCAGCTATGACGACAGAGAAACTCTGAGGTGGAAAAGTGAAGTGGAGCTCGACAGATAGGGGATTTCAAGCCGGTCTGTCGTGGGTCACTCCCATATTTTTCTAAGCCCTGAAGCAGAAGAAAGGCCAGACCCAAAGTTCAAGGAAGAAAGTCAAAGCAAGAAAAGATGACAAATTAAAGGCATCTACTCAGAAGATTTAGTCTTTAATAGAGTTGTACTTTAATTTAAACATGTATTCTTGTCATATTAGAAAACTTGGACCCAAGGCCTATATAAAGCCATGTAATTCGACCTAGGGAAGGATATCTCACTCCTAGCCGTCTTCCCTCCAAACCCTAGTCGTTTCTCTCTCTTCACCATGTTCTAAACTTCCCCAAGGGCTAAGGGTTGATTTTGTAAAGTAGTTGTGAAGATTGTAATTGTTCTTAGGATTTTTCTGTTCAAGTAATAAAACTTCAAGTTTATTTACTCTGGTTTTCAATATCTCATAAGAGCATCGAGAGAGCATTGTGAGGTTATCCATTTGCTTGATATCGAGAGAGTTAAGCATACGAAAGGGGTAAATACGCGTTTTCCAATTTATGGTTAAACCATCTTGGCTTAGGGATAAGTACAAGGTTAAGTGGCTAAAGAAGAATTCACAAACATTGGTGTTCACCCTTTGATTTACGTCGGGAGGTATCATCCAAGAAGTGTTCATCAACAGAACTTGGACCTAGGGATAGGACAAGTCATAACATGGATTCTTGCCAAGCTTGAAGTACAGAGTTGTTGGTCGCTGTCGCGACATCAACGGACCTCTGTCGAGACAGGTGCTGCCGCGACATGAGCGACGACATAACGATAGAAGTTCCTCTGAACAGTGCAACACTTGCACTACTGAGCAAATCAATACCGACATATTCTCTCAATCTGTTTACCTTATCTTTTATTTCAGTTATTTCTCAAGATTACGTCAAACAATCATTTAAACTATTTCTCTTTCTTGTGCAACAATTCAAGGATAGAGTTATTTCCAGTCCCTATGGAGACGATATCCGATACTCTAGTATCACTTTACTACTTGCGTCGTGTACACTTGCACTATTTGCGATAGTCTTATTTACACGCAACAAGTTTTTGGCGCCGTTGCTGGGGACTGACAACATACCTTTACCATTTAATTACTGCACTTTGTTTTTATTTTTTTCTACTTTTAGTTGTTTTATTTTCCCTGTACTTTTCACAATATTCTATTATGCACAAATCGAGACGTGGTAAGGAACCTGAGTACGAATTAGACCTAGAGATCGAATGCACATATCAACTCAGGAACCGAGCCCGACTCTTGATAGAAAGAAACAACTATCTTGAGGAGAGATTGGAAGCAATGGTGAACGGAAGGCAAGGCCATAGGGAAGATGACAACCACCCCAAGGGTAATGTGGATCCTCCAAATGACCCTAGAAACAATCTACCGCCGCCCGCTACCCTAGCAACACGGCAGACTTGTCGAGATTACATAGATAACGACCATGTTGAACTGGAAACTACCCTGCCAGATGTGGAAGCTAAACACTTCGAACTAAAACCTGTCATGTTTAACATGATAAATTCTACTGGCCAATTTGGTGGTTCTGCTACTGAGGATGCACGTGAACATCTTAAAACTTTCCAAGAGATCTGTGGATCATTCAGACTGCCAGGAATAAGTCCGGAAGTACTGAGGCTCCGGCAATTCTCTCATTCATTGAGAGATAGAGCTAAAACTTGGTGAAATAAATTAACGTCGAGTTCAATAAAAACTTGGGAAGATCTCTCTCTTGAATTCCTTTCTCATTTTAATCCTTCTCATTTATCTAAAAGATTACGTAACGAGATTGCTACTTTTCAACAGGAAGATGACGAGCCAATGTATGAGGCGTGGACAGATTTACGACTCTCTTACAGAACTGCCCAATGCATGGATTCCCTGTATGGAATCAGGTTGTCAAATTCTACAACGCTTCTAATGCACACACTCGACTGAGGATAGAATCAGCAGCGAATAAGTTATTACTGGATAAAGAACCAGACGAAGCAATGCTAGTGTTGAAAAAGTTAGCAAAGAACGATGAGCAGTTTCCTGCAACTCGAAGGGGAGGTAAACGAGGAATGTCTGTAAAGGAGTACGAAGCCGACAACTCGGTTAAAACTCAGATTGCATACCTCGCTAAGATAGTCAAAAATCTGTAGCGGAAGGATTCTAAGGTTGTATTTTCTGCAGAAGAGGTGTGTGAAACTTGTAGTGGAAACCACAGTACAGAGGAGTGCCCTATACAATTGGAAGAAGGGATGTATGTTGGGAACTATAACAGGAATAAAACCTATGACTCCAACCACTACAATCCAAACTGGAGGAAAGACCCTAAATTTTCATAGAGTAACCCCAACAACGCACTGAACCCTCCAGTCCAGAACAACCAGAATCTAGGAGGTCCTAGGATTCTGTCACGACAGCAACCACAACAGCAGCCACAACAGCAGCCGGTAGCCACAACGAGCATACTAGAGCAGACCCTGGCCACATTCATGTCACAAACATGAGCATATATGGCAAACATGGATCACTTTGTCAAGAAAACTGAGTCCTTCATGGACAAGACAGAGATGAGAATGATAAACCCTGAGGCTACCCTAAAGTCCTTAGAGACACATATAGGCCAGGTTTCACAGTTCATCAACCCAAGGCAAAACGGAGGTTTCCCTAGTGATACTTAGGTCACTAGAAAACTCACACATGAGCAGTGCAAAACGATTACAGCGAGGAGTGGGAAACAAATACAGGGGCTGATAATAAAAGAAACACCGAGTAAGGAATCGACCCAACAGACAACTGCCGTGAACACTGCCCCGGCAGAAGAGAAACAGTTTGTTGTCGCCACACCTTCTACGACAACAAAAGAAATAGAGGAGTAGAAAGAAACTAAAGATCTTGAGCCTCCTCATATCTGACTTCCATGTGAAGACGCCTCGAAGATTACCGTCCTCCACCCCCTTTTTCACAGCAGCTAAAAAATCAGAAACATGAGTACCAGCTTAAGAAGATCTATGATGTCTTTAAGAAAGTACACACCAGCATCCCGCTGTTAGAAGCCATTAAGAAGATGCCTTGTTATGCAAAGTTCCTGAAGGATGCAATGTCCAGGAGGTCCAGACTTGGGGAGTTTGAAACGGTAATGATGACAGAAGGATGCATGGCAATCCTACATAAAAGACCATCTCCAAAGAAGAAGGATCCTAGCAGCTTCATCATACCATGCATAATTGGAAACAAGTTTGTGGGTAAGACACTTTGTGATCTTGGTGCTAGCATTAATCCAATGCCCAAATATGTATTTCAGAAACTAGGTATTGGACTAACAAGGCCCACGACAGTCATGCTGCAGCTGGCAGACTGCTCTTACATACAACCGGAAGGAAAGATCGAAGATATCTTGGTAAGAGTGGATACGTTTATTTTTCCTGCTGACTTTCTTGTTTTAGATTGTGAAGCAGATAAAACGCACCGATCATCCTAGGGCAACCCTTCCTAGCCACATGCAGAACAGTGATCGATGTATAAAAAGGAGAACTGACGATGAGAGTTAATGGCCAACAAATCAAGCTCAATGTTCTCCAAGCAATGAAACAAGATGATTCAGAGGAAGAATGCAAAGCAATTTCAGAAGTCGTCCTAGACCAACCTTACATCAGGTCGAACTGACACGATAGAAAATTTGGTCACTGCCACCGTAGTCACAATGAAGACTGTCACGGCAGCATCGATGACAGTGACCCCTCAGATACAGAAGCATCCGACACTGAAGGTCCTGAGGAGGTAAATTGGATAGGCACTCGTTCAGGTAAGTTCTTCGAGCCTTTGAATTATATCTCGAATGAACATGTAATCCAAAAGCCTTCCATTGAACAACCACCTATTTTAGACCTTAAACCCCTACCAAGGCAACTTAAATACATTTTTCTTGGTTTAAATGATACGTTGCCCGTAATCATCTCTTCCAAGTTGATGCAGGAACAAGAACATCAGCTGATCAAAATGCTACAACAGCATAAAAAGGCAATTGGATGGACCATTGTTGATATCCAAGGCATCAGTACGGCGTTATTCATGCATAAGATCCTCTTGGAGGATGACCATAAGCCGACAATCGATGCCCAAAGACGACTGAACGAGGCTATGCGAGAAGTGGTACGAAAAGAAATCATCAAGTGGCTTGATGCTGGAATAATATATACCATCACGGATAGCAAGTGGGTGAGCCCGGTGCAATGCGTACCCAAAAAGAGAGGCATAACCATAGTAACGAACAATGACAACAAACTAATCCCAACCAGGACTGTGACCGGTTGGAGGGTTTTTATGGACTACTGGAAGCTTAATAAAGCTACCCGGAAGGACCACTTCCTCTTACCTTTTATCGATCAAATGTTAGATAGATTAGCAAGGAAGCCTTACTATTGTTTTCTTGATGGTTACTCAGGTTATAACCAAATCGCAATAGCACCGGGGGACCAAGAGAAAACCACCTTCACATGCCCATACGACACATATGCCTTCTGAAGAATGCCATTTGGGCTCTGCAATGCACCAGCAACCTTTCAACGGTGCATGATGGCAATATTCTCCGACATGGTGGAGGATTTCTTAGAAATTTTCATGGATGAGTTTTTCGTCTTTGGAGACGGTTCCGACGGTTGCTTAGGCAATTTACAGAAGGTTCTTGAAAGATGTGAAGAGGCAAACCTTGTCTTGAACTGGGAAAATACCACTTTATGATGGATGAATGCATAATGTTTGGCCACAAGGTTAGCTGCCGCGACATAGAGGTAGACAGAGCTAAAATCGAGGTTATTAAAAAACTACCGCCACCCACCACAGTCAAAGGAATAAGAAGTTTCTTAGGGCATGTAGGGTTTTATCGAAGATTCATTGCCAATTTCTCAAAAATCACTAAACCCTGTGTCTCCTGCTGGAACAAAATCGTGCCTTTGACTTTAATACTGAATGTACTGAAGCATTCAGAATACTGAAGGAAAATTTGGTAACAGCCCCAATAATGCAACCAACAGACTGGAGCCTACCTTTCGAAATAATGTGTGACGCCAGTGATTATGCTGTCGGGGCAGCACTAGGGCAGAGGAAGGAGAAACTCTTCCATGTGATCTACTATGCCAGCAAAACTCTCAATGATGCCCAGATAAACTACACCACAACAGAAAATGAGCTACTCACAATGGTGTTTGTAGTTGACAAGTTCCGACCTTATATACTTGGAACAAAAGTGGTGGTCCATACAGACCACTCAGCACTTAAATATCTGTTCACCAAAAAGGATGCCAAACCAAGATTGATACGTTGGATTCTACTGCTGCAAGAATTTGACATTGACATCAAGGACAAAAAGGGGACATAAAACCAAGTAGCAGATCATTTGTCAAGGCTGGAGATGGGAAGGGATCAAGAGCAAGACAAGACCAACATATTGGAAACCTTCCAGATGAGCAGTTGTTCACTGCCACCAGCACTGCCACGACAACCATGGCGGCAGGTAAGCTTTCTGAAACCCCTTGGTATGCTGACATTGTCAATTATATTGTAAGTGAGTTACTACCTCCCGAGCTTAATTACCAAGCAAGGAAGAGGTTCCAAAATGATGCAAAACATTATTATTGGGACGAACCTTTCCTCTTTAAGCACTGTGCAGATCAGATCATCATGAGATGCATACCACAAGAGGAACAGAAAAAAGTGCTTCACCACTGCCATGCTGCTCCTTATGGAGGACACTTGGGAGGAAATAAAACTGCTGCTAAAGTTATGCAATCTGGTTTCTATTGGCCTACACTATTCAGGGATGCACAAGCTTTTTATAAGAGCTGTGATAAATGCCAAAGGACTGGAAACATATCTAGAAGGCATGAGATGCCACTGTAGAACATACTTGAGGTCGAAATCTTTGATGTTTGGGGAATCGACTTCATGGGGCCATTTCCAGCCTCTTGTGGGAATTTATACATCTTGCTGGCATTAGACTATGTGTCTAAGTGGGTAGAATGTAACACCCGGGTTAGGGGGCGGGTGAAATTAAAATAATAAAATAATATTTTGGGCCTCGTGTTTTCAAAACAAATGAATTATGTTGGACTTATTTCAAAACAAGCCCAAATAGCCATGGATATCCCTTTTTTGTAAATGCCTTATTTCATTAAGGGTAAAATGGTCTTTGGCCTTTTAATTTTAAACAAACATTAAAAATAACTTTTCACTCATCTTCTTCCCCCACCCATTTTCCATTTCCACGACAAACACACTCCCCTCCCCAAGTTTATTATTCCATCATCCTTCTTGCTTGTTGTTGGAGATTTTTCAAAGGTAAAACCATATTTGACTTGTCATCTCTTTCCTCTACAAGTTCATACCTTTATTTTTCAATAAAGCTCATGGCTTTGTAATTTGGAGTTTTGAGGTTTTAGATTAAAATGTCATCTTTATCAACTTTAACTTAATATTTTGATTTGTTGATGTTATATAAGTTGTTTGCTACCTAAAAGGTCCAACATAATTGATTTTTACATTGTTTTATAAAGATTCCCGAAATTGGGTTTTTGAGAGGTTTTAGAGAGTTCAAAGGTTGAGTTTTGGGGGTGTTTTGTGCGGGAATTTGATGGCTGATGATTGGTTGATAGTTAAGGGTTGTTTTGGAAGCTTTTGGGAGTATTATAAGTGTTGAAATCAATGGTTTTTGGTTGTGCTTTAGGGCTTCTCGGGAATGAGGATTTTGGGGTTGTCTTTAGCTTGAAATCATGTGTTTTGTGCTTGGTTTGTGTTCCAGGTTGCTACATTGATTTGTGGACTGATTTGTAGTTGTTTTGTTTGTGTTGGGACGGTTAGAAGCAATGATTTGTGTTGGTGAAGCCTCGGGAACGAATCCGGAACCGTTTGGGAGCTTGATCGGCTAGAGTTGTTGAGCTTGGATTAGTCGGTGAGTGGTTAATATTTTAACTTGGTTTTCAAATGTTGGTTCAAGCATGTGGACCTAGGTCGGGCTTGGTAAACCCACCTAGAGTTGGGATTAGAATGGTAGTCTAATCCCAAGCTTTAGTTAGAGACTTTGGTTGAACTTTGAGTGTTGAGTATGCCTCTTGTTTCATATTAATTATGATTAATGTGGTTATATATATTGTGTTATACATGTATGTAGAGGCATGATATCGATGCATTGTTATATGCATGTGGTTGTGGAAATGTGGTTTGTGCATGATGGTAGATCATGGTGAGTACGTGCTAAGCACGGAAATTGGTAAGAAATGGTGTTGTGAAAGATTATGAAATGTGTTAGTATTGGCACTAGTATGATTGGGTACAATGATCGAACATTAGGATGTTCAGTGTGCACACAAGAGTCTAAATGCGTGCGTGGTCTTGGTGATGGTAGTCATCAAGATGGAGTACGAGTTCGCCCGGAAATCTTCTTATATATATGTTAGTCGGTGATGAGTGAAATCCCATCGACGGGGCGTGAGGATGAGTGGAATCCCCTCCGCATGAAACAGTGATGAGTGTAATCCCACCGTAAGGTAATGGTTGTGTGGTTGGATGTGAGTTCCAACGGTTATCCGCGTATTCGGGTCATAGCTAGGTGCCAATACGGATTGTGGAATGTGTTTGATAATACATTGATATATGTATTTCCATGTGTTGAGTTTATGAATTGTTGAGCATGGCATGATGTTGAGATTATGTTCATGCATCATATACACTTGACTCTTGTGGTTTCAAAGGTAAGAACTCATGCATTCTACCTTGGTTGTGTGCTCGTGCTTGGACCCTGCATTGTCGAGGTTTGTTTTATGAGCTTATACTCACTAAGCTTTATGCTTATGCTCTCTTTTGTTCGACAATGCAGATCCATAGTTCGTGGGTTGCTTGTGTAAGGAGAGGGCCTCCAAGTGTGCTAGTTGAACTTTTGTTATTAACAAGTATGGAATTTTAAGTTATGGATGTAATAGACAAGCAATGGGATTTGATCTTTTGATGTATGTTGATGTTATGTGTTAGGAGCATGTTTAGACTCCTATGTTTTGTGGATGTTTTGCTTAAGTCTTGCTCATGCCTAGTATGTTGGCCTTGTGCCCTTTTGTGAATGCTTTTATGTATGTTCTTGTCTTAGACATGATACCCTTTAAATGCTATGTATGCATCTTATGTTGAATTGATGATCCTTTTAATGAATGGCTTTTATATGTATGTTGTGTGTTAAGCATGTTATTGTAGGGTGCTTTGCATCTAGGGTTAATACATGTTGGTTATGAGAGGTCTTAGTTGGTGTTTTGAGGCAGCCTTGTGCCTTAAACCAGTTAAAACCTATCTGTTCGCAGCAGGTGTATCAAAACGGTTGGACCCGTTTCGATACGGTCCTCTTGTTTCAGGATGATCGTTTCGATACGTGGGATGGGCGTTTCGATACCATTTTGCTACTAGAAATCTGAGATTTTGACGAGAAATTTAGGGTATCGAAACGGGCCTAGGTGTTTCGAAACGGCTTCGTAATGTTGACCACGAGAAGTTGACTGATGAGGGCGTATCGATACGGTCAACCAGCGTTTCGATACGGTCTCCTCGAGTTGACTTTGGCCAGTTGACCTAGTCAAGGCGTATCGATACACTCTTTGGGGGTATTGATACGACCTGTAGTTTAAGTGTAAAATGGGCTGTTTATGGTATGCTGTTTGGGTTGAACGCCTCGCTTGTTGCTTCTGCTATTGTTGTTTCACATAGGACATATCAATACATCTAGACAAGATAATAATAAATGAAAAGTTTTCTCGGGTTGTTAACCGAAGTGAAGCCTTAACGGGTTTCGCCTCAGTTATCCCCGTGTAACCCGCTCGGACCGGTCAGTTTCCCAGACCGGGACGAGGGGTTACACTTGTTGGAATCAGAGCCTGAGGTTTCCGAGACCTCGGGCAGGTAAGTGAGGTAAGTTAAATTCTTGTATTGCAATTGCACGGTGTTTGCTTTCCATGTAAGTATGTTTGCTTGCTTATCAAGTATGCTTTGGTGTATGCTTGTTTGATCGTATATGTATGTTGTTTGAAGCATGTTGAGTAGAGTCCCATTGCTTCTATTACATCAGAAAAAGGATTTTTAAGTGAGGGAAACATACTAGAGCCACTTGGACCCTTGCCCTTTCTAACCCTATCTGTTATGTTGTTGTTGTGTTGTAGTTGTTATCTGTGAGCGCGTATATTGAGGCCTAGAGGTAGACCGAGGTTGGTTCGTCAGGAACCTCGTGTTACAGCTCCTGTTAATGAGCTGATGGCTGGAGTAGAGGCTACTGTGGGAGAGCCTACTGTTGGAGTCGGAGCTCCTCCACCACCACCACCTCCTCAGCCTGAAGTAGGAGGCGAGGCTAGAGCTGAGGGAGCGAGACCTCAGGTTGGTCAGGGTGGCCAATGTCCTGCAGGGATAGATATGGCTATGCTAGTTCAAGCTATAGCGGGAGCGTTTCAGGCTGCAGTAGCCGGAGCTGAGGCTGCAGCTCAGCCGAGAGGTGATGATGCTAGCTTACCTTTAGAGAGGCTCCGTAGCCTCGGAGCATATGAGTTTAGGGGATCTACGCTTGAGAGATTAGAGTTGTGGTTGGAGAAGACAATCCGTATCTTAGCTCAGATGGGATGTGTCGGGGCTCGTAAGTTGGGTTTTGTAGTTTCGTTACTTCAGGGTGATGCCTAAACCTAGTGGGTCACCATTACTACCGGCGTGCCTGAGGCCGAGATCAGTTGGAACTTCTTTGACACTGCTTTCAGGAAGAGGTATTTGGGGCTGAGATATCTGGATGAGAAGAAGCGGGAGTTTATGACTCTTGTTCAAGGAGATGCATCAATGACAGATTATGAGATTCGTTTTGTCCGTTTGAGTCAGTATGCTCCGGAGTTGGTACCTACTGAGAGGGACCGTTGTGATCGGTTCAGATATGGGCTTCATGAGGAAGTCAAGAGGTATACCTTAGCTTCAGATTATTCTGATTTTGATGTCTTGGTCGCTAGGGCCAAGGACATTGAGCATAGCTTGGGGCTGACCAAGCATTCGAGAGGATCCAGTTTAGGGAAGAGGCACAACAACTTTGATCGTGGTGATGCTAAGAGGCATCGGGGCAGTGGACATTAGTTTGACCATAGGCGTGGAAGTGGTCACCATGGTAGAGGCCACCAGGGCCATAGAGCTGGAGGGCGATTGCCCGAGTGCACTCATTGTGGGAGACAACATTCAGGAGAGTGTTGGGGTAATTTTCATGCTTGCTGGAACTGTGGATCGAGAGACCACTTCAGGAGAGAGTGTCCGTATCAGGCGGCACAGACACTGATTCAGGCACAGGCTCCTACGAGAGCGATTGACTATCAAAGAGGCCGTGGGCGCGGTCGTGGTTACTTCCAGCCGAGGGCTGATGCACATAGGATAGAGGCACCGAGGAATCTTGCTCATGTTGTGACAGTTCAGCTAGAGGCCGGTGGACCAGCTAGAGTCTACGCACAGAGAGAGGCAGGGAATGACACAGATGTGATAACAAGTAATTTTGAGTTACAGCCCATGTCTTCGCTTTCCTTAGTTGATTCGGGTTCCACGTATTCTTACATTTTGAGTGAGCATGCAAAGAAGTTAGACATACCTGTTGAGACCTTAGATGTAGGGATGCATGTGACTAGTTCTTTCGGTGAGATAGTTGTAGTTAGATGGATGTATAGGAGGTGTTCGCTGAAGATTCAGGGTCATGTGTTTCTTGTTGATATGATGGAGCTTTCGTTCTACGGTTTTGATATCATCTTGGGTATGGATTGGTTGGTTGAGCACAGAGCTAGTGTAGATTTTGAGACAAAGAGAATTTCGTTGAAGCTTTCTGATGACTACGAGGTAGTGGTAGTAGGCGAGAACGTTAAGTTCTTGTCGAACGTTGTGTCAGGTTTAAAGGCTCATAGGTTGATAGATTCCGGTTGTGGGGCTTATTTAGCGTATGTAATGAATCCGAATATGAGTGAAGTTAGGCCGAAAGACATTAGAACAGTTTGCGGTTTTCTGGATGTGTTTCCAGTAGAGTTACCGAGTTTGCCTCCTGACAAAGATGTAGAGTTTGTGATTGAGACTATTTCAGGGTCTACTCCAGTTTCTAATTCTTTGCACCGTATGGCTCCAAAAGAGTTGAAAGAGTTGAAGAGCCAGCTTCAAGAGTTGTTAGACCGTGTTTTTGTTAGGCCTAGTAGTTCGCCTTGGGGTGCTCCCGTGTTGTTTGTGAAGAAGAAGGATGACAGTATGAGAATGTGTATCGACTACAGACAGTTGAACCAGTTGATAGTAAAGAACAAGTATCTGTTGCCTCGTATAGATGACTTGTTTGATCAGTTGAGGGATGCCTCAGTGTTTTCGATGATAGATTTGAGATCAAGGTACTATCAGTTGAAGGTAAAAGAGTGTGATGTTCCGAAGACAACATTTAGGACTAGATACGATCATTATGAGTTCCTTGTAATGCCTTTTGGGCTCACGAATGCACCATCAGCTTTCATGGACATGACGAACAGAGTTTTCCGAGACTATCTAGACCGGTTTGTAGTTGTTTTCATAGATGACATCCTTGTGTACTCGAGTTCAGAAGAAGAACATGATGAGCACTTGAGACTTATTTTGCAGAGATTGATGAGTAACCAGTTGTATGCTAAGCTTAGTAATGAATGCTCTTATGTATGTTCTTATCTTAGACATGATATCCTTTAAATGTTATGTATGCATCTTATGTTGAATTGATGATCCTTTTAATGAATGGCTTTTATATGTATGTTGTGTGTTAAGCATGTTGTTGTAGGGTGCTTTGCATCTAGGGTTAATACATGTTGGTTATGAGAGGTCTTAGTTGGTGTTTTGAGGCAGCCTTGTGCCTTAAACCAACTAAAACCTATATGTTCGCAGCAGGTGTATCGAAACGGTTGGACCCGTTTCGATACAGTCCTCTTGTTTCAGGCTGATCGTTTCGATACGCGGGAGGGGCATTTCGATACCATTTTGCTACTAGAAATTTGAGATTTTGACGAGAAATTTAGGGTATCGAAACGGGCCTAGGTGTTTCGAAACGGCTTCGTAGCGTTGACCATGAGAAGTTGACTGATGAGGGCATATCGATACGGTCAACCAGCGTTTTGATACGGTCTCCTCGAGTTGACTTTGGCCAGTTGACCTAGTCAAGGCATATTGATACACTCTTTGGGCGTATCGATACGGTCTGCAGTTTAAGTGTAAAATGGGTTGTTTTTGGTATGATGTTTGGGTTGATCGCCTCGCTTGTTGCTTCCGTTGTTGTTGTTTCACATAGGACATATTAATGCATCTAGACAAGATAATAATAAATGAAAAGTTTTCTCGGGTTGTTAACCGAAGTGAAGCCTTAACGGGTTTCGCCCCGGTTATTCCCGTGTAACCTGCTTGAACCGGTCAGTCGCCCGAACCGGGACGAGGGGGTTACATAAAAGCTATCGCCACTCAGAAAAATGATGTCAAGACTGTGCAAAGATTTCTTCACAAGCACATCTTCTCAAGTTTTGGCATCCCAAGAGCGATCATTAGCGATGAGGGGGGATTTCGACAATAGGGTAATTGCTAGTGCACTAAAGAAATACGGAGTAAAGCACCAAATTGCAACATCATATCACCCTCAAACCAATGGACAGGCCGAAATATCAAATAGAGAAGTAAAGAACATCCTAGAGAAGATGGTCAAACCAACTCGAAAGGACTGGTCTCTACACCTAAATGATGCACTCTGGGCCTACAGGACAACATTCAAGACACCATTGAGAATGTCACTCTATCGCCTCATTTACGGGAAAACTTGTCATTTACTTGTCGAGATAGAACACAAAGCATATTGGGCTATCAAGATAGTTAATATGGACTGGGACAAGGCAGGGTAGAAAAGGCTACTAGACTTGAATGAAATTGAATAAATTCGAGCAATGGCCTACGACAACGCCAAGATCTATAAGGACAAAACAAAGAAGTGGCACGGTAAAAAACTGTTGCCACGATAGTTCTGCCCAGGGCAACAGGTGTTGTTGTTTAACTCTAGGTTGAAGCTCTTCCCAAGAAAGCTTAAATCTAGGTGGTCTTGCTCTTTCCAAGTTGTCCAAGTTTTCCCCCATGGTGCCAATACAATCAGATCAATTAAGGATGGGCACCAATTCAAGGTCAATGGACAAAGGCTCAAGTATTATCAGGGGACTGAAGCCCAAAGGATGCAGGAAGTAGTTACTTTAGGAGATGCCCCTAAGGCATCCCTAATTTAACTTCATTTTATTTTCTTTAATTTATTTATTTATTATTTTTAGGAAATAAGATTTTAATTTAGTTTGTTTGTTTATTTATTTTTAGGAAATAAAGGAAGCAAAGCAAAGACGAGGAATGAACCAACCCACCGCATTCACAACAGCCCATAAATCCCAATGGACATACCTGTCGTGACAGCCTGTTACCAGCTGTTGCGACAGACACAGAAAATATAGCCTGTCGCGACAGACACGGAAACACGTAACAGACGCGCAGTAGACGCAGAAACGCGTGACAGACGCGTCAAGAAACCGCATGACAGCTGGCTTCGTTATTCGCGCCTGTCGTTACAGTCCCAATGAGCAGAAATTCCCGTTCTATATAAACCCATACTCCCATTTCATTTTTCATCTCATTCTCATTCTCTCTACTTTGCTTTCCAGAATTTAGATCTCAGAAATTTTCTTTTACTTTTCTACAGTTTCCTCGCAATGACTACCAGATCAACCCGAAGGAGTGCTGCCTCTACCTCTGCCACAGCAGTATCCACACCCAGCCACAACCGAATCCCAAGACGCTTCGCATCAACAGATTCAGAGAGGAGGTACTATGGCTCGTTCCAGAAACGAGAAATGTGGGAAGAGAGAGGGTTCAACTACACCCAAAAGATGGGGGACTTAGGGCTCGAAAGTTTCATCTCCAAGAAAATCATCGCCCTCAAATGGCAGATGTTCACCGTCCAGCTAGAGGAGATGAACGTCACTTTGGTTCAAAAGTTCTATGTTGTCGTCCCCTCCAAAGATGCCACGACAGTGACTGTAAGGGGAAAGGAAATCTCCTTAGAACTAGCCTACATCAACACCTTGTACGGCATATATGTGAGCAAAAAGGAATATGCTCATAGGAGGTTCGTTAACAGTCTGTTGCCGGCAGACTATGACATTGTCATGGCAGAACTGACGGAGGAAGGCACACAGTGGAACGAGGATCCCAAGCACAGATGGACCGTGCGAAGGACCCAGCTCACACCACAGGAAAAGCTTTGGAACCATTTCGTGAAGAAACGCCTCATGCCTACCTCACATAATACCACGGTGGATCGACAGAGATTATCCCTTGTGCACTCAATCCTCAACGAGCGGCAGATCAACGTCGGCAGGTACATCATTGACGGTATTTTCGAGTGTGCACTCCAACCGATGGACCCCATTTTCTTTCCTTACCTCATCACCACCCTCTGCCGGGCGAACAAGGTTCCGAAAATTGATGAAGATGTCAAAGTCCAAGGCAAGGGATGGACACAACAGAATATATACAGCCTCATGGAGCTGAAGTCACCCCTTCCTTTGGCCTTTGTGGACCCGTCTGCCACGACAGAACCAACAGTAGAGCCTGAATCCACTGAACCTGTCGCGGCAGAGATGGAGCAGACCACGACCGCACCTCCGAAAGACACCTCCAACCAAATCCTGTAGATGCTGAAGAAGATGGAGGAACGCCAGCTAGGCCTCATGGGATTCATGAGGGATTTCACTACTGCCACGGTAAATTTTATTAAGACTGATTTAAATTTTCCCAACGTGTAGTTCCCCTCTTTCCCAGAATCTCTTTTTGCCACTCCCACACCTGCTGCTAGCCCCAGAACACCTAATGTTGCCTCCACCTCACCACCTGCCACGATCGGAGATGGCGATAGAAGATTTGCCACTCTCCAAGGAGAAAAACAGAAAGAACCACTACCGGAGATCGACCCAAAGTACTTTGAAGGGTTCTCTTCCTCCTCCGTCTGGCAGGACAATTCTGACTTGGAGCCATCCGTCGTCCGAGACATATCAAATGACTTCCTTCCGATGAAGAGGAAGAAGCTGAATGAAACTGTTGAAGGGCCCTGCTACGACAGATCGGACGGTAGCAGCAGCAGTGATGATGACCTCGAGGTCCTGGACAAGGCCCCAAAGATTTCACCTACCCAAGTCCAGCCACCTCGAGAGGCCAAAAAGATGATAGTCTCACCATCTCCCAGCCCCAAGCAAACCTCTACCGTCAAGGTCACTGCCCGCCGACAGCTCCAGATCAACAGCAACAGCGATGACAGCTCATCAACTTAAGTGATTTTCTATTATGCTTGTTGTTCTGCTGTTATTCTATCTTTTTTGTGATGTTTTCTTTTTTTTATTGTCATGTATTAAGGACAATGCAACCCTTGAGTTTGGGGGTAGGCAACCCTCGGTTAATTAATGAACTTCTTAAATTGTGTCTTTAATTGGTGTCTCATTTTAGTTATTTTTTAGACAAAAAATGGCTTAAGCCTTTGAACTGCACTTACCTGCCGCGACAATTTATGTCCTGGTAGTGCCTTTAGAATGTTTTAGGAATTATTTAGAGCATTGCTATAGTTCTGAACTTCAAAAACACTTTTTGTGACTTATATGATGTCTAGATTTCTGCAAGTAAACTAGAGTAGAAAAGCTTAACCACTTGAGTTGCCCCTAGAGATGCTTAACACTGGCTCTAGGAAAAAAATAAAAGAAAAGAAAAACTTAGACTCAATACCCCTAGAGGTGCCTAACACCGGCTCTAGGTAGATAGCTAGAGGTGCCAAAAAACAGGCTCTAGTAAAATCAAAATAAGAACATTGAGTCTAATTCGAAAAAACTAAAGGAGCCTAAGAATTGCCTCCAAGAAAAAAGTTAGTTTGGCATAAAAATCGAGTGAGTAGCATAATTATTCTAGTTGCTAAAAGAGTCTAGACACATATTTGTTCACAAAGCCTGCACACACTTGCACAAGAATTATAGCATTGTTCCGGATGAATCCATAAACAATTGAAAAAGTAATGCCCTTGATAGAGAAAAAGTTGTAGGTAATGGTAGTTCACTGAATTAAGCCAAGTAAAAAAAATTCATTCTTAGTTAGGTTGCGTCTGCTTGAGAACAAGCATCAACTTGAGTTTGAGGGTGTGTTTAGTGCATAAAAGTTCTATATTTTACTCCTCATTTACCCATATTTTTGCTGCACTCAAGCATGATTTATTGCATTTAGGATAGATTCTTACATACACATCACAATTAGATAAAACTGCACAGATGCTGCTGAAATTAGTCACTTTTGCAGGTATCTACCGCGGCAGCAACCCAGGGCAGCAAAGGAGCAGAAGCAAGTTGCGGAGCGAGAGTTAAAGGACAAAGAGCCTTATCTGCTGCGCAATCTGCCATGGCAGCTATGACGACAGAGAAACTCTGAGGTGGAAAATTGAAGTGGAGCTCGACAGATAGAGGATTTCAAGCTGGTCTGTCGTGGGTCACTCCCATGTTTTTCTAAGCCCTGAAGCAGAAGGAAGATCAGGCCCAAAGTTCAAGGAAGAAAGTCAAAGCAAGAAAGAGAACGAATTAAAGGCATCTACTCAGAAGATTTAGTCTTTAATGGAGTTGTACTTTAATTTAAACTTGTATTCTTGTCATATTAGAAATTTTGGACCCAAAGCCTATATAAAGGCATGTAATTCGACCTAGGGAACCTAGGGAAGGATATCTCACTCCTAGCCATCTTCCCCCAAAACCCTAGTCGTTTCTCTCTCTCCACCATGTTCTAAACTTCCCCAAGGGCTAAGGGTTGATTTTGTAAAGTAGTTGTGAGGATTGTAATTGTTTTTAGGATTTTTCTGTTCAAGTAATAAAACTTCAAGTTTATTTACTCTGGTTTTCAATATCTCATAAGAGCATCGGGAGAGCATTGTGAGGTTATTCATTTACTTGATATCGAGAGAGTTAAGCATACGAAAGGGGTAAATACGCGTTTTCCAATTTATGGTTAAACCATCTTGGCTTAGGGATAAGTACAAGGTTAAGTGGCTAGAGAAGAATTCACAAACATTGGTGTTCACCCTTTGATTTACGCCGGGAGGTATCATCCAAGAAGTGTTCATCAACAGAACTTGGACCTAGGGATAGGACAAGTCATAACAGGGATTCTTGCCAAGCTTGAAGTACATAGTTGTTGGTCGCTGCCGCGACAGGTGCTGTCGCGACAAGAGCGACGACATAACGACCAAAGTTCCTCTGAACAGTGCAACACTTGCACTACTGAGCAAATCAATACCGGCATATTCTCTCAATCTGTTTATCTTATCTTTTACTTCAGTTATTTCTCAAGATTACGTCAAACAATCATTTAAACTATTTCTCTTTCTTATGCAGCAATTCAAGGATAGAGTTATTTCCAGTCCCTGTGGAGACGATATCCGATACTCTAGTATGACTTTACTTCTTGCGTCGTGTACACTTGCACTATTTGCGACAGCCTTATTTACACGCAACATTTAGCAACCTAAAATTATTACGTTAAGTGATTTTCTTGTCAAACGGCTAATGATTTGACACTGAACAGACGTTTATCTACCTAATTTAACTCCTCAGAGCTAAAAGTTTTAGCTTCTGTCTAAATAAATACGTCTAAATTTTAATTTACACAAAATGTGTATCAAAATATTTTCAACAAATAATCCGTGAAATGAAAGTGAATTTATTCCCCTTAGAATTTCAGTTTATTCCTTCGAATACTTTCTGATTTGTATTGCAGTAATTAGATTTGATCCATTTTCCGTTTTTTTCTCAGGTGATCCACTCAAATGTTTATTTGATTGTTAATATTTTATTTTAATTACTTAAAATTTCTTTGTGATTGGTTTAATCATTAAAATATTATTGTTGAGTTTTTTTATTAAATTGTTGTTGAGTTTTTTGTTTCAAAGTTTGATGTGATTTTGTTTTTATTTTCATGATTTATGATTATTTTCATCATATTAATAAGACAATTAATAATTTTTGTTAGAAGTCGACATATAATATGACCGACTTCTACTTTTATTATGACAAATGCAACAAACCATAAAATAAAAATATAAGTACAATAAATTCTAAAATATTTTTTAACAACAATATTAAAAAAATTGACCGTGCTATCCATCACATTTTATTTAGAGAAAAAAAGAATATACTTTTCAAAAAATAAAAATAATTCATACAAAAATATATTTAGAAAATTGGTCATTTATGTTAGAGGAGAAGTTGTCTTCAGCTGACAAAGACTTTGTGAGAATTTTTTGTATTTTTGGATTAAAATAAAAAATTAAATTAGAGAAACTAAAATAAAAACTTAAAAAAATACTTAAACCAAAATAAGTGTTTTTCCTTTTTTACTTAAACGTCGTGTTTCCCCTCATCAATGATTTTTTTTTCATCTTAGGGATTAAAATGTAAGAAAATGAAATGACAGATTAAAACAAAACAATTTTAAAAAATATTTAAAAGTATATTGCCATGATTTTGTGCGTGCGTGTCTGAAAAATATAGTTTTGGTTTCAATTTTGGATTTCCTTTTGTTTTTATCGAAACTTTCAAATCTGTCTTTAAAATTTTTTAAAATTTATCGGACTTAAAAATTCAATATATATATATATATCATTAACAAATATTCGATATGTGTACTTTTATTGCATTCTATTTTTCATTATGGACCGTGTAATTTTATATTTCAGAATGCAATAAGATTATATAGTATTTGAATGCAATATAATCACACAAATTTGTGTTTTTGAAATTTTTTAGTTTAATCTCTAATTTTAATTCTTTTCATTTTAGTCCTAAAATGAAAAAAATGCCTAAAATCACCGACAACTGTGGGCGACTCACATCCCACTAATACCGTTAAATCCTCTAACGATACTAATTGTACATGCCATAGTCCACGTAAATAAATAGTTGCAAATCCCGTAATTTGGGTCAGGTACACGTAATATTTGCATTTCATTAACTGACTTATAGCGTACAAATCAATGTTGCAAATCTCAACTGATGTAGTTTGAACTGAAATTAGTAATGGAAATGGGAATTTTTTTGATTGATTAGAGAGGTAACACATTCTTAATGTATATGTCGGGATTCGAGTTCATACAAGATGAGATAATATAAACACTATTGACCACTCGATTAATTAGTGAAGTTCGAAAATGAGAAATGTTAATCTCAATTGTCAATTGAAAGTTTAAGTTGAATTTCATTGACTACTCGATCAATTAATGGATCTCGAAAATGCGAAATTTTAATCTCAATTGTCAATTGAAAGTTTGAGTTGAACTCATTTTTATGAACTAAAATTTGATATGAATTTCGATTATTTGAATTTAAATTTTGAATGTCAATAAGAGTCCTTATTTATAGCCAATTATTTGAGTTGTTTTTCCCTTGACCATTTTACATTACAAATAGGATCAAATTGGTAACTGTGAATGGTCATTTGATCCTAGAAATTATATCTAAGACTCAGTTCGTGATGTACCATCTGAACATATATTATATTCGAATCTCTAATCTTAACCAGATAAAATCAATTATTACTCAATTAGTTAATCATATTCTAGATATTTGATTTGGGATGTCAATTTCAATTTATTAAGTTCATTGATTTAATCAAACAACATTAATCAGTTTAGGAATAATGACAATAGAAACTGCTCCCATCAACAATTGGTGTGAAAATTACGTTCTCGCGTATTTTAACTAGGTCCCAAAACATGAATATATATATATATAAAGATAAAAAAAATACATTAAAACTCAAAAGGGTGTGAAAGAAAGAAAATCAAAATTCATCTCTTCCATAAAAATTTGCATAATTCCAATTGAAAACCCAACAATTAACTACTTTGAAGACAACATTCTATGAATTTGCGTAAATATTTTGGATGCTAAATCTTAGCACATCAACAAACTATCACAAGAGCGAATCAAAAGTCGAATAGCCTCTCGATCTTTGCAAACATGAATGTTCACTGAAATTTGGTACTTACATTATGTTAGCATGCAATAGCTGGTTATTCTAGAAAGGTGTTAGCTGTTAGGCAACCTGCAAATGGTTAGGGTTGTTAGATGATTTTTCAACAAACTTTGCTGAGCTGGCAAAGCTTCTAGACGTTGTGTGCATGTATAAACCCTATTTGGATCTAATGCAAATCACGTCTTTTGTGCTCATTTGCATAAACTTTCAAAAACTCTCTCTTTTTCTATGTTATTCGATATGGTATCTTTCGCCGAAGGTTTTGGAGTTGCTATTCTGTTGATTCTTCTAGCTTAGATCTCTGACGTTCTTCCTTGCTTCGATGATGCAGCCCGACGGCACTAGTTCCTCTTTCGATATGGATCCTTTTGGTGGATCTTCTGCTAGTTTGGCCAAGGTGAGCAAATCGTTCACTAATAAACGAGTGAACATTGTTCATGATGAGTTTAACTTCATGATGTGGAAGCAACAAGTGTTGTTGGCCGTTCGTAGCTTGCGTTTAGAGAAGTTGCTGACTGGTGCTCTCAAACCGCCTCCGGCCACCGTTACCTGTAAAACCTATGTTTGATTTTGATATAATTAAATCTTTAAGGATCAATTTGAAAAATTTAAAATTGTTTTATAAGTCCCTTAATAAGTTTTAAATCACCAACACTTTAAAACTAATTTGAAAAACTCAAACTCAAAATATTTTCTAAGTATTCCAAGGCCAAACTATTGAAAATCGTTCAGGCGTATCGATACGCTTCCAGCCGTATCGATACCTTTTCTACAAAGTTGGCTACTGTCGAAGCTCGTATCGAAACAGATTCAATATGTATCGATACGCTCCTTCGTAAAAGTCTAAAGAGTTTGAATGGCGTACCGATACGGCTCCACCCGTACCGATACGCTTACGTGCGTTTCGATACCCCTTATTTATTGCACACAACGACTCTTTCTTTTCTGAGACAGGTATCGATACGGCTCTCCGTGTATCGATACGGGTAGCTGCAGAAGTGCATTTATGGTGGTAAGAGAGGGTTTCAACGGCTCTATTCAAGTTCCCAACCACCCAAACGACTAGAATTAATAGAAGAGGTATAAAATGAAGCCCTTTGAAGGTCAGCAACAACTATTCAACACACAAGCATCATCAAAGCAAAAATCCAAACCCTTGAGCTATTCAAAGTCAAATTCTTGTACCCAACTCTAGTGTCTTTCAATTGTAAAATTGTATTGTGAGTTTGGGGTTATTGAGATTGTAATTGGGTAGACAAATTATCCTTTGAGAGGAATCATTTGAGTTTACCACAACTTGTCTTTGTATTTAAGTGGAATAAGCTTTGGGTAGAAAGCTTAATCGAATTTGTAAGGTTACCTCCTCATCCAAGAAAAGGGGAAGAATTCAAGTAGTGAATTTGTTGAAAATCCTTAGTGGGAACTAAGGTAGTGGATGTAGAGTTCATTTGGAGAACTTGAACCACTATAACTACTTGTGTCAATTTTATTTTTCACTCATTTCTTCCCACCAAAATTTTAATTGCCAATTCACCCCCTCTTGGCCATTTGCAATTGTTCGATCAACTCAACAATTGGTATCAAAGCTTGACTCAATCGAAGGGGATTCACATCCTATTGAGAAGATCCGGCAAGCTCGATCAAACATTTCACCAACCGGCTCAATGGCACAATCAATCGACAAACCGCCCTTCTTCGACAGAAATCACTATGCCCATTGGAAGACAAAGATGAAATTCTTCTTGAAGTCAAGAGATTACAAGCTATGGGACACAGTTGAAGATGGTCCGTTCGTGCCTCAAGAAAGCAAAGCGGAATGGAGTGCCAATGATCGCAAGAAGATGGAGCTTAATTGCAAAGCCTTGCACATGCTCTTTTGTGCATTTAGCCCAACCATCTATGAGAAGATGTCTTCTTGTGAGAGTGCCAAGGAGGTATGGGACAAGCTTGAAGTCACATACGAGGGAACCGATGAAGTCAAGGAGACCAAGATTGGGCTCCTAACCTTAGAGTATGAGAACTTCAAGATGGATCCGGAAGAGAACATCGAGAAGATGTTTGATAGGTTCTCCACTATCACCAATGGTCTTAAAGGTTATGGAGAAGCCATCCCGAAAGATAAGCTTGTCCGAAAGCTCATCTACTCCCTTCCCGAGTCATGGGACTCAAAGAGGACCGCCATCATCGAAGCCAAGAATCTCAAAACCTTGAAGCTTGATGAACTCATGGGGTCACTTCTCACTTACCAAATAATGAAGAAAAATAAAGAAGGGGAGAAGAAGAAGAAGGAAGAGATTAGAGCGATGAGGAAGAAGAAAATCATGGAGCTAGGTATCAATGCTAGTGTCGTAGCTCTAAAATCCTCCACATGCCATCATGTAGATTCAAGTGAGGAGGAAAGTGAAGATGAAGAGATGGCCTATCTCTTCAACAAATTTGCCCGGTTCATGAAGAGCAAAATGGAAAAATCCAAGCATGAATCGATGAAGAAGATGAAGGACTCCCACAAATCCAAAAATAAGGGATCATCTTCAAAACAAGCATATGTGGCCACATGAAGCGATGAAGACTCCACCAATGATGAAGTAGCCCACCTATGCTTGATGGCCCTCAATGAGGGGGAGGTAACTTCTAACTCATCCATTTCAAATTCTTATACATTTGATGAGTTACAAGATGCCTATGATGATTTGCTTTTGGAATTCAAGGCATCATTTTCTAAAAACAAAAAGTTGATTTCAAAAATAAAAATTGAAAATGATTTGCTTTCAAAAACAAATCTTGAACTTGAAGCAAGATTAAAAGATTTTGAACAAAAATGTTTTGATTTAAAAAATTTGCTTCTTAAAGTTCAAAAATAAAAAGATTTGATTTCCAATGAACTTGAAAAGAAAAATAGTTTTGGAAAATCAAACTTTTATGTAAGACAATCTAGTGCCCCTAGATTTGTGAATGGAAAATGTTTTAGAAGTGTTTGGGTCCCAAAAGGACTAACCACTTCAACTAAAAAG
Source organism: Hibiscus tridactylites (assembly GCA_958450335.1). Taxonomy (NCBI): domain Eukaryota; kingdom Viridiplantae; phylum Streptophyta; class Magnoliopsida; order Malvales; family Malvaceae; genus Hibiscus; species Hibiscus tridactylites. The sequence continues at coordinate 13,615,789 of OY288276.1, read as the reverse complement.
GATGAAATTGAAAAATGGATTCCTAAGGGGACTAAATTTTGTGCTACTAATGTCTATGGATCCAAAGCAATTTGGATACCAAAAATTACTTGATTGTCTTTTGCTAGGTGTGATGGAGAGTGATCAACAAGTCAAACTTTGAGGGGGAGCTCCATGCACACAAAGGAAAAACACTTGAAGAAGGAAGGCTTCACATCCTCCATTGAGTTCAAGTGTGGTTTCGAAACCTCTTCAATGGTTTCGAAACCATTGTGCATGTGAGCATTTAAAGCTCGACTTTAATGGCTTCCAATGGCTCCAAAACATCTCCAACGGCCATAAACGGCTAGAAACTCATCAAGGAGTATAAAAGGGACCTCCAAGCATCAAGATACAAGAGATGCTTCAATTGTCAATCAACAAATGATCAAATATAGTCTTTGTACTTAAATTGTCAATTCTTGTATAGAAAAACACTAGTGAGCCAAAATTCTCAAATTTGCTCAAGTGTTTTAGGTTTTGGGTGAGTGCTTAGAATTGCAAACAAACACCTATTAGAGGGATTTCTAGTTTTCTAAGTCTTTCTTTGTAAAGAGAGTTTTCCTTCAAGCTTTGGGTAGAAAGCTTTGAGGGTTGTAACGGTTTCCTCCTAATCCGAGAAAAAGGGTCAAAATTCTTAGTGAATTTGTTGGAAATCCTTAGTGAATTTGTTGGAAATCCTTAGTGGGGAGCTAAGGTAGTGGATGTAGACCTTGGTTAGAAGGTTGAACCACTATAAATCCTTGTGTCAAATTGCCAAATTTTCACCTCCCACTAAAACACCCTATTATCCAACTTCTCCACACTTGGCGAGCAAGAACGGTTGATCGAATCGAGCCCCTAAAATCTCAACATTACCTCTGTCGACGGTACCTATGTTGAAAACAAAGATTACGAGGTCTTTGTGGCTCAAGATAGTGCCTTAGCCTCTTGGCTCTTTTCTACGATAAGCTCTCATCTTTTTCCTCAATTCGTTGGAGCTAAAACTGCGACTAAGATATGGTCCATTGTTCTTCATTTCTTTTCCAGCCGATCTACTACCACGGTGATGAGTCTTCACTATAAACTTTGATCTATCCAGAAAGGTGATTCCAACATGCGGGAGTATGTCTCTCAGATCAAGGAGATCTGTAATGCTCTCGCTTCTTGTAGCAGTCCGATCTCGAATCTTGAGAAGATTGCTACAATCCTGAATGGTCTACTCATAAAGTATCAGCCGTTTGTTGCTGTAATCACCGCCAGCCAACAGCCCTTTACGCTCGATGCAGCTATCTCGATTCTTTTTTATGCTGAAACTCAGCTTTTGAGTTTTAATCCACTTTCTGATTTGTCTTATAATGTCAATATGGTACAGGCTCCTTCGAGTTTTAATGCCTGTCGGGACAATCTCTCAAGTTCTTCTCGTCCCTATCGACCGACGACTGGCTCTTGGGGTTGTGGCAAGTATGGACGTACGAGATTGCAGTGTCAACTCCGTGGCAAATTAGGTCATTTGGTTGACCGATGCTGGTATCGTTTTGATGAGAACTTTGTTGGAGTCACGGCTCAAAACATGGATGTGGTTAAAGATGAGTCGGGTGCGGCTAATTTGTGTGCTCTTGATGTTGGTTCCTTGAGTTGTGGTTGTCACCACGTTGATGGGGCGTCTTCCAAACCTGTTGCTGGAACCCAGGCCGATGTACCTATGTTGGGCTTGTAGCACGCTCGAATCGATCACCGAAACCGTCAAGGAGGGTTGTAAATGTTTGGTGGTTGAATTGGCTAAAATTGAAATAAAGGTAGACAAGTGACACAATGATTTTTGAGTGGTTCTGCCTTCTAACAAGCACCTACATCCACTACCTTAGCACACCACTGAGGATTTCCCAATTCACTCAACAATGAATCCGTCCCCTTTTCCCGTTTAGGAGGAAACCGTTACAACCCTATGTTTTGGACTTGGCTAAGATAGAACCAACTCTAGTTTTTCTCTTAAGGCTAAACTAGAACCTTTCCTTTTACAAGGGATTTGGTTGGTAAACTCAATACCTCACAAGGTGGGTGTTTATACAAATTTAAGCTCACAAGAGTACAAAGGATTTACAATTAAGTTCTCTCTCTAAGACCATTTACAAGAGAATAGTAAAATAAAGATTTAGACTCTAATTCTCTTGTCCATATTGCTTGGATGTTGTCTCTAACATTCTTCAAGTGTTCCAGCCTTCAATTTATAGTCCCAATTGAGTTTGTGGTCGTTACTAGCCGTTATGGATGTTTTGGAGCCGTTGGAGACTTTATTTCCCACCATTAATGATGTTCTGTAGTTTTCCGTTTCGAAACACTCGGCCCCATTTCGAAACGCCCTTGTTCAGAACTAGCTGTTGGAGGCTGAAAAAGTCATGTTGGTTTTGATACCAGAAAGGTGGTTTCGAAACCTACTGGTTTCGATACCACTAGCCCTGCATATGGGTTTTGCTTACTAGAAATGGTGGTATCAATACGGATCAAGGTGTATCGATACGGGCCTTGTGAAAATAATATTTTGGCTATTTAAAAAGCATTTTAGACATGTTAAAACCTATGAAACCATTTCAAACATATTTTCAAGTTGTTTGGACTTTAAATAAGTTTTCAAAATATTCAAACAAGTCCAAAACATTTTTCAATTATTATATCAAAACATTAGTTATTCAACCTGCTCAGGCGAATGTTGTCACTGCAAATAGGGGACACTGGTTTGCAGATTCTGGAGCCTTGCATCATGTTTCACTTGAATCAGTTGCACTTCTTGATAGCACTGATTATTCTGGTTCTGGTAAACTCACTGTTGGTAATGGTGTCACTCTTGGTATCTCCAAATTAGGTCAATATGCGTTGATTTCTTCTTCTCGTACGTTAATGTTGAATAATATTTTGCACGTACCTAGCATAACGAAGAACTTGGTTTCGGTGTCAAAGCTTGCTAGGAATAACAATGTTTTTTTTGGAGTTTCATGCTCATTCTTGTGTTATTCGTGATGAAGAGACTGGAGTTGTTATCTTGATTAGTGATGAAGATTATGGTCTTTATAGATTTAGTTCATGTTTACCCGCTCGTTGTAATAAACGACCTGTTTCTGAGGTCAATCTAGCTCATAGTTATGTTTGTATGAGTTGTGGCATCGCCACTTAGAGCACCCTTCTCACAACAAAGGTCTTCACAAGTTCAGTTTCCTAGTGATGCTAATAAAATTTCAACTGTCTGTGTTTCCTGTCAAATGGGGAAGAGTCATAAGCTTCCATTTGTGCCATCAGATTCATCCTATGATGCTCCGTTTCAGTTGGTTTATACGAACTTATGGGGACTAGCTCATGTAGCTTCGCAAGGCTATCTCTATTATGTGTCCTTTGTGGATGCCCATACACGACATTGTTGGGTTTATTTGCTGAAGCACAAGTCTCAGGCCTTGGCTGCATTCCAAGCGTTTCTCAAACTTGTGCATACTCAGTTCAATGCTACTGTCAAAGTTGTCCAGAGTGATTGGGGAGGAGAATATAGGAGTCTAACTCCTGTTTTGCTTCATGCCGGAAATGTCCATCGCATCACTTACCCTCACATCTCCCAGCAGAACGATGTCGTTGAGAGAAAACACTGGCACATTATCGAACTGGCTTTGACACTTCTTGCACAAGTGTCGCTCCCACTCAAATTTTGGTTGTTTGCGGTTGTCTCTACCATTTATTTGATCAATCGACTCCCTAGGAAAGTTCTTCATGATGTTTCTCCTTTCGAGAAGTTATTTGGCAGAAAGCCTAAATATGTGTTGCTTCAAGTTTTTGGATGCAGATGCTTTCTGCACTAACGGCCTTTTTATACACACAAACTGGATTTTTGGTCTTTACCCTCTACCTTCTTAGGATACAGTCCATCACACAGAGGGTACTAGTGTCTTGCCCCAAATGGAATAGTATATGTCTCTCGGTATGTGGTGTTTGATGAACATGTCTTTCCATTTGCAGGTACACGTAGCCCATCATCTTCTCTATCTTCAAACTCAACTTCAACCACTGGAAGTTCGGCGTTCCCTTTGGTCCTTGGTGTTGACCATTTGTTGAGTACTAGACATGCATCACATGTGCGTCAGACCTAACCTCTACCTACGTATCCTCTCAGTCCTCCATGTGCCAGTGGTGTGTCTCTTGGTCTTTGTGCAGACCCTCCTTGTGTACGAGAGCCCAATTCTCCATGTGCCAGCCGTGCTATGACTCCTGGCCCTTGTGAAGTCACCACTAGCAATTATGAAGACCCTTGTTGTGTGCAAGAGCCCACTTTTCCATGTACGAGTCACGATGGGTCTGCTGATCCTTATGAAGTTCCCGCCTCAAGCCTTGCCAGTCCTGATGTTGTTTTTGCTTCTTCTGGACACATGGTGGATTTACCAACTAATTCCCCTTCTCATGTTGACTCCTAGCATAGTTCTACTCCTTCCCGTGATGACCTGAGTCTTCTAGTCCCTCAATTGTCTCCAGGGTTCATGATTAATCCGGAGGTTTCTATTGAGCTTGATGCTCCTGAAGTCGAGCCTCATCCACCAGTCCTCACCAATCTACATCCTATGGTTACTCGCAACAAAGTAGGTGTTTTTAAACCTAAACTATACTTTTCTTGTGCCTCTGTCGAGGATGGGTTACCAAGGACCATACATGAAGCCCTTGCCTCCCCTGAATGGCGAAAATCCACCATGGTTGAATATGATGCGTTAGAGAACAATGGCACATGAACACTAGTCAAACTCCCTGAAGGACGTGTTCCGGTGGGCTGCAAATATATCTTTAAATTGAAGAAAAATGTTGATGGCTCTGTCTCTAGGTATAAAGCCCGACTTGTTGCAAAGGGTTTTTCTCAGGTTCCAGGCGGAGATTTTCACGACACTTTCAGTCATGTGGTGAAGTTTGCTACAATCAATGCTCTCTTTGGCAGTCTCGAACCGGTGGAGCTTGCGTCAGGTCAATGTGAATAATGCTTTCCTCAATGGCGAGTTCGAAGAAGAAGTGTTTATGCAGCAACCACCTGGGTTCCAAACTCTTGCTAGTGATGGTTCTGTGTTGGTTTGCAAGCTGGAAAAGGCGTTGTATGGGCTAAGACAAGCCCCTCGCAATTAGCATTCTAAGCTCTGCGGGTGTCTGGTTGTTATAGGCTTTCGAAGTAGTGGGGCAGATTCGTCTCTTTTCACTCGAAACATGGCATGTGTTTCTACATATGTTTTAATCTATGTAGATAACATAGTTATCATGGGCAGTTGTGATGCCAGCACGTCCGAGGTGGTTCAGTTGCTTGGTGATAGGTTTTCCTTGAAGGATCTTAGGGAGATGAGTTACTTCCTTGGCATTGAGGTTCAACGATGCAATGGCATGCTGTTTCTCAGCCAAAGAAAGTATATACCTGAGTTGTTGGCGAGGTCCAAAATGGACAAAGCCAAGGGAGCGTCCACTACCATGCTCGTTGTTGAGTGTGTAAAAGTTCTATATTTTACCCATATTTAACCCATATTTCTGCTGCATTCAAGCATAATTCATTGCATTTAGGTTAGATTTCATTTATACATCGCAATTATATCAAATGGCACAGTTTCTACTGAAATTGGTTGCTTTTGTAGGTAGCTGCTGTAGAAGATGGAGGGCAGTGGAGAAGCAAACGCTGTGCGGTGAAGAAGCAGAGCTGGAACTAGACTGCAGACGAGAAGGATGATGCTACCATGGCCGCTGCCGTGGCAGCCAAGTACGACAGCAATGATGATGAGAAGAAGTGAAGTGGGCCTCGACAGAAAGAGAAAATTAAGCCGGTCTATCGTGGAGCACCCGTATATTTTTCCAAGCCCTAGATTAGAATGAAGGCCAAGCCCAAAGTTCAAGGAAGAAACACCAAGCAAGAAGGAAGGACGAATTAAAGATATATGCTCTGAAGATTTAGTCTTTAATAGAGTTGTACTTTAGTTTAAACTTGTATTCTTGCCATATTAGAAAACTTGAACACAAGGTCTATATAAAGGCATGTAATTCGACCTAGGAGTGGAGATCTTACTTTCTAGCCTTCTCTTCTAAACCCTAGTCGTTTTTGCCTCCTCATCATGTTCTAAACTTCCACTAAGGCTAAGGGTTGATTTGTAAAGTAGTTGCAAGGATTGCATTTGTTTTAGGAATTTTTCTGTTCAATAAAATAGACTTCAAGTTTGCTTATTTTGGTTTTCAACATCTTGCAAGAGTATCGGGAGAGCATTGTGAGATTGCATATTTACTTAATATTGGGAGAGTTAAGTATACGAAAGGAATAAGTACGGGTTCTCCAGTTTATGGTTGAACTATCTCGGACCTAGGGATAGGACGAGGTTAAGTGGCTAAGGAAGAATTCAACAACATCAGTGTTCATCCTTCGATTCACGCCGGGAGGTATCATCAAAGACGTGTTCATCGACAGACTTGGACCTAGGGATAGACCTAGGCACAACAGGGATTCTTGCCAAGCTTGAAGTACAGAGTTGTGTGATCGCTGCCGCGACTAACAACAGACTGCTGCCGCGACATGCGCAATGACAGAACAGAGATTCCTAGACTTTGCAACACCTACACTACTGAGCAATTCAATATCGGCCCATTCTCTCTATCTTGATTTCTTACTCTTTTATTTTCAGTATACTTTATTATATCGTGACAAACATTTAAACTCTTTCTTTTTCCCTCTCGTGCAACAATTCTAGGTTGAAGCTATTGGCCTAGTCCCTGTGGAGACGATATCCGATACTTACGTATCACTTTACTACTTGCGTCGTGTACACTTGTACTACATTGCGATAGACACTTTTACACGCAACAAGTTTTTGGCGCCGTTGCCGGGGATTGGCAACATATCTTTACCCTACCTTTTACTGCACTTCTTTTATTTTTTCTGTTTTGTTTTACTTGGATTGTTTAACTTGTGCTTTTCACAAGGTTTTCTGTTTATGGGTAGATCGAGACGAGGAGAGGAACCTAAGTATCCATTAGCCCCTGAAATCGAATGCTCGTACAATCTTAGGAACCGACTTCGCTTCATGTTAGCCAGAAACAAATACCTTGAAGAACAGTTAGAAGCCATGAACAACCAAAGGAATCCCCATGATGCTGAAGATCCTGCCGGAGATGGAAGGAACGGAAAACCTGTCGATTCTCCTGCCTCTGCCGCACGCCGGTCATGCCGAGACTACATGCTCAATGATCATGTGGAACTAGAAACAACCCTGCCAGACGTAGGAGTTGACAATTTTGAGCTGAAACCTGTTATGTTCAGCATGATTAACAACGCTGGCCAATTTAGTGCTGCTGCTATAGAGGATGCTAGGGAGCATCTGAAAACGTTCCAGGAAATCTCTGGTTCGTTTAGACTACCAGGAGTTAATCCGGAGTTACTGAGGCTTCGGTTATTTCCTCATTCATTGAGGGACAGGGCGAAAACTTGGTGGAATAAACTAACGCCGGGTTCAATACAAACTTGGGTAGATTTAACTCGTGAATTTTTGTCTTGTTTTAATCCTTCACATTTATCTGAGCGATTACGTAACAAAATTTCTACTTTTCAACAGGAAGATGACGAGCCGATGCACGAGGCCTAGGACAGATTTACCACTCTTCTGAGGAACTTTCCGATGCATGGATTCCCCGTTTGGAACCAGGTAACTAAATTTTATAATGCTGCCAACTTACAGACTCGTATGAGAATTGATTCAGCAGCGAATGGATTGCTGTTGGACAAAGATCCAGAAGACGCAATGGCAATATTGAAAAATCTGGCGAAGAACGAGGAACAGTTTCCTACAGCAAGAAGAGGGGGTAAACGAGTACTAGCTGTGAAAGATTGTGAGGCCGACAGTTCTCTAAAAACACAGGTGGCATATCTCACTAAGGCAATGAAAAGGCTCTTGAAAGAAGATTCACAACCTGCCTACTCAGCTGAAGAGGTATGCGAAACTTGCGATGGGAATCACAGTTCGGAAGATTGTCCGCTACAGTTAGAGGAAGTGATGTATGTTGGGAACTACAATAAACAGAACTACAATTCCAACAACTCCAATCCTAATTGGAGAAAGGATCCTAAGTTCTCTTGGAGCAACCATAGTAATGCCCTGAATCCTCAAGCACAGAACACTCAGAATCAGGGGGACCTAGATTACTAACTCGGCAACAACCACAGCAGCAGCAACAACCACTAGCTGCCACGACTAGTATATTGGAGCAGACCTTGGCTACGTTTATGTCTCAAACAGGAACCTACATTGAGAACATGAATCACTTTGTCAAGAAAACTAAGTCATTCATGGATAAAATAGAGATGCGGATGACTAATCATGAAGCTACTCTAAAATCATTGGAGACACATATGGGTCATGTTTCCCAGCATATTAAACCGAGGCAGAATGGAGGATTTCCTAGCGATACTGAAAACGCTAGACAACCCACACATGAGCAGTGTAAAGCCATCACGACAAGGAGGGAGAAGAAATTACCAGGGCCAGAGAAGAAAGCTGAATCAGTTAAGGAACCAGCCTTGGATTCGACTACCGAGAAAGCTGCCCCGGCAGACGACAAACAGCCTGCTGCCGATGAACCTGTCACGACAGCAGAAGGGACAGAGGAGAAAGATAAAGAACCTAAGCCTCCTCAGATCCGAACGCAGTGGGAAGGACGTATTGCTGATTATCGTCCCACACCTCCTTTTCCTCAGCGGTTACAAAAGTTAAAACAGGAATCCCAGCTTAAGAAGATCTACGATATTTTTAAGCAGGTCCACATCAATATTCCGTTGTTAGATGCTATAAAGGAGATGCATGGTTATGCCAAATTTCTCAAGGATGCCATGTCGAAGAAATCCAGACTTGGGGAATTTGAAACGGTCAAAATGGCAGAGGGATGCTTGAGTATTCTGCACAAGCATCCACCCCAAAAGAAGAAGGATCCTGGGAGCTTCATCATATCATGCATAATCGGAGATAAATTTGTGGGTAAGGCACTTTGTGATCTTGGTGCTAGTATAAATTTAATGCCCAAATCTGTTTTTCAGAAATTAGGTATTGGAAAAGCTCGACCCACAACAGTAGTACTGCAGCTGGCAGACCGCTCTTACGTTCATCCAGAAGGGAAAATTGAAGATATTCTGGTAAGAGTTGATAAATTTATTTTTCATGCTGACTTTCTTGTCTTAGATTGTGAAGCATATGAGAATGCACCAATCATCCTGGGGCGACCCTTCTTAGCCACAGGAAGATCACTGATTGATGTGGAAAAAGGAGAACTCACTATGAGAGTGAACGATCAAGAGATCAAGCTGAATGTTCTCCAGGCAATAAAACAAGCTGATGTAGAAGAAGAATGCAAGGCTATCACTGAAGTTATCCTTGACCAACCCTACATTAGGTCAGGCTGCCACGACATCAAAATTGGCCACTGCCCCAGCAGCCATTTAGAAGACTGTCACGGCAGCGACGACGACAGCAGCTCCTCAGAATCTGACATATCTGATACTGAAGATCAAGAGGAGGTAAACTGGATAGGCAATCGTCCAGGTAAGTTATTCGAGCCCTTAAACTATACCTCATATGAACATATAGTCCAAAAGCCATCAATAGTAGATCCACATGTTCTAGATCTTAAGCCCCTGCCAGAGCAGCTTAAATATGTTTTCCTTGGTTTAAATGATATGTTGCCCGTAATCATCTCTTCCAAGTTGATGCAGGAACAGGAACAACAGCCGATAGGGATGCTGCAACAGCACAAAAAGGCTATTGGATGGATGATAGCTGATATTCAAGGCATCAGCCCAGCACTATGCATGCATAAAATCCTCTTAGAGGATGATCATAAGCCGACCATTGATTCCCAGAGACGTCTAAACGATGCTATGCGAGAGGTGGTTTGTAAGGAGATCATAAAAATGGCTAGATGCTGGAATAATCTATGCCATCTCGGATAGCAAGTGGGTGAGCCCGATGCAGTGCGTTCCTAAAAAAAGAGGAATAACCGTGGTAACCAACCAGGACTGTGACCGGTTAGAGGGTTTGTATGGACTACCGGAAGCTTAACAAAGCTACCCGGAAGGACCACTTTCTCATACCCTTTATTGATCAAATGCTTGATAGATTAACGAGAAAGCCTTACTATTGTTTTCTTGATGGATACTCAGGTTATAATCAAATAGCCATCGCACCGGAAGATCAAGAGAAGACGACGTTCACTTTCCCATACGGTACTTACACTTTTCGGAGGATGCCATTTGGACTTTGCAATGCACCAGCAACCTTTCAAAGGTGTATGATGGCAATATTATCCGATATGGTGGAGGATTTCCTGGAGATATTCATGGATGATTTCTCTGTCTTTGGAGACAATTTTGAAAGCTGCCTTGGCAACCTACAGAAAGTGCTCGAGAGATGTGAGAAAGCAAACTTGGTATTAAACTGAGAGAAATGTCACTTCACGGTGGATGAAGGGATAGTCTTGGGCCATAAAATAAGCTACCGCGGCATAGAAGTCGATAGAGCTAAGATCGAGGTAATTGAAAAGCTGCCGCCACCCACCACAGTCAAGGGAATCAGGAGTTTCTTAGGGCATGCTGGTTTTTATCGGAGGTTTATCGCGAACTTTTCGAAGATCACCAAACCCTTATGCCATCTTCTGGAGCAGAACCGTCCCTTCGACTTCAACACTGAATGTACTGAGTCATTCAAGGTTCTGAAAGAAAAGCTGGTAACAGCCCCAATAGTACAGCCACCAGATTGGAAACTACCATTTGAGATCATGTGTGATGCCAGTGACTATGCTGTCGGGGCAGCACTTGGGCAGAGGAAAGACAAGCTCTTTCATGTTATATATTACGCCATCAAAACACTGAACGACGCCCAAGTAAACTACACCACAACAGAGAAGGAACTGTTAGCTGTGGTGTTCTCGATTGACAAGTTTCGTTCATATATACTTGGAACGAAGGTCATTGTCCACACAGACCACTCTGCATTAAAGTATCTATTAGCCAAAAAGGATGCAAAGCCTAGACTGATACGTTAGATTCTGCTACTGCAAGAATTCGACCTTGAGATCAAGGACAAAAAGGGGACAGAGAATCAAGTTACAGATCACTTGTCAAGATTAGAGAAGGGAAAGAGTCTTCCCCCAGACGAGACACGCATACTACAGACCTTCCCTGATGAGCATATGTTCGTTGCCACAAGCACTGTCGCGACAGCCATGGCGACAGGTAAGTTTTCTGAACTCCCCTGGTTGTTGATTTCGTTAATTATTTAGTTAGCGGAATAACTCCTCCTGACCTTAACTATCAAGCTAGGAAGAGGTTCCAAAATGATGTTAAGCATTATTATTGGGATAAACCTCTTCTTTTCAAATATTGTGCAAATCAGGTTATCAGGAGATGTGTACCACAGGATGAACAAGAAGTTGTGCTTCATCACTGCCATGCTTCACAATATGGAGGACACTTAGGTGGTAACAAAATTGCTGCCAAGGTTTTGCAGTCGGGATTTTATTGGCCGTCACTGTTCAAGGATGCCCAGACATTCTACAAAAATTGTGACAAATGTCAACGGACTGGAAACATCTCAAGGAGACATGAGATGCCATTGCAAAACATTCTAGAAGTCGAGATCTTTGACGTTTGGGGGATTGATTTTTATGGGACCATTCCCAACTTCATGTGGGAACTTATATATCCTCATGGCAGTGAACTATGTGTCCAAATGGGTTGAAGCGATCGCTACTTAGAAAAACGATGCCAAGACGGTTCAGAGGTTTTTGCATAAAAACATATTTTCCAGGTTTGGCATCCCCAAGGTGATCATCAGTGATGAAGGGAGGCATTTCGACAATAGGGTTATAACTGCTACCTTAAAAAAGTATGGTGTCAAACATCGGATCGCAACAGCATACCACCCTCAGACCAATGGACAGACTAAAATATCCAACAGAGAGGTTAAGAACATTCCTGAAAAGATGGTTAAGCCAACTCGAAAGGACTGGTCTTTACACCTCATTGATGCATTATGGGCCTACATAACAGCATTCAAAACTCCATTGGGAATGTCACCCTACCGGCTGATTTATGGGAAAACATGCCATCTACCTGTCGAGATTGAGCACAGAGCATGCTGGGCCATCAAGGCAGTGAATATGGACTTGGAAAAAGCATGACAGAAAAGGCTACTTGATCTGAATGAGATTGAAGAAATTTGAGCAATAGCCTATGACAATGCAAGAATCTATAAAGACAAGACAAAGAAGTGGCATGACAAGAAGTTGCTGCCACGACAGTTCTGCCCAGGGCAGCTTGTGTTGTTGTTCAACTCTAGGTTGAAAATTTTCCCAGGGAAGCTGAAATCTAGGTGGTCCGGCCCATTCCAAGTGGTGCAAGTCTTTCCCCATGGTGCCATCACAATCAGATCTTTAAAAGACGGGCACCAATTTAAAGTCAATGGACAAATATTGAAGCATTATCAGGGGACTGAAGCCCCAAAAATGCAGGAAGTGGTTACCTTAGGAGATGCCCCTCTTGGCATCCCTAATTTAACCTAATTTTATTTTTATTATTTTTATTATTTATATATATATTAGGTAATTAGAATTATTTTATTTTTATTATTTTTAGGAAATAAAGGAGACAAGGAGAAGAAGAGAAGTGAATTCAGCCCACCATCTTTCCATCAGCCCAAAAAAAAGCCCAACTTTGGAGCCTGTCGTTACAGCTACCGCGATAGACGCAGAAAATCCAGCCTGTCAACACGCTGCAGCGGCAGACACGCAAACGCGTAACAGACGCGCAGCAGACATGGAAACGCGTGACAGACGCGTCAGAAACTGCGTAACAGTTGGCCCCGTTATTCGCGCCTGTCGTTACAGCTCCAACGGGCAGCAAACTCCCCTTCTATATAAACCATGTTTTACTATTCATTTTTCACTCACTTTTACTCTCTCTACTTGTTTCCTCTAGAATTTTATTTGCTTTCATTTTCTTTCCACAGTTCTTGCAACATGAGTACCAGAAATACCCGCCGAAGCGCTGCCTCAGGATCTGCCCCAGCAGCATCCACTCCAAGCTCCTTCTAGATCCGAGATATGTGGGAGGAGAAAGGCTTCATTTACACCTCTAGAACGGAGAATCTTGGGCTGCAACCGTTCATAGCCCGCAAAATCAGAGCCCTGTAGTGGCAGATATTTGCCGAGCATCCAGAGGAAATGAACGTGATCCTCGTACGGGAATTTTATGCTGCCATCGACAGCAGGGAAGCAACAGCAGTTACAGTCCGAGGAAAAGAGGTACCTTTTGAGCCCGAATACATCAACACACTCTACGAGTTCTATGTTGGGAGAAAGGAAGATGACCACCAGAGATTTGTGGAGAGTCTAGAGCCTGCCGACTACGATGCTGTGATGGCAGAACTCACAGACGAGGGCACCGAGTGGAATACCGATCCTAAACATCCAAGGATTGTAAAACGAGTTCAACTCACGCCAGAGGCAAAGCTTTGGAATGCATTTATCAAGAAACGAATTATGCCCTCCTCGCACAACACAACAGTCGACCAACCAAGGTTAGCCCTTATCCATTCTATTTTAAATGAGAGGCCAATTAACGTTGGCAGATACGTTCGGGAGGGTATATTGGATTGTGCATACCGGCCGTCAAGACCACTCTTCTACCCTTACCTCATTACTGCCCTCTGTCGCGGCCACAATGTACCAAAAGCTGCCGAGGATTTAAGAGTTCGAGGGAAAGGCTGGACAGACAGGAACATCCTCAGCCTGATGGAACTCAAAGTTGCCACACCCCTGTCGTCTTTTGACCCCACTGCCGTGGCAAGTGAGCCGACAGAGCCTACCCAAATCGAGCCTGCCACCACAGAACCCAGGCAACCAACTGCAGCAGCTCCTCCATCAGACACCTCAACTCAAATACTCGCTGCCCTACAGAAAATGGAGGAACGACAGCTAGGCCTGATGAGTTTCATCCGAGACTTCACCACCGCCACGGTACATTTCATCCACACTTCTCTTAATTTCCCCGATGTATTGTTCCCTGTTTTCCCCAACCATTATTTTGCTGCACCAACCCCTGCCCATACCCCTACCCCTGCTGCCACACCAAAAACGCCATATGCCGCGTCCACTCCGACCCCTGCCACAACAGCTGCAGAAGGCAGCCACACAGCAGAAACTTCTGCCAGGAGAGCCAAGAGAAAGGAACCTATGTCCGACCTCGACAGGTATATTGCTGGCTTCTCCTCTGAAATTTGGGCGGTATCCGATGACGAGCCTTCTGTCAAGAGGAACTTGTCCAAAGAGTTCACCCTAGAGAAACGACAAAGAACAGGCCCCGGAGTCGAACCAGCAGATAAAGAAAAATATGACGGCGACAGTAGTAGTAGCAGTAGCGGGAGAAGCAGCAGCAGTAGCAGCTCCGAGGAGGTTCAGGTATTGGAGAAACCACCTCATATCTCCCCTACTCGCATCCAACCTCCACGGGAAGCCAAAACCAAGAACACTTCCGCCTCTCCCATCCGTTTGCCGGCACCAACAAGGAAAGTCACTGCCCATCGGCAGATTTAACTCAGTAGCAGCGGCGACGACAACGCTTGAGAATTTAAGTTTCTTATCTTATATTGTTGTCTGCCTTTTGTTATATTTTGTGATGTTGTTTTTATTTTTCTTTTTTTTCATCTCTGTCATTTGCATTAAGGGAAATGCAACCCTCGAGTTTGGGGGTGGCATCCCTCCAGTAATGAAGTTTGTTTAAGTTTAAAAATCGCGTCTTTTAATTAGTTTATTTTTGCTTAAAAATGATGAAATTTTGGCTTAAGTCTTTGAACTAAACTTACTTGTCGTGATAGCCTCTGTTGTGGCAGTGCCTTTAGGATAATTTTAGGAGCAATTTAGAGCCTCACTATAGTTCTAAATCTTAAACACCATTTGTGACTTTTATACTGTCTAGAACACTACTAGTAAACTAGAATAGAAAGCTTAACACTTGAGTTGCCCTAGAGGTGCCTAACACTGGCTCTAGGAAAAGAAGTTAAGAAAAATAGACTCAATACACCTAGAGGTGCCCAAAATCGGCTCTAGAAAGTTAGCTAGAGGTGCCCGGAACCGGCTCTAGTCAAACTTAAGCTTGAGAAAATTGAATCGAGTCTAAATAAAAACTAAAGGAGCCTAAGAATTGCCTCCAAAAAGATGAAAATTGGCATAAAAATTCAAGTTAGAAGCTTAACTATTCTAGTAAACTAAGGGAGTCTTGACATATTATTGTTCACAAGCATGCACACACTACACGAGAATTATAACAAGGTTCCGGATGAATCCTGAATCATCCAACAAGGTGTTGCTCACAATAGGGAATGAATGGTAGGCAAGGGAAAGTTCATTGTTTTAAGCCAAACAAATTTATATTTTATTTTTAGGTCTGAATTGTTTGAGGGCAAGCAAAAACTTGAGTTTGGGTGTGTTTTGAGTGTGTAAAAGTTCTATATTTTACCCCCTATTTAACCCATATTTTTGCTGCATTCAAGCATAATTCATTGCATTTAGGTTAGATTTCATTTATACATCACAATTATATCAAATGGCACAATTTCTACTAAAATTGGTTGCTTTTGCAGGTAGCTGTTGTAGCAGATGAAGGGCAGTGGAGAAGCAGACGTTGGGCAGTGAAGAAGCAGAGCTGGAACTAGACTGCAGACGAGAAGGATGACGCTGCTATGGCCGCTGCCATGGCAGCCAAGTACGACATCAATGGTGATGAGAAGAAGTGAAGTGGGCCTCGACAGAAAGAGAAAATTAAGCCGGTCTGTCGTGGAGCACCCGTATATTTTTCCAAGCCCTAGATCAGAATGAAGGTCAAACCCAAAGTTCAAGGAAGAAACTCCAAGCAAGAAGGAAGGACGAATTAAAGATATATGCTCTAAAGATTTAGTCTTTAATAGAGTTGTACTTTAATTTAAACTTGTATTCTTGTCATATTAGAAAACTTGAACCCAAGGCCTATATAAAGGCATGTAATTCGACCTAGAAGAGGAGATCTTACTTTCTAGCCTTCTCTTTTAAACCCTAGTCATTTTTCCCTCCTCATCATGTTCTAAACTTCCCCTAGGGCTAAGGGTTGATTTGTAAAGTAGTTGCAAGGATTGCATTTGTTTTAGGAATTTTTCTGTTCAATAAAATAGACTTCAAGTTTGCTTATTTTGGTTTTCAACATCTTGCAAGAGTATCGGGAGAGCATTGTGAGATTACATATTACTTAATATCGGGAGAGTTAAGTATACGAAAGGAATAAGTACGGGTTCTCCAATTTATGGTTGAACTATCTCGGACCTAGGGATAGGACGAGGTTAAGTGGCTAAGGAAGAATTCAACAACATCGGTGTTCATCCTTCGATTCACGCCAGGAGGTATCATCAAAGACGTGTTCATCGACAAACTTGGACCTAGGGATAGGCTAAGGCACATCAGGGATTCTTGCCAAGCTTGAAGTACAGAGTTGTGTGATCACTGCCGCGACTAACAACAGACCGCTACCGCGACATGCGCAACGACAGAACAAAGATTCCTAGACTTTGCAACACTTACACTACTGAGCAATTCAATACCGTCCCATTCTCTCTATCTTGATTTCTTACTCTTTTATTTTCAGTATTCTTTATTATATCGTGACAAACATTTAAACTCTTTCTTTTTCCCTCTCGTGTAGTAGTTCCAGGTTGAAGCTATTGACCCAGTCCTTGTGGAGACGATATCTGATACTTACGTATCACTTTACTACTTGTGTCCTGTACACTTGCACTACCTTGCGATAGACACTTTTACACGCAACAGTCGTGTCTGATAAGCTTACTCTAAATGTTGGGAGTCCTATTGAGGATACGCAAGGGTGTCGTAGCATTGTCAGGGCTTTGCTACATTTGTGCCACACATGACTGAACATCACTTATAGTGTTAACAGAGTTGCACAATACATGCACAAACCTTGTGAGGGTCATCTTGTTGTTGTCAAACACATCTTAAGGTACCTCAGTAAAACTTTACATTATGGACTATTTTTTTCGACCGTCTGAATTGAGTTCCAGTCTGGTTGTGTTTGCTGACTCTGATTGGGGAAGTTGTCCCAATGATAAAAGGTCGACGTCTAGTAGTTGTGTGTATCTTGGTAATAGTCTGATTGCATGAACCTCCAAGAAGTAAAAGGTGGTGTCTCACTCCATGATGGAAGTTGAATATAGGAGTATAGCAGACACAACCTCTGAAGTTGTTTGGTTGAGTTCCTTGCTGAAGGACATGTGAATTGATCAGAAGAACGTTACCGTTATTTGGAGTGATAGCACAAGCGTTGTTGCCGTGAGTGTGAATCCAGTTTTTCATGCTCAGTCGAAACATGTTGATCTGGACGTTCACTTTGTTAGAGAGAAAGTTGCAGCCAAAAATCTTCTGGTGAACTATGTTCCTCCTCCTTTCCAAACTGCAGACAGGTTCACAAAGCCTCTCACCAGCTCTTTCTTTACTTTGTTTCGACAGAAGCTTAATGTTGTGACTCTTGAAGAAGATTTTCATGAGGAAAAAAGTAGGGAGCATGTTAGCATGCAATAGCTGGTTATTCTAGAAAGGTGTTAGCTGTTAGGCAACCTGCAAATGGTTTGGGTTGTTAGATGGTTTTTCAACAAACTTTGCTGAGCTGGAAAATTTTATAGACGTTGTGTGCATGTGTATATAAACCATATTTGGATCTAATGCAAACCACGTCTTTTGTGCTAATTTGCATAATTTTTTAAAAACTCTCTCTTTCTCTACGTTATTCAACACATTATCACAAAAATAGTCAAAAAAATTGACATAAAAGCATACAAAAAATACATTAAAGCATATATATTATGACTTCTGTCAAAACAAGCATATAAAATAAAAATAAATAATAAAAAAACATAAGAATATTCAATAAAAGAGATAGAGCTTTATCTATATACACTTAAATTAATATTAAAAGACAGTCGACAACACGAAAGTTGTCATCACAGACAACACTTTCAAAGAAAAAAAACAAAGAAACTAATTTGAAAAATACTTTGATACACAAATTTGTGTAAACTTTAATTTATACAAGCTTTTCAATTTTAAGGTTCAAGAGTTTAATGTGTAGGATGTAGAATTTAATGTTTATGGTTAGAATTTAAAGTTTAGGGTTTAAGGTACTAGAGTTTGAGATTTAAGTTTTAAATTTTATAGAAGAGTTGTGTAAATTTTTTTACACAACTTGTGTATCAAAATATAACCCACATAAATTTAGTAAGAAAGAAGAGACTACAAAGAAAGTAGTTTTCCCTTGGAGAATTAAAATTGAAACTACAACTTCAAAATCTAATGGAAACTTTTCACAAATATGGTACTTGTTTTTTTATTTTCACAAATGTGGTTCTTGCTTTTTTATTTCTAGAAATATAGTACTTTCTACAGTGAAAGTAAAGTCGGAGGGAACACACATCGTCTTTAAATAGTGAATGACTTTTTTCAATTGAAAAATTAAAGTTGCAGGGATCACACACCGTCTTTGAACATTGTTTTACACTGAAGTCAGATTGTAAGCCTACCGTCTTCAACATATTTTAATTTTAAAAAATGGATGCATAGTAAAATTGGATTGTATTCCTATCGACTTCACTTCTACTGTTGCAAATGCTATAAATTTGGAAATAAAAACAAGGATGCCAAATTTTTGGAAACAAAAAATCCCCTGCAATATTGGTGCAATTTCCCCGATTCAAATATATGCCTTTGACAATGTATTTATCTTTTTATTTAATAAAAAATTAAGAAAAATCATTACCTAAGAAAAAAAACGATGTCAATAAAGGTGACAACGGGAAGTTCGAGTCAGGTAGATTTTCGGTTCATGTTGTTTTTTGTTTAGGTTCGATTCGGTTTAAATTAGACTATATACGAATTTGGTTAGAGTCTATGTTATTTTGAGTCAGATTAATATCATATCAGTTTGATTTTTGGATTGAGTCAATATCGGATCAATTAAATTTTCGACTCAGACCAATATTAGATCAATTAAATTTTCACTTTTTTTGGGTTGGATCAATATCAGATCGACCAATTTTTCGGTTTAGATAAATGTATTAAAACAGTCTTTTAAAGGAGAAAATATTATATCGAACCATTAAACTATTACTAAAGGTGATTGTTATTTTGTAATATAATACAAAATGGGAATAAAACATACATATTTGAGCAAATTAAATTCGGGTTGCTTTGGTTCAAGTTGCTTTTGGTTCGGGATAAATTGGGTACAAGTTACTTTCGGTTCAACTAAAATTTAGGTCGATTCTGATTTAGTTCGTTTGTGACTCTGAAGAAGATTTTCAGGAGAAAAAAAGTAGGGAGCATGTTAGCATGCAATAGCTGGTTATTCTAGAAAGGTGTTAGCTGTTAGGCAATCTGCAAACGGTTAGGGTTGTTAGATGATTTTTCAACAAACTTTGCTGAGCTAGAAAAAATTCTAGACGTTGTATGCATGTATATATAAACTATATTTGGATCTAATGCAAATCACGTCTTTTGTGGTAATTTGCATAAACTTTCAGAAACTTCCCTTTCTCTACGTTATTCAACACATTATCACAAAAACAGTAAAAAAATTGACATAAAAGCATACAAAAAATACATTAAAGCATATATATTATGACTTCTGTCAAAACAAGCATATAAAATAAAAATAAATAATAAAAAACATAAGAATATTCAATAAAAGAGATAGAGCTTTATCTATATACACCTAAATTAATATTAAAAGACAGTCGACAACACAAAAGTTGTCATCACAGGTAACACTTTCAAAGAAAAAAAAACAAAGAAACTAATTTGAAAAATACTTTGATACACAAACTTGTGTAAACTTTAATTTATACAAGCTTTACTTTTAGGGTTCAAGAGTTTAGTGTGTAGGATGTAGAATTTAATGTTTATGGTTAGAATTTAGAGTTTAGGGTTTAGGGTAATAGAGTTTGAGATTTAAGTTTTAAATTTTACAGAAGAGTTGTGTAATTTTTTTCACACAGCTTGTGTATCAAAATATAACCCACATAATTTTAGTAAGAAAGAAGAGACTACAAAGAAAGTAATTTTCCCTTGGGGAATTAAAATTGAAACTACAACTTCAAAATCTAATGGAAACTTTTCACAAATATGGTACTTGATTTTTTTTATTTTCACAAATGTGGTTCTTGCTTTTTTATTTTTAAAAATGTAGTACTTTCTATAGTGAAAGTAAAGTCGGAGGGAACACACACCGTCTTTAAATAACGAATGGCTTTTTTCAATTGAAAAATTGAAGTTGTAGGGAACACACACCGTCTTTGAACACTATTTTACACTGAAGTCAGATTGGCCTACCGTCTTTAACATATTTTAATTTAAAAAAACGATCCACAGTGAAGTCGGATTATATTCCTATCGACTTCACTTTTACTGTAACAAATGCTATAAATTTAGAAATAAAAACAAGGATGCCATAATTTTGGAAACAAAAGTTCCCCTACAATATTGATGCAATTTCCCCAATTCTAATATATGCTTTTGACAATGTATTTACCTCTTTATTTAATAAAAAATTAAGAAAAATCATTACCTAAGAAAAAAACGATGTCAATAAAGGTGACAACGGGAAGTTCGAGTCGGGTAGATTTTCAGTTCAGGTTGTTTTTTGTTTAGGTTCGATTCAGTTCAAATTAGACTATATTCGAATTTGGTTAGAGTCTATGTTATTTTGAGTCGGATTAATATCATATTAGTTTGATTTATGAATTGAGTTAATATTGGATCAATTAAATTTTCGACTCAGACCAATATTAGATCAATCACTTTTCAGTTCAAGTCAATACCAGATCGGTCGTTTTTTTGGGTTGGATCAATATCAGATCGACCAATTTTTTTATTCAGGTGAATGTATTAAAACAGTCTTTTAAAGGAGAAAATATTATATCAAACCATTAAACTATTACTAAAAGTGATTGTTACTTTGTAATATAATACAAAATGAGAATAAAACATACATATTTGAGCAAATTAAATTCGAGTTGCTTTCGTTCAAGTTGCTTTTGGTTCTAGTTAAATTGGGTACAAGTTACTTTCGGTTCAACTAAAATTTAGGTCGATTTTGATTTAGTTCGTTTGTTTCAGGTTCAAAATCAAGTTTGGGCCATCATATTTCATATCAGTTCGGGTATCGGGTCACTTTTCAATTAACATATATCACTCAATTAACTTATATTTATACAATCAAGTCACTCCTATTTGTGTTAATTGAGTGACTTGTTTGTAACAATATGTTAATTGAGTGTCTTTTCTATAATTTGTAAAAGAAAAGTGAACTGTTTGTTACTAAACCCATAATTAAGTGACATTGATTGTAGTTTACCCAAACAAAAAACAATACTACTTGAAATCGGACGGTGATAAAACGACGGAAGCCAATTATTCAATAGATCGAAGGGGTGGTAATTAAGTAATTTTATTCTGGCACGCCGCACGCGTAAGAAGAACGAGCCGAATATGTACGGCTTCTCTCACCCTTCCATTGGATTCCTTGGCTGCCCCACCTCACCTAAACCACTTTTATTTTCAACTTCTCCTCGCTTCATTCCCAGACTCCACACCTTCTTCACCAAAAAAGACAATATTTCTGGTATTTTTTTAAATACTTTTTCCATTGTTTTGTTTAAATTGTTTAATTGATTTATCTGTCGTTTGAATTTTCAGAGGGATTGGTATTCGCGATCGTTGTTTGGATTTCGAGAATCAACCATGACTCATATCCTTTTAATTTTCTCAGTTAATGGTGTATTCCTAATTTCCTTCGGCTTAATTGTGAATAAAACGATTTGGGTATTTCTAATGTTGTTGACTCTTTAACTCACTGTAACGCGGTAACCAGAGAGAAAAAGATCGAGAAAGGGCCCAAGCTAGATCCGGCAACAAAGGAAAAAACAAGGACGATGGTTTAACCCCTGAACAACGCCGTGAAAGGTTTCCTTTTTCTTTCTTTATTTGGTTTATTTTATTTTATTTTATTGTTATTTATGATCTTTGGAATCGTGTCATTTTTTTGAATGGGTAGAGATGGAAAGGCCTTGCAAGAAAAGGCGGCAAAGAAAGCGGCGCAGGCGGCGGCGGGAGGGAACACTGCGGGCGGCGGCACTGGAAGTAAAAACAAGAAATAATAAGGGTGAGATGATTTAGAGTGGAGGGAAAAGATCTTTGTGCTTTCGGATTGGTTTCCAGTGTCTTTGCTTATGTCGTTTTATGGTTAACGAACTGCACTTTATGTGTTTGTTTAATTGACATTGATGTTGATTCTTAAATTCTCTGTTTTGTTTTAAAGAATGGAGCTGATTTCCCATGTAGCATTCTGCAAGTGATTTCTTTCTGTTTTAATTGTAATCATCCATTCCCCCATTTACGAAACCCTTTTCGTTTGATCTTCTGGTCCATTGATTGGTTTCCCTTTCATTGCATTGTTCTTGAATGGATTTCTTGAGGGATGATTGTGGTGTGGATGCTCGGTTTTGCTCTTACTCAGTTGTTTATGTATCATAATATACCCTACTTATGGTGAAATGGTATTGAACGTGGTGAGTGTTGTTTTGAAGAGGGATGATTTCCTTCCAACTCGAACATGGTCGGGAGTTGGATCCCTCCAAGACCTTTCAAACATAGAACTTGGAAACAATTGATAGATTCTAACACCTAGATAAACTGTTTTTGATGACATTGAGCTTGTTTTGGAGGGTAGAAACTTATGGCATTAGGGCACACTTCCTTCCTTGAAACAGAATGATCTGTTTTAGAATTTCTAATATCGGATACCCGGATATTAGTATCACTATGATTGTTTGGCTGCCCTTTCATGTATCAACTTGTTCAAGAGTAAAAGACGAGTTTTCGAGTCCTCTAACTTCAAACCTGCTTTATGTTGGTTATCAAGGATGCCTACATGAAACGATTGAGCTAAGCTCTAGGTTCACTTAAGGATTACTACAGGAAACAGTTGGGCTAGGCTGTGGGTTTGTGGTCGGCATCGTTTAGTTCTAAGATGGTTGTATTTTGTAAGCAAGGATTGGTGACTTGTGGAAGTACATGATGTCAAAAATGTTTTTCTATATTTGACAATTATGCGTATAACTTGTCCAAAATAGTTGATTTAATGATCGTTGCATAAAGTGTTTATATTTAGGAGTATAATTCCATGGCTTACTGCAAAACTTTATTCTTTAATCTTTATGTATGTGTTAAGAGTTCTACCAAAGTATTTCCAACCTGAAACGAAACGAGTTTATACAGTAATGTTCGAATCTATACACAAATCAATTTAATAATGTATCGAAACGTCTCTAATAAAATTTATATGTAAATTTATCTTTATCACGAATTTTTAAATAAAATATTTTCATTCATCCATATTATAAATGTAATAATATCTTGTATACTCGAATATAATAGAATGATAAAAAAAACAACTATCAATCTTTAGCATTACTTTTAAGTGCGACTTTGAAAAAAACTTAATTTTGGCCCAGACCGGATCAGCCCAAACAAAATCCAAACCTGATAGAATGTCTGAAAATTTACCCTTCACGAACTCCACTTTTAATTTCTGAATTCTGATGCTCGATTTCTCTCAAGTCCAAATGGCCACTTTGTCGACCCACCCCCCTCCATTTCTACTCGCCGTCAATCGCCCACCGGCGTCAAACCTTAATCCAGTTTGGGTTTGGCCCGTATCCGCTTCCAAATCCGAAACATCTGCTCCTAGCCAAGATGAAGAAGACGAAACGAGGAGCTTAACAGTTGAGAGAAGAAGGGGAAAGGGAGGAGGACTTGTGAATGCTGAGGAATCGAATCGGAGAGAAGATGTGAACAGGAAGATAGCTTCAAGGAAGGCCATTTCCGTCATTCTGCGAAGAGAAGCCACCAAGGCTTTAATCGAAAAGAAGAGAGGACCCAACAATTCCAAGAAGTTGCTTCCCAGGACCGTGCTTGAAGCCCTTCATGAGAGAATCACTGCTCTGCGTTGGGAATCTGCTCTCAAGGTCTGTTTTAAAATTTTGAGGTTTCATCTTTCTTATCATTTCTGGAGATATAGTTTTGTAATTTCATCCTTGGGTTTTAGAATTCTAAGCATTTGGTTTTGGAAATGTCCTTTGAATTGAAGAATTTATCTTGTATACGTTATAAATGATGGTGCTTAAGCTTAACAAATCATGTATTTCTTTTCATTGTTGCCTTGAGAAACAAGGTTAGCTAATCAGTCTATCACTTTTTTTTCCAGGTTTTTGAGCTACTTCGGGAGCAGCTCTGGTATAAACCCAACTCTGCTATATACATCAAGCTTATTGTTATGCTTGGGAAATGCAAGCAGCCCGAGAAAGCCCGCGAGCTCTTTCAAGCCATGAGTGATGAAGGCTGTGTTATGAACCATGAAGCTTACACTGCTCTCTTGTCTGCCTACAGTAGGAGTGGTCTCTTTGATAAAGCATTTTCCCTTCTAGAGGAGATGAAAGACACTCCTATGTGTCACCCTGATGTTCAGACTTACTCGATCCTCATTAAATCGTGCCTGCAGGTTTTTGCCCTTGACAAAGTACGTGTCTTGCTTTCCGACATGGCAAGTCGGGGAATCAGGCCCAACACAGTTACATACAACACCCTTATCGATGCCTACGGCAAAGCGAAAATGTATCTTGTTAATCTCTCTTGTAAAGCAAAATTCGTTACTAGATGGAGCCATTGATGTTCACTTGCATGAAAGTAACTCAGTTCTTTTTCGTTTGCTGAAAGGTTCCAAGAGATGGAAATGACACTGGTGGAGATGCTTAGGGGAAAGGATTGTGAACCAGATGTTTGGACCATGAACTCCACGATCAGAGCCTTTGGCAGCAGTGGGCAAATCGAAACCATGGAGAAGTGTTATGAGAAGTTTCAGAGTGCTGGTATCCAGCCCAATATTAAGACCTTCAACATTCTGCTAGATTCCTATGGAAAAACCGGAAACTATGAGAAGATGAGTGCTGTGATGGAATATATGCAAAAATATCATTACTCGTGGACAATCGTTACCTACAATGTAGTGATAGATGCCTTTGGAAGGGCCGGTGATTTGAAACAGATGGAGTATTTGTTTAGGCTAATGCGGTCAGAAAGAATCAAGCCTAGTTGTGTCACCCTTTGCTCCCTGGTAAGGGCTTATGGTCAAGCTGGAAAACCTGAAAAAGTCGCTGGTGTTTTACGGTTCATCGAGAATTCGGATGTAACGTTGGACATTGTGTTTTTCAACTGTCTGGTGGATGCTTATGGCAGGATGGGATGCTTTGCAGAGATGAAGGGAGTGCTTGAAATGATGAAGCAGAAAGGCTGTAAACCTGATAAGATCACATATAGAACCATGATTAAGGCTTACTCCACCGCTGGAATGATTAGCCATGCAAAGGAGCTTCGTTATCTTGTTGAGTCAGCTGCCGGGACTTCTTCGGGGATGCCGAAGCCTGATTTCCGACAACCAGAACATTACAGGTCAAATATCCCTGATATATAATGTGTATGTTTATTTTTCCCCTTACGTTGTAAATGCACATCATCATCATGAAATGTATAAATCACCATATTTGTTTATGTTAATGTTTTTATAATAATATAGAAGCCTTCTCATTACCAATATCCGTTTCTATTTCCGCTACAATTAAAAGTCTTCAATTGATCACTCAATGTTTAAAGCACTAACGTTTTGGTCACGGGAAAAAATCTTTTGATTTGTCACTTTGGTCATCCAATCGTTAAACCCCTAATAATGATTAACATTTTAGTCATCCAACTTTTAAGCACTAACGTTTTAGTCTTCCAAACAAGTTTTCTAATAATTTAGTCACTAAATTATTAAATTCCTTAATAAGTACTAGTATTTGAGACACATGTATGCATGCGAATAATACTTATTTTATCGATGTAAAATTTATTAAAAATAAGCATATTGTAAAAACAATTTAATTTAAATTTATTAGTATGCCAATAAAATTGAATTACTATCTTAACTTTTTGAATCTATGCTGTTTGTTTTATACTTTGGATTTTGCATACTTTTCGAATCAAGCTAAGTTACAACAAATTGAACTAGACACTTTAAAATTATAGAATTATGTCACGCTCTCTGCATGTAAGTAAAAATATTTAATTGAACCCAACAAGTGGTCCCAATAGAAAAGTGGATGATATTCATCTTAGGAGACCCGAGTTCAATCTCTCTGTCTACAATGTGTGTGCATTGTTAAATGATTAGGAATATGTTTCATTAAAAGTTTAAAAATAGTTATTTATTAGTAAAAATTAAATTACTATCACAACCTTATAATTCTATAGTTTTTATTTTATATTTTACATATTTTTTCAACCAAGGCATCAAACTCAGTTAAACATTTAGAAATTATGTGTATATTATGTGTGTTTGATTCTATAGTTTTTAATTTTATATTTTACATACTTTTTCAACCAAGGCATCAAACTCAGTTAAACATTTTAGAAATTATGTATATTATATGTGTGTGTGATTTTATAGTGTTTTATTTTATATTTTACATACCTTTTCAACCAAGACATCAAACTCAGTTAAACACTTTAGAAGTTATGTATATATTATATGTGTGTGTAATTCTATAGTTTTTAATTTTATATTTTACATACCTTTTCAACCAAGGTATCAAACTCAGTTAAACATTTTAGAAATTATGTATATTATATGTGTATGTGATTCTATAGTTTTATATTTTATATTTTACATACCTTTTCAACCAAGGCATCGAACTTAGTAAAACATTTTAGAAATTATGTATAATGCGTGCGTGTGTTTTTTTCCAACTTAGTTGGTGACCGATTAACCGGCAACACCAAACTCATAACATATTAGTAATAGGTCATGACAAATTAAGTTTAGTTCGATTAACATATCGTGTGTATATATACATGAGGACATAAGATTAAACATATTTAAGCGGATATTATAAATAAAAGTACATACAATATACTTTGTATAAACTCAAAGTTTAAAATTAATCAGCTCTAAATTTTAAAGTGTTACTAAAAAGTAACTTTTATATTATTATTATTATTATTGTTAGATTTTAACAGTTAAGTGACTGAACCCCATAAGAGGTTTCAGCGAAAAAGCGGATGATGTTTATCTTAAGAGACTCGAGTTCAA
This sequence comes from Hibiscus tridactylites, assembly GCA_958450335.1. Classification (NCBI taxonomy): domain Eukaryota; kingdom Viridiplantae; phylum Streptophyta; class Magnoliopsida; order Malvales; family Malvaceae; genus Hibiscus; species Hibiscus tridactylites. The sequence continues at coordinate 13,588,491 of OY288276.1, read as the reverse complement.
TGCAATCTCTGCAATGTGTGTGCGCTTTGTCAAATGATTAATATATCTATGAACATATACTACATTGTAATCATCTTTAGACTATTAAAAAAACAGTTAAGGGACTAAAATATAAGTACTCTAAAAGTTGAATGTCTAAATTATGTTTGGAAAAAATAAAATACTCGAGGAGAGTTTAGATTAGGTTTTGGTTTGTACAGTAAATGACAAAACGTTTTGTGTGAACAGTTAACCTGGTCGCAATGTATCTGAATTTAACTAATCAATGTTAAACAATACATTTACTTTTGTTAGTTAAAGAAACAAAGTAATTTTTTAACCATATTCTGCATGGAATTGCTTGCGAGTGCTATATATGAAGCAGATAGCATGTAAGTTGTAACTATGTATGGATGTCACGTGCAAATTACTTGGGTTTAATATCACCCATGCTTCTGGTAAAACAAAAATCCTATGCGTATTTTTTATGTCTTAATATTAAAAATTTAAATTTTTAGTGTAATGCATAAATAAGAGCACAAAAAAGATAGAAGCCATTTCTATTTGCTTATGGTACAATAAAATAGAAGAAAAATCCTCTACCCTAAGCATGCCCCTTTTATACTCCATGTCAAAAAACACTTAAAAATTAAATTATGAACCATAATCTTAAATTTTAAATCCTAAACCCTACACCCTAAAAATACACTTTACCTTATATTCTCTATAGCCTAATCTTAAACCCTAATTTTAGTGAGAGCATAAATGAAGGCATACTAGGGGGCGATTTTCATCCAATAGAATGGGCTTGACTTATTACAAAAAGTAATCTGAATATTAAGATAATTTAATATAAGAATTAGTATCCTATATAATTGGAGTGAAAAAAAAATTCACAAACGGTGTTATTTAAGAGTTTAGTTTTTAAGGGTTTAGATTGTATGATTTAAAATTTATGGTTTAAGGTCAGAATTTAGAGTTTAGAGTGTAAGGTTAGAATTTTAAATTTTTAACATTATTAATTTACAATTTAAATTTTAGCTCAAAAATAGATATAATTAAGTAAAAAATTTACACCAACAATATATCGAATATTTACCCTTAATATAATACAATTCATACATATAATAATTTCGTGCTTCACTTAATTATAATACGAAAAAAAAGGGGAAAACTATTTACAAAATATTTAAAATGAAATCAACTGAAAAAGATTTATGGTATGGCTCAGTCTCCCTTTGAACATAAATGCACTATCAGATTCTGAGAACTCTCCCTGCAAAAAGGTATCTGGCTTTGCAATCTCCAACTCTAGTTCATCTGTTAGGAAGTGCCGACCCAATAGCCATATAAATGTTATATAATATATAGTGCCTCCGGAGGGATTGCCGCCCTGGGGTCACTTCCTGAGTCGCCGGGTGCGGTGACACTGGAGGCCATTTCTATTGGATGATAGAAGACTAATCTTATGAAATGTGATCCTACTTTAAAAACAAACAAGATAAAAGAAGGATTCAAAAAACAAAACTACTAGAATGAGACAAACCAAACGAAACCTTGTCACTTCAAAAGAGTGGCTTCACGGTTTGCGAATTCAGCACCAGTGAATAACAATCAGCAGTTGGCCAGCTTGGCTAGCTTGCAGCAGGACACAGGGCTTGTGTCAAACCACTCTGATGGCTTGTGTCAATCCTGTCTGATATACTTGTCCTCCATTCAGTATGACCCCTGGCATTGGACATGGTCCGGAAGACGACCTATTCGAATGAAGCCTTCGACAAGCTAGTCCACTGCTCATTGTTATTCACTGGTGCTGCATTTATATATGGAGCCGATGCTTGAATCCATTGTGATGGATGTCCTTCTCTCAACCTTGGCACGACTACTTTTTTTGTATGAAGTGCATGGAGCTGCAGAAAGGAAATCCGAAATTGAAAGCCAACCCAATAGCCATTCAAATGCTGACTGAACATTGCAAAAGAAGTTTGTAAATACTCACCTGGAGGGAAATAGCAGAGCCAGGTTTCTAAGTCTTAACATTACACATTTGCAATAAAAGCCATTTAAACATCCCAAAGGGCAAAGAATTGCTTGCACTCCTAAAGTTGTTTCGTTTTACCTTCAATATACAAGTAACTTGGACGAACATCCGATGCAGGTTCAGTTCCTTTCCTCGGAATATTACAGCAACTCTGTGATTTGCACAGAGAAAAGAAACGTTGGTGAAACCAATAAAACAGTAACATAATGACAAAAGATCGAAAGAAGAAGAAGCATGATATGAAAGTAACGCGGATCTTCCAGTGCAAGATCATATTGTTGACCAGGTGTGCATACTTCTGGTTCTGGTACATGTTTAGGAGATTTCCGAAGAGATAGGTGACAAAAACTTCCGCTGCGAATTCTCCGAAACCAAAAGGGTTTCATTGCAGTGAGGGCATAGAACAAGAGTGTTCTGGCAAATCATAGGATCTTCCAAACTGTTACATCAGGTTCCTTCTCTTTGCTTCGGCTTCGGCTTCGGCCTCGGCCTGTTCTTCGTTTATCATTGACCCCGTTGCTGCTTGAAATCTTGTGCAAAAATAAGAAACCCTAGAATTCTAATGCTTTATGAAAGAGTATTGCGCCAGTAAGGTAACTATTACTTCCCTCTTTTCTATATATATTGAAATCGGCTTGATTAGAATTTTATCACTTATATTTTGTAAAAAAATATTGGGTAATATTTATAAATGACCACTAAACTATTTTAAAATATTTATTTTAGTCACTAAACGTTTAAAAGTTACACAATTTAAATTAAATTTTAGCTTTTTGTTACAAAATATCACTAAACCATTAACTACATTAAAGAGGATAAATGACAATTAACAAGATTTTTATAATAACACATTTAGTCTTTTATATTTATATATTAAATTAATTTAGTTTTAATTTAAAAAATTAAATAAATTTAACTATCATTATTTACACATTATTTCAATTCGATAATATTTTTAATATATATGAGAATTGTATCAAGCAAACTCTCACAAAAAAAAACATTACTTTCATGTTGATTCAGCCATTCACTTCATTGTTTATCCTCACCCTCCCATTTTTCATCTTAAAAATCATCACTAAAACAACTGAATAAAAAAAGTCAGCTCTATCGCCTCCTTCGATTTCCCCTAATAGCGGATCTAAAAAAACCAAGAATAAAGTACAAAATATTTTTTTCCAAAATGGGTTTGCAATTTTTTTTACCTTCAAATATTAAATTAAAAAAAGGTAAACTAACCCAATGACCACCATACTATGGTAAATGTATTAAAATAACAACATTAAAAAAAATCGACTCAATTGACCACCCAAACTATTAAAATTAGATCAATTAAAGCACCGGACGTTAATGGACTAACGAAAAGTGACGTGACAGTTAAAAAGATAAAGGTATAATTACACAGTTGGTCTTCGTTACTTATACACCCTATTAATCTGATCCTAATTTTAATTTAATCCATGACTATTACAATCACTTAGCAGTACCTACATTTTGCTTCAATCCTAGCAAATGAAATTTCCTACCTCTTTCTGAGCAGTTTTCCTCATATTATCCTTTGCTTGCAGATTCGCGTTCCTCAGACTCATTCTCAAACTAATCACATAACAATGAAATCTCATCAGTAAATGCAATTAAAACACTAACAACGACCTTTGCTAAATTACAGCTAAACCCAATTAACAACGAACAGAAAACCACGAGCATTGGAATTGGAAGATTCTATCAATTAAAACAACAACAAAAACGTAAAAACCAAATCAAATAACCAAAAAATCGCATATTTGATTCAAAACTCAAATTTCGGGGTTTAAATTAACCTTTGGGATTGGCTTTTCCAGGTTTCGAGCATAGCTTTAGCAGACTGGACCTCTTCATCGGTAGGAAGCTGTGGAGCGAGAAGATCGAGATTGAATTGCAGTGAATTAAGCAAAGCCAAACCATCTTGAGCCAACCCGTTCAATCTGGGCAATGAACTTTTGTTCTTAGTTTCTTCCGTTGTTGATTTCCCATATTCCTGAATCTCTTTTATGTGTTGTTGGGTCTTTGAATAGGCATCGTCCCACTCTTTCTTTGTTTTCTCCACTTCTTCCACCACCTTGTCCATTTTTCTGTTTTTCGATTTTTCGTTTAAGTTTTTTTTTATTTGTCTGTTTGGTTGATGAGAAAATGGAATGGGAATTTTTGGGAAGGTTTGATTTCAGGGATCTAAGAGGTCAGCAGAAGGGAAAAGTTGTAGATTTTTGTTTAACTAATAACAAATTAATAGAGTGTATAATAAATTAAAATTAAAGTCATACAATAAGGTGGTGACACGTGTCACTAAATAATTAATTTATTTTATTAAATTAAAATTAGGATCAAATTAATAGAGTGTATAAGTAACGAGGACTAAATGTGTAATTATACCTTTATTTTTTTAACTGTCACATCACCCTTCCTTAACCCATTAACGGCCGGTACTTTAATTGATCCAATTTCAATAGTTTGGGTGGTCAATTGAGTCGATTTTTTTAATGTGATCATTTTAATATATTTATTATAATATGTTGGTCATTAGGTTAGTTTACCCTAAAAAATACACGAATTTAAACCTGTTTTATAGAAAAATAGAGAACCAACGGCTCCCGCATCCGTCACTGATTTTCTCCAAATCTTATCCAATAATCGGTTCCGCTTTAACCATCAAATCCCATCGAGAAGATCGCGTGCAATTGAGTACACAAATCCACCAAAATTCTCTCTCCAACTTTCACTTTAAATCTCTTATTCGGTTACCGTTTCTTTAGAGCACTTACTAGCATTTTGAAGTATAGTGATTAAATTGTAACTATATTGTTTATTTATTTTATATTTTTTTAAAATAAATAGGATCTGTTAAAAATTTCCTTTTATAATCGAAAACAACAAAGTTGGTACTGGACAATGGAAAGAGAAAAAGAGTGTCCATCACTTTATTCATGAATCATATTATATCAAACTTAAATATTAGTATATTTTTAAATTCTAAAATGTTATAATTTATTTTATAAATGTATTCTTATAACATTTTAAAATTTATATAGATATAATATTTTATAAATATATCTGTTATGATTAATATAATTTTATAAGATAAATGAAATTAATTTATCTGCTAAAATTTAACTTAAATACTATTTTATCTAACTATATGAAAATCCTTACTTAGCCTAGTAGTTAGGTGTTCTAAGGTCCAAAGTTCAATTCATGTCGAAACTTTTTTGTATTTTTCTTGTCATAGTATAACCTAAATATAATATTTTACCAAAACATAACAAAATATCATGCTTAATCCATAGGCTGTTAGGTTTAAAATGGAATTTTGGGTTTAATTGAGAAAATTTGAAATTTGAGGATTAAATTGTAAGTTTATGAAGTTTAAGGGCACTTATTTGAAAAACTTAGAAGTGTGAGGGTTAAATTGTGAATTCTAGCAAAACCAGGACCAAGTTGCATACTTTTGATAATTTGATGTTAAAAGCGTAAAATCTAAAAAGCTCAACACTACTTCAGAAATTTTAAAAAGTTAAGGGAAACACCAGCTGTCGTTAGTCTTTTAACGATCTAATAATCAAAATCAACGTTATTCTTAACAACATTAGTGGCTTTTAATGGAATTTTTTCAATTTTAATGATCATATTAAAGGTTTAGTGACCGCTAGTATATTTTATCATAGTTTTATTTTATATTTTGGCGTATTTTCTCAACTAAGATACCAAACTCAATTAGACATACATTTTTTTTTATAAAAGTTAGAGTGATTACAAATAGTATCTGTTTTAAATATACTTTTAACCATTTGACAATGAACGCTCAATCACCCTGCTGCAGCTGCTGGTGCTCGAACTCATGACCTCTAGGAACAACAACCGTTCCCTTAACCACTGAGACAAATTGATTCGTGCTCAATTAGACATACATGTATCTAAAGATAATGAGTAAAACGTATTTGAATACATTTTTTATTATTATTTTTTAATAAAATTTCCACCGCGCACTCTCTGACCTAATTTTTCTCTTACTCCAATTGCGCTGCAAGAGTTTTCACCCATTTTCCTTTGATTAGCCGGCGGCGGTTCCAATTTTTATGTTGGTTATCGTCCGCCAGATTCATTAATTACGCGCTTTTTATTTTTTTATTTTTTTCTATATTTTTAATAAAATCTCTGTCTTTGTGGCACGTGTTTTTTCTGTCCTTGTGGCACGTTTTTTGTTATTTTGTGGTTCGTTTCATATGTCGTTTTGACATGATTTCAGCATTCCTTAGCGTTCGTTTGGTGCTCTTACAGTGATCTTCGCGGCGCTAGTTTCTGATTTTAATTCTGTCGGTGTTAATAGAAAGATAGATCCCCTCTCGGTTGATGGTTGTTTGCCGATGTAATCAGATCTGGGTAGCGGAGCAATCTGCCTGATAGTTTGATTCGCTCACCACTCCTTTTTCACATTGTAAAGCGTCTCGTTTGGATAGAGACAAGGAGATGAAGGCTTCTGAATTTTATAGGTATGCTAATATATATGAAAATATTTATTTTTCTTTGCATCTTTGGGTTGTTTGAGATTTTAGTGTATTATATCTCATTATTCTCCATTTTGGATGCTTTGTTATTGAGATATTTTTATGGTTATTAATAAAATTCAGTTGTCATTATAAAAAAAAATACCAAACTCAATTAAACATTTTAGAAATTACATTATTAGTAGAAGAAAAGAAACATTTTATGAAAAACAAATGCTTATTTGACAAAATTAAAGCAACAACAAATTATATACGAAATTAAACCAACAACAAATTATCGTTAGTAAAATGGTAAAATGTTCGTATATAAAAATTTGTGGGTCATGTGTTTGAATCTCAAACGACAGATTTTAATTGTTTATCTTAATTATTCATAAAAAATTGTAAAGATGAAAATGTCCATAAAATAATATGCATCATTCTTAAAATTAGGGATGAGCGTTCGATCGAGTCGAGTCGAAAAATTTCGAGTTATTCGAGTTGACGCGTCATATTTTACAACTTAAACTTTATTTGAAATTTTTTCGATTCAAGTTTATGAAATTTGAGTCTAGTTCGTATACAAATTTAATTGTAATTATTTATCATGTTATAATACACTTTGATTCAAATTTAAAGGACTTTCATAATCATATAAATATATATATATATATATATATATATATATATATATATATATATATATATATATATCTTCATATATTTTTTTATATGAAGGGCTCGATGCAAATTTAAAAAATAAATCCACTAATTAATAAAAATTTTGAGTTATTCGAATTTCCATTTTACAACCCAAACTTTATTTGAAATTTTTTCGAGTCGAGTTTAGTTTTTTTCGAGTCGAGTCGATTTTTGCTCACCCCTACATAAAATTATATACATTTTTGTCATTGCTCAACTTAGTTGGTGGCTGGTTATTCGACAACACCAAAATCATAATATTTTAGTAATAGACTTTAGCCAATTGAGTTTAGTTCACTTGATATATTGTTGTACAATATACATGATGACGTGAAATTGAATATGTTTAAGCGCTCAACATATTTTTCAATTATGAGTGGCAAAAGTTATTAATAGTTAACGTAAACTCTGCTTCTTAGCACGCTTTCTGTCTTTTGGCACGTTAAATCTTTTTCGTCTTTTTCCAATTTTTTTAATTAATGGACCTGACTGTTGAAGACAACTTGGCAAAATTATCCATTGAGGACGATGAGGATTGTGAGATACCATTTGAAGAGGACGACTCGCCCCAAGTTATATCTTTCAATCTTTGTTTCGTTGGGAGGTTCTTGACAACGAGTGTTATCCATTTTCAATCTACAAAGATGACCCTAGCGAATCTTTGGCGATCTTTGGGTGGGATTTCAATTTCAGACCTAGGTGAGGGTAGATATCTCTTCTGATTTTATCATTCGGTGGATATGGATTGTATTGAAGTAGGGGGACCTTGGCACTTTAATTCCCATCTTCTAATACTCCATAGGCTCTAGGAAGGGGAGGCTCATCTTGAAGTTTCTCTTGATGTCGCCAAGTTTTGGATCTTGGCTCATGATATACCCCATGGTTACATGTCTGAAGGGGTGGCTCGACAATTAGGAAATTTCATCGGATCTTTTGTTGAGTATGATTCCCCCGTTATCTCGTTGGGCTACAAAGGTATTTTACATTTTCGTGCTGTTATGGATATTCGAAAATCGTTGAAACGACGTAAGAAATTCTCTTTGAAAAGTGGTGGTTCCCACTATGTACTTTTTGAATATGAGAAGCTTTTTTGTTTCATATGTGGAAGAATGGGTCATGGGGAAACTTTTTGTCCGGTTCGACTCACAATGGCGAAGGAAGAGATTTTCTTTGGATGGGATTTGAGTCTTCGAGCTCCGACCAGGCGGTCGGGAGTGAACTATTCCAGTATGTGGTTACGAGAAGAAGGGCCGACGATAATTACGAAAGCTACTATGTCTAGGGCTAAGAATGTGGAATCTAATCCTAAAGGGAAGATCCCATTAACTGGGAAAAAATCAAGGGCACATAAGGCAATGAATATTCATATTAACAGTAATTCAGTGTTTCAATGAGACTCTTCTATGACTCTCAGGACCCAAAAAATCTCCCTATTCGATCCCTTAATTTTTGCACGTATATCCGAAGGAATAACCATGAATGGTGATGTCATTATGTCTGGTATCGAGGAGGAAAATCAGGATACTTTAGTTGAGGGCATCAAACGTTCTCGTGTGATTTCAGCTGTGTTAGGAGTTTCTCATGCGGATTCGAATGATACTATTAATAATTCAACAGTAGACCCCACAGTACGGGCCATCCGATCACCATGAAACTACTTAGCTGGAACGTCCGAGGCTTAGATCAGTCTCGAACGACGCGTCGTCTCAAATCTATGTTGAGAAATGCTAACCTCATCATAATTTTTCTCATTGAAAATAAATTATAGTGTTTACGTATGGAAAAGGTTCGTAAGTTATGTGGTTATTCAAATGGAATAGATGTAAGTTCAAACGATCGTAGTGGAGGTCTATCCTTGGCTTAGAAACAGAGTTGCAAGGTCACTCTTCACTCCTATTCAGATCGTCACATTAATGTTATGATCAATGAAGATGGTTTGTTATGACGTTGTACTGATTTTTATGGGACACCCGAAGAAAAGAATATGGCTGGGAGTTGGGACTTATTGCGCAGGCTAAATGACTTGTCAGATATGCCATGGCTTGTTATAAGGGACTTTAATGAGATTTTGTTTGCTTTTGAAAAGAGTGGGGGTCGCATTTGAAATCCTCGGTAGATGGATGGTTTTCGTACTATGTTGTCAGACCGTTCCTTTGATGACATTGGTTACACTGGATCGTAGTTTACATGGGAATGAGGTTGTTTAGAATCTAATGTTATCTGTGAAAGGCTTGATCGGGGGTAGCCAATCCTTCTTGGTGGACTCTCTTCCCTCAATTCGAGCTTGAACACCTTACTCATGCCTTTTCGGATCACTACCCTTTGCTTCTGCATACGAGTAAGTGTTTTTCTTATGTTCCTCGTTCCTCTCATTTTCGTTTTAAGGTTGTGTGGTTAACAAAAGAGTCTTGTGAACAATAGGTTCTGAATTTGTGGAATGCTTCATTTGGTAGTATTTATTCTCGACTAAATTTGTGGGTTAGGGACTTGATGAATGGTTCAGGCAAATAAGAAAAGACAAGAAGCTGACGGCTCGGGATTTGCAGAAACGTCTGAATAAGCTCAATGAGCTGTACCCTAATGATACTATTCTAGAGAAAATTTTGGAGACCAAAATTGCCTTGAATATGGAAACAGACCGCGAGGAACTTTATTGGGAACAATGTGCCCGGGCAAATTGGCTGAAGAATGGGGATCATAACACATGATATTTTCACAAATTTGCTTCCCAACATCGATGCAAGAATAGAATCCAAAGCATGACCAATGCGAATGTGGTACCTTGTGACTCAACCGAGGATATTCACAAGATTGAAACTTATTATTTTATGGACATCTTTTCTTCCTTAGGGGTGACTGATCCGTCTTTTATTTTAGATGATATCAGCCCTTGTACCAGTACTACAATGAATGCCTCTTTGCTAGCCGAGTTTTCTACTGATGATGTCCTTGTTGCATTGCGCTCAATGAGTCCTTTAAAAGCTTCCGGAAAGATGGCTTGGATGCGGTTTTTTACCAAATATTCTGGCACATTGTTGAACAAGATATGGCTAGTTACTGTGTTCAAGTATTAAAAGGAGAGTTGTATATCTATAAAATCAATCAAACATATATTATTTTGATTCCGAAGGTGGAAGACCCATCAACTATGGCTCAGTTTCGCCCAATTACCCTATGTAACGTTATTTACAAGCTAATATCAAAGATAGTTGCCAATCACTTACAAGTGGTCTTACCAAATTGTATTGACGAGGCTCAAAGTGCCTTCATTCAAGGGCGGCTTATTTCTGCCAATGTTATTTTAGCGTATGGGATCTTACACTCTATAAGAATGAGAGATGTGGACGAAATGGACACTTCGCTTTGAAACTTGATATGAGTAAAGCATACGATAGAGTGGAATGGCCATTTTTAGAGTTTATTATGCGCAAGCTGGGTTTTGCAGATCAGTGGGTGTCTTACGTGATGAGTTCTATCAGTTCTGTTCGATACTCCATTGTGATTAATGGCCAGCTAAGCGAGTCTTTTGCTCCATCTCGTGGTCTCCGCCAAGGAGACCTTTTGAGCTCCTATATATTTCTGTTATGTAGAGAGGGACTCTCATCCCTACTACGCCCGACTGCTAATCTGCATTGTTTATAGCGTTCCCCTCGTCACTCACCTTCTTTTCGCAGATGACATCATTATCTTCAGTGATGCCTCTGCTTTGGGAGCCATGAACTTGAAGAATATTTTCTCTACTTACTCCTCTTGTACCAGGCATATTGTTAATTTCTTTAAATCCAAAGTGTTCTTTAGTGCAAATGTAATTGCCATCAATAGAGATGATGTTTGTCTTATCCTCGAGGTTACTTGCCAATCTTGTCTAGAAAAGTATTTAGGACAACCTTCTATGGTAGGTTGCAACAAGAAGTAACCTCTATCTTTTTTTCCCGACAAGTGCTATAGAAGTCTCTCTTATTGGGGTACTAGACTGTTATCACTAGGGGGTAAGGAGATCTACATCAAATCTGCAGAACTAAGTGTTTTGATATGATATTTGAAAAATGTTTTGGATTAAATTGAAAAGAATTTAAAATGTGTTTTTAGTCAAAAACCACTTGAAAATATATTTAAGGGTTTTACAAGGCTTATGAATGATTCAAAGTACATTTAAAGTAGTCAAAACCAGCCTTTTTCAAGTGCCCGTACCGATACGGTCTTGGACCGTACCGATACGCCTTAGGGTTTCAATTACATGAACTTTCCAGTAGCCAAAACACGTACCGATACGCTTAGCCGTATCGATACGGTGTGCTTTGAAATAGCCCAATGGCTAGTCGCGTATCGATACGGGTGTATCGCGTACCGATACGCCTAACTACCCCAACGATCATTTTCCCAACGGTCTTATAATTTGCAAGACCGTACCGATACGCTAGGTAAGCGTATCGGTACGCATCAGCTGAAGAAGCCCAACGGCTAATTCCTTATTGGGACCGTATCGATACGATTTGAATGGTATCGATAGCCAAGCTGTAGAACTGCATTTATGGTGGGAAATAAAGGCTCCAACGGCTCCAATCCAATCCCAACGGCTAGTAACGACCACAAACTCATCAAGGAGTATAAAAGGGACCTCCAAGCATCTTGTAATGGTTAATGCTTCAATTGTTACAACATTATGATGTCAAAATTTGTCTAGAGCTTAAATTATATATTTCTTGCTTAGACAACACCTGTGAGCTTAACATTGTTAAATTTGCTCAAGTGTTTAGGTTTTGGGTGAGTGCTTAGTATTGCAAACACATACCTATTAGATGGATTTCTAGTTTGCTAAGTCTTTCTCTTGTAAGAGAGTGTTTGATCAAGCTTTGGGTATAAAGCTTGATTGTTGTAACGATTTCCTCCTAATCCGAGAAAAGGGGACGAAATTCTTAGTGAATTTGTTTGGAAATCCTTAGTGGGAAGCTAAGGTAGTGGATGTAGACCTTGGTTAGAAGGTTGAACCACTATAAATCCTTGTGTAAATTGTCTATCTTTTCCTTCCCACATTTACACCCAAACTATCCAACTTCTCCACACTTGGCGAGCAAGAACGGTTGATTAAATCGAGCCCCTAAAATCTCAACAATTGGTATCAGAGCTTGGCTCAATCGAAGAGGATTAACATCCTATTGAGAAGATCCGGCAAGCTCGATCATCATTTCACCAACCAGCTCAAATGGCGCAATCCATCGATAAACCGCCATTCTTTGACGGAAATCACTATGCCCATTGGAAGACAAAGATGAAATTCTTCATGAAGTCTAGAGACTACAAGCTATAGGACATAGTTGAAGATGGTCCGTTCGAGCTTCAACGAAGCAAAAAGGAATGGAGTGTCGAAGATCGCAAGAAGATGAAGCTTAATTGCAAAGCCTTGCACATCTTTTTTGTGCATTTGGCCCAACCATCTATGAGAAGATGTCTTCTAGTGAGAGTGCCAAGGAGGTATGGGACAAGCTTGAAGTCACATACGAGGGAACCGATGAAGTTAAGGAGACCAAGATTGGGCTCCTCACCTTAGAGTATGAGAACTTTAAGATGGATCCGGAAGAGAACATCGAGAAGATGTTTGATAGGTTCTCCACCATCACCAATGGTCTTAAAGGTTATGGAGAAGCCATCCCGGAAGAAAAGCTTGTCCGAAAGCTCATCTACTCCCTTCCCGAGTCATGGGACTCAAAGAGGACCGCCATCATCGAAGCCAAGAATCTCAAAACCTTGAAGCTTGATGAACTCATGGGGTCACTTCTCACTCATCAAATAATGAAGAAAAAAAGAAGAGGAGAAGAAGAAGGAAGAGATTAGAGCGATGGGGAAGAAGAAGATCATGGAGCTAGGCATCAATTCTAGTGCCGTTGCTCTCAAATCCTCCACATGCCATCATGTAGATTCAAGTGAGGAGGAAAGTGAAGATGAAGAGATGACCTATCTCTTCAACAAATTTGCTCGGTTCATGAAGAGCAAAATGGAAAAATCCAAGCATGAATCAATGAAGAAGATAAAGGACTCCCACAAATCCAAAAAGAGGGGATCTTTTTCAAAACAAGCATATGTGGCCACATGTAGTGATGAAGACTCCATCGATGATGAAGTATCCCACCTATGCTTGATGGCCCTCAATGAGGGGGCGGTAACTTCTAACTCATCTATTTCAAATTCATATACATTTGATGAGTTGCAAGATGCCTATGATAATTTGCTTTTGGAATTCAAGGCATCATTTTCCAAAAACAAAAAGTTGATTTCAAAAATAAAAATTGAAAATGATTTGCTTTCCAAAACAAATCTTAAACTTGAAGCAAAATTAAAAGATTTTGAACAAAAATGTTTTGATTTACAAAATTTGCTTCTAAAAATTCAAAAAGAAAAAGATTTGACTTCCAATGAACTTAAAAAGAAAAATAGTTTTGGAAAATCAAACTTTTATGTTAGACAATCTAGTGCCCCTAGATTTGTAAATGGTAAATGTTTTAGAAGTGTTTGGGTCCCAAAATGACTAACCACTTCAACTAAAAAGGATGAAATTGAAAAATGGATTTCTAAGGGGACTAAATTTTGTGCTACTAATGTCTATGGATCCAAAGCAATTTGGATACCAAAAATTAATTGATTGTCTTTTGCTAGGTGTGATGGAGAGTGATCAACAAGTCAAAAATTGAGGGGGAGCTCCATGCACACAAAGGAAGAACACTTGAAGAAGGAAGGCTTCACATCCTCCCTTGGGTTCAAGTGTGGTAAAATCTAGTTGTTTTTGTTCTTATTTGATTTGTTTTCATTTTTGTCAACTAGATAATCATATATGTTGAACTAACATTCTTATGATGCTTTGAGTAAGGGGAGCCAATTTTTAAACCAAATTTTTAAGTGTGTCATTTTTTTACCTCCTATGTTATTTTGAACTCAATGTCATTTTAAATTTTTTTTGATATAACAGAAAGGGGGAGAAATGGTTTGAAAAATTGATTTTTCAAGTTTTTCAAAGAATAAGGGGGAGCTTTAATCAAATTTAAATTTTAAATCTCTTATTCAATTTTTAAATTACAAAGGGGGGGAGAATCCCAAACAATTTTTCAAGTTGATTTTATTATATAAAAAAGGGGAGATTGTAGAACTAAGTGTTTTGATATAATATTTGAAAAATGTTTTGGACTAAATTGAAAAGAATTTAAAATGTGTTTTTAGTCAAAAACAACTTGAAAATATGTTTAAGGCTTTTACAAGGCTTAGTAATGATTTAAAGTACATTTAAAGTAGTCAAAACCAGCCTTTTCAAGTGCCCGTACCGATACGGTCTTGGACCGTACCGATACGCCTTAGGGTTTCAACTACATGAACTTTCCAGTAGCCAAAACCCGACCGATACGCTTAGCCGTATCGATACGGTGTGCTTTGAAATAGCCCAACGGCTAGTCGCGTACCGATACGGGTGTATCGCGTACCGATACGCCTAACTACCCCAACGGTCATTTTCCCAACGGTCTTATAATTTGCAGGACCGTACCGATACACTAGGTAAGCGTATCGATACGCATTAGCTGAAGAAGCCCAACGGCTAATTCTTTATCGGGACCGTATCGATACGATTTGAAGGGTATCGATACGCCAAGCTGTAGAACTGCATTTATGGTGGGAAATAAAGGCTCCAACGGCTCTAATCCAATCCCAACGGCTAGTAACGACCACAAACTCATCAAAGAGTATAAAAGGGACCTCCAAGCATCTTGTAATGGTTAATGCTTCAATTGTTACAACATTATGATGTCAAAATTTGTCTAGAGCTTAAATTATATATTTCTTGCTTAGACAACACTTGTGAGGTTAACATTGTTAAATTTGCTCAAGTGTTTAGGTTTTGGGTGAGTGCTTATTATTGCAAACACATACCTATTAGAGGGATTTCTAGTTTGCTAAGTCTTTCTCCTGTAAGAGAGTGTTTGATCAAGCTTTAGGTAGAAAAGTTGATCATTGTAACTGTTTCCTCTTAATCCGAGAAAAGGGGACGAAATTCTTAGTGAATTTGTTTGGAAATCCTTAGTGGGAAGCTAAGGTAGTGGATGTAGACCTTGGTTAGAAGGTTGAACCACTATAATTCCTTGTGTAAATTGTCTATCTTTTCCTTCCCACATTTACACTCAAACTATCCAACTTCTCTACACTTGGCGAGCAAGAACGGTTGATTAAATCGAGCCCCTAAAATCTCAACAAAATCAGTCCTCCAAGCTATTTCACTATATGCGATGTCATGTTTTCTCCTTACTCAGTCTATTTGAAAGGAACTTGAGGCCATGTTTGCAAAATATTGGTGGCAGAATTCACCAAAAAAGAGAGGCATCCACCAGTGCACTTAGCAAAACCTTTGTCTACCAAAGGCTAATGGTGGAATGGGTTTTAGAGACCTTGGCAAATTCAACATTGCCCTCAATTTTTTAAATCGACAATAGGCGATATTAAGAGAAGCTTAGATGACCCTCGATTTGGGCAAATTAATTGGGGCGACAACTATTGGAAGGGAAGAGGACATTGTTAGGGACATAGCTTGGATTATTGTGAAACGGGACAATACACAATAGTTGTCGTTAATAAAGGTACTTGCCTGGAATATTAGGGGTTTTGAGTTGCGGCGAAGTAGAGAGCAATGCTTTTACCGTTGAGGTGGTACATTTGTGATATGGTCTTTCTTGAAACTAAATTAGAGGTTTTTACGTTGTCGATTGTTAGAAAATTACGGTTCACTAATTTTTGTATTTGCATTCTCTCCGTCTTGTGGGAGATTAGGTGGTGTTCTTGTGGTTTGGGAGACATCTTGTTTTCAGTTTTGAGTCAATTGATACATACATTTATGTTATGGTGAGGGGGCGATGGTTTGCTCATGGATGGGAATGATGTATGGTTGGGGTTTATGCCCCATGTGTGTTGGAAGAGTAAGGTGAGGTTTGGTTCGAGTAGGGACAATGTGGTGTGCTCCTTTGTTTGGTGTACCTAAATTTAATGTTATTGGGTCATTTCGGAATTAACCGAGAGTAACAGGCCGTTGTGAGGTCTTACGTGACTCTTATGGTAAAGTGGTAGCATTTTGTTTTCATGTCCTTTAGGCGTTGTGTATTCGAATGAAGCTGAATTACATGCAATTGCTATTGCTTGGACGTGTTAGTTCGTTCTAAATGGGGTAAGGGGGGATGGTCCATGGTGATTGAATCATACTCAATTATTGTGGTGTCGTGGATTTTGAATCACGAACGTCGATTTTAGAGATTATAAGATTGTTTTGCCAAGTTTGAATCAGTTGTTATGCCTTCATGTGTGTGTTTAATTGGTGCTACTTGTCGAATGGGGTGAAAAGCAACAATTTTTGGGTGTAGCTTTGGGTTCATGTTTGGGTTGTGTGCATGGCTGGCTATAAGAGGGAGCCTAGTGTCACGCCCCGCCAGGTCGCGACCCAGCCAACCGAGGGGCACACCCGCCAGGGTGCACCGAGCAGCACCGAGGTGCGCCACCCAGGTGCGTTGCGCGTGCCAAAGGCGCCCCACCTAGGTGCTCACGGGCTAACTTAGAGGAAATGAGGAGCAATGATCCTTTTAAGGCCAAGGAAGACCCAAGTAAGACTCTAGAATGGCCTAGAGGGCCCCAAACGTCTCTACACATCTCCAAGGGGTTCCAGAAGCTTCCACAACCATCTAGGCTCACCCGGAGGAACCTAGAAGGCTCGAGACAAGTCGGGAAAGCTCAGGATCAGTCCGAAAGGCTCGGGACAACTCCGGACGTCTCCAGAATATTCTAGAACACCTTAGAATATTGTAGAGCTTTTAGACCATTTAGGATATAACTAGATATGTATAGAACTATCTAGAGATATCTAGGTTTAGGAGATATTTTGGGAGGCAAAATGTGAGCCGTCCGATCAAATAAATCTCCACCGTCCATTTGGGAGGTTGGAGGCTATAAATAGGCTTGCCTAGCTCATTTGTAAATCATCCAAGAGTTGTGTACTTAAACACTTGTAAAGCTCTCTCTTGCAAGCTTCCGTTCCTTAATACAAGGTAGTTTCCTTGTAAATTTCTCTTGCTCCTTGTGTTTGCCATATCGTTGCGTGAGTAAGGCTGACTAGCATCGTGCCGAGAGTGCTGACTAGCATCGTGCCGAGAGTGCTAGTGCCGCACGGATTTGAGCTTGAAGAATTAAGTCCGTAACAGTTGGTATCAGAGCAAGTTTCGATCGCTCGGGAGCATGGCCAAGACCAACAAAACCCAAGTTGCTAGCCCGTCCGAGACCGAGGTCACGCATGACCAAGGTGGACAAGAAGTAAAGGCTGACCCTGCCGAGATAAGGCCTCGTGCCAAATCCAAGGACGTACTCTCTAGCTTGGAGTCGCGCCTGACTCGCGTGGAGGAAGGCATATCAGGCATGGGTGCCCACGTGGACGACCTTCAAGAGCGGATTGAAGGCCTCGAGGCAGAGGATGCCGAGATCCACACAGCCGTGAGAGCAATGAAGATCAAGCTAGAGGAGTCCCTGCGCGCGGAAATGGGTGAAGTACGTGACGCACTCCTGGGAGAGCTCATAAAGGTACGTGAGTCGTTCCAACGTGAACTTACCAGCGTGTATGCTCAACTAGAAGCATTGCAAGGCGACCTTGCCTTGTGCAAATGTGCTATGGAAGCCGGGCCAAGCACCACCGTGGAGGCTAGAAGGGTCAAGGTGCCCAAGCCTCAGACGTTTTCAGGGACACGCTACGCCAAAGAAGTGGACAACTTCTTGTATGGCTTGGAGCAATACCTAGAAGCCGTTGGCATCAGGGAGGATGCCTCTAAGATCCAGACCGTAACGTTATACCTCACCGACACCGCCATGCTTTGGTGGAGGAGAAGACGTCTCGATGTCGAGAGAGGTACGTGCACCATCACAACATTTGCTGATTTTAAAAAAGGAACTCAAACGACAATTCTATCCGGAGAATGCCGAGGAAGAAGCAAGGGCACAATTACGAAGGCTCAAGCAAACGGGGAGCATCCAAGACTATGTCAAGGAGTTCACTAGCTTGGTGCTCGAGATCCCCGATCTCTCAGAGAAGGACCCACTCTTCAACTTCACCGATAGCCTCCAAAGTTGGGCCAAGGCCGAGCTAAGGCGAAGAGGAGTACAAACCCTTGCCGATGCCATTGCCTTGGCCGAGAGCCTCATTGACTATTCCACCCACAAGGAGTCCAACAACGAGCCGAGGGACAAGAAGAGTGGTCACTCCAATGGTGGAAGAGATAGGAGCCCACGTAAAGAGAGTCATAAGGACGAGGATACATCGAAGCAAAATGGCTCGTCCTCATGGAGGGACAAGGACCGAGGTAGGTCTAAAGACTCTCAAGGTGCCAAGAAATCACCGCCTAGTAGTTGCTACATCTGCGATGGCGACCATTGGGTTCGGGAGTGCCCACAACGCCGAGCCCTTAGTGCAATCTTAGCAAGGCGTCAAGAGGGAAGTGATGTCGACGAAGGTAGTGACGCCGAAAGGGACCAAGGTGCACAAATGGGATCGCTACAGCTCTTGAATGGAATCAACTCCGCCCCAAAGACACAAGCCAAGGGGTTGCTATTCGTGGACGTCACCATCAATGGAAAAGCATCAAGGGCTATGCTCGACACAGGCGCGTCCCATAACTTTGTCTCTTTGGAAGAAGCAAAACGGCTTGGTCTTAGCATCGTGAAAGAGGGAGGATCCGTCAAGGCCGTAAACTCTGGCGCTCAACCCATCCATGGGTTCGTTCGAGGAGTCAAGACCATCATTGGGACATGGTCAGGCCGCATGGACTTCTCGATTGTGCCGTTAGACGACTACCCGATCATCCTAGGGATCGAGTTCTTCGAGCAAGCCAAGGCAATTCCGATGCCATTTGCCAACAGTCTGTGCATCACAGAGGGTGCACCATCATGTGTGGTACCAACAATAAAGGCCACCAAGCCAGGGACGAGAGTGGTCTCTGCACTTCAACTCGAAAAGGCCACCCGTAGGGCCAAGCCGTCCCAGGGATTGAACCAAGACAAAGGGGTGTCCGTGTCCGGGAAGGCCACCAAGCACGTTCAAGGGGAGAACGTTGCTTCCAAGACCACCGAGGGTCAAGGTTCGAAGGGAAGGTCTTCTAACAATACCGACAAGCCGAGGGTAAAGGCAAGGCGAACTAGGAGTCGAGGGAAGTGCTCCAGCAACACCCCTGCTCCACGAAGACGCAACGAGGGCGTCGCGAGATCGGGTGGGGGAGGATGTCACGCCCCGCCAGGTCACGACCCAGCCAACCGAGGGGCACCCGCCAGGGTGCACCGAGCAGCACCGAGGTGCGCCACCCAGGTGCGCCGTGCGCACCCGAACATCCCCACCTAGGTGCGCTGCGCGCGCCCAAGGCGCCCCACCTAGGTGCTCACGGGCTAACTTAGAGGAAATGAGGAGCAATGATCATTTTAAGGCCAAGGAAGACTCTAGAACGGCCTAGAGGGCCCCAAACGTCTCCACACATCTCCAAGGGGTTCCAGAAGCTTCCACAACCATCTAGGCTCACCCGGAGGAACCTAGAAGGCTCGAGACAAGTCGGGAAAGCTCGGGATCAGTCCGAAAGGCCCGGGACAACTCCGGACGTCTCTAGAATATTCTAGAACACCTTAGAATATTGTAGAGCTTTTAGACCATTTAGGATATAACTAGATATGTATAGAACTATCTAGAGATATCTAGGTTTATGAGATATTTTGGGAGGCAAAATGTGAGCCGTCCGATCAAATAAATCTCCACCGTCCATTTGGGAGGTTGGAGGCTATAAATAGGCTTGCCTAGCTCATTTGTAAATCATCCAAGAGTTGTGTACTTAAACACTTGTAAAGCTCTCTCTTGTAAGCTTCCGTTGCTTAATACAATGTAGTTTCCTTGTAAATTTCTCTTGCTCCTTGTGTTTGTCATATCGTTGCGTGAGTAAGGCTGACTAGCATCGTGCCGAGAGTGCTAGTGCCGCACGGATTTGAGCTTGAAGAATTAAGTCCGTGACACTAGGCCCCCAATTAGTCTAGGCCCTAAAATTTAATTATTTATATTTATATTTATATTTTTTAATTTATTAAATAAATAAATAAATTAATTTAATGGTAAACAATTATTTTTTTCTAAATTAATTAATTAATTAATCTAACATTGAAAATAATGTGTTTGAAATATTAAATTAATTGTTCAAAGGGATGATATGAATACAAATTATGTCATTTTTTTTCTGATGTCCATTTCTATATGCAACACTAAAAAAATAAAGGATAATCTTCACTTGTGGTCCCTTTTGTTTGGAGTTTGTTCTATTTTAGTCACTCGAATTAAAAAAATATCATTCTTGCCACTTACGTTTCGAATCGTGTCTATTTTGGTCTCTTGGCCGTTAACCTCCGTTAATAAAAAAATTAATTTCTAATTTAACCCTCAAACTTTCAAAACTTTATTTTTCACCATCTTCCCCATAAACTTGGAAAATTTTATTTTTTCACCCACACTCGATCCCGATCCGCTTTCCACCGCCATAGATCCGCTACTCTCCTCCGCACAAAAACTACATCAATGGGGTTCAAATGCGATCAAACATTTTCTTCTCTATCATTTGTTCCCTATACTTCTTTGAATTTTTTCAATGGCATTGGACTAAAAATATACCCTTCAGAATTTCTAAGATTTAAAGTTGCAATGAAAGGGATATGCTTGCCTCGATAATGGAATTATAGTAGCAAGTAGGAACACCATCACACTGTTGCAATTTGCAAAGATTTAAGCTTCTCTTCTTTGAAAATCAGTAGGTATTATAAATTGTCATCTATTGCCCCAATTACTATAAGTTCTAAGAAAGACATTCATATCATTTAAAATTATTTTCACTAGTTATCAAAAAAATATTTAATTACTGAAAATGAAAGGGAAAAAATAAACTTGGGCAATCTGTGCACCACGTTTCTC
Organism: Hibiscus tridactylites; assembly: GCA_958450335.1. Taxonomy (NCBI): domain Eukaryota; kingdom Viridiplantae; phylum Streptophyta; class Magnoliopsida; order Malvales; family Malvaceae; genus Hibiscus; species Hibiscus tridactylites. Next base: position 13,567,259 of record OY288276.1, on the reverse strand, counting down.
CTTTGTTGAATCCTGGTAAACCTGTTACATAACGCAGAAAACATAAACCTTGTTACATAACATGACATAAACAATGAGAGCAACATAACAATTTAATCGAGTCATAAAATATGTTGTACCAAGCTAATAAAAGGATACAACAATGAAAATAGCAGAAGTTGAGGTTCTTTTTCAAACTTTAACTTTTTGGGTGGAGGAGAATGACGGACCCATGGCGGTGGAAGAAGAGTTGGGATCGAGTAGTGGGCGGAGAAATAATTTTTTTAAAATTTTGGAGAATGATGAAAATTAAAGTTTTAAAAGTTTGGAGTTAAATTAGAAATTAATTTTTTAGGCTAAAGTACACAGACGGTCACTGAACTTTGATAAAAAAACAAAATGGTAACTAAACTTTCAAAAATCACAAAATGACAATTAAACTTTATATTTTAAAACAAAACGGTAACTGGGGCGTTAAACCCTGTTAACTCTTAACGAAAAACTCACTTACTTGCCTCATCACCTTATCTATCTCCACACCATCCTCTCTCATTTGTCAGGTAGGATTAATAAAATAATAAAAAATAATTTTAACTTTGACTTTGACTTTCACTTATCATCTTCTTCTTAAACAAATCCCACTTCACTGCTCATCTCTCCACTCCTCCACCATGTCGCAACCTCTTCGAGAGCGAATAGAACGCCTCCCACTGGCGCACAAAAAGTTGCACAAACACCCGACGAAGAACCACATGTGATAATATCCATGTATTTTTCCCAGATCTAGACCAGCAGAAACTGCTCCAATTCTACCAAAAATCTACAATTATTGAAAATTCATCAGCATTGCAAATTATAATAAACAAAATAAAGTGAAAACTGTGTCATGCTTTATGCAACAGCTTGTTTGTCTATGTTCTTGTCTTTATTGTCAACCGGATTCAGTTTCAGATATGTTCGAATATTAAAAAATTCTATTACTAAACTCTTCGGACAACTCAACACAAGAATAAAAACACTGCAATTGAAGAGAACACTAAAAAACGTCTTCACATGTCAGACCGACCAAATTTCGAATCCATTCGATCTCTATTCTCTACTACCCGTATTTCAATTGAATTTTAAAACCAAGGATGATATGAAGTCAAAGCTTCATTTTTAGTATCGAAACGTAAGTTGAAAACTCGAAATCAACCCCCTAAAATATGTACCCTGGTGCCAACCATAACAAAATTTCATGAATCCTTTGACCAGGGCATGTAAATTGAAAGCTAACCAACCTTGACAAGCAATGTGTTCGCACCAAACATGTCTGGAGTGTCGACTCCGTTGAGATAAGCCTTGATTTCGGGAAACCTATGACCGACTGCAGTGGGGCGAAACACACACAAAACTACAACAATAAATGTCAATAAAAAATTGACAGCGGTGAAAAAAGCCAGCCCAGATAAGTACTTGCATCAATTCACATATAGTTTGAACATAAGGCTAAAGCTTTGTTTAAACTTTTAAAATGTATAATATTAAGATTTAAGAGTTTTTACCTTTCCTCCTAGATGAAAGATACAATGGCAAGAAGCTTGTAGCCAGCAATATTCTCAATAGCGAGATTGATGAGACTGGCATTTAATTCGGTTAACAGTCCAACAAGGAAAGTCAGTAACCATTTCAAGAATACGTATTGAAGAACTTGTACTTTAGATATGTTTCTCCAATCATGCTTGAAAAGATCATTATCATTTATCCTGCAACAACCAAACAAAAGATGAATCAAAGTTCAAACTTGAGCATGAGAAATGAAAGATGAAAGAGATCAGTACTCATAATTCAAGCTTTCTATGTGGAAAACACTGGCTCCAACCAAGCTTTCATCCACTATCGCGACCATGGATTCTATGGTAGTAGTGAAGGGGTTTTTGTTTATGAAGAAGATGATAAGTGAAAGTCAAAAGTAAAAATAAAAATTAATTTTTATTATTTTATTAATCTTAGGTGGCAAATAAGAGAGGATGATGTGGTGATGGGGCAAGTAAGTGAGTTTTCCGTTAAGAGTTAACGAAGTTTAACGCTCCAGTTACCGTTTTGTTTTAAAATATAAAGTTTAACTGTTATTTTGTGATTTTTGAAAGTTTGGTTACTATTTTGTTTTTTTTATCAAAGTTCAGTGACCGTTTGTGTACTTTACCCATTTTTTTATTAACGGAGGTTAACGGCCAAGGGACCAAAATAGACACGATTCAAAACGTAAGTGGAAGAGTAATCTTTTTTGAATTCGAATGATCAAAATAGAACAAACCCCAAACAAAAGGGACCACGTGTAAAATCACCCAAAAATAAATTCTAAGCCCTAACCTTAACTTTTAAATACTAAATCTTAAACTATGCACCTGATACCTTAAACCCTAATTTTCAATCATAACCTTAAACTATAACTCTAAACTCTAAACCTAATTTTTTACTGTTGGGCATAAATATGGGCAGATGATTTCTATTCGTAATGAGATATATTTTCGTTATATAAGAGCCCATTTTTAGTTAGTTTTACTCAAGGCCCCTAAAATCACCGACACGACCTTGGTTGTGCGCACTGTGTTTGTTTTTGCGTTTTCTTTTGATTTTTTGTTTGTTTCATTTTACGCTGTCATGTTGTATTTTTTTTCTTTTATGTAGGATTAAAAAGATTTTTAATGAGGTGATAGTATTTAAGTTATATGATTTTACCTTCTTCTGAATAAAGTTATACTGATAAACAAAATAGTCAGGTTTTTATGTGTAAACAATTAACCTGGATATAATATATTTGAATTTAACTGATTAATATCAAACAATACGTTTACTTTTGTTAGATAAAGAAATAAAGTAATGTTTTTACCAAATTTTGCATGAGTGTTATATGCGAAGCAGATAGCATTTAACAAGACTGGAATACAGTTTAACAATGTATGGATATTCATATCACGTGCAAATTATTTGGGTTTAATATCACCCATGCTTTTGGTATAATAAATGTGCTTGATTTATTACAAAGTTTAATCTGAATATTAAAACAATTTATACATTTAATATTTTTTATTAAACAAAGATATAATAGGAATGGATGTTTTGGATATGCACAAGTGAAACGACGGTTACAGTGTATCATATTTTCAGGTAAATGTTAGAATTTGAACTTAAACAAAATGATATAAAGTGAGTATTTTAACCATTTAATCTCAATTAATAAATCTCTATACATTTAATAGTTTTGTACTTCACTAATTATAGAATATTTAAAATCAAAATCAGAAACCTACTCAAAAGATTTATCATATGGTTCAGTCTCCCTTTGAACATCAATGGACTATCAGATTCTGAAAGCACTTCTGCTGAACATTTCCCTGCAAAAATGGCTCTGGCTTTTCATTCTCCGAGTCTAGTTCATCTGTTAGGAGGAAGTGAGCTGAGATTCCTGGTTTTCTTCATTGGTTCCAACACCAAGCTTTCGGTTATTACCTTTCTTTTCACCATCATCCGCTGATTATGAGATGGATCATGGATGCCTTGTTCCAATGCTTCTCTTCCCATCAACCCTTGTGTCGGATGTGGTGCAGGATCTTCTGAATCTAAACTCGAATTGAACTTGTAATCGGATGCACTAACCCACACCTGATTGCCATTTGCAACTGCTGAACTCAAATGCGAATACGACCCATTCGGATGATATATTGAACCAAAGTTGACACCAGCCTGCTGCAAGCTACCCAACTGCTGATTGTTCTTCACTGGTGCTGAATTTGCAAACCGAGCTGATGCGTCAATCCACTCGGATGGTTGTCCTATAAACCCTTGTGTCAATCCTGTCGGATATGGTTGTCTTCCTTTGACTATGACCCCTGGCACTGGACATGGTCCGGACGACAACCTATTCGAATGACCCGTGGAACCGATGTTGAAGCCTGCAGGCAAGCTAGTCCACTGCCGATTGTTATTCACTGGTGCTGCATTTGTATATGGAGCTGATGCTTGAATCCATTGTGGTGGATGTTGCCCTTCTCTCAACCTCGGCACGACTACTTTTTTGTATGGAGTGCATGGTCTCAAAGGAGGAGCTGCAAAAAGGAAATCCGAAATCAAACGCCGACCCAATAGCAATTCAAATGCTGACTCAACATTGCAAAAGAAGTTTGTGAATACTCACCTGGAGGGAAATTGCAGAGCCAGGCTTCTAAGTCATACAACAGAGAAATATAAATGTTATATAGGTCCCGTTCGCTTAAATTTTCAGCAAGTGCGGCGCACACCTCTTTCAGTCTTCTTTCCCGACAAACCTGCAACATTGCACATTTGCAATACAAGTCATTTACACATCCCTAAGAACCAAGAATTGCTTGGCCTTGCAGTCCTAAAGTTGTTTCGTTTTACCTTCAATATACCGCCTCGACAAGTAACTTCGACGAAAATCCGATGCAGGTTCGGTTCCTTTTCTTGGCATATTACAGGAACTCTGTGATTTGCACATTGAAAAGAATTCTTGGTGAAACCAATACCACAGTATCATATAATAACGAAAGAGCGAAAGAAGAAGCAGATGCTTACTGGAAAGGTTTGTTTTTGATAAAAGATACAAGCTCCAGCATGATACGAAAGTAATGTGGATCTTTCAGTGCAAGATCATATTGTTGACGAGGTGTGCATACTTCTGGTACATGTTTAGGAGATGTGCACCCGGAGATTTCCGAAGAGATAGGTGACAAAAACTTCCGCTGCGAATTCTCCGAAACCAAAAGGATTTCATTGCAGTGAGGGCATAGAACAAGAGTGTTCTGGCAAATCATAGGATCTTCCATCTTGTTGCTGCACATAGGGCATGCTGTTACATCAGGCTCCTTCTCTTTGTTTTGGCCTCGGCGCGTTCTTCGTTTATCATTGACCCCTATACTAATACCAGCCATTGCTGCTTGAAATCTTGTGCAAAAAAAAGAAGAGAAAAAGAAACCGAAGAAATAAGAAGCGAGAAGGGTTTGCTTGATCAAGAAACCCGGTAATTCTAATCCTTTATATAGGCAAGAATTAAGACAACTAATTAGGAAATTACAAATAAATCCTTATCTTAGTTGATTTCATTAAGGTTAGGATTATGTAAAATCTTTATTCTAATTGAAATCGGATAAAACTAATCCTAATCAAACTCCAACTCCAGTTCTAAGAGAACCCACAATTCGTACATAGAAAGATATCAAGAAAAGCTTACTCGAAAGAGTTGCAGAATCCTGAGAAGGAATGGGGAGAGAGTTGAATCATGCTTTTCTTTTTGCAGAGTTTGTAAGGTCGCCGGGTATAAAGAATAGCGAACTTATGCAACATATATGAAAGAGTATTGCGCAAGTAAGGCAACTATGACTGTTCCCTCTTTTATAATTTTAGTCGGTTTAATACGAAGATTATCTCTTTATTTTTGTTAAAATGATTAATTTGGTCATTGGATTTTTTAGGGATAAACAATTTAGTTCCTCAGCAGACCACATATCATGTTTGGCAATTAACGAACAACTGATAGCGGATTATATTAGCTGATTTGATTGATAGATTATATTAGCTAATTGTATAAAAATATTTGGTAAAATTAACCGATAATTGATAGTTGTTCGGTTATTTAAACAAGCAAAATGACATAAAGACATGATTATATTCGATACTTGTTTGAATAATTTATTAGTTATCACTATTTTGTATCTATTAATATTAATTAGATTATGAAAATATTTTTTTAATATAATATTAGTAAGTGTATTTGAAGAGTCTATATATTAATTTATTATTTATATAATTATTTTTAATATAATTTAATTAATTATTAAATTTAAAAGCGGCATTTTCAAAGTTAGAGGTTTTACCCAAATTTACTATTCACCAAACATCTAAATTAGCAGATTTGACTGGTCAAATCTCTAATATTAACCCAAACATCTAATTTAGACTCAAACTACTATTTACCAAACATGATCACAATCTTTTTTTGCACTAAACCCTTAACATTTAATGTATATAGGGGTGAACATTCGATCGATTCGAGTCAAAAAAATTCGAGCTAGTCAAGTTGAAGAGTCCTATCTTGTAACTTAAATTTTATTTAAATTTTTTCGATTCGATTCGAGTTTATGAAATTCGAGTCGAGTTGTTCGAATTTTTGTTTAAATTTAATTTAAACATTTATCATGTTATGGTAGAATTGTGTTCCAATTTAAACTTTATATAACCATATACAAAATACATATATATTTCTTCATATATTTTCATATGCAATATACATATCAAACATAGTTGGGAGTATCGATTCGAGGTTGAAAACTGATCTATTAATTACTAAAAATTTTGAATTATTCAAAGTTCATTTTATAACTCAAAATTTATTTGAAATTTTTTCGAGTCGAGTTTATAAAATTATGATTCATGTCGAGTTTTTACGAGTCAATAAAATCAAAAAATTCAATTTTACTGAGTCGAGTCGAATTTTACTCATCATATTAACATGTATCACATTTTCAATACTGGAGACGAGTTTGATTGGAAAATGGTTTATAAAAAGTTCTCATTCAATGGGCAATTTGTTCGTTAAACCTTTTTAATTTTCTTTGGTAAATGGTAAACTGAGGATTACATACATTTGAGGATGTTTTATATACATTTAAGAAAAGAAGAAGAAAACATGGTATTTGGCAAACTATATGAAAAATATACTCTTTGCATAAGGTTTATACATTCAAGCTTGATACTCTGTGTTTTTTGGCTGTTTCATGTAAGCTACTCTTCCTAGAGTCTTGATCATGTTGAGCCTCTCTCGAGTCTTAATCAGTTGCTACTTGGCCGTGGCGGCTGTTGATCCCTTTGCATTGATCATCGGCATCTTCGGTAATAGCACATGAAGGCGTCTCGGAGCCGGAAGGGTTTAGTACCAGTGTCAGTTCCACTGATCAACCGAAGGAGCTGAAGAAGAAACTCACAGCATTAGCATCAAAATTGGAATGGAATCAATCAACTATTGTTTTCCTTTAAGCAAGAAAAAATAGTGATGTACCTGGATTGGAAGGTCCTGGACCTAATGCTGGACTTGACAGCCTTAGCGGTTGTACTTCTCTTTGTTCAAACATTGGTAGAAGCCGAGGCGTTGTTGCAGCCGGAGTTGGTACGAAAATCGGATATCCGAGGGGTCTATTACAATTTACAAGTGAAACATATCAAGGGGAAACTCTATTTTTCCGTCGGACAAAGGAACAGAAACTTGTAGAACTACTTACGGACACGGTAAAAGTCTTGCTCGGTATTGATATGTAGGACGTGGAAGTGAAAAAGTATGATATTCGGAATGGAAGCCTGGTGATGCAGTAACACACAGCAGAATGTTATTTGCGACTGCCGGAATCAAATTCGAAGATGATGGTTGTACTCCCATCGCACCCAGCATTTGTGTATGAAGCCTAATGTTATTCACTGGTGCAGCATTTGTATATGAAGATGCTTGAATCAGCTGGGAAGGTTGTCCTATAAACCGCTGCATGGTATGTGCTCCTGCAAATGAACGCAAATGAGGATCTGCCAAAAAGAAATCCGAAATTGAAATCCGACCCGAGAGCCATTCGAAAGCTGACCGAACATTACAAAAGATGTTTGTAAATAGTAAATACTCACCAGGAGGGATATGCCCCTCGTAAGGAAAACAGCAGAGCCAGGTTTCCAAATCATACAATAGAATCAAATACATGTTATATAGGTCCCAATCGCTTAAATTTTCCGCGACTGCAGTGCACACCTCTCGCAGTCTTCCTTCTAGAGAAACCTTAAATATGCCGCCTCGACAAGTAACTTCGACGAACATCCGATGCAGGTTTAGTTCCTTTCCTTGGAATAATACAGGAACTCTGTGATTTGGTTTCACAGAGAAAAGAAATGTTGGTGGAAATCAAGAACACGGTAACATAATAACAAAAGATGGCGAAAGAAGAAGAGGCAAAGGCTTACTGGATAGGTTTGTTTTTAACAATAGATACAAGCTCCAGGATGATATGAAAGTAACGCGGATCATCCAGTGCAAGATCATATTGCTGACCAAGAGTGCATACTGGTGCATATTTAGGAAATGGGCACTCTGAAGAGAGTGGTGAGAAAAACTTTTGCTGTGAATCTGTTGAAACTGAAACCAAAAGGATCTCGTTGCAGTGAGGGCATAAAACCAGAGTGTTCATGCAAATCAAAGGGTTTTCCATCTTCTTGCTGCACACTGGGCAAACAGTTAGATCAGGTTCCTTATCGTCACTTCGCATATCATCGTCTACCCCTTTACCATTACCAGCCATTGCTATTACTAATCTTTCTTGGAATCTTGTATACTAAAAGAAGCAGAAACTTTCCTGTTCACATCAGAAACAAGAAGAGGAATCACCCCAGACCAAGGAACAATTGAAAATCCTTTAAAGGAAGAGAGAAAACTGAGAAATAATGCATGAGAAAGATATGAAGAAGAATGAAAGAACTTGCTCAACGAGTTACTATGTTTTCTGCATGAAAACCCAAAATGGAAACTAATTAAACTGCCGTCATATAAGTATTTTTCTGCTTTCTTGAATTGCAAGCTATTGGCTTCAATTTTCAGCTATGTAAAAGAACAGGCTTTTATCAGTTTATGTAACTATATTAACTAACTTATATGAAACATGAAAGAGTACTGCGTCGAGTAAACTTAAAATCCACCCTTTCTCCATACTTTTTAATTGGTTTAATAAACAAATTATCTCTTAAATTTGGTAACTATAGCCAAATTGATCCTAAATGGGATTAAATTGACTCATAAGGTTGGAAAGCATGATGCAAGTTAGTTCTTGAGACCAACATGTTAACTTTTGAAGGCTCAATACACAAATTGACCCCTAAACGTGATATATTTCTTTTATATTAAACCTTTTAAATTTAACGAGATTAGTTGTTGGGACTAATTTATATCACGTCTTTTGACCTTGATTAGGACCTTAATGATCGATTTGACAAAAACTCAGATGATGTTTTAATAAAATTTACTAAGTTTAAGGGTACATTTGTGTATCAAGTATTTTTAGTTTTATTTGGTAATGGTAAAGTAACGATTTCAAGTAAAAGTATGTAAATTATTGAACTTCTGATTGGATTTCATCGTGGAGTTCATATGTAATTAAAATTCTAAATAAATATAATAAGTGAAATAAATTACTTTGTGTAGAAAAATATTTTTATCATTAGTGGAGTTTTAGAGAATTTATTTACAAATTAATCAATCTTGCATTAAATTATTAAATAACGAATTTCAGTTGTTATTTTTCTTATTTAAAGATCATGTAACATAAGACAAAACAATCATTATACTAGTCCCAATTAACCCATTACCCCAAGCTTAATTATCAAGGAGTAAAATGTTTTTAAGAGAAGACAAACAAATTGGTAAGCTAATTAGCATTTTGATCATAAAGAAAGGTAATCGCAGTATCTGTTATGCGTAAACAATGTATGAAAAAACAAGAATGTTGAATCCAGAGTAGCAGAAAAACAAATGACACCGCTTGCTTATGCTTATGGAGGTCCCTTCTCATCGTTGCCGTGACGCCGTCCTTGCTTGCTTACCATCCTGTGGACCTTCTGGAATAGGGTTTCTGTTGACACAAACAAATATATCGAATTCAACAAAGGTGGTGGTCACAAACGGAGACTAGGGAAAGAGGGTCAAACCAGGTTCAGCTTGTGAAGGTTGTAGTCCCAGTGTCAGTTCCAGTGTTACATCAGAAGGAACTAAAAAAGAAAATGCTCCATTGTTTTATATACAAAGAAAGAATCAAACATTGTTTTGTTTGAAGCAAGACGTGGTGATGTACCTGGACTTGGCGGACACAACGGTGGAAGAGGAGGAGTTGGTCGCAGTGGACTTGCAGCACCAGGGAGTCTATTACAAGTGAAACTTTATTCTTCGGACGAAGAAAGGAACTAAAATATATGAATGAGAATACAACTCGCAGAATTACTCACGGTAAAGGTCTTTCTTGGCGTCGATTTGTAGGACTTGGAACCCTGGTAGTAACATATGGAGGCCGAGGAGGTGGATATGATGGAAATGAAAGAGGTGGAGGCCGAGGAGGTGGATATGATGGAAATTGAAGAGGTGGAGGCTGAGGAGGGGGATATGATGGAAATGGAAGAGGTGGAGGCCGAGGAGGTGGATATAATGGAGGCCGAGGAGGTGGATATGATGGAAATGTAAGAGGTGGAGGCCGAGGAGGTGGATATGATGGAAATGGAAGAGGTGGAGGCCGAGGAGGTGGATATGGTGGAAATGGAAGAGGTTGATATGATGGAAATGGAAGAGGTTGAGCACTTGGTTGTGGTTCTTGTTCTTGGTTGAAGACAGGGTCAAGTTCCTGTGCCTCCGTCCACCAACTGGAGCCTTCTCTCGGTTCATTTCCGCCACCCATTTCTGCCTCTTGTGTTTCTTGGAACAAAGCTGTGATCCTTTCTAAATTAGTAAACTGGAAAACCGTACAGAGGGTTGCGGAATATATAGCAGATGATTGGAATAGTAAATACCACGTCTAAACTCTAAACTGATAAAGAAGAAAAAGAGATAGAGAAAGAATTGAACGAAAAGAAACAGTAGTCAACTTCTCAAGAAAACGATGATGGGGAAAATTTGTATGAAGAATTAACTAGAAACCCTTGTTCCTGATCGTTTTCGGTCCTTTTTTCACTTATACGTACCAAGAAAGAGTGTTGAAGTTGCAGATTCTTGAAAATGAAACGGAGAAGAGGAGAGGTGATCCGGGCTTTTGCAGAGCAGTTTTATAGATAAAGGAGGGGCTTTTCAGAGAATGTTCTTGCTTATATAGAAGCAATTTGATATTTTATAAGGGATATGAACCAATATTAATATATGAAGAAGCCTCTAATTATTTGTAGCAAAGTAATCCATAAAGCCTAATGCTCTTCTCCTTTGCAAAAAGAGGGTCAAACCTGGTTCAGAGCCAGAAGGATTTCGTCCCAGTGTCAGTTCCACTGATACATCCCAAGGACCTGAAAAAGAAATAAAGCCTTTCCTTTGCTTAATTATAGTATACTGTATATATATATAAAGAATTCCTTGAAGCAAGAAACGATGATGCACCTGGAGTGGAAGGTCCTGGGCCAATCGTTGGACTCGGCGATTGTTCTTCTCTTTGAGGAATTGGAAACAATGGTAGAATGTGAGGCGTTTGTTGCGGTGGTGGATTGTCCAGTTGGTCTCGGTCATTTCTGAGCCGCCTTCCTCGGCGGCCTCTAACACCACCTCCCTGCCTCACTCTGCCTCTCATTTCTGGCTGGCGTGGTCTTTCTTGGAACAAAAGAAACCCAAATTAGTAATCTGGAAATCAAAGGGAGGGTTGCAGAATGCAGATTATCTAAAAGCTTAAGTGGCCATAAATCATGCAAATCTACAGTAGATAATTGAAATACACACACACATTATATAGAACTAGAAACACCACGCCAAGGACAAAAAGAAATGGATGAAATAACAACAAAAATAAACAATTATTCAACTTATGCTTCGAGGTATAGCTCAAGAATAAAAAGAAATAGAGAAAGAATTGAATGAAAAGAAACCCTTATTCCTGATCGTTCCTTCAGTCCTTGTTTTACTTGTGATCTTCACACAAACTTGGTAACAAACGAAGAAGATATACAGCTTGTGGAGTATAAAATACAGAGAAAACGACATACGTACCAAGAAAGGATGTTGAAGTTGCAGATTCTTGAAAATGAATCGAAGAAGAGTTGAGGAGGAGAGGTGATCAGGGCTTTTGCAGAGTTGGCTTATAGATAAACGAGGGGCTTTTTAGAGCTTGCTGTTGCTTATATAGAAGCAATGCCTGTCATTTGATGTAACATGCATGGACGTGCTTATACTTTTTCTGTTGGTTCAAAATTAATGTTTTCAACACAATGCTGCATGAGGAACCTCTAAGTATTTGTAGCAAAGTAATTCATAATCCATAATGCCTGATGCTCTTCTCCTTTGCTTGCAGTCTCACACTCTCATGTATCGTTTATGGCGGCTGTTCACTTTGTTGAGCCACCGGTGGATTACCGGATTGAGGCCATTGCCATCCTACCTTGCTCTTTTTACGGTTCTTTTGTTCCCGGAAATACACGATTTGGATCAACAGGTTATTGGAGTGTTTAGAAAAAATCTTCATTTTCAATAATTTCAGCTCGTTTAGGTAAACGATTAAATTCTATAAATTAAACTAATGATCTCATGGTTAAAATTTCTATAGGTATTAAGTCCCCCCTTCTTTAACATTTTTTGACACCACCTTTTGTCAATGGCTTCTTTTAAGAGAAGCTATAATGAATTCATGGTACTTGGTTAAGAAATAGCATTATTGACTTGCCTGGGAAGAAGAAACATTTCTGTGAAATTTCATCAAACCAAATCTTTTTGATCAGTGCTTTAATTAAAATCAAGGGATTTGATGAGTACAATTTGCATATAGAAAAAACCAGATATAACAAAGAAGAAGGATTTTCATGAAACTAGGCATCACCAAAGCTTTTCACAGTGTTTTATCGCTTCTACTTAAGCAGTATTGGCAACAGTCATCTAAATGTAATAGGCAGATATTACAATCCATAAAGCTCGACAAACTCTTCCGCGGTCACTTTGCTTGTAAGACAAACTATCCAGATATACCGCCTGCTGATGGACCTCCTTTCTCATCAACACCATCCTTGCAGTTTTCTGATTTACGTCTCTTTTTGGAGGCAGTCGACCGATTTCTGCGCGGTCCATCTTCTAAGAGGTGATGAAAAGGCAACTTTATTACCATAACTTTTGAAGAAAGACACAGAGATGGTGAGTTTAACAAAACCATATGACCAATGCTGTTAATGTATCGGTTGTGATTTAGAAAAAGGGTCAAACCATCTGGTATTTCATGTAGAGGCGTCGCTCTGATTCTCAGTGCCTTATATGGTTCAGCCCTCCCTTGAAATGAAACAAAAAGAAAAAGGCTTAGCTTATGGAGCAGTATTATAAATTTATAAAGAATCTATTACTGTTTTCCTTGAGCAAGAAAATGTGATGCGTACCTGTACTGGAAGGTGGTGGGCTTAATGCTGGACTCGGCGGACATTGCGGGTGCAGCGCTCTTCGTGGAGGCGAAGCTAGAGGATGATGAGGCGTTGGTAGTGCAGTTGGACTTGGTGTGGCACTTGAAAATTCAGGGGGGTTATTGCAAGAAAAAGATATGGGAAATTCTATCTTTCTAACGAAAACGGAGAAATGAATGAGATAATACAACATATGCTGCATTACTTACGGTAAAGGTGTTGATTGAAAAGGATTTTTAGGAAGTGCTCGAGGTGGAGGATTTTGTGGAGGCAGACGAGGTGGTGGCGGATTGTAATTACGCAAGGTGGAAGCATCCTGGGTTACCGGCGGTGAAGTGGAGCCTTCTCTACCAACATCTCCGCCCTTCTCTCTGTCAGTCATTTCTGGCTGTAGTTTTTCTTGGAATAGAGCTACGGTCCATGTAAAATGAAACCCAAATTAGTAAACTGGAAATTGAACAAAGGAGGGTTGCAGATTATCTGAAAATGTAAGTCTATAAATCCTGCAAAACTACACCAGAACTATAAAGACCATGTCTATATAAACTGATAAAGAGTAATAAGAAATCGAGAAAGAAATGAAAACTAAAAGAAACAGTAGTCAGTAGGTAATTTAACTTATACTTCAAGGCATCATAACTCAAGTCAAGAAACCATGTAGTTTATGCATGCAAGAACCATTTTCCCCAGAAGCAAGGCTAAACAATCCAAGAAAGTCATGGAAGTTTGGTCGATGGAAAAGAAGGAAAAACTTGTGAAGAATTACTAAAAACCTTTATGCTTGACCATCTTTTCAATTCTTCTTGTTTTACTCGTAATGTTTTACGTAAACACTGAAGTATACAGAGCAAATGAAATGCGTACCAAGAATGCAGAATCTTGGAAATGAACCGGAGAGAAAGTTGAGGAGAGGTGAGCACTAAGCAGGCCGGGGCTGGCTTATAGGTAAGGGGTTTTGCAGAGATTGCTTATTTATAAGCAATACCTTTCATCTGATAAAACATGGACACGCCTATATACTTTGTGGGATTTATATCCAATACACCGGCACATGAAACTTTTTAGTTTCTATCAAGTTTTTGTTTTAGTGTTTAGGAACTTAGTTCAGAGTGTAAGATTTATAGGTGAGTTTAGAATTTAAGAGCAATGGTTAGAATTTAGGGTTATGGTTAGAATTTAGGGTTTAGAGGTTAAGATTTTTGTTTTAGAATAATATGTTGAAGGTTTAGGTTTTAACCTATAAACCTTAAATTCTAACCCTTAAACCCTAAATTCTATTCACAATCATTGAATTTTAAACTACTAAACCACACCCTTACACCCTAAACTAAGATCTTAAACCCTAAAACTAAGTTGCTTGTGGAAACTAAAAGTTTTCACCGCTATGTACGTTAACTATTTTAATTACTTTTGAAATCATAGGGACTGAAAGCTAGGGGTGTTCAAAAGTACCCGACCCGACTACCAGAACATAAATAACTTTAAATATACATATTTTTATATTAAACTAATAATTTTTTTTTTATATTTAATAAATGCATATTTTTATATTAAACTAACAAATACATATTTTTATATTAAATTAATAAAATATTTTCTATATTTAAAAAATATATATGTTTATATCCGGGTACCCAAATGCCCAAATTTTCAGGTACACGCAATACCCAGGTCGGGACACGGGCCGCACTTTGAACTACCTGACAATTCGGGTACCCGAATACCCGAATTTGAACACCCCTACTGAAATTGTTATTATCCTTATTAGAATAAATCGAAAAAAACAATTTTTATATTATTTTTTCATATTTTTTTTTGGATAAAGTACACAAATGATAACTAAAGTTTGGTAAATTATTCAGTTTGGTAACCAAACTTTTAATTGCTTCAATGTTACTATTAAACTTTTATTTTCACTCCAAATTGGTCATTGAGTAGTTAACAGTCGTTAGAAGGGTAACGTGACAGTTAAAATATTTTGTACAATAACACATTTAGTCATCCACATTTGCACATTCAAACAACTTTGTCTTAATTCGAAAAAATAATAAATTTAACCCTTCAATATCTATACATTATTTCAATTTGGCACTATTTTAATTAAAAATAATTTAATCCTAAATCTTAAAACCAAAACCCTAAAACCAAAACACTAAACCTTAAGACTTAATTCTATTCAAAGACAGGTGATCGATGATTCACAAGTAGATGTGGCAAACGGGTCAATCAGTTCAAGTTCAGTTCGGGTCATTTCGATTTCGGTTATTTTAGGTCTGATATCATTCGGTTCAAATTCGGTTCGGTTCTGTTGTGCTTCGGTCATTTCAGGTCGGTTGATTTTCGGTTCGGTTCAGTTTGGGTCAATGTCGGGTCAGTGGGAGATCGGTCGATTTTAATCAAGTTTTTAGTTTGGTCGGTTTTTTACACCCTTTTTATGACTTTATAAAGTCAATATATTTAATTTTCTGATGAGTTGTGTAGTTGTTCGTATCTCATCTTTCATTATTTCTATTAATGTATTTTATTTATTTCGGGTTGTTTTCGGTTCGGGCTGCTTTCGGTTCGAGTCCATTCGGTTCAACTAAAAATTGGTTCATTTTCTTTTCGGTTCAGTTTCAACTAAAAATTATGTTTATGCACATCATCAGCACACCGCAGACAGTGAAAGAGAGAAGAGACATGTAAGGAAGATGTACATTAACGAAGATGAATATTTCGGTCAACATTTTACTGTAACATGAAATTCCCTATACTTGAAAGTGATGAAATCTGAAAAACTTCCCAGAAACTTTCCCGGGACAACGATTTCAGGCAAAAGCGTAGATTAGACAACAATAGAAGCTATGGGAGTAATAATGGATCCGGCTTTACAAAAACAAACCAAGTAAATTACAAATTCTCTACAGGCCCTTCTAATAGGTTGTTCAACCAACTCAGTCAGAGGGTATAACCTTGACGGATGTTACAATCCAGAAGGATTGAAACCAAGAAGAAAGGATTCACGAGCTGGCCTCCTCTTCATTCTGTTACAACAGTTATCTCTCCTTGTTTTATTAATTCCAATTTGGGTTGGGGCTGGCACCTTAGCTGGATCTCTATTACTTGGTCTTTCTCATTTTCCCTTCAGCTCCAAGGTACATGACACCAGAAGGGGGAGGAAACAGCCAACAGTTTTGACCGACAGAGAGATCAGGCTGCAACAGTGATGCTATAGCGGCCCCAAATGATTGGGGGACGGTGGATGCTGAATCGAACTGCCAAGAAGGGGAATATCAGATGTTATTATAGGGTGATTGATGAACATAATGCACAAAAAAGAGGTGGCACACAAAGGTATCGTTAGAAGGCTAGAAACCAAATCGATAGTTTATGTATAAACCGTAGATAATAGACATTTTGTGAAGAGTATCAAATCGAATTCTTTATTTTCCCTTTTTTTATTAATCAGAGAATATATACAAATCCAAACATTCTACACTAGGTAACAATATATTACACTAAATACAATATAATTGGTCCTATAAATCAACCTAAAGACCGGTTTATAAATCTGTAACAAACAATAATACGACTACAATTTACACTCTCCTCAAGCTGGTGAGTATACATTGTAAGGTCCCAGCTTGGATGTTATCTTATCCAAGTTATCTCTTGGTAGTGCCTTGGTAAGAGCATCATCTAGCTGGTCTTTGGTAGGGACAAAGTGGAGTTTTGCTTCTCCATGATTGAATTTTTCTAAAATGAACTGTTTTTCAATCTCCACATATTTGGTCCTGTCATGGTGGATTGAGTTCTTGACAATGCTGATAGCTGACTGGTTGTCACTGTAGAGGTCAATGTTTTCACATTGATTAAGCCCCAAATCTGTAGCAATTTTTTCAGCCATATACCTTCACAAATTCAAAGTGTTATAGCTCTATACTCGGTTTCAACAATGCTCCTTACCACAACTGACTGCTTCTTGCTCCTCCATGTAACCAAGTTACCTCAAACAAACAAGCAATATCCACTCATGGATCTTCTTTCTAGTAGTTTTGCTGCCCAACTGAAATCAGTGAAGATCTTGATTATTCTGTCTTTATTCTTCCTAAAAATTAAGCCATGTCTAAGAGTTTTCCTTAAATATCTGAGGATTCTATGAACTGCATTAAGATGTTCACCCCGAGGATCACATATATGTTGGCTTACAATGCTGACTGGAAAAGTTATATCTGGTCGTGTGAGAGACAAGTAAATTAGCTTTCCTACTAGCCTTTAGTACCGCTCCTTGCTAACAGGATTTCCCAACTCATCTCTTCTTAGTTTCAAGTTGGTTTCCATAGGAGCGTATGCTTGCTTGCATCCCATCATTTCGGTTTCTGAGAGTAAATTAATGATATATTGTAACACCCCGAAAACTGGTCTAGTCGGAATTAGGTTCCGACGATCTAAAATCCTACATCGAAAAAGCTTAAGCATTGTATTCACATTAAGACATGATCTCTTTCATTCATAAAGACCTTAGTGAGTCCAAACCTTTATTTTGGATTACTTTTGAAAGCATAAAATGATGTTTTTGAGCTAGGCATTTCGATATAGTCAGAACCGTACCGAAACAGCCTGGGTAAGACGTTTCGAAACGTTTATAGGCGTTCTAATACAATTCCAACGGTATTAACCAACTTTTGGACTTTTTCTTGACCGTTTCGATACGGTTTCTCTTGTTTCGAAACGAGTCCCTTGTTTCGAATATGTTTGAAGGTTTAATTGAAAGGAAATGATGATGTGATGACTCACCAGCTTGGTTGTTGCCCTTCCCACGTGAAAGCAATCCAAAAGATGATTTATAGTTATCCTTTATTGATATGATAGAGAAAAGATAGAAAATAATATTATAAGCTTACCTTTGGTAGAGGGAAAGAATCTTATTGGTCCTTTGAGAGGTGGGAAATGATTAAAGACTTTAGTTCCTTTTAATATGAATAAAAGTAAAGCTTTCATCTTTGTATTGTTGCATCGAGACCAAAACTCATCCTTTGGTTCAAAAGAATAAGCTCACACCTCTATTGTCATCTTCTCCATCAAGCCCAAGCACACGCCTCTCTATTTTGAACCTTAAGCTTAGGTTTTCCTTGATTTAAGAACATCAATTCATAGCTATCGATCGGGTAAGTGGAAGCCCCAAGTCAATCATCGATTCTTTTGATCATTAATTGACCAATTTCAAGCTTTAAGATAAGCTTTGTCTATAGCTAATGGCTATTCAAGTATCGATATTATCATATTGATTCTAATGATTCCTTATTGCTCTTCCTAGTTCAAGAAGTGGAAAAGATTAATCCATCGTCTCCATCGAAAGCTAGGAATAAGGGTATTGCCATATGAGAGCCTTAGAAGCTTCGGATTATCAAGGTAAGTGTAATCGGAGTCTCGAGAGTGGCTAGGTGTCATCTCGAATCATTGTTTATTGATTTACTAACCATTGATTTTAAGAGATTTGCATGAAGCATTATTGAAAACCATGTTGGTAAGTTTTGGTGAGTATTGCATTGAATTATCATCCGTAACATTGTTATTATTGTCATTGAAATCATTAAAGCATGTTCATATAGAATCATTGATTATAAAGTATTAAAGGAAGCATTGGAATGCTGATCTATGAATTATTGTCATTGGATATCATGTTGAATTATTGCTATTGTTATTGTACTATTAAACTATTGATTATTGGACCTTGGATTCGAAGTATTGGATACAATTGGCATGTCATAGAATTCATGAGCTCAATGTATGAGTGGATTATGGTACTAGGGCTACGGCCTATATTGATTTGGCGAGGCAGAGGGATGTATTGTGTATTGGTCTTATTGGCGATGTCGGCGGGTTGACCATTCATTGATTTCGCGAGGAGGTGGAATTCATGTATCCTTATATCGTGAATCGATCCAAGGGAACTATTGGTTAATGATATTGATTTGCTATGAAATCATGATATTGCCATTGATGACATGATACTATGTTTTTATTTTGAATAAGGAGCATGCCAAGTTCATTGCATAATTAATATTATGATTATCATTGAAGCATGTTATATGGCATACCATGTTCATCCATTGTAATTGTGACTACCTCACTAGGAAAAGTATGCCTAATGCATTCCATTGCATCCATTTCAGGTTAGTCAAGTTTTAGGATCGAGATCGGAGAAATTGAAGCGTTGTACAAGTCACAATCAAGCTCTAAGTAATGTATATCGTCCCTTTTGAACTCCTAGATGGTGGAAAGGTCTATGTATAAGTCTATTAAGTCTCTTTTGATATGCCTATGTTATGGTTAAGTAGTATAAGAGTGATATGTTTAAGACAAGTCTTTTATCTAGTGAGAAATGGCCTTAAATGCATGTTTTGGCACTAAAAGGTAAAAACCGGGTAAATGGGTTCATATGGCTCTAAAATTTGACATATACGTAGAATTTATGGTCATAATGTTGTGTGTAAAGTTTCACTACATTTGAACACTGTTTGATAAGTTAAAATGAATAAAAACCAACAAGAATCTGCCTTTACAGGTCAGGCCGTATCGAAACGGGTGATGACGTTTCGATATGGGTAAGCATAATTAAACCTGAGAAAAACAGGGAGTACCGAAACGGATTAGGGCCGTACCAAAACATTTTGTCTCTGGAACCCATCGTTTCGATACGGTTTCATAGCGTATCGAAATTGGTCAAAGAGAGTCAACCCGTACCGATACGGGGCTTACCTGTATTGATACGGTATGAAGAGAAAAGTCAACAAGGTTGACCATTGACCACTCGTATCGAAACAACCTTGAGTGTTTTGATACAGGGTTAGTTAAAGTGGTTATAAAGCTTAAATTGAAGGTCTGCATTGTTTACAGTTTAGTCACTGAGTTTAAGATGATTAAATTGAATGAGTAAACGATCACCGTTTTACATGAAAATTTACAGACCTGCTAAAATGTTGTATTGAATTTCAATGTGGTGTAGTCAATTGCATTAAAGGACCTATAAATTAGCAGATTTATAGAATAGTCCCTAAAACTTGTAATAATTATAGATTGGTCATATTTGATTGATTATTGCTTTCTATTGAATGAATTGGACTAAGATGTATATTCGGTAAAGTTTTGATTGTCTAAGGCTTCCAAGATCCTTAGTTTCAAATTCACTAGCCAGCTGCTTCTTCAACTCTTCTATTTCTATCACATTATCTCCAGTATTGACAATATCGTCTACATAGACAATTAGAATTAATTTTCTTCCATTCGGTGTTGTTTTTACAAACAAAGTATGGTCAACTTGACACTGCTTGTAACCATTTTTAATGATTACCTTGGTAAATCATTCAAACCAGGCCCTTGGAGATTGTTTAAGACCATACAAAGATTTTTCCAGCTTGCATACCTTGTTGTCACCTACTGTTTTTTCCATTCTTGGAGGGACTTGCATATAGACCTCTTCCTCTAATTTTCCATTCAAAAAGGCATTTTTTGTAACCCCCTCGTCCCGGTCTGGCTGACTAGCCGGTCCGAGTAGGCTACACGGGGAAAACCGACATGGAACCCATTAGGATCCCACCTCGGTTAGCGACCCTAATTTTTTTTTCATTTATTTTACATATTGTCTAAAGGCATAATTAATTCTTAAGTGATCACGACAACAGAAAACAAGGTTCACGAAAAGCCCTACAGCAAACCGGGCCTAAGCCCAACCCTTGAGACCCATTGGAGATGTCAAAAGGCCCATTTCCAGCCACCCGTTTCGAAACAGACGTCATCCGTTTCGAAACGCGGGCTCCAGTTTAAAAGCCAGGTACCCGTACCGAAACACATCCACCCCGTTTCGGAACAGTGTCCTATTTTGCCTAGGCGTTTTGATACCCGATTCGAAATAGGGTATTCCAGTAGCCAAAGTGTTTCGAAACTTGTTTCGAAACAGGGGCTCACAGTAGCCAAACCGTATCGAAACGAGTTCCGATACGGGGTCCCTGGAGCCACACCTGTTCCGAAACGGCTCGACCCGTTTCGAAACACCTGTTGTCTGCAATTTCCCAAAACCATCTTAAAACATGTCCAACCAATCCCAAAAGCCTTAACAACCCCAAGAAACATACATAACTTACAAACACATCCTAGAGGCATGCATCCTATGGCAAGACGTACTCAAAATCACACAAGGCATAAGATAAGGCATCCATTTAAAAAGATCATTCAAAGCATGCTTGAAGACTTAAAAGCCAAAGACACATGTCTCACATATAAGGTCTACATGCTCAACCAAAAGCAACACATACATCCAAAAGCATAACATCTCAATACAAGCATTCAACCAACACATAACATGGTTTACAAATCCAAACAAAGCATGAACAACAATCAACATCTATGAGTCATACAACGCTCATACAAACACATAGTAGCTCCATTGCTAAACTACTACTTTATTTACTAAACCATACTTGAGCAACTACAAGCTTGGAATGCCCCTTCGCCTTGATCCTTACTAACACCACGCTACTGATCTGCATTGTCGAAAATGAGAGCGTAAGCTAGAAGCTTAGTGAGGATGCTCTAAAACAAAAAACAACGACAATGTAGGGTTCAAGCATTTAATCCTTAACCACACACACGAACATACATAGACATCAACATAGCAAATTAACTTACAACACAAGAGACAATAATATGGCATCTTACTTCATATTAAGCTCAACAATATAAATCATATATCTCAACATCATCATAATCACAATAGCAAGTACATTAGCCACTATTAGTTTACTCGGATATGCGGATTTACTCTCAACAACAACATTACCTCGGTGGGATTATACTCATCACCGGACCTTGCATGGATGGGATTCCACTCATCATCACATGCCCTACGGATGGGATTCCATTCATCATCACGTATAATATAAATAATTTCCGATGGAATATTACATCACCGTACTCCTCCTTGATGACTTAACGCCATCAAGGTCACGCGCGAATTTGACTCAACCGTGTGCACACTAATCCTAATGATCGATCATTTATACCCGGTAAGTTAACTAGTGCCAATTACTTTTAAACCACATCACAATAACCATCATGTATAACACACATCTACCATCACACACATCAATGTATACACATACAAAATCAATTTATACCTCACAAGATCAAAATAGGCATAAGCATCTAAAGCTCATTAACAAACAAGAAGTTAAACTACCAATTTAACTTCTACCTTGGAATGGCCTACCAAGCTCATTCCAATACCTCCACTACACACACTTGAACCAATTTAAACAAGTTTGAAGTTCACTCACCACCCTTCCTTAGCAAACCAAGCAAAGCGAGTCAAGCCTCTGAAATCTTCGGATTCGATCCCGATCCTTATCCCGTGTTTCCTCTAGACAATAATAATCAAAAGACAAGTATTACTCAACCGTTTCAATGCCAAGCTTAGCCACAAACCCAACTTGCAAACACAAACCAAACTTCACAAATTCCAAACCCAAACTAACCCCAAAACTCTCATTTTCGTGCTCCTCAAATACCCAGCTGAAAACCACAATTTCCAACCCCCAAATGGCATCTAAAGGCTTCCAAAACACCTTCCTAACAACCCTATACCATCGGCCCTTCAACCCAACACAAAAACACCTCAAAAACTCAAGTTTAGACACTTTAAAAAATGCCCCAAAGACCCACTTCGGGATTTTTCCCAAAATCCTTCCATTTTAAGATATTAGATGTATTTAAGTGAGATTAATTCAAAACCTAACTCAACAAACCAAAAACAAATGAAAACCCCATTAAAAATCCAAACTTTCATCAAACTTGAAAATCTTGAAAAACACAAATGATGATGATTTTGAAATCTAAAACCATGGAAATGATTGGGATGATGAGGAGAGTTCAAAAATGAAATTACCTTCGAAAAAGCTCTTGAATTGATGGAGAAAATGGATGGAATAGTAGATTTGGGGTTTTGGGAGGGGTTTGGGGTTTTCCAACGTTAGAAATGAAGAAGCAAGGAAGAAGACTTCTTCTTTTTTGTTCTTTTTTATTCGAAAAAGTTGTCTTCCTTTATTTCAACTTATTTACAAAATTGCCATCCCTTTAATTTTAAATCTCATTTAAATCAAAACTATGATCTAATTAAATTAAATCGGTTTTGACGACCCGAACCAACCACACACGCCAAACTCCCAACCCCAAAACACGGGTGTTACAACTCTCTCCCACTTAAGGAATTTCGTCCCCGAAATTACGTGACTGAAAGAGATAAGGAAACTGTCTTTCCATATCCTCCTTCCTCTCCCAAGTGGCCTCGTCCACTCCTCGACGTTGCCACCGCACTATTACTAACTCAATCGATCTACCCCGCAACACCTTACTGTCAGAAGCTAAGATCTCGACTGGTTCTTCATCATAAGTCAAATCCGAATTCAATTCAATCTCTTCTACAGGCATAACATGTGATGGATCTGACCTATACTTACGGAGCATCGAAACATGAAACACATCGTGCATCTTCTCTAGCCCGGATGGCAACCGCAACTGATAAGCAACTGGGTCAATCCTCTTCACAATCTCATACGGTCCAATTTACCTCGGACTCAACTTCCATTTTCGGCCAAATCTCATTACTTTCTTCCACGAAGACACTTTTAAGAAAACCTTCTCTCCCACTAAGAACTCAACTTCCTTCCTCTTCAAGTCGGCATAGGACTTCTGCCTATCTGAAGCTGCCTTTAAGCGATCGCAAATCAATTTCACTTTATCGGTTGTCCCCTTAAGCAAATCTGGCATGGGTAACCTCTTTTGTCCCACTTCAGCCCAACAAACTGGAGTTCTACACTTCCTACCATACAAGTCCTCATACGGAGCCATCTGAATGCTCGACTGAAAACTATTATTGTAAGCAAACTCAACTAGAGGTAAATGCTTCTCCCCTGTACCCTGAAAATCAATGATGCAACAACGCAACATATCTTCTAGAATCTGTATAACCCTCTCTGACTAACCATCAGACTGAGGATGATAAGACGTGCTGAAATTCAAACAGGTACCCAAAGCTGTATGCAAACACTCCCAAAATCGAGCTGTAAACCCTGGATCTCTATCAGACACAATAGACTTCGGCACACCATGCAGTCTAACAATCTCACCGATGTACAGATCGGCCAATCTATCTAAGGTATAAGTTGTATTGACTGCCAAGAAGTGAGCACACTTCGTGAAACGATCTACTATGACCCAAACTGAGTTCTTCTTCGTAGGCGTCAAAGGCAAACCCGAAACAAAATCCATGGTGATATTCTCCTATTTCCATTCCGGAATTCTCAACGGTTGTAACAAACCTGAGGGAACCTGATATTCCGCCTTCACTCTCTGACACACCAAACACTTACTCACGAATTCGGTTACATCTCTCTTCAAACCAACCCCAAAGCACTCGTTCTTCAAATCGCGGTACATCTTCGTACTTCCAGGATGCATAGCAAACGGACTACTGTGTGCTTCAGTCAAGATCGTACGTCTCAAGTCATTGTCTTCTGGTACAACTATCCTATTTCTGAAACACAAGACCCCATCGGTACTGAAACTGTAATATGAAGGTCTACCCTCGGCTACGTCTTGCACGTGAGGTGCCAAAGATCTATCTAAGAGTTGCTTCTCCCTAATCAACTGACCTAGAGTAGGTCTAACCTGAAGCTCGGCTACCAAGCCACCATCTCCGGACACGCTCAATCTAGCAAACATGGCTCTCAAATCTACAACTACCTTTCTACTCAAAGCATCGGCCACTACATTGGCCTTACCCGGATGGTACTCAATCGTGAGATCATAGTCTTTTAGCAACTCTAACCACCTACGCTGTCTGAGATTCAAATCTCGCTGAGTCATGATGTACTTCAAACTCTTGTGATCTGTGTACACTGTGCATTTCTCACCGTACAAATAATGCCTCCAAATCTTCAGAGCAAACACAACTGCCGCTAACTCTATGTCATGGGTCGGATAGTTACGCTCGTGAGTCTTCAACTGTCTTAAGGCATAAGCCACTACTATCTTGTCTTGCATGAGAACACATCCTAGGCCTACATAGGAAGCATCACTGTAAACTACATACTCTTTCCCAGACTCTGGTTGAATCAAAATCGGTGCTTGGGTCAAAGCTTCTTTCAACTTCTCAAAGGCTCTCTGTCTTGCATCTGACCACTCAAACTGAACACTCTTCTGAAGCAACTGTGTCAATGGAGCGACTAACTTCGAGAAACCTTCTACGAATCTTCTATAATATCCGGCTAAGCCTAGAAAGCTATGAATCTCTGTTACTGACTTCGGTTGCTTCCACTCAACAATGACCTCTATTTTCTTCGAATCAACCCTAATCCCATCGGTTGACACTACATGCCATAGGAAGACTATCTCTCGGATCCAGAACTCACACTTGCTCAACTTCGCATACAATTGATTATCTAACAAAGTCTTCAAAACTAATCTCAAGTGTCGGTCGTGGTCTTCCTCGGTACGCGAATACACCAAGATGTCATCTATGAAGACAACTACAAACTGATCTAGGTACTGATGGAAGATCCTATTCATCATATCCATGAATGCAGTCGGTGCGGTAGTCAACCCAAAATGCATGACTAAAAACTCATAGTGACCATATCTAGTCCTAAAGGCCGTCTTCGGTACATCAACCTCTCTTACCTTTAGCTGGTAGTAACCTGATCTCAAGTCAATCTTTGAAAAGACTAATGCCCCTCTCAACTGGTCAAACAAATCATCAATTCTCAGCAAAGGATACTTGTTCTTCACCGTTAACTGATTCAACTGCCTGTAATCTATACACATTCTCATGCTTCCATCTTTATTCTTTACAAACAAAACTGGAGCACCCCAAGGCGAAGAACTCGGTCGAATGAAGCCTCTATCTGTCAACTCTTGCAACTGAGTCTTCAACTCTTTCAGTTCTTTCGGTGCCATACGATATGGAGCAATCGAAACATGAGCTGAATCTGAATAAGTCTATATAGCAAACTTTACCTCTCTATCAGGTGGTAAACCCGGCAACTATTCCAGAAACACACTAGGAAAGTCACACACTGCCCGGATGTCTTGAGGTCTAACCTCACTCATGTTTGGATTCATCACATAGGCCAAATATGCTTCGCAATCCATCTCAACTAATCTCTTAGCCTCTAGAACTGAAACTACATTAGATAAGAACTTCACGTTCTCACCTGCCACCACTATTTCATAGTTATCCGCGAGTCTCAAGGAAATCCTTTTAGTCTCAAAGTCTATCCTAGCTCTATGCTTAGTGAGCCAGTCCATCCCCAAAATCACATCGAATCCATAAAATGGTAGCTCTATCATATCCACTGGAAACACATGCCCCTGAACCATTAACGGACATCTTCTGTACATCTTTCTAACTACTACCGTATCCCTGAAGGAACTAGTAACACTAACTCCTACTTCTAATATTTCACAAGGCAATTTCAACAACTTTGCATGCTCACTTAGAATATAAGAATGTGTAGACCCAGAGTTAATCAAAGAAAACAAACCCAAAGACTGTATCGAGAAGTTACCTACGATCACATCTGTGTCATGCTGATCCCCACGCTGAGCGTAAACTCTGGCCTGGCCTCTGCCCTCCGGCTGGACTGCAACCACATGTGCTATGTTCCTCTGGCCATCATTCCTCGGCTGGAAGTTACCTCTACCGCGCCCGCGGCCTCTCTGAAAGTCATTGGCTCTAGTAGGAGCCTGAGCTGGTGCCTGCCCCACCTGATGTGGACAGCCACGCCTAATGTGATCCCTAGCTCCACAACCCCAACACGAGTGGAAATTCCCCCAACACTCACCGGTGTGATTCCTCCCGCAACTAGCACACGTGGGCAACCTCCCACCAGCCCTCTGGCCCTGTTGGCCCCTACCGTGGTTACCTCCACCACGTCTATGGTCATAGTGATGCCTGTTATCCCGATGCCTCTTGGCATCGCCTCTATCAAAGTCACTAGATCTCTTCCCAGAACTAGAACCACCAGATCGTTTGGTCAAGCCCAAACTGTGCTCTAAGTCCTTGGCCCTAGCGACCAAGACATCAAAATCTGTGTAGTCAGAAGCTAAAGTGTATCTCTTGATCTCTTCATTCAACCCATAGCGGAAACGGTTACAACGTTCCACCTCAGTAGGAACAAGCTCAGATGCATACTGACTCAGCCTGACAAATCTGATCTCATAGTCTGTCACAGTCATACTCCCCTGAAGCAAAGCCATAAATTCCCTATTCTTCTTATCGAGATATCGAGGACCCAGATATTTCTTACGGAAAGCTGACTCGAAAAACTCCCAAGTGATCTCAACCTCTTCTATACCCGTAGTGATGGTGACCCACCAAGTGTAGGCATCACCCTGAAGCAAAGATATCACACACCCTAGCTTGCATTCCCCGGTACATCTCAGACCTCTCGGGTGTAGATCCTCTGAACCCTTCACCTCTCAAACTGCAGAGTCTCTCCAATGGCAAACCAGTACCCTCTCCCTGGGGTTGTGCCACTGCAGCTTGGAAAGCCCCGGCTATCGCCTAAACTAGAGGAGCTAAATCTATTCCGGCCGATCCTTGGCCAACTTGAGGTCCTACGCCCTCGGCTCCCGCCTCACCTCCCTCTTGATGAGGAGGAGGTTGAGGAGCCTGTGCCCTACCAATCTGCTCAACTCCCGGAGCTTGTGCCCGTGGTTCCGGTTGAACCATCCTAGGCCTCCCTCATGGTCTCATGTTACAACTAGCAAGATAGTAACTACAACAAAAAAACAGATAAGGATTAAGTTAGCAAAGGCAAGGGTCCAACCGTGCTCAAGTACTTTCCTTTACAAAACCTTTTTCAAATTAAGTAATAGTAGCAATGGGAACTCGACACTACACCAAACGTAACAATCATGCTTCCAAACACCCTATGAACGATCAAACAACAAGAATACATAGCATAACATACACCGAGGCATAACAATTGCTTAACACATCAAACCTACCTCACTTACCTGCCCGAGGTCTCGGTAACCTAAGGCTCTAATACCAACAAATGTACCCCCTCGTCCCGGTCTGGCTGACTGGCCGGCCCGAGTAGGCTATACGGGGAAAACCGACATAGAACCCGTTAAGATCCCACCTCGGTTAGCGACCCTAAATTTTTTTTTCATTTATTTTACATCTTGTTTAAAGGCATAATTAATTCTTAAGTGATCACGACAGCGGAAAACAAGGCTCACGAAAAGCCCTACAGCAAATCGGGCCTAAGCCCAACCCTTGAGACCCATTGGAGATGTCAAAAGGCCCATTTCCAGCCACTCGTTTCGAAACAAACGTCACCCGTTTCGAAACACGGGCTCCAGTTTAAAAGCAAGGTACCCGTACCGAAACGCATCCACCCCGTTTCGGAACAGGGTCCTATTTTGCCTAGGCGTTTCGATACCCGTTTCGAAACAGGCTATTCCAGTAGCCAAAGTGTTTCGAAACTTGTTTCGAAACAGGGGCTCACAGTAGCCAAACCATATCAAAACGAGTTCCGATAAGGGGTCCCTAGAGCAACACCCATTCCCAAACGGCTCGGCCCGTTTCGAAACACCTGCTGTCTGCAATTTCCCAAAACCA
The DNA here is from genome assembly GCA_958450335.1 of Hibiscus tridactylites. Classification (NCBI taxonomy): domain Eukaryota; kingdom Viridiplantae; phylum Streptophyta; class Magnoliopsida; order Malvales; family Malvaceae; genus Hibiscus; species Hibiscus tridactylites. The sequence continues at coordinate 13,538,476 of OY288276.1, read as the reverse complement.
TCTTAAAACATCTCCAACCAATCCCAAAAGCCCTTAACAACCCCAAGAAACATACATAACTTACAAACACATCCTAAAGGCATGCATCCTATGGCAAGACGTACTCAAAATCACAAAAGGCATAAGATAAGGCATTCATTTAAAAGATCATTCAAAGCATGCTTGAAGACTTAAAATCCAAAGGCACATATCTCACATATAAGGTCTACATGCTCAACCAAAAGCAACACATACATCCAAAAGCATATCATCTCAATACAAGCATTCAACCAACACATAACATGGTTTACAAATCCAAACAAAGCATGAACAACAATCAACATCTATGAGTCATACAATGCTCATACAAACACATAGTAGCCCCATTGCTAAACTACTACTTTATTTACTAAACCATACTTGAGCAACTACAAGCTTGGAATGCCCATTCGCCTTGATCCTTGCTAACACCACGCTACTGATCTGCATTGTCGAAAATGAGAGCGTAAGCTAGAAGCTTAGTGAGGATGCTCTAAAACCAAAAACAACGACAATGTAGGGTTCAAGCATTTAATCCTTAACCACACACACGAACATACATAGGCATCAACATATCAAATTAACTTACAACATAAGAGACAATAATATGGCATCTTACTTCATATTAAGCTCAACAATATAAATCATATATCTCAACATCATCATAATCACAATAGAAAGTACATTGGCCACTATTAGTTTACTCGGATATGCGGATTTACTCTCAACAACAACATTACCTCGGTGGGATTACACTCATCACCGGACCTTGCATGGATGGGATTCCACTCATCATCACATGCCCTACGGATGAGATTCCACTCATCATCACGTATAATATAAATAATTTCTGGTGGAATATTACATCACCGTACTCCTCCTTGATGACTTAACGCCATCAAGGCCACGCGCGAATTTGACTCAACCGTGTGCACACTAATCCTAATGATCGATCATTTATACCCGGTAAGTTAACTAGTGCCAATTACTTTTAAACCACATCACAATAACCATCATGTATAACACACATCCACCATCACACACATCAATGTATACACATACAAAATCAATTCATACCTCACAAGATCAAAATAGGCATAGGAATCTAAAGCTCATTAACAAACAAGAAGTTAAACTACCAATTTAACTTCTACCTTGGAATGGCCTACCAAGCTCATTCCAATACATCCACTACACACACTTGAACCAATTTAAACAAGTTTGAAGTTCACTCACCACCCTTCCTTAGCAAACCAAGCAAAGCGAGTCAAGCCTCTGAAATCTCCAGATTCGATCCTGATCCTTCTCCGGTGTTTCCTCTAGCCACTAACCAATCAAAAGACAAGTATTACTCAACCGTTTCAATGCCAAGCTCAGCCACAAACCCAACTTGCAAACACAAACCAAACTTCACAAATTCCAAACCCAAACTAACCCCAAAACTCTCATTTTCGTGCTCCTCAAATACCCAGCTGAAAACCATAATTTCCAACCCCCAAATGACATATAAAGGCTTCCAAAACACCTTCCTAACAACCCTATACCATCAGCCCTTCAACCCAACACAAAAACACCTCAAAAACTCAAGTTTAGACACTTTGAAAAATGCCCCAAAGACCCACTTCGAAATTTTTCCCAAAATCCTTCCATTTTAAGATATTAAGTGTATCTAAGTGAGATTAATTCAAAACCTAACTCAACAGACCAAAAACAAATGAAAAACCCATTAAAAATTCAAACTTTCATCAAACTTGAAAATCTTGAAAAACACAAATGGTGATGATTTTGAAATCTAAAACCATGGAAATGATTGGGATGATGAGGAGAGTTCAAAAATGAAATTACCTTCGAAAAAGCTCTTGAATTGATGGAGAAAATGGATGGAATAGTAGATTTGAGGTTTTGGGAGGGGTTTGGGGTTTTCCAACGTTAGAAATGAAGAAGCAAGGAAGAAGACTTCTTTTTTTGTTCTTTTTTATTCCAAAAAGTTGTCTTCCTTTATTTCAACTTATTTACAAAATTGCCATCCCTTTAATTTTAAATCTCATTTAAATCAAAACTATGGTCTAATTAAATTAAATCGGTTTTGACGACCCGAACCAACCACACACGCCAAACTCCCAACCCAAAACACGGGTGTTACTTTTTTATGTCCAATTGATGTAGTTTCCAGCCTTTATTAACTGCTAAGGACAACAACACCCTTATTGAGTTCAATTTGGACACTGGTGCAAATGTTTCCTGATAGTCTATGCCATAGGATTGTGTAAATTCTTTAGCTACCAGCCTTGCCTTGAATCTCTCCACACTTCCATTAGAGTTGTATTTTATGGTGAACACCCATTTGCAGCCCACTAGTTTTTTTTTCTTGTGGTAATTCAACTATGGTCTAAGTCTTGTTGCTTTGAAGTGCATTGATTTTCTCCTTGACAGCTTTCCTCCACTTAGGATCTGCCATAGCGTCCTCTACTATTTTTGAAGTGAAAACATTGTCCACATTTGTAGTAAAAGCTAGGAAAGAGGGCTTCAAGTTTCCATATGCAACAAACCTTTGAACTGGATGGTTTGTGCATTTTCTCACACCTTTCCTCTGAGCAATAGCCATATTAGCATTACCAATAAAAGGAACATAATTTTCAGCTTAAACCAATTCCTTACCAGGTAATTCATTATCTTCCAAATTCTTAGGAGAAGGAGGACTGAGGTCAAGCTCTCGGCAAAGTCCATGCTGTAAGGTGGTCTCAGTAGTGAGCTTTTGCCTTATTTTGTAAACATTGAGGTCTATTTTCTCAAGTTGAGGATTTTTTTAATGTTTGTGGAGGTTTAAACGGACTGAGATTTGGCTGAAGGATAGGTGAAGATGCAGGTAAAGGTGAAGGCAAATGTGTAGTTAAAGATGTTGGCTCAAGTACAACAGGTGAAGGAAGCTGTAATGGAGACGAAGGTGCAGCAGTAGGTGATATGGGTGATGCAACAATAGGTGAAGGTGGAGCAGTAGGTAATATGGATGATGCAACAATAGGTGAAGGTACAACATTTGGTAAAATAGGCTGTAGAGAAGCTGAAGGAAGCTGAAATTCTGCTAAACTCTCCCCATAAATTTCAGTTTTAGGGTAATAAGGTTTATTCTCAAAAAATGTCACATCCATGGAGATATAGGTCTTTTTGGTGAGAGGAGAGTAATGTTTGAATTCTTTCTTACTCGAGAAATACCCTAAAAAGACACATTTTATAGCTTTGGGGTCTAATTTGGATCTTAATTGTTGATGAACATGTACAAAAGCAGTGCAACCAAAGATTTTTACTAGAAGGGTGGATGAAACTGGTTTGAAATGGGGATAGTTTTCAAGAAAAACACTCCATAAAATTTTACAGCCAAAATGTTTGCTAGGCATCCTATTTATAAGGTAAGTTGCAGTAAGAATAGTCTCCCCTCAAAAATACTTAGGGGCATTTGTAGCAAACAGTAAGCAGCGAGCTACCTCTAACAAGTGTTTGTTTTTCTTCTCGGCTATCCCATTTTGTTGGGGTGAATCTACATAATAAGTAATATGCACTGTTCTCTTTTCTTGGAGGAAAGAACCTAGAGTTTTTTTAAAAAATACTCACGCCCATTATCAGTTTGGAGAATCTGAATTTTACTTTTAACTGAATTTTTACCATATAATGAAATTTCTTAAAAACAACTTCAGTGTCAGATTTGTCTTTCATTGGGAAAGTCCGTGTAGTCCTAAAATGATCATCAATAAAGGTAATAAACCATTTAGACCCGTTATATTTTTGACTCTTGAAGGACCCCAAATGTCATTGTGTATGAGGGCAAAAGAGTGAGAAGATTTATATGGAGATGGGGAATAAATTGTTTTGGTATGCTTGGCAAGTTGGTAAATGTCACATGTAAACAATTTTGGGTCTTTCTTGATGAATAGACTAGGGAACAATTTTGTAAAATAATAGAAATTAGGATTCCTAATCGAAAGTGCCATACCATAATTTCATTGCTAGAATGAGGAATTTGACTTGGGATACAAACATACTGAAAACCACTAGAATTGACATGTCCCCTGGGAGATAAATGCCCTTCAAGGATGTAGAGTCCACCACACAGCTTAGCTTTGCCAAGCACCTTCCCTAATCCCACTGCCTGAAATTCACAAATATTTTTAGCAAACTGAGTTGTGCACTGTAAATCAGTAGAAAATTTACTGACAGAAAATAAATTGCAACCTATTTTAGGAACATAAAGCACATCATTCAACTGGAAATTTTGACTAATTCAAACTGAACCACTCCCTTCAATGGCTGATAATGAGCCATTTGCAGTCTTGACATGGGATTTAGGGCTCAACTTCTGCAATGTTTGAAATAAAGACAGGTCTCCTGTCATATGATCAGAAGCCCCCCAAATCAACAATCCATTTGCTACAACTGTCTTGATTAGCTAAATTGACAAATGATAGCAGTGCATCAGTGATGCAAGTTTGAGGTTGACCAATTTTTAAACTTGTCCGATTAGTTCCTGAACTGATCTTGGATGTATTGGTAGTGGCCATCTAGCTTAGGTTTGTTGTAAGGATCACAAACCTAATATGATACCATGTAGATAATAGACATTTTGCAAAGAGAATCAAATCGAATTCTCTGGTTTTTCCCTTTTTATTAATCAACTATATGAGAATATATACAAATCTAAACTTCATATACTAGGTAACAGTATATTACACTAAATACAATATATTTGGTCATATAAATCAGCCTAAAGATCAGCCCATAAATCTGTAACAAACAATAATTCGTCTACCATTTACATAAACTACTGAATGGGCTTCACTATTAGTATGGAAGACTACTTCAAACAAGGAAAAAGTTATAACATGAAAAATTTAGGGACCATCAGAGATGTCCAGTTAAAGTCACCGGTTCACTGCATGCACCAAACCTAAGAAGAGAGGCAAAAAGAAAGAATTTTCCTGAATGAGAGAGACAAGGAGGATTCAACTGAGGATGAAAAGAACCCATACAATTAGTGGTTAACACTAAATTCTAAGCAATAAATAGAAATAAAATGACATGTGAACACTGTTGTTTATGCAAAGTTCAACAAAAAGGTAGTATTAACTCAAATTAAGCATGATATTTAGATTACCGTTCAAAACAAAAGTGCTTTGTGAATCACTATTGTACCTGATTGCTCTAGATGATCATTCAGACTAGGACAAAACAATATCTCCAGTATTGCGAATCGGTTTTTAGCCATATTTCTGGAATGTTAACAGATGGAATCCACATCGAAGATATATAATAGCCAAAAATAGATTTCTTGAGTCTAATACTGAAAAACTCATCTCTTCCATACGTTGAGAGACATTATGGACAGCCTCTGTCGAATTATATAAGTCAGATACTTATTTTGGAAAAAGTAATGGTGTTATTTTCCTCCATTGATCAAGAATTTCGGTTTTTAAGAAGTATAATGATCATCCAATAATAAGAAAGATTTCAATTTTTTCAAATGAATGATTTGAAGACCTATTGATTCTAACAACTACTTGAGTTAGGAAACACATTCTAACATCAAAGACACATCCACTATTCCTCTAAAATCAACCAAAATGTGAAAAAGGATGCATGTTCAAGACACATGCATATTTATGCAGTTGCTAACCAAAATTTTAGACGAAACAGTAGCAAACAGCCTACTGAAGTCTGAACCATAAATGCCGGGCATACAATAATATTACCTAGTTTTGAAACACTTGATTTACAGCTAGTGTTAGGCCCAGAAAACAATCATCAGGTTGTGTGTTGAAATCCCATAGATTCAACTCAAGATTTGGCTTTGACCCTGCAGAATAATACAAGAAACCCTTATTTGGTTGAACCAGGAAAAAAAAAAGAATAGAAAATGTTATCTCATAGTCTTTGCACGGGTACCATAGTGATCTTCAAGACTCACCCGTGTTGTTTAAACTCAGCTCAAGGAATCATGCAGTGATGGTTGAGGAACACGAGCATCCACCTGTCCAGGTTTTTTTTAGTACAATTACTGTAATAAAAATAGAAATCAGAAAAATAACTCAAAAAAGGATGTTGTAGTGCCTGATCTGCTGTTGGCCTCTTTAACGGGTTCCACGAACAAAGTTGCTACAGATATTCAAAGCAGGGAGTGTTAGATACTATAGTAGAGCAAATGTCACTTTGCTAAATACATACCATGATTAAATCAATCGCCTCAGGGCTAACATTGGGAATGATATTTGATAGGTTGGTAGGTAAAAACTACCCAAAAGTAATGATAGATGGTAAAATAAAAGCAAACATCAAAACATAGCCGATAAAATATAACTAATAAACAAATAAAATTACCTCCGGATAAATGGTATTGATTAAACGAGAGATGTTTGTTGCTTCTGGAAAAGAAGTCCAATCTGGTGCACACAAATGAACAAAGTAAAATAGAAACAACAAAGACCACACTAGCAATCATAATTACAGATCCAACAGAATTACCAGAGTCGAGTGTCACAAGCAAGCAAGCAAGAAAGAAAGAAAGAAAGAAATGTCTAAATCAAATTGACATAGAAAATACATTATCAGATGCAACTGAAGTTTCAGATTCATACAACAGTACCATAAAGCTACTAGAAGTCTAGGAGAAGATGCATATATATACATACACACCCAAACATTATTGGATCAAGTAATATGTACAATAGTACCAATAGCAGGAGTGTAGGTGGAAGACCAAAACAAGACTTCTAGAGCACGGTACCTGACAAAATTACGCCACAAATCATTAGAAGGGAAATAATAACATATGAACAGGATATAATTATGAAGTAATCAGCAAGATGGCACAAACATTGTGCTAACATAAAGAAACATGAATGCAAAGTAAATGAGATGATATCCACCGCAGAATTACTCACCATGGAGTAGAAACATATTATGTATAAGGAAGCATTGATGATACTTCTCTCGCCAGTCCAAAATCAGCAATTTTCAGAACATCCATTGTCACCAGCAAGTTTTCTGGAAAAAAATGAGATAGTTCACTATATGTATATCCACAATAACAACATGCACATAAATGAAAGGAAGATTTAAGAGGCTTCAGATCTCGATGAAAATATCCATTTCTATGCATATGAGCAAGTCCCTGAAGCATCTGAGACATGAAGCTGCGTATCTCCCATTCAGGAAAAGGTTTTTGTCGCTCTCTCATGATTTGGTAAAGATTATGTTCCTAGAAAGAAAAATTCAACCTCTTACAATCGAACTGGAAAGAGTTTCATCCAACTTAGTGCTGGGTCACGATAAATAATTTTCACAAAATGAATCATACAGAAGTACACAATATTTGTATCATTATATTTAAAGGAAAGTACATTCAACAGTGAGAAGATCAGCAGCAGGCAATCACAATCACTTGAAACCTTTATTATTAACAGAAACTATGAAATTTGGTTGAGAGAGATACAATATTGAAGATTTTTTTCTGTCTTAGATAAAGAGAGACACCAGTCACCCTAAACTGTGGTTCGGACCATAGTTACTCGGAACCTGATACGAAATGAGGAATCAAAACGAAAACGTGGAACGTTACCATATCGAATCCGGTACGACTAGTATTATTAAATAAATATTATTATTATTATTATTAGTATTTATTAAATATTATTGTATTAAGCCCAAATGTAATATAAAAAAATCTAGTATTATATTAAATAAAAGTGTATATTAGAATTAATAAAGTCCATTAGATATTATGACTAAAAGGCATGTTACAGATTGAAGCTCAGTGACTAAAGCCTCATTACATTTAACTAAGGTCCTGAACCTTAGCCGCCAATAATTAATTTCGCGCAGATACCAAGGGTAGACTATTGTTGACTGTTGGATTGCTTGCGTAAATCAAGGGCCAGGATTTATGCTTCATTGATTGCCCATGCCATGTCAAAAATTAATTATGAAAGGCTCACGTGATGTTCTCTCCTTTTCTATTACCATATAAAATAAAATAATAAGGCTTCTTCCTCTTTTCTCTTTTACCATTTTTTTCATCTCTGCAACTCCTCACAATTAAGACTACATTTCGCGTTTCAATCGCATCCTACGCCGTTGTGTGTAGTGTTTCGTTCTCCGATTAAGGTCGTCGTTCTCGAAACGTCGTACGGTGGGCCGTTCCCAGTTCCAGATAACTATGGTTCGGGCACCCTAAATAACACCCCAAAATTAGCAGCTTGTAGATAAAGGATTAACCAATTAAAAACAAATAATTCACTTAATGAGTATGACTCAAGCTCACAAAGTGTAACACCCGGGTTTAGGGGTTAGGTGAAAATAATATTTTAATATTATTTGGGCTCGAGTTTATAATTAAAATGATCCTTTAAAATTTCGGGTTTCAAAATAAATAATTAAAACGGGACCAAATTGATTAAATTACAAGTCGAAGAGCTTTTTAAAGAACAAGGGAATAGCCATTCATTAATGGCCTTTTGGTAATTTACCCATCTTTCAATTTAAATCCCCTTTATACAAATAAAACACCCTTTTTACTATTCATCCTCTTCTTCTTCAACGGGAAAAGGAAGAGCTCTCTACCAAATACTATTCCATCCAATTTCTCATCCATTTCAACTCCATTTTGAAAGGTAATAACGTTTTTGACTTCCCCTCAACTCCCTCTCTTTAAAAGTACCATTTATTTTCATTTTCATGGAAGTTTTGGAAAATAGAGTTTTGAAAGATTTTGATTAAAAATGGAAACTTTATGTTGTTAAGCTTAATGTTTTGATTTAATATGGTTAGTTATGATGTATAGAAGTTAAATGGTACCACATATGTGAATTTTGAATGGTTTTGAGCAATTTTCGGATTTGGGTAAAAATGAGGTTTTTGGAGGGTTTTGGATGAATTTTGGGGGTTGTTTTAGGTGGAATTTGATAGGCTTTTGATAGTACTATGGATAGGGGTTGAATTGGGATCATTTGTGGGTGCTATGGATGTTGGAAACATGGTTTTTGGACATGGTTTAGGGGCTGCCCGAGTTTGCTAAAAATGGGATTTGTTCATAGCTTGCAACATTGTAATTTGTGATTGAATTGTATTCCAGGTTGGTCTCTTGATGTTGGGCTGATTTGGAATTGTTTGAAATGTGTTTGAGGTTGTTTAGAAGCGGAAATTGGTGTTGGAGAAGCTTCGGGAAGAAATCCGGGATTGTGAGAGTGGTTGCTTGCTTGGCTTGGAGCTTGGAAGCTTAGATGAGTGGTTGAATGTTTTACATGGTTTTAAAATGATTGGTTCGAATATGTGGACTAGGTTGGACTTGGTAGACCCACCTAGAGTTAGGATTATGGTGGTAACCTACTCCTAAACTTGATCTAGAGCCTTTGGATGAACTTATATATATGGATGTGTACGCCTCGTATGACTTGTGATATGATTGATTTATGTATATTGTGTATACATGTGAGATGAGGCATGATTTATGGTGCTTAAGGCATACATGGTAATGGTTCATGATTGTGTTCATGGTGAGTACGTGCTAAGCACGAAATTGATTGAAATGAGTAATGTGGAATGGGTAAAATGTTGGCACTAGTATGCTTGAGTACAAATGATCGATCATTAGGATGTTAGTGTGTACACATGAGTCAAAAGTCGCGCGTGGCCTTGGTGGCGTTGAGTCACCAAGGAGGAGTACGGGTTCGCCCGGAAATTGTATTTATATATAGTCGATGATGAGTGGAATCCCATCGAGGGGCGTGAGGATGAGTGGAATCCCCTCCGCGAGACCGATGATGAGTGTAATCCCACCGTGAGGTAAATTGGTTGTTGGATGTAAGTTCCAACGTGTTTATCCGCGTATTCGGGTCATAGCTAGGTGCCAACGTTGATTGATATGTGTATCAATGTGTTGTGATATGTGATCTTTACTTGGATGTTTATATGTGTTTACATATGTTGTAAAATAGAGCTTGTGGAGCATGACATTTAATTGAATGTTGTTCATGCATTTTTTATCGTGTGGCTCTTGTGAATCCTTGGTAATTATGTGTCTTGCCTTGGCTAAGATCATGCTCGGACCCTGCAATGTTGAGGTTTGTTTTTAAGAGCTTACCCTCACTAAGCATCATTGCTTACGCTCTCTTTGTTCAACATTGCAGATCCTTAGTTCGTGGGTTGCTAGCGCAAGTGGAGGGTCTCCAAGTGTGGTTATTGGCTTTGAGTACATCAAGTATGAACTTTTAAATGTTGAATATGTAATAGTTAAGCAATGGGACATGAGTTGTTTTGATTGATGTTGTTGGTTGTTTAGGAGCTTGCTTAGACTCCATGTTTATGTTGTTTTTGTATGGCTGGTTGATGCCATGATTGAATTGTAATCCATGCCTAAATTGCTTACCATGAATGTTGGCTATGTGCCTTTTGAGGTTGCCCATGTGTTTGAATGTTGGAGTATGAGACTTGAATGCTTAAATGTCATCTTTGATCAATTGCATGACTTCCTTGATGTATGTACATGTTGGATGCTTGTATGGCTAAATAATGATCTGTGAATGTTGTATGAATGCTCGTTTGGGTCTAGGGAAGTCCTAAATTGCATCTAGGTTCGAGTCTTGTTCGTTTTTGCTAAGTTTGGGAGTTTTGCAGTGTAGGGCGTATCGGTACGCCTGAGGGCCGTATCGATACGGCCTTGCCTCCAGGGCTCAAGTTTGGCTGGGCGTATCGATACACGGGGGGTATCGATATGGTTTTTGCTCACTGGAATTCTGAGATTTTGGTGAGATGTTACCGTATCGATACGGTGGGTTAGTGTATCGGTACGGGTTTATCTCGTTGACCACGAGATGTTGACTGGGAAGGGTGTATCGATACCCTTAACAGGTGTACCGATACGGTCTTCTTGTGTTGACCCTTGAGTGTTGACTTTGGTCAAGGCGTATCGATACCCTTGACAAGTGTATCGATACAGCCCGCTTAATTACAGAAAATGGGCTGTTTTATGAATGATGTCTTGAATAGTTGGTCCTTGTATTGCTTTTGTTTCCGCTGACGTGTTTCACATAGGTAATGGTAATGCATTTAGACAAGATAAATAAAAAGAAATTTTTCTGGGTCATTAACCGAGGGGAAACCTTAACGGGTTTCGCTTCGGTTTTCCCCGTGTAGCCCACTCGGACCGGTCATCCGGCCAGACCGGGACGAGGGGGTTACACTTATTGGTATCAGAGCCTAAGGTTACCGAGACCTTGGGCAGGTAAGTGAGGTAAGTTTAAGTTTTGAATTGATATGCACGGTGTTTGCTTGCTTTGTAAGAATAGTTGCTTGTTTGACGAGTATGTTGGTTGTTTGTTTAAAAGCATGTTGTGTAAGAGTCCCATTGCTACTATTACATTGGAAAAATGATTTTTAAGTGAGGGAACGTACTTGAACACTTGGAAGCCTTGCATTGCTAACCTAACTTTGTATGTTTTGTTGTTGTGGTTGTAGTTAATATCTGTGAGAGCGATGTCTAAACCGAGAGGTAGGCCGAGGGTGGTTCGTCAGGAACCACGTGTTGCGGCTCCTGTTGAGCCAATAGTCGGTGTGGAGGCTCATATAGAAGGGCCTGGGGCTGCTGGAGTTGGCGCTCCTCCACCACCTCCACCACCACCACCTCCTCCGCCTAGAGTTGGGGGCGAGGATGGAGCCGGAGGAGAGGGACCTCAAGGTGGCCAAGGTGGCCAAGGTCCAGTTGGAATTGATATGACTCCGCTAGTGCAAGCTATAGCGGGAGCATTTCAGGCCGCAGTTGCGGGAGCTCAGGCTGCAGCTCAGCCTAGGTGTGACGATGCTAGTCTACCTTTGGAGAGGCTTCGTAGCTTGGGGGTCGAAGAGTTCAGGGGATCTACTCCAGAGAGGTCGGAATTATGGTTGGAGAAGACAGTTCGTATCTTGGCTCAAATGGGTTGTGCGGGCGCACGTAGATTGGGTTGTGTGATCTCGTTGCTTCAGGGTGACGCCTACACCTGGTGGGTCACCATTACTACTGGGGTTCCAGAGGCAGAGATTGATTGGGATTTCTTTGAGACCGCTTTCCGGAAGAGGTACTTGGGACCGAGGTACTTAGATGAGAAGAAGCGAAAGTTTATGGCCCTTACTCAGGGAGAGGCTTCTGTGACCGACTATGAGATCCGTTTTGTTCGCTTGAGTCACTATGCCCCAGAGTTGGTTCCTACTGAAGTGGAACGCTGTAACCGTTTCCGCTATGGGTTGAGTGAGGAGATTAAGAGGTACACGCTAGCTTCTGACTACTCAGACTTTGATGTGTTGGTCGCGAGGGCCAAAGACTTAGAGCACAGTTTGGGTTCGGCCAAACGATCTGGTGGTTCCAGTTCTGGTAAGAGGCATAACCACTTTGATGGTAGAGATGCCAAGAGGCATAGAGGTGGCGGACATCAGTTTGACCATAGACGTGGCGATGGCCATCATGGTAGGGTCATCAGGGCCATAGAGAAGGAGGGCGTTTGCCCGAGTGTACCCGTTGTGGGAGACAGCACGCTGGTGAGTGTTGGGGTAACTTTCATGCTTGTTGGAACTGTGGCTCGAGGGACCACTTTAGGAGGGATTGTCTGCATCAGGCGGCACATACACCGAACATTGCTCAGGCTCCTGCGAGAGTGAATGATTTTCAGAGAGGTCGTGGGCGCGGTCGTGGCTACTTCCAGCCTAGGGCTGATGCACCTAGGGTAGATGCTCAGAGGAACCTTGCTCATGTTGTGGCAGTGCAGCCAGAGGCGGGAGGACCAGCGAGAGTTTATGCTCAGAGAGAGGCCGGGAACGACATTGATGTGATAACAGGTAATTTCGAGTTACAGTCTATGTCTTTGCTTTCTTTGGTTGATTCGGGTTCTACACATTCCTACATTTTGAGTAAGCATGCACAGAAGTTAGATATCCCTGTTGAGATCTTAGATGTAGGTATGCATGTTACTAGTTCTTTTGGTGAGACAGTTGTGGTTAGACGTATGTATAGGAGATGTCCACTGAAGATTCAGGGTCATGTGTTCTCAGTTGATATGATGGAACTTCCTTTCTATGGCTTTGATATTATTTTGGGTATGGACTGGTTAGTTGAGCACCGAGCTAGTGTGGACTTTGAGACGAAGAGAATTTCCTTGAAACTTTCTGATGACTACGAGGTAGTGGTAGTAGGCGAGAACATTAAGTTCTTGTCTAATGTGGTGTCAGCTTTAGAGGCTCATAGGTTGATGGACTCCGGATGTGGAGCCTACTTAGCTTATGTTATGAATCCGAATATGAGTGAAGCTAGACCGAAAGATATCAGAACAGTGTGTGACTTTCCGGATGTGTTTCCTGAAGAATTGCCGGGTTTACCTCCTGACAGAGATGTTGAGTTTGTGATTGAGACTGTTTCAAGGTCTAATCCAGTTTTGATAGCTCCGTATCGTATGGCTCCGAAAGAGTTGAAAGAATTGAAGAGTCAGTTGCAAGAATTATTAGACCGTGGTTTCATTAGGCCTAGTAGTTCTCCTTGGGGTGCTCCCGTGTTGTTTGTGAAAAAGAAAGATGGTAGTATGCGCATGTGTATTGACTATAGACAGTTGAATCAGTTGACTGTGAAGAACAAGTATCCGTTGCCTCGTATAGATGATTTGTTTGATCAGTTGAGAGGTGCTTCAGTGTTCTCGAAGATAGATTTGAGATCCGGGTACTACCAGTTGAAGGTGAAAGAGTGTGATGTTCCGAAGACAGCTTTTAGGACTAGATATGGTCACTATGAGTTTCTTGTGATGCCATTTGGGCTCACGACTGCACCTGCAGCATTAATGGACATGATGAACAAAATTTTTAGAGACTATCTAGACCGTTTCGTAGTTGTTTTCATTGATGACATACTTGTGTACTCGAAGACAGAAGAAGAGCATGATGAGCACTTGAGATTTGTTTTACAGAGATTGTTGAGCAATCAGTTGTATGCGAAGCTTAGTAAATGTGAGTTCTGGATTCGAGAGGTTGTATTTCTTGGCCATGTTGTTTCGGCTGAAGGTATCCGTGTTGATCCGTCGAAGATTGAGGCTATTGTTGAGTGGAAACAACCTAAGTCCGTGACCGAGATTAGGAGTTTCCTAGGATTAGCCGGTTACTATAGGAGATTTGTTGATGGTTTCTCTAGAGTAGCTGCTCCTTTGACTAAATTGTTGCAAAAAGGAGTTAAGTTTGAATGGTCAGATGCGAGACAGAAGGCCTTTGAGAAATTGAAAGAAGCTTTGACAAATGCTCCAGTGTTAGTGCAACCTGTTTCAGGTAAGGAGTTTGTGATTTACAGCGATGCTTCCTACGTAGGTTTAGGATGTGTTTTGATGCAAGAAAGAAGAGTTGTTGCTTATGCTTCTAGACAGTTGAAGGTTCATAAGAAGAACTATCCTACTCATGATATAGAGTTGGCCGCGGTTGTGTTTGCATTGAAGATTTGACGTCATTATTTGTATGGTGAGAAGTGTATAGTTTACACCGATCACAAGAGCTTAAAGTACTTGATGACACGGAAAAAGTTGAACTTGAGACAGAGAAGATGGCTAGAGTTGCTAAAAGATTATGACTTGACCATTGAGTACCATCTGGGTAAAGCGAATGTAGTAGCCGATGCTTTGAGTAGAAAGGTGGCCGTTGAGTTGAGAGCTATGTTTGCTAGATTGAGTGTGTCCGATGATGGTGGATTGATCACCGAGTTGCAAGTGAAGCCTTCTTTGATTCAGTTGATTAGAGAGAAGCAGTTGCGAGATGTGACTTTAGTCCCTCATGTTCAAGACATAGCCGAAGAAAGACCGACCGAGTACAGTTTCGGTGGTGAGAACTTGTTGTGCTTTAGAGATAGAATTGTTGTACCAGAAGATGTTGAGTTGAGACGTCAGATTCTGAGTGAAGCACATTCGAGTCCCTTTTCTATGCATCCGGGTAGTACCAAGATGTACCGAGATTTGAAGAATGATTACTTCTGGGTTGGTTTGAAGAAAGATGTAGTCGAGTATGTGAGCCGTTGTATGGTTTGTCAGAGAGTGAAGGCAGAACATCAGGTTCCTTCAGGTTTGTTACAGCCTTTGAAGATTCCGAAATGGAAATGGCAGAGGATCACCATGGATTTTGTGTCGGGGTTGCCTTTGTCTCCTTCGAACAAGAACTCTGTTTGGGTGATTGTTGATAGGTTCACTAAGTGTGCTCACTTCTTAGCGGTGAACACTACGGATTCCTTAGACAAGTTGGCAAACTTGTACATCCGTGAGATTGTGAGACTTCATGGAGTTCCGAAGTCTATTGTTTTAGATAGAGATCCTAGATTTACTTCAAGATTTTGGGGTTTCTTGCATAGTGCTCTAAGTAGCTGTTTGCATTTCAGCACGTCTTATCATCCTCAGTCCGATAGACAGTCAGAGCGAGTGATAGAGATTCTAGAGGATATGCTTCGTTGTTGTGTGATTGACTTCCAGGGTTCTTGGGAGAAGCACTTACCATTAGTTGAGTTTGCTTACAACAACATTTATCAGTCTAGTATTTAGATGGCTCCTTATGAGGCTTTGTATGGTAGACGATGTAGGACTCCGATTTGTTGGGCTGAAACAGGTCAGAGATTGTTACCTATGCCAGACTTGTTTAAGGGGACTACCGACAAGGTGAAGTTGATTTGTGACCGTTTGAAAGTAGCTTCCAATCGTCAAAAGTCTTATGCGGATTTGAAGAGGAAAGAGATTGAGTACTCCGTGGGTGAGAAAGTGTTTCTGAAAGTATCTCCGTGGAAGAAGGTAATGAGATTTGGCCGAAAGGGCAAGTTGAGTCCGAGGCTCATTGGTCCGTATGAGATAGTTGAGCGGATTGAGCCTGTAGCTTATCGTTTGAGGTTACCTTCTGAGTTAGAGAAGATCCATGATGTCTTTCATGTGTCTATGCTTAGGAGGTATAGATCAGATCCTTCTCATGTTATGCCCGTTGAGGAGATAGAGTTAAACCCGGATTTGTCTTATAATGAAGAACCCGTTGAGATACTTGCTTCTGATAGCAAAGGTGTTGCGTGGCAAGACCATAGAGTTGGTCAAGGTGTTGTGGAGACATAGAGGTGTGGAAGAGGCCACGTGGGAGAGGAAAGCGGATATGGTTGAACACTTTCCGTATTTATTTCCATCAAGTAATTTCGGGGACGAAATTCCTTAAGTGGGGGAGAGTTGTAACACCCGGGTTTAGGGGTTAGGTGAAAATAATATTTTAATATTATTTGGGCTCGGGTTTATAATTAAAATGATCCTTTAAAATTTTGGGTTTCAAAATAAATAATTGAAACGGGACCAAATTGATTAAATTACAAGTCGAAGAGCTTTTTAAAGAACAAGGGAATAGCCATTCATTAATGGCCTTTTGGTAATTTACCCATCTTTCAATTTAAATCCCCTTTATACAAATAAAACACCCTTTGTACTATTCATCATCTTCTTCTTCAACGGGAAAAGGAAGAGCTCTCTACCAAATACAATTCCATCCCATTTCTCATCCATTTCAACTCCATTTTGAAAGGTAATAACGTTTTTGACTTCCCCTCAACTCCCTCTCTTTAAAAGTACCATTTATTTTCATTTTCATAGAAGTTTTGGAAAATAGAGTTTTGAAAGATTTTGATTAAAAATGGAAACTTTATGTTGTTAAGCTTAATGTTTTGATTTAATATGGTTAGTTATGATGTATAGAAGTTAAATGGTACCACATATGTGAATTTTGAATGGTTTTGAGCAATTTTCGGATTTGGGTAAAAATGAGGTTTTTGGAGGGTTTTGGGTGAATTTTAGGGGTTGTTTTAGGTGGAATTTGATAGGCTTTTGATAGTACTATGGATAGGGGTTGAATTGGGATCATTTGTGGGTGTTATGGATGTTGGAAACATGGTTTTTGGACATGGTTTAGGGGCTGCCCGAGTTTGCTAAAAGTGGGATTTGTTCATAGCTTGCAACATTGTAATTTGTGATTGAATTGTATTCCGGGTTGGTCTCTTGATGTTGGGCTGATTTGGAATTGTTTGAAATGTGTTTGAGGTTGTTTAGAAGTGGAAATTGGTGTTGGAGAAGCTTCGGGAAGAAATCCGGGATTGTGAGAGTGGTTGCTTGCTTGGCTTGGAGCTTGGAAGCTTAGGTGAGTGGTTGAATGTTTTACATGGTTTTAAAATGATTGGTTCGAGTATGTGGACTAGGTTGGACTTGGTAGACCCACCAAGAGTTAGGATTAGGGTGGTAACCTAATCCTAAACTTGATCTAGAGCCTTTGGATGAACTTATATATATGGATGTGTACGCCTCGTATGACTTGTGATATGATTGATTTATGTATATTGTGTATACATGTGAGATGATGCATGATTTATGATGCTTAAGACATGCATGGTAATGGTTCATGATTGTGTTCATGGTGAGTACGTGCTAAGCACGGAATTGATTGAAATGAGTAATGTGGAATGGGTAAAATGTTGGCACTAGTATGCTTGAGTACAAATGATCGATCATTAGGATGTTAGTGTGTACACATGAGTCAAAAGTCGCGCGTGGCCTTGGTGGCGTTGAGTCACCAAAGAGGAGTACGGGTTCGCCCGGAAATTGTATTTATATATAGTCGATGATGAGTGGAATCCCATCGACGGGGCGTGAGGATGAGTGGAATCCTCTCCGCGAGATCGGTGATGAGTGTAATCCCACCGTGAGGTAAAGTGGTTGTTGGATGTGAGTTCCAACGTGTTTATCCGCGTATTTGGGTCATAGCTAGGTGCCAACGTTGATTGATATGTGTATCAATGTGTTGTGATATGTGATATTTACTTGGATGTTTATATGTGTTTACATATGTTGTAAAATAGAGCTTGTGGAGCATGACATTTAATTGAATGTTGTTCATGCATTTTTTATCGTGTGGCTCTTGTGAATCCTTGGTAATTATGTGTCTTGCCTTGGCTAAGATCGTGCTCGGACCCTGCAATGTTGAGGTTTGTTTTTAAGAGCTTACCCTCACTAAGCATCATTGCTTATGCTCTCTTTGTTCAACATTGCAGATCCTTAGTTCGTGGGTTGCTAGCGCAAGTGGAGGGCCTCCAAGTGTGGTTATTGGCTTTGAGTACATCAAGTATGAACTTTTAAATGTTGAATATATAATAGTTAAGCAATGGGACATGAGTTGTTTTGATGGATGTTGTTGGTTGTTTAGGAGCTTGCTTAGACTCAATGTTTATGTTGTTTTTGTATGGCTTGTTGATGCCATGTTTGAATTGTAATCCATGCCTAAATTGCTTACCATGAATGTTGGCTATGTGCCTTTTGAGGTTGCCCATGTGTTTGAATGTTGGAGTATGAGACTTGAATGCTTAAATGTCATCTTTGATCAATTACATGACTTCCTTGATGTATGTACATGTTGGATGCTTGTATGGCTAAATAATGATCTGTAAATGTTGTATGAATGCTCGTTTGGGTCTAGGGAAGTCCTAAATTGCATCTAGGTTCGAGTCTTGTTCGTTTTTGCTGAGTTTGGGAGTTTTGCAGTGCAGGGCGTATCGGTACGCCTGAGGGTCGTATCGATACGGCCTTGCCTCCAGGGCTCAAGTTTGGCTGGGCGTATCGATACACGGGGGGTATCGATACGGTTTTTGCTCACTGGAATTCTGTGATTTTGGTGAGATGTTACCGTATCGATACGGTGGGTTAGTGTATCGGTACGGGTTTATCTCGTTGACCACGAGATGTTGACTGGGAAGGGTGTATCGATACCCTTAACAGGTGTATCGATACAGTCTTCCTGTGTTGACCCTTGAGTGTTGACTTTGGTCAAGGCGTATCGATACCCTTTACAAGTGTATCGATACGGCCCGCTTAATTACAGAAAATGGGTTGTTTTATGAATGATGTCTTGAATAGTTGGTCCTTGTATTGCTTTTGTTTCCGCTGACGTGTTTCACATAGGTAATGGTAATGCATTTAGACAAGATAAATAAAAAGAAATTTTTCTGGGTCGTTAACCGAGGGGGAACCTTAACGGGTTTCGCTTCAGTTTTCCCCGTGTGGCCCACTTGGACCGGTCATCCGGCCAGACCGAGACGAGGGGTTACACAAAGTGGCTTCAAAATTGATCTCATATTCATTATTTGGCATCACCAAGACATTGAGTTCATTTCAATCATCACATAAGAGCAATGTACAAATATCCTGCTTGTCATGCTCACAACTAGAAGCGACTTACAATGACTTCCCAACATGTTTTCATGTGCAGCAAAGTGTATAACATTAATCATTGAATTAACTTCAACCATAAGTGAAGTACAAGACGTATGTTGATGTTTGCCACAAGTTAGAAGAAATTTTTTAAGTGCAGCATAACATATAAAATTAATCATTGAATTTACTTCAACCATAGGTGAGGAACAATGAGCAGAAGAACCTATCTTATTGACAAATAAAAATTTGACCAATTTTACCGATATCAAATGCAGTGGAAAGAAACAACCCTTTTCATTCTTGCACTTGTAGCATATGACAATCAACAATTTGTCAATGTAGTTTCTAGCAACCTCTGCAAAATTTAAATTAGTCTTCTCTCTTATACCACTTTAATTATTTAAAAAAGCAAAACTAAAATAAAAGAATCGAGAACTTCTGGAAACTTTTACATCTCTTTCGTCTTAGAAAACAAACGGGAAGTAAAACGAAAACTCCAACTGCATTCCAATGTGAAAGAAAACCAGAGTGTAAATAATAGAGATTTCGTAACATAGAGTAAATGTTTTCTCGGTTCAATTGATCATTTAAAGAAAAGAAGTGAGTCCCTTTTATAGGACTAAATTAGATAAGATTTGACTTATCACTAAATTAGATAAGACTTAGCTACTTGGTTATTTACTAGGATTTGCAAGTTTTATTAGGATTAGAAGTACCGAAGAGTGTATAGTCATTGATACAAGCAGAGTCGCAGCCTACAATTTTAGGCTCAATTCCTGCCATTAAAGCTCTGTTGTTGTAACCCGCAGCTGTGAACTTGTTCCTCGCCTTTCGGTTGTCCTCGGTTCCCCTGTCCGAACAATTCATTGAAATGACCGGACTCTTGACACAAAGGTCGAGGTACCATTCGTGAGAATAAGAAAAATTCAAGACCTCCATGTTTATTGTTTTCAATAGAATTGTTGGAGGGGATGAAGTTTCATTGCAAGTGACCTCAAACCATGAATCCAAGGAACAACCGGGTCCAATTCCAAAAGGTCATGACTTTTATATATTTCAACCATCCATATTTCAGAAATAATTTTATGAAGAATGAATGAGGATGAACAAAGAATACAGACCAGTTGTTTCTTATAGTGTCTTCAGCTAGTTTTAATCCCATAACCCTATATAAGATATAATAAATAGCTTAAGGTCATGACTTTTATCTACTCACCAATATGTATAACAATTTTATCCAATCAAAATTCCTTTGCAAAATGTCATATCACAACTGCTTGAATCCATTCCATTGCACAACATGGCAGGATAGAAAGCTAATGGGACTCCACGGTTGTTCTTGTATTTCTTTGACAGGAAATAATGGAAGGAGATGAGGCTCTCGGGTCGGTGGCTCCTTGTTATCCTTATTAGCTTGTTTAACTCCTTGTTCACACCAATGTGTATTTTAGTGAGCCTTCCCCAACTTGAGATGAAGCAGATGTTTGACCAGCATATATTTCTTAGCATGTACACTATCCAACATGCCTCAAAAGCGGAGCGCTTTGCGGCGTCTCAGGTAGTGGAAGCGGTGGCGGAGGCATTAGGCGTCTGGCTTCTGCTTCAGCATCATCTTTGGCCGAGTCTTTGACTTTTGCTTTGCCTTTCTCGTTCATCTTTAAAGACTACCAAAACGTATAATGAGATACTAAAACAGAAAAAGAATGGAACCGAAAAACAACTAGAATTAAAAGAAACCATAAATAAGATTTAGAGGTTACTATGGTAGGAAACGCCGGTACACCCCATGGCGCAACGAAAAAATTATTCGGCCAGTGATTCATGTACGAGAAACGAATTCGGGGTGAAAAGGGATGAAATGTTACCCTAATTAAATGTGGAAAAACCCGCATGGAGTTAGGGGAATCTAATCCTTCTAGCACGGTATCGAATCCAAGTCGTCACAACAACGTTTCGACCTCTACGCAGTCCACCCAAATAAAACAAACAATATTTTCTTCTCTAATTGTTAGAGAGGTTTTTCGCAAAAACATACTTTGATTGCTAGACCTTATGCCTTTATATAGCATTCAA
Organism: Hibiscus tridactylites; assembly: GCA_958450335.1. NCBI lineage: Eukaryota > Viridiplantae > Streptophyta > Magnoliopsida > Malvales > Malvaceae > Hibiscus > Hibiscus tridactylites. The sequence continues at coordinate 13,517,141 of OY288276.1, read as the reverse complement.
AACCCTAATACTAATTAAATTCGAATTTTTTAAATATATAAATATTTAACCGAATATAATTAAATATGTAGAATATGATTCTACTTCAATTATGTTTCTTTAGGGATATATATTTTAATAGTATCTGATAATTACAATAATTATCTGGTATGAAAATATAGGCTAAAGGGTTAAATTTGTCCATGTAGTAATCCGAAATCAGCAATGTTGCCCCTACTTTTTTTTCTTCGTAATTTTGTCCTCAAAGTCATTCAATTGTAACAATTTTGCCCTTTGACCGACGTTGACCGTTAAAGTGCTGACGTGGCAGTTAACGGTGAAGTCAATCATGCAATTTTGCCCTCAAAGTCATACAATTGCAGCAATTTTACCCTCGGTTTATTTAATTTTTTTAATTGAACTTTTACAAATAGAATATATGAAAAATCGATTAACAAATTGGCGTAAATATCATTTTTCTCCCCGGTAATTTTAAAAATAAGCAAAGTGAGAACTCTCACAAAAAATCAAAACATTCTTCAATTTTTAAAAATAAATCCATAAACTTAATAAAAATAAAGAAAATATTCAAAAATATTGAAAACAAAAACTAATATAAAAATTATAAAATAATAAAATATAAATATAAAAAATTAAAAAGTATTTAGTATTAAAAATTGAAGAATTTTACCAATTTTTTCCGTTTTTCTACGTCAATTTTGTTTATTTTTTATTTATAACTTTATGTTTATATTTTATCATTTGATGAAATTGTTCATTTTTAATACTTTATAAATACTTTTAAAATTTTTGTATTTATATTTTTATTATTTTATAATTTCTAATACATTTTATTTTTTATATTGGTTTTTATTTTTAATATTTTTGAATATCTTATTTATTTTTATTAAGTTTATATATTTTTTAAAAATTGAAGAACATTTTGTGAGAGTTCTCACTTTGTTTATTTTTAAAATTAGCAGGGACCCAAATGATATTTACACCAATTTTTTCATCGATTTTTTATATATTCTGTTTGTAAAAGTTCAACTCAAAAAATTAAATAAATCGAGGGCAAAATTGCTGCAATTGTATGACTTTGAGGGCAAAATTGCATGACTGACTTCACCATTAACTGCCACGTCAGCACTTTAATGGTCAACGTCGGTCAAAGGGCAACATTGTTACAATTGACTGACTTTGAGGGCAAAATTACGAAGAAAAAAAGTAGGGGCAATATTTCTGATTTCGAATTATTACAGGGGCAAATTTGACCCTTTAGCCTAAAATATATGTAAACAAAATTATTTATAATTACAATAATCATAATAATTTCGATTTTTACTTATTTCGTGCCCAACAGGTTTGTACACATGCTATCTAGTCGATATTTGTTCGTTTCAATAATAGGGTGTCACCCTTGTAGGTTCATGTAACGTTAGCAGTAATATCTAGAACAATTCTAATATTACAAGCAATGAGTGGCATCTAGCAATACATCATTGCTACCCAAGTTACAGGAAGTCGTGGTTCGACGTAACCTTTTTTATGATTAACTCTTTTCATGTATTAAATCATTTTGTCCTTATATCTAGATCGGACACAAGTCATGGAATAGTCACACTTGTATAGTTCATCTAATATTTCTTGATATCTTGAGTAGACTATTATAAACGAATAACTATAATATCTTATATCAATTTATTCGAGCATGGTCATGCATTTCTAGTCCCACTCAATCAAGTGGCCTATGATATTACTCCTATTATGTATGAGTGACAAATCTTATCTTGATCAACCATATTCCGCAACATGGATTGCAACATACCCAATATCAGTCTTTATAGTGTAGTCAGTTATAACACACGTTTGATTGTATCAAAATATGTCACTCACAATGTTGGAATAACCACGATATCAAGTCTGAGGATCATACAAGTAGTTATCACTATGAGCAATGTTGTGACTGTCACATAATAATCCAAGAAACATGTTCATAGCATGTCAGTCCAGTATGTCATTCTCTAACATATACTTATGTATTGATTTTGACATCTCCATGTCAATGACAACACTTTGTCATCAATCCATTACATATTAGTCTCAATATATTATTGTTGTCCATGCCCACAAAAATACTCAACTAATGACATTTTAAGAATAATCATATTATTCTAAGAAATTTATTATAATTCAGTTCATTTATAAACACACAGAATAAAACTGGAATAATAATAATGACTTTATATTAATAAACAAGATAAATAAGTATGTCTTTTACATTTATCTCATGATTGGTTTTTGAGCATATTCCAACAACCCAAACAAGCTCACTCTCATCCCTACACTTTTACATGAACTAGAAGATGGTATTATACTTTGCAAGTACTTCATATGGTCAAGTGCTCCCTCTCTAAACAGAAGCGGCATAGGGGCCTGTAAGTCCGTGTCAAACAATATGTCATTTGCATAGGGGCCTGTAAGTCCGTGTCAAACAATATGTCATTTAGGGATGAGACTGCTTCCCCTATACTTGGGGGAGAAATTGACACGGGTAAACCTAGTGGAATGGAAAGTGTTCTCACTAAATGTTGAATGTATTTCAGTGAGCCTTCCTCAACTTGATATGAAGCAGATGTTTGACCGACATGTATTTTTTGGCTTGTACATTGTCCAACATGCCTCAAAGGCAGAGCGCTTTGCGACATCTTAGGTGGTAGAAGCGATGGCGAAGGCATTAGGCATCTGGTTTATGCTTCGACATCATCTTTGGCCGAGCCTTTTCGGTAACACCCCTGAATATTAAATGGTTGTGTTTTTAAGTAAGGAGAGTGAGCGAAAAAAATGAAATTTACAGCCAAATGGGGGGTTTGAAATCGTGACCTTGGCTACTAAGGGATAGTACTTTAACCATTAGGCCAAGGTGGTAACTTAGTTATGTTTTACCACAAATTAATTTTAAATATCTGATACGATTATATCAAAGATAATAAAATCTGATCTAACTATCCACCTACTCGAAAGACCATTCGAATCAGATGAGGTTTGAAAATTCTAGAAAAAGAAAGCCCTCGCCTAACACATCATCTCCTCAGCTCCGATCTGCAACACCGCTCGTCATTGATAATTACCGTCGTCACCGTTGAGAGCGTCATCGCATCCCGACCACACCCAAGGCCGTCACGTGCGTATGTGAGCCGCCTTTCACCAGCAAGACTTGTTTGAAGTTTCGGCCAAAAACCTAGATCGTCTCTACGGTTTTTGTTGTTGTCCACCACCCGTTTGTCGCTGACAAGTCGTCGTTAACCGGTCAAAATAAATATAAATAAATCCTCTTTCAAAAATAAAGAAATTGAATAAGTATAGGGAAAGAGGGTCGATCCGCAGGGAGATTAGCTGGAATTGTTGACTTGAATTCGTTGAATCTGAAATCCCAGGAATATCTGAAAGAACAAATAAATAAAAGAAGGGGGGTGATATGATTTGTGATGAAGTAATAAAAGAAATATAGAAAAAAGAACTAAAGATAGTAAGAAAAACCAAGGATGTAAATCAGCCTCGAACCAGCTCCTTCAATTCTTTCGATCATTGAAATAGATTTTTATTTCGGGGATCATGTCGGTTACAGTCTACGAGGCCCAACCCGTCGTAACTTGTTCTTCTCTCAAGTAACCAATCCTCCCAAGTCTATCTTCGAAAGACGGTTCTTAAATAAATCAACCACGACTATCGCCGTTAAAGTATTTAGATTAAAGCAGGAAAAACCCGACTCAGAAATTGTCTAAAAAATAGAATCGCTTCTGATTTCATCTTTCCTTAGCGGACCGCCTCTAAGAGTGTTCACAGGAAGTCGAAATTTGCCACAGGCCGATCCTTCCTCCCAACTATGTTTTTAAGCGAATTCAGACCAAAGGGCCCTTTTGATATGAAAAACGTTTAAAAAACTTTAGTAAGGCCGATTGCCAAACTATCTAAGCAGAAAGATAAAAATGATTTCCCCAAAAGTAATTAAGCAAGTTCAATTCTCACGAATCGAATTGACTTGGCTGGTTCTTGGCTTAAGAAATTTAGCTAAGCATGATATTGATTATCATACTTAACTTGTTTTTGGAAAGGCAATCGAAAAACATAAAATAAATAAACAAGGAAATAAATAAAAATGAATTTCGATTAAAACTAAAATGTTTACAAGGATGAAAAGATTCAAAAGCTAGAAGATGATCTTAAGCCTTCACCAAAGGTTGGTATTTATAGGCTTAGATTTACAAAGATAAGAGATAAGAAATAATAATTCAAATTCAAATGTTTAATTAAAATTCAAAAATAAAACTAATATGATAAAAGCTGATAAGTCTGATCGGATTCGTCTTCCGGAACATTCCAGGAGCTTCTAGAAGTTGCCACGTCATTGCCACGTCAGATGCGTTGTGCCCGGTGTCGTGCCCATGATGCCAGTCATGACAGGATAATAAAAAAAACTGCAGAAACGCTCTATTTTCACTGCTATTTCCAGAGTTGGACCCCTGCACAAAATATAATGGAAACAATATGTATTAAGCAGCAAGAAGTCACAAAACTTAGAAAATTAGCAAGTGAAATATGTCATATTTGAGCACTCATCAAATTCCCCCTCACTTGTCTTATACTTGTCCTCAAGTATGTCCGAAATAACATAAACAAAAGATTGCATATCACAAACCATTACAAGCATCAAACAAAATTATAAAGGCTCTAGCACGAAAGGAGGTTCTTGACAGAAACACAATTAACACCAAATAAATACAAGCAAAGAGCAGCCCTTGTTCCTTTTAATTCCCTATCAAGCATTGATCGAATCGTAGCCTAGTCTTAATCCTCACCAAGATACACTCAAGAGCACTCAAATTGTTTTTAAGGGTAAAACTTGAAGCAGAAACACTCAAAGTCATGCATGAATAAAGGTTTCCATAAGCTTGTAACAAGTTCAAATCTCCACTACTTATTAGAATCGAGGTGCAAAAATCATTAGGTCTTTGATCAAGGTGTAATGTGGGTTTAGATAGAAAGATGGAAAGAAAAGGCAAAATAAGATGATCAAAGCAAGAAGTTTCAAACAATAAGCAACGAAGACATTAAAAAGGAGCTAAAAATGGGCAAAAAACACACATTTTTTCTTTCTTTCTTTTCTTTTTTTTATTCTTTTCGAAACTGTTTTTCTTCTTCTTTTTTTTCATTTCGAAGAATTATGCCCTTTATTCGAATTGCAGCTCCTTATTTGCCTAGTAATATAGTTTCTAGCATTTGATCAATCAAAAAAGTGGTTAAGCAAGGAAATGGGGTGTAAGGCTAACAAAGGCTCACTAGGCGATGAGAAAGGGTAAATTAAAATGAAAGGGAAGGAAAAGGTTCAAAGCCTAATGCCTAAATCATTTTAAAGCACCTCGTTCTTAGCGTAGTCTCGAATTGTAAGCAAGCCACAAGTTCTAGATTCCTAAAGTTCAGGATGACACTCTCAAGCAAAAGAAACGAGCATAATATTAAGAATGCATGCTCAAGGCTCAAAGTCTCACAAATTGGGCTAATTTTGATTAAGCTAGGCGAGAAATCTAATCAACACAATCCAGAATAATTAAAAGAGAATGCCAAACTGCAGTTTACCCATATCACTTGATTATCAAAAATGCTCCAAGTTAGTCACTCCTAAGTACTAGAGCAAGTATAATATGCTAGATAATCATGAAATGGCAAGAGAATTTCAACTCAAGTTCAGTCAAAGTCAGACATATTATCAAACAAGCATAGGACAAGTGTTGTCGTATCCTCCCCCTCACTTAAATGAATTGCCCCAATTCAAAATAAAATAGGAAAAATTAAAGCAAAGAGGGGTAAGGGAAACTCCCCGTTATTAACGACGATTGCGGCCACGTCCGCGGCCGCGTCCAGGGCGAAGGTAAGAGAGGATTTCGGAGATGTTGTCTTCTAATGCATGAAGACGGGCAGCAAAGTCCGGAACATCGTGAGAGGGCTGCTCTTGGGGAGGAGGGGAATGAGGGACACGTGATGCGTTTCGGCGAGTGAAAACCCTCCTTGTCCTTGGCGTTAAAACACCCGGTGGATTGAAGAAGGGTGCATCCGGTGTTCCATCGAGTAATCCCATGGAGTCCAAGCAACGCTCATCTAAAGCATCCATAGAAAAAGCGTAAGTGAAATGCTCAATGTCGAAATTAGCTATTCGAGATGCAAGGTGAGTAATGAAAGGACCAAGGATTAAAGGACGATTGTACCGGATGACGATTTTGAACTGGCGGGCTAACCAAAATCCTAGGTTAACCTTCTTACCTGAATGCATGCACCAAAGGAAGAATAGCTCAATCTTACTTAAAGTGGCAGAAGCATCGTTACGTCCAGAAAAGTTGTAGGCAAGGAAACGATGAACATAACGGAGCCCGGGGTCTTGAAGCGCAATAGCCTTAGTAGATCGAGGGTCGAAGGCTATGTCTGTTTGTCCGGATAACTCAAAATAAGCAGCATTCTCATCGAAATCTGCAGGAATCTCAAACAATGCTGTTAGATAATCGGAGTTTGTGACGTTAGTCACAAAACCCATAGCTAAATTAAACTCATTAACAGACATAGCAAAATTTTGACCACATAACCGAAATCTGATAACAGCAGGGGAGTCGAGTGTAATATAACTAGTTTCAGCAAAAGAAAATGTGGAATAGAATTCAAAGACCAACTCATAAAAAGTTCCACATTTAATTTCAGAGAAAGCAGTCCATCCGATAGAATCAAAATAATGTGCAACAGAATCAGAGATATTCAAATTGACAATAGTATGATGGGGAATGAATTTGCAAACCCGAAAAGGCCTATGTCGGATACTTTGAAATTGGTCGAGCTGATCGGCAGAGAAGACGAGGTATCCCTTGAGCACTTCTTCTGCTGGTACGGCATAATTACGCCCCCGTCTGTTCCTTTCAGGATTTTCGGTGCCTCCTCTGGGCGGAGAGGGGAAGGATGATGCACTAGAGTGCTCGCCATAATTTGCGGAGGTCTGGTGGTCTTGATGGAAATTGAATCCAGCCGAGAAGTCCTCTGTGTATCCAAAAGAAGGATGGTACATTAGCAACGGCTGAGTAAAAATTGGAGTAGAATTTACCTCAGGATTTTGTTCTGGTTCGGCAGAGGGCATGGAAACGGAGGGGTTTGTGGATTCCCTCTGTTGGGAATGAAACGAATGCTGCCGAGAGGGTGTGGGAGAGTCCATAGTGGGAATTGAATAAAATGACAGCGACGGAGATCGTGGGGATGGCGGACGGCGGCTGGCGCTCGGGCCGGCAACGCTATTGGAATGGTACGAATGGTGACTGACGGATGGGGAGTGAGGCAGAGGAATCGCGGTCGTCTGGGGAATATGGTTTTCAGCCGGCGGAGTGGTGGCTTGTCGATGACGGCCTCCGCGGCGAGGAGGAGGTGCGGCGGAGGGGTCGGACTCGCTGCTTATTTCCATGAACTGAGGCGGTTGAAAACGGCACCGTCCGCCGATAACCATCGGTGGTTCTTGGGGTAGGCGGCGGGCTTGTTGCCTTGTACGAGGCATTTTGGGTTGACGACGGTGGGGGCTTGAAAAATCCGGTTGGGATTTGTTTTGTGTGGTGAGGTGAGTTGTGCTAGGGTTTAGTTGGTCTATGCGGGAGAGAAAGAAAGGAGGCGGGGGGGGGGGGGGAATTAGGGAAAGCTGGGTGATGGGGAGAGCCTAACGTGCACCGTTCATTACGCATGCTAAAATGCACCGCGTTTAATGAAACGGTGCACTTTGATGGTGGCTTGAATTGTCCTGCTCTTGGCCGATAGAAAAGAACCTGTATGAGAAAAAAAATTCGATCAGCATATGGAACAAAGAGGAAAAATAAGAAAATTAAAAAAATGAAAAATAATAAAACAAAAAAAACTAATGGGTTGCCTCCCATTTAGCGCTTTATTTATTGTCGTTAAGCTCGACCAATTCGATGTTCAGGGTCTTGGTTCTTCGAGGATTATTTCCTCAATGTGTTCGATGGGTGCGCTTTCGAAGAATGGTTTGAGCCGCTGTCCATTTACTTTAAATCGTGCACCCGAGCTATCTTCGATTTCTACGGCTCCATGAGGAAAGGTATCGACTACGGTAAATGGTCCGCTCCACTTAGACTTAAGTTTTCCTGCAAAAATTTTCAATTTCGAGTTAAATAGGAGAACTTTTTGTCCAATTGAAAAGGATTTAAATGAAATGTGTTTGTCATGAAATGCTTTAGTTTGTTCTTTGTAACGCTGTGCGCTATCGTAAGCGTTCCGACGAATCTCTTCTAGTTCTTGGATATGAAGTTTCCGTGTTTCGCCAACAGCGCTCATTTCCATATTACATTCTTTCACCGCCCAAAACGCTCTATGTTCAAGTTCGACCGGGAGATGACAAGGTTTACCAAAGACAAGGCGGTAAGGTGACATGCCGATAGGTCCTTTGTAGGCGGTCCGATATGCCCATAATGCGTCGACCAACTTCAAGCTCCAATCCTTTCGATTGGGTTTTACAATTTTCTCTAGGATTGACTTAATCTCCCTATTTGAAACTTCCGCTTGTCCGTTAGTTTGCGGATGATAAGTCGTTGATATTCGCTGCGTCACGCCATATTTCCTCATCAAGCCCTCGACGATTCGATTGACAAAATGTGTTCCCCTATCACAAATAATTGCCCTTGGAGTTCCGAATCTGGAAAAAATAAATTCACGCAAGAAGTTAGTCGTGGTTCTCGCATCATTCTCACGGGTGGCTTTCGCCTCAACCCATTTCGAAACGTAATCGACTGCTAGAATAATATAAAGATTTCCATAGGATGAAATAAAAGGTCCCATATAGTCGAGTCCCCACACGTCGAATACTTCGCATATATGGATTGGATTTAACGGCATTTCGCTTCGACGGCTTAGGTTTCCAACCCGTTGGCATCTGTCACATGATTTGCAAAAATTGTAAGTATCTTTAAATAAGGTAGGCCAAAAGAATCCGCACTCGAGAATTTTGTGCGCAGTTCGCTTAGGGCCAAAATGTCCGCCACAAGCGTAAGAATGACAAAATTTAAGTATAGAGGTTACCTCGCTATTACTTACGCAACGACGAATTATTTGATCAGAACACAATTTCCACAAATATGGATCATCCCATATATAATATCTAGCATCTCTTTTAATACGTTTAATCGCGGATTGAGGCAAATTGTTAGGAACCTTACCAGTGGCTAAGAAATTCGCCAAATCGGCAAACCAAGGGAATGTTACCTTAACTTCCATTAGCGATTCATCCGGGAATTCATCTCGTAGAGGGAGTTCGGTTGGTGATGTTGCTAAACGGCTTAGGTGATCCGCCACCAAATTCTCGCTGCCTTTCTTGTCTTTGATTTGGATGTCAAACTCTTGTAACAAGAGTATCCATCTAATCAAACGAGGTTTCGCGTCTTTTTTGCTGATCAAATACTTCAATGCTGCATGATCAGAAAAAATCAGAATTTTAGTTCCTAATAAATAAGGGCGAAACTTATCTAATGCAAAAATGACAGCAAAAAACTCATTTTCCGTTGTAGAATAATTTCGCTGTGCCGAATCAAGAGTTCGAGAGGCATAAGCGATAACATGCGGTCCGTCTTTGGATCTTTGTCCAAGCACTGCGCCTACACTTAGATCGGAGGCGTCGCACATGATTTCGAAGGGCAGCGACCAATCCGGGGGTTGCACTATTGGAGCGGAAATAAGTCGTGCTTTTAGTTCATCAAATGATTCTTTACAAGCTTTGTCCACATCGAATGGTGCATCTTTTTGTAATAGGCGACAAAGTGGTTGTGCGAGTTTAGAAAAATCCTTTATGAAGCGTCGATAGAATCCTGCATGACCAAGAAAACTTCGAACTTCCCTCACCGAAGTGGGGTATGGAAGTGAGCGAATAATATCTACTTTAGATTTATCAACGGCTATTCCTTGGGCAGAAACCACATGACCGAGAACTAATCCCTTACTTACCATGAAGTGACACTTCTCATAATTTAAAACCAAATTATACTCAATGCATCGATTAAGCACATATGAAAGATTAGAGAGACATTTAGAAAACGAATTGCCGTAAACGGTGAAATCATCCATAAATACCTCTATACCTCGCTCGGTGTGATCGGAAAAAATGCTTAGCATACAGCGTTGGAAAGTGGCTGGCGCGTTGCACAGCCCGAAAGGCATTCGCCTATATGCAAATGTGCCAAATGGACAAGTAAATGTGGTTTTTTCTTGATTTTCGGGTGCTACCGGTACCTGAAAAAATCCAGAGAATCCGTCAAGACAGCAATAATGTGTTTTTCTAGCAAGTCTTTCGATCATTTGATCGATGAATGGTAAAGGGAAATGTTCTTTTCGAGTTTGGGAATTAAGTTTCCTGTAATCGATACACATTCGCCATCCGTTTTGAACTCTTTTTGGAACCTTCTCACCTTCATCATTTTCGACAATAGTTATTCCCGTTTTCTTAGGTACAACATGAATTGGACTAACCCACTTACTGTCAGAAATTGCATAGATGATGTCGGCATCTAACAATTTTTGTATTTCTTGTCTTACCACATCCATCATTGGTTGGTTTAGTCGACGTTGCCCCTCTCGGATAGGTTTTGCGCCATCCTCCAACTTTATTTTGTGCATGCACGTGGAGGGACTCAAGCCTTTGATATCGGCTAATGTCCACCCAATTGCTTCTCTATGGATGATTAGCGTAGCAATTAACTCCTTCTCTTGTTGTGACGACAATTCGTTTGATATGATGACGGGTAGAGTTTCTTTGTCGCCCAAGTATGCATACTTCAAGTGTGGTGGGAGTTGTTTCAATTCTAACTGAGGTGCCTGCAAAATTGAGGGAAGCGGTTTAGATTGTGAAGGAGTTAATCGAATTTCAGAAATTAAAGAGAGGGTAGAAATTGATTCGCCTAAGTCGTCATCATTGAGATCTTCCAATTCCCTACAAAAATCATGAAATAAATCAGTTCTGATAAAGTGATTAGCCAGAGGATCTATAATATCAATAAAATTAAGGCTTTCGACAGAATCAGGATATTTCATAGCTTTATACATATCAAATTTAACCACTTCCCCATCAAATTCCATAGTTAAGATGCCGTCGCGGACACCGATCTTTGTATGCGCGGTTGATAGGAAAGGTCGGCCAAGCAAGATTTCGGATCCGTTGTTACTACGATCATTTTCCATGTCAATTATATAAAAATCAGCAGGGAAAATAAGATCTTTTACCTGTACCAACACATTTTCTAGTACTCCCTCGGGGTAGATAACCGATCGATCAGCTAGTTGGACCGTTACTCGTGTTTCCTTCAAAGGTTCAGTCGAAATTTTGTTGTAGACGCTTAACGGCATGACGTTGATAGATGCGCCTAAATCGCACATCGCTCTTTTTATCCCAACATTCCCAATTTTACAAGGAATTGCAAACATACCTTGATCTTTGTACTTTGGCGGCAAAGGTCTTTGAAGAATAGCCGAAACGTTCTCACCAAGGTTAACCCTTTCATTCCCCGACAATTTTCTTTGGTTTGTACAAAGATCTTTCAAAAACTTTGCATATTTGGGAATCTTCCTAATGACGTCCAAGAGTGGAATGTTAATTTCTACCTTTTTAAACACTTCCATTATTTCCTTTTCTTCCTCCTTCTTGTCCTTTTTCGCTAGTCTTCCTGGAAAAGGTGGAACGGGTTCGTAAGTAGAAATAGGAATTTTAGAATTGATGTTACCTGAAGTGGAACGAGGCTTGTCCTTTTCGTGTTCCGAGGAGCTCTCGGATTTTTGCTTGTCCTTTTTCGGTGGTTCAGGTGCTATCACGGTTCCACTTCGTAAAGTGATTTCGCTCACATTTTCCCTTGGATTGACTTCGGTTTGCGATGGTAATTTTCCTTGAGATTCTAGTCGCCCTATTGTTTGTGCTAGCTGACTGACTTGTTTGTCTAGTTCCTGAAGGTGAGATTGCGTTTGGTTTTGGAACTTTTCTTGTGAAACGGCTAATCTTTCAACAATAGATTCAAGGGAAGATTTCTGGGGGGTTTGGTAGGGAGGTTGTCTAGCTTGAAAATTTGGATTCCTATTACCATAACTAAGGTTAGGATGATCTCTCCACCCAGGATTGAATGTGTTTCTTTGCGGATTGTAGGGTCTTTGGGGAGGTCCGGGAAAATTGTTCAAGGCGTTGACTTGGGCATTAGTCGTTTCCCTCAACATTGGGCATAGATCGGTGGCGTGATCGTGCATAGTACAAATCCCGCATGCCTTAGCAACTCCTATTTCTCCTGAAACAAGTGAATGCACAATATTAGTCAAATTATCAATCTTGTTTTCTAATGTAATTGTGCTTACTGAATGAACCCGTCGACTGGGTTCATTTGTAGAACCAAATTGTTGTGAATTCGCAGCCATTGTAGAAATTAACGTCCTTGCTGCAGTAGGAGTCATGTTGACGAGTGCGCCGCCGCTTGCGGCATCTACCATTTTTTTGTCCATTGGTAACATTCCTTCGTAAAGATATTGAAGGAGAGTCTGTTCGGATAAGCCATGTTGCGGACAGCTTGCACATAGCTTCTTGAACCTTTCCCAATAATCATATAAGGATTCTTCATGCATTTGTTGGATGCTCAATATGTTTCGCCTAATTTCTGTTGCTTTGGCTGCAGGGAAATACCTATCAAGGAAAACACGAGAAAGGTCAGACCATGTATTAATTGAATTCGGAGGTAAATAAAATAACCATTCTTTAGTTGTTCCGGCTAAGGAAAAAGGAAAAGCCCTTAGTTTTATTTGGTCCTCCGAGACCCCTTGTGGTTTCATGCTGCTGCACACCATATGGAATTCGGCTAAATGCTTGTGCGGGCTTTCGGTAGGTAAACCGTTAAAGGTAGGGAGTAGATGAATTAATCCCGTTTTGAGCTGAAAGGGAGTGTCGCCTTGAGGAAAAGCGATGCAAAGGGGTTGTTGCACAGTAGGGGCTGCGTTCAGCTGGCGTATTGTTTGATCCGCCATCGGCTCTGGTTCTTGTATAGGTTCGTCGATTGGTGTGGTTTCGGAAGTGGACTCTTGTTCGGGTCGTCGTGTGCTTTGTTGTTTCTTTCGTCGCAGTGTTTCGCCGTGAGTTCTACGAGCGCTTGCTTCGATTTCCGGGTTATATGGAGCTAAAGTACCTGGATTTTTCCTGGTCATAAAAATAAAACAAAATCAGTCAAAAATTGCCGAAAATAAATCTCCCCGGCAACGGCGCCAATTTTGACAAGTCGTCGTTAACCGGTCAAAATAAATATAAATAAATCCTCTTTCAAAAATAAAGAAATTGAATAAGTATAGGGAAAGAGGGTCGATCCGCAGGGAGATTAGCTGGAATTGTTGACTTGAATTCGTTGAATCTGAAATCCCAGGAATATCTGAAAGAACAAATAAATAAAAGAAGGGGGTGATATGATTTGTGATGAAGTAATAAAAGAAATATAGAAAAAAGAACTAAAGATAGTAAGAAAAACCAAGGATGTAAATCAGCCTCGAACCAGCTCCTTCAATTCTTTCGATCATTGAAATAGATTTTTATTTCGGGGATCATGTCGGTTACAGTCTACGAGGCCCAACCCGTCGTAACTTGTTCTTCTCTCAAGTAACCAATCCTCCCAAGTCTATCTTCGAAAGACGGTTCTTAAATAAATCAACCACGACTATCGCCGTTAAAGTATTTAGATTAAAGCAGGAAAAACCCGACTCAGAAATTGTCTAAAAAATAGAATCGCTTCTGATTTCATCTTTCCTTAGCGGACCGCCGCTAAGAGTGTTCACAGGAAGTCGAAATTTGCCACAGGCCGATCCTTCCTCCCAACTATGTTTTTAAGCGAATTCAGACCAAAGGGCCCTTTTGATATGAAAAACGTTTAAAAAACTTTAGTAAGGCCGATTGCCAAACTATCTAAGCAGAAAGATAAAAATGATTTCCCCAAAAGTAATTAAGCAAGTTCAATTCTCACGAATCGAATTGACTTGGCTGGTTCTTGGCTTAAGAAATTTAGCTAAGCATGATATTGATTATCATACTTAACTTGTTTTTGGAAAGGCAATCGAAAAACATAAAATAAATAAACAAGGAAATAAATAAAAATGAATTTCGATTAAAACTAAAATGTTTACAAGGATGAAAAGATTCAAAAGCTAGAAGATGATCTTAAGCCTTCACCAAAGGTTGGTATTTATAGGCTTAGATTTACAAAGATAAGAGATAAGAAATAATAATTCAAATTCAAATGTTTAATTAAAATTCAAAAATAAAACTAATATGATAAAAGCTGATAAGTCTGATCGGATTCGTCTTCTGGAACATTCCAGGAGCTTCTAGAAGTTGCCACGTCATTGCCACGTCAGATGCGTCGTGCCCGGTGCCGTGCCCATGATGCAAGTCATGACAGGATAATAAAAAAAACTGCAGAAACGCTCTATTTTCACTGCTATTTCCAGAGTTGGACCCCTGCACAAAATATAATGGAAACAATATGTATTAAGCAGCAAGAAGTCACAAAACTTAGAAAATTAGCAAGTGAAATATGTCATATTTGAGCACTCATCAGTCGCACTGTCGCCTTCAGTGAGTTTCCCGTACTGAGACGAGTCAATCCTATGTGGCTGAACTTTGATTTGCCGCTGCTAAGGGCTCCGTCGGAGCTTCGTCTTTTCTGGCGAAGTTTTAACCTTTTGGGTAATTTTCAGGTGAGTTTCCGGCCTAATTAAGTTGCCTTTTATGCTGGTTGAATTCTTGGAATAAATGGCTTCTGAAATCCGACAGAATCGAGCTTCTTGGTGTCTCCAGCGACCCTCTCCGTTGACCGACCGGCGATCCGAAAGTTCAAAGGTAAAACTCGGTCTGAACCGGTTCAGTTAGTTAACCCGGTTTAAGGTCCAACCCGATTTGAATTCGACCCGTCTGACCTGCCCGACCCGATTCGAATTTGATTCGGCCCGAAATCATGTTTGATTCTTTCGACCCAAACCGAGTCAACTTAGTGAGTTGACCCGACCGAGTCAACCTAGTGAGTCAACTCACCCGAGTCAACTCGGTTGACCTTTTACCCATTGTTTGCTTACGTTAGCATTGACTTTGACTCGTTGACTACATGACGTCAGCGTTGACTTTGATTGTTGACCAAAAAAAGTCAAATTTTATGAAAAGCCCTATTCTATGTTTTTCAACGTTCTGAGTCCGTTTTTTAAGCCCGTTTTGCAAAATTCTAACCCGAAAGCCTCCGAATCTGACCTTGAACCTGAACTTGTATATATATATATTTAATTATTCAGTTAAGGGTACTATGAAATAATGACTGAAATGGGAATTTGTGTAATTGAAGGTACTCATAGTTCCTTGAATATGAATTGTTGAGGGACGTCAAATTCGGATTCGAGGGTGTTCGAATGTCGTTCACGGATCAATCGATGCAGCTCGGAGCCAAGGTAATACATTACTACCTCTTGTATGCTTTATGAATGTGTTGGTATTCGGTAAATTACGCATGGTTATAATTTAGTGTACTCGCAACTCTCCTTAAGTTAATTGTTCACGCAATAAAAGAATGGTAATTTGGATACGACCGAACTATTCGAAAGAGAAGTTTAATAGACTGAAAGGCTCTTAAGTTTAGTAAGTGATTAACAAGGCAATTATCTCCTGATCTACTTAATAGTGTTAAAAGATTTGATATATGAAATATTTCATGAATAAATGACGGTAATGCCCTTGAGATGTAAGAATGACTAAAATACCCCTGATAATGGAAACGATCTAAATCTACATTAAGTTTGGGAAATCAATTTATTCATCTGAAAACCTCGTCTTGCTCGGAAAGTTAGGGTAATGTAGAGCGTTTTAGTGTTCTCTAAATATGAGCGCAAGTGCACACTCCTATCAAGTAATAGTATAAAAGATATCGTCTCCCACAGGGATTGGACAGCTTGACTCGATTCGTTGTTCCTACGCAAGAAAAGTAAATGAACAAATAAGTATGTTTGTTTAAGAGGAAAATAAAATAAAAACACGAGTAAATAAAAAGGAAAGGTTCAGCTTGATAGAATGGGCTGGGTTATGCTGCTGCTTAGTGTGAAACTGCGTTGAATAGGATAAATTGCTTTGCGCTGCCAGACTCTGCTGCCTCGGCGGGGGATGGTAGTTAGGTTGCTGAGATGCTCTCGCTGCCTCGGCAGGGGAATGGACTTGTGTCTCGGCGGCAAACTTGGCAGAACGCTTTGAAAGTAATCCTGCTTATGTCTAAGTCAGAATGTTATTGATGCCCACTGCAGATAATACCAGTCACGGCGTGAATTGTGCAAAGACAACAATGTTTGTTCATCCTCTTTAGCCGCCTTAAACCCTAACCTAAGTTTAGGCTAGATTGATCAACACCGTCTATAGATGAGATCGTGCTTACTCCTTTTGTGAGTCCGACTCTCTTGATACTGAACAAATGGATAGTAATCAACTAATCTTTCGCCTTAATTGAAAACTATAAAGAACATGGAATAGGCAAACCTTGAAGCTTTATTGCAAAAACAAACTTAAAATCCTAAACAATCGTTCTCACACTAATTACAACATAACCCAAACCCAAAGAGAATTTTAGAACATAATGGCGGCAAGAAAACCTAAACTATGCCTAAGGGAAAACTTAAGTTGTTTTGAAGTAAAAGTACAATGGGTATATATAGGCATTAGCTAGGTCTAGTCCTTCTTGAAGTAGAAGTCTTCAAAGTAGCTTTTTCATTAAATGCAACCTTAAATTCTGACTTCTTTGAGTTGAATGTGGACTTCTTCATGTTGCCTTGCTCCACAAGTAATCTTGAATTCCTCCTTTCACGGCTCTGCCTGCTGCTACAATCATCGGAAAAATCAGGATTTTCTGCTCTATATATCGCACTTCAATTCTCCAATTCCTCAGTTTGTTGTCTTAGGCGGTAGGTAGGGCAGCGACAGCTGATGTCTCTGTCTGGAACTGCATCAGTACATCTCCTTGGTCTGCTGCCTCAGCATCATATCCTCAACTCCTCTCTCCTTCTATCAACCTCTAGTACCTGAAACAAAAACTAAACTAAAATAATACCTTTTCTTTACCAAATAAGATACAATAAATAAAAAGCATGGCGAAGTAAAGAATACTATAAAATGTAATGCATGATCCTAATTATGCCTAAAATGTACTTAAAACAATAATAATATGAGATGGAATGTGCATGAAATATAGAACTTATGGACACTTTACAGGTAACAAAGCTTAAACCTTCGAATTTGTAAAGTACTTGGATTTTTTTTGAATTCTGAATAAGTCTCAAGATAAGTTTACGGAAAACCATCTGCATGTCTGGGTTAGTTATTGTGGTGCAAAGATTTAACGGGTTGAAATAACTAAAAGTATCTTAAAGCATTAATAAGGCTGAATTGATCGAAATGATTTTAATGACCAAAATGACTAAAATACCCTCGAGCGTTAAATGCCAAACTATTTGTAATGATGAATTTACCCTCGAGATCTGTGGTGAATAAAAAGTTGGAAAGGACCGAAAGACTCAGAATAAGTGAACCACCTTCGAGCACCGAAGTGTCTGAAATATCTCTAAATACTAAAATGACTTGAAGGTACCTCTAAGACTTGGAAGTATACCATACAAATGCATATCTGTTTATTTGGGGGAAAGTACATAATTAACAGTAAGAGTAACTTGTTCAAAGGTACATTCGATGCTACGGTTTGAGTTCGGGTGCAATGCACATGTTCAAATACTTGGAAATTACTGCTTGAATTGATGTTCGAATTTTCGTAGCTCGTTTAGTGGTTGATTATGACAGTGTCCTACTTTGTCATGCAATGAAGTCTATTTTGAGAAATGAATACTTAAGATGTATCTATCCGGTTGAGGAGTAATCAATGTATTGATGGGTTACGATTAATTTAAAAGGATTTGGAAACCTAATGAGCGACTAAAATTCATGAATCATGTGCATCACTTTTATACCTCGTTGGTCTAAATTACCAATTTACCCTTGAAGGTTAAAATGACCATAATACCCTCGTAGGCTGTAACGTTTGATTTTCCTCGCGATATATCTGAAATCTCAATGATCCTGATGCATCAACTTTCGATGTTGGTTCGATCCGTCTTATTGAACCCCTTATTCGTAGGGACCTCGTTTTGAAATCAGTTCAAAATTGTCAAATGCCATCTTTCTATTAATTATTAAGTACCTGTGAGAAATGAATTGGGTCATAAAGTTCGTACCATGTATCTGTAAATACTTTCTATTCTAAATCAAGACTATCTGCCTAAAAATTAAAAGTATGACACTACTATTCGAAAAGAAAGCAATCTCTGACTTCTATCCTCTGATATGGAAATATATCTTATATATGTCTTTGAATACAAAATGGAAATATTAATAAAACAAAATAAATTCGATATTTGTCTTGTGATATAAAAAATATAGATCAGATACTATCTTCTGGTATTACCGTCTTCTGAATGTAAACTAAATTCATCTGGGGTATATTATTTACGATATAAATGAAGATCTGTAGGCTCAGCGTTGGTAAGCCCTTCTAGACCTAAGCTCGGGTAAGCCTATACGCCAACGGGCCTAGGGTAAGTCTTTTTGGATACTATTCTAATTTTCTGCATATTGGCATATGGTTGGAGGGTAGTTAAGTAAATTAATAATACTTTTGACCTCTTCTGAAACATACCCAACTAAATTAATGTATCAAAGTCAAAACTCTCAGTAAACTTACAATTCGCGCTTAATAAACCACTCTAAACTCCTTGATTCAACTTTTGGAATCTAAATCTCTAGCGTTAGACTCATCTCCTAAGATTTGGGTGATCAAATAAAGAACAACTATGTTACCTTTTGATATAATACTTCACTAAACTATCGAATCGTAATTTGATCTAACCGTTGCTCAGTTCATCATGACAATGTTAAGCTTGCCATACATCTACTTGTGTTTTTAGCATCTCCTAGTAGTTTGTATTATTGAGCTTTTCGAAGCTCACATTGTTTTTACCATCATAGGTTAAAAGATCGACAATGTTGCAGCTATCAACGTCGGTATGAAAGTTTCTTCGGCTTGCTCGCAGAGTATGGTATCTGTGTAATTAGGGGGCATGTAAGTCACATTTTGATTTAGATTGGAGTCCGAAACTCTTATCACAGTTTTGTTTTAATGTGGGTCACTCCGGTGACCCTAATGTGACTCCCTAGGATCCGTATTAACGCATAGGCGGGTCTAGGGGTTACATTTTTCATCATCTTTGACTATTTCTTTACCTTTTTCCTTTATCTTTAAAGACTACCAAGAACATATAATGATTTATTAAAACAAAATGTTGCAGAATGTTTCTTCAAATGAATTCGATAGACAGTTGACGCAGAGCTCCCTTCCTTATATCTAATTCTTAGCAGTTGATTTCTTGAAATGGATTTGGAGAGAGGGTAGGAGATTTCAAACTTGCCAGTTGCTTGCTTATATATAATGTCATGGGGCTAGATTTTCAACCTAGGAAACTGTCTTAGTCAATGTTCTCGAGATAAACGACTAAGTTATTCTTAAAACTCTCTTTGAAAGATCAAATTCTTCCTAGGCACTAAGAATGTTGAGTCGTTCTAGTGGAAGCAAACAAATGAGAAGACAACTCAAGAATAAAAGAAGAACGCTCAAGAACACAAGAGAGGATTTAGAGTAAATGCTTTTTACTCAAAGAGATGGATGATTTACAAATGAGGTGGGAAGCCTCTATTTATAGTTGAGTCCCCGTACAATGAATGGCCGAGATCGATTTACATCAGTGGCTCAGATCGAAAGCTACCAACTACATCCTAGCTAACTATGAAAAGTCTATCACCTTGGAATACTTTCATTATGTTAGCGTTCACATGTATGTTCACATTGTGGGATATTCCTTTCCATTGGAATATGCCCTGGTAAGATGTCATCTACTAAATTACCAGCTTCAATGTGATCGAGCCTTCTTTCAGTCTCCAACGTTCGGGCCAAGTCGAGTGGTCTGCTAGACAAGCCCAAGATTTTGTAAAGAACCTCTTGGGTAGCTTGTTGCTTACTTTTCTCTTGTAACCCCCTTGACCCGGTCTAACCGTTTTACCGACTCGAGCGAGTTACACGGGGAATATCAAAGTAAACCCGCGAAGATTTACTCAAATAAACGACCCTATTTCTTTCCTTTTCTGTTCTTTATCTTGTCTATATGCTCTTATTAACTCCTAAGGTGATCATGCTCACAGCAGATAAAGTTACGACTCTGATGATGTCAATTGAACATCCGATTGATACTAAACATGCTTTAGGGACCATTTTGTAAAAATACATAAGTATAAGGACTTAGGTTAAATTAAGTTAGAAGAAAAATTTACATTCATCGGTAAAGTAAAACACCTTCAAAAATATATTACGAACTTATTACATGATCCGTCTCCTCCTGGTCCTGCGTTCCAAGTTCACATAACTGCTTTCCACTTCATTTAGGGGAGTAGAGGGGGCAGTGTTGGGATTACTAGAGGCATTTTGGGGATTGCTACTTTCAGTAACCTTCTTTCTTATCATTATCACTGCTGACAAATCCCCATTCCTATAATTCCACTTGTGAACGGGAGGGACAACAAACATATTTATTAAGAAAGTTTATAGGTTCCTCAACCAAACCCAACAAAATAAACGCAACCTTAGCAGAGTGAGTGTGTAACACCCCTAACCCGGGTTAGGAGCGAGAAGCATTATTGGAGATCGAAAAACAGAAAATCGAAAACAAAATCCATTCCTAATTAAATTATTCGTATTAATGCGCATGCGGAAAGCGGGCTAACAAAAACTTTTTCTAACATACATGACCAAACAAAGTTTCTTTTAATCTTACTTATCAAATTACAAGTCAATTCAATTATCTTATTAACATTATCAAATTTCAATTTCAAATTACCATTCCACAATCATTCGATCACTATGCTTTCTATATGGTCAATTAATTCTAACCATTAACTAATCATTTACAATTTATTTCATTGATAATAATTAAACCAAACATGCCGATACTTAAGCTATTCATAACCAAGCCATTCGAAACTTTGATTAATTTAATCTAGGTGATTTTCGAATTATACTAATATTACCAATAATTAAAACATCCATTTTTACATACAAGTCATGTTCGATTCATATACTAAGATACCAACTTTTCATTAGTTAATTCATTACAAAATATTAAGTTTCATATGCCCCTAAACCATGCCAAGCTATGCTATCAAATATATACAACAAAAAGAATAGGCAACACCACTAGCTTGACTTACATATATATACAACAAAAGAATGAGGTTATCTATCTAAAAACAAAACATGATTTTGGCCTCCTAATTAAGCATCAAGGAGCATATAATTTCAAACACCAACGTAAACTTAGGCTACGACCCAACAAAACGAAACGAGCCCTTAAACAAACTTTGAAGCCACCATCTAGGAGTTTAAATATGAGACTAAGATCATACATTTTCTGGTCTTGTAAATTGTCTCGGTCGAATGCTAGCTTTAGGTCCAAGCTACCATGCTAAAGTGGGAAGAAGGAAACAACGGAGCGTTAAGTACAAAATTGTACTTAGCAAGGTAATGCTAGAGCTAATTCATTCTTGAATTTAGGTGTGATCAAGCATTGAGTTTACTTAGCTAGGTTTGTTGACATACAATTTATACCCAACTAAGCTTAACAAACTCAAACTCAAATGGCTTCATGCATAACATAAACAAACATTCATAGCTTCATACTTGAATACACTTCAAATAACATTAGGTCATCCACATGTTTCATTTTCAATTCAGTCAAAGACCATATATTAATTCAATATTCAGCATACTCATTTTCATGCTCCATAATCGAAATAACCAAATAAGCATGCCAATTATAACATTGCATTAACAATTTGTCAAGAGCAAAATCACCAATCACCTTTAATCATGTTATTCGAATAGGTCACAAACCAATATCCATAGATCAAAATTTTCAAACGAATCACATTGCATTTCTAATTCATTCGAAAGGGGCCTTTGTTCATATTTCTTATATACGAACATTGCACGCATCTCATATGCATTTTATCACAATCGACCATAGTCCATGGAATTCATCCATTACTTTCACATCATAACATGCCAAGTCAATTGTCAATTAATTTCTCCACATCATAAGCTTTCATAATTATGTAATTCCATTTAATTTAATTAAATTGCACTGCATTGCCCTAGGTAGGGTAGATAAATCATATAATCAAGTTATCAAGAGGGTACCAAGTACCAAACAATGGTTGCTTAAGCAACAAGTCAATGGATGCACAATAGCATCAATGTGTCTTGAATACCAATCAAGATCACCTTTAATCATCAAGTTGGAAAGTACCCAAGGTACTAAACAATGGTTGCATAAAGCAACAAGTCAATGGTTGCACAAGGCAACAAACAAGAGAGCTCGGACTCTAGGCATGTCGTACTATCTAAGACTTCTAATCGACTAAGGGCATATTATTCTTATTAATTATCCGTCATTTTTAATTTAGCACATACATATTGCATAATTCGGTTTGCATGCTCACTTTATCATATAGTCGTACCAATCCACACAAATCATGCTAAACAATTTCATGCCACATTTGAATAGCATCACAACATACACGGGCAGCAACTTGACATATAATCATATGCATTTTAAGCATAGCAAAAGTACCACAGAGGCAGTCCACATATTCATACAATCGAACATTATCAAGGATCCAATTCGTACTTATACATCATACTTATAGATCACATAGGGCAGTCCACATTTCCACACATTCAAACAATAACAAAGATCCATTTCATGCATATAAATCATAACAATTAGATCACATAAGGCAGTCCACATTTCTACACATTCAAACATTAATAAAGATCCAATCCATGCATCCATTTTTCCTTTAATCTCCTTCCCTTACTAAGCATATTACCAATAATCATTTAATTCCAATTACATGCATAAAAATCATAAATTACATCAATAACAAGGTGGTTAGGACACTAGTTCCAACCCTAATGCAAAAATTACACTCGCAAATTTCTCAAACTTGGTTTTTGATTAGGATGCCCTTGTTCCTTCCCCTTGATTGATCGATCCTAGCTTTCTCCAAAGTCTCTTCACAATTTTGATCTTAACACTCAACATAAAAATGAATACACACTATATTAGAGAGCAATTCAATTACAATCAATATTTTAACACAAGCATGAACATTAGTTCTCAAATCAGTTTTTCTATTGAACTAGTTGGAGGACCAGTTAGTATTTTAATCAAATCTCTTTAATTATTAATCTAAAATTCACTTATTATACACCATTAGAAAGTTATTAAACTCAGATTTTTAAACATATAAACCTCATATTTCATCTAGTCCGAGTTATTACAGTTTATTACTTGAATATGACCTTTTCGATAAATCTGGACAACTTGTACTGCCCAACTTCTTTAATTCATATCTTCTGATTTACATAATGGAATCCAATTCCGTTTTCTCTCAGTGTTTCTGAACATATCAAAGTCTATACTGTAAAAATTTCAGTTCAAAATACCCTAAATCCTATTTTTGGTGAATTTTCAAAGTTTCAGCTTATGGTTCGAGTGTTCTGGACATCTTACTCATTTGTCACATTTAATTTAGAATTCAACTTGGTTACCTTAGTCTAATTCCAAATTCACTTGGTATATAGCTTGTACTATCTTTTCACAACATCTTTAAGTCCATATTAATACTTATTACCAACAATCATGTCCTCAATTTTACTAAATTCCCAAATCAGTCCATAATTCCATTATTTTTTAGTATGTGTCCAATGTTGGTTCGAATCTAATTTTTATCATTCGAATTCACCATTGTAGCAATATAAGACCTTTTTCTTATAGAATTTTCATTTCTCTTCCATTTTTTCCCAATAATGATGTGAGCACGTCTTCACCAGCACATGTTGCTGATCCGGAGGTCTTACCGTTAGGACCAATTACGCGATCTAGGGCGCAACGTTTCAAGGAAGCTCTGTTCCTTACTTGTGCTAATATTTCTAAATCATTTGATAATACTTGTGCCTTAGACGATAGGACTTTTAATGTGTTGTATAATTACTATGTGACATGATTAGGTTATATAATACATGGGTGTTTTTAAATATGTATATCATATGATACATATGTTTGGAATAATTTAATAATATAATTTATAATAATATTTTATATATACGTGCAGTATCCCATCTTTGAATTGTAAATGCATGCATAAATTTTACATGTGGTTTAATTCCAATAATGTTTTTATAATGTTTTTTTATGTTTGCAGACCGTGTGCGGCAATTGAAATGAATTACATTTCAACACATACGCCACCACAATTAGCATGTGGAATTACTTGATGCGGGCAGCAAGGGGTTTTTTTCTCGTTTGAAATTCAAATGTATTTGTCACATGTTAAATGTGATTTGTGAGACCAGCAAGCTCTCTCCATGATGCGGCAGAACAAGATGAGAACAAATGGTGTGTTTTGAAATTCAAAATGTTATTATCACATGTTAAATGTGATATACACATTTCTGCCTATTTTCAAAATGCATGGCTGAAAAGCACATGCCGCCACATTAGGAAGTTTTTTTTTTCATTTGAATTTAATATTCAAATGGCTTCATTAACAGCCATATGTTTGTAAACTCAGCAACCACCCTTGTATTATATATATGTAGCCAAAACACTTTGTAAAGGTTACACACTTGAATGAATAAATTATTTTGTGAGATTTTCTCTCAAATTTGGTTCTTTTTAGAACTTTCTCTTTGATACTTCGGGTTCTCAATTGTTCGATAATTGAAGGGTCCAAGTTCGTATTCGAGCAAATTCAAGATAAGGTTCGGGTTCGTTCAACAGATTGTTCGAGTTCTTCCTTGGAATTTGTTCATCTTTTTCCGACTACGAAGAACAAATTCGATTCGGGTTTGCATAACAGATTATGCAAGTTCTTTCGAGTTCATCGTGTCAAATTCTAAGAACGTTGCTACTGTTGTTGAATGCTTGAAGAATTTCATCTTCGTCGTTCAAATTATCCTAAAATTTTTGCAACTTTCTTCTCTCCCAATTCTGAATTTTTTTTCTTTTTCATTTTTTTTACTATTTAAATAATCTAACTTCAAAATCATGATTGTTTCTATTGCAGAGAAATACTTGCTATTATCCTAGATCTGCGAATGAACGAGGAATGTTGTTTTCTTCAACAATACCCCTGTATCATATGGTAATCAGAGCTTTGGTCGGATTTTAGCACTTTCTGCACTACCAGGCATCCAAAAAAATATATATATACAAAAATAAATAAAAAATTCGAAAAAAAAATTCTGAAAAAAAAAAGTCAAAATTTAAAGTTTGACCAAAAAGTCAAAGTCAAAAAAAATTCGGAAAAATTGAAAAAAAAATTCAAAAAAATCAGTTTCGAATATTTGGGGTATTTTGTGTTAATATGTGCTGTTTGGACGTGAAATGATGAAGGATGTGTCTATCTTACCTTGAAATGCTTTGTAATCACCCGAAATCAACTTTTCTTGTTTGTTCCGGAGATAGGATGGTGGTAAGCATTTCTACTGCGTAAGTTGCTAAATTCTTGTTCTTTTAGCATCTTTTCTTTCATTTCATATTGTTATTTTTTTTCTTTTAGCCCAATTCTCAACTTTCATTTTTTTATTTCTTTTCTCCTAACCTTTATCTTTGTTCTAACAATATTCACCCGTCACCCGTTGTTTTCTTTCAATTTGACAACACTTGCAGAATCTGAACATCGGAATCAGTTCCTTTAAAGAACTAAGTACGAGAGATTGAGGGAAAAGGCAAACAGAGCGTGTGAGAACAGAAGGGGAGACAAAAGAGCCATTCGAGTATTCTCCCGAGTGAAACACGAGTGCTGAGTGTTAATTCCTTATTTTCTTGAGTGCAAATTCTTTGGAGTGACTAGTGAGGATTTTTGCTATGTGATTGGTGAGGACTACTTTTTTTCTAACCTTTAACTCGTTTGTTTGTTTGTTTGTTTTTGTTGTTAATTATGGCAGGTTCCGATGATCACACGGTTGAACAGGATCCACTGATTCCTCAAATGCAAGCCTTAGAGAGAATGATGCAACGAGTAGTGGCTACCGCCTTAGAGCCATTACAGTCGAGGATGGATAGGTTTGATGGAGGATCCAACTCTGTTAATGATGTATTGAACGAAAATGAAGACGAACGGTCACCGAGGCAGCATATTCCTAGACAAGGACGTGTGCAACAGGTAGACGATAATTTGACTAACATTAAGGTTGCTATTCCTTCTTTTCAGGGACGCTCAGATCCTGATGCATACTTGGCTTGGGAAAGCAAAGTGGAGCACATTTTCGAGTGTTATAATTACTCGGAACAGAAGAAGGTTCGATTAGCAGCAACAGAGTTTGTTGATTATGCCTTGATATGGTGGGACCAGTTACTGCTTAGTCGTAGACGTACTGGTGATGACCCAGTTGCAACATGGATCGAGATGAAGCGACTAATGCGAAAAAGGTTTGTTCCTATTCACTATCATCGTGATTTGTTTCAAAAGTTGCAAAATTTGAAACAGGGAAATAGGAGCGTTGAGGATTATTTCAAGGATATGGAAATGGCTATGATGCGTGCAAATATCGAGGAAGATCGAGAAGCTACCATGGCACGTTTTCTAGCAGGGTTGAACACCGAGATCGCTAACGTTGTTGAGTTACAGCATTATGTCGAGGTTGATGATATGGTGCAGATGGCAATAAAGATTGAACGACAGCAACGCAGGAAGTCTTCAAATCGAGGTAACCCTTCTTTTAAATCTTTTTCAAATCCATTATATACTCCTAACAATTCCAGGAAGCAAGCACCACAACAACCACTTCGGATTCGTGAGCAAGGCGAAACCAGCAAACCAAAGGCCCCCGTTGCTGATAATGGGCGTGGTAAGCAGCAAGTGGTAGCGCAAGAGCGAGCACGAGATATCCAGTGTTTCAAGTGCCTTGGGAGAGGACATGTTGCTAGTCAATGTCCTAACCGGAGGGTTATGTTGATGCGAGATGATGGTGTGATCGAGTCAGATTCCGAGGAGGAAGTGCATGATGTCCCTACTGAAGAGGAAGATGAGACCGACCTAGAGGTTCCTGAATCTGGTAAGGTAATGGAACTTTTGGTTATTAAAAGAAGTCTGAATGTGCAACAGGTACCAGATGATCTACAGCGTGAGAATATCTTTCACACACGATGCAAGGTGCAAGACAAGGTATGTGTTGTGATTATTGATAGTGGTAGTTGTACTAATGTTGCCAGTTCAGTGATGGTTGACAGGTTAGGTCTGAAAACGACAAAGCATCCTCATCCATATAAGTTACAGTGGTTGAATGATGGTGGTGAGCTTAAAGTGACGAGACAAGTTGTTGTACCATTTTCAATCGGAAATTACAAGGACGGGTCCTTTGTGATGTTGTTTCCATGGATGCTACTCACCTACTATTGGGACGCCCTTGGCAGTATGATAGAAGGGCAATGCATGATGGTTATACAAATCGCTACTCTTTTATGCATGCAGGTAAGAAGATCACTTTGGCTCCTTTGACACCGAGTCAAGTGTTTGAAGATCAGGCAAGCTTGAAAAAGAGTAAAGAGACTGCAAAAGAGAAGAAGAAGATGTCCGTGTATGCGAGCAGTAGCGAAATCAGGAAATGTCTTTCCTCTAAACAATCTGTTCTTATTTTGATGTTTAAAGATTATTGTTTATTGACAGATTTTCCTACTGATCTACCTTCACCGATTTTGACACTTTTGCAGGAGTTTGAGGACGTGTTTCCAGCTGAAACACCGAAGGGATTGCCACCTCTTCGTGGCATTGAGCACCAGATTGATTTCATTCCAGGTGCTACTATTCCGAACCGGCCAGCTTATCGAACCAACCCTGAAGAGACGAAAGAGCTTCAAAGGCAAATTACTGAGTTGATGGACAAGGGTTACATTCGAGAGAGCTTGAGTCTGTGTGCTGTTCCGGTGCTGTTAGTCCCGAAGAAAGATGGTTCTTGGAGGATGTGCGTAGATTGTCGAGCTGTGAACCAGATCACAATTAAGTATCGTCATCCCATTCTAAGACTTGATGACATGTTGGACGAGCTTTGCGGAGCCGTCATCTTCTCAAAAATTGACTTAAGGAGCGGCTATCATCAGATTCGCATGCGAGAAGGCGATGAGTGGAAAACAGCCTTCAAGACAAAGCTAGGTTTGTACGAATGGTTAGTAATGCCTTTTGGTTTAACTAATGCACCTAGTACTTTTATGCGTTTGATTAATCATGTTCTGCGATCTTTCATTGGTAAATTCTGTGTTGTATACTTTGATGATATCTTGATCTATAGCAAGTCTTTACAGGATCACGTAGGACATTTGCGAGCTGTTCTGCAGGTTTTGCGAGAAGAAAGATTGTTTGGTAACATGGAGAAGTGTGTATTTTGTACTGACAAACTCACATTTCTTGGTTACATTGTTAGTTCTCAGGGAGTTGAAGTTGATCCTGAGAAGATAAAGGCAATTCAGGAATGGCCACGACCGACATCGATTACTCAGGTTAGATCGTTTCATGGTTTAGCGAGTTTTTATCGACGGTTTGTTCCTAATTTCAGTTCCATTACCGCCCCCTTAACTGGTATTATTAAGAAGAATTCTAGCTTCTCATGGGGTAAGGAACAAGAAGATGCCTTTTTGAAAATTAAAGATTGTTTGACTAAAGCACCTGTGTTAGCATTACCTGATTTTGATAAAATGTTTGAAATTGAATGTGATGCTTCTAGAATTGGTATAGGTGCTGTTTTGATGCAGGACAAGCGACCCGTTGCTTACTTTAGTGAGAAATTGAGTGGTGCTACATTGAACTATCTGGTTTATGATAAAGAGATGTATGCACTGATTCGGGCATTGGAGACATGGCAGCATTATTTGTTGCCTAAGGAGTTTATGATCCACACCGACCACGAGGCTTTACGTTACATCACAGGTCAACATAAATTGAATAAACGACATGCTAAGTGGGTTGAATTCTTAGAATCTTTTCCTTATGTCATTCGTTACAAGAAAGGGAAAGAAAATGTCGTTGCTGATGCATTATCACGTAGGTATGCACTTTTGAGTTATCTTGATTCACATCTGATTGGTTTTGCATATATTCGTGATTTATACCCTGATGATCCTGATTTTAGAGATAAGTTTAATGCTTGTTCGAAAGGTGCAGATGGAAAGTTTTACAGGCATGATGGCTATCTTTTCAAGGAAAACAGGATTTGCATTCCACAGGGTTCGATGCGTGATATTCTGATTCGTGAGGCACATGAAGGTGGATTAATGGGTCATTTTGGTGTCACTAAGACGTTACACACACTGAAGGAGCATCTGTTTTGGCCAAAGATGCGCAGAGACGTTGAAAGGTATTGTGAACGTTGTGTGACATGTAGGAAGGCAAAATCGAAGGTTTCACCACATGGTATGTACTTACCTCTACCTATTCCTGATTCCCCTTGGACTGATATTTCGATGGATTTTGTTTTGGGATTGCCTCGAACTAGAAATGGTAGAGATAGTGTATTTGTTGTGGTTGATAGGTTCTCGAAAATGGCACATTTTATTGCTTGCCATAAGACTGATGATGCTGTTAACGTGGCTAACTTATTCTTTAAGGATGTTGTACGTTTACATGGTATTCCTAGGTCGATTGTTTCTGACAGGGATGTGAAGTTTTTGAGTCACTTCTGGAGGACTCTTTGGAGCAAATTAGGTACGAAACTCATGTTTTCTACTACTTGTCATCCCCAGACTGATGGACAAACTGAGGTTGTTAACAGGGTTTTATCTACTTTACTTCGTTCCATCATTAAAAAGAATATTAAGACTTGGGAAGATTGTTTACCACATGTTGAGTTTGCTTATAACCATGTTGTACATTCTGCTACTAAAATGTCACCATTTGAGGTTGTTTATGGTTTTAAACCTATTACGCCTCTAGATTTGTTGCCTTTGCCACAGAAACAGGTGACGAACAGAGATGGTCAAAGCAAAGCCGATTATGTGAAGAAGTTGCATCAACAGGTTAAGGAGAACCTAGAACGAAGGACTCAGCAGTATGAAAAGCAAGCAAACAAAGGAAGGAAGCGAGTCACCTTCGATGTTGGTGATTGGGTTTGGGTTCATTTTCGAAAGGAAAGATTTCCGGCCCAAAGGTGGTCCAAGCTGTTACCGCGAGGAGATGGTCCTTTTCAGGTGTTGGAGAAAGTGAATGACAACGCCTACAAGTTAGATCTACCCGGGGAATACAATGTAAGTGCCACATTTAATGTTTCTGACTTAACCCCTTATGGTGATTGTACAGATTTGAGGACAAATCCTTTTCAAGAAGGGGGGATGATGTGAGCACGTCTTCACCAGCACATGTTGCTGATCCGGAGGTCTTACCGTTAGGACCAATTACGCGATCTAGGGCGCAACGTTTCAGGGAAGCTCTGTTCCTTACTTGTGCTAATATTTCTAAATCATTTGATAATACTTGTGCCTTAGACGATAGGACTTTTAATGTGTTGCATAATTACTATGTGACATGATTAGGTTATATAATACATGGGTGTTTTTAAATACATATATCATATGATACATATGTTTGGAATAATTTAATAATATAACTTATAATAATATTTTATATATATGTGCAGTATCCCATCTTTGAATTGTAAATGCATGCATAAATTTTACATGTGGTTTAATTCCAATAATGTTTTTATAATGTTTTTTTTATGTTTGCAGACCGTGTGCGGCAATTGAAATGAATTACATTTCAACACATACGCCACCACAATTAGCATGTGGAATTACTTGATGCGGGCAGCAATGGGTTTTTTTCTCGTTTGAAATTCAAATGTATTTGTCACATGTTAAATGTGATTTGTGAGACCAGCAAGCTCTCTCCATGATGCGGCAGAACAAGATGAGAACAAATGGTGTGTTTTGAAATTCAAAATGTTATTATCACATGTTAAATGTGATATACACATTTCTGCCTATTTTCAAAATGCATGGCTGAAAAGCACATGCCGCCACATTAGGAAGTTTTTTTTTTCATTTGAATTTAATATTCAAATGGCTTCATTAACAGCCATATGTTTGTAAACTCAGCAACCACCCTTGTATTATATATATGTAGCCAAAACACTTTGTAAAGGTTACACACTTGAATGAATAAATTATTTTGTGAGATTTTCTCTCAAATTTGGTTCTTTTTAGAACTTTCTCTTTGATACTTCGGGTTCTCAATTGTTCGATAATTGAAGGGTCCAAGTCCGTATTCAAGCAAATTCAAGATAAGGTTCGGGTTCGTTCAACAGATTGTTCGAGTTCTTCCTTGGAATTTGTTCATCTTTTTCTGACTACGAAGAACAGATTCGATTCGGGTTTGCATAACAGATTATGCAGGTTCTTTCGAGTTCATCGTGTCAAATTCCAAGAACGTTGCTACCGTTGTTGAATGCTTGAAGAATTTCATCTTCGTCGTTCAAATTATCCTAAAATTTCTGCAACTTTCTTCTCTCCCAATTCTGAATTTTTTTTCTTTTTCATTTTTTTTACTATTTAAAATATCTAACTTCAAAATCATGATTGTTTCTATTGCAGAGAAATACTTGCTATTATCCTAGATCCGCGAATGAACGAAGAATGTTGTTTTCTTCAACAACACCCCTGTATCAAATAAGAATTTTCTAGTTTAGTCCCTATCAATGTTAAATTTTCATTTAATCATGAACTTACATTCTTTCTCAAAACAGTTCTCTTTTTAAATCTATTCACCATTTCACAATTAATTTTTCAAGAACTTCATCATCTCAGCTTAACATAATCACAATGACTATCTCAATTTCATTTTAACCAACTTTAAACTTGCATGCATGGTTTTTGACACTTATTCGAATAGTTAAAAGAAGGAATGGAAACTTACTTCTTTGATTTTGCTACCTCTAGCTACTCTTCTTAATCCTAGCTTAATTCCTTCAACATGCAAGTCATTTTCTTCACCATTAGAGCTCCAAATTTTTAGACTTTTAAGCTTCCATCCTCTCCCCTTTTCTCTCAAGGCTCACGGCAACAAGGAGGAGAAATGATGGAGAGAAAACATCTTCCCTTAATTTGGAGGATTTGATAGGTTTTGATTTTACTTAATTTTCCTTCTTACTATGTCTATTATGAGCTTTTTACTAAGGGCAACCCTAAGGAAATATAATTCTTAACATGCAATTTTTAAGCTTTATTTTCTTTTTAAATTAGTCATCAATTTTCCCCCACCATTCTTTCTTTATTCTTCTATTTTGGTCCAATTTTCACTAGGGAAATATACCATTTTCTAATTACTTTTATTTTTTCAATTTTATTACTTTGATCTTGTTACTACTAATTTGAATACACTAAATTATCAACTCGGCTAAATTCCCTAATTCGAAAGCTTAATTCTCTTTAATTCGAGTTGGGGTAGTAATTGCTCAATTAAAGGAAATTCAAGGACTAAATTGAATAATTCACTTAATCATAAACTCAATTGCTTTTTAAGAATAAATTAATAAATTAAATTCAACGAATTAAATTCTAGGACGGAAATGTGGGTGTTACAATTCCCTCCTCCTTAAAGAATGAATTCGCCCTCGAATTCTTACCTGAACTGAATAAATGAGGATATTGCTTCCGCATCGTATCCTCGGGTTCCCACGTTGCTTCTTTAACATGATAATTCTTCCAGAGAATTTTAACAAGAGGGACGTTCTTATTACGAAGCCTTTTAACTTTCCGATCAAGTGTCTGAATAGGTTTCTCTTCATAAGAGAGGTCGGGATTGAGTTCAATTTCTTCTGGTTCGAGGATGTGAGGCGGATCAGATCGATAACGTCTTAACATAGATACATGAAAGACATTATGAATCTTATCGAATTCAGGAGGAAGTGCAAGTCGATAAGCTACGGACCAATTCTCACAGTTACTTCGAACGGCCCAATGAAACGAGGACTAAGCTTTCCCTTTTTGTCGAAACGGAAAACTTTATTCCATGGAGAGACTTTAAGAAACACTTTATCTCCGGTCTCGTATTGATGTCCCTACGCTTCAGATCAGCGTACGACTTCTGCCTATCAAAAGCTTGTTTCAACCGGGAATGAATAATTTGAACATGTTCTTCAGTTTCCTGAAGCAGTTGAGGTTCTAAAACTTTATTATCCCCGAGTTCAAACCAGCACAAAGGAGTTCGGCATTTTCTTCCATACAGTGCTTCAAAAGGAGCCATCTGAATAGAAGACCGATGGCTATTATTATAAGCAAACTCTATTAACGATAGCGACTTTTCCCAGTTCTTACCGAAATCGATAATACAAGCTCTAAGCATATCTTCAAAAATTTGAATTACTCGTTCGGATTGTCCATCGCTTTGAGGATGAAAAGCTGTGCTAACATTCATTTTAGTTCCAAGAGCCTTGTGTAGCGTTTTCTAGAATCGAGCTGTAAATCGAGGATCTTGATCTGAAACAATAGAAGTTGGGATTCCGTGTAAACGGATAACTTCTCGAATATACAAATCTGCCAAGGCCTCAAGACTAAAATTCATCTGCATCGGAATGAAATGTGTTGATTTAGTGAAACGATCAACGATCACCCAAATAGCATCACACTTTCTTGGAGAGAAAGGAAGACCGGTCACGAAATCCATCGTAATATGTTCCCATTTCCATTGCGGAAATTCAAGAGGTTGAAGTAATCCAATAGGAGCACGATGTTCGGCTTTGACCCGTTGACAGTTCAGACACCTCGATACAAAGTCATTGATAGTCAATTTCATTCCATACCACCAATACAAGGGCTTGAGATCCTTGTACATCTTAACAGATCCAGGGTGGATTGAAAAAGAACTTTGATGTGCTTCTTGCAGAATTTCATCTTGCAACTATTTGTTATTAGGTACATAAATCCGATCTCTGAAATATAGAAGAATGTTTAACTTGACAGAGAAGTCAGGATTAGACTCAAGCTTAGACAAGATTTTCTGTAGTTCTGGATCAACTTGTTGGAGTTCTTTGATTCTAGAAATCAGAACAGATTGAACATGGAGTTCATTCATATAATTCCGAGCTTTATATAGTCGGAAATGAGCATTGATGGCCAGAGAAGCGAGGTTCGGTTTCCAACTCAGAGCATCGACAACCACGTTAGCCTTTCCAGGATGATAGTTGATGGTCAGATCATAGTCCTTGAGTAACTCTAACCACCTTCTTTGTCTAAGATTTAGCTCTTTCTGAGTGAGCAAGTACTTCAAACTTTTGTGATCAGTGAATAGTTTACACTTCTCACCGTACAGATAATGCCGCCAGATTTTAAGTGCAAATACAATGGCCGCTAATTCAAGATCATGAGTTGGATAATTCATCTTATGATGCTTAAGTTGTCGAGAAGCGTATGCAATCACGTTACCTTCCAGCATCAAAACGCATCCAAGGCCAGAATGTGACACGTACTGTAAACAACAAATTCTTTTCCCGACTCTGGCTGAATAAGAACTGGGGCACAAGTCAAAGCTTGTTTAAGCTGATCAAAACTTTTTTGTTGTCCTTCAGACCACTTAAATTGTTCGTTCTTTCTAAGAAATTTGGTTAGTGGTGTAGCAATTATCGAAAATCCTTTCACAAATCTCCGGTAATACCCAGCTAAACCAAGGAAACTTCAGACCTCGCTTACATTGCTCGGAGGTCGCCATTCAAGAATTGTCTGAATTTTCTTAGAATCAACCTTGATTCCTTCAGCTGAAATAACATGTCCGAGGAATGACACTTCTGACAGCCAAAATTCACACTTAGTGAACTTAGCAAACAACCGATTTTCTCGGAGTGTCTGGAGCACAATCCAAAGATGTTGAGCATGTTCTTCCCTGTTACGAGAGTACACCAGAATATCGTCGATGAAAATGACAACAAACTTGTCAAGATGAGGCTTGAACACTTGATTCATCAGATCTATGAATGCAGCAGGGGCATTCATTAACCCGAATGGCATCACTAGAAATTCGTAATGACCATAACGAGTTATGAAAGCAGTTTTGGGTATATCTTCATCTTTCACTCTCATTTGATAATAACCGGAACGGAGGTCAATTTTAGAAAACACGCCAGCACCCTTTAGCTGATCAAACAGATCTTCAATTCGGGGCAGTGGATACTTGTTCTTGATAGTTACTCTGTTCAGTTGTCGGTAATCAATGCAAAGTCGCGTCGTCCCGTCTTTCTTTTTCACGAATAAAACCGGAGCACCCCATGGAAAAGTGATGGGTCAAATGAAACCTTTATCTTCTAATTCTTAAATCTGTTTATTTAATTCTTGCAATTCAATAGGTGCCATACGATAGGGCGTAATGGACACCGGATTTGTTCCAGGCTGAACTTTAATTTTGAACTCAACTTCTCGAATCGGAGGGAGTCCAGGGAGTTACTCAGGAAAGACATCAACAAATTCAGATACGACAGGCATTTTAGTTAAACCAAAATCTAATTCGTCTTGTAAAGCCATTGCATCAAAAAGAGATGTCGGTTTCTTGTCAATTAACAGAATTGATTCTTTCCCTGAACCCCTTAAGTACAGTCTTTTATTCTAACAATCAATCCAGGTTTCATGTCTACCCAACCAGTCTAAACCGAATACTAAATCAAACTCACATTTAGGTAGAACATACAAGTTACAGGGAAAAGGTACATTTCGAATAGATACAAGGCTATCCTTACATATTAGGTTGATAGGTAAGTCGCGTCCTATTGGGTTTAAGACAATTAACCCAGTTTTAACAATTTCAGGCTTTAGTTGTAACATGTCAATCAAGTAAGAACATACAAAAGAATGAGTTGATCCTGAATCAATTAAAGCATAGACATGAGTAAGGTTCAGTTCAACCGTACCCGCAATAACATCTGGAGATTCTTCATCATCCTTGCCACATATGTGATAAACTTGAGCAGGAGCTCGTGATTCCTGATGAGTGATGGCTTTCGATTGATTGCTTTTGCCTCTACCTTGATTCCCAGACTGTGCTTGCCTAGTATTCTTGTTCCAATTGGATTGCACATGACTCGGATTAGAAGAGTTTTGAGCATGAGCTAGGTTTGGTCCTTTCGGGCAGTCTCTGATATAATGGTCATTTCCACCACAAGAAAAACATAAGTTGGCCTACTTTCGGCACTGACCGAAATGGGGTTTCTGACATTGCTGACAGACTGTAGCCCTTTCTGTATTTCCCGTGCTATTAACAGATATAATCGGGACAGCAAGTCTATTGACTGACTGGGCTCTGGTGTGAAATTACTATGAGGAGCTGGATAATACGAAGAAGACCCTTCTTTCTAGCTTTTAGACTTCTTCGACTTTCAGTGAGACTTGTCATCACTCTTGCGCTTCTTATCATGTCGGTAACCGTTTTTTCGCTTTCCTGCGGCCCTGAACTTGGATTCCGTAGCAATAGCTCGGTTCACCAGAGTTTGGAAGTTCGTGATATCCATGGCGGTAAACATCGGATTCTGCTCATCATTCAGACCGTCAATGAACATACGACATTTTTCTTTCTCTGTCTTGATGTACTTAGAACCGTACTTGCAATACTTACAGAAATCAGCCACATACTGCTCTATTGGTCGGCCTGCTTGCTTCGAATATAAGAAACACTTTCTTCGATCGGCCAAGTAATGTTCACTTATGTATTTCTTCTTAAATTCTTCTACAAATAATTTCCAGTTCACAGATTCGGCTGGAGCAGTTAGTGTCGTAGTCTCCCACTAGCTCAAAGCTTCATCAACAAGTAAGGCAACAACACATTCGAGGTTATGTTTATCTGAGCACTGAAGTTGCTTAGTCAATATCTGAGTAGTTCTCTCTAACCAATACTCAGCTTCTTCAGGTTTCTCTTCACTAGAGCCTGCAAACGTATAGGCTCGGTGCTGAGCAAGCTTTTCGATAGGAGCTCTACTAGGGGCAACAGCTACCAGAGTAGGTTGTTCTTGTCTCATGTTTGTCAAAAGTTGATCGAACATTTCTTTCATACTCAAGAGGCAGTCTCTTTGAGCATTCTGAACAGTCAGGTTCTCAGTGTTCGTCTGAGGCTGTACAGGAGGTTGTGGTCGAGTACTATCTTGTACAGGAGGGTTCTCTCTCATACGGACACTATCCCTTTCACTTGAGGATCCTCGAGGACTTTCATCGTCTCAAGCTAACCGTGTCTCAGTCATTCTAATTCAGATTCAACAAAATCAGAGTTAGGAGCATAATTACAAGAAATCCAATGTATGATTCCTAGGTGACTTGACTCAACTTAAATGATGCATGAGAAACTCATTCGAGGTTTCTAGGACATGTAACCTAAAAAGCTCTGATGTCACAAAATGTAACACCCCTAACCCGGGTTAGGAGCGAGAAGCATTACCGGAGATCGGAAAATAGAAAATCGGAAACAAAATCCATTTCTAATTAAATTATTCGTATTAATGAGCATGCAGAAAGAGGGCTAACAAAAACTATTTCTAACATACATGACCAAACAAAGTTACTTTTAATCTTACTTATCAAATTACAAGTCAATTCAATTATCTTATTAACATTATCAAATTTCAATTTCAAATTACCATTCCAAAATCATTCGATCACTAGGCTTTCTATATGGTCAATTAATTCTAACCATTAACTAATCATTTGCAATTTATTTCATTGATAATAATTAAACCAAACATGCCGATACTTAAGCTATTCATCACCAAGCCATTCGAAACTTTGATTAATTTAGTCTAGGTGGTTTTCGAATTATACTAATATTACCAATAATTAAAACATCCATTTTTTACATACAAGTCATGTTCGATTCATATACTAAGATACCAACTTTTCATTAGTTAATTCATTACAAAATATTAAGTTTCATATGCCCCTAAATCATGCCAAGCTATGCTATCAAATATATACAACAAAAAGAATAGGCAAGACCACTAGCTTGACTTACATATATATACAACAAAAGAATGAGGCTATCTATCTAAAAACAAAACATGATTTTGGCCTCCTAATTAAGCATCAAGGAGCATATAATTTCAAACACCAACGTAAACTTAGGCTACGACCCAACAGAACGAAACGAGCCCTTAAACAAACTTCGAAGCCATCATCTAGGAGTCTAAATATGAGACTAAGATCATACATTTTCTGGTCTTGTAAATTGTCCCGATCGAGTGCTAGCTTTAGGTCCAAGCTACCCTGCTAAAGTGGGAAGAAGAAAACAACGGAGCATTAAGTACAAAATTGTACTTAGCGAGGTAATGCTAGTGCTAATTCATTCTTGAATTTAGGTGTGATCAAACATTGAGTTTATTTAGCTAGGTTTGTTAACATACAATTTATACCCAACTAAGCTTGACAAACTCAAACTCAATTTTCTTCATGCATAACATAAACAAACATTCATAGCTTCATACCCGAATACACTTCAAATAACATTAGTTCATCCACATGTTTCATTTTCAATTCAGTCAAAGACCATATACCAATTCAATATTCAGCATACTCATTTTCATGCTTCATAATCGAAATAACCAATTAAACTACCAATTATAACATTGCATTAACAATTTGTCAAGAGAAAAATCACCAAACATCTTTAATCATGTTATTTGAATAGGTCACAAACCATTATACATAGATCAAAATTTTCAAACGAATCACATTGTATTTCCAATTCATTCGAAAGGGGCCATTGCCCACATTGCTTATATGCGGACATTGCAAGCATCTTATATACATTTTATCACAATCGAAATGACCATAGTCCACAAAATTCATCCATTACTTTCACATCATAACATGCCAAGTTAATTGTCAATTCATTTATCCACTTCATAAGCTTCCATAATTATGTAATTCCATTTAATTTAATTAAATT
Source organism: Hibiscus tridactylites (assembly GCA_958450335.1). NCBI lineage: Eukaryota > Viridiplantae > Streptophyta > Magnoliopsida > Malvales > Malvaceae > Hibiscus > Hibiscus tridactylites. The sequence goes on along the minus strand of OY288276.1, from coordinate 13,477,990 downwards.
GCATTGCATTGCCCTAGGTAGAGTAGAAGAATCAGATAATCAAGTCATCAAAAGGGTACCAAGTACCAAACAATGGTTGCCTAAGCAACAAGTCAATGGATGCTCAATAGCATCAATGTGTCTTGAATACCAATCAAGATCATCTTTAATCATCAAGTCGGAGAGTACCCAAGGTACTAAACAATGGTTGCATAAAGCAACAAGTCAATGGTTGCACAAGGCAACAAACAAGAGAGCTCAGACTCTAGGCATGTCGTACCATCTAAGACTTCTAATCGACCGAGGGCGTATTATTCTTATTAATTATTCGTCATTTTTAATTTAGCACATACATATTGCATAATTCGGTTTGCATGCTCACTTTATCATATAGTCGTACTAATCCACATAAATCATGCTAAACAATTTCATGCCACATTCGAATAGCATCACAACATACACGAGCAGCAACTTGACATATAATCATATGCATTTTAAGCATAGCAAAAGTACCATAGAGGCAGTCCACATATTCATACAATCGAATATTATCAAGGATCCAATTCGTGCTTATACATCATACTAATAGATCACATAGGGCAGTTCACATTTCCACACATTCAAACAATAACAAAGAACCATTTCATGCATATAAATCATAACAATTAGGTCACATAAGGCAGTCCACATTTCCACACATTCAAACATTAATAAAGATCCAATTCATGCATCCATTTTTCCTTTAATCTCCTTCCCTTACTAAGCATATTACCAATCATCATTTAAGTCCAATTTCATGCATAAAAATCATAAATTACATCAATAACAAGGTGGTTATGACACTAGTCCCAACCCTAATGCAAAAATTACACTCGCAAACTTCTCAAACTTGGTCTTTGATTAGGATGCCCTTGTTTCTTCCCCTTGATTGATCGATCCTAGCTTCCTCCAAAGTCTCTTCACAATTTTGATCTTAACACTCAACATAAAAATGAATACACACTATATTAGAGAGCAATTCAATTACAATCACTCTTTTAACACAAGCATGAACATTAGTTCTCAAATCTGTTTTTCTATTGAACTAGTTGGAGGACCAATTAGTATTTTAATCACATCTCTTTAATTACTAGTCCAAAATTAACTTATTATACACCATTAGAAAGGTATTAAACTCAGAATTTTAACCATATAAACCTCATATTTTTATCTAGTCCGAGTTATTACAGTTTATTACTTGAATATAACCTTTTCGATAAATTTGGACAGCTTGTACTTCCCAAATTCTTTAATTCATATCTTCCAATTTATATACTGGAATCCAATTCCGTTTTTTCTTAGTGTTTCTAGACATATCAAAGTTTATACTGTAAAAATTCAGTTCAAAATACTCTAAATCCTTTTTTTGGTGAATTTTCAAAATTTCAGCTTATGGTTCAAGTGTTCTGGACAGCTAACTCATTTGTCACATTTAATTTAGAATTCAACTTGGTTACCTTAGTCTAATTCCAAATTCACTTGGTATATAGCTTGTACTATCTTTTCACTACATCTTTAAGTCCATATTAATACTTATTACCAACAATCATGTCCTCAATTTTACTAAATTCCCAAATCAGTCCATAATTCCATTATTTTTGAGTATGTGTCCAATGTTGGTTCAAATCCAATTTTCCTCATTCGAATTCATTGTTGCAGCAATGTAAGACCTTTTTCTTATAGAATTTTCATTTCTCTTCCATTTTTTCCCAATAGGAATTTTCTAGTTTAGTCCCTATCTATTTTAAATTTTTAATTAATCATGAACTTTCATTCTTTCTCAAAATAGTCCTCTTTTTAAATCTATTCACCATTTCACAATTAATTTTTCAAGAACTTCATCATCTCAGTTTAACATAATCACCATGACTATCTCAACTTCATGTTTAACCAACTTTAAACTTGCATGCATGGTTTTTGACACTTATTTGAATAGCTAAAAGAAGGAATAGAAACTTACTTCTTTGATTTTGCTACCTCTAGCTACTCTTCTTAATCCTAGCTTAATTCCTTCAACATGCAAGTAATTTTCTTCACCATTAGAGCACCAAATTTTCAGACTTTTAAGCTTCCATCCTCTCCCCTTTTCTTTCAAGGCTCACGGCAACAAGGAGGAGAAATGATGGAGAGAAAACATCTTCGCTTAATTTGGGGGATTTGATAGGTTTTGATTTTACTTAATTGTCCTTCTTACTATGTCTATTATGAGCTTTTTTCTAAGGGCAGCCCTAAGGAAATATAATTCTTAACATGCAATTTTTAAGCTTTATTTTCTTTTTAAATTAGTCATCAATTTTCCCCCACCATTCTTTCTTTATTCTTCCATTTTGGTCCGATTTCCACTAGGGAAATGTACCCTTTTCTAATTACTTTTAATTTTTCTAATTTTATTACTTTGATCTCGTTACTACAAATTTGAATCCACTAAATTATCAACTCGGCTAAATTCCCTAATTTGAAAGCTTAATTCCCTTTAATTCGAGTTGGGGCCATAATTGCCCAATTAAAGGAAATTCAAGGACTAAATTGAATAATTCACTTAGTCATAAACTAAATTGCTTTCTAAGAATAAATTAATAAATTAAATTCAACGGATTAAATTCTAGGACGAAAATGTGGGTGTTACAGAATGCTACCATGAGGCCATGCTACCAAATGGTGAGGGGTCTTCGCTAGCAACTCAACATGGACAATGTTCTTTTCAACATCATCCCACCCATTATGACTCTTCTCCATCAAACAATGAACCCACACATTCCTAAACGTGCACACTATCTCATATCTAAAGGGAGGCCCTGCTCGCAATCTATCGATATGTGCCCTCTCCACTAGTGAAACATCGCTAGCTTTTGGCCTCGCACTACTAGCTTTAGAAGGCTTGCATCAAATCAAGGGAAATGAAAGTTGAGCTAATTTACGTTCCATCTTGATGTATTTTTTCTATCAAGGCGAACGTTGGTCGCCACATTGCTCATAATAGACTGCATGTTGTTGCAAACAGTAATCATCACGAAACTTGTTGCGTGTAAAAGGTGTTCCGCAATTAGTGTAAGTGTACACGTTTCAAGTAATATAATGATAAGTATCAGAGTATCATCTCTACAGGGATTGAGATGGCTTCCTTTAATTATCTTCTCTCACTGAAAAAGAAAAAGTAAATTTAAAAATACAAGGAGTTTTGGATTTTAACTAAACTAAAAATCATAAACTAAAGCAAGTAAGTAAAGATTGAAAAATCAAGATGATAAAATGGGCCAGATTAGATTGTGTCGTAGTGTAGAAAGAAATTGACTTCTCTCGGTTCTTGAATGCAATGATCACCAAACCGCCTCAGTAGTGACATTCGTCCCTGTCGCGGCAATAATATGTACTGTCTCGGCAATCCGTTGCTGGTCGGTAGATGTTGTCAAGGTTCGGCAAAACATCCTTTGATGGCTCCTCCTTATCTCTAATTCAAAACAGTGTTGATGTGTAGGCCTTGATAATACCTCTCAGCTTGAACCAAGGATGAACACGAACCAATCACATGCTTCTCTTAGCCGTTGAAACTCTAACTTATCTCTAAGCCGAGTTAGCTTCCACCGTTGGGATGAAAACCATGCATATTCGTTTCTTGAGTTTAACTCTCTCGATATTAAACAAATGGATAACCTCACAATTCTCTTTCTCTATGTGATTGTAAGAATAAAATCAATGCCAAGAATAAGCAAACCTTGAACTAAATTGCATTAAAAACTTAAATAAAGTACAATTGTTTTCTCACAACTACTAAGCAAACTAATCTTAACCCTAAGAAAGCTTAGAACATGATGGACATGGAGAACACACAACTAAACTCTTGTTGGGTTTGTAGCACGCTCAAATCGATCACCGAAACCATCAAAGAGGGTTGTAAATGTTTGGTAGTTGAATTGGCTAAAATCGAAGAAAAGGTAGACAAGTGACATAATGATTTTAGAGTGGTTTGGCCTTCTAACAATCACCTACATCCACTACCTTAGCACACCACTAAGGATTTCCCAATTCACTCAACAATGATTTCATCCCCTTTTACTGGTTTAGAAGGACATTGATATAACCTTATCTTTTGGACTTAGCTAAGATAGAACCAACTCTAGTTTTTCTCTCAAGGATAAACTAGAACCTCTCATTTTACAAGGGATTTGTTTAGTAAACTTAATACCTCAAAAGGTGGGTGTTTACTCAAATTTAAGCTCACAAGAGTACAAAGGATTTACAATTAAGATCTCTCTATAAAGACTATGTACACGAGAATAGTAAAAAAAAGATTTAGACTCTAATTCTCTTGACCATATTTCTTGGATGTTGTCTCTCACATTCTTCAAGTGTTCTAGCCTTCAATTTATAGTCCCAATTGTGTTTGTGGCCGTTACTAGCCGTTAGGGATGTTTTGGAGTCGTTGGATACTTTATTTCCCTCCATAAATGTTGTTCTGCAGACGTCCATTTCGAAACAATCGACCTCGTTTCAGAACGCTCTTCTTCAGAACTACCTATTGAAATCTAATGCATCAGGCCGTATCAAAACGCCTATGGTCGTTTCGAAACTCTTTTAGCCGTATCGAAACGCCTATGGCCGTTTCGAAACCCTTCTAGCCGTATCGAAACGGTTACAACCCGTTTTGGTGCAGTTGACAGTTAGGCTGCAAATTAAATTACTGTTGAGAAATAGCCGTTGGGGATTTGACCTTTGAGGAAATATCCGTATCAAAATGGTGAAGCCCGTATCAAAACGGTGAGTAAAACCCTCACCCAAATTAAAGCCCGTTTCGAAACAGACAAGGCTGTATCGAAACGTTTTATCTCTGTGAATGGTTGTTTCGAAACGCCTAGGGGTGTTAAAAAATCCTCTTTAAAAAATCCTCAAACATATTTGTAAGTTTTTTGAACTTAAAGGCACTTTTGAAATCTTTTTAATTTAGTCCAAAACTATTTTTCAATTATTATATCAAAACATTAGTTCTTCAACCCTAATCTCAAGCTCTCAATTTCCGCTCTCCGACTCTCCATCTCTTGATGTGTGCGTCAAGCCTTGCTTAAATAGTAAGAGAAGTAGTGCAAGGTCCTTCTTGGATAGGAAGTTAAGTTGGACTTAGACTTGTCTTCATTTAAGAGGTTAATCTCTTTAATTTTAACGCCTTTATCCATTTTGGCCAAATTCTATCTTTATCCTTCCTTCTATGCTTTTGTCATCTTCCCGTGCTCCGATTGCCATGCAAAGTGTGCAGAAAAATCCAGCATTTTATGCTCTTCAAATCGGCTATCACTTTGCATGCTTTACCCTCCGGTAGGTTGGTCTGTGCACTGCCTCGGTAGAGGATGTCTGCTTCCTCGGCAGGGGTCTGTCACTGGATCTACTCCGTAAGGCTTCCTCTTCATAATTTAGCTTCCTTCAGTAGAAGCTGTCATCTTTGGCTTAGCTTGATCTGGATCTATCACGAGCTCGTTATGCATCATCTTTCCTTTTCTTCATTGCCCGCTCGGCATCACCTGCCCCGACAGTGAGTAACTTTGCGCAAACACCAAACATGCATTAAAAAGTAACTTTTCATCAAATAAATCAAATATCATGATCAAAGGTAAAGGCAGTGTAATTAATGCATATAAGGCCATAATGTCGCTCAAACGGGTGTAGGTTAAGCAATAATTACCATGTAAAAATGGTGAAAATATAGGACTTTTGGGCACTTATCACACCCCAAACTCGAATTGTTGCTTGTCTTCAAGCAATGCAAACCATCAATTTCCAAAACCTTAATCTTCATGAAAGTCCTCCTTAGTCTTACTTTTCCTTCTTCTCTCCAAACCATGACAAAGAATGCCCGGCCCTTAAGTCTTTGGATGCCTTAGGAATTCTCTAGAATCAAACTATAAGATTTGTGAGTGTGTGCATGCATTGTGAACAAGATGATTATTCAGGTTCTAAGTAAACACTTGAGCATTAACCTACTTAACTTGGGTAAATTCTTTTTTTCAAGCAATCTAACCTACTAGAGCCAATTTCGGGCACCTCTAGTGATTAACCTAGAGCCGGTTTCGGGCACATCTAGGGCTTTCTTAAGCTAGAGCCAGTGTTAGGCACCTCTAACTTTCTACCCAACATTTTTTTCTAAGCAAGTCTATGTCCTAAGTGTCCAGAACTCCTTAAATCATGAAAGTCACAAAGGTGTATTGAATTTCTAATCTCATAGTATAATTCTAAGTTATCTTCCTTATGCATCCTAAATTTAAAGGCTCTAATTAGTTCAAAGATATGGTAAGAAAAGAGATACCTATGGCCAATGTAGAAAATTCAATTAAATTAAACTAAGGCAATTGATGAAGAACATTGCCGGGACATAAGCTTTATTCGGCCAAGGCAATATGTGCAATAAAAAATTAACAAGGATAGAACATAGCATAGCAATAGTATTAATATGACGCGGCAAAACAATGTCTCTCGGCAACATTACCTACACCCCCAAACTCAAGACAAGCATTGCCCTCAATGCATTAACAACAGATGCAATAATCGAAAAAATTAAGCACAAAAAATCAAGGGCATTAAAATAAAGGCAAGACAAAAAAATTTAAATAGACTTGGATGAGTCATCGTGATCGCTTTGTAAGATCAATCTTCTCACTTTGTAGGGTGTATGCTTGACTTTCTTTGTTTCTCTTGGCGGTTGGATACGCGTAGGGGGTTGGCTTAGCCAGACTTGGCTTGGCCGGGGCATTCACTTCCTCCTCTCCATCTGTGTCAAAGTGGAGCTCCTTCGTGGCCTCCAGGTGGATGTCTTGCGTTTGGTAGTTTTGAATGTTCGGATGATGGATTGGGCAGTTTCAGTCCAATTGGAAAAGCCTTCTGTCCCAACCGGCGAACCCATAGGAGTGTCTAGTCGTGCCCCGGTAGAGTGCCTTGATGAGGCCTGGGCAGTAGCTGTGGCAGGTGTGGCTTCAGCATAGGGCGCTGGGGCAGCTGCGAAATGTGGTTCTAGGCCGCTGCGGCAGAGATGGCGGCATGGAACTGAGGGAACTAGAAGGTGCGGTCATGGAACTTCTCTTGAATCAATTGGACAATATAGGAGGTGAATTCCCTTGCGAATGCCATAAATATGTGATGCCGTCTGTCCATGTCCTCTAATTTCTTGGCAATTTGATGTGGGTTGCTGTCGTGGTAATGGATTGTAGCGTCTCTGGAACATCTGCCATGGATATTGCCGCAAAAAGGCCTTGCATCCGCGTAGATTGCCATGGTTCGGCCTTCGTGATATACATTAGCTGTAGTATGTTTTTCTATCCCATCCTCTTCTTGGAGGCGTATATTCGTCGGCATCATCGGTTGGTACCTCCTGTCCGGTGCATAGGCCGGTGATGAGGGATGGGAAGTATAGAGGGTAGTGTTCCTTTTGGCTGCACTGGTGAATTTCCAGACATATAATGTCACTTACATTAATAATACGATTATTTAAAATAGAGTGGATGAGTGCAAGCCTGGGTCGGTCGACAATGTTGTTGTGCGAGGTGGGCATGAGGCAGCGTTTGACGAACATGTTCCATAACATGGCTTCTAGCCGCAACTAACGCCGATAGACTGAGCCCTTGTGTGCCCCGGTATTTCATGTCGTGCCAGCATAGCAGAGTTCCTCTTTGATGTGTTTGTAGTCTTCCTCCGTTAAGGACTTGACTAATTCCGCATGCTCATCCCTTTCTATGTGGATGCCATAAAAGACATTTATGGCATCGGCACCCACCTTGATCGCCTTTCCCCGAACGTGAACAAAGAGTGTGGTCGGGCTTGGGTTGTGGGCGTAAAATTCTCGGACCACTGTTATGTTGGCTCGTTCGGGTTGGAGGCAAAATATTTGCCACTTTTGGTGATCGACTTTGTTGAAGAGATAGTGGTCGAGGCCGAAATCTGGCTCATTGGAGCATTGAAATCCTTGTTCCTCCCATACTTGGCGGGCTATGAAGTGCTTCTTGAAGCTCCTCTCTACCTCCGGCGGTGCGAAGCGTTTGTACGTTGATGCCTCGGTCGTGCGTGAGCTTTCTTCTTTCTTTAATTTGAGGGCCATTCTAAAAAATTGAGTGAGTTGAAAGAGAGAGCAAAATAAAATTCTAAACTTTGGAGAGTGCAAGAGAGTAGAAGAGAATATTGAGTGATGAACAGTTTACATAAGAGTGGCCTTTATATAGAGTTTTGGCAAGTCATGCCGTGCGACATTAAATGTAGAGTGACATCTCTAGTCGTAATTAGTCATTTTTCTACCCGTTACAGTTTTCTACCCGTTACAAATATAGTCGTTGCGGCTTTTTTGTCCCTTTGGCAGATTATGTCGTTGCATTGTTCTGCCCGTTGGCAGATCATACCGTTGTGGTAGCGGTTTCTCCAAACTTAGCTGTTGATTCACCTCTTATTTCTTTCATGATCTCCATCCTAAAAACAAATAAAAGATAAAAATAAAACTTTATTCCTAAAAGAAAGATTAAAAAATGTGGAAAATAAAAATTAAAAATAAAAAGATAGAGAGAAAAGGTTACGACACTAAAGGAGTGCATGTGCATGCATCTCCTAAAGTGATTACTTCCTTATCCCTCACGATATGTGACCCAGAGTGATGCTTCAATTTCTGCCCAGTATTTCTGAATTCATGGTCATCCTGCGCTTGTGTCTCTGTATCTCCAAGTCTTGTCGTTCTATTGCCGCGGTAGTGGCCAATGCTACTACCAGTGTTTAGTTTCCTTGCCAAGGCAATGTGGTTCTATGTTGATGTTTGACTCAGTTAGGGCCTGGATTGCCTGACATTTTTCTGGGTCATCAACATGTTTCATGATATTAAGTACATTGAGTTTCACGTGATGATCGTTTACTCTTATTGTCAGCTCTCCTTTTTCGATATCAATTAGAGTTCTCCTTGTAGCCAAGAATGGTCTCCCAAGGATGATTGGTATATTCTCATCTGCATCACAATCCAAGATAATAAAGTCGACAGGGAAAAAATTTTAATCAAATTTTACCAAAATATCCTCAATTTTCCCTTCTGGCTACACATCGGATCTATCGGTAAGCTGCAACATTACAGTGGTCGGTATGGATTTTCCAATTCATAATTTCTCAAACACTGACTTAGGCATCAAGTTAATGCTTGATCCCAGATCACACAATGCCCTCCTGGTATAGTGGTTTTCGATTGCACATGGTATGAAAAACTGCATGGGTCCTTGAGCTTGGGTGGTGCCCGATTGTGTAGCATTGCCATACATTCTTCTGTCACAACCAAAGTTTCAAATTCCCTAATCCTTTTTTTCTTTGAGACAATGTCCTTGAGAAATTTGGCATAATTTGAGATCTACTTGATGGCTTTCACCAAGGGCAGGTTGATATGTACATGTTTCAAGATGTCCAAGAACTTCTTGAATTGGTACTATTTTTTATGTTGTTTCAGTCTTTGGGGGAATGGTGGCGGTATGTCCTCCCCTATTTCTTTGCATGGAAATTTGATTTGAGGGATTACCGACACATCAAATTTTGGCTCTATTGTGGGTACTGTCGAGGCATTGCCTTCAGGGGTTGCTGTTGCGACAGTGTTGTTGGGCATCGCGGCGGCAGTGGTCTCCTTTGGCTTTGTCTGCTCTTTTTCCTTAACTTGGGGATTCTTGAGCTGAATACCACTTCGAGTGGTTATGGCATTACATTGCTCATATGATGTTCTCTTAGTTGCTTCTGTGTCGCTAGATAAACCTCCCGTCGGCCTTGTGTTTAGGATATGTGCGATTTGCCCAACTAAAGTCTATAGAGATTTCATTGTTGCCTCATTATTCTGCAGCCGCATCTCGGTCTTGTCCATAAAAGCTTTAGTTTTCTTTATGAACTTATCACTATTAGCCATATATGCACTAGTCTGAGACATGAAAACATTAAAAATGTTTCCTAAAGAACTAGTTGGCATAGACTGCTGTTGCGGCATGGGTAGCCGAGGGGCATTATTTTGTTGAAATCCCACAACTGGAGCATTTTGATTGTTCGGATTGAGTACGTTGTTGGGGTTGCTTCAGGAGAAATTCGGATGCTTCTTCCAGGCCGGGTTGTAGTTGTTGGACATCGTATTATTGTTCTAGTTGTAATTTCCAATAAAACAACTCGACTCTGTATTCTGTGGACATTCAGAAGAAACATGGTTACCCCCACAGTTTTCACAAAATAAATCCATTACCTTGACCTCCCGGTGATTGTTCTGCGATTGCATGTTCATGACCAACTTTTTCAAGGTGGTAATTTTGGATGAAATTGAGTCCGAGGACCCTAGTTCATTTACTGTGGGTTGGCGTCGGATTCCTCCTCGTCTGGCCGTTGGGAACTGATAGTCGTTCTTGGTCGTTCTATTCATAATATTCATTGCTTCCTCTGGTTCTTTGTCTAGGAGTATGTTGTTTGCCGAGGCATCAAGCATCATCATAGTTTCCGTGTTGACCGCATTATAGAACATGGTTATCTGCGTCCATAATGGGAATCCATGTAAGGGGCATTTGTGTAATATCTCTTTGTATTGTTCCCAGGCCTTGTGCATGGATTCGTCGTCAGCCTGTCAAAAAGAAGTGATTTCGTTATGCGATTTATCAGTTAAATTTGTAGGATTAAAACGTGCTAAGAAATCACAACATAAATCACTCCGGGAACCAATTGATCCTACTAGAATGCTATTTAGCCAGGTTTTTGCCCTATCCCTCAGTGAATAGGGAAACAATTTTAATCTCAAAATATCCTCATGTACTCCTTGTATTTTAAATGAGTTACAAATCTGCATGAAGGATCTGAGGTGTTGTCTGGCATCTTCTGTTGTTGAGCCGCCAAATTGCCTCATGGTATTGATCATGTTGAACATCACATGCTTCAGTTCAAAGTGGGTGGCATCTATCTCCGGTGTGACAACTCCAGGATTTAGTCTGTTCGAGTCCTCTTCTAGGTAGTCTCGGACAATTAGGTTTCATACTGGCGCAAATTGAATTCGCGGATTTTCTCCATCTCCTACAGGGACATTCTGCTGCCCATCGACAACTGGCTGCCCGTCGGTAACCTGTTGCCCATTGGCATACCGGTTGTTGTTGGCATTGTTGCCGCCAACTTGATGTGCCATCTTTTGCCTTATCTGTTGCTTGAGTCTCTAACAACTTCGACCAATTTCTTGATCAAGGTCGTGGAGCGGATACTTCGTGTTTGCCCTGGTCATGCACCAATGCAAAACCAAAGTTTATTAGTGCTCGAAAAACAGATAAATAAAAAGTGTAAGAAAATAAAATTGAAAGTCGCTATTGCCAATCCCTGGCAAAAGCGCCAAAAAATTGTTGCGTGTAACAGGTGCTCCGCAGTTAGTACACGTCTCAAGTAATATAATGATAAGTATCAGAGTATCGTTTCCATAGGGATTGGGATGGCTTTCTTCAATTATCTTCTCGCACTGAAAAAAAAAGTAAAAGTAAAAACACAAGTAAATGAGTTTTGGATTTTAACTAAAATAAAACCATAAACTAAAGCAAGTAAAGATTGAGAAATCAAGATGATAGAATGGGCCAGATTAGATTGTGTTGTAGCGTGGAAAGCAATTGACTTGTCTCGGATCTTAAATGCAATGATCACCAAACTGCCTCGGCAGTGACCTTCGTCCTTGCCGCGGTAATAAGATGTGTTGCCTCGACAATCCCTTGCTGGTCGACAGATGTTATCAAGGTTTGGCAAAGCGTCATTCGATGGCTCCTCCTTATCTCTAAGTCGAAATTGTGCTGATGTGCAGACCTTGATAATACCTCTCACAGTGAACCAAGGATGAACACCAACCAATCACACACTTCTTTTAGCCGTTGAAACTCTAACTTATCTCTAAGCCGAGTTAACTTCCACTGTTGGGATGAAAACCATGTTTATTCGTTTCTTGAGTTTAACTCTCTTGATATTAAACAAATGGATAACCTCACAATACTCTCTCTCGATGAGATTGCAAGAATAAAATCAATGCCAAGAATAAGCAAACCTTGAACTAAATTGCATTAAAAACTTAAACAAAGTACAATTGTTTTCTCACAACTACTAAGCAAACTAATCCTAACCCTAAGAAAGCTTAGAACATGATGGACGTGGAGAACACACGACTAAACCCTAATCTCAAGCTCTCAATTTCCGCTATTCGTCTCTTGATGTGTGCGTCAAGCCTTGCTTAAATGGGAGGAGGAGTAGGGCAAGGTCCTTCTTGGATAGGAAGTTAAGTTGGACTTGGATTTGTCTTCATTAAAGAGGTGAATCTCTTTAATTTTAATGCCTTTATCCACTTTAGCCAAATTCCATCCTTAGCCTTCCTTTCATGCTTTCGTCATCTTGTCGTGCTCCGATTTCCATGCAAAATGTGTAGAAAAATCCAGCATTTTATGCTCTTGAAATCGGCTATCACTTTGCATGTTTTGCCCTCTAGGAGGTTGGTCTGTGCACTGCCTTGGCAGAGGATGTTTGCTACCTCGGCAGGAGTCTGTCATTGGATCTACTCCATAAGGCTTCCTCTTCATAATTCAGCTTCCTTCAGTGGAAGTTGTCATCTTTGGCTTGGCTTGGCTTGATCTGGATCTATCAGGAGCTCGTTCTGCACCATCTTTCCTTTTCTTCATTGCCCGCTCGGCATCACCTACCCCGGCAGTGAGTAACTCTGCGCAAATACCAAACATGCAATAAAAAGTACCTTTTCATCAAATAAATCAAATATTAGGATCAAACGTAAAGGCAGTATAATTAATGCATATAAGGCCATAATGTCACTCAAACGGGTGTAGGTTAAGCAATAATTGCAATGTAAAAAGGGTGAAAACATAGGACTTTTGGGCACTTATCAAAACTCTTCACATTATTTTCGCCTGTAACACTAACGTTGTAAAAATAACGAAAAGCAACAATAAAGGGCTCTTCATCATGAAGTCGCGATTGAGAAAGTAGGTCATCAATACCCACCAACCCAACTCAGATAATTGCCCCGGATTTATCCCATACAAGTGACCACTCCACAAAAAAGGATGAAACGGCAGATGGAATCCCGCCTCGAACGCATATAAAGGCACGAAGAACCAAGGGCATTCCCCTTCTTTTACCATACTAAGATGATATGACCCCTTGGGAATAGTAAGTCGGTACATGAAATGATCCCAGAAACGTAAACCTCGGCACTCCAACATATTTTAAATCTTTTGTGTCGTCGTAGAGCATTCATATTCCTCACTCTCTACCGTGCATAGATTACCCTCGAAGGTCATCGTAAAACAAGCAATAAAAATATACAAAGAATAACGATGGAAAGCAAAGAGAAATTACCTAAACGAATTTGATAAACAAATGTCAGCAATGGAACAAGAAAATTTCGCAAGGTTAATAGTAACAAATGACACTATTTATAGATATTGAAAACCCTCCCCAAAACGATACGTCTTCTAAAATAAAATGATTCATTTCACCTAACGGACACGTGGTGATAATCGATAGAGTAATAATTATCTGCGCCAGCCATAATAAATGTAAAATTTTAGTTTACAAAACCACAAACTCACACGCGCGCCAAAAATTAATTTAAAATTTTTCAAATTTGAAATCTCAAATAAGCACCTTCGCAAAGAAACAACCATCATTCGAAAGACCTACTTCAATGCCCATGTTCACAAAGGTCACTTTATAACATTCTCTCACTTGGGGGCAAGTGTTAGCCCTTGCAAATCTCCATCATGCGAACTTCCACCATACGAGCTCATGTAAACCTCTACCAAACACAAACCAAGTAGGTGAGCCCGCAAACATGTGAACACGTATCTCCGATCTCCCTTTACGAACCTCTACCATACGAGCTCATATGAACCTCCACCAAACACAAACCCCTTATGAGCGAGCCTGTAAATGTGTGTACACGCAACTCCAATCTCCCTCAAACTTGGTATGCGAACGATCATCGACGAGACGCGTGGAAGCTCGTATGGTCCATACATTATCTCAGACCACGTGAAAATGCACATGATCCACATTAATGATGAGTCGAACTAAACCATAACATCCTAGAATGTCTAATCATCACGCATGCTACGGCGACTCTCTCTCAATAAAGATGGCAATATAATCCAAATTTGATCCGAAGAAAAAAATTGATCCAAATCCGATTGAAAAAAGCCTGAATCTGAATATAAAAAAGGTTCGAATCCTAATAGGATGTGGATCGAATATGGACATTGCCATGATCTGATCCGATCTAAATCTATATTCGACCCGAGTCCAATCCATATATGAATCCGAATAAAAACATTTGAAACTCTTAGATTTAAAAAATATAGATATATATTGAAATCATAATTAAGTTGAATTGAGATTATGAATATTAATATAGATATATATTGATATCCTAATTAAGTTGAATTGGGATTATATATATTTAATTTAATATATATATATATATATATTGAAATCCTAATTAAGTTGAATTGAGATTATATATAGAGGGATGGGATCAAGTTACATGGTGTAAAACTCATTTAGTTTTACACTAATTTAGGACCATTAGATGAGTGAAATGTATGGATGAGATTAACAGTAAAAAATGTGAAGACTATCACTTGGGAGAAAAAGATAAGGAAATAATCTGGGTCATTAATTACTACCATCCAACGGTCCAAAAATTGTGTAAAAGTAATTGAGTTTTACACAGTGTAAGTTGATCTTAACCCATATATATATATGAGATGAGATCCAATTACACTATGTAAAACTCAGTAAGAATTCCGTGGAAAAAGAGAAATTAAAGGATGATCAAGATCCAATTGCAACAACAAAAGCTGTTCCGTTGAGAAGAATTGTGGGAAAAATTGATGGAGACAAATGGGAAATCTTGAAAACCTGTGTGGTGGGATGGCGACGTAATTCGATCTCGATCGCTCAATTGGAAAAGGAGCTACATGAGAACAATGTGAGGGGATTCTCAATTATGCACATGGCCGGGCGAATGGTGCTATTAATGCCCAACGAATCGAGAGAAAGGATGGATATTATGGCACGGACAGATTTAGAGAAATGGTTTGTGGATGTACGCCCGTGGTCGACAGCGGTTCAAATGTCGACGAGAAGAGTATGGCTCGCTATGAGCGGGATTCCCATTCACGCGTGGGCAACAGAGACTTTTGAAAATATCGCCAAAGTATGGGGATCGTTGGTAAAGGTAGACTTATCGACGATCTCACCTTCTTCATTCGAGCGAAGTAGAATCCTAATTGAAACCAATTGGATCGACAGAATTGATGAGCTGCTGGAATTGGAGGTCGATGGGAATTTTTATAACATTCGGGTGCAAGAATGGGAGAGAGAGGTGAGGCCAGCGGATAGGGACGAGGAAGAGGACTTGGAAACATCCTCGGAAACTAGTTCACATAGAGTTAATGTACCGAATGAGACTACTAAATCGAATGAAAGTGATCCGATGTTGCATTCGTTTGTTCAAGACATCTTCTGGGTGACGAAACAAATTTAATTTCTAGAGATGCACAGGAAATTGATTCGAATTGGGATGCCAATGTCACAAAGAAAGGATGCACGTATGAAAAACAAATTGATTTGCGGGTGGAATCAACAAGTAGAGGAAATTCATGGGTTTCGGATGAGGTGGTCGCTTTGATAGATAGAGAGGGGACAAGTGAGCACAAGAGCTTAGATGTGGCTCAACTGGAAGTGTGTAGAGCGGATAGTGCCCAAGGGACTTCGATGGCGCGGCTGAGGAGGTGGATATGCTGGTTAGGGAGAGAATTGGTGAATGCACAAGCCGCGATATGGACCGTTTTGCCTGCTATGTAGGGGAGGGTGTACGGGGAAATATTGTCATGGGGGAGCGGGAGTTGGCAGTGCATATTGCCGATGAAACGCTGGGGGAGAACCCAGGGGATTTAATCGAGGCTGGGCCTGCACAAATGAGGGCCTCGGATGCTAAGTATATTGAACATAATGGAGTCCTTCGCAAGGTGAGAAGCTTATCTAATGTTTTGATAAGTGTTTTGAATCCGGAGGAAAGGTCTGAGGCTGTGATTAAATTGACAAAGAAGTCTCGCGGCAGGCCGAAGAAGAAATTACAGGAAGATACGGGGATTGCTAATGGATCCTTATCGGACTCGGATTTTGTAAACAGGAAGAGGGTGATTTTGAGAGAGGCAAAACAGACTCTTGATTTGGGCAGATTGATAGGGGCTTCGACAGTAGGTAACGAGGAGGCGGTTGTTCAAGACATTGCGCGCATCATTGAGTCGCGCATTGAAAACAAATAGCAGGTGGCGATGCGGGTGTTGTCGTGGAATGTTCGCGGTTTGGGTGCGGCCACGAAACGTCGTGCAGTACGTGACCGAGTACGACAACACCAGTGTGCGATGGTGATGCTTCAAGAAACGAAATTGGAGCAGCTATCAGCAAATGGGGTAAGTAAAATGTGGATTTCGGATAATTTTGATTTTGTTTTAGCACCTTCTGTTGGGCGATCAGGGGGGTTAATGTTAATTTGGGACAGTGATAAATTCCGGAAGGTAGAAACACGTGTAGCCCACCATTTTATTTTGATTAAAGGGGAATGGGTGAGTGAGAAATGGATATGCTGGATGGTTAATGTGTATGCTCCTTGCGAGGTGGAGTTTCAAGATCGGGTATGGGGGGAATTGCGGGGGCTGGTTGGGGAATTAGAAGGGCCGTGTTGTATGGGAGGTGATTTTAATACGGTGCGGGAGGTGAGGGAGAGATGTGGATGTGTTGATGCATCGAGGGGAATGGAGAATTTCAACGAATTTGTGGAGGACGTCGACCTCATGGATATCAAAGTTGTGGGAAAGAAGTTCACTTGGTTCGGATCGGGGAACAAAGCTTGCCGCCTTGATAGATTCTTGGTGTCGAGAGAGTGGATTGATCGCTTCTCTTCGTTGTATCAATTGGTTTTGCCGAGGGGAATTTCAGACCATACGCCGATTCGTCTGACAAGTGAGGATAGTGATTGGGGACCTCGTCCGTTTCGGTTTCTAAATGTTTGGCTTGAGAAGAAGGAACATGTTGATTTAATGGCGAAGGAATGGGAGCGAATTTCAGTGGAATTAGGGGGGTATTCGATATAATATAAATTAAGGGAGCTAAAAAAAATTTTGCGCACATGGAATAAAGAATGTTTTGGACATGTCGACACTAGAATTGGAGAGGTGACGGAACAAATTGACCGACTGGATGAGGTGGTAGATGTGTCGGGGGATAGAGACCATCGGACGGATGAGATTTGTCGGCTGAAAATTGAGCTGTGGCGTCTTCACAAGTACAGGGAATCGATTTGGCGACAGAAGTCGCGAGCTCTTTGGTTAAAAGCGGGGGACCGTAATACCTCATTTTTTCACCGAAGTGCTAAAATTAGAGCTGGGAAAAATCAGATTATGGGCTTGCGGATCAATGGTGCATGGGTGGAGGATAAGGAGAGGTTTAAACGCCATATTCAGGTTGAATTTCGAAAACATTTTGCTCGTCGACCTTGCCTTGGAATGATGGAAGCAGATGTGCGGTTTTGTAGGCTGGATAAGGCGGCTACTGATATGCTTGAATCTGAGTTTTTGATGTCTGAAATTAAAGATGCTATTATGAGTTGTGAAGGCGCGAAAGCCCCGGGGCCTAATGGCTTTAGTTTTGCGTTTTTCAAGAGGGGATGGGAGTTCTTGCAGGATGATTTGGGGCGATTGTTTGAGGATTTCCATGCGCATGGCTCTTCGCCGAAAGGGGCCAACTCGACTTTTGTTGTATTGATCCCAAAAAAGAGAACCCACAGGTGATTAGCGATTTTCGGCCGATATGTTTACTGAATTCGGTGTACAAAATAGTGGCGAAAGTTTTGGCGGGAAGGCTACAAAAGGTACTTCATTCGGTGATTAGTGAAGAGCAATCTGCTTTTATTAAAGGCCGACAGATTGTTGACGGCATATTGTTAACCAATGAAGTGGTTCATTCACTTTGGATGCGTCGATTTAGTGAAGGAGGTGTGGTGCTGAAAATTGACTTCGCAAAGGCATATGATTGCATTAAATGGGAGTTTCTTGTGGATGTCATGTGCCGGATGAATTTTAGGGTGAGATGGCGGAATTGGATACTGAAATGTGTGGGTACAGCACGGCTTTCGGTCCTTGTAAATGGTAGTGCAACATCGGAGTTTGCTATGGAACGGGGATTGCGACAAGGTGACCCCTTGTCGCCGTTACTTTTTGTGATTGTCGCGGAAGCACTTCACCAATTTTTGGTAAATGCGGAGGGATTGGGGCTGATTAGAGAAGTGAGTGTTGTTGCGGATTGTCGGCTCTCGCATTTGCAATTTGCCGATGACACGGTTATTTTCATTCAAGGGAAGGTTGAATTTGCTAGAAACTTGAAGCGCGTGCTGACGTGTTTTGAGTATGGATCGGGGCTGCAAATAAACTATGCCAAATCGGCTATGTATGATGTGGGATTAGAGGAGGCAGTGGCATTAGAGATGGCTAAGGAGTTGGGATGTGTGCGCGCTGAACTACCCTTTAAATACCTGGGAATTCCGATAGGAATTAACCCACAAAATGGTAAGGTTTGGGAGCCGGTAATTAATCGGATGCGCTTGTGTTTAGCAGGATGGAAAAAGAATTCATTATCTTTTGCCGCAAGGGTGACTTTGGTGAACTCGGTGCTCTCTACGCCGCCTCTATATTATATGAGCATATTTAGGGTGCCGAAAACAGTATTGAATAAAATTGAGAAGATACGGCGGGCATTCTTGTGGGGCGATACGGATTTAAGAAGGAAAATGAACCGAGTAGCTTGGGAGAAAGTGTGTCAGCCGAAGGAGGTAGGAGGTTTTGGAGTGGCAAATATTGAGCTTCGAAATTCAGCATTGCTTGCTAAATGGCTTTGGCGATATGCCGATTCCCCCAAGGCTTTGTGGAAATCGATTGTGGAAGCTAAGTATGGCGTTGCAGTGAGGGGGAGGCTGCCGAATATGGTGGGCAAGCAGCACATGTCTTTCGTTTGGAGGAGAATTGTTGAGATACAAGAAGGGGATGCCGCGGGTAAGTTTATGAGTGACGATTGCTTCTTGTGGCACATAGGGAACGGGAAAAGGGTGTTGTTTTGGTACGATCGATGGTGTCTAGAAGAGCCTCTTTGTGAGGTATTCCCGCACATTTTTAGATGTGCTAGCAACAAGGCAGCAGTGGTATGTGAATATGCGCGGCAAGGCACATTGAGCCATGCGGAATGGTTGCTGTTTTTTAGCCGTGACTTGCGATCTTTTGAACAGCACCAGTTGAGACAATTGCGAGCGATTGTGAAGGGGTTTACCTTGTGTGAGAGTGAAAGAGATGTGCTGGTCTGGAAACCGAATGCGGTTGGTCAGTTTTCAGTGGGGAGTTTAATGAAATTGATGTCTTCGTTGGGACTATCCGACCATGGTTTTGATGGCTTTAATGTGTGGAAAATTGAAGTGCCTCCGAAGGTACAATGTTTCCTTTGGTTCGTGCAATTACGCCGATTGCCGACGCTGTCTATGCTCAGCGCTCGAGGCGTGCCTCTAGCCGGAATTCAATGCGTGTGGTGTAGGGAGGGGGTTGACGAGGAAGAGCATATCTTTTTTCTATGTATTTTTGCAAACAGCGTGTGGATGGCGTTTTTCCGATGGTGGGGGATGTCCTGGGCGAATCCGAAATTGTTTGCGGATTTTTTTGTGCAGTGTTGTAGTGGGGTGTTGTCGGGAGAAGGGAGAGCTTGGTGGATGGTTGGTTGCACAGCGGCATTGTGGTCTTTATGGCTTGCGCGGAATGAAGTCATTTTCAATCAGAAACAGATGGCTGTCGAGGAGCTGCTCTTCCTTATCAAGCTTCGTGCATTTTATTGGATTAAATTCTCCGTACATGGCGAGGTTATATCAGAGGCTGCTTGGTGGGAGCGGCCAGTGATGTGTGTGCCGTCGGGTACAGTGAAACATAGAGCTGGAATCCATTGGTGCCCACCGATAGAAGGTGTACTAAAGTTTAACGTGGATGGTGCGGCACGAGGGAAACCAGGTTTGGCGGGATGTGGGGGTGTGCTACGGGATGCGAGGGGTGTAGTGTTGGCTGTTTTTTCGGGACCATTGGGGTGTATGGAATCGAATGAAGCTGAGGTTTGGGCCATTTGGCATGCGGTTCGATTGCTGGCCGACTCACGGTGGAAGGAGGACGGGTCGTTTATTATTGAATCCGACTCGCGGATTGCGTTATCCTGGGTGCTGCACAAGGACAAACGACCATGGAGGTATAGAGGGCTGTTTCGCGAGATTGATTATGCGTGTTTACAGCTTCGATGTGTTTGCTTTCATCATGCTTATCACGAGGCGAATTCATTCACCGATGCGCTCGCTAAAGGGGGTGTGGATCGAGTGTCTTGGCTTCATGCTACTGCGGATGATGGGATGATTTTGTAATGGGGTATTTGGTCTGACTTGGGGTATGTCTTTTTGGCCTATACCTTCCATGATGCACTCTTTTTCCTCCAGTTTAGGTTAGGGAGGATTTTTAAGGAGGCATATGGGAGGTTGTATGATTTCTCAACATTGAATAAAATCATACACTTATCGATAAAAAAAAACTCATTTAGTTTTACACCAATCTATGGTCATTGGATGAGTGAAATTGATGGATGAGATTAACAGTAGAAAATGTGAAGATTATCACTTGGAAAAAAAAGATAAGGAAATAATCTTATCCATTAATTACCATCATCCAACGGTCCAAAAAAGGTGTAAAAGTAATTGAGTTTTACACAATGTAAGTTGATCCTAACCCTATATATATATATTGAAATACTAATTAAAGTTAAATTAAGATTATATATATTAATTATATATATTGAAATCCTAATATAAGTTGAAGTAGGATTATAAAGGCTATATAAAGGCATGAGAGATCTAGCAGTCATTAATGTTTTTTTGAAAAAACCCTATAAATAGTTTAGAGAGTTTTATATGCTCGTTTCAACTGGGTGAACTACGTAGAGGTCGGAGTGTTATCGTTGCGATTTAGGAATCGACATCGTAGAATCGTGATTGGGTATTTTTCTTCTCCAAGTTCAAAATCTAGATTTTAAACAGGTAATTATTCAGCCTTAATCAGTCTGATTTGTTTGATGAAAAGTATTTGTTATTTTTTAAAGATGTTTGTTTGAGTTGTTACTTTAAAAAAAGAAAAAAATTAATTGGATATGGACTTTCAGATTTGAATTTTAGATATTTTATTAAATCGGACTCGGATTTATGTATTCGGACTTCGATTTTTTTGGAGGTCCTATTATTAATTGAATTAGACTTGAACTTTATAAATCCTGATCCAAATCTGTCGACACTTGTCTATTTTTGACTAAGCCTATATAAAGAGCCATGCAACAGAGAGTGAGAAGACACAAACCTCAATTGAACAAAAACCCTACCAAAACCCTAACAGACAACAAGAATCCTCAACTCCACCATCTAAGCGACCTTCGATCACCGTCGAAACAACCTTTCACCACTATCTCAAAACATCGATATTCTTAACTATCGACAAAACTATTTTCACATTTGCACACGTAATTAGCTAACAACAACACTATCTCACTTTTGTTTTTATTTTTTCCCCATCAGATCAACAATGATTCAATAAAAGATTTCAACTGAACTTGATATTTGTTTGTTTTTCATCAGCTGCAAATACTCTTCATAAATCTTTTAAAAAATATGACCATCTTCACTTGTTAGTACATGGGAGTGGCTCTCCAAATCCGAGCCATTGTGATAGGTTATAATTATATACATCTTGTTATAATTAATTCATCAATATTTTAGTTATATTATGCGCTTAATTGTAAAAATTATGGTTGTTTTGATTTAGGAGGTGAAATATGGATGCAATAGTGAAAATCATCTCAAAAACATGTTCTTAGCTTCCAATGTGAAAATCAAGTCCTTGAAAGAAAGTAAAATTGGGTAGAAGCTTATCTTTGATAAGGTGTAACCATGCCTTGTGACTGATGTGATGCTAACGTTTGACGTGAGAAATCCAAAATTTTGGAAGCAAATTCGTGATGAGGCCAACTTTTATGATTATTTTCAGTATTTTAGAAGTATTGGACCAAGAATCAACCTCTTTTATTGTTAGGGCTTTATTTATTTATATTTTCATTTATACTTTCTTTCCTTATTATATTAAAGGGATAACTACATAAATAGTACTCCACCTATTTCAGTATTATTATTTTAGTACCTCGCTTATTTTTTGGTAAAATGATACCTAACGTTATGTTTTTGTTCTGTTTTGGTACCCTAGCTGTTAAAAACAAACATATATGATGACGTGACTAATTTTTAATCGGGATAATCACAATTTTAGTCCCTAAAATTTATTCATTTCTATCAATTTGGTCTAAACTCTATTAATTTAATAACCATCTTAAATATTTGGGTTAAAATGTAAATCCCCCATTTTATTTCTTCTTCCCGGAACCCTAAATCTTACTCTAATAATCCAATTGCAGTTCCTAATTAACCACATATAGGATAAACAGAGTAAAATTCCATTAATACAAGACTAATGTATAACTTCATATTTAGCAAATCATTTAGAGAGAAAACACAATTTAAGATTTTACATTTATTAATAATCAACAATTACTGTTATTCTACAAAATATTCAATTTACAACGTTTTCTAACTAATGAAATAAAACAGTTTTCTTCAATTTTATGTCGGATTTTGCTAAATAAGAAATTAAAGTCTAGTACTTTAACTACTGCAACTGATTAATAACTTAGGATAAGCCTTAAAAGGGGGAAAATATATATCAACGTAGAAAGAGACTGGACTATTGTTTTTAATTAATCAAATGAAGAAAAAAATTAAGGATTGAAACCAAACTAGAAAATAAAAGGAAAATAAATAAATCTTGATAAAAGTAGGCTTTTCTTTGTTACCTTGAGAAAATATTGAACGGAACCATTGAAGTTGTAAACTCCAAGAACCGATACAAATTCATGGAATTTTCACCATTCTTTTTATTACTATTATTCATCGACGATGAAGATGCAAATGACATAGCACATTCTTTATTATTCGAGATAAAACGGGGTTAGGGTTTTTGGGAAGAAGAAATGAGATGAAGGATTTACAATTTTAACCCACTTATTTAAGATGATTATTAAATCGATAGAGTTTGGATCAGATTGATAGAAATGTATAAGTTTTAGGGACTAAAATTGTGATTATCCCAATTAAAAATAAGCCATGTTATCATCTTCGTTTGTTTTTAACGGTCGGGGTACCAAAACAGAACAAAAACATAACGTTAGATACCATTTTGCTAAGAAAAAGTAGAGTACTAAAACAATAACGCGATAATAGGTAGGGTACTATTTATGTAGTTATCCCTATACTGAAACTCAATTAAAGGAGAATATCTTTTTAGATTTACGGTTTGTGCTCTCTATATAAAGAGCTCATTAAACCATTTAGAAAATCATTAATCTTTTGATAACTCTTCTCTTTTGTATTTTGTATTCTTATTCCATCATGTGTTGTTAAGCGTTTATTTCCAATTCAAGGGTGAAGCGATTCCGTTGTAATTTTGTGAGGCTTGTACTAAATTAGTATTTCTCATTTAATCCAAGTAACATTTATTTCTTGTTCTTATTTCATGAATATTTGATATTGATTAAATTGACGCCTTAATTCGAAACTGAACTTTCTATTGCTAATACAAGTAACAAGGGGAAAGTCTCACGATTTGTGTTCGTTAAGCTACACATCACGCATGATAGTCCCTATGGAAATAAAGGTACATGATTAATTGATTTTGTTTTAATAACTCTCATAAATCTTAGTGTTGTCATTGATTTATTTAATGGTAAGTTTTGATTTGAATGTTTGTTGCGGTGTTCTCTCAAGTAGATTAATTAATTATAAAAGAAAAAGAATTTCTTATTGTGGTTGAATTAAAATCACACCTTTAGATTGGAAGTTCGGTAAAATTGACCTTAGTTATTTTTATTTTCAGTTTTTAATTATTATCTTTAATTTTTAATTCGATAATCCAAACACCCTCAATTTTACTTTTATTGTTTAAACATTGAGATTCTAATTTTAGCTCTTTTGGAATTCGATTTGATTTCACTATTACTACAAGTAAAATCATTTTTTTATTTTGCAGGACTTTGACAACCCTGTCACATTGACAAGACCGTGATCTTCATTGTTATAACTCGAAAGAAATCCAATCCCATTTTCAGCATTGTTGACATATCGTGATCAATGAGCATGTATGACCTCAGCACTTAAACCTACTTCCCTTCCTTGGCTCGAAGACACCGTGTTAAACGTATTGCATTGGTCGAAGCTGTCGTTTCTTGGTAAAGACAATGAAATTACCCTAATGAGTTTTCGGATATGGAGTTTGGGCGGTTCTTCTTCTTCTTTTGCAGGAGGCTCGAGTGTTGACTTTGCTTTGCTTTAACATATGAAATATGCTTGATGTAATGTGGTCACAAATGCTAAAATCACCACATTTGACATGAATATTAAAACTGAAGGCGCTAAAGATGCATGGATCAAGTTAACCACTCTTCAATGCTTGCAAAGGAAACTGGAGATGCAATGAGCACATCATCAGCGAAGGTCATGCACTCAATTTTGTTAAAGCATGAGGCTCAATATTTTTATCTGAATTAAAATTATTTTTTATATTAAATTTAGGACTAAATTGATTATATGTAAATATGAAGGATTAAATGTATAATTATATAAATTATTTTTAGTTTGATGGTCAAATAGGAGTAGGGCAATAGTTTAGTGACTATTTAGGTAATTTGCCCATTTTTTGTGCCAAGTTAGCACACCAATAATTAACATCCGAGTGATCAATATTTAAAAAATATAAATAACTGGCCATAACGTTAATTTTTTAAAATTGGTGAGTAGAAGTGTATACATAACAAACATAATTGACCTGCGTTGTAGTTTACCCAAAAAATGTTACATCAAGGTGTAAGGACTCTTAATAGAGAGACTCGACAACGTGCTCATGGCTTGCATTTCACAGGGATGTGTCGTATTTTGGGGTTAATTCATGTCGTTTTGATTGAGGACAACCACGTTGAGGAAGGTCTCGTAGCTTCAAAACCCTAGGGGGTGAGAGATAGAGAGGTAAGCATAGTGTTAAAAAGAGCGGGAACGTTCAGGTGCTCCTCGGTGCTTTGCCCTAGCTCCTAATTGCTCCACTCCGTACCCCAATTCAGGTTATTATTCGCCCTCAATTTTCGTTTTGGGAACCCTAGAATTCGAGTAATGTTCCAAATTAGGGCACACTTTCCGTGATTCAATGCGTTTAGGGTTTCAGTTCCCATTCGCATTTCGATTGAATGCTTGTGGATTGACGTGGCAGCTTCTTCATATATGTTTATTGACATTAATTCGAAGTTGAATGCCGGGGAAGCTTATTAGGCTCTAGGCTTTGTTGTTTAGTTACTGATTTTGGACATTTCGTGGTTCTCATCCTGGAATTTGTAGATAACTACTGGTGCCGTACTCTTTTCATGCTGTCATTTGCTTCTATTTATGCATATATATGATATGAAGTGTGCTTATTGGGTGGCATTGGTATAATTTTTAATTACTATTATCCTGCATTGCTTTTGTCCTTCCAATTAATGCCAAGATATATATTTCCTTTATTGTGTTTGTTAACTGTCTCAAACTTTGTGGCATTCTCTCCTCATGCGAGTTTAACTTTGTTTCACATGTTTTTAAATATATATAAGGCAGGTAGTGAACTTTAATGGCTTTTGGTGATAATTTGGTTACCTTAAGTTGCTATAAAGCTGCTGTTCAGGAGGGGAAATTAAAAAATGGAAGACATGAAATCTTTGTGGAATTGATGATATAATTATGTAAAATGTTTTTTATTTCCTTTCTGGGAAGTAACAACTCATTGTGGAAAAGAATAATAAAAGTAGGAATAATATAGTCTTTATTTATTCTTTAATCTAGTTCGAGTCATTGTGTAGAGAGCTCCTTATTGTAAACAAATCTAAACTGCCTTCATAATTTTTCTCTTCGTATTTTAGTCCATTTGCTGGGAGTTTATACCCCTTTTTTTTGGAGCTGGTTTTATACATATCCAAGCTTCTGGAAAACTTTGTGATTTTTTTTAATTATCTTGAGTGATTTGATGATAGTAGTTTGTATTAGTGTGAAGTGCTACAACCTTGAATCATTGTTGAATGAAGAAAATTATCATACTGTAGTTATTAGGGTGTCTGCATTGCGGCTTACTGTCGCGAAAAATATTTGTTCATGGTTCATTGCTGCTGCTTCTCAATTCATTGTTTGTTTATTTGCCTTGATTTCTAATACTCTAGTTATTCTGATTTTTTTTTTCCTCTCAAACATCTTTTGTAGGTATTCGCCAATATCTTCTTATTTCTTTTTTCCCCTTTTTGCATCAATGGGAGGGGCCAGCCAGTAGATATTTAGGCAGGGATGCATGGACTTAACACAGGATCAGCTCTCTTAGTAAATGCTGAGGTTGATTCCATGGGAGGTATAGTTGATGGTGGAGTTGGCATTGGTGTCAAGACCTCTCCGCGCAGAGCAGCTGTTGAGAGGGCTCAAGAAGAGCTGAGGTTTTACCTGTATTCCATTGCTTACAAAAATCCTTTCAGTTCTCTTGAAAAGTTCTATTGGTTCACATCCCTAACCACATGCAATTTTTCTTTTTTCCTGGTCTATAACAGGCAGGAGTATGATGTTCGTGAGGAAAGAAGAAGGGAACTGGAGTTCCTTGAGAAAGTATGCATTTGATCTCCTCTTGCTACATTTTGTTTGTTATTGATTAATATTCACGATAAAAAAGCATTGCTTTCAGGGTGGCAATCCCTTGGATTTCAAATTCGGCAATGCAGCGTCAGTTAGTGTCCAGTCTACGTCTCTCACTGATCAGCAAGCAGAACATTTTGTTACCAGGTATGTTCTTTTTGCTGTAGTGTGCTGCAGAATCATGAATCTAAATTGTAATGGAGTAACTAGCTGATGCATCACCTGTCCATTACTATTACAGTGAAGCAAAAGGTAGTTTTGCACTGACTGCCTCACCTCATGGTGATTCTGTAGAGAGTAGTGGTAGACCACAGATTCCTGCAGTTTGTGAACCCAATAGTGCTGATAACCTCTTACTTTTTGATGGTGAAAATGAGTTGCCTGAAGGTGAAAAGAAATCTATGCATCGTAAGAGGAATATTGTTGTTCCATCAGAGCAATCTTCTCAGAGGGATCGGGCTCAAAATGCCAAGGAATCAGAAGATTCTGCTATCTTCCGTCCTTATGCTCGAAGGAACAGGTCCAAAATAAATCGAGATGGAGCACGATCAAGTTCAACAGAGATGGTTCAGGGTCGAGGTGGTCATGGCTCTTCTTTACCTGCTCGTGGATCGTCAAAGGATGATAAGGCTTTGACATCTGAAACAAATGACCAAAAGGATAAGAACATGCCCTCTGTTAATACTAGAAAATCTGCAGCGTCAAATGGTGATTTGGATTCAAAGGTGATAAGTTCTGATAATCAGTTGAATGTGGAGTTAGATGGTGGGCAGGCTGCCGAGGCAACAACTGACCAGTCGAAAGGTGATCTATCCAAAAGTAAGGTTGATGTTACAGTGCCTAATGAAGCTGTTCAAGTGGAGGCTCATAAATCTCCAGTTAACTTGGCTTCTGAGGAACCTGATCTTGTTGGAGGAAAGAAGCAGGTAGTTTCAACTGGTTTTGAATGTCCACCTAGTACACGTACAACCAAAGCTGAAAATGTAACTATTTCTAATAAGCTAAATGGGGTTGGTGATGCCAAAAGAGATGGGCAAGGTATACCACTTGAAGGGAAAAGTAGTAGTGCACTAAGAGGGGTGAAGGGATTAGATTCGGAGTCCTCCTGCACTGAAAACAACTTAAGCTTAGATGTAAATAATAATAATAATAATAATAGTGTATGTATTAATCCAAAAAATGTTGATTCTAAAGGAAAGCCCATGGAACAAACATCCAGAAAAGAGGAGTCACTAAACTTAGCTGTTGGTGAATTGTCAAAAGAAAATAAGGAGACCATAGCTGTTGATCATGTTGCTATTGTTTGCAATACTAATACTCCCTTGAACCAAAATCATTCTCTTAACAATTCTACGGTCAAAGTGGACGAAGAAATTAGATCTGAATTGCAAAATGAAGCGAGTTGCCCTTCCAACAATGAGGTGCAACAAAGCAGTCACCCTGTAGCAGAAGCTGATGGGAAAACTAGTACTGTGCTGGGTGATAATTCTAGCTCCAAAAGCGAAAACATTTCTGCTAGTAGGCCTTTAGGCACCATGGGTAACCTTTTTTGTGAGATTCATGAGAGGGCTTTGCTAGAAAAAACCTCTACTACTAATACTGATGTTCAGACCAGTATGGATAAACATGTGAAAGTGGTGGACAAGGCGCATGAAGATTCAATCTTGGAAGAGGCTCGGATTATAGAGGTGGTTTGTTTATATATTTGGTTTATATATGCTCTGTGATCCCTTATGTTTAAATGTAAGATTTGTCTTTAAAAAGTTTAAAAGGTCTCTCATTATGGTAAGCAGACTAAGCGGAAAAGGATTGCAGAGCTATCTGTTGGTGCCTTACCCTCGGAGAATCAGCGGAAGTCTCACTGGGATTTTGTGCTTGAGGAAATGGCATGGATGGCAAATGATTTTGCTCAGGTATCATTTTTTAGATATAAATTAAATCTTTGGAAGCATTTCTATTATAAGATTTAATCTGGCATTGCAGCTGTATATGAAGTTGAATAGAGAACTTATTTGACATAATTTGCCTTTAGACTTAACTTCTTTGTTCTTTATGTGCTTATAGGAGCGTCTTTGGAAGATGACTGCTGCCGCTCAATTATGTCAACGTGCTGCTTTTACCTCACGGTTGAAATTTGAAGAACAAAATCAGTTCTGGAAATTCAAAGGAGTGGCTTTAACCCTCGCTAATGCTGTGATGGAGTTTTGGCGTTCGGCAGAGGTGCTTCTAAATAGTAAGGATAGAAGTCTTGGTCCAAAGAACTTTGGTCATGATTTGGTGGAGTCGAGGGCCAATGAAGTTATGGAGAACAAGAATGCGGAACTGGATATGGTACTGGTTATATTGTTGCACAGTTTTGGTCTTTATGTTTAAGTAGTGTATGCATGTCTCTTGCGATGAATGTCATGATAATTTTTTATGTTTAGTTTTCTTACTGAATTATGATGCTAGTTTCTTCCATATTCTCTCTAATAACTGGTTTTGTATGTTATTCATGTTGGTTATCTACTAATGAGTTCTGTTCTTCAATATGTGGTATGAAGGTAACTTTACTTGAACTAGGGAGGAAGAGAAGAGGTTAGAGAGCTTAGTTAGTTAAATGGATAACTCTTGGGTAGTTACAATTCAAAAACAAGAACTTAGGTCTACTATAAAAATTTGAGCCTCAGACAAGATATTTTTATCCTGGGCTCAGCCCTAATTTTTAATTGTAAAATATATTTAATATAAATATAAAATTTTATTTTTTTTAGATTTAAAAGAAAAATGACCTTTGAGGTTGGATAGGCTTGGCCAGGTGTTGGGCAAGGATATCTGCTTAAATATTTGGAATGGCTCTTGAGCTATTTGGACTATTTCTCCTTGCCTTAAGTTTCTTTCTCTTATGAAATTTTCCTATTATTCGCTCGATATCAATGTGCTAGATTGTTCTTTCTATCACCTCTTTATGTGCACCATGTTTTTGAGCAGGAAATGAATAAGGAGCGGCAGGAGCACCCCGGAAAGACTAATGATCTTGCTATTCGAGCATATGCTCTTAGATTTTTGAAATATAGCAGCTCCCCTGTTCCTGCACTTCAAGCTGAAGCGCCATTAACACCTGACAGGATATCTGATGTTGGCATTATAAACATTCCTTGGAATGAACACCTAACAGAAGTATGGCTAAAATTTTTTCCTTAGCTTTTAAGGTTTATTTACACAGTATTCTTGGCTTTTGAATATAGTGTTTTGATCTATCTCTTACAATAAGTTATATCTTGTGGAAATATTTCTTTTCCTTTTTTTATTATCTTTGCTCTTAACTTTTTATGTGCTTTATTTTCAGGAAAGCCTCTTCTATTCAGTTCCTTCGGGTGCTCTGGAAACCTACCGGAGATCTATTGAATCTTATTTGGTACGGAACGAGGTAAATATAGGTTCTTAATGAATTTATACATGTCCTTTTTCTTTTGCTTCCCTTAAATTTAATAAAATAGAGTATATAAAAATCTCAAGAACAGAATACTGGACTAATATAATGCATATGAAAAAAATACATCAATCAAACTTATCGTGGACAACATATACCCATTTCCATTTCTTCTAATTTTCCCAGTGTAGCTTTTGAAACTTTTCTGCCCAATCTTGATTATCATTTTTTTTAGAAAACCGGGAGTAGTGCACAAGAGGAAGTTGAAACATCTGCTTTTGATGATGGAGCAGGTAATCATAACACCCTTTTTTTCAGTTTCTTTGTCATTTAATATTCTTCTGTTCCTTACAACTTCTTCAAATTCAGAGTTTGGATATGGTGACTTTGTTTGCGATGAGGATGAAGGAGAAACAAGTACATATTATTTGCCTGGAACCTTTGAAGGTAGAAAATCATCAAAACTAAACAAGAAGCGGAAGAACCCTATGAAGTCATATCCTGCGAGACCATTTGAATCCGGTGCTGATTTGTCATATGGAAACTGTGCTCAGCAGTCCATGTTGATTGGAAAAAGGCCAGGTAGTAGTCTAAATGTTGGTTCAATTCCAACAAAACGTGTACGTACTGGTTCCAGACAGAGGGTTTTAAGTCCTTTTAGCAGTGCCGCTGCTGCTGGAGGTTTACAGGCTCCGACAAAAACAGATGCTTCTAGTGGGGATACTAATTCTTTTCAGGATGATCAGAGTACTATGCAAGGAGGATTCCAGATCCATAAAAGCGCAGAGGTTGAATCAACTAGGGATTTTGAAAGGCAGCTACCATATGACTATGCAGAAACGCCAACTAAACCAAAAAAGAAGAAAAAGGCAAAGAATCTCGTACGTGGGAATTCCTTATACCTTTGTTTTAACTTTTAACTGACTGGGTTCTGTTTATCCCAGGAATGGTATGGATGGTTTCCTTATTTGTTTTCATAGTTTATAAGTGCCTGAATTATGGTTTTGTTAGGGTTCTGCATACGATCAGGGCTGGCAGATGGAATCTACCATTCAAAACGAACAGGTGAATTTGTAATAAAGATCATGCCAAGTTGTTTATTTTGATATAAACAGACTTGTTTTCTTTCTTTTGCTTCATCGTCTTTTTTAAATAGTATATTTATTTTATCATTAAGGAAAAAATTGTCTGGACGAGTAATTACAATTTTAGGCTATTTCACATGTTACTTTTATAAAGTGCAATTTACCCATTCATTTTTCAAAGTAATTAACAATTTTTAAGTTGATTCTAAATAACCTTTCTGTCAAATTTCTTCCATTTTCTCAATTAAGGAAAATCTCAAACTTAAATCCCATTTAGTATTTTCATTCTTACAACAGAGCAAGGAGTATGCAGATCAAGTTGACATCATTCTTTGTATGATAGACATTAGGGTGCCTTAAGTCATAAGTCCTTTTTTTGAAGCATTGAACTTTATCTGATATTCTTCTGTTCTTGCTTGTATGTTTGCCAAATTATTCGTTCATCGCGCCCTTTTTTACTTGAGAGTCTTTTGTTTGATGGCACTGTTTCTTTGGCAGAGAGATTATTCCAAAAAGAGATCAGAGAGTCAACATTTTGATTCTAATGGATCCAGTGGTAAAGCTCTATTTCTCATATTTGAGTTGGTAGTTGGTTACTTGGTCGGATATTCTATCCAGTGTCATGCTCTTCACACTGCACATTTTCAATTATCTTTTTCTTAGTTTTATATGGGCAACATAATGCCAAGAAGCTGAAGGTAATGAAGCAACAGCCAGATAATGCCTTTGACATCAATCCCAATGGATCCATCCCTTCACCAGTAGGATCACAAATGAGCAATATGTCCAACCCCAACAAGATCATTAGATTAATTCATGGTCGTGACAGAGGTAGAAAAGCCAAAACACCCAAGGTATTTTTTCCTTGACCCTTTCTTTTCTCTTTTTTGTCTGGTTGATCATGTGCTCCATAGTTGTCTTATCTCGTGTAATTATTATAATCATGTGGACTGCTTCTAGATGTCTGCTGGTGAGCCTGGTTCTGGTTGTCCATGGTCGCTATTTGAAGATCAGGTTAATTCTTGTTATCCTGTTCGTATTCTTCAATTTCTGTTAGCATTAGCATCAGGGCCTTGAGATGTTACTGCATTTATGTTCAGGCGCTTGTTGTCCTAGTACACGACATGGGTCCAAATTGGGAGCTTGTAAGTGATGCCATCAACAGTACCCTTCAATTTAAGGTTAGTTCTTGAGCTAAATGTCTTTACAAATATATTCTGTTATCTAGGGCGTCCTAATGTGCCAGAAATACTTTTAAATGTGACCAATGATGTCTACTGTTCTAAAAGTGCTACTCGTTATTTCATCTGTCTATAATATCTTTCTATATCTACAGCAGACTTACTATGTTTTTTTCCCTCACCTTGCCCTCCATTTTTCTCCATTGGGTAACTATCTCATCAACTTCTCAATGTGTCTAGTGCATATTCCGCAAGCCTAAAGACTGCAAGGAACGTCATAAAATTTTAATGGATAGAAGTGGAGATGGAGCTGACAGTGCTGATGATTCAGGATCTTCTCAGTCATATCCATCCACATTGCCTGGCATCCCCAAGGTCCTCTCTGTCCCTAAAATCTAGTAGATTCTCATTTTTTTAATGTATTGACAAAAGACATGTTCAATAGCTAATTTTTTGTCTATGATTGGACTCTACTGCTGTACGTCATGCAGGGAAGTGCGAGACAGTTGTTTCAACGTTTGCAAGGGCCAATGGAAGAGGATACTCTCAAGTCTCATTTTGAGAAAATTATACTTATTGGCAAGAAACAGCACTACCGGCTGAGTCAGGTACATATGTGATACATTTAATCTCTAGAGATCCTGACATGTTGATGGTTTTAAGAGCAAATGAGGCTGATTTGATCAATCAGTTGAAGATAGTCTTTCTGTAGTATTCGGTAATGTCAATTTTGTTGTACTCCTGCCATTTTGAAACATTAGAATCTACTCTTCATGGAAAGGCAAATTGTCACTGTTTAGGATTCTATTTGACATGCTTAGGTGCGTCTTGATCAACACTTGTATGCTGTGATCCTTTTTTAGACAAAGAAATATTGTGAATGATGTTAACATATTGTGATTGTGGGTGCTCCAAGAGACTGAGATTGAAATGAAAATACTGAACTTCAGTGATTAATAGAAAATTATGAAAATAAATTATAAGGTGGAAACAGCATACCTGTAGTCCCATTTTCCTCCAGCTGCAACTTCTTAAAAGTTAAAAATTGTTTCCATTAGGCTTCTTGGATATACAGGAACAACAATAAAGTAATCTGTTGGTTTTAGATAACCTCTTCTCTACACCCACTTATAGAATAGAGGCTTGCTATATGAATCCATAGTATCCTTTGTACTTTTTGCTTCACTTAGTCTGAGCAATTCGTGTAGCATTTGAGTGGTAGTATAAACCATTAATAAATAGTAGCATAAGTTGAATCACACAATTTATAGAGATTTTGAAGTTTGAGATTTACTTTGAAAACATTGAATTTGCTGCATTTGAACAGCTCAAAGTTGCTGCCCAGTGTATGAACTTTGTTTAACATGAGATTGTGCTCTTACAGAAATTTCGAATTAATTTTGAACCTGGATTTATTCTGCTGTCAGATATTTTTTCACCTTTCGTTTCACAATTGTATAAGCATATTTTGGTGTGGCAATAAGTATGGATTTGAACAAAGCCTACACTCTTAATACTTGAAAGCACCCTAGATCGTCTTTTTTTAACTTCACCTTGATTCTTCCAAACTCCTGACTTGTTTTTATCTTATCAAGCGTGATAACCAGGATTTGAAGCAGATAGTGCCTGTCCACAACTCCCATGTTATTGCTCTTTCACAAGTCTGCCCTAATAACCTAAATGGAGGGGTTCTGACGTAAGCTTTGTTGTCCCTGTTTTTATTAATGTTTTTAGCTTGTTAGTTCAGTCATCGCAATCAGTTTCACTTTTCTTGATATTATGTTAGCGCTTTTATTGCAATGTGCTCCAATATCATTTTTATTTTTAATTTTCTGGATAAAGGCCTCTCGATCTTTGTGATGTCACTGCATCAAGCCAAGATGTTCTACCTCTTGGATATCAGGCTTCACATACAAGTGGTTTAGCAATATCAAATCAAGGAGCTACGGGATCATTGCCTCCTGCCTCTGGAGCAAATTCCTCACTACAGGGATCTTCTGGCATGGTTCTTGGCAGTAATTTAGCATCACCGTCTACACCACTCAATGCTTCTATGAGGTATTAAACTAATGTGTAGATTTGTAATCTGTGCCTGCATACTGTCGCATGCTAATGGCACAAATTTTGGGTCATATTTTACTCTCAGGGATGGTAGATCTGGTGTTCCCAGAACATCTTTGCCAGCTGATGAGCAGCAGCATAGAATGCAGCTATTTAATCAAATGATATCTGGCAGGAATATTCAGCAGTCCAACTTGTCTCATCCTGGGGCTGTTTCTGGATCAGATCGCATGGTCCGTATGCTGCCCGGTGGAAATAATTTGGGAATGATGGGTGGGATAAATAGAAGCATGCCAATGTCAAGGCCAGGCTTCCAAGGAAGGACATCATCAGCAATGCTGAATTCTGGCAGCATGCTCTCCTCCAATTTGGTGGGAATGGCAAGCCCTGTCAATATGCACTCTGGACCAGGTTCCGGTCAAGGAAACCCAATGTTGAGGCCTCATGACACCAAAAACATGATGCGAGTAAGTTACTTTTATAAAACAGTGAGTCTATGCTTCAACATAGTATTGCGGTTTGGCTGTTTGGGCTTCCTCTTTTCCATATAAATGGTTAATTGTTATATACCAATAATAAAGTCTATGATTTTTCTGTTTTTTGATAGCCTGGCCACAGTCCAGAGTCTCAAAGGCAATCAATGGCACCTGAGCTACAAATGCAGGCTCAAGGGAGCAGTCAGGGAATTCCTGCTTTCAATGGGTTGAATTCTGCTTACCCTAATCAATCAACTACACAATCTGTTCAGTCATATCCGGGTCATACCCAGCAGCAGCAGCAGCAAATGCCTTCACAGCAGTCCCATGCACGGAGCAACTCTCATCATTCTCAACATCAGGGTTCCAATCATGCTACTGGGCCGCAACAGCAAGCATATGCTATGCGCCTTGCTAAAGAAAGGCAAATGCAGCAGCAGCGTCTTATGCAGCAACAACAGCCCCAGCAACAGCATCAACAACTGTTTGCTGCATCTAGTGGTTTGATTCCACACATCCAACCTCAGACCCAACTTCCCATGTCATCTTCCCTTCAGAATAGTTCCCAGATTCAACCTCAAGCTGCAACTCAACCAGTTTCACTCCCCCCTCCATCTTCACCAATGACTCCTATGTCATTACAGCACCAACAGAAACACCAGTTGGCCCCTCACGGGCTTGGTAGGAATTCCCAAACTGGTGCCAGTGGATTGAACAATCAAATAGGCAAGCAACGTCAGTGGCAACCTCAGCAGCAGCAGTATCAACAGTCTGGCAGGCACCATCCTCAGCAACGGCAACAAACACAATCTCAACAGCAAACTAAACTTTTGAAGGGAGTGGGAAGAGGGAACGTGCTGGTGCATCAGAACCTTTCTACTGATCCCGCTGATCTGAATGACCTCAGCATGACCTCTAACAACCAAACTGCCGAAAAAGGAGAGCAAATCACACACTTGATGCAAGGTCAGGGCCTGTATTCCGGGCCTGGTGCAAACCCCGTCCAACAATCTAAACCTCTAGCTTCCCAGCCACAGCAAAAGCAATTTTCTGGGGCAACACCCCCTCCTACAAAGCAACTCCAGCCAATGGCTTCCCATTCTGATAATAGTTCTCAAGGTCAAGTTTCCACAGTGCCCTCTAGTCATGCACCAGCAGCTGTGAATCAATGTATCCTGCCAGCAGCCGTGGGTCCCAACCCCCAGCATTTGCACCTACAATCACAGCCACACCAAAAGAAGGTTAATCAAAACCAATCTACTGTTCAAAGGATGCTTCAACAGAATCGACCAGTGAATTCTGATCCTCCCAGCAAATCTCAAGCTGACCAACAGCCCATGAACAATGCTTCACAGATGGGTACAACCATAACCACAGCAATGTCCCAAGCTGGCATTGATCCGGCTAACAACACAGTGCAAAATGTTCCTTCTTCTGTTGGTTCCCAGTGGAAAGCATCAGAACCAGTATATAATCCTGGTAAGCCAACTGTGGCCACTCAAATGGGATCCATAGGAAGCTCCCATCTTACAAATTCAGCTGGTAGTGTTCCAGTACCTTCTGTCAGCCAAGGGTTAGCACAGAGACAAGTACCAGGTGGCTTACCACCTCATGGTAATAAGGCTGGGGCACAGCGGCCACAACAGCCTCAAATACAACAATCCCCATCTCCACAACACTACCAGCCGGAAGAGCAGTTACAGCAAGATCTGCATAATTCACCCCCACAACAGCTTCCATTGCCGCAGCAGTCACAACAGCAAACTCCACATCTCCAAGCTGTACAAGGCAGCTTGTATCACAGGCCTTCCAGTTCTAAGCTGGAATGAAGCAATCTTGTTGACGAATCAGTTCAAACAGCGAAGGGTTCTACTACGTTGGGTTTGCATGCCCTCATAACAGCAGTGTACAGGTACTAAAGATTTACAGATTTAGGTAGGTTTGTTATAGAGTTATTGCATATTATGTTAGATTGGCATATTAGAGAAACTAAGACAATTGGAATTATCATACCATTGTAGTATTATTATGATAATGCCGATCCCTGTCTCACATTGTTGCTTAATTGGTTTGTTAAGGCTTTTTCTTACTATATTTGTACCCTCTCTTGACTGAATAATTTATGGGTGGCTTTTACAGCCGTCTGTCTGTTGGTGCTTGGCTGTGTGTACTGTTTGGATTATTTACTTATTTCAACTTTGTGTCAATTTCTTTGGTATCAAAATTTTCACTGACTTGGGGTTTTATGCAGATGAAGCCTGGTTATTCTGCAGGGCATTGCCATATGGAAAGAGAGGTGGTTTCTATTTGCAGGTTAGAAATTCACAGAAAAAAAAAGAATGGAGCTCGTTTTTATTTTTGGGTTATGGGAAATTCATGTATATTACCAGTGGTGTAGAGTAAAGTAATGGGAGAATATAGAGGCATTTGTACATAACTCACTTGTTCGTTTTCTTGTACTTTCTTCCCCTGCTTTTCCTTGCATGGTTTCCCAGGGGCCAGGGGGGAAGGTCTTATTTGTTTTTTCCCCGGTAGATTAGTGTCATGTATTATTTAATCAAGTGGGTAGCGATAGCAATCATTGTTATTGGGGGAAAAGGCCTTCCAGAATTTTGTGAATATAGGGTATCCAGACATCCAAGGAATTAATTTGTGTAACACTCGTTGGATTTTGACAATGAAACAACCCTTCTCTTTCCATTCTCATTTCCTGCTGCTTGTATTAATCGTTCACATGCCCTGATGCTCTGTGTATTTCTCGGATTAAGTTGTTTTAGTGTAATGTGTTAGCTAGTTGAGTAAGTTCTTTTATGATTACAAATTTGAGAATGGGGTGTGAAAGGTTGATGCTTACAAGCTTGACCAGAAGAGTTGATAAACAGAAAAGATGTGAAAGCTGCAGCAGGAAATACAGTTAAACAGAAAAGGTGTGAAAGCTGCAGCAGGAAATACAGTTAAACAGAAAAGGTGCTTACAAATTTCCAGTGTGAATCCTTCTGTTTTCCTTTTCCATTTCCATTTCCCTCGTCACTTTCATCCTTTTCCTTTCCACCCTCATCAGCCTCTCAGCAAATCTCCTCATTCCCACGGCTAATTCCACTCCCGCAGTCATCACCTCATTATCACCGTTCGACAATATTGGGGCGTCGCTTTCACTAAACTGGTCTTTTTCATCACCATCCTCTTCTTCCTCGTCAATTACGTCATCTTCGTAGTTATGTAACTATTTCCAACCTCGTGTCTATTTTCGGAATAGAAATTTACCCCTCTGGTTTGAGGATCCAAGGAAGCCAACGGTCGAGCAGAGATAGGAAAAGGCTCGTGCTCGAGAGTTTCCAAGGTGTCGTAGAAAGGCCATTGAGCGCCCGAAGCAAGGCCTTGGCATTCGGAGCAGTAACGACTGTGAAGCTTCTCCATCTTGTGACGACACTGTCGGGTTGTTTTGGCGGTTGAATCTTCGAGGAGGCCGCAACGTGCGGCCACGGTCACGACTACTTCTTGCCATTGCCGGACTTTGAGTTTGGTGTATTGGAGAGAATACCATTTTTTCTTGGTAGGCTTGGATTAGGCAGAATGTTTCTTGGTGTGTCCAGAGAAGTGGTTAGAAATTTCTCGCGGGTTTCGGGTTGGATTCTGGAGATAGATATGGCATTTTTCTTTGCGGAGAAATGGGATTTCTAAGCTCCAAAAAATAGTGGGAGTGTTAGGTTAAGGAAAGGAAGGTGGTTGTGGTGGCCTGGTGGGCGGTCGAGAGCGGGAGAGTGTATATATATATATGAGTTTTATTTTGATGCACAAGCTGTGTAAATTTTTTTTACACAATCATTTTATAAAATTTAAAATCTAAATCACAAACCCTAGCAACCTAAAACCTAAATCCTAAGCCCTAAACCCTAAACTCTAAATTCTAACCATAAACCTTAAATTATATACCTTACATACTAAACCCCTAAACCCTAACCTAAAATTCTAAACCCTAAACCCTAAAATTAAAGGGCTTGTGTAAACTAAAGTTTACACAAGCTTGTGCATCAAAGTATTTTCCTATATATATTTCGTTTTTAAAATTGTTTGTAATTATATATAGGGTAAATTACACTGGTGTCACTGAACTTTTAGGATGTTCTCACTTTGGTCACTGAAATTAAAAAAGTTTTATTACGGTCACTAAACTTTTAATTTGTTTTTATTATAGTCGTTAATTTCATTAGGAAATGGTGATGTGGCACGTTAAAACTCTAAAAAAAGAACTCTAATTTTCTATATTTACAGTTGCTAGAACTGTGTCAAACCGAGATCAATCTCAACAGTGAAAAAGATATGTTTTGCCATAAGTTTAACATAGTTTAGTTTCAAGTTGGTATGATGGTTAACAGTGGTGGATCAGAACTAAATCTCAATTGAAACTAAAATTTAAAACTTTTTCGACATACTAATTGTTAACTGTTAGATCAACTTGAGACCAAATTATATTAACCTTTTGATTAAACAAATCTCTCGCATCATTGAGATTAATCATAGATGTTTTTGTTTATTACTTTTGGGCCTCAGAGTTTGTTTGTGTAGCCCACAAGATTCTCATTCAAGTACCTAAATGCACATCCTCTAAATGAAAGAGGCTCCAATGTTGTGGTTCTTTAGCAAAAATAGTCCGGAATTTTCAAATTGATGAGCAGCGCAGCCATTGAAAAAATTCCATTGCCTCATATTCAACAAATTTATATGGTTTAATAAATTGCGTCCAAATGGATGAAGCTCCGTTGCACTTCCTCGTAACATGATTAATAATAATATCCTCCTAATGAAAACATGTTATTAACATTAGTCAAAAATGAGTCATGTAGTACAAGCCAGAGAAATACTCGTAATCTTTGTGGAGCTTGTAATCTCCATATGGACTTGCACATTGCATTGCATTGAGAGTCCTCATTTGTCATCAATGTAAAGAATTTGTATATTTGATGAATAATTATACTTACAAGCGAGGAGTATATATATAGAATTAAAAAAAATAATCTTCACCAGTTGTCCTTTTGTTTGGGGTTTGTTTTATTTTGGTCACCAGAATTCAAAAAAATTATTCTAGTCACTTACGTTTAATCGTTTCTATTTTGGTCCCTTGACCGTTAGTCTTCGTTACTTAAAAAAATAGTTTTTAATTTAACCAACAAATTTTTAAAATTTTATTTTTCACCATCTTCCCCAAAAATTATAAAACTAAAACCCCGGAAAATTAATTCAAAACCCCAACCTCTGCCTCCTCTTTCCTATAAATTCATTGCACACAAAGAACACAGAAAATCACACAACCGAAAATTCGTAGACAAGGCTCAAGCGGCATATTGCTATCTTTCAAAGGTATTGTATTCTAATTAATGAGTATGCAATGAGAATCTACATGGATAGAATTTATAGTGAGATCTCGAAAAATAAATAATTTATGAGTTTATTAATCCCTTTCTTCTTCTTCTTTTTCATTTTAAATATTGAATATTTTAATTTTTACTTGTTAGTTTTTATCTCGGAAGTCGAAAGTGAGGTACAAATAATGTAGTTGTTTAATTTTTATTATTTTTTTATTGTTTAGTGTTTGAGTACCCAAATTTGTCGTTCGGAATTTTGACCAGACTCCAAGTAGCGAATGTCGATTCTGATAAGCTGGCTCGCGCCGCCGTTAAACACGGTCTACACTAGTTTTTACGTCGCAATAAACCTCTTCTTGAAGAACAAGTAAGTAATTATGTCCTTTATATATATTTCCCAGAAACCTCTTCTTGAAGAACACATAAGTGGTTATGTATATACATGTATATAAGATCAAATAAAAAATACTTACCACTTTGAGATAATAATTTTTACAGATAATATGATATAAATATGTACTGAAACAAAAGGTCAACGCTAATGGCGAGTTAGATTTTTAGAACTAGTTGTGAAATATTCCTTTTGTTTTGATGTTTATTTTTCAAGTGATATATTTGGTATGAGATGACTTCTCAAATATACTAAAAGAAGTATGAGCAAAATTATAATGTTGACAGATTCGACAATTTTCTGAAGAAATACGACGATATCCTTTGCATTTAAATGGACTGGTTGAAGTGCCAAAGGCTATAGCTGACCTCGTTGAATCCATAATTGGGGTTGTTTTCATCGACGGGTTGTAATGCTGGGTTATAGCCATTGATTTAATTTTTTGGTTTTAATTTTATAATTTTTGAAGAAAATAGTGAAAAATAAAATTTTAAAAGTTTGGAGGTTAAATTAGAAATTATTTTTTTAAGTAACGAAGACTAACGGCCAAGGGACCAAAATAGAAACGATTTTAAACGTAAATGACTAGAATAATCTTTTTTGAATTCTGGTGACCAACATAAAACAAACTTCAAACGAAAGGGACCACGGGTGAAGATTACCCATTAAAAAAACTTAATTATACAAAGATAAAGAAAGTCAAAGATTGCATAAAGAAAGTCAAATACATCATTATTCTATATTCTTTCATATGTATTGTCCATTATTAATCCCATTACAATTTGTACCATCTACATTCATTCCAAGATTCTGTATAAATTAAAAACCACAAAGCATCTTCAGTTTACACTACCAATCTATTTTAGCATTACAAACATAACGTTGCCTCCTCCTTTTAGTCCATGTGTTCCAGAGTTATGAAATGAGTGAGCTCAGGTACTCTGATGGGACAAAACAATATTCATACTACCTACAGAGACAGACTATATGCATTACTGCATCTGCCATCTGTAACTAACCATGCTTTGTTTCCATGGTCTATACCTCCCCCCTCCTGCTGGCATCGCAACGGTCTGACTTCCGATTCGAAGGCCACCCCGAAACAAAACCAAAACGGAAATGAGATTTGAATGGTCAAAATAGGGTAGAAGTGAAATTGATGTAAAAGAGTTAGTCAACCTGATTGAAGCAGGCATGAGAGACGGATATCCGAATCCTGTTGAGAGACGAAACAAGATAGCATATCGGCTAGGCAACCTCAGCACAATCAAAAGCAAACCAGCAGCAAGCAAATTCATCTTTCTAGGTACAAAGGTTTGTAGTTTCTTCGGCAACATGAAAATTTCCCCTGTTAATGCCCCGTACCCAATACCGTCAGAATATGTGCCTTACTTGAAGATATCCAAAAAGCTTAATCTATTCCATATTTGAGAGAGAAGTAAAAAACCAAACACACACACACACACTGTGTTTGAACTAAAATTAAAATTAGCTGAAGAAAAAAGAGCCAATATTTTTCAGTGAATGACAGACAATATTACATATTCTAGAGATAATAAAACTATAATTCCACCATAAATTTCCGTAAACTCGGATGGAAGTCATGTGTGTTTTGTTGAGCATACAATAAGCAAGTTCAGTTTTCTCTATAAGATAAATCAGGCGCTTTTACTCCGGACCAGGCCAATCAACAAAGAGAATTTGCAACTATTCAGGCATGTGTTGAACCTATTAATAATATCTATGATCATAATATGATACAAGTTTCCACTTCCCACTATGGTTTGCTTTTGTTTTATGCACATTTTAATTACAAATTGGTTCAAAAGTCCATCATGCCATCAAGGACAGCACTTAAGGAAACAATTCGAACACAGCCTACTGTCACCGAATTCCTCTCCTACACTAACAGTTAAAATTCATTCTTATCTTCCTTAATGAAAATTACCAATTCTTTTCCAAGAAATTAGGAACTTACAGATAAGTCTCTCTCTTTTAAATGCTCGAACGACTGGGCAAGTTCTACTTGTTTTGATGCAGTTGTAAATAATGCCTACAAAAAAATGTCATTGTCCAGTCACCAGAATGTACAAAGGCATAAAACTGGTTGCAAAAAACTAATTGTAGAAACTAGAAAGAGGTCTTACTTTCTTTGTTTTCTGTAAATCTTGTTCAATAGATTTAATACGATTCAATGATTCAAGAAGCATGTCCTCTTTTTCAGGAGGAATGGTTGCGGGTTTGTTATATAGATCAGTTACCAAAGTTTCTAAAACTTGCAGCCTCTGCAAACATAGATGGAGTGAGTCGCTTTCTGCTTCTTTCACATTTTCTATAAACCCTGAACCTGTCATCTGGCAATTCGACTGGTTTTCTGTTTGTTGTTTTGAATCTTGTGCTACCAGTAGTCTTCTCAGTCCAGAGAATAAGAAATATAAAAATGCTAACAATTTGAGTACAAAGTGAGTAAAAACACTTGCTACATGGCGAACAAGCTTCTTTCCTGCATTTCTGGGAGTAACTTCACTAGTTATATCATCTGAAAACAGCACAAAATTCAGATGTCAAAGCTAGCATACATGAGGGAAAAAATAGCATTGCTATTAAGTTGTTTTAGTGCCGAGAGAGAGGAGATGATGATCTTATGCAATAATGAGAAATCAGCATCATTAAAAGTCTTAGTGTGTCAAAACTTGACATGTTGATTGAATACAACTAAACAAGTTCAAAACTACAATGGACAGTGAACTCAGATGGATATTACAGGTTTCCTAATCATAATCAAGCTTTCATAATTACGGAAGTTTGTCCTACACATGGCAGCATATGTTAGAGCAATTACACCTGTCAAATAATTAGGAGTCACACTTCAAAATTTGATTGGGCATTCAAGTCCAAACCCAGCATGGCCAAAGAAACCAAACACGACTACCACCTCTCATGTAGTAATAGTGTGGAC
The DNA here is from genome assembly GCA_958450335.1 of Hibiscus tridactylites. NCBI lineage: Eukaryota > Viridiplantae > Streptophyta > Magnoliopsida > Malvales > Malvaceae > Hibiscus > Hibiscus tridactylites. The sequence continues at coordinate 13,434,142 of OY288276.1, read as the reverse complement.
TGGACATAATTTTCCCTGTACCTTCCCAAGATTAATTATTATTACTAGTTATGCTTTAATGACCACATTATTTTCCAAATCATGGTATTTACTATGATAGAGTTGGAACAACTATAATAAGACATGTTAGAAAACTACCACAACATGCACTGATACCAGGTTGAACAGTATGATGATATAAATCGGCAACTGAAGCATAAATATGATGTTCAATCAGGATCACTAAGTGATTACTCACTTGTTGAACTAGCTTCAATTCTTGCAACGTTTTCTGGTTTGCTAAGGCCATGCAAAGAGTTATGGCCACTCGTCCTTTCCTGGCAGAATGATCAGTAAATCTTAAATGATATTTTTGCAAAGTATCACAGAGAAACAAGGATTATAAAGTCTAATGAATAAATTCATAACCAAGCTTAGAAGTGAAGCCAGAAAGATGGGGCAGAGATAATTACTTCATCGGAGTGTGACACTAACAGCAAGGTACCTGGCCTCGCATCAGAAGCATAAGATATTTCACTACTTACAACCTACCAAAACAACCAATTAACATGGAACATGATGCATAGCAACATAATGATTAACTGCCAGCAGACAAAGAGAACTGGATTAAATATAAAAGGTAGTGAGTAGCTAGTGAGAGGAACCTTAGTAGACAAAAGCTTGACTTCCAAATTACCATTCTCAGAAGAACTTTCTGTTTTCTTCAAGTACAAGGCATCTCCTGAGTGTACCAACTGCAAGCATAATGGCAATTTTCAGACATCATGCCTGAACAGAGGGGAGTGCTACTAAATGCTACAATTAGTTATTCATTTTCCTTTTGAATATTGTCAAGGATTCTACCTTCATTATTTCTGGGTTATTCCAGGGTCCCTTTTCAGATCTAAGACAGCCACCATCGTTAGGGCATGAGCAAATTCCTCCAAGAAACTCTGGCAATTGACTGCATGGGAGATTTTCCACAAACAAGTCCAGTTAGAAAAGTTAAAAATTTAGCGGACAGTAAGATATTTCACTAGTAATACAAAAGAAATGCAACCTTGGATCAATAATCTCCAATAATTTGTTATGGAATTTGTTCCCGAGAACCTGTAAGATCAAAGAATACTCGTTGATTAGTTAAAAAACAGTCTTCAAAACAAAAGCATGCATCAATATGCATTTCTCCGTGATCAAATATTTCGATATTATTGTACATGAATCTTTGCAGTAGTATTTGGATCAAGAAAGCCTTTTGCTGTGTTCCACAGTAGTTTGAATCTACTTCCAGCATTAACTATGTACATTTGATGTAAAGTCTGTGGAGAGAATGCAGATGTAAGCAACAATAGAGGAATTTATACATAAATAACTCAGATATATATATATATATATTCAATCAGCTTAATTAAACAATTAAGACACCTCAGGATAGTTGTCACCATCAATTTTCTGTATGTGAATCACGAGATCATGTGCAACCTTGCCAAAGCTCACCCAGTTCTGCATAAGAAGGAAATAATGTGAAACATTATATGGAATGAAATGCATATGATCTGTAATTTTTGAACACTAACCAACCCCTGGACATCTAATATTGTCGTCGTACGATCTATGTGTCTCTGAGCAGCAATAGAACAAGCAGGAAACTTCTCTAAAAAAGCCTTTTCAAATCCCTGCACGTGATATTTTAAAAATCTTTCGACTGTAGTGATCTTCATCAGCTTGGCAGGGTCAATTTTACCAATTCTTTCAATATAAACAGGGTGACCCTGTTTGTCCACACCATGGTAACCATGGGGGTAACACTGCTGAACTTCTTCGTATTCATCATACACAAAATCCTGCATGCGGATCATAGCATGTGTTACAACTATGAAATACGAAACTACTACCAACAGAAAAGACAGACAGCACATCCTTCATAAACAACAAGATAGACAGAGATGTTATCTCCATTGTCTAATCATAAGAAGTGCAGTAAAAATTCAAATAATCCAATTTAAAGATTATAAGAGGAGCAATTTTACATGTATAATAGTATCTACTCCATGCTCTTTCCTCCAGTTCAGCATATCTTCCCACATCTGCCTGGTTTTATCAAGGTCAAACTTCCTTGCTTTCAAAAATCTGCAAAAACAAACTCCACATTTTTTAAATGAATGAACATAGTTGAATGGAGGCTGTTGAACACGTTTTTTCCCCCTGGGGGGAGGGGGGTATAAGCTGGAATAAGTATTTTTTTCTCAAAAGTATAATTTAAAGTGGACCTCAGTTTCCACTTCCATGTCTACTGGTGATGAAAGTCTACTCCAGGGTTGAGTGGGGGGTCACCAGCTCAACAAAGCAGACTCAGTGATATCATGCATCACTGCAAACCAGCAGACTAGTTTACATTATACACAATGTTCAAAGTTACAAACCTTAGTTTGTTTAGAATGAGTCAACTCATAGATCCTCCGAGTTAGACAGTAGATTTTTAAATAATTCATTTGTATAGAGAGATATAACTCTTTAATCCTTGCTGCTAAAAAATTGATATGAAAAATAGTACACTGCCCAAAACTCAATAAAGGGAAGAGTTGCAGTTCAATAAATAAGTAAACTGAAGATGGTTTGATTTGGTACACCATGCAATAGACCACCATTCTAAGCAGCCAAGAAACATTTCTTACATATTTCATGCTTAAATGGACAATCCAAATATTGCCTTCAAGATTGCATATGATGAAATTGTTTTTATTCAGGTGAGCCGTTCATCAATTACCAATTGTTTTTAGTTTACATCTGACATGGTATAAAGAGCATGTTATGTTCTTCCAGCCTAACCCTATGTAAAGGTTGTAAGCCCCTGTGAAACCATAGGTTAGGGACTGTTAAATGGTATTATCACTCATCTAATAGGTCTTGGGAATTCTTAAGGGTCTTATATTCAAGTTGGACCCTCCACGGCAATAAGATTTTGGTTGGATGCTTAACAAAAGTAACTAGAAATCACTAAGGAAATCCAAGAAGATTTTGAAAAATAGAGAACTGGAAAATCTTGTTTCAGTAATTAACATGTATAAGTCTTCTTAAAGTCAGTTGATAGGGAGCATTATTCAATCAGTATAATGTCATTCAAGCTATAGTTGGGGATTTCAAAACGGCACAGGTTTGGTTCAATGGAATGATCTCATCTCTAATCCACATGGTAAATACTAAGTGGCCACACAAATGAATAACATAACTTGCTTCCGAAAACTGCAATACAAAGTCTGTTTACCTTAACAAAGTGTAGTAATCATCATAATGTGGAGGAAGCTGATCCTTTTCAAGCAACATCTGGCGAAAAGCTCTGACCGCTTTTTCCTCCTCCGCGTCCCTTACATCCTCTATACAAATTGCCCTGTATTTGCAATCAGAAACACGTCTGCTACACTTACTTAGGCTATGAGTTAGCTTTGTCGAAGCAGTGGTTGCTTTATTTTTCAGAGATCCCCCTCGCTTCCTTCTTTTGTCATCTTCAGACATCACAATTTCTAACTTCTCATTTTCTTCAATTGCAATTAACTCTCCTGGTATTGTTAAAAAAACCCAAAAATAGAAAACAACATAAATTTAGTCCCAAAGTCACCATTTTGATCTCAGTTTCGAACAAAATTCAGTTAAGTTTAACATAATATACCGGGCATTGTAATTTGACACAGATCACGATCAGAATTGTATCTGCAACAAAACAGACACAGCAAAACTCAGAAATAATAAAACCTGCTAATTTTAACGTTTTATATGCTAGGGAATCTTTCAGATCTGCACGATTCTATTTTACAGCTCGTTGCTGTCGAAAAACAATGAAATTAACCAAAAATTCAAGCTCTGGATAGAAAAAGGACATGAATCGGCATACATAGAAAAAAGGATTATCACTCGTTAGAAAAAAAAGGTCCGAAATTAAATTACGTCAGATCCAACAACGAACATTAAAACAAACACAATTAAAAGATGAATATATATCTGATATATCCTTCAATGATATCATTTATTTTCTTTTTGGGTTCATTCGATGGCATCATTAATATAACAATAAATAACAACGAAAATTTCCACACACAAAAAGTATCGAAATATACCTTGAAAAAAACCGCATTCACTTCACACGGATTGAGCGATCAAATTCACGGGAAACGGAAGAGACTTGTTTTCCGGATTCTCTCGTTATTTCTTTATAGATATGTATATGATAATCGAAGCCAAACTTATGAAGATAGCGGGCGGGCTTTTCAATCTATCGATTTTAGAATAGGATAAAATAATTATTGTTTTTGGGGTTAGTTAGCTGGGGAACGTAGCAGAGGCGTGTTCGTTGTCAACTTTTTTTTTCTTTATTTATTTTTGAAAAAGAGAATTCAGTTATCGGATAAACGAATTAAAGATCGAAACGTTCTAACGTAGAATGAAACCGCCGCTTCAACAGCTCAAGTGGCGGTGAATCGTCGACGGCAACGATTTTTGTTCGTTGCTTTGGCCTTGAGAGAGAGAGAAGCGGTGTTTCGACGTTCACCGCCGTTTGTTAAAGGAGGTTCGGAATTAGAGATTGTTATGTGCGGTGGAGTCCACGGTCTGGATAAAGAAACAAGAGCTGAAACTGTATGAATAAATAGGCTTTTAATTTATTTTCTTAAACTTGGCCAAAAATTATATTTTTCACTGTAATTTAGGATTCAAAACACTATATTTAATATAAATTCGAACAAATTTTATTTTTTTAAAAACAAGTTATAAATAAATACAATATAGATCCATAAAACTTAAATTAAATACTACTATCTACAATCAAATTAAAAATGAAAATATATTTGAATAATGTTTGTGTTATTACACATAATTTGATATATAATCTACACTATTATACAATATGAAACCGAAAAACAAATATATTTTGAGCGAAATTAGGAATAAATATTGGAAGGATCAATTGTTTAAGTTCAAAACAATACAGATTCATTAAATATTTAATTTTAAGAACTAATGAAAACAAAGACTTAATTTAACTTATTTTTTTAACATGTAATTTAACTTAAATTTAAATTAACACGAACTTAAAATATTATTGTAGTAGAAATTTTGAGAGGATCAATATTCCTCTCACTCTTTACATGCTTTTGTCGATGTATTCAGCTTACTCTTTGCCCTGATTAATTTAGATACACATGCGTTGTACATTAATTTTAATGAGTAGGTTTCCTAATAAAAATTGTTTGCTATACAAAGTGTACTTACAACAATATTAAGTTGCTTACCACTTAAATAATTTTTATTGGTATATAAAGATTATAATTTAATAAGTAATGTTTGCAAGAGAGCAAGGCCTAAATATATGTGGTAATGACTATTGACATTTAATTTGTACAGTAGCACGGCACCAACATGCCTTTGAACTTCAAGATAATAGTATACTTTTGAATGTGACCAACAAATACAATGGACCGACACCTAAAGCACTGTAATTTCATCAACTTCCACTAGTTCATTAATTTCAAATCCACAGGCAGCCACTTTTGGCCTAACACTTTGCACACCACGAGAAAAATATACGACACGTGTTCTAATATGGCTTTGATCTTTTATTTGCACGTGATCAACAATGGACCGATACGTAATCACTGTAATTTCAACTTACAATTAATAAAATTAATTTAAAATTGATAACAAAAGGTCGATATGTCCGAGTGGTTAAGGAGACAGACTTGAAATCTGTTGGGCACTGTCCGCGCAGGTTCGAACCCTGCTGTCGACGATGTAAATATTTTTTCATTTCCCGCCAATTTCTACTTCAAAAATCCCCTTTTATGTGTGATATTTATTGTATTGACAAGTTCAACTTCATGCAGCTTTCGCTTGAGAAGTGAATCACTGATCTTGATCACCAAGGTCCTGCAATTCTATGATACAGAGCCACTGCGGCCTGCTGTACTGACGGATGGAGATGAAAGCATGGTCGTGTCCTGAGCCTAACCCTAGGATTGTGCTAGAGAAGAGTCCGAGCAAAGTGCTAGATCATCTTTGAGTTCATGGCAGCCGGCGTTCTTCAAGGCCTGAACCCAACACCATCTGCTGCTGTAACTGAAAAATAAAAAACAACAAAATGCTTTCATTGAGAGTCAAACTCAAAACATCCCACTTACTAAATGAGTGCTCTAACCAATTGACCTATGAAAGTAACTGGCCTTTGGGTTCTCAAAATACTTATAAATCCATTAAAACAGTAAGGGTTACACTTGATATCAATTCCATTAGAAAACAAATCATCTTTATTTTTCAAACAACCGCCTTCCCCCTCTCCAAAACTTTCTAAAAAATGAAAGAGAAAGAAACTAGGTAACCCCAACCTTTAGTGGCAACTTTCGAGACCCACTACCACAACTATGGTTTTGTTCACCTTGATGCATATATTTTTTTCGATAAAAGAGGGAGGAAAATAGTATTATCGAGGTCTCGTTAAAAACCTTCCTACACCTAAATGGAAGAAAAAAAGTACACTTTGATGCATATATTTAGTTATACCATTATGCTTGCTTGTGGGACACTTCCATTTGTTTTCAGTTTTGCTTAAGATTAATTGCATCAAATGTTCTCAAATTAATATCAAGATCCTTTATTAGTTTCAGAATTTTATAGCATTCTAATGTCACAAGTACACATCGCTATTGTAACGCAAGTTTTAACTTCAATCCAAAATGTTAAAAAGGAAACACGATCCTCTTGAATTTAAACGACGTGATTACATATAAAAATGTTTAAATTTTGATCAATGTATTTTAAACAATGTAATATGATCTTTAACACCCAAACTACAAGAGCAATAAAGAAACTTGATTAAAGACTCGAGTATATCGAGATCCACTAATTGACCTAGTGACTAAAGATGTTCTTATTGTGTCATCTTGTATGAATTTGAATTTCAGCATGAAAATGTAATACTTCTCTATTTCATAAAAAAAACTCAAGTATCTCGCTTTTATGTTTGACATCAACTAAGAGTAAGATTTTTTTAGAAAATATCTCCCACTTCTCTCTAAAGGTTAACTCTAGTTTCTTCAGCGCTGCTTTTCGCCGGCCACCACCGCTAGTGGTCAGGCATGGTTCCCCTCCGACATAATTACTCTTCGTCCATTCTGGTGGGTCGCCGACTCTCCAAGGTGGTCGAAGGTCTAGTCCTTCGGGCCCTCTTCTCCACCCCTTGCTCCAAGATTTTGAGGGGAACTGACGTCCGGTTTGTTTTTTTTTCAGTGCAAGCGTTTGGGTGGTTCTCTACTAGTGTTGGAAGTTTGGCGGAGCCTCTTTCATCTAGGTTTTTTGTTGCGTTTTGTTTCCTTTCTATCGCTCTTCTCTAGTGTTTTGTATCGTTCCTCCTCCGTTCAGTGCAGGTTTGGTTGTGCTCGAAGTGGATCTGCTCTCATAGGTAGGGGTGAGCGTTCGATCGAGTCGAGTCAAAAAATTTCGAGTTATTCGAGTTGACGAGTCATATTTTACAACTCAAACTTTATTTGAAATTTTTTCGATTCGAGTCGAGTCGAGTTTTCGAGTTCCTATAAAAATTTAAATGTGATTATTTATCATGTTATAGTAGGGTTTGATTCCAATTTAAACTTCTTTCTCTAATCATATAAGATATGCACATATATATTTTTTCACGTGTGAAAATATTTCTTCATATTTTTATATATCAATATGTATATATCATAAAATATAGAGGGACTCGTCTCGAACTTAAAAATAAATCCACTAATTACTAAAAATTTTGAGTTATTCGAGTTATTCGAATTTCCATTTTACAACTCAAACTTTATTTGAAATTTTTTCGAGTTATTCGAGTTTATGAAATTTCGAGTCGAGTCAAGACGAGTCGAGTATTTTTGCCTCGAGTCGAGTCGAGTTATTCGGTTTTTTTCGAGTCGAGTCGAGTTTTGCTCACCCCTACCCATAGGTGGTCCGATTGTTGACCTGGTTCCACCCCGCCTTCCTTTTCCCCTTCAGCATTCGTCATTTCAAGATTTGGTCACATAGCTGCTATTGGATGCTCTTGCTGCATTACGCTCATCGTTGAATGCTCCGGTGACCCCTGGAAGTACATGCAATGTAGGCATATGGATGTTGGCTTCTCTGTTTTCCGATCTCGTTTCTTCTCTTCTGTGTTATGTTTGTTCTATTGTTTATATGTTTTGTTTCTGTGTTTTTCCTATTGTTTTATGATCTTGTTTTGACCGCCATTTTCTTCCTCGATTCTATTAGCCGTTCTTCCTCTGACTTGTCGATCGTGTTTCTTCTTCAATTTTCATGTAATCGTTCTGGTGGTTGTTTTGTTTTTGTTTTGAATGCCAGTAAATTTTGTTCAAAAAAAGTTTGATATCAACTAAGAAGGACCATAACTTGAAGATGACTAGTTCAATCAGGGACGGACGCAGAACTTTATGTTAGAGGGGGCGAACCTATAAAATTCTAGAGAGGGCGAACTTATAAAAATTTAGGGGGGATAGATTTTCAATAGGAAATACATATAAAAATTCTAAAAATTTTCTAAATCATATAGTAATCTCAAATTTTTTTGGGGGGGCGCCCCTTCCAGCCCCCTTTAGGTTCATCCCTGAGTTCAATCAATCTTCACACCTCGAACATAATACAATAGTGAAATCCAATCTATACATATAACAAAATTAAAAGAATCAAGCTAGGCACTATAAATCACATGCAATATGAGCCCTCTCCACCCTCTTCTTCTCTTCGGCAGCCTTCTCAGCCTTTACCCTAAGTTTATTCAGCTCCTTCATCCTCTCATATGCAATATGAGCCCTCACCACCCTCTTCTTCTCGAGTTCCTAAAAATCACAAACAATATTCGAATACAATTAACATCAAGTAAAGTCACATATTCATACTTTAGAGTTTAGAACACTGATGAATGATGACAAACTCATCCTTATGGTGTTGTGATGGTTCCATCCAACTTCCGATGACAAGCACCCCAACATGTAGTACTTGTGACCTTTTTAAAGCCTCAAGATCTTGTTTGCATTTACTTAGAACATGTGAGAGAAGTACATGACAATGGACATAGACATAGCCAAGATTGAATTATGAGAGGGGGCAAGATGTTTAATTTTGGAATGATCGAGATCTTAAAAAATAATTGAACTACAAAAAATTAAAAAATAGGATTTAAATTTGATAATTTTAAAATTAAAAGATCTTAAAAACAATTAAATCATAAAAATCTGGGGTCAATGCTAAATTTTGAGAGAGATGAAGACTTAATTGAAATGATTTCAAAACTATCAATGGCTTAAAATATAATTACCATAAAAGTTGAGGAGTGCAATTGCCGCTCGCACCCTCAACATAGTTTCATCTCTGACAATAGAAATGGAAGATGGTCGAGAAACTTATTTAAGAGCATCGAGGATAACCATCCTCTTAACCTTGTCATACGAGGAAGGAACGCCCTCGTAGGCCTTCAAACGAGCAAGGGCAGTTGCTCCATGCTTAATCTGCAAATTCAAAATGAACGAGTCTAAGCAAACCCATTTTGGATTTAGCTGCAGATGTTTCAAGGATGAGTTAAGTGGGTGAACTGAGCCGCAAACGGAGCGCCAAAAAATCTTGGCGGGGGCAGGGAAATGTATGGGGCCATGGGAAGGCTTGGTGTTCATGCGTTTGCGGAGGAACCTCATATATTTCATCTTATGTGGTCTTGCCGACAAGGCCGCTCGACAAAAAGAGTTGCTCACATCTGACCACGACGTTCTGGCCGTTGAGGAGCTCCTTCGCCATGATTGAAGCCAAACGTCCTAACATGTGGTGGCATGCATCCTCCACTAGTCTCTTCTCGCATACGCCGGATCCCGACGGGTATTTGTTACCTTTCTTCATAGTTGTGTTTTGGGCTTTTGGTTGTGCGGATTTGGGGCTAAAAGTAATAAATGGAAATGAAGATGAATGAGAAAAGGATTGGTTTGGGGTCGGTGGGGGCAGAGAAGACTATCAAATTGTGTGCTGAGTGATGTTTAAAATTTCCATATTTAAAGGTTAGTTTTGACTTAAAATTAAAGAATTTTAAAAATGTTATTCTACTTCTTTAAAATTATATATTTTTCATACATTTTAAACTTCAATAATTATCTTATATCTTGTACGAAGTTTTTTTTTATAAACAATTCATACTTAGGGAGAGGAGAAGGAGAAATTTATTCTTAATGAATATTGAACTTACAATTTAAGAGAGAAAGAGAGAGAAAGAGGAGGGTGTCAATTAGGAGTTTTTAAGCACATTACTCTAAAGATTGTTAATTGAATGAAACTTTTTTTTTCCAGTTTCATATGTTGGATTAAGAACCCAACTGATAATAAAAAATATAGAAAAACTAATCAACTAGTTATATTGTTTTTGCAACATTTTTTTTAAATTTTTTTTGAATAATATATATTTAAGCGTGAGTAATATATAAATTATGTTGGTATAATTGCATTTGAAGTCCTTTTTAGTTTAAATAATAGTAAAATAAGATTTTTAACCCTTCCAATTTTTAAATTTAAAGGCTTAATAAATATTTGCCCTTATCAATGTTTGATCCTAATTTCGTCCTAGTGTTTAATTATATAATTTTTTTAGTAGGAAAGTTTTGTGATCATTTTTAAAACTAAAAACTTCATAACTAATATACAAATGAATAATAATTTAATTTAGTTATAATTATAATAAATCCAACGTGTAAGGGACCTATACTTTAAAATGTATGGAATCTATAGTTGATTAAACAAGAAGAAAAATTTGTCAAAATCTAAAAAATATAATAAACCTCTCTATAAAAAATTAAAAACTAAGGGTCCGTTTAGTTCTAAAAAATACTTTTTGTTTTTGTTTTCTATTTTCATTTTCTGTTTTGTAAAAATTAAATAACACATTTGGTTAATAGAAATGAAAACTTGTTTTCAAAAATGAAAATAGTGGAAATATGTTTGGTATCTAGTTTTTCAAAATAAAAAGGCTTAAAGATTAAATTAGCTCTCAACAAAAAATCAATTAAGTTCTTATAAAATTTTTACACCTAATTTAGCCATCATAATTCAAATTACAATCAATCAGACTCTCATAATTTAAATTGCGATCAATTTAGACCTCTCATAACATTGACCATTATAGTTCAATGTTAACTCACAATCAATCATTAAGATAGTGACACGTGGTACACCTGAAAATAGTAAAAAAAAATCTAAAAAACATATTTAAAATTAACTCATCCACATCTACTCACCTTAAAATAGTTTGCTATTTAGTTTTCCTCTACAACTATCGTCTTCACTTAGATCCATTAAAACGTTGTAGAGTTTGCATGGGTTGGAGTTAAATCTAACATCTTCAGGTTTTAACATCCATTTTCTTCTTAAAACATGTGGTTTGTTTGTTTCCTGGGAAATTAATAAAATCCCAGTAGCTATGATAGTTCTTACAATAACAATAACAAACGAGGTTTGAGATTTGAATTAAAAAATTAATAAAAACCAAATTATAAAAAAATCAAAACTATAATTGTTTTAAAATAGAAACTAGTAAATGGCCAAATTAGAAAATATTTTAAAATTTTATTTTTTTAGAATTTTTAAATATTTTTTAATTTTTTACAGTTTAATGGCATAACACTTTTAGAGTGCGCCACATATTATTATTTTATTGGTTTTCAATGAATTAATTGTTAAAATTTGGTCAAACGTTGCGAAATGACTAAATTAAGTGTGTTTCGGCATATAGGTTCGAATCTTTGTAATGCCAAATAATCCAATATTGATATTTTTGGAATAAATTAAGTGTGTTTCGAATTAATTGATTCTTTTTATTTTTCGTTGAGGACTAATTTGATCTTTAAGTCAAATAAAAATAAACAAATAATTACTCATTAAATAATTAAATTAAAATATAATTATTAGAAATATTATTATAATAAGAATAAAATATAATTAAATAAATCAAAGTTCTAAAATTGACATTAGAAGGATTCGAACCCGAGTTAAATAGAATTAAAATTTAAAAACCATTATTTTTATATTTTCCACTTTTCTAAAACATTTTCAATGAAAACATTTTTTTATGTTTTCAAAATTTCACTATTTTTATTTTATTTTTAAAATTTACAATCAAACATGTTTAAAAAAGTAGAAATAAAAATACATTGCATTCTCTGAAATCAAATGCACGCTCAAAATGAGGAAACCGATGTGCCATAATGAGAAAGGTGGAATAACAATCGAGTTTGGTAAAATTAATCTTTCAAAAAGTATATATAAATTTAAATGTAAAAATACATATAAATGCGTGCAATATTTTTTATTAGGTAGAGAGTTAATCACATTCGTAATGTGATAGTATGAATATTTTTATCACTCGATCAATTAGTGCATTTCAAATATTTTTTTATATGACAACTAGATTTTATTAAAAAATATAAAAGATATTACAAATACAATGCATTTAAAAAGGGGAATAATGAGGGATTAGTCCACCAAAATCTCATACAAAAGCTAAAAGGTGCAAAGAAAAATAAATGTTTTCATAGAGATTAGCATACCGTCAAAATCCAGAAGCCTTCTTGAATTTCATTATCTTTATTCTAAATGAGACTTAAACAAGGTGAAAAAGGAGTGGTAAGCTAGTTAAACTATCTGGCAGATTACTCCGCTACCCAGGTCTGAGTAGATTGATAAACAACCATCAACCGAATGAAAATTTATCTTTCTATGGCCGCCGACAAAATCATAATCAGAGATTAACCTCGTTAAGATATCTTTACGAGTACCAAATGTCTGCTAAAATATTCTTAAAATTAGGAATAATTTGGATCTCAAATACTTGCATCTTGTTTTTAAGTTATAAAATTATGAATAATCTGGATAATATTAGTTTTTTCGACACATACATTATATGTATATTTATGCGTTTAATTATCCTCATTTAAATAATTAGAATATTTTATATCAATGTATTATTCATTTATAAATTTTAATAGTCTAATGGGTAAACCTCATAAATAGTCCCGACTATATGGTATTTTTTTTCAGTCCATCGACTATGTAAGATTACAAAATGATCACCCAACTTTGAAAAGTAACAAATTAGTTTGGTTCTGTGAAAATTTTAATGGCATACGATGTGGTGCTTAATAAAAATGGCATAATAACAAATTTAGCCCCAAACGTTTATACATTATTTTAAATTAATCCTAATTATAAAAAAAAATAGCCCTCAACATTTTAAATATAGACTTTTATAGTGTTAAAAAATTAATTTTATTTGATATAAAATTGTAATATTTATTAGATGATATTAATCAATTTAAATTAATAAGTATAATTTCAAATTGATATAAAGTATATTACAATATTGTCACGACTTTATTTAATTAAATTATTTTTTAAACAATACTTTTGTTTTTATATAATAATTAAAAATATATTAAAATATTACTCCCTCTGTCCCATAAAAAATGTCTCTTATTGACTTTTTGAAAGTCAAAATTTTTAAACTTTGACTATTATTATATTAAATATTTTAAATAATTAAATTTTATAAAATATATATTTGAAAACTACTCGATTAGAATTTTTTAAAATATATATTTTTTATATTTTTATCAATGATACATTTTAAATAATTATGAGTCAAAGTTGAATAAAATTGACTAAAAAAAGTTAGTAAGGAACAAAAATTGTGGGACGGAGAAAGTATTTTTTTTTGTTGTCCTTCTGATTTTCAGGGTTTTATCCTGACTAATTCAGACCGACCCGCGTCCCGTGCCTGGCTTTGGTGTGTAAGTCTCCCAGCAGGGATTTTTTTTTGCATACACAACGTCTCGAACTCGAGACATGCTTAAGCGGAACCAAATTGCTTATCACTTAGACTAAATCGTGTTGGTTAAAAATATTTTTATTAATTCAAAAGTTAGATAGATCATAGAGTATAGACATAGATAAATTAAAGATAAAAAGAAAAGTGAGATCTATTGATTGACTTAGTGGCTAATGATGCTCATATTATTTTTTGACAAACTAGGAATGTAACCCCCTTAACCCGGCCTAGACGGTCGACCCGAATTAAGAAGATCACACGGGGAAAACCAGAGTCAACCCGAAAGTCAACCTTGATTAACGACCTTTTTTTTTTCTTTTTACTCTTGTCTAGATGCACGTTAACCCTAGATATGTTCACAAGATAATCATGTTCAAACATACATACTCAACAATCAGAGTACATTCAGGGACTCAATTGAACAATTTACAACTTTAGGGACCAAAATGTAAATTCTGAAAATTAATAGGACTCAACCCAATTTAGAGTTACCAACTTGAAATTAATCATCTTCCATGCTTCTCTGTCAAATTTCAGCTCAGATGGACGTCTCAAACTCATACAATTGCATAAACAAGTTTCGGGACTAAAACGCAAACATTACAAAACATCCAACCAACAATTTCAGTGCCCAACGGTCGAGTGTTTCGGAACAGGGAAGACCCGTTCCGAAACGCGGGACCGTTCCGGAACTGGTACAGAAACATGGCCTGGCAGTGGCCAAACCGTTCCGAAACAGTGCCATCCGTTTCGGAACGCCCAGGCCATTTCAGGCCCCCGTTCCGATACGGTAGCACCTGTTCCGAAATAGGTTGCCCAGATTGCAGAAAAGTTGCTGGTTTATCATACAATTGACCCATCAAACATGCTCCAAAAGCCACCAAACTTTACCAGCAAGTCATACAACATACAAGGAACATAATTGCATCAACCAAACATCAACATGGCATCAATTGTGAAAAGCCCCAAATCTATAGGCATGCTTCCTACTTAGCAAACCATTCAAGCATCAATATACCAAAACCATCTCATAAAGGCCAATTACATGTTCCAACATTATTAGCAACATAAAACCAACTTAGGGAGTCCAAAACATCTCCCAAACAACTACATAGGTCCCCCATTGTCAAATTACCAAAAGCTAATAGTGTTTAGGAAACCTTCACCATACTTGAGCTTAGTTCACCACTTGGATTCTTCACCACCATGCTGCCCTCAATGCACTTTAATGCTCTGCATTATTGGTTTAAGAAAAGAGAGAGAGCGTAAGCAAAAGCTTAGTGAGGAATGCTCATTTAAAACCACACAATAATGCATTCTCAAAACACATTTATAAACCTTAAATCCAATCATCATTTGCACATGCTCATAAGCATTTAAAACAAGCAATTCATGCTTCAAGTTCATAACATGTCATATTGGCAACAAGTGATACATTTCACATAAGATCCACACATGAACTTTTAAACACCATTGTGATCTTATAGTTTCCAAGGACCACACATGGACTTTTAAACACCATTGTGTCCTTAACCCCATGGACTTTTAAACACCATGGCAAGGACCACACAAGGACTTTTAAACACCTTTGTGTCCTTAACAAGAATCTCCCAAGGACTTTTAAACACCTTGGAGTTCTTAAATAACAAGGCTTACACAAGGAATTTTAACCACCTTTGTAACCTTAACCAAGGACCAACCATGGACTTTTAAACACCATGTTGTCCTTAAATACACAAGACTCATCCAAGGAATTTTAACCACCTTGATGATCTTAACCAAGAATCAACCATGGACTTTTAACCACCATGTTGTTCTTAAATAAACAAGGCTCACACAAGGACTTTTAACCACCTTTGTGACCTTAACATCACTTGCCAATATGCATCATTAACATCAATATTCCACTGTTTTAAAGCATTTAACCAAGCCATAACATCATGCATCTTTAAGCATCAAACCACATTAAAACAATGTTCAAAAACAATAATCTCTTACCTTGAGCATCCTTCAACACATGACTTATAATCTCAGCAAATAAACATGCTAAATATGCTTCGAAAACAGGATTTAAAACATGCAAACAAATCACATTGCATACAACCAATCCATGGTTCATCATCAAGAGAGTCTTTCCGAAAACTTACTCTTGAGCTTAGCTAAGTTGCTTAGACTTAAACTAAGCTCCCAAACCTTCATAACATTGGTTTCAAAGCTGAAAACCAAAATGCACTCACCGATTCCATTTCGCCTCTTGCCGAAACACCAATCAAGCTTCCGGATCACCACCACTTGGATCCAAAGATGACTCCCCTGTTTTAAACACATCAAAGCAGAGGATTAATGCATCATCATGCATTAATAGCTTCAATGAAAGCACCTAAACCCGCTGCTCTCATCCACACTCCATTTTCGGCTACCAAACACAACCGAAAATGCATCCAAACAACTCCACAACATTACCCAGCCATGATCCATCAAATCTAATCATTCTTAAACATCAATTAACATCTAAAATGGATCTCAACACATCCTTATACCTCCAGCCATAACAGATCATCAAGATCACTCCAAAAACAACCAAGAACACAAGCTAAACTTAGGAAATTCAGCCTATCCGGGATTGCATTAATTAAACCTCAATTCCTTATCAATTTAACATTCATTTAACATCAAAAATACACCTCAAATCACTGCTTAAACAGATCATACGAATTTTCATCAAAATCAAGCAAATCTTGCATTTAAAAGCCAAGATCAAGAACACAACCTTAAAACCTTTTATAAAACACAAATTAAGGATTGAGAACTTAGGAATTTCAGTAAAGAACTGAGAGTTTAGAGGAGAAGGACGTTCTTACCTCCAAACTTGAGTTTTCTCCCTTTTTGGAACCAAAATCTTGAAAATCCACTTAGCAAATGGTAAGGTTTTGATGAGGAGATGATTAACAATCAAAAGAGAATTGAAAAGAGATATTTAGCTGACAAAATCAGAGAGAAAAGCTCTGGAGAAAAGGTGTTTGGTTTGAGAGAAAATGAGAGAAAATGAAAATGGAAGATTTGAGAGAAAAGTTAGTTATGGCCAAAATATCTTCCCTCCACTTTTGTTTTGTTTAAAAACCTTTAATTAATCATATAATATCTTAGAAAAATCTGGAGAAACTCCCATTGGGTAAATAGCTCCTTAAAGATTCAAAGTTTCAATCCTTTTTAAAACAGTCTCACAGTTTTCAAAAATTACATTTTGGTCACTAACCCAAAATGTCACCCTTCCAAACCTCATTTTGTAAAATTGATTTCACCATTCACTTATATATAATAAAAGAGGATTTTAAGACATTTTCCATATTTTTAATGCAACTCAAACTAGGCTTTCCTAATTTCACTCTTTTATATTCGAACCGCACTTTGACCGAACCGGTCCAAAACCCAAAACTTCTAAGCCCAAAACCGGGGCGTTACAAGGAATGCTCAAATAGTCCCATCTTATATAAGTTCGAATCTCAACATACACAATGCCTCGAACTCAAGACAAGCTTAAGCGAAACTAAACTGCTTACCACTTAGACCAACTCCTGTTGGTTAATAATATTTTTATTGATTCAAAAGTTATATAGATTATAGAGTATAAATATAAATAAATTAAAGATAAAAAGAATAGTGAGATCTATTGATTGGCCTAGTGGCTAAAGATGCTTATATTATTTTTTTACAAACAAAGAATGCTCCAATTACTCTATCTTATATAGGTTGGAATCCAATATAAGAATATAATGTCTCCTTATTTAATTAAAAAAAAAGTTAGCCTAGAAATAACATTAATGTAAAAGGGATCAAAATCTTGAAAAGTCAAATCTTGATGAGTTGGCGGTTTCAGTTGTTAGTTTCTTGTTGGATGGTCATACAATAATGTCTTTTTTATTTAACGTTATTAAGGCTTTTTTTATTTTGTAATAGGTATGCGTTTTGCATTCCTCTATGTTTAATATTTATGTGTGCCATGAACATTTATTATTATTATTTTAAAAAAAAATTCTCTCGTTCTTTCTTTAACTATTGATATTCAATTTATTGAGTGATATATAGAATGATAAGGGAACATCAAATACCGTAAAAATTTATTACGAATGTGATCTTCTGAATTTAATTTTCTCTATTTATAATATTAAGACTCGAACTTTTGATCTTGCTTTAAAAATCTTGTGCATCATCATATTAGACCAATTGGTTGTTAATTTTTAAATCACAGTTTTTTTCTTTCCGACGACTTCAGCTTCACCAATCGTCGAGATATCTTTAATCTTGTCCATCCTTCTTTCTATTGGCTTATGCGGGTTTGGTTCGAAGTTGTTCTTTCTTTCAAGATGTAAAACCTATGTTTGATTTTGATATAACTAGATCTTTAAGGATCAATTTGAAAAACTTAAAATTGTTTTTACAAGTCTCTTAACAAGTTTTGAAACACCAACACTTTAAAACTGATTTGTAAAATTCAAACTCAAAATATTTTCTAAGTGTTCCAAGCCAAACTTATAGAAAATCGTCATAGAGTATCGATACCCTTTGAGGAGTATCGATACCTTTTTGCCAAAATTGGCTACTGTCGAAACACGTATCGATACGGCAAACCCTCGTATCGATACGCCCTGTGTTAAATTTCAAAGAGTTTGAAAGAGAGTATCGATACGGTAACACCAGTATCGATACTGGTTTAAAGAATTTTAAAGCATTTAAGTCGGTTTAAAAATATGACCGTTGGTGTCAGTTGGTTGGTAACCAAATTTTAAAATGCCGTTGACCGGTATCGATACGCCTAACCCCCGTATCGATACGACTTTTGACAGTGAGCTAAGTTCAGAAAAAGGTATCGATACGGCCTTGCCGTTTCGATACCCCCGTACCGATACGCTTACGTGCGTATCGATACGCCCTATTAAATGCATACAACGACTCTTTCTTTTCTGAGATAGGTATCGATACCCATTCCCGAGCACCGATACTCGTAGCTGGAGAGGTGCATTTATGGTGGTAAGAGAGGGTTCCAACGGCTCCATTTACTTCTCCAACCACTCAAACGGCTAGAAATCAATGAGAAGGTATAAAAGGGACATCCAAAAAGCATCAGCAACAACTATTGAACTTCAAGCAAACATCCAAACATCAAATTCAAGCATTAGAGCAAAAATCCCAAATTTGTGTAAAATCCCAATTTGTGTTCTTCATTCATATTTTGTAAAATTGGGTTGAGTGCTTGTATTGGGGCTATCATTTGTATTGAGAGATACCTAATTAGCCTACAAATTCCTTTGTTCTCTTGTGTGAGGGTTGGGTTGATTTTTGGGTAGAAAAATCAACCGATATTGTAAAGGGTTGCCTCCTTGTCCTAGAAAAGGGGAAGATCAATTTAGTGAAATTGTTGCAAATCCTTAGTGAGACTAAGGTAGTGGATGTAGAGTTCATTTGGAACTTGAACCACTCTAAATTCCTTGTCCTTCAATTTTAATTTGCCAATTTCCACTACAATCCTTCAAATTTCCAATTCACCCCCCCTCTTGGTAAATATCGATCTTTCGATCCACTCAACAATTGGTATCAGAGCTTAACTCTTTGAGGATTAACAACCACAAGAGGAGATCCTTGGAAGAGTGTGATCATCAAAATATCAAGAGATGGCTTCAACCTCCGGTTCCGGCATGTACGAGTCACAATCAACCACCAAGCCTCCTTTCTTCAATGGTGACAACTACTCCTTTTGGAAGAACAAAATGAGGCTATTCATCAAGTCAAGTGACTACCTTGTATGGGATGTAATTGAGGATGGGCCATACATTCCATTGAAGCAAGATGGTGAAGGCAAGATGGTGTTGAAGAAGAAAGCCGAAATGAGTGAAGAGGAGAGGAAGAAGATTCAAGTCAACGATAAAGCTCTCCACATGTTTTTTTGTGCTTTCGGTCCGGACATTTATTCAAAGGTCTCTTCCATTGAAAATGCCAAAGAAGTGTGGGACACTCTTGAGACCACTTATGAAGGCACCAACGATGTCAAAGAGACTAAGATTGGACTTCTCAATCTTAGTTATGAAAATTTCAAGATGGAGCCCGATGAGACGGTGTCAAAGATGTTTGATCGATTCTCCACAATTGTCAACGGGCTAAAGGGCTATGGAGAGATCATACCGGAAGACAAGCTTGTCCGGAAGCTACTCTATTCACTTCCCGAAGCTTGGGATGGGAAGAGAACCGCCATCATCGAAGCAAAGAACTTGAAGACATTAAAGCTTGATGAGCTTGTGGGTTCTCTCCTTACTCATGAGATCATGAAGCAAGGAAGGGAAGATGAGAAAAAGAAAGAAGAGAAAAGAGTAGAGAAACTTGAAGTCGAAAAGAAGAAGAAGATGGGAATAGCTCTCAAGGCTAAAGCTTCACAACTTGATGAGAGCTCATCTAGTGATGAGGACGAACTTGAAGAATTGGCTATGATAGCCAAACGGTTCTCACGATTCATGAGGTCCAACCGGGGTAGAAAAATCCAAAGAAAAATGGACTTCAAGAGCAAGAGCAAAGAAGAAGGAAAGGATTCCATCATTTGCTATGAGTGCAAACAACCCGGCCACATCCGTTCGGAGTGCCCTCAACTCAAGAAGAAGAGCTTTGAGAAGAAGAAGAAACTCAAAGCCAAACTTGCTACTTGGAGTGATGAGGAGTCATCGGAGGATGACGAACAAGAAGTGGCCAACCTTTGTCTCATGGCACTTGAGGAAGATTCCTCCTTGGTAACCTCTAACTCATCTACTTTAGATTTTTCATATGAAGAGTTAAATGATGCATATGATGAGTTACAAGAGGTATATGATGAATTAGTTGAGAAGTTTAAGGAGTCGGTCATTAAAAACAAGAAAATCATTTTAGAGCTAAATGAGAAAAATGACTCACTCACTCTAGCTAATTCTAAATTTGAGAAAAAGATTTTAGGATTAAAAGATGAACTTAAATTCTTTCAAGATGAAAATGTTGATCTTAATAATCTTTTATCTCAATGCAATAGTGAACACCAAAAGGTGTTAAGTGAGCTAAATGAGCTCAAAAAGTCCTTAAAAAATGTTGGAAGTGTCAAACATGAAATAGGAGAATCATCTAGAACACACCAACCTAAGAAAAGGACTAATTACTACAAACAAGGTGGCTACCCTAGACATAGTAAAGCTAAAAGAATTAGAAGTGTATGGGTTCCTAAGGAACTTGTAAAATCTAATAATATTATTGCTATGTCATCTTGGATTCCTAAGGGAACCAAGGTTTTGGGAGCTAACACTCATGGACCCAAAATGATTTGGGTACCAAAAACCAAGGTTTAATATCTTTGTTTGTAGGGGGAGCATTGCTACAAGGCCAAAGCACAAAGTCAAAACTCATGGTACCTTGATAGTGGATGCTCGAGACACATGACCGGAGACAAGAGTCGATTCATGGATTTAAAGCCAAAAAGTGGAGGAGTAGTAACATTTGGTGACAACTCCAAAAGCCACATTAAAGGTATTGGCTCCATAGGTAATCACTCTACCATTCTCATTGAAAATGTTTTGTATGTCGATGGTCTTAAACATAATTTATTGAGCATAAGTCAATTGTGTGATAAAGGATTTAATGTTCTTTTTGATAAAAATGGATGTAAAATTGTAGACATTAAATCAAATAGTATTATGCTCATAGGTCATCGCATAGGAAATATATACATGGTGCATTTAGATGACATTCATACATCCCATGCATGTTTAGTTGCTCAAAATGAAAATGATGCATGGTTGTGGCATAGGAAGCTAGGACATGCTAGCATTAGTGTTTTGGAAAAACTAGTCTCTCTAAATCTAGTTAGAGGTTTGCCCAAAATTAAATTTTCAAATGACAAAATTTGTGATGCATGCTCTAAGGGTAAACAACATAAGTCTTCCTTTAAATCCATTAATGATGTTTCTACTAGTAGATGCTTACAATTAATTCACATGGATTTATTTGGGCCAATTAGGACTATGAGCTTGGGTGGTAAATCTTATGCATTTGTGTTAGTTGATGATTTTTCTAGATTTACTTGGGTTCTCTTTTTAAGTACTAAAGATGAAGCTTTGGAAAAATTCATCACATTTTCAAAATTAACCCAAAATGATCTTGAACTTAGAATTTCACACATTAGAAGTGATCATGGAACCGAGTTTCAAAATTTAGGGTTTGAAGAATTCTTGAATGAAAATGACATTAGCCATAATTTTTCGGCTCCTCGAACTCCTCAACAAAATGGGGTAGTTGAGAGGAAAAATAGAACTTTACAAGAAATGGCTAGAACTATGCTTTGTGAAAATAATTTACCTAAATATTTTTGGGCGGAAGCCACAAACACCGCTTGTTATATTGTAAATCGAGTAATGATTAGGCCAATTTTAAAGAAAACACCTTATGAGATTTTAAAATCCAAAAAGCCTAACATTAGCTATTTTCACCCTTTTGGGTGCAAGTGTTTTGTTTTAAATAATGGAAAAGACAACTTAGGTAAATTTGATGCAAAAAGTGATGAAGCTATTTTTATAGGTTACTCTTTAACCTCTAAAGCCTATCGAGTATTTAACAAAAGAACTTTAGTAGTAGAAGAATCCATTCATGTTGTATTCGATGATAACCTCCTTCCTAGGAAGGATTCTTGTGATGATGATGATGTAGGAATCATAAATGCCTTTGATGGAGGTCAAACTTCAAAGGAGGATGAGATTCAACCAAAAGAAGAAGACACACAAGATCCACCTCTTGAAGCCTTGAAGGACTTGGCTATTGAGGAAAAGGAAGTGAGCTACCCAAGGGAGTTGAACTATGTCAAAGATGGTGAAATCTTGGGTGATCCATCCAAGGGGGTAACCACTCGTTCTTCTCTTAAATTAATGAACCATGTTGCATTTATCTCATGCATAGAGCCTAAAAACATAAAAGAAGCATTGAAAGATGACTTTTGGATTATGGCTATGCAAGAAGAGTTAAATCAATTTGAGAGAAGTAATGTATGGATATTAGTTGATAGGCCTAGTAATCAATCTACAATAGGAACTAAATGGGTCTTTAGGAACAAACTAGATGAGAGTGGTAACATTGTGAGAAATAAAGCTAGACTTGTAGCACAAGGTTACACTCAAGAAGAGGGAATAGATTTTGATGAAACCTATGCACCCGTAGCTAGAATGGAAGCCATTAGGATGTTGCTTGCATATGCATGTTATCATAATTTCAAGCTTTTTCAAATGGATGTTAAAAGCGCATTTTTAAATGGTTTTATAAATGAAGAAGTGTATGTGGAACAACCACCGGGTTTTGAAGATTCAAAATTTCCAAATCATGTTTTCAAACTTACCAAAGCTCTTTATGGTTTAAAACAAGCTCCTAGAGCTTGGTATGAAAGGCTTTCAAACTTTTTAATTGAAAAAGGTTTTGAAAAAGGTAAGGTGGACACTACACTTTTCATAAAAATGTATAAAAATGACATTTTAGTAGTTCAAATTTATGTTGATGATATAATTTTTGGTTCTACTAATGAATGTCATTGTCAAGAGTTTGCTAAGCTAATGCAAGGTGAATTTGAGATGAGCATGATGGGGGAGCTCTCACTCTTTTTGGGACTCCAAATCAAGCAAAAGAAGGATGGCACCTTCATCAACCAAGCAAAATACATAAAGGATATGCTCAAGAAGTTTGGCTTGGAGAATGCAAAGCCTCAAGCCACTCCTATGAGCTCATCTACAAAGCTTGACAAAGATGAAGGAGGTAAGTGTGTTGACTCTAAGCTTTATCGTTCTATGATTGGATCTTTGCTTTACCTTACCGCAAGTAGACCGGATATCTTGTTTAGTGTTTGCTTGTGTGCTAGGTTTCAAGCTAGTCCTAGAGAGTCTCACCTTATAGCCGTTAAGAGAATCTTTAGATACCTTAGAGACACTCCTTGTTTAGGCCTTTGGTATCCTAGAGACTCTACCTTCAACCTACATGCTTATTCGGAT
This sequence comes from Hibiscus tridactylites, assembly GCA_958450335.1. Classification (NCBI taxonomy): domain Eukaryota; kingdom Viridiplantae; phylum Streptophyta; class Magnoliopsida; order Malvales; family Malvaceae; genus Hibiscus; species Hibiscus tridactylites. The sequence continues at coordinate 13,410,256 of OY288276.1, read as the reverse complement.
GCGGATTATGGGGGTTGCAAAATTGATAGGAAAAGTACTTCGGGAACTTGCCAATTCTTAGGTAGTATGCTCATATCTTGGTTCTCTAAGAAACAAAATAGTGTAGCCTTATCTACCACCGAAGCCGAGTACATATCCTTAGGGAGTTGTTGTGCTCAAGTCCTTTGGATGAAGCAACAACTCTTAGATTATGGAATTAAAGTTGGAACCATACCCCTAAAATGTGACAACACCAGTGCAATATGCTTAACTAAAAATCCCATCCAACACTCTAGAACCAAACATATAGAAATAAGGCATCATTTCATTAGAGATCATGTCCTTAAGGAAGATGTGGTTATAGAGTATGTAGACACCTTGAATCAATTAGCGGACATTTTTACAAAACCCTTAGACAAAGAGCGTTTTTGGTCCCTTAGGAGAGAGTTAGGTCTAGCTAGCCTATCTTGACCTTTTAGGACCTCTTTTGTGCTTAAAATGCTTGATTTTGTGAAATTGCCATGTTTTTGTGTTCAAACTCCTAATCTTATCCATGCCTATAGTTAGGGGGAGTATGCTTCTGTTAAAACATGCTTAGAACTATTCATTCATCATTTGCATACTTTTAGGAGGTGTTAAGTTCGAGCCTTTGGTTGTTCTTAGAACCAAATAGGTCATTCTGGGCATATGGTATCGATACGGCTATACGCGTATCGATACGTGTTCTTCATTTTGTTTCCCAGAATTCTCCTCGCTTCATATGGTATCGATACGGCTATACGCGTATCGATACGTGTTCTTCATCTTGTTTCCCAGATTTTTTCCTCGCTTCACAGGTATCGATACGCTTAAAATCGTATCGATACAGGTCGTTTCGATACGGGCCCCACCGTTTCGATACGACTTTCCAACGGGCATTTTTTGAGAAAAGACAATTCTATCCCCGTATCGATACCCCTTTTGGAGTATCGATACCCTATCGCGCAGATGGCATTAAATCTGTTTTAAATGAGATCTAATTTTACCAAAATTAAAACTCTTTAACCCTAACAAACCCTAGCCGTTTTTGGCTATAAAAAGGCCCTTCCTCCTTCATATTTTCCACACTACAACTCAATTCTAAAAGAATTCTTGCATCAAGAAAAGTTTTGTGCTCTCTCTCAAGTTTTTCTTCAATCCTCAAAGTTTCCTTCAAGGTAATCTCTTCTTTTAATTCTCTTTTTTTTATCTCTTTGTTTTTCAAATTTTTTTTAAAATCTTTTTACCTTGATTTTTACTCAAATTGAAGAAACCTTCTTTAATTTTCTTTTAGATTATGGCACCTAAAGAACATTCGAGTAAGCGACCGAGGGTTACTCTTGCTGGTGAATCATCAACTCCCGGAATGGTTGCACGCCCGGATTATGTTACAATTTATAACCAATCCTTTGAAACTTCCGCGGGTCTTCCCTATTTTCGCCAATTTGAGAACTACAAAATTCGTGCGGAAAGGGTCGTCTCCATTCCTTTTCTCGACTCCGAGCGCTTCAAGTTTGAATATCTTCCATTGCTTCGCACTTGGAAATTCATGGAGTTTCTTTCTATCCCCGGTATTTACTATCGTCTTTTGGTTTTAATTTTCTATTCTAATGCCAAAATTATTTCTCGCAATGGGGAAATTGTTGCCATCCGCTCTTATCTCATGGGGAAGCAAATCGTTCTCGATGTCAAAGGGATTTGTGAGGTTTTTAAGTTAGAGGATGTGGGCTTAAATGATGAGAATGCCTTGGGCCATGTTCTCAGTGGTTCCGTAACCGTCCTCAATGCTCACGATCGAATCCTACATTTGATGGTGTCTTGGTGGTTACGTCCCTCCGGTGGCAAATACTCTACCATCCGTCAAGTGGATGATTTTTGGATCCGTTGTTTCCGTCAACGAAAGCGCCCAAACCTAGCTCGGATCATGTTCTATGAGATCGCCTATCATGTTCAAAATCGCCAAACCCCTCTCATCTCATCCTTTATTTACGGTACGGCTTTAAGTTACTATTTTACCAAAAAGGATATTGATTGCTCATTTGATCTTGCATCTACTCTCACCGATCCTATTGATGAGCGATCCCTTGCTCGGGGAAAGTTCCATTACTTTAATGGAAGTTGGTTACGTCTTTCCGAACTTCCACCCGAGGCCGCAGCCGCATTGGAACAACCACAAGCTCCTCAAGCTCCTCCGGATCCTCAAGTCCCACAGCCCAATTTGGATGCTCTCATGACATATCTCAATGAGCAATTTACCGGGCTACGCACGGACATGAACACTTGTCTAACCTCCATGGAAACCACCTTCGATACAAGGATGACGGGTATGGAGAATCGCCTTACATCCCTTGAAAGCGAGCACAATTCCTTGAATATTTCCGTTGCCGCTTTCCATGATGAATGGCGTAATAGCATGCGGAGCAATGAGCCTATGGTCGATGATGATGAAGATGATGAAGACGACGAAGACAATGCCTAGACATCTCTTCTTGCATATCATTCATAATCATCTAGGATTTTCTATTTTTATGCACCTATGTTTCTATTTTTAGGACTAAGTTTGTTTTAGGATTAAAAACCTATGCTTTGATTTCTTGTTTGCTTTTGTTTGGATTTTCTTATGCTATGATGAATAAAATTATGTTGCTTATTATTATTATACCTTTGATTTCATTATGCACTTTATTGTCTCCATGCATTTTTGATCTAACAAAAAGGGGGAGAAGAAACTTGCTCACATCTTTAAAATATTTTGATTTTAACTCAAAGGTTACCAAGCTTATATTAAGGGGGAGTTACTTTGTAAAGGTTATTCAAAAGTGTCAAAATTTTAAGTTTTGGTTTTGTTATATCAAAAAGGGGGAGATTGTAAAACCTATGTTTGATTTTGATATAACTAGATCTTTAAGGATCAATTTGAAAAACTTAAAATTGTTTTTACAAGTCTCTTAACAAGTTTTGAAACACCAACACTTTAAAACTGATTTGTAAAATTCAAACTCAAAATATTTTCTAAGTGTTCCAAGCCAAACTTATAGAAAATCGTCATAGAGTATCGATACCCTTTGAGGAGTATCGATACCTTTTTGCCAAAATTGGCTACTGTCGAAACACGTATCGATACGGCAAACCCTCGTATCGATACGCCCTGTGTTAAATTTCAAAGAGTTTGAAAGAGAGTATCGATACGGTAACACCAGTATCGATACTGGTTTAAAGAATTTTAAAGCATTTAAGTCGGTTTAAAAATATGACCGTTGGTGTCAGTTGGTTGGTAACCAAATTTTAAAATGCCGTTGACCGGTATCGATACGCCTAACCCCCGTATCGATACGACTTTTGACAGTGAGCTAAGTTCAGAAAAAGGTATCGATACGGCCTTGCCGTTTCGATACCCCGTACCGATACGCTTACGTGCGTATCGATACGCCCTATTAAATGCATACAACGGCTCTTTCTTTTCTGAGACAGGTATCGATACCCATTCCCGAGTACCGATACTCGTAGCTGGAGAGCTGCATTTATGGTGGTAAGAGAGGGTTCCAACGGCTCCATTTACTTCTCCAACCACTCAAACGGCTAGAAATCAATGAGAAGGTATAAAAGGGACATCCAAAAAGCATCAGCAACAACTATTGAACTTCAAGCAAACATCCAAACATCAAATTCAAGCATTAGAGCAAAAATCCCAAATTTGTGTAAAATCCCAATTTGTGTTCTTCATTCATATTTTGTAAAATTGGGTTGAGTGCTTGTATTGGGGCTATCATTTGTATTGAGAGATACCTAATTAGCCTACAAATTCCTTTGTTCTCTTGTGTGAGGGTTGGGTTGATTTTTGGGTAGAAAAATCAACCGATATTGTAAAGGGTTGCCTCCTTGTCCTAGAAAAGGGGAAGATCAATTTAGTGAAATTGTTGCAAATCCTTAGTGAGACTAAGGTAGTGGATGTAGAGTTCATTTGGAACTTGAACCACTCTAAATTCCTTGTCCTTCAATTTTAATTTGCCAATTTCCACTACAATCCTTCAAATTTCCAATTCACCCCCCCTCTTGGTAAATATCGATCTTTCGATCCACTCAACACAAGACTTATTGTATTTTTCTTCTTAATCGACCATTAACCGTTGGTGGCTAGGTTCGTCTTTCCTCCGATTTTATAATTCATTTCACCATTGTATTGGGTCGTCTGACCTACCATGGTGTTAGTTGGCTTAGACTTCTATGACTTTTCTCTATATTTTTATGTCTCGATGTTTTAAAGGAAGACCGTCTTTCGACAATGGGTCGTTCTCCCGACACATGGAGGGTGTTTGTCCTGGTGGTGGTTCGGGAGTGAGGCGATGCCTCCACCACTATTGTTTTCGCTTCTCTGTTGGCTTATCCTTCCCTTTTCGGGTCTGTTGGTTTTGTGTCCAACTCTTTTCTTCATGCCTTCGGTGTTCGGTTTTTATGGGTTTAGTGGACCTTCTGTTGGTCTTGATCGCGTTGTCACTTTCTCGTTTAAGGTGCCTTCTGATGGTTTGCAATGACTTTCATTGCTGCTTGTAAGGGTGTTCAAAATCGGGTATCCGGTAGCACATTTATCGGCCCATGTCTTGGCCCATAATTATCGAGTACCTGTATCAGGTACCATGTACCTGATTCCCATTTTTTTTATTTTTTTTAAATTTAAAAAAGTCACATAGTAAACACATAAAATTTAAAAGTTCATAATACATAATTCAAACACAAATATTAGTGATTTGAAGTTAGTTTTAAGATATATATATATATATATATATATATATGGAGAGAGAAAGAGAAAGGGAGAGAGAGGATCCAATTACATAGAATATGTGAAGATTATCACTTGGGGAAAAAATTAAGGAGTTTATATATATATATATTAGTGTTAGGCTCGATGATCACCTTCAACCGATGCTTGTCAAGTAGTGGAGAAGATGAATTTTTGGGTGATTGATTGTGGAAGCCAAAAATTAAATGACATGATGAACTTATAGTGGTTCGGGCTTCGAACAAGCACCTACATCCACTACCTTAGCTCCCACTAAGAGTTTTCAACCAATTCACTAATTGATTCGTCCCCTTTTCTAGGATTAAGAGAAAACCCTTACAAACGGTTAATCTTTCTACCCAAAGATTAACCAAACACTCTTTACAATAGAAAGAAAATAAGCAAACTAAAATTCCTCTCACAAAGTATTTGTTTACACTCTTTAAGCTCTCACCCAAACCTAAACACTTGAGAAAATATGACAATTTTAGCTCACAAGTGTTGTCTATACAAAGAATGAACAATTAAAGCCCTAAGACACAATTTCTCATCATATAGTTGTTGATATTTGAAGCATTAGTCTTCCATGGATGCTTGGAGGTCCCTTTTATACTCTCAATTGAGCTTCTAGCCGTTGTAGACTGTTGGGATTGAATTGGAGCCGTTGGGTCTTTATTTCCCTCCACAAATGCAGTTCTGGACAATAGGGTATCGACACTCGTGTCACTATATCGATACGACCTTCTTGGAAACTAGCCATTGAGTCTGCATCAGCTTATGCGTATCGGTATGACCTACATTTCAAATAGTCATTGGGAAAATGACTGTTAGGAGCAGTTAAGGAATATCGGTACGCGACTAGTCGTTGGGGGTTTTTTAAAGCTCTCCGTTTCGATACGGCAAAGGTGTATCGGTACAGGTTTTAGCTACTAGAATTTCCCTGTAGCTGAAACCCTAAAGGGCATCGATACGGTATACACCGTATCAGTACTCTAACATTAAAATCATAGGTTTTGGTTACTTTAAAACATTTTAAGTTATTCCAAAGCCTTGTAAAAACTCTTAAACATATTTTCAAGTTGTTTGGACTTACAAAACATTTTGAAATTTTTTCAATCTAGTCCAAATCAATTTTTCAATTATTATATCAAAACACATATCTCAACAATCTCCCCCTTTTTGATATAATAAAACAACTTGAAAAATTATTTGTGATTATCCCCCTTTGTAAAATAATTTTTGAATAAGAGACATAATTTTTAAAATTTGAGGCTCCCCTTATTCTCACTTAAAAAATTAATTTTTCAAACCATTTCTCCCTTTTTTTTAATATAAAAAAATTCAAAATGCTTTAAGTTCAAGATAGCATGGGAGATTAATTTTTTTAACACAAATAAGAATTTGGTTTTAAAAATGGCTCCCCTTACTCAAAGCATCATCAAATGGTTAGTCCAACAATATGATTATCTAGTTGTCATAGAAAATAAATCTAATTGAAACAAAAATAAGAACAACTAGAAATTTACCAATACTTGAACAAAAATGGCTCCCCTCAAATTTGGACATGTTGATCACTCTCCATCACACCTAAACAAGACAATCATGTAATTTTTAGTATCCAAATTACTTTGGATCCATAAACGTTAGTAGTACAAAATTTAGTCATTTAGGAATTCATTTTGCAATTTCATCTTTTTTGTTTAAAGTGATTAGTTCTTTTGGAACCCAAACACTTCTAAAGCATTTTCCATTCAAAATCTAGGGGCACTAGATTGTTTTTTATAAAAAAATGATTTTTCAAAATTGGTTTTCTTTTCAAGCTCTTTGGAAATTAAATCTTTTTCCGTTTGAAGTTTATGAAGCAAATTTTGTAAATCAACACATTTTTGTTCAAACTCCTTGAGTTTTTCTTCAAGTTCAATTTTGGTTTTAGAAATCAAATCATTTTGAATTTTCCAAGTTGAAACCACTTTCTTGTTTTTTAAAATATGATTTTTAAACTCTAAAACCAAATCATCATAGGTATCTTGTAATTCTTTAAAAGAATAAGAAATTGAAGTATATGAATTAGAAGTTACCCTTGAATCTTCTTGGATGGCCATAAGGCAAAGATTGGCTTGTTCATTGTCGGTGGAGTCATCGTCACTCAAAGTAGCTACATATGCATTCTTCTTATGACTTGAAGAGCTTTCCCTCTTCTTCTTCCTCGATTCATGCTTGAATTCTTCCATTTTTTCTTCATGAATCGGACAAACTTTTCGAAGAGATGGCCATCTCTTCTTCTTCACTATCCTCCTCACTTGAATCTACATGTGGGCATGTGGAGGAATTGAGAGCAACGACATTTGTGTTAATGCCTAGCTCCATGATTTTCTTCTTCTCTTCTTCTTTTCATTTCTTCATAATTTCATGAGTGAGAAGAGACCACAAAAGTTCATCTAGCTTTAACGTCTTGAGATTTTTGGCTTCGATGATGGCGGTCTTCTTCGAGTCCCATGACCCATGAAGAGAACAGAGAAGCTTTTAGACAAACTTATCTTCCAGAATGATTTCTCCTTAGCCTTTGAGCTCATTTGTGATGATGGAGAATCTATCGAACATTTTTGTGGTGTTTTCATCCGGTTCCATCTTGAAGTTCTCATACTTGAGGTTGAGTAGACCGATATTGGTCTCCTTTACTTCGTTGGTTCCTTCGTATGTGACTTCAAGCTTGTCCCATACCTCATTGGCATCTTCACAAGAAAACACATTCTCATAGATGTTGGGGCTAAATGCACAAAAGAGAATGTGCAAAGCCTTGCAATTTAGCTCCATCTTCTTGCGATCATCCGCACTTATTTCTGCTTTGGTTCGTTGTGGCACGAACGGATCATCCTTAAATATGTCCCAAAGCTTATAATCTTTGGCCTTGATGAAGAACATCATTCTTGACTTCCAATAGGCATAGTTGGTCCCGTCAAAGAGGGGTGACTTGTCGATGGATTGCGCCATTTGACCAGTTGATTAAATTGATGTATCGAGCTTCTCGAATCGTCTCAATAGGTGGTTAAACCTTCTCGATTGAGCCTCGCTCTAATACCAATTGTTAGGATCGATGATCACCTTCAATCGATGCTTGCCAAGTAGTGGAGAAGATGGATTTTTGGGTGATTGATTGTTGAAGCCGAAAATTAAATGACACGATGAATTTATAATTGTTGACATTTGAAGCATTAGTCTTCCATGGATGCTTGAAGATCCCTTTTATACTCTCAATTGAGCTTCTAGCCGTTGGAGTCTTTATTTCCCTCCATAAATGTAGTTCTGGGCAGTAGGGTATTGATACTCGTGTCACTGTATCGATACTGCCTTTTTGGAAACTAGCCATTGATTTTGCATTAGCTTATGCGTATCGATACGCTTACAAGCGTATCGGTACGATCTGCATTCAAATAGCCGTTGGGAAAATGACCGTTGAGAGCAGTTAAGGAGTATCGGTACGCGATACAACCGTATCGGTACTCGACTAGTCGTTAGGGGGTTTTAAAGCTCCTCATATCGATACGACAAAGGCGTATCAGTACGAGTTTTGGCTACTGGAATTTCCCTGTAGCTGAAACCCTAAAGGGTATCGATACGGTATACACCGTATCGGTACTGTAACATGAAAATCATAGGTTTTGGCTACTTTAAAACATTTTAAGTGATTCCAAAGCCTGGTAAAAACCCTTAAATATATTTTCAAGTTGTTTGGACTTACAAAACATTTTGAAATCTTTTTCAATCTAGTCCGATCAAATTTTCAATTATTATCAAAACACATATCTCAACAATTAGAGTTTATCACTAAAAAAAGACATTAAAAATATTAATCTTATGTTTTTCCTTCGAATCTTGTATTATAAAATGAGATTAATATTTTTAATGTCTTATTTTGGTGATAAACTCTAATATATATGTACATATATTCCGAGTTTATCACCAAAATAAGACATTAAAAATACTAATATCATTTTTTCCTTCGAATCTTGTATTAACAAATTAATACAAATATTTTTTTTGATGAAAATAGGTGCGACTTCATTGATAACCATCAAACACCAAAGAAGGTAGCACATGCCTCATTAAAAACCTCCCTAACCTAAATGGAGGAAAAGAGTAACCATACTACCTTAGAGGAACACAAGGTTTAAAAGAACTACAAAGTTACATACTCATTCTGAACTAAAGAAACAACGGAAGAAGGTGGTTCCTTCCACTGTACGCGATCAAATCTATTAGTACCAATGAGCTTTGCCAGTGCATCTACTACCTTGTTCCCTTGTCTCGGAATATGTTGAATACGAACAACCCATGTTTGACTACGGAGCTCTAGAAAGTAATGCCCCAAGATGCGCCCAGATAAGGAAGAAGAGTCAATTTGAATGATCTCAGCTGCTTCCAAACTATCCATCTCAAGGAAAACTGGTCGATATCCAACTTCCCATGCACACATCAAGCCGAGATAAGCACCCCATAATTCAGCTTCTAGAATCAAGCATCGTCCAATAAACTTGCCAAACCCCAGCATCCAATAACCCATAGCATCTCGAAGTAAACCACCACGCGTCATAAGGCCATTGCCATGATAGCTCGAACCATCAGTGTTCAGTTTAATCCACCCATCTGAAGGCGACTGCTAACATATAACTCGGGAACCGCTATCACTACTCACTGGTCGATCGAATCTTTCATTACCAAGGGCAGCTATAGCCAACGCAAGCCATTCTCGCGCCTTTACCAAGACCGACCACGTCTCCACCCCCAGTGTCTCGAATACCAAGGCATTCCGGTAAAGCCACAAGTACCAACATATTCCCCCAAATATCAAATCCCAGTTTCTATCCTTGCACCCGAAAACAGCCTCTGTTCTTAGGTTCACTCTAACCCAACTCTTGATATTTTTATGCATAAATTAATCAAACAAAGTCGGTTTCACCAAATCACGCCACACAACAAAAGCATGGGGGCAACGTCGCAAAATGTGGTCAATATCTTCAACTACACAACCATAAATCCCACAGCTCGCTTCCATAGAGAAATGTCGATGAACACGCTCTTAATTTTTCATGATTCGACCATGACAAACCATACACAAAAAGTCTTCATCTATTGTCTGCCACAGAAACGTTGAATAAGTTTCCAAATATCCTCCTCCGGACCTTACTCAACACCCCCTCGAATAAGATATGCAGACTTAACCGAGAATTTTCCATTCTTCATCCCTGCCCAAAGGACCGAATCGGCTGAAAAAAGAGGTAAAGGGCACTGTATCGTTGCCAAGCGTAATAGCATGTGAGCTGGAAGCAAATGCTCAATCGCCTGCCATTGCCAAACACCCACATTAGACACCTTATTTGCGACATAAATTAAGGAAGGGGCATGCGGCGATCCATGCAATAGATGCTCAACTAAAGGGCCTAATTCACGAATCCAAAAATCATACCAAAAATCCATATGCTAGCCATTACCCACATTCCAAAAATTATTACTTCGGATATCCTCCAAAACCATGATTAAACCTTTCCATAATCGGGAAACATTCGTACTCTTAAGCTGAACCGAAACATTATTCACCACTTTATATTTGGCTCGAAAAAAACGAACCCATAACGCCTCTCTTTTAGTGAGCAAATCAAATGCTAGTTTCATCAAGAAAGCCTCATTTTGGTGATGAAGATGCTGAAACCCCAGACCACCACGGTTCACGGATTTACATACATCTTTCCATTTAACAATATGAACACATGTATTACCATTTTTAATACCCCAAATAAAGCGTCTAACCAGCTGCTCCAAGTCGTTACAAATACTCACCAGAAGCACTGCCGTGTGCATCGTATAGTTCAAAATAGCAGTCATGACTGATTTTGCCAAAGTTATACGCCCAGTGAGCGACAAAGATTTTGCACTCCACCCACATAATTTCCTTTCCACAATCGCCACAAGATAACTATAAGATGCAGAAGTTACCCGAATATGTAGAAGAGGCACTCCCAAATATTTTCCTAAGTCATGTACCTCAGTGAAACCAAAGAACTGGCTAATAGAACTACGCTGCGATGTAGGCACATTAGTGGAGAAAAATATATTAGTTTTTGCCACACTTACCTTATGTCCCGACGCTTTGCAGAAATTATCAAGAATACAACGAATAATATTCATCTGGTCATCCGAAGCACGAGCAAACTGTTGTAAAGAATTAAAGTTATTTCAAAGAATCCCACATCTCTTTTGAAAAGCACTTGACTATGGTTTAAATACAAAGACTTGATATTGGACTTGTAAGAGAAAAGTATAATGGTGGTCTTGCGCACACGGGCTTTGACCAAGTATTTTAATCGGTCAATTTTTCCATGTGCATGAACTAGAGGTCCAATTTTATTTTATTTTTTTAATTTTTATTATTATTTTATTTTATGATATTTAAATTATTTCAAGTGATTTCTAACCACTCATTTCAAAATATTTAATTTCAACCATTCATTTTAAATTTGAAAGAATATTTAATTTTAACCATTCATTTTTTGTTATGACAGATTTGCCCTTGATTACTTACTATTTTAAATACCCTTTTTGGGAATACATGGTACTATAAATACCATGTTCACTTGCTTTCTAAATCATCAATCAAAAGTAACTTTCTCTACTATCTTATTCTCTCTAAGCTGAGTATTTTTTTTGTTCTTGCTCTTTCTGTCTCCTGCACTGCAGAAGGATCCGTTGAATCCTGGAGGGTACGCATTATTGCGAAATATCCTTAAGGACAATGTCTTGTGCACGCCTCGGACAATTTTTTATTTTCATCTTCCTTTTCTCATAACTGCCATTATTTTCCAACAGTCTTAAGGATATTCAAATGGCCAACGACACCCTAGAAACAACTGCCCCTACCGAGTCCAACCAAAATACTCCTAGAGATCCAACAAACAATAACACTCGTGTACCCGAAACCGTTCAAGTCATACCCAATGCTACCTTTGCCAAACCTTTCCCGGATATCTCCAAGATCGAAGTCTTTGATGGAGAAAACTTCAAGAGATGGCAAGAACGTGTCTACTTTGTCTTAGACATGCATGGAGTCGCCTTTGCGCTGACAGAAAGTTTGTCGCTTATAGCTTCAGAAAAACAAATAGAATGTTGGATTCATGCCAACAAGGTATGTAGGCACACCATAATTTCCACTTTATCGAATGAACTTTTTGATGTTTATTGTTCGTACAAGGAATCAAAAGAGATTTGGGGTAACATGATTCTGAACTACATCGCCGAAGATGTTGGTAAACAAAAATTTATCATCGGAAAGTTCTATCGGTGGGAGATGACTGAAGATGTGGAGGTTAAGGTTCAGATCAATGAATATCACAAATTGCTCGAGGACATAAAGTCGGAGAACATCACTTAACCAGAAGAGTTTGTTACCAGATTATTGATTGAAAAGCTACCCCCATCATGGAATGACTACAAACAACAACTCAAACACAAACACAAACAACTCTCATTGAAGGAACTCATCACTCACATCATCATAGAGGAAACCAATCGAAAGGAAGTAATGAACGCCAACAAAAGGGAGCTTACAACGAGAGCCAATCTCATCGAAGGAAATGCTAGAAGAGGTATGAGCTTCAGACATAACTCATGGTTTAGAAATCATGCTATGCCTAAGTCTAATAATTCTAGAAATAATGCTATGCCTAGAAATCATGCCATGCCTAAGTTTAATAACCCTACCTTCAAAAAGAAAGGAAATTGTTGCTATGTTTGTGAAAAGCCAGGGCATTATGCACACCAATGTAGACATCGAAAGGGGAGACATGAAAATCCTGCTCAGTCAAATGTCAATTTGGTTGAGGCATATGAAATTATTGCTGCGGTTGTTTCTCAAGCAAACATTGTCACAAACATGACTGAATGGGTCATAGATTCTGGTGCCACTCGGTACATATGTGGCAATAGAAATGTGTTTACCTCCTATACTCCAAAAAAGGAATGGGAAGAATCAGTTTATCTAAGAGATTCTCGAACTACAAGTGTGCTTGGAAAAGGCAAGGTTATGTTGAAACTCACATCTGGGAAAACTCTTGCCTTAAGTGATGTATTTTATGTCCCTGATATCCGAACCAACCTAGTATCGGTTGCGCTGTTAGGAAAAGCTGGAATAAAAATTTCCTTTGAATCTGATAAGGTCATATTGACCAAGAGTAATAACTTTGTGGGTAAGGGATATTGTAAGAATGGCTTGTTTGTACTAAATGTTTCTGAAATAATGAATGCGAATGCTAGCTCTTCTTCTGCTTACTTGATTGATTCGTATGATTTATGGCATGCTAGATTAGGACATCTGAATGCTTCATATCTAAAAAATATGCAACTTCTTGGCTTAATCTCTAGCACTAATAATTCCCTACAAAAATGTGAAACTTGTGCTGAAGCTAAACAAACTAAGAAATCTTGTGCTCCTACACATAGAGAAACAGAACTTTTAAGTCTTATTCGTACTGATTTAGGAGACTTAAAACAAACAATGACTAGAGGTGGTAAAAGATATTATGTCACATTTATTGATGATTTTTAAGATATACTAAAATTTACCTTCTTAGGAATAAAGATGAAGTCTTTCAAACGTTTCTTAAATATAAAGCAGAAGTAGAAAATCAATTGAATAAAAAGATTAAAAGGGTTAAGTCAGATAGAGGAGGAGAATATATTACTCTTAATGACTATAGCGAAAAAGAAGGCATAATACACGAACTCACTCTTCCTTATTCACCTGAGTCTAATGGAGTAGCAGAAAGAAAAAATAGAACATTAAAAGAAATGATGAATTGTATGCTTGTCTCCTCTAATGCTTATGAAAATCTTTGGGGTGAAGCTATTCTTTCTGCATGTCATTTACAAAATCGAATCCTTCATAAGAAAACTGGTAAAACACCCTATGAATTGTGGAAAGGTTATTCACCTAATTTGAAATACTTAAAAGTGTGGGGGCGTCTTGCTAAAGTTATGCTTCCAAACCCTAAGAAAAGAAAAATTGGTTCTAAAACTTCTGATTGCATGTTCATTGGTTATGCTGAACATAGTGCTGCATATAGATTTCTTGTTTTGAGAAGTGATATACTTGAAAAGAATACAATTGTTGAGACAAAAAATGCTGAATTTTTTGAACATATTTTTCCCTTAAAAACTGATCTTATTTCACATGCACCTATTATTCAAACTGATTGTGAATATAATGAATTGAGAAGATCTAAACGACCTAGAACTAAAAAATCCTTTGGAAGTGAGTTTTACACATACTTAGTTGAAAATGATACAATAACATTTACTGATGCAATTTCTTCATCTGATGCTCCTTTTTGGAAAGAAGCCATTAAAACTGAACTTGATTCAATTTTACAAAATAAAACTTGGGAATTAGTCGATTTACCACCCGGAGCAAAACCTATTGGTTGCAAATGAATTTTCAAAAAGAAATCTTATCCTGATGGTTCTATAGAAAAATACAAAGCTAGATTGGTTGCAAAAGGTTTTTCTCAAAAACAAAACGTCGATTATTTTGACACATTTGTTCCAATTACTAGAATTTCTTCCATTCGAATTTTGATTGCTTTAGCATCTATACATAAACTTTTTATTCATCAAATGAATGTTAAAACTACTTTTTAAATGACGACTTAGAAGAAGAAATTTACATGGAACAACCCGAAGGATGTATTGTGTCAGGTCATGAAAGTAAAGTATGTAAACTTCTCAAATCTTTGTATGGTTTGAAACAAGCACCTAAACAATGGCATGAAAAATTTGATCAAGTATTAATGAGTGATGGTTTTTCTTCTGTTGATGTTGATAAATGTGTCTATACTAAACTAGTTGATGGTAGTTGTGTGATTATATGCTTATATGTTGATGACATGCTTATATTTAGTAATTGCCATGAGTTGTTACTTGATACAAAAAGATATCTTGCTTCAAATTTTGATATGAAAGATATGAGCGAAGCAAATGTTATATTGGGTGTTAAAATTATAAGGAAAGATGATAGTATAATACTCTCACAAGGACACTATGTTGAGAAGCTTTTAAAGAATTTGGTTACTTTGACACCAAACCTGTGAATACTCCTTATGATGCTAACACTCAACTAAAGAAAAATATAGGTGAACCTGTTGCTCAATCCAAGTATGCACAGATTATTGGAAGTCTGATGCACTTAATGAATTTCACCAGACCTGATATAGCATATGATGTTTGTCGGTTGAGCAGATATACTCATAACCCAAACTATGAGCATTGGAGTGCTATAATGAAGTTAATGAGATATTTGAAAGGTACCATAAATTATGGTATTCACTTTAGTGGATTTCCCACTGTATTAGAAGGATACAGTTATGCTAATTGGATATCTGACTCAGATGAGATCAAATCCACTAGTGGTTATGTATTCACCCTTGGAGGTGGACCAATATCATGGGAATCAACCAAACAAACACTTATAGCAAGATCTACCATGGAATCTGAATTCATTGCTTTAGAGTTGGCTGGTAACGAAGCTGAGTGGTTGAGAAACTTCTTAGCATGTATATCATCTGGCTCAAAACCGACAATCTCGGTGCCATGCATTGTGATTGCCAATCGACAATAGTCATTGCATAGTCATTGCAAAGAACAAAACTTTCAATGGCAAAAACAGACATATTCGTCTAAAACATGAGATAATATAGCAGCTGCAAAGAAATGGAGTTATATCAATTGATTATGTGAAGTCAAAAATGAATTTGGCCGATCCTCTAACTAAACCCCTGGGAAGAAAATTAGTAAATGAAACATCGAGAGAATTGGGACTTATGCCAATATAAGAAATCAACAATGACGGTAACCCAACCTTTGTGAATGGTGATCCCATGAAGAAAGTTCATATGAGTAATAACAAGTCATCGATTGATCTCGAGATGTGAACACTATTATTTTGTCCCTTCCTATGGTGTGAGTAGTGTTAAAACTGCAAAGACAGTGAGGATGAGAAAACTCTTAATCAAGTCCATAGCCTTTACAGGTGGTGTATTGACCTGCAGAATACACTTGATGGCTTAACCTATATAAGTGTGAAGTGGGACCGCTTCCATGAGATTTGTGGCAAAGTCTCTAGAGCACTTATGAAAATCCAGGCACGCGCATGGCCTATTAGCGCACAACCGCGACAAAGAGCAAGAATAAATATAATGTGACTAATGAGAATGGTAACTTACGTATTGAGTTTTTGGTTCATAGAAACGTGTTTCACCAAACACTCAGTAAGTTATATTTCATTTTCCTAAATTCTGGTTCATAGTCCGAAAGACACCAGACTGAATACATTAGGTCAAGATACTCAGCTAATTTTTTTTTCTTCTTATCATTCTTTGAAATATGTGGGGGATTGTTGTGAAGAATTAAAGTTATTTAGTATATTTCAAAGAATCCCACATCTCTTTTGAAAAGCACTTGACTATGGTTTAAATACAAAGACTTGATATTGGACTTGTAAGAGAAAAGTATAATGGTGGTCTTGCGCACACGGGCTTTGGCCAAGTATTTTAATCGGTCAATTTTTCCATGTGCATGAACTAGAGGTCTAATTTTATTTTATTTTTTAAATTTTTATTATTATTTTATTTTATGATATTTAAATTATTTCAAGTGATTTCTAACCACTCATTTCAAAATATTTAATTTCAACCATTCATTTTAAATTTGAAAGAATATTTAATTTTAACCATTCATTTTTCGTTATGACAGATTTGCCCTTGATTACTTACTATTTTAAATACCTTTTTGGAAATACATGGTACTATAAATACCATGCTCACTTGCTTTCTAAATCATCAATCAAAAATAACTTTCTCTACTATCTTATTCTCTCTAAGCTGAGTATTTTTTTTGTTCTTGCTCTTTCTGTCTCCTGCACTGTAGAAGGGTCCGTTGAATCCTGGAGGGTACGCATTATTGCGAAATATCCTTAAGGACAGTGTCTTGTGCACGCCTCGGACAATTTTTTATTTTCATCTTCCTTTTCTCATAACTGCCATTATTTTCCAACACAAACAATATCATATCGTCAGCAAAGAATATATGAGAGATCTTTGGCCTCTGACTAGAACTACGGAACGCCTCCCATCTCCCATCGGCAACTGCAATTTCAATAGCACGTGCTAGCCACTCAAGACAAAGGATGAAGATGTATGACGATAGAGGATTTCCCTGGCAGATACCCCTCGATGGTTTCAAAGCTTCAAATACCGCACCATTCCATAATATTTGGGATGAAATAGTCGAAATACAAATATTTTAATGTCTTCTTTTGACTTAAAGCTTAAAAGAAGACATTAAACAGTCGAAATATATATATATATATATATATATATATATATATATATTAGAGTTTATCACCAAAAGAAAACATTAAAAAAATAATCTCATTTTTTCCTTCAAATCTTGCATTAACAAATTAATACAAATATTTTAGATTTAAAGCTTAAAAGTACATATTACAAACATAGAAAGAATTGAAAGATTTTAAAATTAAGGGTAAAAATATTAAGAAGCTAAAATAAAAATATAATTTAAAATTAAAAATAAATATATTACAAGTACATGGTCGAGTAACCGGTTAAAAAAGAAATTCGGCTCATACCCGACCTAACTACTCTGAAAAAAATCTCGAATCGGATAATTTTATTAAAAGAAATTTCTGATTTTTTAATATTCGGGTCAACAGGCCAACATGTCGAGTATTTTTGAACACCCTAACGGCTTGGGTTGCTTTCTCAGGAATGGATTTCTCTGGTTCATATTTGGGTTTACCGTTTATGGGTTCTCTTTATACTTTGTTGTCTACTGTTCTGAGATTGTTTTGCCATCGTTCTCTTATGATGATATTGAAATACAAATGTTTAGGTTATTTCCCCATTGTTCTCTTACTGGTGTCCATCTTCTAAAAATTTTAAAAGCGAAATAATTTGATACATATATATTGCGTGGTTTAAACCTTTAAGTTTTTTAGGATTATAGATCTAGTTGAGTTTTGAGGTTTAGTTTGTATGTTTAGAATTTAAAATTTACAATTTGAGGTGTAAGTTTTGAGAGCTAAAAATTAGGTTTTAGTTTTTTTTGAAAGTAAAGTATGCACACTTGTGTGATTTTTTTACACAATATGTATATATAAAAAATTTCATTTTAGATGTTAGATCCTTTAAGCAAGATCAGAAATTTAAGTCATGATGTTGTGAATGAGATAAGTTGAGTTGGGATGGTCGTCCCCAAAATAAACCTCTGCAGTACCCAATCTGAATTAGTCAACAATGAGTTGAATACCGATAGTTATACAATAAAAATATCATCTTAAAAGATATTGTTTTAAGAGTTATATTTTAATGCATAAGCTATGTAAAAAATTACACTCACTTCTTAATTAAATTTTAAAACTTAAAATCTAAATTTACAACTTTTTTTTTTTTTTGACAAAGCTAAAGTGATTACAAGTAGTATCTGTTCTGAATATACTCTCAACCATTTGGCAATGAACGCTTAATCACCCTGCTGCAGCTGCTGGTGCTCGAACCCGTGACCTCTAGGAACAACAACCGTTCCCTTAACCACTGAGTCAAGTTGGTTCGTGCTAAATTTACAACTTTAAAACTATAAAATCTACGTCTTAAATCCTATATTCCAACGACTAAGTTTTAAAAATAAAACCTAGAACCTAAACTAAATTTACAAACACTGAAATAAGCATACTCATAAAAGACATCAAATAATTTTACTTTTTCTAAGGCTTAATACAATTTTCCTCTAAACTTTACATGCTTTCCCAATTTGTCCCCTAAAGTTTATTTTGACCACTTTCATGATCCTTTAACGTTTTTGTCGTTACTCATTTCACCCCAAAATAGGTTTAATAGACAAAAAAATCTCAAACTATACATTTTTTCAGATAAGTGTTTAAAGTATTTTTCAATCAAAATAGGTGTCTAACGTTTTCACAATTATTATTTTAGGTGCTTTGTCATTAACGGTCATTTAAAAAATTCTGTTAGCCAATAAAAATATGACGTGTGGCATGCTTTGTTTTATTTTTTTAATCAGAATTTTCAAAAATACCCTAAGATTCTCAAAAATTCCCAAAATAATCTCAAAGCCCAAAGCCCCAATCCCAATTCTAACCGTTGCCGCCACCAATCATCGACGGCGTGCCCACAACTTTCATCGTCGGACCCCCACGATTATTTCTCTCATTCTCTTGTCGTCGAAAGTCGACGACTGGCGTGCTTGAGTCGAAACAAAACCGAACGACGAGAGGAGGAATAAAGAAACATGGTGGCCAACAACGACCGATCAGACAAAGAACGACGTGCGAGCATGGGGCGAATCTTGGTATAACAAGTTGAGGGGACTAATTTAAAATTTTCGAAAGTTTTAGAAGTCTAAACTAAAATTTTAAAATTTTGAGACTTAATGAGAAATTTTGTAAATTTTAAAAAGAGACTTAATTAAAAATATTTAAAGAAAAAAGAAACTTAATAAAAAATTTTAAATTTTTTGAATGGGCCAAATTATAAAAATATTACAAATTTAAGAGGATAAATGTTCATTATTCAAAAGTTTGGGGTGCCTAGGACCCTCTAGCCATCACCAGCATCTGCCTCTGTGTGGGAGTCTTGTGACGAGAAGAGGAGACTTCATTCTATCGTCGGTATCATGATGGACGACAACAATGACCAGATTTAAAGATATAAAGATTGTGGGGTTATTTTATAAGTTTTGAGAAATTTATTTTTTTTAAATTAAGTTAAAAAATAAAAAAAATAAAAAAGTTCAAATGTCATATTTTTATTGGTTTAAATGACCGTTAATCACCGAGCACATATAAAAATGTTAAGCACGTACCTATGTAGAAAAATGCTTTAGATATTTATGGAGAGAAAAAAAATATGGTTTGGACATTATTTTTCCTATTAAGCCATAACAATACAACCAATCTTACACTGGCCTCACGTCCTCGCGGACCCCACCCCCAATCAATTTTGGCATTGGCCTTACCTACCAACCTCACTCGCTCAGTTTTATCTTTAGGTTCCCTGTATTCCTGAGTTTACTTTGGTCAGCATCCTCTGCTGTTCTTCTTCCTCAAACAAGCCAAAAATTATGGGTGGAGACGGAAAGGTCTATACTTTGGCCGAGGTTTCCCAGCACAACCATGCTAAAGACTGTTGGATTGTCATCGAGGGCAAGGTACCGCTTTCTTTTCTCTTTGTTTCTCTTGCTACAGATTTCTTGGAGGATCCAGTTTCAGTCTGGGGTTGTCTTTTTTTATAATAAAAAATTATGGAGTTGGTTGTTTTTATTTGTTTCTGAAGTTGCAAGTGTGTGTTGTCTTCTTTAGTGTCCTTGGATTCATTTTCATGTCTGTTTGAGTTTTTTTTTTTTTGCTTATTTTGGTTTTGTGATGAGAAGATTTTGAATCCCAGTGGATGGATCTCTCAGTGGGAGGCTGCCAGCTTATATAAGGATACTTAGATACTCCATGTTTCCTATACCGAATCTGAAATTGCGGGATTGATAACACAGATTCTATATAAATCTTCAGTTCCAAGGCCATTCTTTTGCTTGGAACTTGATCTTACTTATTCTCTTTTGATCCTTATGATTGCTAAAGCTGGATGCAATTATTGACCCTCTATTCTCAATTCCCTGGATTTCTTAACTATTTGCTTAATCTAGCTTGATGGTTTAACAGTTGTTTAGCTGCTTTGTTGCCATTAGATCGGCCAGTTTGGCATTGCTTTTGAGATTTGTGGTGAGAAAATGATTTTGAAAACTATTTTTAAATTGTTTTGTTTAAAATAGTAGTGTTTGATATTGCAGGTAAATGAATAATTTTGCTTAAATATATTTTTGGAAAAGCTAAAAGTTGTAAATTTCAGCTTTTGAAAACTGAAAAGTACTTTTTGGCCAGATTCTGCATTGTTTATGGGATTGTTTTTTACTCTAAAAGCACTTTTAACCCCAAAAACACTTTTGAAAAGTATTGCAGAGTGGACCTATAGCTCTCGAATGAACACAATGTATTCTCTTGTTAGTTTGTAAGTAAGATTAATTAAGAGATCGGCTGGTATGTGTATTTGGTATCATATTCACTGTATTTCATGAACTTCTGTTGGGGTTTCTTTCATGAATCTCAAGAGGGTGTTAAGTTGCCAAAATTTTCATGTTTGAATTTCTTGTCACACAAAGGAAGGTTTAGATTCAGATATCAGTCTTCCCATTAATTTGATCCCCGAGTTCGACTCTAGAGGGCTAACTACTTGTTGTACTTCTTTCTATCTTGCACCATTGTAGTCCCCCTAAAAGTTGCTTATGCTTGAACAGGTTTACAATGTGACTAAGTTCTTGGAGGATCATCCTGGTGGTGATGAGGTCTTATTGTCTGCAACAGGTTAACTTTCCACTTATTTTGTACAATTCAATGTGGGAATTACTGTGGAAAATGTTGAAATGAATGTTTGGCTGAGCCTTGCAGGGAAAGATGCAAGTGATGATTTTGAGGATGTTGGTCATAGTAGCAGTGCTCGAGCAATGATGGACGAGTTTTATGTCGGCGACGTCGATACATCAACCATCCCAAGTAAGACCAAGTACTCTCCTCCCAATCAGCCACACTATGAGCAGGACAAGACTTCAGATTTTGTCATCAAGCTTCTCCAATTCCTTGTTCCCTTGCTGATCTTGGGATTGGCCTTTGGTGTCCGTTTCTATACCAAATCACCCGCTTAAGCATCGAGGCCGCAACCCAAAACTGGGAAGAATGATTATGTTAACTAAAAGTTTGGAATTGTCACATATTATGGGATGGTCGAACTTCGATATACAATAATTTCTGGTGCTCCATTTTCTCTGTAATATCTGCACCTGTTCTCCTTGGCATGTACTTTGTGTAACTACCATTTCTTTCTGGTTTGGTAGCCTTTAAGATCTCTACCTCCCCAAAAAAAGCAGTAATGTTATGTACTTCAGTCCATTGGTTTATGAGCTAAATTCAGGTCAAAATGCTACTTGTGGACGTCTAAAACTAGTACTGGTTCCCTTAAAAAGCATCGAAGTTGAATCAAATGCTGCATGAAATTACATTCCAAGATGAGCGTAGCAAAGTTCTAAAAAATGGAATGCAAGAAAACCAATGCACAAATTCATAAACATTTTGTTTATACTTGATTAAAAATTTTACTAGTTCAAAGCAATAGTCTTTTGTTAGGGATTTTTTTAGGTGGAAAAGAAATCAAACCTAGACCAACTTTGTCTAATTCCACGAATGAGAGGAAAATTTTACAATAAAAATATAGAGTTTACAAAGAATTTAAATGTGGAGCTACTTTTATCTCATAAATCGGGTCTTTTACCAAACTCTTCCAAACTAAAAAAATATTTTAAGGTTTAGTGATTTATTTGAGGACATGAAGTTTATTGATTTAGAATTTAAAAATTAAAATCAGAGATTTAAATTTTAGATTCTAGAGTTCAAATAGACAGAGTTACTATATAACAATATTTTATGAATAACTATATACTTATTAAGTAAATCTAATCATCAAACTCTGCCCTTATGACACGCTTTTATTCTTTTGAAACGTCATCTGTCTTTTGACACGCTTTCCTTTTTTATCAGTGATTTGGTTGTTTTTTATTTGATTTTCTATCGAGGTTGAATTTGACATCGTCACTGTTCAAGATGGCATTCTTTTGGTTATAGTGCTGATCTTCATGTTTTGGACTCTCGAAGTGGATTTGGATACACATTCACAATCACCACTCTTTGTCTGTGATCGTGTTGCGGTAATGATCGTGTTGTCGACGTACCTTACTGTAATATGCATTCTTATGTTGTTTGTTGAAGGTTTTACCTTTTCATCGTTGATCTTTGGTGATGTTTGTATATATCTTTTGTTCCGAGTCTTCGAGCTAGTTTATTGTTTCAATGGTTATAGGAATATATCTGAATCAGGTGTTTTTGTTTACTATGGTATAAACTTTCACTGTATTTTTTGATATATCAGCGTTAAATAAAACTAACCGGTTTCAATTAAAAAAATTATACTAAAATTGAACTTGATGACCATTTAAAATTAATTTAAGTTAATATCTAACGATTATCTTTGAATTTGACGAGATAATTATTCCAAAGGCCAAGTCTTTTCTAAATGTGAAGAATAAAAAGTAGCAATTTTCTCAGCTTAACCAGCAGTGTCTGAATCTAGTCTCCAAGGGACGACATTGTTAATCAGACAAAGCAGGCAACGCCATACGACAAAGTATTCTCCTAGATGTCCACGCATCTTTATCCGTCTATACAACACGGACAGAGTACAAACAAACAAATTGTCAAATTCTTGGTAATTAGAATTCTCATCTCTCCTAAGAACCTTCATTGATTTCATCTCCATTTTGATTTTAGTCCCCATGTGAGAGTATAAGAACAAACAAGTCCTTGCAGTGTATTCCCTCTTCCTTGCCATTTTTGTTAATCAAGTGCAACACATGAGGACCATAGAAGCAGAGAAAGGTGTACTGAAATTGGTCCATCCGGGACGGCACGTCGAGACTCACACGCAACCTGTTATCGCTTCGGAGGTGTTGAAGAGGAACCCCAGACACAGCGTTACTCGGCCGGATGTGTTCGAGTACCCGTGGATTGTGGTTAGACCTGAGTCTGTGTTGAAGCTAGGGAGAGTCTTTTACATTGTTCCTAACCTTACAATCTATAAACTGATAAAACAGAAAGGGTACAACGTCCAAGCTTCCTTGGAGCAAAAGAAATCACCCAAAAGTTACGTTCACCGGCAACTGCTCGAATTGGACTCGCCGAGCAAGGCGTCTGCTGGGACAACACCAATGCACCAAGGCCATTGCCAATCAGACTGGCAACAATTTCGAGCTGGTTGCGATATGATGGCCAAGTTCCAGAACAGTTGCGACGAGTTTAAAGAGATATCAGTGACAGATTATACATCTGAAACTGAACCTATGGGTAAAAAAGAGAACAGTTGCTGTCGGGTTGGCAACAGTAAAGCTGAAGCCTCGAAACGAGAACAAGCTTTGGGGAATGAATGTGAGAAACAAATTGCCACCATTTTGAAACCTTGCTTAAGGAAATATGACAGTGACCGAAAGTTGCTTCGTCTCAGAGTTTCCTTTTCCTTGTCTACTAATTATGAGGAAAGGAGAAGAAAAGTTGCAGAGTCTAGAGCTGAAGTTCCAGGTCTTCTTACTTATTGAACTATGTAGATCAATGGATTTCTCCAAGAAAAATAAAAATAAAAATAAAATAAAACCCGAAAAATTTGTTCAATGTAGCTTGATTTGCCCTTGATGATGATACTTTGAAACCATCTTTCCTCATGTGATTATTCAATATATCCTTGGGAACTCAAGGGCTCATTACACAAAAATAACAAAGCTGCTGAAAACTAATACAGGTAACTCAAAGCATCACAACTCATATACAATGTGGCCAAAAGAAAAGAAACATGGACATAAATGGTTGCCAAAATCATGGCCTTAACAAACACATGCATGCCATTTTAAATTACCTAATCAGTGCTTGCACATGTCCTCTCAATCACCTTAGAATCCGTTCTGTAGGATTGCCTCGAGGGCGAACTTGATCCTCTCGAAGAGCTATGTCCAAAGAAGCTCAGTTTACCGATTTTCTTCGAGAAGGAACTCATAAATTTACGAGAACTAGACTTTGCCATATCTCTCTTCATACAAACATGTTCTTTCTCTAGATCATTTAATCTCATCCGCATCCGAGCAAGCTCGAGTTTTAGTTCCCGGTTCTCTCGCCTCAAAGATGCATAGTTGTCTTTCGGAGACATTGTTGCACTGAGTGCACCACTGCTGACCCGCCACGATTGGTGATGCACTGGCTTGTGGTCATCGTCCGGATTAGAGCAGCACAAAGCGTTTCGCAGCCTTAATTGCTCGAAATAAAGAACTTGGACTATTGATTGGAGGGGAAGTCGTTCGTTTTGTGCAGCATGTGCACCGGCTTCTTGTGAAAGCTTTTGGAAATCAATCAGTTTGCAGAACTTCTTCTTGTCTGCATCTGGTAAACCCTGATGAGCCTGAAAAATGCATTCATTAGAGAGTTTATCAAGAAGTTTGATGCAAACGGAAAACGAATCAGATGTTAAACAATGAATATATCAGCATACATACCTTCAGGTAAATATCAATGGCTCGATATAGCCCATCATGGATCGTACGAGCGTGTGCCGGTAAAGTCTCTGCAATGGCCATGAACTTTGAAAGCTTGAGGTTTGCATCAGGAGCAATTTCTGCAAGATAATTATCCACTAACTTGGAAACTTTAAACAATGCACTTTGTGATGGTGAATGAGGAGTATCCGATTCGAAAACAGATGCATCATCCATATCATCTTCACTATCATCTTGCTGAGAAAAATTTACCAGTATTCTTTGAACTGTATCAACATCGAATAAGGTGTCACTTGCATGCCGAAAAGACGGGATCAGAAGGTCATCAAGAGTTGCAATATCCAACTGGGAACCAATCCTCCGCTCTAGATCAAGCCTACAAGCAATACTGCAATCAAGCATCACTGCACTTCTAAGAAGTCCGAAAAGGAAACTAATAGGAACAGCAAGTTTCTCCACTGGTAAAAGGCCGACGATCGTCTCAACCACCAGACGTTCATGCTCGGTTGAAAGGAAATCAACTTTTGTCTGTCCAGATGGATTCCATAAACTGGATTTCTTGGTCAGCTCCTTCTGTGCATAGTTTACAAGCGATGCACCAATACTCTCGGGACGGACACCACGGCATTTCATGGCTGTCATGACTCTTTGATACAAATCGATCCTAATAACCGAAAGATCTTGTATCCACCAGTCTCCCTCACACTTTGCTTGCCTGTTCATATGAAGCCTCCCTGAACTACTGTATTCTAAGCGGGAGAAGCTCGATGCTATTTGCTCTGCACAAGCCTTTGAAGCTATCGCATCAATGCAGCGGCTAACTATTTTCAGCTCATCCGCAAGAGGAAGTAGGATTTCGCATTGTTGTAAAACTTCAACACACATCTCTAGGTTCTTGCAAACGATACTCTCGAGATACTCTTCAGCTCGTGAGCTGAGATTATCCTTTGAAAACTCCTCAGTCATTTCAAGGTAATCGGAGGCACAACAGAGCTGAGCCACATTTGAAGATGTAATTTCAAAGTTAATGCCATAACAGAACTTAGCTGCCAACTCGAATGTCTCGGCCCCGCCAGGTAAATTCAGAAGCTCCACCCTTGAGATATCGGAATCCCTATGTTCCGCAACTAACTTCCTGATCCGTCCACTCCGAGAGACAAGAGGAAACTGCATATAACAACTACAATTATGAGCACAAAAATATCCCAAGCCCCAATATTCATCTGCACATGAAAAAACATGCCATTTTACTTCAATGGCAACCTTAGCCTAATGTTTAACATATTGAAGAACATATCAGGCCAAGCAATTCATGGCACAACATGTAGACAAAAGAACATCATCCAGAAACAGGAAAAAGAAAGCTAGAAAAAGAAATTTCAGATCTATATAAGGCTAAGAACATTTTTCCCCGATGCTTTAGTTACACTGTTGGAATAATTAAAGTACTTAACCAACTATAAAATCCAATTTAAATCTAAACAAAATATATGAAAAAAAATTTGAGAAGTAAAGCACCAAATTACCTTGTGTAGAGCATAAGTCCCTCCATTTACTTCTATTGTGATATCACTTTTAACATCCCGGAAAATCCTACAATAACAGAAGCACCACTTTGAATATGCAGGAAAAGGAAAAAGGAATAGATAATCTAAAAATAAACCCATGTAACTTTCCAAGTCATGGTAACTGAGGAACTGAAACACAAACAAAGCCACAATCTAGTTCCCAAAGAAAAGAATGATCATAAAAAGCTGGAAACATAGTAATAATTTACATAAAAAACGAGCAGAGCAAAGATTCTAAGTGGTTGATTCTTCAATCAAATGGATGAACTGGGATAGAATTTTTAAGTAATTTTCACTTGTAAATAAAAAACTTTTTTCAAAGCATCAATTAGACAAAATGAGTGAAAGAGAAAAACCATGTAACATAAAAAGCAACAAAAAGCCTGTTCTTTCAGAAAAGAAAAGACTGGAACTTGAAGCAAACTACAATATGGGAGAGAAACTTTGCATCAGGGAAGCAAGAGTAACCGAGTGGCAAAGTGAGGAAAAGAAGAGTTGCAGTAGTTAAACAAGGTGGCTACCTATGTAAAAAAGATCAAAACTTTGAAAGAAAGACATTAAACAAACCATGAATTACTAACAATGCTAGAATCAAACATGTACCATTCATTGCAACGCTGCCTGGAATTTTTTACCAAAGACAGCTGATGGTGATGATGATTCTGCTTTTTGTCCATTGACAGAGACACTGAGTAAGCTCGGGAGAGGAAAAAATAAACATAAAACGCTGAGAATGAGAGAAGGAGAGAGAAAGAGAAGAGAAAAGGGTGATGTTAGGAATATACGGCACTATAATGGTAAACAATGATAGCAAATTAAAAGGGAAAAGAAAATCAATACACAAATTTTGTATGAAAATTCATTGAAGAAAAAAAAACCAACCACATGTAAGTACAGAAAAACAAATTCACTAAATGTTGAAAAAAATAGAAGAGGATTACGAATAGACTTAATATTCTTTTTAATAAAAATGGTTATTATGAAGTATTTGTTTATAGAAAAAATAATTTGAACCCGAATCTCTTAGTATACACACCATCTTCTTTTCTATTCAAATCACTTGTTAGGTTCACGAATAGACTTAATTTGACTTATACCTAAAGACTAAACCTTATTACCTAAGATAAGAAATCTATAATGAGATTTCTATTTGATATCTATAGCATCAAGGTTTTTTAGTTTTACTCGATAACAATCGCATCAAACAAGGACTCACCCATGATTTTATATGTTAGGAGATGAGCCTATAAAGTTTTAGGAGGTAAATTTGTAAAATTCTAAAAGATGGAAAATAGATTTTTGATAAAAAATACATAATTTTTTTTAAATCATATCTAAATTTCAAATTTTTCAGGAAGAACGACCGCCCTTCAGCCCACTCAGTCCATTCCTGACATCAAATATAGATGTATACATACATTGCTTGAAGTTGGATGACACAATACATAAACCTCCACATCCACCACATATCATTATTTTTCCTCTCAACTTTAATTTTTCATCAGACAGATCCTATATATTTCTCTGAACGGATCGAACCGACAATTTCAAATAGTGGGTTAATAGAGAGAGACAAAGACAGAGTCCCAGTTGTAGATGTATGTCGTTGCTTAACTTCTTTGGCCATTTTTGTCAAACGGCTGATCTTCAAACCATAGATTGCTATTGTCCAAACCAATGGGGCCTCTGTGGTGGGTCATCCTTTTAGCACCCTCCCCTCTTAACCTTAACAATTGTCGGATTGTTCAAAGCAAATCCACTGATACTACTGTTTGCTCGATTCTTTGCTTTGTTTTGTTGATAATTTTGGTACAGCAATCCAAATAAATGGTCTTTTTGGATACTGAATTTTGTTTTTTGGGTGCCTTAAAAGTAAAAAACCTCTCGTTAGAAAAACATGAACAAAACAGAGATAAAAGCGGGAAGAAAGGAGTTGTAATTTGGAAATCTTTCTTCTTTTTCTTCTTCTTTTGCGTGCTTTTGCTTTGCTTTGCTTTCCTCTTTGTCGTCAAAAAGCATAAAAAAAGCCTATCTTTTCTGCCTTTGCCCATCCCATGTTTTAGCTTGTAAGCTATCTTTTGGATTTTTACATTTTCACCCCCACCATGTTATGAGAATTACATTATACCCCACTCTTTCCTTTTGTCTTTGGATCATTAATTAAGATGGAGATTAGTTTTAATACACTGTGTTTAAGATCTCAATTATTTTATCCGTTGGTAAACAATTGAATTTTTTTATTTTAATGTTTAGATGGCTTATATCATAAATGAGTACTTAAAGTATACCAACTTTTTCATTTAGGTACTTAAAGTATTTTTGGTCAAATAAGTATCTAAATTATACTTTTTGGTTAAATTTAGTATCTAAAGTATACTTTTTGGTCAAAATAGGTAACTAAAGTACTTTTTTGTCAAAGTAGATACCTAAAGTATTTTTTTGTTAAAATAGGCACCTAATGTATTTTTTAATTAATGTCGCATGTCAACTTTTAGGAACCTAGATGAAAAATATATATAGTTTAAGTACCTATTTTGACCAAAAAAATACACTTTAGGTAATTACTTTGATGAAATAATACTTTAGGTACTTATTTTGACCCGAAAGTATACTTTAGGTACTAAATTTAACCAAAAAATATACTTTAGATACTTATTTTGACCAAAAAATACTTTAGGTACCTAAATGAAAAAATTAATATACTTTAAGTACTTATTTGTAATATAAGCCTATTTAGATTTAATCTTCAACATTTCAAATAAAAGATACACTTATAAGGATTTGACTTTTAATATCTAAAATTAACTACAAATATGTCATACAGTTGTAGAAAGGGAGAGTCATAAATCTCAAACATGAACTATAAAATAAATATGATTGGCTTGTTTTGAAAGATTATTTAAGAGTCAAATTTGGTAATTTAATTAGGATTAATAATATATTTTAATTTTAGAATATAATTGTCAATTTGTTAATTAACTTACTTGAATTGTTGCAATATATGAACATAAAAAAGGTGAAAATAATTTTGAAAAATAACTACTTGTCCTAATATTTTTAGTTTTCATCTCCATCAAGTATCCCAAGTTGGAAAAAAAGGCCAACCACCTGCTTTAAAGGCACTTCACCACAAGCAATAGTATAATATATATATATATATATATATATATATAACATTATTGAAAACAATATATATATATATAGTTGTGTATGAATTAAATTGGGGTCCAAAAAGATGTCCTATCCAAAAAAATTGATTAAGAGCTATCAACGCCCATAAATCCAAAGAATATAACTGCCCTTTAGCAAAGGGGGAAAGCATGAACAATATTCCTTTGGTAATTGACTATTCATTAAAAGAAAAGGAAAAGGCTTGTATGAGAGACAAAATTGATGGTGTTTGACCTAATTTTGATTGCTAAAAGTTGCTATATTTTCTAGGGCTTTCTTCCTCACCACTTAACTATGTGTTAGGGCAATTATTACTTATTACTTACACCATCCACAAAATCAAAGCAACTTAATTAATGAAGAATTCTCCTTGTTTTTAATTCATTAAACTTTTTATATGTAGAAATGTTGGTTGTACTCGTCATGAGATATTGTCTATTTTTAGAATTTAATATTTATCCTCACCGTTTTATCCGTTTAAAATATTTTTTTTAAAAATGTAACTTTAACTCTATTTAAAATGAAGGGAAATAGAGGATTTTAAGGGAAGGAATAGAATATGTTTTTAGTAGGTCTAGAACTCATGGCGTAAAAAAATATAAGAAATTAAAAATGAAAAATGTAATCAACCAGGCAAACGTGTTAGCTCAAATGTAACTTTTTTCTTAAACTTAAAGTAAACTTTTTTTCTATATTTTTCCCTCTAAATGAACCTCGTCATCTCAACTTGCGATTATTTATTAAATATATTCCATCTAAAAAAATTAAATAATTTTTTTTGTTAACAGCATTTCATATTCTCAAACTATGATTCTTATTTTAAATTAGTTCTTAGATTTTTAAATGTTTCAATGCCATCCACATATTGTGGCTCTCATTTTAAATTAGTTTTCGAACTTTTAAACATTTCAATTTCATCCTCAAATTATGATCATTACTCTAAATTGATCTCCAAACTTTTAAACATACTAATTTCATCCTCAAATTATCGTACATGCCACATCAAATCATTACATAATACACATCAATGTTTACATGACAATTAACGGTTTTTATAATTGTTTTATTAACATGGGACATGATTAACATATACTAATAATTTGGGATGAAATCGAAACATTCAAAAGTTTGAGGGGACCGAATTAGAATGAGAGTCGTAGTTTGGGAATAAAATTAAAATATTTAAAAGTTAGAGACCAATTTAAAATGTGAGTCATAATTTAAGATAAATTTGACATGTTAAAAAACTCGAAGACCAATTTAAAATAAAGCTCATAGTTGGGATGTGTCTCAATCAACTCATGTTTTCTCAACTCATCAATCGTGTTGTGGGATTACTAATTTGGTTATTTTACCCAAATACTAAGTTTTAATATTATTTACGAATCTGACACCTAAAAACATTATTCTCAATTTAGCATCCATTGCAGGAACTCGTCTGAATGGTATGACGAGTTCCATAAAAAATAAAACTCATGAAACTATTTATACTAATATAGTAAGTTCCATTAAATAAATAAAAATACATGAAATTTGTCATATTGTTATGATGAGTTTTATGAGTTTTTATTTTTTTTAGTGAAACTCATCTTACCAACCATATAGATTCATAGGTTAGATGTTAGATCAAAATTTAAGGTCCGTTTAGTTTTAGAAGATATTTTATGTTTTCATTTTCAGAAAATAGTGAAAATGTTTTTGGTTTATAGCTTTTCAAAATAGAAATAAAAAAATAATTGTTAAATAATTAAAATAAAATATAGTTACAAAATATTGTTATAATAATAAATAAATAAATAAAATATGAGTAAATAAACTAAAATTTCTAAAAATGGCATTAGAAGGATTTGAACCCGGGTTAAAATGAAATTAAAATTAAAAATCTCTTGTTTTCATATTTTCCATTTTCCTAAAACATTTTCAATGAAAACATTAGAATGCGTTTGGTTCCGGAGAATACAAGGCATTTTTATTTTCATTTTTTTGAAAAATAGAAAATGTTGAAGAAAACATATTTGGTTGCAAAAATTAAAAATGATTTTTAGAAAATGAAAACAAAAATGGGTGAAATTTTGAAAACATAACAAATATGTTTTCACTGTTTTCATTGAAAATGTTTTAGAAAAGTGGAAAACATGAATATAAGAGTTTTTGAATTTTAACTCTATTTAACCTGGGTTCGAATCCTTCTAATGCCAATTTTAGAACTTTGGTTTATTTAATCACATTTTATTTTTATTATAATAATATTTTTAATAATTATACTTTAATTTAATTATTTAATAAGTAATTATTTGTTTATTTTTATTTTTCTTAAAGATCAAAGTAGTCCTCAACGAAAAATAAAAAAAATCAATTAATCCATCTTTGATTTTTTTGCACCGAATTTAACTCTTATTGGTAAAAACACACTCAATTTAGTCATTTCGAACGGTTGACCAAATTTTGACCATTAACTCATTAAAAACCAATAAATGATAACGCGTGACACACTCTGAAAGTTTCATCAAACCGTAAAAAATTTAAAAAGTATTTAAATATTCAAAAAACATAAGATTTTAAAAATATTTTCTAATTTAGCCATTTACTGATTTTTTATTTCAAAACAATCATAATTTTAATTTATTTTTCAATTTATTTTAATTCAATTCTCAAATCCCATTATTATCATTACTGTGAGAACTAACATAGCTGGTAGATCCCCTATCCAATCTTCCTCCAATTCATGTGAATCAAGTTTTTCATTGGGATTTTACTAATTCGTAGGAAACGAACAATCCTTAACAAACAAACTACGTGTTTTAAGAAGAAAATGGATGTTGAACCCTGGAGATGTCAGATCCAACCCATGCAAACTCCATAGCGTTTCAATGGATCAAAGTAAAAACGGTTAACATGATGAGAAGGCTAAATTGATCGCAATTTGAATTATGAGGGTCTGATTGATTGCAATTTGAATTATGAGGGCTAAATTGAGTGTAAAAAATTCACAAGGGCTTAACTAATTTTTTTATTTTCCGTTAAGAGCTAATTTGACCTTTAAGCCTTCTTATTTTGAAAAACTAGATACCAAACACATTTTCACTATTTTCATTTTTAAAACAACTTTTCATTTCTATTAACCAAACATGTTTTCTATGTTTTCTAATTTTTAAAATCAGGAAATGAAAACCATTTTTTGAAAATGAAATGAAAATGAAAAATAGAAAATGTTTTCTAGAACTAAACGTTCCCTATTTTTTATGTTTTTAAATTTTCACTTATTTTTGTTTTTATGTTCTAAAAATTATTTTTTATTTTTCCAACCAAACACGTTTTCTTCATTGTTTTTCATTTTTCAAGAAAATGAAAATGAAAACAAACTTTGTTCTCTAAAATCAAACACACACTTGTCAACAATCTCTAAAACAAGTAGTTAAAAGTTCTCAGGTAACACATTTACCTCTCCTAAGTTGTGAATTCTAAATCTATTAGAAGTAAATTTTCATTTTTTAAGGTAGAAATTGTTTAAAAAATTCAAACTCGCCCTTAATATTTTATAAATGATAAAACAGTAAATAATATTAAAAACGGAATATTTGGATAGAAAAAAGTCTAATTAATTTGAAGAGCTAAATCTTATATTGTATAGGGGTAGGCCTAGGGGACCCACTTGCATTGGAGTAGAGAGCACTCTAATTGTAAAAAGAAAAATTGACTTGAGAAATAAGCACACCAATTGCTTTACTCACACCACCTAGTCACCTACTGCCACCGCTTTATACTCATAAACAAAACAAAAGAGCCTAAAATCAGGCAGGAAAAAGGTAGCCCGCTCATGAACGCTGACCACACTCTCTGCAATGGCAATGCCTAAATATTCTTCGCAATCACCCCCAATATGCGCATTTCGTGCCCTTCAAATATAAATATAAATATAAATATAAATATATAGATTATGATTTACTTACACAATGTAAAACTTAATTATTTTTACACTTTTTTTGGACAGTTGAATGAGTATAATAAATTACTACAATTATTTTTTTTAAATTGATAATCTTCACATTTTCTATTGTTAATCTCATGCATCCATTTACCTTCATCCAACGGTCCAAAAATGTATAAAACTTTCAAGTTTTACACAGTGTAAGTGGATCCTAACCCATATAGGGATGAGATTCAGTTACTCTATGTAAAACGCAATTAATTTTACACTAATCCATGGCCATTGGACAAGGGAAATTGATGGATGAAATTAACTTCATACTTTTTTTTCCAAGTGATAATCATCACATATCCTACTTCTAATCTCATCCACCCATTTCACTCATCCAATGGTCATGGATTAGTGTAAAACTAATTGAGTTTTACATAGTGTAACTGGATCTCATCCCTATATGAGTTAGGATCCACTTACACTATGTAAAACTCAACTAGTTTTACACTAATTCATGGTCATTAGATGAGTGAAATGGATGGATGAAATTAACTCCTTACTTTTTTTTCCAAGTGATAATCTTCACATATCCTACTTATAATCTCATCAATCCATTTCACTCATCCAATGACCATGGATTGGTGTAAAACTAATTGAGTTTTATATAGTGTAACTGGATCCCATCCCTATATGGGTTAGGATCCACTTACATTATGTAAAACTCAACTAGTTTTACACTAATTCATGGTCATTAGATCTACTTACACTATGTAAAACTCAACAAGTTTTACGCTAATTCATGGTCATATATGAAGGAGATTACGATCATTTTTGGTAAACAACGGTTTGAGCCAAAATCAAAGGTTGGAGCTAAAATTAGAGGTTTGAGCAGTCAAATCTGCTAATTTGAAGGTTTGGTGAATAACGGATTGGAATAGCGGTTTGTGGTGAAACTTCTAATTTTGAAAAAGTTGCTAATAAGAGCTTTTTGACATTAGAGGTTTTGATGAAAGAATTATAAAGATCCTTTTACCCTTACCAATTATAAAAAATCTTCAAATAATCTAAATTTAATCTTTTTTATTTTAATTATTTACTCTCACATATTACATTGTGGCATTTGTAAACTAATATTTTTTTCTTTTATCCTCACACATTTATATTTATATTTAATATTTAATTAAATTATATTAAAATTATTATATAAATAATAAATTAATATATAGATCATTCAAATATGCTTAGTAATGTTATATTAAAAAATATTTTCATAATCTAATTAATATTAATAGATATAAAATATTGATAACTAATAAACTATTCAAACAAGTATCGAATATAATCATGTCCTTATATGTCATTTTTCTTGTTTAAATAATCAAACAACTATCAGTTAATTTTACCAAACATTTTTATACAATCAGCTAATCTAATCTGCTAGTCAAATAAGCTAATGCAATCAACTATTAGCTAATGTAACCCGCTATCAGCTATTCGTTAATTACCAAACATGGCCTATAATTCTTTTTTCTTCGGTACCTCTTCCATTAGTGTAAAATTAAACAAGTCTTATATATATTTTATAAAAAATTTATAATTGATATTCTAACTGTTCAATCGTTAAATATACTAATATGATTTTATTTATTATACTTATTGTTAGGCTTGATGGTCTTTCAACCGTTGCTTGCCAAGTTGTGGAGAAGATTGTGTTTTAGGTGTTTTAGGTGTTTTTGGTGGAAGCAAAAAGGTAAACAAAAGACACAATAATTTATAGTGGTTCAGTCTTCTAACAAACACCTACATCCACTACCTTAGCTCTCACTAAGGATTTCAACCAATTCACTAAAAATTCTTCCTCTTTTCTTGGCTCAGGAAGCAACCAATTACAACTAGACTCACTCACCAAGTCTAGCAACCAAACCTCACAAACCGAGCTTAGGGATCACTCTCAAACAAGAGAAAACTTATCAAACTAGAAATTCCTTTAAAAGATATGTGTTTGCACAAATTAAGCACTCACCCAATCCTAAAACACTTGAGCAAATATAACAATGTAAGCTCACAAGTGTTGTCTATACAAAGAGTAGGAAATCAAGCTCTAAGACAATTTTGACATCATAATGTTGTCGACAATTGAAGCATTAGTCTTCCATGGATGATTGGAGGTCTCTTTTATACTCCCAATTGAGCTTCTAGCCGTTGAGGACCGTTGGAGATGTTTTGGAGCCGTTGGGGTCTTTATTTCGCACCATAAATGCAATTTTGTACAATATGGTATCGATACTCGTGTTACTATATCGTACACCCTTCTTGAAAACTAGCCGTTGAGCCTGCTTCAGCATATGCATATCGATACGCTTGAGAGCGTATCGATACGGCTTGCAATTCAAATGACCGTTGGGAAACTAGCCATTGGGGGTAGTTAAAACCGTATCGGTACGCTACAAAGCGTATCGGTATGACACTACTCTTTATTGATATGAACAAGCTGTATTGGTACGAGTTTTGGCTACTGAAATTTTTTTGTAGCTTGAAACCCTAAAGTGTATCGATACAGGGTATACCATATCGGTACGGTCACATTAAAATCATAGGTTTTGGCTACTTTAAAAACATTTTAAGTTGTTCAAAAGTCTTGTAAAAACCCTTAAACATATTTTCAAGTTGTTTGGACTTACAAAATATTTTGAAATCTTTTTCAATTTAGTCCAAATAAAATTTTCAATTATTATATCAAAACATATACCTCAACACATATAGTTGTTCAAACCAATTCGACATCTCTATCATGTAATCTAAAATGATATTTTTGACAAATCATATCTAATCCTAATTCGACTTAGAAGAGACAAGAAGGAGAGATTTTAGAGAAAAGAATGGAGTGCTCTAATGAGTCTAGAATCTATATCCTAAAGAAAATGAGGGAACAAATATATTTTTGACTTGTGTGTATACTAGATTTTTGAATAGTTGCATAGTTGGTATATAATTAAGTTCATAATTTGAATAGTTGCATAGTTGGTGTATAATTATAATACTTTAAATTTATTGATATCAGAGTTTTTTTTGCATGTATACATGGCTAATTATTATTAAAGTTTTAAACAATTTTTAATATACTTGTTATAAAAAAATAATTTTTTAAATGACAAATTGCAATAATCGAGTCACGTCCATAGTTTTTAAAAATTCTTAGTCTATGCACCTCTACTTTCTTAATTTCTAAAAATATTTAAAATAGTTTTTTAAAAATAGTTCACGCCTTGTTGTCCTAGTGATAGAGAATGATGTAATTCATTCAGGTGATTCGGATTCGAGCACCAGTTCTGCACGTTATGTGTGTCTTATTAAAAGAGGCTAAAAAAGTTAAACAGATCCTTATATCATATCAACATATTCAAGAAAATATATTTAAAAATATCAATTTAGGTTAATCAATTTTATAAATGAATTTTTATTAATATAAAATTTCTATCTAAAATAACAATTATCTTTATCAGCGTCATCATTTATCTAAATAATTATTTACAAAAACTATTTTTTAAATCTAAAATAGTACTATATTGAAACCTTTATTTAGTCGATTTAAAAGTTTCTCACGATCTGTATTTTTATATATGTTATAGCGTCAACATTTATCTAAATAATTATTTACAAAAACTATTTTTTAAATCTAAAATAGTACTATATTGAAACCTTTATTTAGTCGATTTAAAAGTTTCTCACAATCTGTGTTTTTATATATGTTATAGATTAGGGATGAGTCTACTACGTGCGTCGAACACTGTTGAACATCACTAACGTTGAACATTGTTGAACACCGCTGAATTAATTAATAAAGATTAAAAATCTCAAGCACTCAACATATAATTAATAATTATTTAAAATAAAATTTTAATTAAATTATTTTTATATATATTATATTTTTAATCTTTATTTTCAAATAATTGGATCAAATACCAACCTCTAAACTAAAAACTCAACTATTTTTTCTTTATTATTCCAGTCGCCGTCGTTAGCCACCGTAAAAGAAACACTGAAACGAAACATATATTCATAACATGATAAGTTTACTTACCTAATCTTCTTTCATCGGTTTTGTCTGTAAAAGAAACAATAACGTGATTCTTCCTTTGAATCTAAAATGAAATCCGCAAACAATATTTGATCTAAAACACTAAAACTAGACATATATTCATGATGGGTTTTCAAGTTTTCTACCGTTGATGGTGTAATCTGAGTGAAACCCGTCTGCTCCACTCGGTATATTCAGACAATATATATATATATAATTTAATTAAAATTTTGTTTTAAATAATTATTAATTGTATGTTGAGTCTTTAAAATTTTAATTTTTATTAATTAATTTAATGGTGTATATCGATGTTCAACGTTAGTGGTGTTCAGCGGTGTTCGACGCACGTTGTAAAATTATCCTATAGATTATTGATGTCTTTTTTATAATCCTTGATATTTAATTTATTGGTTGAATAATAAGGATAATATATTATAGAGATTCATTATAACGATGACACACTCAACCAAATTTACTTCATTTAGAACGTCAAAATCCAAACCTCTTTATTTACTTTGGTTAAAAAATTTAATGTCATATATATATATATATATATATATATATATATATATTCAATTTACTCAAAAGTTGATATATATAGTTTACGTAAATAAAACATCAAAATCAATGGTTGAATTATTAAAATTTTAATATTGAAAAACTTATGAAAATATGTAAAACTCACTGAGTTTTATATTAATTAGGGATGATAATTGGGCAGGTCAGGGACGGTTTTGAATTCTTTACTCCGTCTCTAACACTTCCTGTTACGATTTTGGAAAATTCTCATTAAACGCTTCAGGTATTGTTTTCGTCCTCATACACATCCCTTACGGATCCCTGCGATTTTCGGTTAACCCTCGTACCCAAAAAAATAAATAAAACTTAATACATTAAAACTATTGGGATGCAATCAATGGAATACAGCCAAGAGGGGGTGAATTGACAATTTAAAATTTTGGTGGAAGCAAATAAAAATTAACACAAGCAATTTAGAGTGGTTCAACCTTCTAAACAAGGTTTACATCTACTTCCTTAGCTATCCACATTGAAGATTTCTCAAATCTACTAGATTTGCTTTCCTTTTGAAGCTAGAGGAGATAACCTTACAAACTTCGTTAAGACTTATATCACAAGGTCTTAAGAACCCTTACAAAGAGAATACAAATGAAACAAACTAAAAATCCCTCAAAAGGTTAATTGTTTGTACAATTTTAGGCTCGTTCAAACCTCAACACTTGAATAAAGTGGATACAATAAGAACTCTCAAGTGGGTTTACAAGATTTTACAATAAAGGCTCAAAGATTGTTGGTGTGCTTGAATGCTTTAGACTTGATCAATAATTGTTGGAGCTTTGGATACTTAATTTTATACCCCTTCATTGATTTTTAACCGTTTGGGTAGCTGCGATATTAATTCTAGCTGTTGGGTTGTATTTTTCCCGCAATAAATGTTGTCTACCAACACTGGTACTGGTACCTGCCATAAGAAAAAATAGTCGTTGCAGACAAAGGGTCACTGGTACGAGAAAGGGCGTACCAATACGGAGTGAAGTTTTACAAAGTATATCGGCACGAGTTGTACCGTATCGATACCGATTTTGCTCATTAAAATTCTTGAAAGTTTTGCACAAAAACTCGTATCGATACGCCTATATGGGTATCAATACGTCTTAATTTCAAAGTTATGATTCAAATAAAACTAATAAGCAATGGTGGAAAAATTAAATGCAAAAGATTTGGAAAATTTTAACTCCATATCGGTATGCACTTAATCGTACCGATACACATAAGCACAATTGGTTTCTAGGTTGAATGGCGTACCGATACGGCTACATGCGAATCGGTACCCTATACCCATCAAGTATAAAACAAAATTTCAGTAGCTAAAAACCGTATTGATAGGGCCTAAGGCGTATCGATACTCCTGGACCAATTTGACTATTTTTTAGTACCAAACACTTAGAAAAAACTATAGGGTTTAATGTTTTGACTTAGAAATTAATTTTAAGTTCGAAACCTTGTCAATTTGTGAGTCTTTTTTAGTACTTAAAAATTTATCCCCTTTACAAAATAGTCATTGTTATTCCTTGTTATATCAAAATCAAATATATAAGTTTTACAAAACATACTCAACATTAAATCTCTAAAATTACAAACATAAATGATAAATTTAATTTTACCAACAACAAACAAACCATTTCAAAGCTATAAAACACGACTAAAATATTAACTATTGAAACATGACATCCTGCACTACATTTAAAAGAAATACGTAACTAATAATCTACAATTCCAAATCATGACCCATTTGTTCTAAAAAGAACTACATTCGATAATCTTTTCAACCATATAAATTACCTCTGCAAATTTTACTCGTACAATTTTTATGGCAAATTTCTGAAGTCATTGTTGTTTTTGGAAACAGTCTGCAGTAATTTCTTGTGACTTTGGCTCACTCAAAAATTAATAACTCCTAATATATAACTCGAAATCAATAACTATTTGTTTTAAACAAATTTAGACTTCTGTATGGTTATAAAAATATAAGGCTTGCTCCTGATTTATCTTGTAGAATTTTTGGTGATTTTTCAAAGTCACTGGTAAAACTGTTTTCTAAGAAATGTGCTGGCAAAATTTTTATGACCTTTCAACATTCAAATATTTATTTATTTTAAATATGTATTGAAATGAATCACCTTGTATTTCAAATAAAATTAGACTAAATAATGTTTACAACGATGTATAGATAACATTCTAATCATTTTTATAAAATTTACGGAGAATTTCTAAACTTACTCCAGTTGGCCATACTCAGGTTATGAGAGATTATATTTTTGTTGAAAAATGGGTAAATTACCCTTATGGCCATCCAAATTTGTAAATATATTGGGATCCCTACGGATATTTTTTGGGATCTCTATGGTGATTTATACGGGTACAGTTCGGTTATCCCCACGGTTTGGATATAGCAATCCCTTTCCACAACCCCATTTGAGCTTCGGTGATAAAACCTCCATGTCCCCATCCTCGTGGGTGAAGATTTCAGTATTTCTCCATACTCGTCGGTTAGGATCCCACAGTTTTCGATTATTTCCCACACGATTGTCACTTCTAATATTAATATAGGTGAATCTCTCCCTTTCTAAATAAAAAAAGAGAACAATCATAAATATTTAAATTTTAATTTGATCAAATATAATTTTTTATTAAGAAGAGATATTTCCATTTCAAGACACATGTCAAGATTTAAATTCATATAAGATAAAATAACATAAACATATTTAATTATTCGATCAATTGGTAGAACTTAAATATTATTTTTTAATCAGGGATGGGACCCAAAGGGAGGCTGGAGAGGCCAGTCACCTCCTAAAATTTTAAAATTTATATATAATTTAAATTTTTTTTATGTATTTTCTATTAAAAAATCTATTTTTCCTTTTAAATTTTATAGGTTCGCCTCTATAATTTTAATGACGGTTGTACGAAGAATTTAATAGAATTGAGTTAAATTATTTATTAATCGAACACACAAAATTACAATTTCTTACGTAATATATTCCTTTTTTAAATATAATATTTTTTGAATATCATACGTGATATATTCTTAAACCCAGTGTTAGATGTTTTAAGCCATAAGTTGTATATTTTGATTGTTATTTTCTGAAGAAGAAAATGCAAAATATATAAGAAGTTTGACGTTGAATGGGGCCACGAATTCATATATTTTCTATATAATATATAGTATGTGCATTTATCGTGAAGATGTGATTTTCTAACAA
Source organism: Hibiscus tridactylites (assembly GCA_958450335.1). NCBI lineage: Eukaryota > Viridiplantae > Streptophyta > Magnoliopsida > Malvales > Malvaceae > Hibiscus > Hibiscus tridactylites. Next base: position 13,368,690 of record OY288276.1, on the reverse strand, counting down.
CCTTTTACTCGGTTCCGACAATCGAAACATTTAAATAATTATTTTCGAAAGGTTGCTTTCATAGGAAATAAAAAATACATGTACAATTCAATTAAAAACAAATATATATACACTTGTATAAAATTAAAATATGAGTTTAGTTTCTGATAAATATTTTTGTGAATAGTATACAGGTGTTTACAAGATAGTATATGTTTATAAATATTTTTAATCATTTGACAATACACATACATTTTGTAGACAAAGCGCTTTGAACTCGTGTCTTCTAAAATAAATATCATCCGCTTTTCTATTAGAACACTTATTGGGTTCGCTGATAAATACTTTTTGAATGATAAGGTTGAAGTTTTAGAATCTTTATCGTTTTAGGTTTGAGTTTTACTTTAAGTACATTTATATTTATGTGAAATTTTGTTCAGTTTTTTCTTGTTTAGGTTAGGGTCTATTTAAGTACAATTTTAAGTCCGGTTATGCATAAATGTTTACTTCTGAAATGTATATATAGGAATGATGATAGAGCAGGATAGGTGCGGATATTGTCGAATCCTCTGTCGCTCCACTGTTAGTAGCTGTAGGGATATAGTTAGAATTTAAAGTTAAAAGATTAAATATAAATATTTAAAAATATTAAATAAATTTATAAATAATTTAACTTTTTTTAAGAAAAATTATACATAAAAATAAAAGTAAAAGAAATGGAGGTGGGGGCAATTGCATCTCCCACCGCCATGTAGTTATGTTACCGTCTCTTAACATGTTTTGCCCCATCATCCAATTTAGTCCATTGTTGATTTTAATTTGGTTTAATAGTTAAAAAATTGTCCAATTTATAATTATTTTTTCAGTTTAGTGCCTAATATTTTTTTCGGGCTACTTTGGCGCCTAACGTTTCATTCTGTAATTCACATTAGATTTTTCCGTCAACAACTGTTAAAATTTTTCTGTTATCCAATAATTGAAAATTTGATTTGGACCAAATTGAAAAAAATTTCAAAAATGTTTTGTAAGTCCAAACAACTTGAAAATATATTTAAGGGTTTTTACAAGGCTTTGGAATAACTTAAAATGTTTATAAAATAGCCAAACTCATGATTTTAATATCATCGTATCGATATGGTATATACCGTATCGATACGCTTTAGGGTTTCAGCTACAGGAAGATTCTAGTAGCCAAAACTCGTACTGATACGCCTTAGCCGTATCGATACGAAGTGCTTTAAAACTCTCCAACGACTAGTTCGCGTACCAATATTGTTGTATCGCGTACCTGTACGCTTTAACCGCTGCCAACGGTCATTTTTCCAATGACTATTTGAATTGCAGGCCGTACCGATACACTCATACACGTATCGATACACATCAGCTGAGAAGAGCTCAATAGCTAATTTCTAAAGAAGCTGTATCGATACGGCTACCCGAGTATCGATACGCTATGCTCCAGAACATCATTTATTACGGGAAATAAAGGCCCCAACGGCTCCAATTCAACCCCAACGGTCTCCAACGACTATGAACTTAATTGAAAGTATAAAATGGACCTCCAAGCATCTATGGAAGACTAATGATCCTCAAGTCAACAACATTATGATGCAAAATTGTCTTAGTGCTTAAATTTCCATTCCTTGTATAGACAAACACTTGTGAGCTCAAATTGTCAATGTATGCTCAAGTGTTCTAGGATTTGGGTGAGTGCTTTAGTGTGCAAACATCAACCTTTAGAGAGGGATTTCTGTTTGCTAAGTTTTCTCTTGTTTGAGAGAGTTCCCAATGCTCGGTTTGTGAGCTTTTGAATGCTAGACTTGGGTTGTGAGTCTAGGTTCACTACACTAGACTTGTTCTTCAGCGGTATTTTTTTGGCCTATTGCGGCGTTTTTTAGCACCGCTAAAAACGTCTCTGGCGCTAAAAAACACCGCCAAAAATGCCGTGATAATTGCGTCGCAAAAGTTCGCGGCGTTTGTGGTAAAAAAATGCTGCGATAGATCGTGTTCTTTAGCAGCGTTTGGCGAGTAAAACGTCGCAAGAAGTCTATTTTGTAGCGACGCTTTTCTTGAGAAACGCCGCAAATACTTCCTCTATAACAACGCTTTGCTAACAAACACCACAATATGGTCGTGATTTGTAGTGGCGTTTTTTATATAAACGCCGCAATAGAGTAGGTATTTGCGACGTTTGCACCTCAAAATGCTGCGAATCTTACTGCCCATTAAAAATGAAATTTTCATTATATTTACTATCCAAATTTAACTTGTAACATATCCAATCCGAGAAATAATTACAGAAATTAAGAAAAAAATACTTAACAACAAAAAATAAGTTCAAGTCTATAGCATTAAAGTGAAATGTAATTCAACATTGTAGTTCAAAGTTAAAGTGAAATGTATTTAAACTTTCGTTTAGTAGAATAAACAAAGCATGAACAAACCTAATCAATCAACTAAGATTGAGGATTCTACGGTTGGTTCTGCTTGAACATGGTCATCATTTCTTGAAATTTATTTTCGAGATTCTTATATGCTGCTTCTCTCGTTGCTCTCCATGCTTCCCTCGCTTCTACTTCGGCTTTAAATTGAGTTAATTGTTGTTGTTAACAATTAACTTCTGCCTGGGAAGACTAGCTCTGTGATGGCATATACTGAGACGAGTTAGCACCAAAATATTTTGTTGGGGTAACAAATGATCCTTGACATCGAACCCGACCATATCATTCAGGACCCAAAACATCAGCAATAACTTAATTGTCGATCTCATCCACATTAGCAGAACCATTAGTTGAAGCTGTAGCTTCATACTCAATCTTTTTATCCTTCAATTTTTCCTGATAATCAAGTAACAAAAACGAATTCAAACATTATTTAATATAAATATGTTAGACTATTGATATAAACATAAACATAACATAATTTAGATTTTGTGTCGGATAAATATACCATAATTTTTGCAGCTTCAACCGTCATAGGAGAGCCATCTTTCTTTGTGTGTGTAATGTCGAAGAGATTTACTCACCCAGCACTATTGCCGGTCGTAACTTGCTACAATATATAATAAAAATTAATATTTATGAAAATAGTAGATTAAAAATGATCAATAAATGAAAAAAAACAATACCTCGTCATTAGCTATACGAGCAAAGCTCTTCGACCCGGTTGTGTGAGTAAATTTTTGTTGTTGTCTGCTAGCAACTCCAATGCACTCTCGATCCTAAATTTAAAAGTTGCATTACATATAAAGCCAATATTGTAATGACATATTATTATTTTTTAAAGTGCATCGATCATACATCTCCTTTTGTTGAACTCCAAAACCTGACTGCATCTTCCCATTGATATCGAAGCATTTCAAGTGGGACATTTTGCATCTTCTCTTGAAGGCTAAGATTATTCTTGAAATATTTCTTTTTCAAGAAACTCTTATGGTCTCTTAATTTCTTTCCTAACGCGTGCTTCACATAATCGTCTGAGACCTCTAAATAAAATTTCTCCTAAAAACGACACAACCAAAGTAAATATAAAATACTATCGAACTGTAATTGATTATCTATTATAATGACATTATTACCTTCACATTATCCACAACCTGATTTTTATTACTATTCGACGTCTCACGCCATGACTCATAATTGATCGGAAAAAGTGATGCATTACATGCAGTCATGCCTATGGAATTGGCCAGAAGACCTGCTTCTGCCCCAATAGGTTGGCCAACATCGTTTCTTGAAACTTTCACTCATTCCCCGAGAGGGAGATAGTATAACTCCGTCAACATAGTGTGTTGCGCCTTCGACCATTTTCAGCTATATAAGAAATAGTTCAGTACAATTTTTAAAATCAAGTCAAAATAAAAAACATCTAACATTTAAATAAAGTGTTGAACATTACCTTCAATTTCTACATTTTCTTCAACTATTTCCGGAACTACTGAAGATCCAACACCAGACATTTCCTCATTATTTATTCTTTCCTCCGCTCGAGGAACTTGAACAATCCGCATGTCACTCAACTTCCTCCTAGGCATAATATATGCAATAAACAAACAACAATAATCTTAGAAACTAGTGACAATATTACTATTAATATGTATTTAAAAGCAAGTTAGAGTTATAATATGTTACTACATTGTTATGTCATCGGTTTTCATTAAAATCTACTTACATGTCCTCCCGAACCCATTGAAATTGTGAACTAGAACCAATGATTGTTCCATCTAAGTTTTGGGATACAAAAGGAAAAACTTCTAATCTTGTTTCATTGTCATCTCTACTTCCATCCCCGATGTCTATCAAGTCTCTTGGGGTGTTACGAAAGACAACATACCAACCCTCATCCATTGGATCATGGCAGTAGAAAACTTGTTTCACTTGGGAAGAAAATACATATGGTTCATCCATCAATTGTTGACCTGTGTGAATTAATCGAGAGAAATTCACCATTGTAAAACCAAATTGATCCTTTTTAGTGCCTCGAGAAGTATTAACATCAGCCCAGTCACAGCGAAATAACACAACCTTTCTTTTGCCATAATAATCCAACTCAATAATGTCGGTTAGAATTCCATAATATTCTACATCTCCCTCCACATAATGATTGTCCCTAGCACTAACATAACTTGTAGTTAAAGAAGTAACAACTACTCCACAATTTTGTGTCCTCTTGAATTTTTCACGAGATTTCGTGTGGAACCTGAACCCATTAATGAGGAAGGCATTATATATTTTAACAACTCTATTCCAAACATATTACGCGTCAAAGGTGAAAACGTTAGCATTTTTATAAAGTATTAAAGGAAGAAAAATTATACATTAGTTACACACCGTACAAAGATTTAGTTGCTTACCGTTTTCCCTAACCATTCATAAAAATTTTTGTGAACAACTTATGAATCTCCCGTTGATGTGATCTTCGGGGGCGTACACGAGATTGCAACTCTTGTTTATACTCACTATAAAATAGGTTGTATGGTTAAAAAATGAAAAATATAAAAGATGAAGTGAATAAATTACGATTTATGTTGTAAAACTTACGTGCCTAAGAAATCTATTGAATCGTGATGGAAAAGAACATATCGATGTGCTTATACCCAAGACTTATCATCTAACTGTGCAATTTCAACTTTGTCGAGTGGTTCTCATAACTTCCAAACAAATAAGTCTCAGCTAAGTTATTAGTACTGCACACTTCATTTCTATTTGGTCGGTTAAATCTCGTTTCAACATCTTCCAAATATTGAGAGCAAAAAGTCAAACACTTTTCAGCCAAATATCCTTCAGCAATTGATCCTTCTGGATAACGCTTATTACGACAGTAAGACTTCAACTTGCACAAGAACCTAGAAGAGAAATAAACACAACATTATTGTATAAAGTTGTAATTAAAATGAATTTTCAATACTAATTGAATACATATTAGCCGATTCGTACCTCTCTATAGGATACATCCACCGATAAAAAACTGGTCCACCAACTCTAGCATCGTGAGGGAGATGAACCAGCAAGTGTGCCATAATTGTGAAGAATGAAGGTGGAAATATCTTCTCCAAGTTGCATAAAGTCAAAACGATTAAATCTTGCAATTTTTCAAGTTCTTCGACCACCAGTACTTTCCCACAAAGAGCTTTCATTATATTGGAAAGTTCAATTATACAAGATGTCACCTCATTTGACATACAACCGCGTAGTGCAACTGGAATTAAATCTTGCATCAATATGTGATAATCATGCGACTTTAAAGAATAAAGTCTTCGATCTTTAACACTAACACGTCAAGATATATTTGATGCATACCCATCTGGGACCTTTATATCCTTCAACACCGTGCAAAACACTTTTTTTTTCTTTCTTTGACATTGCAAAAATAGAAGGTGGTATCAAAAAATTTCCATTAAGAAGTTCTTAAGGATGCAGATCATGCCGAATTCTGATGTCAACTAAGTCAAGTCGACTCTTTAGATTGTCTTTAAATTTTCCATCGACATTGAGAATGGTCCCGATAATATTCTCACACACATTCTTCTCAATTGTCACGATATCAAGATTATGTCTCAAAATATTATGCTTCCAATAAGGTAACTCAAAGAATATACTTTTCTTTTTCCACAACTCTGCCTCATTTGGATCATCCTCTTCATCAGAATCATCATCACTTAGCTGGCCAACATCATTGTCATACACTTTCTTTGTCTTTTTCTTTGATCGCGGGTTTGGTGGTTGATTTGTCTTCATATAAGTAAACTGCATATGTTGCAGCATCGACAAGATATTAGACCCGATTGTTTGCTCAAGAGCTTTTTTGAACTCTTCAATACCATCAAATATATTATTTTCATATCTAAATCTATGATTTTCATCTAACCACTGACGATGTCCCATATAAGAGAACTTGTTTCCATTATACAACCACTTCGAACATGTTTGTGCAGCACAACAAGGACAAGCATAACGACCTTTAGTACTCCAATCAGATAAATTTGCATAAGCAGGAAAATTATTAATTGTCCACAATAAAGCTGCACGCAAATTAAAGTTCTTCTTCTTCTTCAATACATCATATGTTTTGACACCCACCCATAATTGTTTCAGCTCTTCAATAAGAGGCTATATATAGATGTCAATATCATTTCCGGGACCTTTTTCACCAAGAATTATCATGGATAAGATAAAGGATGACTATTTCATGCAAATCTATGGGGGAAATTGTAGGGAACAAGCAAAACATGCCAAGTATTGTACGAAGTACTCGTGATTTTAAAAGGATTAAACCCATCGAATGCAAGACCGAGCCTGACATTTCGAGGATCTTCTGCAAAACTTGAAAATTTTTTGTCAAATAACTTCCAAGCTAAACTATCCGCATGATGTCCTGATAATTCATCATCTGTTCGTCCATCATGATGCCACCTCATAAACTCAACAGTCTTTGAAGACATAAACAGTCTTTGAAACCTAGGTATTAGAGGAAAATATCGTAGAATCTTAATTGGCTTCTTTCTTAATTGTGCTTCAACTTCATCATCACTCATATTTTTTGCATCCCTATTCATCCACCGTGATTTACTGCATACATGACAGGACTCTTGGTTTTTTCGATCACCCCAATACATCATGCATTCATTCAGACAACTATGAATTTTCTCATAACCAAGGCCCAAATCCTTTATCATTTTCTTCATATCTTTGCTAGATTGAAGAATTTTTGCGAAATGAAACATTTCTCCCAAAAACTCTAATAACCGCATAAAAGAGTTACCGGTCCACAATCCCAAGCATTTTAAGTGGAAAAGACGAATGCAAAAGGAGTGTTTTGAATATTTTGATCCCTCATAAAGTTGTTCATTCATTTCATTAAGCAAATTATAAAACTTTGCTGCTTCTTCATTTGGCTCTTCATGACATCCACTTCTTCCCATCTCGGAGGAATCATTAACACCAATATCACAACCTTCTCTAACTGATTGATGATAATCATGCATATTAAATGCATCTCGCAACATACCCTCCATGTCATCTTCTCTATGAGATCAACGATGAGAATTAAGAGGATCGATCGAGTTACTTGTGGATGAAGCTCTACGAGGTGTAATCTCTCCATGAAATATCCATTTTATATATCCCCGGACAAAGCCACAAACAACTAGATGTTCGTGTACTCACGAATGTGCCAATTAATGTTAGCACACTTCTTACAAGGGAAAAGAATCATATCCTCTTTGCTTGCACTCGCAAAAGCAAAATCTAAAAAAAATTCTACTACATTTTGATAGCCGACGCTTACTCTTGGCAAATTCATCCAACTCCTATCCATTTTGTATTTCTGTAATAATAAAAAAAATTAAAGTTTGCAAAGTTGAACCTAACATGATTAATTGAAGGGTGAAGAGATATATGTAACTATTATATTACCAATTAATTAAAAGTCAAGTTAAATATATAAAGCATCTATCAACCATACTTAATCCATTAGACATATTTAAAGAAAATCAACCAAACATGAAAATTCAAGAGAAAATTACCTGTTGGGAAAAACCACTTTTGACAACAGAGAATTTATCAACAATTTTACAGCTCAATTCAGAGATGTGGGATCCCTCTCAACCTATTCAGAATATATCACTCGTTAAATCACTACTAGAAAATAGAGAAAGCTGCAATATGCTTATATGTCACATTTTCCTTTTTTTAAAGAACTATAGCGATAATTTGAAACAAACACCCAGCTTTCATCTATCAAATTAGTAAGGACATGATAAAAGAAAAATAAAGTATACAAAAAATATGTACGGTTATTATGCAAACGAGGACAAACACCCAGCTTTACATCCCACTCTTAAATAATTATTTAAAGAATATTCGTTTAGCTGGTCGATTCATTTGTTCACTTTTGGATTCAATCACAATAGAGAGAGAAAGAGAAGATAATAGTTCATTACTCCATAAATAAGGTATTAAGGATGCAATAATTAGGAGGTGGATCGATGTGCAGGTTCTGAGAGAAACTAACATGGCATTGTCTGTTGTTTTGTAAGAGTACCAGGTCTATGAGTGGCACCAGTTCTTAATACTAATCACTGGGTTTTTCTCTCTTTTCAGTACAAAACAACCCACACACATGTTGCTTTGTTTATATGGATTTATGGGGTTTGATGGGTGGGTAGGAAAGGAAACAAAATCTCTTATATATCCTTCTTTCTTCTAATCTCTTCACATACTCTTTCACTTAACCAGTTTTTAAGACACAACCAGCTTTTAAGACACAAGTTTAGTGTTTTCCCTTTCCATTATTTATTCTAAAACAAAAATCAAGCTTTCTCCCATCTGGTTCCTCGTGCAACTGCTGACTGTGTTCATGTTAGAGATCTCTTACACCAAAGGTAGGTTCTTTGTACAACTTTTAGTATACATAAATATATTTAAGTGAACAAACATTAATAGATCACAAGCATGTATCATTTTGATACCAATATCTAATTTTTTACACCAAACATATATATTTGTTTGTTCATCATAAATTTATGCTCTTACCACAAGCAAATTGGTAATGATTTTAGGTGAAAATAACACTAAAATATCCAGTTTGTAATTTCTTATCATTCTCTGGGACGAATAAATCACTTTCTTTCTCCAATAAAGTAAAATTAATAACATATAATTTATAAAGTCCTCTTCGGCCATCCCAATTCTGGACAATACCCACAATGTGTGGGGCAAAAACAACAAATGAAAATGAACTAAAAAGAATAGGGTAGAGGAAAACTGCAAATTATAAGGAAATAAAAAATATTTGTATAAAATTTGGTTTCATTATAATTCGATGCATCAGCATCTCCATCTATGTCTTGCAAATAAATAATAAGAAAATGTGGAATCATGATAGATGCAGTAAAATCACATACCAATTCATGCAACGATGATCGGGGACGAGCAACGGTGGCGACGAGCAATGGCGACGACGAGTAGGACCGATTAGGGATTTGAGCATGATAGATTTGGGGATGTTCATGTTTGCGTACGTCTGGGACGGTCGACGGCGAGGAGTGACGGCGACGGGCGATGAGCGACGGCAATGAACAAGACCGATTAGGGATTTCAGCACGATATTTAGGGATTTTCACGTTTACACGCGTCTAGAAGGGTGAGGGATATTAAATCAAAACCTATGGCGGCGTTTATAAAACAAAACGCCACTAATACAAACCTACTACGGCGTTTATAATTCAAAACGCTGGTAATACATGACCTATTGTGGTGTTTAAAGAAAAACGCCGCTAACAGAAACCTGTCGCGGCCTTTACAAGTAAAAACGCCACTACATGTCACTCTACCGCGACGTTTTATTTAGAAACGTCGCGAAGTTTACCTTTTTGTGGCGTTTCTCCATCAAACACCATAATAAGTGAAATTTTGGTGGTGTTTGTGTCAAAAACGCCGCGAAAACCGCTGTCATATAAAAAATCTGGTGTAGTGGTTGTAAAAGGTTGCCTTCTAAGCCTAGAAAAGAGGAAGAATTCTTAGTGAATTGGTGAAATCCTTGGTGAGAAGCTAAGGTAGTGGATGTAGGCTTTGGTTAGAAAGTCGGACCACTCTAAATCGTGTGTTAATTTTGTCTATCTTTTGTTTCCACCATAAACACCCAAAATTATATCTTCTCCACCACTTGGCAAGCAATGGTTGTGTGATCATCGAGCCTAACAATTGGTATCAGAGTGAGGCTCATTCGAGAAGGATTAACATTCTATTGTGGCGATCCCGGCAAGCTCGATCAACTAAAGGACCAACCGAAGTCATGACGCAATCCATCAACCGACCACCATTATTTAAAGTGACTAACTACTCCTATTGGAAGACTAGAATGATGTACTTCATGAGAGCCAAATATTATCATCTTTGGGACGTTATTGAGGATGGTTCGTTCGTGCCACAAAAAAGAAAAGTGGATTGGAATGAGGATGATCGCAAGAAGATGAAGCTTAATTGCAAGGCTTTACACATTCTCTTTTGTGCATTAAGCCCAAATATATATGCACAAGTTTTTTTCTTGTGAAGATGCTAAGGAAGTATGAGAGAAGCTTGAAGTCACATACAATGGAACAAACGAAGTAAAAGAGACCAAGATCGGTCTTCTCAACCTCGAGTATAAAAACTTCAAGATGGACCCGGATGAAGACATCAAGAGGATGTTCAACCGATTCCAGAAGACAAACGCATTCGAAAGTTGATTTACTCACTTCCTGAATCATGTGAGTCCAAAAAGACAGCCATTGTAGAAGCAAAGAACTTGAAGAAGCTCAAGCTTGACGAGCTTGTTGGGTCTTTTCTCACCCATGAGATGATGTCTCTACCCTTGAAGAAGGAGAAGAAGAAAAGGATCAAGGATCAAGGCATTAATGTGAATGTCGTTGCTCTCAAATCCTCCTCACGCCAACATGAAAAATCTAGTGGAGAGGAAAGTGAAGGAGAAGAGATAGCCTATCTCTTCAAGAAATGTGCCCAATTCATGAAGAGCAAAATGAAAGAATCCAAGCATAAATCGAGGAAGAAGAAGAAGGAAAGCTCTTCAAGCCATAAGAAGAAGGCATGTGTGGCTACTTGGAGTGATGATGACTCCACCGACAATGAACAAGCCAACCATTGCCTTATGTCCATCCAAGAAGATTCAAGGGTAACTACTAATTCATCCACTTCAACTTCTTATTATTTTGATGAATTACAAGATGCCTATGATGATTTGGTTTTAAAGTTTAAAAATCATATTTTGAAAAACAAGTAAGTGGTTTCAAATTTAAAAATTCAAAATGATTTGATTTCTAAAACCTAAGATGGACTTGAAGCGAAACTCAATGATTTTGAGCAAAAATGTGTTGATTTACAAAATTTTCTTCATAAAGTTCAAGAAGAAAAATATTTGATTTCCAAAGAGCTTGAAAAGAAAATAAATTTTGAAAAATCAAAATATTTTCAAAGACAATCTAGTGCCCCTATATTTTTAAATGGTAAATGTTTTAGAAGTATTTGGGTCCCAAAAGAACTAATTACTTCAACTAAAAATAATGAAATTGAAAAATGAATTCCTAAGGGGACACAATTATGTACGGCTAACGCTTATAGATCCAAAGCAATTTTGATACAAAAAACTACATGATTGTCTTGTTTTAGGTGTGATGGAGATGGTTAATAAAGTACAACATTAAAGGGGAGCTCCATACACACAAGGAATGACACTTGAAGAAGGAAGGCTTCACATCCTACCTTCGGTTCAAGTGTGGTAAAATTCTAGTTGAATCTCTTTACTTTAATTTGTTTTATTTTTCTTTAAATTCAACTAGTTTATCATAATTGTTGGACTAACATTTGATGATGCTTTGAGTAAGGGGGGCCATTTTAAAACCAAAATTCTCATTTTGGTCATTTTTAACCTCCTATGTTACTTTGAATTTAAAGTCTTTTAAATTTTTTTATATAACAAAAAGGGGAGAAATGGTTTGAAAAATTAATTTTTCAAGTGAGAATAAGGGGAGCTTCAAAATTTCAAAATTATGTCCCTTATTGAAAAATTATTTTACTAAGGTGGAGAATCACAAACAATTTTTCAAGTTGGTTTTATTATATCAAAAAGGGGAGATTGTTGAGATATGTGTTTTGATATAATAATTGAAAATTTAATTTGGACCAAATTGAAAAAGATTTCAAAATGTTTTTTAAGTCCAAACAACTTGAAAATATATTTAAGGGTTTTTACAAGGCTTTGGAATAACTTGAAATATTTTTAAAATAGCCAAACCAGTGTTTAAAAATGTGCTACTGAGGCGCGCCTAGGCGCTAAGGCGAGGCGAGGGTGAAACGCCTAATTGGGTTTAGGCGAGGCAACTTCAATGAAGCGCAGAAAGTCGCAAACAAGGCGACGAGGCGATGAAAGGCGACGCCTTGTTAAATTGTCTTCTTTTTTTGTATTTTGTATTTTTTTGTATTTATTTTCTTTTACATATTAAAGTAGATCATATATAGGTTACACAAAAAACATTAGTCAAATTAAAATTTTCTAATGAAATTTAAATTAACTTGGTTAAATTTTCAAGTTCGAACTTCAAACTAATATTGATTGTTCGATAGACTGTAAAGTTATTTCAAGTTTAATTTTGAGTTATTTAAATTCAGAAGAATTTGGTTAAGTTATTTTCATCATGATTTGTCCAATGATATTATAGTATAATGTGTAGTTTGAAAAGCATAACATTGATATATATATATATATACAAAAAACCGTTACACCGATTTTGAGAATATAATGTATCGTTTCTAAATACTCAAAAGTTGAACAATGTTTTATTAGTTTCAAGTATGCTTTTAAATATTTTTTTGGTTGCCCTCCTGATTTCTGAGGCTTTTCTCCTACTAATCTAGATCGTCTCGCATCGCACTAAATCCCTTGTTGGGAGTTTCTGCATACAAAAGGATCTGCTTACCACTTGGATCATCCCTTTAGTTATGTTTTTAAATATTTAAATTTAAACTATAACTCTAATTAAATCGAATTTAAAATTAAATTAATTTATCCCAACCTTTAAATTTAAAATAAAATTATTTTTAAAAGCCCTAAATATCAATGAATGGCATGAATCAATAAAATGAAGTTAAAAAATTGAATATAGACAGGAGTGAGTAAAAAACAAAAAGGGGAAAAAGAACTTGTAAAGGAAGCAAACATGGCTGCCGCCAAGCCCTCTCTCACCTGCTAAGCAAAACAAAATTTCATACAATTCAAATTTCAACTCTTGCTAAGCAGCTAAGGAAGACGAAACTAAGCTCAACTGCTCAAGGTACTTCTCTCTCCCACCTCTGTAATTTCAATTCTTTTTCACGTTACAAACCTATTTAAAGTGCAAGTCCATATGTTTCTCTCCCCTAAAAGTGAGAAGAACAAATATATAAATAATTATTTTTAAAAAAATCTACACTATAAAAGTGGAAAAAATAAAATTTTGATCACATATTCCTCACCTAAAACTCAAAACCGTTTTATTATCCTCCATTTAAGGTGCAAGTCCAGATTTTTCAGAATTTTATTTATCGAACTACTTCTACCATGTTGTTTTTATTGAGAGCTTGGAATCTGTTAGAGCTTTGTCTCTGATAATCCTTTTCTCTTATTATTCGAGCTTGCTCCCCTGTTGTCTTTGTTATTCTATCACTTACGCCTTGCTTGACTTTTGATATGCGGATACTTAAGACTTCTATCTCCCATAGTTATTAAGCACTAGTTTGATTCTTGAAGAACTCGATGATAGTTAAGACTTTCCCTCCCCTGGTTCTATCTGTTTCTCTCCCTATAAGTTTCATATAAACGGATGAAAGCTAAATTAAAGAGTTATGGATTATTAATCCATTTAAGCTTTTAATATGCGGATACTTAAGACTTCCCTCTCCCCTGGTTCCATAATTCCACTATACTTATTTTTATAATTCCATAATTCAGATTCTTTAAGGAATTATGGATTATTAAGCACCGTGAGAAATGGATTATTAAGCTTAGTATCGTCTTCCATATTTATTTGGCTTTCATCCATAATTCCAAACCCGAGCATGATTGGATATTTGGGAATGTTGTGTAGTTTAAAATAAGATACTTATTATGCTGTTGAAACTTTTTTGATCCAATATTATGCTGTTGAAACTTGAAAGCAATTATTGTAAACCAAGTTATCTCATTTTTATATGATGATATCTTAATTTCTCTTGTTTATTGTGTTGATATTTGATAGGTTTTTATATGGACAGACATGGAAAACGGACTACTAGAAGAACTGATTTGGGTTGGAATCATGGATATTTGGTTGATCCTAAGGTCACGAATGATGTCACTTGCAAATATTGTTCTATAGTTTCCAAAGGTGGAATTCATCGGTTTAAACAACATCTAGCTGGTGGATATAAAAGTATAAGAGCTTGTATGTAACGCCCCGGTTTTGGGCTTAGAAGTTTTGGGCGTTGACCGGTTCGGTCAAAGTGCAGTTCGAATCTAAAAAGGTGGAATTAGGAAAGCCTAGTTCGGGTTGCATTAAAAATATGGAAAAATGTTCTAAAATCCTCTTTTTAATATATATAAGTGAACTGTGAAATCAATTTTACAAAATGAGGTTTGGAAGGGTGACATTTTGGCTAGTGACCAAAATGTAATTTTTGAAAGTTGCGTGACTGTTTTAGAAAGGATTGAAACTTTGAATCTTTAAGGAGCTATTTACCCAAAGGGAGTTTCTCCAGATTTTTCTAAGATATTAAATGAATTATTTCTGATTTTTAAACTAAAGAAAGTGGAGGGAAGATATTTTCCTAATTCTAACTAACTTTTCTCTCAAATCTTCTATTTTCTTTTCTCTCATTTTCTCTCAACCCAAACACTTTCTCTCCAGAGATTTCCTTCTGATTTTGTCACTCAAATCTCTCTTTTCAATCCTCTTTTGATTGCTAATCATCACATCAACAAAACCTCACCTTTGCTAGTTGATTCATCAAGGTTTTTGGTTCTAAAAGAGGAGAAACTCAAGTTTGGAGGTAAGAACGTCCTTCTCCTCTAAACTATCAGTTCTTTACTGAAATTCCTAAGTTCTCAATCCTTAATTGATGTTTTATAAATGGCTTTTAAGTTGTGAAATGGATCTTGGCTTAAAATGCAAGATTTGGTGATTTTTGATGAATTTTCGTTTGATCTGTTAAAGCTGTGAGTTGAGGTGTGTTTTTGATGTTAAATGAACATTAATTTGATAAGGAATTGAGTTTTGATTAATGCAATCCCGGATAGGTTGAATTTCCTAAGTTTAGCTTGTGATTCTTGGTTGTTTTTGGTGTGATCTTGTGGATCTGATGTTGCTGGAGGTATAAGGATGTTAATAGGTCATTTTTAGTTGTTGAATGATGTTAAAGGATGTTTAGTTTTGATGTTTTATGGCTGGGCTTTGTTGAGGAGTTGTTTGGATGCATTTTCGGTTGTGTTTGGTGGCCGAAAATGGAGTATGGATGGGAGCAGCGAGTTTAGGTGCTTTCATTGAAGCTATTAATGCATGATGATGCATTAATCCTCTGCTTTGATGTGTTTAAAACAGGGGAGTCATCTTTGGATCCAAGTGGTGGTGATCCGGAAGCTTGATTTGTGCTTCGGCAAGAGGCGAAGTGGAATCGGTGAGTGAAATTGGGTTTTCGGCTTTGAAACCAATGTCTTGGGAGCTTAGTTTAAGTCTAAACAACTTTACTAAGCTCAAGTGTAAGTCTTCGGAAAAACTCTCTAGTGGTGGCCATGGTTTGGTTGTTATGCAATGTGGTTTATTGCATGTTTTAAATTCTGTTCTGGAAGCATGATTTAGCATGGTTATTGCTGATTTTGTAAGCCATATGTTGAAGGAAGCTCAAGGTAAGAGTTCCTTGTTTTTGAACATTGATTAAATGTGGTTTGATGCTTTAAAATGCATGATGAATATGGCTTGGTTTAATGCTTTAAAACAGTGGATTATTTGATGAAAATGATGTATATTGGCAAGTGATGTTTTGAAAAGGTTAAGGTCACTAAGGTGGTTAAAAGTCCTTGAGTGAGCCTTGTAGATTCTAAGAACTTCATGGTGGTTAAAAGTCCATGATGATTCTTGTTAAGGTCACTAAGGTGGTTAAAAGTCCTTGAGTGAGCCTTGTTACTTAAGAACATCAAGGTGGTTAAAAGTCCTTGGATGGTTCTTGTTAAGGACACAAAGGTGGTTAAAAGTCCTTGTGTGGTCCTTGCCATGGTGTTTAAAAGTCCATGGGCCAAGGTGTTTAAAAGTCCTTGGGGTGAAACTTGTAAAGAACACAAAGGTGGTTAAAAGTCCTTGTGTGGTTCTTGGGAACTATAAGATCACAATGGTGTTTAAAAGTCCATGTGTGAGTCTTATGTTGATCTTGTTTTAAAAAGATGGAACTTATCACTTGTGGCCAATATGACATGTAATGATATGGAAGCATGTAATGCTTGTTTAAATTGCTTTGAGCATGAGTATATGATGATTTGAAGTATGATTTATAAAGTGTTTTATAAATGCATTATTGAATGGTTTTAATGAGCATTCCTCACTAAGCTATTGCTTACGCTCTCTTTCGTTTTCTTAAACCAATAATGCAGAACATTAAGGAGCTTTGAGGGCAGCAAGGAAGGCAAGCAACCAAGTGGAAATTAAGCTCAAGTATGGAAAGGTTTTCTTATATACATTTAGCTTTTGGCATTTGGCAATGGGGGACCTTTGTGAATGTTTTGGGAGATGTTTTGAACTCCCTAAGTATGTTTAATGTTGTTGGAAATGCTGGATTTGTATTTGGTCTTTATGTGCTTGGTTTGAAGGTTTTATGTTTGAATGGTTTGCTTGTGTAGGAAGCATGCCATTAGAATTGGGGCTTTTCACATATGTTGTTAATATGTTGATTGGTTGATGCAAATATGACTCTTATATGTTGTATGAGTTGTTGGTAAAGTTTGGTAGCTTTTGGAGCATGTTTGGTTGATCAATTGTGTGTTTAAGCATGCATTTTGCTGCATTCTGTGCAGGCTGTTTCGGAACAGTGGTTACCGTTTCGGAACGGGTGCCTTGAATCAGCCCAGGCGTCCGAAACGGTAGACACCGTTTCGAAACGGGAAGCCCTCTGCCAGCCCTCGTTTCGATACGTGTTGCGGAACGGCCCCGCGTTTCGAAACAGGTGCTCCCTGTTTCGGAACACGTGACCGTTGGGGGCTGACATTGGCAGTTAAATGTTTTGGAATGTTTGCATTTTGGTCCTATATCTTGTTTGTGCAATTGTATGAGCTTGGGATGTCCGTTTGAGCTGAAATTTGATAGTGAAGCATGAAACCTGATTAATTTCAAGATGGTAACTTTAATTTGGGTTAAGTCCTCTTAATTTACAGAATTTTCATTTTGGTCCCTAAAGTTGTAAATTGTTCAATTGGGTCCCTGTTTGATCTCTGATGTTTGTGATCTTCTAGCATGTTGTCTGAGTGATCACAACTAGGGTTAATGTGCATCTAGACAAGTTTAAAAAGGAAAAAAAGGGACGTTAATCAAGGTTGACTTACGGGTTGACTTTGGTTTTCCCCGTGTGACTTTCTTAATTCGGGTCAACCGTCTAGGCCGGGTTAAGGGGGTTACATTGTACCAAGTGCCCTGCCCATGTGAGAGAAGAAATGATTGATCACTTCGACAAGAAAAAGAAAGAACGAAAGAAGATGAACTTGGTGAATGAGTATGACTATGATCAAATGACTGAATTTGATGATGAAGATGAAATGCAAGTGCTAGAAGCCGACCCAAAAGGAAAGAAAGTCATGAGAATGAGACCAATGAATCCTAATGTGAAAAGGTCAAGGCAAGTTGGTCCAATGGATGCTTTTATCAAATCTCCTACACCAACAATGGGAAAACAAACAACCATTAATGAGACCTATAAGAAAGAACAAAGGGAGAAGGCATGTGCTGATTTTGCTAAATTGATGTATGATGTTGCAATTCCTTTTAATGCTCTCACTTGTCCTAGCTTTAAAGTTGCTATTGATTCAATTACTAGAGCTGGAATTGAAATGAAGCCGCCAAGTGCTTATGATGTAAGAGTCCCTCTCTTGAATAAAGAAGTTGCAAATACTATTGAGAATATGAGAAATAATAGAGAAGAATGGGTGAAAACTGGATGTTCTATTATGTCGGGCGGATGGACTGGTGATAAGCTATATGGCCTACTAAGTAGTATTGTGGATGAAGTAGGTGAAAACAATGTTGTACAAGTTGTAACAGATAATGGAAGCAACTTTGTGGCTATCGGTGCACTCTTGATGGCAAAGTATCCGCATTTGTATTGGACTCCTTGTGCACCCCATTGTATTAATCTGATTCTTGAAGATATTGGAGCAATTCCTGTTATTGATAAAGTCTTAAAGAGGGCAATTCAGATTAATAGTTTCATTTATCAACGCCCAGGTCTTTTGAATATGATGAGACAATTCACCAAACAAAGGAACTTGCTAAGGCCAGCGAAGACAAGATTTGCGACTGGTTTTATCACACTTTCATCGATGCACAAACAACAAGACAACTTGAGAAAGATGTTTACATCTCAAGAATGGAGAACTAGTAAATGGGCCAAGGAAACTGGGGGGAAAAGCTATCGATACTATTTTGATGTCTTCCTTTTGGAATGGCATTGTATATGCATTGAAATTAAGTGGCTCTTTAGTTCGTGCACTAAGATTGGTGGATGGAGAGAAAAAACATGCCATGGGATACATATATGAGGCTATGGATCGTGCTAAAGAAGCTATTGCAGCTTCATTTAATGGAAATGAGTCCAAGTACTCCGAAGTGTTCAAAATGATAGATGAGAGATGGGAATGTCAGCTGCATCGCCCTTTACATGCTCCTGCCCACTTTCTTAATCCTGAATACTTTTATGATAATCCTCAACTTCAAGAATGTGAAGAAGTGGTAGATGGCTTGTATGCATGTATCTTAAGGTTGGTTCGGGCACACGACAAGCAAGACAAGATTATGAAGAGGCTCACTTCTTACAAGAAAGTACATGGACTATTTGGGAATCAATTGGCTAATAGACACAGGAAGACTAAGACTCAAGGTAATTAAAATTTAACTATTATATGTATGATATATTATATACTTTTATTTATCTAAATCTAACCTTTAATGTTGCAGTTGATTGGTGGGCATGTTATGGTTCTTCAACAACTACTTTGCAACAATTTGCCATAAAAATTTTAAGCCTTAATTGTAGCACATCAGGATGTGAGCGAAACTGGAGCACATTTGAGCAAGTAAGTCATATCAGTCAACTAAATTATTTAATTACCAATGTTAAGTTCTTGGTATTGAGGTATTTTGATAATTAAAAACTAAATATACTTCTCTCGATGTCTCACAGATTCATACCAAAAAGAGAAATAGGCTCACACAATCCAGACTAAATGATTTGGTGTATGTCAAATGCAACTAAGCATTGCTTCAACAGTATGAGTTGCGAGATAAAATTGACCCAATAGCTTTGAAAGACATTGATGAAAGCAATAAATGGTTGACTGGAAGGACAGAGGAAGATGCTCAAGATGAGTTTGTATTCGAAGAGGATGAAGGTCTTACTTGGGGACATGTTGCCACTGCTGCTGGAGTTCATGAAGAACTATTCAATTTGAGATCAAAAGGGAGCACACAAGGAGGAAGAGATGGCAGTTCAAGTCAACCCCTACGACAAGAAGATGAAGATGGTGATGAACATGAGAAAGACGACGAAGGCTACCACTCATTTGATGGAGATGATATGGAGGAAAATTTGGCAAGAGAAGATGATTACATATGATGCCATATTATCTTACATCCTTTTGAGATTATTATATAGTTAGTTGCCTAGCTTTGACTATTTATTTATAAAGAAATTGCTAGTGCATGAAATTATGAGCTTTTGTTAAAATGAAACAACATTGCTCTTTTTGATTAGAAGGTTAAAAGGTAATTAATTAAATTATGAGCTTTTGTTGAACTTGTAATCCTTTTTAAAGTTTTAAATTTTCACCGAATAAACATGTCATTATATGGTGAGATCAAGCACCTATTTTAGTTTTATATGTCCATAGATATTATTTTACAAAACCAATCGTTCCAGACTTCCAATTCCAGTTGAAATCTCTAATCATGTGAATGTCCTTAGAGATTATTTTGCAGTTACAGCCGTTCCATGCATGTCTAAAATCTAAATGTGATGGCATCTTGCAAAGTGGCCAGGTTTGTTCTTTTCAAACAACTCATTCTTGAGCTATCTAGTCGGTGAAATTTGTGTTTCAATAAAATGGTCACTCGACTTATTGATTTAAAAAAAAGTGCTTAATAATTTAATGCTAATGATGAATACTCTTTGATGTTTACATTTCAGGTTTAATGTAAAGAACATCCTCTAGTCTTCCAAAGACAAAAAAAATGAAGTTGGTTTGTTCTTCTTGCTTGAGTCTTGAGTTGACAGTATAGAAATGGAAAAAAAAAATCTGCATGGTGCGCCTTACTTCAATAAGGCGTGCGCCTCTCGCCTCGGATATAAAACTCCTATCGCCTTAGTGCGCCTTTTGCCTTTTTTAACACTGAGCCAAACTCATGATTTTAATGTCACCGTACTGATACGGTATATACCGTATCGATACGTTTTAGGGTTTCAGCTACAGGAAAATTTTAGTAGTCAAAACCCGTACTGATATGCCTTATCCGTATCGATACAGAGTGTTTTAAAATTCCCCAACGACTAGTTCGCGTACCGATATGGTTGTATTGTGTACCGATACGCCTTAACCACTCTCAACGGTCATTTTCCTAACGGCTATTTGAATTGCATGCCGTACCGATACGCTCCTACGCGTATCAATACTCAGCTAAAAAGAGCTCAACGACTAGTTTCTGAAGAAGTCATATCGATATGGCTACCCGAATATCGATACGCTATGCTCCAAAATAGCATTTATTGCGAGAAATAAAGGCCCCAACAGCTTCAATTCAACCCCAACGGTCTCCAACTACTATGAACTTAATTGGAAGTATAAAAGGGATTTTCAAGCATCTATGGGAGACTAATGATCCTCAAGTCAACAACATTATGATGCAAAATTGTCTTAGAGCTTAAATTTTCATTCCTTGTATAGACACACCCTTGTGAGCTCAAATTGTCAATGTATGCTCAAGTGTTCGAGGATTTAGGTGAGTGCTTTAGTGTGCAAACACCAACCTTTAGAGAGAGATTTCTATTTGCTAAGTTTTCTCTTGTTTGAGAGAGTTCCCAAAGCTCGGTTTGTGAGCTTTGGATGTTAGACTTGGGTTGTGATTCTAGGTTGTAAAAGGTTGCATCCTAAGCCTAGAAAATGGGAAGAATTCTTAGTGAATTGGTGAAATCCTTGGTAGGGAGCTAAGGTAGTGGATGTAGGCTTTGGTTAGAAAGTCGGACCACTCTAAATCGTGTGTCAATTTTGTCTATCTTTTGCTTCCACCATAAACACCCAAAATTAAATCTTCTCCACCACTTGGCAAGCAACGGTTGTGTGATCATCAAGCCTAACACAATAAAAACATGCCACATGACCTATTTTATTTATTTATTTATTTTATGAATTTCTTTAAAAATATAATCTTCTTAAAAAACCCTAAAGTTTTAATCTCTTTCAATCAAACCCTCAAATCACATCTCCCTCGCCGTCCGACATCCCCACACGTCGGCGTTCACCGTTTACCACCCCAAGCGTCGGGTACCTCACCGTTCAACATCCCCCTACATCTACTCGTCGATTCGAAGCCCAATCAGTCTCTTTTTCTTCATTTTTGGATGTTCGTTGACGAAACAATCGCTGGTTCATTTGCCGGTTTTTTGACGGCGCGATGATGTGGGTTTCGGTAGTTGGGGGCCGACAAAGGCAAGGGTGGCCGGTGGTAGTTAAATCGGTGGTGGAAGGGGAGGAATTTAGGGGTCTAGGGTTTGGATTTAGGGATTTTAGAGAAATTAAAAATTTTGGGGTTTTTTTATAAAATTAAATATTTTATAATTTTTAGAAAAATAAAAATATAGAAAATACTAGAATATGTCATGTGTCGTATTTTTATTAGATAATAGAAAATTTATAACGGTCGTTGACGAAAAAACTCAATCTGAGTTATGGAATGAAACGTTAGGCACAGACACCAAACTGAAAAAAAAATATAGGTTGCACACCTTTTTTAACTATTAAGTTTTTTAATTTTGAAATTTACTACCACCGGCATAGATGTTGGTGTTAGATATATCCATATTCTTTCTTCCCGATTAAATTTGATTTTTAAAAGAAATATACAGTACATAATTTTATTATAAAAATATATTATATTGAATAATTCATTATATCCATGGTTTAGATCTGGTGCAAGGTGATCAGACCTCTGTGTAATTTCCGGATGTTACTTTAGCGGCTGTTCATAAGGATCTTAGTAATATTGTATGATTGGTGACTGGCTTAGTTATTTGAGCTTACCATATTTCTGTAAGTTATTGATGTAATTTTTCCTTTTAACGAGGCACTTAGATAACTCTTCTTTTCTTTATTAAAAAAATACGATTTGCATCGTCTTGCATCCACTGCTAAAAAAATCACTCAGTTATAAATAAATCGATACAAAACTTGTAGGACGATTCAGATTTTTCCAAATATTTGTTTATTTATTTATGTTCGGCTATATCTTATTCTCAAATATATTAAATATAAAGAAAATTCTACAACAGGAATTGAATCAATAACTATGAATCAAGTAATAAAGTGATGCACTATCCTGCATCCACCGCTGAACACCACTAGCTGATGCTTGTCGAATAGTAATACACTTTAGAACAAGTATATTCATCGAATCAAAAAATAAAGTGATAGAGTAAAGTATCGAACCCACGAGGATTGGATCAATAACTACGAAGTTATCGTACTTAAGATGGTTTAAGCAAGTATTGATTGGTGTCGGTTTATCAAAACTAAATGCAAATAAAGTAAAGGTAGATATGATCAAGACAAACAGATGTTGCGGCAAATAACATATAATTATGGAAGTTGAGTTTATTGCCTATGAATTATGATTGAATACTTATTTCAATGTTATAGCGATTGAGAATACATATATGCGTAAACCATTAAGATCTTTATCCACTCGAAAGGATTTTTTAATAAACGTCGGACTCTCTCGATTCCTAGAAGTTAATAACATTGAAGTTAAGGTAATACATATCTGTGTGAACCCTAACAACTCTATTATTTATTTAAGATTTCCTTTTAGTCGTTGAAACTCTAAACTTATGTCTAAGCCAAATTAAGACTAAGTTAACAGCTTAGCCCCATTGTTCACGTTTGTTTCACCTAACTCCCTCGATATTAAGCCACAAATCTATAGTTAAAAGGCCTCTATCGATAACTCTTACAATACCTATGCATGAAGTACGATGAACAGAATAGATAAAGGAAAAAAAAACTATAGCATTAAAATAAAATATTCAAAACATAAAATCATAATTAGCAATAAACTCAACTAAAGTATTTAGCTCATGTCTGAGCCTAAAATATTCATAACAAAAGAATAAAAGTATGATAGTTTATCAAGCAAGGGATAGAAAAGGGTCAAGCGTCCTTGACGATCTTCCTCCGCGCTATCCAACTATTGCTGTAGGTCCTTCACTCCTTCAACCTCTCCCGATGGCTTCCATTGTATGGAGACTCCTCTAGAACTTCAACTCTGGTGGTTCTCCGATAGCTGAAAACTAAAGATTGTTGTCTGTGATCGCGCTCCCTTGAATTGTTGTTCAAGTCTTCCTTATATAGGCAAGGAAGCTAGGGTTTTGTAATCCTAAAGTGTGTGGCCTATTTTAAGAGGATCTTTTCTTTCCCGCTATCTTTAATGTTTCGTATCTATGAGAAAGTCCATGTGGGTCAAAGTTAGATTCATCTCCAACTCTTATTGCCTAATCAGCTCCCACTGAAAGATTTGTTACTCTTCCGCTCCAGCATTCCTCCAGCATCCACTAGGTTTCTGCACATGTACCACAAAATAGTACATTTTCCATTAAAAGTACCAAAATATATGACATTTAAGCACAGACAGTGTAACTCTCTAACTACATACAAATTGTATGCAAACTATTCTAAATGCAACTAAATGAGCTTGATAACACCAGATGTCAAGTAAAAAGGGTATGCAAAATAGGATATCTACACAATTATCACTAACGATATATACCGCTGAACATTATATTTTTAATTAAGATTAAAAATTTTAAAGACTAGACTTATAGTTAAAATTATTTTAAAAAAAATTAAAAACTAAATTTAATAAACTTTTGTATTTTTTTATAATATTTTAATTGATATATTAAAATTAAATATCCCTAAATCTCCTTAACATCAAAAACTTCAAAGATCTTCCTTTCTTTGTATGCGTCTAAGTTTTCTCTTCTTCTATTTCTGTATGTTTACGCAATTATTGCCTTTGGCAACAAGAAATGTCGGATATTTTAAGTAACAAAAGTTCTCATGGTTTTAACAGGTAAATTCTAATGAATGACACTTGGATACTTCAACTGCAGCTGGTGGGCGATCGAAGATATAGCGGCCGCGGTTTTTTTAAAGAAAATAAAGAGGTTGAGTTTATTAAGGAGAATTTAAGATATTTGGTTTTAATATATCAATTAAAATATTATAAAGAAATATAAAAATTTTGTTAAATTTTATTTTTAATTTTTAAATAATTTTAATTATAAGTATAGTTCTTAAGATTTTTAATCTTTATTAAAAAAATATAATAATGTTTAGCGGTGTATTGTGTTAGTACTGTTCAACGATGTGCACACCCGTAATAGACTCGTCCTAAATATAATTATATGCATCTCCCTATAAAAATATTTCTTATTTCTTAATGATTCAGTCAAGTATATTAAAAAAAACATCCTACATAAATTGATTAAGAAAATTTTGATCGGTATTAGACAAAGTAATTTAAACTGGATTGTATTTGAATTGAAAAATAAATTAAATTAGATAAATAAATTTTCTTTTGACACTTTTTTTGAGTAAAATTAATGTTTTGGTTAAATTTTATGGTTAGTACTTTATATTATATAAAGCTATGGGTTTTCTCTTTATACTCTAATTTGATAAATTTTAGTTAGTGTACTTTTAAAATTGTAAAATTTCAACAATTATCCAATAATATAAAGACAACACGATGATATTACATGACTTCAAATTAGAGAATAAAAATTAAATGTACACCTAACTTATAATATAGGGAGTAATGACGAAATTTAATTTAATAAATTTCATGACTATTGTTTGGATAAAAACTAAAATTTTAAAGTCCGAAAAGTATAAAGAATATAAATGATCAAATTAAAATGGGATGGGATCCACTTACATGGTATAAAACTCAATTAGTTTTATATTAATCTATGACCATTGGATGAGTAGAATGGATGTGTGAGATTAAACACTCCTATTTTTTTTCTTCTTAAAAACATCCGTATTTTAACTTTTCATCTCATCCATCCATTTCACTCATTCAATGGCCATGGATTGTGTAAAACTAATTAAATTTTACACTATATAAATAAATCCTAACCCAATTAATGTATATAGATTAAATCTACAGTTTATGTTTAACACAATTATTAGTCATAGAATTTAACCTAATGATTTTGTTATTTGTTTTTAATCCTTTAAAAGTGCGCACACTGTATAAACAAATTACTTAAATTCAGAATTATATATATATAGGTTGAATTCATTTACATTGTGTAAAACTCAATTATTTTTACACATTTTTTGGATCGTTGGATGATGAAAAGTAATGGCTAAGATTATTTCCTTATCTTTTTTTTTCAAGTGATAATCTTCACATTTTCTACTGTTAATCACATTCATTCACTCATCCAATGGCCATGAATTAGTGTAAAACTAAATGAATTTTACATAGTGTAACTGAATCATATCCCTATATATATACTGAGCATAAGAATTCTTTTTATATATAAAGAAAAGTGACAAGCCAAAACTTGGTGTGAGAATTAAGATTGTGGTGTTCACCTCCACCACCCCTTTATTGGTGGGGTCCTAAAAGGGTTATAATTAGGATGGGGCCGATTGGGATCCCATTCCCATGTAATTTACCTTACCTTGATATCATTTGATATGATATATTTCACCACTACCACCCCCTCCTACCCTCCCATCTTCATCTTTATCACTTCACTTCATGTACTTAGCAACAATACACACACATTTCTCAAATCATGCATGGCATAAAAAGAATTCCTCAAATTCAATAATTTTAGACACAAAATAATTATATAATATATGGACAAAGTAAAAAGAGATTATAAGGATCAAAATACATTCTTATCATCATATTAATTTAAAATATTATAATTTTAAAGGGATTAAATAATAAATTTGTCACTTTGGGAGTTAAAATACAAATTTACCATTTAGAAGACCAAAGCCCTTATAAACAAGCTATAAGGCTGACAATGTCAATATAATTTATTAACATGTCAAAATTTATATATTATACATAATTATAACATTCAAAAAGTACACATGAATCCATTAAACATTTGGATCAACTAGCAAAAAATTGTTTCAATTTAATCGAGATTTTGAATTTGAGTTCTTAAGAACAGGAGCGGAGCTATAAATATATTTAAGGGGTGTCAATTTTTCAACGATATTTAAAGAGGAATAATTATTTATAAAGGGATGTCATTTTATTTATAAAAGAGGTGTTATTTGTCTATATTTTTAATTTTTTATATACAAATTATATAAAAAATAAATTTTCCAAAAATTTTGAAGTGTCATGAGACACCCCAATTCAAAAGGTTGCTCCGCCCTTGCTTAAGAATGCAACAATGTTAAATATTTTATAAAAAAACTTTATTGTCCTTGCAATCTATCTCGTGCTTCATAAAAAAATAAACAAAACAGAAATGTATAAATTACCTTAATGTTAACTTTAGTATAATATAATTTATAATAGAATAACTTTTAATACACATGACTATTTTAAACCTAAATGTTAAAATCTAAAATACTAATTTTAAATTTTGAACATTACAATATAAACTCATAAATCATAAACTTTAAACTAAATTCATAAACCATAAATTTGACAGTTTACACAACATATATATCAATAATAATAAAATAGTTTGATATACACATCATTTAAACTTTAGTTTACACAAATTTACTAACTTTTTAGTTTAGTTTAAGATTTAAGAGTTTAACAGCTTGATAGATTACACAACTTTTTGAAATTTGTGTAAATTTGGTCGCCTTAACAATTATAGTTTGACATAAGAGTTATAATGATTATTTGACGTGTCACCCTGATTAGAGTAGGAAAAATGAAAACTAAGGAACCGCTCCTGGTAAGGATCAAACCTGGGACCTTGGAGGAGTAGCACGCACGAGTTTGCCACTAAGCCAAGCATATACTTGTGATGTGTAATACTAATAATAATATATGTGTTATACAATTGGAGAAAAAAAAAATAAACAACATGCTCGACCTTGGTAGGATTCAAACCTAAGAATCTTTAAGGGTTGTGGCATGGGTTTGCCACTAGGCCAAATAAGTATTTTTTATATGAAATACTAACTATAATATATATCTTATTTGATTGTAATTTAATTTGGAATATTATATATATAATAATATTAAAATAATCAAAATTAAGTTAAAAAATCAAAACAAGGAAAATTTAATTTGGATATTAAATATATAATTATGTTAAAATAATTAAAATTTAAAAATTATTTTTTAATATTTTATGTTTGTTTTTCTTTAAAAAATTTAAATTTTGATTATTTTAATATTATTATATATATAATATTCCAAACTAAATTACAATCGAATAATCAAAATTTAAAATTTTAAACGAAAAACAAACATAAAATATTAAAAAATAATTTTTAAGTTTTAATTATACCAATAATCACCACATGATTATTTTAAACACGTGTGTAACCCCCTCGTCCCGGTCTGGCCGGATGACCGGTCCGAGTGGGCCACACGGGGAAAACCGAAGCGAAACCCGTTAAGGTTCCCCCTCGGTTAGCAACCCTAATTTTTTTCTTTTTATATTAATCTTGCCTAGATGAATATTAGGTCCTATGTGATTCACAACAGCGGAAAACATTCAAGGGAAAAACACATTCGAACCACGGCCATACTTAACGGTCTATTTTAAGCTTATAAGGCAGGCAGTATCGATACCCTAATCAGGGGTATCGATACCCCCTTTCTAGGTCAACCCAAGAAGTCAACATGTGAAGACCGTATCGATACCCTTACCAGGGGTATCGATACCCTCTTCCTCGGTCAACCTTCCTTGGTCAACAGAATAGAACTGTATCGATACTCTGGAACATCGTATCGATACGCTCCAATCTAACTCCCACTTTCAAATTACAGAGACTTTGGGCAAAGAGTATCGATACCCTAATCAGGGGTATCGATACCCCCTGCACTGCAACTCCTCAATCTCAACTAAAACGGCCCCAACACGACTCTACATGCATTTATCGACTCACCTAAGCGTATACCAACATGCAAGCACACATAAATAAGCCATGGGTGTCATTCAAACATGGATTTAAGCTTTCATACATAGCATTCAATTCAAGGAGCAATATAGGCAATAATAAGCATACATGAAGGCTCAAATGGTCTTAAAAGCACAAGTCAAACACAAGAGGTTTGCAACCATACATAAGGCAACCTAAACACCCTAAAGCATGCCATCATACACACCAACAATCATCAAGGTATCACATCCATACAATCCATAATTAATTCAAACATCACATTAGGCATTAACAACAATAAGCCAACACATAGGAGTCTAGATACAAGCTCCTAAAACACGTAGCATTTCCCATTGCTAGACTATTACATTATTTAATTAAACCATACTTGAGCAAACTACCATACGCTTGGACGCCCTTTTCTTGCTCCTTGCTAACTCCAAGCTAAAGATCTGCATTGTCGGAAAGAGAGAGCGTAAGCGTAAAGCTTAGTGAGCGGAGCTCTAAAACATAACAACGACAATGCAGGGTTCAAAGCTTTCTTTAAAAGTAAAGGTCAACGCATACAAATCATTCAACGACCTAATCCTTCTTCTATCATACAAGTTCAACCAAAGGTCAACAATATAGGCATTTAACATGACATTACACTTTATGGTATGCATGAGGACATAATCCTAGATCAAAGCAAAACAATATGGAGACAATGATATAGTGAGATACAACATGAACGTTACATGGCATGCACAAGCATAACCAAAACACACACGGTGGGACTACACATCACCGTTTCGACTAGTAGTTTTCCAATGGGACTACACATCAAAGTACTCTTCTACTAGTCACTACCGGTGGGACTACACATCACCGGAGTC
The DNA here is from genome assembly GCA_958450335.1 of Hibiscus tridactylites. Classification (NCBI taxonomy): domain Eukaryota; kingdom Viridiplantae; phylum Streptophyta; class Magnoliopsida; order Malvales; family Malvaceae; genus Hibiscus; species Hibiscus tridactylites. Next base: position 13,339,198 of record OY288276.1, on the reverse strand, counting down.
TTATACCATTCGCTACCGGCGGGACTACACATCACCGGAGCAACGACAACAATCACGTGAGGTTCGACACCAACCATGCAACACGATGCACAAACACTACCATACGACATGTACTCACTATATCATGACAACCAAATCAAGATGAAACAAAATCCACAATTGGGCATCACTTACTACTTGAAATCTTACCAAAACACAAATGGTCTTACACACCATTTTCGTGCACAACCTGCACCAACTTACACACATCTTACAAGGTATATTCAACAATACCATTATTACCATCATACATCATTAACGATATAGCAATAGGCAACATGCTCCTACTCAAGTATTTAAATTACATGCTTAACAAACCGTCATTTCAAGCAACGAAAACAATGATAAAAAGGGAAATTAAAGAGGCATTTCACATCAACTTACTCTTTAAGTTAAAATCATTTTCAAGGCCAAATCTAAACCACTTTCAAAATCTCCTTTGAACCAAAACGATACTTGAAAACCTTTTCCACATCCACGTACTCGAACCAACCTTAGAAAATCAAATTAAAGCATTAACCACTCACCTAAGCTTCCAAGCTCCAAGCCAAGCAAGCAACCATTCCCACAAACTCGGATTTCCTCCCGAAGCTTCTCCAACACCAATTTCCGCTTTTAGACAACCTCAAACACATTTCAAACAATTCCAATCAGCCCAACATCAAAAGACCAACCCGGAATACAATTCAATCACAATTTACCATGTTGCAAGCTATGAACATATCCCATTTTTAACTAATTCGGACAGCCCCAAAACCATGCCCAAAAACCATGTTTCCAACCTCCATTACATCCACAATCGATCCCAATTCAACCCCTATCCATAATACTAACAATAGCCTATCAAAACCCACCTAAAACAACCCCCAAAACTCACCCTAAACCCTCCAAAAACCTCATGTTTACCCAAATCCGAAAATTGCTCAAAATCATTCAAAATTCACATATGTTATACCATTTAACTCCTATACATCACAACTAACCATATTAAATCAAAACATTAGGCTTAACAACACAAAGTTTCCATTTTTAATCAAAATCTTTCAAAACTCTATTTCCCAAAACTTCCATGAAAATGAAAATAAGTGGTACTTTTAAAGAGAGAGAGTTGAGGGGAAGTCAAAAACGTAATTACCTTTCAAAAATCATCAAGAATGAAGGATGGAGGAGATGAAATAGAAGCTCCCATGGAGGAGATGTTTTTGACGTTGGAAAAATGAAGAAGAAGAAGATGATGGGGTTTTGGGGTTTATTTGAATTATAAGGTAATAAAAATGGGTTTTATTTGATATTTACACAAATGCCATTAATGAATGGCTATTGGGCTTAATTTAGAAATTGGGTCCAACACCTTTGTTTTCTTTGTAAACCAAACCCGAAACATTATTTAATTTATTTAAATTGTAAAACCGAACCCGAATAATATTAAAACATTATTTTCTTCTGGCCCCCAAACCCGGGTGTTACAACGTGTCACCACATGATTGGAGGGGAGAAATTAATTAATTTAGTTAAATAAAAATAATTAAAATCTCCCAATAATCACCACCTAATTAAAATAAATAAATTTTTATTAGATTAAAATTAGGATCAAATTGATAGATTGTATAGATAAAGAGGACCAAATTTGTAATTATACCTATTATTTTAACAGTCTCGTCAACTTTTCTGTTTTTTAACGGCAGGTGGCTACATTGAAACCAAATAAATAGTTATGTGGTATATTTAACACAATTGAAAATATAGTGGTCAAATCGACACCAACCTCATAGTTCGGTGGTCATTAGTATAGTTTAGTAGTTTACCCAAATTAAATTTAGGTTATTTGGAGATTTTTTTTATAATTGTTAAGGGTAAAATAATCATTATAACTCTTATGTCAAAACCTATAATTTCAAAAAGTTTCTATTAGCAGCTTTTTCAAAATTAACAGATCTGACTGGTCAAACCTCTAATACTAACCCAAACCTCTAATTTTGATTCAAATTGTTATATACCAAACATGGCATATATATAACTTGTATATTATATTAAAAAATGTCTTGTCTTATTTTTGTATAATAGCGGGAATGGACTTAGAGGGAGACTGGAGGAGGCAGTCACCCTCTAAAAATTTAAATTTTATATATAATTGAATTTTTTATTAAAAAAATTTATGTACTTTTTATTTAAATTTTATAAGTTCACCCCTTAAAATTTTATAAATTCATCCCCTAACATAAAATTATACATTTGTACTTGATATTTATATTTAAAAGTTGAAAGTGAAACTTTTATCTATTTATTTAACTAAACCGACAAGACATTTACCTAAAAGGGTCGAATCTAAAGCTTTAATGAAGCAGCAAACAAAGAAATGACATGAAAACTGTAATTAGTTTGGAGTGGAAAAGATATATTTATTTATTTTAATAGGAGTGGTTAGTTTTATTAAAAATAGATAATACTTAAATTAAAAATTAGAGTTTACAACCATAAACATAAGCTAAATATATGATTGGACATTTTCCTACAATCATTGACATAAGAAATTAGTCACTTTAGATCATACAATGACTATGTACTGAAAATTTAAAAACCTAATCAAAAGATAGATACAAACAGTCTAACTACATTGGCAAACGAACAACAAAAAGGGATCAAACTACTAAAAGACTACCGAAAACCACAAATCAAGGTCGAACATAGTGAGAAAACCATCCACGAACGTAAATTACGTATTTAAATCTAATCTAAGAGTCCGAAGTAGTAAAGATCAACAAAATAACCAAATAAGTGTCATCTTTATCGATCGAGGCGGTGTCAAATTTAACTCTAAAAAATAAAATTTTAAAAATACTACTAAATAACCGTCAACGAAAATAAAAATTTATACCAAAAAATAAAAGAGGACATGCCACAAAAAAGTAGAATGAACTGGTTTTTACCTCGGCTCCCTGTCCATCAATTCATGATCACTGTTGGGCACGCGTTTCGGCTCATATTTTGATTTCCCAAGTCGTTGTTTCGTAAGACCGTGGCATCCGATGTTCCAACAAGTTCTTTAAACTAAATTGGGCTATTTGTAATGAATGAAGCTCCAAATATTGTTAATTTATCCAAAACCAAAATGATTTTGGTATATTATTAATTTCATTATTAGCTACTTTTTTTATGTGAGTCGTAGATCTTTTTAACACAAATACCGACAATTTTATTCAAACAAAACAGAAACACATACAAACAATCACACAAAGAGAAAGAACAACAGCTTCTAAAGAAGCAGCAAACAAAAACAACAACAGAAATCAAACTTAAAACAAAATTTAAATATGCAATTTTTTCAATATCCACACTTCAAACAAAATTTAAATAAATTAAACGTCTAAATATTTAAAAATTATGACCCCAAACTTTACTGTAACTTTGTTTATGAATAACATTAAAATTATTTGTTCCTCATATCCAAGATAATAAGGGACAAAACTATTGAGGGGTGAGATGGGACAATTTCCCACACCTCGAAATTTTTTCATTTTTGTTCTTATATATAAAAATTTAAAAATTAGTTTAATTATAAATTTATCCCTTAATTTCAAATATTTATGTTTTGCCCTCCAAAAAATCCCAACTCTATCCCTAAAGATAACCATTATGCAGCAGAAATTTTCCTTAGACGTACATATACATGCATCGTTAATAATAATAATAATAATAATAATAATAATAATAATAATAATAATAATAATAATAATGATAATAATAATAATAATAATAATAATAATAACAACAACAACAATAATAATAATAATAATAATAATAATAATAATAATAATAATAATATATTTTAAGTTGTTTATATAGTATTAAAAAAATAAGTATCATCAAATTAATTTATTTTTATTTTCAAATACTATGTCTAAAATAAATACTTTTAACTATTTAAAAGTACTTTTAAACACCAATTTCAAACACTTGAATTTTAAATCAAACAATCTAAAAGTATTTTAAAATCATTTTTATTAAGCAGAAAGATATTACATTCTCAAGGTAAATGTCGAAATTCAAGCTCATACAAAAAGAAATAGCATGAATATCTTTAATCATTCAAACTTATATTTTTCATCATACTTTTCAAAAGCAATACTAAAATGTTCATAAATGTCAATTGGACACAATTGGTAACAATATATACAGGCTCCGGCTCTGTGTCTTGGTATGGATCTGGATTCTATAGGAACGGGCTAAGTGCTGCATGCAAAGCAAGAACGTCAAGGATGCCAATTGAGCACAATCAAACCTTATAAGAATTTCAATGCTTTTATTATTTGCAATAATGTCACTTAATTTGACAAATTAATAAAATCTCTAATATGAAATTTGATTGTGCTTGTAATTAAAAAAACAAATTAGCATACTGCAATTATTTTGAAATTTGATCAGTCCAATATGAAATTGAAATTTGTCACTAAAGTTCTTGGTTACTCTATTAGCGATGCCAGATGGAGAAAGTTATAGAAATTTTATTCAAAGGCTTAATCTGTTAGTTGATTGAGACATCGAATTAGAAATTAACAGTAAGATGTTTTCTGAAAATGTTACATAATAAAAAAATTAGATGAAACAAAATATATATATCAATAGTTAAACTTAGGGTAAATAACACCAAATATTACCGAACTTTAAGTTTAGTATCGATTATACTATTGAACTAAAAATCAATACTATTTTAACATTGAACTATAGTTTATGCTTCAATTATACCAATGAACCATTAAATTGATGGCGTTAATGGATTTTAATGGTTCACGTGCGACGACGTGAAGGGATTTTAACGGCACAGTCGTATAAATGAAGTCTAAACTAAAGTTTAATGTTAAAATAATATCGATATTTAGTTCAGTGATATAATCGATACTAAACTTAAAGTTTAATGACATCTAGTATAATTTACCCCTAAATTCATCATTGATTATATAATCTTCACGTGAATTTCTAAGAAAAAGAGGAAAACCTATAAATTAAATATTTAAAATGCATGAACTATACCAGTGAAGGTTCACTGATTTTGTACTAAGGCTCCATTTGGTAGGGATTTTAAAGTGCTCGTTAAATTGTAAACGTCCGTTTGAGTAGAAGTTAGATTTTTTAATTTTCTCGAAATATTCGTTTGAGCGTTAAATCAAATGAAAAAACGTCTATTTAATGCATTTCGTGTGTCCGTTCAACAATTCAAAATAACTCACTATTTTTATTGTGTAGAGTCAAGCCTAACACTTCTGCGCGCTTACACATATAAAACCATTAAACTCTACTATTTTTAAAGCTTAGTAACATAAATTATCGGGAAACAAATTGTGAGTCACAATTTTTCTCAAGAAATCATCTATCAACGCATCAAAAGAAATATTTCAATACATCAAATTCAACAAAACATAAATAAACCCAATATATGTATATTGGCTATCACGAGAAGGTGCCGATGGCGAGAACGACAGCTGAATATGAAGACAACAATAAGAGTAGAGTTTAAGTTAGAGAAGATGATAGTATTTTGGGGAGAGAGAAAGAGAGGTTGAGAAAATTTTTAATTTGTTTTGAATAAGATAAAAATGAACTTTCAAAAGTTCCGGAGTAAAATTAAAATTTAACCATTTTTGTTACGTGACGTGAATTAACGTCCCAAATCCCCAATGATCAAAAACAGTGACCAAAATGAAATAGACAGAAACAAATATGGACCTTAGAAATAGTTTACCCAAAAATATTTATATTGTAATTATACAGAAATTAACCTCTGCGATGATGTAATCTTTCCGAAACTAATATTTGATTAAAAAATCCCTGAAAAAAAAAACAGCTCAAACCAGACCAGAGCGTCCCGACCAGATAACGATGAATCTATCGTCGTGGTTTCGCCGCAGCGTTTCAAGGAACAGCAAAAACCCAGATCAACTCCAACCCACCCATTCCCAACAAGAAGAAGAAACAGATGAATTCCTCGGAGTTACCCAACAATTAATCGATCATGTCAAGTCTTTCACTTTAGATACCTTCAAGAATTTCCCTATCCAAGGTAAACTCCCTTTCGCTTTGCAAATTCCGAAACAAAATTTGGTTTTTTTATTGAAGCTTTCTTTTGGTTTTCAGATAATGGTAACAGCGAAACCACTCAAATTTCTTCTAATGTGAGAAAGGATCTTTCTGATTGGCAAGAGCGGCATGCTGTCTTAGTACTTTCAAAAGTCAAGGTTTGGGTTTTTCTTCTTTTTTCTTCTTAGTGATTTATAATTGTTGTTTTATTCTTCTTTTATTATTTTCCAGGAACTTTCACAGCTTAGATTCAAGCTATGCCCTCGCCATTTGAAGGAGGAGAATTTTTGGAGGATATATTTCATGCTTGTCAAGAGCCATGTGGCTGAGTAAGTTTTACAACTTTAGTTACTTCTTTTTTTTTCTTGATAATTAGTGGTTAAGACTTAAGAACAAGGAATCTGTATGTATAGGTTTATTTGTGGATTTGAATATGTGCTTCAAGGCTTGATCCTAGGAAAAAATGTAATGCATTTTAGATTCTTATATAATATTGTCATTCCCACATGCCACATCAGAGTTGTTTACATGTTCATGAGGAGCATGACCCTTTAGATGAAAGTTTAAACACCGGCATACGTATTGGTCTGTATTGACCTTTCCTTCGGTGAAAAGTTACCTCTTGAAAGAAATTCTTGGAACTGTTTCATAATACATGCTTATTGCATGTTATTATTTTTCTTTCATGGAAAAGGATTACCTGCTGAAAACTGAATTGCAACCAAGTTAGTTTTTTGTGTTACTGTACAAGCAAATATAGAAGTAGTCGGCAAAGTTAGTAATAGCTGTTTGGAGATCTAATGCCTCTTAAGGATGCTAGCATAGATATCTAGAATGTAACACCATGATGTGGCTTTTGTTATGGCCCAAGGGGATACATGATTTTGTTTGCTAGGGTTGAGTACAATTTGAAGGAGTATTGGCAAACAATTCATGCCTCCAATAAGTAAAATAAAATGAGGGGAAATGCAATTACTTGCTCTAAATTTTGAATAGATTATAGTGTGCTTTTTACTTGATTACTGATTTCTTTGCTGTCTTTGATAAATCATGATTTTCCTCCTATTGACCAAATTGCATACGTTGTCATACATGAGTTATCATGGAAAATTATGAGATGGGCAGATTTGTTACATGCCATTGACAAAAGAAATACGAAAAACGTAGTCCCTGTTGCATTTATTTTGTTATAAACGAACTTCCTATGTCTGTACTTGTTCTATGCGAACCATATTTTACAAACCACATAATTTATTTGGATAAAGAATTTTTGGGAGAGGAGAATACTCAATTAGCTGTGACAATAAGGGTAGTCAGTTTAATCAGAAACTCTTATCGTCTACAAACTCGAACATGTCAATATATTCTGTTGAAAATTGAAGAAAGTGAAAAAGATGGATAGTTCTTTTTGTCTGTGTGCTGTGGGGGATGGGGGGAGAACATTACTGGTTCAAACAACAAATGGAACACTTTTCCATCAACATGCCTGTTTTTTGTCCCTTTCTGACAGCACCATTGTACTTTTAGTTTTCCCAAATAGCTCCATGTGGTAAAGTTTTGTATTCGAATGAGGTTGCTCTTTTTGTTGCCTACTGCTTTGTTATGTAAGATTATTAGTGTTCCATATTAATCAAAGTAATCCACTAACTCATGCAAAACCAAGTAAATCCAAGCTCAGCTGTGCTTCTTCTTGTTTATCAGATATGAGCTGCATGCTATACAACGTGCTAAACTGAAAAGCCTTGCTATGACAAGTGAGAAAATATCAGATACTGGTGCATATGAGGTTGAAATGGCAGAAAGAAATCAAGCAGCTAATGTTGCACCATCAACTCCATGATCCCGATTTGCTTTCCTTTAGGGGAAGAGCAGGTATCAATCCATTTAGCAACAAAAACAACATTGTGAAGTATGTTCATTTCGAGTGGGAAAATGATCATTCTTTTACTGTCATCTTGAGACGTGAAGTTGCATCGACTGCAACTGAAGTAAATTAAGTGTAGATCAGGAAGTGCCCAACAACTAAAATTGCATGTTGAAGAAATCCGGTGATTCTCTCTCTACAGAGAGAAGGGTGCAAGACTCACTTTTTCTTAGGGCTGTAGACTGCATCTTAACCAATTTATCAGTGTTTCATTATTGGTTTTTCCTTTCTTGTTCCTGGTCAAAAACTGCCCTCTTACTTTATTTACAAGAGATGGAAATATGTCAGCTGAAGCACCATTCTGTTACCTTATAAAAGAAAAGAAAAAAATAGCAGGGGAGCTTAGATCTCCACCCCTGTAAAACAGTGAAATAATCTGCCAACACTCGGACTCGTTTAAAACAACCTTTAATTTAGGAGTTGTAAAATTAACCAAGATACAGAAAGATATTCTAGGGCAAATTAAAATACTGAACTATCTGTAATTTAGAATAAATTGCTTTCAAACATTCGAATATGAAACCGAACACATCGAATGATACAAGTCTGTTGTTGGATTGTCTACGGCCTTTTCTGTTTTTGTATTTGTCTCTTCCGGGAATGATTGCTGTTAAAATTTTGAACTAATTCACATTTCTCTTTTATTATCTCTTTTTTTTTTCCTTTCAAATTGGAGTGTTTTACATATAAGAATGAAAATAATGATTATTGCAGATATTTTGTAGAATAGCAGGAGGTACTAGTCCATTTTCCAGATTATCCGAAGATTCATCGACGATGACAATAGAAGTGGAACCATTCTCTAGTTGTGCTTTATAAGCTTAAACTCATGATCTGGAGTGTGTCTCTGGTTGAACCTGCTCCACAAAGATGAAATCCCATTTTCTCTGTACATCCCCTGCATCTGTATCTATCCCCAACTATCGGAGACATCTGCCAGTACAAACTCGAGTATTATCGGTGTGACTCCATAGACATGCACTCATATAAGAGACAGTAAGCAAAGTTTTTACCCCACAAGCATCTGCATCACAACCAACTCCTATATGAGTATAGGGACGTGGCTCTAGTCCTGACCTGAGAAATCTCCTTTACCACCTTCTGTGGAGCCTGAAAATTCAAACATAATAACTAGTCGAAAGTTGTGGAGGACTCAAAGTTAATGCAGCACTCTTATAGCACGATCGGTTGACCAGACTCTTTTTAAGACCGATTTTACAAACATGACCAATCGGCAGGAAAAACGACGGAACCAGAAATATAATTCAGCTAACCACTAAATCAACCAAAGTGTTGATAGACCTAGAAGGTTTGAACAAGACGGGATCAGTGAAAATTTGAGACATACAAGTGGATGGTCACTCCTGCTTGGAAGAAGCTTAATTGAGCTGAATAGCCTCTTTTCTCAGTGCATACTCCTTGGGGAATTCAGCAACATATTTTATTGAGTTCCTCTTTGCTGGTAGAAGAAGAGTCTGAAAGATTAGAAGACTTTGACAAGCTTCTGAGGTGATTAATTTCTCCACCAGCCTCTGATTCACCTGCGTGACCGCCGAATTCCGGCGAAAAGCAGGCCTTTTGCTTTTCTTCCTCTGTAGCAAACAAAAGCAACAGGATAAGAAGTTTCATAATGTCAAAATATAGGCATAACACAGCACTAGCTGCAGTTGCAATAATCTCAAACTATCTACAACAATTCAGCCCTTAAATCTAATCCACCATTGAAAAGGGTGGCAAACATAAGCAGAGGTTTTAATGCAAAATCGAGTCAACAAATTAGTCATATAGAACTACCACCGATTTCGAAATCAAATGTATTTTAAAGAAATTGTTCGGGGTCAGGTCGGTTGCGAGTTTAGGGTATTTATTTTTGGATCGGGTTCGGGTGAACCAAAAACTCGACTCGTGTCAATCCCTATGCAGATTAATGAAATCGGTTTTAGAAATATTTGAAGTCACCAAAGAAGTACACCAAGGACATTATTTTGGTTGCCCTTCCGGTTTCTAGGGCTTCGCCCTGACTAATTCGGACCGACCCGCGTCGCACACTTGACCTTGAAGGGCGAGTCTCTCAGCGGGGATTTTCTGCATACACAACGCCTCGAACTCGAAACCTTACTTAAGTAATACCAATCTGTTTACCACTTGGACCAATACCGTTGGTAGTACACCAAGGACACTTTGATTCAATTATAATATTATTTTTAATTCAAAAAATTGTTAGTATATTTTCTTTACTTTAGTAGTTTAAAAGGCGTCACGTGTTAGCCAAGTAGCATTATTATGTAAAAACCCTTTTTAATAATTATTTACGTAAATGATCTTTAGTTAATGTTATTTAAAAAATATTTTTAAATTGTTCATGTATGGTGAACTCGCTTTTTACAGAAAGTGAGTTCGAACCGTGCTTTCTACAAAACGCGAGTTCCGTGTTAAGTAAGTTGGTTAAAAAGGGAAAAAATAATTTTTCGCGTTTTTTAACATAAAACTCGCTTTCTGTAAAAAAATTTGTAAGACGTAAATTCGACTTATGTAGACGATTTAAGATCATTCTTCTAGATAATATTAATTAAGATCATTCACGTAAATAACTATTTATACAAATTTTTTATATAATAATGCCAAGCCAAGTTTTAGAATCTTGGAATTTTGGTTTCAGAAAACAATTTTTAGTTTTTAATAATTTCAAATTGGATTTTAAATTTTTTAATGATCGTTATCTTGTTCCAACTTCCGCCTTACCTTTTACGTTCTTTCATTTAAAAATTTCGTTAAATTTGTTGTAACTTGTAACCGAAAGTTCTAAATTTGGAATCGTGATCGTTGATCTTTAATATAGCTCTATTATTAAGGAAAACTATAGAATAAGTGACGCACATCACTAATGCAACACAATTGCCCATCATTAAAATTTTAATGGATTTTTAAATTAATATTAAAAATTTTTAATGATTCGACTTACAATAAAATATTTTAAAAGAAAATTAAAATTTAGATTTAATAAATCTTTCATATTTTGTTTTATAGTGTTTAGGGTTTTTTATATTAAAAATACTTTGGCATATTAAATCTAAATTATAATTTTTTTGAAATAATTTTAATTGTAAGTCAAATTCTTAAGAATTTTAATAATAATTTAAAAATTATTAAAAATTTAATAATATGTAACGGCCTAAAAAATCAATTTCACCCCTTGTCGAAAAACGCACTCAATGTGCCCAGCAGTTCGCGAAATCAAACAAATTAACCCTTTGACTAATGTTTTCCGTTACGGTGCTGACATGGCGGTCCACGATGTTAACATGGTGGTCCACGGTGCTGACGTGGCAGTAAAAATATACATTTTAATATGATAAATTGAAAATATTTTGGACTAAATTGAAAAGAATTTAAAATAATCTTTAAGTCAAAACAACTTGAAAATAAGTTTGAGGATGTTTAAAAAGGTTTTGAAGTGTTTTAAAACGTTTTAAGTAGTCAAACATGTGATTTTAATGTACACATTTCAATGCAGACATATTCGTATCGATACATTTTGAAACTGCCAAAATGTGTTTCGTTACATGCCTTAACCGTATCGAAACAACAAGGATCGTTTCGAAATATGCCTTCATGTTTCGATACGCCTACGTGGAAGACACCCTAACTGTCAAAACCCCAATGGCTATTTCCTAACGGTCTTTTAAATTGCAAGCGTTTCTATACGAGACCAGACGTTTCGAAATGGGCGTTTTGATACATCCTATGGTGTTTCGAAATGGGATGCTAAATCAGACTCCAACAGCTAGTTCTGAAGAAGGGTGTTTTGATATAGCTACCCGTGTATCGAAACGGACATCATCATAACTGCATTTATGGTGAGAAATAAAGTCTCCAATGACTCTAATTCAACCCCAACGGCTACAAACTCAATTGGGAGTATAAAAGGGACCTCCAAGCATCAAGGGAAGACTAATGCTTGAATTGTCAACAACTATATGATGAGGAATTTGTTTTAGGGCTTTAATTGTTCATTCTTTGTATAAACAACACTTGTGAGCCAAAATTGTCAAATTTGCTCAGGTGTTTAGGTTTGGGTGAGTGCTAAAGAGTGCAAATATTAACCTTGCAAGAGGGAATTTAGTTTGCTTTTATCCATCTCTTGTATATAGGGTTTGATCAAGCTTTGGGTTTGAAAGCTTAGATCGTTTGTAAGGGTTTCCTCCTAAGCCTAGAAAAGGAGACGAATCAATTAGTGAATTGATTGGGAAATCCTTAGTGGGAGCTAACGTAGTGGATGTAGGTGCTTGTTCGAAGGCCGAACCACTATAAATCCTTGTGTTTATTGTCTACTTTTTGCTTCCTACAAAATCACCCAAAATCCAACTTCTCCACCACTTGGCTAGCTAAACCGGTTGAAGGAAATTGAGCCTATCAAGCCTAACAATAGCAGTACACGTGGAATGATGACGTGGCAGGAGGAACTAAATTGATTATTTTAACTGAATTTGAGGGCATAATTGATTTTTTAACGAATTCAGGGGCATAACTGATTTAATTAAAAGTTTGATAACTTACTTAATCTTTAAGCTAAAAAAATATTAGTATTTAAATAATATTTAAATAATCATAAAATATTAAAAAAATAAAAACACCATAATAAATTAAAAATAAGTACAAACATTAAAGTTATAAATATTAAAAAATATTTATAACTATCAGAAAAGCTTTCGATTGTTTCTCGTTATACTAAACGTACTAATAATGTTCCTTGAATATATTTTCAATAAACATCATTGTATTAGAATAGTTATAAAACTAAAATTCTCTTTCATTTTTCTAAATTAAATATTAATGAACATCAATTTGATGTAGAAAAACGAAAGAAAATTTGAGATTTATTGTTATTCTAGTACAATGTTGATTCCACTTAAATTATTTTAACGAATGGCAATACCCAGATTGACGAACTCGATTATTTTTTTCGATAAAAGTGTTTAATTTTTAATACTTTATAAACATTTTTTATTTATTAAATTTTATCCTTTTATAATTTCTAATACATTTTAAATTTTTATATAATTTTTAATTTCAGTAACTTTTAGAGTATTTTATTTATTTTTATTAACTTTATTGATTTTTATAAAAAATAAAGAATATTTAATTTTTTGTAAAAGTCTTCACTTTGCTTTTTTTTTAAATTATCCTCACTTAATAAATTTATTTATATAGTTTTAATATTTTTGAAATTTTAATAATTTCATAAATTATTTTTTTCAACTTAAATATTGAACAAGTTATTAAACTTTTAATTAAAATCAATTATGTCATCGAATTCAGTTAAAATAATCAATTCATCCCCTCGTGCCATGTCATCATCCCACGTGTACTGTCACGTCAGCACCGTGGACCACCACGTTACCACCGTGGTCCACCACATCATCACCGTGGACCACCACGTCAGCACCGTGGTCCACCACATCATCACCGTTAACTACCACGTCAGCACTGTAACGATCAACGTCAGTCAAAAGGTCAATTTGATTGATTTCGTAAACTGGAGGGACACATTGAGTGCGTATTTCGGCGAGGGGCCAAATTATTTTTTCGGGTTGAACTCAGGGGAAAAAATACCCCTTTAGCCTAAATATTATATATATTACATATATTTATTTTTGGTCATTAAACTTTTAAAAATTATAAAATGATCATTAAATTTTTTATATATTATAAAATGATCATTAAACTTTTATCAAATTAGCATAAAATGAAAGTTCAGTGACTAAAAAATCATTTTAGCATAATTTAATTGTGTAATTTACCCCAAAATTTTATAACAAATTTTGGTTAATTCGAAAACCGACCGAATTAATCGATTTTTTTTGTTCGATTAAAAATTTTCGAAAAAAATTCGATTTGATTAATGGTTAAAATGAAAAAAAAAATTCATTAATGGATTTTGGGTAATTTGGTTCGGTTGGTTAACCGAATTAACTTAATGCACACCCCACTCATTTCAAGAAATCGAAAAAAAATCATTCAAAAAATTGAAGACAAACAAAGTGTTTTGCGTGGTTCATGTGGAACCTAGAGTTAACAAGCCTGATCGGTGGAAGAGGATAAATTTTGAGAGACAAAAAGATTATAGAAATATTTTTGTTTGAAGATGGTGAAAAAATAAAATTTTAAAAGTGTGGGATTAAATTAGAAATTGTCATTTTTATTAATGTGACACATCATCAAATTAACGGGGATTAATGGCCCAATGACCAAAAAAGAACGAAACGATAATGTAAATGACTTAAAAAAAATTAAAACCGGTGACCAAAAAACGAAACAGACTGAAAACAAAAGTAACGGAGACTAACGATCCAATGACCAAAATAAAAACGTTTTTAAACGTAAATGAAAAAAATAATTTTTTCTAATTTAAGTGACGTAAAATAAAACAAAATTAAATAAAAGGGACCACATGTGAAGATTACCCAAAACGTTATTACTTTTTAGAATAATTCCATGACCATTGGAATACTTTACGGCCAAAGGCAAGCTCGGTGGCACACGCGCGGGCTGTATACAGCGTGGACAACCTCGCCGTTGAGTTCAGTGTCTGGTTTTAATTACCTAAACTCTGAGGCCATTGGGGAATCTCGGGCCCCAAACCCGATTTACCCGACCGCCTAACTATAAAAACAATCCCACGTGTAGTTTTGGTTTTCACGCAACGGGCTTAAAGAAAAAAGAGGAACAATACTTCCGCCATCTCGCTCTTTCCTCTCAGGTTCGGTTCAAATGTTTATTCACTCTGATACTTGTGTGTTTTTGGGTTTCTTTCTATTCGATTTTGTATCGGTGTGGTTTTGTGATCTGCAATAATTGAGAATTATCTCGAGTGAAAACGTGTGGTGATCTGGGTAACTAGCTATTTTAGGTTTAAATTCTGATATTCTTATAGATAAATACAGGATGTTTGCCGTTAATGGATGTATTGAGACTGATTAAAGAGGCAGTTAGAAGTTATTTATAAACGGAAATGCTTGAGAAGTAAAAGTCATATATTTTTCTTTCATTTGATTATAGTTTTTGCTTCTGAATTTTGTCTCACTGATCTGTTTCCACAGGTCATCTGCGTCGTTTCGATTAGAGGGTGCAATAATTTTTCTTTTCTTTTCTTTCCTACCAAGGCATGGCTGAGGTACCGAATTCTCCTCATTTATTTCAACTTATGTTTGATTCTTTCCTTTGCATATTTGCAATGTTCTTTTAGTATGTTTTCAAAGGATTTTATTACTTTTGCACCTGTTTGTTTTAGCATGCTTTACAGGGATTATATTTGGTTTGGTAAATGTTGCATCGAAGACTATCTGTGAACTGATAGGGACTTTGAATTGATGACAGGAGGGTCATAATGTTACCTTGAATGTGTACGACTTGAGCCAAGGACTTGCTCGGCAGCTTTCAACGACCTTCTTAGGAAAGGCTATTGAGGGAATATGGTGAGCATTTAGTTTGAAGGGGAAAGATTGTATCTTGATGTGACATTTTTTCTTAAGCATGTTTATTATCATCTTAGATCATGAATTGTTAAAAAGTATTTTGCTTCTGCAAGAAGTATGTTGAGGCCTCGTGCATGTATAAAGATGGATGCATAAGAAATTTATTGTGTTACGTCACTAAAGTTATGAATTGTAGCAATGAACTGTGCATTGTAAATTACTATCAACATGTAAGCTCACTTTATTCTGACTAAATGAGTAAAGATTCTCCAAATTAACTTGAGTTAGTGAATAGACAGGTAGAGTCTCTGTCGGCTGGTAAATTTTAGTACCATGTATTATATAAACAGGTAAACAACTTAATTTACGAACTAATTGCGTGTACAGGACAGAACCTAATTTTTGTATTATTAACAAACTTTGACTGAAAATCCCTTCCATTATTTGTAGGATTTTGTAGGTAGTTTTGTATTTTACCAATTTTGTGTCTTTGAGCCAGCCAGACAGCTTTATCTGATTTTGACTCGTAATCTGCTGCATCTCCATTTCAATAGTGGATATGTTGGGCCTCATTAGTGAATGCTAGATTAATTCCTTTGAGGTTTTCCTCACATCCTGTTAACTTAACCCAGGCTGAAAACTTATTCTTGATGATTGTCTATACTCTCTCCCTCCTCTTTTTAGTTGAAGTTATTCTACTTCGCATAAAGCCTTCTACCTCCCATTGTATACATGGAAATTGACTGGGGTTTACAGTTGCATTGCTTGATACGCAATTACGCATTTGCTGACTTAGGTTTATTCATTTTTGTTTGCTTGGTAGGCACACTGGAGTTGTGGTTTATGGTAACGAATACTATTTTGGTGGAGGAATCCAACATGCTCCTGTTGGGACAACACCATATGGGAAACCGATTAGAGTGATCAATTTAGGAGTCACTCATGTGCCTAAAGATGTGTTTGAGATGTATTTGCAGGAGATTAGTCCCCGTTACACTGCTGAGACCTACAGTTTGCTCACCCACAATTGCAACAACTTCAGTAACGAGGTTGCCCAATTTCTAGTTGGTTCCGGCATTCCAGACTATATCTTGCAGCTTCCTAATGAAGTTATGAGCAGTCCCATGGGTGCACTTTTAAGTAAGTTATTATCTGCTCTTAAATTTTACTTCATTCATTGTATGTCTGATGAAGTCCTGGGGCAGATAGGCTGTAGGGATATCTCCATTAACCTATTTCATGTTAATTGTAGTGGATTAACGCATTTTTCGTAATGTGGGATTAGCTTAACTAGTACCTTCCATCCATAAAATAGTGATTTAATATGTGGTGCTGATATGGCAAGCTTTTTTTTATACAGTGCCCATGATACAGAATCTGGAGACAACTTTGAGAGCTGGTGCTGTCCCTCAAGTTCCCCAATTCACCCCTTCTGCATCTGCTCGGCCATCTCAGTCCACGACTGTCGAGTCCTCCAATAGCACACAGAAAAAAGAGGCTGTCAATAAGGCCAAGGCCAGGGAGCAACCGAAATCCGAGGAAGTCAAGACATCAGAAAAGACATCACCACCTTCTAAACTGACCAGTGGAGCTGCAACCGACCCTCTCGGAGATGCTCGAGCCAAGGTCCAAGAGGAGATAACACGTGAATTTGCTGCCATCATGGCAACTGGAACACTGCGAGCTAGCGAGGCAGCGGCACTGGCAACTAGGAAAGTGATGCAGAAATACGGGCACTTGAATGTTGCTATGCCACAGAGTTAGAAGCAGGAAAGAAGAAGAAAAAAAACAAAGGTTTTTTTTTTTGCAGGTCCAGCATCTACCTTGGAAATTTGGTTTCGGACATGAACGAAGAAATGAAATCATTTTATAACAATGATTCGACTTCATTTAAAACAAAATGATTTGTTTTTAAATATAAATTAAACTGTTGGAATGTGATTGTGAAGGTCTATGAGTCAGTAACCTTCTTTTAACTTTTAAGGGCTGCTTTCATGCTATGAATTGTATTGTATGCAACAAAGTATTTAATTCAATCCATGTCCAGCGATAGAACCAATTTTCTGTTGTAATATTTATATCCGGCAGGCAGGGCTGTTCTTTGCCTTGCTTTGGCTTTCAGCCTGTGTTTCCCGATTAGGTTAACGGAGATGTCCCTACAGAGTCTTTACATTCTAAAGGCAAATCAGAAAATTTTAAGAAGCATCATAACAAATATAATTTTTATTAAAGTACAGCGTCTTTATATTTCAAAGATAAATATCAAGATTTGACCACTTGATCAATTAATGCATCTCATAAATACAAAATGCTCTATTTTAAGTGTAATGTCAAGACGGATTGCACTTTTAAAGAAAGAACCCAGGTTTGAACATTGGATACGACATTATTGGGAGAGAGAACTACGAATCCCGAAAATGTACTTATAAAATAGACATAAATTATACAAAAAATAAACATGATATTTGCAGGATGAGACGTTACGTATCTTAAGTAATATTAGATAATCGAATTTTGACAATGTAAAATGAGTAAACTAGGTTGAAAGGTTACCCCATGATGAGTCTCTACATAATTTGATATGGATTAATAGTTCAATGGATCAAATACTAATAGTTATAAAAAAATAAACATTATTCTTTTTTGGATTGGTATTATGGGTAAAAAGTTAATTTAGCTCAACATATCAGGTACTCAATAAAATCGACATCACCCAAATTTAAGGTGAAATTTTAATACAAGTATCAATTGTCCCTAAAATATGCTTTCAGCAAAATGTGTAAGGACCTAAATTCATTAAAATTGGAATAGGGAGGGACTAAATCAGTAGAATTACAATAGTAAAGATTCAAACTTCAACCTGAAAACAATATACTCAATAGAATTAACCATGACAACAACAACAATATGATTGTCAAATAGTTTCTTCCCGGGGAAATGCTGTATGCTCTTGATTAGCTAAACTAACATTTTCATTCTCTAATTCAACGGTGGCTTCTTCAGCTCTACAAAAAACATCAGAAGGGATGTTGATTCCCGCAAAACCGATCATCACTGCTGCAGCTCCCAGGTAATCCATGAGATGAGGAGCATTGCCGATTATCGTATCAACAATTGCCGCCAATGGCACTTGGATGGTAAGACCAGCTGTTGCTACTGTTGTCGTGGTAAGAACAGCTTTTGCCCATAAATAATCACTCAGCACATTGTCCAACAAACCTACGCATGATGAAGAGATGATAGCAGGTATGAAAACTGTGTCAAAGTGAAGAAAACAATAAAACGAAGCTCGTAGCAAAAAGACAAAGTTCATCTGCTAGGAAACAATAAAAGATATGATCCATCGAACCACCTCGTACATCTAAATTCATACATGATGTTGTCTGCAACATCTGCAGTTTCCTATGATGTCGTGCAATCATATGAATTGTAGAGACGAACACAAGATTATGGCAAAGTTTTGATACAACATAATGCTTCTCTTTCCAAATAAGCTTATTTTAAAATGATTAAAGACTTGAATCAACAATATAATTCAAGCATGTTTTGTGTAGAGATTATCTAACATTCTGGCAAATAAACACCAACCAAAAATGTTACCCATATGAGCTAATACATGTAGTCATGCACCTTATCTCTTCTTAAAGAGCCGGTAGATACGCTTAATAATTTCAGCAGTTAGGAAAATTAACTGAAAGCCAAAATAAAATACAAACCTTTTCCTATAATCAGGCCAAACTGCTTCCAGGACAGTGTGTTGAGAGACTCTAGTCTGGTGACATAGAGTATAAGAACAAAAGGAAAGAATATTAATATGTTGAAAAGCCCTAGAAATCCCAGGAATTGTGCCATGCTGACACGGCCACTATTTTCTTCATCATCGGGTAACTTTTTACGAATAAGTGTAACATATACAGCATAGAGAGCAGCTGAGAGAAGAGCCAGACTGTCTCCAAGAACAGGGTTCGAAGCAATTGTTCTTAAATTCTTGCTGTTGTGTGAGTCGCCCAAGCTGACAATAATGGTTCCTGCCATGCAAAGAAGGACACTTAAAAGCTTAATCCAAGTGAACTTCTCACCCAAGAATGCCAACGAGACCAAAAATGTGAAAAGGCTCGACGCGCTACTCAAGATGGTGTTAGACTGCAGACAACAGAGGAAAGTAAATCATCTGACAAACATGAAAGAACATGTGTAAAATCCGAACTGATGCAATCATTGCAAATATGCATTATGCTTACCGTCACAGTAGTGTATTTCAATGAGAGATTAAAAGTCAGTTGAGCCAGAAACCAAAATGGGCATATTAACAGGCTAACTTTAGCCACTCTAGTACGTGTCCATCGCCCTTTTGCATCTAAACCAATGTTAACAACTTCACCTTGACTAGGCAAAGTCGTAGTACGCTCGTTGGAATCGTTTTCAAACGGAAAACCATTCGGGATCTCATGATTAACTTCTCCCTCTTCCGCAAGTGAGAATTGACTTGATCCGTCTGCTCTTGAACCTACAACACCCTCCCCAAGAAGGATAGCTTGCTCGGATTCTCTCAACTCTTGTAAAGGGTTGCTTCTTGAATTTATTCGAGACAATAAACTTGCACAATTATCTTCCAGATACCGCCCGATTTCAACCAAGGGGATATAAACAATGAACAATGAATTGCAAATGTATGTTATAAGAAATGGTGAAACACCTGCATCAACAACAGACTGTACCACAAAACTAGCAGCTATCCATATAGCGGCAACAGCAAATATGTATAGCAAACCTAAACCCCATCTCCATACTTCAATTTTCATTAGTTTCGAAGCCATTTATTAATCAAACTAGCTCCCAAAGTCACAATCATTCCAGAAGGATCAAAACATTGCATTCCGACCACCGAACTTCAAATTCTAGAATTCCCATGACGGAACAAACTCTAAGAAATGGTGGAGTATCCAAATATCAATATCATAAATCCATAATTCACATCAAAATTTGAAGCTTGCCTAGAAAAAAAACGAATAAGAAAAGAAAATAAGCAAACAGTGGAAAGATTGCAGCAGAATTAATTCAAATCAGGGAGAGTAATTATTCAATAATGCCGGATAAAGATTACAAGTACATCAAATGAAATCGGTTAAAAAAGAAAAAAAAATATTGATAAGTTGATAACCCTAACAAATAACACGGGAATAAATAATTTACCTGCCTCTAGGAATCGAATGTTTATTGTATCGGAGAAAAACAAGAACCGAATGTTTTTAAGTTTTTTTTATATATAATTTCCGTATCCGACAGAATTTCTTGGATTCCCGGTTACGTTCTGGCTCTGATTCTGAATTGTTTTCCGGATTCAGCTCTATAGAAAAATCATTATCAAGGACCCACACGGGTAGCTTGTGGCCCAATCTAAGATTTCTCTCTCTCTCTCTCTCTTTTGACTTGGGTAGGTTTGTTCACCGAATTTTTATTACAAATAACCTAAAAAAAAATCAAAAACAATGAGTTGGTCTAAGTAGTAAGCAGCTTGGTATCGCTTAAGTAAATTTTGAGTTCGAGGTCTTGTGTATGTAAAAAAAAAATTATTGAAACTTACCTATCAAAATCAAGTGTACGACGCAAGTCGATCTAAATAAAAGTCAAATAATGTGCCGGTATTAATATATTAAATCCATACATATTTTCCATTTTATTAAATGTATTAATATTTGATTTTGATATTATATAAATATGTAGATATTTATGTTAGTTTGCGACAGCTAAATTGATTTTATTTATTTTATTAAAATATAAATTGTAAATTGTGTTTATAAAATTAATATATTTTATAATTGACGTTAAAAACATAATTTTCTCACTATAACCTAAATATAATATTTTATCAACAAATATTTTACATCAGTATATGCAAGTGTGTATGTGTGTACAAATATGTCCCGCAAAATTTATAGCACAGCGCTATGGGTTTGCGCATTGTTGCGCCTTGAATTTGAACCCCATTCCATGGCTTCTGCCACAGCTCGTTGCCGTTCTTCCCTGCCGAGTTCATCTTCGTAGCTTTCGCCATCAGATTCCATGGAAGCCGAACCAGAAGAAGCCGTGTTTGCATCCGGATTATTTCCAAGGCAACTCAAAGCAGACACCACATCTCTAATCAAGGGGCGTACCTCGGCTTCCTCTTGCAGGCACATGGCCGATATTGCCACAGCTTGTTGCAAGCCTTTTAACGGGAAATCGCCACCGAGAAGTGGATCGGCGAGTTCCGGGAACCTACTTGGATCCTTGAACATTGGTTGAGCCTGGAAATGGTTGAAGTTTAGAAACGAATCAATAACATATTGATTGTTAAAAGAAAACATGAGGGGAAGGTGTTGCAAAAAAGTGAGCTTACCCATGTAACTAGATTCTGTTCTTTGTTCGGTCTCGTGGTATCTATGGCTCTTCTTCCGGTGATCAACTCCAACAAGACAACTCCGAAACTGTAAATATCGGATTTCACCGTTAATTGTCCGGTTCTTTGATACTCCGGGGCACAATATCCATATGTTCCCATGACCCTGGAAGATACATGTGTTTTGTCCCCTACAGGTCCGAGTTTGGCCAACCCGAAATCAGAGAGTTTGGCCTTGAGTTCTTCATCCAGCAAGATGTTCGAGGACTTCAAATCGCGGTAGATGACGGGGGGATTCGCCTTATCGTGCAAATATTCTAAACCTTTAGCGGCATCTACTGCGATTTTCATTCTGGCATACCAGTCCAATGGCTTCTGACCCGGGCTAATATCTGAAGTTCGGAAGATAAACAATTCATACATTAATGCATACCCTTCCTATGAATTCATATTGTCCAACATAAATGAAAGGAAAAAGAAGAAAGTATACCAAGTAGATGGTCCTCAAGAGATCCTAATGGCATGTACTCGTAAACCAAAAGCCTCTGATCGCCATCGGAGCAATATCCGATAAGATTAACTAGGTTCGGATGGTGCAACAGGCTTAGCATCAAAACCTCAACAAGAAATTCCCTGTTTCCTTGCAATCCATTTCTGTCAAGCTGCTTTACGGCTACGTCCTAAAATGAAATAAACCCAAAGTGAGTATGACTGAAAGAATTAAAAAAAAAAACTTCAATGCAAGCCATGGAAGAAGTATGCAATACCTGGCCAGTTTTTTCAAGCTTTCCCTTGTAAACTCGACCGAAACCGCCTTCCCCTATCAAACATTCTTGTCTAAAGTTCCTGGTTGCTGTTGCCAATTGACGGAAGGTGAACGTTTCCGCTGCGATGTTGTTGTTACCGGTCTCTGAAGTACTTGGTTTAGGAATGGTCTCTGATGAAAAGAAAGGCCATACATTCAGAACTGCATGCATTTGCAAAGGAAAATTGGGTGATTGCAATAGTCAGGGAACATTGACATTACCAGGGGGGTGTTGCTGGGGAAGAAAAACTTCAATTGTAGGGGGGGTTTTATCATCGTTTCTGCAAGAATTGGTTTGCCTTTTAGCTGCCTTCTTTTCCGAGGAAGTAAAACATGGAAGACAGCCCATTTTTCTTTTGGATTCAGAATTGCTGCTTAAAACCTTTTTTGGAACTATGAATCTCAAAACTTGGTGAGATAACCCCAAGGAAGTGCTGGTATTTAATCACAAATGGCTCCTATAAACAACTTGGATTAATCTGTGATGGCTCCTAACAAATTAATCCCAGAACAAGGTAAAACCTTCATGGAACAGTAAGGTGGTTGAAAGAAACAGTGGCCTTAGGATTGAAACAAAAAGCAAGCGAAACATTCTTACTACAGTTGTGCTGTTGGTTGTGAAACGGACAAAAAGAGGTTTGTATTTTTGTTATATAGGGAGGAAAATGGAGACAAATGTGGGATCCTTCTTGTGTTTTGTGGACATTGTATCTAACATGTTATGTGATAAAATCTTTCAGCCTTGAAGCAGAGTTACAAAGAGACGTCAACAAATACAATGAAAAAGAAGCTAATTTTCCTTCCTACCAAACAGTGAAAATGTAAGAGAGATGACAGAATTACAGGTATAAAAAAGAAGAGTATTACAGCTTAAATTTCCGAACCAAATTATATGGTACATCGATACGGCAATGTTAAATCATAAAAAAACATGGCAGCATCAACAATCATGCCTTCAGTTCAAGGATACATCAACATTAATGGAGGAATCAGTTAAGATGATGTCTTTTGAGTTATCAGCTTTTGGGTGATTTGGAGAATTGAACTTTATCCTCACATGCAATGGTTTTATGAAAATGAGGTCTCTCAAATCTCTGTTAGATTTCAACAAGAACTTGGTGCAAGAATCGCCACCAAACCTTTCATTTCCCTTGGGGTTCAAAATATTTGCTATCCTTGCTGCAAATTGCTCCTGATTGTTGTCATCTTGTACAGCACGATTTCTTCTAAGTTTTAGATACAGTGCTGCATAAATTATAACCTGAATGGTGGAAGTTAAAAACCGAAATCAATCGCATGTACCTAGGCCAAAGAACATAAAAGCTGGTACATGCAGTACCAATCACTGGGGAGAGAGAAAGATGGAGAGAAAATTATACCTCACTTGTTCCAGGGCTTGTGTTAACTACAGAATCAATGTGAATTCTCTCATCTCGAGATTTTGTATCCGTAGTAGCATTGTCATCCTCGATTAACTGTTCTGATTCAGGTGTCTCGAAGGCAAGATTGTCCAGTTCATCATACCATTGTTGTGCAACACCAACCTGTATAAACCCAATAACTGAATTAAGCTCCTTATCACACAACTAACCATAGGAAATCAAAATGAATGCAAGGTGAAACCTTCTCCGAGGATCCTGCCACACTCTCCACCACCGATAACTCAGTAGCAGCCCCCCTTGCTTGGCACCATATGCAACTTTCATGCAAAGGTTCCACAAGTTCAGTGTCTTTGGGGATGTATATGCTTAACCGGATGTCAACCCTACCTGTTAGAGAAAGCAATTTTTGGCCATAGAAAAAAGAATCAAACAATGGCATGAGATGCAGGTATACATCTAAGAACCTTTGAAAGAATGGGGATCATAGCAGCTAAACATTATTTGTACAATGGAATGCAAAGAACAAGATACTGACTGTAGCCAGTAATCTACCTGGCAACAAACTGAATTGCTGAATATGATCAGTTTGTCCGACAGAAAGTCCTGCAGCACTGTAAATCAGCCAAGAAAAGAGAGAAAAAATCAGTGGAATTAGAATGAAAAGCTCTCACTTAAACTGCCACAGTCGAACAATACTGTCATTATGCAGGGTTTGCAAGACATTAATAACTTGGCATGAATCCATCTATGCAGGGGGGGAGCACTGAGAGAATTAAAACAAAGGAATTCAGGGAGAACACTTTTAGAAAGACCAAAAATACTCACACAGCATAAAAACTTTCCAGAGGGAAGGACAGCCAGTAAGGTAGTCCAAGCATCCCGAGATTAGAAAACTGGAAATTTGAACTGATTCCAGATTCTCTATTTAGTTTCAGAACTCCCTGACCCACTTGAAATGCACATTAAGAAATGAGTCATCCTTGAAAGCCTCACTATGCATCTGATTAAAGAGGCAAAACATAAAACAGACAAAAATCGAGTACCAGTGTCACACATGATTATGTGATTTTCAAAAGTTGCAACACATGATATAAGACCAGCATATGGGAGCCCCTCTCGTGATAAGTTGGCATCACTTTGCTGTTGCAACAGATAATCTGGCATCATTTTCAAGAGGGATACTTTCTCCAAGATAAAGTGCCTGCAGAACTCCAAAGTATTCGGAAGTCCTTCATCGAAATGAGATAAGAAATATTAGACGGGTTCAGCTGATTAGAATACTAATAGTGAACATATAGAAAAAAAACTTTGAACCTTTGACAGCTTCTTTAATCACTC
Source organism: Hibiscus tridactylites (assembly GCA_958450335.1). Taxonomy (NCBI): domain Eukaryota; kingdom Viridiplantae; phylum Streptophyta; class Magnoliopsida; order Malvales; family Malvaceae; genus Hibiscus; species Hibiscus tridactylites. Next base: position 13,313,784 of record OY288276.1, on the reverse strand, counting down.
CTGATGCTAAATCCATAACCCATAAATTCTCAAAGCTGCAAACACCATTAAGTAGAATTATAAGCATCAGTTATGTGGCCTACTGATTGAAGACATTTGCAACAACAATAAAAACGTGGATTGCTGGAGCACTGTTAGCAAGTCCACGTTGCTAGCTTGGCACCAGAAGATTGATAATTTTCATTACCTTGAAGTTAAAACAGCAAATAAGCAACTAACAAAATTATAAAAAATGAATAAACAAATAAAAAGTGAAGGCTGTGAAGAATATGTTTAACAACTATGGAGCTTTAAGGAGTGTGATAGAACTCTAGGGAAAAAGTACCTGAAGTGTTGATAAGAGAAGTACAATAAGAAGATTTACCTTCGACTGGTAATTAAAAAAGTATTATTCTCTGACTTTATCAGATGCCAAGGACACATTAGTGCCCGGGAATCTTGCTCTTCAAATTTCACATCAGCATCACTGGCAAAACCCAGCTTGGTCCTGATCCAGGTCCACAAACTAGTGCTTCTCTTGTGGCTGCTAGATGTTGGATAAACTGTTTCCAAAACCCTCCTTTCCAAATCAGCTCTCCTGATGGCATGATTCTTAACAGATAGGACCAAACCAAAAATATTAATTAAAACCTAATCAGAGTTCCATTGGCGTATCACAATGACATTATATACATCAGACCAAAATATTCCGAGTGACTTATAGGATAGAATTGCAAAGAATTCATCTCAATTGTTCAATCTATATTTATCTAGAAATAAGCATGTAACAAAGGAAGCCTAATGTTGAGAGCCTAAGATGCACATTATATACATCAAGAAAATTGTCAGAAGCATTCAATTTAAATTCTGTTTCTTGCCAAAATCATAAACAATATTGTAGCACAGAGATTTTTAAACCCCGAGACCTTGGTGCCTCAAATATAAGCTACAATACGAAATCATGTAAAGACCCTAAGACCATACCTCAGAATCTACGATATAAAGGCAATCATCAGTATCATGATAAAAGGAAGCAGCAGGGCGTAACAGCTTTGCAGACTCGAATTCACCATCCTCAAAACCTGGGCAAGAACCAATCTGACATATAAAAAATTTAAGTTTGAATCTAAACTGTTTTGTCCCTTATTTCAGCTTATATATAAGGGAAAATACTAAATAAAGGATAACAAGGATATACGAAATCTTTGAACCCAAAATTTCACATCAGTAGCCAGAAATTATTAGTAGCACATAGAGCACAAAAACTTATGTGGCATCCATTGAAGACTATTCAACAGTTATATTAGGTTTGGGAATATGCCAAAAATGATATCGTCCTGACCTATTTCAGATCATTTAAGTTAAGTAGCCAAAAAGGAGAAAAAGAATCAGTTTGATTTTTTTTCTTTCAAAAGCAAACGTTGTTGTCATTTTTGCATTTTGTTAAATTAAGCAGTTTGTGAAAGTACCCAATTTTCCTTCTATTTCTACTCGTTGCAGTATATACTAAATTTATTAGTCAAAACACTGCATAGTTGAGGATAACCACAAGCCAAAGATAGCTCTTAAGACAGCCTCTGCAACTTATGAGTTGAAGCGCTTACACAGTCTAAAATCTTCCCATTGCCATCAAATATAATTATCCGATGATGATTGCTATCAGAAAGGAACAGACGCTTCCCACTTTCATCTGCTGAGATACATGCTGTTTAAAAAAAATGAGTGCAATGAGAATGCCACATTTTTCATTTGACCGTCTTACAAATTTGCTGAAGCTGATGTACTATCACAAGAACTAGTGCTATAAAAGACCTATACCGGGAAAGTAAAGAAGTAAATTCTGCAAAGCAGTGCAAAACTGGGGTTCCTTAATGATCTCAGCTTCTTTCGACCACGAGCTTTTCAAATTATGAACTGCTGTATTATTAACTTGGCATTGCAGACTTAACTCCTCAAAGGCTGCAAAGGGAAGCCAAACCAGAAGACAAGAAAGTTGGATGTAAGTGTACATGCATGCATAGAAAATTGTGTACCCACATGTGTACATGTAAACGCAGGCAAGTGCATGAATACAGGTAAAAACATAGTCCACAAACCATATCCATAACAAGATAATTACTTTGAGAAGAGATCCAACACAAAGAGACAGGGGGGTTGTAAAAAGCCATAAAAGAAGAAATGTTTTGATATGGCAATACCCATGTTGAAAGGAAGAGCATGTCAAAGAGAGCTTAGGGCATATGAACAGTTATATAGGAGGAAGGAGGAAAAGGGGGAAAGAGAAGAATTTAGGAAAATGCATTTATACGTCCCTCAAATGATTGCTTCAATTTGCAAATGAAGAAGCCCCCTGTTCATAAGTTAACCCATAAATGATTGCTTTTGAACGTGCAAATTAAGAAGCTCAAAGCTCACTAATTATACTAAGAATTTTGGAGTCTAAAGGCCGTAAAATTTGTGTGAGAAAAAAAATGTTATGGTTGTTCTAAAATGTAATAGAAACAGAGCGCAGCAATCAGTTCATTACTGATGAAAGATTCTTAATGAAAACAACTACATCAAAGTGAATAAATTAGTTGTTAGACATAAGTAACAAATATACCTTTGTTAAGCATTGCTATATCCAGGTCCTTCTCAGTGAAAACTAGAGGATTCTTAAAATCTTTGGACAAAATGAAGCAAGCCTTATCCGTCAACTAAGTACATAAAGAGAAAAAAGAAAGAAAAAAAAAATTAACCAATCTACTTGATAAATGTATAATGTCAAGAAATACAACAGAATAGATCCTTGAGAAGAAATTGGTCAACCATGCTAAACAGATTCTAATTTGTAAACCATGTCATAGAGGCAACACAGGATAGGTAACACATGCCACTGGTTCCTTATGAGAAGCTGAGGGGATCATACTTGATGGCATAACTTAATTGTGAGAGTATGTTTTGAAGTAAAATGCAACTCTCACTCGAAAAGTTTTTGTACCGTAGAAAAGTTTTTGTTTGACAACAAGACAGGAAATGTAATGTACTCTTCCATTGTCAATTGAATAAGTTGACTTTGATCATCAGCAGAGCAAACTGAACTGCGGTCCTGGAAACCAATAACCTTTATCGAAGGGAACCTACAACAGCAAATATGAACCTTTTTCTCAGACCAAAAAAAAAACACAGCATTCAAGAAGCTAAGAAAAACAAATATCCACTATTTCTCTACCTCTGCTGAAGCAACTTCACTTTTTCAAATATAACACCCGGGTGGCGTCCTGTTTTCTCAAATAAACTTCCAGCAACAACTAAAATCGTACCATCCTTTAAAAAATCTTTGCTTTCATCAACTCTATTCAACCAGAAATGATTAGGACCTAAATCGAAGACGTTAAATTAGTTAATTAACATCTATTCAAAGTAACAGAAAAAAAGTAGTAGATTCGAATACCTTGGAGCTGATCAAAAGCAGATTTAATGAAAGACAATAAATGGGTTTCAGAAGGAGAGAAACGAGATTGTTGTGAGATTGTTGAGTGCCTGAAAGAGACTGTGTTCGGTAAATTAGGAGAGTCAAAAGTCACCCAAATGCTGAAACTTACGTTGCATCAAGAACATAAGTTATGAGCTTCTAACATTTTTCTAAAGGGATTACCTGAAAATCTCTCGGAAAATCTAGTGTTAATTCCACTGCATTGCTGAAACAAATGAGTCGATGAGGAAGCTACTGAGTTGAGTAATCGTCTAGACGGTTGATGATGATAACCTGAATTTGAGAGAGAGAAAAAAACAAAGTCAATCAACACATAATTGATTGGGAGAAAAAATTATTCCAGGAAAGGGAAAACTATACAAGACCTGTGGGAAAGTGGGACAAAAAGCTTGAAATTTTTCTGATATGACGATTTCTCAAAGACATTTTCTAGGATGATTTTGCAGGAAAATAAAATGGGGTTTTGGAATTTAACAAGTTGAAAACGTCTCCCTTCTTTTGCCTGCAATTCCAGACTAGAAATTTGGAAATAGAATGAACATCGGGCGAGGGTTTTCAGACTCCGGGTAGGGTTTAAGCTATCCGTTTGCCATCCGGGTTCAGTGAAAGGGTCGGGCCAATTCGTATTTCACATGGCGCATGAAACCCATTAAACTAAAAGCTTTATAGCCTTTCTTTGTTTTGAGCTCTTAACAACATATAGGCATTGTTTGGTAAAGAGCGATTTGGGCAAAAATTAGAGGGTTTAAACATAATTAGAGGTTTGACGAGTCAAATTCGTTAATATTGTTGTTTAGTAAACAATGGATTGAAAGAGCGGATTGGGGTGAAACCGCTAATTTTGAAAAAGCTCATAATATGAACTTTTTGAGATTAGAGGTTTGATATTAGAGTTGTAAAGACTCTTTTACCCTTACCAGTTATCAAAAATCTCAAATAACCTAAATTAAATATTTTCTCACCCTATTTATAAGTTAATCCTATTTACTTTTTTTATTATCACATATTTATATGTTGTATTTAAATTTATTAATCAAATAAATTATATTAAAATAATTGTATAAATAATAAATTAATATATAAATCATTCGAATATGTTTAAAAAAGTTATATTAAAAATAATTTTATAGATCTAATTAATAATAATTAGATACAAAATATTGATAACTAATAAACTATTTAAACAAGTATTGAATATAATCATGTCCTTATATGTCATTTTGCTTGTTTAAATAATCTAACAACTATCAGTTAATTTTACCAAACATTTTTATACAATCAACTAATACAATCCGCTAATCAAATCAACTAATGCAATCAACTATCAGCTAATGTAATCCGCTATCAACTATTCGCTAATTGCCAAACATGGCCATAATATAACTCCCATAGATCAACAACGCGTAATATTTGATGTATTTGTCGTGTAAATTTTTTACAAAAATATGCTTGTTTAAACTTCAGAGTATAAAATTTAAATCTAAAATTTTAAACTCTAATCCTAAATTATATTTATAAACCTCAGATTTAAACCCCATATAACATAAACCTTAAATATATTTCTACATATGTAATTGAGGTATATTTTAATAATTGGTTAAAATTATTAAATTAAAATTATGAGTGAAATGATAAAAATATGTAATTAAATAGGATTAAATGTATAATTATATAAATTTATTTAACTATCGCATCATCAATTTAGTCAAAAAAATTAACATCAGTGACTTGATTGAAACTATTTTAATAGTTTAGTAGTCTAATTGAAAAAAATTCATAGTTCAATGGTCAAAATAAAATCAAACCAATAGTTTAGTGGTCATGGGGTAGTTTACCCAAAAACAAAAAAAAATAATTAGGCTTGAATATAAAACAAGTGCCAAAGTATTTTTTTATTTAGTGCCTAAACTATATTTTTTTGGATAAAATAGGTGTTTGTAGTTTTTATTTTGGTCAAAATAGGTGCATAAAGTTTTTTGGTTAAGTTAGGTGCCTTAAATTTTATATTTTATCCAAATAGGCGCCTAGCTCTTTTGTGAATTAGTAATTGTGTGTTTGTTTTTCAAATTTGACATTTATTTCGACAAAAATAAAAATTTTAAGTGCCTATTTTTGTGAAACCGATATTTTAATTTTGATATAACTAAAGAACCTAAGGACTAAAATGAAAATGTGAAAACGAATTTTTAAGTCCTCAAACATCCCTATATGATTTAAAGAATATGCCTAAGTTAAAAACTATGTTTTCCAAATATTTTCTAAGTGTTCTTAAAGCCAAAACAGTGATTTTCGAGTCCCCGTTTCGAAACAGCCTAAGGCGTTTCGAAACAGTTTTGAAACTGTCAACCCATGTTTCGAAACGGGTATCGAAACGTTTTCAACACTGCACCTCTGTGTTTCGAAACAAGTTTCGAAACGACTTTAGAACATAGAGAAACCGTATTGAAACGACATACAGTGTTTCGAAACGATTCTTTATTTGATTTGAAAAATATGACCGTTGCAATTTTTTAACTGTTTTTAAGAAACCGTTAAGGCGTTTCGAAACGATTTCAAGCCGTTTCGATACGACCCTTGATAGTGGCAAAAGTGTTTCGAAACGGGTAAGACCATTTCGATACGGGCTCTTTAATGCACCCCAACGGCTCTTTCTATTTTGGTCTGTTTCGAAATAGGGTCGGGCGTTTCGAAACGGTTAGTTGTAGACTGTATTTATGGAGGTGAGATAACACCCCCAACGGCTCTATTGATGAATGCAACAACCACAACGGCTAGAAATCAATGAGAATGTATAAAAGGGACCTCTAAAAGCTCCAGCAACAACTATTGATCCAAAAGCAAACATCCAAACATCAAATCCAAGCATTTGTGCCTAAATCCTAATATTGTCTAGAAACCTCAATTGTATTTTTCATTCTTATCATTTCAATTGGGTTGAGTGCTTGTAATTGGGCTACAATTTGTATTGAGAGATACTTTCTTAGCCAACAAAATCTTTGTTCTATTTTTGTGGGGATTGGGTTAAATTTTGGGTAAAAAATTTAACCGAAAATTGTAAGGGTTACATTCTTAGCCTAGAAAAGGGGAAGAGCAATTAGTGGAATTGTTGCAAATCCTTAGTGAAGCTAAGGTAGTGGATGTAGAGTTCATTTGGAACTTGAACCACTCTAAAATTCACTATCTATCTTTTTAATTTGCAATCTCCACCACCTAAACCTTTAAAAATCCAATTCACCCCCTCTTGGTTCATTTCGATCATTCGATCCACTCAACAATTGGTATCAAAGCCTACCTCTTTGAGGATTAACAACCACAAGAGGAGTTCCTAGGAAGAGTGTGATCATCCAAAAATCAAGAGATGGCTTCTACCTCCGGTTCGGGCATGTATGAGTCTCAATCCACTACAAAACCTCCCTTCTTCAATGGTGACAACTATCCGGTTTTGGAAGAATAGAATGCGTCTCTTCATCAAGTCCAATGACTACTTAGTTTGGGATGTCATTGAAGATGGCCCTTACATTCCATTGAAGCAAGATAGTGAAGAGAAGATGGTTTTGAAGAAAAATGTGGAAATGAGTGAAGAAGAAAGGAGAAAGATCCAAATAAATGACAAAGCTCTCCATATGCTCTTTTGTTCATTCGGTCCGGACATCTATTCTAAAGTGTCATCCATTAAGAATGCCAAAGAAGTGTGGGACACTCTTGAGACTACCTATGAGGGAACCAATGATGTCAAAGTAACTAAGATTGAGATGGAGCCCGATGAGACGGTGTCCAAGATGTTTGATCGTTTCTCCACCATAGTCAATGGGCTCAAAGGATTTGGAGAAACAATACCGGAAGACAAGCTTGTCCTAAAGCTATTCTATTCACTTCCCGAATCTTGGGATGGGAAGAGAACCGCCATCATAGAAGCAAAAAATTTGAAGACTTTAAAGCTTGATGAGCTAGTGGGTTCTCTCCTTATTCATGAGATTATGAAGCAAGGAAGGGAAGAAGAGAAGAAGAAAGAGGAGAAGAGAGTAGAAAAGTTAGAGGTAGAAAAGAAGAAGAAGATGTGAATAGCTCTCAAAGCTTAATTACTTGAGGAGAGCTCTTCTAGTGAGGAGGATGAGCTAGAAGAATTGGCTATGATAGCCAAACGATTCTCACGCTTTATGAGGTCCAACCGGGCAAGAAAAATTCAAAGAAAGATGGACTTCAAAGGTAAGAACAAAGAAGAAGCAAGGGATCAAATCATTTGCTTCGAGTGCAATAAACCCGGCCACATACGTTCGGAGTGCCCTCAACTCAAGATGAAATGCTTTGAGAAGAAGAAGAAGCTCAAAGCCAAGCTTGCTACTTGGAGTGATAAGGAGTCATCCGAGGATGACGAACAAGAAGTGGCCAACCTTTGCCTCATGGCACTTGAGAAAGATTCCTCCATGGTAACCTCTAACTCATCATCTTTAGATTTTACATATGATGAATTAAATGATGCATATGATGAGTTACAAGAGGTCTATGATGAATTAGTTGAGAAATATAAAGAGTCGGTCATTAGGAATAAGAAAATCATTTTGGAACTAAATAATAAAAATGACTTACTCTCTCAAGCTAATTCAAAATTTGAGAAAAAGATATTAGGGTTGAAAGATGAACTAAAATTTTTTCAAGATAAAAATGTTGACCTTAATAATCTTTTATCTCAATGTAATAGTGAACACCAAAAGGTGTTAGATGAGCTAAATAAGCTCAAAGAGTCTTTTAAAAACTTGGGTAGTGTCAAGCATGAAATAGGTGAATTTTCAAAATTAAACCAACCTAAGAAAAAGACTAACTACTACAAACAAGGTAGCCTTCCTAGACATAGTAAAACTAAAAGAATTAGAAGTGTATGGGTTCCTAAGGAACTTGTAAAATCTAATAACATTATTGCTATGTCATCTTGGATTCCTAAGGGAACCAAGGTTTTAGGAGCTAACACTCATGGACCCAAAATGATTTGGGTACCAAAAACAAAAGCTTAATATCTTTGTTTGTAGGGGGAGCATTGCTACAAGGCCAAAGCACAAAGTCAAAACTCATGGTACCTTGATAGTGGATGCTCAAGGCATATGACCGGAGACAAGAGTAGATTCATGGATCTAAAGCCAAAAAGTGGAGGAGTGGTGACATTTGGTGACAACTCCAAAGGCCACATTAAAGGTATTGGCTCCATAGGTAATCACTCTACTATTCTCATTGAAAATGTCTTGTATGTCGATGGTCTTAAACATAACTTATTGAGCATAAGTCAATTGTGTGATAAAGGATTTAATGTTTTATTTGATAAAAATGAATGCAAAATTGTTGACATTAAATCTAATAATACTATGCTCATAGGTCACCGCATAGGGAACATATACATAGTGCATCTAGATGACATACATACATCTCATGCATGCTTAGTAGCACAAAATGAAAATGATGCATGGTTGTGGCATAGGAAACTAGGACATGCTAGCATTAGTGTTTTAGAAAAACTAGTTTCCCTTTATCTAGTTAGAGGTTTACCCAAGATTAAATTCTCAAACGATAAAATTTGTGATGCATGCTCTAAGGGTAAACAACATAAGTCTTCCTTTAAATCCATTAATGATGTTTCTACAAGTAGATGTTTACAACTTATCCATATGAATTTATTTGGGCCAACTAGGACTATGAGCTTGGGTGGTAAATCTTATGCATTTGTACTTGTTGATGATTTTTCTATATTTACTTGGGTTCTATTTTTGAGTACTAAAGATGAGGCTTTAGAAAAATTCATCACATTTTCAAAACTAACCCAAAATGATCTTGAACTTAGAATTTCACATATTAGAAGTGATCATGGAACCGAGTTCCAAAATTTAGGGTTTGAAGATTTTTTGAATGAAAATGGTATTAGCCATAATTTTTCGGCTCCTCGAACTCTTCAACAAAATGGGGTAGTTGAGAGGGAAAATAGAACTTTACAAGAAATGGCTAGAATCATGCTTTGTGAAAATAATTTACCTAAATATTTTTGGGCAGAAGCCACAAACACTGCTTGCTATATTGTTAATCGAGTAATGATTAGGCCAATTTTAAAGAAAACACCTTATGAGATTTTAAAATCTAAAAAGCCTAACATTAGATATTTTCACCCTTTTGGTTGCAAGTGTTTTGTTTTAAATAATGGAAAAGACAACTTAGGTAAATTTGATGCAAAAAGTGATGAAGCTATTTTCATAGGATACTCTTTAACCTCTAAAGCCTATCGAGTATTTAACAAGAGAACTTTAGTAGTAGAAGAATCTATACATGTTGTATTCGATGATAACCTCCTTCCAAGGAAGGATTCTTGTGATGATGATGATGTACGAATCATAAATGCCTTTGATGGAGGACAAACTTCAAAGGAGGATGATATTCCAACAAAAGAAGAGGACACACAAGATCCACCTCTTGAAGCCTTGAAGGACTTGGCTCTTGAGGAAAAGGAAGTGAGCTACCCAAGGGAGTTCAACTATGTCAAAGATGGTGAAATCTTGGGTGATCCATCCAAGGGGGTAACCACTCGATCTTCTCTTAGATTAATGAATCATGTTGCATTTATCTCATGCATAGAGCCTAAGAATATAAAAGAAGCATTGAAAGATGATTTTTGGATTATGGCTATGCAAGAAGAGTTAAATCAATTTGAGAGAAGTAATGTTTGGACATTAGTTGATAGGCCTAGTAATCAATCTACCATGGGAACTAAATGGGTCTTTAGGAACAAGCTAGATGAGAGTGGTAACATTGTGAGAAATAAAGCTAGACTAGTAGCACAAGGTTACACTCAAGAAGAGGGAATAGATTTTGATGAAACCTATGCACCCGTAGCTAGAATGGAAGGCATTAGGATGTTGCTTGCATATGCATGTTATCATAATTTCAAGCTTTTTCAAATGGATGTTAAAAGCGCGTTTTTAAATGGTTTTATAAATGAAGAAGTGTATGTGGAACAACCACCGAGTTTTGAAGACTCAAAATTTCCAAATCATGTTTTCAAACTCACTAAAGCTCTTTATGGTTTAAAACAAGCTCCTAGAGTTGGTATGAAAGACTTTCAAACTTTTTAATTGAAAAAGGTTTTGAAAAAGGTAAGGTGGACACTACACTTTTTATAAAAATGTATAAAAATGACATCTTAGTAGTTCAAATTTATGTTAATGATATTATTTTTGGTTCTACTAACGAATGTCATTGCAAAGAGTTTGCTAAGCTAATACAAGGTGAATTCGAGATGAGCATGATGGGGGAGCTCTCATTCTTTTTGGGACTCCAAATCAAGCAAAAGAAGGATGACACCTTCATCAATCAAGAAAAGTACATAAAGGATATGCTCAAGAAGTTTGGCTTGGAGAATGCAAAGCCTCAAGCCACACATATGAGCTCATCTACAAAGCTCGATAAAGATAAAGGAGGTAAATGTATTGACTCTAAGCTTTACCGTTCTATGATTGGATCATTGCTTTACCTTACCGCAAGTAGACCGGATATCTTGTTTAGTGTTTGCTTGTGTGCTAGGTTTCAAGCTAGTCCTAGAGAGTCTCACCTTATAGCCGTTAAGAGAATCTTTAGGTACCTTAGAGATACTCCTTGTTTAGGTCTTTGGTACCCTAGAGACTCCACCTTCAACCTTCATGCTTATTCGGATGCGGATTATGGGGGATGTAAAATCGATATGAAGAGTACTTCGAGAACTTGTCAATTCCTAGGTAGTATGCTCATATCTTGTGTAAAACTAATGTTTTGATATAATAATTGAAAAATGTTTTGGACTAATTTGAAAAGAATTTAAAACTTGTTTTTAAGTCCAAACAACTTGAAATTATGTTTGAGGTATTTTAAGAGGTTTTTGGCAAAGCTTTTTCATGTTTTAAACAGCCAAACTTGTGTTTTCAAGTCACCGGTATCGATACGGTTGGACCCGTACCGATACCTTTTTGCCTCAGTTTGGCTACTGCCAAAACCCGTATCGATACGAGGGTTTAGCGTATCGATACGGACCGGGGTCGTTTCGATACGCCACGTCAGCGTACCGATCCCTGTTCAACTACCCCAACGGCTATTTCCCAACGGCCATTTAAATATCAAGCCGTATCGATACTGCTATATGAGTATCGATACCCCATGCTGGCAAGAGCCCAACGGCTATTTCCTCAAGAAGGCCGTATCGATACCGTTCCACGAGTATCGATACTGGTAACTGCAGAACAGCATTTATGAAGGGAAATAAAGTCCTCAACGGCTCCAATTCATCCCCAACGGCTAGTAACGGCTACAAACTCAATTGGGAGTATAAAAGGGACCTCCAAGCATCAAGAGAAGGCTAATGCTTCAATTGTCAATCAACAAATGATCAAGAAATTGTCTTAGTGCTTAATTTGTCAATTCTTGTATAGACAAACACTAGTGAGCCAAAATTGTCAAATTTGCTCAAGTGTTTTAGGTTTTGGGTGAGTGCTTCATTGTGCAAACAAACACCTATTAGAGGGTTTAAGTTTGCTTTATTTATCTCTTTGTAAAAGAGGGTTTTGATCAAGGCTTTGGGTAGAAGCTTGATCGGTTGTAAGGGTTTCCTCCTAATCCTAGAAAAGGGGACGAATCAATTAGTGGATTGATTGAGAAATCCTTAGTGGGAAGCTAAGGTAGTGGATGTAGGTGCTTGTTAGAAGGCCGAACCACTATAAATCATTGTGTCTATTTTCATTTTAGCTTCCACAACCCTTCCACCCAAATATCCACCTCTCCACCACTTGGTGAGTTAAATTGGTTGATCGAATCGAGCCCCACACAACCCAACATCTTGGTTCTCTAAGAAACAAAATAGTGTAGCCTTATCTACCACCGAAGCCGAGTACATATCCTTAGGGAGTTGTTGTGCTCAAGTCCTTTGGATGAAGCAACAACTCTTAGATTATGGTATTAAAGTTGAAACCATACCCCTAAAATGTGACAACACTAGTGATATATGTTTAACAAAAAATCTCATCCAACACTCTAGAACCAAACACATAGAAATAAGGCATCATTTCATTAGAGATCATGTCCTTAAAGAAGATGTGGTTATAGAGTACGTAGACACCTTAAATCAATTAGCGGACATCTTTACAAAACCTTTAGACAAAGAGCGTTTTTGGTCCCTTAGGAGAGAGTTAGGTCTAGCTAGCCTATCTTGACCTTTTAGGACCTCTTTTGTGCTTAAAATTGCTTGATCTTGTGAAATGTCATGTTTATGTGTTTTTACTCCTAATTTCATCCATGCCTATAGACAAGGGGAAGTATGTTTATGTTTGCATATGTTTTTCCTACTCATTCATGTCATTCATGCAAGTTAGGCCTTAGAAAAATTCATTTTTCTGCACTTTTAGAGCCTCATCTGCAATTCCAGGCTCAGGTGTATCGAAACGGGTCAACCTGTTTCGATACAGATGCTTTAAATTCCTATATGAGAGAAGGGCGTTTTGAAACGCCTTTACAGAGTTTCGAAACGTTTTGGCTACTGCCAAGGGGTGTATCGAAACAAGTTTCGATACGAGTCAACGGGGATTTGATACGGTCAAACCCGTATCGAAGCGGTCAGCTGAAGTCGAAAAGACGGTCAAACCTTCATGCCCGCGTTTCGTAACGATCAAGACCGTTCCGAAACGGATTCACGGACTGCTTTAAAGGGGCTTTTAATGATAAAGTTTAACCAAAACTAAAACTCTCCCAAACCCTAAAAACCCTAGACTCGAAATTTTTCCTATAAAAACACTCTAAACCTCTTTGTTTTTCACCAAATCTTGAGGGGTTTTTCTCTAAAACACAAGTCTAAGCAAGCTTCAACAATATTGTGCAAGGATTTTCATCCATTCATCCAAAATCCCAATTTAAGGTATTTTTCCTATTTTTCTTTTTCCTTCAATTTATATTCGAATCTTAGGTTAGAAAATTTTATTTTTGTATAGTTTATATGTTTTGATACTTGGGTTTTTCAAATCTTGTAAAAAAATTTCAAAATCTTCAATTTTTTGATTTGAATATATAATTTTTCTCTCGTATTTTTATTTATTGTTTTTCTCTTAAATTTTTTTTGTTTTGCTTTGATTTGTTTATTTGATTTTAAAAACTTGTTTTTAAACCTAAGTGGGATTTATCATTGGATTGAATTACAAAATCTCATGCATACACTTAAATTTTTTTTCTTGCTTGCTTAATGTTTTTAGGATGGCTACGGACAATGTTAGCAAAAGCGTAAGACTAGTCAAGTTAGTGACTCGAGTATTCGCCCAAATCTTACTCTGCTCTTTCAAAAATCTCTTCGTACTCAAGAGATGAGGGAACGCTTCAAGTATGTCAAGGAGTATGAAGTTCGTCGTGAACGTGTTATTGATCTCAACTTCCTTGACTCCGAGCGCTTTCTTTTTCGTGACCTCGAGCGTTTAAGAGAATGAGATTTCCTTGTCTTGTTGAGCATCCCGGACATTTGCTACAAACACATGGTACTTCTCTTTTACTCCAATGCTCAACTTATCAATGATGAAGAAAACTCCGAAGTTTGTGGGATTGAGTCTTTTATTTTGGGGAAAAGGATTGTTGTTAATGTCCCTCTCTTGGAGTCTACATTTTCTCTTAAGGATGTAGGAATTAAGAATGAGAGTCACTTTGGTTCTCACACCGGTCAAGTGCTTACTTTGGATGCGCACGATCGTTTCCTCCATTTGATGGTCTCATGGTTCCTTCGCCCCTCCGGAGGTAAATATTCTCACATCCGTCAAGTAGACTATTTTTGGCTTGAGTGTTTCCATCGTGGTGAGTGCCCTAATCTAGTTAAGATCATATTTATCGAAATGGTTAACAATGTTAAGCTTCGTGACACTGATGCTCTGAAATCCTTCACTTATGGAACGGTTTTGAGTCACATCTTTAGCAAGCTTAATCTTGATTGCACCTACGACTCTCCGGAACCTCGCAAGTCAAAAATTGGTGAGTCCTCTCTCCGTAAGTCCGGTTTTCGCTATGTAAACGATGGAAATTGGGAACATGTTGATAGGGAAGCACCTCCTCCTCCTCCTCCCGTTGAACCTCAACCACAACCTCAAGTTGCAAACAATGAAGCTCTCACGGCTTTAATTACCGAGCGGTTCAATGCCATGGACACTAACATGGCTTCGGGCTTTGGTGCTATCAATACTCGTTTGCAAGATGTAGAGGATCGACTCCAATCCCTTGAGAACCAACACTCGACCATGGATATGTCCTTCTCTACCTTTTATGGCCAATGGATGGAGTTTCATCAATTTCAAGTCAAGAGTGATGATGAGACTTCGGATGATGATGGTGACGACGAGGCCTAGGATATTCATGACATATCATATTATCTATGCATTTTAGGATTAAGTTTCCATCTTTATTTCTATTATGTTTTATGAACCTATGCTTTTTGTTTTATTTGGGATTATGCTTTGAACTTATTGTTGAAGATTTATGTTTTGAATATTTTAATTTTATGAATTAATATTATTGTTGCTTATTACTTAATGCTTATTGTTACTAACCCTATCTCATCTCTATGAGCCTTGTTTATTATTTTTGATCTAACAAAAAGGGGGAGAAGAAATCTAAGAGCCAAAAAATCGTTTTAAATGTTTAAAGAGTTTTTAAGTTTTAAACCTTGAATTTCAAAGTTAAATCTTTTTAAAACTTTAAAAACCAATCTTAAATTGAGGGGGAGTTAGAATGTATTCAAAATTTTCAAAACTCTTAAAAATTCTAACTTTGGTTTTGTTATATCAAAAAGGGGGAGATTGTGAAACCGATATTTTAATTTTGATATAACTAAAGAACCTAAGGACTAAATTGAAAATGTGAAAACGAATTTTTAAGTCCTCAAACATCCCTATATGATTTAAAGAATATGCCTAAGTTAAAAACTATGTTTTCCAAATATTTTCTAAGTGTTCTTAAAGCCAAAACAATGATTTTCGAGTCCCTGTTTCGAAACGGCCTAAGGCGTTTCGAAACAGTTTTGAAACTGTCAACCCATGTTTTGAAACGGGTATCGAAACGTTTTCAACACTGCCAACCTGTGTTTCGAAACGGCTTTAGAACATAGAGAAACCGTATCGAAACGACATACAATGTTTCGAAACGGTTCTTCATTTGATTTGAAAAATATGACTGTTGCAAGTTTTTAACTGATTTTTAAGAAACCGTTAAGGCGTTTTGAAACGATTCAAGCCGTTTCGATACGACCCTTGACAGTGGCAAAAGTGTTTCGAAACGGGTAAGACCGTTTTGATACGGGCTCTTTAATGCACCCCAACGGCTCTTTCTATTTTGGTCTGTTTCGAAACAGGGTCGAGCGTTTCGAAACGGTTAGTTGCAGACTGCATTTATGGAGGTGAGATAACACCCCCAACGGCTCTATTGATAAATGCAACAACCACAACGGCTAGAAATCAATGAGAAGGTATAAAAGGACCTCTAAAAGCTCCATCAACAACTATTGATCCAAAAGCAAACATCCAAACATCAAATCCAAGTATTTGTGCCTAAATCCCAATATTGTCTAGAAACCCTAATTGTATTTTTCATTCTTATCATTCCAAATTGGGTTGAGTGCTTGTAATTGGGCTACAATTTGTATTGAGAGATACTTTCTTAGCCAACAAAATCTTTGTTCTATTTTTGTGAGGATTGAGTTAAATTTTGGGTAGAAATTTTAACCGAAAATTGTAAGGCTTACCTCCTTAGCCTAGAAAAGGGGAAGAACAATTAGTGGAATTGTTGCAAATCCTTAGTGAAGCTAAGGTAGTGGATGTAGAGTTCATTTGGAACTTGAACCACTCTAAAATTCCTTGTCTATCTTTTTAATTTGCAATTTCCACCACCTAAACCTTTAAAAATCCAATTCACCCCCTCTTGGTTCATTTTGATCATTCGATCCACTCAACAATTTTATCTAAAAAATAATTTACACTTAAATGAAAAGATGAGATACTTTAAAATTTATTGTATATTTAACCTAATAATTAATAATAAAGAGTAAATTAATCTTTTATTTAAAATTCATTTAACGAATAAATTATTTTTTATTTAATAAAATTACTACCAACATTTTACTAAATTGTTTTAATTTTCAAGTTAAGTAATTTCAAATATTTTACAAATTTTGATACTAATATTTAATGTAATTTAGTGATTACAATAAGTTGGTACGAAGTTGTAATATTTCACATAATCCAACCTTTAACTTAGTCTACTTTAATGTGGTTTGAGTTAAGGTATTCACCGTTGTAATGACTAATCTTTTCGTTGTGGATGTTTTCGTTCAGAGATAAATTACTGATAATAAAATATACTTTATTTTTATAAATAGAGACCAAACATTTAACCTCGTTAAAAGATAAGATGAACAACCGCTACACTGCATCTCATAGTTAAATAAAGAATTCAGTAAAATACATTTTTAATGTTTTTATTTAAACTGTGTTTAGGGATTAGGTGAATCAGAAAGCATAAAATGGGGAAATATTTAATTGAACAACAGGAAGATGATAAGGAAATAATTAAGAATGCAAGACTTTTCCCGGATTATGCGTTGGAGAAGACAAGAGCAAAGTTCCAAAATACTGACCAAATAAACCTTTTTCAGACAAAAACAATAGTTGTTTTTATCATCTACTTCTTCTTCTTCACTGTGACATTGACTTGACACTGCTGCCATCTTCTACCTCCATAAAACAGAATGGAAGCAAAGGAAACCCATGCACTCTTTTGTCTTAAACCATGCACTCTCTACTTCGTTTTCTTAGGGTTAACTACACCCAAACTCATTTATGTTTTTTTTTACTTTATTTTAATCACCAAACTTTTAATCGTTATATTTTAATAATTTATGTTACGATTTGTTATAATTTAATTGTTAAACTGTGATCAGGCTCGGCAAGTATCGAAAAATATAAAATGATTGTGAAAATAAACTTTCAAGATTTTAGAGGTCAAAATAAAATTAATTATTGTTTAACGCATCACTTGATTAATGTACTAAGAATTAACGATTCAATGATCAAATTGTAACAAAGTAATAACGTAAATGATTAAAGCATAACAATTAAAAGGTTTAGTGATTAAAACATGAGAAAATACAAATAAAAGTTAACCACCACACTTGGTCTTACCATCAACAAATCATCATATGAAAAAAGTCCAAATTTAACTCAATCAATAAACCAAAAAAAAACCGTATCATTGGAAAAAAAAACATACAAGAAACCGATGGCGCATCCAAATATAACATTGGGTTCTCCCGTGCTCAACTTGAATTTTTTAAAGTTCATACATTTGTTTTTAATTTATTTAATTTTTATAAATTAGTTTTTAAAATTTTGTAATATTCATAATTTATGCCCACCTTAAAATTCTGAAATTTTACCTAGGCCAACCTTCAAATATATTTATGAATCCGCCGTGACAATAAACGCAAAGTAAATAAAGTAAACAGATAGGTTGCATACATGTTGAAAAAAAAACATATAGCATCTCTCTTAAAATAAATTTCTAAAAAAGTGAAAGAAAAACAAAAACAAAAGAAAAGCATGAGAACAAGGTAAGAAACCCTTGTAAGAGAAGACAAGCAGTATATGAATGGCGGAAGTGAACACTACTCACAATTCACAAAGATATATGGACCAAATCAACATTAACCTTTTCCATCATCTTCAACTAGTATATACGTAGGGTTTGATGCCTCCAGTCCACAAATCCACAAATGGAACTAGCATTACCTATTGGAAATAGGGTTTGGACCGCTTGGAACTTCATGGGCAGCAGCTCCAAACTGTCTACGCGAAGAAGAAGAATAAGAAGAGGAAGAGTGAGGTTTTGGCGTTTTCATGGTAGAAGAAGTGGGTTCTGAGGAAGTATCCGGGAGGAGCCGCCTGGTGTCGGCCGGGGTGGGGTTAAGGAGAAGAAGAAGTGTGAAGAAAAGAGAGAGGCAGATGAGGAGAAAGTGGGGTTTTGAGAGTGGTGGTGGTGGAGGTTTAATGAATGCTGCGGCTGCCATGTAGAGTGTAGACGTCGGTCAAGCAAAGGAAGCAGGCACCCCTACGCTGCCCACAAGGGTTCAATATCCATCAACCACCTAAGCTAGCCAGGAGAAAAGGAAAAGTAACCCAAATCTATGGGAATCAGAGAAAGCAAACCAAAGGAAAAGAGAAAGAGAAGAAGCTTCACCAAAAGTGAATAGAAAGTAAGTTTTGAAATTAATTAAAGGGAAAGTTTATATAATTATATGAAATATTTGGAATGTGGAATATGCATTGAGTTTTTGAAATTTAATAAGGTTTGACTTCATGTACTCAATTAGGAAATTACAATATTATATACAGATCTTTGGATGCTTATGCTTATTTAAATGTGAGCATAAATATTCATACAAATAATAGAAAGAGTAATTTTTAATACATATGGATTATGGTGCATAGAAAATTGCACAATCATGCACATTATTCTTTAAAAAATAAAATTTAAAACTTAAATTCAAACTCTAAATTTTAAATTTTAATTTTAAATTTTAAATTTTAAACCCTCCAAACTAAATTATAAATTAAATCTTTAGCCCTAAAATAAAAAAGTTGTGTAGTACACAACTTGTGTATCGCGTAATTTTCTTATAAAAATTATTGTTTAATAATTACTATCATAAATATTTTATGAATTAAGTCCATTGATTTTTTAAACAATGGTAACTGAATTTTATTAAAAATTTATAAAATATATTATAATATAATGCATCCAGAAGGGATAATTATAGGGACTAGTCCACCAAAATTCCATACAAAAATCCAAAAGTGCAAAGAAAAGTAAATATTTCCACAGAGATTATCATATCTTAAAATTTAGAAGCCTTCTTGAATCTCATTGTCTCTATCCAAACGAGACGCAGTAAGGGATGAAAAAGAAGTGGTGACCGAGCCAAACTATCAACCAGATTGCTCCGCTACTCAGGACTGATTACATCGGCAAACAAACATCAACTGAGTGGGGATCTATCTTTCTATGAACATCGACAGAATCATAATCAGAAACTAGCGTCATGAAGATCTTTGTACGAGCGCCAAACGACCACTAAGGTATGCTGAAATCATGTCAAAGCGACATATGAAACGAAACCACAAAAACAAAAACAAAAAACATGCCACAAAGGCAGAGGAAAAAATGTGCTACAAGAGCAAAGATTCTTATTAAAAAAGAACTGAAAACATAACAAATAAAAGCAAGAAAAATAATGAACACCGACAATTGACAACCAACATCTAAATAATTATCGGCTAACTAAAAATGAAAAAAAATTGCAGGCGGCGGTTTTGGTTATTGTTGAACGAAAAAGTAGCCCATTGAAATTTAATTTTAAATAGATATAGCTGTATAGGGTATATTGACCAGTCATGAATTGGAGTATGGTTACATATAACAATAGTCGTGTTCTTCAGAAGTTGCTTTTTCTGAAAGAATTAAAACTATGAGGATGGTCTTTAATTCCGAATGAACAATACCTCATCATATTTATACGTGATGCCTAACAATTCTTACCAAAAAACGGTATTTTTAATACATTAATGATTCATGTTAAATAAGTATTGGCAGAATTTTGTTAATTTTATATTCATATGAATAAGTAAATTCTCCTAAAATCTAAAAAGAGGGTGATGGTAAAGGCCTTCAAAGCAGTGTTTTTGTCTGAAACAACAACAACAAAAGTACCATTTGTAGTTTAGGGAAACCCTAAAAAGCAAAAGAGACCAGACCGGTCATAGGAAAGCAAAGCAAAGGGCATCGTTAAGCATGAAAGATGGACTAAAATCTTCTTTATTTAAAATTTTCTGCCTCGATACTACTAACATAGACAGTTTTGATTAAATAAAACGATACTTTTAGACACGATATGAAAAAACAACAACTAAATACAACTCGACACATGCGTCATATTTGGTTGGGGTTAGAGTATATAGGTAGAAAGTTGGGGAATATTGACATCATCATAATCAAAGGGGAATGCATGGGATGCCATTGCCATGCAAAGGTCAAATATGTTGAAAAATAAAAACTTTACTTTTTGTTGGCAGGCAGTTAGCAGCAAATCCAAGGACACCAATAATGTCAACATATTGAGCTCACCCCTCAACCCCCCCATATCTCACTCTAATTTCATTATTTTTGTAGCTTAGCTTATAGAAAAGGATTTCAGCAACATATCAACCTCATTCAAGTAATAAATAATTGACAACTGTAGCAACTTTTTCTGGCAATTATTGACCAAACTAATAATAACCAAGGAAAGAGAAGAAAATGGAAATACATCAAAAATGGGGTCAAGATGTGATTCAGCATTATTGGCACACTCAATGAGGCAAAATTATCAGCTAATCAAAAGATTATCTCTAATTAAACTTGGAAATAGAAGATGTAAATGAAATTCAAATTTGAAAAATCATTGAGTGATAAAGACAAAGGTTATGTTATTTGTAAGGTAAAGACCATTCGTACAAGGAAGCAGGCCAAATGACTTTATTAAATCACTCTGTACGTCCTACTTAAGAGAGTTAGCTTTCTAAGAAAAAGTAAAAGATTCCATTCATGTCTTGCAAGCAATCTCAGTCTCACATAGCAACCCTTGCTAATTTCATATTCCATGATCTGCAGTTCAATGCTGGATCACAAAAGTTTGTTTATCTTTGAACCACCAAGTAGAGCTAACTAACCCTAGTTTCATGGTTAACCGTCGTAGTATGTTGGTTAACCATAATGAAATGAACAAATTATCTTTAGACATTATCATCTAATTGCACCAAGGACAGAATCTACAGATTAACCGTTGTAGTATGTTGGTTAACCATGAACATCCGACATCATGAATTGATTGATGTATAATAAGAAGATTCTCAGCAAATAAAGATGGGTAGGCCACAGAGAAAGAGAGATTTTTGCCAATCATTTCAAAAGCATTAGTCACTAGCAGTCACTTTCACATGCCTGTGTTTCCACCGTTTTCTTCATCAACATTACAAAAAAATTCAACACACATGCAAAACAATCAAGATTCAACAAACAATGATGTGATTAGAACTATTAATATAATTAGTTAAATTATATTTCTTTTCGACCTGTATCTTCAACAAAATCACTAATCAAAGTGGCTAACAAAATCACTTCACATGCATATATATGGTTCTAAAGTCTGGGGTAGTTTCTATCCACAAGCCACAAGGACATAAGAAAAGGAGAGGAGACAGCTAAATCAAAAAGGCAAATTCCACTATAGATGGAAATGAAACCATCTGGATAAAATCATACATCAGCAACAAAAATGTTGTTAACATAGAACTAAATCAGCTTCTCAAAATTTATTGAGCAAAGGACTTAGAGAATTTTCAAGCAGCACGAGGCCAAAAAAAAAAACTTTCCAGAGTAACAATGCGCAGATCACATTCCTCTAGACTGAATACAACATGCAAAAATGACTATAATAGAAATTTGTGATGAACAAAAAGGTAAGGTACCGTTTACATCTCACTTCCATCTGAGGGACTGCCTAATTCCAGTATAGATGAGTCCTAAGGACCTCCCAATCAAGCAAACTAGAAAAAATGAGATTGCATTGCTAACTTTGTCAATGACAACTCTAACCATGGGAAAACAAATGTCGGAGAACTCAAGGAACAGGCTGAAATAGTACCTCCTGTAATATGCAAAGAGAATATTAGATTAGAAACTATAACCAACTTTATAAACATTAAGAATCAGAAAATATATGCAACCTGCGGCTAGATCATAAAACTCAAACATGGATTCATGGTATTCAGTTGGCTCTAAATGAAGAAATATTGATTACCTTAACCTTTATATGTATATTTAACCAATCATTACAATTATAGTTACATATTCATCAAATATCCATGTATAAAAGATTGGAACAACCTTAGTTATTCGATCGTGCATCTTCTTACCCTAAAATCCATACCTTAACTTTAGAAAGTAGTTTTATGAATATTTGGTAACGGTTGAATAGACCTTAGGCGTGACAATTCACTGATTTGCTAGTTTACAATTTTACAGGGAGTCACAAGATTTCGAGATTAACTTAGCATAGATAGAACAGACAAAGCTGAGGAAGTTATAGTTCCATTACAAGTACAAAACCTAACTCCGCTCCCCAGGCAGTTCAGACATTTTTTTGGGCTGAGGCTTTAAAATAAAATCCATATCTAGAAATGCTGATGAGCATGCTGATACTGCAGTTAGCAAGATATATTTTTATATTCATGAATCTATGACAGTATACTTTCACCAAGGCAACAGCCTTCGCCACCATCTAAAAACAAACTTATTTCGAACCATCCTATTGCAGTTGTCCTTATCAATCAACATCAGCACTCCCTAAGAGGCCAAGTATTAATAATGAATAATGAAATCACCACGTCTGAAAATAATTTTTTTATCCACACATGAATCCATCCACTCCACCAAAGCATGTTTGGTTTCACAGTGTCTATAATTGCCCACACTATCTGAGATAATAAAAGATCTTCAAGCATGAATCCAGTGCGATAGAGCTAATCTTTAAGTGCTCTGCGACAATTATATAAGGACATATACAAGCCACAGAAATTGAAAGAGACAATAATATGAGCTATAAGTGCCATAGTATTTCTTTGTATCCAAGTATCTAACCAATTTCAGTGTTATTCCCAGATAGTCTAAATCCACTAAAGTTCTGTTAATGACCATGGATGCAAGCAAAGGAAAATATTTATAGGTGAAAGGTTGTGGAAAACGTACCACCCTGTCAGGGCTCTTAATTCCTTGGTGCGTTTTACAGACATAGAGAAATTGAAAGAGACAATAATATGAGCTATAAGTGCCATAGTATTTCTTTGTATCCAAGTATCTAACCAATTTCAGTGTTATTCCCAGATAGTCTAAATCCACTAAAGTTCTGTTAATGACCATGGATGCAAGCAAAGGAAAATATTTATAGGTGAAAGGTTGTGGAAAACGTACCACCCTGTCAGGGCTCTTAATTCCTTGGTGCGTTTTACAGACATAGAGAAATGGCTTATCACAACATACTGCAATGAAGTAGGCACACTTTCATATTTTCCTAGCATAAGCTTCTTCCACCAACTATATGTTTCATCATAATCACTACTATTTTCCGCAATGAGTTGTCTCTTAAGTGTGTAGAGGTCAAAGTGATCCTCATACATTGATACAATAGCCTCCAGATTTTGATACAACCACTGGTTTAAAGCAACCTGTTAACAAGCACAAGCTTTAAAATCCTGACGAAATATATCCTTATTATCTCATTAACCAAACATATCCGTACTATTTCACTCAGTAACCATAGACATTAATGACATGCACTAATATCACATGAAAGCTTTATGACATTCTCAGTCTTTCAAATACGAGAAACAATTCCCTCCTCTCCACATCACTGATCTGGAATGAGAACAGAAAACAGACACTATTGAAGTGTTCCAAATATAAAAATATGTCATGCTAGCTTTATAATTAGAACATGATATACATATTCATAGACAAGAAATGAAACAGTTTTACAGAAATGGAAAATATGTTCATGAACACAATAAGGAGTTGAAGACCAACAGGTGCTACCGCCTAAACTCACTAAGAAAAACAGCCGTACCTCATTACGCAACTTTTGGAGTGAACGAGTAGACAAGTTACAGATGGCTAAACCCAGATCATTCACTTCATCAGATAAATTGCCATCAACAGAAATAAGCTCCAAATAAGTGCTTGCTATCCCATCTGCTAAAGTTATCACCAGATCTTCCAATATGGAATCCCCATATAAAGTAAACAAGCTTTGGTCATAACAACAACCTTTGCTGCAGAATAGATAAATTAACAAATAAGTTTCCCAACAAATATATTAAATATATTATGAAAATAGAATCAAATTTGATTAAAAGAAAAATCATACATCAAAGCCTACATATATTGTAGCCAAGACCAAGTTATCCTGCGACAATATATAACATAGCAGCTAACATTTATGGTTACAGCAACTATCAGAGACAGATGTCATTTTGTTGCTGGCATGATTATAATGCCAATTCCAAAGTGGTGACGATACCTGACACAATTATAGGTTCTTCAGTAATCCTACTTTGGACAATCATCAGAGCAAGTTACCTCCAGTCAGTTCCTTATCTGGAAACAACTAATAGTATGTAAACCAAGTAAGATCACATTAACAGCCATATGATTAGGATCTGTAGTCTGTACCATATCTGCCAATCAATCTAGTATTAGTCAACCAGTGGATGGGTCAAGGGAATATGGTCTTCTTGTTAGAATCATATCTATTAAGATTTTAAATTTTTAAAAGGGTAAAGGCATGAAACAAGAGTAATCATTCTTGAGGAAAGAAAGATAAGATAGGGGAAAAAGAAAAGGAAAACTACACGATCGGTTCCCACAAAACACATGCATAATTTTCCAAGACGAATAAATATCTTCTACTTAACAAAGTCTAATAGTTTAGGGATCCAAAACTTTGGAAAGTTCAAATGTCTTTTTGTTCCAAAACCAAATGTTTCTCTTAATACATGGCAAGATAAGACGTGGGGGAAACTGGATATCAAAGGGGGGAAAAGAAAGAAAAAAAAAAAACCTACACGATCAGTTCCAACAAAACACATGCATAATTTTCCAAGACAAATAAATATCTTATACTTTACAAAGTCTAAAAGTTTAGGGATCCAAAACTTTGGAAAGTTCAAATGTCTTTGTGTTCCAAAACCAAATCTTTCTCTTAATACATGGCATAAAGGACAATTATAGCTGTTTAGATCCCACGTCTTAAACATCCAGGCTCATTTACTCTGAACAAACTCAAAAGTCACTTGATTCATAGACTTTGAAAACCCCACAGCTTAAAGAGAATCCAAGTCGATATGAGGTCTTAACCCAAAAGAGGGTGTTATGAAGCCAGCAACATGGAATTATTATACATCTTCGAGGATGATTTAAATGGAATTATGGAAGTTGTGCACATGCATCTGTTAGCGCATGTAAAACTTGTCATCACTCTCCATTTATGTATTAGCAAAATTGATGCATAGAAATACTGCTAAAACTGTTTCTAAAGAGAAAGAAACAAGTAACAAGATAATGTATGCAACAAGTGATAAGATTAGTGGCTTTGAAGTTTTATAAAGTACACTAAAAGCAACTGTTAGAAATTCATATCTTAGAATATACTGCAATAAACACAACAAGAGACAGAGATAGCGGCAGTTCTTTTTACCTTAGAGAACCAAATCTAAGAAAATACAATAATTCTGCATACAGATTCTTCTTCCCCAACTTTGTAATATTTTGTAAAACTGTGTCGTCTCCATTTAACTTCTCAGTTATCAGAGAAACAAGTTCCTGTCAGAAGAGGGAAAGAAAAGGACGCTTCATGCAAACAAGCTAGCAATAAAACAAACCATACAGTTATCATAAGCTTTTTGAAGTACCATATTATAAGTTTCAAGCCCAAGTTCCTTTTTCATCCAAGCAAAGCATATGGGTTTACAGGAATTTTGAATAATTCTGGAAAAGGCTATCAACCAATCATCCATATTTCCGGCATCAGAAGTACCGGCATTCTTTTTCACCTGAAAAGAAGGCAATCTATTTGATAAGATCAAACAAATAAATTTATTGAAGTTCCATACTTTAAAGTTTTCCGTATTGCAAACCCTGAATATGATCATAAGAGATGATCCCTTATTAACACATGTTGGCAACTTTGAATTTAGAAACTCAACTTTTCAGATCAACACTAATTCATTTCTCACACAAACATGGATCTATTTCATGGTCTGTGGAATCAATAAATAACTAAATAACACATTCATTACACTGTATCAGGGATCTAAATATAAGAGCTTGTTTATTCTCAAGGTTATTCATTTGTTTGTCCTAAATTAAAACTCAGAAAAAGAGAAGCGTCATAAGTTTTTGGCAACCATAGCATTTTTGTCCCATGCGTTACTTGCCATCTAAAACATCTTCTTTTTCTCCTGTATATGAATGATGCAAAGAAAGATTGATTCACAGAATTCAACTAAAGCATGCAATTTCTCTGGACAGAATGAACTTACATGAACTAAATTCAGCATAAGGAAAAAATTGAAACAACTACAGACAAAGGAACCAACAGAGACAGTGCCTACCTCTTCCTCAAGTTGCTGAAGAGAAGCCCAAAGCAATCTTATCTTTGGACCTTCAGATAAAGCATACAAACTTAAGGGTCGCTTTGCACATTGTTGCTCATCAAGAACAGCATTTCTGAAATCACTCTCACGTTCAATAATGTCTAGAGAATCCAAAAGTTTTCCTCTTACAACATCCCAGACAGGCTTAAAATTTTCTTGGTCACTGTTTGTCCTGGCAGTGGCACTACATTTATAAAGTAAATATCCTTGGTAAATGAGATAAAAAAGCCATACACATTCCAAAGCATTGAAATTAAGTACTAAATGAAAAGAAATACATGCAGCCCTGACAAGTTCTACTTTTCGTGAACCATATGTAAGGAAAACATTCATATGAATATAAATATTTTATGTGCTTACCCTTACCTACCAGAAGAGGTTGAACCTTGGGGAAAGGCACCATCATCAGCTATGTTCTTTTGAGATGTGGAACCGGACTTTTGAACAGGAATTACTCCAGCCATATACGTAAGAAATATACCAGTCATCAGCAGTAATTGATCACTGACAGTAATCCATTCAGAGGCTGTTATACCATCAGAGTCCACTACAGACCACGCGCAAGTAAACCTCAAGGGAGTTTCCATGATGCCGGGTCTAGCTTTCACATTTGAGAAAAATGGATTATCATCCTTCCTTTTTCTCCGTGTTGAAAGCCATAACAATTTACAGCTCCCATAGGAAAACTTGCTACAAATAAAGCAATAAATGCAAAAATGAGAGTACAATTCCAATGGTTATCGGCTTATCCCAATGTCTACAGCAGGCATAAAATTATGCACAGAATGCTACACTCATTTGCAGCTGAAACTTTAGCGTGGCTCGTGCAGGTGTGTTGGACGAAAAGATGCAATTATATGATCTACAAGTTTGACCAAGAAGCCGCTTTCCAAATTCGGAAACATAACGAATCTTCACAAATTTCATTAACTTCTTACAAACAAATATGAAACCACACGATGATAAAGGAAAAGAGGCTCGCTACAAAGTGAAACCCCAATCCCGATATATCATAAGACTGAGTTGACTCACGACTGACCTTGGCGGCGTCCTGAAATTGGAATTCCGATTCACAAATCCACTCTGCTTAAGTAAACTTGGGTGCAAATGTAGCTTGATGCATGACGGCGAAGCCACGTATTCCGCCATTTGATTCAAAGTTAAAAGAAGAAGAAGAAGCTGTTCCCACAGAAGCAATCACCGCATTTCCTCTAGCATTTTGCTAGCTAAATCCTACACCCGTAATGGAGAGTTCTTACAATGGCATTAAAGTCAAATCAATTGGGCGATTAGGGTTAAGGCCTTTTAAACAACATATGAAATAAAATAGAACGAAATGAGTGATGATGTTTTGCTTTGTGTGTTTTGTTTGGAGAAAGGGGAGAGGTTTGAAAGAACGAGGGAAAAACAAAACAAAATGATAGGAAGATTGGAAATGTGCGAACCTAGTTGTTTCCTACTCTCCACTCTCTCCTTCTGACTCTACTTTACTTTGTTTTGCCTGTTTTTTTCTTTCTTTATTTTAAAATTTAGTCATCACACTTTAATTTAGGTAAAGCTCAAAATGGTAACTTAATTATTTCAAATAATTATTTTAGTCTGCTAAATTTTTAAAATTATAAAATAAGCATTAAATTTTAAATTTTATTACAAAATAAGTACTAAGGTGTTAGTAGGGTGGGCAAAAATACCCGACCCGAAACTAAAATATCGGGTAATTTTCGGGGAAAAATTACCCGACCCGGCAAATTTCCCGGGACACGGGCCGAAAGTTTTCTCTTACCGGGTACCCGACCCGATAAAATTTAATATATTATTTTTATATTTAAAATTGTATTTTTATTTTATGTTTCTTAATATTTTCACTCTAAAATTAAGTTTAAATCTCTAATTTTTTCTATGTTTATATTATATTTTTTTAATTTTTAAGTTTAATTTTTTTTAAATATTTTTGTGTTTAACATGTGATTTTTTTTTTTAATTTTAAAATTTTAAAATTTTAAAAAATAGTAACCGGGTACCCGAATCCCGAGTACCCGGATATAATGGGCCGGGACACGGGCCGTTTAATGAGGTACCCGGATGAATCGGGTACCCGGTTTTTCGGGTACCCGACAATTTCCACCCCTAGGTGTTAGATGTCACTAATAACCTAATGACGGACATGTTGACCATATAATTAAAATAATATTTTAGTTGTTACAAAATAGTCATTGAACTATATAAATATTATAAAATAATCATTGAATTGTTTCATTGTTACAAAAATAATAAATTCACTATTTGATTTTTACAAAGTGATCATTTAATTATTTAATTGTTACAAAATGGTCATTGAATTTTGGGACTAAAACTACTATCATACCATACTATGTTTTAATTTCAACCACATAGACCATAGTGACACCTTTATCACAATTTTTTAATTGAGTGATTAAATTGTTATTTTTTACACATTTGTCACAAATTTTTATAGAGTGACTAAACTTTTACTTTTAGAAGAAATATAATATGTTTGTTACCAATTGTATAACTAGGTGACATGTCATACAATTTACTTTAAATATCTTGAGTCAACGACCACGTTATTTTTACGTAGAAAAACCAAGAGACTAGATGGATTTTTGGCAACTCAACTCAAATCAAAATTTAAAAATTTTAACCTGACCCTGTCTTATCTCAGTTCTTTTTATTTTCACTGCCTTGGCCCCAAAACTCAACTTTTAAAAATAAAAACCCACCATAGTTGGGTTAAGACCCAACGTTGACGATTGCCAACCCTATTTTTATGTTACTACTAAATTTACGATCGGCAATAGAAAAAGACAAAATCCTTAAGTCGAACGATTTGACTAGAAATTTACTTCTAGTTAAGTGACTCTATGTGTAATTTCCCCAATTATTTATTCCAACAATACTCGTGCCGAAACAAAATTATAGTCACATTCAGATCTCCAAATATTTCAAATTTCAAAAACCAGACTGCTTGGCATCGCCGTAAATAAAATATAAAAGGGTTATCTTCACCAGTGGTCCCTTTCGTTTAGGGTGTGTTTTATTTTGGTCACCAGAATTCAAAAACGATTATTCTGGTCACTTACGTTTAAAATCGTTTCTATTTTGGTCCCTTAGCCGTTAGTCTCCGTTAGTTTAAAAAATTAGTTTCTAATTTAACCCCCAAACTTTCAAAATTTTATTTTTCACCATCTTCCCCAAAAATTATAAAACTAAAACCCCATAAAATTAAATCAATCGCTATAACCCACCACTACAACCCATTCCCCCAAGATTAAAAGCGTCAAATTTCACTAGAACCCATAAAGTTTTCTACGGGTTGATGTTGCACTCTCTCAAATACATAACATCGAAATCTACATACATTGTCCAGTGGCTTTTATACTTGGGTATGGCTATCTCCAGCCATGGTTTCAAGTTGCCATTGTAGTGTATAACAGCAGCTTCTTCAATCTCCCTCTGGTTTACATTAGGATTGCAACTTTCTTAAATGACTGTCACTCTCTCTACACAACAAATTAACGCAGTTACAAAAATAAATAAAATCTGACCTTCAAAGCGATGGAGGGATTGACCGTAAATACATTAACCGATGAAACCAAGCAAACATAAACAATGAGTAAGGGCCAACAAAACCAGTAAACAACCTATGGATTCCTGTTCATTGCCAAAACTAAACTATTCATATAATAGCAAATGTGTAAGGACAAACTAAAAATTAATGGAAAAAGTATCCGAAATTGAAATTAAGCCTCAACTTAAATCCAACTGCATCACCGGAAACTCAACTAATCATATACAATCTCGACTGATAGCAAAAACAATTCAATTCAGCAATAATTCCGTAATCTTAGAAGAAGCTACCAAAAGACAAGAAATTTTCAAAACCAAGAGAATTTATTGAAATGGGCTGCTGAAATGATTTGTGAACTCACCCGAAGTTGTTCCATCAGAGAAAAAGCTAATGTAAACCAGAGGGAGATTGAAGAAGCTGCTGTTATACACTATAATGGCAACTTGAAACCATGGCTGGAGATAGCCATACCCAAGTATAAAAGCCACTGGACAATGTATGTAGATTTCGATGTTATGTATTTGAGAGAGTGCAACATCAACCCGTAGAAAACTTTATCGGTTCTAGTGGAATTTGACGCTTTTAATCTTGGGGGAATGGGTTGTAGTGGTGGGTTATAGTGATTGATTTAATTTTATGGGGTTTTAGTTTTATAATTTTTGGAGAAGATGGTGAAAAATAAAATTTTGAAAGTTTGAGGGTTAAATTAGAAACTAATTTTTTAAACTAACGGAGACTAACGGCTAAGGGACCAAAATAGAAACGATTTTAAACGTAAGTGACCAGAATAATCGTTTTTGAATTCTGATGACCAAAATAAAACACACACTAAACGAAAGGGACCACTGGTGAAGATTACCCAATATAAAAATGGGGAAAGAAACAAGTCACGCTCCCTTGCTTCTCATCTAAGCGAAAAGGAAAAAGGAAACTCTCCTTCCGCCGGTAAAATCCCTTTCCATTTTCTTCCATCGTTCTTAATTAGGAGGGGGCGGAGAACTTTTCACTGTAATGGGGCAACAATCGTTGATCTACGCTTTTGTGGCTCGAGGCACCGTGGTTTTAGCCGACTACACCGAGTTCTCCGGCAACTTCACCTCCATAGCTTCTCAGTGTCTCCAGAAACTCCCGGCTTCCAACAACAAGTTCACTTACAACTGCGATGGCCACACCTTTAACTATCTCGTCGATAACGGCTTCAGTAATCTCTTCTCTCTTTCGCCGTCTTTTTTGTTGTTTCTTCGTCTTTTGCTCATTTCGTTTATATATCTATATTCGATCCGTATTTTTCTGCTTCTTTGGTCCAATCTCGCTGTTGTTGATCCATTTTCCTTAGTTGCTTCTGTTTTTTTTGTTTGCTATCGTCTCTTATTTTACTTGCTGATGGTTTCGAGAATTTGATTATAGATTCAATTATGTGAATATTTGGAAATAATTGTGTTCAGCGAACTTGATGCGTGTGAAAGGGAAAGCGACGGAATCGGTTATATTATTTCTATTTTAAGTAAAGAGTTGGTTAAGGTGTGCCATAAATGAAGTATGCCTTTGCTTCTTTAATAATTGAATACCTTGTTTAACTTGTAATTGAAGCTTTCCAAAACTGAGTAGGACTGTAGGAGTAACAACTGGAAGATTTAAATGTTTCAAATGAAATAAATCTGCATATTAATATTGTGACATGTACATCTTGGTATTTTTCTTTATATGTTTGGATAATGCGTCGGATAAAAAGTTGGAAAAAAAATTCAGCAAATAACATTAATTGCAGTCAGATGCCAAAGCAAATCCTAATGCTTTTTGAATAATTGAAAATTAAGAACTTAAACTATTGTCAATAACCGAAACACATAATTGTAATTTATATGAACAATTATGTATGAATGTGTATTATATTCTAATAATTTGTTCATTGTTAGCAAAATTTGATTATTCTTTTTTTTGTTTACTTTCTCTTTTGAGATTTTTTAAGGCAGAAATAAGCCTATAGTAGTAAATTGGAAAATTTAGTGGTCGGAACAATGTATGATTCGAATGTTTGGCATTTTCGATATTTTCAGTTGGAGTTGTTCATATACTATTCCTGTGCATGTATCTTATAGAAAGATCTCAACATGTTATGCAATTTAATTACTATAAAAAATGATATTTACTATTTATTCGCATCTTGTGCTGCAGCATTTGTTATGAAATAAGGCTACATATGTTCTTTCTTGGATTAACATCCTACATTACACTTTGCAGCTTACTGTGTGGTCGCTGCTGAATCCGTTGGGCGACAGGTGCCAATTGCCTTTCTTGAGAGAATTAGTGTGGATTTTACCAAGAGATATGGTGGAGGAAAAGCGGCGACTGCTCCTGCAAACAGCCTGAGCAAGGAGTTTGGGTATTTTCTTTTCTTTGACCATTAAATAAAATGTCTTCGTTGTTGTTAAGTACATTGCTGCTATGTTTTTAGTATTGTTGATATAGGCCAAAACTGAAGGAGCATATGCAGTACTGCATTGATCATCCAGAGGAGATTAGTAAGATTGCCAAAGTGAAAGCTCAGGTTTCAGAAGTCAAAGGAGTTATGATGGAGAACATTGAGAAGGTAATTTTTGTTATCTTTTTTACTTATGTACATATAGCATTGAGTGCAATGTGAGGGTTGTAAGTGGGGAAGGAGTCCAGCTTTTCCAATATCTAGATCATGAGTATATAGCGTTGGCATCCTTTTCTGTGTTTTGCAGTAATAAATTAATTTTGCAGGTTCTGGACCGTGGTGAGAAAATTGAACTTTTGGTGGATAAAACAGAAAATCTTCGCTCTCAGGTCAGCAAACGTCCAACATGTATCATATTGTTCTTTAAAAATATGAGCAATGCTCTTTAATGCTTCACTATGGATTGATCATAAACAAACATTATTTGGGCTTGTTAGGGAACTGGTTTGTAAAATCATGCTAACCTCCGACAGGAAAATAAATTGCCAGCATGTTTTCTAATGCTGCACTGGGTAGACCATATAAGTAAGACATTATTTGCATGAAAAATAATGCACTAAAACATATTTTAGAATAACTGCGTACTCATCCCATTGTGCATTTCTTTCATAAAAAGCATATTTATAGTTCTCAAAATTTAAAAGGGTCTCGTTAAATTGGTTAGTCGAAAACCTGAAGCATTCTTCACATATTTTCCCTACTGTTGGTTCAAAAACTATGGGGTCGTGTATTTTGGTCCTGGTCTACTTATTATATAAAAGTGGGTACTTGTTGTTTGGGCATTTTACAGGCACAAGATTTCAGGCAGCAGGGAACCCAGATGAGGAGAAAGATGTGGTTACAGAACATGAAAATAAAGCTGATAGTTCTGGGAATTCTGATCGCCTTGATTCTCATCATCGTGCTGTCTGTTTGTCACGGCTTCAAATGTTAATAATTGATACTCTAGGTATAGTTACAGTTTTCATCAATCCCACGTTCTTTTCTGCTGTAGCCTACATAAGAAGACTATGTGCACATATCTGTGTAGGCTCTTTGATAGCACCAAGCATATTGATGTGTGGAAATTCGAACCCGGGAAATCGAATTTTGAGAACTATAAATATATAGATATCCACTGATTCTATGTATTAACGAAACAATTGCTTTGATCAGATAACTAGATTACTGGTTTGCCGGGAAATCATCTTTCTTGCTTAACTCAACATGCCAGTTGATCCCTAAATGAGATCTCTTCAAAAATGGGCAGCCTCTTTGATCTAACAGGGGCCCATTCATTCATCAACAGCTCAAGTCCTTTGAAAAAATCATGATCATCAAGTCCCATAATCTCAGATAATTCCAAAGGTGGCTGAAAGGCTTTAAGTTCCATTAACAATTCCCGAGCTCTATTCCTGGCTTTAATGTCTTCCGAACCCGAAATTTTTCCTTGCAATACATCTCCGAGGACCGATCCTGCATCATCAAACCTGCCTTGCTTGATAAGGCAAAGACCCAAGTTGCATGCCTTGTTAGCATCCGGGTCGATCATCTGAGCTTTTCTGTAAACCACCTCGGCCGTCAAGTAGTTTGATTTCTGCATGTAAGCCCACCCCAGGTTTCCCTGTCGTGCAAATGTGGAAAACATTTGTCACCAAAAGACAATTCTAATTGCTACCGACCTGTTGTTGTTGTCAAGCAAAATGAGAATGATACCAGTAGTCTTGAGGTTTCTTGCTGAACGGAAACTCGAAACTTCTTCCCGTGGGAACGAGCCATCTTGGTCGGTTTTCCGTTGAAGATCTCTCCCTGGTATATTAACCTTAGCCTTCGTTTTATTAAGTCGATCTGCTCGTCTACTTTTCCACATTTCTGCCAAATTCATTTATGAGAAACAAACCAGTTCAAATGAAGTTGCAAGGCAATCATGCATTGAATCAAATGTGTGTATATATATAATATTACCTTGTACAAGTCAATGAGGACATTGTCAAGTGACTCCTGTGCTTGTTTAGAGCAACGTGACCTGAAAGACTTGATAGCCTCGACAGCTTCTTCGCTTCTGTCGAGTTGCTTCATCACCACGGCCATGTCTTTCAGTGCACTGTCCACTCTATCACCGGCGTTTATCGCCTTCCAAAATAATACTATTGCTGCTTCTGGATTCTTTTCTACCAGCTGCCACATTCAAGCCAGAATTTTGAATTATGCTATTCAAGATTATAGTAGAAAAGGGCTGGTATATAGGGCCGGCTCGAAGATTTAAGAAGTCCTGTTGAATTTTGAACTAATCTTATGTTAAACTCTTGGATTTGAATCTAAAGGTGCTAGAAAAGTTGACAGAACTATTTGAACAATGTTAACAATTGGACTTGACTTTTTAAATTGAAGATCAAAGCTTGATCATATTTTCAACATCCATAAATATTTTCTTGAATCAAAGCAAAATATAAAGCAGAAGGGAAATAGAGAAAGAGACCTGAGCATGTTTGGCTCTAACATAAGGAGAATCTCCGTGTGGAAGTTTATGAATAACATGATAAAGATGATCATTCTTTGAGCTTGAGCTGCTCTTCTTCTTCATGGTTAATTAGATTCTTATCAGTTCATGCCGTACAATATTTTCCCATTTTTATACATACACTCAAGACAAGGAGACAAGAAATGGAAATTGAGAAGCCCCCAATGTATCCAGACGAATTTGCGTCTGTGTTCTCAGCTCATCGACACACATACTGTCTGCCACGTCCCCCATTTTACAAAATTAAATAATTCATCCGATCTGTATGATAAAATATACATTTAATATACAAACCCAACAAATATCATATTGAAAAAGTGGATGATGTTCATCCTAAAAAACACGGGTTTAAATCACTTTGTCTACAAAGTGTATGTGCATTGGTTAAAATATATATAAACAAATAGAAAATTCTACCTTCTAATAACTTTTAGACTATTCAAAAAAAAATATACATTTAATATCTATACAATAATATAGTTATCGAATCATATAATATATATTTTGCAGCTCGCATGATTTAAAGCATCACTTCATCCGTATTAATGTATCCAATAAATATTTATAAATCCTTTTACACAAAATATTTATAAATATGTCAATTCTATTCTAAAAAATACAAACAAATCACTCAATTAACATATTGTTATAAATAAATTATTCCGCTTACAAATATGTTTTTTGGTATAGTAATATTTTTAGCCCATAAAACTTATACATTAGATTAATTTTATCTTAATTCAAACAATTCAATAAATTTAATCATTTATTTTTAAAAATTCCATCAAATTAGGTTTTTTTGTGATAATGTCAAAGCAATTGAAACCATTAGATCAAATCAGTAGTTCGATAATTGCATTCTTCCATAAAACAACAACAAATTATTGTTAAATGGTTATTATACCGAGAAAGTAGTTTAACATTTCTGGGATAAAACAAACAATTTAAGAGAAGAATAAATATAAAATGATGAAAATTTTTAAATATTAAGAGTTAAATTTGTTGAATCATTTCGAATTATGATCAAATTGATAGACTATATAAGTTTAGGGGCTAAAATGTTATTATATCATGCCATATTAGAAGGAAGTGATTTGTTTGTAACCATTTTTTAATTAAGTGACTTGTCTGTGAGCGGAATGATATGTTTTGTAATATTTTTTTTAATTGAGTGACGTGTTTGTAATTTAAAAAATGACTTGTTTGTCAATTAAGTAACATTGGAGGTAGTTTATCCAAAAAATAAAAAATAAAAGCACGACTACTAGGTTTTATATTATGAAACATGATGTATGATCTATTTGTTTAGAAAGATACATATCATCCAAATTTAAAGGTAAAAGAATTCATTTTTCATCGATAGCGTGTGATATTAATCTTATATATATATATAATAATCAGTCTAACTTAGAAGTATTTATGAAATGAACTTAACAAATGATTTTAATAAAAAAAAATAGATGATGTTTATCCTAAAAGATTAGAATTTAATCGTTTTACCTGCAAAATATGTATGTATTATTAAAGAGTTAAAAATGTCTACAAACATACATATAAATAGTATAACATTATTTATATTTGTTAGAATTTATAGTCAAACCAATAATTCCAGTTACAAACCATATTATCTAACTTATTAAAGGAAACAAAGCAATATCTTATATTTTTCTCCGGAAAAATAAAGGCATTTCCTTTTTTAAATATTTTACAATATAGATTTAGTTATATATTCATGATCAAGGCCGGTTCAAAAATTTATGAGGTCATATGCAATTTATTAAAACGAGGCCTTTAATTTATAGTCCAAATAATTTTTTTCAAAAAAATTATCTTAATGCAAAAATTTTGTTTAATTACTCTCTTAAACAACAAATATTCACTTATAAGACAACTAAAAATTTAATATTTTCACTTAAAAGTGCCGTTCTTTTTGCATGTTTTTAGCAAAATTACTTACAACATTTTCAATATCAACTTCTTCCTAAAGATCACTCTCAATTGCCATCAAAACAAGTTCATTTAACATTTCTTGTGACATAGTTGTCCGTAAGTATGACTTTAACAACTTTAATTTTAAAAAATTTCGTTCTGTAGAAGCAACAATAATAAGAATAGTCAACAAAGTTCTGTAAGAAATTGTCGCATTTGGAAAGCAATTAAAACGTTTAAAAAATCTTAATAAATCCATTGCTCTCATTTTTTTCCTTAGATAATAGTTCTCTAAATAATTCCAGCTAGTAAATGATGTATTTCCATCAACATCAGATAACTCGCCCTTCTTAAGATCATTATCAAAATTATTAATGAAAGTGATTTTTCATACTGAAACAAGAAGCTAAAAATACCAAAGAAATAATGGTTTGATCAACAATATAAAAGAAATATTCAATTTTAAATTTAAGAGATATTAATGTTCGTATTTTGCAATTAATTTGAAGGACGGTGTAAGTTTTTCGTAAGTTATTAATTATCAAATATACAAATTTATAACTATTTAATTTATATCTGGTCCTTATTTTTTGGGCCCCTCATTTTTTATGGCCATGTGAAGTCGCTCTACTTGCACATCTCTAAAATCCCCTGTATTCATGATTAAATAAAATTATTGAGTTGGATTGAAAAATTGACATGAAATTAGTTCACATTATTAGTATATTGGGTATAAAAGTAGTGAACAGAGTTGATTGCATCTGGATTGATTTTGGGGGTTCAATAATTGAATTGGGACTAAATAATGGAGCAAATATAATGGGATAATGGATGAGGCCACCATTTCAGACTTTGTTCATTAATGTTGTTTTGTTATCTTTGGAATTGGGGTGCAAGATTCTTGTTTGTTTTCACAAAGGACAAAAATAGAAAATAGAAATAGAAATTACACCATAATTTATCTCAATTGACATCTTTTAACAATTTTTAAAGGAAATGGCACCCAAAAATTTATTTTTTTAACGGTTTAAAGGTGATTACATGGTAGTATCTGTTTATATATTTTTAATTTTTTTGATAAAACACGTATCTTGTAGATAAAATAAATGAATCTAAGTCTTATAGAATGGACATCATTTGTTTTTCCTTTAGAGATCACTTGTTGGGTTCCAAAAAATTATTTTTGTGAAATAATATTCATTTGTGTAACGTAAGGTAAAAGCTCAACACGTGAATCGTGTTTCTTAAAAAACATGCCACATCAATCATGTTTAATTGCAATCATCGTTCGTAATCAGGATTGGAGAAGCTGCACCGAACGAAGCTTGTTGTAAATCAAGGCCTTGAGCTTAAGAGTATGCTTTTGATTGTACACTCTACTGAAGACTGAAGTGTTGTATAATTGCAGCTTTGATCCTCAATAATATGCGCATCCACTTTTAGTTTAATCATAAAATTAGCTCTTTTACGAGTCCAAGTCACTAAGAGAACTACAGTCTCCTTATTAGAGATAGATCGGGACTTCTTTTTAAGACTATATATTCTCTCCTCAAAATTAAAATTTACTTTTTATATTGTCAAAATTATTAGATTTTATTAAAAATCAGTCGTCAGGTCTCGGGTTCGAGCCGTTGTGTATACAAAAAATTTTCGTTGGATGACTCACCCATCGATCTGAATTAGTCAAAACTAAGCCCTAGAAACCGGAGGGCAACCAAAAAACAACTCCTCAAAATTATTACTTATTAAATTAACAAGATCAATAAATCTTTACTAGTTAAAAAAATCTATGAAGGTTTATTTTTTTGGAAAATTCTACAACGTGCGACGAACATCGATGAACACCATTAATAATGAACAGCGATGAACACCATTAAATTAATTAATAAAGATTTAAAATTTCAAGGACTCATTATACAATTAATAATTATTTTAAAAAATTTAATTAAATTATTTTTTATATATATTAAAATTTTATTTTTAATAAGGGTAAACTATATATTTAGTACCTCACTTATTTCCGTAATTCTATTGAACCCTCATTATTTAAATATTATTTCAATTTGACCCTATTCTTTATAAAAATAATTTAACCCTTAACCCTTAACTTAAAACCCTAAACTATTAAACCTTAAACCCTTAAACTCTTAAACCTATACGCTAAACCATATACCATTAAAAATAATTTCACCATCATCGATTCAATTCAATTCAATGAATTGTTAAATTCTCCTAAAAAATTCAATAATCAACAATTTGAAGAAAAAAAGTGATGATCAAAGTCGGTACAAGTTCTTCATTATGTGATATCACAAAGATTAAAAAAAACATAGACTAAGGAGAATTCAACCATTCATAGCAGTATGTCCTTCTCCCTGCATCCCGTATCCGACAATCAAAGAAGTACAAGTTATAAAATTCAACTCGACACCTTCAGCGTGCATGCAATCAAAGAGCCTCAAATGCTTCTCCCCACGTGCCCTTGGAGGCATAACAACTGATCATTGTAGTTCATATTTTTTTAATCTTTGTGATATCACATAATGAAGAACTTGTACCGACTTTGATCATCACTTTTTTTTCTTCAAATTGTTGATTATTAAATTTTTTTAGGAGAATTCAACAATTCATTGAATTGAATTGAATCAATGATGGTGAAATTATTTTTAATGGTATATGGTTTAGCGTATAGGTTTAAGAGTTTAAGGGTTTGAGGTTTAATAGTTTAGGGTTTTAGGTTAAGGGTTAAGGGTTAAATTATTTTTATAAAGAATAGGGTCAAATTGAAATAATATTTAAATAATGAGGGTTCAATAGAATTACGGAAATAAGTGAGGTACTAAATATATAGTTCACCCTTATTAAAAATAAAATTTTAATATATATAAAAAATAATTTAATTGAATTTTTTAAAATAATTATTAATTGTATGATGGGTCCTTGAAATTTTAAATCTTTATTAATTAATTTAATGATGTGCATCGGTGTTCATCATTAGTGGTGTTCATCGGTGTTTGTCGCACATGATAGACTCATCCTTATTTTTTTTTGCCCAATCTACAACGGTAGTTGACATATATAAATCTATGGATTATAAAAAAAACTATTTCAATCCAGTAGTTGAATTATAAAAGGAGATAATATTCTCTTTAAATGATCCTAATTTAAGTAATTTTATCTGTAAGATATATAAGTTTTATCTAATGCTAAAAGTAGAATAAATACTATCATGAGAACACATTAAAATACTAAAAATAGTTACAATATCCTTAGATAATTTTTTAAATGACGCTATAAATGAATTTAGAAAACCGAAAGCTTAAGTGGAAAAATAAATAGTTAAAATATGTCTCCTTTTCTATTTAAGTACCTCAACTTTTTTTAGTTAAAATAGATACATAAAGTATTATTTCAGTACTACTTTAGCCTTTAGCTCCGACTGTTAATTTTGTTAAAAATAATCTTTAACCAATAACATGAATTTGTTTACTTTAATCCCTTTCTTTCTCACGAGAACAAAAAACTTCAGGTCTCCTGTATTCCTTGCAAGTTAACCAATGTTGAGACCAAAACCTCTCATTTTTCTCATAAAAGCTGATTGATGTTCTTGTTTTCATTTATGTTCCTTTTTCTCATAATGAAAGAGATACATAATTAGAATACTAAGTTGCATAATACAAGATTTTTCATGGGTAAACCGATAACAAATTATTATAAC
Source organism: Hibiscus tridactylites (assembly GCA_958450335.1). NCBI lineage: Eukaryota > Viridiplantae > Streptophyta > Magnoliopsida > Malvales > Malvaceae > Hibiscus > Hibiscus tridactylites. The sequence goes on along the minus strand of OY288276.1, from coordinate 13,272,797 downwards.
TAAAAAATCTATTTTTTGCACAAAAAAACTAAAAATTTCCCCATTTTTTAGATGATCAAACTACATTTCTAGACGGAGGGGTGCTAGAGAAGACAATAGCACCCTTTGTTACCTAGGGGTGAGCAAAACTCGACTCGACTCGAAAAAATCGATATTTTTTTTCAATTTCGAGTTATTCGAGTCGAGTTATTCGAGTTGTTCGAGTTATTCGAGTCAACTCGATTAACTCGAAAAAATTTCGATTTCGAGTCGGTTTGGAATTTGCCCAACTCGAAAAATTGAAAAATCGAAAAACTGAATTTTACAGTTTTACAATTTAGTCACTGATTTCATTTTTCTTCAATTCCTCCTTCATTTTAAGTCCATTTTTGACCAAATTTGAACCACATATTCCTAAACCAGCGTAGAATACATATTTATCTTCAACTTATATTTTTAAAATAAATTTCATATTTTTTTCAATTCAGTCCCTTAACTTTGTATGATTTCCTCATTTCTTCAATATCTCCTTCGTTTTAAGTCAATTTTGACCAAAATTGAACCACATGCTCCTAAACCAATGTAGAAACTAGAATACCTATTTAGCTTCAATTCATATTTTTAAATTAAATTTTCTACTTTTGTAATTTAGCCCCTCAACTTTGAGTTTTCTTTTTGTTGGTTTGATTGTTACAATTGAAATTTGGACAGGTTTACCTTGTTTGATGAAAAATGTGTTCTTATTTTTGTGCTTTTAGAATCATTGTATTGTTTAGTCATCAGTCAATTTATATGTATGTAGATATAATTCAAAATCTTTTTTTACACATGTGAAAAATAATATGAAAAAATATATATAGATATAAATAGAAAAATGTTTAAATTAAAACCAAACTCGAAAAATCGAATCGACTCGAACTCGACTCGAACTCGCTAAAATCGACTCGAATCGAAAAAATTTCAATTTAAGTTCAAGTTGTAAAATATGACGATTGAACTCGAATAACTCGAATTTTTTTAACTCGACTCGACTCGACTCGCTCGAACGCTCACCCCTATTGTTACCGGTAGCAGTAATGACGTAATAGATTGCATTGGCAAAGAGAGTTGAAAGGAATAAAGAAATCATATATTTATATATATAAACATGATGATGATAGTTGATAGTGGGGGTAAAATCATAAACCCATCCTCTTGGCGAAATTAAAAAAGAGATTTCCCTCATCCATATACTGCCACACAGAAACACAAAACCACTGCTTAATAATGCTCCACATTTCAACCCACAATCTCACGCTATTGTTTTGTAAACACACCCACTGCCCAAGCCAAGTCTCTAGCTAAAGGGGCCAAAACTAAACATGCTTTAGTAGCCACCACCCCTGGAGCGACCACCACCCATCCTTCCACGCCCACGGTTATAGCCTCTACCACCACCACCGACTCTACCTCTCTCATAACCAGCACCTGCCGGAATAAAACAGCCAAACAAATAGTCAGCAATTTGAGATTCATTTTAATGGTGGATTGTATGACTGTTGTTGTGTACTTCCTTTGAATTCTACTCTGGAAACCATGTTTGTTCTACGTTACTTGTACACTCAAAAATTGGCAAAAAGGGTTGGTTGATGAGTACTGATGAGGAGCAAGGAAACCCAAGACAAATGTTTGCAATTTCAAGACAAAGGGTATTCATCTATGAACTGTTACTTGTTTAGCTACTTTAGCATGCATGAGGATTTTAACAATGGTTACTTCCATAGATGCACAGACATAAAACTTTTCAGAGTGATAAAATACCACTCCTTCAATAAGCTGTGAATAAAGTATACTTACCACGATAACCCCAACCTCTTCCTCGACCACCACCTCTGCCCCAGTTCGAGTATCCACCGTTATCTATAAGAAATAAGTGAAGTATGAAGTATGGTCCAACTAAAATGCAAACTTATACTTGGTAAATGTAAAAGTACAAAGAAAAATGTCAATAATTAGTAATTACCATAACAATATTCAAAATCCATATACTATACCTTGATAATCTCCATAATTGGAGTATCCACCCCTGCCCCAACTCCGCCCTCTCCCTCTCCCTCTCCCTCTGCCTCTACCACGGCCCCTTCCTTGGCCATATGAATCTAAATATAAAACACAGGAAAATAGTTTGAGATTAAGAGAACAAAGTTCTTAGGAAACAGTTGCAGAACTTCTAGTTCCTGAAAACACCTTCATTAACAGCATTATACGGGGCACGAGCTTGTTTGGGTGGTTGCTGCTGCTGATAATGATATTGTGGCTTGGGTTGTTCAGCATAATGTGGAGCTTGATACCTGGAGCGAAACAATTCAAGTCATTCAGCATAGAATTATTTCAATCAAATGAGCAAACATAATAATAATTTATGCACCACCACATCGGCAGTTGAAACAATTAAGAACCGGCATCTAGAGTATTATCAGACCCCAGCTAAGCATAATATTAAAAATCTAAGCTTCCGTAGTTTCATTTCCCTAAAAAAAGTAATAACCAGCTATCTCTTCAATTCACTTCCTCATTGTTGAAAAAGAAAATCAAATAAAATACAAGACAAGACAAATTAGCTTACCCAACAGAGTTTTTATTTAGCTCTTTGGTTGACAAGGTGATAGATATCATTGAGACCTGGCGAGTCATCTCCACACTGCACAAAACAGGATATTAAATACTCATATGTACAGGTATAAACTCAACAAGCTACAGATACTTACGGAACAAGGCCCTCTTCAATAGGTTCCCAGACATCAGTTATGCTCACTGAGCTAATCGCGGTATCTTGATGCAAGCGAGGAAGCCTTTTCTGTTGTACGGAGCAAGATTCATTAATCATGTGAAGTGGAAAACACAATGCAAGAATGATAAAAAAGGACACCAACCTTTAAAATCTCCGCAATGGCTACTGTCTTACTGATTGCCTGCCCCATTGCTTTCAAGACAATTTCCTTCACATGCTTGTCCTAAAAAACATCATGAGAACACTTCAATACAGAAGACTAATGGTTTCCAATGTCATTACGAAGACAAAAACGAATACCGAAAAGGTGCACCATTCCCAGGAGAGGCTGTAGAAAACTATATAATTCAGTGCCAATCAACATAAGAATAGAATAGGCAAAAAGGAAGAGAAACCGGCGAATCGCATAAAAAGAAAATTCCATGTACGAATTTGATTTCTTCCATATTTAGCTAAGCATATGACAACTAATACCAACTCATCAAATAGCAAATGAACTAACGGAATATAGAAACAATCTCTACATGAACACAAATAAAATACAGTTTTAAGAAATCCCAAATACTATATGACTAAAAATAGCACAGTAAAAGGGCATCCATTACCATAATAACAGGAAAGGACCCAACGGGAAGTGAAAACAAACAAATCTAGTAAACAAAGAAACCTAATGCAATCATTTTTCTAAAACAAAACCCCCCAACACTAAAAAACCGTAAACCCTGGAACAAAGACACAGACTTCAAATCTCTAAACCAAAAACTCAGTAAAGAAAAAGGAAACCCAAAAATAAACCCGTGGAAGAAAGCTACCCAGAACAAGAAAAGAGACCCAAAAGCACGAAATGCCGAAGAAGCAAAAATGGCAACATGAATGAGTGCAACTGATAGAAGGGGATGAAGGAGAAGAGGGATGGGACCTGAAGAAGAGCAACAGCATAGTTGATGTAGTTTCGAATAGCGCCTTGAGAAGTGATTCGGATCTCATTCTCGTTGATGGGTGATTCAGGCTTTGGCTTCTCTACTTTCTGGTATCTATCCATTGGCTGTTAATGGCGGAAAAAAAACCCTGATTAAAACCCTAGCCAGTAGCAGAACGAAACAAAACGTTAGTTGTTAAGCGAACTCCTTTTTCCTCTCTGGCCTTTGCTTGTGCTTTCGCCCATCTCTTTACCTTCTCGGGTTTTTATTGGGGTTTGGGGTTTGCTCTGGTTTTCGGGAAGAATAACTTTTTCCATACTCGCTGCAGAAAAGCGCGTTTCATACACGAACGGTTAAGATTGGATGATATGATGTGGCCCCTGACCTTGGGGCCCAAGTTTTATTTTCGCTTTTTTCTTTCTTAATCTGAACATTTTTTCCCCCTGGAAATGAAGAAATGAGGAGTAAAGTACCAACAGAAAAAGAAAGGTAACCTATATTCAAGCATGATTATTTAATTCATTTTAATCAATAAATTCTTAGAAGTTTATAAATTATTAAAATTTATTTTTTAACAGTCTAAAATTAATTATATGGTACTGGTAGTATTTGTTCATACATATTTTAACATCCTGACAATGTACATACACAATAACACATTATAAATAAAATGATTAAACTCGAATCTCTTAGGATGAACATTATATGTTTTTCCACTGAGACCATTTGTTGGATTCTATATTATTAAAATTTATTATTTTTCTTTTGAAATGAAATTATTAAAATATTATAAAATGGACACTCTAATCATATAAGAATGTCATGACATGTTAATTTAATGATTAATAATTAATATATTATTTCGGCCTTCTGTTGATATTAAATTTTAGGATAAAATATACTAATGACCACCGAATTATGGGGTTGATGTCGATTTGACCACTATATTTTCAATTGTGTTAAATATAGCACATAACTATTTAATTAGTTTCAATGTAGCCACCTGGCATTAAAAACAACGGAAAAGGTGACGGGGCTGTTAAAATAATTAGTATAATTACAAATTTGGTCCCCCTTTATCTATACAATCTATCAATTTGATCCTAATTTTAATCTAATAAAAATTTATTTATTTTAATTAAATGGTGACACGTGTCACCACCTGATTGGGGGATTGGAGTAGGAAAAATGAAAATCAAGGAAATACCCTTGGTAGGAATCAAACTTGAGACCTTAGGGGAGTAGCACAAGTTTACCACTGAACCAAAGATATACTTGTGATATGCAATACTAATAATAATATATGTGTTATACGATTGGAGAAAAAAAAAACTAACAATACTGAATGGTCGCTCTTGAGAATGGTATTCTTTCCCAACACCGAACTAGTCTTATAAAGTTGATCATAAATTTATAAAACTATGAAAAAGCTTAAAACCTTTGCTGCAACTGATGATCGCAAAAGTTCAAAGGCAGAGGCGCCCATCTAATTATCAGTTAGCACCATATAGAAGATGAATTCAATGAGTACTACAAGGAAATGCCATTTTTTCCTTGCCACTCGCTTCAACTAAAACATATAACTCTAACACAGTGTTTGTCACCACGTTTAAGAATGATCCAGTTCCAAAATATTCTGAAAAAAAGGGCATCTCTTAGCACCACAATCCACAGTTTTCGACCTCTGGTGCTAGTCTTTGACTGAAGCCCGTAATATCTTCACATCATGTATAGGCCTGAATCAACAAATGAAAACAGCAAAACATGAATTAGTCTAAAAGTTCAAGAGCAAATTTCAGGATCATAATGTTTAGTACTTGGTGGAGTGCTTGAACTGTGATCCGATTGATATAATAAGAATTCGACAAATGAGAATCCATTTGTTCTAGACCATGCTATAAATAGAAGTGAAAACAATACAAGCCAAGAATTTACATGTCATTGTTGTCAGGTTGCACACTGCCGAGCCTCTTGATAATTTCCATTCCCCTGCATACTCTTTCAAATATTGTGTGTTTACCTGCTCAAAAGAATAGCTAGTCAATGCATTCTTAGGTGAGGAGACTCCATGAGATCTCGTTAGCTAAAGAAAGAAAAAATACATCGTGCAAATACCACAAACACATCATATAGGAGAGAATCAAGCTATTAGTTATCGTGCAAATTCAATGATTTATTTTTCTTAACAAGTTAGAATCAACGCATGATTCTAGCATAGAAATAAATTTAACGATTTATTTCCTTTTACAAAAATTGAATCATACTTGATTCTTACAGAAATAAATTCAATGATTTATTTTCCTTGCAACGTTAGAATCATACAAGATTCTCTTGAAAATAAATTCAATGATTTATTTTTTTTTCTAAAATTATAATCAACACAATATTCTAATTTAGTAGTTTATTTCCATTATATCTTCTGTTACAGAGATGTCAATCCAACTTAGTTCTGTTTAACAAAAAGAAATCAAAAGAAATTAATCCTTTGATTTTAATTCCATTTATTGTTTGGAAGATTAAGTAAACCCGTTAAAACGCCAGGAATTAAATTCTCAAAACGAATTGTTTACGAGATCTTTTATTTCCAAAACAAAACACGACTTCGCCTGAGTATCATATTTCTCTCTACAAATTTTCTCAAAAGAAATTGTTAGTACGAAATAAAATCCACATAATTTTTAAAAATACAAAGAATCACAATTAAGACCAAAAAAGTGACAAAGTATAATTTATATACATGCCATATTTAAAATGTCCACATTATAAGGTAACACTATCATAATAATATTACCAAAAATATTACCAAATTTAAAACTTTATCTTAACAATACATGCAAATGGACAATTCTAATGTAAGGCGGACTAATATACGACTAAGAAACGGCGTTACCGAAAACATTATAAGATAAATAACAAAATAGGTAAAGCGCTATCGGATATGTTGATATGAGATAATGTATCCGGTAGAAAACATGAAAAAAATAAAAAATTGGTAACCGACAAATTTAAGTTATCGGTATTTAAGATACAAACATAACAAAATCGGTAAAATTACTTATTTTGTTAATCTGAGTATCAACATATTCGGTAGCGCCTAAATTGTTGATAAATTTGAGCTTATGGGGCCATGGAAAATACGACTATAACAAAGTCGGTAAAATTACCTATTTTGTTGATATGAGTATCAACATATTCAGTAGCGCCTAATTTGTTAATAATTTTGGCTGATGGGGCCTTGGAAAATACCACGATAACAAAATCGGTAAGGTTACCTATTTTGTTGATTTGAGTATCAACATATTCGGTAGCGCCTAATTTGTTGATAATTTTGGCTGATGAGGCCTTAGAAAATTCCACGATAACAAAATCGGTAAAATTATCTATTTTGTTGATACTCATATCAACATATTCGGTAGCGCCTAATTTGTTATTATTTTATCGTTTACATTAATATTATAACTTTAAACAAACTGGTACTAGTGTAACGTAATAGGTAGCGAATAAGTATCGATACTTTAATCAAAAGTACAAATATTTTAATAAAAACATTAGAACTGGTTCAATTGTGGCTCGAAAGTATCTATACTTATATAAAACGTATCGATACTTTCTAGCCATGTTTCAATCGGTTCCATAAAAAGTTTCGACAGATAAATTAAAAGTACGGATACTTATATTAAAAGTATCGGTAATTACCTATATTGTATTGTTATTTTACTATAATTTATTGCACAAGTAACTTTGTCCTAAGAAGAAATAAATGTTGTAGCCAGACTAGTTACATTGTTTGTATAAAAGTATGTGTACTTCCATTTAATCGTTTATATCAATTAAAAGTATTGGTTTATGGTTTCGACACTTAAATTAAAAGTATGGATACTTAAAAAAAGTAAGGATACTTAAATAAAAAGTATGGACCCTTATATTAAATGTTTCGATACTTAAATTAGAAGTATGTGTACCTGCAGAAAAAGTACGGATACTTATATTAAATATTTCGATACTTATATTAGAAGTATGAGTACTTGCATAAAAAGTATGGATACTTATATTAAAAATATCGATATAATTCTATTTAATCGTTTGTATCAATTATATTTATGAAAATAAAAAGTTCCCAATGAAAAGTTTATATACTTAAGGATGAAGAAAAATTATGATAAAAAAATGAAGTCCCGGTGCTTCAATTACCAATTACAAAATGAAATAAAAAAATGAAAGTAAAACAATGAGCCTCCTTAAGTCCTCCTGCCACCCATGACACTTGTTCCAGCTTGTTGTCCAACCATCTGTGCATATGGTCGCATCTCAAACTTGACCCTATTGTTGCCTAATGAACAAAACATGTTTGCATAAGTATGAACAGAAGTACATCTTGTATAATAGAAGAAAATGATAGAGAAAACCTTGAATATGGCGGTTGAAGTTGTGTATGTCTTCTTTAGCAGCCATATAACCATAAAGTTGGCGCTGGCTGGCTGGACCATACATGAAGCCCTGACAACGTTGCCAAGCCTCTCTATCGAAACCTTGGGCAACAAACTGAGTATGCAGACGCTGAGCATCGAAATAACCTGTTGTCGTGCTCTAAAAAATTAGAAGACTCATCCCACGATGGCCTTCTGGACCGTATGAATGGAGAGCCTTAGCAACAGTATGATAGGAACTGAAATAGTCAAGAAGCTCTTGGGTTCCTATACCAAGCCACTGAAGCAGAAAATTAAAGAAATAAGAAGTTAAGGATTCTAATATTCACGAAAACATAATTCAGAAGTTATATAACTACCTTCCCATTTTCATCTTGATGAAGCCTTCTGTTCATTATCATCACCATAGGTGGCCAGATTATTTGGTGATCCGCTTTGCTTGAAGGCGGGGGAGACAATAGCAGCATCATCTCTCAAACCACTCCATTGGCCAAAAGCTTGACCTTGAGGAACAGCCGAAGTACCCCTTCTACGCAATTCCTCGTCCAACAACTGACCAAGTTGGCGATGAAGTTTCAGCTTTGGTCCGCCTTTGGTTTTGGCATGTGTGACTAGGGACTGAAGGCCACGAAACCTGTGAGTTTCACCAGGACCTCCTTGGCATGCTGGACACTGCCATTGAGTAGAAAGGTCGTTGATGGTGTTCATTCGATCGAAGGTCTGGAAAAACTTATTGAACCATCTGCTGGTTTTCATTGACTCATGGCTTTGTTGTTCCTCCTCTTCGTCAGAATCAATATAGAAATCATCATTGATGTTTGATGATGTCTCAAAATCAAGCTTTCTCTTTACCAATGGCTGAGGACTTTTATCAGAACCTCTGCTCAAACTTATTGTATAATAGAAGATGGTGAAAGTGAAGTGAATGAGAACTGATTATAGAAATAAACGAAAGGTTAAGTATATTAATTTGAAGATGTTGTGAAGAGTAAATAGAGGAATTGTTAAAAGTTTATAAATTCTTAGAAAAAGAAAGGTAACCTATATTCAAGCATGATTATTTAATTCATTTTAATCAATAAATTCTTAGAAGTTTATAAATTATTAAAATTTATTTTTAAACAGTATAAAGTTGATTATATGGTATTAGGAGTATTTGTTCATACATATTTTTAATATTTTGACAATGTACATACACAATAATACATTATAAATAAAGCGATTAAACTCAGGTCTCCTAAGATGAACATCATATGTCTTTTCACTAAGGCTATTTGTTGGATTCTATATTATTAAAATTTATTATTTTTCTTTTGAAATTAAATTATTAAAATATTATAAAATGGACACTCTAATCATATAAGAATGTCATGACATGTTACTTTAATGATTAATAATTAATATATTATTTCAGCCTTCTGTTGATATTAAATTTTATTTTGATACACTTCAATATTTTTAAACAATAAATTCAAAAAAATAAAAAATCTTTAGAAATATATGGAAATTGATAATTTACTTTTTGAAACCACAAAATTAATTTTAAAAATATAATAAAGTAAAATTTCTTTAAAAATAGTAAAACTCTTTAAAATATATAAAATACACATAAAATAATCTAAATGACAATAACACTTAAAATTATGTTTTTAAAAGATAGTAAAAATTCATGTTTTAAAAAATAATAATAAAATTTCTAGAATATTTTTAGACTTCTTTTGGATTTATTGTTTAAAAATATTGAAAGTATCAAAATAAAATTTTAGTAAGAGTTGAGGGACCAAATGAATCATTAGATATTTAATTACCGTACCACGTCAACCTCTTCACATACGTAAGGGGAAAATTGACAATTTTGTAGCATTTCGATACGTTCAATACAATTATGTAACTTTAAAAAGTTCACTAGTCCAACAAACATATTTGGCTGGTTGGTTAAAGTGTTCATATTTATTCTCTCATATTTTTTTAAATTATAAGTTTTAGACTTATTAGGAGTACCCCTTTATTTTTTAGAGTCTCTTTCCTCTCTAAATAAAATTAGGATTAAGTTTAAGATTTGTTAAAAAAAACTTTACGGGCCAAAACATTCAAATAATCACAGTTTTGAGACTATTGGTGTAATTTGTCCGAAACCAAATGAGTAATTATTTTGACAGTGAAAAAAAAATTCACAAGTGTTTTAGTTTTAGGGTTTATGAATTCAGTTTTGGATTTAGGTTTAAGGATTGTTGTTAAAATTTAGGGTTTATGGTTATAATTTAAGGTTTATAGATTAAAATCTAAATCCCTAATCATATCACTCTAAAACCTAAATTCTAACAACAATTCCTAAATTCTAATCTCATAAACCTAAACCCCTACATCTATAAACCATAAATTTAATCCTTAAATTTTATAACTAAGGCGCTTGTGAATTTCTTTCTAAAATGGTTAAAACGTTTTGAAATTCCTTTCTTTTATCTATTTTTGTTGTTCAGTAAAAAAACCTTAATTTTTAATCCAATAAAAATATTATAATAATTAGGGATAACTATATATTTAGTACCCTACTTATGTATGCGTTCTTGTTATAGTACCCCCAACTCTTTTTAAATACCAGAGGTATCAATTTAAAAACGAAACATAACGCTAGGTACCATTTTACCAGAAAAGATAATTAGAGTACTAAAATAAAAATGCAAACATAGGTGAGGTACCAAATATATAATTAAATCTAATAATTATTATAAAATAAATTGCACTTATTAGGATTGTTGTTCATTAATGTCTGCTACAGCTGCATATAAATGCAGGTAACAATTCAGCTACTACTTCATAAATATCCAATTCTTCATGCAATTCACATTTGAATTTCTGAAAGCGAAAAGAAAAAAAAAAATCTATTTCAGAAGAATAACTTTAGTATATAATCACCACTATAATCAACATGGGAGGATATTAATCTCGAGGGATAACTAATCGAGACAAAAGATTTAAATAATAGTATGCGGTTGTAATAACGATCATTATATAACAGTTTTAGTACTATCTGAAATCGTAATACTCGACAATCTGTAACTGTTATATCTGTAATATTTTTTTATAAAAAATAATAACTATAATATACACAATGATCACAATAATATTTTTATGTCCGCAACTACAATGCGACAGAATACATTGTCGCAAACTGCAAATTGAATCCCTACTTTTCTTGTGAGACTTTGCAAATAAAAGCTCTTTGACAAGATTCGTCATGAGAGTTCCAAAAGTTTAACGGTCTTGTTTCTAGAAGATTTTGAATGGATAAATAACGACGAAAAAGTCATTTCGAAAAACATACCCTTATCAGTATGACATGGGAGGATTAATTTTTAACGATCGTTGACGGAGAAGCTTCAAAACGTACGAGTAAAAGTAAAATAGGTAATTTATATGGTTGAAAAGATTATGAAATCTATTTCTTTTTAGAACAAATGTATGATGATTTAAAAATGTAGATTATTAGTTACATATTTTTTTAAAAGGTAGTGCAGGCTGCCATGTTTCGATAGTTAATATTTTAGTAATGTTTTATAAGTTTAAAATAATTTGTTTGGTAATCCGTCGAACTCTCGTCGCATCGTTAAAGTATACGATTTTTTAACCCATCAAAGATTCACAGTCGACCATTTGATAGGCCTGTTCCTGAATATACAGAATTAATATGACTTCGATGAGCACTAGATGTAAATGGGTTAAAATACCTCTAAGCAATTAGAAGAGCGCAAAATTTTACTTCCGAATGGATCTGGGATTGATTGTAGAACTTGAGCAGAGAGAATCCGGGGCGGACATAAGGATACGCTAGGCGGAGTAGTCACTCTGGAGGGGATCTGATATGATACTTATGAAATCGATGATATTGATGAGATTGATATTTATTTTTTTAGAACATATTGATTTGACCTCATAAGTGAGATCACCACCCCCATAGCATGTTGCTGTAAAAAGTAGATCCTCGTATTTTTTTTAGAAAATATTTTAATTGTTTTAGAGTAACTAGAAAGATATTTTTTTAATCAGAAAGAATTCAGTTTAGATATAGGGTAAAAGCAAATTTATCATTTATATTTATAATTCTGAAAATTTGATATTGGGTATTTGTTTTAGTGTATTAAGTTTTATTTTTTTAATTTTACCTTAATTTTATCCAACCATATTATATCTTTAAAATCAGTCTAACATTTTTTATAAGTGAAAGAATTGTCTGAATCAAACCCAAAATATAATATCAATAAGAACTAAAATAAAATATCTTAATAATATACCACAGATTTGATCCACAACCATCTAAAGTTTTGTATTAATTTGAGGTAATTGAAAATTGAAGTCAGCTTCTACATTTATGCCAATAATCGATGTTAACCCTTAAATTCCAGATCCTTATCACTGATATTGCTCCATTTAAAGAAGCATTATATCTAAAATATCTCAAGAAACAACAAATCAAGCAATTAATTAATCAAATCAAATCTAGTCTACACCAATGGAGTATTTTCTTTTTTACATTCCAACCCAGAAAATATCAGCTTCAGCCTCAGATCATCCTCTCCTCATCTCATCATCATAGCTCCAATACCACAACTGTATCCAGAACAACATACAGATAGAATCAATACAAGTGAAGTGAGCTGAAGATCAGAATTCAGAGGAGTGTATATATATACACACACACACATGATACATGTATATTAGTCTTACATTCAGAGTCTGTAGTTATCCAATTTCCTCTCCGGCTAGAACAACGATTTAGGCCGTGTATCGGAGTCGAATTCATCGATACTAACTTGCAACTTTGATCATTTCTCAACGAAGAGGTAACCGAGATTGCGGAAAAGGCCGAGGAAGTAGTGGAGCAGCTATCAACATCCCATCTGAAGCTTATCTTAGGAGACTCATAGCTAAATTGATCATCATTTGCTGCTGCTGCTGCTTTCAGTGCTTCACGGTTCCTGAATTGTAGAACCTGTGAAAAGATTCAACTTCTTTATGTGCATACAGTTCTTAATTAAACAATCGAATATTCTCCAAGACGAACTTTTCGTTACCTTCCTGCCGATGAACTTCGCACCTAATTTCTCCGATTTCGTAGCAGCAGCCCATCTCAACAGCTCCTTCATCCTAGACATGGTTTTGGTTTTATTATATTTATCCCCTTTAAGGTTCTCTTTCTTTTCATTGGTGTTACATTGCTCATTTTTGCTTGCTGCAGCACTTGTTGGTGGTAAAACTAAGCTATTCCCTGCAGGAGTACCCGAATTCGGTTTCGGACTAACGACAAACCCTCGAGCGACATCTTCTTTCTTCATCTTCATCGATCGAGCCCAATGCTGCTGCTGTTGTCCTCTAGGAGAGCTCCTCACTCTACTCAAATAGATAGTACTAAAGAAGCAGGCCCTTGCAACATCTCCATTGCACGGGAACACAAATGACTTCAACTTAAACTTCTTACTTTTCGATCTTCTAGGCTTAGAAGAGAAAACTATGTCTTTGGACTTATCTTCTTGATCTGAAAACAACCGAAACAAAACATTAGACTCATTTCAGACAACTTACACGGTTATAGTTGAAAGAAAATTTCCTTACCTTCAGTGTTTTGTCCTCTTGGTTCATGTGCTACCTTAAATAGCCAGTGAAGGATCTGCTACATATATATATAGGAGTATAAGCTAAAAGACGACGCTGTATACTCATATATGGTTTTGAATTACAAATATCTCACCTGCATTTGTGTTTGCTTGATATTTTTTGGAGCAGAACAGACAATTATATAGTAGTGGAAAAATGAGTGAAGTCTAGTTTTTGAGTAAATCTTGGTCAAAATGGACAGGTCTGAGAGATGTATATGTGCTGTCAATGTGGTTTAAGATTCCTGCTCTAAAAAATGAGGCACTTGTGGCGAAGAAGACAGAAATTTGGGAGGGGTGAGTCTTGAGGAAGATGGTGAGACAACCGAGCAGTGAGTGGGGAAGGGTTGGCTTGAGATCCATATTCCATAGTAACATGGGGATAATTGTATATATAACAAATGCTCATGTGTTGGTTTTAAGAAGGGAGATTTTAGTATTAATTTAAGAACCGGAATGTGCTTGCCCTGGTGGCTTGTCATTTCTCCATACACTTGTTCGTCTGTCGTTGGACGGTCCGGGTGGTCCTTATTGGTTGGATTGAAATGGATCATCAGCTATATGTTTACATTTGTATGCCTCAGATAAGGTTAAGGTTATATATATATGTATATAAAAGATCAGAAACTCAGATTGATGATTTGGGAGGAAATGGTCAGGACTCAGGCCAATAATGCAGATAAGAGCCAATTAACACAAACAGCATTTCGAGTTTAATGAAGCTTTAAAAATGTTTGTGTGCCAAAGAAACATGTCATGTCAGAACAATGTAACATTGGTAGCATGTGAGCAAACAGATATTTTTTTAGGACATTGAATCTGATGGGACGAAAGACAATGACCAGTTTCGTCTCACATGGCAAAGTAAAGAGGTAAAGCCAGGAAGGGCCCACCGTAGTTACTTCATTGTTTATGTTACAAGAAATTTGAGGCCACTATTTGCAGAGCTGAAGCTCTTACCCTTTTTTAAACTTTCTTAGATGCTGTCTCTCTCTGTCTCTACTATACTTCAGTAGAAAGTGTATCGTAATTGATGAAGGAAAGAATTATCTTAACAGAGATGATGAGGAAGAATGCCAAACCTGATTTTTATACTTTCAAGTTTGAGGTTCGTCTGTTGGCTAGTGCCTAGTAGTAGTGCGTAAGTGCGAGAAGATTAGCCAATCTCTTTGAACAAAGTTATTTGGTTAAGAAAAAAGCATTGCAAACAAGTCAAATGAAACATATTAAAAATAGGTTTAGCCGTAAAATAAGTGTCCAAATTATACTCTTTTTTTAGATAGGTGCCAAAACTATATCTTGAGCTAAATTTGTGCTTAACGTTTCATTCCAGGACTCATTTAAGGTTTTTTTCATGGTAAATGTTATTTTTTTAGATATCTAATGAAATTTGAACACATAGCATGAATTTATCATTTTCTGAAATTAAAATCCGAAAAATAAAATAATAAAATATAATAATTAACCTAACAATCTTTAATTTCACTAAAAATACCCCAACCCTAAATCTCCAAATTCTTCCACTCCGGCCACCGATTCAACCACCACTAGCCACCATTGTCTTCATCGGACCCTCTCTACCGAAAGCTCCATCATCTCGTCATAAAAAATCAACGAAGAAACCGTCGATTTTTATTGTCTGCAAACACCCAATAATGAAGAAAGAAGAGGTCGATTGGGTTCCAGACGACAACTAGAGCGTGAGAAATGTCGAACGGTAAGGTACCCAACACTTGATCGGTGAACAATGAACCACCAACATGTGGGGGATGCCGAACGGTGAGGGAGATGTGATTTGAGGGTTTGATTGAAAAAAAAATTTAAAAGTTAGGAATTTTAAAAAAAAAATAAATTTCTAAAGGAATTCAGACATTAAAAAAAATGCCACATGTCATGTTTTGATTGGATAACAGAATTTGTTAACGATCGTTGACGAATAAACGTTAAATGAATCACAGAATGAAACGTAAGGCACTTATTTGGTCCAAAATATAGTTTATGCACCTATCTGGAAAAAATGATATAATATGGGCACTTATTTGACAGTTAAGCCTTAAAAATATGATGGACTCCATAAGTTCGACATTATTTTTGAAAAGTATAATGAGAAAATACTTTTGAAAAGTGCAAAAAAAATATTTTTAAAAAGTGCTTTTAGACTTGTTTAGTTTAAAATATGAGTGTTTGTAATTAATATCAAGAAGTATTTTTAAGTAGATAAAATATTTATTTTAAATATTTATTTTTAAGAATATAAAAGATTTGGTAATATAATCGAGGATATAATTTTGCATTATTTTTGAAAAACATCAAATAACGGGGTAAATAAAACAATCGGTGGATATTGGTAAGGTGAGAAATTGATGGAGTAGCTGTTGGGAAGAATCAGTAGAATTTGAGAACTGTAATGACGTTTTTTATAAAAAAAACTTTAAATTATCCCAATTTTTAGAAAATCGATTAAAATAGAGATTTTCTTTTAAAAATTGGAGTTTTAAAAAATAATAAAAATTTAGAATTATCATTGGCCACTTAGGTAGGCCGGACATCATAAAAAACCAGAGATTCATTTTAAAAAAGTTCGAAAGTTGGTTACGTGTGGGGAATGATTAGCTCCCCCACCGCGCCCGGAAATCGGTACCAAAACATTTGTTGCCTTCAATATATGGAAATTGTTTAAAGTTTAAAGTGAATTTAATTAGATGTTCTTAATTGAAAATCTGACCCGAATTGTACGGCTTCATCAAATCGTGACCTTAGAATTAATTGAACATTTAATTAATAAGAATGACGATACATCGGGATATAAATTAAACCGACATCATATAAGTCTGACTGCCGTGTTAATTTATGGTTCAACTCTCGTACGTCACTTTTATGCATGATGCAAGCATTTAGGAATGATGACATAATATTTCTATTTTTAATTATTGCTTACCTAGAGACGATGAGAATTAACTTAAATATTTGGTCTACATCCATTTAGCTCGAATTGTTTTAACACAAATATCGAGATTAAATTGATTAATTAGCATGTCAAATTATTAATGGTCTCATAGATAACAAATATAAATGCATGTCACAGAAGAACTTAAGCAAACATATACCATCGTACACCTTAAAAAACTATATATTAAAGTATACATTAAATAGGATAACATACATATAATATTATAAAAGTATCCTTATTCAAACCATATATATTACATATATACTATATATTATATAGAAAACTATATATTGTATATAAGTTATGTATTATAAAAGACATATATTATAGACTTTATAATATGAAAATCGTGTACATTATATAAAATATAGGTTAGATGTAACATTAGATATTATATAAGAAAAAACATATGCTAGGCATAAGCTATAACATATATAAGACATAAATATAAATCATACATAAAAAACTATATAATATATCTGCATCCTCAACGAATCTCACATGAATTAACATGGCAATCATATACTACCACATATCATGGCAAAAGTAAAATAAATAATAAGAAACTGAAATAAAAAAAAACATAACAGAAATTTTAAAACATGCATGATAAAAGAGGGTTTTAAATACTGGAAAGGATCAAATTAAACGAAATCAAGAGCTTCAGGGACTAAAAGGGGATTAAACCGTTTAAAACATGTTACGATTGAAACAAGGGCTGAATTGCAAAGCTCGTCAAAATTTCGGGGACCAAAGATACGATTTCAAAACGCGAAAACCCTGTGCGCGTAAATAGCGCGACGCAAAAGGACCAAAAACAAGATTATGCCAATTTTAATTTATTAAAACATTATAAAACCGGGTTTAAAACATTTCTGACCCCTTTTGTTAACCATAACCTTCAGACTTCCCCCTCTCACTCTCGACGCTAGATTTCACCACGTCGGTCGTCGTTAATCGGCAGCCGACGAATCCCTAAATACCCAAAACTTTTTTTTTTTACGTTTCGCACTCAACTAACACTCGAAAACCAAAAACCAAGATTCCCTCCTCTGTTTTATCAAAAGAAACCAGAAAAAGTCTTTTTTTATTTTATTTCAAAAACCCTTTTTAATGCCTAAATCCTACAATGCGAAAGGCTCACCACGCACAACCCCTATAACGAAGGCTGAGAAGTTTGTTGTCGACGAGATTCGAAACGGCGAGGAGGCGAACGGACGCCAAAGGTGAGAAACTGAAAACCCTAACTTCTTTTGATTTTATGCTTTCAAATGCGAAATAAAGAGGAAGTATACCTCTAAAAATGCCTGAGGTTGCTTTCTATTTCTCTGAAATTTTCTCCGTTAGAAACTTAGGGTTTATAATGTTTGGGTTCGGCTTTTATAACCGAATATTACATCAATTTTTTACATGAAAATCATAACAAAAATTGCTATTGGTTCTGAAAAAATTGTTTGTATTCACGTCCTTCTGATATTGCGGGCTAATTCTCTGATTTTCGGTTTTTGCATGTGATACGGCTCTCGTACGAGAGGGGACCTATGAGGGCATCGAATGACCGTGCACTGACGTGGCTGACGGTGATCCATTTGATCGATGTGGTGAGGATCTGGACGGTCTGGAGAGCTGAAGAGTCAAACGCATGAGTTGCACGTGCGCGTGGGTGACATCAAAGGTCGCGCGTGGGCGCATATGGATTTGGAAGCTTCCTCCTTCGATTTCGAGCCGTCCGATGTCGCTTTGATCCAACAAACGAGAGGTGACGACGCGGAACAAGGGTTAGGGCACCCTAGGGCTTCATCTTTTGGCGCGATCTGGACCGCACGATGCACCACAAATTTAACAGCTGCGAGTGGTGCGACACTAAAGGGTTTGAGGGGCTCCTAGGGTTTCAATCCGAGGCTCGATCTGGATTGTCAGATCTTGATTAGATCTGACGGTAGAAGATGGGCTACGCAAACAATAGATCAGATTATGGCTAGAGTTTTAATTATTTAGGCCTATTGGGCCATGTAACATAATATGAATTATTTTAGTTTTATGTAAATGTATAAATGTGCTTTATATGTATGGGCTGATTTATGTATTATTTGGTTTCATTTAGATTACTATACTCTACAATTCTTCATTTTTTTTTTATTTTAATTTAATAATAATAATAATAATAATAATAATAATAATAATAATAATAATAATAATATCAGTGATACTAACAACAATAAAATAATATTAATAATGAGTAAGATAATATAATATATTAGTAATGTTTAAAGGTTTTTCAAATAGCAATATAATTACTAATAGTAAAAGATTTTGTTTTTGGATATTAAGGACAACCATTTATACACATTTATATAGTTAAAAATTAAACAACAGCGCATTATAATAAAAATGTTATTCCAGACAGAATTAGTGATTACAAGAACAAAAATTAAACGAAAGAAAAAGTTTAGAGAAAGCTTTAGTGAGAATTTTAGAGAGTTGCAAGAGAAAGCTTTAGTGAGGACTTGAGATAGTTATTAAAAAATAGTGTAAAAAAATAGATGTGCACGTGTTACTTAATTATAGGTTTGATAATAGATATGTTATTTTTAAGACTAATAATTTAGTTGTCTAATTAAAATTTTGGTACAAATATATTATTCTTTCATTAAAAGTAAAACAAAGTCTGATATAATAATAGTTTTACTCCTTAAAACTTGTATATTCTATCAAACTGATCTTAATTTAAAAGAAATTCAATAAATATAACATTTTATATTTAAAAAAATCGATATTGCACTATTTTAACACATCCTCTGACCACTTAAAATATTTCATGATATTATCCACCAATTCGATAACTGACTCTTCATCTTGGCCAAGAACAACTTTAGTGCTTGGTCAGAGGTTTGAAGTCTGCTAGGCCAAAGAGTCGGTTTGATTTGTAGTATTTTTACTAGGATATTTTGGTCCTAAAAAGGATTGTTGTAGCCCTTTAGGAGAGTTTGGTTCACAAATTCCCGAAATATAACATTATTTAACATATTACTGTAAAAATTATTTTGTTTGGTAGGAATATAAGATTATATTATTTGATTGGTAGAATATAAGACTACTTTAATGCACATTTTACTAAATTGCCCTTTATATATTTTTTTAACAAGTTGAACTTCAAAGATCAAATTATAATTATTTACATGAAGATTCATAAAATTATTTTTGTTACAATAAATTTTGTTAAATCTTTATATTTAGTAGAAAAAATTACATAATTTTTTGGCTTCATGTTATACTTCGTGCATAAATTGCTATTGTAACAAGTTGTTTGCTCTTTTTAATACAAGATCAAAGTTTTATTTTTTTATTCTTTAATTAGTTTAAGTATCAGATGCTAATCACATTTTTTTTTAAAAATATTTCATGTTATATTTTAAAAATAAAATCGTGAACAATACAAATAGAGTTTTTAGGTTTACATAAAAGCACACAGTTTCAAGTTATATAATAACTTAAATAAAAAGTTAAGAACATAACCCATAATTTATATATTAAATTGTCAATTTAAGATAGTAATATTGTTTTAAACTCACATAACTACGATAACATTTGATCTTTTCTCAATTTCATACTAAATATATGTGCTTTCAATTGTAAAATAAATTTATTTAGAACTGATTGTTGGCTAGAGTTTCAAAACTTCATAGAGATTAGTCTATGTTGAACGTTGATGGAAGGCAACAATAGGTTCATAAAGAGCATTGTTCAAAGATTGAGTTTTCAAAAGGATATTCTTTTTTGCTTGTGACAACATGAAGGAGTTACCCAAATTTTTTTATGTTTCTCTATATCATAGTTTTCGGGGCTTTCAACAACATAACTATCAATAATAGCCTTAATAAGAAAAAGTCAATGCTCAACATCAAGCTCGTTGAAATGAAGTATAATCATAAATTGGCTCAAGTAACTATTACATGACCATGAAAAACTAATAAAATTCTTTGAATTTTGTATATGACCAAATAAAGGATAAAACATTTTCTTCTGTTTCAAAAAGAAAAGAAAAGAAAGCACAATGCTTCCAAACACTTGCAATCTCAAACCACATTAGTCTGTGTATATATATTCTTCAACATCCTAGAACATTTATTAGCAGGGTCGTTTTTTTATGGTGGGCAATAAGGGCGACGACCTAATGTCTAATTTTAATTATAGTTTATTTTATTCGAATATTTATTATTAAGGTTTAAGTTTTTAATACTTATTGTTAGGGGTCTCCAATTAATTTTTTTTAATATTTGTTGTTAGTGTTGGGTTTTTAGCACGCTCGAATCGATCACCGAAACCGTCAAGGAGGGTTGTTTTTGTTTGGTGGTTGAATTGGCTAAAATCAAAAAGAAAGTAGACAAGTGACACAATGATTTTAGAGTGGTTCAGCCTTCTAACAAGCACTTACATCCACTACCTTAGCACACCACTAAGGATTTCCCAATTCACTCAACAATGAATTCGTCCCATTTTCCCGGTTTAGGAGGAAACCGTTACAACCCTATCTTTTAGACTTGGCTAAGATAGAACCAACTCTAGTTTTTCCCTCAAGGCTAAACTAGAACCTCTCCTTTTACAAAGGATTTGTTTGGTAAACTAAATACCTCTCTAGGTAGGTGTTTACACAAATTTAAGCTCACAAGAGTGTACAAAGAATTTATAATAAAGCACTCTCTAAAGACTATGTACAAGAGAATAGTAAAAATAAGACTTAGACTCTAATTCTCTTGATCATGTTGCTTGGATGTGGTCTCTAACCATCTTCAAGTGTTTCAAGGTTGCTTTTATAGTGTGGAATGAGTTTCTAGCCGTTTATGGCCGTTGGGGATGAGTCATAGCCGTTGGGGATGCAAAATAGCCGTTACCTACAAAAAATATAGCATTTAAAGCACGAGGGATCGATCCTTTTACAAAGGGATCGGTCTTTTCTTATGAAAAATATGACCGTTGGAAAAAAAGGGATCGATCCCATAAACCAGGGGATCGATCCTTTTGCACTGAGACAAAAAAGGAGTGAAACTGTCAATCAAGGGATCGATCCCTTTTATCAGGGGATCGATCCTTTTTGCCTTGGAGACTGGAAAAACAGCTTTAGTGCAAAAACGGATCATACATGTTTTGAAAAAGATCGGCTAAAGTTAGAAATCATTCGAAACGAAATTTCCAAGTTGTTTGGACTTAAAGATATGTTTTAAATTATTTTCAAATTAGTCCAAAACATTTTTCAATTATTATATCAAAACACCTAGTTCTTCAATCTCCCCATTTTTGATATAATAAAACCAACTTGAAAAATTGTTTGGGATTCTCCCCCTTCAAGTTTAAAAATGTGAATAAGAGATGAAAAATTGAAAAGTAAGTAAAGCTCTCCCTTGTTCATTTGAAAATACAATTTTCCAAACCAAACTCTCCACCTTTTTGTTATATCAAAAAGAATTTAAAATACTTTAAGCTCAAAATAACAATGGAGGTTTAAAAATTTTGATTCAATTAAAAATTTCGTTTTAAAATTTGGCTCCCCCTTACTCATTGTATCATTGTTAGGCTTAACAAATAATCCAAGACTTTAAACAAAAAGTTAAATAACCAAATGTATAAAATAAAAGCCTTAAGCTTAGAGGTTACCCAATCTTCTTCTCATGTGTGATTTGAGCATTCTTTGATTTTGCTTTGCTTGCCATTGCTCCAACACACCTACAAAAGACATTCACTTAATTTTTGGTATCCAAATTGCTTTGGATCCATTTACGTTAGTCACAATGTCTTTAGTTCCCTTGGGAACCCATACTTGTCTAATCCTATAAGATTTTCTCTTCTTAGTAGGACAAGTATGTAAAGAATGACCATGATAATGGCAATGTGAGCATTTTGCCATTATGTGACAAGATGAATTATTAAAAATGATTTCTTTTTCTTTGGTTAAGCTTTCAAGCTTAACTTTCAAATCAAGATTTTTTTTTCTAAAACATCTCTACTTGTTTTTGAAAACTCTAAATCATTTTTCAAAATTTTATTTTGGTTTTCAAAATCTAATTTTGTTTTTTAAAAAAAATCATTTTCAAATTCAAGTTTTGAAATCATTTTCTTAAATTTAGAATTCATGGTCTCAAATTCCAAAAATAATTCATCGAAAGCATCTTGCAACTCATCGAATGTATAAGAATTTAATTCATTTGAGTTAGAAGATACCTCGAGCTCATCGAGAGCCAAAACACCATCCACCTTTAGATTGGAGAGAAGTTTTGCACATGATTGATCATCATCTTTGTTTTCTTCCTTCTTGTTGCCATAAAGCTTCTCAAGTTTCTCCCACAATTCTTTGGCACTTTTGCATGTGGAGATCCTCTTGGAAACTTCTTCATTAAGGCCACAATAGAGAATCTGCATCGCCTTGGTGTTTAGCTTTGTCTTCGTGTCGTTGGCACTCCTTAGCTTTTTCTTCTTCTTTGGAGCTTCCAAATACCCATCTTCAATGATTTTCCAAACTTCATAGTCTTGGGACTTGATGAAGAATTTCATGATATTTGCCCATTAGAAGTATGCTTCTCCTTCGAAGAGTGGAGGACACGAGATAGAGCGGCTTTCTTCAAATCTTGCCATTTTCTTGAACGGTGGACTTCGAGCGTTGGATCTTTACTCCCGGATGTTAGTCCTTCGATGAAGACGAGGCTCTGATACCAATTGTTGGGTTTTTAGCACGCTCGAATCGATCACCGAAACCGTCAAGGAGGGTTGTTTTTGTTTGGTGGTTGAATTGGCTAAAATCAAAAAGAAAGTAGACAAGTGACACAATGATTTTAGAGTGGTTCGACCTTCTAACAAGCACCTACATCCACTACCTTAGCACACCTCTAAGGATTTCCCAATTCACTCAACAATGAATTCGTCCCCTTTTCCCGGTTTAGGAGGAAACCGTTACAACCCTATCTTTTGGACTTGGCTAAGATAGAACCAACTCTAGTTTTTCCCTCAAGGCTAAACTAGAACATCTCCTTTTACAAAGGATTTGTTTGGTAAACTAAATACCTCTCTAGGTAGGTGTTTACACAAATTTAAGCTCACAAGAGTGTACAAAGAATTTACAATAAAGCACTCTCTAAAGACTATGTACAAGAGAATAGTAAAAATAAGACTTAGACTCTAATTCTCTCGATCATGTTGCTTGGATGTGGTCTCTAACCATCTTCAAGTGTTCCAAGGTTGCTTTTATAGTGTGGAATGAATTTCTAGCCGTTTATGGCCGTTGGGGATGAGTCATAGCCGTTGGGGATGCAAAATAGCCGTTACCTACAAAAAATATAGCATTTAAAGCACGAGGGATCGATCCTTTTACAAAGGGATCGATCCTTTCTTATGAAAAATATGACCGTTGGAAAAAGGGATCGATCCCATAAACTAGGGGATCGATCCTTTTGCACTGAGACAAAAGGAGTGAAACTGTCAATCAAGGGATCGATCCCTTTTATCAGGGGATCGATCCTTTTTGCCTTGGAGACTGGAAAAACAGCTTTAGTGCAAAAACGGATCATACATGTTTTGAAAAAGATCGGCTAAAGTTAGAAATCATTCAAAACGAAATTTTCAAGTTGTTTGGACTTAAAGATATGTTTTAAATTCTTTTCAAATTAGTCCAAAACATTTTTCAATTATTATATCAAAACACCTAGTTCTTCAGTTAGACATCTCTTAAATTTCAAAATTTTCAATATTTATTATTATGAGTCCAATTTTTTGCAATACTTGTTATTAGGGGTCTACTCTTAAAATGCATTTTTTTTCATTATTTGTTATTAAGAGTCTACTTTTTTTCAACAATCTCTAGAGCAAGTTGTTAAAGCTCTCAGTTGACACTCTTCCCTCTCTCCTAAGTTGTGGGTTCAAAACCCTTTATGAGCAAATTCACCCTCCTCTCCCCTAGGTATAAATTGCTCAATTTTTTTAATACTTGTTATTATGGCCTAATTTTTTCTAATATTTATTATTAGTTACATACTATTAATTTTTTTCCATTACTTGTTATTAGATCCCAATTTTTTCTAATACTTGTTACCAGAAGTCACTCTTAAAATTTATTTTTTAATACTTATTATTAAGGCCTAATTTTTAGGTTTGCCCATAGTCCATCAAAATTTGAGGAACACTGAAGATTATTCAAATAAAAAGTATTCTATTTTACAACTATGAAGATTATTCATTGTTTCGAAGTTAATGTGTGCAAGTAAGAATGAAGTAGCTATAAAAAAAATTAGAATGAAGTACACTGAGAAAATAGGCACAGAGTTTTTAAAAATCAAGGCCAGCTAATTTCACATAAAAAAAGATATTTCAAAAATGTTGAAAAATCTAATTTCCAATGATAAAATTAAATACGATCAACAAAATTTCTATTTCATCACAGATTGAAAACTAAATGCCATTATCATTGTCTGACAAAGTTGTTGTGCTACCGGCCATTGTTCACAACCTCAGCATCTGCTATTTCTTTTCTGATTGCACTAGTTATGCATGATTGCGTGTTTCCTTCGTCAATCATGGTGATTGGACTTCAAATTGATGAAACTAGAAGCTAATTCAGTTGCAGACCACCTTGCAAAACTTGAGGCCAACCATGCTTTATTACCTCATGACGCATACAGCTTTGACAACTCAGAATTATTCAATCATGGGAATATGAAAAGTAATATACCTAATACAAATTGTATGATAAAATGCCAACACATGTATGGAGCATGATAGAAGCTCATTAGTTTTAGATGGCTTCAGATTTGCAGAATTGATCAACAGTCCTCCCTTTCAAACACGGCTGCTGCGCCCATTCCAGTGCCTATGCACATTGAGATCACTCCGAACCGACACTCCTTACCACGACGCTTCATCTCATACAACAATGTACTAACACACCGAGCCCCTGATACACAAAAACGATACATGTCTTAAATTAATATCCAGACCACCCTCAAGATCATACATACACAAACTGGTGCATGTTTGCACTTTTCATTATCTATCATGGATCAGTTTTTAACTTGCTACAAATTGCCAAAATTCTGTAAGATAAGTACCTGTACAACCCAAAGGATGCCCGAGGGCCATTGCACCTCCATTAACGTTCACCTTTTCACGATCAAGCCCCAGTTTCTTACAAGAGTATACGAATTGAGATGCAAATGCCTGAGGGAAAAAGGCATATACATATTGTATGTTTAGAAAAGAAAGTAAAAATCAAATGAAAGTAATTGTCAACATAAAATCAACTAAAGAAATCCATTACCTCATTGATCTCAAACAAGTCGATATCATCAATCTTAAGACCTGCGGACTTGACTGCGACTGGTATAGCGACGGCAGGACCGATGCCCATCACAGCAGGATCCACACCAACAGCAGCAAAACTTCTGCAAAGTGGAGCATAAGAAAGCAATGTGAGGAACTCGCCTTTTGAGCCACCACATGAGAATAAACAAGAACCGATTATTTAGTGCAGCAAATATTCCTTCTCCTTTTCTTGGCTTTTAACCTCTAAATATGTAAAGCCAAAAGCTTGATAAACATGCTAGGCATTGCTGTACATATTTACTTAATGTCTATTATTTTCTCTCAAAGTCTAGCTTCTTCGACTGTTCTTTTGTGACAGAAGTCCGGCATCATATAGTCAGTCATCCTACTTATATTTCGGTAAACTACGAAAATGAATGCAAAATGGAACCATCATTTAGCTGGTCACCAAAAGATGATATAGGATAGCCAAAGATAAATGAGCAAAGCTCAACTTGTAGCAGTTTTCATTACCTGAAAACACCAAGGATTGAAAGTCCTTTCTGCAAAGCCAAACTTCGCTTCATGAGGAGGACTGCTCCTGCGCCATCGCTCACTTGGCTAGCATTTCCTAAGAAAATTGAAGAACAATTTCCATTCAAATTAGATTTTGTTCATGTCAGAGAAAAAACTTGTCACAAATTTGATTTGTATATATATATACCAGCAGTTGTGGTTCCATCCTTCTTAAATGCAGGCTTCAATTTGGCTAGACCTGCCATGTTTGTGTCTGGGCGGATACCATCATCCACCGAAATTACGACTGGCTTCTCTTCTCCAGTTTTAGGATTCACAATCTTGAATAGCAACAATGTAAGTTAATAAAATATCATAAAAATTCTAAACCGGAATAATTTTCAACCTGAAATTACCTTCGTGGCTACAGGGATAATTTCTTCTTTGAATTTACCAGATGCTGTTGCAGCAGCAGCACGCCTATGTGATTCAACCTATGTTTACAAACAGCTTTTCAGACTAACAAAGATAAAGTTTACATCAGTAGGTAAAGGTAAATTGAAAAATAAAGGACTTACAGCGGCCTGGTCTTGTTCTTGCCGTGTCACACCATAGCGTTGTGCAACATTTTCGGAAGTAATGCCCATAGGAAGAAGACAATCTCGGGCTTGGGCAAAGCTATCTGTCTGTAAAAATAAATGCAGTTACATATTAAGCTGTGGTAATGTAAAACATATCCTAAATAGTGAAAACAAACCGTGTGTTTGACATACCTTTGGGTTAACTTTCTCTAACCCAGCAGCTAAACCATCAGTTGTCATGCTCTCCAATCCAGCACCAATGCCTACAATTGAAACCGAGAAGGTTAATACCAGATCCAAGGTGAAGGTTGCTCGAATATCCGGAAAATCTTTCTCAGCATTTGAATATACAGATACGATAAAACATCCTCACCGATATCATAAAACCCTGCTTTTATGCAAGCAGCAACATCGGCGACCGCTTGTAGGCCCGATGAACATTGCCTGTTGACAGTTCTAATAGGCACCGTATCTGGTTGTAAGAGGTAACTATATTAGCAACATGTATATACATAATGCATTGCTAACCAATAAAATTCGATGCAAAATTAAGAACAAATTAGCTAAAATCTCTGAAAAGACTATGAAATCACAAAGGGTGAAAGAAAAACCGTACCGGGGAATCCGGCGTAGAATGCCGCCATCCTACACTCCGTTGCTCTGTTTGACCCAGGTGCCAACACTGTACCGACAACTATATCTCCGACTTCACTTGGATTCACCTTTGTTCTATCAATCAAAGCCTGCATTGAGAATTAACTTAGGACGGGAAGCAAAATGAAACTGAATTCAGAGACAACTGAACTTGAAAACCAAAAGTAAAGCCTTTAAACCTTCAACACAGGGGCAAGCAAATCATCTGCTGGTGTATCCTTAAAGCCTCCACGTTTTGACTTGCAAATCGGAGTGCGGCATGCCCTGTGAGAAAGCAATTTCCCTTATTAATAGATCAAAGAAACACATAAAACATGAAATGAAAAAAAAATGTTTTTGAGATGAATTCCTTCGGATTCAAACGACTTACGCCACAATCACAATATCATCCCCAAAAGCAGCCGTCCGGGGATAAGCACCGCTATCCCCCGCCGCACAAATTGAAGGCTGAACAAATGAAAACAAACCCACTTTCATAAAAGAGGATAAAAAAGGAGAGAAATCAAAACAAAGAAGAAGATTAAACGAACCAAGAGAGCAGCAGCAGAAGATTGATGGGATTGTTGTGAGGAGGGTCGTAAGTGATGAAGCAAAACTTTTTGCCTGTTGATTGCCTTCTCCATTTTCAATAAAAAAATCTCCTTTTTTTTCTTTCTCTCGAAAGTCGAATCCTTTCACTTGGTTGCTCTCCAATGGAAATGCAGAAATAGGTTAAACAAATATATAGTGCTAATAAAAACTTAACCACCGTCTGCAGTGTTTTCGGTCTGTTTTAGGTTGTTGGGGGCAGTGGGTCAACTTTTCCGGCAGCCATTACAAAATCGCACGTCATCAGATTTTTTTATGACCGTCCTCGTTTTTGTTTGAATATTTGTTTATTACAAAATCACACGTCTTCCACGTTTTGTTTGAAACGTATGTGTTATGTGTACATTATACGAAAGATAATTTAGATAAATCCATAAAATCATACTGATTATTTATTAACGTCGTTTTCTCTCTTTTCTGGAGTGAATTACTTTTTAAAGAATTTTATGTTAAATTTTTTAAATGATCTAGTAGTAGTGAAGAATATTTATCTATTATTATTTTGTGATATATTTAAATTTTAATATATGTAATAAAAATATTAAAAATTATTTTTATTATAAAAAAAATTATGCTGAAATTGAGTAACGGATGCCTTTTTCAAATATATTGAGCTATTTTAATAAACAGTTGTGGATTTGTCGTTTTATAATTATATAGAAAAAAAAACGTCACACAAATAATTAGTTAGTTTAGTGAGATGAAGGTACAAGATAATAAATTTTTTAAGTAAATTAAGAGTTTAAATTTTGATATTATAAATTAAGTAAATTGAGTTTGAGGTTTTTTTTATAATAAATCTCTACGGTATCTGATCTAAATTAATCAGTGAGTTGAATATCAATGATAATACTTAAAAAAATGCCACGTTTTTTTTCAGTTGGACGGAGTTCTCATTATTGTTGTTATCTGCAGCTCTGCTGCATATATTTTATGTTTAATTTTATTCTGGGTTGATGTGATGGTGCGTCATTTTCTTTTCCTTTATGAACTTTTAACAACTCAAACCTATTATTATTATTATTATTATTATTATTATTATTATTATTATTATTATTATTATTATTATTATTATTATTGAATAGAACTCAAACCCATTAATAAATAGAAGAAAGACAAATTGAAATTCAGAATATACTCCCACTTATTATCTAAAAATATTTATTTATATTTCTATTCAAAACCTTACTATTATCTCTACTTATTTTGTTCCTAAAAAATTAGTCGGAGAAGATTCTGTGTAACAAAGCGTGACCAAAAAAATCTCTTTTTATAAAATACAAATTATTAATTCTAAAAATTATTGTATATTTTGTTGATGTACAATATGAAAAAAAATGATTTTACAACGATTATAGGTGATTTATCCCTTCCGATTCGGGTGAAGAGTAAACATGAAGGGTCTCTGGAGAACATATATGGGAGCTCATATTGAGGACGTAACTTTTTAGGAAGTAAAATAAAGTTCCCTCTTATAGAAGATTGAAAAAATAAATTGTTGTAATTTATAATTTTTTGACAAATTAACCAGACAATTTTATTGATGAACAAAATAAAACGAGAACATAAACTTAATAGAGGTTTTAGAACATTCAAAAGAACAACAACAACAAAAAATCATACATCTAAAAAGAGATAAGTGATGCACCAGTCAGGTTAGACAGTTTCTCTTTGTATTAAAAAAATTTCTAGACTCTATTGTTTGAATGGTCCCTGAAAAATTGTCAAAATACGAATTAGATGAAATTCTCAAAATCAAGCGTCTATAGTTGAAAGAAAAATGAAAAAGCTATATTGTAATTTAGAATTAAATATTATTTTTGAACAATTATAATTAAATATTAACTTTGGCTTAATTGTAAGGCTTAAACCAAAAACAGATGCACAAAGTATACTCTTTTCAAACTTTAGGTGCCTAAAATATTATTTTGTAAAAATCGGTGTTCGAAGTTTTAAAAGTTACAATTTTAGGTGCATGGTTGTTAATGGGTGTTAAAAAATCTTAATCAATCAATGCTTGACACGTGACACTAATTTAATTTGTCTTTTTTAAAGAAAAACACCCCAAAAATTTTAGTTTTCTATAAAATCTCGAAAGTTTGCATTTTTTACAAAACAGTTCCTAAATCCCTAAAATCTTCCAAACCCAAACCCCCAATTATCATCGCTTCCACTGATGATCGCCGCCCCTAAGCCTACCACTTCGGTCGTCGGGCCTATCCGGCCGTTTTTCCCATAACGTTGTCGCTGAAAACGACCAACATCATGGCAGCCGAACGTTGATTTTGCATTCGATGTTCGACTGCCACGTCGTTCATCATTTCCGGCAATGGCGTTATGGGGGAAACGACCGGCTAGGTCCGGTGACCAAAGTGGTAGGCTTAGGGGTGGCGATCGGCGATGAAAGTGGCGGTAATTTGGGGTTTTGGGTTGGGAGATTTTAGAGATTTATGGATTGTTTTGTAAAAATTGCACTTTTGGAAATTTATGAATATTGAAAATTTGTTTTAATTTTTAAATTTTGAAAAAAAATAAAATAACATGTCATGTGTCAAGCATTAGTTGGTTACCATTTTTTAACACCCATTAACGGCTAGACACCTAAAATTGTAACTTTTGAAACTTCGGGCACCTATTTTTACAAAATAATACTTTAGGCACCTAAAGTTCTAAAAAGGATATACTTTGGACATCTATTTTTGGTTTAAGCCTAATTGTAAGTAGCACCTCATGTTTAAGTACCTTGTTTCCTTTGTTTTTTTTTCATTTATTTTCATTCAACAAGTTGGTGACACATGTTATTATCTGATCTGGTTGGAGGAAAAAATTTAATTAATTAAAAAATAAAATAAAATTGATAGAATTTGTAAATAATGAGAGCTAAATTTATTATTTTTTGAATTAGAACTAAATTGATTAAATGTATGAATATGTAGGACTAAATATACTATTATACAACTTTTCTTAACTGCAACATCACCCTTTAACAGCAGCTAACAGCTCAATGATAGTTTTGTAAAAAAAATATTAATGATTATTTTGTAATATTTGAAAGTTTGATGACAAAAATAAATTTTAAAAAAATTAATGATCATTTATGAATTTTATCCCATAAATTATTTTGAATTGAGGTGACAAAAAATTTGAAAAATGTTCTTTTTACTTATTTGGAAAGTTTTTTAATTAATTTTTTATTTTGGAAAGTTTTCTTCTAATCATTTAAGTGAAAGTAATGAATATGAAAAAAGAGAGTGAAATTGTATCATCCATTGCTTCCTCAAGAATCAATTTTTATTCACCTAATTTGGAAAGAAAAATAAACTAAGGAAAGTAAAGGTATATTGATAATTTTTTGTGTAATTATCGATATCAGACTTATTAGTCTACTAATTCGAATCGAATTTTATAAATGCTCATTAAGGAGGTGGCCCTTTCAACCCAAATTTTTACAATCACAACCTTAAAATTCGAATTTGACTTTTGTTGAGTTGTGAGGAGCTCAATTCGTTCAACCGATGTGGCTCACCAAGTGGTGGAGAGGTGGATTTTTGGGTGGAAAGGTTGTGGAAGCTAAAAGAATAATTGACACAATAATTTATAGTGGTTCAACCTTCTAACCAAGGTCTACATCCACTACCTTAGCTCCCCACTAAGGATTTCCAATCAATCCACTATTGATTCGTCCCCTTTTCTAGGCTTAGGAGGTAACCCTTATACACAATCAAGCTTTCTACCCATAGTCTTAATTGAAACCCTCTTTTACAAAGAGAAACAATAAGCAAACTTAAATCCCTCTAATAGGTATTTGTTTGCACAATTTAGCACTCACCCAAAACCTAAAACACTTGAGCAAATTTGACAATTTTGGCTCACTAGTGTTTGTCTATACAATAAATGACAATTTAAGCTCTAAGACAATTCTTGATCATTTGTTGTTTGATAATATGAGCATTAGCCTTTACTTGATGCTTGGAGGTCCCTTTTATACTCCTTGATGAGTTTATAGGCGTTGCTAGCCGTTGGGATTGAAATGGAGCTATTGAGGACTTTAATTCCCACCATAAATGCAGTTCTGCAGCTCCACGTTTCGAAACGCTCGAACCCGTTTCGAAACATCCTTTAAGTAGAAAGAGCCGTTGCATTCTGACAAGGCACCCGTTTCGGAACGCCCATGGCTGTTTCGGAACACGTATCGAAACGCCTAGACTCGTATCGAAACGCCCTGCATTTAAATGTTAGTTGGGAAATAGCCGTTGGGGTTTATGACCGTTGTGGTCATTGCCACGTAGGGGTATCGAAACGGCATAGCCCGTTTCGAAATGCTGGGCAAAAATCTTATCCAAGGAATGCCCGTTTCGATACGAGTATCGAAACGTTTTTGCTACTGGAATTCCCGTATCGAAACGCCCTAAGGCATTTCGAAACGCCTGGACAGTTTTGTGAAGTTTGGCTTTGAAAAACATGTAAAAACCTTTTAAAAACTTCCCTAAACATAATTTCAAGTTGTTTGGACTTTGGAAATGTTTTAAATACTTTTTAAATCAGTCCAAAACATTTTTCAATTGTTATATCAAAACATTAGTTCTACAATCTCCCCCTTTTTGATATAATAAAATTATCTTAAAAAATTGTTTGGGATTCTCCCCTTTAACTTTAAAAATGTGAATAAGAGATTAATGATATAAATCAAATAAAGCTCCCCCTTATTCATTTGAAAATTCAAATTTTCAAACCATTTCTCCCCCTTTTTGTTATATCAAAAAGAATTTAAAACATTAAGTTTAAAATAACAATAGAGGTAAAATTTGACAAAAATTTCAAATTTGGTTTTAAAAATGGCTCCCCCTTACTCAAAGCATCAATAAAATGTTAGTCCAACATATATGATCATCTAGTTGAATTTAAACTAAAATAAACAAGTGAAATAAAAAACAACTAAAATTTTTACCAACACTTGAACTCAAGGGAAGATGTGAAGCCTTCCTTCTTCAAGTGTTCTTCCTTGTGTGCATGGAGCTCCCCCTCAAAGTTTGACTTGTTGAACATCTCCATCACACCTAGCAAAAGACAATCAAGTGATTTTTGGTATCCAAATTTCTTTGGATCCATAAACGTTAGTAGCACAAATTTTAGTCCCCTTAAGAATCAATTTTTCAATGTCATCCTTTTTAATTGAAATGGTTAGTCCATTTGGGACCCAAACACTTCTAAGACATTTTCCTTTTACA
The DNA here is from genome assembly GCA_958450335.1 of Hibiscus tridactylites. Classification (NCBI taxonomy): domain Eukaryota; kingdom Viridiplantae; phylum Streptophyta; class Magnoliopsida; order Malvales; family Malvaceae; genus Hibiscus; species Hibiscus tridactylites. Next base: position 13,239,251 of record OY288276.1, on the reverse strand, counting down.
AATCTAGGGGCACTAGATTGTCTTACATAAAAATTTGATTTTCCAAAATTATTTTTCTTTTCAAGCTCTTTGGAAATCAAATCTTTTTCTTCTTGAACTTTTTGAAGCAAATTTTGTAAATCAAAACATTTTAATTAAAACTCTTCAAGTTTTGCTTCAAGTTCAAGTTTGGATTTAGAAATCAAATCATTTTGAATTTTTAACTTTGAAATCAATTTGTTGTTTTTCAAAATGTGATTTTTAAACTCTAAAACCAAATCATCATAGGCATCTTGTAATTCATCAAAAGAGTAAGAACATTAAGTAGATGAATTAGAAGTTACCCTTGAATCTTCTTCGATGGCTATAAGGCAAAGGTTGGCTTTTTCATCGTCGGTTGAGTCCTCATCACTCCAAGTAGCCACATGTGCCTTCTTCTTATGGCTTGAAGTGCTTGCCCTCTCCTTTCTCTTAGGTTCTCGATCAAGCTCTCTCAAGGCTTTCTTCATGAACGGGGCACACTTCTTGAAGAGATGAACTATCTCTTCATCTTCATCCTCCTCTTCACTTGAGTAGAAATGATGACAAGTGGAGGATTTGAGAGCCATGGCACTTGCATTGATGCCAAGCCCTTTGATTTTCTTCTCTCCCATAGCTCTAATTTCTTCCCTTTTCTTCTCATCTTCTTTATTCTTCTTCATGATTTGATGAGTAAGGAGTGACCCCATGAGTTCATCAAGCTTCAAGGTCTTCAAATTCTTGGCTTCGATGATGGCGGTCTTCTTTGAGTCCCAAGACTCGGGAAGTGAGTAGATGAGCTTTCGAACAAGCTTTTCCTCCGGGATGGCTTCTCCATAGCCTTTGAGACCATTGGTGATGGTGGAGAACCTATCAAACATCTTCTCGATGTTCTCTTCCGGATCCATTTTGAAGTTCTCATACTCTAAGGTTAGGAGCTCAATCTTGGTCTCCTTGACTTCATCGGCCCCCTCGTATGTGACTTCAAGCTTGTCCCATACCTCATTGGCACTCTCACAAGAAGACATCTTCTCATAGATGGTTGGGCCAAAAGCAAAAAACAAGATGTGCAAGGCTTTGCAATTAAGCTCCATCTTCTTGTGATTGTCGGCACTCCACTCCACTTTGCTTCTTTGAGGCACGAACGGACCATCTTCAACTATATCCCATAGCTTGTAATCTCTTGATTTGATGAAGAACTTCATCTTTGTCTTCCAATGGGCATAGTGGGTTCCGTCAAAGAAAGGCGGTTTGTCGATTGATTGTGCCGGTTGATGAAATAGTGATCGAGCTTGCCGGATCTTCTCAATTGGATGTGAATCCCCTTCGATTGAGCCAAGCTCTGATACCAATTGTTGAGTTGTGAGGAGCTCGATTCGTTCAACCGATGTGGCTCACCAAGTGGTGGAGAGGTGGATTTTTGGGTGGAAGGGTTGTTGAAGCTAAAAGAATAATTGACACAATAATTTATAGTGGTTCAACCTTCTAACCAAGGTCTACATCCACTACTTTAGCTCCCCACTAAGGATTTCCAATTAATTCACTATTGATTCGTCCCCTTTTCTAGGCTTAGGAGGTAACCCTTATACACAATCAAGCTTTCTACCCAAAGCCTTAATTGAAACTCTCTTTTACAAAGAGAAACAATAAGCAAACTTAAATCCCTCTAATAGGTATTTGTTTGCACAATTTAGCACTCACCCAAAACCTAAAACACTTGAGCAAATTTGACAATTTTGGCTCACTAGTGTTTGTCTATACAATAAATGATAATTTAAGCTCTAAGACAATTCTTGATCATTTGTTGTTTGATAATATGAGCATTAGCCTTTACTTGATGCTTGGAGGTCCCTTTTATACTCCTTGATGAGTTTATAGCCGTTGCTAGCCGTTGGAATTGAAATGGAGCCGTTAAGGACTTTAATTCCCACCATAAATGCAGTTCTGCAGCTCCCTGTTTCGAAATGCTCGAACCCGTTTCGAAACATCCTTTAAGTAGAAAGAGCCATTGCAGTCTGACAAGGCACCCGTTTCGGAACGCGCCTGGCCGTTTCGGAACACGTATCGAAATGCCTAGACCCGTATCGAAACGCCCTGCATTTAAATGTTAGTTGGGAAATAGCCATTGGGGTTTATGACCGTTGTGGTCATTGCCACGTAGGCATATCGAAACGGCATAGCCCGTTTCGAAACGTTGGACAAAAATCTTATCCAGGGAATGCCCGTTTCGATACGAGTATCAAAACGTTTTTGCTACTGGAATTCCCGTATTGAAACACCCTAAGGTGTTTCGAAACGCCTGGACAGTTTTGTGAAGTTTGGCTTTGAAAAACATGTAAAAACCTTTTAAAAACTTCCCTAAACATAATTTCAAGTTGTTTGGACTTTGGAAATATTTTAAATACCTTTTAAATCAATCCAAAACATTTTTCAATTATTATATCAAAACATTATTTCTACAACTTTACTTTAAAGACCCAGTGCCCCATCTAGCTAAAACAACTCATAGTTGGTGGTATTTTGATTATTTTAGCCAGCAAGGTTTATTACTTTTGTCTATTTCATTCGTATCTCTTTGTTCTAAATTTGACCATACACCTTACTTTTTAATTAAATTGTTGTAGTTAAGAAACATACTAATCAAATCATTAAAATTTTACGATACTAGCGAGACAATTCATATATATTTGATTGTTGATGTGGCACTATTTTGTTGACACAAAAGTTTATATCAACTTACACTAATTTGCAACAAATTAATATTCATTGACAATTTATAAGTTATATTTGAACAACCCTAGTTTTTTTCGCTCTAACAACTCTGCGCCGCCTGCATGTTTCTTCAATTTTTTGCGTTAGCTGACGATCGGTAATCACATAGTTTTTGGTTGTCGATCGCCCGTATTTATTATTTATTATTTTTCTCTTTTTTATTTTTAATAAGAATTTATGCCTTTATGGCGCACGTTTTCTCTCTTTATGTGACACGCGTTTTCTTCCTCCTTGTGACACACGTTTTCTTATGTCCTTATGACATGTTTTCTTTATTTTTGTAGTTTTGTTTCATTTGTACTTGTGACATACTTTAGCATACCCTAACGGTCGATCGTTGCTCGCAATGAGTTTTTAATCGGCGTTAGTTCCTGATTATGATTTTGTCAGTTGTCACGTAAAGTTAGATCCCCACTCGGTTGATGGTTGTTTGCCGAAGTAATTAGTCTTGGGTAGCGAAACATTCTGCCTGATAGTGTGGATTGCTCACCACTCATTTTTCATCAATTATGAGTCCCAATTGTATAGAGACAAGGACATTCAGGAAGCTTCTGAATTTTGATGGTATGCTTATCTTCATAGAAGTTTTTCATTTTTCTTTGTTTTTGGGTTATAAAAAATTTGGGTAGATTAGTCTCATTATTTTCCTTCCTGGATGCGTTATAATTGTGATATCTTCTATAGTTATAATAAAAATTCAGTGACCATATTTAAAAAATATATTTAAAAATCATATTTTTCATAATATAATGTAGTGGTCTAATTATTATTTTATGTTAAAATAACATAATTTTGATTGAAAAGAGTAATTAATTTTTTTATAAATAGAAAAAATATATCACGTGCCTCATTAAAATTTCCTTAAATCTAGTCGGAGGAAAAGAGTACACATAATAATAATTATATAATTTAACAAGATTAACTTGACTAAAGAAACACAACTAGAAAAAAACTATAAAACCAACATGCCTTCTATCAAATAAACATTGACCTAAAACAAGCAAAGGCTCCCAAGCTGCAACTAGTGTCAAAGGGTACCAATTCCCACAATATGCTACACAAGCATCAACTAATCGAATAATCCTGCTGTAATTGAGCCTTAATCCCTTCTAGAAGGAAGAAAAAACAATGACATAACAAGTCATCAACAGACATATTCTTGACAAGACATCGACTACTTTATTACCCTCCCGCAAAACATGCTCCATCTTAATACTCCATGGTCTATTCATCATCTCCACAATATAAGGTGCAAGAGATATGACACACATTCTCGGCTTATATTAAGAAATCAATTGAATCACATCCATATAATTCAATTTAACCACTAACTTGCGAACTAAAAAACTGGGGTTCAAACTCCTCTCATCTCCTTTTGAAAACAGCTCAATGCAATCTTTGAACGACCCTCCCTTTGGTGGAATGTAGGTTTTCTCACTTCTAGGTTCACGACAGCTTATTTCATGGCTGATGTTCTGGTATTGAGTCCCTGACCCTAGGATCCGCCCTGCCTCTCACTTTTTCTCTCTTTCTTCTTACTTTTTTCTGCTTCAACTCAATCCCTGCACCACTACCTGCTCATTGTGCTTTCTTTCCTTTCCTAGCAACTCCTTGTTTTCCCCTAGAAACACGCGATGACCTCAATCACTCCACTGAAAACTGAACTCGAGAGGACCACATCTGAGCCACGTTCCCAACATTCCCCTTACTCGGAAAATCCCAGTAATGGCAATCTAGAATCTTTGGACATAAATGAGGATGGGGAGGTCAACTTTGCCATTAAAAACCATGCATTGGTAGGTAAGATTCTCTCGGATGTGATAGCCAAGCATCTCACCATCAATGTCATCCTCCGGAAAGCCTGGAAATGTCCGGATTTAGAATTCCATGACTTGGGAAAGAATGTTTTTCTCTTTGTTTTTCAATCACCGGAAGACATGCTCAAGATTTTAGGGAACCGACCATGTGTTGTTCAAGACCGTCTTCTAATACTGAAGGAATAGTTGCCGGAAGTTGCTTTTGAAGAGCTAGACTTCGCCACGGAGGAGTTCTGGATCCAGGTGCACAACCTTCCAATCACATTAATCACCGTGGACAACATCAAGAAGATCAAAAACTTGTTCCCGCGCTGCTACAGTTCAAATTTCGACAACAAAAGCAAGGTGAAATGGGATGGACACTTAAACCTTAGAGTTGCAATCCGAGTGGAAGACCCGCTGAAGACTGGCTTTGTTCTCAACCGAAAAAACTTCAAACCACCGGAAGTCTCCTTCAAAAACGAGAGACTCCCTAAATTATGTTACAAATGCGGTAAGATTAGGCATGTGGAGAAGGAATGTTGGCACAATACAAGCCTCTTCAAATTATCTGGCCGTTTCAGACAGTGGCTACAAGCATCTCACATATGGGAAAGGACGACGAGCCAAGTTTCTCACCAGCCTCGACGACACTCAGCACTCAACGACAACCTTGTAATTCGCTGCCCCACTGCTGCAAAAGATGACAAATCACTACAGGAAAAGACTAGCCTTTGTTCCAAGGAGATCTCAGATCTCTCGATCCCCACCCTGAGGGTACGAGGATACTAGGGTCAACTTGCGAAGGGACCGCACCTCTCTCCTCTCACGCTATTTTCCTTTATGGTGAGAACCCTTTGGAGCCCTCCTCTTTGGATGGAAAAAGAAAAGTTGACATTGTGAATTCCAATGTCACTTCTGATACCTTGGCGGCCAAGGCTTTATGGCCAAAAACAACCCCAGCAGGGAATACTTCAAGCCATACTCTTTCCTCGAGCATCAACTCATATGAACTTTGGAACGACTTGATCACTGAAAAAGTGAACAATCTTGGTGTCTCTGGTAGTCGAAAACGGAAGAGAATGGAGAACTGTGAAGAATCTTTCTCCGTGGCCAAAAGGAGGGAACTTTGGCAATACATCTCAGACGAGATCTTTCAGATTGCTCCTGGTAACTAGGGAGCAAATGAATTCGATGCCGTGGCAAATGAGGATGTCCTTAAAGTGGCATTGTTCCCAGAATCCTTCACTTGTGCATCTCCAGTCATAAATAGCATCGAAAGGAAAAAGAAAGGGTTCTCATGTGGAACCAAAAGGCTCACGCTCATCAAGCAAGCTGCTAGACGCAAAGATGCAATGGAAATCACTAGGGTCATGCTTGACGAGGTAGAAGTCATGGAACTGGGCATTGATCTGTTCGGTAAAAAATCACCAAAGTAGCGTCCATGTACGTTGACGACAATTGCTCGCTGAATGAGGAAATAGTGTTGAGCGATGAGGAAAGCCAGCCTAACCCAGGCTCTTTGAAGAATTCAGCGGACCAAGCTTCAAATGATATCTACATGACGGGTAATCTCGTAGGGGGTTATCCGCACCAAGCATAACCACTTCCTCCAACACCTCTTTCGAGCATAAGGGACGAAAGATGGTGTCTCTTGCAAGCCCTTCCCCTAGGACCAGTATGTGCTCTCTTTTCACTACTGATCTAAGGTCCTTCTCAGTTTGGTCTTTGGTTACCACCGTCTCCAGCTTCAGATAGAAGGTTGCGTCTGTCGTTGGCTTTTGTATCCTCAACTTCTCTACCTCCAAGTCTGGGTTTTCGATAGCCACACACAAGTTGACAAGACCCATGTCTATCGACAATGGAGCCTGCCTCCGAAAGAAGCTCTCACTTGGACGCTGCTTTCGAGTTCTAATCCAAGACCCTTGAACGGCGAGGATGGTTGCTCTGCGTTTATGTTTTTGTCTCAGTTTAGGGTTCATCCAATGGATTAGGTTTAACCTTGTTGGTGTTTGTTGCTCGTCTGTTGTCAATGGTTGTGTTTGCATGTTTCTCATGTTTGTTGTTCAAGGCTTTGTTTACCTGCAGTTTGTGTCTATTTTTTTTTGCCCATGGTGGTCCCTTGTTGGGTTTCGGTTGTTACGTTTTGCTACCCAAGTGCATGGCTCTGCATGCACTTAGGTTGCTGCACGTGCGTCTTGGTTTGTATCTTTCGTTTCGTTTCTAATGAACTTCGTTTTATTTGGATAAAAAACCCACTAACTTGTGAACACTAATACACCATATCGTAGCTAGTCCTTCATATAATCCCCATAGCTCAGATTCGATTATCGAGCATACCCCTATTCTCTTCGAAAATCCAATCACCCATTTACCTACCTCGTCTCAGACCACTCCACCGCATGATGCAATAACTGATACCCTATGGGTCGCACAATCCATGTTCTTACACCATCCACCAGGCAGGCACGTTTCTTAAATTTTGGTAGACATAACGGTTGCAGACAACATGATTTCGGACGATGTTGCTATCGCTATATAACGGTCATTGTTGTGACTGCAGACCGTTATTTAAATCTTTGTCCCTGATAACAAGTATTGAAAAAAATTAAATTTTAAGAGTAGGTCCATAATAATAAGCATTGAAAAAAAACTTGGGCCTCTAATAACAAATGTTGAAAAAAAATTAAGAAAGAAAGAAAATTTAGATGTGAATAACAAGAACTGGATTAAATATAGGTCTATTTGAAAAATAAAATTCTTATTAAAAATAAAAAAAATAAATTATTATTAAAACTTTATAATTACCCTAAAACCTACTAAAACATATACTAATTACAAACTAATGGTACTTTTTTATTTTTGCAGAAATAAAATCTAACGGTACAATACATAGTATTAGATTACTTATAATTTTGGTTAAGTTGTAATTTAAAAAAACAATGGTTCAAAGTTCAAAGGGTTATAAAAAGTTAATAATAAATTATCCAAAAATAATAATAATAATGATGTGAGCTCATGCAACTAACTTTATTCTAATTTCTAACCTTGAAGCTTTCACGTTTCATATATATATAATCTATTTACACAGTGTAAAAATCTTTCTTCTATTTAAAAATTATTCTTCTCTAAGTCTATGATTGTTTCATGCATAATTGGTGTCGAATGCTCGATTTTTCGTATTTACAGCATGACAGAGCCACAACTAGCCTATTCAGTGTATCGCGAAGCCAGTTTCGTCACGCCATTTTCGATATCAACAACTATACACATGCTTATTATAGTTGGCATCGTAACCATGATGAATATGCAGTTGAAGCTGAGTCAATGCGGTTCCTTCATTTCCCCATATCCCTCTGTTGCAACTTCCATTGATGTTCATGATATAGACTCAAAACCTGTTTAAAAAAAAGAGGGATTCTTTCTTCTTGATTTTCATGACGAGAACAGACTATGGTTGGAACCCAGAATCTCCCCCTTCATAATTGTTGGAGGTCTAGTAATTGTCTTACTGGTATTTTTTTATTATAAATAAAGATCAAATTAAAAGAATGTGTAAATAATAAGGGTTAATTTTATTAAATTTTTTCATTAGGACTAAATTGATTGAAGTATAAATATGAATGACTAAATGTGCTATTATACAAAATTTTATAACAATCATGTTAAATATTTAATGGCCGGGTTATCATTTTGTAATAAAATACAAAGCTTAATTGTCATTTTATAACCTTTTGAAAATTTAGTTAAAAGCTTGGATACATAAGCATGGCAAGGGAAAGTCAGTGCGGGCTGTTGTTACTCGTGTAGCTTGGGGAACTTTCTTGTATTATATATGGCAAAAAAGGAACAATAGGTTACATGTGAATTTCGATATTCACATTAAAAATTTAAATATCATTCAAACGTAACCAAAAAATGGAAATCTGCTCCCAAGCCCCAAAGTGGATTGGACTGTGGGTTCAAAAATGAAACCCAATTTGACATATAATAAGCTCTAAATGCATGTAATCATGGCTAAATGGGCTACGATCTATCTATGCCCTGCTTTAATCCCCCTCTCCCTAAAGAGGAAAAACCAGCTAAAGCGAGGAAACCCCATATTACTTACTACTTCAAAATATTAGACTTTCGGAAATTTTGTGTGTATTTTTAAAAAAACTGTAAGTATAAGATATAATCACAATTAAAATTAATATATATTTGAATAGATTAGAATCAAAATTAATTGTTATTAAGGTTGGAACAAGGAATACAAACCGGGAGAACCAAAATATTTAACTTTTTAAAAGGGAATAATTAAGTATTTAAACTCAAAAATTGAGAGACAAGACTTGATTTTTTTTAATATTTAAACTTACACTGACCTAAATTGTTATTAGACTAAAAAATTGAAGATAGAGCCCTCCTAATTTCTACCGGGTTTCATCTTTGATTGTTACAAAATACGATAAAAATATAACGGTAGAAGACATGCATAAACATAAAATTTGAAACTTAAACCACAATAAAATCCAGAGACAATAATAATATGACTATCACAATATAAGTAAAAATCGAGTACTCAATGGTCACAGTCTTAACCTTTTACCAACTCTGCCAAGATCTCGTAGACATTTTTATGTAAAATTAAATTAGAATAAATTTGAGGTTTGTGTTGCTTGTTGAAATTTGAGGTTTGTTTTTGTATTTTTATGGTAAATTCGTGTACTTAGTTATGCTATTCTAATAAAATTGGAGAATTTTTTTCTCCTTCCAATATTTCAATTGAGTCCTAACTTGATCAAGTTAAAAAGAACATTTTTAACGATGTCTACTTTAACTAAAAAAACAGAATAAAATGAAAATAAAGCAAACTCACAATACAGGTTAATTAATTTATATAATTTTCTTTTGGAAAGGTAAGGTCATTTTCTTTAGTTTCAATTTTCAAATTACGATATTTAAGAAAATGTAAAAAGTTATTGTTTGATCATGATAAATAGGTGTTCATAGACTAATTTAGATTGAAGGTTTAATGTGATATAGGAATCGTATTAAAATTAATAAACTATTCACAAACCTATCGGGTGGAGTCAATTCAAGTTGAATATTGACCAAATTTTAATCAAATCGAGCTCGACTCAGTTTGTACCCCTAAAAACATAGTTTACCCTATAAATATAAGTCGTATATATATAGTACACGTGTCTGCATATAAGTAGCTTGGGGGGACTCAATTAGCTGGTGCCACTTGTCAGCAATGATATATAGATAGGTAGAGAAGAGATGCTTAAGTTACAACAAATTCGGAACACATGTGCACAGTGCACATGCCAACCCTATCCAAGTCTAAAGCTCAATTATGTATAACAGGTCAGCCATGAAACATCCAAGGGATGCTGAAAAGACTTCACTAAAATGTTGTTTTTTCCCACTTTTTAACACCACTATCTATTAACATTTAAATCTTAAACTACATAATTATTTATATGTCAATTAAATTTATTGTGTAGTAATAAAAACATTTGTTTTTTTCCACTTCATTTTGTTGCCTAATTTACTCTAGTGTTTTTTTTTGACTAAGCATATTGCTTTAGTTCATTTCGAACATGTTCACGAATTTTTTGAGTTGAGCTTGAGTCGACTTGACTCGACTTATATAGTCTCGAACCGAGCACAAACTCGAGCCGAGCTCATTTGAACTAAACTCGAATAACTTGCGAGCGAGTCAGGCCCATTATCACCCCTAAATGCTGGTGTGCTAGATGCCATCACTTGATTTTTTGCCGACCTAAAATTTCCAAGCAGCAAACCTACGATGAATGCAATTAATATATATGGATGCATAGATAGTTAGATACCCCCATTAGCCCCCACCGCAAACCTTTGTTAAGTACTACTGGCTACGTGCTGGGATGAAATGTAATCTTTGAAATTGGATAAGATTATTGCAGTATTTTATGAATCGTATAATAGAGAGAGACCCAACTGTCACGCCCCCTTGTGTCGGTTGGTTCATTTAATCGATAATGTTATGTTATATTTATATTGTCCGGGGGGAAAAACATAATTCTCCTTCACATTTTGGTACAAAGTGTTTTTGGTGGTTCACATTTGTTGACAAAATCTGTCAAATACAACAAGCAAAACCCCAATTTTTTAGTTGATAATCACGGATCTTGAAATTCAAGAATAGAGTTCCAAAATATTTTTTTTAATGAGTATACAAAAATAAAATTTTTCTCTACATATTAAATAAAATTATTTTTTAAAAAAAGTAACATTAAATTATATTTATTTTATAAAAATGGGATGCGGATGCACACACCAGAGCTGGGTGCATCCGCCACTGATTATATAGGTGGTCATTACGTGCCGACGACGACTAACATATTGGATGCATGGCTTATTGGCTTAATCATTTTGCATGGTTTGGGCTTATAAGCACATCGGGGTGGTGAATGGCATCTAACTTTTCATGTGTTTTTTTTTTTTTTGCTCAATACTTTTGTTTAAACGCATTATTCTTGGAGGAAATGATTGGGTATTTCGTCTAGATGTAATTGCTGTATTTTTTAAGAATTTTACTTCTTTTTGGACATTACTTCTCCCCTAAATCACATTTCATCTTCTTCTTTTTCAATAAATAGTAAAGAAACCCAAATCAAAGATATGTCTACCATGGATGGTTTACACCAACATTTCATTATCAGTACTCACCATTGGAGGAGCAAAAATTATATACCCATTTTCGATTCTTCTTTTTATGTCCTAACACTGATAAATCAGATTTTAAGTCCTAAATTTAAATTTTAAATCCTAAATTCTACACCAAAAAATATATCATACCCCTGATACCATAAACTCTAACTCTAAACTTAATTTTTTTTAGTGTAAGGACGGAAATAAAGGCAGAAATGTTAGTAATGCAAAAGTGGATATCCCACATTGAGTGAGAAACTAACATGTGAAGGGTATTTATAGCCTTCATCCTCCCTTCCTTTGTTGAGTGATAGAGAACAAGGGCTAGTCTCGTGCGCCACAGACTATCTTTTTGAAGAAAATTTGTATGAATTTTTTCTCACAGAATAAAATTGTGAAAGAATATATTTTCTTTGGATTGATCGGTCATATCTTTAATCTGCAAAGAAGAGATTAGAACTTTAAAAGAGATGATGAATTCATTGTTGATAAGTTCTGGGTTGTCTGATAACATGCGGGGGGAAGTCATTCTGTTGGCTAATCATATTTTGAACCGAGTACCTCATAAGAAGTTAGATCATACTCCATACGAATTATGGAAAGGCTACGCTCCAAACAATGTTTATTGGGTATGCTTCAAACCATACCGCACATCGGTTCATGATTCTACAAGACTACTCTATTTGTGAGTCTAGGGATGTTGTATTCTTTGAAAATATTTTTCCTTTAAATAAGCCCAGACTAGATAATGAAACACAAATAGAAAAACTTTCATCCACTTCTTCTAGTGAGCCTACTAGGTCTTCTCAAGAGATTAATTTTGAGCACAGAAGAAGTAAGAGACAAAGAGTTGAAATCTCTTTTGGACCAGATTTCATAACTTCCTTTATTTCTGAGATGAATGATTATGACACCCTTTCTGATCCTATAGCTCAAGCCTTCTTGTTATATGAGGATCTTAAAATATATGAAGAAGCTATACGATCTATTGATTCTAGTTTTTGGAAAATCGCTATCAAAGACGAACTAAAATCAATAATGTCTAATCATACTCGAGAATTAATTTGACTTGCCTAGAGAATTTAAAATCATCAACAATAAATGGGTCTTTCGAAAGAAACTTAGACCGGATGGTTCTATTCATAGATATAAGTCAAGGCTAGTAGTCAAAGGGTTCACTAAAAAATTTGGTATAGATTTCATTGAAACATATTATCATGTAACAAAAATCTTAACGATTTGTGCATTGTTTGCACTAGCCTCCATTAACAAGTTGCAAGTACATCAAATGGATGTAAAAAACTGCATTCTTAAATGGAGACCTAGATGAGAAGATCTATATGGAGCAACATCTTGGTTTCGAGGCGCATGGTATGGAAGGTAAAGTATGTAGACTAAAAAAGTCTTTTTACAGCCTGAAACAAGCTCCTAAACAGTGCTATGAGAAATTTCATAAATTTATTCTTAGTTTTGGTTTTGTTGTGAATGATTTGAATGTATGCGTGTACTCGAGGATGTTTGGTGTAGATTGCGTCATCATAAGTTTGTATGTTGACGATTTGTTGATTTTTAGCACCAACATTGAGTCCATTAACAAAACAAAAAATTTCTTATTTACTAAATTTGAGATGACTGATTTGGGAGAAGTAGATGTGATCTTAGGAGTCAAAGTTGCTAAAACTGAAAAGGATTTTTCACTAAATCCAACACACTATATTGAGAAAGTGCTAAAGAAATTTGACAATTTTGATGACATCCCTGTTCGAATCACGTATGACTCTAGCATTCATCTTTTTAAGAATAAAGGAAGTAGCATTTCCCAAACTGAATATGCTAAAATAATTGAGAGTCTAATGTTCTTAATGAACTATACTCGACTTGATATTGCCTATGTTGTAAGCAGACTTAGTTGATATACTCACAACCCAAGTAGTGAACATTGGATTGCTCTTAGACGCTTACTCAAATACCTTAGAGGTACTATAGACTGAAACTTAATTTTGTTGCCTTTCCTGTTGTTTTAGAAGGATATTGTGTCGCCAACTGGATTTCTAATAGTGACGAAGTAAGCTCTACGAGCGGATATGTTTTTACTTTGGGTGGAGCAGCAATCTCATGGAAGTCTTCTAAGCAGACTTACATTGCTCGTTCTACTATGGGGTCAGAGTTCATAGCTCTTGACTTAGCTAGGCAAGAAGTCGAGTGGCTCAGAAATCTTTTAGCTGAAATATCGTTGTGGGGAAAACAGGACTCATCCAGTTTCCTTACTATGTGATTTACAAGCTGCGATATGTGTTGCCAAGAATCAAGCTTACAATGGTAAGAAAAGGCACATTCGTATAAGACATGGATTAGTGAGACATTTAATAAGAAATAGAGTACTCTCTCTAGAGTATGTTAAGTCGGAAAGGAACCTAGCAGATCCGCTTACCAAAGGGTTAAGTCGAAAACTGGTCCTAGATTCGTCGAGGGGGTGTGTTTAAAGCTCATTGATTGAGGAATTCATGGTGGATACTCAGCTTAATTATCTAAGTTCAATGTGGCCAAACAAAATCATGGAAAGACTCATAGTGAACATTTTTATAACCTATCCCTATAACGAATAATGTACATGCACAAGTTGAGTATTGTTGCTCTTAATAAATTCATAGCCTAGGTTTTGGGTGATCTTAGTGAGAAAGACTTGATGAATTTACCGACTGTGGTTGAATATCTATTCTTAATAAGTTTATAACCCATGGTTAAGTGGGAAGTTTTTTTATGTAAAAGACTTAATGAACTTACCGCTAGAAAAGGATGAGTTTTACTCAAACTCTTAATGAATTCAAAATTTAATGTTCTATTGAGAATGACATATTGAATTCACCGATTAAGGAGGCTGAATACTTATTCTTAATGATTTCTTAGCCCAATTGTTGGGTGGTTCGTTTATAACGAACTTGAAGAAAATTACCATAAACTTTGAGAGATTGAGCTATTGTAATAGTTCTTAATTATTTCATAGTCCTATTTGGATGGTTTTATTGAGAAAAACTTGATGAAATAACCTATGTAAATGAGAAGGGTTAGTCTTCTTCTATGAAAAACTTTGGGCTGTTTTTCTAAAACACTTACTACAATCTTGAGGTAAGATGACTAAATATACATTCGTACATATATCTTACACATCGATGACTTCGGTGGATGAAGGATGAAGTAATTAGGTGTGTGTTATAAGTTTACTCTTATCTTAGAAAGTTCAAGACTAGTTTCACTTATCTAAGAGAAGAATTGCTTATTATCACTATGTACTAGTTCAAGATTTGTTCACTAGTGCTTAAGCATCTAATTCCGCTATTGATCTTCTTGGAAGATTGTTTTTCGAGTTTCAGTAAAATTCTTTCGCATTAGTGGGGGGATGTTAGTAATGCAGAAGTGGATATCCCACATTGAGTGAGAAACTAACATGTGAAGGGTATTTATAGCCTTCATCCTCCCCTCCCTTGTTGAGTGATAGAAAACAAGGGCTAGTCTCGCGCGCCTCCGCCGTCGCCTTCTGTCTCGGCTTGGGCTTCGGGTAATACGTGTCTACGACATGTACGTGCACGTGTTAATTTCAGGGGACGATTTGCCCGCAGCAGCGATTACACACATCAGAGAATTAAGGTTTTCAATATGTGGGTTAGGCAGAGCTGGCTTGAATTTCAATTTAATAATTCAACATATATTTTATTTATTTTTAATTATAAAATATACAAATATTAACCTAAGATTGTATATTTTTGTTTTTAAATTAAAAATAGATAATTTAGACGGACTAGGTTGAGTTTGAAACTCTTTAAAACTGAACATGGGGTCGGCCGATAATCGAATGGAAATCATCTATCCTTTTCAGTGCCCCTATTTATCCCTCACACTCAAAATTATGTTTAAGGTTTAGGGTTTTGGGTTTTAAGTTAGGAGTTATGGTTAGGGTTTAGTGAATTTAGGGCAGGGTGTATTTTTTAGGATTTAAGATTTAAAATTTAGGGTTAGGGCTTAGAATTTAATTTTGTTGTGTTTTATAATGTTGGGGCATAAGTAGGGGCACCGAAAAGGGGCAGAGGATTTTTATCCGCCGATAATTACCTCTATTTTCGAGACGCAATCAATTAGAAAATATAATAACTATATTTATTTGTAATTACTTTTAAAATATTTAATTATTATATTGAGACATATATAAGTATGATTCATTGAAAATGTATGGATTTATAGATAGTTAATAAATCGAAATAAAAGAATGTCAAAAAAAAAAAACCAACTACAATGGACTCAATTGTCAATTTCAAGAGGATTATGATTGTTGGTAATGAATAATACAATTATCTAACATAGTGGTTTTCCCATAACCTTACCTTATTGTCGAATGATTTTTCGACGCTTTGCGCTGATTAATCCAGAGCGTCGTGCGTCGTGAGTTTAGTTTTGGTGGGTAAGTCTCTGAACGAGGATTTTCTGTATACACAAAGTTTCGAACTCGAGACCTGCTTAAGCGATACCGAGTTGCTTATTATTTGGACCAACCCCGTTAATCTCTTTTATCTCTTATTAATTTCACTAAAAACAACATGGACAAAGTGGAACCCTTTGGTTGGGAGATTATGAACCACTTTGGTAATGCCTGCCTAAATGCTTCTTGAAAACAACTCCTCACTGATAGATATCTTTGCCCAAAAAAGCCACAACCAAGGGTGTTTTCCCTCTTCAATTCGCTTTCTTTCTTACCAAACAAATTCAACTCAGAGTTAGTGTCGTTTCTATTTAATATTTCTTAATGTTTTGGATGTCAAAACAGAACATGTGAGATATCATGTCCTCCCCTTAATGCAACCTTTATTGCTCATTTATTGTGGAAAACTAGCATTTTTGATAAGTGGGTTTTGAAATCTCTGATATGAGGTGTCAAGTGTGGACTTGTTTATTAAGAACATGATGGCAAGCTTCCCACCATTTGTGTAAGAACTAATTAGCAATGCAAAAGTCAAAAACATGGTTCGGCTTCGTTTATTCCACATTCTTATCAAGATACATTGAGCAATAACTGAAACATGTATATATATATATATATATATATATATATATATATATATATATATATATATATATATATATATATACATATAATATTCCCTAGAAATTTTTCATATGTTCAATTGAAGCAAAACATTTCAATTATTAGGCAGCTTTTCTTAAGTATTCACATATTTTGGTAAGCAATTTAGTATCGCTTAAGCAACTCTCGAGTTCGAAGTTTTATATATACAGAAAATTCGCTGAAAAACTCGTCCACTAAAACTAGGTGTTCGAAGTGGGTCGGTTTAGATTAGTCGGAGCAAAACCTAAAGAATCGGGTGGGAAACAAAAATATTAGATATTGGAATATTGAAATTGAGAATGAAAAGACATTTTTAAGGTGTTTTGCTTAAACTCGGCAATTTTGCTTTTGAATCGTAAAAGGAGTTTTTGAAGTGATGATTTCAACTTCGTATTTGGATAGGTAGGCATTAGGCAGTAGGGATAGTAAAATTACGGAAGTCGACCGATTTCAACATGATCCGGAAAAAAATTAGGTTGGATTGGATCAGTCGGATTATATTTGAGTTTAGGGTAAAAAATCTTCGATTTATTTGAAACTCTCTTCTATATATTTACGGATACTTATTACAACACTATTTTCTCTCTATTTCTATTAATTTTCCCTGCTTTACTGAATAAAATGAAAAAAAATACTTTTATTGGGTCGAGTATGAATTTTTACCCAAAATTCAGATAAAGTTCATGTCAAAATTAGAGTTGGACGGCCAAAAAACCGACACAACTCATACACATCCCTAATTGGCAGTGTTTCAATTACTTTAATTTGCTAATTAATCAAAATCTTATACAAGAATAATAAAATCCCATTTTTTATATCATCTTATTAATTATGTGCAAAATTTAATCATGCAGACCTCTTCCCATGGCTGAAATCAAGCAAATCTTTAAGCCTATAATTATGGTTTTCATATTGGATATACATACGTACGTACACACAAAATTATAAATATAAATAACAAATGTAAGCTTTTCTATGTTTCTTGTGTGTTGGGCACAAAACATTAATACAATAAATTAAAATCCGACTCCTAACTAATTGGCAATAAATAAAATTTATCTATTTTTAATTTGCACCTACTTATTTTTTATTGATCTTAAAATTAAAAATTCAAAAAAAAATTAAAAAAAATGATACTTGCATGAAGGGCTGTCTCATACAAGTTATGGACAGATAGATGTGATTCCCACTCAATTTTTGTATTATCTTAGTTTTTTTAATATTCTTTGATCCATTTTAGAAAATGGATTCTATATTCTTTTGGACAATTAAATATTTTGTTTTAAAACCCGAAAGAAAATACACGTCTCCTACGTAAAGTACTATAGGAGAAATCAAAAAAATTAAGATGCTAGATTAAATAAAAATAAAATATTTTTTTATAGAATCATAAATATTCAATTTATTAATTGACTAATTCAGGTTGATATTATAAAAGTTTATTATGGAAGTGATTGTTTCAGTGTAATTTACTCCTTTCACAATGTCTAATTTAAATATCTAATCATGCTAATAAGAGCTAAAAGATATAATGTCTCATCTGTTAGACCAGTTAGTAGCCGGAAATAAAAATAAAATTCGTTGTGCCAATTTTTTTATTAAATTGTGTTGACTTATAGGCCTTGCTTGGCAACTAACTGATAATTGATAGCGAGTTACATTAGCTGATAATTGATAGTGAGTTACATTAACTGCTTTGATTAGTTGATTGCATTAATTGATTGTATAAAAAATTTGGTAATATTATTTGATAGCTGAAAACAGTTTGATTTTTTTTTAACAATGACATCTGAATTTTATTAATGACCATGAAAGATAATACAATACAATGAATCAAAAAGAGAAAAATAGAGACAAGTCCACTAAAAGTTTCTTAAGTCTCTTTTTCTCTATCCAAACAAGACACTTTACGTGGTGAAAAAGAGTGGTGAGCGAACCAAGCTATCTGGCATATTGCTCGGCTACCTAGGTCTGATTACATCGGCAACCAACCATCAACTGAGTGAGAATCTATCTTTGTAAGACCACCGAGTGGAGATCTATCGAAAACAGTTTAATTATTTAAATAAACAATATGACATACAAGGACATGATTATGTTTAATATTTGTTTGAATAGTTTATTAGTTATCTATATTTGATATCTATTAATATTAATTAGATTATAAAAATTATTTTTAATATTAATAAGCATATTCGAATTACCTATATTGATTTGTTTTTTATATATAATTGCCTTTTTAATACAATTTGATTTATTATTAAATTTAAATTATATTTGAAACATATGTATTAGTCTTATATATTTGAAGGAAAACAATTATTTAAATTATACATGACACTATGTTTTACTTCAAAAAGCATATGTGGGTTATTTAAATGCAATATAAATGTGTGAAAATAAAAAAAAAATGAGCAATTAAGGGTTAAATTTTGGTTACATGGAGACTTCTTGTAATTGTTAAGGATGAAAGAGTCTTTACAATTCATAAGTCAAATTTTCTGACACAAAAAACTCATCTTAACAACTTTTTCAATTTGAGATGATTCACCTCAATTCGTTGTTACAACTATTTATTACCAGACATACAAATAAGTGAATTCAACTAGTCAAAGTGTCAAATCTCTAAAAGTGTTTAATCTTTTAATTTTTAACTTAAAATGTTGGTCACCAAACAGTGCTATAAAAAATATGGTTAATTGTTCGAGCGATAGTCTCATTTGTATGTTATTTTACATTACCCAATTTTCACAATATTATAAGATTATTTTTTCCTAAATAAATAAAATTCTATATATATAATACTTAAATGATAATTTGATATATGAAATAATATTTTTTCCCATCTTGATATCTACTTCATTTTGTCAAAAATGATATATTTTGTTGTTGTTGACATCCCAGTTTTCAGGACTTTGTCCTGATTAATCTGGATCGACCTGCGTCGCACATCTAATTTTGATGAGTGAGTCTTCCAACGAGAATTTTTTACATACACAAGACTTCGAACTCAAAATATGTGTAAGCGATACTAAATTGTTTACCACTTGAGCTAACCCCGTTTGTTCAAAAATAGTATTTAAACTTTACTTGTTTTACTTAATACCTTCGTCAATTAGTCTTTAGTCTACGATGATCAATGATAACATTGTTCAATAATTGAGCAACATATGACATTACCTAAGTAACTTTTTGTGTCATATGAAAGTTCTTTTTTTAATTGAAGTAATGTTTTAGACGATTTAGAGAGAAAACATAGTTTACCATTTCTAACATAAAAACGTATATATATAATATTATAGTTTAGGGGATAAACTATGATTCAAACTACTAAAAAATAATATTTAAAAAAAAAACTGCTACAAAATATTGAAAATGGAAAAAAAAATATTGTTTGACTTTGGATCATCTTACAAGACATGATGTGGGTTCATTAGCATGTTCTCTTTAGAATTCTACAACTAAGATAACATGTATAATTCTTTATACCATGTGCTTCTTTTTTCTCTTCGTCTCATTATTCTTAACAAGTGTGTATGCTTTTGTGAAGAAAAAAAATGTGAAACTCTCATATTGAAACAAATAAATAAAAATGCTTGAGCAGATGGGATCTTCACATTTTTGGCTCTTCCAGTCTCTTAACCGATAATTAGTAGTTGAGTTTAGGCTAAAAGTTTGGAGGGACCGTCTTAATTTTTTTTTTTTTGAAAAAAAATTAAAAGTTTAAACTAAAACTTTTAATAATTTTGAGAGATCAATTAAGAACTTTTAAAAATTATGAGAGGAGATTTAATTAAAATATTTAAAATTTTGAAGCTTAATATAAATTTTTAAAAATTTTGAGAGGATAAATTAATATTTTTAAATTAGGGGTCAACTTTTAATTTTCTAAAATTTTGGGGAGCCATGGCCCTTAGTCACTTAAACATTTTCTAAACAAATAGGGAGGAAATTAAGACCTAACATTAAGAGAGTTATATTGTTTATTTTTTTAAAAAAAATATAAGGGCCTATTAGTTATTTAACTTCAAATTTTAAAAGACAAAGTTAATTAAACTAATATTTAAATTCAGAGGGACTTGAAACACCATTAAACAAAAATTTTTGGGAGGTACAAAAGACCCCTACCATTATCTATTTGACTCTGTCATTGTTCACAAACAACAAAATTAGTAATGTATAAAACATATATTGTTTAATATATTTAGAAATGAAATATTATGCTCCCTGATTATACTTATAAATATTTTGGTTAGAATCAATGTTGGAGTCCTTCAAGCAATCTCCTCTTAAAACGTAATAAAAATAAAATTAAAAATTTATAAAAAATTAAATTATAAAATAAAAATATATATTCATTATATAATATAAGGATAAATATTCTATACACAGGCGGTGAAAACTGAAAGTTTTCACAAGCGTCTTAGTTTTAGGGTATAAGGTTTAGGGGTTTAGGTGTAGTAGTTAGAATTTAAGGATAGTTGTTTTAATTTAAAGTTCAATGTTATAATTTAGGGTCTATAGGTTAAAACCTAAATCCTCACCATATTACCCTAAACAACCATCCTTAAATTTTAACTCCCTACACTTAAACCCCTAAACTCTATACCCTAAGCTAACTCCCTATAGCCTAAAACTAAGGCGCTTGTGGAAACTTCCAGTTTCCACTGACAGTGTATAAAATATTAATCCATAATATAATAGAATAAATTTTTTCTACTTTTTTCACTCAATAAAATGAATGTCTTAAATCTAATATATAATGATGAGAAAATTCTACAACGCTCAAGGAGCACCGCTGAACACTAGTAACGATGAGCATCGCTGAGCACCATTAAATTAATTTATAAAAATTAAAAATCTAAAAGACTCAATGTATAATTATAAATTATTAAAACATGTAATTATAAATTATTTAAAATAAAATATTAATTAAATTATTTTTCATATATATATATAATATTTTTAATTATTAAAAAATTGGAAGAAATACCAACCTTAGTCAATTTAAAAAAATCATAAACTCTAAACCCTAAATCATAAACCCTAAACCATAAATCCAAATCCATAAACTCAAAACCTTAAATCATAAACCCTAAACCTAAAATCATAAACTTTAAACTATAAACCACAAACCCTAAACTCTAAATTATAAACTCTATCCTACACCCCTAAACTTTAAAAGCCCAAATCTAATGTTTGAATTTAGGGTTTATGATTTAGAGTTTAGGGTTTATGATTTAAAGTTTTAAGTTTATGGTATTGGGTTTAGAGGGTAAGGTTTTTCATTTTTTTAATTTACTAATTAAGGTTGGTATTTGATCTAATTATTTTTTAAAAATATTATATATAGAAAATAATTTAGGTTTAAATTTTATTTTAAATAATTTATAATTATATATTTAAATAATTTATAATTATACGTTAAGTCTTTTAAATTTTAAAATTTTATTAATTAATTTAATAATATTTAATGATCCTCTTTTTTAGTGGTGCTAGCTATGCTCATCTAAAGTTATAAACTCATCCTATAATGTCAAGCAAAATTCATAAGTACACTTTGAGGCAAAACACCAGTGTTTTGTACGGTAATACAGTTTTTCAATTTAAGCGGTGTCTGTACGGCAATTTACTTATCCTTCCACGTCGACCATGTGGTCACGTGGCTTCGGTCTTAAAGCGAGTATAGTACACCACCGGCCTACTGCGAGTACGTAATGCAAACCTTCTCATCCAATAAAAACTTGAGCGAGATGACGTGGAAACTTTGGACCAAACGGGGAACAGCCAAAGTGCCAGAGGTGAAATGGCAGTGGCACGTTAGCGACCGACACGTCGACTATTGGTGTTGGCGTTAAATCTCTTTTCAGTTAGAAGCGGTTAAGGAGGTTAAACACATTTAAATAAGAAACCCTTAATTTTTTTTTAAAAAAATTAACTAAGTACCTGAATATTTTTACACTCAACTAAAATATTAAATTAATTAAGTTGTTGAAAAAAAAATTGAATCAATTAAATTATTTAACTAATTTTAACTATTAAATCTTGATAATATTTTCTTTAGATATTACTGACACACGCACTACACCAACAAATCTAAAAAACCATTGAGATTTAATAGTCAAACTTGGTCAAAGAGCTTATTGATTCATTTTTTTGTTCAAGAACTTAATTGATTTCAATTTCTTAATTCAAGGTTTAATTGATTCAAGGCATAAAACCAAAAAATCTCTCAACGTTTAACTGAATAGTCACTTTGGCCCATATTCTTTTTTGGAGCAATTTAACCCTCAACGTTTTATTTTAGGTCAAAATGGTCCCTCCGCGAATGAAAATTGTGAGTCAACTGACGGTAAAATGACTTAAAATGACGTGACAAACCTATATGACAGTTCACGTTAACATGGCAGTATCATATAGACAAATATGTTTACTTGAAAAATGTTACATCAGTCAAAAAATGATTTTATAAAATTATATAAAATATAAAATATTTTTTTCTTCTGACTTATCATTCTGTCAAGTCATTTCAAACTGTTTACCGTTAGTTTTCTAACAATTTTCATCTACAGATGGGCCATTATGACTCAATATGAAACATTGAGGGTTGAATTGTTCGAAAAAAGAATATGGGTCAAAGTGACTATTCAATTAAACGTTGGGTGAGCATTTTTTGACTTTATGCCTTGATTCAATTATTTGGTTCAAGAGTTTAATTGGGTGCGAAAAAGTTCATACTTATTTGATTTTTCCCCAAAAATTCAAGGGCTTCTTATGAATAAAAATCCTTTGCCCATTTTCAATGCTCATTTCTATGCGTCAACACTAAAAATTTAAATTCTAAACCCTAACCTTAAATTTTAAACCTTAAACTCTAACGTTAAACTTTACCCCTAAATTCTAAACCTAATTTTTAATATAAGGGAATAGATAGAGACATCGAAAAAGACAGAAGGTTTCTATTCAGCTTCCTATACCCTTTAAGCCAAGTTTGATTAGTTTGACAACATAAAGTAAAAAAAATGCCCTTAAAGTTTGACTGGATAGTCTCTTTGGCTCCTATTCTTTTTTTGGAGCAATTCAACCCTCAACATTTTATTTTGGGTCAAAACGGTCCCTATACGTATGAAAATTGTTAGAAAACTGACGGTAAACAGTTTGAAATGACTTGACAGAATGATAAGTCGGCAGAAAAATTTATTTTATATTTTATAAATTTATTTTTTCTGATATAACGTTTTTTTAAGTCAACACATTTGTCTATATGATAATGTTATGTCAGCGTGCAATGTCATATAAATTTGTCACGTTATTTCAAGCCATTTATTATTAGTTGACTGATAATTTTTATCTGCAGAGGGGCTATTTTGACCCAAAATAAAACGTTGAGAATTGAATTGTTTCAAAAAAATATAGGCTGAAGTGACTATTCTAATGCATATTTTTGGCTTTATGCCTAGTTTGACTTAACCAAGGTTTAACGGTGATTTTACGATCCAACGTTTTCTGTCTCCCCCCTCTCCCTCCCCCTATAAAAGAGATTGCACCATTGGAGTTTTTCAATAGACTCCACCTTTCATTTTATTTGCTTTTCCATTCCTTCCAAACAGTGGAATCTAAAAGCATTCAATATTGTAACATACAGAGAAAGAGAGAATCAGCAATGGGGATTTCTCACAGATTCCTCTCTTCGTTTACATTGCTACTCATATTGTTCGTTTCTGTCAGTGCTTCAACAGAGAAAACAGAGCTGAACTCCAGGTACATTTCCCACTTTCTCGGGAAACAATCAGCTCCAAGAAAACATTCCTGGTGCGCCTGGTTTTTGATTTCTCCGTCGTGTTTGTCGTGTGCAGGCTTGCTGAAGAAAACAAATTGCAGAGCTTGAAGAACTCATCAATGGCAGAAGGGTAAGTAAACTATTTCAGCTATTTTTTTCACGTGAAAAACTATCAATCTGTATAAGCCATTGAGATTGGATCTTACAGATCATGTAAGGAACCAGTTCTGTCTTTGCTGAATTAAACTTTGGTCTATGTTTTCAGGTTGGATGATGAGAAATGGAGAAATGAACATGCAGTGGACAATCCTGAGGAAATTGCTTCAATGGTTGATATGTGAGTTCTCTTTCTCATTTCAACAACAGATTGGATCAGCTAAACTTTTAACTCAGTTCAGCATAATTATCAAATTCATTTTCTTTTTTCAGTTCATATAATTAATTAATTCTGAAAAGATTTTAATAGTGATTGGCCTAATAGTTAGTTCCTTGAAAAATGATTCCACATGAATAGTTTCCTAATTGGTCCCCCCCTTGCCAAATCTGTAGTTTGTGACAAAGGGTCATTTTCACCTGGTTATTTTTCTTACCAGGCTAGTCAAAATGTCCTTTCACCTAACAGGATCCAGTCAAAACTTAAGCCTCCACTCTTGGTTTTCGGTATTTATAGGATTCGAACTCTTAATCTTAAAGGGATTTAACGCCTCATCCACTAGGCCAACGGCCTTTAATATTTTCTAAATCTCTCATCTAGCTAAAGCTAGGACATGTGCATCAAAGAATTTCTATGCAGTAAAAGGTACAAAACATCTGGTTTCATATGTAGAATAATTCTACTTTACGATTCTTGAGGAATCCATTGCCATGTTCTTTACTGTTATAAAATTTACCGTCTCTGTGCCAACTTTATTTATTTTTAACTTGTTAGCCAGCTGAAGCACATGTCCATGTCCCGAGATCCGCGCATCTCGTGCTTGATTTTTTTGCTAGCTGTCCTATTATTCCTTCCTTATCCAAGCATGAAGCTTTATACCAAATTTGCCAGTGTTCTTTGTTACTTTTCAATGCATGCAGAAGATAAAACTGGCCATATTCTTCATTGATCTGGATCTACCTCAATATCTGACAAAAAACTAGTTGTATTCACCGACACTGGGATCGTACATTTAATGTTTGGTTTTTCTTGTGTCCCACCGACCCAAAGAAGGATCAGTCTTGAATTATTAGTAGGAAGATGTGGTCGAGCACGTTTAATTTTGTTACATTCATTGTTGGTGATTTTTTTTCAGGAGCATAAGGAATAGTACGGAACGGAGAAACTTGGGATATTTCTCGTGTGGAACTGGGAATCCGATCGACGACTGTTGGCGGTGTGACAGGCTGTGGTACCGTAGGCGAAGACGCTTAGCAAACTGTGGCATCGGGTTCGGACGCAATGCCATTGGTGGTCGTGATGGAAGGTACTATGTTGTGAGTGACCCTGGTAATGATAACCCTGTGAACCCCAAACCAGGCACCCTCCGCCATGCTGTTATCCAAGACCGGCCTCTTTGGATCGTGTTCAAGCGTGACATGGTGATCACGCTGAAGCAAGAGCTGATAATGAATAGTTTTAAGACGATCGACGCTCGTGGTGTCAACGTGCATATCGCTTACGGGGCATGCATCACCATCCAGTTTGTGACCAACATTATCATCCATGGACTCCACATTCATGACTGCAAACCCACGGGGAACGCCATGGTTCGAAGCTCCCCGTCTCATTACGGATGGAGAACCATGGCTGACGGGGATGGCATTTCGATTTTCGGATCCAGCCACATCTGGATCGACCACAATTCACTGTCTAATTGTGCCGATGGACTCATCGATGCGATAATGGGATCCACTGCTATTACAATCACGAACAACTACTTCACCCATCACAATGAGGTCAGAATCAGATGCATATTAGATTTCCTCACATATCTTCTACATTTTTAGGTGAATTTATGCTTTTGAAAAGACTTGAACTAATTCATTCAGAGTAATGTGATGACAGGTTATGCTGTTGGGACATAGTGACTCTTATGTAAGAGACAAGCAGATGCAAGTCACCATTGCTTATAATCACTTTGGCGAGGGTCTTATCCAGCGAATGCCGAGGTAAGAACATTCTTAAGAAATGGTGCATGCTGTACTCTCTGCTTTCCTTTTTTCGTAAAATCGACTAGATTCATCTTCACCGGAATCTTGCAGGTGTCGACATGGATATTTCCATGTAGTGAACAATGACTATACACACTGGGAAATGTATGCTATAGGTGGAAGTGCCAATCCCACCATTAACAGCCAAGGCAACCGTTTCCTTGCTCCTAATAACCCCTTTGCTAAGGAGGTATGTTTACATAAATCAAAACCAACAAAATTCACACACACCCCCCCCAATCTTAGAAGTGGTACATTATGCTGACTGATTTGGTTAAATTCGATTAGGTTACAAAGAGAGAAGGCGGATGGAATGGCGAATGGAAACACTGGAATTGGAGGTCGAAAGGAGATCTATTGTTAAACGGAGCTTATTTCACTCCATCGGGTGCCGGAGCAGCCGCCAGCTATGCCAGGGCCTCGAGCTTAGGTGCCAAATCGTCTTCCATGGTTGGCATGATTACTTCAAACGCAGGCGCCCTTGCCTGCCGCAATGGCCGTATGTGTTAATTCTCATCACCCCAACAGAAAATCCAAGCAAAAGTAGCTGAAAAACTCATTTTTCTTCCCACATTTATATATAATCACATCGTTCCATATAGTACGTAGTATTCCCGGAGTGTTCAGCCCTATATATATGTATGTGCTTGATCCTTTTGACAAGTGTACAATATTTCACTTGTCATAAAATGCCATTGATCGACCTCGGCCTCTTTAAGGTGCCGTAGACCGTAGTGTTGTTCATTTCTATGTTGCTTCTTTTTGTAATTATGTATTTCCTTTGAACAGTTTCCCCTGTTTCTCTCTTGGCCATTGTATACTTTTAAAAGACATTGGATTCTATTAAGTTTCTAAAAACGAAGAGGAAAGCCGTCAACTCGAAGCCGAGCCTTGTTGGTTCATGCAATCACGAAGGCCATTTCGCGCCTGTTTCAAATTTCTAACTAAAAGAAGAGTCCACACTGAGCCTTCAAGAGATCAAATATAACCTTTCTCAAGAAACATTAAATCATTAATCATTCATCACTAGACAAGCAAATATTAATACCAGTAAGGCAAATTAAAGATGATAATTTGATGAGAAATACTGAAGACAAACAAAGCTCAAAATGGGGTGCCAACTTCACTCCTTGTTTCTGTAGGGCTATATAGAGCTGATCTGTTCCTTGGTCTGTTCTCTTCCAGCTGCTTCACAACTTCATCCATGGAGGGTCTCACCGAAGCTACTGGGGCACAGCATCCCATTGCAAGCTTTAGTGCCTGAACTAACCCGTCTTCCATCGGACTCCGGATACCTTTCAACACTTCTACGTCGAAAACCTCCATTGTCGTCTCTTCCAAAACTGCTACTTTCACTATTGAAGGCAAATCCCCAGCATCGTGGCCTCTCCCGTTTTTCCCGGGCTTCTTGCCTATCAAAATCTCCAATAACAGTATCCCAAAAGCATAAACATCTGTTCTGGTGTTGCATTTCTTCATACTTTGAAGTTCTGGAGCCTTGTAACCTTCTGTCTTTGCGACGGCCACCATTTCATCAGCTACAGCCGGGATCATTAGCTTGTCAAGTCCATACTCAGTCAGCCTGGCCACAAAGAAGTCATCTACCAGCACATTTTTGGACCGAACATTCCCATGGGTGATCGGCGTCTCGAGACCTGTATGAAGATGTGCTAGTCCTTTGGCTATGCCCAATGCAATCTTGTGCCGCCGAGCCCAGTTCAGAACTGGCTTTCCTGCTCTTGATTCTGCATTTAGTCACAAATGTACAATAAGAATTCGATGAATTTGCAATCAATGACCATTAATTCACAAGCAGAAAATATTCAAGATACTTACCAACAAATTCATCTAGTGAACACACAATTCAGTTCAACATTTTACAGATACAGTTTATATCAATATCAAATGACATAAATATCTTTTGAAACCTCAAACAAAGCTTAACACATGCATACCATGTAAAAAGTCATGTAGGCTTCTATTTGGCAGATAGTCATAAATAAGAAGCTTCTCCCCTCTCTTCCCCTGGTAGAAAGCTCTCAGTGGAACCAAATTCTCATGTCTAACCTTCCCCAGCTGCCTTATAATCGGCAGACACGAACTTCGGTCCTTGCAACTGCCTTCCCTCAGCAACCTCAATGCTATATTTCCACCATCAGCAAGCTTTGCCTTATAAACAGTCCCATAATTTGTTTTCTCCATGACTTGACCAGTTGCATTCAGTACATCCTCCAACGTCAAATGCTCGCCGCCTTGGAACAAAATAAGCTTGCTCTCACCGGTAACTCCCCCGGTGCCAACACCGTTTTCATCTTCCTCCCCTTCCTCCAGCTCCTCTTCACTATCTCCACCACTGCTCCTCTTCCTGTTTTGCATATAGCCAATGAACAATGATGCCAAGACTACTACTCCGGTCATTAGACCGATCACGATGCCGGCAATTGCACCTGGACTCAGTTGTGACCTGCCACTACAACTATTTAAAGGCAACCCACATAACCCTGGATTGTTCCCTTCAAAAGCCTCCGGACCAAACTTTCTTTGACCAAAAACAGGCAAGATTCCAGTGAAGTTATTGTGGGAAAGGTTCAATTTTTCCAGGCTTAAAGTGGCTAAACTCTGTGGAATTTGACCAGAAAGCATGTTACCCGAAAGATCAAGCTCTTTAAGAGCTTGAAACCTAGTTATAAACTCTGGGAAAACCCCTAAAAACTTGTTGTTACCCAAATCAAGAGACTGGAGATTCCTACAGGTGGAATTTGGTAATGCTGGTTCAGGGAGAGACCCAGACAATGAATTACCGTGAATCTTAAGAGAAACGAGTCTATCACACAAGTTCCAGATGGAAGGAGCTAAAACCCCAGTGAACAAGTTGTCACTCAAATCAACATCAGACAATGAAGAGCTGTAACCAAGCTCGAGAGGGATAGTCCCACTCAGTGAGTTGATGTTAAGGTAAAGGCTTTGAAGCATAGAAAACTCACCCAACTCTCTAGGTAAAGAACCAGTGAGGTTAGCAGAGGGGAGCTGAAGTGAAACAAGGTGTAAAGATGGGTCCTTTGAAAGAGAGAGGTTGGTCCATTGTGGTGAAGAAAGGTCAGTGCAAAGAAGAGGAGTCCCATTGGAGAAGACCCATTTAAGCCCTCTCCATTGGCAAAGCGGAACCGAGGTGTTCCATGAAGATAACAGTAAGTTCTCAGTGTTACCTTGCAATGAAGCTTTGATCTTTCCCAAGAGAAGCACAACATCTGGTGAAGAAGAAGAAGAAGAAGAAGAAGCTAATGAATCATTGTGTGTTGAAGATAGGCCTTTGGTCAAGACAAAGGAGGATGAGAAGAAGAAGAAAATGCAAAGAGAGTAAAGTTTGAACAACTCCATGAAAGTACCACAGAGAGAGAAAAGAAGGTGCAAAGTTTAATGTTGTTTAGTGGAGTTTTCAAGGAGGAAAAGAGGGGTTTTCTTTTTGGGAAAGTTTACAAGAGTATTTGAATATGAATAAACGGCCATGATTCCACTACCCTATCTATTTATATAGAAATTCAAACTTGTAGTCGCCATTAAAATACTTTTTCCCCTATTTGATCAAAGATTGCATCATAACAAAAATGAAAACGACCATACATTAGAGTTATGAACGAGAAGCTACACCTCAAACAAAAACCACACACATTGAGTTTGCTTTCCTTTGGGAATTTGTCCAAAAACCAATTTTTTTTATATATTTTAAGCTTCATTTTGCAGTCTTTAAGACAGAAGGGAAGGTTTTCAAAGCAGAATGCTGGACACCACTAAGCCATGTCCTTGTTTTTAGATGTAGTTTCCATGGCAGGTCCAATTGTTTACTTGCTGCTCTCTTTTCATCAGTCAAAGGACATGAATCAGTGGTGGAAAAGAGGCAAATTGTTGAGAGTACATTGCTCTTGATGCAAGTGCCCAAGTAGTTTATGTATTTTCGGCCAGCCTTTGTATGATTGCTTGTGGGGGACACATATAAAGCATGACCTAGGAGAAAGGCACAGCAGGAGTTTAATAGTAGTAATTTGTTGCAGTGGACTAAATGTAATAAATATATATATATATATCATACACATGCGATAAAAACGAAAAATCTCTTAATTTTAAGGTTTATGGTCCTGACATAGGGGTTTAGTGGGTTAGAGGTTATGGTTTATTTTTTAGGGTAATATGATTAGAGGTTTGGGTTTTAACATATAAACCCTAAATTCTAACACACTTCCTAAATTCAAAACTCATCCACTAAACCCCATAAACGAAATTCTTAAATCTTAAAAAATGTGCGTTTGCGTTTAGAATAATTACTCATATATATATATCAAACATCATACAAGTAATTGAAGATTTGTTCCTTCTTTTTTCATTTAATGGGGCCTCCAATAATGTCTTTTGTAAATAAAATCCAATAAAAGAGAGGAAAAGTAGCTTTTTTTATTTATGGTGTTGTTACCATGCAGAAATAGGCAGTTTTATTTGAAATTTGAAGAGGAAGATAACATTTGACAACCATTTTCACTATTCAATTTCACGCCAATTCCATATAACAATCATTGATTTTGTTCATCATTATTTCCATCTATCATCAATCTTTTCTTTTCTTTTCTTTTCTTTGCATTCTCTTGTAGTAATGCATGGTCTTTGACCTTTGCATTCTCTTTGTAATATCAACCAAGTGAACGTCTTTTGACCAAGTATTTTAATCCTTGTCAAAGTATTTCTTTTAATTAAATCCAAAATGGGTATATGGAAGTGGAATTATTGCTTTTCTCTCTCCATTATTCCTCAAACTATTGTTTCTGTGTTATTATCAAAATGTGTCTTTTAAGATGATCTTAAATCCTTACGAGAAAGGGTGAAATCAATCTAATGACGTTCGTTTATTAAGCTAAATAAATGAGTATAAACAATTTTTTTGTTCATTTAATAAACGAATGAACACGAACAGAGGTGTGTTCGGTTTGTTTATGTCCACAAACAAGTTCGTTTATCAACTCGTTTATTGGACCGTTTATAAGCTCATTTACTTGGTTCTGTTTTCTTTTTATTTTTTACATTTTAAATATAGGTGAAAGTGGGGGCTAAACTGAACACAGAGTGAACTTTAGAGTTTAAATTGTGAAGCCCGATGAGCTTAAAAACTAGTTGCCTAATTTCACCATTTTGGCGAACATATTGTTTAACATTAAAACGAACATATTTGCGAATGCTAAAGGAACCAAACACGAACACTTTAAAAAAATAAACAAACGAACATGAATACAAAATTAAAAACTTAAACAAACACGGACCATACATGAACACCTTCAACAATAAACAAACGAACAAACACGAACATAATCTTATTCGTTCAAACTCTGTTCAATTACGCCCCAACTTACTAGCGTCAAGATATGTATTAATTCTCAAGGCTTTCGTACCCCTCGATCAATGAAAAAAAAACGATTGAAGTACATCATCAAGGTCTTGACATTTCATTCTACTTAATTCAATTAAAAAATTAAATTAAGTTAGATTGATAAAATAAAACTAATCAATTTAACTAATATAATTTTTCACATGATTTAATCTAATGTTCACCCTTATCTAAGCCTTTAAGGAAACCTTAATTCTTTTAAAAATCGGAGAAAAAAAGTCATTTGGACCTCAACTTAACGAAAGTTTGTGTTTCGAAAAGTAAAGGTGGCGTGCCATGGGGCTTCGAAAGTAATAACTTCGATGTATTAAGTATTTGACGAATTGTAAAACCTATGTTTGATTTTGATATAAAATTTTTAAGGATCAATTGAAAAAACTTAAAATTATTTTTATAAGTCCCTTAATAAGTTTTAAATCACCAACACTTTAAAACTGATTTGAAAAATTCAAACTCTAAATATTTTCTAAGTGTTTCAAGGCCAAACCATTGAAAAACGCTCAGGTGTATCGATACACTCCCAAGCGTATCGATACCTTTTTACCAAAGTTGGATACTGTCGGAACTCGTATCGATACGCTCTTCACCTGTATCGATACGCCCTTGCGTAAAAGCCTAAAGAGTTTGAATGGCGTACCGATACGTCAAACCCTCGTATCGATACGGCCTTAATAAATTTTTAAATGCAAGTCAGTTTAAATAATTTGACCGTTGGTGTCAGTTGGTTGGTAACCAAATTTTAAATGTTCGTTGACCCGTATCGATACGCCAAACCCTCGTACCGATACGGAAATCGACAGTGAGTTAAGTGGCGAAAAAGGTATCGATACGGCAAACCCTCGTTTCGATACCCCGTACCGATACGCTTACATGCGTATCGATACCCCTTATTTATTGCACACAACGACTCTTTCTTTTCTAAGACAGGTATCGATACACCTCCCCGCGTACCGATACGCATAGCTACAGAAGTGCATTTATGGTGGTAAGAGAGGGTTCCAACGGCTCCATTTATGTTCCCAACCACCCAAACGGCTAGAATTAATAGAGGAGGTATAAAATGAAGCTCTTTGAAGGTCAGCAACAACTATTCAACATTCAAGCATCATCAAAGAAAAAATCCAAACCCTTGAGCTATTCAAAGTCATATTCTTGTACCCAGCTCTATTGTCTTTCAATTGTCAAATTGTATTGTGAGTTTGGGGTTGTTGAAATTGTAATTGGGTAGACAATTATCCTTTGAGAGGAAACATTTGAGTTTACCAAATTCTTTCTTTGTATTTGAGTGGATTAAGCTTTGGGTAGAAAGTTTAATCGAAATTGTAAGGTTTCCTCCTCATCCAAGAAAAGAGGACGAATTCAATTAGTGAATTGTTTGAAAATCCTTAGTGGGAGCTAAGGTAGTGGATGTAGAGTTCATTTGGAGAACTTGAACCACTATAACCCCTTGTGTCATTTTTATTTTCAATCTTTCTCTTCACCAAAATTTTAATTGCCAATTCACCCCCCTCTTGGCCATTTGCAAGTGTTCGATCAACTCAATAATTGGTATCAGAGCCACACTCATTGGAAGGATTATAACCCTCTTGAGTCGATTCTTGGAGAGTTTGATCAACAACAAGTCAAGCAATGGCATCCACCTCCAACTATGAGTCACAATCCACCACCAAGCCACCATTCTTCAATGGGGATAACTATCCTTATTGGAAGAATAGAATGAGGCTCTTCATCAAGTCTACCGACTATATGGTGTGGGATGTAGTTGAAGAAGGTCCATACATTCCCATGAGAAGAGATGGAGAAAGGTTCGTCCCAAAGGTCAAAGCCGAAATGACCAATGATGAAAGAAGAAGGATGCAAGTGAATGACAAAGCTCTTCATGTAATATTTTGTGCACTTGGTCCGGATATCTACTCCAAGGTGTCTTCAATCGAAAATGCCAAGGAGGTTTGGGACATCCTCGAGACAACATATGAGGGAACTAGTGATGTCAAGGAGACAAAGATTGGGCTACTCAATCTAAGCTATGAGAACTTCAAAATGGATCCCGAAGAAAGTGTCTCCAAGATGTTTGATCGGTTCTCGGTCATTGTCAACGGTTTGAAGGGTTTCGGTGAAATCATTCCCGAAGACAAGCTAGTGAGAAAGTTGTTGTATTCTCTTTCGGAGTCATGGGATGGCAAGAGAACGACCATTATTGAAGCTAGAGATTTGAAGACTCTCAAGCTAGATGCTCTTGTTTGTACTCTACTCACACATGAGATTATGAGGAAGAGAAGAGAACAAGAGAAGAAGATAGTGAAGAAGAAGGAAGTTGAGAAGAAGAAAGTGGGAATCGCACTAAAAGCTTCACAACAAGAAAGCGATTCTAGTGAGGATGAAGATGAGGAGATGGCTATGTTGGCCAAACGTTTTACTCGGTTTATGAAGTTAAATCGTGGAAGAAAATTCATTAGAAATGGAGACTTCAAGAGTAAAAGCAAAGAAGATGAGAAGGACCAAATTACTTGTTATGAATGCAAGAAACCGGGTCACATCTGTTCCGAGTGTCCTCAATTGAAAAAGAAAAGCTTTGGGAAGAAGAACAAGCTCAAAGCACAAATTGCTACTTGGAGTGACGATGAGTCATCCGAGGAAGAGGAGGAAGTGGCCAACCTATGTCTCATGGCCATCGATGATGAACCTAAGGTAAACTCTAACTCATCCAATTTCGATTTTTCTATTGAGGAACTTCAAGATGCTTATGATGAATTGCAAGAAGTGTATGATGAGTTAGTAGGAAAATACAAAGAGTCCATTTTGAAAAACAAGAAAACAATTTTCGATTTAAAAATTCAAAATGAGACATTTTCAAAAGCTAACTCCGAATTGGAAAAGAAGGTTTTGTTTTTAGTTAATCTTTCAAATGATCTTAAAACTAAAAATCTTGAACTTGAAAAACTTCTTTCCGATTTTCAAGATTATCACACAAAGGAAGTGGATAATCTTAAAACATCTATTGCTATTGGGAAAAATAATTTTGAAAAAAAGAAATCATTCTAAATCCCAATATGTAAAAAGAAAACCTTTTGTACCTAAACAAAGAAATTTTAATAAACAAGCTAGAGGTCAAAGAGTTAGGAGTGTTTGGGTTCCTAAAGAACTCATTATTTCTAATGATATGAATGCTATTGCTTCTTGGATTCCTAAAGGAACCAAATTGTTGAAGGCTAACACTCATGGACCCAAAATGATTTGGGTACCAAAAACCAAGGCCTAATTTCTTTGTTTGTAGGGGGAGCATTGCTACAAGGCTAAAGCTTCACGCAAAAATTCTTGGTACCTTGATAGTGGATGCTCAAGACACATGACCGGTGACAAGAGTCGATTTATAGAACTAAAGCCTAAAGGTGGTGGAGTGGTAACTTTTGGTGACAACTCCAAAGGCCACATTGAAGGAATAGGCTCCATTGGTAATCACTCTTCTATTTTCATTGAAAATGTTTTGTATGTCAACGGTCTTAAGCATAATTTGTTGAGTATTAGTCAATGTGTGACAATGGTTTTAATGTTGTATTTGATAAAAGTGGTTGCAAAATTGTAAACATTAAAACAAATCAACTAATACTCATTGGTCATCGCATAGAGAACATTTACATGGTGCATCTAGAAGACATTCATTCATCACATACATGCTTAGTTGCACATGATGAACATGACTCATGGCTATGGCATAGAAAATTAGGACATGCTAGCATGAGTGTCTTAGAAAAATTAATTTCCCTTAATCTAGTTAGAGGATTACCCAAACTTAAATTTTCAAATGATAAAATTTGTGATGCATGTTCAAAGGGTAAACAACATAGAAGTTCTTTTAAATCCATAAATGATGTCTCTACTAGTAGATGTTTACAATTGATACATATGGATCTCTTTGGGCCAATTAGAACAATGAGCTTGGGTGGAAAATCATATGCTTTTGTGCTTGTAGATGACTACTCTAGGTATACTTGGGTTCTATTCTTAAATACAAAGGATGAGGCTTTAGAAAAATTCATCACATTTTCTAAAATAACTCAAAATAATCTTGAACTTAAAATTTCTCACATTAGAAGTGATCATGGAACCGAATTTTAAAATCTAGGTTTCGATGAGTTTTTAAATGAAAATGGGATTAACCACAATTTTTCCGCACCTCGCACTCCTCAACAAAATGGGGTAGTTGAGAGGAAAAATCGAACTTTAGAAGAAATGGCTAGAACTATGCTTTGCGAAAATAATTTACCTAAATATTTTTGGGCGGAAGCTACAAACACCGCTTGCTATATTATAAATCGAGTAATGATTAGGCCAATTTTGAAGAAAACACCTTATAAGATTTTAAAATCTAAGAAGCCTAACATTAGTTATTTTCACCCTTTTGGTTGCAAGTGTTTTGTTTTGAATAATGGTAAAGAAAACTTAGGTAAATTTGATGCTAAAAGTGATGAAGCTATTTTCTTAGGGTATTCTTTAAACTCTAAAGCCTATCGTGTATTTAATAAAAGAACTCTAGTTGTTGAAGAGTCAATACATGTTGTTTTCGATGATAACCTCCTTCCGAGGAAGGAATCTTGTGATGATGATGATGTAGGAATTATTAATGTCATTGATGGAGGACAAACGTCAAAGGTGGATGAGATTCCAACCAAAGATGAGGATTCACAAGATCCACCTCTTGAAGCCTTGAAGGACTTGGCTCTTGAGGAAAGGGAGGTGTCTTACCCAAGGGAGTTAAACTATGTCAAAGGTGGTGAAATCTTGGGTGATCCATCCAAGGGGGTAACTACTAGATCCTCTCTCAAATTAATGAATCATGTTGCATTTCTTTCATGCATTGAGCCTAAGAATATTAAAGAAGCTTTAAAAGATGATTTTTGGATTTTGGCCATGCAAGAGGAATTAAATCAATTTGAGAGGAGTAAAGTTTGGACATTAGTTGAAAGGCCTAATGATCAATCTACTATAGGAACAAAATGGGTTTTTAGGAATAAATTAGATGAAAGTGGTAATATAGTGAGAAACAAGGCTAGGCTTGTTGCTCAAGGCTATACACAAGAAGAGGAAATTGATTTTGATGAGACTTATGCACCCATAGCTAGAATGGAAGCTATTAGGATGTTGCTTGCATTTGCATGTTACCATAATTTCAAGCTTTTTCAAATGGATGTGAAAAATGCCTTTTTAAATGGTTTTATAAATGAAGAGGTGTATATTGAACAACCACCGGGTTTTGAGGATTCAAAATTTCCAAACCATGTGTTTAAATTAACAAAAGCTCTCTATGGTTTAAAACAAGCTCCTAGAGCTTGGTATGAGAGACTTTCAAATTTCTTAATTGAAAAGGGTTTTGAAAAAGGAAAGGTGGATACAACTCTCTTCATAAAAAGATATAACAATGACATCTTAGTAGTTCAAATTTATGTTGATGATATCATTTTTGGTTCTACTAATGAGTGTTATTGTAAAGAATTTTCTAAGCTAATGCAAGGTGAGTTCGAGATGAGCATGACGGGGGAGCTCTCATTCTTTTTGGGACTCCAAATCAAACAAAGGAATGATGACACCTTTATAAATCAAGCTAAGTACGTGAATGATATGCTCAAAAAGTTTGGCTTGGAGAATGCAAAGCCTCAAGCCACTCCTATGAGTTCTTCCATAAAGCTTAACAAAGATGAAGGAGGTAAGTGTGTTGATTCTAAGCTTTATAGATCCATGATAGGTTCTTTGCTTTACCTTACCGCAAGTAGACTGGATATCATGTTTAGTGTTTGCTTGTGTGCTAGGTTTCAAGCTAGTCCTAGAGAATCACACTTAGTTGCCATTAAGAGAATTTTTAGATAGCTTAGAGACACACCTATTTTAGGCCTTTGGTATCCTAAAGATTCTTCCTTTAGCCTTCATGCTTATTCGAATGCGGATTATGGGGGATGTAAGATAGATAGGAAAAGTACTTCCGGGACATGCCAATTCTTAGGTAGTATGTTCGTATCTTGGTTCTCTAAGAAACAAAATAGTGTAGTCTTATCTACCACCGAAGCGGAGTACATATCCTTAGGGAGTTGTTGTGCTCAAGTCCTTTGGATGAAGCAACAACTCTTAGATTATGGTGTTGAAGTAGAAACCATACCCCTTAAGTGTGACAACACAAGTGCCATTTGTCTTACTATGAATCCCATCCAACACTCTAGAACTAAACATATAGAAATTCGACATCATTTCATTAGAGGTCATGTTTTGAAAAATGATGTTGTTATAGAATATGTTGATACCTTGAACCAATTAGCGGATATATTTACCAAACCTTTAGATAAAGAGCGTTTTTGGTCCCTTAGGAGAGAGTTAGGTTTAGCTAGCCTATCTTGACCTTTTAGGACCTCTTTTGTGCTTAAATTTGCTTGATCTTGTGAAATGTCATGTTTATGTGTTTAGACTCCTAATTTCATCCATGCCTATAGTTAGGGGGAGTATGCTTCTATTAAAATATGCTTAGAACTGTTCATTCATCATTTGCATACTTTTAGGAGATGTTAAGTTCGAGCCTATGGTTGTTCTTAGAACTAAATATGCATTTCTGGGCATAAGGTATCGATACGGATCTACGCGTATCGATACGTGTTCTTCATTCAGTTTCCCAGAATTTATTTTGCTTAAACGGGTATCGATACGATTAAACCCGTATCGATACGGGTCGTTTCGATACGACTCTCCAACGGGCATTTTTACGGAAATGACGATTCTACCGCCGTATCGATACACCTTTCAGGCGTTTCGTTACTCGATTGCGCAGACAGCTTTAAATTTGGCTTTTAATGTGTTCAACTTTTACCAAAATTAAAACTCTTCAAAACCTAAAAACCCTAGCCGTTTTTGCCTATAAAAGGGCTCTTCCTCCCTCATATTTTCACACCTCAACTCAAAATCTAAAAGAGTTTTTTTGAATCAAGCAAGGCTTTAAGCTCTCTCTCATCACAATTGTGCTAGAATTTTCTTCAATCTCTCAAGTTTCTATCAAGGTAAAATTTCTTCTTTTTCTTTTTCATTTTTTTTGCTTTTAAACTTTTGTTTCTTCAAAATTTCTTTTTCTTCAAAACTTTTTATTTTTCAATTTATTTTACCTTGGTTTTTAACCAAAATTGAAGAAATCTTTATGCACGATTTCTCTTTCAGATCATGGCACCAAAGGAATCGAGGAAGCGTTCAAGGGTTTCTCAAACTGGTGAATCATCCACTCTTGGAGCAATTGCACGTCCGAACTACTCTACCATCTATGAACAATCCTTTGAAGGTCCCACGGGTCTAGCTTATTTTCGTCAATTTGAGGATTATAAGATTCGTGCAGAAAGGGTAATATCCATTCCTTTTCTCGACTCGGAACGTTTTAAGTTTGAATATCTTCCTTTGTTTCGACGTTGGAATTTCATGGATTTCATATCTATTCCCGGTTTTTATTATCGCCTTTTGGTTTTGATTTTCTACACTAATGTCAAATGTATTACTCGCAATGGGGAAGTTGTTGCCATTAGCTCTTATCTCATGGGAAAGAAAATCATCCTTGATGTCAAATCCATTTGTGAAGTTTTTAAATTAGAGGATGAAGGCCTTGACGATGAGCATGCTTTTGGGCATGTTCTTAGTGGATCCGTCACCGCCCTAAATGCTCAAGACCGGATCTTACATTTGATGGTGTCTTGGTGGTTTCGTCCCTCTGGAGGAAAATATTCCACCATCCGTCAAGTGGATGATTTTTGGATCCGTTGCTTCCGTGAGCGGAAGCGCCCAAATCTTGCTCGACTCATGTTCGCGGAGATCGTCTACCTTGTGCAAAATCGTCGCACATCTCTCGTCACCTCCTTTACATATGGTACGGCCTTAAGTTATTTCTTTGTTAAAAAGGATATTGATTGCTCTTTTGACTACCCAACTCCACTCACCGATCCCATTGATGAGCGATCTCTTGCACGGGCAAAGTTCCAATATTTTAATGGTGAATGGGTACGTCTTGCCGAGCTACCACCCGAGGCCGCCGCCGTATTTGAAGAACCTCAAGCTCCTCAAGCTCCTCAAGTTCCACAACCCTCCATGGATGCTCTCATGACTTACCTCAATGAGCAATTTACCGGGTTGCGCACGGACATGAACACTCGTCTTACCTCCCTTGAAACAACTTTTGATACAAGGATGACGAGTATGGAGAATCGCCTCACATCCCTTGAAAGCGGTCACAATTCTTTGAATATTTTCATCTCCGCTTTCCATGATGAGTGGCAAAATAGCATGAGGGACAATGCTCCAATGGGAATTGATGACGAAGATGATGAAGACGATGAAGATGATGCCTAGACGTTTCTTCTTGCATCTCATGCATCTCATTTAGGATTTACTATTTTATGCATCTTTGATTTATGTTCTTAGGATTAAGTTTGCTTTATGTTTAAACCTATACTTTGATTTTCTGTTTTTGTTTGGATTTTAAGTTTGATGCTATGATCAATAATATAAATGTTGCTTATTTATACCTTTGCCTATGCTTTTGCACTTAATTGTCTCAATATTTTTGATCTAACAAAAAGGGGGAGAGAAACTAGCTCACAACACTTCAAATATTTTGATTTTAACTCAAAGGTTACCAAGCTTATATTAAGGGGGGGTTAACTTTGTAAAGTTTTTCAAAAATGTCAAAAATTTTAAGTTTTAGTTTTGTTATATCAAAAAGGGGGAGATCGTAAAACCTATGTTTGATTTTGATATAATTAAATCTTTAAGGATCAATTTGAAAAAACTTAAAATTGTTTTTATAAGTCCCTTAATAAGTTTTAAATCACCTGTATCGATAAGTGTTCCAACACTTTAAAACTGATTTGAAAAACTCAAACTCTAAATATTTTCTAAGTGTTCCAAGGCCAAACCATTGAAAAACGTTAAGGTGTATCGATACACTCCCAAGCGTATCGATACCTTTTTACCAAAGTTGGCTACTGTCGGAACTCGTATCGATACGCTCTTCACCTGTATCGATACGCCCCTGCGTAAAAGCCTAAAGAGTTTGAATGGCGTACCGATACGTCAAACCCTCGTATCGATACGGCCTTAATAAATTTTTAAATGCAAGTCGGTTTAAATAATTTGACCGTTGGTGTCAGTTGGTTGGTAACCAAATTTTAAATGTTCGTTGACCCGTATCGGTACGCCAAACTCTCGTACCGATACGGAAATCGACAGTGAGCTAAGTGGCGAAAAAGGTATCGATACGGCAAACCCCTGTTTCGATACCCCGTACCGATACGCTTACATGCGTATCGATACCCCTTATTTATTGCACACAACGGCTCTTTATTTTCTGAGACAGGTATCGATACACCTCCCCGCGTACCGATACGCATAGCTGCAGAAATGCATTTATGGTGGTAAGAGAGGGTTCCAACGGCTCTATTTATGTTCCCAACCACCCAAACGGCTAGAATTAATAGAGGAGGTATAAAATGAAGCTCTTTGAAGGTCAGCAACAACTATTCAACATTCAAGCATCATCAAAGCAAAAATCCAAACCCTTGAGCTATTCAAAGTCATATTCTTGTACCCAACTCTATTGTCTTTCAATTGTCAAATTTTATTGTGAGTTTGGGGCTGTTGAAATTGTAATTGGGTAGACAATTATCCTTTGAGAGGAAACATTTGAGTTTACCAAATTCTTTCTTTGTATTTTAGTGGATTAAGCTTTGGGTAGAAAGCTTAATCGAAATTGTAAGGTTTCCTCCTCATCCAAGAAGAGGGGACGAATTCAATTAGTGAATTGTTTGAAAATCCTTAGTGGGAGCTAAGGTAGTGGATGTAGAGTTCATTTGGAGAACTTGAACCACTATAACCCCTTGTGTCATTTTTATTTTCAATCTTTCTCTTCACCAAAATTTTAATTGCCAATTCACCCCCTCTTGGTCATTTGTAAGTGTTCGATCAACTCAACACGAAGTATATCAACAATTAGTTGATCTAGTTATATAAGACATTAGATATTTTAAGTAAAGTCACGAGTTTAAATTTTGACGTTGTAAATAAAAAAAATAGGTTAAAAAGATCGTCCTATAATAAACCTTTGTATTATCTAATTCTGATTTGTCAACCAATAGATTAGATATCGATAATTAAAAAAAAATATTATACACAGAATATTCTTTTGATTAAGCCTTTCATGATTTTAAACATACTGACCAGCTTATGAGTTTTCCTTTCTACTACTATAGTTTTCATAGTCTGATATTTTCAGTGTCCTGAGCAGAAACTCAAAAATAAGTCTCTATAAAACAAAAAATGTTTAATTACTTTGAACAACTAATTTAATATTTTATTAGTAAATATAAGTATAATTAAAATTTATCAAACGTTTTAAATATAACTAAAATAATAAGAGACAACCACTAATTACTAAATTGGCACTTTAAATTTTTTATGAAATTATAAAAGTAAAAAATGAAAACTCTAAACAGATACTCATATTGATCCCTTTGCCAGATGCCACTAAAAGCTTTGATAGATCACCAATAAAGGTTGATTCTATTATATAGAGATTGTTAATGATGTTTATTCTTGTAAGCAGTGGCGGATCTAGAAAAGTTTTTGAGGGTAGGCACAAATCAAAACATTTTTTAGGATGAGTACAAATTATAAAAATTTCAAAATTTTAGAGTGGACACAAATCATAAAATTTAAGGATTAATTCTTAAAAATTATGAAAATTAAAAACAAATGTGTAAGGTTTGAAAACTTTAGGGTGGGCACAGGCCCACTCAAGACACCATAAGGATCCGCCACTGCTCGTAAGGATTTAAGTTTGTTTTGTTTATCATCAAAAATAAATTAGCAAGGCTTATTAAGTTCAGAATATATTTAAAATCAAATGTTCACGTACATGTTTAATTCATTAATTGAACTTAATGTTTCAGCATTTTTCTTCTAAAAAATACACCAATCATAGTTGTATTGTAATTTTCATTTATAAAAAATATACATAAATTGAGGAAATTTTTGATACATAAGTTTGAATAAAATTTACACAAATTTTAATTTAAAGTTTAAGAGTTTAGTTTTATTATTTTAAAAATGGTTTGATTAATAATTAACCGTATCATCTTAATTTGGTTCTAATTTCTCTATTTTTTAAGAATACCAATTCTTCTACTCGTATCGAATAAAACATGTTGAGACAAACCTTATTCATGTAAAACCTACTTGATTTAGATCGAAATAATTGTACAATTTTATAAAATCATGTGTATATGACTTGAATCCGTAATCAATTTTTAAGAGTTTAATTAATTCAATTTTAAATAGTTTAATTCGGCTATGAACCAAACCGACTGCTTAACATCCCTACTCCCAACACCACTAAGCACATGACGCAGCTCTTCAAGTTCAAGTTTGATGGATCCTCCGTATAGCCTATCACCGTTATTATTATTAGGAATGTTAATGGTAGGTTAACCGTATTGTTTAGTTTAAACGGTCAATTAACTGCTATATTAATTATTAAATCGTAACATAATTATTAATAAGCGGTTAATTGTTTTAAGCGTTAATGGTTAACCGTTATTAATGGTTTGGTTACATGTTAGCCTGTAACCTATTACAATTTTTTTCATATGTTCACTACTTATTTTGAGAATAATAAAATTATCTCTCTGATAAATATTATATTATAAGAGGGTCTTAAGATTGACATAACCAATCTTTTGAACAAATCATGTGTATAAATAATTTAATAACAGTTAACTTATAGATTAAACAATAATAATTACTTTTAACCGTTTGATTAACTAAAATCATTTAACATTAACTAATTAACCCGTAAATATAACACTTATATTGGCCATGTTTGGCAATTAGCGGATAGCGGATAGCGGATTGCATTAGGTGATAGTTGATTGCATTAGCTGACTTGACTAGCAGATTGTATTAGCTGATTGTATAAAAGTGTTTGGTAAAATTAACTGATAGCTGATAGTTGTTAGATTATTTAAACAAGTAAAATAACATATAAGGACATGTTTATATTCAATACTTGTTTGAATGGTTTATTAGTTATCAATATTTTACATCTAATTATTATTAATTAGATCTATAAAATTATTTTTAATATAATTTTTCTAAACATATTTAAATGATTTATATATCAATTTATTATTTATATAATTATTTTAATATAATTTAATTAATTAATAAATTTAAATACACATAAATATGTGATAATAAAAAGAAAAAAGTAAATAGGATTAACTTATAAATAGGTTGAGAAAATATTTAATTTAGGTTATTTTGAGATTTTTGG
The DNA here is from genome assembly GCA_958450335.1 of Hibiscus tridactylites. Classification (NCBI taxonomy): domain Eukaryota; kingdom Viridiplantae; phylum Streptophyta; class Magnoliopsida; order Malvales; family Malvaceae; genus Hibiscus; species Hibiscus tridactylites. Next base: position 13,195,151 of record OY288276.1, on the reverse strand, counting down.
TAACTGGTAAGGGTAAAAGAGTCTTTACAACTATAATATCAAACCTCTAATCTCAAAAAGCTCCTATTATGAGCTTTTTCAAAATTAACAGTTTCACCCTAATTCGTTCTTTCAATCCGCTATTTACCAAACAATAATATTAGCGGATTTGACTGGTCAGACTTCTAATTATGCCTCAAACCTTTAATTTTTGCCCAAACCTCTCTTTACTAAACAGGGACAATATTTACGTACTTAAATTAAACCGCATCCCTACTAAATACAAGCCGATACTTGTGGTATATATGCAATCAGAACTTAGTTTCGTTTCTTTACGCCTACTATCTTATGTGCCAAAATAGTACTTAGGCATGTTCAATAATATTAACATATTAAGAAATTTTAATCAGATTGACCATTGTAATAATGAAACAATTAGGGATGAAATCAGAGTTAAAGATCTAGAGAATAAATTATAAACATTTAAAAATGAGGATAAATTCATAACTAATTTAATTTGTTTAAAATATCATATAACTTAAAAGTTTAAAAAATTATTGCACGGGGCAAGAGCCCCTCCTACAATGACATCCAACATTATTTTAAGATATATGGTGGTTCACTGTTCAAGTCAAAAGTTAGAGTATCTTTTACCCGATTAAACAATGTTTATCTAGAGAGAAAAAATCAAGGCTAAAAAATGCTTTGAAGACGGAGGGAGGACACCCCGACTTTAAACAGTGTTCATGACTTTTACTATTTAAAGACAGACTACAAACAATCTGACTTTAATTGTTTGATATGAACATTAAAAAAACACCGTTCAGAGACGAATTGCAAGCAATCTAACTTTTAATTTTACTACAGTGAAGAATCATAATTTGAGAAAAAATAATTGATGAACAATATTTGAGTAAAAACACTCTTATAAAACATTCAAGAATTTCAATAACGAAAACTGATAATAACATAAAATGCCAAAGAAACATTTGCATGATAAAACAAGTGTAGTAAATTTGAGAGGTTAAATACGGAAAGATTTAAGGATGTTTTAAGTGGTTAAATATTATAAAAAGATATTAATCTCGTTTTAAATAAGAGTACACAAGTGGTGGAAACAAAAAGTTTCAACAAGCACCTTAGTTTTTAGGGTTTAGGGACTCTGGAGGTGTGCTTAGAATTTATGGTTTAGAGTTAAAATAAATTTAAGATTTATAGATTAAAACATAAAACATAAATTCCTAATCATATTACCCTAAAATTAAAACCTAACATCTAAACCTTAAATTATAACCTTAACTCTACGTTTTAACCATAAATCTTTAATTTTAAACCCCTACACTTAAACTTTAAACCGAAACCATAAACTCTAAAACAGAAACGCTTGTGAAAATTTTTCATTGTCAACGCCAGATATTTTCCCTTTTAAGTAATACATACATTGACACTTTGTTCAGCATGATGGGAACACACTAATGGCCAATGAGCTTGTCCACAGAATACCCCAAACACTGTTGCATAAAATCTTTAAAGGGATACACATAATTATTACGCAGATTTTCTTTTTAGATGTTTTGTAGTAATATTAGAAAACCTTAAAGTTGAAATGTTTTTTTGGACTTCAGTTATTAGTAGTTTTTATTACTAATGGCTTTCATGTCGCTTTTGCTAAGCTGCAAACTCTTTTACAGTTGCAGTTTTGTTTATCCACTTTAACTCCAATATCACAACAACAACATAAAAAAACTCACAGGTACAACTCTCTATATATAAACTTCGAGCATTTGCCAATCGGCGATCGGTCAGTCGCATAGTTTTGCTCTTGAAATGAACAACTTGTCGGTAACAAGGCAACGGAATTTGCAGACTCGGAACACATAATCATTCATCCATGTAACAAAAAGGATTCGCATTTCTTCCAAAAAATTGATTCAATCATAGATACAGAGATAACTAATTATTTAGTGCCAAAAATACCTACCACTAAAGAAGTTATTAGTATACTTGAACGACATAAATTGGGAATGGAGGGGCTTGTTACCAGTAGTCTCTGCAAGAACATGAGCCATTCTCGAAATGGTGAAAACGCTTCCTGTCCCTAACGATTATTTCGCGTGTGTAAATCTTAGAGATTAGTTTTATCGAAGAGTGACAATCTTCACATACACGGAGGTTCTTGACTATCCGAAGTGGTGTTCCAGGGCTTGTGCTGATTAAGCCGAATGCAATGGCAATCCTTTCACTGTGATAGTATAGTGTGCTTTCTTTTTCTTCCTCGTTGTCGATGTTGAGCAAAACTCGCGAGGTGTCCGGTTTATATCCTACCAACCTCATTTGCTCAGCAATTTCCTGTAGCATTGAATGAATCTCTTTAGCTCTGGGGTGGGACTCGTCTTCCACGAGAAACTGATGAACAACTCCATCGAGCTCAATCCAACTGCATCCAGGGTCTTTCCTTACATCCATCTCCTTCATTTTTAGCCTCACCCTTGCAACCGACTCCCAATCTCTGGAAGCAGCATATATATTTGACAATGCCACATAAGCTCCGCTATCATGAGGAGCCATATTCATCAAAATCCGAGCCACACGGTCACCCATCTCGATATTTCCATGCATCTTACAGGCACCTAACAAGGCCTTCCATATCACATCATCTGGTTTTATTGGCATGTTCATTATAAACTCTTCAGCCTCTTTAAGCAGCCCGGCACGGCCTAATAGATCGACCATACACCCATAGTGCTCAAGCCTGGGTTCAAAGTCAACCTCATTAACAATATGATTGAAAAACAAACGCCCCTCTTCCACTAACCCGGCATGGCTACAAGCACTCAAGATGCCGATGTAGACAACATCACTAGGAGTTACCCCCTCATGTTCCATCCTCGAAAAATAATCAAGAGCATCCTTTGCTCTACCATGGATTGCAAGACCCCCGATCATCGCACTCCAGGTGATAGTATTCGGTTTACTTATCCTGTTAAAGACCTGAACTGCTTTCTCAATGCTCCCACACTTAGCATACATATCAATCAATGCAGAGCCAAGCGCATCATCGATCACAATCTCATTCCTCTCGGCATACAAATGCACCCATTTCCCTAACTCAAGTCCCCCAATTCTTGAAATCGCAGGAAGAACGCTCACCAAAGTCACATAATTAGGCCTGACTTCCCCTATTTGCATCAAACGAAACATCTCAATTGCTTCCATAAAATACCCATTTTGTGCGTACCCAGAAATCATCACATTCCATGAAATCACACTTCTTTGAGACATTTTATCAAACAACTCCCTAGCAGCCATTAAATCCCCAACTCTCACATACCCATCAATCATCACATTCCATAAAACAATATTACCCTCTGTTCTCCTCCTATCCTTTACTAATTTGCCACCATTTTCAAATTCAGCCATCATTTTGTTAATAAAAAACTGAGCTTTTTCCATGGCTCCACACATTACATACATTCTTACAAGACTGCTAGCAACAAACTCATCTTTTTCAAACCCAAATTTCACTGCTAACCCATGAGCCTGTTCCCCCTCTAGAAGCTTCCCAGTTCTAGCACAGGCCTTTAAAACCGAAGGAAACGTAAATTGATTAGGCAAAACGGTTCCGTCAGTGAGCATTTCAGTAAACAAAAGCAATGCTTCTAACGGCTCATTCGTTTCATCGATTTCGTCCGACTCTGTTAGAGCTCTGATGATGGTGTTCCAAGAGAAACAGTTGGGTTCGCTCATTTGGCGGAAAACCTTGCGGGCGTAATCGATGTCGCGGTGAGCGGGGAGGGAGCAGAATTTGAGGATTTCGGCGGCGGCTAGAGGGTCGTGGATTTGGCCTGTTTTGTGGAAGAGGGCGTGGACTTGGTGGAGTTGTTTCATGGTTTTGCATCTTGTGATTTGTGGGAAGAGTGATGATGGGTGGGTTGGTGAAGCGGCGGCGGAGTTGTAGATCGTCGTTAGGTTCATCCAGGCGGTTCACAGGCTTTGAAGTTGTGGATAGTGGAGGGGAGGCTTCTTCCAAGGATATGGCGGATTTAGGTGAATACAGAACCAATGAAAGATAGCCATGTCATTTCTGAACATTAAGAGGTAGATAATTATTGGATGCCTCAAGAAAAATAGAGTTAATTATTGGATAAAAGCACATGTCCATTGTCAATTTCATCTAAAAATTAAAAAGTAAACTATTCAGGTGATCACTGAATTACTTAGGCGTATTTAGTCATTAAAAACTAACGAAAAAGTGACGTGGTAGTTAACGAAAAAAAACAAAAATTATACATTTAATTTTAATTTTAACAAAATTTAAGGCTAATACCACCCCCATCTAATTAGACAATTTTTCTATTAATTTTAATTTTCGCCATGTGATTAAAGAGAAAATAGAAAGAATAAAGGTTTGCACCAAAAGGAATCGAACTCAAAATTTTTAGGTTAAATTTCCACGTTTAAAGCAGTAAATTAAAGCCACTACTCTAATATAATCTATCAACACATTTCTTAAAATTGTATCCTATAAAATGTGAATGAAAAATTAACACCTTCTTCGTTCCGCTTCTCCTCCTCGGTCGAATTTATAGCAAGTGGTATTAGTAGGAAAGTAGAAGGAAAGCAGCAGAAAGAGTAGGTGTAAGCCAAGAAAACTGCTCCCATCTCTTCATCTTGTTTGAAGAAGTAACGGAAAACCAAAGCGGCTCCATTTCCAAAACTGCAGGAAAAGCTATAAGATGCAAAGGTTCTATTGCTATTTTATTTTAAGCAAAATATAAAAGATATTCTCAATATTTGCATGTTTTCTCATTTGACTCTCTATTTTTTTAACAAATAACTCTTCAACATTTTAATTTAGTTCAAATATACCCCTGTCAGATGAAAACTGTCAGTCAACGACTGATTCTAACTGGACTTGTCACGCGTTAAGATCGGCTGACATAGCATATGCCACGTCAGATTTTTTAAAAAAAATATTTTGTTAAACCCTTCTCTATGGTGACATGTGGCTGACGTGGCATAGAGAAGGGTTATTTTAAAAAAAAAAAAATTTGTTATACCCTTTTCTTTTGAAAAATAACCGGACGGTGACACATGAGAATATGATGTTGACACGTCAGCAAATCTTAATACGTGGCAAATTCAGTCAACATCTGCTGTTGACTGTCAATTGACTGGTCTTTCCATCAAACATGAGTATATTTGGACCAAATTGAAACACTAGGGTTATTTGTTAAAAAATATAAGAGATCAAATGACAAAACATACAAACGTTGGGGTCATCTTTCGTCATTTTACCTTTATTTTATAACTATACTTTTCCCACCTTTTCTTCTCTGTTTTTGGTTGAAATAAACATTTGTTAATTTTTCATCCCCATTTCACATGTTACAATTTAAATAAACATGTTGATAAAAAAAATTCATTACAGTGACTCTAGCTTAGTGATTTAAGCGTTTTAATTTAACCTAAAAGTTTTGGGTTCGATTCTCCTTAGGTGCATAAACCTTTCATTCTTTCTATTTCCCTTTAATCACATGGCGCCACGTGTCATCTTGTGATTGGAGGGAAATATTAAGTAAATTAAAATTAATAAAAAAATTTAATTAGATGATGACACATGTCACCATCGTATTGGAGCCTTAAAATTTTAAATTAAATTAAAATTAGAACCTAATTGATATAATAGATAAATGACATAAATCAAATGTGTAATTTTATAAATTTTCGTTAATTGTCATGTCAACCCTCTGTTAGTTTTTTAACGGCGGTGGTCAAAATAGCACCAATTTAAAAGTTTGGTAGTCTGATTAACGAGTTGCATAGTTCGATAGTTAAAATAAATACGCTCAAATAATTTGGTGGCCAACTAAGTAGTTTACCCTAAATTTAATTTTAAATAATGTGATACGAATTTTGGTGCACTCAACCACTAAACCAATTCATTATTTGGTTGATGTTTGACAATACTTTTTATATGTGTTAAAATGTATCTTATTAAATGAAATAAAAATGAGAGAGGAGTGACTCAAACTTGGGAGTTTTGAGGGGTAGAGATAGATCTAACCACTTAATCAAGTTCAATACTTAGTTAATGAATGACAACATTATATATAAAATTTAAAATGTAGTTAATGCAAAAAAGTCGTTCTTCTCTTTTTGGTGGGTGGTCGGCAATTACTTTTAGCATTAGTTGTCGACCACAAAGTCTATTATATTTTTATTTTTTTTCTTTTCATATTTTAATAAAAATTTATGTCTTTGTGGCACGCGTTTTCTCAGTCCTTGTGACACGTTTTCTTTGATTTTTTGTGGTTCATTTTATCTGTCGTTGTGGCATGATTTTAACATACTGTAGCGGTAGGTTGATGCTCGTACATAGATCTTTACGATGCTAATCTCTGATTATGGTTCTGTCAGTGGTCTAGAAAGATGGATCCACATTCAGTTAATGGTTAGTTGTTGATGTAATCAGACCTGAGTAGGTTTTGAGTTCGAGGCTTTGTGTATGCAAAAAATCTCCGCTAGGAAACTTGCCCACCAAAATTAAGTGTACAATACGAGTCAGTTCAGATTAATCAAGGTAAAATCCTGAAAAACCAGAAGAGCAACACAAAAGTAATAGAGAGTTTGAATGTGTAGTTTGTTAATATTGAACTAACTTTGTATATATTTTAATTAACTTCAATAGTGATTATTTACATTAATTATTTTACTAATTTGGTATTAGAATAATTTTTTATTATTAAATTTTGGTTACACTTTATGTTCATATTAAGTTGCGCTTTAACTGACTTAAATTATTAAATTTTGGAACAACAATAAGTTGGGATAAAACATCAAATTCTTTAAGCAAGTTCATGATTATTACTATTTCATGCATTTTAATTCAATTACAATGTAATATATTAGTCTGATTTTAAATTCAAATAAACTTACATGCACCTACGGACTATTTATTTAAATTTGAGTCCCTAAAAAATACACACATTCTTTTATCACAAGAATCACTCAATAAATTACATTATTGTTTCTTTTAAAATTTAATTATCTATATTAAAAAATTCGAAGGATATAATTTTACATTACTTGCATAAGATAAAAATATGAACGCATGCAAAATATCTATTATTAATGTAGAATCAATGTGTTACGCGCGTATTCCTCTAAAAATAAAATTAATAGTTTGACGTAAGAATTATAATTTTCGGATGATGTCATTCACGAGTGAACTCAAATTTTTTAAAAAAAGGTTGGCCAATATAATAATAATAATAATAATAATAATAATAATGTTATGAATATTTATCTATGTGGATGTCTATAATGATAAGGACTTTATCAAGGAGATTTGATTTATTTTATTATTTGAAATATTATATTCATTAATTAGAGTTTAATGTATTATGTACTTCTTATGCCTATAAATAGATGATCTAATGAAGTCATTGTATATACTTGAGTATTGAGAATAATATAAATCTCCCTCTTCCTTTCATCTCTTTGTTCTTCCATTCTTGTTCTTTGATCTTATTATTGTTCTTCTTTATTTTATTCACAACACGTTATCAGCACGATACTCTAATCAAATGAGATCTTCATCGTTTGAATCCAAAAGAAGTTACCGAAAAGAATGAATTCGATTATAGAATAAAACTAAAGATGAGTTTTTTTTCTCTCATTTTTTAGCTATTGATTGTCTCTCTCTTTATATTTTATTTTTTATTTTATTTTTTTTGAAAAGAATGGAAGCATGCTTAATCGCATCGAATCCAATCTAGCTCAAAGAATTGATCTCTCAAGCGACCCAAATCCATATCAAGGGGATCGTGGGGGAGAAGATGATTATCTTGAGTATATTTACAAATAAGTAGTCGTAAATTCGACGTGAATTATGATTTGTGAAGAGATTTAATTATTTCATGGTGGATGCAATTAATTTGGCAATTTGAAATATATTACATGCGTCTAATTATTTATGGATCCTTATTTATCCTTAAAGGATTTAAATTGCTAAAAGCATTTGAAAATTTTTGAGAAAATTTATTTAGACATGTCTCATTGAATATTTTGGCGCATTTAATATAATCGCCTTAGTGAGTACTAATTGAGGAAATACTACAATAATGATAAGATTTCCTTATGAACTCTTAAAGAGCTTTCAAAACATTTGGTTATTTAAGGAAATGATTTGAGAAAAAGAATCTTGAGATGTGATTTTGTCTCGACCTAAAGATCAATCACTTAAATATATGTTTTTGTCTATGAATGGACATAAGTTGAAAGAATCTTAAAGAAGATTCAATATGGATAAAACATATTTATTGTAAGATTGTTGGATGTGAATAAAGATAATTATAAATTTTCTTGGTTTTGAAGCATCATATATTAGTTGGTCAAGCAATATCCATGGATATACAAAGATCATTACATTTAGATCTTCAAACATCCGTTGATGCTTCCTCAAATATCGTAGAAATAATTGTTATGCACGAGGCAAACAAAAATGTGTTTGGCTAAGACCATTGACCCAACATATCCAAAAGATATGTAGATTTACTTTTACAAGATATGGTAAAAGCTATCTTGTGTGAAGATAATGCAAGATGTATATCTCAGTTTAAAAGTGGATACATTGTTGAGTGGATCAATGGATTGATCAATGCCAAGAGGGGGGTGAATTGGGCTTTTAAAAATTTGTTGGAGAAAAATGATAGCTAAAAATGAAGAACAAATGATTTTAGAGTGGTTCAAGTTCCAAATGAACTCTACATCCACTACCTTAGCTACCACTAAGGATTTGCAACAATTCATTAATCTGTTCTTCTCCTTTTCAAGGCTTAGGAGGTAACCTTTACACAACCGATCAAATTTTCTACCTAAAATTTGACCAAACCCTCACAAGTGAACAAAGAAGAAATTAAGAAAGAAAGATATCTCTCAAATACAATATTGATCCTTTAAGTACAAACACTCAACCCAAATTTGAGATAGGATAGGAATTAAATACAACACAATTTGGAGTTTACAAGAAATTAGAAAATAAGCATAATGAGCTTAGATTTTTGCTTGGATGTTTATCTTTGATGCAATAGTTGTTGCTGGTCTTCAATAAGCTTCAATTTATATCTTCTCTATCAATTCTAGTCATTTGGGTGGTTATGGTATTGATTATAGCCGTTGGGACCCTCTCTTTCCACCATAGATGCACTTCTGTAGCTATCCGTATCGGTACACGAAGACTCGTATCGATACTTGTCTCAAAACAGAAAGAGCTGATGCACATAATAAAGAGGACGTATCAAAACGCGTGTAAGCGTATCGGTACGAGACAGGGACCGTTTCGATACGGATAAGGCGTATCGATACCTTTTTCTCAACTTAGCTCACTGGAAGTTTCTGTTTCGATACGGGGTACACCGTATCGATACGAGACAACCACCACTTTAAATGTTAGTTACCTAACGACTAACACCAACGGTCGAAAACATTTAAAACTCTTTGAATTAAAAATTTCGTTAAAACCATATCGATACGGGTTGAGCCGTATCGGTACACCATTCAAACTTCTTCAGTTTTTATAGAGGGGCGTATCGATACAGATTGAATCTGTTTCGATACGCTAAGGGGCGTATCGAAACGCGTCTTTCCAGTAGCCAACTTTGCAAAAAAGGTATCGATACGGCTGGAGGCGTATCGATACACCTGGACGTTTTTCAATACTTTGGCCTTGGAACACTTAGAAAATATTTGGAGTTTGAGTTTTTCAAATCAGTTTAAAGTGTTGGTGATTTATAAATCATTTAAGGGACTTAGAAATCTATTTCAAGTTTTCAATTTAATCCTTAACATACTTAGTTATATCAAAATCAAACATATGTTTTACATACATCATGAAACATATTACTCCAAAGTTTCGTCCCTCACGGTCTTTAAAAAAATAATATTCAAGATTGAATTATGAAGATTCAAAAATCTTCTGTGATGTTTTCATGAGGGGGAGTAAATACGCGTTGCACTCTTTTTCCCTTAACCGAGGTTTTGTCCCAATGAGTTTTCCTGGTAAGGTTTTTAATGAGGCAACATATTATGCGTATCAAAGATGTGTGTACTCTTTTTCCTTCATTAAAGAAAAATTTTTCCCACTGGGTTTTTATCTTAGTAAGGTTTTAACGAGACACATTATCTTTATAGACATCCAAGGAGCTTGGATGAGTGTTATGAATATTTATCTATGTGGATGTCTATAATGATAAGGACTTTATCAAGGAGATTTGATTTACTTTATCATTAGAAATATTATCTTCATTAATTAGAGTTTAATGTATTATGTACTTCTTATGCCTATAAATAGATGATCTAATGAAAGCATTGTATACACTTGAGTATTGAGAATCATATAAATCTCCTCTTTCCTCTCATCTCTTTGTTCTTCCATTCTTGTTCTTTGTTCTTATTATTGTTTTTCTTTATTTTATTCACAACAAATAATAATAATAATAATAATAATAATAATAATAATAATAATAATAATAATAATAATAATAATAATAATAATAATAATAATAATAATAATAATAAGGGTAAAGTATGCCAGGTACCACCGAACTATAGTGTCTAACCTGTTTTTACCATCAACGTTTCAATTGGTCCAAAACTATCATTAACGTTTAATATTTGATCCAATTATACCATCCCTCCGTTAAATCATGGACGCCGTGGTGACGTGGACTAAGAAAACCGTAACGATGCTGACTGTGTACCCTATATATTATTATTTATTCCACATCATTAAAAAATTAAAAAATAAAAACCCTTTTGGTTTTCAAAACGACTCCGTTTCCATAATTCTCTGTTTTAAATTTTAAAATTTTAAATCCCTAATTCATTCATTCTCTATCTCGATCGTTTTCTGATTCATTTTCTCCAGAGATAATGAAGGTTGAAGGGCGAAGGGCAACAACATTCCCCATAAGCAATTGGGACGGTGGGATCGAAGAGCCCATTGCATTTTCGGTGTGTGGCTGTGGAATTCCGGCGCAACTGAGAACATCGTGGTCCATTGACAATCCTGGAAGGAGGTTCTTTGGCTGCAAGAACTATGGTAGTTTGCTGCATCATGCTTGTCGTTTTTCAGATGGTTTGATCCTTCAATGAACCCACGCGCAAGAATTGTTATTCTTGGACTGCTGAAGAGAATAAGGGAGAATGAAGTTCAAAGAAAAAAAAAGACTGAGCTGGTTTAGTATTTTGGTTGTTTGTGTTGTGATTATTTAGTTCTTTAAAAGTTAATGTTCTGGGTATATGCAGTTTGGAACTTTGTGGTTTATTGGTATTGGATTAGGGTTGGGATTGAGATTGATTTTGTAAGTTTTGGTTGACCGGTGGTACTACTGTTATGAAATGATTTGGGGTAATGGAATAGTTAATCTAACGGAATGAATTATGTAATGGGATTGGTACTGTAATGGAATACTTAATGTAATGTTTTGATTGTTTGTGTTGCTATGAAATGTTATGTTATTGTGCTAATTCAAAGTTAAATGTTAATGTGAAAAATTTGAGTAAAATTTTATATTCTATTGAAAAATAGAAGTAGAAACAATGAAACATATAAAATATTGCTCTTGGCATATATTTCACCATATAATTTGAAGTTTACATAGGACCAAGTACAAAATAATTTGTCAAAAATACTCTGTTTATCACCAAAATACATACAAAAACACCTTCACTTCAGCTATTCAATGAACAAAATGACTTTAGCTATTTCATAACTATCAACCCATATACCCCAAAATAGGTTCAAACATATATCATCCCTAGGTGTAAACTTCATATATATCATAATAAGTCAAAGTATGAAATCATATACCCAAAACATGTTCAAAGACCTAAAACCATTAACCTACACCATCCTAGATTTTTTTGCCAAAGCACTGGGACTGTTGGCTTCCTGTAAAGATGGCATCCATCGTAATGTCATAACATTTCCTGGCTGCTGATCACATACATAGCCTGGAGTAGGAACAAAAACAAATGGTGATGTTGTTGTTGCCCTCGTAGGTGGTGAAGATGATGTAGTGACTCTCATAGGTGGTGAAGATGATGTAGTGGCTCTCACAGGTGATGATGTTCCTGTAGACATGTTTGTTGTTACTGATGATCTAGTAGCCCTCCTAACCTGCATAATACATTTAAGGGTATAAAAAATTTAATCAAAGAAAAGATAACAGATTAAATTAACAGTAAATGAATAATCAAATAACTTAATAATCACTTACTTGTAATTTTGGTGTTCTAAGAGGTGGCCTACAGATGCACCCCTAGGTGGTCGAAATGATCCTGGTGCATTAACAGGTCTATTTGCAACTTCTCCCTTGCAAGTTTTTTGGTTGTGATCTAGTTTTTTGCACTTGGAGCAATACATGGTTAAATCCTTCTTGGTCCATTTAGAGCTTGAACTTATTGCTTCATCTGCTTTCTTTACCCTCTTCTTCTTGGGTTTACCTGGTGGTCTTTTGAGTTTTGGTTCTATGACAGGCTCACATGTTGTGTCGTGCAATCATTGATTAGGGCCTCTCATTGGTTGAATGCAGTGGCTGTATATCTGCTGTTGTGTGGTGGTATGATAACATGAATGAACATATGATTCACATCTTTCATTTCTTTGTACCATGACTGCAACAGCATGTATACATGGAATTCCTGTTGAGAAAACAAATAGACAAATAAAAAATGTTAGTTAATTTCTATATGTAAAAACAAACTACATGTATACATTGAGCAATAAAAAGATATAACCAACCAGTGATATCCCACTTCCTGCAGGAGCATGTGTGATTACCCAAATCAACTACATGTTGATTTAATGGTCCAGCAGAAACTTGGTACTTATTTTCTCCGGCATATGTAGGCCAGCACCTGAAAAATAGAAATAGTGATTACAAAAGAAGTACTGACAGAAATAAACAATTTACAAGTAAATAAAAAACATTATCAGTTACCTAGTGGATTGATGAATTGCCAATTTAACCTTGTTTTGTATTTTTGGACACAATAGTCCAGGAAATTTAGCAGCCTCTTCTTGTTTTGTGGCAATTTTGTACATAATTTTGGTCCTCACTATCTCCATTAGTGTCAAAATGGGTTTATCTCTTGCTTCCAAAATCATCTTGCAAAAAACATCAAACAATGTTAGTGCATGAATGAAAAATATGAAAAAAATCAATACTTTTATTATATGATAGTTATACCTTATTGAAGCACTCAGACAGATTGCTCAAGAGCATGTCATACTTGCTCCTAGGAGAGAAATGAGATTTGGACCAATGTCTTGGGTCCTTTCCATTCAACCAATTAAAAGCTGGTGTTGACAATGCTTTAAGTTCAACCATTGCATCTTCAAATTCCTTCAAATATGTAGCTCTTGCTGCCTTCCATAGTGCATCCTTGAGATTTTTTTCAGTGAACCTCTTCTTATTCTTGAAGTTGGAATACAAGTGTCTAACACAGTTCCTATGCTCAGCAGCTGGAAGCACTTCAGCTATTGCCCTCTTCAATCCCTGATTCAAATTAAAAAAAGTTAGTATTAATTCAATTAAGAATGTATTAAATTAAGGATAAAAACATATTAGTACCTTTTGTTTGTCTGAAAGAATTGTGATGTTTTCTGAAGTTTCAAGGTCTAGGTCATTCTTCACTTGTGACAAAAACCAAGTTCAAGAAGATTGATTTTCATTCTCAACAATAGCAAATAAAACTGGGTAAATGTTGTCATTAGCATCTACAAAAACAGCTGCCAAAAATATGCCTCCATAATAACCCTTCAAGTGGCAGCCATCAATGCTCAATACAGGTCTACATCCTTTGTAACCTTCTTTGCAAGCTTATAAACAAATATACATCCTAAGGAACACTCTATTGTCTAGCATAAGAGTGGTTGTGCTTCCAGGATTTGATGTCCTAATTTCTCCAAGGTAATCATAAATCATAGAGTACTGCTCCTTGTGACTCCCAAGCACCATTTCTAGTGCTAAGTTCTTAGCCCTCAAACACTTACCCAATGACATGTTATACAAATGATCAGATATGACATCTTTCTTAAGAAGTCTAGTTGAGTATGTAATGTCAGCCCTATATTTTTCTATGTAAGTCTTAGCTAACCACTTATAAGTTGCATTTCTGTTTTTAAAACCTCTCAGACATTTATGCTCTCCCTCATAAGACTTAATCTTCCATGTCATGTTCATTTTATCTTTTGGGTCAGATCCTGAGGCCCACATGTACCACGGACACCCTTTCTTACACACAACCTGAACTAATTTATTGCATATTCTTTTAAATCGGACATCAACCCTATTTTTAATCTCATAATCCCTGACTGCCTGTTTCAAAGTTTCTTTATCCCCAAATATCATACCTTTCTAAAACTGTGGGTTTAGGAAGTCTACCTCAGGATTGAACTCAGAACATTTAGGTTTCTTTTGTTGTTCATTATTTAAGTCAGAATCAGTGGCACTATCCAATTGGTCTAGTTCATAATTCTGCTCTTCATCACCTAAGATCATAGCAGGGCAACCTCTCAACAGATCACTATTTAAGTTATTAATGTCCATTTCATTCTCTACTCCTACATGCACATCATGTGCATACCCTTCTACATCACTAATATCATGCTCACTATCTTCAAATCCACTATCAATAGCAACATAATCCTCATCTTCTTCCGAGTTATCTGATTCAGCACTAACAGATTGTGTCCTAACATGTTCAATAGAGTCAGTCCTATCAGGGTCAACAGATTCAGTCCTAATAGGGTCAATAGATTCAGTCCTATCATGGTCAACAGATTCAGTCCTATCAAGGTCAACAGATTCAGTCCTAACAGGTAAAACTTCTTCTAAGTATACATGCAGTTGTCTATGTTTAGGCATACAATTGAACATGAGAAGAATATCACTGTCAGTTTTTAAATGCTTAACATTTAACCTCCCACAAGGTTCTTTCCAATATAGAATATAGTTATCTGTAATACCTAATTCCCCAACAATATCATACATCTCTAGCATTGACATGCTTTCCACATTACAATTGTCAAAGAAAGTTATCTTCTTTTCAGTATACTGAAAGCTTGGTGAATTCACCATGAACCCTCCATGGTGTGTGGCAATGGTGCAATACTCAGATGAAGTTCCTGTCAAAACAAATTATATTGTAAGACAATATATATAATAATAATAATACATTTACACCATCACAAACAGTTAATACATGCAAGACATTTAAACCAACCAAAAACAAACAATACAAGCAACTCAGTTTCTTAATGCATTAATTCATTAATGTATATTATGCATATTATAATGCAAATTATTCTTAAAGTAACATAATCTAATGTATTGTCAACCAACAGAAACAAAAAACTTGTCAACTATTCAATCTAAATTTCAGCATAAAATCTTAAAGTGGTCCACCATTCAATTCAGATAATAATATTTTAATGGTGTCCACCATTCAATGTAAATAATATGGTGAAGTGGTCCAGCATTCTGACCCACCACGCAGACCCAACATTCATTCCCCAAAAGCATATTACCATACATATAAAAATGCACACTAGCGGCCAAAGTACTCACAATCTAATGTATTGTCATTAATGCTATATCCCATTAGAAAAAAGTAACATTACAGTGGTTTAAACCACAGTACAACACAGTCATCATAAAGAACATCTAAATGAAATCAACCAAACCAATCAACCTTGTTACAATTTGCAATAAAACAGTAACATTACAGTGGTTTAAACCAAAATCCTACTTAAGTTGCACATAAATCTGACAAAAAAATAAACCCTAAATCAAAATGACAGTTAAATAAAATCCCCCAATTCCGTTGAAGAAATCGAAACAAGAAAGTAACTTTACAAAAGTAATCAAACGAAATAAAAATTTTACAACGACTTGAAGTAGTCAAAAGAAATCAAAAATAGTACTTACCATACTTCATGCTCGTCATTCCTTTAGTTCGCATCACTCGTTTTTTCATTTTGATTCAAACTACAAACAAACTGAAAATGGTTAATCCGTCGGCCATAATCCATTAACAAAACCATGATTATGTTTTGGGTAAACAATGACAAATTTGAGATAACAAATCTTCGATTTCAGAAGTAAGCTTCACCGATTATGAGAGATTTGGGATGCTTAGTTTCTCAATTAAAAATTTTGGGAGATTCAATAGGGGAAATCTTTCTTCTGTTTGAGAGAATGAGGGAGGGTTAGAATCTCAATCGACATCAACACCTTCTCATTTGATTTGGGAAAAAAATTTAAGTCGTTAAAATTTCAATAACAGAGGATTATGGAAACGGTGTCGTTTTGAAAACCAAAAGGCTTTTTATTTTTTAATTTTTAATGACGTGGAATAAATAATAATATATAGGGTACACAGTCAGCACCGTTACGGTTTTCTTAGTTCACGTCACCATGACGTCCATGATTTAACGGAGGGATGGTATAATTGGATCAAATATTAAACGTTAATGATAGTTTTGGACCAATTGAAACGTTGATGGTAAAAACAGGTCAGACACTATAGTTCGGTGGTACCTGGCATACTTTACCCTAATAATAATAATAATAATAATAATAATAATAATAATGCAAAATATTAAAAAAATAAAATATAAAATTTAATCTTAAAATAGTATAAAAATTATTTAAAAATAAACATTTTCAAAGAAATAAAATAATCTATATTTTTAAGGGAAAATATTCCCGTGGCAGTTGAAAATTAGTTTTTTATAAATGAATTCAATTTAAATGTTTAGGGATTTAAGTTGTATGATTTAAATTTAAGGTTTATAATTAGAATTTAGGTTTTAAGAGTTAGTGAATATAGTTTAAATTTTAAAATTTTAGAGTTAAGATTTATGATTTTAGTTTTTTATAGCGAAATTAATAATCTTTTTGAGAAAAAAAGCCGATACATGTAATATTAAACATATTTTTTGAAATGTAAAGCCAAAATGTTAAAATAAATGTTCATAACGTTTGACTGAATAGTCACTTTAGCTCATATTTTTTGAAGCAAATTAGCTCTCAATGTTTTATTTTGAATGAAAATGACTCATGTGCAGATAAAAATTGTTAGTTAATTAACGATGAATAACTTAAAATGACTTGATATAATGACATGTCAGCAAAAAAATAATTTTATAAAATATTTTTAATTGATGTGACATTCTTTTAAGTTATCTTCTTTGTCTACATGACACTACTTTGTTAGTGTGTACTATCATGTAGGTTTATCACGTCATTCAAGTCATTGACTAATAGTTTTATCTGCAGATAGGTCAATATGACCCAAAATAAAACGTGAGAGTTAAATTACTTAAAAGAAGAATATGAGCTAAAATGACTATTCAATCAAACACTATGAATATTTTTTAGCTTTATGCCAAATGTATCCTCCAAAATAATTTTGAGTTAACTACAAAATAAGTGCACAAATTAAGTTTTTTTTTTTTTGCAATAGGTGTCTAAAATATTTTTTGATTAAAATATGTGCTTAAAGTTTCATTTTTAGCTGAAATAAGTGTCTAAAATTTTATTTTTAATTGAATTAGGTACCAAAGTAAGTACCTCAGTTAACTTTAAAACAAACCAAAAATAACATTTTAAACACCTATTTTAATCAAATAATATTTTAGACACCTATTATAAAAAAAAACATAGTTTAGATACTTAAGTGGTAGTTAAGCCACTTTTGATAATTCCAGAAACTAACAAGTAACAAACAGGTGGTGCTAGAAAATGCGGGGGTAAATTCTGAAAGGATAAGCCCAATCCCCAAGAACATTCTGGATATTCTCGAGTCTTCAACACTCTGGTATTTATCACCCCACCCCGCTTCCATCTCCACGCATTCCACGTCAACGATAGAGTTGAGATCTCAGGCAGTAGAAGCAATGGCTGATGTTATATTCGGTCACCCTTTCCGGCGCCTCTTTTGGAGCCCTCCGGTCTACCGTGATTGGTCTGGATCAACGGCCCTCATGGATTGGCTCGAAACCCCAACTGCCCACATCTTCAAGATCAACGTCCCAGGTTTCAATCTTTTCTTTAAGGTGTGGATTTAGAAATTTCCTGCGCCAAAACCCAAAGTCTAAGCTGCTGTTTGATTTGGTACATATACAGGATACAGCAAAGAGGACATAAAAGTGGGGATACGAGATGGGAACATTATGCAAATAAAAGGGGAGGGCATTAAAGAGGAGAGCCGCGGCAAAGAAAGTGTTTGGCATGTGGCGGAGAGAGGGACGGGGAGAGCTGAATTTTCTCGGGAAATTGAATTGCCGGAGAACGTGAAGGTGGAGCAGATCAAGGCCCAAGTGGAACACGGTGTCCTCACCATTGTCGTTCCCAAAGATTCTACCCCCAAACCATCTAAAGTGCGTAATATTAACATCACTAGCAAACTTTAAACTTCTCAGATTTGAATAATTGCGATGTTGTAAAACAAAACTTGTACTGAAATTATTATGAAAATAAAATTCATGTTTACACAACATTAAGTAATATACGAATTCATATTTTATAGTAGTATGGATGGAACACCCTAACACGAATTTGAGTTCACTACAAGTCACGATCATTTTCATAGGTATAAAAATATAAAATTTCAATATTTATGCCGAAATTTGAACTGATGAGATATTACAATATAAATTAAAATTACATTATTAATAAAAAATAAAAGTTATTTTTATTAAAAAATTTGTGTTTATGGTTTATTGAGTTGGGGTTTATTATTTATAGTTTAGGGTGTTATGTTTTATAGTTTAGATTTTTATGTACCTTAAACTCTAAACTTATAAAATTTAAATCATACAAGAAACCTCAAACCCTAATCGTACAAGAAACCTCAAACCCTAATCGTATGTAATTAATTACATTCTTGAAAAGATTTGTTTCATTAATTTAGTGTATTTGATATAATTAATATTTAGCTAAGAAAGTTAAAGTTTTATGTTTTATGTTTTAGAGTTTGAGGGTTTGAGGTTTATAGATTTATGATTTAAGTTTTAAAGTTTTATAAACTCTAAACTCGTAAATATACAAACTCTAACCAAAATAAAATATAATTAATTACATTCTTAAAAAAATTGTGTTTCACTAGTGTATTTAATGTAAATAATATTCACCTAAAAAGATTTAGGTTTTAGGGTTTATATTTAGAATTTAGGGTAGGGTTTAAGATTTATGGGTTATAAGTTTACGATTTTATAGTTTAGAGTTTCGTGTATGGTTTAGGGTGTTAAAATTTAGAGTTTATAAATCAATAAACTCATAAATTATAAAATTATAAACTTTAAACCTTGAATCCTACCTTAGACCCTAAAATTTAAACAATTTTAAGTGAATATTAATGTATATATTAATAGGACACATTTTTTTAGAAATAACAATTAATTACATTTTATTGAGAAATTTATGTAATTAACTACATTTTATTGAGAAATAAAATAAGCATTGATCATCAAAATCTGTGTAGTTCTTATCAAAAAGCCATAAGCAAAATCTAAATATGTAACCAAGCGTTTGGGTGACGTTTTTAAATTGTAATCCAGCCCATTATTTTCTTAAAATTTTGTTCTCGCAAGTACTGATACTTTGGGCCACGTTTTTCAGCTTAACAAAGCAAAGGCGGTGGCCGTCCAATCTCAACTATCAATCAAAGACCACCGTATCTGAAGAAAACTCCAAGGTCATAAAACTCGAAATCCCTAATTCCCAAATTAAGCGAGGAAAATCCAGCGGAACAGGAACAATGGTGTGCATACGCAAGGCGACCATGGACGACCTACTGGCGATGCAAGCTTGCAACTTGCTTTGCCTTCCGGAGAATTACCAGATGAAATACTATTTCTACCACATCCTCTCTTGGCCTCAGCTCCTTTACGTCGCCGAGGACTACAACGGCCGCATCGTCGGTTACGTCCTCGCCAAGATGGAGGACGAAACCAACGAGTGCCACGGCCACATCACCTCTCTCGCCGTCCTCCGCACCCACCGCAAGCTTGGCCTCGCCACTAAGCTCATGACCGCCGCCCAAGCCGCCATGGAGCAGGTCTTTCCATTTTTTAAAAATATTTACTTATAAATTAGATAGTGATCGGTTTCTGCCTGATTATATTTTGGAAGCAAAAGGTAAATAATGTTTTAGGAGAAGTAGAGAACTTGAAAAAAAATCTAATCTTTGCTTGACGAAATACTGAATGGTTTTGTTTTATATAGAATGCTTATGTTAGAATTACTTTTAGTGATTATATAATATATATAGCAATTATTGATCAGCTGAACTGCAAAATTGATCGGACAGGAAGAAAGAACATGTATATTCTCCAATACTAATATGCAAAGTGATTCAGGTGTTTGGAGCAGAGTATGTTTCGCTCCATGTGAGGAAGAGTAACAGGGCAGCGTTTCATCTGTATACCCAAACATTAGGTTATAAGATACACGACGTGGAGGCGAAATATTATGCGGATGGGGAGGATGCATATGACATGAGGAAGCAGTTGAAAGGGAAGAGTAGTCATCACCACGGTCACCACCACGGTGGCGGATGTTGTTCGGGTGATATGAGAAGCACAGAAACGGCTCATACAAGAGGAGATTCTAAATCAGAATCAAAAGCTGGATGATTATGTTGAGAAATATGTCGATGTGTGGCATTGGGTTATATTCTCTAGGCAACTATTGCTGGCTCATGGTTTGTTTGTTGAAGTAATAATCTGAGTGGAGATTTCAAAATTATGTTGGCTTCCTACATGAGATTTTGTATGATCCCTGCAAATGCAATGGTTCTTTGCTCTGTCTTGTACAATGCGTTTCTGTTCCAGTTCTGGTAACATGTTTTCTTGTTTCAAGTTGTGTTTTAAACAACATAATAGCTCTTTATGTCGCTTCTGCACTCATGGGGTCACAAAAATGATGCAAAAATAATTACATTTTTCAACATAAAGCATGGTCTGGACTCTGGAGTATAAATAAATAAATCGATTAATTAAGTCTTAATTTAACCTTTATTATTGATGTTTAAATTGATTGAATGTGTAAATATTAAAGAATAAATGTTTTATTATATAAATTTCATAACTGATACGTCACTCCGTTAATGACGGTTAACAGTTTAATGTTCATTATGTAACTTTTGAAAGTTTGATGATCATTTTGTAATTTTTTAAGATAGTTTAGTGACCATTTGTGTATTTTATTCTAAATTGAAATAAAAATAAATTTAAATGTTATTTAAAATTAAAATAAAAAAAATTAAATATAAATAATTGAACACGAAGTTGTGATAGAATTTGATTTCCAGCTCCTATTGAAAAAAAAAATGAATTTCAGCTTGAAGCAAATAATTTTTTTTTATCGTTTTAGCGAACATAGACAAAGATACAGGATTTCGAAATAATTTTCCAAGCTATATCTTGAGTCCTAGCTGCAACAATGAGAAAGGTAGATGGCTAACTTTTCCAGATAACTTTGCTGAAAAAAACAGAATCCTTTTGTACAGGAACTATACCTAATTTTTTAATATCATACATAATGTTATAAACTTTTCGATTTTATACATAAAATTTTCACTCGTTAATAGATTTACCCGCTTCCGTTACGAAAGCTGATGTAGACCCCTTTGTAACGGAAGTGTTTAAATCCGTTAATCACGAAAAACTCCATGTACTAACGGGGTAATTAATCCGGTTAAAAACAACATTCACACTACAAAAAAATAAGTATTATTAAGGAGGGTTTACCCAAATGGTAAGTAGCTTGGTACTACGAGTCGATTTAAATTAGTCCGACAATGCTCTGGCCTCGGAAAACCGGGGGCAACCAAAAAATAATATTTTATTTGTATTAAGCAACTTGCCAGATTATACACAATTAGTCCAAAATGACTGCAATAAAAAAGCAAACTTTTGACTTCAGTATTGAGGCAAGAACGTGGAGGGCAAGAAACAATTGTGCCTTATAAGGGCCTGTCACTGGAATAACAGAGCATACAACAGAGTCAGAAAATGGAGGAAGTGAAGTTGGTAGGAACTTGGGGCAGTCCATTTAGTTACAGAGTTTTATGGGCTCTTAAATACAAGGGGGTGGAATTTGAGTATATAGAAGAGGATCTTTCCAACAAGAGTGAATTGCTCCTTAAGTATAATCCAATCCACAAGAAGATCCCGGTCCTGGTTCATGCTGGGAAACCGATAGCAGAATCCACTGTTATACTCGAATACATCCAGGAGATTTGGCCCCAAAACCCCTTGCTTCCTCAAGATCCTCATCAAAGGGCCGTGGCTCGTTTCTGGATCAAGTTCGGAGAGGATAAGGTAAACCATACGAAACACGAAAAACTCTGTTTTTTCTTTTCTTTTTAAGAACCCATTTTGAGTCGTCTAAATTTGGTGTGGATGGCGAAAAGGCTCCTGTGTTTTACAGATTCTTTCACACTGCTGGAGAAGAGCAAGTGAAGGCGACGAAAGAAGCTGAAGAGGTGCTGAAAATTATTGAAGAGCATGGGCTAGGGGATAACAAGTTCTTTGGGGGTGAAAAGCTGGGATTAACCGACATAGCCTATGGATGGATCGCTTGTTGGCTGGATGTGTTGACCGAAGCAGCCGGTGTTGAACTTCTAGGACTCGAAAGGTTCCCTCGGTTGCAGGAGTGGGCTGGAAACTTTAAGCAGGTGCCGGTGATCAAGGACAACCTTCCCGACCGTGATAAAATGTTGACTCATTTCAAGTCCCGGAGGGAGGAAATCATTGCAGCATCAACCTCTTAGATGTTAGGATTGACTTCTCCCCTCCTTTTTATAACTATCATATTCGATCCATTAGCCGACTATTTTAGATCAAATAATGCATAAATTTTTTATGGACTATCTTTACAATTTGCTCAATTTATAACATCAAGATTAAAATCTTTAACTTTACTTAGTGTCTTATCTACTAAACCAATTGGTTGCTGGATTTTTTTTAATGATTTTAGTCTGTATTATACTGAAATTTGAGATTTATCCATCTTTCATAATATTATTTAACTACACAAACATGTTCAATCATTAATAAAATTGTATGATTACTCTAACCATAGCAACTAATGAGCTACTAACTTATAAAAATAAAGGGATCGACATCCTAAATTTCAACATAATAATGGGAAAAAATCACAATTAAACTGTTTTTTCTGCCCTTCGAAGCCCAACTTTTTCTGCCTTTTCATTTGCAAGTAAATAACAAAGCCCAGCCCAGTGTATATCCGATCGAAACAATAAGCAAAGAACACACATTTTCTTAAAAAGAAGAATCGAATATCGCTGCTAAAACTGTAGAAACAATGGCAGTTGCAACCCATCTGGCGAAACTCAGCTTTGTTCCTCTAAACCGTCCTGGGTCTTTCTCCCAGCTTCCATGCAACAAATTTCTTCATATTCAAAGAAACAAAGCCTCAGCATCGACCTGCTGGAGCCTGGTCAACAATGGCTCGAGGAAGCGAACCAAACCCATGTCGATTCGAGGCATGGCTTCCTCTTCTGGTTCTGACCTGGAGGAGAGTGTTAAGAAGACCGTGGCTGATAACCCTGTTGTTGTTTACTCTAAGAGTTGGTGCCCGTGGGTGCAAATCTCACCATTCTCCTAATTTTCACGTTTTTTTAAATAATAAAGTATTTTTCGTGATTTGTTATACCATTTTTGTTACAGATTTGATATGGTTTCTTTTCGCTCATTATTTTCAGGTACTCTTCCGAGGTGAAATTTTTGTTCAAGAAACTTGGTGTGGAGCCTTCCGTTATTGAACTGGATGAATTGGGTTAGTTTTTTTAGGCTTAATGTCAAAATAATTGTCCAAACTATCGTGTTTTTCCTAAACTATTTTTTCCCTTTTAGATGCCAGAACTATCATATTTTTGCCTTTTAGGTGTTTAAACTATTTTTGCCCCCTTTATGTGCCCAAACTATTTTTTTTTGCCCCTTTTAAGGTCAAATTGAGGCACCTATTTTGACAAAAAATAATAATTTGGGCACCTATTCTGACTAAAAAAATAGATTGGGCACTTAAAAGGGGCAAAAAATAGTTTAGGCATCTAAAAAGGGAAAACGAGATAGTTGGCCACCTAAAAGGAACAAAAAATAATTTAGGCACTTAAAAGGTGAAAACATAATAGTTTGGTCACTTATTTTGATATTAAGCCTTTATATATATACTATAAAATGTTTTTTCCTTTTTTACTCATTATTATTGCCTAATGTTTTAGTCATGCTATTTTCCATTTTTGCATATAGTTTGGATGAAATAATTTGTCTTGATAGTGGTGATTCAGTGAAAATGGCTGAATGCTCGACTTGTTTGGAACCTTGTGGTCCTTGTCATTGTGCCGTCTTTCTTCTGTCTAGTGAACTATTACTATTAGCAGAGACTCCATTTCTGTTTTTTGGCCTTGTCCGAGGCTCCGAGTTGATTGATTTGTAACCTCGATTTTTAATAGCGAATACAATGAGGACTGAATCTTGCAAATTTAGAAAATATCAACTATGAAATTTTGGTATGGAAGCAAATTGCAAAAATGGAGATTTTCAGGGAGGTTAAGGTCACTCTTTAGGTTAAGTCAAATTGAAATTTAAGGGAAACTTGTGGATATTCAGTAGCTTCTGAAAAAACCCTTCAAAATAATGAAAGCCTTGGATTCATAGCATTTTGTTTTTGGATTTTCATGATAACCTTGAAAACTTTAATCAATTAATCATTGTAGTACTTGTTTTAAGTCCAGGTACTTTAAAATCATAAGAGTTCAATCTGGGACATGACAGCTTAAATTACCGTATATCACTAATCACCATATGCTACCTTCTGAGGCTGGAAGCTGGAAATAAAATTCATAAAACATTTATTTCTCAAAAACATAAGTGATTCTGGATTGTTTTTAGTGTTACCTTTCTCTGAAGTAGAAGCCGAGTATGGGATTTTTCATATGCAGATGCCAAGGATTAAATGTCATAACTTAAATTGGGCCTTGCAGTCTTTGCTTCTTAATATTATCTTTCATATATTAAAGAGTTTTATCTTTTTCAGGTGCCCAAGGATCCCAACTGCAGAATGTACTGGAGCAGCTTACTGGGCAACAAACTGTCCCTAATGTTTTTATTGGTAAGTATTGTTTTCCGGCATTAGACATTACCTAAAAGATTTAGAAATAAATCGACTGCAAAATGGTCTGAATGGCTTAATGGTTTATTGCTTTTCTTTGTAATATCCTTACTAGTCCATTTATTATCTTTGCGATTTACTGTCTTTATGAACAAATGACTTGTAACTCTGTGATGTCAGATTGGTACTTACAACCAGAACACAAATTGATCATAGTCTATTAGATAATCAATATGAATAGTAGTTACCTAATTGCCTTTAGTTTTATGTTGGCTTGTCAATTTCATGCAGAGAAGTGGCATACCATATTATTGCAGCTTAGTTAGTACTAATGACTGTTCAAACATTTCCATGATATGGCTGAATTAAAAACTTGGCACTTGGGCAGACATAATCTTAGTTAAAGTGGCAAAGTTGTTGTATATTGGCACCAAAGATCTGGGTTCAAGCCCTATGATATTAAAAAAAAAGAAACTTAACACTTGACTTACGCGTCAATGGATATTTCAATTTTTAAGGTAATAGACATGGATGTAGTGAGACACTCTTGAAAGAGTGTTAACTTTAGAAACGGGCGAAAACTATAAGAGAATTCTTCTCATTTGTGTGTATCAGCTTTGAGCTATGAATGGGTATTTGTATAAGAATTGGAAAAAGTATCTAGTGAAATAATCTTATTGTTAACCTAATTACACCCTAATTTAGCCTAAAAGTCGGCCAACATAATCACTAAATTTCAGATTTTAATTTGGTAAACACTTCCCCTCAAGTTGGTGCAAACTGTCACACATGCCCAACTTGAAGACCAAATTGTGATAAGTTATGTTATTGAGTCCCTTGATGAAGACATCTGTTGGTTGTCTGTCAGATGTCACGTGAACTAGGCTTAATGTTCTTGTGTTAAGCTTTTCTTTGATGAATTGCTGGTCGATCTCATTGTGTTTTGTTCGATCATGTTGAACGGGATTTTGAACAATACTGATAGTAGCTTTGTTATCGCAATACAAGGATACTTTGTTTTCTTTTGACAACCTTAGTTCTTCCGGTAGTTTCCATAACCACAAAACTTCACAAACTCCTTGTGCCATTGCCCTGTATTCTGCCTCAACACTCGACTGAGCAACTGCATTCTATTTCTTGCTTCTCTAAGTAACCAAAATTTCCTCCCACAAGAGTGCAATATCCGGTTGTGGACCTTTGATCATCCCAAGTTCTAACCCAGTTTGCATATGTAAAGGCTTCTTTCTGGAGATGACCATGCTTGGGAAATAGAAGTCCCTTTCTTGGAGTAGGCTTCAAGTAGCATAGAATGCGGAAAACAACTTGCATGTGAGATTCTCGAGGATCATGCATAAATTGCTCACCACGCTAACTGCATATGCTATATTCGTCTCGTATGTGAGAGATAAATTAGTCTTCCTACTAACCTCTAATATCTTCCTTTATCCACGGCTTCCTACTAACCATTCTTGCAACTCATCATACCAGTTTCTGTTAAGGGGTCGAGAACTGAGAAATGAAGATTCCTTTTTCGGATCTTGCAACTTCAATTCCCCCGAAAATATTGCAATTTACAGGCT
The DNA here is from genome assembly GCA_958450335.1 of Hibiscus tridactylites. NCBI lineage: Eukaryota > Viridiplantae > Streptophyta > Magnoliopsida > Malvales > Malvaceae > Hibiscus > Hibiscus tridactylites. The sequence goes on along the minus strand of OY288276.1, from coordinate 13,168,378 downwards.
TTGATCTCAAATTCTCAAGCTAATTTACCTTTCAGTCAGGTCTTCTCTTCTCTATCATCTCCTGTCATTACAATGTCATCAGCATATGCTATTAGGAGAGTGATTTGACCTTATGATGTTTTATGAAGAGGGTATGATCATCGTTGCTCTATTGTTTCAACTCGTACAAGGCCTTTATTAACCTACATGCCTTTCCTCGTGTTTTTGCATCATCAAAGCTTGGAGGGATCTCCATATAGACTGCTTCATCTAGGTCACAATGTAGGAAGGTATATTTCAAATCAAACAGTTGCAAATCCCAATCAAGATTGGCTGCGCAAGATAGTAAAATTCTGATGGTGTTCGTCTTTGCAATGGGAGAAAAAGTCTCCTGATAGTCTACTCAGATGTTTGAGTGAAAACTTTGGCTAGCAGTCTGACTTTGTACCTCTCGATTGACTCATTTGCCTTGTGTTTCACAGTGAGAATCCTCTTGCAATCAACTAGTTTCTTCGTTGTTGATGGTGTAACTAACCCCCAAGTCTCATTCTTTGCCAAAGCTTTCATCTCTTCAATCATGACTCCCTTCTGAGATCATTGAGCTACTCCCTCCAATCCTTTGGATTAGACATAGAGGACAAGGACAAAGCAAAGGCTCTACTCTATAGGAAATGATGTTTGAAATGGAATGTTCAGTACAAGACCTGACACTTTTCTTAAAGCAATAGGTAAATCGAAATCGTTAGGGATTAATGGTGTAGGCTGCATGATGGCTTCTTCTTTTCTATTATGAGTATCTTCTTAAATGGGGTCTATCCAGTCTACTCATATGCTCTTCTGTCTCCACTTGGACACCATTCTCTTTTGAAATGTTCTCTAGAACCACAAGATCATGCATCATCTCTTCTCGTTCTTTCTCCCCCTGAAGAGATGATGCAGTTGTACTGTAGTAATATGACTCGTCTTCTCAAAAGGTAACATTCATACAATCATACTAACAAAATACTTCCGGGAAGAAGGATGATAGCACCTGTAACCTTTCTGTGTTGGTGAATATCCAGTAAGCACACATTTAAGAGCACGAGGATCCAATTTTCCAGCAGTCTTTGTATGAACAAAGCAAACACAACTAAATACCTTCGGAGGAAGTGTATACTCCCTGCTCCCTAGCAAAGTCTCTAAAAGACTTCTGAATTCAAGAGCCTTAAGTGGCGTTTTTCTAATAAGATATGCAACAGTTAAGGCAATGTCTCCTCAGTTGCTTAGGAAGGTTCATTGTGAACATGAGAGATTGAGCAACCTCCAAAAGATGTTTGTTCTTTTCTGCAATTGTATTCTGTGCACTAGTTCCTGGACAGGTGGTCTGATGGATTATTCTTTGCGACTCCAAATATGCATTAAAATTGTATTATGTCCCGTTATCAATTCTCAGAATTTTCACTTTTGCACCAAGTTAGCAAGAAAAATACATCACCCTTAGATTTTACAAATATATCTATGTCATCCTAGTGCAGCAATCAATAAACGTCAAACTATCAGTTACCAGATAAAGAGTAATTTGATTAGGCCCCCAAACACCAGAATGAATTGTTGAAAAAGGATCAACACTTCTGTTATTTTGTAAAGGATAAGAATTCCGTGTATGTTTTGCATACTCACAAGCATCACATACTAAATGGTCAAACTGAGTTTTTGCAAACAAACCGGGAAATAACTTGTTCAAAACATAAAATGATGGATACTCCAACAGCCTGTCATTTTATTCTCCTGTTGGCATCTTTATTTTATTTGTTGCTTGGAAGTTGGAACGATAAGTTAATGAACTTTGTTCAATTCTAATTTGATGAAGAGTACAGTTTCTGTCATGCTATATTTTGCCTGTTATCCTTTTCTCTTTAATCTCTAAAGCATTGTTGGTTATATAATGATAACAATGCTCTGATCTCTATCTGCTTCGCACAGGGGGCAAACACATCGGTGGTTGTACAGGTATTTTAATGCATTTTCATCTCTTGAACGATCTATTCATTAAGATGAGACCTGGAAATGGATTGTCTAGCTGCTAAAAGGAATTGGCATAATTAGGTTTCTGAAATAACACACGTTAAGATTCTCTGGATTTTATAATTCTTTACTCCCACTAGGAAAGAAAAATTCTTTTGCTTTTGTAATGTCACTCCTTCAGTTTTGACTCTAGTAATTCCCTATAATTTGAAGAATCCAAGTGAGTAGATTTCACTTGTTATTCTCTCTATTCGTATTCTGATGCAGATACTGTTGAACTATACGAAAACGGAGAACTGGAATCGTTGCTGTCAGACGCTAATGCTAAAAGCAAGGAAAAATAGCTCATTTGGCTCGTCAGTCGTCTCTGATCAGATATGATAACTTTGGATCCTATTGAAAGGCATGCCACTTTCTATAAACAGAAATGTTTCATTGGATTACATTTATTTGCGACAACTTATATCTCTATATTCCCTCCATTCCAATTGTATGTCGAAACCATGAAACTATTGCATGTATCTCATTGTAAACCTTGAAACCTGTAGGGTATAGCAATTCATGAGTTTCTGGGAAAATATATGTATGTGATGATGATGATCGGCTTTGTTTGTATGTATTTTATTCTCTCTTTAATTTTCTAAAGAAAATAGAGGGGAAAAGTACAGTTGTATTAGTGCAGTCTTGACTCCCCCCCCCCCCCCCCCCCCCCCCTTTTTTTTTTCCTCCAAATCCTCGATCAAAAAGCGGAAATTTACAGTAAAAGCCATTATTTGTTGCAAAAATGAAATGCCACCAGGAAATTCTTCGGGGAAAAATGGCAGTATGACTTTTTTGTCCCTTTAACTTTACCAGAATATTCATTTTAGTCCTTAAATTTTTATAGATTTTTTTCTTGACATTTGAACTTTTATTTTTTTGCCAAATTGATTCAAACATGATAGAACAATAATGCTATTTTGCCCTTATTAAAAGGTTGACATCAACTATTGATTTTTTTTTTGTCAATCTATCAGAAATTCAAAAAAACAAATGAAATTGTACAAAGATTCGGCAACTACATGTTAACTATCTTTTGATGATATGATGTGACATAAAGTGATAAAATAGTTGATGTCAATTTAAAGGTATCGTTGTTCTGTCACATTTGAATTAATCTAATTAAAAACAAAGGTTTGAGGGTAAAAAAAGCACAATAAAAAATAAGGATTAAAATGAATAAAATCAAGGTTATTCTATGGTACTTTTCATTGTATTTTTGGGAACTTATATATTAAAAAAACAAAAGTAGAGAATTTCTTTTTATTATGGCTTTGGTATTGATAATATCTTTGGGGTGATATTCTGCAAATACCACAGGTTTCTGTTGATTTTTTATTGTCATGTCACCTCTTTTAACTGAAAAATGGGTTGAATATAGACTATTGCAAAAGACAACTTTAGGCACTAAACTGATATAAAATTTTATTTAAGTACTTAAATGAGTAAAGTGGAGAATTATGTGGGCGGGTTGACAATACAAGGCAACTTAATTTGCTTTGACTCTCTTCTTGAAGTGGTTCACTTTATTCATTTCAAGAACTGGCTTGTATTGTTTTCTAAATTGATTGTTTTGTAAAGCATTCTTGTTTTTCTTAGATATGGAATCCATCAGCAGTTTAGCCATCACATCTGAATATGTAGCTTTTTTCCACTCTTGTTTTTGTCTGAAACTTTTGAAATTTCCCCTGCTTGATAAATCTCAATCAAACCAGAAACACAGCATATTATGATGTCCTGATAAGCTTGTCAAGTCAGTTTCTCATTAGAACATATTTAGCTAGATAAGGTGCATTAAAAGCTCTATGTTGCACTATCATTCTACTCAAATAACTGTATATGGATCTGGACTAACTTATCATGGAACTCAAGTTTTGCCTGTTTTGTGTCCTTATCTCATTCCCTGGATATAGGATGAAAAAAACACAGGTGGGACATTTGACAACTTGGCTTTTTCAATCTTGGTCGGCTTGTTCCCTAGTTTTGTCAATCCCGCACTGTCATAAAACCATGTTCTTGTTCTATTTTCTTGGAATATTGGTTTATGGTCCTTCAAACTCAACCGAGCTGGAGGATCTCGTTGCGATCAAAACTTGTTGCGTGCAAAAGAGACTATCGCAAATAGTGCAAGTGTACACGACGCAAGTAGTAAAGTGATACTAAAGTATTGAATATCATCTCCACAGGGTCTGAAAATAACTATATCCTTCAATTGCTGCACAAGAAAAAGAAATAATTTAAATGATTGTTTGGAGTAATCTTGAGTAATAACTAAAGTAAAAGACAAGGTAATCAACTTGAGAGAATAAACCGGTATTGATTTGCTCAGTAGTGCAGGTGTTGCACTGTTTAGAGGAACTTCTGTTGTTCTGTCGTCGTGCCTGTCGCGGCAGCGATCAACAACTCCGTACTTCAAGTTTGGCAAGAATCCTTGTTATGACTTGTCCTATCTCTAGGCCCAAATTCTGTTGATGAACACGTCTTGGATGATACCTCCCGGTGTGAATCAAAGGGTGAACACCAATGTTTGTGAATTCTTCTTTAGCCACTTAACCTTGTACTTATCCCTAAGCCAATATGGTTTAACCATAAACTGAAAAACACGTATCTACTCCTTTCGTATGCTTAACTCTCCCGATATTAAGCAAATAGATAACCTCACAATGCTCTTCTGATGTGTAAAACCTATGTTTGATTTTGATATAATTAAATTGTTAAGGATCAAATTGAAAACTTGAAATTGATTTTTAAATCCGTTTAATAAGGTATAAATCACCAACACTTTAAAACCGATTTGAAAAACTCAAACTCCAAATATTTTCTAAGTGTTCCAAGGCCGAAGTATTGAAAACCGTCAAGGTGTATCGATATGCCTTCAGCCGTATCGATACATTTTTTTACAAAGTTGGCTACTGGAAAGACGCGTTTCGATACGCTCTTAACCGTATCGAAACATCGTATCGAAACAGATTCAATCTGTATCGATACACCCCTCTGTTAAAACTGAAGGAGTTTGAATGGTGTACCGATACGACTTAACCCGTATCGATACAATTTTAACTGAATTTTTAAATTCGAAGTGTTTTAAATGTTTTGACCGTTGGTGTCAGTCGTTAGGTAACTAACATTTAAAGTGGCAGTTGACCCGTATCAATACGGTAAACCCTCGTATCGAAACAGAAACTTCCAGTGAGCTAAGTTGAGAAAAAGGTATCGATACAATCTCTTCCGTATCGAAACGGTCCCTGTCCCGTACCGATATGCTTACGTACGTTTCGATACGCCCTCTTTATTATGTACAACGGCTCTTTCTGTTTTGAGATAGGTATCAATACGGCTCCTCGTGTACCGATACAGATAGTTGCAGAAGTGCATTTATGGTGGAAAGAGAGGGTCCCAACGGCTATAATCAATTCCCTAACCACCCAAACGGCTAGAATTGAAGCTCTTTGAAGACCAGCAACAACTATTGCATTAAAGACAGACATCCAAGCAAAAATCCAACCTCAAGTGTGCCTATTTTCCAATCTCTTGTAATTCCCAAATTGAGTTGTATTTAATTCTTATTCTATCTTCAAATTTGGGTTGAGTGTTGTACTTCAATGGACAAAATTGTATTTGAGAGATATACTTCTTCTCCAATTTCTTCTTTGTTTATTTGTGAGGGTTTGGTCAAATTTTGGGTAGAAAATTTGACTGTTTGTGTAAAGGTTACCTCCTAAGCCTTGAAAAGGGGAAGAACAAATAGTGAATGGTTGCAAATCCTTAGTGGTAGCTAAGGTAGTGGATGTAGAGTTCATTTGGAACTTGAACCACTCTAAAATCCTTTGTTCTTCATTTTTAATTGTCCATTCACTTCCACAAAGTTTTAAAATCCCAATTCACCCCCTCTTGGTCTTGATCATTCAATCGATCCACTCAACAATTGATATCAGAGCCTACCTCTTTGAAGGATTCACAACCACAAGAGGAGTTCCTAGGAAGAGTGTGATCAACTAAAAAATCAAGCTATGGCGTCTACCTCCGGATCGAGTATGTATGAGTCACAATCCACCACAAAGCCACCATTCTTCAATGGTGAAAACTATCATTTTTGGAAGAATCGGATGCACATTTTCATCAAGTCCAACGATTACTTGGTTTGGGATGTCATTGAAGATGGTCCCTACATTCCTTTGAAGAGAGATGATGATGGAAAGATTGTCCTAAAGAAGAAGATAGAGATGAGTGAAGATGAAAGGAAGGAGATTCAAATAATTGACAAATCTCTTCACATGCTCTTTTGCTCCTTTGGACCCGACATTTATTCCAAAGTCTCCTCCATTGAGAGTGCCAAGGAAGTGTGGGATACTCTTGAGACCACCTATGAAGGAACCAATGATGTGAAGGAAACCAAGATTAGAATTCTCAATCTTAGCTATGAGAATTTCAAGATGGAGCCCGACGAAACGGTGTCCAAGATGTTTGATCGCTTCTCAACCATAGTCAACGAGCTTAAAGGATTTGGAAAGACTATTCCGGAAGACAAGCTTGTCCGAAAGCTACTTTACTCACTTCCCGAATCTTGGGATGGGAAGAGAACCACCATCATAGAGGCCAAAAACTTGAAGACTCTAAAACTTGATGAGCTAGTGGGTTCTCTCCTTACTCATGAGATTATGAAGCAAGGAAGGGAAGAATAAAAGAAGAAGGAAGAGAAAAGAGTAGAGAAGCTAGAGGTGAAAAAGAAGAAGAAAATGAGAATAGCTCTCAAAGCTTCATTACTTGAGGAGAACTCTTCTAGTGAGGAGGATGACCTTGAAGAATTGGCTATGATAGCCAAAAAGTTCTCTCGATTCATTAGGTCCAATCGTGGAAGAAAAATTCAAAGAAAGATGGACTTCAAAGGTAAAAGCAAAGAAGAAGGGAGGGACCAAATCATTTGCTTCGAGTGCAATAAACCCGACCACATTCGTTCGGAGTGCCCTCAACTCAAGAAGAAGAAGCTCAAAGCCAAGCTTGCTACTTGGAGTGATGAGAAGTCATCCAAGGATGACGAACAAGAAGTGGCCAACCTTTGCCTCATGGCACTTGAGGAAGATTCCTCCATGGTAACCTCTAACTCATCATCTTTAGATTTTACATATGATGAATTAAATGATGCATATGATGAGTTGCAAGAGGTTTATGACGAGTTAGTTGAGAAATACAAGGAGTCGGTCATTAGGAATAAGAAAATTATTTCGGAATTAAATTATAATAATAACTCACTTTCTCAAGCTAACTTGAAATTTGAGAAAAAGATTTTAGGTTTGAAAGATGAACTTAAGTTTTTCCAAGATGAAAATGTAGACCTAAATAATCTTCTTTCTCAATGCAATAGTGAACACCAAAAGATGTTAGGTGAGCTTAACAAGCTCAAAGAGTCTTTTAAATATGTTGGTAGTGTGAAGCATGAAAAAGGTGAATCTTCTAAAACAAACCAACCTAGGAGAAAGACTAATAACTACAAACAAAGTAGCTTTCCTAGACATAGTAGAACTAAAAAGATTAGAAGTGTATGGGTTCCTAAGGAACTTATAAAATCTAATAATATTGTTGCTATGTTACCTTGGATTCCTAAGGGAACCAAGCTATTGGGAGCTAATACTCGTGGACCCAAAATGATTTGGGTACCAAAAGCAAAAGTTTAATATCTTTGTTTGTAGGGGGAGCATTGCTACAAGGCCAAAGCACAAAGTTAAAATTCATGGTACCTTGATAGTGGATGCTCGAGGCATATGACCGGAGACAAGAGTATATTCATGGATTTAAAGCCAAAAAGTGGAGGAGTGGTGACATTTGGTGACAACTCCAAAGGCCACATTAAAGGTATTGGCTCCATAGGTAATCACTCTACCATTCTTATTGAAAATGTCTTATATGTCGATGGTCTTAAACATAATTTATTGAGCATAAGCCAATTGTGTGATAAAGAATTTAATGTTTTATTTGATAAAAATGGGTGCAAAATTGTTGACATTAAATCTAATAATATTATGCTCATAGGTCATCGCATAGGCAACATTTACATGATGCATCTAGATGACATACATACTTCCCATGCATGTGTAGTAGCTCAAAATGAAAATGATGCATGACTATGGCATAGGAAACTAGGACATGCTAGCATTAGTGTTTTAGAAAAATTAGTTTCCCTTTATCTAGTTAGAGGTTTACCCAAGATTAAGTTCTCAAACGATAAAATTTGTGATGCATGTTCTAAGGGTAAACAACATAAGTCATCCTTTAAATCCATTAATGATGTTTCTACAAGTAGGTGTTTACAACTTATCCAAATGGATTTATTTGGGCCAATTAGGACTATGAGCTTGGGTGGTAAATCTTATGCATTTATTCTTGTAGACGATTTTTCTAGATTTACTTGGATTCTATTTTTAAGTACTAAAGATGAGGCTTTAGAAAAATTCATCACATTTTCAAAACTAACCCAAAATGATCTTGAACTTAGAATTTCTCATATTAGAAGTGATCATGGAACCGAATTCCAAAATTTAGGGTTTGAAGAGTTTTTAAATGAAAATGGTATTAGCCACAATTTTTCGGCTCCACGAACTCCTCAACAAAATGGAGTAGTTAAGAGGGAAAATAGAACTTTACAAGAAATGGCTAGAACCATGCTTTGTGAAAACAATTTACCTAAATATTTTTGCGCGGAAGCCACAAACACCGCTTGCTACATTGTAAACCGAGTAATGATTAGGCCGATTTTAAAGAAAACACCTTATGAGATTTTATAATCTAAAAAGCCTAACATTATATATTTTCATCTATTTGGTTGCAAGTGTTTTGTTTTAAATAATGGAAAAGATAACTTAGGTAAATTTGATGCAAAAAGTGATGAAGCTATTTTCATAGGATATTCCTTAAACTCTAAAGCCTATCGTGTATTTAACAAGAGAACTTTAGTAGTAGAAGAATCTATACATGTTGTATTCGATGATAACCTCCTTCCAAGAAAGGATTCTTGTGATGATGATGATGTAGGAATCATTGATGTCTTTGATGGAGGACAAACTTCAAAGGAAGATGAGATTCCAACAAAAGAAGAGGATACACAAGATCCACCTATGAGTCTTTAGGAACAAACTAGATGAGAGTGGTAACATTGTGAGAAATAAAGCTAGACTAGTAGCACAAGGTTACACTCAAGAAGAGGGAATAGATTTTGATGAAACCTATGCACTCGTAGCTAGAATGAAAGCCATTATGATGTTTCTTGCATATGCATGTTATCATGATTTCAAGCTTTTTCAAATGGATGTTAAAAGCACATTTTTAAATGATTTTATAAATGAGGAAGTGTATGTGAAACAACCACCGGGTTTTGAAGACTCAAAATTTCCAAATCATGTTTTCAAACTTACTAAAACTCTTTATGGTTTAAAACAAGCTCCTAGAGCTTGATACGAAAGACTTTCAAACTTTTTAATTGAAAAAGGTTTTGAAAAAGGTAAGGTGGACACTACACTTTTCATAAAAAGGTATAAAAATGACATCTTAGTAGTACAAATTTATGTTGATGATATTATTTTTGGTTCTACTAACGAATGTCATTGCAAAGAGTTTGCTAAGCTAATGCAAGGTGAATTCGAGATGAGCATGATAGGGGGCTCTCATTCTTTTTGGGACTCCAAATCAAGCAAATGAAGGATGACACCTTCATCAATCAAGCAAAGTACATCAAGGATATGCTCAAGAAGTTTGGCTTGGAGAATGCAAAGCCTCAAGCCACACCTATGAGCTCATCTACAAAGCTTGACAAAGATGAAGAAGGTAAGTGTGTTGACTCTAAACTTTACCGTTCTATGATTGGATCATTGCTTTACCTTACCGCAAGTAGACCAAATATCTTGTTTAGTGTTTGCTTGTGTGCTAGGTTTCAAGCTAGTCCTAGAGAGTCACACCTTATAGCCGTTAAGAGAATCTTTAGGTACCTTAGAGATACTCCTTGTTTAGGTCTTTGGTACCCTAGAGACTCCATCTTCAACCTTCATGCTTATTCGGATGCAGATTATGGGGGGTGTAAAATCGATAGGAAGAGTACTTCGGGAACTTGTCAATTCCTATGTAGTATGCTCATATCTTGGTTCTCTAAGAAACAAAATATTGTAGCCTTATCTACCACCAAAGTCGAGTACATATCCTTAGGGAGTTGTTGTGCTCAAGTCCTTTGGATGAAGCAACAACTTTTAGATTATGGTATTAAAGTTGAAATCATACCCCTTAAGTGTGATAACACTAGTGCCATATGTTTGACAAAAAATCCTATCCAACACTCTAGAACCAAACATATAGAAATAAGGCATCATTTCATTAGAGATCATGTCCTTAAAGAAGATGTTGTTATAGAGTATGTTGACACCTTAAATCAATTAGCGGACATCTTTACAAAACCTTTAGATAAAGAGCGTTTTTGGTCCCTTAGGAGAGAGTTGGGTCTAACTAGCCTATCTTGACCTTTTAGGACCTCTTGTGTGCTTAAAATTGCTTGATCTTGTGAAATTGCATGTTTGTGTGTTGCAACTCTTGAAAATATCCATGCCTATAGCTAGGGGGAGTATGATTCTGTTAAAATATGCTTAGAACTGCTCATTCATCATTTGCATTCCTTTAGGAGGTGTTAGAATCGAGATTTTGGTTGTTCTTTAGGCCTAAAATGTATTTCTGGGCTTAGAGTATCGATACAGCCCTACGCGTATCGATACGAGTACTTCATTAGTTTCCCAGGCTTCATTTTGCCTTAAACGAGTATCGATACGGTAAATCCGTTTCGATACGAGCTACAATCGTTTCGATACGGATTGCATCCGTTTCGATACGATCCTTCAACGGGTATTTTTATTGGAATTACGTTTTTACCCCGTATCGATACACCTTCAGGCATATCGATACGCGTTTGCGCAGACAACTTTAATTTGGAATTTAAGAGTTCAACTTTTACCAAAATTAAAATTTCTCAAAACCCTAAAAACCTAGCCGTTTTCGGCCTATAAATAGCCTCTTCCTCTCTCATATTTTCACACCACAACTCAAAATATCAAGAGGGTTTCAAATCAAGCAAAGCTCTAAGGTTTTTTCATCAATTTGGTGCTAAGCTTTTCTTCCATTCCTCTCTAATCAACATCAAGGTAAAACCCTTTCTTTTTCTTTTATTTTTTCTTTTTATTTTCGTTTTCAAACCTTTTTGTTTTGTTTTTATGTTTGTCTTCTTAACCAAACTTGGTTTTAAAATTTCTTTTCAAAATTTTGTTTTAAAATTTTTCTTTACCTTGATTTTTGGTTTTTCAATGAGTTGAATGAAGAGATCTTAATGCATAAATTTGTTTTCTAGTTCATGACACCTTCTAGGAAGAGATCACGTCTTAGTGAAACCGGTGAAGGATCTAATACCGGAGAGGGTGCTCGTCCGAATCTCACTCAAATCTATCAACACTCTTTTCAATCCCCCGGAGCTCTCACCTATTTTCGTCAATTCCAAAACTATAAGTGTTGCGTGTAAAAGTGTCTATCGCAATGTAGTGCAAGTGTACACGACGCAAGTAGTAAAATGATACGAAAGTATCGGATATCGTCTCCACAAGGACTGGGCTAATATCTTCACCTTGAATTACTGCACGAAGGTAAAAAGAATAGTTTAGATTGTTGTCACGAAAATAATAAAGAGAACTGGAATATAAGATTAAAGTAATCAAGATAGAGAGAATGGGCTGGTATTGAATTGCTCAGTAGTGTAGGTATTGCAAAGTCTGGGAATATCTGTTCTGTCGTCTTCCCTATCGCGGTAACACCTTTCGCGGCACCGGTCTGTTGATAGTCGCGGCAGCGATCACACAACTCTGTACTTCAAGCTTGGCAAGAATCCCTGCTGTGCATTGGCCTATCCCTAGGTCCAAGTCTGTCGATGAACATGTCTTTGATGATACCTCCCGGCGTGAATCGAAGGATGAACACCGATGTTGTTGAATTCTTCCTTAGCCACTTAACCTCGTCCTATCCCTAGGTCAAAGATAGTTCAACTATAAACTAGAGAACCCGCACTTATTCCTTTCATATACTTAACTCTCCCGATATTAAGTAAATAGATAATCTCACAATGCTCTTCCGATACTCTTGCAAGATGTTGAAAACCAGAATAAGTGAACTTGAAGTTTATTTTATTGAACAGAAAATTCCTAAAACAAAAGCAATCCTTGCAACTACTTTAAAAATCAACCCGTGGCCCTAGGTGAAGTTTAGAACATGTTGAGAAGGGGAAAACGGCTAGGGTTTTGGGAAGAAGGCTATAGAAAAGATGATGTCCTCTCCTAGGTAGAATTGCATGCCTTTATATAGGCCTTGTGTTCAAGTTTTCTAATATGGTAAGATTACAAGTTTAAATTAAAGTACAACTCTATTAAAGACTAAATCTTCAGAGCATAAGTCTTTAATTCGTCCTTCCTTCATGCTTGGACTTTTCTTCCTTGAACTTTGGACTTGGCCTTCATTTTGATCTAGGGCTTGGAAAAATATAAGGGTATTCCACGACAGACTGACATAATTTTCTCTTTTTGTCGAGGCCCACTTTGCTTCTTCTCCTCAACATTGTTGTCGTCCTTGGCTGCCACGACAGCGGCCATGGCAGCATTGTCCTCCTCATCTGCACATCTAGTTCCAGCTTTGCTGCATCACTGCCCAACGCATGCTTCTCCATCTGCTACAGCAGCTACCTGCAAAAGCAACCAATTTCAGTAGAAACTGTGCCATTTAATATATTTGTGATGTATAACTGAAATCTAACCTAAATGCAATGAATTATGCTTGAATGCAGCAGAAATATGGGTTAAATATGAGGTAAATAATAGAACTTTTACACACTCAACACACCCCCAAACTCAAGTTTTTGCTTGCCCTCAAGCAATTCAGACCTAAAAGAAAAAATAAAATATTTTTGTTTGGCTTAAAACAGTGAACTTTCCCTTACCTTCCATTCATTCCCTATTGTGAGCAACACCTTGTTGGATAATTCAGGATTTGTCCCGAACCTTGCTATAATTCTCGTGTAGTGTGTGCATGCTTGTGAACAATTATATGCCAAGACTCCCCTAGTTTCACTAGAATAGTTAAGCCTCTAACTCGAATTTTTTTTTTTGCCAAATTTCATCTTTTTGGAGGCAATTTTTAGGCTCCTTTAGTTTTTTATTCAGACTCGATTTTATTTTCTCAAGCTTAAGTTTGACTAGAGCCGGTTTCGGGCACCTCTAGCTAACTTCCTAGAGCCGGTTTCGGGCACCTCTAGGTGTATTGAGTCTATTTTCTTAACTTCTTTTCCTAGAGCCAGTGTTAGGCACCTCTAGGGGTAACTCAAGTGCTAAGCTTTCTATTCTAGTTTACTAGTAGAGTTCTAGGGAGTATAAAAGTCACAAATGGTGTTTAAGTTTTAGAACTATAGTAAGGCTCTAAACTGCTCCTAAAACTATCCTAAAGGCGCTGCCACGACAGAGGCTGTCACGGCAGGTAAGTTCAGTTCAAAGACTTAAGCCAAAATTTTCATTTTTTGAGCAAAAATAAACTAAGTAAAAGACACAATTTTTTAAACTTAATAAGACTCCATTAATGGAGGGATGCCACCCCTAAACTCAAGGGTTGCATTGCCCTCAATGCAAATGACATATAAAATAAACAATATACATCACAAAATATATAAAAAGGCAGACAACAAAATAAGATAAGAAACTTAAATTTTAGGTGCTGTCGTCGCTACTACTACTGCTGCTCAGTCGGATCTGTCGGCGGGCAGGGACCTTCTTTGCTGGCTGGCGGATGGGGGAGGCAGAGGTATTCTTCGTTTTGGCCTCCCTTGGAGGTTGAATACGGGTAGGGGAGATGTGAGGAGGTTTCTCCACTACCTGAACCTCAGAGCTGCTGCCGCTATCGTTATCTTCTTTGTTCTTGTCTGCCACTATTTTCTGCCGCTTTACTGGTGTGAACTCCTTGGACAAATTCCTCTTGACAGAGGGTTCACCGTCGGATTCCTCCCAAATTGAGGAAGAGGAGAAACCTGCTATGTAGGCATCGAGTTCAGCTGAAGGCATCCTTCTCTTGGTTCCTCGGGCAGAGGTTTCGGTTGTGCGGCTGCTGCCTGCAGCTGTTGTGGTAGTGGTCAGTGTGGATGCTGCAGATGGCGTCTTGGGCATGGCAGCAGGTGTGGGTGTATGGGCAGGGGTGGTAGCAGCAAAATATTGATTTGGAAAGGCAGGGAATACAACGTCAGGGAACTTTAAAGAAGTATGGATGAAATGTACCGTAGAGAAGGTGAAATCTCTGATGAAACTCATAAGGCCGAGCTGTCGTTTCTCCATTTTTTGTATGGCAACAAGGATCTGGGAGGAGGTGTCAGCCGGAGGTGCTGCTGCTGTAGGCTGCCTGAGTTCTGTGGCAGCAGGCTCAGTGTCGGTTGGTTCTGTCGACTCTGCTGCTGTGGCAGTAGGGTCGAAAGATGACAGCGGGGTGGCAGCAGTGAGTTCCATCAGGCTGAGTATATTTTTCTCAGTCCAGCCCTTCCCTTGGACTCGTAAATCTGTGACAGCTTCTGGAACATGATGGCCGCAGCAGAGGGCGGTGATGAGATAAGGGAAGAAGAGTGGTCCTGTCGGCCGGTATGCACATTCCAATATACTCTCTCGAATGTATCTACCAACGTTAATTGGCCTCTCATTTAATATAGAATTAATGAGGGCTAACTTGGGTTGGTTTATGGTTGTGTTGTGCGAGAATGGCATAATTCACTTTTTGATGAAAGCGTTCCACAGTTTGGCCTCCGCGGTGAGTTGGACTCTCTTCACCGTCCTTGGGTTTTTCGGATTAGTGTTCCATTGTGTACCTTTGTCCGTGAGTTCTGCCATAACAGCATCGTAGGCAGCAGGCTCTAGGCTCTCAAGAAATTGCTGGTGACCATCTTCGTTTCTGCCCACATAAAATCCGTAGAGAGTGTTGATATATTCTGGCTCGAAGGGCACCTCTCTCCCTCTAACTGTGACTACTGTCGCGTTCCTGCTACCGATGGCAGCATAAAAATCTCGGACATGAGACACATTCATCTCCTCTGGCTGTTCTGCGAATATCTGCCACTGCAGGGCCTTGATTTTCCTAGCTATAAATTGCTGCAGTCCCAAGTTCCCCTCCTTCGAAGTGTAAATAAAGCCCTTCTCCTCCCACATGTCACGGATCTGGAAGGATCGTGGGGTTGATGCTGCCGAGGCAGAACCTGAAGCAACACTTCTGCAGGTGTTTCTAGAAGACATTGTTGCAAGGATTGTGTAAGAAAAAATGAAAGTAAGTAAAAATTCTAGAGAAAACAAGTAGGAAGAGTAGAAGTGAGTGAAAAATGAATAGTAAAACGAGGTTTATATAGGGGAGAGTTTGCTGCCCGTTGGAGCTGTAATGGCAGGCGCGAATAATGGGGCCAGTTGTTACGCGATTTCTGACGCGTCTGTCACGCATTTTCGTGTCTGCTGCACGTTTGTTACACGTTTGCGTGTCTGCCGCGACAGCGTGTCGACAGGCTGGATTTTCCGCGTCTGTCACGGCAGATGTAACGGCAGACTCCAAAGTTGGGCTTTTTGGGCTGATGGAAGGATGGTGGGCTGAATTCACTTCTCTTCTTCTTCTTGTCTCCTTTATTTCCTAAAAATAATAAAAATAAAATACGTTATTTCCTAAAAATAAAATATTTCTAATTTCCTAATATATATATAATAATTAATGAAAATAAAAAATAAAATTTAGGTTAAATTAGGGATGCCAGGTATAGCATCTCCTAAGGTAACCACTTCCTGCATTCTTGGGGCTTCAGTCCCTTGATAATGCTTCAATCGTTGACCATTGACTTTGAATTGGTGCCCGTCTTTTAAAGATCTGATCGTGATGACACCATGGGGAAAAACCTGTACCACTTGGAATGGGCCAGACCATCTAGATTTCAGCTTCCCTGGGAAGAGTTTCAACCTAGAGTTAAACAACAACACAAGCTGCCCTGGCAGAATAGCCTTTTCTGCCCTGCTTTTTTCAAGTCCATATTAACTGCCATGATGGCCCAGTATGCTCTGTGCTCAATCTCGACAGGTAAATGACACGTTTTCCTGTAAATCAACCGATAGGGGACATTCCCAATGGAGTTTTGAACGATGTCCTATAGGCCCATAATGCATCATTGAGGTGTAGAGACCAGTCTTTCCGAGTTGGCTTAACCATCTTTTCAAGAATGTTCTTGACCTCTCTGTTGGATATTTCAGCCTGTCCATTGGTATGAGAGTGGTATGTTGTTGCAATCCGATGTTTGACACCATACTTTTTCAAAGTAGCAGCTATAACCCTATTGTCAAAATGCCTCCCTTCATCACCGATGATCGCCTTAGGGACGCCAAATCTGGAAAAAATGTTTTTATGTAAAAACCTTTGAACCGTCTTGGCATCATTTTTCTGAGTGGCGATCGCTTCAACCCACTTGGACACATAATCCACTGCTAGGAGGATATATAAGTTCCCACATGAAGTTGGGAATGGTCCCATAAAATCTATCCCCCAAACGTCGAAGATCTCGACTTCAAGAATATTTTGCAGCGGCATCTCGTGTCTCCTTGAGATGTTTCTAGTCCGTTGACACTTGTCACAGTTCTTGTAGAATATTTGGGCATCCTTGTACAGTGACGGCCAATAAAATCCCGACTGCAAAACCTTGGCAGCAGTTTTGTTACCTCCTAAGTGTCCTCCATACTGTGAAGCATGACAGTGATGTAATATAGCTTCTTGTTCATCCTGTGGTACACATCTCCGTATGACCTAATCTGCACAAATTTTGAAAAGAAGAGGTTCGTCCCAATAATAATGCTTAACATCATTTTGGAACCTCTTCCTAGCTTGATAATTAAGGCCAGGAGGAGTTATTCCGCTAACTAAAAAATTAACGAAATCGGCATACCAGGGGAGTTCAAAAAACTTACATGCCGCCATGGTTTTCGCGACAGTGCTTGTGGCAGCAAATAGCTGCTCATCAGGGAAGGTCTCCAATATGTGTGTCTCATCTGCCGATAGACTCTTTCCCTTCTCCAACCTTGACAAGTGATCTGCAACTTGATTCTCTGTCCCCTTTTTGTCCTTGATTTCAAGGTCGAACTCTTGCAGTAGCAGAATCCAACGTATCAGTCGAGACTTTGCATCCTTTTTGGTGAACAGATACTTTAATGCAGAGTGTTCTGTGTGGACTATGACCTTCGTTCCAAGTATATAAGAACGAAACTTGTCAATGGAGAATACCACAGCTAATAGTTCATTCTCTGTGGTGGTGTAGTTCACTTGGGTGTCGTTCAGTGTTTTGCTGGCATAGTATATGACATGAAAAAGTTTGTCTTTCCACTGCCCAAGTGCTGCCCCGACAGCATAGTCACTAGCATCACACATGATCTCAAACGGCAGTGTCCAATCTGGTGGCTGTACTATTGGGGCTGTTACCAGCTTTTCTTTCAGAACCTTGAATGCCTCAGTACATTCAGCGTTAAAGTCGAATGGACGGTTCTGCTCCAGAAGATGGCATAAGGGCTTGGTGATCTTTGAAAAGTTCGCGATGAACCTTCGATAAAAACCAGCATGTCCTAAGAAACTTCTGATTCCCTTGACTGTGGTGGGTGGCGGCAGCTTTTCGATCACTTTTATTTTAGCTCTATCGACTTCTATGCCACAACAGCTAATTTAATGGCCAAATACTATCCCTTCATCCACCATGAAGTGACACTTTTCCCAGTTCAATACCAAGTTTGCTTTTTCACATCTCTCGAGCACCTTCTGTAGGTTGCCTAGGCAGCTTTCAAAGTTGTCTCCAAAGACTGAAAAATCATCCATAAATATTTCTAGGAAATCCTCCACCATATCGGAGAATATTGCCATCATGCACCTTTGAAAGGTGGTTGGTGCATTACAAAGTCCAAATGGCATTCTTCGAAAAGCATAAGTTCCGTAAGGGCATGTGAACGTCGTCTTTTCTTGATCTTCCAGTGCGATGGCTATTTGATTATAACATGAGTAACCATCAAGAAAACAATAGTAAGGCTTACCCGCTAATCTAT
The DNA here is from genome assembly GCA_958450335.1 of Hibiscus tridactylites. Classification (NCBI taxonomy): domain Eukaryota; kingdom Viridiplantae; phylum Streptophyta; class Magnoliopsida; order Malvales; family Malvaceae; genus Hibiscus; species Hibiscus tridactylites. The sequence goes on along the minus strand of OY288276.1, from coordinate 13,150,217 downwards.
CAAGCATTTGATCAATAAAAGGGTAAGGGGAAGTGGTCCTTCCGGGTAGCTTTGTTAAGCTTCTGGTAGTCCATACAAACCCTCCAACTGGTCACCGTCCTGGTTGGGATTAGCTCGTTCTCTTCGTTGGTTACCACGGTTATTCCTCCTTTCTTGGGAACGCACTACACCGAGCTCACCCACTTGCTATCCAAAATGGCATAGATTATTCCAGCATCTAGCCATTTGATTATCTCTTTACGCACTACTTCTTGCATAGCGTGGTTCAGACGTCTTTGTGCATCAATGGTCGGCTTATGATCATCCTCTAAAATAATTTTATGCATGTATAATGCCAGACTAACGCCTTGAATATCAGTTATCGTCTATCCAATAGCCTTCTTGTGCTGCTGCAGCATTCCTATCAGCTGCTGTTCCTGTTCCTGCATCAACTTGGAAGAGATGATTACGGGCAACGTATCATTTAAACCAAGGAAAACATATTTTAGCTGTCCTGGCAGGGGCTTAAGATCTATAAAAGGGGGCTCAACAGTTGATGGCTTTTGAATTACATGGTTATCCGAGGTATAGTTTAAGGGCTCGAACAACTTACCTGGATTATTGCCTATCCAATTTACCGCCTCTTGATCTTCAGTATCAGATGTATCAGATTCTGAGGAGCTGCTGTCGTCGGTGTTGTCGTGATAGTCTTCTAAATGGCTGCCGAGGCAGTGACCAATTTTTATGTCGTGGCAGCCCGACCTGATGCAGGGTTGGTCAAGGGTAACTTCAGTGATCACCTTGCATTCTTCTTCTGCATCAGCATGTTCCATTGCTTGGAGAACATTCAACTTGATTTCTTGATCGTTCACTCTCATGGTGAGTTCTCTTTTTCCCACATCAATCAGTGATCTTCCTGTGGCTAAGAAGGGTCGCCCCAGGATGATTGGTGCGCTTTCATCTGCTTCACAATCTAAGACAAGAAAGTCAGCAGGAAAAACAAACTTATCCACCCTTACCAGAATATCTTCAATTTTTCCTTCTAGATGAACGTAAGAGCGGTCTGCCAGCTGCAGTAATACTGTTGTGGGCCGAGCTTTTCCAATACCTAATTTCTGAAAAACAGATTTGTGCATTAAATTTATACTAGCACCAAGATCACAAAGTGCCTTACCTACAAATTTGTCTCCGATTACGCATGGTATGATGAAACTCCTAGGATCCTTCTTCTTCTGGGGTGGATGCTTGTGCAGAATACTCATGCATCCTTATGTCATCTTAACCGTTTCAAATTCCCCAAGTCTGGATTTCTTCGATATGGCATCTTTGAGGAATTTGGCATAACCAAGCATCTCCTTTATGACATCTAACAGCGGGATGTTGATATGAACCTGCTTAAAAATATCATAAATTTTCTTAAGCTGGGATTCCTGTTTCAATTTCTGTAACCGCTGAAGAAAAGGAGGTGGAGGAGGATAATCAGCAATACGTCCTTCTCATTGCATTCAGATCTAAGGAGGTTTTGGTTCATTATCTTTCTCCTCTGTCCCTTCTGCTGTCGTGACAGGCTCATCGATAGTAGGCTGTTTGTTACCTGTCGGGGCAGCTTCCTCGATAGTCGACTTCAAGGCTGGTTTCTTAACTGATTCAGCTTCCTTCTCTGACCCTGGTAGTTTCTTCCCACTCCTAGTAGTGATAGCTTTACACTGCTCATGTGTGGGCTGTCTAGCGTTTTCAGTATCGCTAGGAAATCCTCCATTCTGCCTTGGTTTAATGTGTTGGGAAACCTGACCCATCTGTGTCTCCAATGATTTCAGAGTAGCTTCATGATTGGTCATCCGCATCTCTGTTTTATCCATGAATGTCTCCGTCTTCTTGACAAAGTGATTCATGTTCTCAATGTAGGTTCTTGTTTGAGACATAAATGTAGCCAAAGTCTGTTCTAGTATACTAGTTGTGGCAGCTGGTGGTTGTTGTTGTTGCTGCTGCGGTTGCTACCGAGTCAGCAATCTAGGTCCTCCCTGGTTCTGTGTATTCTGTGCTTGAGGATTTAGGGCATTATTAGGATTGCTCCAAGAGAACTTGGGATCCTTTCTCCAGTTGGGATTGTAGTTGTTGGAGTTATAATTCTGCTTATTATAGTTCCCAACATACATCCCTTCTTCTAACTGTAATGGACATTCCTCCGAACTGTGATTTCCTTCACAAGTTTCACATACCTCTTCAGCAGAGTAGACAGGCTGTGAATCTTCTTTCAAGAGCTTTTTCATTGCCTTAGTGAGATATGCCACCTGTGATTTTAATGAACTGTCGGCCTCATAATCTTTTACAGCTAGAACTCGTTTACCCCCTGTTCTTGCTGTAGGAAACTGTTCCTCATTCTTCGCCAGATTTTTCAATACTGCCATTATTTCATCTGAGTCTTTGTCCAACAGTAATCCGTTTGCTGCTGAATCAATTCTGATACGATTTTGTAAATTGGCAGCATTATAGAATTTAGTTACCTGGTTCCAAACGGGGAATCCATGCATTGGGCAGTTCCTTAGCAGAGTGGTAAATCTGTCCCAGGCTTCGTGCATTGGCTCGTCGTCTTCATGTAAAAAAGTAGCAGTTTCGTTACGTAATCACTCAGATAAGTGTGAAGGATTAAAACGAGACAAAAATTCACGAGTTAAATCTACCCAAGTTCGAATTGAACCCGACGTCAGTTTATTTCACCAAGTCTTTGCCCTGTCCCTCAATGAATGAGGAAATAACCGAAGCCCCAGTATCTCCGGATTAACTCCTGGTAGTCTAAACGAACCACAAATTTCCTGGAACGTTTTCAGATGCTCCCTAGCATCCTCTGTAGCAGCACCACTAAATTGGCCAGCGTTTTTGATCATGCTGAACATAACATGTTTCAGCTCAAAGTTATCAACATCTATGTCTGGCAGAGTTGTCTCTAGTTCTACATGATCATTGAGCATGTAGTCTCGGCATGACCGGCGTGCGGCAGCGGCAGAAGGGTCGACAAGTGGATCGTTCCCTCCATCTCCGGCAGGATTGTTATTATCTTGGGGATTCCTTTGGTTGTTCATGGCCTCTAACTGTTCTTCAAGGTATTCGTTTCTGGCTAGTACGAAGCGGAGTCGGTTCCTAAGGTTGCACGAACGTTCTATTTCAGGATCTAATGGATACTCAGGTTCCTTTCCTCGGTTCCTAAAGTTATGTTGCCAGTCCCCGGCAACGGCGCCAAAAACTTGTTGCATGTAAAAGTGTCTATCGCAATGTAGTGCAAGTGTACACGACGCAAGTAGTAAAGTGATACGGAAGTATCGGATATCGTCTCCACAGGGACTGGGCTAATATCTTCACCTTGAATTACTACACAAAGGTAAAAAGAATAGTTTAAATTGTTGTCACGAAAATAATAAAGAGAACAGGAATATAAGATTAAAGTAATCAAGATAGAGAGAATGAGTTGGTATTGAATTGCTCAGTAGTGTAGGTATTGCAAAGTCTGGGAATATCTGTTCTGTCGTCTTCCCTGTCGCGGCAGCGGTCTGTTGATAGTCGCGGCAGCGATTACACAACTCTGTACTTCAACCTTGGCAAGAATCCCTGTTGTGCCTTGGCCTATCCCTAGGTCCAAGTTTGTCGATGAACACGTCTTTGATGATACCTCCCGGCGTGAATTGAAGGATGAACACCGATGTTGTTGAATTCTTCCTTAGCCATTTAACCTCGTCCTATCCCTAGGTATGAGATAGTTCAACTATAAACTAGAGAACTCGCACTTATTCCTTTCGTATACTTAACTCTCCCGATATTAAGTAAATAGATAATCTCACAATGCTCCCCCGATACTCTTGCAAGATGTTGAAAACCAGAATAAGTGAACTTGAAGTTTATTTTATTGAACAGAAATTTCCTAAAACAAAAGCAATCCTTGCAACCACTTTACAAATCAACCCGTGGCCCTAGGGGAAGTTTAGAACATGTTGAGAATGGGAAAACGGCTAGGGTTTTGGGAAGAAGGCTAGAGAAAAGATGATGTCCTCTCCTAGGTCGAATTACATGCCTTTATATAGGCCTTGTGTTCAAGTTTTCTAATATGGTAAGATTACAAGTTTAAATTAAAGTACAACTCTATTAAAGACTAAATCTTCAGAGCATAAGTCTTTAATTCGTCCTTCCTTCATGCTTGGACTTTTCTTCCTTGAACTTTGGGCTTGGCCTTCATTCTGATCTAGGGCTTGGAAAAATATAAGGGTATTCCACGACAGACCGGCATAATTTTCTCTTTCTGTCGAGGCCCACTTTGCTTATTCTCCTCAACATTGCTGTCGTCCTTGGCTGCCACGGCAGCGGCCATGGCAGCATTGTCCTCCTCATCTGCACATCTAGTTCCAGCTTTGCTGCATCACTGCCCAGCGCCTACTTCTCCATCTGCTACAGCAGCTACCTGCAAAAGCAACCAATTTCAGTAGAAACTGTGCCATTTAATATATTTGTGATGTATAACTGAAATCTAACCTAAATGCAATGAATTATGCTTGAATGCAGTAGAAATATGGGTTAAATAAGGGGTAAATAATAGAACTTTTACACACTCAACAATAAGATCCGTCCGGAGAGGGTAATCTCTATTCATTTTCTTAACTCGGAGCGATTCACGTTTGCATATCTACCTTTGCTCTAAGAATGGAAGTTCATGGATTTTCTCTCTATTCCCGGGTTTTATTTTCGTATTTTTGGTTTTAATCTTTTATGTTAATGCCAAATGTTGTGCCAATCGAGATGGTGTTGTTACGGCAGTTAATTCCTATCTTATGGGTAAAAAGGTCACTATAGATGTTAAATCTATTTGTGATATCTTTAAGTTGAAGGATGAAGGCCTTGATGATGAGAATGCTCTTGGCCATGTTCTTAGTGGTTCCGTCACCGCCCTAAATGCTCAGGATCGGATCCTCCATTTGATGGTCTCTTGGTGGTTTAGGCCCTCCGGAGGGAAGTAATCTACTATCCGTCAAGTGGATGACTTTTGGATTCGATGCTTCCGTGAGAGACAACGTCCGAACCTTGCTCGTGTCATGTTTGCGGAGATCGTTTATCTTATGCAACATCACCACACCACTCTTGTCACTTCCTTCACCTATGGCATGGCCCCAAGCTACTTCTTCCTACAAAAGGAGATTGATTGCTCGCATGACTTCCTAACTCCCCTCACTGATCCCATCGATGAACGCTCTCTTGCAAGGGGTAAGTTCCATTATTTTAATGGTAGTTGGTTACGTCTATCCGAGCTCCCTACCGAGGCCGCGGAACAATTTGTTAATCCTCAAGTTGAACAAGTTCCTCAAGCTCCTTCTCCTCCACCTTCCATGGATGCTCTAATGACTTTCCTCAATGAGCAATTCACGAGATTGCGTACGGACATGGCTTTGGGGTTTACCACGATTGATACTCGTTTCACAAGCCTTTAAGAACGTATGACGAACGTGGAGACTCGACTCACCTCTCTTGAAGGCGGTCACAATTCTATGAATATCTCTCTCACCGCTTTCCATGACGAGTGGCGTCATAGCTTGAGGAATGATGATCCAATTGAGGATGAAGATGAAGATGATGAAGAAGGCGATGATGATGCATAGTAGCCTCTCTTTGCATTCCATGCATATCATCTAGGATATTTTATTTATGCATCTTTGCTTCATGTTTTTAGGATTAAGTTTGAACTATTTTAAACCTATGCTTTGATTTTCTGTTGTTTTTGAATTTTTAAGTTGATGTTATGTTTTATTTGAACTTAATGATATTTATGTTGCTTGCCTATTTATACCTTTTGCCTAAGTTATGCACTTTACATTGTCTCAATTATTTTTTGATCTAACAAAAAGGGGGAGAGGGAAGTTCACAACACTTAAAAAATTTTATTTTCAACTTAAAAGTTACCTAGCTAATATTAAGGGGGAGTTAACTTTGAAAAGTTTTTCAAAGTGTCAAAATTTTCAAGTTTTGGTTTTTGTTATATAAAAAAGGGGGAGATTGTAAAACCTATGTTTGATTTTGATATAATTAAATTGTTAAGGATCAAATTTAAAACTTGAAATTGATTTTTAAATCCCTTTAATAAGTTATAAATCACTAACACTTTAAAACCGATTTGAAAAACTCAAACTCCAAATATTTTCTAAGTGTTCCAAGGCCAAAGTATTGAAAACTGTCCAGGTGTATCGATACGCCTCCAGCCGTATCGATATCTTTTTTACAAAGTTGGCTACTGGAAAGACGAGTTTCGATACGCTCTTAACTGTATCAAAACAACGTATCGAAACAGATTCAATCTGTATCGATACGCCCCTCTATTAAAACTGAAGGAGTTTGAATGGTGTACCGATACGGCTTAACTCGTATCGATACGGTTTTAACTGAATTTGTAAATTCGAAGTGTTTTAAATGTTTTGACTGTTGGTGTCAGTCGTTAGGTAACTAACATTTAAAGTGGCAGTTGACCCGTATCGATATGACAAACCCTCGTATCGAAACGGAAACTTCTAGTGAGATAAGTTTAGAAAAAGGTATCGATACAGTCTCTTCCGTATCGAAACGGTCTATGTCCCGTACCGATACGCTTACGTGGTTTCGATAGCCCTCTTTATTATGTACAACGGCTCTTTTTGTTTTGAGACAGGCATCGATACGGCTCCCCGTGTACCGATACGGATAGCTGCAAAAGTGTATTTATGGTGGAAATAGAGGGTCCCAACGGCTATAATCAATTCCCTAACCACCCAAACGGCTAGAATTGATAGAGAATGTATAAATTGAAGCTCTTTGAAGACCAACAACAACTATTGCATTAAAGACAAACATCCAAGCAAAAATCCAACCTTAAGTGTGCCTATTTTCAAATCTCTTGTAATTCCCAAATTGAGTTGTATTTAATTCTTATTCTATCTTCAAATGGGTTGAGTGTTGTACTTCAAGGGACAAAATTGTATTTGAGAGATATACTTCTTGTCCATTTTTTATTTGTTTATTTGTGAGGGTTTAGTCAAATTTTGGGTAGAAAATTTGACCGGTTGTGTAAAGGTTACCTCATAAGCCTTGAAAATGGGAAGAACAAATAGTGAATTGTTGCAAATCCTTAGTGGTAGCTTAGGTAGTGGATGTAGAGTTCATTTGGAACTTGAACCACTCTAAAATCCTTTGTTCTTCATTTTTAATTGTCCATTCACTCCCACAAAGTTTTAAAATCCCAATTCACCCCCTCTTGGTCTTGATCATTCAATCGATCCACTCAACACGATGCTCTTATGAGATGTTTAAAACCAGAGTAAATAAACTTAAAGTTTTTATTAATTGAACGAAAAAACATAAGAACAATACAATCCTTACAACTACTTTACAAGATCAACTCTTAGCTCTTGAGGAAGTTTAGAACATGATGGAGAGGGAGAAACAACTAGGGTTTTGGGGAAGACGGTTAGGAGCTAGATATCCCTCTCTAGGTCGGATTACATGCCTTTATATAGGCTTTGGGTCTAAGTTTTCTAATATGTCAAGAATACAAGTTTAAGTTAAAGTACAATTATATTAAAGACTAAATCTTCTGAGTAGATGTCTTTAATTCATCCTCTTTTCTTGCTTTGACTTTCTTCCTTGAACTTTGGGCCCGACCTTCCTTCTGCTTTAGGGCTCAGAAAAATATGGGAGTGATCCACGATAGACTGACTCGAAATCCTCTATCTGTCGGGCCCCACTTTGATTTTCCACCTTAGTGTCTCTCTGTCGTCATTGCTGCCACGGCAAATGTCACGACAGACAATGCTCTTTGTCCTTCAACTCCAGCTTCGCAACTCGCCTCTGCTCCTTTGCTGCCCTGGATTGCTGCCGCAGCAGATACCTGCAAAAGTGACCAAATTCAGCAGCATCTATGCAATTTTATTTAATTGTGATGTGTATGCAAAAATCTATCCTAGATGCAATTAATCATGCTTGAGTGCAGCAAAACTATGGGTAAATGAGGGGTAAAATATAGAACTTTTATGCACTCAACAGCGATCGCAGTTGCAAACTCGATGCTTTCGAGTTTCCATTCACTAGATTGTATGGTGAGAAATCAGTATTGCAAAGATCACTACAATTGTTGAGCAAATCCTCTTAGACTTTTTATCTATAAGAAAATTTTGAATTTGATGCCAATTCCATTTAATTATTAGAAGAAAAAAAAAAACAGGTCAAGCTGTACATGGATTGAACCATTCACTAGATTCTACAAACTCTCATAATTTCTCCCCTATAACTTGCATGTTCTAAGCAATGCTCATTGCTCGTTCTCGGTCCACCTCGCCCGAGTCCGTAGAGGACACTAACATGTGAAGGAACATAATCCGATTCGCAGACCATGATGTTTCTGTACAAGATGAAGATGATGATGGGGTCCCTTGTAAAGTGATTTTGGCAGCTGTTCCATGTGGTCATTTTCAGTGTCGTTAACAGTGGTGATGTCCAAATTATAGGGAACCGGAAACATGCAATTTCAATTGTTATCAGTGATGTTCATATTACAAGGGTTTGAAAAACATGCAGATAATGTTTTCAGCCTTTTAATGCAGGCAAGGGTTTAAGTTGCTGCAATGAAAAACAAACCAGTGAGGGCTGTCTCTATGTTCTTTTGGGGGGAATGTTAAGACAAAACGGCCCCATTCATGGCTTGGTTTTCAAAGTTTCCAACTTAATGCAGATGAGTCAATGAACATTATTGTTATTATTTCATGGACCGATTGATCTCTCGAGTTGCTCCTTTCAAAGTTTTTTTTTTTTTCTGAAAGGTAACTTAACTATACTCTCGGCCATTGATGAACTGCAATAAGTGCAGTGAATTTAGTTCTAAACCATTGTTTCTTGTCATTTCTCATGCAGAATGCTAGCAAGATTTTCTCAAAAGCTCAACTCAGCCTTCGACCATGAGAACCTTAAAGCAGGGTAGAATGGGGGAAAAAGCTACGGCTTGAATATCAGATAATACCAAGATGTTTTGTTTCTGTCCATGGAATCATGGATTTTTTTGTAAGCTCTCTGTCTTGTCATAAGCTTTGTCGTATGAGGATGCTTTGTTTTATTATCCACCATAGAACGAGTACACACTGACACTAGGTTATATACGTGTCGGATATAAATACGTATTTGATATTGTAGACATTTGTTTTTAATTATTAACAAATTTGAATATTAAATATATTTAACGAGTCATTCTTGGATAAATTAGTGTAAAACTAAAAATTCTACGTGAGATAAGAAGATTCTCTCTCTACATAGGAGTTACAAATACGACATTAAGTGAAAGTAGTGTCGGGATTTTTTTTTTTTGAAAATGAGTACATTAATTTTATTAATTAAGGAATAATTCAAGATGAAAGTTTACAATGCAGGTAAACAAATAAGATCCGGGCATAATCTTAAAACACGAAAACTAACGTCTCTAGATCATAGACATGCCTAAATAAAGACTTGAAACAAAGCAAATACAAAACATCACCAAAGCTTGACGATAAAGGTAAAAATCATCAACAAACAACATTAAAAAATGCATATTACAAAATTGGGGCACGTTGATAATACGTTTATTACCACAACTCAATCGCGAACAAGAGCGATGACTAAACTTGCATCAAGATCTAGTTCGAGGGTCCAAAATAGGGAGATCAACAGGATAATCAAAAGAGCGTCATCTTGACCAGTCGTGGCGACGTCAAATCCAACCCTGATAGAAAAACAAACAAAAAATAGAAAAGCGTGCCAAGAGGTAAAAAAGCGTGTCAAAAAGCAAAAAAACATACGAAAAGGTAGAAAAAAAACGTGTCATGAAGACAAATTTATTAAATTAAAAGGACTAAAAGCAGAAGAACGAAACAAATAAATAAAAGAAGGGTGACCAACGGTTGTCGACCAGCCCTAAAACTGTTGTCGCCGCCGGCCTATATTCAAACAAGAATGAAAAGAGCGATGTCACTAAGACTAGAGAGAAAAATATGCGGCTAACCCTAAGTTTTGCCGGAGTTACTTTTGGTTACAAAAGATCCTCTCACTATAAACGTCTCTTGTTGAGAATGTCTTTCTAAATAAATTTTATTTTATGATGAGCTGTTCGATAAAAATATTTTTCTTAATGGCTTAAAGGATAAGTTTGCCTCTAAAATAAAGTCAAATTAACAATAACGTCTCTTCTTCTTAATTGAATCAACTCAAAATGATGGTGGTTTGCCTTGCACATTTGAACAACTCATAATTAGGAGATAACAAAACTCATTGAATTAAATTCTCACAACCTCAAGTTTTGGAATATGCTTTACAGAACTAATTTATAATTTAGAGCATATGAAAAGCATTGAAGGCTCTTCTTTATCCATGTGCAAGGCCATTGGAACTTTGTTAAGCCTTAGATTATTTCAGTAAGTTGGTCAATGAAAAAGAGAAAGAAAATAATATTTAAGGGAATAGTGATGTGTATATACCCCATCTTGGAGCTTGGCTATCCACAAAGATTATTAGTTTTTATTTTTTTTTTAAAAAAAGGTAATGGTGGTGGGAGATGGATTCCATTGAGCCTTATGGTCACGGGTCCTACACAACTTCCATATCTCAAAAACATTGGAATCAAGTGGGTCTTTTTACCCTTTGAATTTTTATGGGTTATTTGTAAGCATATGATATGTATCAATTAATTTGTTAACAACTCATGGTCAAGGACTCAAGTAGCAAGAATCCAAGCAAATACACCACACAATCATTGATGAAAATGGAAACGTTTTGAAGGAATTAGGTTCATGCATCGATTCTGGTGTATTTTAACGAATTAGTTCGAAGACTGCTTAAAACTGTTAAAAAAGTTAGAAGGCTAAAATAAAAATTTTAAAACTTTTGAAAATAAAAATGAAAAAAGACAACCTAGTTAAAAATATTCGAAGAGTGAAATTTAAAATTTTAAAGAAACCAAATTAATTATTTAAAAAATTTTAAGAGATCAAAAGTTATTTTTTTATTTTATTTTTAACAGTCGGAACCTTCTCTGACTCTTGTTGTTGTCCGCTTTTATTTATCAATGTTAATTTTACCAATTTTTTAGTATATAAAAATCCATAATTTGAGAATAGAAAAAGGATTATCGATGGAAGCAATGATCCCCTCTATAGTCTAATTTATTGTCACAAGCAAATGTTAAGAGGCAAATTCCTTGCAGGAAAATTTTAGCTTCTTCAAGTTAAAATGTTGGCGTTTAGGTTACGAGGTTGAATCATTCGGATAGAAATCCTCTACCTTTTTCGGTACCTCTATATATGTCCCACGCTCAAAATTAATTTTAGGATTTTGGGTTTTGGGTTAAGGGTTGTTGTTAGGGTTTATGGAATTTAGGTTATATGGTGTAGGGTTTAGGATTTAAAATTTAGGGTTAGGGCTTAGAATTTAATTTTGTAATGTTTTTTTAGTATTGGGGCATATGTACGAGCACCGAAAACGGACAGACAAATTTTATCCCGAATAATTCATATGTTAATTTCATATCACACATCTTAAAGAAAATATTCTTTGACCATTTATAATTTATAAACCAAAAAAAATATTATCAATACTTAAATATGTAACATGTTATTAATTAAGATAATTAAATGAACTAATTGAATTAAATTTTAGATTTGCTTTGCTACAACTTTCGGAGGATCAAATTTCTTACTATATTAAAATAGTCATGAATTTGAACCTTTCACGTGGTCTCGGTCAGGGCTGTTTCTAGGCCGGGGTAATAAGGGTGACGGCCCAGAGTCTCGTCTTGCCCAAGGCTCACACTCAAATATTTTAGACGAAGATTTTGGGTGAGTTTAAAAAATTTTGAGGGCTCGCTGCAAATTAAGTAAAGGCTTTCAGGTTAGAAATTGAAATAAAGTTGATTGTATGAGGCCCACATCATTATTATTATTTTTAAATAATTCATTATTAACTTTTTATAACCGTTTTAAACTTTGAATAATTGTTTTTTTAAATAGAACTTAACCAAAATTACAACTTGTCTAATACCACGTATTGTACTGTTAGTTGTTTGTTTATGCAAAAATAAAAAGATACTATTAATTTGTAATTAGTATAAGTTTTAGGTTAATTATTAAAGTTTTAATAATAGTTTATTTTTATTTTTAATAAGAATAAAATTTTCAAATAAAACTATAAATAATCCTTGTATTGTTCTTGTTCTTCAAATTTCAATCTCTCTTTCTTAAAATTTAATTTTTTCAATATTTATTATTAGAGGCCTAAATTTTTTTCATGCTTGTTATTATGGACCTATTCTTAAAATTTAATTTTTAACACTTAATATCAGGGACACAAATTTAAATAACAGCTCGCATCCGAAACCACGATATTTGCAACTGTTATGTCCGCAATCACAATAAACGCAACATGGCCGAAAACGCGACCACAATCGTAGTTTAAAATTCTAATTAGGGGCTCAATTTTATTATTCGCCATAAGGCCGCCAAAATTTCAAAAACGGATATGATCTCGGTGGAAAAAAGAATGTTATCCCTAAAAGATTCGTGTTCAAGTAATTTGTTTGTAAGTTGCATGTATATTATCAAATGATTTAAGATAAATGAACATATACTACTTGAATAACACCGGATGTAAAATAAAAAAGTGTCATAATTTGATGATTGTGAGTACAAATACTAAGAATAATTTGATGATTGTGAGTACAAAGAGTATGAAAGAAAGAAAGAATGAATGAAAGCCTCATCTTCCTCTGAGTTTACAAAATGCCCACAAAAAATCAAAACTTGGGCCATTGGAGAGGGCTCTGTCAGCCTGTACTACTTGTTTTTTCTGTGTTTTTTTTTGAGAGTGTATATAGTATAGTTTTTTTTAAAACATAAAACATCAAAGATAATTTCCTATCTGCTGATCAAATAAATTTAGAACTGTGAAATGCATCGTCTATGGCAAGCAACAGTCCTCTTTGTCTGCTGCTTAGTTTCCTGCTTCCAAACCATGCCAATATCTTTAGCAATCTGCATGGCGTCCGAGGAAGCACCGGAGAGCCCTCTCCTTGTGAACCCAACCGCGTACAATCCACCCTTTCCTTTCCATCCATTCGCGAATTGAGCCTTTGGGAACCCTTTTTTACAGAAGAATTCACCTTCCTGTTCATAAAACCACAAACAAGTTTACTTCATTTGTATTATTGTACATCCGAAACAGAGGAGTGTTCCTTCTTTACAACATTTTCTCACCTGAAGCCAATAAGGAACGTTGCTGCGGTATCCGGTGGCCAGCACCACCGAATCGATATCGACCTTTTCGCCGTTAATTAGCTCCACTTGTCCACGTGAGAAACGCTTGATTCCAGGGACTACATTAATGTCACCTGATCTGATTTTCTCCAGTGCACCAATGTCAAGTACAGGGGTTTTCCCGTTACTGTTCTTCAGTTCCAATGGTCCCATTGATGGCCTTTTCAGACCATATTTCTCGATGTTTCCGAACACCAACCAGGCTAAAATCAACAGCACCTTGTCGACAAGCCAAATGGGTAGCCATTTCAGCATCATAAAAGCTAATTCGAACGTTGATTTCCCAAAAATTTCTCTAGGCAAAACATGAACCTGTTGGAATGAACAGAGAAACTTAGAATCATGTTTGTGTTTGAGCGGTATATGTTAATGTATTTTTAATGTTTTGATGACTTACCGAGCTGCGTACCACCATCGAAGGTGAAGCATTGTGGTTGCAAAGATCAAGAGAAACTTCCATGCCGGAGTTGCCGCAGCCGACGACCAGCACTTTCTTGCCCTGGAATTTTTCCCCGGACTTGTAGTCACAAGCATGGATAATTTCACCCCCAAACTCATTTAATCCGTCAATATCAGGCACCACTCGCTCGGCATTTTCACCTGTGGCCACCACAAGCCAACGGCAAATGTATTCGAACTCGGTCTTGTTCGAGCCACTCGCCACAACGGTCTTGACCCTCCAGAAACCACTGGTCTCGTCGTACCTAGCCGACTGCACGCACTCGTTGAACTTGGGGTTGATATCGAAATGCCTAGCGTATGACTCAAGGTAGTCAATGAACTGCCTCTTTGTAGGGTACTCTGGGAATCCTCAGGGAAAGGCATTTTAGGGAGTTGGCAGAATTGTTTAGGGAGATGAAGCTTTAGCCTATCGTAGGTGCGTTTTTGCCACAACGACGCGATGCATTCGGCTCTTTCGAGGACCACACAGGGCACCCCTTGTTCCCTTAGACAAGCGGCCGTGGCTAGCCCCGACGGTCCGGCGCCGACGATGACCGGACCATTGACCAAAGTGCATTTACGTTGAAAGAAACCTTGGTCTTGATCAACAAGGCGAAACAAATTCTCCATTGCAATACAAATTTGTTTAATTTATGGTGAAGGAAGAGAGAATTGAATGTTGTTTGTTTCAAGGGAAAATGGGGTGCTTAAATAAGGGAGGGTGGGCATGAAAAGACCATGTGATAGCTCCCCAAGGGCCAAGGGTCAGTTCCAAATCATAAGTCATAACCTTTTGTTATTTTATGCAATATTTTAATACATCTTATAATACATTAATACTTTGGTTTAAAATAATTGCTCAAGGATTAATATATTCTTTCTTGGGAATTATTTTATTCTCTATCTCTCTTATAAATTTTATTTATTATTAAAAAGATGTGAATATAACTTTCATTTTAATATTAGTAATAACTTTTTTGGGAGGAAATTATTAAATGATGAAATATCTGGTTATGAATGATTTTGATGGCCAACATCAAATGTGCTTGAGATTCCACATGATTGTATATCAATTATTGTATCATGGTATGTGAAGAATTACTATAACCCTATTATTAACAAATAAAGTATCAAAAAAGAAAAAATCAAAGTAATAAAACGCTTGATAACGAAGAATTAAAACGATTGAGCCACTAAGTTGACCCAAGTGGAAAGCAATATGTATTGCTTAAATAGATCTCAAATTCGATGTCTTATATATACAAAAAATTTCTGTTAGAAGATTTTATCCACCAAAATCATATATATAACTTAAGTCGATAAATCAATCACGACAAAATCATGAAGAATCAAAAGATGAAAAAAAAAAACGCTAGGAGAATTGAGATGATGACTATTCCACGAAAGCTTTTTAGGGTTTAGGTTTTCTTTTAGGTAGTTGTACTTTATTGGAGTTCAGGGCTGTCAAAGTACAACCTCGCCATTTATATGAAAAAGATTTGAGTTGGAAACTATTTATGGTTATAAAGGTTGGTAGGCAGCCGTAGTTTTCATCATCCCTCTCTAGTCTCTATCGTGGTTAGGAATGAATAAAATTCGATTTGATTAAAATATATTTTTTTTAATTTGAAATTGTTCGAGTCAATACGATCTCGTTGTTTGAATTTTAAGTGTGAGTCAAATTTAAATTTTAAAATTTTGAATAACCAAAAAAACGAAGTATTAGAATTATATCGTTTTGGACTTTACTTAAGTAATTTGATTGTTTTGTGATATGGTCTTTAATTTTTTTTCTCTAATTCTTCATTTGTTTTAATTCCATTTTGTTTTACCAAATTTGAATTATATGTCCATCAATTACTTTAGAGAATATATATATATATATATATATATGGACAAATAATCACTTTTACTTTGACAACAAATTTCCTTTTTTTTTGTAATTTAGTCCCTCACCTTTATGTTTATTCAATTTGTTCACAATTGTAACTCTTTACAAATTCTTTCTTATTATTGATTACACGATTCTTTTATAATCTCATTAATATTTTGTCTTCAAAATTCATTCTTTAAAAGTAACATTATAAATATATTATTTTAAATGATATTTAATTTATTAAATAACATTATATATCTTACTTCACGTGTGAAAAATAATATATATATATATATATGTGGTTAAAGAGTGTCATTTAAATTGGAACCAATTAGTATTATCATATTATAAATAATTACAGTTAAATTTGAATAAAGATTCAAGCAAATATATTTAATTTGATTCAATTCAAAAAATTCAAATAAAATTTAAATGATAAAATAGTACTCGTCAACTTTACTAATTCAATTTTTTTTCTAATCGCTCAAATACTCCCCCCTAATGGTATCAGATTTTTGGTATGTTTTAGTTTATTTCGATCAATTTTAGTTAGTACCATGTATATCAAGTCGTATGAATTGATACATTATTTAATATTTTAATCAATTTTTAAACTTTTTTGTCTTAATTTTTTGCACAATTATATTTGTGAATAAAATAGAATTGTTTAATTAATCTGTCAAACTTAATTAATAATTTTATTGTTTATATTTTCATATAAATAATTGAGATATTTACAATACATAATATGTATGAAAAATATTTAAAAATAACGTCAAGTCTGAAACGATACACCGAAACATGTAGAAGGAGCATGCATTGGTGAAACCTAAAGGGACCTGTGGGGGGATCCCCAATTTAGAAAAATTATAATTTAATTCCTTCGAATTTAAAAAAAAAATACAATTTGGTCTCCACAAATTTTTAAAAATTTAAATTAAGTTTTAAAAATTTAAATTTTTAATTAAATCCCTCCCATAATTTTTAAAAGTTCTCGTTAAATCTCTTGAATTAAAAAAAAAACTAGTTAAACCCAAAATTTTTGAAAAAAAAATAATTCCTTCAAAAATTTCAATTAAAACCTTTATTTATAAAAAAATTAAGTTGGCCTCTTCAAACTCTTTCACCAAGTTCTGCCACAGAGAGTAGGGACGAACGCACAACTTTATGTTAGTGAGACGAACTTATAAAATTCTAGGGGGCAAACTTATAATTTTTTGGCTTAAAGGTGTAAGAAGACCTTGAACTTTTGAAAAAAAATCAATTAAGCCCCTAAACTTTTTTTGCACCCAATTAAGCCCTTAAACCAAGAAATTTAATCAATTAAGTCATTTGACCAATTTTGACCATTAAATCTTAACAATTTTTGTAGATATTACTGGCACATAATACACTACAGTTCTATCATGTTGTATTTTTATTTTATTTTATAAATTTTATAATATTTTTTTTGAAAATTTTAGAACTTTTAAAGAATTTTTTTAAGTAAAATAAAAAAAATTCTGAAAATGTCAAGTGGAAACATTGTGACACGGCGCACTGCACCAATAAATCCAAAAAAACTGTAAAGAATTATTGGTCAAATTTGGTTAAAGGGTTTAATTGATTAAATTTCTTAGTTTAAGGGCTTAATTGGGTGCAAAAAAAGTTTAAGGGCTTAATTAATTTTTTTTTCAAAAGTTTGAGGTCTTCTTATAGCATTAAGCCTAAAATTTTAAGGGGCAGAAATAGATTTTTAATAAAAAATACATAAAAACTTTTATTTTTTAAAAATCATATATGAATTTTAAATTTTAAGACAACGACTATTCATCTGACTCTCTCCGGTTCATCCTTGACTTGGAATATATATTTGTATTAAAGAAAAACGGTACACCTATTATATGATACTGGCTACCTTGATCTCTCTCTTCAACAGGAAAATGATTCCAGAGCATGCAACTTTGTCTCGTTTCAAAATTTGGGTAGGGTTGTTTAGTTGCATGGTAAATGATTTTCTTCATTCCCCTCTTGTTATATAAACTCTAATTTCATTTTATATTTTTAAAATGTTATATAAACTCTAATCTCAGTCCATTAGAATTTTATGTTAAAGTTGCTTCTAATCTATATAAATATAGAAGTATACCTTTTATTCTCATTACAAGCTATAATCTGTAACACCCATAGGATGAAAAAAAATCCATATAGATTGAGAATAATTATATTTAAAAACATTGTATAGATTTCTTTTAAAGCTGAAATGTTGTTGATGGTTTAATTTTTAACCAAGAAAGTTGTTTAATTAAGAATTTAAATTTTATTCAATAATTTCTAGAGCAAGTGGTTAAAGCTCTCGGTGAACATTTTTCTCATTTCCTATGTTAGGGTTCTAAAATAATTTTATAAATTTATTTTATAAAATGGTTCGGTTTATTAAATTAAAAATAAAGTATGGAATAAATTTTTTTTAATGAATTTATATATAATATAGATTCTAGATGAGTTGAGTTAACCGATTAAACTAAAAGTCAAACCTCTCTTATGTTATTGAAATTTTATTTCTTTCGGTAATCCATATTCCATAGCCTCTCTAACACCAAACTGAACAGCCTTGCACTGCATGGCATAGTTCCATCGTCACCGGCTAACGTTTTTGATTTGGTTCAAGGTTAAAGAAGTACTTAAACTTTTGGACGAAGAAAATAAATTAAGTTCTGATTTTTTATCACCTAATTAAGTCTTTTAACCAAAAAATTAAATTAACTAAATTATTTAACCAAAAAATTAAATCAATTAAGCTCTTTGATCAATTTTGATCATTAAATCTTAACAATTTTTTTAATCTGTTGGTGCTGTGGCGTGCCACAGTGTTTACACTTGACATTTTCAATTTTTATTTTATTTAAAAAATTCTTCAAAATTCTAAAAAACTTGAAAATCTATGAAAAAATATTTTTTAAAAAAAAAAACTGTAAATGCAACCTTATAGAACTGTAGTGTTTCACGTGCCAATAATATCTAAAAAAAATTATCAAAATTTAATGGTCAAAATTAGACAAAAGACTTACTTGATTTAATTCCTTAGTTAAAGGTCAAAATTGTAACATGAACATATCTCAATCTAAAACATCAAAGAACCTACACATGATTTATAGACTGGTCCCAAGGATTTCAGTTAATACTTATATTTTTTTCCCGGGCAGTCCGCAATGAACTTTGTTATTGCATTTCTGGTATATATATGCCAGCGTTATTATAAAAAATAAAATCTAAATTAAAAAAAGCCCCAAACCCATAAAGTTCATTATGGTATAGTTTATCACGCGTGATGAAAAGATGAAGATTGACAATTTGGCATGAATAATTAATATATTAAACCAATAAATATTTTTATATCTCGTTCAGGAACGAAGTTATTAAAGGTATGTGAGAGGTTCGTGTTCTAAATTTTTTTGTCTAATAATAATTTTAATATCTTTTAGTTTGAATAATTTTATTAAGGGTATGTGAGAGGTCTGTATTAATTTAAAATTAAATAATTTTATCGTTTAACCTAATTTTTTCTATTCTTTACGCTGCAGCTTCATTTTTTTATTTCTTTAGTCGATGGTCTGACAATTAGTCTTAATATTGGTTCTCGATCACTGGATTTCATTATTTTTTGTTTTTTATATTTTTAATAAGAATCTTTGTCTTTATGACACTTTTTTTTCTGTTTTTGTGGCACACTTTTTTTTGTTTTTGTAGTTTCGTTTTATATGTTATTTTGGCATGATTTCATCATAATTAGTGGTCCTTTGGTGCTCATACAGAGATCTTCACAACGCTAATTTCTTATTATGATTTTGTCGGTGGTCATAGAAAGATAGATACCTACTCGGTTGATGGTTGTTTGTCGATGTAATCAGTCCTGGGTAGTGGAACATTCTGCCTGATAGTTTGACTCGTTCACCACTCCCTTTTTACCCTATAATGTGTCTAGTTTGGATAGAGACAAGGAGATTCAGGAAAGCTTATGGATTTTGACTGTATGCTAATCTCTATAGAGATATTTACTTTTCTTTGCACTTTTAGGTTTTTGTATAAGATTTTAGTTGATTAGTCTCCATTATTTTTTCTTTCTGAGTGCGTTATATTTATGACATATTTTATAATTTTTTAATAAAATTTAGTTCTCATTGTCAAAAAAAAATCAAACAATTTTATCGCTCTCGTTATCTAACCTTACTCCATCTTTGATCTATTTTCTTTAATTATTCTGTAGCCGCATATGTATTATATGCATGCATTCTGACTTTTCGGCGACTATAAAAATACGTATATTATTATATATATGAAGCAATTGAGAACCAGTGAGTAATGATTGAGAGAGCACGTTATATTAGAGCGAAGGCGATGGATCAAATTTCAGTGGCTAACTACTTGCTCTTTAATTACTATTTTAATCTTTATTATGCACATATTATATATAATAATTCCGAGATGGAGGTATAATAACATTTTAGGTCTTTTTTAATTCAAATATTAAATAAATAAAGTATTTGTCTCTTTCAATTTTTAAATTTATAGGCTTAATAAATTCTTACCTCTCCTAACATTTGATCCTAACTCCGTCCCATATAATATCCTATTTTGTAATCCAACCGTTACATCCCCTTTCTTTCTTTCTTTCTTGCAAAGTTTTAGAGTTTTGTTCTTCCCCAAATACACCCATTTTTATTCATTATTTATATATACAGTCCCAATTCCCAAACATATATCCTTCTCTAAGTAATAGATTTTATCAATCATTTTGTACAGGGAAGACCTTTTCTTGCCATTATTTCTATAGTTTTTTTTTGTTTTATATGAAAAATATTTCTATAACATTTTTGTCAATTATGAAATTATTTGTATGGTATAGTATTTTTTCATTATATATATATATATATATTGGTTTTGTACTTGATCATTACAGAGTTTGGTTGATGCGCTCCAACTCTCCAATTGAAGTTGTCGAGAGAAGCTTTGATTGCCCAAATCTAGAATGCAAGCAAGCCTTGCATTCACGAACGTCTTCTTGTTAAAATATGATAAAAAAATGAATAAGGAATTGATAGAGTATGGATGCGGAAGTGTAAAGTTGTGTTGGAGAAGAGAAAGGAAGAATAATGAAAGGATTGGATGAAGGAAATAAGGTGTTCGGCTGGTGAAGGAAATGGGAAGGAAAGAATGAATGGATGGTGATGAAATAGTATTCAAAGTAACAAAAGAAAGACCTTATACTAACAAGTATAAACCCGTTCTTGAAGTTATCTTTGAGGGTGGAAGGATAGAACTTAGACCGTTTGGTTAAAGAAACCAACAATCTAAAGTGTAAAATGGAGATAGGGACGCCACAAATCAATGGAATGATTTGATAAGTCTAGAAGTTCTTAAAAGAAGAAGATTGAGAGAAAAACTCACAAAATGTATTTTATAAATTCTGAATGGTGTTACAAAATGCAAAATTAATGCATATTTATAGTTGTAGGGGGTGGTCGAAAAGGCTTGTACAAAGGTTAGGTGATGCTTCGGTTAGGCTTCATGCCATTTCTCCTTTGTTGAATTGGTATGATAAGGCTTGAAAAGCCTTTAATAGCCTATCAATGCTTATTCGGCAGCCTTGTGTCCCTTCAAGATGGCGCCAATGATGGAGAGTCTCCTTAGGAAGGTTCCATGGTCGAATGGTTGCATAAGCACCCTTTCATGCTTAGCTAGCTAGGTAGTGACACTAGCTAGCTGAGTGATGGAGCTGGTAGTGATAGCTGAGCTTGAGTTGAGCTAGACGAGCTAGGCTTGAGTTGAGCTAGCTAGCTGACTGAGCTAGCTAAACTTTGTCACTGATTTGAGCTGCTCTTAGCTGGTTGAGCAAGTCCTTTAGTGTCCTCAAGCTATTCTTGTGGCATAGGAGTGTTTTGGAGCTGATCCGGTGCTTGTAGAGCCTTAAATCACATTGATGTTGTTTTGAGCTCTTTCTGAAGTCTTGAGCTGGAACCGAGCTAATCACCAATCCCTTAAGTTGTGAGAAACGTGTCCTACAAAGAAAAACACCGAATACTATAAGTATTCTATCATATAAATAGTATAAGGACCGATTAGTATGCATAATGCATAAATATAGATGAATGCTTAAATTAAATGATGTAAACATAAGACTGAAAATAAGATGCATAAATATAAGGATTATTATGAAATTGAGAGTAAAGATGTGGTTTTGTATCTAGGTAATATATATGTTGCCTATTTAATGCATGTTAAGATCCATATAAAACAGAATGCATAGTATATGAATAATGCTTTAACATGATGGCATATACCTAAGTACCTAGATGCATATGTAGAAATAAGTAACAAAAGGTTATAAAGAATATAAATAGAGAAGAGTTAGTAAAAACTCCCTAAACTTTCACGTGTAAAACACAACATAAAAGTTTGAGCATTATGAGCCTAAACGTGCACACATCATCCCCTCCTTCTTTTGAGCGATTTGTCCTCAGATCGAAAGGTCTTGATTTTGGACATCTCCTTGCTACGAGAATGATATGATTTTGGTGTGCATTTTTCTCAAAATTCGCCTTGTTATCCTGAAAAGAGAAAGAATAAAAATTTGCTTGTTTGGGGTTAGAAAAATCAGATTTGATCTTATGGCGTGTCAAAAGACATTCCCTAATCATTTTAATGTTGTTCGAAGCATTTTCCTCATTTGATCCTTTCTCTTTAAGCTTTGCTTGAGCCTTCTCTTGCTTCCAAGCTTCCATGCTTTGTTTCATGAGACTTTGATCATGTTGCACTTGTTTAGGAGTCATAGGCGTAAGAACTATCTTCTTTCCCCATGCTTGAATATGAACCGATTGGTAAAACAATCCTGCATGGTTCTTCAGTCATATTGACATGGCCTCCCAAGTAAGATATGGCTAGCGTGCATAGGTACAACATCACACAAAACTTCATCCTTGTAAGAACCAATGGAGAAAGGGATGAAAACATGTTTGGTGACCTTCAATTCTCCGGAATTGTTCAACCACTGAAGTTTGTATGGTGTTGGGTGTTTTAGATTATTTAGGACCAATTTGTCTACCATAAGTGTGCTTGCCACATTTGTTCAACTCCCACCATCAATGATCATAAAACACACATTTTCTTTAACATAGCACTGAGTGTGAAATATGTTTTCCCGTTGTTCTTCTTTTGCTACCATTTGCGCATTTAGAAGTCTTTTAGCCACCATAAGTTTGTCATCAACTGCATGGGTAATCTCCTCTTGTTCTTACTCGGATTCTTCCTCCTAGTCGGATGTAATTTCTCCATTGTCCATTAGGAGCATGATGTTTTTGTTTAGACATTGGCTAGCAATGTGACCATGTCCTAGATATTTAAAGCACTTAATCTTTCGGGACCGAGTAGGAAGTTCAACTTGCTTACCTCGAGCATTTTCCACCACAATGGGCTTTGTTTTGGAGGTCTCGACTAGTTCTTTGACTTGAAAAGGGGTGGCCTTCCGAGGGGTGTTTGGATTCCATTTAGGGGCAGAATTGGTAACACTTCTGGATGTAGATTTTTTGCGTTGTTGCCTTTCAACCTTAATAGCCATATGCACCATTTCTTCTACCTCAATGTAATGTTGCAATTCCACCACATCGGCAATCTCCCGGTTCAATCCTGCTAGGAATCTAGCCATGGTGGCTTCTCGATCTTCTTCAACATTGGCACGGATCATGGCAATTTCCATGTCCTTATAGTAGTCTTCTACGCTCCGGATGCCTTGCTTAAGGTTCTGCAACTTGTAAAAAAGATCACGATGATAATGATTAGGTACAAATCGTCGCCTCAAAATACCTTTCATCTCATGTCATGTGCTGATTGGTCGTTCACCATTGCGTCTCGTAGTGTTCTTTAATTGATCCCACCATACAATGGCATAATCTACAAATTCCATGGCTACCAAACGGACCTTTTTTTGCTCGGAGTAGTTATGACATTCGAAAATGTGTTATACCTTGCTTTCCCACTCCAAATATGCTTCTGGATCCGTTTTGCCTTGAAAAGGAGGGATATTGACTCGAATGCTTCCGAGGTTGTCATCTAACTAGCCACAGTATCTCGCAATACTTCTAATTGATACAACATCTTCAGCATCACTTTCATCCACAATTTCATGTTGCATGTGTTGCCTTGGCCGGTTCTGCCTCTCATGGTCTTTAATGCTTTAGTTTTCTCCTTGTGACCCTTCAAGCCGATCCATTTTTTCATGAATAGGCTCTAACTCAACACGTACAAGCCTTTGCATTTCTTGGATCAATGCTTGGATTTGGAGATTTTGGGTTGGTCTTTCTTCTCTATTGTTTTCTCCTGAATGATGAGACATAATTAAAGTAAAAGAAGTAAAAATAAAAGAAAGTTAGGACATCACCAATTCACACACAAAATTCTCACGTTCGTCCAAAGAAAAGAGAAGATGACACTCAATTTAGCTAGTGTTTACGCTCTGGGAATTCTGGCTTTTATTTCCCCTTCTGTGCTCACCACTCTCTTGCCTTTTTCCACTCAATTCTCTCAGCTCAAGTTCTTGAAAGAACTAACTAAAACCTGTCAAATATTCTATGATATTATGGTGTTTGGGCTGCAAAACAAAGGTTAGGTATATAATTGAAAAGAAAGAATGAGTTTAAAAGAAGAAAAAAAGGTTTAGGGACTGATATGTAAGAGAAGATAAATTGAAAGAAAGAAATGAAAAGAAATAAAGAAAACAGAATCGTTACCACAAAACTTGACTTACAAACTGGTCGTGAGCAATCAAACTTGAGGAACTTCTCCGAGTTGGTTGCTTGGACGTTTGTGCTTCTAATTTCACCCTTCTTGAACTCTGATTTTCTTCTTTCTTTTTTTTTATCTAATTCAGAATGCTTGTTTTTTGATGTAAGGAAATTCTGAATTGCTTTCTCTTTTTTATCAGACTTGAAGAAATAAAGATAAGGGCTTACTTGATTCTCCTTTTTGCTCTGATTACCACCTGATGCACTCTAATTCTCCAATTGAAGTTGTCGAGAGAAGTTTTGATTGCTCAAATCTAGAATGCAAGCAAGCCTTGTATTCACAAACATCTTATTGTTAAAATATGATAAAAAGATGAAGAAGGAATTGATAGAGTATGGCTACGGAAGAGTAAGCTTTGATTGCCCAAATCTAGAATAAAAGGATTGGGTGAAGGAAATAAGGTGTTTGGCTGGTGAAGGAAATGGGGAGAAAAGAATGAATGGATGGTGATAAAATAGTATTCAAAATAACAAAAGAAAGAACTTACACTAACAAGTATAAACTCGTTCTTGAAGTTGTCTTTGAGGGTGGTAGGATAGAACTTAGACCGATTGGTTAAAGAAACCAACAATTTAAAGTGTAAAATAGAGATATGGATGCCACAAATCAATGGAATGATTTGATAAGTCTAGAAGTTCTTAAAAGAAAAAGATTGAGAAAAAAACTCACAAAAAGTATTTTATAAATTTTGAATGGTGTTACAAAATGCAAAATAAATGCATATTTATAGTTGTAGGGGTGGCTGAAAATGCTTGGACAAAGGTTAGGTAATGCTTCGGTTAGGCTTCATGCCTTTTCTCCCTTGCCGAATTGGTATTATATGGCTTGAAAAGCCTTTGATAGCTTATCAATGCTTATTCGGCAGCCTTGTGTCCCTTCAAGATGGTGCCAATGATGAAGAGTCTCCTTAGGAAGGTTCCATGGCCGAATGGTTGCATAGGCACCCTTTCATGCTTAGCTAGCTAGGTAGTGACGAGCTAGGAGTGATAGCTGAGCTTGAGTTGAGCTGGACGAGCTAGACTTGAGCTGAGCTAGCTAGTTGACTGGGCTAGCTAAACTTTGTCACTGATTTGAGCTACTCCTAGCTGGTTGAGCTAGTCCTTTAGTGTCCTCGAGCTATCCTTGTGCCATAAGAGTGTTTTAGAGCTGATTCGGTGCTTGTAGGGCCTTAAATCACATTGGTGCTATTTTGAGCTCATTCTGAAGTCTTGAGCTGGAACCGAGCTAATCACCAATCTCTTGAGCTGTGATAAACGTGTCCTACAAAGAAAAACACCAATACCAAATACTATAAGTATTGTACCATATAAATAGTATAAGGACTGATTAGTATGTATAATGCATAAATAGAGATGACTGCTGAAATTAAATGATGCAAACATAAGACTGAAAATAAGATGCATAAATATAAGGATTATTATGCAATTGAAAGTAAAGATGTGGTTTTGTATCTAGGTAATATATATGGTGCCTGTTTAATGCATGTTAAGATTCATATGAAATAAAATGCAAAGTATATGAATAATGCTTTAAGATGATGGCATATACCTAAGTACCTTGATGCATATGTAGAAATAAGTAACAAAAGGTTATAAAGAATATAAATAGAGGAAGAGTTAGTAAAAACTCCCTGAACTTTCATGTGTAAAACACATCATAAAAGTTTGAGCATTATGAGCCTAAACGTGCACACATCATTGGTGGTCTCCATAAGTCTAAAGTCCACAGCTTTCTTTAATAGGTCAACCGGGTAGGCAAGGGTGGATTTTGATAATTTAATTTTGAGTTTATTTTTAAAATTATTGAAGGTCCAAATTAAAATTTTTAAAATTGTGAAAGTTTTAATTCGAAATTTTTTAAAAATTTGAGGGACTAAATAAAAAATTTTAAAATTGTGAGACTTGATAAGAATTTTTAATTTTTTTTGGATGAGTAACAATTAAAAATATTCAAATAATGAGCTGTTTTACCAACAAGTGTTGGATGTATTGTATTGGTAAGGCACATTGCACTCCTAAAGATAGGACGTGAGTTCGAACCTTGGAGATAACATTGTTGGGTTTGGAGGGACAACCTCGCACCCTGAACATGGACCGTAAGACGGACATGCATATAACAAAAAAATATTTTAACAATTTGAAACATAGTAAGAATTTTCAAAATTTTTAAAGGTGTCAAATTAAATTTTTAAACATGACTAAAGGTTAGTTTTCTAAATTTTTGGAGGAGGCAGTTCCCTTCTGGCCGAGAAATTATATCATGAGTCATTCCCGCCACGTCATCTATGAGACCAACCAATAAAAACATTCATTTTATTATTATTTTTTCAATGTCATATTTTTACCAAGTGAATCTTCACTCATATTTACTGTAAATTAATTTTAAAACAATTTTTACCAAGTAAAGATTCACTTGATAAAAATATGACATGAAAAAATAATGAGATGAACTGTTTTTATTAGTTGATTTCACGAATAAAATGATAATAATAGCCCATAAAATAATTTCTCCACTGCCCATTATCGTCCGCTCTTGCAAGTAGGAAAACTTATACATTTATTCTTTAAGTTACAATAATTTACCCAAAAAAATCAGTTCGGACGTGAACGACTTAATTTCAACCGGGATAATAATAATTGCAAATAAAATCAATCATTAAAAATATTAAATTGTATTAGCTCAACAACTCACTAAAACTAGAAATTTGTAAATAAACAATAACTAAATGTATATCTTTATTTTATTTATATTAAGTTGAAGAATATAGTATTAATTAAATTCCAAAAGGTTAGGTTAAATTCATGATTAAGAGAGGGCCCCAAAAGATTGCAAGAAGTTCTAATTTCCATAATTGTTATTCGTTAGAACTTGGTATCTCCCTTTCTCTCTATCATATTCCTATGTATAAACTATTTATGCATACTCATGCCACCCACTGCTTTCCATTTTCTTTAATCATTCCATTCGGATACAAGATAATATTTAGTTCTGATTTCAATTTTAGATAAATACGTACACATCTACAAATTAAATTATTTAAATTTAAATTAAGTAAAAAACAACACCCTTTATTACTAAGATCACTCTTTAAATTTCACTACTTTAATTTTTATACATTCATTGTTACTATTCATATATATCTAAAAATAACTATACATTTATATTAAAATAACTATATATTTATAAAAGTAACTTCCCTATGCCACTAAGAGGTTCGCTTAATGATAAATTGAAAATTTACAAAATTTTAAACAACACAGGTTTAAATTTTATTATGTATAGATTATTTTAAATTTATTATAACTTAATTTTATCATATCCTTGAGTGTTTCCAGTGGCAAAGGGTGGTGTTGTTCCTCTTAAGTAACCCGAGCTTGAGTAGCGTAGTCTATAAGCATGTGTAAGTTTATCTAAATTTAAAATCGAACTAAGATACTACATTGTATTTAAATTAGATTACCCAAAATTTCATTTTTGGGGGGATAAACTCTAAGAATTTATTTGGGAAGGATGATAAAGAGAATGAGTAAGATGAGAAACTCATTATGCTAATAACTAATATGCTATGGTTTCTTACTTTATAACTTGATAATTGGATTAACAAATTTTCTTCTTTATCGATTTCATTTCATAAATTATTCTATGAATAATTCTCATAATATCATTTATGATCACCATCAATTATAGTCACTCACTTCATATTTTTCTATGTCGCCATTCTTTATAGATTAATCATTCAAGCTTATTTATTTTCCCTAACTTCTTGCTATAGGTTGGCGAGAATCATATATAACGTGAAGAGTTTATAAAATAATTTCTCAATAAAGTAGATTTTAATATTCTTCCTCGATTAATATTTACATCATTAAAAATATTAAAAGCAAATAAAATATAGAAAATAGAATTACAAGAAAATTATAAAGATAATTTTCTAGAAAACAAATAACATAAAACATTTCAGCGTTCAACAATCAGAAGATTGATGAAGCATGTATGGTATTATCGGGTGTAGTTTTTCATAAGGCAAATAGTATAGTCGATACCTTGACTAAAGTGGTGTCAATAGAGCAACGTTGCCGATGGACTGCATGGGAGCATTGGAAGGTGTGGGGTGTGACAAGGTTGGGTGGATAGGGTTTATTGTTTTTTCGGTAATTGCATTAAAAAATAATATATACCATGCCATGTCACTAATTGCATTAAATCATTGGTCAAAACTAAGGATTAGTGATCAAAACAGAAAAAGAAATATAATGTTAGTGACCATTCTCGTTGAAAAATGATATGGTGACCAAAACATATAAGTTTTAGTAGTCAAATGCAAAATTCAATTACATGCATTTTGTAACACCTAAATTATAAATTTTAGATTCGAAAACCCCCTAATTTAGAAACTTAATTTTGAAATCTCTAATTGAAACCCCTAACAATTGAAATTTTTTAATTCAGAACCCTAACTTTTTTATGAGGAACTAAATAATTTTTTTATCAAACATAAAAATTAATATAAAATTTCTTGAAAGTTTAAAGACTGACTCTATAAATAACCCTTTTATCAAATTAAATTTCAATTCTCTTTAAAAGTTCACCCATCATTTTAAAAAAAATGTTTAATTTATTCTTTTCAACCTTTTAAATTCAAATTGAATTTTAATTCCTCTTTTTCTCATGGCTCAATTGACTCTCCTTTTTTCAACTTAGATTATTATTATTATTATTATTATTATTATTATTATTATTATTATTATTATTATTATTATTATTATTATTATTATTATTATTATTATTATTATTATTATTATTATTATTATTATTATTATATTCTAAATCTAATTTGTTTAGATTACCACCGCTCAACTATATATATAGTCATAGTTATTACGTACAGAAATAAACCTAAGCCTTAAGTTTTAAAGTGTTGTCGCTCTTAGTTATTCCTATGTTTTATGAATTCCTCTCGGATTGACGCTGCCATCACCTTATATCGAAGCCGCAATCACCCCTTGTTCATCGTTAAAGCTTTATTGTTGCGAGGTATTTCTTCTGGTGCTATAAATAAAATATATATTATTTTTCTATGTGTTGGTATTTCACCCCTTATGTGATTATTTATATGTATTATGACTTGTATGGTTGACATCACGTGCATGCGATTTTCAAAACATGTTTTAATTATGACATATGGAATATTTAATTTATAAAACATCGAATTTATGGATCTATGATTTATGGATTTATGGACTATGGTTTATGAAGTATGTTTATGGAATATCACATTTATGGAACCGAGTTTATGAAATTTGATTTTTAATCATCATGTATGTATGAGCATGGGCTGAGATTTGTACGGAGGAAGCAGTGATTTTTACCACACATCGATTGGTGACGTTGTAGTGAGGGGTTCTGGGGAACCTACCTCTTTTTATGGCGGTTGTAGTTGGGTGCATTGCATTGTGAATGTGATATTTATGTTATGGTTTTTAAAGGATTTTAAGAAAATATTAATGTATTTTATGATTATGATTTTCTTGCACTTTAGAGACACACTAAGCTCTTTAGCTTACTCCCCCTTAGCCTTTCTTTTAGATACTCAAACCATAGGCGAATCGATACTTGGAGGATCTCATATTTTATCTGGTTATTTTATTGTTCAATACGAAACTATTTTTAGCTATTCAGATTATTATTTATTATTTCGAGACATTGATGTGATTTCATACTTTGAGAATAAATATGTTATGAGATTATTTTTCTAGAATTCTTTTACTATAATTTTATTTCAGAGATTTTATAAAAACATTCTAATATTTATTATGATATTTATATTTTTATTTACTATAAAATATTTATTAAATCACTGTTATTTTATTTTAAGTTAAAAGTATAATTTACAAAATTAAATTTCTTGAGTATTAAGTTTTCAAACGTGATTTTTTAAATTTAGTCTTTTTTTCCAGGCCGGATTTTGTAACACCCGAGTTTAGTGGTCAGGTGAAAATAATATTTTAGTATTATTTTGGGCTCGGTTTTATAATTAAAATAATCTTTTAAGTTTCGGGTTTCAAAAACAAATATTTTTAAATTGAACCAAATTGAATGAATTGCAAATTGAAGAGTTTATAAAGAAAATGAGAAAATGGCCATTCATTAATGGCATTTTCGTAATAAGGTGCAAGTCAATTTAAAGAGCCCTTTTTTGTTAAAAGACCCATTTTTAACATTTTTCACTATTCATCATCTTCAAACTAACGGGAAGAAGAAAGCTCTCAACCTCTCCACTATTCCATTTCATTTCTTCTCCATTTCAACTCGTTTTTGAAAGGTAACACCATTTTCGACTTCTCCTCAACTCCCTCTCTTCAAAAGTACAATTAGTTTTTATTTTCGTTAAAGTTTTGGAAATGGAGATTTCAAAAGTTTTGATTAAAAATGATGCCTTTATGTTGTTAAACTTAATATTTTGATTTAATATTGTTAGTTGTGAAGTCTAGGAGCTAAATGGTTCAACATATATGAATTTTTCTTGGTTTTGAGCAAATTCCCGAATTTGGGTTTAAATGGGGTTTTTGAAGGGTTTTGGGTGAGTTTTGGGGTTGTTTTAGGTAGGAATTGATGGGCTATTGATAGTGCTATGGTTAGGGGTTGATTTGGGATCATTTGTGGGTATAAAAGGTGTTGGAAACATGGATTTTGGATGAGGTTTTGGGGCTGCCCGAGTTTGCTAAATGTGGGGTTTGTTCATGGCTTGTAATATTGTGATTTGTGCTTGAATTGTGTTCCAGGTTAGTATTTTGATGTTTGGGTTGATTTGAGGTTATTTGAATTGTATTTAGGTTGTTTAGAAGCGAGAACTTGTGTCGGTGAAGCATCGGGAGGAAATCCGGAAGCCTGAGGGTGGTTGCTTGCTTGGCTTTGAGCTTGGAAGCTTAGGTGAGTGGTTAATGTTTTAAAGTGGTTTAAATGTTTGGTTCAAGCATATGGACTAGGTCGGGCTTGGTAGACCCACCTAGAGTTAGGATTAGAGTGGTAGCCTAATCCTAAACTTAAACTAGAGCCATTGGTTGAACTTGTATTTGATGTATATGCCTCGTGATATTTGTGATGTGATGGTCTATGTATAATGTGATATACATGTGAGATGAGGCATGATTTGTGATGCATTGTGGTATGCATGTGAATGGTTCATGATTGTGATCATGGTGAGTACGTGCTAAGCACGGAATTGATTGAAATGAATAATGTGGATTGAGTTAAATGATGGCACTAGTATGCTTGAGTACAAATGATCGATCATTAGGATGTTAGTGTGCACACATGAGTCTAAATTCGCGCGTGGCCTTGGTGGCGTTGAGTCACCAAGGAGGAGTACGGGTTCGCCCGGAAATTGTTATATATATATATGTCGATGATGAGTGGAATCCCATCAACGGGGCGTGAGGATGAGTGGAATCCCCTCCGCGAGACCGGTGATGAGTGTAATCCCACCGTGAGGTAAAATGGTTGTTGGATGTGAGTTCCAACGTGTTTATCCGCGTATTCGGGTCATAGCTAGGTGCCAATATTGATTGATATGTGTATCAATGTGTTGTGAAATGTGATCTCTATATTTGAATGTTTATATGTGATTACATATGTTGTGAAATAGAGCTTGATGGGCATGGCATATAATTGAATATTGTTCATGCATCTTTAACTTTTGGCTCTTGAGGATCAATGTTATATTTATGCATTACCTTGGTTGAGATCGAGCTTGGACCATGCATTGTCGAGGTTTGTTTTTAAAGAGCTTACCCTCACTAAGCTTATTGCTTACACTCTCTCTTTGTTCGACAATGCAGATCCTTAGTTCGTGGGTTGCTAAGTGCAAGAAGGGGGCCTCCAAGTGTGCTTCGTGGTGCTTGTTTAGCTACCAAGTATGAACATTTTATTTATGATGTAATGGTCAAGCAATGGGACATGTAATCGTGTTATGATGCCTTTGAATTATGTCATTGTTGATGTTGTTTAGGAGCATGTTAGACTCCTCGTTTGTGCTTGTTAAATTGGCGTTCGGGATGTATGCCATGCTTGTAACCATGTTAGTATTTTGCTACCTAAAATTGTCTAAGTATTGACTATGTTGATGTATGCTTTTGGTAATGCCTTGTTTTGATGTTTCTCTATATGTGTCTTGGGTGTTTTAAGCATGATTGATATGTTGGGTTGCCTTAGGATTGATGTTAGTGTGATGTTGGAGGTTTTAGAAGGGTTTAGGGACATCCTTGTGCCATAAACCAGCTAAAACCAGTCTGCAGACATATGGCGTTTCGAAACGGGCTACCCTGTTTCGATACGGTCCCTTTGTTTTTGGTCGGGCATTTCGAAACGCGTAGAGGCCGTTTCGGTACATTTTCGCTATTGGAATTTTGAGAAATTGACGAGATGAAGGTGTTCCGAAACGGGTCTATGGAGTTTCGAAACGGTCAAAATCTTGTTGACCATGGAGGGTGTTTCGGAACGGTTGACCTCCGTTCCGATACGGCCTCTTCGTGTAGGCTCAGAACCGTTGACCAGGTCAAGGCGTTTTGATACACCTTGAGGGTGTTTCGAAACGGCCTGCTTAATCACTTAAAAATGGACTGTTTTGCATAGGTTGTTCGAGTTATTGTTGTATGAATGTTTGTCTTTCCGCTGTTATGATCACATAGGATTCGAATGAGCCTTTAGTAAAGATTAAATTAAAAAGAAATTTTCTGGGTCGTTAACCGAAGAGGAACCTTAACGGGTTTCGCTTCGGTTTTCCCCGTGTGACCCACTCGGACCAGGACGAGGGGGTTACAGATTTAGGGGTTACACATTTAATAAATTGCAAGGTATATTAAAAAATGCAAGATAAAATATTAAGGGTTGCGTGGCAGCATGAGAAATTTTTTAAAAAATAAATTAAATTAATTTCAATTAAACAACAAAAGGAAAATACCATCAACAAATCTATATGACTACATACAATATATCATCGACTAAGTTAAAACTGAGGTTGAGGGAACAAACATAAATATTTCAAAAAGTAAAGAAACAAATTTATAATTAATTTATTTTTAATATATATATATATATATATATATATATATATATATATTCATAACAAAAGTAAAAAAACAAGTGGGTCCGATGGACCACTCCTCCCTTAACACAAATAGAATTTGTCCACTTCTTTTTTATGCCCTTTATATGTTCACTAATGATTTTATGCCACGTGTATTATCAATAAAATATAAAAATTAATTATTAATACATGTTTCATACAATCATTAATAAAACATATAAAGAGAACACTGAAAAATTTACCAATTTTGTTCACCTTAACACCTCCATCCCCGCAACATACCCTTTTTTTATTTTAAATTATGTAATTTCCATTAAATAGGATATAAAAGCTTAGAAAGATTTAGAAGATCTTCTTATATTAAAAAAAACTACCTATTATTTTTCTTTGTTTTGTTTCCATCTCATTTGACCACTAAATCTCTCACTCATAAATTTCAATAAGACAAGACAAATTTTATCACCAATTAATTAATTTATGTGAGAATATTTTCTTACATGTGTTTTGGGTTTTTTAGATATGAGAAGAACAAAAATCTTAGTTAAAATGATTGGCACTTAAAATAATAATGAATGATTCTTTTGTATGGTATTTTTGTGCTAGGAGAGATTTACTTTGATAGTTGTTGATATAGGTTGCAATGTTGGAGGTTGAAGGTGGTTCATCGTTTATTTGATGATGCAATTGCTTCTTGTAGTAAAATCTAGCATTTAAATTACAAATCCTCTAATCATATAAAAACACATAATTAATTAGTTCATATTAACATTAATTATTTTTATCTATAAATATTTAATAGACATATGGACTAGTTGATGAATTGAATCAGTAAAATAGAAAACCAAAACCTATTCAATTGGTTGATGAGATCGGTAAGATAATTTATGAAATTAATTAAAATTGAAGTAATCTATCTCCTAATGTTTGAAACATAATTTAGCATTGTTTTGTTTTGTCTCTATATGTTTTTAGGGTATGAACATGTTAGGGGCATTGCACCTGGCACAACCAAAGGTTTGCATGTGGAACTGTTCCTCTTAGTAAATTGTTTATTGCACAATTTGAACATTTATTATGTTTAAATAATCCGTTTTTAATCAACAATCAGTTGGTCTAGTGCGATGAGGCATTAGATCTCTTAAGTAAAGTTAAATGCTAGAATCTTGACGTTGTGAATGAAACAAATTGAGTAGAGAGTGTCATTCCCATAACGAGTCCCTACACTACTCGATCCGAATTAGTTAGCCAATAAGTTAGATCCTGGTGTTAAAAATGATTTTTAAACCCTAAAATCAACCTTGAATTAATGGTGGAGAATCTCAAGGCTGTAGCGGAGGAATATGAAAATGTAGGGAACGTGGTTGTTTTAGAAATCAATGAAAGATTCATGCACATTCCCACGTCCCTAAGCCCTCTCCACTTCCATGGTAAGTAATCACGGATTATTAAACCTAATTAAGTTAATTAACAATTAATTTTCCTCATTTTCCTTTAAAATATTATTATTATTCCTTAAATGATAAAATTTTAATTTAAAATTTATGAAATTATATACTAAAACAAGGGAAAAAACTTTGATGCACATGTTGTGTAAACTATTTACACAAGCCTTTTAGTTTTAGGGGTTAGATGTATCCGGAGAATGAAGGACGGTGGAAGGTGATGAACGGAGAACGGAAAAACAAAGAGGAAGTCACGCAAAGAGTGTGATGGAATTTTAGGAATTTTAGAAAAGGGGGAAAAATTTATTCAATGTAGGCCAGAAAAGTTAATCTGAGCCAGTACCATTCAATTGGTTTTTATAGCCCATATGCCTAACCAACTGATACTAAGGCTCAGTCAGTTAGAACAACCGGGTCCATCAACCAGATTAGCTAACCACCGTAACTAATTGGTTTCAACAACCGGAACAAACATCACCAACATAAAGTTCCTCAATATTCACTCTGCTTCATCAACTTCTTGAACTACTGTAGGAGACCAAACATTCAATTGGGCTCTTAATTCTTGAAAACGTGTAGAAGGCAAAGGTTTCGTAAGAATATCTGCTTTCTGATGTAGGGCAGGAACATAATTAATTTGAAGCTGTTTTAACATCACTTTCTCCTGAACAAAATGAAGGTCTAAATCTACATGCTTTGTCTTGGCATGTAAGACCGGGTTAGCTGCCATAGCAACGGTGCTTGTATTATCGCACCAAATCGTAGGACACTCATCAATCAAAATTCCTATGTCATTTAGAACTGATTTAACCCACAAAACTTCACTGGCAGCATCGACAAGACTACGGTATTCAGCTTCAGTCGTGGAGCGTGAAACAGACCTTTGTTTCTTTGAACTCCAAGACAAGAGATGTGAACTAAGATAAACACAATAGCCCGAGATCGATCGCCTGTCATCCACATCACTACCCCAATCTGCACCAAAGTAAGATTGCAGTCTCACTTGTACATCTTGACAAGGAAACCATAGCCCATACTCAATTGACCCCTTTAGATATCGTAATATACGCTTGACCGCTGCCCAATGCATGTCTTTCGGAGTTTGCATGTACTGTGCAACTTTGTTCACAGCGTAAGCAATGTCCGGCCTCGTATGACAGATGTATAATAAGGCACCTACAGTACTGCGGTATTTGACGGCATCTACACACTCACCACCATCATGTTTACTCAACTTTGGCGAGACAGCAATAGGAGTATCTGCTGCTCGCGAGCTGACCATATCATTTTTTATCAGCAGCTCATGAATGTATTTCCTTTGTGTAAGAAGCAGTCCTTCATCTGATCGAACAACCTCCACACCTAAGAAGTATTGAACCAGCCCTAGATCCTTGAGAGAAAATTGTTCATGCAAAATTTGAATGATCTGTGCTATACGAGACTCAGTTGTGCCGGTGACAAGAATGTCATCAACATACACTACAAGGTATGTCACTTCTTGTTCAATACGTTGAACAAACAGCGAGTTGTCTGCTCGAGATGACACAAATCCAATACTACACAGAAAATCTCGAAGCTTGTTGAACCAATTGCGCGGAGCTTGGCGTAAACCATAAAGAGCTCTTTTTAACTTACAAACCAGCATGCTGCCATTGACTCCCTACTTCTCAAAACTAGCAGGCTGCACCATATACACATCTTCATCAAGGTCGCCTTTAAGGAATGCATTGTTTACATCCACTTGGTGTACTTTCCAGCCATTTGAGACAGCCACTGAGAGTAATATGTTGATGGTGAAGAACCTTACAACATGACTGAAAGTTTCGAAAAAATCAAATCCTGGCACTTGTGAGTACCCCTTAGCGACCAAACGTGCCTTATACTTGTTGACAGACCCATCAGAATTGTACTTAACTTTGAATAACCATTTTTAACCAACTGCCTTTCGATCATCCGGCAGCGCCACCAATTCCCAAGTATCATTTTCTAGAAGTGCCTCATATTCAGCAAGAACTGTTGCACGCCACTGTGGATGAAGTAAGGCTTTATGAACACTTGAGGGAACCTCATCATGTTGCGTGAGATACACTTTTGGCTTAAATATCCCTGCTTTACCACGTGTAGTCATAGAGTGAGTATTTCTAGATGAACAAGTCTTAGTAGGTGCAATAGAGGTAGAATCAAGTTCTGTTGCAACGTGTCCAGCTGCATTGTTAGCATCATCAGTTGCACCAGTAGCATCAGAAGTACCAACAGCAGCTCGTGACTCATGCTCGGAATTATTAGTAGAGGAAGAAGCAATATCAGCATCATCAGCAGTCCCAGAAGTAGCAACGAACTCCTCTGACCCATTCTCATTCATAAGTACAACTTCTTCAGCAGCAACAGTTTCAGAAGCTGGACTGATGGCATCTGCTTCATCATCCAGAGAACAAGAGGCAAAAGGTCTCATCATTGAAATATCAACCCCATTATCATCATCAACAACCGTATGTACATTATTTTCATTAGCCTCAGGTACTAAATCAGAAGTAGGTGCAACAGACATAGTGCAAGGAGAACTTACAGTTGGCGGAATGGACTCTTGAACCAGGGTTGACATTCGATTCTCAAGAGGAAATTTAGGTGAGTGAAAGTCAAAAGAAGAAGCTGCAGCTCTGGAAGTTGCAGCAGTAGAGAAGAGAAAATTGTCTTCATTGAATCTCACATTGCGCGATATAAACACTCATCCAGTGCTATCCATACATTGGTAGCCACGGTGCCTCGGTGAATACCCTAGAAAAATACATGACTTTGATCGGAAATCAAATTTGTGTGAGTTGTAATCTCGAAGACACGGGAAACATTGGCACCCGAATACCCAAAGAAACTCATAATCAGGCTGTCTACCATAAAGCAACTGGAAGGGTGACACACCACCAAGCGATTCTGAAGGCAGCATGTTGAGTAAGAAAACTGCACTCAAAATAGCGTAGGACCAATATGAAAAGGGCATCGCTGCTTGGGCAAGTAACGTCAGAGTCGTGTCAATAATATGACGGTGCTTGCGTTCTACAACACCATTCTGTTGTGACGTGTGAGGACACGTGTATCTATGCTGAATTCCAAGTTGTGCCAGCTTACTTTCCAAGGCCCGAAACTCACCACCATTATCAGTTTGCAAGGGTACGATATTGGATGAAAACTGATTTTTCACAAGAGCATGAAACATCATAAATGTAGCAGAAACCTCACTTTTATTACGCAACAGATAAAGCCAGCAATTACGGCTGTACATATCAACGAAAGAGACATAGTATCTAAATCCTGAAGACCTAACGGGAGCTGGTCCCCATACATCAGCTTCCACAAGCTCAAAAGGCTTGGTGTAGATAGTAGTAGATGAACTAAATGGCAATTGATGACTTTTTCCTAGTTGACAAGCTGTACAAACAGTATGATTATCGACAGGAACACTCTTATTTATAGCTAGACTAACAATTTTAGGTGATGGATGACCTAAGTGTTTATGCCAGAGCCAGTAAAGAGACCGATTATTCTGAACATTAGAAGACGAAGTATGAGCAGTAGTATTATGAACCAAACCACAAGTGGACTGCTGCTGACGAACAGTATCATGCTCAAAATAGTAAAGACCATCCACTACAAGAAAATGCATTTGTAGTGACATTGAAAATAGTCACAAAAAGTGTTAAATTTAGTCACTGAAATTTACAGTGACTATTTTTCTAAGTCGTCACCTGTCGTCACTAATAATTCCGTCACTATTATATTAGTGACAACTTTCATGTATTTCGTCACAATAGTTATGTTTTTTATGACCACACTATTTGACACAAATGATTATTAATAGTGACTAAAATTTAGACACTAATGTTATTCTTACTAGTGACAAACATTCTATCACAAATACATATTTAAATAGTGTCAAAAATATGTCGTCACTGTCAATAATTAAAAATTAATTATATTTTTAGTTGTAACCATTTTATTTAGGGTTTAAACTAATCACTAATTGTCCCTGAAATTTAATGGAGCTTTTGCATTTTAGTCCGCAAACTTTTAAGTTTTCATTAGATCACTGAAATTTAATTATAGATGATGTAGCATATTCAAATATCAATTTTTAGTAAATAAATGCAATGCATGGCTTCAAGAAGGATCGAACCTGGAACCTTTAGGGCGAGAGTGCAATACTTATCCACTAGGCTAGGCAAGAAATTTTATATTATTTTGAAAGAAAAATAATATTTAGGTTTAATTGTAATTAAAATTAATTTTATTTATTTTAAAAATATTTATTAATTATAACACATTATTATAATAATAATTTACCTAATTTTTCTATGGTTTCTTATACGAAGTATGTATATGTTGAAGAAACCATTTAGATTTTTTTCTGTAAAAAAAACTAATCAAAATGAAATATCACTGTAAAAATTTTCAAAACAATTCTATCATATATTATGCTAAAATCACATAGTAGTCTTTGTACTCTAATTTTGTCACTTTAAATTTCTATACTTTTTAAATTTTGAATTTTTTATCCTGGCATGAATGGTCCTATTTAAATATGCTAAGTAAAATTTTCTTTTTAGCTAATTTGTTATACAT
Source organism: Hibiscus tridactylites (assembly GCA_958450335.1). Classification (NCBI taxonomy): domain Eukaryota; kingdom Viridiplantae; phylum Streptophyta; class Magnoliopsida; order Malvales; family Malvaceae; genus Hibiscus; species Hibiscus tridactylites. Next base: position 13,110,632 of record OY288276.1, on the reverse strand, counting down.
AAGTTGCTTATTTAATTTTTTTTCTTTAATTTGATCATTTTTAGTCCTTGTAATTTAGTCATATTGCCGGTGTCTCGTTAGGATTAGGATTAAAATTTTAAAATTTAAAAAATATAGGGACTAAAGTTGATCAAAAATAGATTGACTAAAACAACAATTTACACATAGTATAGACTATAGAAATATTTTACCTTTTGACAAACTAGTTTATGATAACTTTAATTTTTATAATTATAAAAATAAATTTATCATTGTGACAATGTCTAATTTGTCATTACTTTTATTTTTTTTATTTGTGACAACAAAAAGTGAAACTTTAAGTGACAAGTAATTTCATTGTAATAACAAATATCAAATAATAGTGATCACTTCACATATCGTCACTATCATGTGTCAAAGTTTTAGTGACAATGAACTTTGTGTCACAATTGTATACTTATAGTGAGAATTCATTTGTGAAAAATGCAATCGTCACAATTACTACTGTTACAGTGACCCAAAAAAAATGTCACAATTACTTATACTAATTGTGTCGCACAAAAAAATTGTCACAAAAAGTTAATATTTGTGACAAAATTATTCCCAGTCACTATCAATTTGTCACTAAAAACTTATATTCTTGTAGTGATCCTCTAGTTTCCCTTGAAGCAACACATCCCCTGTAATCTCATCCTTCACACAACAATTATCAGAGTGAAATTCAAAAAATACGTTATTATCTTTAGCAAATCGAGATACATAGAGAAGGTTCCTAGTGATCTCTGAAACATGCAGAAGATGTTCAAGGCATAATGAACGAGAATTTGTGGAAATAGAGGCTCGACCTATGCGAGATATACACAGAGACGAACCATTGCCAAGAATAACTTTACCTGTACCTGAGTAGTTGTGACCATAAGTGACATTCTGTTGATCTCCAGTAACATGGTGAGTGGCCCTGGAATCAGGGTACCACTTGGTGTCAAGCATGAGAGATCCACTTGCAACCAAAGAATTAATATGAGCCGTATTAGCAGTGGATTCCAATTTGTCAGACTCAGTACATGTAGCAACACAAATAAATAGGTCATAACATACATCAGGATCATTAACCACATGACACAAATTTGTCTGGGAGTTGATTGCTGGAGAGGCATGTTGAGGAAAGATCGAAAGCCCCTTAAAGTTCTGATTGAACCTGTTCCAGCAGCGATCGGCTAGATGCCCTAACTTGCCACAGAGTTGGCATTGCGGACGCCTCCCTCGACCGCGATTGGCTGTTTGATTTGCAGTGAATGTAGGGGACTGAGAATTATACATCTGTGGTGATTGAGCATTATACATTTGTGAACCACCAGATTGGGAATTATGCATCTGTGAACCACCAGGTTGAGGATTATGCATCTGTGGACCACCAGGCTGGAAATTGGGACTGTTGTATGTACTTCGAGTCATATTGATCCCAACTGGAAGACGCACGAGATCAACAACTATGGTCTCAGCATCCATGAGCATGGATACGGCAGCATCAAGAGAGTAAGCCTCCCGACTCATCGTAATTACAACAATAAACGGCTCATACTCAGGAGGGAGTCCGTTAAGCACCGTGGCAACCTTCTCAACTTCTACAATCGGACTTCCACATGTGGCCAAGAGATTACAAAGCTCTTTAACTTGCATCGTATACTCTCTCATGGTCAGGCTACCTTTCTTCAAAGAACGCAAATGGCAGTGGAGATTCATGATTTTTGTGGTTGAGAACTTGGAATACAGTCTCACAACAGTATTCTAGATTGAGGCAGAGGATTCAGCACCGACGAGTTCAAGAAGGATCCCGGGGCTAATCGTCGATAACATCTAAGAGGCTAATGAATTATCTTCCTTCTTGAATCGACGATATGCAGGATTTAAGGTTTTCGTACATGTGGCATCAGTGATGTATCTCGCCGGAATCGGAGTCGATTCATCGAGGTAATCCTCAAGTTCATGGCCACGCACCATTAACAGGACATGTTGTCTCCAAAGAAGATAATTACTGTCATCCAATCGAATGTTGACATGCTTGTTTGCAAACATCGGACCTGAACTATCACCGGCAGATTGAATCAGAGTAGTTTCTTCATCCGTGGCTGCTACAACCTCAGGCATCTTGACGCTTCGATCAATAAGCAAAAAACTCTCATAGAGAAAACCAGATAGCTCGCGCGGAACGATGAACAGATTAACTGGCCGGAACGACTAGCTCTGATACCATATCGGAGAATGAAGGACGGTGGAAGGTGATGAACGGAGAACGGAAAAACAGAGAGAAAGTCACGCAGAGAGTGTGACGGAATTTTAGAAAAGGGGGAAAATTTTATTCAATGTAGGCCAGAAAAGTTAATCTGGGCCAGTACCATTCAATTGGTTTTTATAGCCCATATGCCTAACCAACTAATACTAAGGCTCAGTCAGTTAGAACAACCGGGTCCATCAACCAGATTAGCTAACCACCGTAACTAATTGGTTTCAACAACCGGAACAAACATCACCCACATAGAGTTCCTCAATAATGTGTTTAGTTTAGGGGTTTAGGTTTTAAAGTTTAGAATTTAATGTTAGTGTTTAGAATTTATAGTATAGGGTTTAGAGTTTATGATTTAGTTAATAAGATTTATGGTTAAAAATTTGGAATTTAGATTTTATAGTATAAATATGCAAGTTTGTGTAAAAAAATTACACAACTTGTGTATTAAAATTTTACCCCTAAATATATAGAGATGAATGATAGGGTAAATATTAAATTGTGAGGAATGTGGTATCCTTGTATAGTTTGGGATCCCTGATAGATTTATTTCTAGCAGCTTGCTGCATTTTGTTTGGATAATAAAATTTCAATATTCTAAAAAAAATACCCCTAAAATAATGATAAAATTATATTTTAATTTTTTAAAATTTATAATTTACTGTTGGTGCCTAAAAAAATCTCGGCTTTGTTTCTGTTCTTAGAAATAGTAGTACTCGTCCCTCAAGTATAGAAATATATGAATTAAAATAGCAAGAAAATAAAAAAATGAAACGAGAAATTCATGTACATTTAAAAAAAATTAAGGGTACTTTTGGTATGGCTTAAAAAAATTGTTTAAAAAGTTATTTTTCACCTATAAGCAATGCCAAACACTTCCAAATTGGTGTGAAAATCACTTGAAAAAGTGATTTTCCACCCAACCTCAAAAGCTAAGGTTTCTAGCTTTTAGGGTGAAAAGTCACTTTTAAGTGTGAAGTTATTTTTTACCTTTAATTATTAACACTAACAGCACTAATATTAATATTAATATATTAAAATAACATTAAATATGATTATAATTATTATATCAAACTAATATCTAGTTATATTACAATAATATAAAAATGTATAATTTAGACTTTAGAGGCTAAATTTTTATATTTAATTCAAAAGTTTATATTAATTATTTAGAAATATTTAACGTTTATAGTTTATATATAAAAAAATTACTAATGAATTGTCATGGTTTTTATATTTTTATTATTTAAGTTGATTTTTTTCATATATAATAATATTAATAAATTTTATGATAATGAATTTAACATCATTCACGTTCATTTTTGTTTGCTCTACAATATAATGTCTAAAATGGACATTTTTATCTTTTCAAAACTATTTTTTGACAATAATGCCAAACACTAAAACCTTATAGTTAACTTTTCAAAATTACTTTCTCACGGCACTTTTAAAAGTATTTTTCGAAAGATGTGTCAAACTGGCCTTAAAAAGATTTTAGTGAGTTAAGAAATAACTTAAATTGTATGTTTAAAAATAATTATTATAACCTTTTAAATATATATTATTTATGATATGATTTTAAATTTATGTATTTTTTATCCAATTCGCCTCGTGAGACCAAACTCAATAGAGATAATTAATAATAGGGTAAACTACACCACATACCACTCAATTATGGCCCATGACTCAAAAATGCTACCGAACTTTAAAAAAGTTCAAAACTAACATCAAAATTTAATATGTGACTCGAAAATATCACTTCGTCGTTAACTCTTAATGCCCTTGTTAAGTCAAAACGACGTCGTTTTGCTGGAGGAAAAATATTAAAACCATGTGATTAGAGGGTTTTGAACCCTAAACCTCCAAATAAAAAGGCTATGTGTAAAATCAAAATTGATTTTGATATAACAAATAACTTTAGGGACTTAATTGCAAAAATAATAAATTTTTAAGTATTTCAAAAACTCACCAATTGACAAGCCTCTTTGAACCTAGTACTCTTTCAAGTCAAAACATATTAAAATAGTTCAAATTTTTCTAAGTCTTTTCAAATGTTTTCAAGCCAAACTTCAACAAAATGACCAGGTGTATTGATACCCTCTATTGTATCGATACGGATTTTCAACACTGGAATTTTAATCGACCATAACGTACCGATACGTTTTAACCTCGTATCGATACAATATTTATATGGGTAAAACTTTAAGCTATAGTGTATCGATACGCATCGGGACCGTATCAATACCATTTTTCATATAAAAATATTTCTAATGTTATAGCGTATCGATATGATATGCTGACCATTGCAAATCTTTACATTTATTATTCGAACGTTGGCTTGTCAGTTATTGAAATCTTAAATTTTAAATGGTCGTTGGACCGTATCGATACGCAAAGAGAGCGTACCGATACACGTTTTTATCAAAAGACAATTCAGAATTCCAGTGAACAAAAAACGTATCGATACACCCCCTTAAGATTGTACTGATACGCCCTTTTAGAGTATCGATACGCTTTGTTTTTCAGTCACAACGACTCTTTCTTCTTTGAGACATGTACCGATTCGCCCTTGAAGAGTATCGATATGGTTAGCAGTTGAGGATCATTTATTGCGGGAAATTACAGCCCGACGGCTAAATTAATGACCTCAACCACCCAAACGGCTAGAAATCAATACAATGGTATAAAAACAAGTCTCAAAAGCTACAACAACTACTATTGAACCTTCAAGCAAGATCAAAGCATTCAATCCAAACTCTTGTGCCTTTAGTGTCAAATTCTTGTATCCAACTCATTTGAAACTTTACATTGTAAATCTTTTTAGAGTTTGAAGAGTATTTATGTGTAATTGAGTAAAAAATAGCCTTTGAGAGGTACAATCAAAGTTTGTCTATCTTCCTTTGTAAAAGAGTGCTATTGGATCAATCTTTGGATAGAGAGATTGATGGATTTGTAAGGTTTCCTCCTAAGCCGTGAAAAGGGGACGGATTCAAGTTAGTGAATTGTTGAAATCCTCAGTATGGTGCTGAAGTAGTGGATGTAGAGCTTGTTCGAAGCTTAAATCACTCTAAAATTGCATTGTCTTCATTTTTAAATTTTCAATTTGCACCCTTCAATTTTTATTCCACCAATTCACCCCCTCTTGGTAATTAGCCATCATTTGATCAACTCAACATTAAGTCTTAATACTAAACCAACATAACATTATATAAGGTTTTACCACAAGTATTATATATCTGATTAATTCAAATTATTTTATGAAATAAATAATACTATAAATAATATTAATATATAAATATATAAATATATTAATTGCACATATATATCAATATATATATATAAATAAAAATATATTATTTTTATATATTATTAGTAATATAAATATAATATTTTAAAAAACTCAAAATATTCATAAAAATAATATATTTATATTATTAATAATATATAAAAACCTTAAACCCTAAATTGTTAACCCTCAAACCTTGACATTCAAACTTAAACCCTAAACTTTAGAGTTTAGAATTTAGGGTTTAAGGGTTTTATATATTAATTTTATAAATATTTTGTGCTTTTTAAATAATATATTTATATTATAAATAATATATAAACAATATAAAAATAAAATATTTTTATTTAAATTATATGAACTTATCAATTTGGTTCAACCAAATTATTTTATAAAAGAAAAGTAATACTATAAACAATTTTAATATATAAATAAAATAGTACACATATATCAATAAAAATATATTATTTAAAAAAACCAAAAATATTCATAAAAATAATATATTTATATCATAAATAATATATAAAAAACATAAACCTTAGACCTCAAACTATTAGGTTTAGGGTTTGAAGTTTGGGCTTTATAGTTTAAGGTTTAAAGTTTTTATGTACTATTTTGATGAATATTTTGGGGTTTTTTTTAAATAATATATTATATTATAACTATTATATAAAAGATAAAAATAATACATTTTTATTATATGTATTGTTATATATATAAATAATATAAAATATATTATTTATATATTAATATTATTTATAGTATTATTTATTTTATAAAATAATTTGAATTAATCTCAAGTAGTTTGAGATATATAATATTTGTGGTAAAACATTATATAATATTATGTTAGTTTAGTGGTTAAGGCTTAATTTTTTTTCCTAAAGGTTTTGGGTTCAAAATCCCCCAAGCGCATGTTTTTAATATTTTTCCTCCAGCAAAACGACATCGTTTTGGGCTAAATTAGACTTCAAAACAGTCGCAACAAAATGACGTCGTTTTGGCTTAACGGAATGTTAAAAAGTTAATGGCGGAGTGATATTTTCGAGTCACATATAAAGATTCGGTGTTAGTTTTGCTCTTTTTTTAAGTTTAGTGACATTTTCGAGTCAATGGTCATAGTTGAGTGGTATGTGGTTGAATCCCCCAAGCGCATGTTTTTAATATTTTTCCTCCAGCAAAACGACATCCTTTTGGGCTAAATTAGACTTCAAAATAGTCGCAACAAAATGACGTCGTTTTGGCTTAACGGAATGTTAAAAAGTTAATGGCGGAGTGATATTTTCGAGTCACATATAAAAATCCAGTGTTAATTTTACTTTTTTTTTTTAAGTTTAGTGACATTTTCGAGTCAATGGTCATAGTTAAGTAGTATGTGGTTGAATTTACCCTTAATAATATCTATATTGTTATAAACTTCTTAACTAAGTTTGGTATCATGAGTTAAGTAGACTTCAACTCAGTCGAAAAAATACAAGGAAAAAAGAACAATCTTGTCCCATTAAATTTAAAAGAAAAAGAATATGAGGTTAAACATCTCTATAACTACCCATTATTTATTATTATTATTAAAAAAATCACATCCCTTTCATTTAAAAAATAATATTTATTGTTTTTTTAATATCTCGAGCACCGGAGGTGAAAAACAAAAAGTTTTCACAATTGCTTTAGTTTTAGGGTTTAGGCTTTAATTGTTTAAGTATAAAAGTTTAGAATTTAGGGTCTAGATGTTAGTGTTTAGGTTTTAGGGTAATATAGTTAGAGGTTTAGATTTTAGCCTATAAACCCTAAAATTTTACCTTAAATCATAAATTCTTACCACACCCTAAATTCAAAACTCATACACTTAAACCAACACTTAAATCCTTAAACATTAAAGCCTAAACAAAATCTTTAAACCCTAAAACTAAAACGCTTGTGGAAACTTTTTATTTACACCGCACAGAACAAGTGAACACAATCCAGTAGATATTAAAAGAGAAAAAATTGTTCGAGGGAAGGAGGTATTGAGTTCAATTCCCCATAAATATTCATATTATTTTATCAATTTTGTGAAGCCTAAATGCAATTATGTTTTTTTTTTAAATCATCGGTACTTAATCTATTAATTAACTAATCTGAATCAAGTATTACGTAGGTCCATTAATGAAACGACTCTCTTAACTTAGTTTACTCTATTCATAACATCAATTAGGGGTAGGCAAAAATCGACTCGACTCGAAAAAACTGAATTATTCGACTCGACTTGAGGCGAAAAAAATTGACTCATTTTGACTCGACTCATAATTTCATAAACTCGACTCGGAAAAATTTCAAATAAAGTTTGAGTTATGAAATGGAAATTTGAATAACTCGAAATTTTTATTAATTAGTTGATCAATTTTTAAGTTCAAGTAGATTCTATCAATTATGTCTAATATGTTATGTATATCACATGTGAAAATATGAAGAAATATATATGCATATAAAAAGCCGTTGAAATTGGAATCAATATGTGCAACGTCTAGCCCTAAATATATGCATATAGAAATATATACATGCACCTCTACGTATATGCATATAGAAATATATATATATATATATATATATATATATATATATATATATATATATATATATATTCAAAATTTACAATCATATTGACAACAGCGTATTGAACAAATATAATTCGATCATAGATAAATAGATCTATTTATCCCCGCCCACAAGTTTGGCACTTCACTTCATTCAAATAATGGGTTCTTTTTATAGAATTTGTTGTGATATAATAAGTTTTTTTTATTGTAATTGTATTGAAACAAAAAAAAAATGGATAACAGGATAACAATGGAATGAATAAGACAGGAGGCGGTCCGCAAATTTTCACTTATTCTATTTCTATGCTATGTTTTTATCTGAGAATTTCGTGTCTTTTTATTTTATTCCAATTTTTGCTAATTTTGTGTTTTGATTGCCTCGTGCAATTCAATTTTTTTATTCCGATTGTATCTACATATTCTAATTTTTTTATAATTTTTTGGGGGTTGCTAACTCAACGGTAGAGTACTCGGCTTTTAAGTGCGACTAGCATCTTTTACACATTTGTATGAAGAAAGGGATTCGTTCATACCATCGGTAGAGTTTGTAAGACCACGACTGATCCTGAAAGGGGTGCATGGAAAAAAGAGCATGTCGTATCAAATATATATATATATATATATATAATTTGTACAGAAACTCGAAACTCGACTCGACTCGACTCAACTCGAATTTTATAAACTCGACTCGAAAAAATTTCAAATAAAGTTTGAATCGTAAAATAAGACTTGCAAACTTGAATAACTCGAAATTTTTTGACTCGACTCGATCGAATGCTCAACTCTAACATCAATATTCAAATTTTTGACACTGCCTAAGAAATTTAATGTCAACTATCGAATTGATAGTGCATTATTTTTTTTCTTGCATGTGACACGTGACACGAGCTTTATCCTAGGGAGCTGAAGGTTTTGAGAGAGAACTAAGGGAACTAAAGGTTTTGAGAGTGATCATAAGTTAACCCTCCAATTTTTAATTAATTAATTAATCCTTAAGACCATACCATGTGATAAGAAATGGGTTGTAATTAAAAATACTTAATTACTTCTGCTTCCCCCAGATTACAAAGTCAATCTGGGTTCATGTATGTTTCGAAATCAAAGCATAATAAAATATACTCCAACTAACTAAACTCTTAACTATAATAACGGTAACATATTAAATAATAATTATAAATAGCAGTAGAACACATGAGACCACGTGGAAGAAAAAAACCTTTGAAATCACTAATAGGGTTAATCTAAGTGGTAAGCAGCATGACATCACTTAAGCATGTTTCGAGTTTGAGGTTTTCTGTATACAGAAAATTTTTATTAGAAGATTCGCCCATAAAAATTAAGTGTGCGACGCATGTCGGTGCAAATTAGCTAGAATAAAATCTTGTTGAACCGAGAGGATAACTAAAAAAACCTTTGAAATTATACATATATTAGTAGTATTTGTATTATATGATGACGAGACAGTTGGTTTGGTCAAAGATGATGAGATTTTTCCTTAATCATTTGAAAATTTTTGTTGCACCAAACTTCCATGTTCTTCACCAACTAATTCCCTTTCATTTCTTCAATCAATGTGTAACCGATGGATTTTCTTTTTACAAGTAGGGTTTTTTTAATTAAAGAGAGAAGTATTATATTTTTATGTCGGGATTCAAATTTATATAAAAAAGACAATATAAATATTAATTATGATTACGATTGAATATTGAAATTAATTAAATTAGAGGTTAAAAATATTATTAATTTTCACGACTATTAAAAATATTATTAATTTATTTCTTTTAAAGAAAAAAAGGTAAAAATCGAATCTAGAATTTTATGAATTTAAAAGTTTTTTTTTGAGATCGTATGAATTTAAAAGTTGAATACAAGTATTCTTCATTGTGCATGTAATTCAATTGACTATTGATTGGATGTTGGGTTAACAAATTTCAAACTTTGAAGGGCTTCCTGCTTTTATTTTTTTTTGGTACAAACATTTGTGGACGGGAATTAATATTAGCTTAAACTAATTGTTTTAATTTATGAAGAAAAAAATCCATGTAGAATAGAAAGCTCAAATTTATAAAATTTACAAATCTCATTCTAAGCAAACCCAATTAAGTTTTTATAGAATATAAAACTTTCGATTAATGAAAACCACAATTAGTTCATATACATAAGACAAAGTAAAATAAGAAATTTAGTCTATAAATTAAGGGAAAACTACATAAATAGTATCCTACCTATTCTCGTGTTACTGTTTTAGCATCTTACATATTTTTTGGGCAAAATGAAGATGATGACGTTAAAAACAAACGAAGACGATGACGTGGCTTATTTTTAATTGGGGTAATAACAGTTCTAATCTCAAAACTTATACATTTCTATCAATTTGGTCATAATTCTATCAATTTAACCATTATCTTAAATGTTTGGGTTTAAACTGCAAATGTCCTTTTTTTTCTTTCTTCTTCCCAAAAACCCTAACCCCTCTTTTTCCCTTGAACAATTTCATCGTTTATAAGCTTGATGTGCGAAAACAAGCAAGCATTGCTACATGAATTTCCTGCAGATGTGAGAAAAACAATCGTAGTAACGAGCTATTATTAGGGACCATTTGCAAAATAGTGCAAACAAATGAGGAAATTCGATACTTGTAGCAGCAAAATCCTGTATATAAGTTGAAAAGGTTGGTCGGGGGTTCAAAGCCATGTGGACCTAAAGCATTTTTAGCATCACCCCATTTCCTAAACAGTAGCGTTTTGAAAGAATGATTCCTATTTGTGGTGACAACATTATTATAAACTCTAAATCTCATTTTCATTTTCCATTTTGTCAAATTTTCAAAAAATATATAGAATTTTAGTATTTATTCACTTCTACAGTTCTGCACATCGATATGCAACTTCCAAGGCTTTTTGGTGTAACTTTGAAATTCTTTGAGCTATCGCAATGGATTGAGACAATTTTCACACGGGTTCTCCACCTTAGACTTCCATCGAATTTGAATGAAATCTTGAGTTACGGTTGATGGTGGCTCAAGGAAAAAAGGGCTAGAAGAAGGAATAATATGGGGATTTATAGTTTTAACCCAAATATTTAAGATAATTATTAAATTAATAGAGTTTGGACCAAATGGATAGAAATATATAAGTTTTGGGGACTAGAACTGTTATTATCCCAATTAAAAATAAGCCACATCATCATCTTCGTTTGTTTTTAACGGTCAGGTACCAAAACAGAACAAAAACGTAATGTTAGATATCATTTTACCTAAAAAAAAATAGGTGGGTACTAAAACAGTAAGGCGAAAATAAGCGGGTGTTATTTATGTAGTTTTCTCATGAATTAACCACAGAATCTGTTAATAATAAAACACAAGGAAAAATGATAAGAATCAACTATTGAACGAAGAAAATAAACCATCAATTCAATATATGGTTAAAACACAAAAGATTTATGTTCTAATCTCGTTGTCCGATGAATAATTCATGTCTTCAAAGAACCTCAAAGATCCTGCGATTTTTATATTGTGTGAAAAGTATGTCGAAAGTGGTTATCCCAGAATAAAATCTTAAAATTTCATGCTGTAGAAACACAAAAAAACACTACATCGCAGTGACTTTCTTCGAGAAAAGTTCCAAACAGCTATGGAAGCAAATCTACTTGTGCAAATCCCATGAAAGTCTTGACAAAAACAAACTTCAACTCCTCTTTCCGAAAAGAAATTTCGATTTGGGTGACTTTGTAGTATAACAACTTAATTTAAGTTTAAAATTAACAAGTTTAGGAACATGTCCAAACAACCTAAAATATTTTTTTTATAATATTTTAATTCTTTTTTTGTGTTTTCTCGACAATAAAATTTATCGTTTTTAACCTTAAATTAGGTTATTTTACGTAAACTCTCCCTTCAACTTTTCTCTTGGACAACATACCTAAAACTCTAACCCAACTTACCTACCTAGATCCAAATTTACGACACCCAAATCCTACCGGTTACAATACAACCCAATTACACAAACCAAAAATCACCCAACAGCAGCCCCACTACCAAAACACCCAATCTAGCCTCAGGCATTTTAAATCAAAAACCCTTTTAAATATTTAATTAGAAGCATGATCCTCTGCTAGCATTATTTAAAAAAATGATCGACCTTCTTTAGTCTGCATAAAGCGAATTCTTGTTTTACAGTAAGCAAGTTTTAAACTTACGTTCTACAAAAAGTGAGTTTCGAATCCGCGTCTTATAAAAAGTGAGTTCTATGTTAAAAATGCGGTAAATTAATTTTTTTATCAACTTACTCAGCACGAAACTCGCATTCTGTAAAAAGCAAGTTTCGGACTCGCGTCCTATAAAAAGCAAGTTCGCCTTACGTGGAGAATTTGGGATAATTTTTTTTAAATAATGCTGACAGTGGATCATTCTTCTAATTAAATATTTAAAAGGAGTTTTTAATTTAAAATTGCCCTAGCCTCACTCCATATTTGAACTACAATTCACGGGAAAAGACAGCTAACACGATTACGACGTAATGACTATAGAATATCTCGATTGGGCCATCAAGATCTTCGTACAGAGAATTAGACACCGGGAATGAACAAATGGCACCCCTAATTTACCTTAATGCCTCTATGGTTGTGCCAATAACCATGGTTCTTAATCATGAGCAGTTTAAAGATTTAAACGTTTCAAAAAATTTCTCACAATCTATTTTGGTCATGAAAATTAAAAATTTTAATTTTTTATTTGCTCTTATTTTGGTCACTCAAGAATTAAATTAAAAATGGACTGGTGACATGCTAATCACATGTGTTGATCTAAATTGCTTATTCTATTACAACCATATGACATCCACATCATTTGTTTATCTTTTTCTTCAAAAATGAAAGTCTTACACTCTTATCCTTGTCTCATGCGGGTATTAAAGTTACCAGTCTTCAATGTCTTCTTCAAGACAGCAACAAACTCATCTCATTGTGTTTTATCCCTATATCAATTTAGATTTTCTCAAAATCACTTTAAAATTGACAAACCCCAACATAAACCCTAAAACTTACAAACCCCCAAATTACTCTTATCTACAATATTTTATCGTCGATCAATGTGGAATTAGGTACATCTCGTTTTTTCCTTTTCCACCTTTTCACTGTTAAAATTTACAAAAAGATTCTCCATCATCTAAAAATTAAAGATAATTCGAGACTAAAGGTTTTTTCACGAGAAATGAAGAAAATTTTGAAGCTATTTTATAAATTTCAAAAGATAAACGCTCACTCATAATAACTTAAGTATTTAACAACAGAGTGACCAAAACATTAACAAATCAAAAATTTAATGGTTAAATTAAAAAAAATTAAACATTAATGATCAAAATAGAAATGAGAAGAAAGTTGGTAAAATTTAGAATTTACCCTAATTTCTTTTATCCTTATTGGATATCTAATTTTTTTCCATATTAATATTAATATCTAAGCTTTTTGTCCGCATTGATACTTTTTATAACATAACACTGATTATACCACGTTGGCAAAAGCACAAGGGAATATATAGAATCATAAAATTATAAATGTAAGATTAATTTTCGCTCTTCCAATAATTTTAAAACTTGAAAATTTTATCGAATCCTAACCCTTCATAAAAATAATTAAACATTTAAAATTTTGTAAAATTATATAAATTAACATCGTTACAAAGAATTATCAATGCAAGAAAAATAAGTTCAAATTGGAATATGAAAAACATAAATAAAATAGAGAAATTCAAGTATCAAAATGACATGTTCTTAAAATTAGTAGTAGTTATCTGCCATACAAGACAATGGTAGCTTTCTTTTTCTTTGTTAATGACAGTAGAATAAGTCATAAAAATTCATCCACATCATGAAAATGGAGATTTTTAATGTTTAAAAACATCAAGGAACACGGATAAAACCCACAACAAAAATCATACAATCTAGATTTCACATCGAAACTGAAAGTACATTCACCAAGGAAAAAAAAACAACCTTAAATATATTTTACTATATATGTTGTATGTCCAAAGTGGGTTTCTTTTTACATCAAAAAACTGGGACTGGGATCCATATCTCAGCCCCCCAACTATAATGCCACTCTTCATTACACCTTAACTTCCACCTAAAAAAAACTGCCTCCTTATGGCAGAAGAATAGACTAATAAAAAAACCAAATCGACTAAACAAATTTGTACTTCCGACTCAACAATGTCGGTTTTTACGATTTGAATGTAAAAAATAATAATAATACTAATGATAATCAATAGAACAATTCACAGAAGATAGATGTAAATATATATATATATATCAAGAGGGGTAAATGAATTGAATTTACATGTGTTGAGTCGGCAATGGTGTTTGCAAGTCCCCCCATTGCTGACCTCGACTTGAAAAAGGAGACAGTATATTTAAGCTTCCTATGCCTTAGTCGTGTAAAAATTGGAAGGCTGGATTCTCAACAAGTTCCTCTGCTGGTTTGACTTCCAAGAAGTCTTTCTCTTGGAGCGAATTCGAAAGGTCATCAACAGAGAAGGGGATGCTGTGTTGTATTAAGAAGGCTGAATTAGTTTGTTTCTCTATCCTATGCTCAGCATTCAACAAAGCTTAAGCTGTAATCAAATCTTTCATACTACGCCCACTGTAACTGAACTCTTCCCGGATTAACATTCTCATTCACAGATTACTTAAAACTTCCCTAGTGGTGCATATGGTAAGAACTTACCTGGAATTGTCATCCAATAAAAAGGAACTGCTAGCAGCATCGTTGGAATCCTCTGTCATTAGTATTCTCATGCTGGAAATAACCTGTAAAAGAGTGCAGGTTGCTAATATATCGTATCTGATTTCTCAAACATCATATGCCACACAAAACTTACATTTGGAGCAACACTTCGAGTATTGTAGTTGTCATCCCAGTACAGAGTACATATTCTGTACAACTGCTGTACACTAAGAATCTGACCAAACCAATCGTTACATGTCAGATAGTATCAGAAAATAGGTTAGAATTGGAGGGAGAGAGAGAGAGGACTTACAGGACAGAGATCGTTTGTAATTTCATCATAAGAAATTCTGTACTTCTGATGTATAACCTGTTATCAGGTTTTAATAAAAGTCAGCATAATAAGAAGACTGCTAATCAGGAAACAATATTCCGCGCAAAGCACCACTACTTCAGCACATACAAATCAGTACAACAATGATTTCACAGGTCAAGGGAACAAATTTGAATAGATTGACAAGCATGATCCAAAGATAGTTGAAGAACCACATTGTGCAAGAAAACAAATGCTCCAGGTAAATCTGG
Source organism: Hibiscus tridactylites (assembly GCA_958450335.1). Classification (NCBI taxonomy): domain Eukaryota; kingdom Viridiplantae; phylum Streptophyta; class Magnoliopsida; order Malvales; family Malvaceae; genus Hibiscus; species Hibiscus tridactylites. The sequence continues at coordinate 13,095,202 of OY288276.1, read as the reverse complement.
TTGCTATACTTCTCAAACCACCTATTCTCATTATTTGGTAACACTCTATAATGAAAAACAACCAAGAACACTCTATAATGCCAACGCATGCCTCGACATACCAAGAATCCAACAGCCTGCCTTATGTGCTTAAGTTCATCCCATGATGACCCTGCATACTGCAATACAATTAAAAGTGAAGGTAAAGCATCAACATAGTTATGGGTCTAAACTAAGCAAATAGTCCAGCAAACTTACGTAGCAACAACTCCGTATATAAACACATGAAAACTACAACAAAAAAAGTTACCTCTTCTTTTGCTTGGCAACACCAGAGCTCTAACTCAGCTAATCCAGCCTTAACATATTCTCCATTGCTAAATGTACAACACTCACGTCGTAGAAGAAGGCTGGAAAATGATAAAAATAAAAATGTCAATATAACCAAACCATTTGAATTAAAACTGCAAAGAACAATAAACAAAACCTACCTATTAAACAATTGTACATTAATGTATGAAAATGTTTGAGTAAAGATCTTCTGGATAAGAACAGAAGGCACCTGAAAACCAATTAACTGTAAAAACCTCCGCATTTAACAGAAAATCAAGATTGACAGAGGCAATCAAAGTTTATGAAGGCAAGTTGGAATGAAAATATTAGGTCCCTTACAAAATTTTCTTTCAAAGTGCTTAGGAGGGTGTTGAAACTATCAATAATGTTCTGCCAGTGAGTTGAAGGAGAATCTTTGGCAAAGGACCGCCCAGATCGTAGTGCACTTCCCTTAGATGTTCTCGGTGCCTAACAGTCAGCAAGATAAATTAAACAAACAAAGGGATCAAGATTAAGTATAGCTGCAAGATACAGATTCAAATTGTTGAACAGAAACTAACTGAATCACTAAATACCTGGATGCATAGAGAAAGCAAAGATGATAACTCTTTCTTCAAGCTGTCCCTGATGATTCCATAGATCTTTTCCACATATGCTGCAAGTTGCTGTTTGAAAAGTAAAGCAGGATATTTGGCCTCTACTTGGCGAACTACTAGTGCAGCCGTCGCAGCAAGGTTGTTGGAAGCAGACGAGCGGAAACCCTGAGTTAAGAGAGAAATGAATGTGAAGAATAGTCTTATACTTCCTTAAAAATGATATACTCAGTGGGGGAAAATAAGAATTTCAAATACCATTGCCATCCTTCCAAAAAGGGAGGTTGCAGCAGTTGGCTTCCGACTTGGAGTTGCACCACTTGAACCAGCAGCTTTAAGGCTTTTTTGGAGCAAGAACAATAACGCTGATGTGTTGGACAACCAATAAGCCATATGACCATTGTTTTCTTCATTCTAAAATAAAAGAAGTGTCATTCTTCACTCATGAATCATGCATTTAAGCTTGTTCTACTATAGCAAGCAGGAAGTACATAAAAATGCCAAGTACAATTCAGAAACAAGTGTGGTCTTCTAAAGAAACTATTTTACAATTATTAAAGCAGGCAATCAAAGGGAAGAAAAATATGCAGCAAAAACTTCAAGTCAGGTCACATGACTTGTAGGTCACAAGAACAACTCCTGACCTTACAAGGACTTCATTCGGAAAATGAGATTATTATGATGAATTAATGAAGAATTAGACAAGGTTAAAATTAGCAGAAAATGTTGAATGATAAAAGAAAATGAAGCAGATGACACTGCCTGAAATTACTCCACCGACAAGACTGAATCATACAATCAATTACCTCAATTGCAGAACCAATCATCTGAATAAGACGATCAAACACATTGGTCCTTTCAGCTTCAAAAGATTTCCAGTGGAGAAGACATTTATATATGGTAAAAGCGGCAACAGGTTTTCCTTGACTGAACCCAATATCTTTTGAAACACAATCGATCAGTGCATCAACGTTCTCCTGTTGAGAGAATGGCAGAAAATATAACTGACACACTGCAAAAAAGAAAAGGCTTGAAGACGCAAAAATCAATTCTTGGAAAACATACGTGCTGACGTTCAAGATTGGATCTTCGCAGTTTGCCATCAGTTTCTGCACCAACCTTCACTGGAGTCGCACTCTGTGGTTCCTGTGGTAACAACTCTTGCCAATGGTCACGCTACAAAATCTAGAAAAGTATGATCAGAAGTATTAAAATGATATGTAGCATACATTTGATTTATTCAATTCATCCACATGGTGCCCATTTTCCAAATTCTGCAAAATTTCAAAGAAAAAGAATAATAGGAAGCATCAACATAATGACTGATGAAACAGGATAATAACAAAATAATGCTATAGTTTACCAGAAAAACTGGAATTGGTGGAAGCTGTGAAGTCTTCTTAACAGGTGAGTTTAACAGGGTTTGCTGCCTCAAAACTTGGTTTTCAGATTCAATGTCTGAAATCTTTTCTTCAAGACTGCTAACAAAGAAGCAATGATAACCAGGAAAAAAACCGGGGGGAGAAATGAATAAACACAGACGCATGCAAATGAGCTCTATCCCAGATTCTGGTAGTTAACCGAACGAATTTATCTCAAAATACTTTTTCAGCAAGGGCACAAACTAACCTGTGCATAACAGTCTTCAACTGAACTATTTTTGATTCTGCATCCAAAGCTTGTTTCAACCTATCTTCGCTTATCTTGCTTGTCTCTTCAAACTTTTTCTCTGTTTCATCAATTTTCTTTTCCAATGAACTCACCATTGCCTGTAGATAATCAACGAGGAATATAATTATGAAATAAGTGTTCTGTAAAAGAACCCCAAGATACCCTTAGATTATCACACATTCACTATATCTTTATGCAAATACAGATATTAGACAGCCTCCTTACCTTCAGTTTTTCATTCTCATTTGTAAGCTTCTCAAGCATTACTGGATCCATCACCGGAACCTCCTGAAATATAGGGACTATCTCAGCTACCTTTTTGGCAGCCTCACGTTCCTTAGCAAGCAAATCTTTGGTTTCTTTAAACTGAAGTTGTATGTCTTGCAAAGCAGACTGTAGCTTTGCATTTTCTTGTGTTTTAGCCTCTTCCATGTCAACCTACAGAGTAAGACAGGAAACTATAATTTAAAACTAAATTTAAATGGAATACATTTTTAATCTGAAATAAAATCCAAAAGTGGCTGGCTGGAAATACAGACAGGGATAACATAAGAATACATTACAATAAATGCAAATATAATAAGTTATTTATCTAAAGCAGCTAATTCAAGATGGGAAGTCGAATACAACTGACAACCTCATAACCTACAATATTTAAAGCATGAGATAGGCATAAAAATCAATGTCCTTTCTCTGTAACAAAGCACATCAAATAAAAAACACAATGTTTTGATACAAACCAACTAGAAAGCACACAATGCCTCTGTTCTGCATATCCTTGCCTCTAATGGATTAGCTATGTTTTACCAGATACAACACAGAAACAGAGAAAAAGAAACGCCTGCAACAAAAGAAAAGAAAGAAACTAGCTATACAATTAACTTATTATCATGAGCTTACCCTCATTCGTTTCTCCAGCTGTAGCCTCCATGTCAGTTCCTCAACCTGCTTTTCTAGTTTGTTCTTTGCAGCTTGCAAAGCTCCAGTTTCCCTAGCAGCCTGCAAATAAAAGAATAACAAAAAACAGAGAGATGCATAAATAAATAAATAAATATGTCAAGGATGGTAAGGCCATAGATATATGGTTTTTGATTCTCTAGAGCATAAGAATCTTGAATAGACTTTTATCTTATTGGTGTGCTTCGTAGGAAGGATGGAAAAATTCGAAGAAAATTGTATTTTCTTTACATTCATTGCTTGGTAGAGTTGAAAAATGGGAGGAAAGAAAATGAAGCTTTGAAAAATTCATATTTCGAACTAACTCGCATCACTCCCACATTTCATCTTCTCTTTTCCTTTCAAGTTTGGAATTATTTATTTTTACAAATGGAAAATGATCATCCCTCATTTTCTTTCCCCTCACTTTCTTTCCAACCAAGAACACTCAAAATTTATTTTCTTTCCATTTTCCCTTCCCTCCTTTTCCATTTTTCCAACCCAACCAAGCAAAAGCCTGGATGAAAAAAATAAAAATAACCCTAAAAATATATCATAGAAAAGCTGAAACTTTTTAGTGCTCTGATTTCAATTTTAAGCAAAGAAGGGGAGCACAAAACACAATTGTACCAAATGCCACCCATTTTCAAAGATCTAAAAGATGGTTGACAACAATTTATAAATAAAAAGTTTGATGGAAAGAACAAAATATACCATCTTAAGATTCCGCAGTTCTTTGCGAGCAAGTTTTCCTCTCCATGCACATTGTGTTGCAATTACTGCTTTCTTCAACTTCAGATAATGCAACCGGGCGAAGTACTTGCGACATTGACTCTGTTAAGTACAATAAAAGTCATTCCAAGTTTTTGTTTTTAAATAACTTTAAAAAAAAAAAAAAGAGGTTCAACCACTGAAACCAAAATTGGAAAGGTAAAACAATTTTCAAAACATCAACATAGATGCAGTATGATAACAGAACAATTTAAAATCCTTGACCTACCTGAATCATAATTGCTGCTCTGGTCTGCCTTCTGAAGCGTAGTTCATTGCGAGCAACCATCCCCCGCATGCCAGTTTGAATGGAAACAGCAGAAGAAAACAATTTTTTATAAGCTTTCCTAGCAAGATGCATACGCAAATCTCTCTGGATCCTCAAACTGGCTGCTTCTCTTCTCATACCTTCGTAAACTTTGCGAGCAAGTTGTCCTGAAATTAGCAGGGGGGGAAACTATAAACATACACACATAATAAGAATGCCTTAATAAATAGTAAATTTAGTTAATTTACAACTGCTAAACCCAGAAATGTATTATCAAGAATAAATACCTCTGCAGACAGATTGAATCTGCAATGCAGATAGGCGAAGCATAACGAAACTTCTGCGAGCTAAATAAGAACGAATTTTCCTCTGGATAATGCTAGCAGATCTTCCTAAGACTTCAATCCTACGGGTATCTAGTTCAGCCATTTGACCAGCCCTGAGAAAAACCTTCGTCTTACCAATCTGCCAAAAATAAAATGGCATCAGTGCGATCTCTCCCAAAATCAAACCATATAGATGCATAAAACACTTGAGTAAACAATCATGAAACAAGTGGATGCATATACAATTTGTTCAAAAGCAATGAATGAACTCACACCTGGAGGGTGCCTGTTCCATATGCATGTATGCTACACGATGCTAACATCTTCAAGCAATATATTAAAATGCTAATAAAATTAGACAATATCGAGCATTTATAACATCAAGTTTATGGCTTGAAAGCCAAAAAGTTGGATCTGCATGCGACAAGTGTAGTTGCTAGCGTCCAGGAATTTTTCAAGTGCACTAGGGGGGAGAGGGGGAGTTTTCGGAGTTGTTTCCTAGCAAATCCAAACTTGAGATGTTTACCCAATAACAAGTTAACGTCTACACCAATTAGACAAAGGCTAAACATAAATACTTAAATAACTTCCTGTTGCATAAGTGTCTGCTAGCTTTTAGTGACGTCTTGATGACAAGGGATTTTGCATGATGTATGCTATCGATACACACACACTCACAAAAAAAAAAAAAAACTGGTACTAATGGAAGGAAACTCAATATACTAAGAGACTGTTTGAATGTCCATCAGATATTTACCTGATAGCCTTGAAGTCCAACCTTCTCTAGAAGCTTTTTGCATGCAGCAACCTCGTCAGAACTAACATGAATAATGAATGGGTCAGGGTACAGTTTGGAAGAAACCTCTTGAGAGCAAAGAAAATTATAAACTGTACCTTCCATCCAAAACTTCAGGTGCGAGGAGGCCAAATCGGTCTACAAATTCATCAAATTGTTTTCTAGTAGGATATCCAGCACAGCTAATCCTGATTGCCTCCATAACTCCCTGAAGTGAGACAAATAATGTGGATAAGTGGGAAAGTAGTTCTAATTAAACACCAAATATGCATCAGTTCAACCTCGTAAATCATTCTTACCCCACACCGAAGTTGTTGCAGAACATTCTTATTCTCAAATATTGATGGCTTAAGAAGATTATTGGGCTTTACACAACGTATGTAATGCGGCTCAGTGGAACTGAGGGTTTCAAGTAATGCTTGTAATTGTTGCTGTGTAATACAAAAAGTGCATTCATAGTCCATTAGACTAGGGGGAAAGGTAATAATGTGCATTTTAGAAACAGAAACACTAGCACACCTTAAATCGAGAACCTATTGATGAGAATTTTGACGATTTGGAAGATTCCTCAGCTGAAGGTGGAAATAAACCAGAAACAAAGGAACATTTTGAAGCACTCAAAAGGGACTGATGTTCAGCTACAACATAATCTTTGTTCTTGTCCAGGAACAACTCTGTTTGATAAGTGACCTGAAAAAGAACATTAAGAAAAATCCATTAACCTAACTTATTGGTTTTGTTCTATGACACGAATTTATTACAAAGTGAAAGCAAACATACATCACCAGCATAATGGCAAATTGTGAAGTCGCTACGAGACAATTTGGGCTTGCTGAACCGCTTATGGTTTTTAAAAGTCTGATACAGCTTCTGGGCAAATGTTTCATGCGTTGATCTCGGAAACATGCTTTTAAAATTTAAAAGGGGAACATACAAGAGAGGAAAAAGTTCATCAACATCACACAACAGTAGGATATAATTTATAAACAATATTTAGGTAGCTGATAGAAACTTTAGCCGGATTTTGAAACGTCAAAAAACAAGTAAATGCAAGCTACATCTTACCAAGCCTCATCTAGAAGAGCAATTATGCCACCTGGTTTCTGCAAAACAAGAACAGGAAAAATGAAAAACACATAACACCCAAATAACAGTTTGGACCATCTAACACTTTTGATTCACTGATGTGATTAAACAAAACCCACCCAAGTCTAAAAATATGATTGGCAAGAATGTTGGAAAAAAACAAATTAAAAAAATAGAACAAGAAAATATTTCTTTGTGACCACAGGAAAGGAAGAGAGAGAGAAATGAGAGAGCACCAGAAACACCCAAAAGAGAAATTCTTAAGAAGAACAAAGGTAGTTTCTCAAGCACAGCAATAACAGGGATTAAAGGCACAAGAGTACTCAAAGAAGTTTGCACCAGAAATTGTCAAAGTACAATGATAATTAATAAATCAATACCAACATCGAACAAGGATGATACTAATGCAAGGCTCAAACTAATGATTGGATATAAAAAGGAAATTATTGTTGCACAGTACTTAAAGTATTTATATAATTTAAGTATTAATCAACTGAACTGTTACTCCTCTATCATTTTCAAGCAGCTAGCTTGAAGCAAGCATTACTTATACTTTGCTTACCCAAGAAACTCATCTAAGACATGTCAGAGAAAAAAGGAATTAATATCATTTAGTCTAGTTATAAGTGACTAGTTTTGTTTTATGCTTAGACTATAGATAGTGGCTAAGCTTATTTATAACTATTTCCACATCTGACAATTCATCCATCTCCCGCCTAGACTCTTATCTCATCATTCTTCCCCAAACTTCTTCTCTTGTTTTTCAAGCTGGTCATTTTAAATCACAATTGATGGGTCAGATTTTTGCTCATGTTATAAATTTTTCAACAAGAATAAAGCGTCAAGGTTGCCCTTAGCAGTTGGCACATTATCTTCTATATAGCATGAAAATAACACTACATCATTTAAGCAACATCCAACATGAAGTATAGAAAGTTTTTGGCATTTGGATTATCAAACATCAGGGTAACTTCATTTGTCAAGGAGATGACTAAAAGATCTTGTAAATAACCACAACATTAGATAGATTATTCGTCATTAACATCCATCCTAAACATGTTACGTGGAAACAAAGAACGCTAAAAATGGATGCAACTAGAACTGAGATAACTTAGACAAAAATGTAAGGGAGTGAGAAAAGAGTGACAAGCGTGAATGTACGGTTCAAGCAGATGTGCCATAATACAAATTTCTTTTAATAGAGATTTACAGCCAATAACACAAAACCAACTCCAGAGTTTCGCAGAGATTGGATTTTATGAGTGTGAATATTGGAGGAGTATATGATACAATACTAAACCAATCTGTAAAAGACCAGCCAAATTCTGGAGAGATAGATTCAACAGACCTTTTCAATGAGATCCAGAATATCCTGATTATCAACAAATTCAATGTAGCTCCAATTAATTTCTTCTTTCGTATACTCTTCTTGCTCCATTTTGAAGACGTGCTGAGGCAGAATATTTTAGGTGTCACAAACTATAGAACAAAAAAAGAGAAATGTTAAGCATGAGGTGGATACGTCTTTAGTAAACAAACCTGGTTGAAATGCTGCTGCAATTTCTCATTTGTCAAGTTAATGCAGAATTGCTCAAAACTGCAAAGAAAGTAGTACATCAAACATCAGATAAACAGAAGGCAAGCATCCAAAAGGTCACTCATTAATTTTAATCATGATTAACTTTATATATTATAGAATCCAAAATAAGAAGCACAATGAGAACTATCATTCCGTGAAGTCTCTATGGAACTATGCACAATCAATACCAAACCTCTTCTCTCTTGATGACAGCAGCAGTGACAATGCCAACATGATTTACAACCCAGATATTAGTGTACAGGTCTTATCATGATTATAATAGCCTTGATGCCAGATATTAAACTCCATCATTCAAACGACACTACTGTACTTATGCGCCCCATCACATCAATTTAGGAATTCATCGTAAAACTCTTGAAAGACATATATCACACAACTAAAACATATTCATGAGGAGAAAGATAACAAGCTCAACAAATTATTTAATTTCAAGTTGCTCATCCAAACCTACAGAATCAAACAGCATAACCTTTCATTCCACACTTAGCAGAAGCTATGACATCAAAAACCCCATAACTAAAAGTAACATAAGGGGCAAATTTCAAAATAAAAAAGATACATAGCTAGGAAACTGATTTTAAACCTCCAGTCAACCAATTGACATGTTTGCTTTGGTTAAAATTATCAAAAGGAAAAATCAAATTCCACAAAAAAACAAAAACACAGGCACTTGCAAGTTACAAAGAACAGGGGACCAAAAAAACAAAATTAGACGTGAAAATTTAACAATTCTAAACATGCCTTAGAAAAATAGCATACAGAACAAATGCCAATGGGACTTAGATTTATATGCTGCAGTCCAAACCCATGAACAATGTTCGATTCAACAGATGCTCTGAGAAACTAGGAACATTGGGACAAATATACAGCATAGCCAATTACATATGTCCAAACGAATTAAATACTTCAGAAAGAAATATTTGGTGACAAGACAAGCATAGCATGACAGTCAGGAAAATGTGATTTTAATTTAAGGGTGACAAGCAGCATATAGCTAAGCAATTATTAACAGAGAAAGTAAACTGCACTCGTACATGTTAAGGCAATGAATGCCCTATATCCTAAAGCTCTAGAGAAAACTATCTTGACCACTACAAAAAAAATGAAACTTCATTGCCAAAAACCATCAGATCCATCAATAGAAATTAGTTTGTTGAGGGTTAATACTTAATACTGAGAGTAAATGCATCTCAGGCCAAAGCTGCATTAAATCAAAAGAGAAATACTTATGTGCAGAACATCCAAATGAACCACCTTTACCATGCCTTAACAATGGGATTAGGTCTCTCAAAACACTGCTTCTTTTATTGTCAAATAATAAATGAATGTCAAAAGTATTAACTGTGTCTCATGAGACAACTTCCATTTCTATTCATTGGTTTTAAAAAACCAACTTCGGTCAATTATGAAAACAACAGGCATACCGGTTAAGCACCTGTTAGTCTTGAAACTCTCAAATCCATAAATATCCAGCACCCCAATTAAGAACTTTGAGTCAGGATCTTGACCAATTGAACTATTGATCGTATCCACGATCCTGTGGAAATTTAAAAAACATTGTCAGGAATAAATGTCCAAAACAGAAAGAAAAAAAAAACAAATAATAAGCAGAGTCAACTCTGAAGTGTTTCTAATCGGACAGAAGAAGTGAACCATACCAGTCAAACAACCTCGAGTACACAATTTTAGCCAAAGCATCTCTACTAAGAGCAGCAGATGCCGGATCCAGCCATTTAGTAATGGTTTCATCACGAGTTACAATAACGCGCTTACACAAAGAATCTTCCAGTAACTTCTCATTGCACCTATATAAAACTGGGGATTAAACATGCTCTCTTTCTCTCATACAACAACAGATAAAAATGAACAAATATCAAAGAAATGTCTTTCAGCCTATGTTAGTGCAAGTCCGTAAATTGTACACTTACATGAAAAGCTCAGCAGCAGTCCTCAGATGGAATCGAGATTTTTCATCTTTGGGTACTGATGAGTCCATTTCCTTTCCTTTAGCAAATTCAATGTTCCCAAGATGGAGAATTGCCGCCACAACCCGGAATATCGCATCCTGAAAAATGGCGGAAGCAACAACCAATAGGACAAAGTTTAGAAAACATTATGCTTAAGGATAATCTCACAGGATAATGTTTCATTAACATACCTGCTCGTCAGAACTTATTCCAACAACATCCATTGCCTTCCTTGTTGCAATATATTCCTTAGAATCATCAAGTCCATCCAACTCATAGCAATTAGATTGGTTCAGATAGTGAAACGTTCTTGGGTTTCCTAATTTGTACCGCTCAATATCCTGAAAATTAAAAGAGAATGAAAAGCAGGACAGGAGGAAACAAAAATTCAAAAGTACGAGAATTGACAATCTGAAGCATTACAATCTCAGATATGAAAATTTGTTCTCTTTCTCCAAAGATTTAAATTGTACTCACAAACAGCACATCAATCCACAAGTGAAAAAATTGTAGGTCCAAGATTTTCCTGCTCTTTCATAATCAAGATAAATTGAGCAAACTGCTAAAAAGAGCTTTCAAGAACTCCCTCATATTGGGTCCTCTATACCACTACCATAACAAGCTATGAACGTCCGAGATGCCACGAAATCCAATACAAAATCATTAGACATCAAACTTGGAAAATAATAGATATGATACACCAACACGGTTTTGAATCCAAGTTATTTGGTTACATAAAAAAAAAGTGAACTAGGAGCCACACTTCGAACCCAGATAGTAGAGATTAAATTTATATTCGTAAGACACATGTCAGCAAGCGCATCATAAGGACACAATTGATCCCATAATCTTGCTATCTTAGAGAGTTCTAATAACCTTTTCTCGCCGAAATGACACGTAATGCCAGTAGTCAATTCTCATCCTACCCAATCTATTTATTCATTGATTAATGTGAAAGATACGCAAGTCCACAACTTAAGATAATCTCATGATCCATAGCTTATAAATCTAAAGATGAAGAATGCTTTTTGAGGGAATGAATACAAGAACATATTGTATCAAATACTTTATAAGCAATCAAAAGTCACTCACCTCTGGTGGTGCGGCACAAAGCATGTAGAAACAGTGATAATTTCTCTCTGGGTCAGACACTTGACAAACACGTGATCTTTCTAGCAAATAAGTTCTGATTGCAGCTCCTGAAATCCTTCCACCCCGATCAAATTGAATCTCCACAAACTTACCAAAACGACTACATCATTCAAAATAATGATTATAAACCGATGATTTTGATGTAGAATCTACCGTACATGCAGTATGTTAAACTTGATAATAAATATTATTACCTTGAGTTATTGTTCCTGACAGTCTTTGCATTACCAAATGCTTCTAAAACAGGGTTGGACTGCAGATTAATTCAAATCAAAAACAAATGTTGTTGAACACAGTTGCTAGGATGGTACATTCAAACTATCAACATTAGACTTGGTCACAAAGATCAAAATTCACTGCCACGTTTACCTCTAGAACTTGCTGCTCAACTGATCTTCCTTCAGAAGCAGCTCTACCCCCCATGTAAGCAAGATACCGCATAAGCAATTTTGTACTTTCTGTTTTTCCAGCCCCACTTTCACCACTAACCAAAATCGACTGGCTTATACCCTCATTGATCATTAGCCTGCATTAACAGGGACGGCAATTTTCATTGTCAAAAAACAAGTTATCATACAAAATGAACTTCTAGTCAGAATAGCAGGGTACCTGTAAGCAGCATCTGCTACAGCAAAGGGGTGTGGACTCAACTCACCAAAGGCTGCCCCTTTATATTGAGCCATCATATGGCTATCATAAAGATGAGGTAGTTTTCTGAATGGGTTTACAGCAATCAATATATTTCCCGTATACGTCTGGAAGCACCATTCAAGACAATTATCTCTTTTTGTCAGCAAATTTTGAAATTTGATGCAACAAAATTATTTCACCCACATTAATAGATGCAATACATCACAAAAAAAGCAAAACATGCATCAAATATGCAGCAATTGATACATTACAGTATATGCCTGAAGGCATCATTCCGGAATTGCCTCCTTTTATTAGTTAGTTCGAGAACATGATGAAACATAAAGACGTCACCAACAAAAATCAATGCCATATACCACAAAGAAAGCAAATACATCAATTCGATCAAAGAAAAACGAAGAAAAACACAAAAGAAAACCCACACACAGAAAGAAGAAGGTGAACATTTGCTTGAAATCTTACATATATTTCGTTCATATCATATCTCGATTTTAAATTCTGCAGGACTCCCGGTTCATGCAAGTAAGCCAGCTTTGTCATATCATCAACTCCACAAGGTGGGGCCTCAGCATCTTTAGGATAGACATTTGAAGCTTTGACAACAATCTGTTGCAAAAGCATGGGAAAGTAAAATTAAGCAACCAGCTCATCCAAGCCTTCTATGTTCTCAATGGATTTCCATAATATCATACTAACTGCTTGGCATGTAAAAGGGGGAGGGGAAGAAAATTTTAAGCCATATGAACATGATTGTCGCAATAAAACAGCAAATTGTCAACCAGTTTTCACCAAAGTATAAGTAACTGAGATTCACGTGCGCATAAAATAATCCATTTAGATTTTACAGAAACAACTCACTGTCTTCCCTGAAGTGCACAGGACTTTAATATCTTCACCATTAACCCCCACAACTTCACCATCTATCCAAGCAATGTCAGAATCCTCCACCCAGACAAGAGATCCAACTACAAGACTGGTTGTGGCAACCTACAAAAGCCAAGAGAACCCAGGACTTAACGATTAAATTGAAATTATCCGTATAGCCACCTTTTAGTCGGGATTCAAGCATTAAGGCAACCACACATAGATAAGTTCTGACTTTCAGTCTCAAAAAGACTTCTCATGAAACCATGCATATAGTGCAGAAAACATGTAAAAAGTTCACTAGCAAAAGGAGGCTGTTAGGTCACCCTTCCAACTTCATTACTGATACAATGAAAAAGATTAAGGTCAAAGTGACATAAACTCTATTTCTTGTTAGAAAACCATTTGAATGTAAATGAAGGGATTTTGGCAGTTATGTGACCCATCCAATACCCGCCAATAAAAACAGAAAAGGCACCGTCCAATTTAATGGCTTCCATATCATATAAAACAGAAAAGGCATCATACTTTCCACACTCTAAGCTAGTTTCATCAACGGAGATAAACCATCAGACAAATAACACCCCCAACACTGAAGGCAATACTCAACCAACTGCCAACACAAACTCGTAAAACCAAACTCAAAACTAAATCGTACATAGAACATAATGTACTACCTCAAGTTCTAGTCAATGGCAATATTCAACTACCATAGCAAACCAAGACAATTAAAACCCTAAAACACGGATCTAAGTAAACCACGAAGATTAATGGACGAAAAAAACAAAAACAATAGCTAGCTTCAGCTAAAGTTCAGATCAGTCAACTACAACTCCACAAATTACCAAACAATTCCTTCAAATCAATACCGTCCAAAGCTAGAAAACAAAAATAATAACACGAGAAATGAAACGCAAGAAGAAGAAGAAAATCCAAAGATAGCAGAAATAAATTACCATTTTTTCTATCCTTTGACCGAGATTGACAGGATCAGAAACTTGTGTTGCTTCTCGATCTACTCCCAAGGCGTCGAAAAAGAATCATTCAATGCAAAACTCAAGCGAGAAAAGTATCGGAAATGGTCTATTCAGTATTGTTGTAAAGGATTTACAATACAAAAGAATTCCAAAGCAATAAACAAAGGAAAAGGAAAACGCTTAAGTCTGTTGGCAAAGATTTTTGAAAGTATTTTCCTTGAAGAAGGAGGAGGAGGAGGAGGAGGAGTGATTAAACCTCCCGTTTGCTGTGTTTATGAAAAGCGGCTTTGTTTTTCCTCTCCTTTTCTTCGTCTTCCCTCCGCCTAGTTGGGGATGGTCTTTATGGTCTTTTAAGTTTTAATTTTTATTTTGGTTAATTAAAGGGAATTAAGCGTTTTGTGTTAAATGAGAGGAAATTCCGAAGAAGACCTAGATTTGGGGATGTAATTACGAAGGAACAGGTTGACACGTAGGAGGAGGTCAGAGTAGAGTCTTGAACGTGTCCTGTCCGGTTCTTGCAAAATCGAAATGGAGGGGCGGTCATTTGGTAAATAATATTATTACGGGTAAATGTAATGATGGTCTCGTCTGTTGGGTTTGGAATTACGTGCGGTTCCCTACCCTGCAGTTTCATCTTTGCTACGGTTTGTGGGACCCAAATGATTTGATGCCAAAAAAATATCAGATGCTTCTTTTGTCCCACAATATTTCCTTTTTTACATATATAACGCAGTTGTTCGCAATTTTACGATACACAAAATATACTCCATATAAAAATATAGGCTTAACATTTAAATAAGTTCAAACTATATTTTCTTATATAAGTATTTAAATTTTGTTTTGGGTCGATTTAATGTCTAACATTTTTTTCGTGGTCCGATTAAGTTCACAATTTTCTATTATTATCCAATAAAAATAGTACACGTGGAAGTATTAAACATTTTTTGAATTTTATTTAAAAAAAAATAAATCAAAATTTTTAAAATATCCTGAAATTTTTAAATAGCCTCCAAATATGACTACTGCCATCTAGGGGTGTTCAAAATTACCCGACCCAAACTATCCGACCGACTATCCGAACATAAATAATCGAGTATTTACCCGGATTTTTTTTTTACCCGGGTCACAAAATGTGATTTTTTCGGGTACCCGGTTCCTTTTTTTTACTAGATTACTTAATATTTTTTACTTTAGAACTATATTTAAATCTCTAAACTCATTCTATATTTATATTTTATGCTTTCATGTTTTAAATTTTTCAACAAAAAGTTATTAATTTGTGAATATGTAAGATTCGATATAAAACAAACAACAAGGTTTCTCTATTGCATTTATGCATTAGTAGGTTTCTTTAAAAAATATGAGATTAAAAAAAATTACGATCGAGATTAATATTTTTAATGTCTTTCTTATGGTTATAAACTTCAAATCATTATTATTTTTTGTTTGGATCATGTGTTATAAACTTTTAAGTTTTTTTTTTTTAATTTTAAAAAAAATCGAGTACCCGGTACCCGATTTTACAAGTACCCGAGTTTAACGGGTACCCGATTATCGGGTACCCGGTATTTACGAGTCGGGACACGGACCGACAAACCTAATACCCAAAGGTCCGGGTACCCGGATTTGAACACCCCTACTGCCATCGGCATTAGTTGTGTTTCCGGCGTCGGAATTAAACGTCTTACCCTCGCCGAACAACTCACACACCATTCAGTGTTCGTTATGTCGTCGTTCGTCGTGAATCATTCGAATAAACTATTCAACGTTTCGCACGGCGCCGGTTAATTTTTTACGACGAATGTGATGGGCGGTGGCGTGGCAATCGGCGGCAAAATCGGGTCAAATCGAAATTTGGGTTTTGTGTGTTAGGGATTTTAAATTTTGGGGCTATTTTGTGAAATTTGAGGTTTTGTTTTTATTAATTTTTATTTATTTTTAAATATAATTTCAAAATTTTAAGAAGATAGCACGTGTCAGATAACGAAAGTTAACGATGAAAATTAACGAACAGTAACGACGAGACACATATTTAAGTAACGTTGAAAACGTTAGGCGCCTATTTGGCCCAAAACAAAGTTTAAGCACATAACTGGAAAAAAATATAGTTTAAGCACTTATTTAATTGTTAAGCCAAAAATATAATGTAAATATTTCTTAATTAGTGTACAATATAGTATATGTTCATATATATTTGTAACCATATGCATTTACGAATATAAATGGAGTTATAAATTATGGTGTACGGTGCAATGTAATTGTGGTATTCACAAGCCAATTTCAAATTAGGTAAGGTGGCATAGTCAATTTTAATGTGTGTAATTAAAGAATTTTACCCTAAATATTCAATAGCGTTCATGAAAAGTATATTTTAGTAATGACATGTCTTTTTCAAAACGAAATTGCCATAAAAATAAAATGGGTAAACTATTTTTTATTCGATTTTGTTCATTCACTCAACTTAAAAAATTCAGTTACAACATTTAAATTTCAATATTTGTTCTTTTTATTACTTGATCGCTAAGTGTTAATGTCAGCACCAAAATGTTGTGTTTTCGGGTCTTTTATTTTTAAAATTGACGTAAACTTTTAACATTCTTTTACTATGTGGCCAACCTCATTTCCCACCATTGTTCTGTAGTCGTTGGCCATTTTTTCAACGTAATTGGTACCAAAATATTTATGTTATATTTTCTTTACTCTTTTTAATTTGATTTTTTTTTTTTTGAAATTGATAAAACTCAAATAAAAGTTTCAACCTCATTTTCAAAGACTAATCTTGACAACATAGTTCAAGAGATCTACTTAAATTTTTCAAAGTTCATGGAGGTCTAAACTAAAAGTTTCAAAAAAAGAAATACTTAAATATAGGAGAGACTTAATTAAAAAAATATTCAAATATTTTGAAACACAATAAAAATATTTAAAAAATTAAAGTGCCAGATTAAAACTTAAAAAATTGAAGGACTAGCTTTTGATTTTCCAAAATTGTAGGGGACAAGGATCCCACTGGCCCAAGGGCAGAACATTGGGGTGTTTAAGGGGGTATGGCCCCCCTATTTCTTTTCATTGGGAATAAGATACATTTTTTTTTAAAAAAAAGGTAAAATTAACTCTATAATTCCTTTAAATTTTGAAAAATTTTAGTATGCCCCCTCAAAAATTTTAATTTTACTTTGATCCCCTTCATAATTTTTTTTTTAAATTCATTTTTGTCCCCCTTTATAAATTTATAGTTCTGCCCCTGACTGGCCCATTATCATTTGCCACTAATTATCTTAGCTCGATTCAATATCCATCATCTGAATAATATAAAATCAAGATATATTGCTTCTCTCCTCCTTCTCGACCTCTACACCTTTTTGGATTTAGAATAAAATACTTCAACACCGTTGAATCAAAAGGGAGTTTGAAAATCTGTATTTGAGGGGAAAGTTCAATATTTCTTTTTTTTTTACATAAATTTACCCAAAAACTTTTAAATGATGTCAAAGACTTAATGGTTGAGTGATAAAAAAAAATGAAAGTTGAGTGATGAAATTGAAATTTTTTAAAATTGTGTGAACAAAGAACATAAAAAAAGTTGAATGGCTAAAAAACTGGTCTATCCCATTAAAATTAATCCTCACTTTACGTTTTTAGGTACAAACCGTACAATAACAATTATTTTCATGTTAGAACAATTAGTTTAATTAGCATAAGACACAAATGAAATTGTAACTACATTAATGCATTCATATAATTATAATCACATCAGTTTTGTATAGAATAAAGGAATAACTAATAGTTGAAATATATTTATCAAATAATTTTTAGAGTAAGAGGTTAAAATTTTGAGTTGACATCCTCCTTTTCTCCTAGATTGTGAGTTCAAAATCTAGTAGGAGCAAAATTTATCTTTCCCCTCCTCTAGGTTGTACGACACATATCGATCCGGATTAGTCAGGACGAAACCTAAGACCGAAAAACAACAAAAATATTATAAATACACAAATTTACTCTTAATAAACTCAAACATGAAAACTCAAAATTTTAGCACTTCAACTTTTGCTAATAAAAGTAAGGTCTGATTGGCTAATCCTTACTTTAAGCTACCAATGGCGGAATTAGAGTTTGAATGTAAAAGGTCATTGAATCATTTTATATATAGATTTTATAAATGAAAAAATAAATTCAAAATTTTAGAATAGTGGTCCCTCCAACAGTGTCTCCGTCACAATAATTTATTGTTCAAAAGTTTAAATTTATATATGGATCACATTTTCGAAATATATTATATTTATGGATCATATTGAATATATGACATTTGAGATCATTGTCAAATTTATATCCAATTAAATATCAATAAGTTTTGCAATTAATAAATGTTAATAACTTAAATTAAAATATCATCTATATTACAATTAATTGTATGAATGTAAATTGAAAATAAATGAAATGGCAACAACTTTTTTTTGGATAAAAGAACGAAGAATCAAAGATGCATTAGTTGGTCGAGTAGTGAACAATGTTTATGTTGTCTTATTTTATATGAGTTTAAATCTCAACATTTGCTTTGAAAATATAATTACTTCTCTACTTAATAAAAAAAGAAGAAAGAATTAAAATTAGGCATAATGCCAAAAAAATAGCCCTAACATTTGACTGAATAGTCACTTTGGCCTCATATCTTTTAAAGTAATTTAGCCTTTAGCGTTTCACTTTAGGTCAAAATGGCCCCTCTGTAGATAAAAATTGTTAGACTGGTGATAAACAACTTAAAATGACTTGGCAGAATGACACATCATAAGAAAAAAAATGTTAATAACTTGAAATGACTTACAGATTAAATTTAGCTCAATTGACATTAACGTCAACAAAATATATGGGATGACATGAAATCGGACATACTTAAACGTTTGATATCAAAATTTAAAAGTTCGTTTATGATGTAGGCAAACTATATATACCAAATAATTAACTGACATGTTTAAACAACACTTATCAAAGAACACTTATACTTTAGTTATTCGTACTAATATAAATTTAAACGAATTGTACTGTACATAGTTTTATAAGTTTTTATAGATTAACATTTTAATAATTGAACTGTTGAGTTTTTATGCTAATCATTTTAGATCGCATAAGTCAAAATAAATTAAAAAATATTTATTTATTTATTTATTTATTTATTTATTATAAAACCTTTTCAACCGTTAAATATGTATCAGATACACTATTTTAGATCGATATAATAAAAATATCAAAGGATTTGAAATTTACGTGCATAATAATACAACAGTTGAATCGTTCAAATATTAATGGTAAATAACATGAAAGTGCATAAAACTCATACAATTGTACACAAATGTATGTAGCTCTTTCCCATCGGTTGTTATATTTACATGCGGGTGAAATATTTTGTTTCTACAAACACCTTAATTTTAGAGTTTAGGGTGTAAAGTTTATGAGTTTTAATGTAAGAGTATATAATTTAGGTTTCAATGTTACACTTTAGGGTTTAAGGTTATGTTTAGGTTTTAGGGTAATATAGTTAGAGATTTAGGTTTTAACCTATAAACCCTAAACTCAAAAGTTTATTCACAGCCACTAAATTCAAAACTACTACATTTAAACCCTAAATATTAAACAGAGTCCATAAACCCTAAAACCAAAGCAGTTGTGCATGAAATAATTACCCTAATAATAATAGTAATAATAAACGCCATATTTTTGTTTTGTTTGTGTTTTTTGCATTCATATATTTTTTTAGAAGAATATTTTTAAAAGGGTAATTATTACATGCACAAGCGTTTGTAGAAATTTTGTTTACACAATTGCCTTAGTTTTAGGGTTTAGAGACTCTATTTAGGGTTTAAGTTATAATGGTTAAGTGTAGTAGTTTTAAATTTAGGGGTTGTTGATAGAATTTTAGATTTGGGTTAAAATTTAGGGTTTATAAGTTAAAACCTAAATCTTTAATCATGTTACCTCAAAACCTAAACCCTGTCTTTAAACTCTAAATTTTAAACCGTAAGTTCTAACCATAAACCTTAAATTATAAACCCATAAACTCTAAATTATAAACCATAAATTGAAGCGCTTGTAAAAGCATAAAGTTTCCACATAATATTTTTTTAAATAACAACGCGGTTTCTATAAAACAATTTGGGTAAACTACTGTGCAGGTCCCTTATGTTTAACGAGTGTACAAAGTTAGTCACCACTTTTGAAAAGTGCATATTAGTAGTTCTCTACGTTTTCGATGTGTAAATACTTGGTCACTCCGACGTTAACTCCGTTAGTCCCCTAACGGAATGCTGATGTGGCAAAAGGATAAATTACTGCAATAGCCATTAAAATTTATCTCATGTACATTTTTTCTCCTCAATTTAAAAAAGTAAACATTATAGTCACTAATAAAACTGTTTCTTTATAATTTCACCCTTAAATTTTTAAAAATTCATTTTTCAATCCTAAAACTTTACAATCAATTAACACAATAATATTATAAATGCTTAGATGAAAAATAGGTGCCCAAAGTATACCCTTTGAAACTTAGGTGCCCAAATTGCTCCTATTTAATAACTCAAACTTAAAAATTTAGTCCACTAACTACTAAAAAATTTGAGTTATTGGAATTTCTATTTTATAATTCAAACTTTATTTTGAATTTTTGAGTCGAGTTTATGAAATTATGAGTCGAGTATTTTCACATCAAACCAAAAAATTTAATTTTTTCGAGTCAAGTCGAGTTATTGGAATTTCTATTTTATAATTCAAACTTTATTTTGAATTTTTGAGTCGAGTTTATGAAATTATGAGTCGAGTATTTTCACATCAAACCAAAAAATTTAATTTTTTCGAGTCAAGTCGAGTTATTGGAATTTCTATTTTATAATTCAAACTTTATTTTGAATTTTTGAGTCGAGTTTATGAAATTATGAGTCGAGTATTTTCACATCAAACCAAAAAATTTAATTTTTTCGAGTCAAGTCGAGTTATTGAAATTTCTATTTTATAATTCAAACTTTATTTTGAATTTTTTAGTCGAGTTTATAAAATTATGAGTCGAGTATTTTCACATCAAACCGAAAAATTTAATTTTTTCGAATTAAGTCGAGTTATTGGAATTTCTATTTTATAATTCAAACTTTATTTTGAATTTTTGAGTCGAGTTTATGAAATTATAAGTCGAGTTTATTGGAATTATACAACTTGTGAAGTTGGAAAGTCTGAAGTTTGAGAAATACGGATGTGTGTCAACCTGAAACCTTATGTTGTTATTGCATTTGCACAGCACAAAGTTCCTCACATTACATATAACAATCATTTATGCTCAAATCTTAGGCACCGCAGTAACCTTTAAGATCAGGTCTAGTATTTAAAAATTTTAATTTTTCGGTTTGATGTGAAAATACTCGACTCATAATTTCATAAACTCGACTTAAAAATTTAAAATAAAGTTTGAATTATAAAATAGAAATTCCAATAACTCGACTTGACTCGAAAAAATTAATTTTTTTGGTTTGATGTGAAAATACCCGACTCATAATTTCATAAACTCGACTCAAAAATTCAAAATAAAGTTTGAATTATAAAATATAAATTCCAATAACTCGACTTGACGCGAAAAAATTAAATTTTTTGGTTTGATGTGAAAATACTCGACTCATAATTTCATAAACTCGACTCAAAAATTCAAAATAAAGTTTGAATTATAAAATAGAAATTCCAATAACTCGACTTGACTCGAAAAAATTAAATTTTTTGGTTTGATGTGAAAATACTCGACTCATAATTTCATAAACTCGACTCAAAAAATTAAAATAAAGTTTGAATTATAAAATAAAAATTCCAATAACTCGAATTTTTTAGTAGTTAGTGGACTAATTTTTTAAGTTTGAGTTATTAAATAGGAGCAATTTGGGCACCTAAGTTTCAAAGGGTATACTTTGGGTACCTATTTTTCATCTAAGCATTTATAATATTATTGTGTTAATTGATTGTAAAGTTTTAGAATTGAAAAATGAATTTTTAAAAATTTAAGGGTGAAATTATAAAGAAACAGTTTTATTAGTGACTATAATGTTTACTTTTTTAAATTGAGGAGAAAAATGTACATGAGATAAATTTTAATGGCTATTGCAGTAATTTATCCTTTCGCCACATCAGCAATCCGTTAGGGGGCTAACAGAGTTAACGTCGGAGTGACCAAGTATTTACACATCGAAAACGTAGAGGACTACTAATATGCACTTTTCAAAAGTGGTGACTAACTCTGTACACTCGTTAAACATAAGGGACCTGCACAGTAGTTTACCCAAACAATTTATAGAGTCGTCGCCTTTTGGTTATTAAACTTATGGACGTTTCATCGAATTGATTGAGATAAGTGGCAGTACTCAAGAGACACTTGTGGTAACCACGACCCTCCAAAAAAATTAAAAAAAAAATTGAAGTTGAAGTCATGGTAAAATTATATTTTTGTCTCTTAAAAATATAGTATAATTTATATTATCAGTCCTCTAAATTTTGACACTTTTAAATGATTTATTCAATAAATAACACTAAGTTTCGTCACTGATTAAAATGTCAGATAAAAGTTACAAATCAAACTATTTTTTGTTAAAGATTATTTTACAAATTCAGGGACGAATGCATGATTTTGGATTAAGGGGCGAACCTATAAATTTTTTGGAGGCAAACTTATAAATTTTTAGAAGGTAAAAATAAATTTTTAATAGAAAATATATAGAAAAATTTAAAAAAAATTAAATTGTATAAAAATTTTAAGTTTTTAGTAGGGGCGACCGCATCCGCCATCCACCCCTCATTCCATCTTTGGTTGCATTCTCATTGCTTTATAATCGATTCATTAGGTAATAGGCATTGTCACCCCAAGGTGGTAAAGATTATATTGCAACCTTAACCATCTACTCTACTGAGTAGTAGTAATCATTATCTATAAGTTCCCATCAATGGCCAATAACAACTTGGTTTTAGTGCTAAGGAAGATCTTACATTGTAAGTACTAAGTTCTGGTGCAGGTCGATATGGAGTATAATTTTAGGTTGAATTTATAGAAATCTTTTTATACACTCACATATCTAAATATAGATAAATGGTATTAATGAAATTCAACATTATTTATTAAAAAATTATTTTTTAAAAATTTAAGAAGATTAACGATAAATTATATTTTTTAAGGAGTTGAAGAATAATTATATCATAAAATTTATTTTTTAAAATTTGATAGTTAACATCTTATCCTTCAAATTTTTAAAATTTTCATTAAATTTTATTTTTTTTAAAATTTTAATTAAAATCTCTTTTATTTTTTTAGAAAATGCTTATTAAGTATTAAAACAGTTTATGTTTACCAACAACCGGTTGGTTTAGTGGGATGAGGTATTGGACTCCTTAAGCAAGAACAAAGGTTTGAATTATGACATAGTGTGAATGGAGCAATTAGGTTGCAATGGACGCCCCCATAATGAGCCTATGCAATATCTAGTCTGGATTAGTCAACCAATAATTTAGAAACATGTAGTTAAAAAACAGTTTAAGTGATGTTGTTTAAAAACCTATTGAAACCGAAGAAAGAAAGACCGGGATGCTAAAGACAAAACTAGTTGCAAATCATGGAAGTAGGACCAAATATGAGCATGCTAAAATCTTGGACACCCAGCCCTGCAAATTAGGTTTAGAATTAGATGAGTTTAAGGTTAAAATCTTTTTCATATTTTTGAGGATGGCAGCGTGAAGCTAGGTACAAATACACTGAGGTTTCATTCAACGCTGCTTCTCTATCTAGCTTTCGGAGAAGCTTTGTTGAACACCTAGTTTTTGGCTTTCATCGCCCAACTTTTGCACTGATTTTGGTCTTAAATGCAGATTTTAGAGAAGTTGAAATTTTCAGCTTCTCCTTAAAACATAGCTTCTTAACCCAAACTAGAGTTTTATCAGCGGCGCCGAACGAAGCGTGAGAATGAAGGTACGAGTCAATTGGTTCAGCTTCAACTTATTTACCATCGGCCCAAATATTTTTGCCCTTTCATTTCAATGTAACCTAATACCAGTACTTCTGATGCAGTGACGCAACCGTTTTAAACATGTATTGTATTATATAATACATGTCTATTTTATGGTTTATGTTCAAAATTTGTGGTTCTTCGCTCCTTTCTCTCAACAATATCATTTTTTAAATTTAAATCTGAATTTTCTTTTTAAAAAAGTAATGTACTTTGATATGTAAGATACATAGTAAAAACCTTAATGCTCTCAACGCAAGGAAACCCTCTTGTGCTGATGAGCCCTAACCTCTACAAAAACTCTGGTGGACGACCACCAGAGGTAGTTCCGCTGGACATACAACGTACGTCTAAGAAGGGCCGGAGTGATTTTGATGGTACCATGCAGGATGAGTCTATTGCTATAGAGGCAAATAATGTGGTTGTTGATGCCGCGCAAGGCATACAACGGGTATGCCGACGACTGTAGAAGGTGATGGTGCAGTGGATGTAGCTCAGCCGGACGCTGGTAAAAGCACTTATGCTAGTAAGGTTGCTGAGGGTAAGCAAATGATGGTGGGTTCAGGTGCAGCTGTAGGTTTCGTGGAGGATGAAGTCGTCATTATGGCTAGAGATATCATCATGAACTTTGAGGGGGTTATTTCGTCTATACATTTTTCGGATCGGATACATGACCAGATTGGTAGGAATATGCACAATGCAATTATAATGCGACTATTGGGTAGAAAAATTGGGTATAAAGCTTTGGTGGATCGTGCTAATACGTTATGGAAGTCGGTGGGGTAGATTCAATTTATTGATCTTGATACTAATTACTTTATTGTGCACTTTTCTGGCGAGAGGGATTATACTGAAGTGCTCACACATGGGCCATGAACTATCTATGGTAGCCATTTAACTGTGCAGCCGTGGAGTAGATCATTCACGACTTTAGAGAAACATCTTTTGCAAGTGATGGTTTGAATTAAATGATCGGGTTGTTGTATAGATATTACTCAAAAGCTTTGTTCCGTCATATTGCTGCTTTGGTTGGTAGAGTGGTCAGAATCAACTACAATACTGATGCTAAGAGGATGGGTAAGTTTGCTCGGTTAATGATTCTTGTTGACTTGAACAAACCATTGCCATCTTGTATTCGCATTGATGGCACGATTCAAAAGTTGGAGTATGAAGGGTTACAACATGTTTTTTGTACATATGAAGTGTATGGTCATTCCAAGGAAACGTGTGTTGTAGGTAAAATAGTGTCGAAGGATTCGACTAAGGTTGCTAGTAATGGTGCGGGTCTGAGTGTTCCGAAGGAAGTTGAGATTTCGAAGTTGAACTTATTTGGTTCCGAAGGAAGTTGAGATTTCTAATTCAATAAAAAATTAAAATTATATTAAATTATGTTCGTGAGTTTAGATTCGCTAAATGAATTTAATATAATTTTAAATTTTTTATTTTAAATCGTGCCCGAACTATAATTTAAAATATATACAAAATATTGTTAGCTTTAATTTAATTATTAGATTTATTTAATTGAGTTAGATGTTTTTATCCATCATAAGTATGTTGTGTTCGAGTTCCCTAAAATCGTATTTCCTCCATTTTCCAGGCATTAACAGTAATATAACACATATATTATATGTTGTACTTAATATCACAAAAGTAAGCTTGGCCTAATGGTAAGAATATATGTTTTTTTTACCAAGGAAGCCTTGGTTCGAATCTCCCCAACCCCAATTTTGTTAATTTTAATTTTTACAGGCATTAATAACTATATAACACATGTATTATATGTGGCACTTCATATCCCAAAAGTAAGCTTGGTCTAGTGGCAAGAATAGTTTTTTTCCACCAAGGTAGCCTTGGTTTGAATCCCCTTAACCTCAATTTCTTTACTTTCAATTTTCCTTCTCCAATCAAGTGACACATGTCACCACCTTATCGGAAAGGGGAAAATTAATTAATTAAATTAGGACCAAATTGATAGAGTGTATAAGTAATGAGGACCAAATGTGTAATTATACCCCTATTTTTTAACTGTCACATCACCCTACTGTTAACCTCTAACGACTGGTGGTTACATTGATACCATTTAAATAGTTTTGTGGTTTAATTGCTTAGAAAAAATGATATGGTCAAATCACAATTTTTTTTCAAAAGTATGGTGGTCAATGAAGTAGTTTATCCTCTGTTTTAATGATTAATTTTATGTTGTGGAATTGTTAGTGTGCTGCCAGCCTGACTTTTATAAGGCACTTTAGAACTTTTGTTCGTGAGCACAAGTTGAGTATGGTGGCTTTATTTGAGCCCCATGTGACTGGTCGTGGTGCGTACATAGTCATAGCTAAACTTGGGTTTTCGAACTCAAAACTTGGATTTCTGTTGATGTGTTACAAGTCTCTAACCAATTTATTAATAGTAGAGTGTTTGATGTGAGGGGTATATTTCAGTTTTAGATTACCGTTTTCTATGCTAGTCCGACTAGTGCAAAGCGCAAGTTCTTGTGGCGGTAACTTGAAAACCTTAATCCAGGTGAGAATATTCCTTAGATTTTAGGAGGTGATTTTAATGTGCTTTTCTATGTAGATGAACGAGTTGGGGGCAACTTAGAATTCTACAGGAAGCCGAGCGTTTGCTGATTTTATCAGTAACTTGGGGTTGTTAGATCTTGATTTTCATGGGCCTCTATTGACGTGGAACCGTTGGAACTTATACCAACGGCTTGATCAATGTCTTGTGAATGCGCAATAGAGTTTATCTTTGTGGATTCTTTTTTTACTCACATTGATAGACTGAGTTCGGATCATCGTCCTTTACTTATTTCTTCATTAGAGGATGATAGTTCTAGAGGTAATAGACCATTCCGTTTTATTGATGCTTGGCAATCCCATCCTAATTTTTGAGAGTTCCTTGAATCGATATGGACTGGTGGAGGCGCTCTTGAGGTTAATCTTGCTAAATTTAATATGAGTATTGGTTCTTGGAACAAAAAATCTTTGAACACATTGGTGAACGGAAAAAACGTCTTTGGGCGCGGATACGGGGCATTGACAAGGCTCTCTTAACCTGGCATTCCCCGTCTTAAGTATCTTTATTAGATAAATTGAAATTGAAGCTTGATGAGGTGATGGCACAAGAAGATACTTTGTGGAGACAAAAGGCCTATGCGAATTGGGTGTTGCATGGTGATCGGAACACCCAGCTCTTTCATGCCTCTGTTATGGCTCGACGCTGGGCTAATAGAATTTCGACTCTCAAGCGGGAGGATGGTTCGTGATGTCGGGATAATGATAAGCTTGCTCGCATAGCATTGACATTTTATCCCCAACTTTTTAGTACTAATTCTTTAACACGGCCAAGGTCGATGGCTAAGGGCAGTTTTCCGCAGGTGCTGCAAGCATCCAAGGAAGCCATTAGGTTACCGATTACAAGGGATGAGGTACGGACTGCTATTTTTGATATAGGGCCTTCCACAGAACCTGGTGTTGATGGGTTGAATGCAAGTTTTCTTAGAAGAATTGGGGCATCGTGGGTGATTCAGTTTGTAATTTTATCCTTCATATATTTCAGACCGGTCTCATCCCTGAACATCTTAATCGCGCGTTGCTTGTGTTGTTACCGAAGGTCTTATTGCCAGAGTCGATGAGTCAGTTTCGACCGATCAATTTGTGTAGACTGATTTATAAGTCAATTTAATTTTTTTTATTTAATCGGCTAAAGCCTCTTTTATCTTCTTAGGTGTCAGAAAATCAAACTAGTTTCATTTCGGGCAGATCTATTACGGATAACATTGTTATTACATATGAGGTGGTTCACTCGATGTAGAATAAATCTGGTAAACGAGGTTGGATGGATCTTAAGATTGAATTGGAGAAAGCGTATGCTGGATTAGAGTGTGACTTCATTGATGATACCCTTTTTGATATCGATATTCTGAATTCTGTACGGTCTTTGATCATGCAATGTGTATCTACAGTATCAACACAAATACTATAGAATGGCTCATTTACTGATTTGTTTAAGCCTTCTCGTGGAATTCGACAAGGGGATCCGCTGTTGCCTTATCTTTTTTTTGTTGTGCATGAAGAGACTAGCTCGGGGAATTCAGATGGCTATTGATCGGGGAAGGTGGACACCGTTCTGGGTTAGGGGGAATGTGCCTATTATGTCCCAATTTTTTGCAAATGATATGATTTTATTCACTGAAGCATATGTTGATCAGATGACAGTTGTACGCTCAGTGTTAGAGAAGTTTTGTCAGGTATCAGGCTATAAAGTAAGTGCTGTTAAGACCACAGTTTTCTTTTTTAAGAATATTCCTTTTGAGATGCGGAAAAACATCAATGGTGGTTTTGGATTCTTGGAGGTGGATGATTTAGGGAATTATCTTGGTGTTCATTTATTACATAGACGAGTTACCTCGGCTTCCTATCAGTATTTAGTTCAGATGGTGCAACGTAAGCTAAGCGGATGGAAGGCAAAGTGCCAATCGTAGGAAGGACGAATTACCCTGACTAAATTAGTGCTTGTGGCTATACCTCTCTATGCTATGCAAACTGCAGTACTTTCGAAACGTATATGTATGGATTTGGAACGTTTGATGCGACATATTGTGTGGGGTATTACATCATTAACAAGAGGGATTCATCTTGTCAATTGGGATACGATGTGTCAATATATTCTAGAAGGCGGCTTGAGATTTCGTAAAATGGATAAACAAAATGAAGCATTTTTATGAAGCTTGCATTCAATTTACTTACTAGGAAAAATGCTTTATGGGTTCGGCTTATTCATGAGAAGTATAAGTATAGTGAAATGGATAAACAAAATGAAGCTTGCATTCAATTTACTTACTCGGAAAAATGCTTTATGGGTTTGGTTTATTCGTGAGAAGTATAAGTGTAGTGAGGGCATTTCGTTGGTTCTATGTAACTTTAATTGTTCTCGCTTTTGGAAGGGCCTAAGTGTGGTTTGGAATGATGTGCGTAATAACATTTGTTGGATGATTGGTTCCGGCCTAGATATAGATTTTTGGCACGATAATTGGATTGAAGAAGTGGGTCATTTGGTTTGCCACGTAAAATTCGGTTTAGTATCATCTCTTGCACGTGTTCCAGTTGCTCGGATGGTAGACAATGCATGAGAATGAAGGTGAATCTTGTTCGAGCATCTAGTGTCGTGGGAAATCTTGTTGCCCATTGTGGCTGTTAAAGGTCCGACTCAGCTACAAGTTCACGATTCCATTGGTTGGAAAGGATCTAGGGACTTGGGATTTACTATAAAGTTAGCCTATAAGGTGAGATGTAGGGGTTCGAGTGATCTGGTGCATAGTTATGACAAATGAGGAGCACATGCATCGGCACCTTACTAGTGATGGTAATTGTGTTCTTTGCGGGGCTACAATCGAAAGCATCGATCACATTCTTCGACATTGTCCCCTTTCAATGCTTGTTTGGAAAATTTGGGGATGTTCTTGAATATGGAGTTGTGTGATTGGGTATCGATAAATCTATCGGCTGGTTCTCAATTTTCGTTATCTACTGGGAATTGGGATGTACTTTTCGGTTGCATCTTGTGAAATTTATGGCTTGACTGGAATGCAATGGTCTTTGAATCTCCTATTGAAGATGGTCATGGGGTGATCGCAAGAAGTAGGGGTGATAATGAGCTTGACCGGCTTGCAAGCTATTCGGCCTTGGCTCGGTCAAAGCTCAGCTCGAGTGAGCTCAACTCAGGCTCGAGACCTTAACATGCCGAGCCGAGTTGACCCAAGCTCGAATCGAAAAGCTCGTGAACAACCTCGAAATAATTATATATATATTATATGCTACATATGCACTAAAAGTAATATGTTTAACAAAAGAAAAATAATATATAAAATAAATTAGGGGAAATTCACTAAAAGCAAATTAACTAAAATAATTTGGGCATTTTCCTTAGTTAGTTATTGTTTGGTTTTGTATTTTCTGTTATTATGTGTTTGTATTGTAAGAATATTTCTTGGTTATTTGGATTAATCTAATTTTGGAGAGTTCTTTTCCCCTTTCCTGACATTGAATTTCGTTTTAGTGTTGGTTATAAAAGGGGCTTTTAATGAGGCCCAATCTTTATAAAAAAACTATAGCAAAATTGTCCATTTTGAGTTGAGATGAGCCTGACGAGCTTTGAGCCCGAGTCGAACCCAATAGTATTGTTTCTGAGCTGAGCTCAAGCTTAAAATTTTGAGCTCGACGAGCTTAATAGTACTGTTTCCGAGCTAAGCCTGGCTAGGCTCACCTCTGTTCGTTATCACCCCTAGTGAAAAGCATGAATCTTGTAGAACTAACAGTTCGGGCACAAGAGGAGAGTCGGGCGTCTCGGGTTATCACCCTCGTTGTCACCTGCAGACCATCGTAATGGTCCCCCCGCAGGCTTCGTGGGTTAAAGTCAATACCGATGGTGCACATCGTGAGTTGGATGGTTGTGCTTCTTGTGGGGGTGTAGCGTGAGATAGCAATGGGTTATGGCGTTTTGGTTTTGCCAAATTCATTGGTATTTGTTCGATTGTGGATGCGGAAGTTTGAGAAGCCTATATAGGCCTTGTTTATGCATGTGAAGCAAGGTTCCAACGTGTTATTCTGGAGCTTGATAGTTTGAAAACGGTCTGTGTCCTTCGTTACAACTACACCAGATTACACATCATGCACAGTCCCTTGTTTGAGCTTTGGCGACGACCATAGGTGATTCATGTACAACTTGTTCACTGTGATGGTACCCGGGTTGCGAAAGCTTGCACTCAACTAGCCGTTTTCAATATGATTGACCCTGTGTTTTTTTACGCTCCCCCATCAACGCTCTCTCATCTCTTGTAGCAAGATTGGCCAAATGTTGAAGATTAGGTGGTGTAATTCTTTGTGGTGCTAGTTGTCTTTCTTTTTTTCAGCTTTAGTTTGAAATTGCTTGTTTGTACTTTTTTATTTGTGTTGTCACTCGTACTCTTTTCCTTCATTTAGTCTTAGAGAAATTTTTAATGAGGCTTGTAATAACACTCTCGTGTATGATTCTCTATATATGAAACCATATGTTTTTACCAAAAAAACAATGTATTTTGTCATTGCATCGAACCATTGTCGATATCGAGAAATTATATTATAGGTCCGACTCACCACGTCATCCATGGTCCCAACCAATAAAAAGTATCCATTTCATTAATTTTATCCATGTATTTTTTTACCGATTGAATTTTCACTCAGATTTACTGTAAATTAAACTAAAATACACTTTTTATCAATTGTAGATTCACTTGGTAAAAAGACGATATGAAAAAAATTAATAAAATAAATATTTTTTATTAGTTGAGACCATTGATGACGTGGCAAGCCGGGGCTATGATTTAATTTCTAGTCGATATTGTTTTAAACAGGTATACATAGAAACGTCGGTGGGAAAGAATAAATCATAGTGATGGGACCCTACAAGCAAGTGAGATGGACTAAATCCGTGGTGATCACAGAGCAGACAATAATTCTCCTAGGTCACGAGACTCTGCTGAAGGTTTTCCTGCCATTTCATGGGCATTTATGATATTCTTTGTATTTCATATTTTTGTTTTCAAATTTTTTAGGTTAATTAAGTAATTCTAAATTTATTGCTTAATTATAAGAGTGAGAGAGATAAGCTTCGTGGGAAAGATGATTAAGCAACAAAAAAGTGTTATTTTAAAGCTACAGCTGGTAAGATAAGACCCAAAGCTTACATGGCCAGTTTTTGTTGTCTTCTCCTCAAACTCTTTATGAAAACCCTTTTCAGTTGTCAAAACTCAAAAGCCAACTCTTTTAGAGCCACGCACCCTAGGATCAAGCCATTGATTGCTGATGAGTGATGAGTTTGGGTAGTTTTCGCATTGGCTAAAAGAGGACAAGTTTTGAAATTTCTTCAAAAATTTAAAATATTAGAATTTTTAATATTTTTAAGTTGATTTTTTTTTTATATTTTTAGACAAATATCGATACTTATTTTGTAGGTAACGATACTTAGTTTTTTTTAGAACATTTTATGTTTTTGGAAAATTATTGATACTTATAAAATAAGTATTGATACTTGTAAAAAACACGAAAAAACTAACATAAAATATTATCAAAAACTCTAACATTTTAAGTTTTTAGACAAGTATTGAAACTTGTCGTCTTTTAGACGCATCTTAAACCTGTTGTACGTTAGACTCACCCGATGAAAGGTTGTTATACTCTTGGAAATTTTAAACTTTTATATATTTTAAATTTTTTTATTAATTATTTATTTTTGCATCCCTTGACATTTTAGAGTTTTTAAAACTTCGAAATAAATTCATTGCTTCTATTAGTTTTTTAACAAAGAAATGGGGTCTACTCCAACTAGGAATTAATTCCAAGACCCAAGAGAGAGGGGGAAGGGAGCGTTCTTGCTAGGTTTAAAACTCAAAATCTAAGGTAAGAGAAGAAGCATGTGAGAAAACTCTGATCACCCGACTATTATTATTTTCTCTTTATTTGGTCTTTTAAAAAGTAATATATTATGTTACTTTTATAGAACTAAATCAAACACACATATACAATTTTATTAAATATTAAAATTATAATAAAGATATATAAAATTGAAACATATGTTATATAATTATGAAATTGCAGTTTAAATATTTTAAAAAATAGTGTAAACTAAATGAACTTTAGTCCACTATTCAAATTGGCATTTAAACTTTTAATTGCTTCAATTTTACCATTAAATTTTATGTTTTGCTTCAATTTTATCACTTATCCGTTAATAGCCGTTAAAATATTTGATATAATAACACACTTAGTCCTTCACGTTTGCACATTCAAACAATTTAGTCCTAATACGAAAAATAATAAATTTAGCCTTAAACCCTCAAAACCCTAACCTAACCTTTCATCGGCACCATCATTGCTCCGACCACCCTCCAGGCACACCCTTCACCTTGCAGCGAAGTTTCCATCCTCTTCCACACCTCCGTACGCCTCCACACTTCCGTTCATGCCTTTCAACTGTTTAGTGGCACGATTGAGTTCAAGTCACCTCCCTCTTCCCGTATTGACCCCAATCGTGCCATTTCCCCTGTCCAAATCCAACCACAAATAACCCCTATTTCGGTAGCCCAAAAGTCTCATGGTTTCAACCGTTTACCACCCTCCATTATACGCTCTCTGCCCAGCCATCCAACCTCTGTTATCCAGCTGTTTTATTCGGCACCTCAGTCGACCAGATCCGGCCGACGTTGAGCCAAATTGAAATAGAGCTTGAGTTTAGGGTTTAATGGTTTTAAGGAGTTAAATTATTATATTTAAGGATTAATGGGTTAGGTTATGATTTGTGGTTAAATTATTATATTTAGGGTTTGGGGATTATACTTTAGGGTTTTGGATGTATGGTTTTGAGTTTTGACTTTAAAGGTTTATGGTTAAATTATTATATTTACAAGTTTAGGTTTAGGGCTTCTAGTTTAGTGTTTAGTGTTTTAGGATTTAGAGTTTTGAGTTTAAAGGTTTAGTTTTTAGGGCCAAATTGAAGTAATGTGTAGATAGTGAGGGTTAAATTTATTATTGTTTTTTCAAATTAGGACTTAATTGTTTTAATGTGTAAATGTGAAGGACTAAATGTGTTATTATACTAAATATTTTAATTTAACAGATGCTAACGGATGAGTGGTAAAATTGAAGCGAAACATAAAATTTGATGGTAGCATTAAAGCAATTAGAAGTTTGGATACCAAATTGAATAATAGACTAAAGTTTGGTTACATTGTGACCTTTACCCTTAAAGATAATTATAAAATTAATAGATGAATATTTTAGTATATTTAAAATTAAGGATTGAGTGTTGGTTAATTTGTAATCACTTTACCAAAGTTTGGTTACATTGTAAACTTTACCAAATTGTAATCACTTTAGCTTTTAAAGAGCAATTAGGGATTGGGTGTTGGTTAATTTGTCAAAGGCTGATGGTTTTGCATGAGACGAGGATGACTAGGATATTTTATTTAGCACCTTACTCTAGAATATGTGGTTAGGACGAAACCAATTGGTTTTTGACCCGTTTTTTTTCTTCTAAATGTGAACTGGTTCTTGTTAAGAGTCGACGAATGCTCTATGAGTCTAGAGGAACGACTGTTTGATTGAGGATTGGCCCAACAGGATATTCAACCTGTGAACTGTTCTTGATTCATTGGGAAGCACCACCACATAGATGATGTAAATTGAATGTGGACTGGGCGAGAGAAGCGCACGATGGGCTTGTATGTTGTGGTGGAGTCGAGCGTGATGACATAAGGCATTGGTTGATCGGATTTTTCGAGTGGTTGGGTATATGTTCGATATTAGATTTAGAGCTGTAGGGTATATATGAAGGGTTGTAGGGTATATATGAGGGGCTGTTGGGTGTATGTTTGATAGGTATTCGACAGCTTATTCTAAAATCGAGTGTTTGGAGGTTATTCGGTTAATTGTTAGTGTTAGAGGTAATCATTTGGTATTGTCGTTGATTCATCACATTGTTGCGCTAATTCAACGTCAAATGGGAGGTCGAGATTGTGCATGTGTTCCGCAAAGGTAAAGAGTGACAGATGAAATGGTTCGACTTGTTCGTAGAGACAATTTTATTTGTCATCAGTTTCTTGAACCGTCGGCTGTGGTGTTATCCTTGCTTCATGAGGATGGTGTTAGTACTTTGGCGCTTGCCGGCTGTCTCATTGAGCATATAATTTGTTGACGAGGCTATCTCGTAGATTCTTGTAATTATTATCATGTGTTCTTTTTTTCTAAATTAAGATTAAATATTTTTTAATGAGGCACATAGTAATAATCATCTCTTTATAATAAAAAAAGTAGGTTTTAATTTTTTTAACGTAAAACTAACCTTAAAAGTTTGAGTGAAATTTTTTGTCCACCCCGAGAATATGTATAATTAAACAATTAATTTGATTATAATCGAATTGAATTAAATATTTTTATTTTAACCGTTAACTAAATTATTTTTTTCAAAAATCATTAACTAAACCAAACAAATTTCAATTAATTAAGTAATTTTTAAATTAACTGAAATGTATTATAAGTAAATGTAAAAAATTAATTAGATATTTTTTACTTTGTTTTTTTTAATTTGGTTAGAAATTAGTTGAGTCTTCAAATTTTGATGGGTCTAGGCTTAAAATATGTGTAAATGCAATATATATTTAATATGTAATATTTTCAAGTAATTTTATTATTAATTAATCAATTTCGAATCAAATTACTCTTATAATCGAACTTTGAAAATTCTTTAATTGTTTTCCGACAAAACAAATTTTGGTGACCAATCATTTAATTAATTTAATTCGATTCAATTGGTTAATCTGATTTTAACCAAATAGTGAATACTATTGGTTAGGTAAGATACATTGGAACTCGTGGATTTGGAGCTTGTTATTAGGGGTAAACAAAACTCGACTAAAAAATCATTTTTTTAATTTCAGGTTCGATTTTGCCCAACTTGAAAATAAAAAAATTGAATTTTACAGTTATGAGGTTTAGTCAAATATTCCTTTTTTTCTTCAATTCCTCCTTTATTTTAATTCGAATTTTACTAAATTTGAACCATATGTTCTTAAACCACTGTAGAATACCTAATTAACTCTCATTCATATTTTTGAAAATAATTTTTCTCTTTTTGCAATTTAACCCCTAAACCTTGTATGATTCCTTCATTTCTTCAATTCCTCTTATGTTTTCAGTTCATTTTGGCCAAATTTGGACCAAATGCTCATAAACCGCTGTAGAATACATATTTAGCTTCGATTCATTTTTTTTAAAAATAAATCTTAAATTTTACAATTTAGCCCCTTAACTTTATATAATTTCCTTGTTTTTTTCAATTCCTCTTTCATTGTAAGTCCATTTTGACCAATTCTAAAGCATATGCCCCACTATCACTATATAATATTTATGTAACTTCAATTCATATTTTTAACAAAAAATATTCTTTTTGCAAATTAGTCTTTTAACTTTACATTTTATTCATTTTCCCTTCAATTGTAACCTTTTATAAATTATTTCTTCTCATCAATTCACTCATCATTTATACTTTTATTAATATTTTGTCCCATAAAGTTGTTTCCTTAAACAATATTATAAATATATTTTAAAATTTTAGAAGATATTTTTTATTAAATAACATAATAAATCTTACTCACATGTGTGAACAAAAAATATGAAGATTGTTGTGAATAAAATAAAGAAGAGCAAGAATAAGAACAAAGAACAAGAAGAACAAAGAGATGAGAGAAAGATGGAGATTCATATTATTCTCAAAACTAGAATTGTGTACACTGCCTTCATCTATTTATAGGCATAAGAAGTACATAATACACCAAACTCTAATTAATAGAGATAATATTTCTAATAATAAATAAATCAAATCTCCTTGATAAAGTTCTTATCATGATAAACATCTACATAGATAAATATTCATAACACTCCCCATTGGATGTCTATGAAGATAAAGTGTCTCGTTAAAACCTTACTAAGATAAAACCCAGTGGAAAAAATTTCTTTAGTGAAGGAAAAAGAGTACACACATCTTTGGTACGTATAACATGTTGCTCATTAAAAACCTTAGCATGAAAACCCATTGGGACAAAACCTCAGTTACGGGGAAAAGAGCGCAACACATATTTACTCCCCCTCATGAAAATATCACATAAGATCTTTGAATCTTCATAATTCAATCTCGAATAATCTTCAAATGTTGAAGTAGACTATGCACTAATGAATAGATCTTTCAAATTACTGCTTGAAAAGATTCATCGAATACTATTCTTTTGAAGATCACGGGGGACGAAACTTTGAAGAAATATGTTTTGTTTTGTCACATTTGATGTATCCACGTTGAGATGTAAATTTTGTATTATCTCTACACAAGATATCTTACATCTTATCTTGTGAAAGCAATTCACATATCTTCTAGATATGTTTAGCCAAACACATATTTTGGTATTGCCTAGTGCATAGCAACTATTTACATGATTTGGAGAGGCACTGAATTTTGGAAGATATTAAGGTAATGACCTCTTAGCAATTAGTTTTCAGCTTTGCCTCATGCTCAACGGATGTGCGTTATGCATGTAAAGCTCTTTAAGCACTTCTCTATGTATGTCGATTGATGCACAAGGTTTTAATTGTTAGTGAGATCTCTTCATAAGCCCCAATGATAATCAAATCATCAATATACACAATAATAATAAATCCGGAGCTATAAAAATACTCGGGGAAATTGAATAATTCTTATAGCATGTCGCTAATAAGTATTCACTAAGGCGATTATACAACATGCACCCAAATTGTTTAATCCATAAATAGATATGTCTAATTTGATTGAATAATGTTCTCGAGAACTTGAATTTACTGCTTCTGCAGCCGTAACTCTTCCGAAAGTTTCATGTAAATGTTATTATCAAGAGGCTCATACAAATAAGATGTAACAACATCTATTAGGTGAAAACTAATTCTTTTATTGCTAGACTAATAAAAATCTTTTGCATCCACAACCGAGGAGTATGTTTCCTCATAATCGATTCTAGGTCTTTATGAGAATCCTTGTGCAATCAAACGAGTTTATAATATCTCACAATTTCCCCTCTTTCATTTCTCTTTCTCACAAAGACTCGTTTATATCCACGGGCTTTACACTTTCCGGTGTATGAACTATATGTCTGAATACTTCTCCTTTGAAAGAGATTTTAGTTTCGTCTCAATTGCCTCTTTTTCATTTTGGCCAATCATTTCTTTGTTTACATTGTCTAATTGACAATGATTAATGATCCACATTATCATCCAAAATCTCTAGTGCTATATTGCATGCAAATGTATTATCGACGTCAATTTTATTTCGGTTCTACTTATTACCAGACATGACATAATCTATTGAGATTTCTTTATTATCAGGTACCTGAGTCATGTATGTGTCTCTGTTGGAGACCTTTTAATCTCTTCTAGAGATTTTCATAATACGTTGATTCCTCGATCAGACCATCATAAAATATAGCTCCTTTTCTTTTTCGAGGATTTTTATCTTCGAAATCTACTTGTTTACCATGCTACAAGCGTAAGTTAGACTCATTAGCAACTAGAGTTTGTCCTTTTGGGACATCAAATCTAATCGGAGCATTCATAGCTGGTATATGTGATTTAGTCACTCTTTTAAGGTCAGCAAAATCATGTGGCAATTGATTTGCTAAGTTTTGTACATGAATTATCCTTTGAACTTCCAATTCACATTGACATTGTTGGGTACGTATATCATAATGATAATTCAACCCAACTTATTTCTTTACCCAGCTGCGTATTTTCTCCCCCTAATGTTGGGAAAATTGACTTCTTAAAATGACAGTCAGTAAATCGAGTTGTAAATAAATTCCCCATATGAAGCTCAAGTTATTTAATTATCGAGGGGAATTCAAATTCGAAATATATTCCCAACCTCCTTTGAGGACTCATCTTTTTATGTTGTGGTGGAGCAATTAGAATATATAACGCACTCTAAAAAAATTTCTAAGATGGGAAATATTTGGTTCCTGACCAAAAACCATTTGTAATGGGGAGAACTTGTGATAATTTGTTTGCTTGATGTGAATTAGTGATGATGCATGTAAAATGGTATGTCACCGGAATTATCAAGAGTGATTGTCTCTATAGGGTAATCTGGAAAATGTGCTCGTAATTTTATCAACTGAACAAGTAACCTCTCAAACGCCAAGTTACGGGTTGATAACATTGATATGTATGACCATCTAGTCGACGCATCGATTAAAATCGTAAAAATATCTAGATGATCTATAAGAAAGGTGTATGGGCCCACATATATCACACTGTATCCGTTTTAGAAAATTAATAGATTTATAATCTATCTTAGTTGGTGATGGTTGAATAATCAATTTTCTTTGAAAGCAAGCATCACATGAAAAACATTACTTTGCAGAATCTACCACTTCTTCAATGAATAACCACATGAAGTGTCAATAACTTTTTGCATCATAATTGAATCGGGATGGCCTAACCGGTCATTCCAAATTATAAAGTTATCAGTAAACTTCTAGTTTACAATAGCACGAGCTTCAATTTGTACTAATTCATGTGTAGTGCAATCCAGGTGGCAGTGCATATAATTTTGTCAAGAATTTTTTATTATCTTGGGTTATACTCGTAATATGGAGATAACCAATATCCCCTTGACTAATAGTCTCAATATGATATTCATTTTCTACGAATATCTTTACAATTCAATAAGTCTCTTTGCGACTTTGACGAGTATAACACATTGTAAATATGGAATAAATTTCCATTTGACAATAACAGATTTGCTCTTCTAGAGCCCTTTATGATAATAGTACTTTTGGATAGAGTAATAAGTATCCACATTATTCCCTTGGATTTTAAATGAGAAAATATGCATAATTATGCACCTTTCAATATGCGCATTGTTTTATTCCCTTCGGGGGATGAAAAATATGTGCTTTGTACCATTCACTTCAGAGAATGAGAAAGATTAAATATAACACATATCAAATCAATTATCTATCAAAGATAATGTCACAAGAACTTATTACTCTTCCGGAGCATTGGTATTTTAGTACTTTAAGATATATTACTCACATTTTCCCTTGCATTTAAATGGGACAAGTAGTTCTTATGCTTAAGTATAGTATGAGTACTTGCACTGTATGCTAAGCATAAATCACCACAATTCATTGCATATTTTATTTTGGAAGTAAACACATTCTTCAAAGGATAACATGTAAAGCAAATTAACATATTTGAATATATATATATATATATATATATATATATATATATATATATATATATATAATATGTAAAAACAAATTTGTTGAGTTGATCACACAATTGCAAATGCCCAAGAGGGGGTGAATTGGCGATACAAATTTTGGTGGGTGAAAATATGGAAAAATAAAAATATGACACAAAGTAATTAGAGTGGTTCAAGTTCTCCAAACGAACTCTACATCCACTACCTTAGTTCCCACTAAGAATTTTCAACCAATTCACTACTTGAATTCTTCCCCTTTTCTTGAATGAGAAGGGAACCTTACAATTTGATTAAGCTTTCTATCCGAAGCTTAATCCACTCACTTTTACAAGAGAAGTATTTGGTAAACTCTAAAAGTTCCTCCCAAAGGATGATTGTTTACCGAATTACAATTTCACACTCCCCAAACTCACAATAAAAGATTACAATGAGAATACAAGAGTTGGGTACAAGAATTTGACTCTAAAGGTGCGAAGTTTGGATTTGAGTGCTTTGATGTTGCTTGTAGGTTCAATAGTTGTTGCTTGTTCAATTGAGACATGTTTTTATACCCTTGCATTGAATTTTAGCCGTTTGGGTAGTTGAGATCATCAATAGAGCTGTTGGGATGCAATTTCTCGCAATAAATGCAGCTCAGCTGCCTACCGTATCGGTACGGTTAAGGGGCGTATCGGTACCTGTATCAAAGAAGAAAGAGTCATTGTGACTGAAAACATCGCGTATCGATACGCTTAGAGTGCGTATCAGTATGGTTTTTAAGGAGCGTGTCGATACGGAATTTGCTCACTGGAATCTCAACTTTGGTTTTGATAAAGAGCGTATCGGTATGATATAACGATCATTTAAATTTTGGGATACCAACTAACTAACAACCCAACGATCAAAAATTAAATGCAAAGATTTTGCAAAGATAAGCACATTGTATCAGTACGGTTGTAATGTGTATCGGTACGATATCATTTAAAGAACTGCCCAGATGAATATCGTATCGATACGGGGTAATACCGTAATGGTACGCTATGGTCTATTAAAATTCCAGTGACTAAAAACTGTATCGATACGCCTAAGGGTATCGATATGCATGTGCGTTTTGCTGAAGTTGGGCTTGAAAATACATAGAAAAACTTAGAAAATTTTGATCATTTAAAAAAGATTTGTCTTGAAGTATAGTTTGGTTCAAAAGACTTGTCAATAATGAGACTTTGAAGAGTACTTAAAAATTTATTATTTTGCAAATTAGTCCATAAGTTTAGGTGTTATATCAAAATCAATTTTGGTTTCACAATCTCCCCCTTTTTGATATAACAAAACCTCATATAAATTTTTAAGTTTTTGAAATTTTTGAAAAGCTTTCTCCCCTTAGTTTAAGATGGATTTTCAAATTAAAATTTAAGTTTTCAAAAAATTTGCTCTATAATCCTTCTCCTCTTTTTTGTTAGATCAAACATAAACACAAGGATAATAGCAACAATAATATGATAAACTTCAAAGCAAACTTCAAATTAAAAGCAACTTAATAGTTCAAAGCAAACTTCAAAAGGAAAGACAACATAATAATCCAAACTTAGATCCTAAAACATAGATAGAAGGCATAAAGTACTAAACATAGGTGCAAAAGCTAAAGTAACTACTCGTCCGCATCATCATCATCTTCTTCGTCCTCACCGTCTCGAGTAGGTTGATTCCTCCTATTTTGGTTAAGCCAAGCACCATGGAAGGCGGTGAGAGAGACATCCATGGAATTTTGTTGAAGAGCGATGGCTTTCATTTGATCCTCCAACAATGTGAAACGAGTGTCAAAGCCCTTGACTTGATCTTCAAAAGAAGTGAACCGAGTGTCAATACCTTTAACTCGATCTTCCAAGGATGTGAATCGAGTGTCAATGGCGGCAAACTCGGCTTCCATGTTTGTGAACTTCTCATTGAGGAAAGCCATTAGGTTGTCCGTGGAGGAAGACGCAACCGGAGCTCGTTGAGAGCTTGAAAGAGTATATAGAGCATCAACCGGAGCATCTTGTTGAGAAGCATGAGGGACACGAACCCATTCATTGTTAACATAGGAAAAATAAGCACGAGATAGGGAACGCTCATCGATAGGTTGGCCAAGGGGTTCGGGAAAATCATGTGAACAATCAATCTCAAGGGAATGGAATAGGTAACTCAACGCCGTAGAATAGTAAAAGGATTTGACTTGGTCGGTGTGACGGTGTTGGACTAAATAGACAAGGTCGGCAAACATAATTTGACAAAGATTTGGACGGTGACCCTCCCTAAAGCACCTGAGACAAAATTCATCAACTTGACGAATTGTGGAAAATTTCCCTCCCGATGGACGCAAAAACCAAGTAATGATAAGATGAAGGATACGGTCATGAGCGTTTAAGACTTTGACGAAACCTAAGGAACCTTGGCCTAAGGACTTTTCATCATCAATTCCTACATTTTCAAAACCAAAAAGCCTTGCAAAGAACATTTTGATTAATTTTAAAGGTTTTTCCCATTACATGTGACTCGATTGCAATGACATGTTCTCTAGCCTCATCATAAATACATATAGCATTTGAAAAGAAGATGGTGACCAAGTTCCTATATAGAATGGGAGGAAGATTTAAAAAGTTTATAAATTTCCATTGCCTAATCAAAGGGAGGTATTGAAATTTAAAAGAGGCAGAGTTTAAAAACGGTAAAGACACAATACGTTCTTCCCTAAGAGTGAAACCTTGAAAGAGTTTGTAACGAGACATATCCGAAGGTTCGGGAAAACTACATTGGAGAATATAAGAGAGATTTGGTCTAGGGTTACCCTCTTCATCATCAATAGGATCAGTAGTGGCAATGTGACGTCTAGCTCTCTTTTTCGGTGTCATAACCCTGAAAACACATCAAGATGATTCGAATATGTATGCAATTAACATCTTATCCAAACCAATAAATTCTAATAGTTCAAGGTGATTTTAAAAGACAATATTGTTGTTAAACATATATATACATATGCTAGAAAGAGTTTATTTTTTTAAGAAAAATAGATAAAAAATACGATGAGAAGATATATTCGAATGAAAAACTTTTAATTTTGAAAAAAAATTGGTAAAAAGTTTGAAACCCATGTAATAAAAAGATGTGTTGTACAAAAACTAAGTTGAAACAATTATAAAAATCAAACGAAAATAAAAGAAAATAAAAGAGAAAAGTTTTATACCTTGAAGTGTTAGATTGGATGAATGTGTTGATGTGAATGCACTAGATTGTTAACAAAGCTTAGCTTTGTTGTGGAGATCAAAAACCCTCAACGAATTTTTAAGTTTGATGGAAAAATTGAAGGATTGAAGGGGGGTTTTATAGAGGGGTGCGGCTAGGGTTTGAAGAGAAAAAGAGGGGTTTTTAATTTTTGAAGTGTTTTGTAAAAATAACCCTAAATAAACCTTCCGTCGAGACTGTATCGGTATTCTTGTAGAGCGTATCGATACGCATTTGTCCTAATTTTTTTATTTGACGTTATTACCATATCGATACGTGAGACTGTATCTGTACGTTTTGACCTGGATTACTTCCTTTGACTTATCCGTATCGATACGTAGGGTCGTATCGATACGCATTTAGTTTTTAAGATTTCCCTTTGATGAACTCGTGTCGATACGCTTCAGCCGTGTCGATACACCTTTACCAGATAAGGCATGTTTGACAAATTTAAGTTCAAAAATCCAACTTTAAACGTCCCTAAATGCATATAAATA
This sequence comes from Hibiscus tridactylites, assembly GCA_958450335.1. Lineage (NCBI taxonomy): Eukaryota > Viridiplantae > Streptophyta > Magnoliopsida > Malvales > Malvaceae > Hibiscus > Hibiscus tridactylites. Next base: position 13,051,666 of record OY288276.1, on the reverse strand, counting down.
ATATATGAACAAGTTTTAATGGCTAAACTTAATGCATACTCCCCTAGAAACATGCATAGAAGCAAAAGGAGGCAAATTAACATAAGCATGAATATCAACCAATTTCAAGCAAATTTTTGACAATTTGGGACCTAAGACATGTCAAGAAAGGCTAGTTAAACCTAACTCTCTCCTAAGGGTCTAGGAACGCTCTTTATCTAAAGGCTTTGTGAATATATCCGCTAATTGGTTCAAGGTATCAACATACTCTAGAACAACATCATTTTTCATCACATGGTCTCTAATGAAATGATGTCTAATTTCTATGTGTTTGGTTCTAGAGTGTTGGATGGGATTCTTAGTGAGACAAATGGCACTAGTGTTGTCACACTTAAGGGGTATAGTTTCTACTTCAACACCATAATCTAAGAGTTGTTGTTTCATCCAAAGGACTTGAGCACAACAACTCCCCAAGGATATGTACTCCGCTTTGGTGGTAGATAAGGCTACGCTATTTTGTTTCTTAGAGAACCAAGATACGAGCATACTACCTAAGAATTGGCATGTCCTGGAGGTACTTTTCCTATCTATCTTACACCTCCTATAATCCACATCCGAATAAGCATGAAGGCTAAAGGAAGAATTTTTAGGATACCAAAAGGCCTAAGTTAGGTGTGTCTCTAAGGTATCTAAAAATTCTCTTAATGGCAACTAAGTGTGATTCTCTAGGACTAGCTTGAAACCTAGCACAAAAGCAAACACTAAACATGATATCTGGTCTACTTGTGGTAAGGTAAAGCAAAGAACCTATCATGGATCTATAAAGCTTAGAATCAACACACTTACCTCCTTTATCCTTGTCAAGCTTTATGGAAGAGCTCATAGGTGTGGCTCGAGGCTTTACATTCTCCAAGCCGAACTTTTTGAGCATATCGTTCACGTACTTAGCTTGATTTATAAAGGTGTCATCTTTCCTTTGATTGATTTGGAGTCCCAAAAAGAATGAGAGCCCCCCGTCATGCTCATCTTGAACTCACCTTGCATTAGCTTAGAAAATTCTTTGCAATAACATTCATTAGTAGAACCAAAAATGATATCTTCAACATAGATTTGTACTACTAAGACGTCATTATTATATATATTTATGAAAAGTGTAGTGTCCACCTTACCTTTTTCAAAACCCTTTTCAATTAAAAAGTTTGAAAGTCTTTCATACCAAGCTCTAGGAGCTTGTTTTAAACCATAAATACCAAGCTCTAAGAACTTGTTTTAAACCATAAAGAGCTTTAGTTAGTTTGAACACATGATTTGGAAATTTTGAATCCTCAAAACCCGGTAGTTATTCAACATACACTTCTTCATTTATAAAACCGTTTAGAAAAATCACTTTTCACATCTATTTGAAAAAGCTTGAAATCGTTGTAACATGCAAATGCCAAAAGCATCCTAATGGCTTCCATCCTAGCTATGGGTGCATATGTTTCATCAAAATCAATTCCCTCTTCTTGAGTATAGCCTTGAGCAACAAGACTAGCCTTGTTTCTCACTATATTATCATTTTCATCTAGTTTATTCATAAAGACCCATTTAGTTCTTATAGTACATTGATTACTAGGCCTTTCAACTAATGTCAAAACTTTAATTCTCTCAAATTGATTTAATTCCTATTGCATGGCCAAAATCCAAAAATCATCTTTTAATGCTTCTTTGATATTTTTAGGCTCAATGCATGAAAGAAATGCAACATGGTTCATTAATTTGAGAGATGATCTAGTAGTTACCCCCTTGAATGGATCACCCAAGATTTCACCACCTTTGACATAGTTGAACTCCTTTGGGTAAGATACCTCATTTCCTTAAGAGCCAAATCATTCAAGGCTTCAAGAGGTGGATCTTGTGCATCTTCATCTTTAGTTGGATTCTCATCCACCTTTGATGTATGTCCTCCATCAATGGCATCAAGAATCCCTTTATCATCATCATCACAAGATTCCTTCATCGGAAGGAGATTATCATCGAAAACAACATGTATAGACTCCTCTACTACTAAAGTTCTTTTATTAAATACACGATAGGCTTTAGAGTTTAAAGAATACCCCAAGAAAATAGCTTCATCACTTTTAGCATCAAATTTACCTAAGTTGTCTTTTCCATTATTTAAAACAAGGGTAAACTACTGCAGGGGTCACTTTCGTTTCCCGTTTGTACAGATTTAGTCACCACTTTTAAAAAGTTCCAATAAGTGGTCATCTACGTTTTTGATGTGTAAAGACTTGGTCACTCCGATGTTATAGTCCGTTAATCCCCTAACGGATTGCTGATGTGGCAGAATTTTCTTCAACCCTAAAATTTTCTCTGTAAAATTAGAAGAAGAAGAAGAAGAAGAAGAAGAAGAAGAAGAAGAAGAAGAAGAAGAAGAAGATGGAAGTGGAATGTCAAGTACCTAATGAATTAGGTTTATTAGATGACAGCCTACGGACAACAACTAAGGATGCGGGTCGGATTGCTGGATTAGAAATTCTTCGAATTATCAATGAACCTACGGCTGCCTCTTTGGCGTATGGGTTTGAAAAGAAGAACAATGAAACCATCCTTGTGTTTGATCTTGGAGGTGGTACATTCGATGTTTCAGGTATCGTAGCCAATCAAGAAACTATTGGTCTGCATGCATACTCATGTTCATTTTATCAATGAACCTACGACTCCCACTGTTCGTTTTATCTTGAAATGTTAATATCAATATTCAATACGAAGCAACATAAATGATATGCCAACGAATGTTAATATGTTTACAGTGCTTGAGGTCGGTGATGGTGTGTTTGAGGTGCTCTTTACATCTGGTGACGACTTTGATAAGGTAATTACACTCGGACTAAGGAACATTTTTCTTTCATATTTGTATTTTTCAGTGCTGATTGCTGAAGTATGTCTTATATTTCGCGTGCAGAGAATTGTTGACTGGCTTGCAGACAGCTTCAAGAGAGATGAAGGCATTGATCTTTTGAAAGACAAACAAGCTCTTCAGCGCTTAACCGAGACAACTGAGAAGGCTAAAATGGAGTTATCATCTTTGACTCAAGCAAACATAAGGCAATTCTCTCCCCATATTTTCTTCGTACACATTTATTGTTTGTGTGTTCTGTGGGCGGTGTTCATTAATGCAACCTTTTTGTTGCTCCAGTTTACCTTTCATAACTGCAACTGCAGATGGGCCTAAACGTTGAGGATAGGGGATTGACGGCCGCCGACAACAAGAGGTGAAATCGCGTGGCTCTAGATGTCAGTCTGATGACGATGGCGTGAAAACAACCATTTTAGGGTTTGAAAGCCAAATTAATTCCGCCACATCAGCAATCTGTTAGGGGATTAACGGACTATAACATCAGAGTGACCAAGTCTTTACACATCGAAAACGTAGATAACCACTTATTGGCACTTTTCAAAAGTGGTGACTAAATCTGTACAAACGGGAAACGAAAGTGACCCTTGCAGTAGTTTACCCTTAAAACAAAACACTTGCAATCAAATGGATGGAAATAGCTAATGTTAGGCTTTTTAGATTTTAGGATCTCATATGGTGTTTTCTTCAAAATTGGCCTAATCATTACTCGATTTATAATGTAGCAAGCGATATTTGTGGCTTCTGCCTAAAATATTTAGGTAAATTATTTTCACAAAACACGGTTCTAGCCATTTCTTCTAAAGTTCAATTTTCCTCTCAACTACCCCATTTTGTTGAGGAGTGCGAGGTGTGGAAAAATTATGGCTAATCCCATTTTCATTTAAAAACTCTTAAAAACCTAGATTTTGAAATCCGGTTCCATGATCACTTCTAATGTGAGAAATTTTAAGTTCAAGATCATTTTGAGTTATTTTAGAAAATGTGATGAATTTTTCTAAAGCCTCATCTTTTGTACTTAAGAATAGAACCCAAAGTAAACCTAGAATAGTCATCAACAAGTACAAAAGCATACGATTTACCACCCAAGCTCATAGTTCTAATAGGCCCAAAAAGATCCATATGAATCAACTGTAAACATCTACTAGTAGAGACATCATTAATGGATTTAAATGAAGTTCTATGTTGTTTACCCTTAGAGCATGTATCACAAATTTTATCATTAAAGAACTTAAGTTTGGGTAAACCTCTAACTAGATTAAGGGAAATCAATTTTTCTAAAACACTTGTGCTAGCATGTCCTAATTTTCTATGTCAAGGCCATGAGTCATGTTCATCATGTGCAACTAAACATGTATGAGATGTATGGATGTCATCTAAATGCACCATGTAAATATTGCCTATTCTATGCCCTATGAGCATCAATTGATTTGTTTTAATGTTTAAAATTTTGCAACCACTTTTATCAAATAAAACATTAAAACCCTTATCACATAATTGACTAATGCTTAATAAATTGTGTTTAAGACCGTTGACATACAAAACATTTTCAACGAAAATAGAGGAGTGATTACCAATGAAGCCTATTCCTTCAATGTGGCCTTTGGAGTTGTCACCGAAAGTTACCAGTCCACCACTGTTTGGCTTTAGTTCCACGAATCTACTCTTGTCACCGGGCATGTGTCTTGAGCATCCACTATCAAGGTACCATGAGTTTTGTCTTGAAGCTTTGGCCTTATAGCATTGCTCCCCCTACAAACAAAGAAATTAGGCTTTGATTTTTGGTACCCAAATCATTTTGGGTCCATGTGTGTTAGCCCTCAAAACCTGCGTTCCCTTAAGAATCCAAGAAGCAATAACATTCATGTTATTAGAAATAATGAGTTACTTAGGAACCCAAACACTCATAATCCTTTGACCTCTAGATTGCTTAGAAAAATTTCTTTGTTTAGGAACAAAAGTTTTTCTTTTTACATATTGGGATTTAGAAGACTTTTCTTTTTCAAAATGGTTTTTCCCAATAGCAATAGATGTTTTAAGATTATCCATTTCCTTTGTGTGATAATCTTGAAAATCGGAAAGAAGTTTTTCAAGATCAAAGTTTTTCCTTTTAAGATCATTTGAAAGATTTACTAAGTACAAAATCTTCTTTTCCAATTCCAAGTTAGTTTTTGAAATAGATTCATTTTGAGTTTTTAAATCGGAAATGTTTTTCTTGTTTCTCAAAATAGACTCTTTATATTTTCCGACTAACTCATCATAAACCTCTTGCAATTCATCATAAGCATCTTTAAGTTCATCAAAGGTAAAATCAAAATTAGATGAGTTAGGTTTACCTTTGGTTCATCATCAATGGCCATGAGACAAAGATTAGCCACTTCCTCCTCCTCCTCGAATGACTCCTCGTCACTCCAAGTTGCTACTTGAGCTTTGAGCTTGTCCTTCTTCCCAAAGCTCTTCCTCTTCAATTGAGGACATTCGAAACGGATATGGCCGAATTTTTTGCACTCGTAGCAAATGATTTGGTCCTTCTCTTTTTCTTTACTCTTGCTCTTGAAGTCTCTTTTTCTAATGAACTTTCTTCCACGGTTGGAGTTCATAAAGCGAGTGAATCATTTGGCCAACATGGTCATCTCCTCATCTTCATCTTCACTAGAATCACTTTCATGATATGAAGCTTTAAGAGCGATTCCAATCTTCTTTTTCTCAACATCCTTCTTCTCAACCTTTTTCTCCTCCATTTTCTTTTCTTCTTCTCTTCCCTTTTTCATGATCTCATAGGTGAGTAGAGATTCAACAAGAGTATCTAGCTTGAGATTCTTCAAGTCTCGAGCTTCAATAATAGCCGTTCTCTTGCTATCCCATGATTCCGGAAGAGAGTACAACAATTTCCTCACTAGCTTGTCTTCGGGGATAATCTCACTGAAACCCTTCAACCTATTGACTATAACCGAGAATCGATCAAACATCTTGGAAACACTCTCATCGGGATCCATTTTGAATTTTTTGTAGCTTAGATTGAGTATCTCGATTTTTGTTTCCTTGACGTCACTAGTTCCCTCATATGTTGTCTCGAGGGTGTCCCAAACTTCCTTGGCATTCTCGATCGAAGACACCTTAGAGTAGATATCCGGACCAAGCGCATAAAAGATGACATGAAGAGCTTTATCATTTACTTGCATCCTTCTTCGGTCATTTCGGCCTTGACCTTTGGAACAAGTCTTCATTCACCTTCTCTTTTCATTGGTATGAATGGACATTCTTCAACCACATCCCACACCATGTAGTCGGTAGACTTGATGAAGAGCCTCATTCTATTCTTCCAATATGGGTAGTTATCGTCATTGAAGAATGGTGGCTTGGTGGTAGAATTAGACTCGTAGAGGTTGGAATTGGAGGTGGATGCCATTGCTTGACTAGTTGTTGATCAAACTCTCCTAGAATCGACTCAAGAGGGTTGTAATCCTTCCAATGAGTGTAGCTCTGATACCAATTGTTGAGTTGATCACACAATTGCAAATGGCCAAGAGAGGGGTGAATTTGCAATAACAATTTTGGTGGGTGAAAATATGGAAAAATAAAAATGTGACACAAAGCAATTAGAGTAGTTCAAGTTTTCCAAACGAACTCTACATCCACTACCTTAGTTCCCACTAAGGATTTTCAACCAATTCACTACTTGAATTCTTCCCCTTTTCTTGGATGAGGAGGGAACCTTACAATTTGATTAAGCTTTCTACACAAAGCTTAATCCACTCACTTTTACAAGAGAAGTATTTGATAAACTCTAAAAGTTCCTCTCAAATGATGATTGTTTACCCAATTACAATTTCACACTCCCCAAACTCACAATAAAATATTACAATGAGAATACAAGAGTTGAGTACAAGAATTTGACTCTAAAGGTGTAAAGTTTGGATTTGAGTACTTTGATGTTGCTTGTAGGTTCAATAGTTGTTGCTTGTTCAATTGAGACTTGTTTTTATATCCTTGCATTGAATTCTAGCCGTTTGGGTAGTTGGGATCATCAATAGAGCCGTTGGGATGCAATTTCCTACAATAAATGCAGCTCAGCTGCCTACCGTATCGGTATAGCTAGGGGGCATATCGGTACATGTATCAAAGAAGAAAGAGCCATTGTGACTGAATACATCGCGTATCGGTACGCTTAGAGGGCGTATCAGTACGGTTTTTAAGGGGCGTGTCGATACGGAAGGGCGTATCGATACGAAATTTGCTCACTGGAATCTCAACTTTGGTTTTGATAAAGAGCGTATCGATACATGTACTTAGCATATCGGTACGGTATAACGGTCATTTAAATTTTGGGATACCAACTAACTGACAAGCCAACGGTCGAAAATTAAATGCAAAGATTTTGTAAAGATAAGCACATCGTATCGATACGGTTGCGACGCGTATCGATACAATTTCATTTAAAGAACTACCCAGATGAATATCGTATCGATACGAGGTAATACCGCATCGGTACACTATGGTCTATTAAAATTCCAGTGACTAAAAACCGTATCGATACGCCTAAGGGTATCGATATGCCTGGGCGTTTTGCTGAAGTTGGGCTTGAAAATACATAGAAAAACTTAGAAAATTATGATCATTTAAAAAAGATTTGTCTTGAAGTATAGTTTGGTTCAAAAAGACTTGTCAATAGTGAGACTTTGAAGAGTACTTAAAAATTTATTGTTTTGCAAATTAGTCCATAAGTTTAAGTGTTATATCAAAATCAATTTTGGTTTCACAAAATTAACATAAAGCAAAATAAATAAATGTTTTAACATATTTAAATATATAATATAAAATCATAAATAAACAATATGTAAAATAAATTAACATAAAATAAAATAAATTAAAATATCAATAATTCTCTTTAGAGATTATAAGGAAATAAAATAAATGGCGAATTATTCCCTTCAAGGGTTATGAAGGGATCAACAATATCCAATTGAGTTAGACCAACAACGCCATAAATATTTTCGCCATTTTCGTAAACAAAATTTGTTTACATTTTCTTTCCTTTATCATTCATGATTGTAGATAAAGGTCCATAATGTTTCGACATATGACAAGTACGAGATCAATGGTTTGTACCATTGCATAAAAAATCACTTTCTTAATATATTCTTGCCATCTTTATAAATCCACTTCTAGTGGTTATAAACATTCTTAACATGATCATCTTGCCAATGTATATGTTCATGGCCTCAATTGCAACCACAATTGCTAATGTGACATTTATTCTTTCCTCTATAAAATGTCACATTCACTTTAGGGAATGAAGCGAAGCCAGTTGAGCGATATTCATGATTTTTCATCAGCATCTCATTGTTTTGCTCAACCACAACAAGGCAAGAATTTAACTTAGAATATTTCTTAAATCCTTTTCCATGATATTGTGTCTAAAGGACAACATTGTTTGTTGTGAAAAGTGGAGTATGTTTTTATTAACATATCCTCATCATAGAAAACTAAGATTTAATCCTCGTATGCGGCATTGTTAAACCAGTTCACAAGGTCCTTTAAAAACCTCCTTTGAGACCAGTAGCTTCGTAGAACGGGATGTCCAGCCAATATAATTGGATTATCAAAGTTATGTTACAAATTAAATAGTGATTTACCATGTTTGCATTCTCTTCAGGGAATGAAACGGATCCAATAATTGCATGGAATAAAAATCATGCTTGCATTCACTTTAGGGAATGTGTCATCATTGATAATCACATAGAATAAACATCATGCTTGCATTCACTTCAAGGAATGCCTCCCACAAAATTCTTGTCAAAATGAATTTTTGTAATCTGACATTAGGAGAAGTCTATAGTTGAGTTTTTTTATGTAGAAGAAATATTACTTTTGAGCAAAATCATCATGATTTGTCCCACTTTAAAATAATAATTTAAAGGATAAAAATAATATCAGAATTTACCGATATTGATTTTCTTCTAGATGACAATGAAGGCATAACAAATGACCAATATAGATTCTCATAGTAATCTCGTATCTTTCCAAGCTATTATATTAGGTAAAACTTAAAACACGGTTAAAAATACAATTTTTTTTCAAAAAAAAAAATAACATAAATAATAATATGAAACTATTAAATGTAATCATATAAATAAAAGTATGAATAAGCATACCCCAACGTAAGCATCTGCATATTATCTAACCTTTTAAACTTGGGATTTAGGATACAAGTTGTAAGCAAAACAATGTCTAATAGTGCATGTGTGCTTTCCCATGATACTAGTAGTTTAAATATTGGATCCATGTAATAATAATAAATTTTACCTCCTTTCAAACGCTGTGCCATCCTCTCTCCTTCCTACTAATTTCTTCTCTGCTAAGCCAGTACAGACGATCGGAATCAAACTATGGGAGCGGAAGTGGGAGCGGGAGCGTCGACGGAGAAAAGAGAGTCGGTGGATAAGGCGGCGGGAGGTAGAAGATTTGATTTCGGCAAGGCGAAGGGATGGTCCTTGTTTGTAGATAATCTCAGCAAGCGAGTGACTAGGGTGGCGCTTAAGGAATTGTTTAGTCACTATGGAAATGTGATTAGAGTTTTTATTCCGACCATAAATAAGAAGGTGAAATACAAGGATTCTACGTTTTCTTTCGTTGCGGTATCTTGTAAAGAAGATATGGAGAGGACTATCTCTAAGCTCGATAAATCTATTATAGATGGGAGAGTTATTAAAGTAGCAAAAGCTAAGTATCCCAAAACCCTAGTAAGAAACCAGAGTAGGAGTGAGGGAATGAGGGGCAATGGTGATACACAAAACAAGGGGAATAAGAGTCCAGTCAGCAGGGGACAGAGTGGTGGGGAAAGGGTGGAAGGAAAATCTTACAGAGATGCTCTTCTTAACAAAGCGGCCATGGGAGAGGGTGGAGTCAATGTAGTAGACTTTCTGATTGTTCTGGTGCAAGATAGGGTTGGGGATCCTTGCCTTGGCGTGGAGAGTCTCCTAATGAAGGACACAAATTTGTTGGAGCGGTGTTTGGTTGGTATCGTAAAGGTTGATTCGAAGTTGAATTAGTTCAAAAGGGACTTTGAAGTGATGGGATTGTGGCTAGGGTGGTAAAATGGGGTAGTGACCCTAGATCGGTAATTATAATCTTCGATTCAGTTACAGAAATGAAAGGTTGTTTGGAAACGAGGAAGAATGAACTAGGTTTTTGGTTCGAGTATATCAATAGTTTAATGTTGAATGGTATCCCATATTTTTTTAGTCGAATTAAACTGAGGGGAGTTCCAATAACATGTTGGTTTAAGGAATTCTTTGCTTGGATTGGAAATCATTGGGGAGTATACGTAGACAGTGCCAAGAACACGCGGAAAAAGTTCTGCATGGAAAAAGCAGAACTGATTATCAGAGTAGTTAACCCATTGGATATCCCAAATTTCATAATGGTGAGGATGTTGGGAACCAATTTTCGCATAAATGTTGAGATCAATAGCTTTGAATCAGAGTTGGAAGTTGATGGGGAAGATGTATATGGAGAGAATACTGCAGACATTTGGAATAGTGAGCCGGGGAAACATGGGTCGGAGGTGGACGTTTCGGTAGGGTCTTCGCTGAGTTTTCGTGTTTGGTCGCCGGTGGACAACCAAAAGGGCTCCTCGGAAGTTGAGGATGTCCTCTCAAATTCTTCAAAAGAGAATATTAATGAGGGCCCTAGTCCCATGCAATGGGACGATCATCTTGGCAATACGTGCCATAATGGTATGGAGAATGGTGGTAGTGATCAAGGTGTAGGCCTCGAGGGGGTTAAGGAGGGCGTGTCTGATGGGCCCATTTCTAATGGTAGCCCCTTTGGTAATGTTGGGTCTAGTGATGAAATGGATCCGAAGTATGTTAACCCAAGTGTAAATCTCCAGGTGGAATCAGGTAGGGGTGGTAAGGTCGTTAACTTATTGTCGGGGCTAGTAGAAAATTTTTAGATAGAGATCTTGGCTAACCTCTCATCCCAAGACATGTCTTCAAATCGGAATTGGATCTCGTCGAATGAAGTGGTGCCGAACGACTTCGAGGGAATGGGCATCTCTAAGGGAGTTAACTTGGTCTTCTATCGACAGGGACCTAGTGACCAAGCGGTGGTGGATGGTTTCTTTAGAGCAAGTGTGAGACGGGTTTTGCGAAGGCAGATTAGGGATTCACTAGTGGTTCTCCCTAATGGTCTGGGATTTCCAGTGGATCGATTGGGCTTTAATCTGAGGCAACCTGAAGAGGAAGTTGAAGCAGAGGCTGTTTTTTAGGTAAGTAACCTCCTTGAGTTTTCGTTTAATGGAGGGAAGGAGGCTATTATGAGGAGGGTTTGTGAGCTTGAAAATGAGTTAAGACAGGGTGGTTGATGGGATTCTCTTTTCTGGGTAGTAAGTATCTTGTTTTATGAATATGTCTATTATATCTTGGAACGTCAGAAGGATTAGGAAATTGGAAAAACGTAGAGCAGCGAGGAATTTGGTGGTGAAGTTCAAACCTCAGATTTTTTCATTCAAGAAACTAAAGTAGAAATTTGTAATAAGAGTCTGGTTAGAAGACTTTGGGGCAAAGATGATGTTGATTTTGCTTTCTCCCCTGCATTGGGCTCGGCTGGTGGGTTATTAAGCATGTGGTGTACTAAGTATTTTAAGGTTAAGGAACGCTTCATATCGACTAGATTCATAGCACTTTTGGGGGAGATTCCTTCTAAAAAACTTGCATGTGGTTTTATTAATATGTATGGGACGTCGGTGGAGGCGAACAAAGTAGTGTTTACTGAAGAACTACTGGGTTTATTAGGGAAAAGCAAGTAGCGTGGTGTATAGGGGGAGATTTCAATTTGATTTTGAATATGGAAGAGAAAGTAGGATTCACTCTGAATTGTACACAGATGAACCTGTTCAACAACTTTGTCTTAGAGACTGTCTTAAAAGATCTTTCGATGCAAGGTGGTAGATTCACATGGTGTAACAACCGATATCCACCTACCTTTGTGCGGTTGGATAGGTTCTTGATATCGACATAATTTGAGATTGGCTTCCCAGATTTAATGCAGAAACTATTGGGAAAGTTCATATCGGATCATAATGCTATCGTGCTTGAAGAATCTCGGTTGAATTGGGGTCCTAAGCCTTTTAGGTGCCTCAATGTTTGGTATAAAGACTCATCTTTTTCGAAATTGGTTGTTAATAATGTAGCTCAGGTCAAGGATAATCAGTCGCGAATCAGAATTGGTGGACTGCTGAAAAAATCAAAGGAAGCGATCAAGACATGGTCGTACTTGGATCGTAATAATCCGGGTAAAGAAATAGCTAGAATTTAGAAAGAGATTGCAGACATTGAAGCAAATATACAGGTTGGTAATTTTAGTGAGAGTATGTCGGTTATGTTGGTTGAATTAAGGTCTCGATTGTGGAGGGAGTGTCGAAAGGAGGAGAGTATTTGGTTACAGAAATCTAGATTGAGGTGGTTTAGCGAAGGGGATAGGAATACAAAAAAAATTCATCTATCGGCATCGAATAGGAGAAGGGTGAACGCGATTGGAAGCCTAAAGTGTTTAGGGGAGGTGATTTCGGACCCGAGACAAGTTAGAGAGCACGTTTTTTATTTCTTTTCGGAGGCATATAATCATAAGCATGCACTGGAGCTTTCTGGAATGGAATTGGATTTTAAAAAAATAACTAAAGAAGAAGCCGATGGTTTACAGAGAAAGTTCTCGGAAGCATAGGTGTGGAAAACAATTACATTTGCTGATAGTAATAGGGCCCCGGGTCCCGATGGTTTCAACCTTGGTTTTTTTAAAAGATTTTGGCCTTAACTCAAAGAAAGCATTATGGCCTTTTCGAGGACTTCTATTGGGGTCGGGAGTGGGAAATATGTACTAATCATTTGTTCATAACACTCATTCCGAAAGTGGTAAATCCTGGATCTTTGGATGAGTTTCGTCCGATTAGTTTGGTTGCTGGAATGTACAAGATTCTCTCAAAGGTCCTAACAAATAGGCTACGCGCTTGTATTAGGGGTGGGATTGGGGAATCCCAATTTGCCTTTATTCAGGGGCGTCAATTATTAGACTACACACTTGTGGCTAATGAAGCTGTGGATTTCATGGTGAAGTCAGGTAGAAAGGGTGTTGCTTTCAAGATAGACTTTCAAAAGGCTTATGTTTCTGTTTGTTGGGGCTTTCTGATCAAAATTATGAGAGCATGTGGGTTTAGTGAGAAATGGTGTGGGTGGATATATAAGTGTATCTCCACGGCTCACATTTTAGTTTTAGTGAATGGAACCCCGACGAATTCTTTTGGGATATTAAGAGGATTGAGACAGGGGTGCTCTTTGTCTCCTTTACTATTCAACTTTGTGGGAGAGGCTCTAAACCTTATGCTGAGAAAGGCGATTGATCTAGGGCTTTTCGTGGGATTCTCTATTGGCTCAAACAATGATAACATCTCGATATCCCACCTTCAGTATGCCGATGACTTATTAATATTCTGTGGGGATTCTGGAACTCAAGTTAGGAACGTCAAGCGAGTATTGAGAGTGTTCGAAATGGCTTCAGGATTAAAATTAAATTTAAAGAAGAGTAAGCTGATGGGGATCAACGTAGACTGTGTCCTAGTGCAGGACTAGGCAGCGGAGGTGGGGTGTCTTGTTGAGTCCTTCCCATCCACGTATCTTGGCCTACCACTAGGGGCTAGAAAGAATTCGACATCGCTTTGGGAGCCGGTCATTGCAAAATTGTCATCGCGTTTAGAAGGGTGGAAGCCGAAGTTCTTGTCCTTTGGTGGTAGATTAACCCTGCTCAAATCAGTTTTTTCATGTTTACCTATATTTTACATGTCATTGTTTAGAATGCCCGCCTCTGTAACTGATCGTCTACATGGGATGATGGCCAAGTTTTTATGGGGTGGTGACTCGGATAGAAAAAAGATACACTGGGTCAAATGGGACTTGATTTGCAAACCTTTTAGTGAATGGGGGTTAGGTGTGGTGGATTTGGATGTCCTAAATCGTGTGTTGCTCTGCAAATGGGTTTGAAGATATAAGAATGAAAAGTCGAATTTTGGAGAAGAGTGGTGGCATCCAAATCTGCAGGGAGCTATGGGGGGTCTCCTTCAGGCAAATCCTCACCCCCGATACACATCCTGGAGAAGTTGGTGGCCGGTCTTATTCAGTCAAAAAATTTCAGGAATGAGTTCGTTTGGCTGGGTTTCGCACCTCCGAAGGTGGAATTATTTGTTTGGTTGGTACTGTGGAGGAGAGGAGTGTCAAACCTTCCAAATTTACTTTGTTCGTTGTGTCTAAGTAGTATAGAAATTGTGGATCACCTTTTTTTCACTTGTGTGCATAGCTGGAAGGTTTGGATTATCATTTGTTCGTGGTAGGGAATTAGCACGATATTTCCTAAAAATCCCCAAGATTTTGTGACGGCTTGGAAGGGTATCGACCTTTAGAACACTAACGAGGTTTGGTCTTTCTTCACATTTGTAGTGATTTGGTCAATCTGGTTGTTTCGTAACGAAATTGTTTTCAACGAAAAAAGGTGGGATGAGATTCAATTAGTTCATTTGATTAAGTCTCGGCTAGCCTATTGGATGAATGCCAAATTTGGGGATCGATTGTTAAGCTTAGAAAATATCATAGCAGATCCTTTTCGAGCCGATAATAAGCTGCTCCACTCGTTGAAGACTATGCCAATCCAAAGTTGGCTGCCTCCTCCAATTGGTTTCATCAAACGGAACGTCGATGGGGCATTTTCGGAGTTAGGGAATAAAGGTGGTATAGGCGGTGTGTTAAGGGACTCGAAGGGTAAGGTGTTAGATCAGTTCTCTGAATCGTGCGTCGGGGGGGGGGGGGGGGGGGGCTCCAGCTTTGGTAGAGTTACTATCGGTACGCAAAGGGCTGGATAAGTCTGTTGGATCGAGAGAGTATGGTAAGGAGAGTCTTATCCTTGAAACCAACTGCAAACTAATAGTCGAATGGCTGCTAGGCGCGGATGTCCCTCCTGCGTTTGTAGTGGATTCGGTGCATGAACTGGCCACAGTTATTAGGTGCAGAGGTGTAAAGATTCGTTGGGTGCCGAGGGCTTGCAATGTGAGGGCGGACGAATTGGCTAAAGCATGAATTGGTTAAGGGGACATCGAGTTGGCGTCTGCTGGCTTTTGTTGGTCATGATATAGTTTTGTTGTATTGGGTAATTGTTGATGTAATCTGGTTCCTTTCTTGTTGGCTGATTGTATGAACAGTGAGCTTGTTTAATAAAAGTTCGGGCACTCTTTTTCTCCTAACTAGGTTTAGAGGGGGGTTTTAACGTGGCCCTCCATTCTCTATCAAAATAATAATAATAATAATAAATTTACATATAGGTAGTTCATCCAACTTGTGTTGAACTCGAAGTTAATTGCCTATCAACCATAAAACATCACAAGATATCACACGATGCTAAATAAGAATATCGTTGATTAACCGTGATAACATCAATAATAAAAAAAATGAGGGAAAAAACTTATCTTTGATTCAACGTAAAATCGAATTTGTTTCGGTACCTTTTTTGAGATTCAAACAAAGAGCATCAAAATCTTTTTGAACAAATTCGTGCTGATAATGTGTTGTGAATAAAATAAAGAAGAGCAGGAATAAGAATGAAGATCAAGAAGAACAAAGAGATGAAAGAAAGAGGGAGATTCGTATTCTTCTCAAAACTAAAATTGTATACAATGCCTTCATCTATTTATAGGCATAAGAAGTACATAATACATTAAACTCTAATTAATAGAGATAATATTTTTAGTAATAAATAAATCAAATCTCCTTAATAAATTTTTTATCATGATAGACATCCACACATGATTAGAGAAACTCGTTTAAACTAGAATCAACCAATACTATAATATTCTAAATAATTATAATTAAATTTGTACAAAACTTAACTCGACTTAAAAAAATTAAATTATAAAATATGACTTGTTAACTTGAATAAATTAAATTTTTAACTCGACTTGACTCAATAGAATGTTTACCCCTACTTGTTACCAACTTAGCATCTGCTAAATGCATGCAAAAAAAAGGTAAAGTACACAGATGGTCACTGAACTTTGGTAAAAAAACAAAACAAAATGGTAACCAAACTTTCAAAAATCACAAAATGACAATTAAACTTTATGTTTTATAACAAAATGGTAACTAGACGTTTCTCGTTAAGTGGCTGTTATAAAATTTGGTATAATAACACATTTAGTCCTTTAAATTTATACATTCAATCAATTTAGTCATAATTCGAAATAATTTACTGAATTTAGCCCTCGTTATTTACGCATTCTTTCAATTTGGTCCTTAAAAGTAAAATTCCAAAGTATGGTACATGATAAATAGTTACAGTTAAATTTTTATAGGAACTCGAAAACTCGACTCGAAAAAATTTCAAATAAAGTTTGAGTTGTAAAATATGACGCCTCAACTCGAATAACTCGAATTTTTTTGACTCGACTTGATCGAACGCTCACCTCTATCTTAAGATATGACACGTCAACTCGAATAACTCAAAATATTCGAATATTTTAAATCATTTTTTTCTTTTAAATCGAATATTTAATTAAATTTTTATAGGAACTCGAAAACTTGACTCGATTTCACTCGACTCGAATCGAAAAAATTTCAAATAAAGTTTGAGTTGTAAAATATGACGCGTCAGCTCGAATAACTCAAATTTTTTTGACTCGACTCGACCGAACGCTCACCTCTATATTAAGATATGACGCGTCAACTAGAAAAACTCGAAATATTCGAATATTTTAAATCATTTTTTTCTTTTAAATCGAATATTTTTTAAAATAGAATATTTAATATTTTCATATTTAAATCACGTCGAATATTTAATAACTACTTTAAATATTTGATTTAATTTAAAAATATTCTATTTAAAAGAAAAAAATTGATTTAAAATATTCTAATATTTAATTAAATTTTTATAGGAACTCGAAAACTCGACTCGACTCTAATCGAAAAAAATCCAAATAAAGTTTGAGTTGTAAAATATGACACGTCAACTCGAATAACTCAACAAATTTTAAGTTAACTCGATCGAATATTTTAAATCATTTTTCTTTTAAATATTTGAATATTTAATAACTACTTTAAATATTCGATTTACAAGAAAAATTGATTTAAAACATTCGAATATTTAAAGTAGTTATTAAATATTCAAATATTTAAAAGAAAAATGTTTAAAGTAGTTATTAAATATTCGAGTATTGAAATCATTTTTTCTTTTAAATCGAATATTTTTAAATTAAATAGAATATTTAAAGTTGTTATTAAATAATCGATGTGATTTAAATAAGAAAATATTAAATATTTTATTTTAAAAAAATATTCTATTTTAAAAAAATATTTGATTTAAAAGAAAAAAATGATTTAAAATATTCCAATATTTCGAGTTATTCGAGTTGACGCGTCATATCTTACGATAGAGTTGAGCGTTCGATCGAGTCGGGTCAAAAAATTTCGAGTTATTCGATTGACGCGTCATATTTTACAACTCAAACTTTATTTGAAATTTTTTTGATTCGAGTTGAGTCGAGCTTTCGAGTTCCTATAAAAATTTCATTGTAATTATTTATCATGTTACCATACTTTGGAATTTTGCTTTAAGGACCAAATTGAAAGAATGCGTAAATAACGAGGACTAAATTTAGTGAATTGTTTCGAATTAAGACTAAATTGATTGAATATGTAAATATGAAAGACTAAATGTGTTATTACACCAAATTTTTAACAACCACTTAACAGGATTTAACGTCTAGTTACCATTTTGTTATAAAACATAAAGTTTAATTATCATTTTGTTATTTTTGAAAGTTTGTTTACCATTTATTTTTTTTATCAAAATTCAGTAACCGTCTGTATACTTTACCAAAAAAAAATTCATACGACGCGTTGGATAAGGCTCCCAAGTCCCATCACTATAAAATTATAGTAATTGATTTTTTGGAAAAATAATCAATACTTAAAAGCACTTTCTCAGTTTCTTGCAAGGTTATGAAAAGCTCACTTTCAACGCGTCCAAAAAGTCACCGCCTTTTTGGCAAAAAAAAAAAAAAAAAACAAAGTCACCGCCTTAATCGACGGAGTCAGATTGCACTTTTGACGCCGCTCACATCCTGAGTGCTACTTTTCTTGTACGCTTAAAAACTGGATATTTTTAGTCCTTATATTTCATCTACTTCTTCCTTCAGTTTTATAAGGATAATGGTTGTAGGGCCCGTTTCGGTTTTAGTTTAATGAAAGTATCTTTGGTCAAAAAATAAGGATTATTTTTAAAAGTTAATTTTTAAATATTAAATATAATTATATTAAATATTTTAAATAATTAAGTTTATAAAATATATATATATTTAAAATGATTTGATTAGAAGTTTTAATATATATATATATATATATATATATATATATATATATATATATATACGAACTAATTTGTCTAAGTGGTTAAGGAAACTGTTGTTTTTTCTAGAGGTTATGGGTTCGAGCACCAACAGTTACAGCAGGATGATTGAGCATGCATTGTCAAATGGATGAGAGTATATTCAGAACATATACTACTTGTAATCATATTAGCTTTCAATATATATATATATATATATCAACTATATATATCAACTATAATGTTATTTCGCATTAACCTGCCAAATCAATGCACCTTTAAGTAAATATTTTTCAACATATGCCACCCAAATAGAACCAGATTGCACAATAACTAACCATAAACATCGCAGCATACACACCTGATTCCAAACATAAATATTCTTAACCCCCAGCCCTCCCTCGCTATTCGGATGATAGATCTTGTCCCAACAAACACGTACCCCACAAGCAAAGTCTACAGTGCCCTTACAAAGAAAGGCAGGGCACACACTTGTAACTTGTTTCATGACCTTTGAACGTAACAAAAAAATTATACACTAAAAGTTCTGTACACTAAATAAAACAGTTTGGATGAGTTGAAGACGTCCCGCAAACGAAAGCTTTTTCAAGGCCCAACATCGAATCCTTCTAACCATTTTCTTCACCAAATTTTCGCAGTCTGCACATTTGAGATTCTTTACAACAAGAGGGACTCCCATATATCGTACAGAAAAAAATCAACCCGAAAACCAGAAGCATCAAGAATCCCCTGAAGTTCAGCTTCCCCAACTCCAACACAAAACAACTCACTATTTGCTGCATGCATCCTAAGCCCATACATCTTATAAAAAAACATCAAGCACAATTTGAATAGCTAACACAAAAAAAAAAACACAAGTGAGTCAAACCAAGCTTACTACATTTAAGATAAAAATAAAACACACCATGCTTGCCAGCCGAATTCAAAAGGCACGAAAGAACATTCATAACAATAATAAACAAATAAAGAAGCAAATGGTCACCCAGTAGTACTCTTTTTGCACCCAAAAAATAGCCAACAAGACCTCATTTAGGCCTACCAAGAACTTGGACCGAGTAACACAAGCCCTAATCCATTCAATAAACCTTACATGCAATCCCAAGACTCTAAGCACTTGAAACAAAAAATCTTAGTGTATGTAATCAAATGCTTTTCTCAAATCAATTTTCAATGCATACCTAGTTGACTTGTATTTTCTCCCATAACCATTTACCAGTTCTTGCGCAAGCAACACATTCTCCCATAAAAAAATATGTATTTTATATTTTTATTAATAATAAACTTTAAATAATAATAAATCATAATTGTGCAAGTGACTTGTCTTTGTACAGCCACGTCAGCTGATTTCCTCTTCAAAACTTTTGTATTCGAAATGGCATTAATCTGAATATTAATAGGATTAATTTTGCCTTTACTCCTCACGACATTGACATTAGTCCGAGTATTACTGGTGCAGGTCAGTAGTCAATTCTGCATGTATTTAGAGATTAAGCGATATCCGAAATCTTTTAGCTAAATATTCTGCCAAAAATAAGTATAACAAAAATTTTAAAATTTTAAACTAACAATAAATAAAATGCAATGAGGGAAATCATGAACACGAGAATTCAAGAATCAGATTCCTATATTATTTAAACCCACTTTTCTTTCCTTCCCAAGTGCACCGCCCCTACCTACCTTCACTTTTGTCCACTTAACCGGTGGTCGACTACTAATTTAATATTATTTATCAATTCTCGAATTTATTATTATTTTAAAATTTTTAACAATTTTTTGTTTGATTCACATGTTCGTTTATCTTTGTGGCATCCTTTCGTCTGCACTTGTGGTACGTCTCTTTTGTAGTATGTCTTATTTTTCGATTACTTCTACAAAAGATATGTGGTCGTGTAGAAATTCTCACATGGTTATTTGTAGTTGTTCGCCGATCTATTCAGATCTATTTTTACGAAGCAGCTTGTAAATTTATTTTAGTTCATTCGCCACTCTTTCATCATCTCAAAAGTGTCTAGGTGGATAGAGACAACGAAATGTATTGACGGTTACTGAATTACAATGAATGATGAGCTTCAGTTTCAAAAGAAGGTTCAACTATCGGTATGGTTTTTTTTATTGTATTCTTTGTATAAATTTTTTATGGACATAGTCTTTAATTTTTTTATTTTGTGTGGTTTGTTGTGAATAAAATAAAGAAGAACAAAAATAAGAACAAGAAAAACAAAGAGATGAGAGAAAGATGGAGATTTGTATTATTCTCAAATATAGAATTATATACAATGCCTTCAATGAATCATCTATTTATAGGCATAAGAAGTATATAATACATTAAACTCTAATTCATAGAGATAATATTCCTAATAATAAATAAATCAAACTCCTTTGATAAAGTTCTAATCATGATAGACATCCACATAGATAAATATTCATAACACTCCCCCTTGGATGTCTATGAAGATAATGTACCTCGTTAAAACCTTATTAAGATAAAACCCAGTGGGAAAAAATTCTTTAGTGAAGGAAAAAGAGTACACACATCTTTGATACGCATAACATGTTGCCTCATTAAAAACCTTACCAGGAAAACCCATTGGGACAAAACCTCGGTTAAGGGAAAAAGAGTGCAACACGTATTTACTCCCCCTCATGCAAACATCACAGAAGATCTTTGAATCTTCATAATTTAATCTTGAATATCATTTTTCTAAAGATCGTGAGGGATGAAACTTTGGAGTAATATGTTCCATGATGTATCAACTTCCAAACTGAGATATACATCTCGCGTTATCTTCACACAAGATAGCTTTTATCATATCTTGTAAAAGTAAATCCACATATCTTTTGGATATGTTGGGTCAATAGTCTTAGCCAAACACATTTTTTGGCTTGCCTCGTGCATAACAATTATTTCTACGACATTTGAGGAGGCTTCAACGAATGTTTGAAGATCTAAATGTAATGATCTTTGTATATTCATAGATATTTCTTAACCAACTAATATATAGTGCTTCGAGACCAATAAAAGATATAATTATCTTTATTCACATCCAACAATCTTACAACTATTGGGATACTCAAAAGATATGCTCTATTCATATTGAATCTTCTTTAAGATTCTTTCAGCTTATGTCTATTCATAGACAAAAGAAATATATAAAAATGCTCGATCTTCAGGTCGAGTTAAACTTGATGTCAAGATTCAAGTACTTGTATTGAAAGTACTTCATGAGTTTCCAATTTGAAGCTCTTTAGGAGTTCTAAAATTATCATAATGGATCTTGATCCAAACTCCTTTATAAAATACATAAGGAAATCTGATCATTCTTATATAATTTTCTCAATTAGTATTCACTAAGGCGATTATACCAAATGCGCCAAAATATTCATGAGACATGTCTAAATAAATTTCCTCAGAAATTTCCAAATGCTTATAGCATTTTAGATCCTTCAAGGATAAATATGGATCCACAAATAATTAGACGCATGTAAAATTTTCAAAACTGCCAAAGTAATTGCATCCACCATGAAGTAATTAAAACTTTTCATAAATCATAGTTCAAGTCGTATTTACGACTACTTATTTGTGCCTCACTTGCATTACACCTTTAGGTGTTTGGACTGCTGGTCCAAATACTTCTATATTAGAAGTTCAAAGCGTCTTTCAACATTGTCCAATTCAATATCTATACTTCTGGATAGATTTTATAAAAGATCCTCGATTTCTTTCTTTACTTCTATAGAAGTATTTTATGTAAAATTGTTTCTAAAATCGTTGTCGACAACTTTCTAATTTTCTGGTTCCATTCTCGTAATGACATAACTCATCGAGATCTCTTCAAGATTTCAATCTATATTTCAGGTACCTGAAACTCTTATAGAGTTTTATTATTTGTTATGTCTTGGGTCTCTTCAGGAGCACCCGCCTCCAATATATGATCATCTCATATTACTTTCTATTTACGAGAATTTTGATCATTGAAACCATTTCAACTATCATGCTTCAGGCATGATTTACATTCTCTCGCTCTAACATGTAATTTAAACTTAGAGCATTTCAGCTGATATATGAGACTTAATTACTCTCATTGGGTCAGTAAATATGGTTGGCAATTGACATGTAATAACATGAATTATCTTATGAACTTCTGGTTCATATACGAGAATCTAGATAATGATAATTCATTTTCCTCTATTTAGTTGATTATTATCTCCCCTGATGTTGAGAAAAATCATGTCATAAATGATTCTCCAATTAATGTTTAAGAATTTAAACATAAAAGGAGACTTGTACTCAATATATATTCTCAACCCTTTATATTTACCCATTTTGTGCGTTGTGGTGGAGCAATTCATATCGCACATTTAAAAATCATAAAATGGGAAATGTATGGTTTCTGACCAAAAACCAATCATAACGGGGAGTTTATTATAACTCGTTGGCTTGATGCGTATAAGTGTTGCTATATGGAAACATCATATAAATAATAACTCTTTTGTTCTCATAGTTTAGCTATTAAATAGGAGGCATCCAATTGAAATTTTGCTAAACTATATTTTTCATAATCAATAGGCTTTATAACAACTGATATAGCCTAAAATATAAACCCACTAGCTTTTCAAGATGAATAGTCTAACTGCATAATCTGAATCTTTTTAGAATCAATCTCACAAACTTCTGGTTGTAAGTCGATAAAACAATGTAGATGCATCTACTAAAATCATATAAAATTTTCCACATTTTTGGATATAGGGGCCCATATTTTGTTCAGATATGCAAGACATACAGTCTTAACTTCAGTACAAGAACTTTAAGTTCTAATTCTTTTGGTAAGTGGGATCATCTATATCCTTTGAGAACAAACAACACAAGAACTTCATGTTATTTTAGTAAGTGGAATTTAATCAATTCCTTGAAGCAACACAAGAACTTCACGTTCTTTAATAAGTGAATTTTAATTCATTCCTTTGAGAATAAGCACCACAAGAACTACATGTTCTTTTAATACTTGTGCATGTAAATCTCAATAATTTCTGCACCATTATTGATCAGAATGGTCTAACCGATCATGCCAACTATATATATGTGTGTATATATCTCTGAATTTGTAAACTTCTTGTTTACCATAACATGTAATTCAATCTTACTCGTACATGTCTAGTACGACCATCAAAATTATTTATTTAAATAGTAATATATTTAGCTCTTTCGGAGCTTTCAACTGAAATTATCTTTTGGTAGCAATATATAGCTCTTCTAGAGCTTTCAACTGACTTTTTGCCTACCAAAACTTATATACATATTGGCTTATTTCAAATGCCAATTGATAACATATGTTATCTATAATTCTCAAAGGGATAGTTTGCGAACTCATATTACTCTCTTTATGACTTTGACGAGTATAACGCACTGTGAATATGGAATAAAGTTCCATTTGACAATAACATATTTGCTCAACCAGAGCCTTTTGTGATATTAGTACTTCCGGATATAGTACTCACATTATTCCCTTGCGTTTTAATCGAGAAATGCATAATTGTGCAACTTTAAAAATGTGCTTTGTTTCATTTACTTTAGGTAATGAAAATATGTACTTTGTATCATTCACTTCGAGGAATGAAAAATATAAAATATAGCACATCATATCAAGTCGATTATCTATCAGAGATAAACTTTCAAGTGCTCTTCCGAAGTATTGATATTTTAGTACTTTAAGAAATACTATTCATATTTCCCCTTGCATTTAAATGGGAAAAATATTTCTTATGCTTAAGTACAATATGAGTACTTGCATTATCTGCTAGGCGTAAATAGCCATAATTCTAGGCATAAATAGCCACAATTCATTGTATATTTTATTTCGGAAGTAATCATATTCTTCAAATAATAAATTAACATAAAGCATAAATAAATTATATGTGAAATAAATAAACATAAAGCAAACTAACATAAATAAATAATAAATAAAATAAAATAAAAAATTAATTATTCCTGTTAGAGATTATAAGAGAAATAAAATAAATGGTAAATTATTCCCTTCAAGGGTTATGAGAAAATAACAATATCCAATTGAGTTGGATCAATAACGCCATAATTATTTTTGCCATAAACAAATTTTGTTTATATTTTATTTCATTTATCATTCATGATTATGGATAAAGTCCATAATACTTTGGCGTTTGACAAATACAAAACCTAATGGTTTATAACATCACATTGATAAAAGGATTTCACTTCCTTAGAATGATCTTTATCACTCTTTTCATCCTTATAACTTCGCTACCAGCGGGTAGAAGTATTCTTAAAACAACTATATTTTTTCATGTGTATATTCATAGCATCGACCACGACCACAACTTTTAATGTGGTTTTTTATTCCTTCCATAATATAATCTCACATTCACTTCAGGGAATGGAGTAGAGCCAGTGGGCCTTTGAAACTTTTTTCACATATCCTTATCACATAGAACAAAGATTTAATCCTCGTACGCGACATTGTTAAACATGTCCACAAGGTCCTTTAAAAACCTCCTTTGAGACCAGTAGCCTCGCAGAACGGGATGTCCAACAAATATACTTGGATTATATCAAAATTATGTCTCTAATTGAATAATGATTTACCATGTTTGCATTCACTTCAGGGAATGAAACAGTTCCAATAATCACATGGAATAAACATCATGCTTGCATTCACTTCAGGGAATGCCCCATCATTGATAATCGCATGGAATAAACATCATGCTTGCATTCACTTCAGGGAATGCCCCATCATTGATAATCGCATGGAATAAACATCATGATTTGCATTCACTTCAAGGAATGCCTCCCATAAAACTTTTTGGATCAAGACGAATTTTCGTAACTTGAAATTGGGAGAAGTCTATAGTCGAGTTTCTCGACGAAGAAGAAATATTACTTTCGAGTAAATATAGACTTTATAATAATCTTCTTGTAAATTCAAAATCATCATGATTTATCGCACTTTAAAATAATAATATAAAGAATAAAATTAAAATTTACCAATATTATTTTTTCTCTCGTGGACAATGGAGACATAGCATATGGCGGAGATAGCTTCTCATAGTCCTTTATATCACATCTCTTTCCAAGTCATTTAAGCATATCATGTAAAACTCAAAACACGGTTAAAAATAGTAACTTTTACCAAATAAAATAACATGAATAATAATATGAAAAATATCAAATATAATCATATAAGTAAAAGTATGAATAAACATACCGCTAATTAACCTTTTTAGGGACAAGAGAAAACACACGTAATTTACACCAAACACAACGTCTTCGTCTCTTTCGATCCGTCTTTTGGTTTGTGAGAAGCCACAAATTTGTCTCTTTCTAATGTTCGAATAAAATCAAACATACTTCCAAAATCTTTGGTTTATCCTAGAATCGAATTCTTTCCAATAACTTCTTTTGGATTCAAACAATGAAAACTTCAGTTGATTAGAGCATCGTACTGATAACGTGTTGTGAATAAAATAAAGAAGAACAAGAATAAGAACAAGAAGAACAAAGAGATGAGAGAAAGAGAGAGATTTGTATTATTCTCAAATATAGAATTATATACAATGCCTTCAATGAATCATCTATTTATAGGCATAAGAAGTACATAATACATTAAACTCTAATTCATAGAGATAATGTTCCTAATAATAAATAAATCAAACTCCTTTGATAAAGTTCTAATCATGATAAGCATCCACATAGATAAATATTCATAACATGATTATATTTTTATAGTTATATTTTTTGTTTTAATATAATTCAATATCTTTTTAAGATCAAAGAATGAGATTCCTATGCATAAATAAGTGCTCCCCGTGAACTGGTTCGCTGGGAATTGCCGCAACTAGGGTGATGCAAACTAAATGTTGACAGGGCACATGATAATGTTTTGAGATGGTTTTTTGTGGAGTTGTTCGGGATTTTATTGGCCGTTGGGTTATTGGCTTCTCAAATAAATTGGGAATGTACTCAGTACTCGGTATTGGAATCAGAATTATGGAAATGTACCAAGGCTTACTAGTGTTTGGCCACTAGGTCTGCCGTATTATTTTTGGTGTCCGATGGTCTTGAGGTTGCTCGTTTAGTCAGCAATATTTCATGTAGTTGTGAAGATTGTGCATGTGATCCAAGAAAACAACAAGATAACCGATAATGTAACCAAGATTGCGAGGAATAGTAATTTATTGTGTCATCGTTTCTTCTGTCCTCTGACTAAATTTTTATCGGATTAATAATACTACAAGGGGTTAATAAATGGATAAATATCCTATACACAGGCGGTGGAAACTGAAAGTTTCCACAAGCGCCTTAGTTTTAGGGTATAGGGGGTTAGTTTAGGGTATAGAGTTTAGGGGTTTAGGTGCATGGGGTTAGAATTTAGGGATAGTTATTTCAATTTAAGGTTTAAGGTTATAATTTAGGGTTTATAGGTTAAAACCTAAATCCTCACCATATTACCCTAAACCCTAACCCCTAACTTATAAACCCTAAATTATAACCCTAAACCTTAAATTGAAATGATTATCCCTAAATTCTAAACCCCTACACCTAAACCCCTAAACCCTATGCCTTAAACTAACTCTCTATACCCTAAAACTAAGGCGCTTGTGGAAACTTTCAGTTTCCACCGCCTGTGTATAGGATATTAATCCTTAATAAATTACTAATTTATTTTTATTATATGTACACATTTTTTTAAAATGGGCTTTCAATCATCTTTAACAATTGAATTCAAATAGCTCGCTATTACTTTTTTTTAAGCTAAGATGACTACACGTACTATTTGTTTTAAATAGTCTCAACCATCTGACAATGCATGCTTAATTACACTGTTGCATTTGCTGGTACTCGAACTCGTGACCTCTAAAACAACAATTGTTTCTTTAATCACTTAACCAAATCGGTTAGTGCAATAGCTCACTATTACTAACTAAATTTTAAAAAACAAATCCAAATACTTATCCTATAACCGTCCCCTAATCTTAATCTAATCGAAACCAACTTCATTTCGGATCCAAATCAAACAGTAGGAGTATCCATATTTGTCATCGTGAACGAACTTTTCATTGTTTTATCGTTATCGTCATGGAATTCGTAGGCCAATCCGCCATGGCTGGTCACATCGATTCCCGCCATCTCCTCATCCGGTGAGATCCTCAAAAGCCCCAGCTTCTGCAGTAGAAAAAACAATGGCCCCATGGTGGCACTCACCCACCCCGCCACCACCAAAATCTGGATCAAATGTGCACCCAACAGCCGTCCTCCGCCTCCCATGAACAGCCCGTGTGGCCTCCCGGGTTTCCCCGGGTATATCTCGTTTACATATTCTTTCTTCGCGAACAATCCGGTGAAAATGATCCCCCATGCACCACACCCTCCGTGAAGTTGTGCCGCCTCCAACGGGTCGTCGTATTTGAACTTCTCGGCAAGCTTGTTGAATCCGATGAGCACCCAGGACGCGACGAATCCGCAAATGATCGCCGCCCAAGGATCGACGACCGAACAACCGCCGGTGATGGCGGCGAACCCGCCGAGCAAACCGTTGCAAACGTCGGTGACGTTCCAGTGTCCTGTGAGCAAACGTTTGCCGAAGAGAGTGGTTAGAGCGGCAGAACTTCCTGCAATCGTCGTCGTGACGGCGGTTCTTCCGATGGCGCTCCATTGTCCGTAGAAGGAAGAACCGGTTTGTCCATAAGTTTTCAAGATGGTGAGGAATGAACCCGGGTTGAAACCATACCAGCCAAACCATAACAAAAATGTTCCTAGGACGACCAATGTACAACTATGTCCACGTACCGACACGGGCTTGCCATCACTGTCGAATCGACCCATGCGAGGACCCTCGATCCAGGCGCCCCACAATCCGGCAATGCCACCAACCATGTGAACAACTCCGGAACCGGCAAAATCAATCACCCCAGACCCGAACAAAAGGTTGTCTTCTCGAGCGGCGCTCGCCCAACCATCGGCAGACCAGAACCAATGAGATACAATGGGGTAAACCAAACCAGTCAAGAAAAAAGAATATATCAAATAAGCAACAAACTGAGTCCTCTCTGCAATTGAGCCACTGGTGATCCCGGCAGCCGCAATGGCAAAAGACCATTGATACAGGAAGTAACTATAGTCACCGGACGGGGAAGGGAAGTTTTCGAGCCCGAAAAAGTGCTTTCCGATGAAGCCATTGGAAGGAGAACCGTAGGCCAGAGCAAAACCAAAGAGGTAATAGGACAAACCGCCGGTGGCAGCATCGAGGACATTGGTAAGCATGATGTTCATGGTGTTCTTGGCGCGTACTGAGCCGGCACAAAGCATGGCAAAACCAATCTGCATGGAGAATACAAGGTAGGCTGAGAAAAGAAGGTAGGTGTTGTCAATGGCATAGGCGGCGGCAACAAACTTGTCGGAAACAGCGTCGAAGCCATTGCATATGTATTCAGCAGCGGCGGTGGCGTTGGCAGCAGTGCCGAGAAGAGGACGAAGATCGGCGGCAGAGCAGGTGAAAGTAGCCATATTGTGTGGTGGAAATGAGAAATGCAGAAGTGATGTAGCAGTTTGGATTCCAGTTTTTCAAGGTTTTATGTATTTAGAGCCTACAGTCTCACTGTTCCTTTAGACTAGGAGATTCTAAAGAGATATCTAAACGGAATTAGAGACTCTAACAAAATTCTGTTACTTTCCTCAAATATAGGAATTATGAATAAACATTGGATTTTAATAATTTAGTTTATCAACCGAGTTCAAGCAGTAATATCTACCTGAAATGAGACAAAAATATAGATAACTTTGGAAGGTTGAGAAAAATAAATATATCAATTCTATTTATTTTCTATATCAAAAGAAATAGGAAATAAAAGTTATTTTAGCAAAAGTCTCAACTGTTTTTTTATGAGTAAAATTTTAATACACATGCGTGTAAAATGTATTTTACACAAATCTGTATATTTATATTATAAGACTCAAATTTAAAATTAATAATTTTAACTCCTGAAAAAAATAAATCATAAACTATAATCTCTGAACCTTAAATTCTAAACATTAACCTTGTATTCTAAACCTTAAATCTTAAACCTCTAACTAATAAAACTAAAAGGCTTGTGTAAACTTTAGTTTATATATGTGTATATTTTCCCCTTTATATATAGTTGTCTTTTTGAATTTGATTTCTTTAAATGGTGTTCTTTCTCTAAGCTTTACAAATGGAGATGGTTACTTTTCTGTAATATTGTTTTATTTTGGTGGTGCACACTCGGCTACAAAAATTGTCCATTGCTTTGATTTTGATGGTGCTAATATTAGTTTATTTTTTATGCAAAACTAAGTGGAGATTGTTGTACTTTTGCTACTATAAAGTATAAACAAGGTTCAATTGCTTATTTAGTTAGGCTTTTAGTCTTCATTGCTAAAATGCACAGGTTAATATTAGCCCTTCTTTTCACCATAATGTCAATAGTTAAATTAGTAGTGAATTTATCATAAACTAAATTAATATATTTATATGATTATAAAGTATATAATCTTGTACTATGTTGATCATCGTGAGAATAACTAATAAGTCAACGAGATAAAATTCAACAAACTTACATAAAAGTAGATTCATATCAAATACATTTTCTTGTTACATGTATTCACAAGAAAAGCATCCGAAATATTTTTAGTTTCCTCAATTTTCTTATTGGTTGTAGTATTCACCGACTAAGAATGTTGCATATTTTTTACAATGCTATATTTTAACATGAATCTATTGGACGACCCGATTGTAACACATACACTATTAAAAAGTGTGTAATTATTTCATATACTGTCGGTAAAAATTAAAAGTTTTTATAAGCACCTTAATTTTAGGGTTTAGGGATTCATTTTAGGGTGTATGACTTAGAGGTTTAGAATTAGGAATAATGCTTAAAATTCACAGTTTATGGTTGAAATTTAGGGTTTATAGGTTAAAACCTAAATTCTTATCATATTACCCTAACCTCTAATCATGAATTCTAACCTTAAACTTTAAATTCTAACAATTTAGGGATAAATTCTAAACACCCAAACACTACAGTCTAAACTAAATCCCTAAACTCTAAAACTAAAACACTTGTAAAAACTTTTAATTTCCACTTCCTATATAAATCCTTAAAGAATTTGCAAAGAAAAAAAAGAATTTTGAAAAAGAATTGTGCATTTTTAATCACTTTGGGACGATCCTTGTTCACAGCATAATAACGCCCCAAGATCTTGTGTAAATTTAATGAAACGATCTTGACGCATTGATAAAGCAACGTATCAATAAAATTAAAAAAATATATATTGGTGGTCTTGATTTTCAAAATATCAATTATCAAGGTTAAGGTGGTTCTAGTAACATATGTGGGGAGTGGAAAGGATTGTAAACAATTGTCTTTTTACTTTTTATGTACAAAGTTTTTCTCATCAACTACAAGTGATTCAACAATTTTAACGGTTCAATTCAAGTGGACATCAAAATTTCACAACTGGGAAAGTAAAATAAATAGACATTTATCATTAAAGTTATAAAGCTGTAAAAGAAACTCCTCCCTCCTGGCTCCTAGACCTAGTTTTCTCTAGTTTGTATTGCTGTAGAACTATAAAAATGCCTACTAATACACTAACAATCATCGAAAAATAATGTTACAACTTACAACTTTGGCTTCCCTGATTCCAACTACAATGGCTCCACAACTTTAAGCTCACTTCATGAACATTTGAAATCCAAGCTACAAAAACGTTTCTGCAATGAACATCGGGACCATTGTATACACTAGTGTGTAAACGTTGCTTGCTTTTAACTCGATATAATGTCGAAACCCCAAGCTTGCTGTCCAGCAGGTGCATTCAATTCATACCGGAGGTGTCCATTTTCCAGTTATGAAGTCCTTATAGAAGGCAGATCTTTTTGAAACAACGTAAAAGACTGCAACAAGGAAATACCACGAGATAATTGAAGACAAAGATAATGGAAATACTTGCATTAGTGATGGAAAACATGCATGCATACGTATTAATCACGCAAAGAATGCTTTCTAAAAACAGACCTGGTACCATTGGAATAATGAAATTTGGTTCTTTCAACACATCATGAAGTGTTCTTTTTTCATTCACTTTGACCCATTTGGATGAACCTGATACATCGAACCAAAGGACCTTTAGATAAGATGATGCGGTAATGTGTTATGTAACCAAGATTAATGAGGAAACAAGGTTGATTCCTTTGTTTAGAAATTAATATACCAAGCATATTCGTAACAAGTTAAAGAGAAACAAAACCAATATTTTACAAAAAGAACATGATGTGCGAGACTGCCTAACATACACCGTTTAACCAATTTTATTCTAGCAGTGAAAAGCTACCAACATAAGCAATTAACAAAGAGAAAATTTGATGCAAAAGGTAAAGAGTACAAAGTATATGACCTGCAGAATTGCCGTGAGAATAAGCATCAGCTGCATCCTTTTCTTCCTCTCCAATGCTTTCCACATTAGCAGCTGCAGTCCCTTCTAGGAGATAACGGAGTATTTTGGTCTTAGACAGGCAAATCCCAGAACCAGCCTGACAAAAATCATGTATGATGAAAATACCATAAAAAGTGACATGAAAACAGCCTCGATGTCTTTGAATCCAGCAAACGAAAGTGGTCTTAACACTTCTTTAGCATACTAACTATTATTCGAAACATGCCATTTAAAGGTTAGACTAACAGCTACATATAGACAGCTACACGGTACAATCTCACTTTCATATAAGTAATAAGATATCAATGGCAAGCACACTCTGCTAGAATTTGTCCAATTAGATCACTTGATGCTGGGTTTCACCATAATCATCAATTCATAACAAAAAGAGCTTACCTCGTAATAGAGTTCAATAGCTTCACGAGAATAGTGGTTTTTCGTATCCCATGGTAAAGGCGGACAACTTTCTGAGAACATGTTCGAGAGTTAAGGAAACGTAACACAAGGCATAAAATGAAGATAATAGAAATCATATGAACTAATACACATTTTGATTCATAAAGGATAAAAACAAAATGGATATGATATCAAGATGAGCCGAAAACATGTCGGTTTCGCAGAAGTCCTCTATAAAATCACTGGACATAACCTCCGCATAGAGTAGCAAAACAGGCCAATGAAGAATTCCGTTTTTATCCAACACCGGCTTCCTTAATCCGGTAAGCTCTCTATACATTGCATTCCCAAGCTTCAACCTTCTATCTTCAATAGCAGAAACAAGCCCCTAATCAAGCAAAAAAAGAAAATAAGACCCAAACCCTTCCCCCCTATTTTTAATTAAGAAAAAGGGATTTTGCAGAGCTCAAAAGTAGAAACCTTAGCCTCTACAAGAGCCATAGAAACTTGAGCTTCACGCTGTTCCTGTTCCAACTTCTTTAAATCAATCTGCTTTGCCAGTTTCTTCAATTCCTCATTACTTGGGTCTTTTTCAATCCCACTTTCACAATAAGATTTCGCCTCCGATAACAGATTTAAGGACAGACACGCCTTGGCAGCTCGATAATAAGCCTAAATATAAACATTCGAAATGACCCAAATTTCAAATCACAAACAAAAGGAAGACAATAACCGAAAGCAGTACCTTAATGTTTGCAGGGGAGAGTTTAATGGCATGTTGAGAATCAGTGAGCGCACGGCGGTAATTCCCGAGGAGTAAATTCACATGAGCTCTATTTGAGTACAAAACGGAGGTGTCTTGGTCGTTTAAAGCCTTCTGGTCGATGGCTCTACTGTAACAGGTGATGGCTTCTTGGTAATGCTTTTTCCCCTTCTTCACCAACTCGTTGCCGTTCTCCTGAAAAACCCCATTTTTTCAAAGAATTAAATATAATTAAAGACTTAGAGATTCAAGTCGGGGAAAAGACAAAACCTTGAGCTCGAAAGCGGTTGATTCTTTGAGGGCGGCAATGGCTTGCAAGTCAGCGATCTCAGTTTCAGTTTTGGGTTCAGAGCCCGCTTCCATCAACAGCGCCATCTTATTGGTTTTCTAACTTCGTTTTGGGTGCAGGTTTAGCAGCAATTGAGATTGGAGAAGATGAAAGATTAGTGCTTAATAGAGGCTTCTAGAAAAGAGAAGAAGAATAGACGAGATGGGGAAAATGCAACTCTTTTTAAAGCAAATCGAAGTTGCTAAACCCCTTTACTTTAATAGTTTGTAAAAACCCTACTTGATCCTCCATTTTGGAGGGTATTACTTCATATAGGATAGGGGTGAGTGTTCGATCGAGTCGAGTCGATTAAAATTTTTTGAGTTATTCGAGTTGATGAGTTATATTTTACAACTCAAATTGTATTTGAATTTTTTTTCTATTTGAGTCGAGTCGAGTTTTCGAGCTCTTATAAAAATTTAATTGTAATTATTTATCATGTTATAGTAAGGTTTGATTCCAATATAAACTCATTTCTCTAATCATATAAGATATGCACATATATATTTTTTCACATGTGACAATATTTCTTCATATTTTTATATATCAGTATGTATATATCATAAAAATAGAGAGACTCGTCTCGAACTTAAAAATAAATTCACTAATTACTAAGAATTTCGAGTTATTCGAGTTATTCGAATTTCCATTTTACAACTCAAACTTTATTTGAAATTTTTTCGAGTTATTCGAGTTTATGAAATTTCGAGTCGAGTATTTTTGCCTCGAGTCGAGTTATTCGTTTTTTCGAGTCGAGTCGAGTTTTTCTCACCCGTAATATAGGATGAACAAAATTCGAATAGATTTCATAAACTCCAGTTTAAATAAAGTTTGAGATATAAAATAAAGATGTAAATAACTCAGATATTTTAATAATTAATGAATCAGTTTTTAAGTCGAGTTGAGCGCCTTTATTTTGCTTTATATATATTATATTCGGAAAAAAATATGAAGTAATATATAAATTGTATATGATTATAAAAAACCGTTTAAGTTGAGATTGATTAATACCATAACATTATAAATGTTTTACTATTAAATTTGAACAGAAATTTGAACAACTTCACTTGAATTTCATAAATTCGACTCGAATTGGAAAATTTCAAATAAAGATCAAATTTTTTTTTATAAATTTCATATGACTCGTCAACTTGACTAACTCAATTTTTTTTTGCTAGACTCAATCAAATACTTGCCCCTAATTTTATGAGAAATAATGATTTTATTATGTATTTTATTTAGAATTTTATATTATAATTTTAGATTTTAGTGGGTAAAATTTAAGGTTTAAGATTAATTTTCAGGTTGTAGGTTATTCAAATAGATTACATATAGTTTTATAATCTCTTACATGAAAAAAAATCACTATATAAGTGCATAAATAATCGCTCTTAATTTATTAAAAAAGTTATATATGAGTAATTTAGTTCGACTGTTATTAATATATAAGCATGTCATATCAAATATAAACCGATTAAAGTTTAATGTTTTTAATGTGATTGTTTAAAAAGTAGTGGAACAATTTTTGTTATATTCAAAAAGCATTTAAAGTAAATGTTATAATTTTTTAAAATTTTTATTTCAGAAAATTTCCTTTGACAGTGTTAAATTTGATATTTTAGCGTCTTTTACACATTTATATATTGTTGTTTTATTCTGTATTGTATTTCTCTTGTAAAAGATGTGATTCTTTTATATTCATTTTGTTGTTAAATATAATTCAAATTAAAAAAAAAACACGATGAATCAAAGGAAAACATTCTAAAATTTAAAAGAATACCAGTGTAAATTAAATGAAAATATTAAATATACTGATTTTGTCCGTTTCATGTTATAATACGGGCTAACAGTGAATAAATTTTCCTGCTGAACGAGGTAATTTTATTCCGGTTTTTTTATTAAATTAGGCTTAATAGTTAAAAACGTATTCAATCTGTACTATTTTTTTCAGTTTGGTGCCTAACGGTTGTTTCGGTTCATTTTAGTGCCTAACGTTATATTCTGTTACTCAAATTAAATTTTTCCGTCAATCGTTAAAAAATTTCTGTTATCCAATAAAAACACGACACATGACATATTTTTTATTTATTTTATTTAATTTATGAATTTCTTTAAAAATATGAATTTCTTAAAAAACCCCAAAGTTTTAATTTCTTTCAATCAAACCCTCAAATCAAATATCCCTCACCGTTCGACATCCCCACATGTCGACGGTTCACCGTTTACCACCCAAGCGTCGTGTACCTCGTCGCGTGTTGACTCGGGCGTGTTGACTCACTAGGTTGACTCGGGCGAGTTGACTCACTAGGTTGACTCGGTTGATGGGTCGGGTCGGTCAACGGGTCGGGTCAGATATTGGGTCAAACGGGTTGGCCCAACAATTAAATAAGGGCCCGATTTAATTACTTCCAGTTCGAATCGGTTTAGGGAATGGGCCGGGTTAAACAGGGGCCAGGTCGGGCATGGGATGGCCGGTTCAATGGCCACCGTCCAGGGCGGACGGAAAATGCCGGCGACAGCACGTGAAGCCCACGCGCGGCTTAAAATGGCCGGAAAAAGCTTCTGATCACGCCGTTGTCAACATTTTCTCAACCATAGCTCAAATAACTCAAGATCTAGGCTGAAATACTTACCAAACTTACCAAATCGGGCAAAACATGACTGAACTGTCGTATCTCTGACAAGGCGTTAAACGGCAGTGAGTGGCTGTGTAACCGGTAGGGTTTTGTTTGCCTCGCGACGGGGAGTCCAGGTGTGGCGACAGTGTGGTGAACGGACGCCCACGGCGGCCGAAATCCTTGAAAATCCGAGAGGGTCTCAACCATAGCTCAAATAACTCAAGATCTAGGCTGAAATACTTACCAAACTTACCAAATCGGGCAAAACATGACTGAACTGTCGTATCTCCGATAAGGCGTTAAACGGCAGTGAGCGGATGTGTAACCGGTAGGGTTTTGTTTGCCTCGCGACGGGGAGTCCAAGTGTGGCGACGGTGAGGTGAACGGACGCCCACGGCGGCCGGAATCCTTGAAAATCCGAGAGGGTCTTAACCCTAGGTTCGACGAACCTTTCCCATTCGATTACCGGCGAACGGAGCGGCGGTTGTGTGAGGGGGTTGAGGGGTTTTTCTCGAAACGTCAAGACGGCTTGACTGGCGGCGGCGATGCGTGACATGGCGCGGCGGTGGGGGGAAAACGATGCGACGGTCGATGGTCACGAAAGGGGGAAGGATGAGGGGTCGGGTTTGGGTTTTGGGGAAAATGAGGGTTTGATTTGAAGAAAAGGAAAAAATAATGGGTTAGGTAAGATATTTTATTATTGGGTAAATTAACCCAATGACCATCATACTATGGTAAATGTATTAAAATGACCACATTAAAAAATCGTGTTGAGTGGATCGCAAGATCGATATTGACCAAGAGGGGGGGTGAATTGGAAATTTAAAGTCTTGTGGTGGAAATTTGCAAATTAAAAATGATGGACAAGAGATTTAGAGTGGTTCAAGTTCCAAATGAACTCTACATTCACTACCTTAGCTTCACTAAGGATTTGCGACAATTCCACTAAATTGCTCTTCCCCTTTTCTAGGACAAGGAGGCAACCCTTTACAATTTCGGTTGATTTTTCTACCCAAAAATCAGCCCAATCCTCACACAATTGAACAAAGAAATTAGATGGCTAATAAGGTACCTCTCAATACAAATGATAGCCCCAATACAAGCACTCAACCCAATTTGACAAAGTATGAATGAAGATTACAATTGGGAATTCTAGACAAATAGGAATTTTGGCACAATTGCTTGGATTTGATGAATAAGTGTTTTCTTGAAGATCAATAGTTGTTGCTGTAGCTTTTGGATGTGTCTTTTGTACCTCTTCATTGATTTCTATCCGTTTGGGTGGTTGGGACATAAATGGAGCCGTTGGAACCCTCTCTTACCACCATTAATGCACTTTTGCAGCTACCGGTATCGGTACGCGGGAAGGGGTATCGGTACCTGTCTCAGAAAAGAAAGAGCCGTTGTGTGCATTTAATAAGGGGTATCGATACGCACGTAAGCGTATCGGTACTGGGTATCGAAACGGCAAGGGCAGTATCGATACTATTTTCTGAACTTAGCTCACTGTCCACAACCGTATCGGTACGAGGGTTAGGAGTATCGATACGGGTTAACGAACTTTTAAAGTTTGGTTACCAACCAACTGACACCAACGTTCATATTTTTAAACCGACTTAATCTTTCAAAATTATAAGGGTCGTATCGATACGAGGGTTTGCCGTATCGGTACGCTATTCAAACTCTTTGAATTTTAACACAGGGGTGTATCGATACCAGGGTTTGGGGTATCGATACTGGTTCCGACAGTAACCAAGTTTAGCAAAATAGTATCGATACGCTTGGTGCGGTATCGATACTGCTGAACGATTTTCAATGGTTTTGCCTCGGAACACTTAGAAAATATTTTGAGTTTGAGTTTTGTAAATCAGTTTTAAAGTGTTGGTGTTTTAAAACTTATTAAGGGACTTATAAAAATAATTTTAAGTTTTACAAATTGATCCTTAAAGATTTAATTATATCAAAATCAATTTTAAAACTTATCAATGGTTTTGCCTCGAAACACTTAGAAAATATTTTGAGTTTGAGTTTTGTAAATCAGTTTTAAAGTGTTGGTGTTTTAAAACTTATTAAGGGACTTATAAAAACAATTTTAAGTTTTACAAATTGATCCTTAAAGATTTAATTATATCAAAATCAAACATAGGTTTTACAATCTCCCCCTTTTTGATATAACAAAACTAAAACTTAAAATTTTTGACATTTTTGAAAAACTTTTACAAAGTTAACTCCCCCTTAATATAAGCTTGGTAACCTTTGAATAAAAATCAAAATATTTTGAAGTGAGCTAGATTCTTCTCCCCCTTTTTGTTAGATCAAAAAAAATCCTTTGAGACAATTAAGTGCATCAAGACATCAAAGGTATACTAAGCAACATAGAATTTATTCATTATAGCAACATACTTAAAATCCAAACAAAGGCAAAATAGAAATCAAAGCATAGGTTTTAATCCTAAAACAAACTTAATCCTAAGAACATAAAACATAGGTGCATAAAATAGAAAATCCTAGATGATATGAATGATATGCAAGAGGAAACGTCTAAGCATCGTCTTCTTCGTCTTCATCATCTTCATCATCAACTCCCAAAGGCTCATTAGTGCGCATACTATTACGCCACTCATCATGGAAAGCGGCAATGGAAATATTCAAGGAATTGTGCCCGCTTTCAAGAGATGTGAGGCGATTCTCCAAACCCGTCATCCTAGTATCAAAGGTAGTTTCCATTGAAGTGAGACGAGTATTCATGTCCGTGCGCAACCCGGTAAATTGCTCATTGAGATAGGTCATGAGAGCATCCATGTTGGGTTGTTGGACTTGAGGAGCTTGAGGGGCTTGAGGAGCTTGAGCCTCTTCAAACATGGCGGCGGCTTCCGGTGGTAACTCGGCAAGACGTATCCATTCACCATTGAGATAAGTAAATTTTGCCCGAGCAAGAGATCGCTCATCAATGGGATCGGTGAGAGGAGTTGGAATGTCATAGGAGCAATCAATATCCTTTTTAACAAAGAAATAGCTCAAAGCTGAACCGTATGTGAAGGAGGTGACATGAGGAGTGTGACGATTTTGAACGAGGTAGACGATCTCCGCGAACATGAGTCGAGCTAGATTTGGTCGC
This sequence comes from Hibiscus tridactylites, assembly GCA_958450335.1. Classification (NCBI taxonomy): domain Eukaryota; kingdom Viridiplantae; phylum Streptophyta; class Magnoliopsida; order Malvales; family Malvaceae; genus Hibiscus; species Hibiscus tridactylites. The sequence continues at coordinate 13,012,638 of OY288276.1, read as the reverse complement.
TTGGCTTCACGGAAGCACCGAATCCAAAAATCGTCCACTTGACGGATGGTGGAATATTTTCCTCCGGAAGGACGAAACCACCACGACACCATCAAATGTAGAATCCGGTCGTGAGCGTTAAGGGCGGTGACGGATCCACTAAGAACATGCCCCATACCATGCTCATCATCAAGGCCTTCATCATCAAACTTAAAAACCTCACAAATAGACTTGACATCAAGGATTATTTTCTTTCCCATAAGATAAGAGCTAATTGCAACAACTTCCCCATTACGACTAATACATCTTGCATTAGCATAGAAAATCAAAACCAAGAGTCGATAGTAAAAACCGGGAATAGAGATAAAATCCATGAAATTCCAACGATGAAGCAAGGGGAGGTATTCAAACTTGAAACGCTCCGAATTGAGAAAAGGAATGGATATTACCCTTTCGGCACGGATCTTGTAATTCTCATATTGACGAAAGTGATTGAGACCCGAATTGCCTTCAAAGGATTGCTCATAGATGGTTGAGTAGTTAGGACGAGCAATCGCTCCAAGGGTGGAAGATTCACCGGCTTGATTAGCCCTTGGACGCTTCCTCGATGGTTCTTTTGGTGCCATGATCTAAAAGAGAAATTAAGCAAGGGAGATTTCTTCAATTTGAGTAAAAATCAAGGTAAAAAAAAAAGAAAATTTTCAAGAGAAATTTTGAAAAGAAAAATTTTAGAAGAAAATTTCAAGAAAAAGTTTGAAGAAAAGCAAAGTTTGTAAAAAAAAGAAACAAAAGAGACAAAACAGAAAAAAAAAAATTAAAAACGAGAAAGAATGAGATTACCTTGATAGAAACTTGAAGATTTGAAGAAAACTAGCACAAAGATGATAAAGAGAGCACAAAGCCTTGCTTGATTCAAAAACTCTTTTAGGTTTGAGTTGAGATGTGAAAAATATGAAGGAGGAAGTGCCTTTTTATAGGCAAAAACGGCTAGGGTTAATTAGGTTTTGAAAAGTTTGAATTTGGGTAAAAGTTGAACTCATTAAAAGCTAATTTAATGCCATCAGCGCAGTCGAGTATCGATACGCCCGATGGGGTATCGATACGGGGATAGAAGTGTCTTTTCGCAAAAAATGCCCGTTGGAAAGTCGTATCGAAACGGAGGGGTCCGTATCGAAATGACCCGTATCGATACGGGATGAATCGTATCGATACGCGTGAAGCGGAAAAAATTCTGGGAAACGAAATGAAGAACATGTATCGATACGCGTAGATTAGTATCGATATTGTATGCCCAGAAATGCATATTTGGTTCAAAGAACAACCAAAAGCTCGAACTTAACAACTCCTATGAGTATGCAAATGATGTATGAGCAGTTCTAAGCATATTTTAACAGAATCATACTCCCCCTAACTATAGGCATGGAAGAAATTGGGAGTTTAAACACATAAACATGGCATTTCACAAAATCAAGCATATTTAAGCACAAAAGAGGTCCAAAAAGGTCAAGATAGGCTAGCTAGACCTAACTCTCTCCTAAGGGACCAAAAACGCTCTTTGTCTAAGGGTTTTGTAAATATGTCCGCTAATTGATTCAATGTGTCTACGTACTCTATAACCACATCTTTCTTAAGGACATGATCTCTAATGAAATGATGCCTTATTTCTATATGTTTGGTTCTAGAGTGTTGGATGGGATTTTTAGTTAAACATATTTCACTAGTGTTGTCACATTTTAGGGGTATGGTTTCAACTTTAATTCCATAATCTAAGAGTTGTTGTTTCATCCAAAGGACTTGAGCACAACAACTCCCTAAGGATATGTACTCGGCTTCAGTGGTAGATAAGGCTACACTATTTTGTTTCTTAGAGAACCAAGATATGAGCATACTACCTAAGAATTGACAAGTTCCCGAAGTACTTTTCCTATCAATTTTGCAACCCCCATAATCCGCATCCGAGTAAGCATGAAGGTTGAAGGTAGAGTCTCTAGGATACCAAAGACCTAAACAAGGAGTGTCTCTAAGGTATCTAAAGATTCTCTTAACGGCTATAAGGTGAGACTCTCTAGGACTAGCTTGAAACCTAGCACACAAGCAAACACTAAACAAGATATCCGGTCTACTTGCGGTAAGGTAAAGCAAAGATCCAATCATAGAACGATAAAGTTTAGAGTCAACACACTTACCTCCTTCATCTTTGTCAAGCTTTGTAGATGAGCTCATAGGAGTGGCTTGAGGCTTTGCATTCTCCAAGCCAAACTTCTTGAGCATATCCTTTATGTATTTTGCTTGGTTGATGAAGATGCCATCCTTCTTTTGCTTGATTTGGAGTCCCAAAAAGAATGAGAGGTCCCCCATCATGCTCATCTCAAATTCACCTTGCATTAACTTAGCAAACTCTTGACAATGACATTCATTAGTAGAACCAAAAATAATATCATCAACATAAATTTGAACTACTAAGATGTCATTTTTATACATTTTTATAAAAAGTGTAGTGTCCACCTTACCTTTTTCAAATCCTTTTTCAATCAAAAAATTTGAAAGCCTTTCATACCAAGCTCTAGGAGCTTGTTTTAAACCATAAAGAGCTTTGGTAAGTTTGAAAACATGATTTGGAAATTTTGAATCTTCAAAACCCGGTGGTTGTTCCACATACACTTCTTCATTTATAAAACCATTTAAAAATGCGCTTTTAACATCCATTTGAAAAAGCTTGAAATCATGATAACATGCATATGCAAGCAACATCCTAATGGCTTCCATTCTAGCTACGGGTGCATAGGTTTCATCAAAATCTATTCCCTCCTCTTGAGTGTAACCTTGTGCTACAAGTCTAGCTTTATTTCTCACAATGTTACCACTCTCATCTAGTTTGTTCCTAAAGACCCATTTAGATCCTATTGTAGATTGATTACTAGGTCTATCAACTAATGTCCATACATTACTTCTCTCAAATTGATTTAACTCTTCTTGCATAGCCATAATCCAAAAATCATCTTTCAATGCTTCTTTTATATTTTTAGGCTCTATGCATGAGATAAATGCAACATGATTCATTAATCTAAGAGAAGAACGAGTGGTTACCCCCTTGGATGGATCACCCAAGATTTCACCATCTTTGACATAGTTCAACTCCCTTGGGTAGCTCACTTCCTTTTCCTCAATAACCAAGTTCTTCAAGGCTTCAAGAGGTGGATCTTGTGAGTCCTCTTCCTTTGTTGGAATCTCATCCTCCTTTGAAGTTTGACCTCCATCAAAGGCATTTATGATCCCTACATCATCATCATCACAAGAATCCTTCCTAGGAAGGAGGTTATCATCGAATACAACATGAATAGATTCTTCTACTACTAAAGTTCTTTTGTTAAATACTCGATAGGCTTTAGAGGTTAAAGAGTAACCTATAAAAATGGCTTCATCACTTTTTGCATCAAATTTACCTAAGTTGTCTTTTCCATTATTTAAAACAAAACACTTGCACCCAAAAGGGTGGAAATAGCTAATGTTAGGCTTTTTGGATTTTAAAATCTCATAAGGTGTTTTCTTTAAAATTGGCCTAATCATTACTCGATTTACAATATAACAAGCGGTGTTTGTGGCTTCCGCCCAAAAATATTTAGGTAAATTGTTTTCACAAAGCATAGTTCTAGCCATTTCTTGTAAAATTTTATTTTTCCTCTCAACTACCCCATTTTGTTGAGGAGTTCGAGGAGCCGAAAAATTATGGCTAATACCATTTTCATTTAAAAACTCTTCAAACCCTAAATTTTGAAACTCGGTTCCATGATCACTTCTAATATGTGAAATTCTAAGTTCAAGATCATTTTGGGTTAGTTTTGAAAATGTGATGAATTTTTCCAAAGCCTCATCTTTAGTACTTAAAAAGAGAACCCAAGTAAATCTAGAAAAATCATCAACTAGCACAAAAGCATAAGACTTACCACCCAAGCTCATAGTCCTAATTGGCTCAAATAAGTCCATGTGAATTAATTGTAAGCATCTACTAGTAGAAACATCATTAATGGATTTAAAGGAAGACCTATGTTGTTTACCCTTTGAGCATGCATCACAAATTTTATCATTTGAAAATTTTATTTTGGGTAAACCTCTAACTAGATTTAGGGAGACTAGTTTTTCCAAAACACTTATGCTAGCATGTCCTAGCTTCCTATGCCACAACCATGCATCATTTTCATTTTGAGCAACTAAGCATGCATGAGATGTATGTATGTCATCTAAATGCACCATGTATATGTTTCCTATGCGATGACCTATGAGCATAATGTTATTAGATTTAATGTCTACAATTTTGCATCCATTTTTATCAAATAAAACATTAAATCCTTTATCACACAATTGACTTATGCTCAATAAATTGTGTTTAAGACCATCGACATATAAGACATTTTCAATGAGAATGGTAGAGTGATTACCTATGGAGCCAATACCTTTAATGTGGCCTTTGGAGTTGTCACCAAATGTTACTACTCCTCCACTTTTTGGCTTTAGATCCATGAATCGACTCTTGTCTCCGGTCATGTGCCTCGAGCATCCACTATCAAGGTACCATGAGTTTTGACTTTGTGCTTTGGCCTTGTAGCAATGCTCCCCCTATAAACAAAGATATTAAACTTTGGTTTTTGGTACCCAAATCATTTTGGGTCCATGAGTGTTAGCTCCCAAAACCTTGGTTCCCTTAGGAATCCAAGATGACATAGCAATGATATTATTAGATTTTACAAGTTCCTTAGGAACCCATACACTTCTAAATCTTTTAGCTCTACTATATCTAGGGTAGCTACTTTGTTTGTAGTAATTAGTCTTTTTCTTAGGTTGGTGTGTTCTAGAGGAATCTCCTACTTCATGTTTGACACTACCAACATTTTTTAAAGACTTTTTGAGCTCATTTAGCTCATCCAACACCTTTTGGTGTTCACTATTACATTGAGATAAAAGATTATTAAGATCAACATTTTAATCTTGAAAGAATTTTAGTTCATCTTTTAATCCTAATATCTTTTTCTCAAATTTTGAATTAGCTTGAGTGAGTGAGTCATTTTTCTCATTTAGTTCTAAAATGATTTTCTTGTTTTTAATGACCGACTCTTTAAACTTCTCAACTAATTCATCATATACCTCTTGTAACTCATCATATGCATCATTTAACTCTTCATATGAAAAATCTAAAGTAGATGAGTTAGAGGTTACCAAGGAGGAATCTTCCTCAAGTGCCATGAGACAAAGATTAGCCACTTCTTGTTCGTCATCCTCCGATGACTCCTCATCACTCCAAGTAGCAAGCTTGGCTTTGAGTCTTTTCTTCTTCTCAAAGCCCTTCTTCTTGAGTTGAGGGCACTCCGAACGGATGTGGCCGGGTTGTTTGCACTCAAAGCAAATGATAGGATTCTTTCCTTCTTCTTTGTTCTTCCCTTTGAAGTCCATCTTTCTTTGGATTTTTCTTCCCCGGTTGGACCTCATGAAGCGTGAGAACCGTTTGGCTATCATAGCCAATTCTTCAAGTTCATCCTCCTCACAAGATGAGCTCTCATCATGTTGTGAAGCTTTAGCCTTGAGAGCTATTCCCATCTTCTTCTTCTTCTCAACCTCAAGCTTCTCTACCCTTTTTTCTTCTTTCTTCTTCTCATCTTCCCTTCCTTGCTTCATGATCTCATGAGTAAGGAGAGAACCCACAAGCTCATCAAGCTTCAATGTCTTCATGTTCTTTGCTTCGATGATAGCGGTTCTCTTCCCATCCCAAGACTCGGGAAGTGAATAGAGTAGCTTCCGGACAAGCTTTTCTTCCGGTATGATCTCTCCAAAGCCTTTTAGACCATTGACAATCGTGGAAAATCGATCAAACACCTTTGACACCGTCTCATCGGGCTCCATCTTGAAATTTTCATAACTAAGATTGAGAATTCCAATCTTAGTTTCTTTAACATCATTGGTGCCTTCATAAGTGGTCTCAAGAGTGTCCCACACTTCTTTGGCACTTTCAATTGATGAGACCTTTGAGTAGATGTCCGGACCGAAAGCACAAAATAGCATGTGGAGAGCTTTATCATTGACTTGAATCTTTTTCCTCTCCTCTTCACTCATTTCCACTTTCTTCTTCAACACCATCTTGCCTTCACCGTCTTGCTTCAATGGAATGTATGGCCCATCCTCAATGACATCCCACAAAAGATAGTCATTTGACTTGATGAATAGACGCATTCTATTCTTCCAAAAAGAATAGTTATCACCGTTGAAGAAGGGAGGCTTTGTGGTCGATTGTGACTCGTACATGCCGGAACCGGAGGTTGAAGTCATCTCTTGATACTTTGATGATCACACTCTTCCAAGGAACTCCTCTTGTGGTTGTTAATCCTCAAAGAGGTAGGCTCTGATACCAATTGTTGAGTGGATCGCAAGATCGATATTGACCAAGAGGGGGTGAATTGGAAATTTAAAGTTTTGTGGTGGAAATTTGCAAATTAAAAATGATGGACAAGAGATTTAGAGTGGTTCAAGTTCCAAATGAACTCTACATCCACTACCTTAGCTTCACTAAGGATTTGCAACAATTCCACTAAATTGCTCTTCCCCTTTTCTAGGACAAGGAGACAACCCTTTACAATTTCGGTTGATTTTTCTACCCAAAAATCAACCCAATCTTCACACAATTGAACAAAGAAATTAGATGGCTAATAAGGTATCTCTCAATACAAATGATAGCCCCAATACAAGCACTCAACCCAATTTGACAAAGTATGAATGAAGATTACAATTGGGAATTCTAGACAAATAGGAATTTTGGCACAATTGCTTGGATTTGATGAATAAGTGTTTTCTTGAAGATCAATAGTTGTTGTTGTAGCTTTTGGATGTGTCTTTTATACCTCTTCATTGATTTCTAGCCGTTTGGGTGGTTGGGGACATAAATGGAGCCGTTGGAACCCTCTCTTACCACCATTAATGCACTTCTGCAGCTACCGGTATCGGTACGCGGGAAGGGGTATCGGTACCTGTCTCAGAAAAGAAAGAGTCGTTGTGTGCATTTAATAAGGGGTATCGATACGCACGTAAGCGTATCGGTACTGGGTATCGAAACGACAAGGGCAGTATCGATACTATTTTCTGAACTTAGCTCACTGTCCACAACCGTATCGGTACGAGGGTTAGGAGTATCGATACGGGTCAACGAACTTTTAAAGTTTGGTTACCAACCAACTGACACCAACGGTCATATTTTTAAACCGACTTAATCTTTCAAAATTATAAGGGTCGTATCGATACGAGGGTTTGCCGTATCGGTACACTATTCAAACTCTTTGAATTTTAACACAGGGGTGTATCGATACCAGGGTTTGGGGTATCGATACTGGTTCCGACAGTAACCAAGTTTGGCAAAATAGTATCGATACGCTTGGTGCGGTATCGATACTGCTGAACGATTTTCAATGGTTTTGCCTCGGAACACTTAGAAAATATTTTGAGTTTGAGTTTTGTAAATCAGTTTTAAAGTGTTGGTGTTTTAAAACTTATTAAGGGACTTATAAAAACAATTTTAAGTTTTACAAATTGATCCTTAAAGATTTAATTATATCAAAAATCAAACATAGGTTTTACAAATCGACTCAATTAAACCACCAAACTATTTAAATGGTATCAATGTGATCACCAGCCGTTAAAGGTTAACGGAAGGGTGACGTGGTAGTTAAAAAAATAAGGGTATAATTACACATTTGGTCCTTATTACTTATACATTCTATCAATTTAGTCCTAATTTTAATTTAATAAAATAAATCAATTATTTAATTATTTAGTGACACGTGTCATCACCTGATTGGGGAAAGAAAAATCAAAAGCAAAAAAATGTCATTGTGAGGACTTAAACCTAGGTCTTTTAAGAGAAATTGAAACATACTTACCACTAAGCCAAACATGTTTTTGATATATGTGATAGAACGTTTAGTATATGTATTAATCTTTGCAGGGTAAAACTGTAAGGTGTTCTTTCGCTGAAACTAAGAACATATTATTTATCGGTAATGTCCCTCGATGCTACCCGGTTCTACGCTTCCATGCGCACCCAAGGCTTCCTGCCCAACAATTTCACTTTCCCTTTCGTTCTCAAGGCTTATTCCAGGCTTTTGGATTTCCCGTTAGGGATAAGAACCCATGCCCTCGTTGTAAAACTAGGATTCGATCGTGATGTCTTTGTTAAGACAAGTTTGTTGTACTTGTATGCGAACTGCGGGTATTTAGATTATGCACGTAAGGTGTTTGATGATATTTCTGATAAAAATGTTATTTCTTGGACAGCCATGATCAGTGGGTACATAGACGTTGAGCGGTATAGAGAAGCGGTTGATTTGTTTAGTAAGTTAATAGAGATGGGTTTGAGCCTTGAGGCCTGATAGTTTCAGCATTGTCAGAGTTCTATCAGCTTGTGCTCACCTAGGGGATTTGACTATTGGAGAGTGGATTGACAGATGCATAACACAGTTTGGATTGAGCAGAAATGTGTTTGTGGCAACTGCTTTAGTTGATATGTATGCTAGGTGCGGAAACATGGAGAAAGCGCGCAATGCTTTCGATCGGATGCCTGAGAAGGACATAGTCACTTGGAGCACTATGATTCAAGGCTACACATCTTTATAGTTTTACCTTGCAAAGATTAATACATATACTAAACGTTCTATCATATATCCCAAAAACATGTTTGGCTAGTGATAAGCATATCTCATTTTCTCTTGAAAGACCCAGGTTCAAGTTCCCACAATTACATTTCTTTGCTTTTGATTTTTCTTTCCCCCAATAAGATGGTGACACGTGTCACCAAATAATTAAATAATTTATTTATTTTATTAAATTAAAATTATGACTAAATTATAGAGTGTATAAGTAATAAGGACAAAATGTGTAATTATACCCTTATTTTTTTAACTGACACGTCACCCTTCCGTTAACCTTTAACAGCTGGTGGTCACATTGATACCATTTAAATAGTTTAGCGGTTTAATTGAGTTAATTTTTTTAATGTGGTCATTTTAATACATTTATCATAGTATGGTGGTCATTGGGTTAGTTTACCCTTTATTATTTTAACCTTTTTAGATTACCCATAATAATAAATGGGTATAAAATATAACCAAAAGTTGATATAGTTCAACTAGTTAAGGTATAGGCTTATATAGCTAAGGGTTACAGGTTTAAAACCCTTTGGTTGCAATTCAATTCATCTTCCTTTTTTTCTTAACCAGGTGTTACAGTCTCCTTTTTTTCATTGTTGGATGTTCGTCGACGGAGCAAATGACGGTTTATTCATCGATTTTCGACGACGGATGATAAGATTTTTAGTCTTGGGGGGCCGACGAAGGTAAGGACGCCTGTGGTGGTTGAGTCGGTGATAGGATGAGAGGAATTTAAGATTTTAGGATGTCGGAGCTTTAAGAGAAATTAAAGATTTTAGTTTTTTTATATATAAAATTAATAATATTCTGATTTTTTAAAAAATAAAAATTAAAGAAAATACCATAAATATGACATGTGTCGTGTTTCTATTGGATAACGGAAAATTTTTAACGTCTTTCACGAAAAAACCTAATTTGAGTAACGGAATGGAACGTGAGGCACCAAAGTGGCCCGAAAAAAACGTTAAGCACCAGATTGAAAAAAAATGTATAGGTTGGACACCTTTTTGACTGACAAGCCATTAAATTATAAGATAAATTACATTAAGACAATTAGAGGTGTTTAGCGAGCGAGTCGGTCACGAGTTAAAAAATGTTTGACTCGACTAAAAAATAGTCTGACTCCTGCTTGACTTGATACACGATAAAATTTTACCCGACTCGACTCGTTAGAATTTTTACCTTATTTTTTAAAACAAAATATAAAATCTAATAATACTATATAAAATTTAATATAAACATAAATTAACAAATTTAACAAAAAAATGATTGAAATAATGTGTGTAATAATCCACAAATATCTCAAACTAACATATTAAAAAAAATTAACGAGTTGCCCATGAACTTTTTGAGCTAAGTTAGACCTTGCTCAACTTGACTTGTCAAAATCTCAAGTCGATCTTTAGTTTGAGTCGATTGTTAACCGAATCGAGCTGCTCAACTCAATAAGCACATATACATGCGATAATTAAATAAATTTATATAATTACATAATTAATCTTTGTTATATACACACTCTACTAATTTGGTCCTAAATTTAATTATAAATTATATGTGTACTTTCTGGCGGCAAAACTACTTTAATAAGGTAAAATACATCATTCATCACTCAGCAATCTCCTCACTCTTATTTTGGTCACTCAACTTTCGAACTTTTTAATTTAATAACTAAACTTTATACATTGAAAGTTTTTTTGTTACTCTCGAATATTTTATTATTATTAAATTTAAAAAAATATTTAAAATAATCGCCACCGCTTGTAATTATCTGCGGCCGTTTGACCCCAAATTGCACCGAACGACTTGTTTTGACACATTGAGTCCAAATTCAGTAGTTATTTTACCAGAAAATGTCTTAAAACTCACGAATCTTGACATAAATGTTTCGATTTCCTCACTTTAGATCTCCTTTTCGGACTTCATAGAACTTTTTGACAAAACGATCGATGAAATATGAGACTCGGGAGAGTTAATCAAAACGATCGATGAAATATGAGACCGAATGACCATCATCTACAACCGTCAGCAGTAGCCTCAACTGTAAATGATAATAAAATATTTAAAAGTGACTAAAAAGTTTAATGTATAAAATTTAATTATTAAATTAAAAAGTTTGACAACTAAGCAACCCAAATAGAAGTGAGACGGTTATTGAGTGATAAACGATACATTTTACCCATTTTAATATTAAGCAGTTTAAAAGTTAATAAATTATAAATCATTTCTGTTTCAAATAATGTTGTTATTATTTATATCTATTAATATCCCTGTAGTTACTTTGATTATTTAAAATATAGTAGTATGATATGCTTAAACTGCAACGCATGTGAGATACATCTTAATTTAAGTTATTTAATTTCAAGCTAATGATTTTGTTCTTCTCACCATTCATGGTTTTGTTTTTATATTTGCTTCTTGTTATTTTCAAAAAAGAAATTAAAAACTGATTTTTTTTCTTCTAAAGTAAAATATATAAGAAATTAGCTAAAACCATTGAAAGTTGGGTAACAAATAAAGTCCCCGTTTCTGTACAGCAACTTGCTGTTTTTTCTGTACAGTTTCACACCATTAAAGCTTGTATAATAATAGCCAGTAAATCAATTCTAAAAAAACAACCTATCTCTAATTTCTATCTTCATTTTGTAGTCTGGCACAAGGACCAAATTTTCTAATACTTCCCTATAATGCACAAGCTATGCTAAATGCTAATCAGCTACGCATGAGTTAGACGATCCCAAGCGGTGTCAATATCAAAGAAAATCATACCAGTATCATAAGACATGTGATTGGAAGAAAGTGAATTGAGTTCTGCAGCAAGAGAATCATCGGGAAAGGACTGGTCGTCGAAAAGGAAGCTCTCGAGCTCGTTGAAAACTGATTTATGTCCCTCGTTTATCTCCATGGATGCTTCATTCTCATTTGTGGAGTTTTGAAGCTGCAAATAATCAACAGAAGGCGTTTGATTGCTTTGACCAATGTTGTTGATCCAATTCAAGTCATAATCAGAAGAGGCGTGATTTGTTGCCAGTTGATTCTGATTCTGAAGGTGATTGGTACCATGGTTCAAGCTTGACTGAAGAACAGGCTGACCATATGCTGAGGATTGAGAGGGTGCTACTGCTGAATTGGTACAGACACTGTCCATACCAGGCTGTGAAGATCTCGGGTGTGTATATGTCCCTAAATTTGAACCAGAAGAAAGATTTGGCCAGCCAATGGGATTTGAATTCCTTTCATTTGATATTGTAACTGAAGCGGGATTCCATTGATGCTGTGAAGCAATAGAAGTACTGTTTTGTGATGGAGCATATGCAGTGCGGTTTATTGTCGAGGCAACTTCCATTCTTTTAGACAATGTGTTGGAAGGGACAAATTGGGGACCCAAGTTGCTAAGCTTAATACCTCGAACCCTTTGAATTACAGTATTACGCACCCCGAGTAACTGGCGTGAAACTGGATTCGGATGCATTGTGCTCCTATTTAGAACACGTTGGCTACCCACACTTGGGTTATATGGAACACCATATGTGGTAGATGAACAAGCACGGATTATGGATGGCTGTTGGATGTGAGTTTGAGCTATGCAATTCCGAGCAGCTTGAGTCGGAGTTAGCCTAGAAACTTGATTTTGCAGTGTGTACTGCATATTGTCGCATCGTGGAGCTTGGTTAAGTCGGGGCATTGCTGTAGAGTGAGAAGTGACAGGAGCTTTTGTAACTAGTATGGGAGGATTTCTCCCATGCCTGAAAGTCTTCCGCAAATTCTTCCACTTCACATCTTTATCAGTGGCATGACAATGATCAGCAATAGAGGTACCCGAGCCCCAAAAACTACATGGTGCTTGCAAGTCGCAAACAAAGCAATGACACTGCAATTTCAGAAGGGTAATCATTGTTTGCATTAGAAATGCATGCTAAATTCAAGAGCTCCAAACTCTGAAACAGCGCAGCAATCAACCATCACAAGCGTATAAAGTTTCAGGTTACTTTTCAAAAAATTAAGAAAATTACCAATTCACAATGCTGTTCATGTGAGGTTGAACTGAAAGGAAACTTAGCACAATCATGCCGGGGATGGGGGTAATCTCTGCATGCAATCTGCAACCATATCAAAGAGAAATGAGAAAACTATCATAAATATTGTACCTTCAAGGCAGGAGATAATAGTCTTCAACGCATAAAGCAAAAGGTACAGGAGTAAATTAAAAATTAATAATATTAAACATGTTACAAAAATGGGCCCTAAGATCACCTCAGGTCCTAGATAGCACATGATAAAAAACTCCGAGCCTTTACTCTACTTTCAATCTTGAGATTTCAGCAGCAAGATTGGACCATTTTGTCCACTTCTACAACAAAATTATCAATCAAACAGATGATATCAAGCCATTAAGATCAGTTGAACACAAGGATAGGTCTTAAAGTGCTCAAACTAGGCACTTTCCATACAGAAAATCAACCCTGTAACATCCACCTTCAGGGAAAAGGGCCAAGCTCTAATTTTTTAAACACACCGGATGATAATGTTTTCAAAGGCTAAATCCTGACTTGTGCATTCGGCATTCCAGTCGACATATACAACACAACACCACAATTAACCCTAACCAATGAATGTGTTTCAGCAGGTTGAAACTTGAAAGATTAATAAATAGATATCACATCTTTAAACAACATGATCATTCAAAATTGCTGGTGCTATAACACATTCTAGAAAAATCTAGAACCCCAATGAAAAACACACAAATTGAAGGAACGCAACAAGAAAAACCAATAGTTTTAATCTATGAAGCACGGGTACTTCAATCTAATGCCGTACCACATAACCGATAAGTTCGGGTACCGGAAACATAATGGGTACTACTATTTTTTCTTCTTCTATTCTTCCACCCTTCTTTATTTTTACATGCGGTACTCGTACACTATAATTTTGGAAAATGCCATTTTCCGTACCCATATCAATGCAACATAAGTTCTAATCAATTTAAAATGTAATGCTACCCAGAAATCTAAACACCAATCTTCAAAAGCAAACCAACCCTCGAACTCAATAATTTCGTTTTATTATCCCATGAAAGAAACCGCAAATTTAACTAGTAACCGCCGGAACCGACAAAGAAACCGCTTGCCTAATTTCAGCAACAAATTATTGAAAACAACAATAAGCGTATTCAGTCGAAATAAAAAATTACAAAAATAGAGATAAAAAAAATTACCTGCCCTTTTTGGCCGACAATAAGACACTCATCGGAATCTTCTTGGGGATCATTAACATCAGACAACGCCTTATCTGGGTCACCTTCCAAAACAACACAATCACCGTCGTCCTCTTCAGCAACCTTCCCGACCACTGAATTCGGTGACTTTGACTTCTTAATGGGGTTGACTTCCCCGACAACCATCAAGTCATCAGAATCGTCGAACATATTTTCAGCGGCTTCCAGAAGTTCCGATAACCAGTTGCAGTCGTCTCCCTTCGGCTCCCCCAAAGCCGGTGTCACCGCGTCGTCGTCGGAGCTTAAGTCGAAAATAGTAGGAGACGCCTCCATCATAAAACAAAAGGTAAAAAAAATTAGTGTTTTATTTTTGTCAAAAGAAATGAAGTAAGAATAACTTGTTCTATTCACGAGAATTGCTGGAATTCTGGCAATCTGGATAAATAAGAAAAGCAGGTGAAATCAAAAGGAAAAGCAGGGCTTGAATCCATGAAGAAAGAAACTAAAAAGAGACAAGGGCAGAGGAATGTAGGGTTTAGGAAGGGGAATTTCTAGGGAAATAATGTCGAAAAATTAGGGATTTGAAAAGATTTTCTTGCCCTTTTTAGGGGGGAGAAATTGAATCGACGAAGAAGTGAAGTGAAGAGTTAAGGAAAGTGGACGTTAAAAGGGAAGAAAGAAAGAAAAGTTAGGGGTATAGTTGGGATTTCAAACTATGGCTTCGCGCGACGACCAACGACGCCACGTACTGTGTGTCAGTTATAGATTCCAATCGCGCGATATAATGAGTAATGAATGACTCATGCCTTTCGGGTTCTTAAACTTGGAAACTCTTCTCAAATTAGTAATTTTTTTATTATCCAACTTTGGTTTCTGCCCTTTCTAATGGTGTGATCAGATTAAGGGTGGACCTTCTATCCAATCGAGAAGTTTTTTTTAGTTAGTCACGTTTAAAAATCTTATTTTATAACTTAAATTTTGAGTTACAAAATTTAATTATTCGATTATTTTAGTTTAATAATAATTTGGCCTTATAAAATATAATTATTCAAATTAAAAATATAAAAAAATATTAGATATATAATTAATTAGGGGTTGAACTAGGAGTGTAAATGAATAGAGCTTGAACGAATAAGGTTTTGTGAAGATGTTCATGTTCGGTTTGTTAAAATTTTGAATATCTTATTTGTGTTTGTTTTTTTTATGGTATTCGTGTTCGTTTGTTTAACGTCGCAAACATATTCGTTAACGTTCGTGAACATATCTGTGTAATGTTTACGAGCATATTCATTTATACGACCGCTAAATGGTGAAATTATACCACTAGTCTTTAAGCTCATTAGGCTTCACAGTTTGAACTCAAAGTTCACCACATGTTCAATTTAGTCCATACATTTACCAATAAACGAGCTTGTTCGTGAACATAAATGAACGGTATAAACCTCTGTTCGTGTTCGTTCATTTATTAAACGGACATACAAATTTGTTCATACTCGTTTATTTAGCTTAATATACTGACGGTTCACTAACAATTCACCGAACGCTCTATTCATTTACATCTCTGGGTTGAACTAAAGATGAATGAGCATTTATCCTAATTTTTTTGGTCCAATAACAATTTAGGTCATTATAAATTTAAATATTGAACAAAATTAGAGCCCCATAAATTTTAAGTTTAAATATATGATAAGCTCTTGTATTTTTTGAAATTTAATATTTTGGCCCCTGCCAATGTTCGATCATGGCTCTACCCCTAGTTACACGTATAAGTATTTTTAATTTTTATATTTTTTATGGATACTTGAATGGATAAATTTGATGAGCGAGAAAAAAAAGTTAATGAAATATCAATATACCATGATTTGACATTGGTGTAAGAAGTTTTAATGTAATCAGAATTGACGACGAAACAATTATTGAAGTCTTTTGTTTCAAAAACCAACAACGGTTGGGTGCATAGGTAAGGCACATTGCACTCCCAAAGAGAGGACGTGAGTTCGAACTTTAAAAATGACATTGTTGAGAGGGACAGCCACGCACCCCAAACATGGACCGTAAGACGTACATATAATCAAAAGAAAAAAAAGTCTTTTGTTTCAAACAAAGGATTCATAAAGAGATTATTTGATCTGAGTTCTTGGTTGTAACTTGCAAGTTTTCCGAGATTGAACCAAGGCTTTGATATATTTCGATCATTATTGATATGCTAACAGTTTAACATTTAATCGGATAAAAACAAAGAAATTTCAAAAAAAAAAAAAACTATGTTTGTTGAAAGAAAGGAATAAGTGTTATAACCTCCACAATGCGTATGGTATTTTATGACCATAAATACTATTTTTAGCATTTCCCCTCCCCTCTCTCTCGCTTGAAGGAACTAAAATTTTGGTAATCAGACAACCAACAACAATTATGATAAGACAACATCTCTCCTGTTTCTCTTCCGCTTTCATGTTTCATTTGCATCAACTGGGTTTCAATCCAATCAACTTTTCCGTTTCAAAATGTTCTGTTTTGAAGAATTTGTATCTGTTGGCCACTTTTAACTGCTGATTGGTTTGATCTTTTCATTACAATTCAAATTTGTAGACTTTATGTAAAAAGAGGTAATTTCATTTTATTTGATTTTTGTGGTTTGGGTAGTTAGAGAGTCTGAGGATCAATAGCTAATAAAAGGGCACCCGTTTCATATCTTTGTGTAATGTATAAAAAGCTTTGCTTTAATCTATTAGATTCTGCAGAATAAATGAAAAAGTTTGAATCTTTTTAGTGGTAATGCCTCACAATTTGATGGAGGAGAGGTGAAAACATGAGATAAAGAAGGAAGCGTTTACAAAATGAAAAAAACCGAGGAAGAAGCTGAAGGACACGAAGACCGGTCACGATCTTCCATTTGGGAAATAAACCCTGGTTTAGAGAAGGAGGGTGTCAATGAGGATGGGGAAGCACAGAATCCAGTGCAGTCTCGAACCACTGCTCCCCCGGGGCTGCCGCCTTTGGGGCATAGGCGCACTCGGAGTGAATTATCAATGGCAGGACACTTGCCTGCCAATAGTTTCCAGATATTGAAAACTCAGATGCAAAAGGCTTGGCAATGGGGTGGCTTTTCAAGGGATGAGAGGTACCACCCCAGCTTCAATCCTGAGGTTTTGGCAAAACAGAAACGCCAGTGGTACCAACTCAACTCTAAGTCTGTGGTATTTAGACCTATCTCTTTTCTTATTTCCAGGTTTTCTGTAATCAGTCATTTATTTTATGCATTTTCTGTAGCTGTGCAATATTTTTTACCGTAATTCTGCAAGTTTTTTCGGATTCATTATAACTTGTTCTTGAAGAACAATTATAACCTGAACCACTACTTAAGGACAAGTCTCACATTACTTCATTTTCTTTGTTTGCTTAGTATACTATTCGTGTCTCTACTGAACTTGTGGTGTGCACTAGGCACCACTGTAATGCATATGCTATATTGGTTGATAGGATGTGATTTAGGTGGTGTAAGGGCCTATATCTTCATGACTTCTGTGAGGAAATCAAACCAACATATACTTTGTTGCTCCTTGTTAAGTGGTCTTATCCGATTTTGTTTCCAGTTTGAGAATTTCTTGGCCTTCCATTCAGATCGAGCTTCGTCATTTACAGCTAATTGGTTTTAGGTTGGATGTTCACTAACTAGATACAGTTAGTGAGCATTAGTCAAATGGGATTCTGATATATTTCTATGCCTCTCAGAATTCTAATCTTTAGGATGTTGCTTCAGGATCATATTAAATACGAGAACCCCAAAACAATCTTTGAGCACTTCATTATTGTTGGGATTCATCCGGATGCTAATCTTGGGGTCATGGAGGAAGACTTTGCTAAAAGGAAGGAGTGGGAGATGGAGATGAAAAAATCTGGAATCATAGATCTTAAGCTGATACAGCATCGGGGGCCTCCAGTTCCGACATTTGAGCCTCAGGTTGACTACATAATTAAATAGAAGGAGACCCTTTTTATATTTTTCAACAATATGTTACTCTGCTCCTTAATTTTCTTCAAGTCTGCATGACCTTTGGGAGATCTAGTTTGTCAACTGTGCAATTTAACTATTTGTGTTTCTCCTTGCGAATAAAGGCAATGCCATTACAGAAGCAAGAACTTGTTTTGCTTTGTGTGTTGTCTTTTCCTCTGAAATTTCTACTTGCTTCACTTGCTTCTGTTCATAAAAAACGTTATCGAAAGAAAAATCATTTTAGAGTATATGCAGTTGGATCAATGATAATATATTTCTTTTCGTATGGGCTGATATCATTGTTCTTTCCTCTTCGTTTTCGTGATTAACAGATTCTTTTTAAATACCCTCCTGGGAAGAGGTTAGCTATGCGTATGAAGGACTTAGCCAATTTTTGTTTTCCTGGAGGTGTTAAGGTTTGACCTGTTACATTTTGGTGACACTCGTCTACTATCCATATCAGTTGTTCAACTCGGTGTGAACTATATTAAATGACAAGAGTTATTAGCTTAATTGGTTCGAATTCCTTGCCTCCATTTTATTTGATCTATAGTAAACATAATTCAAAACTTTATCTTTCAATTATTTGTAGTTTATGATTAATTAGTTGTAACTTGGTCAAATAGTGAGCATTCCGATGCGATCTATTTGAATTTTCTCTATCTGGTTATGCCTTACTTATGGTAATAGTTAACATTTTGCGCATATGTTGCGCAGGCCTTTTGAGCATTTTTTTTTCTTCTGTCAGATGTTTTTGTCATTTTTTTAATATGTTGCAGCCTTCAGCTATATGATTTTGATAGTTTCCTGTAACTTCTGTCAATGTACTACATTTCTTTTTCCTTTTCTGAGTATTAACATTTATGGACTTACAACATTTAATATTTTTTATGAATTAGGCACGGTTGCTGGAAAGAACTCCATCATTTAGTGATCTAAACGAGATTCTTTATGGACAGGTATATGGAATTAATATATTTCTATTATCCTATGTTAAAGAATTCCTATGTTGTACTCATCTTGTTGGTTTAATATAACCTTTTTTTAATATCCGACTAAGTTGTTTTTTCTGAATGGGGATTACTTCTTGTACAATATTACTTTTTGAACCCGGGTCTCCTAGGATGAACTTCATCCTCTTTTACACTGGACCACTTGTTGGGTTCTGTATGCCATTCATTCTGAATGGTTGTCCTTAAAAGTATAGAAGTTTTGAGAAACTGTTGGCCTGAAGAGAAAAGTAACATTTTTAGCTGTACACTCTTTGTAGGAGCATTTGAGCACAGATGATTCAGCATTTATTTTTAAACTTAAGGTACGGTACGTTCCATATTTCTTCCCCGAGTTTTGTTGTTGCATCCTCAAAATGCTTCCACGGATTTGATTGTGTTGAACTGGTTTCCTTTATGGCAATCTAGCAATTCAATTTCTCCGACATTATGGCGAAAACTTGTCCAACATTACTTTCATTTCCTGCTCAATTATTAAGACCTTCATTTTAAGTGTTTATAACCTGTGAAAATGACTGGAATCCGACAACGGAACAAGAATGTCTCTGTTTTGTTTCATGTCCTTTCACTTCTTGAGAATATGCATTTATACAACAAACAGGAAATTATGGGTTGTGAAACATTTTATGCTCCCTTGATCAGGTGACTGGCAATGCTACAGTTTATGGTGTTTGCTTACATGTACCAGAACTTGTTCAGAGGCAACCTGGTATTTTAGGTGGTACATCACCTCCTACAACATCATCTGGAGTATGCAGCCGGCTTATCGTATCTGCACCTCGCTGCTATTGTTTGCTAACTAGAGTGCCTTTCTTTGAGTTACACTATGAGATGTTAAACAGGTTTAAAGTTAATTCCTTTTCCCAAATGATTCGTGTTGTCACTCTAATTTGAGGCAGATGTTAACTATGAGTATAATCTTGTTGATACTCAAATTCTCAATGTTTTACTTGGATGCAGTATCATTGCACAGGAGCGCCTGAATCGAATAACAGAAATTGTTAATGAAATGTCTTTGCCTCTCAATGATTATGTCCAATCTGCCTCCAAACTAGATGAACGAACGAATGATAATACTGAGTCTCTAGAAAGGGAGTATGTTAATGATTGGATGGCTTCTGCAATACCTGTTAACAGTCCTATAACTTGTAATCCTGCTGCTGGTGGATTAACCGCCGATGATGAGGTTTCATCTGTTCCACTAAAGATAAGTTCACCACCGAGTCCGACACCTGAAAGCGTAGCAGCAAGTGAGGTTTCAGATTTTGGCCAAGTTAGAGAAACAGAGAAGGATGGTAGGAAGAGTGTCCTATATATTGATGATAATATATCTGAAGCCTCAGATTATCGTTCGGATACCTGGGAAAGAATAAATGGCAACCATGAAAATGGACAAACTTATCCCGAGATTGGAACATTTATTGGCTTGAGGAGCAGAGTTGGGAGTTCTCCATCCCTATTCAGGTGGTAAATTATGATTAAATTGAATGTTAACTTTGTATTAGAATAAATAAAAAAGAATTACATTACCATAACTAGATGAGATTCTCTCATGGTGAGAAAGTACTTTAAGATATCACTGAACTTTAGATTTCTCTTTTTTCTTGTGGGTTTCCCAGTTTTTTTCCTATCACAATTCAGTCATATATTGTTATCTTTGGCAGTCCAGCTAGAAGCCTGGCATCAGACGATGATGTCGGGGACGAAGACCTTTTCTCAAATACTGAGAAAGATTTTGGGGATGACTTCATGTCAGAGTGGGATAGGGTTAGTTTTCTGTTGTTTTCTAATTTTTTCTGCATGCCATTGGTATAGTTGGATTTCCATTTAATGTTTGCTTATCTGATCACTTTGATAGGAAAACACAAACGATATTCTACGGATCGTTTGTGCTTATCGTGCTTTATCTCTTCCGCCACGAGGAAGTGAAATACTTTTTCAGCCTCTTGAGCATTTACAGGCTATTGAGTATGTGAGACCTCCAGTTTCTGCCCTTGAACTGGATGGAAGTTTTATATCTTCATCCGAACCTGCCAAGGTATTTCTTTGTTACACTGTTTTTAATCAATGCTTCTTTGTAGCATATATATTCACTTCGATATGACTGAACTTGGTGAAAGGTTGATGCAAAGTTGGCAGCAGCTGAGGAAACTTTTGCACTTTCCGTATGGACAACAGCAACAATCTGTCGAGTCCTCTCTCTTGATAGTGTAATGTTCTATGATGCAAACCTCTTCACATCAATCTATTTTCGGTAGATATGTTTTCACCGTTTGATCATTCTTCCAGATTTTGGCAATGGTTGCTGGAGTATTATTGGAAAAACAAGTTGTAGTAATTTGCCCTAATCTGGTAAGATCGTATTTCGGTTCCTATGTGTTCTGCACTTATTTGTTTTTTATGGCCAGCTATAGACTATATCCTGACTTAGACACTAATTTGCATCAATGCAGGGTGTCTTATCGGCTGTGGTGTTATCTATGGTTCCTTTGATTCGTCCGTTTCAGTGGCAGAGTTTATGTCTTCCGGTAATCTCCGTAACCTCTATCCCTGCCGCTCTTTCTGAAATTCTAGTTGGCATATATATATATAGCTCAAATCTATATACTTTCTGAAACTATATTTGTGCTCAGGTGCTGCCGACGAGGATGCTTGATTTTCTTGATGCACCGGTTCCTTTTCTTGTGAGTTGCAGTGTTCTTCTGGATGTTAATAATAATTAGTATGATTCATGAAATTCTAAGCTGACACTTGACATTAAATTGTAAGATAAGATTTTGAAACTGCATAAGAAAGACAAAAAGCATGTTCCTTTACATGTATATGTGATTTATATCGAATATGCACGTACAGAACAAAACACTATTTTTCAGCTTTTGTCAGTAGGTTAAAGCTCTGAATGAACATACAAATTATTATCTGCAAAAGATGTTACAATAGCATATATTTAGTGGAAGTAATAAAATGCCTGATTTGGTGTTTTTTTCTTTCATTATATAGGTTGGCTTACAACATAAACCCACGGATTTGAAAATGAAAACATGTGTTGTTCAAGTTAATGTGCTCAAGAACCAGGTATTTATGATGACTAGACAGTTTGCATATTTGGTTCTGTGATTTATTGTTCCAGATTATAACACTTGCAGTTATAATGTTCGATATTAACGCGTTTCTTGTTTTTTCTTTCTGTGCCCTCTGACTCTCTTGAACAATTTGTCCATGGATTTGATAATCTATGATGATTGCTCGAGGTGTTTCACCCTAACTCGGAGTATTCTTGGTTCTGTTATATGTTATTCAGGTGAAAACATGCCACTTGCCTACACTTCCTGGACATAAAGAGCTTGTATCGGAACTAGGGCCGATACATTCCAGACTCTCATTAGAAGGTTCATTTGCTAAAAAGTATCCTACATATAAGTGCACTGAAGTGCAGGTGTTTACCCCGATCATTTCATCAATACTTTTTATTCTTGTATTGTGCAGCAACTAATATCAGTTTTACCTATTCAGGCTGAAGCTGCGACAGAATTTTTGGCAGTAATGCGACAATACTTCGAGTCACTTTGTGTGAATCTGAGATATCATACAATTACTAGTGTAGAAAACCATGACAGGGTTGGCACTTTGGTTCTTATAATTCATGTTGTCCTCTGGTTTCTTTCCTAACGACTCACTGCATAACTGGTGGATCTTTCTCATTTTCTTTTTATGTGTTTGAATAACTTTCAGGTTTCCTTACTTATTAAAGATAGCTTTATCGATTCTTTTCCTAGCAAGGACCGGCCGTTTATTACGGTAATTTTATGTTCACTGGCACGATGAAGATAAAAAAGAAAGGAAGGAAATTGTCAAAATGCGTCGAACCATATGTTACAAATTTGCAGCACTAGATCCTGATGGAACACATGTAGAATGCAGTTTAAAGGAGATCAAATTGAACTTAAAATCTTATATTTTTCTTTGTTTCAAATGTTCAATTTTGCAAGGAAAATTGCCGTTCCTCAATTACTTACTCATCGTTTCTGTTTTCCCGTTTGCAGCTGTTTGTAGACACTCAACTATTCAGCGTTCTATCGGATGCTCGATTGTCAACCATCGAAAACGAACAGTTAACATAATCTGATTCACGGGTACGTTGCATCGAGATAAGCTTCCTAGATGCTGAACTCCATCAGATATAGAGTACTGTATAGTTTAAGATTGATGGCATCTCGAACACTATTGGTAGTGACCCTAAGCCATTTTTGAATAGTAAAGGGTGCAGTGCCATAAAAAAGTGATTCACTTTGCAGCAAAATGCTTAGGAATTCAAACTTTGGCCTTACTCACAAATCCTTGTAAATGTCAATAGTTTAACTGCACAGTTTATTCTTTATAGTGCAACTCTTATTGTAATGATCAATATATTTTTCTTCGGCTCGATGTGTTTTCTGTAGGGGTGGATAAAAGAAGAGATTACAGATGCTAAAACTCAAACTCAAAACTGTTGATATCCAACTGTTTTCTTCCGGACACTATTAATCCAAGTCTGAAAAACATAATAATTTCGTTTTTGCTTTTCGATGTGAGATTAATGTCCCCGCCTCTTCCCAGTGTGACAACATTCATATGTTGGTGCTTGGTGTAGAGGAATCAGTTATCTGCAGAATTTGACTTTAACGAAAAGGAATCGTTACAGAAACCCATAAAAGAGACATGCATGCAATAATAATTCTAAATCCTGCCTTAAAACTGAGGAATGGGGGCAGTTTCATACATTGTTTGACGGCCACTGCACAAACTTTTGTTTTGGATCAGCTTGGAATGATGTGGAATTCACGGGAGAAAATTGAACGGTGCAGAATCAACTGCTTAATATTGAATTTATTTATTTATCTTCTTGTGATTCAGCGTGGTGTGACATTTCTTGAACAATGTTGCCAGGGGCTGATGCAGCTGGCTGCTCTACGAGAGCAGTTGCATTTTCTTTTAAATAAATTTAAATTAAAGAAAAATTTTCCCTTAAAAAATTTAATTTATCGTGTAAAAGTAAAAAAAAAATTGTATGCCCATTTTGAAAAAAATATTTTAAATCTCATTCTTTAATTTTAGATCCGTCACAAAATGTTGTCCACACTCTACCCACAATTCCATAAAACACACTCTAAAATTAAATTCTAACCCTAAACTTTAAACTTAATTTTTTTAGTACGAGAACATACCCTAAATTCTAAAAAACACACTCTACTCAGAAACCCATAAAACTCTAAAATTAAACTCTAACCCAAAATTTAAACCTAATTTTTTTAGTACGAGAATATAAATAGAGAGACTAAAAAGAATAAATGATTTTTATTCATTCAAACAACAATGCTTACTATTGAGAAACACGGATGATGTAAATATCATTGTATTATCTGCCTGAAAAAGCCTTTAATATTTTTAGGTTAAACTACACTAGACATCAATAAATTTTAAATTTAGTATCGATTATACTGCTAAACTAAAAATTAATAGTACTATTTTAGCACTGAACTTTAGTTTAAACTTTAATTATACCATTAGGTTGTTAAAACCCCTTCGTGCCATCGCACACAGACCGTTAAGATCTGTCCACATCAACGATTTTAATGACCCAGTCAATACTAAAATAATATTGATTTTTAGTTCAATGGTATAATTGATACATTTTTTTGACAAAATCTAATTCTAATCCTATCTAAAGGGCAAGGGAAGGAGATTTTAGGAGAAGGAAGAGGGTGCTCTTAGTGAGCCTATATGAGAGGAAAAGGGGGACTCTAAGAAAGAAAACGGGTGCTCACAGTGGGTCTAGAACTCATGACTTAAGGGAATATGATATGAGAGAATAAAAATAAACATTTTAACCAACCAGCCAAATTTTCTTCATTAGTGATATCTGATATAGTTTAATAATATTTTTATACATACATAGACAATGGATATAACGCCTGTGATTGTATGAACTAATTCGATTAAACTGGGATACTTGAGTTTCCGGATTGGACATTTCTCGTAAACTTTGCATCATTGAGAATTTATGATCTAAAATGAAAGCAAATGTAAAAAAATTGGGAATATATGGATTTGGGAAGATAACTATATGGTAAAAAAGATGAAACACTTTTACGGAATATTCAGAAACCTACTTACAGTTGTGGATTTAAAAATATATTTAAGGGTGGGCACGTATAAAATTTCAAAATTTCAAGATAGACACAAATTATAATATTACAAAAATTTAAGAACCAATTTTAAAAATAAAGAAAATTAAAGACAAATATGTGAATTTTAAAAAATTCAGGGTGAACACGGGTCCACCCTGTATTATATGTACATCCGCCACTGCCTACCTAGCAATGGAAACCCTTTAAAGCAGGGGACCTCTACTATAAAGAAAATAAAACAAAAAAGGGTTATTTTCATTAAGTGTTATGGTCACTCGCCATTCGTAATTTATGGAAGAAAAGTAAGCACCTACGTTGGCCTAGATATTATTATTTATTGGTCCAACGTTTTTAGATTTTAATTATATTTAAAGTCGAAACAAATCGAACTTTAAATTAAGGCCCTGTTTGGTAAATAGCGGTTTGGGCAAAAATTAGAGGTTTGAGGTATAATTAGAGGTTTGACTAGTCAAATCCGCTAATATTGATGTTTGGTAAATAGCGGATTGAAAGAGCGGATTGAAGTGAAAAAGCTAATTTTGAAAAAGCTCCTAATAGGAGCTTTTTGAGATTAGAGGTTTGATATTAGAGTTGTAATGACTCTTTTACCCTTAACAATTACCAAAAATCTCCAAATAACCTAAATTAAATAATAATATTTTAATATAAATAATAACATATTAAATATTGGACTTATTTGTTGCTACTACTAATTTATATGGTGACATTTGTAAGTTAATTCTATTTTTTATTATCACATATTTATATGTGCATATAAAAAATTAATAATTATATAAAAAATAAATTAATATATGAATCTTTCAAATATGTTTAGAAAATTTATATTAAAAAATAATTTTTACAAATCTAATTAATATTTATTAGATACAAAATATTAATAATTGATAAATTATTCAAACAAGTATTAAATATAATCATGTCCTTATATGTCATTTTGCTTGTTTAAATAATCAAACAGCTATCAGCTATCAGTTAATTTTACCAAACACTTTTATACAATCAGCTAATACAATCCGCTAGTCAAATCAGCTAATGCAATCAGCTATCAGCTATCAGCTAATGTAATCCGCTATCAGCTATCAGCTATCCGCTAATTGCCAAACAGAGCCTAAGATTTATTTTTTAAATCAAACTTAAAATTTTATTTAAAAGGGCAAATATCGCCATTGGTTACTACATTATTTCCATTTTCATGTTTTGGTCATATAACTATTACTTTGTGCAAAATCATCATTGACGTTGATTTTTTTCCTAGTTTGGTCATCAATCTATTGTTTCTTTCCTATTCTGGTCACTAAACTATTCTTACTTTCCTATTTGTCCGTGAGTTTTTTAACGACGAGTGACCAAAATAAGAAGAAAAAAAAAGTAACATTAGTGACTATTTTGCCAAATATAATAATTTAATGACCAAAATAGAAATACCAAAATAATTTAGTGACCAATGGTGATGTTTACCCTATTTAAAAACATGGGAAATCCAGTCAGCATTGCAAGTAAACTAGTTTTTCTTTGTATGTGAATTGTGATAGTGAAACTGAGTTGGTTCTTCAAGGAAGAAAATGACCTCATGTTTCTTGTCATTTATCCGGCGTTATTATCTAAAAAAACTTTTTAAACAGTTATTTATAAAAATGACCCACAATCAATGTTATTTAAAAAAATGACCCTCAAATCGTCTACATAAAACGACCTCGCGTTTTGAGAAACGTAAACCATGAACTCGCGTTGTACACATAGCGATGTCCGTCCGACGTAGGCCGCCTTTTCATATTCTGCAATGTAAAATTACTGGTTAAGACCTCATGTTTTCCAAAACACGAGGTCCACGAGATTTTGAAGAGGCACATTTATGTATCGCAGTATTTATTGTAGGGACCTCGCGCTGTGCACATAGCGAGGTCCGTGAAATCCAGGCTGAAATACAAGGGTGTAGGCATGTTCGAGGCATTCTATCGTGCCATTAGCCTGATAATTTTGGTAATTTTTAATCTTAGAGACCGATATTGACACGTATGAGACATTGCATACTGTATAAAAAACGCGTTGAAAATAGTACGAACGCTAGTTTTTGTCCAAGAATAAGAAGTTGAAATGGCTTGGTAGGTATGTTGGAGGTATTTTCTCAGATTATTATTAGAATAATCTTCGTAATGTTTTAGGTTAGAGGCCTAGTATTGGAGCTTATCTTTCATTTGAGATTGATATTGGCACAGAATAAACATTTCAAAAAGTATAAAAATGGCCCTAAAAATGGTTCCAAAGCTGGTTTTGGCCTTAAATAAAAAGGTAAAATGCATTGAGAATCATGTTTGATTGGTTTATCCGGGAAGTTAATTAGCGCATTCGCGTAATCCTTAAGCTTAGAGACGTAGTATCAGAGGCGTATAATTGTAATTAAAAAGAATTGTAGTTAAAAATAAGAAGCTAAAAATTTTAGTTGTTCAACAATTGTAATTATAAATTATGGTGTTGAAGCTAATTTTTTGACGTCAAAATGGTCCCAAAGCTTATTTTTGTTGATGAATTACACGATGAAATTATTAATTTAAAACAAATACATAAAATGAAGAAAATAAATTATTGGCCATACATGCGGTCAATTGTACCCCTAAACATGCAGACAAACTAAATTTCATAGGAATTGATTTAGACGAGAGGTGCATAGTTTGTCCGAGTTTTATGGCCACCGAGAGATGTGTCGTTGATGTAGACAAATGATGCCTTAGATCATCCAAGTTGTTGGAGTCATAAACCTTCGTCCATGATGTATACAGTCGGGAACTAGATTCGTAGATTTTGTGAGTACCAGATTTGAACCACTCATCCACGACACATATGTATCCAACAACGTTACATGTGGTGGTCTTGAACCACTCATTTCTTGATATTGCGATATGCCATAGTGCTTGAACCAAAACACGGAAGACACATATCGCCAATATTATTAACCGACCAAAATAATGTAGTCATCGTATAAATGCAACTACTTATGCCGACAGATTGCAATATTAGGGAAATAAATTTGTAAAACAATTTCCCTGATACGTGATTTGTTGCCATTAGTAGCAACAATTATATATTCTCTTCGGATCTGATATAAATTTTTCTCAAGCGAGAGTAAATATTGATGGGTTTGGTTGCCCTTATTTATTCCTTTTATAGTCAAACATTCGTGCTCTCCGAAATACGAGGTCTTTGATCAAGTTTTAAATGAACCTCGCGATGTGTAGAACGCGAGGTCTACTGAGATTCTTGACATGGTAGGAGAAGTACCACTGGACCTCGCTATATACAGAGCACAAGGTCTATTTTTTTAGTTATGATTGAATCTCTTAAATTCCACCATCTATAAATAAATAAATTTCATGAGAGAAGCAACAAATGGTTTGGGTGAATTGTAGATGTAATTGTAAGTAATTGTTAATTAAAACTGAGAATTATAATTGTGGATGTAATATTTAGATGTTAAGCAATTGCAATTATAATTGATCTGTGATTCTAATTAGCAGGTGTAACAAGCGCGTGAAAATAGCGTCGAAGCTTTTTTAGGCTCGGAATAACAATGTAAGTTTATTATTTTTCAAACAAATACATAAAATGAAGAAACTAGATTATGGTAGTTACACCACATAAAATGAAGAAAATAGATTATGGTAGTTAGACCAATGATCCTGGTAAAAGATGTCATCTTGTACATAACCAGATCGAGGTCAATGACGTTTTTACCGATCCAATTGTACCCCTAAACATGCTTTGACGATGTGGACAGTCGAAGATTTTGAGATCCCCCAAAGGTTGTATTTGCAACCCACTCCCATCACCAGCTACAATGGTAGAAGCATTGACTTCGATTACAAGCGGTGGTCTTCACCTAGCCTCCACGATTAAGGCGTAAAAACAAGTTACCCGCAACCTTACCAACTACGTTCAGAGGATTGCTGGCACTTTAAGAAGACCATATTTTTTTGATATTATGATCTGTCGTTCATCTTGAAAAAAAATGCGGAACATCCCTCTTACGAAAATTGTCATTGGGGTGGTGATTTTTTCTTGAACAAAAACGTGGTTTGTTGTTGTTTGGGTGGTGATTTTTTTATTCAGATATGATGTTAATCAACAACAGTTTAGAAAAAAATGGGTTGATAGTAAGCAAAAGTCGGTGACTGAGTTTTTCTGTTTGGCCTAACTTCTATTTATACAAAAGTGTCTCACATTTTGCAAAACGCGACTTCCATAGAGATTCGACGTGTTAGGACCAGAGAACTGCAAGATTTGACGTGGCACTGGACCTCGCGTGCTGCAAATAGCGGGGGTCCATTTAATTTAGTATAATATAATTTTAAAAGTAAAATTCAGTGTAAAAAAGTTGTGGAGAATTGAAAATAATTTGGTATTGGCACAAAAGAATTAACCTTCGTAATCGTGTAAAATAATTATGTTTAAAATGGTTCCAAAATACGGCAAACCTTAATGAAGATATCTTATTACTTAAGATAACATTGGTACAATAAGAAAGTACAATTAATTAATACGGGGCTTGAGCGATTAGGACATTTGTTCTTCTGGTGTCCGGGATTCCCACATCTATTAAATAGTTTCAGCTGTTTGGTTTCTTCTCGATGTTCCACCAAATCCTCATCACAATAAATCTGCGTTGATCATGGATGACTCTCTTTTTTACGTCATAGTCTGAAATCTGGTCATATCATAGGTTTACCATCAACTGCGGTTGGATCAACTTCATTCTCCATGGGATAAAACCCATATTCATAAACATTGGATACGGTTTCGAGTAAGTATATTGGGTCAACGTACTGTATGTAGCTAATCTGTATAGACGAACAAGCAACAATGGCGTGTGGACACATGTACTTGAATATTTGGAATACTCTACATTCGTAGGTTCTATCTTGTAGATTAACCATGTATGAGTTGTGATGCATGCCTTCCAACCGCCTCGAATATTCAGATACACGGAACGAATGTTGTCGGCGCGAGAAGCAGGTAGCACTCATCGCATTTGAATACCGCGCAAAGTTTTGAAATTTATCGCGAAGGTTTGGGTGGACTATGTGGCCACATTCCATATAATATGTTGCTTGCTTTGCCAAGGTTGCAAATAGGGTAGCCAATTGATAATATGTCGCCTTGAAAATGGAGGTGATAGGCAAATGTCACACTCCCTTCAGAGACAAATTCATGGCCTCAGCCATGTTCGTTATCATGTGCCATATCATTTACCACCATCATACGACCGAAGCCATTTTCCCACCGGGATTGTAGCTAGGTAGTCGTAGCCATCTTTGTTCATGAGTAGAAGTTTTTCAAACAACTCATCAACCTCTTGCATGTAATGCGAGTTACCTATAAAAATATGGTGTAGTTAATGATGAATAATAAATAGGAAGACATCTTAAACGAAAAAGAGTGTAGTAGGACGTACCCATTCGAAGCACCATTTGACGTTCATCATCATTCTTGTGCTTCTGTAAGTTGTTTGCAGCAATGTGGCGTAAACAATACTAGTGATGAATATGGGGAGGTTGCCAAGGCGGGCCCATACGCTCGATCGCCCATAGGAGCGTCGTGCCTCTGTCAGAAATAACACATAACCTACATTCTTTTTCACGCATAACATGAGATAGGACATGCATTCGTAAGTTCTTAAGGAAGAAAACCCAAGACTCGAGATCTTCCTTCTCGACTATTGCGAAGGCAATGGGAATGGTTTTTCTATTATCATCTTGTGCAACTATAGTAACAAAATTTGTGTATTTGCTGTACTACCAAGTGTCGTCAATTTGAATCACGAGCTTGCAATGTTTGAATGCATTGACGCACTGTGAAAATATCCAAAATAACTGGTGGAATTGACAAACTCCTCCTACGACACGATCATATTGGTACGTTGGTACAATGTCCAGCTTCAAAATCGTTCTCAGTATGTGTTTTTGTATTAGGTTTAGCCACAACCGAAAGTCTTTGTACGATTCCTCCCACTGGTCATACATTTTTTCTGGCCCGTCACCTTGCGTACCATGCTTTGTGGTACTCAACTATGTAGCGGTACTGAGATTTGGCTGCAGCAATACACGTGGCAACTGTTACACGTGTATTTGCCTTCACATGTGAAATGAAGGTTTCGCAGAGTACGTGCACATCCAAGTTAGGATGATCCTGACTTAGTCTGCTGACGGTGCACATATGAGGCCCCTGGAGTTTTGTGATCTGCCATAGTCGGTTTAGCTTCTTCAAGCACGATACACGAACCCTCCAATTACACCTCTGGTTCTTGTGGGCACATTTCACAATATAATAATCCAGTTGAGTCTTCTTCACAATCGTCATAACTGAGTTGCGTATGTTGTAGTTCTTGATGGCAGCCACAACAAGTTCTTTCCTCAAGAATGTCATCCCAATACTGAGTTCACCATCAGTACACCGGTTATACTGCTCAAGTTCTGGGAATTGCGAGAATTCTGGAACGTTAAAGGCTTCGATATCAATCGTTTGAAGTGTAATGGTGGCCGATAAACTGAAATCGCTATGGCATGACATAGAACGTTGGTACGATGTGGAATGTTGGTAGGTTAGGCATGTTCTTTGTTGCCTTCGACTATATCCACTAATTCATCGTATTACTCTACTTCGTTGGGCATGTCAAGGTCTCCTGGTTCATCGGGGAATGGGCCTTGCTCGTCACCATCGGCCCCAACACCCTTATCGGTTCTTCGTCATATATTTCTAAACCCTCAAATTAGAATAGGTTTGGCTAGTCAAAAGCTACGACAACAGATTTAGCAGTTGCTCGTCAATCGCGAGAACGCTCACGAGACCACTCACGAAATGTATTACCAAGATCAAGATCAAGGTCGACAGAACCAGCACAAGAATGTCTTCCCACATGTTGTTGAACATACTCCTCAGTAGGAATTTACGTTGAATATCATCCAGATGTGAAATCGTCGAACAGATTAAACGCTTCATGGTCTTGCGTCATCTTGTAGTTTTGCGATAATGATGCACCGACACCCATACTGTACAGATTGTATGTTGAATTTCTGGGCATAGAAGATGACGATGCACCGAAGTCAACATTTGGTGGCAGGTTCAAGTCGAAGTCAAAACTGGCTATGCAATAGTGTTTTGGCGTAGAAGAAATGATCCATCGAAGTCGTTGCGTAGATTGTGTGTGGTTAATAAGTTGAAATCATTTCTCAAATTTGGTTGTTGGGGTCTGAACGTTAGCATTAGAATCGAAGTCAAAATTTGCATGCCGCCAATTTGGGAGTACGATATCATAATCGTCATCAGAAAATATTACATACAGCTCCAGAGGTCCTCCGAGCGAATAGTGCAAGTGGGCATCCAGCCTTTTTCTACGAGCATGTGGAACATTGTTCTTCACTTCCTTAATCAACTTATTATACGTTAATTTCCTTGGCAATGTTAGGGTTATAGTATTTGAGGACTGAAAAATGACACCGAGAGATACATCAGCCATAATCTCGCCGTCGTAGTATACCAAGGCAGTAATACTTCCTCGTCTCGACATATCTTGTGAATATCTACGGTCATCCACAAAGAAGAACATACATCAACGACCTCGTTCTTAATTCAAAGTATGTAAGAATCGAGAAGTCTCACATAAATGTACAATTGATACACTTATCTGAACACGTCGTCACACAGATTAAGTTGGTGTGTCTCACTTCTCCTCGCCTTGTCTTCTATGAACCACTGCAATTCACACCAAGAATCGAAAGTTTAGTATTAAACGTAACATGTGCTTATGTTTAATAAGGGCACCAAGAATCGAGAGTTGTTCCCCGCAAAAACCGGGGGAACCTTCAATTTTTTCAATCCTGTCAAACACGTCCTGCAGAATGCGGGGTCTACAGAGATTCTTGACATGGCAAGAACCTCGCGCCCTGCAGAACGCGAGGAGGTTCCTAACATGGCAGAAAACTCGTGCTCTGCAAAACGCGAAGTCTACAAAGATTCATGACATGGCAAGAACCTCGCATCATGTATAACGCGAGGTCAGGAACCTCTATATCTACAGAACGCGAGTTCCAATTTTCGAAACGCCTATAATAGCTTACATTCATGTTAGCTATAGTGAAATAATTTGACCTGCAGGTATTCCTTTACAGCCAAAAGTGTCTAGAAGATGGCAAGATTTTCTACAACGGTGTTCCATTCCGAAACCTATTTCTACACACTCTTCAGCAGCAAGATCAACAAAGACGAGGTATATGATTTGATTTCAACTCATCTTAACGAATCTACAACATGCAAAATGTCTTGTTTGTTGGCGAAAATTTCTGTTGATGAGTCCGGCCCTGAGGCGCATTACATGCTCCCCTTATCAAAGGCTAAATACCTTTAAAGGATGTTTAGAAGCTACAATCGTGTCGGAGGTACGAACATCGAGTTGATTGTCCAATTTGATAACATTGTTTCTTCATCCAAAAACGAAGAAGCAATTATGTCTATACAAGACGAAGAGGCAATTTTGATACGTAACTACCGTAAATGATTGGGTAAAGAACAAAAAATTGAGGAGCAAAACTTAACACCAGATTTGTCCACAGATTATGACGACACGAAAACTGACTCATCTTCTATACATTTCAACTAAATGTAACTGTGTTGTTAAGTGATTATATCGTTGTTAAGTAATTGTGATGATTGTTAAGTAATTATAATAACATTTACGTTGTTAAGTTGTTAAGTGGCGATACATTTTAACTAACAAGATCTACCACGATATAACATAGTTTTTATTGGATTAAATGGTAATAAAGTTGTTTTACGTAAATAAAAAGAAATTACATAATCATGATATGTCCACGATATAACAATTCTAATAAAGTTGTTTTACATAAATAAACAGAAATTACATAAATACAACTTATTAAATACTAGTAAAATTTAAATACCATATTTTTCTTTTAAATACTAACAATGTGTTGGGGACCTCACGTTCTACACATAGCGAGTTTTGTCCGACGTGGGTCGTATGGGATCATACCTCGCATTTCCCGAAACGCGAGTTCCCAGAGATATTAAATGTTATCCTTTAGTTCATGATATTTGCTTACAATTACATTCTCCTTTAGTATTTTTCTTCTTGATAAATTTTGTTACATTCTCAATTATGCAGGTTAAAATGAGATTAACAAGTTTTAATATTAACTAGTATAGGAAATCTTATAAAATTACATGCACTAGGCTAGTTTACTTTTAAGCAACTAAATATTTCCTAACCACCTGACAAAATAAAGTTGCTTCACGATCTCAGAAACTAGAATCACAATAATGGCCCAAGTCATTGCTTGTTTCCCAAGCTTTGCCTTCTCAAGAACTTGAACACATTGAGTTCTTCCTAATTCTAAGATCACAATTGCAATCAACTTGTTTCCGCTCGGTGAATGCGAAATACACCCACATGTTACTAAAAAACCTCTCAATTTTAGAACGGCAATTAGCAATGGTTCTTGAACCTCGTTTACTAGAATTCACGAGGTTGAGAGATGACACGATTTGAAGCTCCCGTTTTTTAGATCACCTCCTAAACAAATTAAGATGATTCCGCGGGCGTATACGACTTCGACGTGACCTTTTTTGGTCGTTTTTTTCAAACAACAAAGACCGAATTCCATTTTCCTTCAATTGAAACAATCAACCATTCATTTCCTATATAATGCTTCAGCGTTCTTGGCAGCTATGCATCTTTTCTGAAAAATTCTCTCGCTTTTACGCCATTGGATGAAGTTAAATTTCTCTATTGATACATTCTTGAATATTTTATCGTAGTTTGATGCTCTGTGAAAAGCCTTGCAACATAATCGGGCATTGACAAAATCAGCGATGGAATTCGACGTAACATGCCTTAGAATTTCTGACAATAGTTGTTTCGGAAGAGATCTTACGATGTTGTTGTTGATCTTCTTAACCATGTTTAGGAAGGAAACAATAGAAGATATTTTGATATGATAAAAGTTGATGGAATGAGCCCTATTTATAGGAGACCTCGCACCCCATACCAAGCGATGTCAGTAGCCCTCGCTATTTGGAAAATGCGAGGTCTGTTGAAATAAGCGCGACGATTCACTTGAAAATTCGTTGAAAATAATAGAATTTTTTTCCCTTTTGGACCTCGCTATGTGCCAAACGCGAGGTCTTTGCAGTAATTACCGCGATAAATTAATGTGCCTCTTCAATATCTCGGAGACCTCGCGTTTTTGAAATCACGAGGTCTTATCCAGTAATTTTAAATTACGAAATATGAAAAAGTGGCCCACGTCGGACGGACCTCGCTACGTGTACAACGCGAGGTCATAAGTCGTGCTTTCCAGAATGCAAAGTCGCCTTACGTGGACGATTTAAGGGTCAATTTTCTAAATAATAATAGCTGAGGATTATTTTCGTAAATAACTATTTGATTTTTTTTTATATAATCCATTTATCCAGTACATTTGTCGGCATTGGGAAGTGTGAAAACAGACTGGAAATTTAAATGCCCAAACATCAAATATTAATGCACAATTAAATTCCCTGGATGGAGAAATTATATCATAGTCCCACTTCGTCACGTCATTCATGGTCCCAACTAATAAAACCATTCATTTAAATAATTTTTTGTCATTTTTTATCAAGTGAATCTTCACTCATATTTACTGTAAATTAAATATAAAAATAATTTTTACCTGACATGAAAAATATTATTAAAATAAATATTTTTTATTGGTTGAGACCATAAATAACGTGACGAGTCGGACTTATGATATAATTTCTGGTATTGATGGTTTTAATTATTGATTAACTGGGCCTGGTATTGATGATTTTAGACGTTTAATTATTAAGTGGTTGAAACTTTGAAGCATGGGATAACCAGAATATCTAACAAAAATATAAGCACGTGTTTCTTCTTACAAGATAAGATTATGGAACTAACTTAAACTATATAATTTACCCACAACTAATAATTTATATGGATAGAATATTATTAGTTCAATTAAATTATTATTGCTTAGGGTTAAAAAATTATGAATAATTTTAATTTAAACTTTCAAAATATTAATCATTTTATTGTTGGTGCAATAATTTAAGGATCGTGAGTTTTAAGTAAATTTAATTAAACTTTCATCTTTAAGTATATACTAAATAATATTTCTCTTTTCTTTGTTGTTGATGGTCATTTTGACGAGCTCTTTTGGTGGAAAATATTAGGCTAGTAGAATTTCTTAGAGCACCTTTTTGTGTATTGATATTTGGATATAGAATTAGAAAATCAATATGTCAACATTTCTTTTTTATTAAAATTTGTTTTTTATTTAACCCAGTAAGTGTTACGGTAGAAAAGCGAATGATGTTTATTTTAGGAGAAACAAGTTCAAATCGCTTTGTTTACATGGTGTATGTGCATTGTCAAAAGGTTAAGAATATGTATAAACAGATAATACATTGTAATCAACTTTAAACTATTAAAAAACTGTTTTTATTATTTTTCTGTGTCGCTCGGAGCCTATGATTGTAAGGGTGTGTAAAAATATTCGATCTGATTGATTTGATCTGATTATTCGTTAATACGATCTGAAAATTCAAATATACAACCTGATTTTTATTTTCGGATTGAATATCCAATTCGATTTGTAATTTTTCAGATCAGATACGGATCGTATTATTTCAGGTTTTGGATTATCTGAAAATCCGAAAATTTAAATTTTCAAGAATATTAATTTTTTCATATTTAACAATTTGATACTTGTTATATCCAAAAATTAGAAAAATATAAATTTTCATACATGTGAGTCTTGTTATATTGAGCAATTTGTTGCTTGTTATATTCGAAATTCCGAAATTTTCATAAATACAATTGTCAAATCCGAAAAATACTTAAATCAAATTATATATTTGAATAATTTGATATCTGAATATCCGATCCGAAATCCTTATATCCAGATATCATATTTTTTCCGGTTCAAATACATATCGTTAATTTACCGATCTGAAATTTCAGATATCTAATTTTTTAGATTAAATCAGATTTGATATTCGAAAATAAACACCCCTACCTATAAGTACCACTGTACCAGTGTGCAGTACCAATCCGATCAGCAACCATTGATGTCACCGGTTGAAGCCGTGCCAAATTTGTCAAACTTCGTAGTTCGTACCCTTTCTATTTATAAATCCCGACAAACAACATTAATACGAGAAATATCGACTTTAAAGCCACGGAAAGTAACAATTTCTTGGGTAAATTGTACTGATAGTCGTTAAATTATTATCATTTTTTATTTTAATCACCAAACTTTTACAAAACTATAATTGACATTTTTTTCATTTTAATCACCGAACTTTACAAAACTATAATTGAGTAATTGACATTTTTTTAGTCACTACCTGTTAGTTTCACGACAATGCTAATACATTTTTTTTATTTTTCACGTCATTTTTTCCTTTAGCAATAGTCCATTTGTTATTTTTAATAATTTTATTTGATCGATACAGTGATGATACATGACAATATTTTATTGATAAAATTATATCAAAGAAAATATGTGTTGCTTGTGGGTTGGGGATGGGATTCAAACCGTGTACCCCTTGCGCAGGGGTACAACACCTAGCCACTAAGGGCAAAAAATTGGTTAATATTTCACCAAAAATTATATTTAAGCTATATGATATCACGGTTTCAAAATTAAATCAAAATGCAACTTGGTGATATGTTGTACAACTATTTTTTATTAATAAAATATCTAATTCAAGTGTGATTAAAATTGATGATCAAACTATAATTATTGTTTGATAATAAAATAAACTAGTTAAATATTGTTAAAAATAAAGTAGTTAAATAGTTAAATAATTATTTTTATTAAATTATTCTAAAAATTAGATTTATAATATTTATTTAGGACAAAATATAAATTATTTGAAAACAACTATTTATATTTAAGTTTTATCATTTTAATTTTAAATCGCATTTAATTAAATAACTATTATGCGATTCAAGTGAAATTTGTATTAAACAATATGAAAAAATAACAATTATGTGAATTAATTACTTTAAACATAGCTAACTTTTTGTCAATCAAGTGTATTTGGTTGGTTTGGTTGGCTAAACTGCTCATCTTTATTTTTTTCATATTTTTAGGTCATAAGTTCTAGACCCACTAGAAGCACCCCTTCCTTCTCCCAAAACTTTTTCCCTTCTAGGTAAATTAGAATTTGTCAAAATAAATTTTTTTTGTCAGCTGAACCTTCTAAAAAATATTATTTTGACCTTTAATTTTGAATTATTTTAGCATTTATAAGTAGTTTTAAATGTTTGACTTATTTCTTTTGTAACTTATCACACTTGAAAATTCAATTTTTATCAAAATATATCATTATTTGTACAAACTTGATATGTGTAATTTTACTTCATAATTTTTGAAAATTTTATTTTAGTCTACAATTCTAGTTTTCTTTCATCTCCGTGGTGCCAAAAAAAATACAGCCAAACCAATATCACTAATAGGCAATAGCTGCCATCAACTTCAGTAATGTCAATAATAGCTGGTGACGACTTTAACTATATTTTTTTTTCATATATATTTTTTAAATCTTTAAACTCGACGGCTGTGATGTAAACATTTATGTATACGTAGAAGGACGTGACCGACTAAACACATCTTTTGCATCAATTAATAAAGTTTATATCATTTGTTGGTTGGATTGTCACGTCGGATAAAGATAAGTGTTATTTTGATAATTAAAAATAAGTGTTATTTTGATAGTTAATTTAAAATTTTGATATATACAGATAAAATATTTCAAAAATTAATGGTACGTTTAGTTTTAGAAAATATTTTACGTTTTTGTTTTATGTTTTCATTTTTTTTAAAAATAAATATTTCAAAAATTAATGGTACGTTTAGTTTTAGAAAATATTTTACGTTTTTGTTTTATGTTTTCATTTTTTTTTTAAAAATACTTTTTATTTTCAGTTTTTTAAAAATTAGAAAATATGTTTGATTGATAGAGATGGTAAGTTATTTTCAAAAATAAAAATAGTGAAAATGTGTTTGGTTTATAGCTTTCAAAATAAAAATGAAAAAATAATTATTAAATAATTAAAATAAAATATTGTATGAAAATATTATTATAATAAATAAAATATGAGTAAATAAGCCAAATTTAAAAAAAAAAGCTTTAGAAAGATTCAAACCTGGGTTAAAATTAAAAAAATCATTGTTTTAATATTTTCCATTTTCTTAAAACATTTTCAATGAAAACATCTTTTATATGTTTTCAAAATTATACTTATTTTTGTTTATATTTTATAAAAATCATTTTCTATTTTTCTAACAAACATGTTTTCTTCAACGTTTTTTATTTTTCAATAAAATAAAAATAAAAACAAACTTCATTCTCTAAAACTAAATGAACCCTAAAATTTACTTTCTTTGCTTTACATTTACCATAGAACTAATAAAATAAATTACACGGACCAATAAATTTGTGGTTAAATATGTTGTGTTTGGATACCATAATATAATTGTATGAAAATGTAATTGTAATTTGTAATTATAAGTAATTCAAATTTTCAAGACATGTTTAAATGACGGAGTGTAATTACACCATAATTCTCCCTGTCGTGTTTGTAATTAGTAATGACATCGTAATTTTTTTTGAACAATAACATCTGAATTTTATTAATCACCATATAAGATAATACAATATAATGCATCAACAACAGAAAAAAAAACAAATCCACTAAAAGTCTCTTACAATGGTGCAAAAAAAAGCAGACACTTCCATCGAGATTAGCATACTAAAATTCAGAAACCTTCCTGAATCTCCTGGTCTCTATCCAAACGAGACGCTTTAAAACGGTGTAAAAGGAGTGGTGAGTGAACCAAACTATCAGGCAGATTTTGCTCTGCTACCCAGGTCTGATTACATCGACAACCAACCATCAACCGAGTGGGGATTCATCTTTCTAAAATCACCGACAAAATCAAAATCGGAGATAAGCGCCGTGAAGATCTTTGTACGAGTACCAACCGGCCGCCAAAGTATGCTAGAATCATGCAACAAGGACAGATGAAACGAACCACAAAACAATAAAAAAACGTGTCATAAAAACAAAAAAGCGTGTGCCACGAAAGCAGAGATGTCATACTTATTAAAATATAAAAAATAAGAAAAGACATAAAATATAATAAATTCGGTGGTTAAAAACTAATACTAAAATTGATAGTCGACTACCGGTTAAGAGGGCAAAATTAGTTGCGGCGCTGCACTTAGGTTAGGAGAGAAAAGTTGGGTTGAAGAGAAAAGTATTCTATACTGATTTATTTACCCACAAATCCCCTAAAAATTATTTAAAAACAATGACATCATAATCCTCTATGTCATACTTGATAGTAATACAAAATTAAATGATGTAATTACAACATACTTACACTAATTCTCATTCATTCCCCTAAGAGTTGAAGAATATAGTTGGAGCCTCCAATCACACTCAATTAAAATGGAGCCTCAAATTGCAATGATTAGTCAAACATGTCACTCGCATCTATGTAACTATACATAATTATTCGGCTTTAAAAAAATATACGTAATTACACTCAAATTCAATTACCATACGACTTTTTCAAACATGCCTTACAAGTTCAAAACTTAATTTTTTTTATAAGAATTGGAGGATTCGTTAAAAAAATCCTTCATAACATCAGATATCCCAAAAAAATATTATCCGACAGCTAAAGGAAGAAAAGAGTGTCTTGAAAATTTTATTCAAATAAGAAGGGTACATACAATATAAGATCAAACTGCCTAATTGCATGAATAGTTCACTAAAGCAACCCAACACAAGTAATCTGGAAATCACCCTATACTAGTTTTAGTTAACATGTCAACCTCAACGTTGTTACATCGCGAGATAACACGAAAAATCGAACATCTCAAATTACCCATAGAAACAATGTCACGAATGATAGAACTATAAATAAACAAACACATATTCTGATTTGAGATCCAAGAAAGTGCAATATTGGAGTCACTTTCAACAATCAAACAATATTTCTTGCAACATCAACGAATCATAGAGAACTAATCCAAAGCTAATGGCTCGTAGTTCAGATAAAATAGGGAGATCAGGGCCAATCGATTCCGAGAATGAGAAAACGAATTTTCCTTCTGAATTTTTAAATACCCCACCAATATCACCAGCACTCTCATTTCTCAACATTGCACCATCAACATTTAGTTTTAGAAAGTTATGGGAGGGGGAGACCAAGAAGATGGGGAATGAACCTGGCTAGTTATTCGAGCAAGATAATCTGCAGAAGCACGATTGGTCATTAACTCTTCTAAAGAAACTGAGGCAACAGAGAATTTGGCCATAACCTAGGAAGCCACTCTGAAGCGAGAAACAAAAAATAGTTACAGAATATCAAGAATTTTATCATTAAAGACTATTTCATTCCTCGCCAGCCATATAGACCACATTATCATTGCCGGAATAAAGTGCCAAATAAGTTTTTATCTTTAAAGACACAAGAATCATGCCAAAAACAGATTATAGCAGTTGCATCCCCATAAAAAGTCATCGACAACTTTTAATAACCTGTAAAACGCATCCAAAGTTCTTAAGAAATAGAGCAAAAAAATAAAAATAAAAGATGTAAATCAATTTCGAGTTCCATTCTGCATAAAGGACAGAGGGTGTCTGAAATCAAATTAATCCCTCTCAAAGTTAACTCAATTTTCACAGGAATTCTTCCCCTTATAGCCTGCCAGATGAAAAACTTCACTTTGGGAAAAGCAACCCCAAGCTAAACATATTTTAACTAGAAAAATCAGTGGTTGTCGAGGGGAAGAAAGATGAGTAACACGACTTAATTGAGAATAAATCATCACACGAGCCAGACCAAATGAGACAATCATGAACAACACTCTCTGATTTAAAGCTATGTAACAAGGCCATAAGAGAATCTTATTGGGATATTTCTCAATTAAAAATTCTTTTTTAAGAGGGATTTCTCATACCCAACTCTGATTTAGTTTCAATCTAGAGTCAGCAATTTTTCTTGATTTGTTAATAGATAAGGTGAAAATACGAGAAAAATTAACTTGGAGAGGGGCACCACCGATTCAAACATTCGACCAGAATAGAATTGATTTGCCATTGCCAACCTGCATGCGAAGATTATTCTGAAAGTAAGAGCCTACCTCATCATTTTTGAAAAATGAGTTGGTCACTCCTTTCCAAATTCAAGAACCCAATATGTGACTGACCACCTCCGATAACAATGCTTCATGATCAAGGTTGAATTTATCACAAATTAGATTTTTTCAAGCACTGTTCTTTTCATAAGAGAATTTCCAAATTCATTTACAGAGAAGTGCACAGTTTTGAAAGTCCAAGTCCCGAATACGTAGACCTCTTGCAGCTAGAGGGGAATATAGAGCCAGCTAATTAACCTGATGAATTTTTCTTTAGGGTGAGAGAAACGCCCCATAAAATATTAGCCATTATACTATGAGTTTTCGAAAAACCTTCGAAGGCTTACAAAAAATAGATGAGTAATAAATTGGTAGAGAGGAAAAAACAAATTTAATCAGGATTAACCTTCCACTGGTCGATAGATTAACAACTTTTTAGCTAGCAAATGAGCTGTAGAAATTATTAACCACAAAATCCAAAAAAAGCTATTGAATTCCTTCTTGGACCCAATGACAGACCTAGATATTCAGAGGGGAATTGACCAATAGAGCAACCCACACGAGACACCCAATTTGAAATAATCTCTTCATCCTCGTTAATCCCAAACATCCTACTTTTTTTTAGATTAAATTGAAGGCCCAAGGCTACTTCAAACACCCTCAAAATCTTTTTCACATTCACCACCTCCCCTAAAAAGGCATCATAAAAGATTATGAGGTCATCTGCAAATTGTAGATGAGATAATGTATGTGCATTAACCCCCCATTTCGATTTTGAAACCATTGAACAGTCCCTGATGGACTTTTTTATCTATCATAAGGTGAAGAACCTCCCTCACCACATTAAACAACAACGGAAAAAGCGAGCAACATTGCCTTAAGCCTCTAGCTAAAGAGAAACACGAGGTATGGGCCCCACTGACTAGTACAAAAATGGTGACAGTGGAAACGCATTTGTAAATCTAGCTACACAACAACTCCCCAAAGCCCATCTCCTTCAAAACTTGAATTAAGAAGTCCCAATTAACCGTGTTGAAAGCTTTTTTGAAATCAATTTTGAACATTGCACCTTTCAATCTCATTTTCTGGACGTAATCGATCCCTTCATTATCAATAAACAAACAATCAAGAATTTGTCCCCCAAGAATAAAAGTAAACTAAGATTTGCTAATGATAGAGTCTACACAAAAACGAAATCTTCTTGAAAGAACTTGCGACAGAATCTTGTAAAGTCCTCCTACCAAACTTATTGGTCTGTAATCTTCAAGAGATTTAAGATTGCTTTTCTTAGGAATTAACATTATGGAAGAGTGGTTAACAACCGACCCCCAATCACGACCATGGTGGAAGTCATTGAAGAATTTCATAATGTCAGGCTTAATCAAACTCTAAATTTTTTTGAAGAATCTCATGTTGAATACGTCGGGGCCCGGAGCTCGAGAACTGTCAGCAAAAGATATTGCCTCCCAAATTTCGTCTTCAGAAAACTTATGTTCCAGAAAAATCCTTTGATCAGAGGTAATTTTAGAAAAATCCAATCTCAAATCCTCCACTTCCAGAGTAGTTATAGATTTGTAAGCTTTGGAAAAGAAATCGAATACCCTATCTACTTTTGCTAAAA
This sequence comes from Hibiscus tridactylites, assembly GCA_958450335.1. Taxonomy (NCBI): domain Eukaryota; kingdom Viridiplantae; phylum Streptophyta; class Magnoliopsida; order Malvales; family Malvaceae; genus Hibiscus; species Hibiscus tridactylites. The sequence goes on along the minus strand of OY288276.1, from coordinate 12,968,724 downwards.
TCCTCGAAAGTTTAATCAGATTGGCAAATCCAATCACAAATCCTCCATTGGCACAAATAGAGTGAATCAGATTGGTTCTACCTCTATTTGAAGCTGAAATGTGGAAAAATCGAGTATTTCGACCAACTTCTTTAAACCATCTCATGCGAGATTTTTGCAACCAAATTCTTTCTTCTTTTCTCAAAAGGGCCCACAATTCATTTTTGAGTTTTGACAAAGACTCCCATGAGTTCGATTGAACCATCCCCAATTGTATATCCTTTTCCAAAAGTATATTTTTGTTTTCCAAATTCAAAATCTCCTCACTGAAATTCAGATTCTTATTCCATGACCAAATTTTAATGTCTTGCTTAGACCCTTTTAGTGAACACATCACTTTAATCCTTCTGTTACTATTCTTCAAGCTCCAAAAGGAAGAAGTCGCGACCTCTTTAAAACCCTCTTCGTCCATAAGATAGGGAGTTTAAATGGTTTAGGCTCTCAGTTGAAACATCGATCCTCAAGCATAATGGAATTATGATCTGATATGAATTTAGATAGAATAACCTGATTCAGATTGGAAAAAATAGAGAGAAAATAGCATTCACAAGAAACCGGTCTAATCTTACAAAGGTAGGAAGATCTCGAATATTAGACCCAGTGAAAGTCCCTTCATTGAGAGGTAAATTCATAAGATTAGCATTATGGATAAAGTCTCTGAAAACCTCCATCAAAGCAATATTCAATGACAGACCTTTCTTATCATTACTACATATGAAAGCATTAAAATCCCCCTAGACACTAGGGGATGTTGTGATTATGCAAAAAAGAAAAATAATTTAGAAAAAAAATACTTTTTTCGAGTCCACTAAAGGGCCATAAACATTGATAAAATCGGAGAAAAAACGGTTAACCTTCAGCGTTCCAATTAGAGCAATGAATCGACTGAAAATTTTTTTTCTCAAAAACTTCAAAAAAATCGAAATTTCATACATTGAGAATACCACCTGAAGAGCCAACTGGTGAAGAGAAAGTTTTTTCATGATTCAAACCAAACCCCAAACTCTTATACAAAGAGGGGCTAAAACCTTCTAACTTTGTTTCTTGAATAAATAGTAAAGTTGGTTTCCCCTTGGTAAATAATCTTCTAATTGCTCTGACTTTCTCATTCTCCCCAAGGCCCCTAATGTTCCATGAAATGATTGAAATTTTCATGATTTCTAAAGATCAAGACAAACCTGAAGAAAGACCCTTTTTAGGAACCCCTTTCCAGCTTCACTACCTAAAGTCTTTTTTTCACCAAAAAACGAGATGCGCAGGATGTTACTAACCCCCCAAACTGTCAGTGCTTCTTCAACGTAATCAAGATGCTCTAAATCTTCAGAAGATACCGAGACTGCTAGTGAGGACGAAAGATGAATATTTTTGAGAGAATCCTTAATTTATCTTCTAAACATTCTTCTTTTACCAACATCAAAGAAATCAACGTTATCACCCAACGATACCGAAAGACAGACTTGTGGCAGATAGTTGATCAATTGATTACATCCTGGACCCATTTCAAAGAGCGAGCCATTAAGACATGGAAGATTCTTCACACTGCAAAGATTATCACTACTTTCAGGAACAATTTCGTCCGGAAACTTACTTGGAGAGCCCGCTAAACTAGGTTCAAGAGAATCCACAATGACAACATCAACAAAATCCCCTCTGGGTTGGGCACCATTATCTAAATTAGAATTCCCTGCTCCAAAGAGGACTTCCCCATACCAAAATCAAAATGGCCTAATAAGATGTTATTAGAGGGCCTACAAACTTGATCACCAAACGGTGTCTGAGATCCCTGAAAAAGTGCGACCGGCCCACAATTATTTCCTTTGAGTCTATTGTCTTGAGCTTTCGATGTATGGCAGTATGTACAGAGGAGTCGTCTGCCATAGCTTCATATTCCCTAGATCATTCTTTGAATCTGAATGATGAAGGGGTGCCTCTCAAGTCGCCCACTTCTGGACCCAAGGAAACACTAGAGTTCGCACAATCGGTAAAACCCTATCAGATGGCGGAGCTAAGTTAGTCGAAGGAGGAGAATTGTCAATATTCTAATCTCCTAACTTATCCTCACCACCAAGATGCACACCCGACAGAGGGGTTTTAAGGGTCCTTAAATGTTGATGGGATAAACACCATAGTTTATCAGATGGCAGAGCTAAGTTAGTCGAAGGAGGAGAACTGCCTTCGCCGGCCGGCCGAGGGGTTTTGATGGCACCACCATTCCTAGCTGCTCTGAAGCGATATTCATCCCGAGCCATTTCGTCTTCTTTTCTCCGTGCCTTGCTCTCCATAGTTTGATAAATTCAATACCTACTTTAGTTTTAAGGGTCCTTAAATGTTGATTGTCCAAAAATGAGAGTTGTTAAGACTTAATTTTTAAAATATAAAAAATAAAATGACTAAAATTTTGAAAATAAAAATAAAGGACTAAATTTTAGATGTACAAAAAGTACATGGAATTTGAACATATTTCAATCTAAATTAAATTGATATTAATTAATATTTGTTTTTTAAGACGTAATTACTGAATTGACTTGTTTTTATCAGTTTTAGACTTTTTAGTGTGATTACATGATAGTATCTGTTATTTAATTTTAATCTTTTGAAAATTATATATCGTACGACAAGTTGTTTGAACCTAAGTCTTTTAAAAATAATAGTGTTTTTTACCCACTTAAAAATTGACTATTTGTCTAGAAACCCCAATTGTATTTTTCATTCTTATCTATTCATCAAATCCAAGGACTAAAATCCCCTGGTTTATGGGATCGATCCCTTCACTATAACGGTCATATTTTTATGAAAAATGATCGATCCCCTGGTTTATGGGATCGATCCCTCGTGTTATAAATGCTAAACTTTTTGTAGGTAACGGCTATTTTGCATCCTCAACGGCTATGACTCATCCCCAACGGCCATAAACGGCTAGAAACTCATTCCACACTATATAAACGCCACAAGGACACTTGAAGATGGTTAGAAACAATATCCAAGCTTCATGATCAAGAGAAATAACATTTAAGTCTTTATTCTTCATTTCTCTTGTATATATTGTATAGAGAGTGTTTTTCATTGTTTTATTCTTTACACTCTTGTGAGCTTAATTCTTGTAAACACCCACCTTGTGAGGTTTTCATTGTTTACACAAACTACCTTGTAAAAGGGAGAGGTTCTAGTTTAGCCTAAGGAAAAACTAGAGTGGTTCTATCTTAGCCATCGAAAAGATAGGGTTGTAAGGTTATCCCTTTGGCCTCAAAAGGAAGAATTCATAGTAGTGAATTGGGAAATCCTTAGTGGTGTGCTAAGGTAGTGGATGTAGGACCTTGGTTAGAAGGTCGAACCACTCTAAAATCATTGTGTCACTTGTCTACCTTAATTTTGATTTTAGCCAATTCAACCACCAAACATTTACAACCCTCATTGACGGTTTCGGTGATCGATTCGAGCGTGCTACAAACCCAACAATTGGTATTAGAGCCTCGTCTCCATCGAAGGACTAACATACGGGAGTAAAGATCCAACGCTCGAAGTCTACCGTTCAAGAAAATGGCAAGATTTGAAGAAGGTCGCTCTATCTCGTGTCCTCCACTCTTCGAAGGAGAATCATACTTCCAATGGGCAAATATCATGAAATACTTCATCAAGTCTCAAGACTATGAGGTTTGGGGCATCATCGAAGATGGGTATTTGGAAGCTCCAAAGAAGAAGAAAAAGCTAAGGAGTGCCAACGACACGAAGGCAAAGCTAAACACCAAGGCGATGCACATTCTCTATTGTGCCCTTAATGAAGAAGTTTCCAAGAGGGTCTCCATATGCAAAAGTGCCAAAGAATTGTGGGAGAAACTTGAAAAGCTTTATGGCAACAAGAAGGAAGAAAACAAAGATGATGATCAATCATGTGCAAACCTTCTCTCCAATCCAAAAGTGAATGGTGTTTTGGCTCTCGATGAGCCCGAGGTATCTTCTAACTCAAATGAATTAAATTCTTACACATTCGATGAGTTGCAAGATGCTTTCGATGAATTATTTTTGGAATTTGAGACCATGAATTCCAAATTTAAGAAAATGATTTCAAAACTTGAATTTGAAAATGATTTTCTTTTGAAAACAAAATTAGATTTTGAAAACCAAAATAAAATTTTGAAAAATGATTTAGAGTTTTCAAAAACAAGTAAAGATGTTTTAGAAAAAGAAAATCTTGATTTGAAAGTTAAGCTTGAAAGCTTAACAAAAGAAAAAAAAACCATTTTTAATAATTCATCTTGTCACATAATGGCAAAATGCTCACATTGCCATTATCATGGTCATTCTTTACATACTTGTCCTATTAAGAAGAGAAAATCTTATAGGATTAGACAAGTATGGGTTCCCAAGGGAACTAAAGACATTGTGACTAACGTAAATGGATCCAAAGCAATTTGGATACCAAAAATCAAGTGAATGTCTTTTGTACGTGTGTTGGAGCAATGGCAAGCAAAGCAAAATCAAAGAATGCTCAAATCACACATAAGAAGAAGATTGGGTAACCTCTAAGCTTAAGGCTTTTATTTTATACATTTGGTTATCTAACTTTTGTTTAAAGTCTTGGATTATTTGTTAAGCCTAACAATGACAAATGAGCAAGGTGGAGCCAAATTTTAAAACAAAAAATTTTAATTGAATCACAATTTTTAAACCTCCATTGTTATTTTGAGCTTAAAGTATTTTAAATTCTTTTTGATATAACAAAAAGGGGAGAGTTTGGTTTGAAAAATTGTATTTTCAAATGAATAAGGGGGAGCTTTACTTACTTTTTAATTTTTCATCTCTTATTCACATTTTTAAACTTGAAGGGGGAGAATCCCAAACAATTTTCCAAGTTGGTTTTATTATATCAAAAAAGGGGAGATTGAGGAACTATGTGTTTTGATATAATAGTTGAAAAAATATTTTGAACTAATTTGAAAAGAATTTAAAACATGTCTTTAAGTCCAAACAACTTGAAAATTTTGTTTTGAATGATTTCTAACTTTAGTCGATCTTTTTCAAAACATCTATGATCCGTTTTTGCACTAAATCTATTTTTCCAGTCTCCAAGGCAAAAAGGATCGATACCCTGAAAAAAGGGATCGATCCCTTGGTTGGCAGATTCGTTCCATTTTTGCTTCCAGCCTCGAAGTGCAAAAGGATCGATCCCCTGGTTTATGGGATCGATCCCTTCACTGTAACGGTCATATTTTTATGAAAAATGATCGATCTCCTGGTTTATAGGATCGATCCCTCGTGTTATAAATGCTGAACTTTTTGTAGGTAACGACTATTTTGCATCCCCAACGGCTATGACTCATCCCCAACGGCCATAAACGGCTAGAAACTCATTCCACACTATATAAACACCACAAGGACACTTGAAGATGGTTAGAAACAATATCCAAGCTTCATGATCAAGAGAAATAACATTTAAGTCTTTATTCTTCATTTCTCTTGTATATATTGCATAGAGAGTGTTTTTCATTGTTTTATTTTTTACACTCTTGTGAGCTTAATTCTTGTAAACACCCACCTTGTGAGGTTTTCATTGTTTACACAAACTACCTTGTAAAAGGGAGAGGTTCTAGTTTAGCCTAAGGAAAAACTAGAGTGGTTCTATCTTAGCCATCGAAAAGATAGGGTTGTAAGGTTATCCCTTTGGCCTCAAAAGGAAGAATTCATAGTAGTGAATTGGGAAATCCTTAGTGGTGTGCTAAGGTAGTGGATGTAGGACCTTGGTTAGAAGGCCGAACCACTCTAAAATCATTGTGTCACTTGTCTACCTTAATTTTGATTTTAGCCAATTCAACCACCAAACATTTACAACCCTCATTGACGGTTTCAGTGATCGATTCGAGCGTGCTACAAACCCAACATATTTGTTTTTTAAGACGTAATTACTGAATTGACTTTTTTTATCAGTTTTAGACTTTTTAGTGTGATTACATGCTAGTATCTGTTATTTAATTTTAATCTTTTGAAAATTATATATCGTACGATAAGTTGTTTGAACCTAAGTCTTTTAAAAATAATAGTGTTTTTTACCCACTCAAAAATGAATGTTAACATTTTATATTATTAGAAAATGATTGGCTTTAGAATCAATTCATGGCAACACACTTAAGTATATTAGGAGTGCTAATTGAGCTGAGCAATTCGTAAACAGTTCGAGTTAAATTCGGTCAAAATTTAGTTAGAGCTCTATTCGAGATCTTAATGAGTCGAGTCGAGCAACTAGACTTGATAAGTTCGCCAACATGTCGTTATTTTTTAAAATTTTGTATGATTTTTTGGTGACTACCTTAAAAAATTATATCCAAGAAATTTAAATGTTAGTTAAAAACTCTAAAAAAGTTCAGTGACTTATTAGGTAATTTACCCATAAAATAAGTTAATTATACTACATGGTATTTTTTTATTAAAGCCTTTGTTTTTCTTTTATTATTAATTTATGTATAAAAGTAAAAAAATGGAAAAGTCTTCTGTTTTTGTATAAAAATACCATAGTTAAAACCTCAAAATCTCTAAAGCTTTCTCTCTTTTGTTGTTCATCGAAAATGGTTGAGCAACTAAAAGAGTCTCACACTTAAATATTGACTTCATTTCTAATTCGGTCATACAAATTTATTTATTTATTTATATCTTCACCCTTGAAATCCCTAAGCTCCGATAGTCAATAGATTTTACCTACATTTTAAAAAATAAGATAAAAAATTAATGAGCTTATCGAGCAACAAAATTTTTTAACTAACACGAATCGAATAAAAAATTATCGAACTTTAACGAGCAACAAATTTTTTACCAAGCACAAATACCACTTAACTCGCTCGATAAACACCCATTTATAGGGATGTAAAAAGCTGACCCGACCTGAAAACCCGACTGAAACCTTCTCGAGTCAAAACCTGATTTGACTTGAAAATTTAATGACCCGAACCCGATCTGTAACCGACTGTTGTTGACCCAAACCTGAATTCGACATGTTACTGTAGTGATCGAACCCGACATGCGTCCGACTGAAAATGACCCGAACTTGAATTGGACCTATTATTGTGGACCTGAAACCCGACCTACGCCTGACTGAAACGAACCCGAACCCGAAGCCGACCTGGCAGATAACCGATTTTACCCGATTGAATTGACCCGAGATCCGATACTACCCGACCTATTTTGGGCCTGACCTGTTTTGAACCCGACATGTTAATTGACCCGACCTATTTTTAACATGAACTGATATTGATCTGACTTGATATTTACCTGGCATATAGTTGAGGAAACCTACGATTTGATAAATTTAAAGTGTTGATAAATGTAAAATATTAATTTATTAAATTAATTTAGTATTAAATCGTTCAATATAAAATATTTGTGAAGTTTAATAAGAATTAACATACTTAAATTTATTTTATTAAAAATATTTAAAATTTAAAAGTTTTATTAAATTAATAACTTGTGGTGGATGAATTTAAAACAAATTATTTAAAATTTAAATCAATTTATTAATTGTGATTATTAAATTTAAAAAATGTTTTATTAAAAAATATAATTATAACTATTAAAATAATAGTTAATTATCCTT